>OZ010797.1:145501001-148069583 GCA_963932465.1 Maratus speciosus
ATCAAAAAATCGACCAATACATCACATTATATAGTTTCTGAATAGAACTTGCCAATTGGCTGCATTTGAGAGCAAAAATGAATTTAAAAAGGAGTCAGAAAATAAGTTGTTTGTAGTTGAGCCCTTAAATTCTTGGTTGTTTTTAATTGGATGTCAACCTTTGAAAATTATTTCAGACATTTTTTCAGTAATTTGTGATATTTGCTCAACATAAGTGTAAATGTTAATTAAAAAACAGTGATTAATGAGAATCTATAACTGTTCGCATCGTAAGGTACTAGATGTTATGAATATATGTTAGCTATGAAATTAACCATTTCAATTTTAAAGAATTTTAATTTTAGTGTATTTTTTAATCTAAGTCTAATGTTCTACTTTAAGTAGTCATTATAAAGACCTATTTGACTTTTATTTTGATTAAATTAAATCTTATATAATTACTAAATATTTATCTTAAAATTTTCAAATTAGCAATCTTTAAAATATTTAGATAAATTTTAACAGTATACTTTCTTTTCTTTAGGCCCGCCAGTCTGGATCATGGCATAAATTTGATCCTACCTGACACTATCTGGAACCTCCAAAATGACGAGGTAAGTTATGTTTTTGTCTGTTTCTCAATTATGCCTTAGTATTTTTATAAAACAGTGGTTTTTCTTTTCTTCCTTGTGAAGCTAAGAACTGTAATTTCTAGAAAACTTAAAATTTTTCAAGAATTCCCAATCATCCCTTCTAATATAAATTTGGTATCAAAGATTGAAATTATAAATTTTTAAGCACATATTTTAGTTTTTTGCCTGTTTTGATAAATTAAGGATGTTCTTGAATGTTTCTCTGTTCAATGATGCAGAATTTTCTAACATTCACAAACTTGCAAGTGACTGCACGAAAATTTCAGACATTGCTATTAATTCTCAAAAGTCTATTCCCCCCCCCCCCCCCCCCCCCGCCCTTTCTTATGAATGAGATGGTATCTTGAGTTAGCATAAATTGCTTCCTGATACAATAATTGCTCCCTTTCCAGATTTTTACATTCCAAAAATTGGCTTAATATGCCAACTTGAGTGTTTTCTTAAAAAAATCCTTTGCCTGTCCTAAATATATTGAAAAATGCCCTGTAGCAGAAAATTCGAGACGGCCGTTGCAGATTTTCTTTTCTCTTTTTGCAGATTCTTTTTCTTCGAACCTTTATTTTGCTTTATATTATGTTTAGTTCTTTAATAATTAATACAAAAAATTACTATTAATTAAAATTAATAAAATGCATAAAAACGCTACAGGTAAGTGATTGTTGGATTAATTAACACTTCAATTGTAAAAATATTTTACCTGCAGATTATTTCTTGACACTGAAATATCTGTCGCAGACACTTGGGGAATTTTCTGCTACTGGGCAAAAATGTAATATTGTAATTTATTGTATGAATCTATTCCATTTCTTGCTATATAAAAAAAAAAAAAAAAGCTGAAAGATTTATTTATGTATACAAATTGTTGAATGTCTGAAAAAAATCAGTGTTGATTTGAGAACATCCTGTAAAATAAATTTTAATGAATAATTAGCTTGTAAACATAAGCTAGAAAATTTGGTACTTGTTAGTTATCCTGTCGACCAATTTCTCCAAATTTTATAAATCGCTAAATTATACAAATTGACATTTTTATTTTAAATAACAAAAGAACAAATAAATTAGTACAGCGTTCGAAATCCTTGGTGGTCCGCTGGTCTGAGACCACTAAAAAATTCAATCGGACCACTAATTTTAAAAATTTAGTGGTCTGCAGGACCAGTAATTTTTTTCCCTCTGTGACAGGTAAACATAAATTTTCCCGTCCCTGAGAAAATCACAACCAAACACAAACCATAGAATTTTATTTTATTTAAAAAACTAAAAAATCACATTAAAACTTAGACAGTTGAAATAAATAATTGGAAATAAAATGCATAATTAATAATTTTATAGTTTTTGTTTATGTACTGTTTATTTAATTTTTAGCAAATTATAATTTTACATTTTATTATGCCGAAAATTTTGGGTAACTGAAAGGAAGTTTGGTTTATATTCTAAGAGGAGGAGGGGAGGGGTGTCACTCAAAGGGTTAAAGGTAATTCATGGAATTGTATGTAGCGGGCCAGTGACGATGTCTGCGGACCAGTGACTTGTTTTTATCAATTCTACCGCTGTAGTATAACATTAATAGAAATACAAATAAAACGTCGAAATAAAAATCACTTGATGTAAACACGTGTTGTCAAGTGAATGCGACATTTACGTATAATCAACCATTATTGGCGACAGTAATTTGGTCGACGGAATTACTAACAAGTACTGAAAATTTTTATATATTAGTTGTAATGAAACTTCTTTAAATTTCAAGATTTATAAAAATTATTAGATTCTCAGTTTAACTCGGAATCAGTTTGGTAACTCAGTAGGATATTTTGATGTTGATTTGTTTAGAAATAACACGTTTAATATTATAGCTGAATGCAAAAAAGCATAACTGAAAGTTTTCTTATATTTATTTTTAAATTGGCATGTAAGCTTCATTAGTAAGAATCTATTAAGAAAATTCTTAAACTGTTATATTGGCATGTATAGGACTGACCTATAAGCTGCTTAATTATTGCTAATATCTAAATAGTTAACCTATGTGCAAAGTTAAATTTTTGTCAATTTTGTTGAGCTTCTAGTGATGAAAATTTAATTAATTTGAAATGTTTTATATAGTGCATATGCATTTAATAAATGTTAGATGCTTCAAGAATGCTGTTTTTTGAAAAATCATTTATTATAGGCCTAGATTTTTTGTAAAAAAAATTGTAGCTAAAAATTTCTTCTCATTTTTTATTTGAAGAGATGTTTTAAAGGAAGTTCCTTTATGTTGTATTTCATCTAAATTCCAGCATATAATCTGCAAATTATCCAATATGTTAGATTAAGGGGCCGCTGCACTGAAACTCCCAGAACTCTAAATCCCATGTTAACCTATGGGAAAAGTTTCAAGCGTGATTACTCATTACCTAATATAATTATTAAAATACAGTTTACACCATCAGAAAGTAGACATCAGATGCAGATGTGTTTTTAAAAATTGTCTATGTAAATTTTAAGTATTTTTAAGAAGATGGTAAAATTTAATCAAATGGAAATTTCAAAGTTTATAGGGATTTTTTATGTACTTAAAATTTATGGAGATAATTTTTAAAAATGCACATCGACATCTGACATCTACTTTCTGATGGTGAAAACGGTATTTTGATAATTATATTAGGTAATGAGTAATCACGCTTGAAAGTTTTCCCATAGGCTAACATGGGATTTCATGATCGGGGAGTTTCGATGCAGCGGAGCCTTAAGGGTCCTGTCCCTGCCGGCGAAGACACTCACGAGCTAATCCTATGGGGAGGGATTTTTCTAATATCTCGTTTGCATTTCGACATTTTAAAATAATTTTTTTTGCATTGGATAGCCGAGGTCCGTCTCTACAGCGCACCTTTTTTTACTTTTTCGATTTTGGTCGCAGATATTTTTTAGAATGACACTTTCATTTTCAGAACTGGTTTTGAAAGTGAAAGTAACTTTATTAAAAATATCTGCAACCCAAATCGAAAAAGTAAAAAAGGTGCGCTGTAGATATGGACCTCGGCTATCCAATGCAAAAAAAATTATTTTAAAATGTCGAAATGCAAACGAGATATTAGGAAAATCTCTCCCCATAGCATTAGCTCGTGAGTGTCTTCGCTGGCAGGGACAGGACCCTTAAGCCAAAAAAAAAAAAAAAAAACTGACTTAGGCAGATTCTGAATACATTTCAAAGCAAGTATTATGTGCTTTAACTATGCAGTAAACTAAACATTAAATTTTGTAAGATTAAATGATAAAGGAATGCCACTGTTTTGCATCTTATATTAATTAATGTGTTCAATAGCTTTATAAAATGTAACTTTGCATTGCTTGCAGGTGAAAACAGATATATCTGCTGGTTTTCAGCTATGTGACAGCTATCAACCTCTGCCGAAATCAGAGTGGGGAGATGAGCCTGAACACCTGGAGTTCTCATCACTTGTCACATTCCAGTTCTTTTTACAAGAGCTAAAGCTTATCCTTGCTAATGAGTTAGAGGGCCATCCTTACAACACATTTGGCAGTTTCATAGAGTTCTATGATGCTTTTCTCAAGCAAGGCCGTTCTTTGGAGGAGTTCTACCAAAGCTACGAACCTACTATCATACCCGAGAGTTTATCATGTGTTGGTCTTGGTTGTTCTTTAGTTGATAGCATGAAGGAATCATTTGGCTATTGTTATCCTGGGTTAAAATGTGCTTTGTTCATTGCTTCATGTGAAGAGGTTGTATTAGATGTTGATACTTACACTACTTTTTCGCCTCCTGCGGAAAATACTAGTGTTAAGGAGCACGTCTTGGTCATTTTGAAAGTCAAAATTGAAGGCAGGGAGGGTTACATTGTGTTAGATCCAGGCTATCATGTAAACATTCCAGTAATTGTAATGTCCGATGGTAAATATCCTAATACAGGTTGGTTCCTATTGAGCGAAACTACTAAAGTTAAGAAAGAATATAATTATGTGCTTGATGGGGATTATATTAAATGGCATGTTAAAGAAACAAGAGGTACAAATGTTAAAAATTGGATCAATCTGATTTTTGTACGTAATAAATTTCTTAGTTATATTTCTGTTTCAGAAAAGAGAAATTTGGTTTTCAATTTTCGAACCCTTGTAGCCCGTGATCAGAAGCAACCTGTAGCAGGAATGTATTGTAACTTTGAGGGAGATGAAAAATTTACTTTTTTCTTTAATGATGAATCCTACAATCGCCAAGAAGTTAAAATTCCATTTGAATACTTCCAGAATTCCATGCAAAATAATAGATTCGAAAACGCAATCTCTTCCTGTGCTTCTCAAATTGGTTTTAACAAAACTTTAATTTTAGAAATGGTTAATCGTATTATCGAAGCATTTTTTAACCCAAATTTTATGCCTTTTGTTCGAATTTTAAATCAAGAAATAGATGAAGAATAATTTTGTTTGTTTTAATAAAAATTATACTTTATTTCAAAACTGTGTATTGTTTTCATATTTTTATTGTATTGACATGTCTGTCAAAATGTCAGCTCTTATGATTTCATTAAATTAATTTCTTTCAGCATTTGTGTGTATTTAATGTTTCAAAACTTTGTGTTCTATTTTTTTTTTTTTTTAACTTTTCTATAGTTTAGAAAATTACATTAATTTTATGTTTTGTACAACTGCATCATGTTTGATTAATGATAAAATGGTTAAAAATATCAACAGTATAATTTTGTAGCAAAAAACTCGTAACTTTAAGCAGAATACACATGTATAGTGTTTTTTTAAGTATTAATTTTTTTTATAGTAAAACCTAGATAATGGATATCTTGGGACTGCAGAATTTGTTTGCTATTTTAGAAGTAAAATCATAGAAATATGTGCTCAGAATTGAGCGAGTGCCTGTTATTTGGGAGTGTTGGTTAGTGGAGACTTGCAGTATTAGTCATATATGCAGAATAATAGTGGATAAAGTCCATAAAATATTATTCAGAAATATTTGGACTTAAAGTTAATGAGCTCTCCTGCATTTTAATGAGAATCGTAGGTGATTAGTGCCTTCTAGTTGCTTATTGCTCACATTTCAACGTTGTACTTGATTTGTTATAGTGCCAAATTTTCTTTGGAGCAAAAATATTCATCTCTTAACTAGGTTGACTGAAGAAAAAAATGGATCCTTTCATATGAATACCAGAATGCATAAAAAAAATCTTGTTAAAGTTGCAGGGTAGAATGTCTTATTTTACATTGAAAAGGGGGAAAAAAAAACTTGCTGTCTGATAACTCACTTTATTTTATTAAAACAATTGCTTGTAACAAGCTAAAGTTATTACTTGTATGGTTGACATTATGAAAAAAAAAATACTAAAATTGAGTTTACTGGCCAACAAAAGGATTCTTTTTGACATGAAATCAATAACTCATCTGTGCTAGAAGACTCCTTTAAAAGTGAGTTTCCAAGGAGTGCTTATACTTGCAACTCATTTAATAACTCTCTTTAAATTATGAAGCAAATTGTAGTGGCTTCAATGATTTAATTGGAGTACACCAGTTATTTCATGGCGAATAATACTGCCTTTTTATAATAATCTTGATTTGATGCTTTTCTAATAGTTCTTAAATTTATAATTCAGTTCCAAATTACTTTAAGCCTGTAAATATTTTCTTATTATTCATTTTTAAATTAGGTTTGTTTATTGATGCCTTCTGTACTATATATAGCATAGCATTGCATTTAGAAAGAAAAGGGGGATGGGCAGTAGTTCTTTTTCCTAAATATTTATTGTATCTGGGACTTTGAATGTTCAGTTAAACTTACCATTTTTCTTAAGGGGGCTGGTCACTCACGGAGGAGATATTTTAAATAGAATGCGTCAAATGCCCATAGACTTTACATTAATGAGGGGAAATCAGAAGCTGAGTGACCAGTCCCCTTAAGCAGGGTTCTCGCCATTGCACCAAAATACTTTATTTAGCGAGTAAACGAACAAATAAACTCTCCAAATTGCAAGTGCTCAAGTTCTGCTCCCTTTTTTTTTTGTGTGTGTGTGCCAGTGTATTCCAGATTTATTATCCACGTTACTGAACGATTGATGTCGCTTTTCATGCTGAATTGCACCGTGCTATTTACATTAATCTATAAAGATACTGGGTCAACTCCAATTCAGTTTAGGAACAGCCAAAGAGACAAAGTATTCTTGATTAGATTATAGATAGGTATTTCTCCAATGTCAGTTGATCACTAATGCGCCAGCGTTGTGCCAGTAAAAACACAAAATTACATGCATCAAGCACCAAAAGAAAAGCTTTGCTGGAATACGAAGTTCAAATTAATCATTTACCATACTATTTATTAGTTGTATGCAAAGTATCATTGGCAGGTCAATCTTTTCTATCTGTTACGGACGAAATCTCATCGTAATTTTTAGTGTATATCTTCACAACGGTAAATAAAGGATCGCCGATTTGTACTTTTGAGACTGCTAAAAGAATGTCTGAAACATTTATACATTTAGGAGATATATAGAATATAATTATTTTTAATAGTTTCTGTAGCGGATAGTCAAATTTCTATTTTATAAGCAATTGCAAAAAATTGTTATTTTAGAACATATTGGGGGAAAAAAAAGGGTACATAGTAAGAAGTTAAAAACAGATTTGTCAGTGGTTCACACTGAATCTATTTTGCTAACACTTTTTTTTCATTTGGCTACTATTTTTTTTCTTATTCAAATCGCTAATGTTGGTCAAAAACCAGCGAGAACACAGCCCTTAAGCAAATAAATTTGTAATGTTTATTATTAAATATTAACATAAGGGAATTAATAAGTTAAAAATAGATCTATACCAAAATAATATAAAATATTTATTTACTTGAAAATTTTGAAGACTAAATGTTTATCTTAAATGTCTATTGCTTTGTATTTTTAATATGCAAATTTTAAGTTTGGAATTGAATTTGCTGTTTCATCTGCTTTCCTTCCAATTACACAAAGCCTAGTCAATATTGAAATAAGAGTGCTTTTTATTCTATTTAAGCAATCAAGATAATCGTGTTAGTTTTTTACAAATTTCTTATTTTAGAAAATATTTTAATGACTACCAAAAACAAAAACAAAAAAAAAAGTATTGCATAATAGAAAATTAGAAAGCACCTGACATACTTTTTTAATATTTACAATAACTGTCAGTGTACTTTAATTACAAAGAAAATCATTAAATTTTCAATTGTAATCTTGTTTCCATCTGCTCTTTTTATGCAATTTCAGAAAATTCTAAAAATAGAGCTAGCTATGAAAACATCCTTGGATAATGTGAACTGTAATGTTTTCTCTTTTTTACTATCAAGGAATGCTTAACTTCAGAAATTTGTATACTGTTTTAGTAGAGTTCTAGCAAAGGTGGAATCAATATTGGTGAAAACAATATTCAAACTTTAATTTGCAACTTGTTCCATCATCTGGTAGTACATGCAGGGATGAGAGTTCCTCCTAAAGGAGGAATTCCACCTTTTTTAATACAATTTTGGTCAGGGTGTCTACAGAATCTGGGAATCATGGAAAAATCAGGGAGGTTTATCACTCTGGAAAAATCAGGGAAATGTCAGGGAACTTTGTCTATTGCTAAAATATTTGCATTTTCACCTTGGCAACGAGTCTGATTAATCTATTTTATGAACCATATTTTTTCACATGCTGATTAATCTTTCCCAATATTTTAAAAAAGATGTGCATGGTATGAGTTTTCAATATTTAACGTAAATTAAGGTGATCAGATGCCCTGATTTTCTGTACATAGCACTTATATTGAAGGCAATTTAAACATTTTTTAAAATTTTAAATGATACATTAGCATAACCTGACCAGGTGCCCAGCTTAATTCAATTAGTTATCCCGTCAGATTTAGATAAGTCTTAGAATTGAATATTTTTCAGAAAATTAGGAAACTGAGGATGTTGGACTAATGAAGTTAGTTGAGTTCGGATTTATAAAACTGACAACCAATACTTAATGAATATTAGGCATTTTTTGTGTTTTTCTCTTGTTTTTTCTCCCAAATGAGATATTAGCAAGCTGGATAAGTGTGTTACACGAGGAATCGGCATACATGAAAAAATACCGTATGTGTATTGTTAATAATGGAAATCAGGGAAGTCTGGTAAAAATAGTCAGGGAAATCATGGAAAAATCAGGGAACTTTTTTTTAGAATTTCTGTAGACACCCTGTTGGTCATTCTCTGGATTGATGCGAAGAAAATTTTGAAAGCATATGGGGGGGGGGGGGCTTGTAAATTTCTTTCAGACATTTTGTCTATTTAAGGGTGTATTCGAAAAAATATTTTTCCACCCTCAACAGCTCGAAAAAATCTGAGACATTTTTAAAAGTAAAAACATGAAACTTGCTGAGGTGATTTCGGAAGAGATGTTTAAGAGGCCGTGTGATTTCATTTTTCGCTCAATTCATTAAAATTTGATTTTTAAACAATTATTTTCTCAGTATGACCTTTTTTTTCATCCCCAGATCCCCCGCTTCGGAAAATTCGGTTCAAAACGCCAACTTTGACAGCATTTTTTACAATATTTTCTGCATTTATCAAAAAATCGACAAGCACGGCACATTATGTAGTTTCTAAATAAGAGAATTTGGCAGTTTGATCCGTTTAAGAGCAAAAATGAATTTAAAAATAAATCGCAAAATAAGCAGTTTGGATTGGAATACACCCTTTTTAAACCCTTAGAATTTCTGAACTGCTGTGTGGAAGAGCTATTAAATCAAAGGTCAGCGTATACTATGACCATCTGAAAATTATGTAAATGAAGTTGATTGAGATGTCGTTCCGGAGTGAAGTTTTCTTAGATTTTAAAAGGGAAAGGAAGTTTACTTAAGGTTCTTTTTGAAATAGAATAATTTATTCCATTTATACAACTTTTTGGGGTAGTTTCAGTGATGTATTTCTGGAGCAACAAGAGCTTTGATATGCATATATTTAGTATGAACTTTTTTCCCCTTAGAAAAGAGAGGAAAAAATCTTAAGCAACCAAACCACCCAGAATATATGTTTTAAAAAATTAATCACTGCATTTGACATAAATTCATCAGATACATCTTTGGATTTATACTTTTAGTAATCTGCCTTCCATCCTCTTTTTTTGATTCAATGAACCTATACATTTTTTGTTTATTTATTTTTAAGCCTTTTCTAAGTTACAAAAAGAAAATAACAATCATATGTACAAGTATATTTAATTCTATTGTATAAATTCCTGTTAAAGTATATCTAAATTTAAAAAAATTGCTATCATTGTATAAATGGAAAAAAAATTCCACCTTTTTTTATTTTTTTATTTCCTGCTTTCATGCCTGTACATGGAACAAAATTTTAAGAACCTTTTATAATTTATCAATTCTAAAGAAATGATGCTGTACCTTTTGTGTTTTCTATTTCATTATTACCTTGGTTACATTCAGAAGTGATTCTCTGGATCAATTGGAAGCTTTTAGACAATTGAATTAGATTTAATAGACCAATCAAATGTATTTTCTTGATTGACCCTGGAAATATATATGAATTAAATTTGACAAGTTCATGGAAAAAAACTTTTTATGAAAAACTTATGTAAAAAGATTGATTGAAAGCTTGCTCCTCCTTTTTTTTTTTTTTTTTACTTATTTAAAAAATCCTGATCACATCAAATCATCTTACATAGCAAATAAAAAAAAAAAGTTGTACCAGTTTAGTTCAATAAACACACATTCAAGACACCAAAATAGGAAGGGCGGGGAGACCACTGTACAACACAAATTAAGAATGTTACCTAGCTTAACTTCCAATGCTGTTGGACAGGGGGAAAAAACATTCTATATGGTTCATAATGTTGCATTTTTGATGTTAAACAAATTATTAACGTCACGGACAGTTAAAAAAATTTCAGATTATTATGCAAAATACAGGGTTCCCAAATGGTCCCCTTTTTAAAAAAAGGTCCCCATTTATTCATTTTGGTCCCCTTTCTGTAACTGGAAAAATTGGCGAAGGGAGAGACGCATTGAATTAAGAGACAAAAAATGCATTTAAAGCTCAATTCTAAATAATATAAAAGGAAATGGATGGAATAAAATGCCTTTCTGCATATTTTTAATTATTGGAATGCAATTTCTTTCAAACACGATAGAAAAATTTTCTGTTGAATCAAGAATTAAAATATTTCTTCCATTCTCATTATTTTTCATACCATTTAAAATTGTTTGCTAATGAAATTTATGTATAAATACAATACACATTTAAACGTCTAAATTATCATAACACGTTTCTTTGGCTTAAAGATATCCTCTTCTTCGAAGAGAAATCTAAAATTTTTATGTAGTATTACCCAGAGCCAGTGCAACCATCGGGCAAACGGGATGACTGCCCAGGCCTCGAGTCTCTCTATAGCATTCGAAGGAACGTTTCCTCAGTATATTTTTAATCTATATTTGTTTTTAAATGTTTCTTCATGATAAAGTGAGTATTAGCTGTATTTCTTACAGGCAAAGTTGATAGAATTGCTGGGGAATGTATAGATTTGCTGAAAGTAACAGTGAATGCATAAAATAAATATTTAAAATATTGTAAAGTATAGATGATTTTTTTAAATTGAAAATAATTGTGAAATTAGTGGTATTTTTCATACATTTATTATCTATATTAATTATTATTCTATGATGTATACAATTTTAAAATAAATTTTATTATATCAGTTTTGCAGCATATGTTAGTTCCATTGACTTCTTCGTCAGCACCCTGCGCAATATTGCGCTGCCGCTGCTTATTACCTGATAAAAAGCAAATTCCTTTATGTTCTTAAAAACAAGTAAATGCGAGTTTGTCAGAATTATCTTATTTATCCCCCCAAAATAAAAACTCTAGGAGAGACTTCTCTTTTATTATCCACTTTCCATTTATCAAGAATCGACTTGTCTTAGCCAGAACGTTTCTCACATAATCAGTCTTTGAAACCAAATGTCAAAACATTATCGTAAAACACCCAAAAAGAAAAAAACTCAAATTGCATAGAAAAATTTAAAAAAAGCTTTATGAATTCTGAATAAATTTTATTGAAAAGATGACAATTTATTAAACTGGGCTAAAATATTGAAACTGGATTCCTTTTTCAAATCAAAAAATTGACACAAAATTTGAAAAAAAATCAAAAATTGCCATACAAATTCTGAATAATCTTCATTAAAATTGGACAGCCAGCATTTACTATATTCGGATAAAACATTGAAACCGTATTCACTTTACTAATGTGGAAAACTCTCTGCAAAATTTCTAAAAATCGCAGAAGACAAAACTTACTACAGTAAAGCTAAAACATTAAAACCAGAATTCTTTCATAAGTGTCAAAAAATCGCTGCAGAACACTCATACACACATTTAAAAAAAAAAAAAAACGAAAAATCAAATTGGAGGATGCAATCATATAAGGACAAAATTTATTACATTAGGGTTAAAAGTTTGAAACCAAATTTCTATTATGAAGGTCAAAAAATTACTGCAGAATGCAAAAAAAAAAAAAAAAAAAAAAAAAAAAAAAAAGACTGAAATTCACATAAGATTCATAAATTTTTTTAAAAATGCTGTACAAATTCCAAATAAACTTTATTGAAAAGACGGAAAAAATTATTACATTAAGCTAAAAAATAAAAATCAGATTCCTTTTATTATTGTGAAACATGAACCAAAAAAAAAAAAAAAAAAGTGTCTAAAAATCACACAAAAATTTAAATTTAAAAAAATCTAAAAACTAACTTAGACATACAGGCACCTTCTTGCCAAATCTTGCAGCTCTACGTGCAACAGTCCCTTTAGCATAGATGTAGTTTTCTTTTCAATTTTGATGGAGAAGTATATCCTATTTACCAAAGGAAATCTTAATTCCAATTTCTAGGGGGGGGGGGGGGGGGTATGCTCTCTTCAATATACATTTCTCTATTCTAAAAAAAGGTAACTATGTCGCTGCTGCTGCAGTTAATGAATTTTTTGCGATTGGAAATCTTTCTTCGCTAATACAGTAAAACCTCCATAAAGGACACCTCTATTTAACAGACAGTTTTCCAATCCCCACTCCCAAAACCTAATTTTTTGTATTTTTAACCTCTCAATAACGGACAGTAATTTTGGCGATAAAGAATGAAAAGTTATTTTTTAACAAGGGGGAAAAAAAATAGCCTATTTATCAGGGCAATGTGTCACAAATTTTGTGATCACAGATAAATGTAGGGGGTGGACTTGGGAAAATCTTCCCTCCCCCAAGTCCGAGAAAGAAAACGTCCCTCCTTGAAAGATTTAGGATTTACTGTTGATTAATGTCTAAAAGTACAAATTTCTTGTTCCGCATAATTTCATAATACATACATCATTTTCTCTTTAATTTTAAATGCGTGTAATGTAACTCCGTTTACAATTGGTATGAAACTTCAGGATAGATAATAAGCTGACTAGTATTTTTGTTTCATTATACCCAAGCTCAAACAATTTTATTGGGAAATTGCATACTGATTTTATGGCAGGGAAAATTAAAGATGCCAAGAATGCGACTACAGCAGAGAAAAAAAAAACTTTCGTAATGTTAATTACTGTTTGATTCTTGTTTGTGATTAATACATATTTCGAGAATGGCCTCAAAAAGAAAACGATTAACTTTTAAAAGAAAATTGGAAATTGTAAGTGTATCTGAGAAAGAGATATTGAGTTTACAGATGAAAGTTATGAGGAAAGAAGTATTTTTGATGCCGATGAAACCACACTTTTTTTCAAAAATTTTCTGAATAAGACTTTGTGTTTTAAAAAAAAAAGACTGTATCGGCAGAAAATTGTCAAAACAGTGACTCGCTATTTTATTATCTTGCAATGTGTTGGGAGAATTTGAAATCCCTCTTATTATTGGAAAATTTCTGAAACCCAGGTGTTTCCCAAAGAACATCCAATTTAGTAAATTTGGTATTGTGTGGAGAGCAAATAAGAAAGCGTGGATGACTAGTCCTTTAATGATCGAATTGTTAATTTCCTTTGATAATAGGATGAAAAAACAACAAGGAAAAGTGCTCTCATTTTTGGACAATGCAAGTTCTCATCCAAAACATTTGAAATTCGACAATGTTGAAATTGCGTTTTTTCTCCCAAACACAACTTCAATATGTCAGCCACTTGATCAAGGCGTAATACACAGTTTTAAAGCCTGGTACAGAAAGCTTTTACTACGCCACATTCTTTCAAAGTTAGATTCCATGAATACACTTGAAAACTGCCTAAAATTCGTTAATGCTCTCGATGCTATAATTTGGATTTCCTCACCTGTAAAAAACAAAACCAGAAAGCGTACGACAATGTTTCAAAAAAGCAGGCTTTATATTAAAAGAAAATGAAAAACACATTTCCGACACTAATGAAAAAAATAAGTGAATTAATGAAATGTATCAGGAGTGAAGAAACTGCCGAAAATTTCATTAATATTTATCAGTCACCTACTGAAGAAGAATCGGTTGATGTATGCGATTATATTCTTTCAGGATTTTCGACAAAAGCTGACTCTAAAAGTGATGATGAAACAGATATGGAAATTTGGAAATCAGAAGGATTAAAACTACTGACAGAGTTAAAACTTCACATTGAAAAACAAATTACATGTAATCACAAGCAAAAGCAAACTTTTTTGGTAGATTTTTTTCGTAAGAATGTAATAAACAGTGGATAAAGGTATGCACAATTTTATTTCAGTTATATTGCTTAAAAAATATTTTTAATTTATGATTAATCATATAATTGTGGTTTTAGGACTTATAAAAGTCAATTAATGAAACATTAAGCATTTCTTAGCAATTTTTGAATCTCTGAAGTTTTCTCAATAGCAGACACCTCCGAATAGCGGACAGTTTCCGCGCTCCCGAGGTGTCCGTTATTTAGAGGTTTTACTGTATTAAGAAAATTATTGCATACAAAAATAAGAAAATTGGTAGTATTGTACAGAAATTATTGATAAACACGCTGATGCAGACAGTTTTTAAATCAAAGAATTATTTTAAGAGATATTCAATGTTAAAGTTGGTCAAAATTGTTCCATTAAAAAAGTTTTATAGGAACAAAAACTATGTATAGGAATTTAATCATTTTTTCTAAGGATAGATGTGCAGACTGCAGTTTTTTTTTTTTTAATTTGACTGATTTTCTTAAGTTTTTTTTTTTTTCAATTTGAATTCTTATCATTTCAATAGATATTTTTTTCACATTTAGAAAAAGTCCTTATTTTTTTTAATTGTTGTCAAATTTAAAAACAGCGCAAAGAATACTAGCTCCTTTCTGTTAAAAATGTATTTGCACATGACTATTACAAAGAAAAAATTAAAATAAGAATTCAATGATCACGTGTTAAAAGCAGTAAAATATTTAAAATTTCATCATAAAAATTAAATTTACATGTGAATATTAAAAAAAGAAAGAAAATTTTAAGAATTAACATTAATATGTGTTAAAAGCAGTAAATGGGAGAAATTATGTGTTATTAAAATTGGCAATAATAAATATTGGCAAATAGTTTAAATTTAAAAATGTACTTACATAAGAGATTTATTTCGTATTTTGATTTAACTTATTGCTAATTCTAAGAGAGCACAAATAATAATACGTCCTTTCCAACAAAAAAACTATTTTCATATGATTATTAATGAGAGAAATAAAACTTTGGTGGAAATTAAGTCAGATTTAAAATGATGTATCTAAAATGTCTTATTTAGAACAACTTTCTTATAGTATTAATGTTAAAAAATTCCAAAAGATAACGACTCTGACTAGTTCATTTTATATAAGCTGATTTTCAAATGCTGTTTACTGATCTTTTTTTATCAATCACAAGAATAGCCATTAAATGTCTCAAAAGCAGCTAATTATACCTTAAAATTCACCAGTGAAGTGAAAATGAATGGAAACCTGTTTAGAGGGAGATCATTACTGGTTATTATTCAATATTATTATTATTCAATCTTCCGTAATCTTTTTAAAGTGGATCAAATTAGCATGTTTTGAGGGTCTGCAGTCTGAATGACATTTATCAAAGCCCCCTAATTCATCACAAGAAAGTATTGGAATCATGAAAATACTTTTCATTTTTTGGTGGATTTACACGTTTTAGGTTGACCTGAATATGATTTGACAATTTTTTGAAAATGTCTCTATATGCCATACAAACTTTGTAACCACTCTATCTGAAAAACTAAATCATGGAATTTCATCAAATGTCACATTTAATTAGACTTTAATTTAACCCACACAGGTGTTGATTAGGTTTTGGTGTATATGGCCCAATAAGTGGCACTGCTATGTTGCATCTTTCGCAATTTACATGATGATCATACCTTTGCATTGCTGGGGTGAAATTTCATCAAACTTCACATTCACTTAATCCTTGACATACATTTGTGCTGATTAGATTTTAGTGTATTTCACCCAACAGGTGGCATTACTGGATTGCAATTTTAATGGATAGCCAGATCTCGCCAGGTTTGGGATTAAATTACACCAGATTTGATATGCAAGATGATTATGAATAACTGATGATTCAATATTGGTTTTGATCACTCCTCTTGGGGCTTTGCCATACAAGTTTTATTTCCAATGAACATTATAGCTTATCCTAGCTTCTATTGTGTAGAAAGAAACTAAATGTTATGTTTGAGGTAAATAATTAATATATATACACAGTCGACGCTCGTTATAATGTCCTTCCATTATAACGACTTATGCAAAATGTCCCGAAATATATCCCCTTTATGATAGGTTATTTTTACATCCAATATAACGTCCAGCCAGCAACTTATTTCCCAATACAGCGACCGAATTGACCTTTCCTCCAAAAAAGATTACCATTTTCTTTCCCCAAGAACCCAGTGCTCACTGCGAATTGATGCCTAATGTAAAATGTCTTAAAACAGGCTGTCTACAGAATCTGGGAATCATGGAAAAATCAGGGAGGTTTATTGATCTGGAAAAGTCAGGGAACTTTGTAAAAATATTCGAAAATCAGGGAAATTTGACTATATGCGAAACTATTCGCATTTTTACCTTGCCAAGGAGACTGATTCGTCTACTGTATATACAGTGGTGGACATAATTATAAGACACCTACCTAATTTGATATACAGTGAAAGGAAAGATTCAGAGCTTAAAAATGCTTTATCAAATACGACAAAAACATAAATTTATTCTGTTATCACACGTAATTGTTCTACAGAAATGTTATTTTTATAGAGTTTAATAAAAAAAATTATAAATACCACGGACAAAATTATAAGACACCCTAACATTTTAATTAAACCACCTGCTTTTTTTTCGAAAATAATGTGCAATATGCAAATTTTCTGCACGCTGTTATGACATCAGCAGTTAACTAAAGCAGACGATAACCGACTTCACGCATTTACAAACATGCCACGAGGTACAGAATTAAAAGAAAGTGAAATTCGCGAAATTTGGAGATTAAATGGAACTGGTGCTTCAGTTAATAATATTTCAAAAGTTATTAAACGCTCAAGATGTGCAATTTCAAATGTTTTGAAAAGAGGAATTAATGGATCTGTGATTAAAAGATCTGGACGTATTCTTTGCTTGTCCCCGAGAGACAGACGCCATGTGGTTTCGCTCGCTACACAGAATAAGATGACCACTACAGGCATTAAAAATGCTTTGAAACTGAATTGTTCAAGGAGAACCATTCGCAGGGTGTTGCATAATGCTTCCTATGTGAAATTTAAAAAATTGAAGAAAAAACCACCTCTTCTAAGGCGGCACAAAATGGACCGTTTAAACTTCGCTAAACAAAGTATGGCCAGGACCTCCAAATGGTACTCTGTGTTATTTTCTGATGAAAAAAAGTTTAACCTGGATGGTCCTGACGGGTTTCACTATTATTGGCATGATTTACGGAAGTCTCCTGATGTACAAATGAGCCGCCAAATGGGTGGAGGCTCAGTAATGGTTTGGGCTGGTTTTTCGGCTCAAGGGAAAACCGATATCGTTTTTGTGCATTCAAGAATGAATTCCGAAAAGTATAAGAATCTTCTTAAAGATCAACTAGCCATATACGGTGAACTTCTTTGTGGCGAAAACTACACTTTCCAGCACGATAACGCGTCGATTCATACATCACACGTGACAAAAAAGTGGCTTTCAGAGCAAAGTATCAATGTTCTTCTGTGGCCTTCTCGCTCCCCAGACTTAAATCCCAATGAAAATTTGTGGGGGATCTTAGCTCGTGAGGTTTACCGAAATGGGAGGCAGTTTACATGTGTCGAAGACCTAAAGAATGCTATAAAATATGCTTGGGAAGAATTGTCTTGCGATATTTTGTTAGAATTGATAGATTCGATGCCGAATCGTATCTTTCATGTTATAAAAAACAATGGCGGCTCTACCAAATATTGAATAACCATGTTAGAGGATTTTCTTTTAAACCATTAGTGTCTGCTAATTATGTTGACCACTGTATTTGGAAAAAAAGGTTGGTGTCTTATAATTTTGTCCATTATGTTTTTAAGTTTTTTCATTAAATTGTATGAAAATATGATTTCTGTAAAACAATTACGTGTGATAACAGAATAAATTTATGTTTTTGTCGTATTTGATAAAGCATTTTTAAGCTCTGAATCTTTTCTTTCACTGTAATGTCAAATTAGGTAGGTGTCTTATAATTATGTCCCCCACTGTACCATATTTTTTCGCATGTTGATAGTCTTTCCCAATATTTTTAAAAAGATGCACATAGTATGAGTTTTTGATATTTAACGCAAATTAAGGTGATCAGATTTCCTCAATTTCTGTTGATAGCGTTTATATTGAAGGCAATTTACCCATTTTAAAATGATACATTAGCATAACCTGATCAGGTGGCCAGCTTAATCTAATTAGCTATCCCGTCAGATGTAGATAAGTCTTAGAATTTAATATTTTTCAGAAAATGAGGAGATTTACTGGCCACCCTATATCCATTGGCCACTGTATGAAGTTGGACTAAATTTTGAGTTCAGATTTATAAAACTGTCGACTAATACTTAATGAATATTAGGCAATTTTTTTGTTTATCTCTTGTTTTTTCTCCCAAATGAGATATTAGCAAGTTGGATAAGTGTGTTATGCGAGAAATTGGTTAACATGGAAAAATACTGTATGTGTATTGTTAATAATGGAAATCAGGGAAGTCTGATAATGATAGGGAGGGAAATCATGGAAAAATCGGGGAACTTTTTTTTACAATTTCTGTAGACACCCTGTAAAATGATACTTTAAATTATTTTTTTTTAAAGACAAGAAAACACATAAAATTACTTATCATCTATATAATTGAGATGGAAAACTTTGTTTAAAGAAAATATCAAATACACACACACACACACGAAAAACCAACTATTTCAAATTATTTTTGTAGGTAAGTAACTATTTTTTTTGTGTGTGATTTAACATTTACTTTAAAATCATTCTCTTAAATTAATTTTTATAATTATTCATTGTCGATTTTTATTTGATACGAAAGTAAACAGAATTTAGTAATAATGTTGTAATATAAAATTTCCTTTGAAACCTTAATTTTCACATACATGATTAGATATTTAGAATTCCTTTTCGTTCACTTCCGTTATAATGATCCTCATCTTAGGCTCGCGAGGGGTCGTTAAACGAGCGTCGACAGTATATATTAATCTAATTTTTAGTTTTAATATTCAACAGGGGTCGTTATTACGCTGGACTTTTTTTTATTCACTGATCACTGTTAGTCCGTGTTGAATTCTAAGAAATGTACTTTACTTTGTATTGTTAATGTGTAACTGCTAACAATTGATTTAATATTTTCTTAGACATATTAATTTTTACTGTTTATATTTTATCACAATTCATTTTTTTCTGTTCTAAATATTAATAAAGGAACAATTTGAATACAAAGTGTAAGAATTATCAAGGCGAATGCCGAAATATTGAGTACTTTCTGTATTCTTGGAGTAGGATATTTAACTGCGTTTAAATAAAGCTGTGTATATTGTTTAATGACATCTTTATAAAGATAGCCATTCAACATATTTTATGGGGTAATTTTTAAAAATTTACTTGCATATTCTGGAAAATTGATAAAGTGTTTTACACTCACAATCCCTTTTAAGCCTTTTTTAAAAATAAAAATGGTCCCCTTTCCCCCTTTTTGAGGACAAAAATGTGTTGGGAGCCCTGAAAATATTAACCAGACTTGCAAATTGTTAGCCAATTACCAAAAGGGCTAGCTAAATTTACTGTTATTCTGCAGTGTTTGAAGATATGATCAGGCATGAAAGAGTTCCTCCTAAAGGAGGAATTCCACCTTTTTAAAAACAAACTAGATAGTGCCCGTCAAGATTTGACGGTAAATAACTTGAATATTTCATCAAAAAATTTCTTGAATTTTTAAATTAATTATTGAGTGACGAATTTATTGCATAAGTGATTCCTATTTTTTTAAGGCGATAGATGGTGCTGTCAGTCTAACCTATTCAATGAAGTGAAAGAATTTTAAGTTCATAATTTACAACCAATTATGTTTCTTTTTATCATATATTTACCTAAAAATGCAGGGTAGAGAATTTATTTTTACTTACTACGGCTGCATTTTTTTTTTTTTTTTTTTTCTTTTTTAAAGAAGAACAATATTTATTTTCATTTTTTCTTTTTTTAAACTACACGACGATTAAAGGCTGTCATGAATTTTATTTTTGTTTCATTCACTAAAAACCTAAATTTGAAACATGATGCAGCTAACGATTTATAATATATATTTTTTATTGCTTGAATTTTATTTTACATTTTTATAATATTAAACCTGGATATCAAGGTAATTTCTTTTAGAGCTCTTATATGAATATTTTTCTTTTTTTCCCGTTTTATTTTTGTATGGAAAAGAATGACAAACTTTTCTTTCTGACACACACACATATATATTCTTTATACAGTACAGAACCATTTATCCGGAATGCTTGGGGTCAGATGTATTCCGGATAACTGGTTTTTCTGGTTAACTGGTTGTGCATTAAAGCAGCATCCATTTGATAAGTTTTGTGGAATATGTGTGGTTGTGGCATTATTTCTCATTTTAAATTATTAGATTACTATATTAAAAATCAATGCAAGAAAGATCAAAAGTTAGCCAGAGTTTAAAAGAAGGTAATTTATGGGAATCCCTTAGGAACAAAATTCTTCTGTTTCCTCTGCATAAAAATTAAAACATCTAAAATACAACTAATTATGTTTTCATTTCAAATACTAGATGTTGTCATCAAATTATATAATTGTTTCAAGCAAAGCCTATGTCAAACTGGCAGTGTATGACACGTTTTTCTGGAAAGATTCTGAAATCAGTCTATCAGAAATATCATTCCGGATAACTGGTTTTCTGGCTAACTGGTTTCCGGATAAATTGTTCCATACTGTAATGGTCAGAAAATATAACGAAAATTGTAGATCAGTTCAATTTATTTAATTGATAATTACATACAAAATATTTTAGCATAAATATTTTAAATATAAAATCATTATTTTTTCAAAATATTATTGAGTGTTAAAAATATTTAACTATAAAGCATTCAAATAATAATAGTAATAAAATTAAAATCCTAAAACTTCTGTTCCTAATAAAATATGTCATTACAGAAATGAATTATCGACAAAAATATTACACATTTTGCCAAGCTTGAGTTCGAACCTTCGCCCACTAAGAAAACTCTGAACTTTAGACTGTTGCGTTAACCCACTACACTAGCGGGAACTCATTGTCGTTCCTTCTAAATTGAAGAGGTTTGAAAACAGTTGACGCATGCACAATTGTCTTGAATTTGAGTTTTGATCTTACGGAAATAATTTTGCCTTTTAATATTTGATATCTTACTTTTTCAAAGAAGCAGCTACAATTTAACATGCTAATTTCCCAATCTTCATGTGTAACTATTGGCAATTCATAAGAAGGATATAACTTTTAGCATCCCTCACATCACTGTGTTTATCTTCTGTATATAATATGACCAAAACAATATGGCAATCACGAAATAACTTGTATCAAACTCTTAATATCGACACAGTAAACTTTTGAATTATTAATAATGCTGTAAGAACCAAATAATATTAACTTTGTGAAAGAAAGAAAAGCTAGTTTACAGTAAGATCGAACAGCAGACGAACTTAAAACAACTTCTACCTGTAATGTGATAGTTCAACTGAGCGAGTCTTTGCGCATGTGCAGCACGTCACTTTAAAGGCAGACTTGTACTTATATACTGCGCATGCTCAACTGTAGAATTTTAATTTAAAATTACTGCTAATTAATAAGATATTTCAACAACCGAATGTGCGATAACAAATCTGTGGTCAAATATCTTTCATTTTAAAAAAGATTGGTGTAATTTGATGCAGTAGTTTTTTCTCACGGACTGTCGAAAGAAAACGCTTAGCGTTTTAAATATATAGATTTGGACATTCTCTGGTTTGATGCAAAAATGCAAAGAAAATATTAGAAGCATATGGTAGGGGGGGGGGGGGGGGAGTCCTAGAAAGCTTAGTAATTAGACCTTTTGTATACTCAAATCCTTGGAGTTTGTTTCTGAATTGCTGTACTATCAAATCAAATGCGAGCTTTTATTATAAGCATCAAAGTCATGTAAATTAAGTTCTTTAACTAGGGAAAGGAAGTTTCCATAAGGTTCTTTTGGAATAGAATATTTTATTCTATTTATAAAACCCTTCTGGGTAATTTCAGTGATGCATTTTTGGAAATGTATTTCTGGAGTAAAGATCAATTTGGCGTGTGTATATTTAGCATAGAAATTTTTAAGTAAAGTCCTTAACAGTCAAATCATTCAAAATAATACATTTATTTTCAGAAATTAATCTCTGTACTTCACATAAGTTCATCAGATACAATTCATTATTTTAAAGCAAATTTGGATTTATACTTTTAGCAAACTGTTTCCAATTTTCTTTTTTGATTTAATGAATTTATTTTTTCTTTTAATACTTTCTAAGTTACAAAAAGGAAATAACAATTGTATGTACAGTTATAATTCATTGTATTGTATGAGTAACTGTTAAAATGTGTAAATTGTACGAGTTTGGCCTTATTGTATAGATGGAAAAAATTTTCCACCTTTTCTCCCATTTCCCACTTTCATTCCTGTATGATGCAGATGTAGACTTGACATGCTATTAAATTCCATTTAAAATTCATTTCATGTTGTAGGTTTGATAAATTCCAAATTTCCCATTCTCATTCACAGTGTATTTAAAAATACTTTTGGAATTTTATACATTTGTGCCTTGCTTAAACAGTTAGCACAAAAATACTATTTCAATAAAGTTTAATTTTCATTGCAACTTTTCAGATTTGTACACATTTGGCAAGGTACTACTTAATGTGCAGTCCTTGAAACAAGTTACCAGAAAATCTTTCATCCAGAGCAAAAATTATGCAACTGATTATGATTACTTCCACTTTCTAAGGGGCTGTGAAAATATAACGATATCAACTTTTTGGTAATTTTGGACCCCCTCCCCCCCCTTACGATATCATATGTTATCATTCCTCGAACCCCCCCCCCGGTAATAATATCGTTATCAATGTCTAAAAATTTGATTTTTTTTCTTTTGTTTGGAGTGATATATAAATATGGTTCCATTTATTATTTGCATACTTTATTGATTCAAGAAGTCAATAAAATATATCACATTACGTATGAAATAACTTTATACCAAATAATACTTAGAAGAAATGATTGCTATTTAAAACTATTTAATAATATATGTTTTTTACAGAATGCATTCAATAATATATCCTTGCACCTGCCCCCGCACGTGAGCCGGGTGACAGACATTTATCAACAAAACAGGTGGATAGCATGCATTCTCTTTTATTTACTAGTAAAGACAAGTATCATTTCAAACATACTTCCCATATGTTTTCTCGAACAGCGTATTATATATGCATACACATATGACAGAATAGGAATGTCAAACGTTGGTGTTTTCCACATTTTGGAAATAAATAGTTTTATAATCATTTAATGATTTTAATAATATCTTTGTATTTTCATAAAAATAATATAACATACTATTTTGACGTAAAGACAAGGAATAAAAAGAAAAAAATGGGTTGAATCAAAATTGATAACGATATCAAAAGACAACCCCCCCTCCCCCTAGAGATATCTTACGATATCATGTGCCAGACCCCCCCTCCCCCCTAAAATGATAACGTTATATATGCACAGCCCCTAACAGTATGTCTCTTTCATACAGACATATGGTGTTGATTGCAAATTTAGCCATTGCAAAAAGAATTTTTTGCATCAATTTTTGGAATATCAAACAGGTTTTTTTTTTTTACAAAAGCTTGGGGGCTCTGCTCCGTTATGTTAGTCAACCCCACTCAGACACTACTGCAGGCTTTAAAAACACAGTTATTTGCTCAGACTTAAAAAGATTATGGAAGATTGGATTATAATTAAATGACTAGTGGCGATCTTCTGTACAGAGTAGTGATTTATTTCTCTTTAAGCCAGGGATGGATTAAAGAAATACAATTTTTTTTAAAAAGCAATGATTTTTCTGTATGAAAAATGAAAACAGAATAAAATGTTTTGAATTGACAAATTTGGGGCTGGGTGTAATTTGTGTACTGGCCATATTAGCACAGAAGGGACAGCTTTCAGATAAGTCTTCTTCAAAGAAATGACCCAACTTTTCATTCTTGCACGAGAAAAACCCTGAAAATAATCAGCCAATCTTGCTCAGACCATTCTGGCACTGAAAACTCAATTTTGGTTTCAAACAAATTTGATTCTGGAACAATGATATAAAAAATCAAGCTTTTCCTTTCTTTTTTCTAAGAAAAAGAAAATATTTTATGAATATGGATTTCATTATGAGAATCCCAAATCTCTAGTACAAGAATTAAAGCATCCAGATGGCAATAAAAGTGAAAAATGTATGCAAAATTAAACAAAATCATAAACATAAAATACCGGGCAAGAAAAGAGCAGAAAAGGCGCTTAAAACAAAAGCTGACAAAGTCAAGGAATCGGCAAATTAAGAAAGACCGAAGCATAACTGTAGGAAGAAAGTAAAGCCATGAAAAAACTTTTATAAGTGCTCTAGTTATTTTTGTGTTATTTATTTATTTGTGTAGTTATTTTTAATTTTACTTTTTTATACATTCTGATGCAAAGAAAAAAAAAGAAATTTTGTCTCCCTATTTGAAGCAAATGGGGATGAAAATTTTAAGATTTGACCATCTTTACATTTAAGATACACATTGATCTTTTTACTTTCTGAATATATAGTCTAAGGAAAGTATTATGTCATCACAATAATTTCCAAACAATACTTGTGATTGAACTTCCGTTTGGCTAACAGGCTATAAACCACTGCCACAAGAACTCAATATATTTTTGTACACAACAGTCAACGGATTAGGTATTATGGCGGTTCTCAAATTCCCTGCTCAACAATATAAAAATTTCTGATGCATTTTCCAACTCATTTTTAAATGAAGTCATAAAAGGGGCAGGCATGACTACTGAAGCACTTCGAAATAAAATGTTAGTTTCCATTTTTTAATAAATTACTTCTTGAGCTATAAGGGATTGTTGTCAGGTAATGACAGATTATTCTTTCCTGCATTGCCACGTCTGGAAATTTGATTCAAAACGGCAGCTTTTGACAGTATTTTCTGAAAGATCTTTGTCTTTGCCAAAAGAAAAGGAAAACACAATTTGAATACAAACATTAGCTTTTGAGATTCTCCGTATGACTAGTGTAGGCTCTTAATTCATTTTCAAATTATTTTAAGACTGATTCTATAGGAAAAAATCCTTAAGGATATATGAAAGAGTGTAAGCGATAATATTGTGTGTAATCAAGCATTAGTAGTGCAGAGGCAATGCCTTCAGTTTCAAAATGGATGGAATTCAAGTCAGAAATCTATAATTTAAAAGAACTTTCTGGATTCATACACCAGTGTTAAGAAAATCAAGCACAGTCACTCCAGATTTTTTTCCATATGATGATTCAAGAACACAATAGTTTTGAGAGCAATCAATTATCTCAGCATCAAACAGCACATGTTTTTATCTTTGTCAGGATAATTACTTTTTGCTACTAATCACCCGATGATGAGAACTGATAATTAATTGCTCCATGTTTTTTGACTCATTAGATAGAAAAAAGAAGATTTACCTTTGTATATTTTCAATCTTCATGAATGTTGTTATTGCTTAAAATTTTTCAATTTTCATAAAATGCTTGTAAAAATAAAAATGTTTTTAATATTGAAATTAATTGCAGATTAATATTTTCAAAAATTTAGCCCCTGTCTTTTATTTATTGTTACATGAAGTTTATTTCAAAAGTTTTGGACTATTTTCTTTATTTGTAAAAAAAGAAAAAAAATCTTCTTAGTCTTTACCCAGTATGCTTTGGAAATCTAACATTTCATATATTTACAATTTTCTTAGATGCTTCATGTATCTCATATTTTGGGAAATAAAATGTTTTATAACTTATTTTTTATTTATTAAAAAAAAAGGGTATATTATCACTCTTTGTTTATATTTTCCCATTTAAAAACATTTAGAAGAAATATGTATATTCAATTCTAAATTTAGGAGTATTCTTATTTAAAATAGCCTTATAATCAATAAATTAATTATAGATAAGAAATAAGCAAATATGAAAAATTTTCCCCATAATCCTACTAAGAAAACTAATTTTTAATACTACCACAAATTTAAAAATGTAGTTTCATTGAAAAAAGGTTAGATGGCACAAAATGTCCTTTAATTGTGCATCGTCTGACAATCGCAGCTACAGAACAATCTAACAAATCTTAAGAGAAAAAAAAAAAAATTAACACAAATTTCTGATTACACAAACTACTCACACATACATTACAGAATACACCTCTTTATTACAGCAAAACAAAAACAATATTTACATAAGATCACATTTACTGTTCAGCACCCTCTGTTGCTTTGTAATGCCTATATTCTGGTTTTAATTCCCACATACTTTTGTGTGGATTCTTGGCATTATAGTTGCAGATCTCTTTTAAGATTTCCTTCAGATAAGGCTGAAAAAAAAAAAAAAAAAATGATAAAGAAACATTAGTAAAATTGAAGAAAAAATCATTAGTACTAAATTAAATCTAATGAACTGAATACCCATTAGAGGTTTGGCTCCCAAATTTAGGAAATTAGAACAAAATACAGTAGCACATTATGTTATTCCTTCAAATAAATCTCTCATAAAAAAGAAAAAGAAAAAAAAATTCTACAACAACCGCACTACATCAAATCAGGTAATCCAATTTTACCCAAACATGACCAAAGACATTTTCTGCAAAGTACCAGTAGCAGTTATCCAAAGTATTATTAACTCAACCCAACTGCTGGTCAATGAATTAAACTTATTGAATTTAGCTTTTAAAGGGCTAAGAGAGGGACCTTCAACGATCACACAGCCACCTATTCTGGAAAGTAGTAGTGGTCTGACCCTTCCACCCACACCTGACCACTGCCCAGAGGTATAGTGATCTTGAAGCCGCAGCAGTAATCCAAAGTATTAAATGCCCCAGCCCTACCCAACCTGCTGGTCTATGCATTAAACTTAGTGAATTTGGTTTTAAAATTTTTCCGATGACATGTTCTGCGATTGGGTCTGCTGCTACAGTTCCGGTCTATAGAGCTGATGTTACTGCACAGAAAAGGTAGCAACACACCTGTCTGGCGTCCCCATACCCTTTCGACGCTTGACCGGAACAGTAGCTTGTAGGCCTAATTATGGAATATGTTACCAGAAAAATTTAAAAGCTAAATTAAATGGGGGGGGTGGGGGGGGGGGGCGACGACGACATTCCCCTCCGGAGCAATGAGATGTCGCACCCTGGAAGATTTGAGATTTTGTGTTTTCAATGGTCAAAAAGTGCAATTTCCCCCTCTCCCGGAACTCTATAATGTACCCCCTGGAGCCACAGAAATCCCTCCCAGAGAAAAGTGTCTGAATTCAACACTGGTGGGGTGTTTAATGTATAGTTTGGCTTTAATTTTTTTCGTTGCAGGTCAGGTTGACTTTAAGGGTGTTCTCAAATCCAAAAAGACAACTTTCTGACATAAGTTTTAATTTATGTTTGTTCGAAAATGCATGAAACTAGCTGGTGTTGTTGTTCAGAAACTATATAATTGAGCTATTTTTTCCATTTTTTTGCAAACGCAATAGATCTTTCAGAAAATAGTGTCAAAGTTGGCATTTTGAACTGAACTTCCGAACGAAAGAAGAAAATCCAGTCAATAAGGGGAGAAAAATACCGTGTCACGTAATCAAAATCGCTTATAATTCAATAGGTAATTGATTGATCAAAAATGGAAAAAACAGTTCAATTCCAAATCGCTTCCATGGCCAGGCTTTCCAATTTTTAACCTTTCCGTTAAAATATGAATTTGTAAATGTGTCAAAACGTTTTGCGCTTGTTGAGCAGAGCAGTTAAGAACAGCCTTAAATGGTTCATGTTGACCCGGTTCCTGAATATTTTTTAATTGAAAAAAACTGTATACTTAAATCAATGCAAAAACCCTTGACGGGTTAAAAGTTTCTGACGCAGCACTTTATCTTATGCTCTAAGAATTTTAAATATGGAACTTAAAAATACTGATATCAAATTTTGAGTGACGTTATGCTATTTCTTAAAAAATATATTTGTATTTATTTCATCATTTTATTTTTGTTTTATTTATAATCGCATGTGCAAAAGTTATGTTCAACATGAAAAGCTGCATAAAATTTTATTCGCTGTTGCTTTATCATTTACATCTCTCATAAATTCAAAATATGAGTTTTAAAAGATATGATATAAAATTTAAGTGACGCCTTGATGTGACTTTAAAAGGTTTGTTTTAAAATTCAATTTAAATTATTTTTGACTTGGTTAAAATATTTTTTTACATCTACACAATACTTATAATTTTCCAATTCACTGTTAAATATATCACTTTCATTGAATCTATACTATGCATTGAAATGTATTTATTTCAATAAATTGATTTATCTTTTGTGTCACGCTATTAAAAATTGTGAGTAAGATTTATGTAAATGGTTTATTTGCGTCAAACTATCCTTTTTCATACATTTCATGTAGTTTGGACACAATGACGCAAAGAAACCATTTACATAAATCTTACTCACAATTTTGAATAGCGTGACACAAAAGATAAATCAATTTATTGAAATAAATACATTTCAATGCATAGTATAGATTCAATGAAAGTGATATATTTAACAGTGAATTGGAAAATTATAAGTATTGTGTAGATGTAAAAAAATATTTTAACCAAGTCAAAAATAATTTAAATTGAATTTTAAAACAAACCTTTTAAAGTCACATCAAGGCGTCACTTAAATTTTATATCATATCTTTTAAAACTCATATTTTGAATTTATGAGAGATGTAAATGATAAAGCAACAGCGAATAAAATTTTATGCAGCTTTTCATGTTGAACATAACTTTTGCACATGCGATTATAAATAAAACAAAAATAAAATGATGAAATAAATACAAATATATTTTTTAAGAAATAGCATAACGTCACTCAAAATTTGATATCAGTATTTTTAAGTTCCATATTTAAAATTCTTAGAGCATAAGATAAAGTGCTGCGTCAGAAACTTTTAACCCGTCAAGGGTTTTTGCATTGATATCATTACTTTTTTGAGGTTAGTGATAAAATGATTAAAAAAAAGATACTTATGGAATTTAATGCAGATTTAATTTTTACTATTTTATTACAATATTCCTTATAGCAGTTTGTATATGAAAACAAGTGGGTAAGTATAATCGCAGATCGCACAGAGGGTTTCATTTGATATTCCTTTAAAAACACTTTATCCTTAAATTAATAAATCCAAAATGTTAATTTATAATTATTAAATCCTTACATAGATGGTGCACCAATAGTTCCAATTTTCATGGGGCAGGGAACGCATTCTTTTAAACAAACCACCTTCCAATTGAAGTCACCAAAAACCAAGTTGAATAAGCCAGACCCCGTTGTGTTGTTTCACAAACAGCAGTCTCATGTCCCCTCCTTCCCCCCTTTTTCAAAATTTTTCAGACCAGTACCTAAGAATGGAACCGAAATAATTTTTTCTCTTCAGAAATTACGATAAAAAAATAGTATGCAGTACTCATAAATTTACTTTAATGCTATATAGGGTGATTATTAAGTTAATTATAACGTTTGGAATCTGTTGCATTGATGTCCGAAAGGTGGTTTCTGAGTTATGGAAGCTGGACCCATAAGGCGCCATAGAGGGGCGAAGCCCACTAGTGTCTATCATAATTATATCTGCCATGTGGACTAATTGCGATATTTAATCAAAATAGCCCCCCCCCCCTCCTCATCCCCGGAAATATAACAAATACAAAATGTGTCTTTATAAACCTATCGTCAAATAGGTTTTTATTTCTTTTTCCCTAAAAAAAAAAAACATGATTTTTATATCCGTAACGTAAATAGCGGACGAAGCCCGCTAGTTCCTATCATAATATATATTTTTAATAATTTTATATAGTCTATAATAAAAATTAGACTTAAAATAGTCTAGTTCCATGAGTACTTGTAGTGTCGGTTACATGCTACGATTTTTGGATACCAGTATTTTAGAACGGGAAAATGTGACTTATTTTATCGGAGATATCTCATTAACTGAATAAGGTGAAGCAAACTTTTTGAAAAAAAGGTGGCCAACAAGCATGGCAGTTATCAGCTATGTGACTTCGTGCTAAAGTCCATTAATTTGATCTGCTTTAAAAAGATTACGGAAGATTGAATTATAGTAGAACCTGGATTAACCGAGCTTCGATTAATCGAGGTTTCTGTTAACCGAGCCGATAACAAAGTCTGATTTTTTTTCCTTTTGAATGAGCCTTAAAAATAACCACACTCTTTAGCTCACTGTCCGTGCTATACAGGCCCTTCTGCCCCCAAAAGCACTCAACTCCAAAGAAACACTGGACCCTGAGAAGTCAATAGCGAACAATGCTTTGTTTCCAGTGGCTGTGTGAACTTTCGTAAATTTTTCAAATTGCATTTTAAAATTTACTACTGGTAGTTGATTTTCTTTTTAAATTTGTTAAGCTGTGAAACAGAACTTTACATATATTTATTTTTATTATTTAAAAAACGTTCTATATATTTTTTTAAAAGAGATGTTAAATTCGCAAGCACGGCGAGTTTTTACACACAGTTTCTATTAACCGAGATTTCCGATTCCGATTTACTAACAGTCCCAATTAGCTCGGATAATCGAGGCTGCTCTGTATAATTAAAAAATCAATGGCGATCTTACTGTAAACGGGTTTCCCTTTTACTGAGGGATTTCAAGACCGAATCAGCTGATGTTAGTTGCTGTTTCCGTGCTTGATTAAATAAGATTAGTTAAACATTTGAAAATTACCAAATATAAAAGAAACTTTTTTTTTCCTATGAGACTTTTTTAATGAGACAATTTTATCCAGATTTAACATTAAATATCTCTTAAAATAATTCTTCGATTTAAAAACTGTCTACTTCAACATTTTTATCAAACATTTCTCTATAATACTACCCCATTTTAATATTTTTGTATGCAGTAATTTTCTTAATATTTGCGAAATAGACCTCTAGTCACAAGAGATTCTTTCAAAGCGGTGAAAAGCGTTAGTTTTTTCCTTTTTTTCCGAATAAGAGACAAAATGTAGTACGCAATTGCGTCAAAAGATGGCGACACCAAAATTCTGATATGCTTATTATGTAAAACTTCATTGTTATTTATAAATAAAACATTTCAACTAAATTATTTATTATAAAATAATTATTACATCACAATAGTTTTTATGCAAGGAAAATAATAATAATAATAATAATAATAATAATAATACTATGGATGTCAGTGATTATATATTGATTGACCGTCATAATAATAAAAAATGATATTATAAAAAGAAGAGCTGAAATGAATTATTTTTTTACGTTTCTGATCGTGTGATTTATATTCAAATAATAATTATTAATGTATATTTTTTGTAAAGTGATTGAAATTAAATATATTTATAAAATTTATGGTAATATTTTTATTGTTGAAAAATTGCCAAGAAATAATCATCATTAAATTGGCGTCATTATAATTGTAATTTTATTTAACTTAATAGCAATTAAAAAATTACAAAGGAACTGAGAATAATGGTCAACTAACAGACTTAAAAAAAAAAAAAAAAAAAAAAAAAACTTCACACGCATCAGCGAGTATCGAACTGTCTATGTTAAGATCAGTAGACGATGGCCCTCAACCACTCAGCCGTGGGAAGACAAAATTTTTCTCCCCAAAAGTGGTTAAAAAGAAAGCATGTGTATGAATACAGTGTCATGCATTTTCGGTGAAATTTCCATAGAATGGCGAAGAAATATAGTCCGATTTTTCATGTGCATTATAAAACGAGCAAGAGTCTTGCTGGAAACAAGTAAATTGTTATTTGGTTCATCTGAAACATATTTATTTGATTTTTAAAAAATCGTCCGTGTCATTTTCGAGAGAAAAAAAAATCGAATTATTTAACGAACGAGAGTTTTCCCAGAAAAAAGAAAAGTGTTATTCACCTCGCCTTAATCACATTTATATAATGTATCAATTTAAAAATAATCGTTAGAACCGTTTTCGAGATTTTCATATTAGGAACTTCCTCGATATTATACCAACGTTTTCACTTTAAAAATGACTATTTAGATCTCAAAATATACTGCACGTAGAAATGTAAAAATTTCAGTATACGATTAGACTGCAGATATAAGACTGTTCTAGAAAATTCAGAACAATAAGACGTATATCTGCTGAGTTATTAAAAGGCGGCTTTTCGCATTTTCTTTGATGTCGAGTTAGCTGTATATATGAGTTCCGCCATCTACGAATTCTATGATACGATACGATACGATTTTAACGATACGATACGATACGATTTTAGGCTTAAGGCTGCGTCACTCGAAATACTACCGTCTTCCATGATATTGATGAGTGTAATACATATGTTCATTTTTATGCAAAAAAGATAAAATTGTTCTTAGAACTAATTGTAGGATACTTTTCCATAATTGTATTAAAATATGGATTAATTTTCTTTTGGGGTTAAAGTAAGACAGGTTTGGGTTGACAAGATTTATTTTTGTTCATTTTCGGGTCAAATGCAACCTGATGCATGCAGGACTCTTACTTTCTAAACAACTTTGTTTTAGATATATATTAATAACAATAGGTGTTTTTATAATTTATTTATAAAAAGTTGTAACATGCATGTAAACTAACACAATTAATACAAATATAAAACAGTTACTTGTAGATTATTATCTTTCTTAATATTTTAACACAAGAATTATATAAGCCTTTTTTATTGTGTGCCAATATGATCGATACAACAAGGGGCTGCAGTATTCTTAATGAAAACTGGATTAAGATTAACATATGCAGACATAATAAGAATGAAATGTATAAAAACAGGTCATTCCAATAATTTTTAAGGTGAAAAAAAATCAACATGATAAACCCATAAAGATTATTTCATGTAAATGATGCACATTTAGCAGAATTGGTGCTTAAATAGGACAATCAAAACAAAACTAATATCTGCAATTGCTGAAACCCTAATAAAACAGTACATATCAGAGTTGGCGAACCTTTTTATAGCCGCGTGCCAATTTTCCCCCCAAAAATATTTTACATAGCCTTGATGTGCCAACTAATAAACAAATTTAGTGGATTGAAAAATCATGAATAAAAATAACTTAAGATTTTTTTTAAAAATGAGTATTACACTGTAATAACCTTCAAAACAGTTATATTTTAGAAATTATTTAAAAAAATTATGAGATTGTGTTGTTGCATCTTAGAAGAAAAATAATTAATATCAGGTTCATACTCAGTTAATTTCAACAGAATGAATGCAAACTGAATTGGATTAATCTGACAACTGCTTTTTATTTGATTTATTGTATTATTCATTTGCAAAAACAATGACTTTCCGGACATACGTAGATGGAAAAAATATTAAAAAGGCAAATGTCAGTTTCATTAAACAATTCTGAAATTAATTACTAAGTTGCCATAATTTTACTTTTACTAATGCAGTACTTTATGGTATTTTAAATAGCTACAATTAAAATTCTGCAATTTCCAATTAATCCAGTTTTGAGAAGATCAGGTCATCTAAGTTTGTGTATTTTGTGCAATATCACTGTATATTGATTTAGAGCCACAAGCAATTGTGCCAAAATTATTTTTTCATGTGCCACCTTTGGCACGCGGGCCATAGGTTCGCCATCCCTGGTATATATCTTTTCTCACTTTTCGCAGTGTGCTTGATTTTTAGTTGCTTAGATATTACTTGCAAGTCTTTAGGCTCTCACAACATTCATGCACAATCATATGTTCAGAAAAATTATAAGTGTGATAGCAGCATACTTCTTATTGTTATTTCATGTAAGTGTGTAGAAAATTACACAAGAAAGAACCTGAAATGTTCAGTCATTTTGCACAATAATGACGGTCATATAGAAAACAGATTGAATTTCTGAATAATAAAAAATGAAAATATTAATTGATACACAGCATGCACAGTTCAAAAACGTCCAACAAATCAGGATACCAACGTTTAAAAATTCTTGTGTATATTCTTCTATCACTGCTAAAAGGTGTTTTTAAATTTTGCTACATGAAATTTGTGTTATTTCATCTGTCAGTAAACAAATGTTTACAAAAAATAATATTTTAATTGAAAATGTATAAATCACACAAATTTTAAATTCTATACCATTTAAACAGTTAAAAAAGAAGAAAATTCTTTATTTTTATTTTAAAAAAGGGTCTTTAAATATTGAAATAAAAGAAAAGTAAGATGTATAAATTTCCTCACAGCCAAACAAAAACTCGATCTCTTACAGCACTCCTAAATCACTTGTTTAAAAAAAAAAAAAAAAAAAAAAAGGCAGATCCCTAAGAAAAATACGACTTTATAATTCTATTAGGTAAAAATATGCGATAGTTATTACATCTTAAGCAATCTAAAACTAAAATGTGACAAAATTAATTTATACTTTACTTATGTGTGGAATTAAACAGGAAACGAAGTAATTCAATATATTGTAAAATTTAAGTTATCTATGAATGAAAGTTCTGTTATCAAATTAACCAGACTTATAAGTACTACCAGAATACAATTACTCCTGTAACAAAGAAAGATGTTATATTATAAAATATCTAACAGTATGACATGAGAAATAATTAAAATTTACACGTTGATATAGAGAGCTACGAAATTTTCTGGAAATTAAAATTTATAAATTTTAACCTTATCTAAAGAAATCTAACATTTACTGATGAAGAATAAAAACATTTTAATGTGGACTGAGTTCCAAAATCACAAAGGTTAATTAATTGAGTTCATTACAGAAGTAAAATTTAAAGAGATGTTTATTCTTATTTGGCAAAAATTATACATATTTTATTGTTTACAGTAGTGTTCAGTAGCCTTTTTTAACATAGAGATTTGGTTGGTTGGTTGATTGTATGGGGTTTAATGGCACAAAACATAGAGATATGATCTCTTGTCACTGAGTTGATAGAAAACTACATCAATTAACATGTATACTAATAAAAGAAAGTTTCGCTTTGCCTGTCTGCGATGGATGGCGAAATCTATGGCACGTATGAGGCTGAAAATTTTCGTGAAGATAGTCCAAGGTCTTAATGCACCTAAGACTCAGAATTTCAAATAATTAGCTGAGATATTAATTAAAAACTCATCAAGCGGCCCAATTAAAAAGTGTTTCTTTCTTCAAAACCACAAGCTGACTAGAATTGTACCTTGATGCGAGGGTCGTGCACGACTGTCCAATCAACACGCTACCCTTGGAATTACATATAGGCTAGCGGTTTACATAAGGAAAAAGCATAGATTTTAATTGGGTTGCAAAGAAAATTCTTTCTCAATTTCTTCTTTAAGAGGGGGGGGGGAGTTTACCAGAATTTGTAATTCGCCAGGTTGCCATATTTCAAAGTACACTAAGAATTTTTAAGGGACATTATATATATTGTTTAATATTGCTTTTATCGATTTTGAAATTAACACACCTACGTGTATTTTTTAACAATGAATCCAAATATCCCATTTTCTTTCAAATCCAACTTCAATTAATGAATATAAATTAACTAACAGTTTTAACGAGTGTTTGTTATCTGGCAGCTGCTTTATAAATCATTTGAGCAGCACGTGCACAGCAGATATAAAATCCTACAAATTTAAGGTTTATTTAAGAATACTAGGGGGCTCAGCCTCCTGCTCGCCAACCCCCATGAATTGCTAGGCAATTCATATTGGGATTGCTACACGATCCTAGCTCGCTTCGCTCGCTCGCCACCATTTATGTCAACTTTAGCCAGAATGAGTGCTATCACAAATCATTACAACATATTAAATTTAGTTATATTTTTAATGTATAAAAAAGTAATGGAAAACTTTGTTGAAAATGTAAATAAAAATGTACCTTGGAAACAGAATTAATTTAAAACCTTAGTGAAAACACAATAAAAAATATTTTTAGTTGGGCCGCTATGCGATCTGAGCAAGCAACATATGAAATTTACAAATATTTTTAATGTATAAAAAGTCATGCAAAACTTTGTCGAAAAATAAAATTTAGAAAATTTTGAAATGAAAAATAATTCATAAAAAAGTAATTGAAAATTTTGTTGAAAATGTACATAAAAATGCATGTATCAAAAGTTTGGATCTGTGACTTGTTGATCATCATTGAGAAAGCTAAGCAAACTGGAAATTGATGCCGTTTAAATTTAAATGGCATGTTAGTGCCTGATAGGGTCCTTTCTCCTTTCATTTTGTCTATAGTATTGAAAATCACAGCTTAAATTAATTTAAAACTATAATAAGACGCTATAAAAGATTCTACATATCATGCTATCAAACTGTAAACAAAACGTTTTCGCCTGTGTCTAAATACAACCTTGGATCAAAAAGCTGATTTGCTGAATTCCTCATGTCACCTTAAAATGGACAAATAGCAATTGTCATTCATGTATTGCTCAAACGGTTTGCGTTAAAAGAGAGATTCTGTCTGGATTTTTGATTTGCTGAGTGGGTTGGGACATGTGACCGTAGCTTAAACCACTGAGAATCGTCAATGTGGCCAAATAGCAAGCTACAAATACAGCCTTTTTTAGCGCTACATAAGAGAAATATATATATATATAGATTATCATGGGCTTGTCTAACGCTGGGAGGGTCAGCTAGTAACTAATAAATAAGGTAATAATAATAATAACATTCCATTCACATTTTTTTATTATCTACTAGCTGAGTCTCCCGGCATTGTCCAGACCCGTAATAATGTTCTTAAATGAACCTGAAATCTGTACTGAAAAATCTCATAAAAGGACCCAATCTCGAAGTGAACGAACCTTGAATCGGGTCTCTGCTGCCTACAGCACCGTTTAGCAGGCGTGCTGAGCACGCACTGCAAAATAAATCCAATCTCAAATCTTTTAGTTCCACATTTCACCACCAGGTGGCAGACTCCATTGTTAACAAAACTGTTTCTGAACGAAACTCTTCTAAACAACCTGCCTCTGGATATATTTGTCAAGGGGTTAGCTGACTTAAGTAAGAATTTAAGACATTTCTTGAAATTTTAAGCAAGAATTTAAGACAATTTTAACCACTTCACTGGCGATGGGTATAGGGAAATAGTGCTTTTACCCCCAACTTATCTCGGGGCAAACATTGAACTGGTTAAGCATGAATTTAAGAAACATTGTCTTAAAGCAAGAATTTAAGACATTTCTTGACATTACAATTCGAAAATAGTGGTTTATGGATTACTAATTGTTTCGGCTGTTACTTGAAAAAAGAGAGGGTGTAAAATACACCAAAATGCCAAAACACTATCACTTTCCTTTTTCTAAAAAATATTCTAACAGAGTGCAGGTTGGAGTGTACTTTATGATACAATCTTTAATGTATAATACTTCATGGAAAGATGGAAAAGAAAAAGTACTCACAGCAATGTATGTTGTGGTAAGTAGACATAGAAAAGCAATAGTATATTCTAATTATTTTTAATGCAGGTTCCAGAATACACATGTGGAGATGACTTCTCTCTCAAATAAATTAGCATATCACTTTACAGCTGTTTGACACAAGAACTCCAGTCGATGGTGCAATTTTAACATAATTCACTTCAAGTTCATTCATTGACTAACTTCAAAAGAAAACCTTTCCAAATAAAAGATTAATTGCTGCAGCCGCGATAGCTTTACCACTTCTCAAAAGCCAATAAAACAGCATTTTCTTACACTAGAAACATTGAGGAGATCGGCATATTACAGTTACCAAAGCTCATCGAAAGATACACACATCAGTGAAATCGCCAGCCCTTTAAATGAAAGAGGCATGCTGACAGTCAATAGGAGACAAGCATGCAATTAGCATACTCACGATGCTTCTTGAAAAATAACCTAAAGAATTAATTTACTTAGACAATATTAAACACTTATTAAAATTACAAAAGATGATGATGATAATTAAATTTAGACTATTAAAATGAAAAAGTAATTTTGAAATATGAAAAATGATGAGAATGGGATTGTGATCGCAAACCATAAAAAATGGCTGAAAGTCGACCAGCCGAAGCGCCACACGGAAAACACCTCCAATAGATCGTGGAACAAAGCGGCAAAAACGTAAACAGAAGACGTTTCATGAGAAAAACGTAAGTAAGAAAATAAAAACTACACTGAAGTTCAAGTTTACATTTAAATAACTAGGGGGGCTCGGCCCCCTACGAGCTACGCTCGCCAAACCCCGTCCAGACACCACAGACTCTAAATGCATGCTAATTTGATCGGCTTTAAAAAGATTTAATTATAATTTAAAAAACAGTGACGATCTCCCTATAAACAGATTTCTATTCATTTCTCTTTGATTGGGGAATTTTAATGCCAAATCCGCTGCGGTACTACTTGATTATCCAGTCGACCAATTTCGCCAAATTATATAAATCGCCAAACCACTCGCCAAATTATAAAAATTGACATAATTTTTATTTTAAATAACGAAAGAACAAATAAATTAGTACAACATTAATAAAAATACAAATAAAACATCGAAATAAAAATAATTTGATGACGTAGACACGTGTAACAACATTTCAAAATAAGCTATTATAAAAGGAATTAAGTAAACAGAGTCTTTGTCTCCTGGTATTAACAAAGCGAAAAGAAAGTTCTTTTAAATGAGACATTTTAAATTAATCGTTTTTAATCTGACGTAATTTTGACCAAGCTATTCTTTCTCTTTTAAATATTCACGTGAAAATACTTTTGTTAGAAATGAAATATTATTTGCGCTTTCCTAACAAAAATGGTTGAAAAGATCCTCTCAAAATATCATATAAATGTCTAGCGCAATTTCTAAATTTAAACAGTTTTGCAATATTAGTTTGTATTCATTTTATGTAATAACTGTAATGTGACGTAAATATGACGTAATTTCTCCTATTTAAGACTTCTAACGCATGTTAATGAATTTATTATTTTACAATATCCTTTCTCTTTTAAAATTCACATGTATACTTTTTATCACGTAATTTTCAATAAGTTCCTGCTTTTTATACGCAATTATTTAATTTTAATTTGAAAGTATCTTTTCTATTTATAATAGTCACGTGTAAATAAATTTTTAATTTAAAGCAAACATTATACTTTCCGTTGTTTATACAGTTGGCAACAGGTTAAATTAGTACAATTTTCTAAAATAAGTAAAAAATATCTCTCGATTTGCTGAAAATTTGAATTTAAAATAGAAATAAAACCTCGAAAAATGAGTCAAATTAAAAAAATAAATGAATTCTGCACACCGGGAAATTATAACGTATAAAATGATATAAAAATTATTAAATTCCGATGTATAGTTTTTGCTCTTATAAAACTTTTTTAGTGGAACGATTTTGTCCAACTTTAGCATTAAATATCTCTTAAAATAATTCTTCGATTTGAAAACAGTCTGCATCAGCATGTTTATCAAACATTTCTGTTTAATACTACCGATTTTCATATTTTTGTATGCATTATTTTTCTTAATATTAACGAAGAAAGACCTCCGGTCACAAAAAAATCAAAACCGGCGGCGGTGACAGCGGTAGTTACTTTTTTTTAGAATAGAGAGAAATAAAAATGCGTTTGAAAAAAGTGGGAAAAACGTAGCCAATTGCTACACTTTTGAAATTTTATATTAAATAAGTAATAATTATCAAAAGGTTCTGTCAAAAATCTGCATCTAAAATGGTAGAAAATCCATTTACGGTTTTAAATATTTGATTGCGACCCCCTAAACAATTTTTATTCCCCCCTCCCCCTCCTGAAATTTGATGCCCTTACTCTTTAAAATATTTATTATGTGTTATAAACTATCTGAAAGTTCCAAATCGACAGTTTGTCAGTTTTCTTAATTTTAACAAATTCGCATTTCAACAATGTATATTTCTTATAAAACAAAAACTTGCAGATCGACTTTTATCAAATTTAGATATTGCTAAATAGCATTTAAAGATAAAGCTAGATGCATAACTTCAAAATCTCTAAATGGTATATTTTTAAAAATCTGACGGCATTCCAAAGAATCCTAGTAAAAATATCATTTACAGTTTCAGAGACTGGCTTTTAAAACGAGAGTTTGAAAGGAATCATCCAATTAATCAAATAATAATATCTAAAGTTGTAATTGAGCTCCATGAAGAAATTTACATATCTGAAATCAGTGAAAAATTCTACATCTGGGTGCATAAAAATTTAAACTATAAATTTAATATTTTAAAATTTTTATATTTGTTTGAAAATGTTCACTAATGAAAAGGCGTTGGTTGTCTGCAATGAACACCTGCGTCCATGGCAGAAATTTCGAACCTTCTTTTGAAAGAAATAAACCGATTTTTATATAAATCGATTTTTTGTGGATTTTTTTACTTCCTGAAACTGCAGAGGAGTAATTTTTTGGATTTCTGAAAGGGTAATTTTTTTTGCATCTGGCTGTGCAATTTTCGAGTTTTTAGGCACAGAAGAATTTAAGATGCGCTCTTTTTAAAAAAGCCCGGTACATTTATCACCCTGGCAGTGCTGTAATTATATTAACTTCTCCCCCATCTCTTCCAGTTTTTGAAAAAAAATTCTGCAGTTTAATAAAAATCTATGCTTTTGTTGAATTACGAATACTTTTCCAATCTTTTAATTTGGGGTTTTTAATTAATTTCTCAACTAATCATTAGAAATTTTAAATTCTGAAACTATTCCATTAGACTTTTTGAATTTTCTTTAGCATTAATAGAACACCTCCGCACCTTTTGATATTTATTGACTTTTAATTTTTATGAACACAGACCTGCCAACCTTTGAAAATGAGAAATCGTAGCACACAAAATCCAAATTAATCTGGAGGTTGATTGGTTGGTTTTTCGTGTTTCACATTCATCTTTTGACATTCGTAAAAGGAATAAGGTTTCCGTCTTTCAACTCAATATAGTAATTTTTTTCCTCTGAAAATTTTTATACGATTTTTAGAGTTTATTTCTGTTTCGCAGCGTTTTTTTGAAAACTTAATCAAAGAATATTCTAAAAATGCATTTTCTTTTTCTTTTCTGTTTTTTTTTCACTTAGAGCAAAATTGAAGATGAACTAATTAAAAACAGTAACAATTTGCTTTATATATACAGTGACCTCTCACTTATACGACTCTCAGTTATACGACTCTCTCAGTTATACGCCGAATTCTCTCGGTCCCGTCCACGTTTTATGGGAAATAATGTTAAACTTCTCTCAGTTATACGACTGCTTCTCTCACTTATACGACGCTTTAAACGGTTCAGGCGATTTTACATTTCTCACTCTAGAATTAATTTTTATAATCTTTAAAGTATAAATCATTCACGTTTTCTTACATTTATCCTTTCATTATTGTTAAAGTGTTTATGAATAATGAATAACATTTCTTATCTACCTTCGTTTGTTATTAACGATGAAATCTATGGCGGGAGGGTGATTGTATGGAATTCTCTTGTGTCTGCCATTTAACAAAAGCCAAATGACTACCTGCAGATCACGTCTCTGTATGGCACTGGTGGAGAAATCAGGGTTTTTGCAAAATCATTTTCCTGGAAAATTTTAACAGCTTTAAGGAATGCGTCGTCTTTTAGGAATGAGGTTGTTTTAAGAAAAATAGACTTTTATTTTAAACTTAACAAATCGAAAATGGCAGTTCTTGAACATCACTAGAAAAATATACTAAAGCGAGAACATATCGGAAGCACATCCCAAGCTATTATCATGCCAAAAGACCTATGCGCGTACAGCCCGCACAGCGAAGGGGAAAAAACGCGTACCTCGCAAATCGCTACAAGCTTCTGTACTAGACACGTGAAAGATAGAATTTAAATTTAATTTCGCTGTAATTTTTTCAGTTTGCTACATGTCGATACCTAAACTAAAAATGTCAAAATGTAAAGCATTAAGCATACAATTCAAAGTTGAAACCATTAACACGTTCACGCCGGCGCGATGGGTCACACTCGACTGTCTCAGAGTTGTCAAGTCTCTGGCTTTTTGCACACCACTATTATTTTAGAGAAAATGCTGTTCCTTTAAATCGCCCGATTGTTCTAATTAAATAAAACAATATTTTCTGTATTAAAATACTGGTATCCAAAAAGCCGGTGACTTGGCAGCTATGAGACAATCGAGCGTGACCCACCGCGCCGGCGTGAACGTGTTAAGGAATATGATAAAAATATACTACAATCAAAGAAGGCATTAGCTGCTCTCTTCAATCTGCCAGAATCGACACTAAAAGAAATTCTGAAAAATAAAAATGTCATTGTAAATGCATCTAAAAATGTCGATTCAAAGAGATCCAGGATACAATGTGCCACATTGAATGTGGCAGATTTAAAAAATTGACATCAGCATTAATCGCGTGGTTTAACCAAATGCGAGCTTCAAATTTACCGATAGATGGCGTGATTTTAAAAGATAAGGCTCGCACTCTTACTGAGAAGTATGGAATCGAGAATTTTTCATCGTCTTGCGGTGATTCGAGAAGCTAAAAAAAAGACATCGACTTTTGCATCGCCGCATCACAGGAGAAAGTGCATGTGTTAATGGAAATGATTTAGACAATGGTTGCAAAATCTACTTATGTTAATTAAGGATTAAGGGATCTAAAGACATTTTTAACTGTGATGAAACGGACTCTTTTTCAAGCTGATGCCAGATAAGACATTATCATACAAAGAAGAACCATGTCAAGGGGGCAGAAAAAGTAAAGAAAGATTAACTGTCCTTTTTTGCACAAATAGTGATGGTTCAGAAAAAATAGAACCTTTAGTAATAGGAAAATCAAGAAAATATCGATACTTTAAGAATAAAAAATACTTGCCATGTGGCTACAGAAATTTTAAAAAAGCATGGATGACATCAGAGATTTCCATTGATTTTTTAAAAGAGATGGATGATAAATTTCAAAAACAAAAAAGAAAGGTTTTAATTCTAATGGATCAATGTCCATCACATCTCGATGTAAAAGATCTGCCGTTTCTACAGCAAATTAAATTTTTAAATTTGTTTTAGGAAATTCAGTTTTCCCACAAGACCAAACTGCTAGTTCAACGAATGAACCTGATATTGAGAGCGTATGGAATCCTTTAATAACGAAGACTCGAATAAAATGTTTATGGACGAAGGTATTAATTTAAAAGATTATGTAGATTGTGATGATAAACGTCTTCTGTCAGAACTGAGAACTGATGAAGAGAACTGCAGAGCTGCTGAGAACTGCTTTGAGGATATTAATAATGAAGACGTGAGAAAGAAGGATGACCAAGATGAGAGCAATGTTCCACTGTTGTAAATTTTTCGAAAGCAAGTACCGCTTTAAATAAATTAAAGAATTATGTCCATCAAAATGATTATTCCCTAACTAGCTTAAAAGCTTTATTAGACTTAGAGAAAGACATTTTCTATTTCCATCTACGACAGAAACAAACTAATATCACTTCATTTTTTGAGAAAATCTGATCTGTAAATTTTTAAAATAAACATAGTGGTAAATGAATAATTTTTTGAACTTTTTAAACATATTTTATGTTTAATTTTTTAATACATTTTACAAATTTTGTTAAAATATGTTCTTAGTACTCAAAACTTATCGTTTGTAGTATAGGTAAAATAATTAATGCCTATAAAGTTTGAAACTTGTATTATAAGGCGGTCTCTCACTTATACGACTCTCTCAGTTATACGACTTTTTTCTACGGTCCCTTGAAAGTCGTATAAGTGAGAGGTCACTGTATATATATATATATATAAACTAACTATAGGATTCAGTATCAAGATCAAGTATAAAAAAATCAAAAGTTTTAAATACAAAAAAGTTCTTTTAATTGAAAAATTTTAACAAAAATGTAAGTATAAAATATCTTATTTCGTATTTTCTAACATGTTGTATAGTTTAAACTAAACTGGACCAAAACATGAGAAAAGATTCCTTTCTAATGAAACTGTATATAACTGCTTATTTAAGTTAGTCAATTCATCTTTCAATGGTTGTTCTGAATTAATTATGTCCACATAATTATTAGTTCAACATTTTAAAAATAAAAGCTTCAAATCTAAAGCTTCAAAAATATATTTTTTTTTTTTGGCTAAAAAAGTCACATCCAGAAGAGACAAAAGTTCTTTATCTACAGATTCATAGTCAATAACAGTTGATAATTTATTTCATTTACACTGAAATATTACGAATTACGACTGAAAATATCAAAAATATCTTGCACACATTCATATTTTGAAAATAAATATCAAATGCAGAAAATATTAAACATCTTGATATATTGAAAATAAATATCAAGTAATATGAAAATATCTAAAATCTTGCTATTTTGGAAATAAATATTGGATATATATCCATTGATATATATCGACGAACTCTGGCTATATATAAAGAATTATCAAAATTACATTTTATCTTTCAATGGCTGTTCTGAATTAACTGTCTAACATAATTATTAATTCTACATTTAAAAATAAAAGTTTCAAACATAAAGCTTGGAAAAGATTTGTTTTCTTCTTTTCCTAAAAAAGTTACTGCCAAAGGCAAAAGTAAATTATCTACAGAATGATATAGTCAATAACATGTGGAAATTTCATTTACACTTGCTTTGAATGTGGAAAATATCAAAATTATCTCACATGGTGATATTTTGAAAATAAATATCAAGAATTTGAAAATATTGAAAATATCAAAAATCTTGATATTTTAAAAATAAATATCGGATATATATCAAGATATATATCCATTGATATATATCAATGAACCCTGCATTTTCCTATCACGATTCTTTGTTGAAATCCATAAACTTTATTATTCGTATTTTTTACGCGATCCTTTGACAAATTTTTCGTTTTTTTTCCATAATCCTTTGACTAAATTAGTGTTTTCTTTCTGTGATCTTTCGGTGAAATTTGTGTTTTCTTACTAATCTTTCGATGAAATTTGCATTATCTTACTGATCTTTTGACGAAATTCGTATTTTCTTTCTGTGATATTTTGACAAAATTCACGCTTTTACCACGATCCTTTAACGAAATTTATTTTCTTCTGCGACCAATTGACGAAACTGATTTTTTTAACATGGCCATTTGTCGAAATTCGCGATAGTTTATCGCAAATCGTGCAATTTTGCATACTATTTCAAACCTTGCCCCTCAAGGAACCCCCTCCAGAATTCTTAAAATGGCACGCTTGTTTCTAAGGCAGGGGATTCCTGTATAAATATTTACAAAAACACGATTAGAGTGGTTTATGTTAAGAAGTTTCTTTTGCAGCCCAGAATTTTTTTTTTTCTCATGAGCATTTTTTAATGTCCGAATTTTCGGACTAATGGCCAATTTTTTAAAACTTTCGGAAATGAATACTCGGAAATTTCGGAACAGAATCACTCCTGAAAAATATGCTGCGCGGGATAAAAATCGCAACTAGAAACAAAAAATGCTTTTGTGTTTTTTGCAGAAAATCGTAGTTTAAGACCGATTTTCGTAGCATCGTAGTTTATAGGTCCAAATCGTAGCAACTATGATTTTTTCGTAGCAGTTGGCAGGTCTGTGAACATTCTAGTGATTGCTCTGCAAAATCCTAAAGAGTGTTCTTATATGAAAGATTTACTTTAAGACACAATTACAAAATTTCATTTATTTATCAATAAAATTCTCACATTAGGACTCAGTTTCCAAATAATAAAATTGTGTGTGCATCTCCAAACCACTAACCATTCCCCTACTTAGCAGACTCGAAGTCTAGTTTTACAGGTGACAGCCTGCCAAAAAATCATCAGATAACCGTACGGCAGCAGCAGTAGGCTTGACAAACATCAAGTCACCAAGAAACGACATTGAACACGACAAAGCCAAAAAGATAAGTTGAGTTGACACATGAACAGCAAACCCATCATGCTATGATGGAAAATCTTATTGGTACAAAATTTGCCGTAAGATACTCCAAAAGAACAAACACCTTAAATAGCTTTTTTTTTTCAAGATTTAATTTTAGATTTTTTTAAAGAATTTTGGCATTTATCAGTTATCCTGTTTACATGAGATGGGATTTTTTTATTGCCCCCCCCCCCTCCCCTAATTAAGATGCTATTTATTTTAATTTATTTATTTATTATTATTATTTTAGTTATTTTTTTTGCTATTATAATTTTACAGCAGGAACAATTTGTTGAAATGACTTTAAAAAAGTCATTAATTTTTTGTTTGTTGATGCAGTATTATTAAGACATAAAATAACTTACAATCTTGCAACAAATGAAAATAAAAAGTTACAGGAAACAAAGAACCAAATATACTCTGTTAGATACACAAAACTAAATTTAAAGATGACTTTAGATGTGATTATGAAATTAAAATTGCAAAAATATATGCAGTTAGAATAATATGAAAATCCTATTTCATTATTTTGTATCCTAAAGATGTTTCATCTGAAAATAAATAGTTTTTTTAAATTAAAATTTTTTCAGAAATTTTCTTTTAAAAGTAAGTTGTATGAAAATTATACAAATCTTTTTTGTTTTGGTCGAAATCTTCTTTCAAAAGTATGGGGGGGGGGGGGGGTAAATTACACAGAAGCACAAAATATGAGAGAAAAATAAAGTAATCTTAAGTTTAGAGAAATTATCTTATGTATTTCGTAAATGCATTACGAGAAATAAAACTATTCACACGGACATAATGCTTCTCAAACTAACAAAAAATACAATTCATGGAGACATATGGCTTGTAAAACTAAACAGTCTGTTTTTTGTTAATAAGGAAAAGTTTTTTAAGGCCTTAGTAATGATATATAGTCAAATATTCCGTAAAACATATAAATTCACATAACAGAATAAAATGTAGACATACGATGGGCTGCCTAGTAATCCTCTCCAAGTCTTTAATGTTATAGTACTGATGCTTCTCAAATGCAGCAAACAACATATCCATAACTTTATCTTTGTCATCTCTAGCTTTACGGCCTTCTGCTTTCTTCTTCTGTTCATATTCAATCTAGATTAAAAGAATGTTTCAGTAAAATTAGTTTCTGAAATATAAGACATTCTTGCCACTATTTTGTATAAATTTGATTAAAAAGTAGAAAAACTGAAAATAAATTATATCTTCCTGAGACCCAAGCAAAATGCAATGCATAATTTTTTTTAAATATGAGTTTTTTTCAACAAATAGGCATCAAAAATGACGTTTTTAAAGAAATTAATAAATTTCGAATTTTTAATTTTGTTTTACAGCACATCCATCTAAATGGATGTTCAGGCCATAACTCACTTTAAAGTAATTTTTAAAAATGCGAGAAGTATGGGAAAGAATAGAATTTATTATAAAGAACATAAGGCAAGTATTAACATCTGATTTAAAATTGCAAAATAAAAATAGTTTAAACAAATTAAAATAACATAAAAACAAAAATTACCAGCAGAACGTAGAATTCCAACTTGACCCATTTATTACGCCATTTTGTAAACAAAGTAGTTACCATTGACAAAATCCAAAAGCTGAATGTTGATTTTTGATTCATACATTACCAAAACCAACTGGTTTTAGATTGCTATAATGAAATTTAACGCAATAGAAGGGGAAAGCAAAACATCCATTTAAATGGATGCCAGGTCTCAGCAGGATATGTAAATGCTGTTATTTATTTATATATATAAAGCTAGGCTACAAATTCAAAAACTTTCAATTAAAAAAAAAAGAATTTTGAGAGAGAGAGAGAGAGAGATCGGAGAAAAAGTTACAATTTGTTTTGTAAGTTGTAACATTTATTATTCAATAAATCATAGCAAAAAATTTACACTTCTGTAAAAATTATACTATTATCTGAAATTAAATATAAAGAACAGCAAAAATGTCCTTTATTGGAGTTACAAAAGTGTACATAAAAAGAAATTAATAAAAAATTTCAAATTAATAAATGTAAAGTATAAAAAAAGAAGAAAATTAAATGAAAAAGAAATGCTTCAAATTTATTTGAGGAGAGACATGATAGGTTTCTAAAGTTGGAAAAATTCTAAATTAAACATAATAAATTTTAAATTAAGTACTGAATTATCCTCTGAACTTTCCTATCTCTCTGAATTATATCCCGGAGATAAAAATTTTGTTTTTAATGATACCATATTTATGCTGCACCGTTGTGTAACATGTGCATCCAGATTTTTAATACCCGATCAGAAAAAAATTCTAGCGAAAATAAGAGAAAAACATTTCCAACAGACGTTATTCTATTAAAATCTAACAGTTAATACTAAAAATGCACTTTTGAATAATATATTGCATACTCAAATACAACTAAAAAATAAAATGGACAGATTATTAAGTTATAATGAAGAATACAGAAGAATTATTAAATTATAATGGCTAACATATAACATTTCTTCCTAAATTCAAGAGTGTGATACTCACATTATGTTTATGATCAGAAACAGGCTTGTAATTTGTTACAACTTTCATCAGCTGAATTGCTTTGCGCTCAGGTTGACTTGCTTTTAATATAGATTCTCTAAAAATGAAAGTAAAATATAAACTAATGAAACAAAACTTTTAAATAAATAGCGAACATTTAAATTTAAATATGTAAAAATTTTGACTAAAAAAAAAAAATATATATATATATTTCCATCAGATATGATGGAGAATACTATGGATAATACTATGGAGAAACGTATTATAAAGTTTATTTACAGAAATGAGATAACAAAACCCTTATTTTGAACAAAAGATTTATCTTACTACAAATAAACTATATCCCATTATTGTTTGTTCCTGTCCCATGTATAACTGTTTGAAAAGCAATGCTAATGGGAAACTGCTGTAAGAATGATGTCTAGCAATTGGTATTTCTAGTGGTGTCAAAACTACACTTTAAAATATTACAGCTGTTTAGAAGTCTTTTGTGTTACAGTAGTTATACGTAATTTCAATTGACTTCTCAAGGTCCTTATCTTAGTTCAGTAACGATGGTAACACCACATTTGACTGACTGACTGCTCTCCCCAACTTATTTGAAATAAGTAGAAAGTGCTTTGCTTGATTGTAGCAGTGGGGAAAAATGGTTGGAAGGACAGATGTCTTGGAGAAGCCAATTGAAATTGCAAAGATTATAGTTTTGTTTTTTATAATATAGTACAGTTTTGATCGATGGGTGTTTGTAAATGAATATTGGGGTTTTAGCACTTGGTAGTATTTATTACACTAGGGGGCTCGGCCCCCTACGAGCTACGCTCGCCAACCCCCGTCCAGACACCGCAGACTCTAAATGCACGCTAATTTGATCGGCTTTAAAAAGATTTCGAAAGATTGAATTATAATTTAAAAAACAGTGGCGATCTCCCTATAAACGAATTTCTATTCATTTCTCTTTGATTGGGGAATTTTAACGCCAAATCCACTGCGGTACTACTTGATTATCTTGTCGACCAATTTCGCCAAATTATATAAATCGCCAAATTATACAAATTGATATAATTTTTATTTTAAATAACGAAACAAATAAATTCGTACAACATTAATAAAAACACAAATAAAACGTCGAAATAAAAATAACTTGATGACTTATACACGTGTAACAACATTTCAAAATAAGCTAATATAAAAGGAATTAAGTAAAGAGAGTCTTTGTCTCCCGGTATTTTTTAACAAAGCGAAAAGAAAGTTCTTTTAAATGAGACATTTTAAATTAATTCTCAAAATATCAAATAAATGTCTAGCGCAATTTCTAAATTTAAACTTTTTTGCAATATTATTTTGTGTTCATTTTATGTAATAACTATAATGTGACGTAAATATGACGTAATTTCTCCTAAGACTTCTAACGCATGTTAATGAACTTATTATTTTACAATATCCTTTCTCTTTTAAAATTCACGTGTATACTTTTTATGACGTAATTTTTAATAAGTTCCTGCTTTTTATACGTAATTATTTAATTCTAATTTGAAAGTTTTTTTCCTGTTTATAATAGTCACGGGTAAATAAATTTTTAATTTGAAGCAAACATTATTGCTTGCGCTTTTTATACAGTTGGCAACAGTTTAAATTAGTACAATTTTCTGAAATCTGTAAAAAATATCTCTAGAAATGCTGAAAATTTGAATTTAAAATAGATATAAAACCTCGAAAAATGAGTCAAATTAAAAAAAATAAATCAATTCTGCACACCGGGAAATTATAACGTATAAAATGAACTAAAAATTATTAAATTCCGATGTATAGTTTTTGCTACTATAAAACTTTTTTAGTGGAACGATTTCGTCCAACTTTAACATTAAATATCTCTTAAAATAATTCTTCGATTTGAAAACTGTCTGCATCAGCGTGTTTATCAAACATTTCTGTATAATACTACCAATTTTCATATTTTTGTATGCATTATTTTTCTTAATATTAACGAAGATAGACCTCCGGTCACAAAAAAATCAAAACCGGCGGCGGCGGTGACAGCGGTAGTTACTTTTTTTTAGAATAGAGAGATAAAACTTAAAATTATAATTAATGCATAAAATGAAAGAGCAACTTAAACAGTTTTACCTACAAGCTTACAAGTGTTCAATGTGAGCACCTATCGTCATATGGCACACATCAAGTCGATAGCTTAGTTCTTCCTAAACGTTGATTAGCAAATAAGTTCTGTTCAAATGCTCACCCGATCTGATGCCATGTGATTTCTACCTGTGGGGGTTCATAAAGGATTGTGTGTATGTGCCTCCACTACCAGCTGACCATTGCAGCTGTTGCAACAATGACCACACAAACACTAATCAATGTTTGGGAAGAAGTGAGCTATCGACTTGATGTGTGCCATGTGACGAAAGGCGCTCACACTGAACACTTGTAAGCTTCTAGGTAAAATTGTTTAAGTTGCTCTTTCATTTTATGTATTAATTATAATTTTAAGTTTTATGTAATAAATACTACCAAGCATTAAAACCCTGATATTCATTTAGAAACACCCCGTATAATAAAATTGAAACAACTCGCATGTTATTTAGATTCTTAAAAAGTGCCTAAGAATGAATCTTTTACTATCCCAATTGTAGCTAGCTGTATTAACTGTTTTTTTTCTTGAGAGCATTAACTAAAGAGGTAGCAGTATTCACCGTAGAAAAGGTATCCCTGATGGTATTTTCAGAACAAAAGTGGCCAAAAATTCATTGAGAAGCCAGCCAAATATTTGCAATTCAACCACTCTTCATTATAAGTTTCAAACAGATATTTTTTTTTCATTCCCTGTCCAGTGTTACATTTACTATCACTTTTAATTTAGATAGTTTTCAAAACACATCTTGTCTGAAATTTTTAAAATTAACTTGTGATTCTAAAAAAAAATAATCATAATTCTAAATGAAAAATTACAAAATTGCACATGCAACGAATAAACTACTAACCTTTTTAGATTCATGTAATTTTGATCTGGTAAAGGTCGACATTCACCTTTCTGAAGAACATGTCCACCAAGGGATAGTTTACCTAAAATAAGCATTCAAAATTTTAGTAAAGAAAGCAGAGGAATTTATCGGCACATGTTTAACAAAGAACAAAATGAATTTACATTTTAATTAACCATAAAACTTAATCACCACCCATACATAACACATCTTTTAACATATTTCAGACAATTATGAATATTGTACTTTTTTTATAATGAGTCAGATTCTTAAATGACTACATTTGAATGCTACTTGGGATACACATGGTACATAACGTAGATTTAAGCTTATCTTTTGTTTATTTGAAATAAACTTTTAAAGACGTATTAAAAACCCTATCTTTATAATGGAAATGTGGTACTCCCAGTGCTGTAGTTATAAACAAAAAAAAGAGGGTATATGCTATAGCAGGGATGTCCAACCTTTCAGCAAGCAAGGACGCACTTCAGATGGTGGCAAACAATGAAGGGTACTAATATTCACATGAATCAAAACATGCAACAATATTATTTCACTGAGCAATACACCCATGTCTTATACCAGACCTGTCCAATCTTTCAGTAAATAGAGATGTACCACAGCTGGTGGAAAACAATTATGGGCGTCATTATTCAAATCACTCAAAATATGCAACAATATTATCTCACTGCAGTAGTGGTAATGATAAATATATGTATTAAAACTATCTACATTCTACCGCACAGTCGTAGCCATAAAGACTCAGTGATTCAGGAACTTAATGTAAAAGTAATTTGCAGAAAAAACAAAATAAATCATTTTTGAGAATGGGGAGGACTACCTCAAACATTTTTCTAGAGGAAAGAACCAGAAACTATATATTAATAGAAAATCATTCCTATAAAATGAAATATAAAAAATGATCAATTTTAAAGAACGCATACCCTTTTCATAAAAGAAAAAAAAAACTAGTAGCATAAAACCTTTGAGAGGGTGTCGCATTGAAAACCCATGTGCTAGAGAGTATATGCAAGGTTCAAAATTAGAAGAGGTTAGTTGCATTTTGTACCAATCAATTTCAAATTGATGACTGATTTTAAGACTAGTTGTCATTTTTTATGCTTAACTTATTAAGTTTTTTTTTTACTTGTAGATGCAAATTTGCTTTTTTCGATCAAACATTAGGTTTATTTTACAATATTGTAACTGAGAGTAAACATTGATCCACTCTATTCAGCTTATTCATTACTCTAATAAAGTAAAATATTTCATTTCATAATGATTCTTCCTTTAGCTCAATGTGAGAGGAGGTTTAATTATTCAAGTTTAATTAAATGATAGGGGCTGTACATATATAACGTTATCAACTTTTTGGTAATTTTGGACCCCTTCCTCCCGTATGATATCATACGTTATGCTCCAACAACTCCCCCCCACCCTACCCCTAATGATATCGTTATAAATATCTAAATTTTTTTTTTTGCTTTTAGCAATTACTTTCTTTTGTTTTCAGCGATATGCAGATATTGTTATACATTTATTATTCACACAATTTACTGATTCAAAGGAAAAGGAAATAGCTACTATTTAAAAACCTTTTATAATAGCTTTTTGTTACATAATGCATTCAACAGTAATAATGTCTTTATGTACTCATCCCTGCACAGTGGGGAGGGGCAGAACTTCTTATCACCAAAATAGGCAGACAACATTATTTCTCATTTTTCCACAGAGTAAACACAACAAGTATAAATTAAAACATGCTTCGGACCCAGCTTTTCAAACAGCAGATCATAAATGCATATACATATGACAGAGGAATAGGAATGTCAAACTTTGTGGTTATCCACATTTTGGAATTAAATAATTTTATAATAATTTAATGACTTTAATGCCATCCTTGTATTTCCATAAAAATAGGTAACAGACTAAAAAAAGCTAACATACTATTTTGAGGTAAAGAACAAGTTTACAAAAAAAAAAAAGCAATTTATCAAATTACAACGACCATTTGGAAAATGATTTTTTCGAAGACTAAAATTTAAGACATAAAAAATCGCACGGAGTTGATCCTACATTACGTACGCCATGAATTAAACATTAATAGTGTTATTACACGTAAAAATTCAGGGGGACAAAAATCGCCTACGATTCGTACGTATTATCCACCTGAAACTTATGTATTATCCAAGCATTTCATTGGCTGTTCGGGAAAAAGCTTTTCCATCATCAGATTTCCAAGAAATCTGACGACACATTTTAAATGAAATTTCATTCTTAAACTTCTAAACATCCCACAATATTACTTTTTACACCGTTGTATAGAGAAAAAAATCTTCTTTTAAATGCAATTTGTTTGAAAGCTGTATCTCAATTTGTTTCTGAGTTATTAATTTTTTTTGTAGTTTTTATTACTTTTTTGTCATAGTGGCAACAGAAGGTATCCATCTCTGTTGAAAGTAAAGGGAAATACAGATTACTGTATAGACCAATAAGAAAACAAATAAAATGCAGATTAAACCAATAAAAACCTTCAGATATGCTTTTGATTTCCCATCCTGACGAGAACAATAACCATTTTTCCATATGGTTAAAAAAATAAGAGAAAACTTTGGTTTGATCAAAAATATTAACGATATCAAAAGACTAACATTTCCTCTCCCGAGAGATATCTTACGATATCATGTTCCAGACCCCCACTCTCCCCCCTAAAGTGATAATGTTATATATGCACGGTTATATATGTTATATATCCCCATACAAGGCTTTGCTATACTCCCTTCAGTCATTCATTTGTTAGACTTTATGAATTAGGCTTGATGGATTACAACACTAGGACTGCAATTGATTTAAAATGCAAAAATGAATAATGCAATAGAACAAGGCACACTTTAAGGGAAAAAAAAAACATACATATGTGCAACAGGTGGTAGCATTGAGGGGTTTCCTAGCTGATATCAGCTTAACACCCAGTAGATATGTTGTTTATGAATTTTAAGATGCCTTTGTTTCTAAGTCATTACAGTATCTGTTTATGTAATATACAGTGTGTGTCAATAGTTTAGCACAACAGCAAATTTCAAAATAAAACCTAATTATTGACTGCAAGCTACATTCATTTTCAGATACAAATTGTAGTTTAAAAAGGTATTCAACAGAATTAAGTGTTAAAATTAACAATAGAATTCATCAAAAGAACAAAAATGAGCATGTCAAAAGTTTAAGCACAGTAGTACCTTAGTTTTTAGTAGAAGAAGAATAAAAAAAAAATTAACACTTTATTATTATTAAAAATTATTATAAAATTACTATATGATTATTAAAAATTTCTATAAACATATGTGCATACTGCACTGCTGACAAAAAGTGCTTCACATTTTCAATTTTTATCCTTAAAAATAAAGCAGACTTAGACAGTTCCAAAATATATAATTGCCAAAATGTCAGATCAAAGTACTGAGGAGACCCAAAAAGTTTTTGGTGTTTGTTTGTATATTTTGTGGTAATTGCCTAAAGCATTCACAATTAGTTTGTAATTAGGTAGGTATGTCAGCGAGGTACTTTTAAGTAATTGTATAGTTTTGGTTAAATTTGGTTCATTCATTCGAAAAACATGGAACATTTTTTTTTACATCGATGCTTTTTGAAAGGGCCAAATTTTACCACTAATTGAAAAGAAAATGGCACATATGGATAATTGATTTAAATTTTAAATTAAGGACAAAAAATTCCCAATGGAGATCTAAATTACTCTGATAGTTCGAAATTTTGTCAACACATATGGTAGACATTCTAAATTATCTATGTATTTTTTGATAGAATTTTGTGCACCTGTTCGAAAAATATAAAACATGTTAATTTATATTTTTGCTGTAATAAGTAATTATTTATTCTCTTTTACTTTACCAGTTACCTAGCAACTCATGAAGCATTTCATAATGTGTCAGAAAAGGAAACTTTATCAAAGAAAATTCATTGTAACTCCTGATTATGAAAGAATTGGAAAAAAAAAATAAATAAATAAATAGCTCCCCTGAAGGCAGCCCTTCTGAATTTTTATTTTAAAGAATTCAAACAATAAGCAGTTGAAGAGCATAATTGCATGATATTGTACTTAATATAATAGTTGTTAAAATATAGATTTTCTGAATCTTTGGAAAATTTTATCTACTTAGAAATATACATATAATCTAGAATTATAAAATTGCAGATTTCAGGATGTTAGATATTGTGTGACAATAAAAATTTAAATACCTTGCAAAATTGATGTTGAGGCTCCTGATCTGAAGATTGACTAGTTTGTATAATTTCAAATTTTACAAATATCTAGTACTAAGCCTTTAATTTCTAAACAAATAATGTCATGCATGTGTGTGTATATATATATATATTTCCAGTTTTTCTTATCTATGTAAGAAAAGTTCTAATCAAAATGTAAACGAAATTTCCTATACTTATATCTAATTTAGAAATCTAATATTTTACAATTTTTGTTTGGGAAAAATGGTTTTGGTGGCTACTCTCTCTATATATACTTTTTAAAGACCTTATCTAATATATCACAACCTATTTCAACAGCAATAGCATACTAAAATCATCCAAAAATAGGCATATTTGGAAACTTTTAATACTATTGTGTAATCATCTATAATCGTGTCCACTGTTAATTGACTATTTTAGCAAACATGATATAGTGCAATAAACTGTTTTTTGTGACAGCCTTTTAATAATATCGGCATTCAATTTAAACCGTAATATTACTATCAGTGTTCGAAATTAGTGGTCGTTACTCGCCAAATGCAAATAAATAATTGCATTTGACGACAAAATTATTCTCGGTCATCAAATTTGAGGTCTATCCTTTTTTTTAAAATATTTATTAACTACTATTTTAACGGTTAAGACACACAAAAAAAATTAGTGCAATTTTGATTTCATGTTACAAGGTTCAAATAGGAGCAAGCCTATTCCGAATTTTCCCGAAAACTTAAGGCATTCGGTTCCAAAAAAAAAAAAAAAAAATCTGTCATCATTCCGAAAATTCAGACATAAAAAATATCGCAAATTTCAACAATTGGTAGCTGAAAAAAATCAATTTCGTCAATTGTTCATAGAAAAATTATTTTCAAAGAATTGTAAAAAAAAAGTGCATTTCATCAAAGAACCACAGAAAAACACGAATTTCATCATACGATCACAAAAAACTGCAAATTTCGTCACAGAATTGCAAAAACAATGCAAATTTTGTCAGAGAGTCGCGAGGAAAAAGCGAATTTTGTCAAAGAATTGCAGAAAAAATGCGAATTTTGTCAAAGAATCGCTGATAAAACTCTAATTTCGTCAAAGAATCGCAGAGAAAGTGCGAATTTCGACAAAGAATCGTGGATAACATGCAAATTCCGCCAAAGGATCGCGGAAAAAACGTGAATTTTTTTAAAGGATTGCAGAAAAATGCTTATTTCTTCAAAAGATCATGGAAAGTTCGTTTATTTCTTCAAAGGATTGTGGAAAAATGCAAATTCGGCAAAGGGCTTGCAAATTTCGCCAAAATGCTGCGGAAAAAAATGCAAATGTCATCAAAGGATTGCGAAAAAAAGCAAATTTTGCCAAAGGATCGCGAAAAAATGCAAATTCCGTCAAAGGATCGCAAAATAAAACACAAATTCCATTAAAGGATCGCGTGAAAAACTCATATTTGTGATGAGAGGGGATTCCCCGCTACCTCCTCTACTGTAACCTTTCTAAAAATCTTCTGTAAATTTCAGAATTTTTTTTTTACGCAGAATCACCACTTGATTCAAATGTAGATGCATTATGTTTTTTTACTTTTACTAAATTCAATTGGAATTATCAAAATTGGAATTATGTGATTTACGAAATATGGAATTACGTGACAGCGAAAATTTTGTTTTTGTTTTGCTGATAAGTTACCAAGTTTTAATTTTATTTTAGATGTTACAGTGCACTTTTCTATTAGTTTCTAAATAAAGCAATAATTAGAAAAGCTTAACATCGGTTTTACAGTTGCTTCAATTATATTATAATCTTAGAGATTAAGAACATCAATAATTTTAAATAAAAATTAGTATTTGTGCTTTTCTAAAAAGTAGCATACAGTATTTGTACAGTAATGTTAAAAACAAATTTTAGAAATTGCAACTAAAAATTTTAATTTAACGCCTAAGATTTTTACAGTAGTCGTCATTTGACGCGTACCTTTTATTTCCCAATTAACATCACTGATTACTATCATCATTCATATTTGACGCAACCTAAGCTAAGCTAACCTTTTACTTCCTCCATAAAAAAAAAAAATACATGTATATATGAGGGCAAATATATAAAGTGACAAAGCAAAATATTTTATATTTTTCAAACAAATGTACAAAATTCCATCGAAAGTTATATACTTAATTTAAATATCTAACAAATGTGACAAATGTTCTGACTAATGTTCTAAATATCTGACAAATGTTCAAACTAATCTGAATAATTTAAGACCTTCAAATTTTAGCATTTGGGAAATTTTAGCAGACATAATTTAATATTTAAATCAGTTATCCAAATGCACCATTTTCTTTTCAATGAATACTCAAATTTGAAAATCATCTGAATTCCCACAGAAAAGCATTATGACATAAAAGAAAATGTTCTACATTTTTTTAAACTAAATTAAAAAAGTATACAGCTAAATCTGACTACCTCATTAACATATCTACCCCCGATTTCAATCTAATTGAATGCTTTTTGTCAGAATTATCACAGAATAGAGAAACAGAACCGAAAAACGTTTCATGTCTTCACAGTGAGCCCCAACTGATATTTTGGCAACAAGAAACAAAATTAAAAGATAGATATTTTCATTTTTCTTATGATGTTTTCTTAATTAGGCTAGAGTTAAAAAAACAAAATATGACTTTTCTCTTGGATAATTAATGTAAAGAAAGCACATAATTAAAAAATAATAATAATAACAATGTTTTATGAAAAAGACTTTACTTATCCAGATTTATTTTCTATTTATAAATAATATATTTTTTTTCAAGACCATGAAAACATTTTGTTTAAAGTAGGATTTTATTATGGTCAGTCACAAATTTTACTGCATTTGCTTAATTTTGGGAAAACTGGAATATCTAAGACAGATATTTTGGATTCTCTCCTTCCTTTTGATCTAAAAATCATACTGTTTAGCATCCTTATCACATTGACTTCACCTTAATGATTTTATTTTCTGTTAACACATTGGATAATCTGCATCAAATTGATTTTTATAATCTATTATAATTGTTCCATATCAGCTTCAAAATTCAGATGAATGCTTTTGCTAAAATGCTTCAAAATACTAAAAAATCAAGTAACATACATTCAACTTATAAAAGTTACAGAATTTATATATTCACAGAGCATACACAAATAATTAATATATTAGTGTACTTAAACATATAATAGCTTATACAGATAAACAGCAACAAACAATTAGAAATACATGCCAATAAACAATAAATACAATTATTTTTAGTTAAAATAATATTACCAGAGTCAGATGCTGTATCACCATTTTCAGATCCTATTTAAAAAATTAAACATAGTTACTTTGTGTGCACAATGTACACTTATATACATTTCCATTTATACATAGTATATATTTACACTGAGTGGCCAAAGTATTAGAAACACACCTCACCCAAACTTCAATATATCAGTGCAGCACATGTACTGATTCAAGTCCGTAGCCAGAAAAATATTTTGGAGGGGGATTTAGGGCCATGAATTCTAATCTTGACTTATTTTAGATTTTACTAACTGAATACAGGTAAGTGTCAAGATTTTAATTAAGTTTTATTGTGAATTCAAATAATCCAATTTAATATAATTACAAAAGAAACTTTAAACTTTTTTCAATGCAAATAAAATTATAATATGATTCAGACACTTCTTCAGTGACACACTGCCGTTCGTGTTAACAAAATTAATGTTTGGTTTTTTTTAATTTGCTTCCAAATGCTTTATTGCCAAAAATGTCCTTCTAGCAGCACACGTCGGAACAACTAAGTTAGTGAATATTTAAAATGAAATTCCATTGCATTTTTCAAGAATTTGGATTAAATAAGTCTGATGATTTGTATCGGGCAATCATTTTATTTTAACAGCATTAACATTCTGCTTTTAGATAATCCCATTCTATTCTAAAAAAAAACAGAATGAACTTTAAAGATTTCTTAGAAATTGCATACAATAAAGATATGCTAGCATGTAATTTTGAATTTTGACTGTAGTTGATTTTCGGGTTTCGGCTGTCTTGACTGATAGTCAATGGCATATTTATGGTCATCCCCACAAAAATTTCGGAGGGGGATCAAACGCTGGTGATCCCCCCCCCCCCCCCCCCCACACACACACACACATTGGCTATGGCCTTGACTGACATAATAACTTGAATTTGCTGGTAAAAAGCTTTCCCCTGATCAGACGCAACACTGAATGTACTAATTTGCCTGTTAATTAAGAAAACACAGGATATGAGGGATTTTGAACACCCCACGATTGTGGGTGCCAGAAAGGCCAGTTCAGGTATCTCTGAAACCGCTAACTGTTTTGGCTTTTCTAGAATGCTTGAGCCTTCAAAAATTAGAAGCTAAGCCAAAAAACTTTAAGCAAAAAGCAGAATAATGGCAGAAATTACTTGCAAATGAAAGAACTGATAGATGACAAATACTCATTTTATGATGTAACAGAAGAGCTACAACACAACCAATTGCAGTGCATTACAACTCCGATCATTCTAAAGCAAAGGTTCCAACCTGTGCTCTGTGGAGCCCTAAGGATTCTGTGTCCAGTATTCAGGGGCTCCGACACACTTTAAGGAAATAAAGAAAATTTAAATGAAATCAACGCATTTGTAGCAGAGGATTTAAAAAAAAAATGTGAGTGGATTTTATTGTTACAAGAATCTTTACAATGTGAAAACTATCTTCAACTAAGTTACCTTTTTTTAACCTTCTTGCTGCGAATCCCGCGATTTCCATAGACAAGGTAAAAGTAGCAAAATTTGCGCAACCCACGATTTTCTCAATCTTTTTTTAAATGATCTAATTCTATATTAAAAAAAGAACTTACAAAACAATTTTACATATTTTAACTCTAAAATATATGTAGATTCGAAATAATAAAATAAATGCACACTTTTTAAACCTATTTTGATTTAAAAAAAAAAAAAAATTGCAGCAAGAGGGTTAATAATTTTTATTTTTTGCAGAAAAATTTCTTGTGCAAGCATTAATTATTATTATCACTCTATTTTTTATTTTTCCGCTCACAAATTGTGATAAATGGAGAAACAAAACATAAATTTAAAGTAAGGAAATGAAAAATTGTATTTTCAACAAAAATTTGCAAATTTGATTTTCTCAACAAATCTGATTTTTTCAGTTTCTCTCAATGTGATTTGCAGTTAAGTGCTAACCAATAATTTCCTGTTTCATGCTCTAAGCTGTGTCATCATATTATAGGATATCACCCTGACGTAAAATGCTTTTTTTAAATATGAAGACAATAAAATGTATGCATGATAAAAAAAACTCGCACCACTTGTTAAAAGCATTAATGAAAAAGTCCTAACAGCTTTCTACCGGATGATTTAATGAGTAATTTAAGTTGATAAAGCTCATATAATTGCAGAGACTCTTAATAAGCCTGGTACAATTGATATCGTCAAGAAATTGCTTGATGAAAAAGTTGTTAATTTTGTTATAAAATGCAACATCTCTAATAGTAAATAATCTCAATTTTATTATTTATTTATCTTCCTCAATCTTAAATTAATATTTATTCATTTTAAACTCAACTTCTAATCTAGAAAATTATCTTCAAAATATTTAAGTTTCCTCTTAATAAAGTTATTCTAAATTTTATTTTTTTTCCTTTTCAATCATTCATTAAAATATAACAACGAAAATAAAAATAATTTATATTTTAATATTGCATGCTCGATCTATAATCAATAGATAGAATATATTTTTCTGATTAATTTGATATAAGTTGCAGCAAAATCCGTCAACAAATATTGGAGATATTTAATTTAACGTTTTCTGCATTTTCCGATTTTTAAATATTGGCGCGATGCTTTCTGTCTGCCATGGATAAAAGGATGCTTTTCTGCACCATTTTTTTCGTACAATTCGGTGACATCGCGAGACACCCACGCGGATAGTTCATTGAACTCATGCGTTCCCGGATGGACGCGCGGTACTTGAATGCATCGGATTGGCTGTTTTCAAAATCTTACACATTCTTTCAGGCTGAGATCTGTTTGGTGTCTGTCATTTTGGGGATTAAGGAGACAGACGTTGGTGTGTGAGCTCGGCGCAGCTTCGGCTGCGTCCGGGCAGAATGAGTTTGAGATGCAGGTGGAACAACTAGTTTTTTTAAACGCTGCTTCTACATAGATTTTGAAGAAGATACCAGTGCCATATTATGTGTGTAGTTTAAATCATCGAAAAACAAGAACCTGAACCTTTCTTTATTGACAAAATAAGATATCTAGAAGTTTCATCCTACAACGTCGATATTCAACAATCATTTTATCACTGAAGATAGAGCTTTACTTTCAACTCAAGAGTGGTGAAAGAGCGATCCTACTTAATTTCTTCAACATCAATCTTCTGGAACGGCTAAAAGATCTCTATGAGCTGCTGTCTACAGTTAATACTCCCATTATCCAACGTTCTTTATTTGAACATTCTCTTTCCGCAAAAACTATTTAGAACTCAATTTTAAAGTCTACAATCTTCACATTTCAATATAGGACAGTGGAGAACTTTCAACCACACAGAAGATCATCACGTATAATTTAATATTGAATCCATATGAAATAGAAAGATTTAATATGTTTATTTTGGACTGGTAAATTAAATGATTAACGAATATTTTAAATACGACTTGGCCAAGCATTTAAATTTTGAGTATATATTTTATAATCTGCATTAATAAGAAATAAAATTATTTGTCTGAATATTGTAAGTATTTCTATCTCTACACATCATACGGGTGAGTCTTTTTACTTTCTTTATTTTACAGATGTTATTACAACTTAATGAATTCTTAAAATTTAGATAGATGGCTTTAATTCTATTTACATTTCAACGCAATATCTAAGCACTTTCTTTCCGGTCGGTATGCGTCTTTGGATAGAGGGATTTTATGCCTTTAAGATGTTAATTTAACTTTATTTATTCAATGATTTTAATTTCTTAAATATTGCCCACTTAAAAAGTTTATTTCATTAACTTTAAATCCCTTTTATCCAACACCGCATATCAAATTTATCGTCTAATTCCTTTGTCAAATAACACCATTGCTCGAAAAATGTACAGTCGTGGAAAAAAACATGTAAACACCCCCTACTAACTCTTCGACAAATTATCGTAGACAGAAGTTACTGGTACTGAACGATTGGAAATAAAATCTACTTTTAAATGATGCATATAAAATTTGCTTAGGGGTCTATCTACATATTAAAACGAACCCAAACCTCATTTTTTTCAATAGCAATACCCAATTTTAACAAGATATTTCAAATCTTCGGTTCAAACTATGCATAGATACCAAATTTCAAGTCATTTGAATGATAAGTTTTTGAATTATAAACTTTCAAAATTTAGTGCTCCTAATGTTAAATTACATTTTCATAGTTTTATTTATATCTCCTGAAATTATGCTCCTAATGTGCTAATTTTTTGTGTAGCAATAAAACTAATGTGCCCAAACATAAATACGCTGAATTTGCAATTTTTATTATTTTATGATATGAATCATGAAATTAATATTCGAAAAAATTATGAATTGCAACATACAATTTTTTTGATGGCTCAGATTTATTAAGTTCTACTTTATGAAAATCCAAAATTTCACAATTTTCTTCCAAATAGTTTTCAAATTATGCTTAAAAAGTGGCAAAATGATGGTTTAAGGGGCCGTCTATGATAGAAGTGAGTAGATATTTTGAAATTTCTTCTGCTGTCCTGTTTTCTAACATGCTTCATTGACTGCTTGAGTGGTGCTTAAGGTGCCTTGATCAAGAAGGGGGCTCTCTCGGTTAACAATCAAGTATGGAACTTCAATTTGGATACAGCCCTTAAAATGTGCTCGTTTTAAAATAATTAATTTCTTGGAAGCTTATGGTACGAATTGCATAAAAATTTCTTTTAAGGCTAATTGAAGGGTGTAGAGTTCATTTATGCTGTCAAAATTGTGTATTGCTATTGAAGAAAACAAAGTTATGGTTCGTTTTAATATGTAGATGGCCCCCAAAGAAAATTTTATATACATCATTTAAAAGTAGCCTTTATTTTCAATTGTTCGGTACCAGTAACTTTCTTCTACGATAATTTGTTGAGGAGCTAGTAGGGGGTGTTTATTTTTTTTTTCCATGATTGTACAATATGACTAATGACATAAAAGAAATGCTTCAGAGCCACTTCAGAGGTACTAAATGGAATACAAATGGAAAAAACTACTGGCGTCACTGGATTAGCAGTTTTATTAATATTTGTCTGTTACAAAGTTCATGACACTGTTGTTTGAAGCCCATTAAATCAGAATGCAACGGAAACCGAAGTACATTTGGATGAATACTTATCATCAAATGGAATTGCCCTGGAAATGTATGCAATGATTCTGAACTTATGACATTGTTGAATGGTGCCATTAAAATAATAAACTATATAAAATCACGACCTCTTAAAAGCAAACTTTTCCATTTTATGTAAGAAGTTATCAGAAGTGTCCCTCCTCTTGCATACTGAAGTAAGATGGTTAAGTAGAGGAAGAGCATTTACAAGTTTGATGAAACTGCGTGCAGAGGTGGCAATTAGATAAAATATAAGCTCAGCTAACATAAAATATAAGCTCAGCTAACATAAAATATAAGCTCAGCTAATATAAAATATATGCTCAGCTGGCAAAAATTTTAAATAATGAAGACTTGATGTGCCAATTGCGTATTTGGGCGACATATTTAGCAAAATTAAATAATTCCGTCATTGCAATGAAACACTGTCACAGTTTTTGATGCATTTGCCAAAATCGACTTCTTCTAAGATGAATCATGTATTGATTGGACTGTGAGCGAAAGGAGGTTATTGATTACTTTCCTCTTGTTTTAGGAATGCAAACAGCACTCAGTTCCAAAAAGAAATACACAGAAATATTCAGAGACATCGTAAAGCTTTGAAACAGTTGCTTGAATAATATTTTTCAACACCTCAATAGAAGGTCTGAACAACTTTAAATGTGTAACGAATGTGTTCAGTGTTAACAGGAAGTTAACCAATTTAAACACAGCAAAATACGAGGTCCTCCTTGATTTGACATATCGGAGAAAGTTAAAGATCATTTTTAAAAACAACATTCTATCAAGATCGTACCACAGTTTCAATGGTATTTGTCAGGTGAATTGAAAACCTTATCAAAAAATAAAATTAGTTTTGCTTCCTTTCTCAACGACATACTTAAATGCAGCGCAATTCTTGGCTTACACAGTCACCAAAATGAAATACAGAAGCCTTTTAAATGCAGAATAAAATATTCGCCATATCAGCAACTGGTCTGGAATTCAGAAAATTGCACAAAACAATTCAATCACAAATTTTACATTAAACGCTTATGTGTTATTGTTTGTCTCACTAACAAAGAATATTTTTTGTAAGTTAAATGTTAGGATTTCTTGAATTTTGGAGTATTTTTAAAAATGGTAAACTTTTATATCATCATCTGTATTGATGGTAAGTGAAAATAAATTGAATATTATGGTAAAAGTTTTAAAATATGATTTTGTCCTTGGAAAAAACACACAATCCTTCAGATAACTATCCAATTTACTTGTGCTCGATAGCAATGCACCAAAAAACCATTAACTTCAAACACTGGGTAAGGTAGCGTTAAAGGGCTCCATCACAGAATTTCATTCTAAAAAGAACTCTGAGTCAAAAATGATGGGAACCACTGTCCTAAAGCATACTCTTTTGATCTAGAAGACCCTTAAATACAATACCAAAATGTTAGTTTTATGTAGCAGAGTATTACTAATATACTGGCCATTCAGTGTATAAATAGACAAAGTTTTCCTTAATCATAAATACTTTAGAATATTCATTTATAAATATCATTAAAAAGAAAATAGTGAAACTATATTTATACAAAAATCAATAGCATGCAATGTAGTAATATCCCAGTACAACGGAATGACTACCGATATAAACTGAAATTATATTTGTTGAGGTCAATTTTTCCACTGACATAATGTTAAAATAGCAAAGCAATTAAGCTTAATAAAGATCTAATGATCATATATGATATACAACAATCACATTCTACTATATTCAATATCATCTAATGATAATGATTACAACAAGAATATTTTAATTAGTCATTATTTACAATTTATTATTTTCCTGTTTCCTTGTTTGAATCATTTACAGGAAGAAATCCAATAATGAAATCTAATGTCCCCCCCCCCCCCACCCCGCTCTGCTTTTCTTGTTGCTTCCCAACATTGTTAATTATTTTAAAAAAATACATTCAAATTAAGACTATGATTACAATATAATGACTCGTAATTTAAGAATTATTAGAAATATGAACATAGGGTTTTGTGTGAGTACTTACTTTTGAATTTCACTATTTCTGAATAGCATTACTTGCTTCATTTAATGGCAGAATTCTGCAATTAAATAAGATGAATACTAGTCTTCTGAAATAGTAGTATTCAAAAGGAGGCACAGTTTAAAGTGAAAAAAAAAAAAAAAAAAAAAAAAAAAGAGGACAGTTTAAAAAATTAAAATTTTGAAATCTAAAGGGAAGAAAAAAGTAGATTTGTAAAAATACTTCTCTGTGATTTAATATAATTAAACTTTGCAAGATGGGGAAGCAAATGAAGGAGGGGCAATTTTAGATGGAACAGGGGACTGGAATTTATGTGGGAATTTTAAAACAATGAAAATCTATCGTAATGCGTAAAATTCTTCAATAAAGATTGAACATTGTAAAAAAGGAAAAAAAAATGCATTTTTTGAATTTTTCAAAATGTTTTTAGGTGAAGTTTGAAAATTTCAATTTTTTTTCTTTTAGGAATTTTAGGGTCACAAAAAAGTTTTCGGATATTTAGGGGAAATGAGAAATACAAGACTTGAATTTAGAGAATTAATTAACAACATTGTAAAAGTGTTAGATAGAATTTTTTTGAAAAATTTTTAAGGTATGCATTTTGAAAAATTTGAAAATGAAGTTTTTATTTTGAATTATAATTTTTTTTAATGAATTGACTGTTTTGTGCTTTCTACTAAGCATAAATCAAAGCAGTGAACTTTCCACAATTAGGAGTCATGCCAAAGTAACGTATTGTAATAGAAAGTTTTAGGAACAACAGTCAGGAAATGAGCTGTGATGTGATTTTTAAGAAAAACATTGAATGTTTAGAAAATGAAAGCAATGAAATTGCAGCTATTTACAATAGCAAAAACATAAAAAATAATTATATTTAGTGGTTGTCAAGAAAATGGAACATGAAAACTGGCTATTTTTCATTGATTCTGCAAGTGTAACTGCCCCCTTACACTAAACTATATAAATATGAAAAGGAGAAATAACATTTAACCCTTTATGCACCGATGGTACTTTAAAGTACCATTAAAATAACTTGTTATGAAATTAATTTAAAACAGGTTAGTAGTAATACAGTTTAAAATGAGTTATTGATACTCTATTTTATCTTGTTCCAAAAGCATTATTGGTTGCACAAAACCAAACTATTTTTAAAAGGATGATGTCTTTTTCGTTTGCATCTTTTTAGCTTTCTTGACGTTGAAAGATTGTGGGGGAAAAGTTTAAGTTAGGAAATATTTCTATTGTTATAGCATTATATTTGTACATTTCTTAACTCTATAAAGGACTAAAAAAGAATATTTTAAATAAAAGATTTGAGGAGTGATAAATATTGCACAAAATCCCTACAAATTCAAAATTAATTAATTAATTTTAATTGGCAAAATCCTTCTAAAATTTATTAAATGATTGTGTAAAGCTTCTAATGTAGTTTCAAAAATTCACAAAAAATGCTTTAGAAGATGAAATTTTCATGAATTCATAATTTAGGATATAAAGAGTTACTAAATCCTGAACTTGTAGCAACAACAAAACTTGAGGAAAATGACACCATCAAAAAAAGTATCTATTTTTTTTATTACAGAAATTGAATAATTATAAGGTTTCTATATAAAATATGAAATTAGTTTTTTTTAAGGCAAAAGAAAAAGATGTTATAGAACAAATTCCCATTTGTGGAAAGGTCATCATGCGAGAATTCTATGTTTTAATGCTTGTTTTATACCACACAAATTAATGCAGATAAGACCTTTATGTTTCACATCTTAGATCTTTATTTATCATCATCAAACAAATTTTTACAAATAATATAATATACATTAAATTTTGATTATTAATAATTTTTTGAGAGTGATATATTTCGAAACATGCAATACAAAGTGCAACATCACAATCAGTGCCAAAAACCACTAATATTGAAAGACTTCACACGGAAATACCAGTTAAATTTTTCTGGTTTCAGAAGTTTTTTCCAGCAATAAATCTCCAGCCTGGAAACATGACGGGCATGAGAAATGGCGAACGACACTTCAGCCTGTGATATTGATGGGAGCGAGAATTAAGGGGTTAAAAAACATAAACATATATGTAAAAAAAACTTCTAATGTTTTATACTCATAATTATCAAATGTCCTAAATTATTTTAGATACGGCTATTGCTATGATAAATCAAGGCAGTAATATTTGAATCACATCTTTTTATTTTAAAAATACACAAATATTTATTTTTAATAATTGGTCAAATACGAGTTTTCTCGTACACAAAGGGTTCAATATGACAAAGTTTAAACTTGGCTCTGTGTCAAGTACGCTTCCAAAAGATCAAAATGTTGCAACAGTGCGTTTTTCTAAATAGGTTATTGATTAATATCTTGGCTAATAACTGACAAATTTTTTCAAAAGTCATTATCAATAATCCTTGAACAATTCTGTGGCAATGGATATCCTGAGCGCCTCCCAACTCCCCTGCTGAGCACATGCAAAGTAAAGCTTGTGTATAACAGAAAAATGTGCTTTTCACAAAAACTATGTGATCTAGGATAATCACTATAATTTTCTGGAAGGTTTAAATAAACTGCTACTACCCCTAATTTTTTCATAATTGTAGTTTCAGTAGATTTGGAAATAGTATAGGAGTGGGATATATTTTAGCAGTACATTTTTTATGATATCTCTGAAAATATAATACCTAAAATTAAAACAAATATATTTTTGGCTTTCGTGTTACGAGATCTTTCAAACAATATCCCACACAAGATAAATTTTATTTTTTCAAGTAACTTAATTAGCTCCCTAAAAATATCTGTGAATGGCTAATAATTTATAAATATGTGGATCAATAGCTTTTATAACCCTCCCAAGTTTGAGCTTTCCACATCCCATATTTCTTGAGAAAAATGGCTGTAACAAACGCACAGGCAGAAACATGCGTTTTCTTATAATGGTTCCATTTTTATTTTTTAAGTACAGAATCCTAAAAATAAAAAACTGTGAAATTACATACAATTTTATTATATCAATGAGATGTATTCTAGAGCAAGAGAGGCAGATTCTTCGTTTGTTTAAGTTGTTAGTTGATTATTTTTACTGGAATGAAATATAAGTACAGTGGACTCTCATTAATGCATTTCTGCTTAAAACGTGTTTCATTAAAGACAATTCTGTTTTTCCCATAATTTTCCATTTGCAATTAATGTTAAGACATTGTTTAAAGCGTACTACAGATTAGATAAACCAGACATTTTTTTTATAAACAGACCAAGTAGAATTGAATCTGCTTTTGTACATTATTTCTTCAAAAGAATCTTTGATGTCATTTTGGTTATTCAAGAAATTGTCAGTGGCAGTGATAAAGAGAAATAAAACTTTCTACCACCAAAAACATGAGAGGTTCAAAAATTGCTAATAGCTCTTTGCCAGTTAATACAATTAAACGTGTGATATTATCACAGATCAAATTTTTGAGTGTATCAAAAAACTAGAAAATGGTGTGATAAAAAGATCCTTTGTTCAAATATCACAAAGAAAGTGAGAGATTGCTTTAATTAATGTTAAATTATGTAAGTACCTCAAATTCTTCGCTTGTTTTGTTTATTCTCGGTAACTTATTCTTTTCTATTAAAAAAATATCACTAAACTGTTTTTAACTAAAATTATTAAAGAAAAAAAAATTTTATCATTAAGTTGGTAACCCATTTAATTTCCATCAAAAAATAAATTCAATTTATTCAATGAAAGAGATTTTTTTACATAATTAAATTGTTTACAATGTTTAAAGTTAGTTTCGATTAGTATGAATATAAAACGTCCTCTCTTGGAAACACACACTATCAGGAGTTTACTATAGATGATATTCATTTTTTCTTAAGATAAAATGACATAAAACATTATTGAAACATGTAGGATATACATACAGTTCCTAAATTTTCAACCCCTTTTCATTTATTTTGTATTTTCTTATTTTAGACTCATGTGCTATTTTTTTTTTCCTTTTTTTTTTTAATTTGATGTGTTTAGTTGCAGTGTCGTTAATTTGCTGAATTCGGCCATTTGCCTTTGCATTTGCAACCTGTGCTCTTTATGATTTATTTTAAGTCAGATAAGCAATAAAAACATCTTTTTAAGCCATTTTTGGTATTTTTCAAATTTACTAAATTTTATAGTTACATTTCATAAACTTTATTTTTAATATGCAAAATTTACAATCGTTAGGATTATGTAAATGTATAATTGATTTTCATTCGTTATTGTGTTCTTACTGACAATTTAACAGGTCAACAATCTTGTTTTTTGGTGTGTATACTCAGATTCGAAGTTCAAATGAAATATTTTAAAAAGAGTATGTTACAAGATGACATGCTCATTTTGAAAAATGGCATAGAGTGATTGAAAGGAATGATTAAGATTTATAAATAATAATTTTGGCTATAATCTGCAGTTTATAACATGCCGCTATTTAAAATAGTTTTTGAAAAAACAGGGGAAAACCCAGAGAATCAATCCATCAACAATTTTTCAATGCTCAAAAATTCTGAACTAATAGATCAATTTTAAGGAATTTTATGACAATTGAAAGGTTTAATTAAGATTTATAAAAAATAATTACATTTTTAGCTGGTGACATATCGCTCACCTGCAAGAAAAGTGACACATCTTGCCAAAGTAAATTTCACAGGAAGATTTGTATGCTTTTATTGTAACATTATAGCATGCAGTTGTAAAAATGTGCATAAAAGCGAAAAACCCTTAGGAATAAAAACGTAGATGAGGTTTGGAGGGTTGAGTAATTTACCTGCCCACATAATTTGCTCCCTTTCTGTGGTCACAAATGGACATATAGCGTAAAAAAGTGATTTTCCGGATAACTACACTTACGAAAATGTTCCTATAGCAAGATGCACCTATGACAGACCTATTAGTAGAATAAAATGCATAATGAACTTTAGTGAGTTGTATCACTTTTCTTGCGAGTGAGCGAATGTACTAATTTAAAAACTAGATTTGTATTTTTCTCAAAAAATTCGAAAGATCTTTTAAAATATAAATGTAACACAACAAGTTGCTATGCAGCTAGTTATTATAATAAAACAACCCTCAGTAATTCAATAAATATAACCTGCATGAAGGAAATTAGTAAATTTCGTTTTTTGTTCGGCTCTTATCAATTTTTTTAAACATCTATAAAAACTATCATAAATATCCACTGTACAAAAACATTGGGTAAGTATACATTTCTAGACTTAGTTAAAATCTGTATTAACATCAAGAAAAGTTCTGTAAAATGTAACTACAAACATTTCTAGACTTAGTTAAAATCTGTATTAACATCAAGAAAAGTTCTGTAAAATGTAACTACAAAAAATAGCCAGTTCATATATTATACACAAAACAATAGCAAATATACACAGTTGGAATTGAAATTGAAGAAAGATCTGAAGAATATTATGAATCAAACTATAGTAAAAGAAAATATAATAAAAATAGTTTTTAAAAACACCACTCTTTATAATCATTCAATACCTTAAAAATCTCACCGAATTTCATTACTACAATTAATGTACAGTAGAACGCTGATTATACGAACAAGTTGGGACTGATCCTAGTTCGGATAAATGGACAGACAATTTAAAGGATGTTTCTGATTATGCTAAAACCTTCACACTTTATCTAAGCTTAGTGCTTGCATGTTTAAAAATTGGGTTTTTTTTTTTTGTCTTTTTATTTACAGTTTGCTCTCTGTTTAACGACTTTCAAGAAACCTCGAAAAATTGTCCTTAAATAGAGCTCGTCCTTAAACAGAATTTGTGGAAAAATAATATTTTAAAAACATTTCCCTTCACAGTTTACAGGCTTAGGAGTGATATATATTTCAATATATTGGCGTGTTGTTTAGAAATGTAATTATACTGCATACAAAAACAACATTACAGCATACAATGTTACTTAAAGTACAATAAAAATATTTATAATACATTTAATTTAACAAATTAAGTTTTTTAAAAATCAAAAAGTGTAGATTGTTTCAATGGTGATCTAGTTTTTAGTACCCTTGCTTCAAGCTTCTCAAGAAGGTTGAATGAGTCATCTTCCATATTTGATGAAACAATGTACTGGCGAAGAATATCCAGGACAGATTTCGCATCTGAGAATGAAGGAGGTGATGTCTCGCTTTCTATATCATCAGTTTCATCACCATCTTCTGCATCTGAAGTCGCATTTTCATTTGCGATGTTTTCATAAATTTGATCTAAATTTCTGAAGTAAGTTGTTAAAATGTCTTTGTCACATGGGTAAAGTCCATTATACCCTTCTCCTTTATCTGTACTCATCTGAACTGCAAGAAAACTTGTTTTTCTATCAGAGGAAGTTCCCTCGTTTAACATGTAAAGCAATCGAGGAAAAAAAAAACTACATGAAATTCGTCGTTAAATAGAAACAATTTCGTCTTTAAATAGAGATTTTTTTTACTTAAAGGAGCCGGGACAGGAAAATATCCTCCTTAACCCTTTAACCGTCTGACCCGGATTTTTCCATTTTTAGAAATCATGTTAAAATGGCTGTAGACAAAAATATTTTAAACAGAATTTTATTTTGAACCATATATATTACAGCATCATACGGCGATTAATAAATATATTTATTCTGGAATTTACAAGCATCCTTATAAAAATACAGGAAAACCCTCGGACGGTGAAAGGGTTAAATAGAGATCGTCGTTAAGTAGAACGACGTTAAACAGAGAGACAACTGTATTTATTTTAGATTTTTATAATAATTTTTTTTTCTCTTTTTATCATTTTCTGAACTCTAGAGATTATAATTTAAGCAAAAAGACTTTTGATTGTGCTTGCTTTAACGAAGACATTCTTTTCAATGCTGCCATATATCTAATTCTTCAGAAATACGTTAGTTGATTAGGATCAACGTTCTTATGTCGTTCGAGCCATTTCAAAGCTGTTTCCAAACATTTAAAGGCTTCGTTATGTGATAAACCTGTGTTATTTTCAGAGCCTTGTTTTTCATTTTCAATCTGAATCTCATCCACAATCTCATCATCATTTAACCCGTTAGTAGTCGCGCGTTGGTCTTTTCCCCGCCCGAAATTCGTTATCTTCCTGTAACTCATTTCCCGTTAAAGTTACGATAGCGAAATTCCGTGTAGCTGACCTTGAATGTTCACACTCTTGTGTAGTAAAATTGCAAGTCATTCCTGCTATTTCTTAGCATTTTATCGCATTCTTAAGTTTTAATCGGTCTAAATGACCGCGTTGCGACCACTTGCGTTAGTTGAATTTTTCCCCCTCGTGTTCATCCTTTCCCATTTCCGCGAAATCTGTGGGGGAAAGTTTCTTCGAAGTACGGACTCTCTCCCTGTTGTTATTTCGTCTTTCTTTCTGCTATTTTTTACTTTTAGAATGTGACTTAAAATTGTTTTATTATATCAGTTGTGAAGTCAGTTCGCACAAAAAACTGATGGATGGTCACTTACATTTTTTTTTTTTTTTTTCATTGTCAAATATTGCGCGAATAAATTCTCAAATTGATAATCGTTTAAATATGGAAAAAAAAGGGAAATTCATCATCATTATTTGAAAGAACTTGCTTTTCATTTATTACCGGAACATATAAATGAAAGAAAACAGACAATACCACTGCCAAACCATTAAAAAAGAGAGAAGAGAATTTTGTGGGAATCAGTAAAAAAATTGCCGTATCTCCAAAATCTGAAAAGTATCGTTTTTGTACAATAAAACAAATTCGAAAGATAAAACAATTTTCTCAGAAATGTAGTATGTATATCTGCGAAGAACATACTTAATTTATTTGTACAATAAGAAAAATAATGAGAATTTTATAATGTAGGTTAGAAATTGCGCAAATAAAAATCTCTTTTGGATAATTCAGTGAATGTTTATACTATGATTTTAAAAAAATACTTTAAGTATTTTTCTAAAATTTATCTACTGTTAAATTTTCATACTGTAAGTAAAAATATATATTTTTTTAAATAATGCCGCAGAAAATGTTTTTTTTTTTTATTATTATTATTATTATTGAAATCCAATAGAGGCTTGGAGACGGTATCTGACAAATTTAAATTGTTGTCCTTCATCAATTGTTCAAACTATTTTTCAGAATAATGTTTTCCAGAATATGAGAGAAAATTCATTTAAATTAAATTATTGCTGCATATTTATAATTTCGGAGAAAATTTTATTATTGTGTTTATTATTTTAATGAATGTTATTATAAAACAATAAATTATAACATTAATACCTTATTATGAAATGTACAATTGAATATTTATTTTATTTAAATAGTTGCTGTAAAATACATCCCTATTACCTTTCAGTGATTCTATTAATTAAAATAATTTATCCATCTTAGGATTTAAATCTACAATTTCAAATGTATTTAAATTAAATATATAATTTCGATGACTTATTTATTATTTTCTTTATATAAGCGAAGTTCGTATCCAGAGTTTTTATTCAGGGGCGCTGCTCCCACCCTGAAATAAGTAGAAAAACTACAAATCGTGCATTTTCCTTTGAAAAATGGATTTAATCATAAAATCTCGAGACCCCCCCCCCCTCCTCTCCCCCCTCATACACACATAGACACCCCACAAAATAAATAAATAAAACGTAGTTACAACATTTACATTTATAATTTCGAAATTAAGTATTTTTTACCTTTTTCTTTATTATATATATATATATATATAATATGCTGGTGAATTAGTGGTATTGTATTTGATTTGCTGTTGCATGTCATAGGTTCCATTTTTATTTTCAGTTTAATTGTTCAATTTAATGTCAGTGTAATATATTGATGCTAAATTTATTAATTTTATTTTATTAAATGGATATAGAGTGCCGGATTATCATAAAAATCTACCTAACTCTGATTCTGTCCTTCCAAAAAAATAAAAATACCCCTATCACGAATTTAGATTCATATTCGTAAATGTTTTCCTACTAATTATTGATTCATAGTAACATCAGAAATTCAATCAAATCATTTACTATTTACTTTTAAGTATTTATGCAAAACGAAGAAAGAGTTATTAAAAACATTTATCTAGATGCCAACTGAATATATACTTAAGCGAAATAAATAATTTGCTGTAAAAGGTTGTAAAATGAATAATTGCTGTAATCTTTTAAAGTTCAGTCAATATTTTCACCCTACGTTATCCGTTTTCGATCATCTGATAACACCGGCAAGTTTCCCCTTCGTTTTCGGCCTGCTGGTAACGGCGGCAAATGGACCGAACGCGACTACTAACGTTCTAAAAAATGTCGCGACTACTCTCAGGTTAAAACCTGATATCCAGGGTCATGTACTTCACTACTTAACCACTCAAATTTCATTTTTTTCATAGATTAGGATTCATCCCATCTCCTTCTTTGTTTTACATTCTTCCTTTTCTGATGACTATCAGTTTTTCCTTTGTTTAAAATTTTATTTCAAGCCAATGGATAATTGGGAGCTCGGTTAAAAAAATTTGGGGGAGAAATAGGCGGTTTAGATAACCGGAAGTTTGGTTAATAAAATTTTTTTCGAGAGAAATAGGCTGTTCGAATAATTGGAAGTTTGGTTAAATGGAGTTCCAATAATCGGCGCTCTACTGTAGTTCCAAAAAATTTCCATTATAATATATTAATTTGGCATGGGTTCAATTATAGGAAATTCTCTGCTTTGATTTACGATGGGTAGGTAATGCGAACTACAGTATTATTTCCCTTTGTTGTTAAATGTTGCAAAATATGGCAACAGGAAAGGTATTTAAACTATCAGGATTTCTAAATTGCTTTATGAATGAATAATCATAATTTAATTAATGTTACACTATTAATTGATAAAAGCATATTTTTACAAAAATTATTACACTTGTTACTTCTTATTTATATTTTACTAGGTTGAGCAAAAAGTTCTGGGAAATTTGTGAAAGTTGCGTTGCTATGCGCAAAATAACAACAAAAGCAATAAGGACTGTTCTTCAAAGTAGAGACCATCATAGCCCACGATTTTCTGCCATCGTTCTGCCGAAATTCCTGAACTCTTATATATATATACCACTAGTACTCCTATATGCGATACAAATTCTGGAAACTATTAGGTTAAAAATTTCCCAGAACTTTTTGCTCAACCTAATATTTTCTACTTTTTAGTTTTCAAAATATTTCATAGTTGCACTATCACAACCAACTGACCTATTTTAGGGAGCATGGTTTGACACAGGATGAATACCATTATTGCTATAACTCGTATACAGTTGTAACCATAAAAAATATTTGGTGATTTGTCACCTGAGCCTGGCTTATGGGAAGACGACAATTAATTTATTAATTTAAAGTTCCAAAAATATTAAAATGTTATTAATGTCATCAGAAACACACCTGTAACACATAATTTTTATAATTCTAGCCTATGAGGAAGTGATTGAATAAACGATTGCAAAATTCTATCTTTACATTACATACATGATCGAAATTAAGTTAAATAAAAGAGTGTAAAATATGGAACTATTTCCTTACCAAATACAGCAAGTGTTTGGTGAGTGATATTCGATATAACAAATCTGTGATCCTTGGGAATTTTTTCTTTGCAATCTGAAGACTTCAACATTTCATCAGCTAAGGAAAACTTGATATCTGTCTTAGGTCCAGTCCTTTATTCAAGTAAAAATTAAAATCACTTCAAATGAAAAAATTGAAATTTAAAAAAAAATGTACACTTGTATGAATTTAACATAAAAGAACTTTTTTAATTTTCCTAAAAAATTACTCATTTACGTTTGTTTGAATTAATAAAATCGTAAAAATAAAAATAGTTTTAAAACAGAAAACATTGTTTTATAACTTTCTTATTTCTTCATTTACAGGGACAGTCAAAAGTATTCTGTTACATTACAATCAATGAGAAAAAATAGTTTCAAGTGCATTTTAGTGATGCTATACCATTTCAAGCATAATAAAATTGATATGCATTTATGGAGTACACTAAAAATTGCTTTCTGTGGAATATTGGGTGCAAAGCATTCATTATTCATTTACAGAGTTGCACAAAAGAATTTTGTTACATAATGGTCTATGGAGAAAGATAGCTTGCAATATATTTTTATGATGTTGCTCTATTTGAAACGGCATATCGCGAACTTCCCCTACAGCAGCCGAAAGCTTGGCGACAAGTTCTTCTGCGGATTCAATGGGAGTCTCATACACAAGAGCCTTTAGCTGTCCCCACAAAAAAAAAATCGAGACATGAAAGATCTGGCGAGTGCGGTGGTGCCTAGTGTGTTTCAGAAAATTCGCCAATCTGTTCTTCGCCGTTGTACTGCATGCATAACAGCTGCCGGTCAATGTTTTGAGCACTTATTGTAATCAAATGCCATTAAATTTGTTTTCGCAACTTAACTTAATCGTTCATTGTGTGTTTTTGCCTTGTATAAGAACATAACTTTTGGCGCCCTCTAACTTTTTTATGTTTAGTTTTCGACCATGCATTCTTTGATACAAAATGTTTGTTTGGGTGTGTACTATCACCTCTTAAAATTTTTCCCATCTTTTTTGAATCACTCTGTATATAGAGAGAGTAGGGTATACACCGAATAGTGATTTTGGCTGAATACTGAATATTCACCTAGCCGAGTAGTAACTGTTAGACCAAATACCATGGGTTCTGCTAGGACAAAAGTCGCATATTAAATGTGATTTGCATAATTTTACAGGAACTGAACTTATTTATACATCCTAATCGTCTAAATGAAATCTAGAAGCTGGTTTATATTTGTTTATGGTCGAAATTTAATTGTATTCAAGTTTAACTCATTGTTTGTTTTTATAGGAGTGGTTAAAATAACATCTGAAAAAAAAAAAAGATTCAAATATGATTTTATTCTCACTTAATAGGCTACAACAAAAATTAAAACAATAAAAATAACTTTTAGGCTAAATTTTTTAACACAAACCAAAAATATGAAATTTATACTGAACAACTCGGTTATTAAAATCATATTTAGTACTTGTGATATGAGTAGCCCCTCAAGCTTGAGTATACCAGTCAAACAATATCCTGTATATACATCATCGTATTTCTTGATTTTTACATTCATTCTCATGAACAAATAAGCAACTGTAATTTTGTCAATTGTTCCTGCATTTTTTAGCAAGATAAATAACATTATGCTGAAATATTTAGGCTTTATTTGCTATTGTGTATGAAAGAAAAAATACAAGGAGAAAGAGAAAAACCATTCAAAGAAGGATGAATATGTAACAAAAAGCAACACAATCTTTTTCTATTTCAGCAAAAACATAAACTAGGCAAGAGACAAAGAATATTAGGACGTGGGATCAAAGAAGAGTTGCAGTGCTGCTAATTAACGATTAATAATATTCGAATTAATTAATATGTCATTAAATAAGGCAAATATTACTATTTGGAAATAGTAATTGAGTATTATTGGAAATAGAATAGTAATTGGAAAATTAATTGTGTATTACGCGGGATCACATAGTAACCGCTCACATATTAAACGTGATATTTTTGCATTCGTTTTATGGACGATGTTCAAGGGACCAGAAAATTTCTATAGTATTAACTGTCAGCTTCTTAACTGGATCCAACTATAATTTAAAAATAAAACTGCAGAACCAATGTTTGTGGCCTATGATCTGCAGATTTAATAATTTCACTACTACTATAAATGTAATTAATATGTTAGATGTAAATTTCCAACTGGGCGAAAAATGTCCAGACCAGGATTCGAACCCGGGACCTCCTGGCTGAAGCCGCCAGTGCTCTGCCATCTGAGCTATCCCGGACGATTCTGGTCGAACTTTTTCACCCACCTAACCTTGATGATTATAGTATCTGGTCTGAAACTTGGTTCAGCTCAACAGAATAAATCTCAGGTAATGGAACTCCAGAAATCGCTGGATACGAAATTACACTAGATTAATTTTAACACAATTATTCTAATTGGTAAACAAATCATATTAGATGTAAATTTCCAACTGGGCGAAAATTATTCTGTTGAGCGAATATTATTGTGAATTATTATTACTCTGGGCGAAAATTATTCTCTTATTCTGTTGAGCTGAACCAAGTTTCAGACCAGATGCTATAATCATCAAGGTTAGCTGGGTGAAAAAGTTCGACCAGAATCGTCCGGGATAGCTCAGATGGCAGAGCACTGGCGGCTTCAGCCAGGAGGTACCGGGTTCGAATCCTGGTCCGGACATTTTTCGCCCAGTTGGAAATTTACATCTAATATGATTTGTTTACCAATTAGAATAATTGTGTTAAAATTAATCTAGTGTAATTAATATGGCTTGAACCCCACCAGCACTTGTTTTTCCCCATGTCGTTGAATATTATTCACTGCTTCCTGATGGGTTTAATTAATTGCCAGATTATAAAATATGCAAGGTTTATATCTTTAAAAAAAGAGATAATCTGGTTTAATAGGAAACATTTTACTAACCATATAAAGTTAATTAAAAGCAGCTATATATAAAAAAATTGGTAACATTATGGCATATACAATTTAAAAATTATGTTTGATTACTTAGTTTTTCAGTTAAATCAAAAGATTTTATGCACTATGGCCATTGCTAAAATAACACTTTTATAATGTCCACAAGGGGTGTCCATTATTGGAAATTGACTAATTAAGCACTCGAGTAATGGACATTGATCCTAAAACCTTTAAAATATATGGAATTCTGTAAATGGTCATTAGTATAGGTGAAAATTGGCGGTCGCCACTTGCCACATGGCGATTAAAAAATCGGATATCGATCGCCACCTTAATCACCACTTGCCAAGTGGCAATAAAAAATCTGTTATCGATCGCCAAGTGAAATATAGCTTTTTTCATAGAAATATGTGTTTCTACTTTGATTACATCTAATTAGCAAACTGGTTAATTCTTTTTTCTACCGGATGCAAGCAGATTACAATGATTTAGCTGTATTTTCAATATTTCGGCTTTTTGCCATTGCCCTTCAGTTGGATTATTTTTTCAAGAAATACAGTTTTATTCTGCCAAATATATTCATCAGCTTTGATTCCACATGCATTTAAAATAATTTATTCCTTTTTTTTTCACCGGATGCAAGCATGTTTTAAGAACATTGCAGTATTTTCAATATTTTGACTCCTGCCACATGCTCACCAGTTAGATTATTTTTCTTCAAGAGATATTGTTTAATCCTGCGAAATACACTCACCAGCTTAGATTTCAGCTGTATGTAATTAATGTGTGTAGTATGTTAATAACACATTTACTTATTAAATAAAATACAAATAACATTTTATTGTGTTTTATTTGATTATTTTTTTATTGTATACACCTAACTGTTGGAATTTTGATTTAGTTATTTTTTACATAAAGAAAGTAATAGTAATTTGATTGATAATAGTGTTTATGAACATATACAAATAATCTAAAAATATATTCTAAAAAATATCAATATGATAATAGATTTTGTGGTTAAAAGGTTTGTGGTTAAAGTGTAATTTTCTTGAATTTCGACTGCTTCCCTATTCTTATCACGAACAGTTGGCTGGTACAAAACTCTGATTTATAGAAAAATGCATATATATACAACGATTATAGTTTATCAAGATGTCAAGAAAGTTTGAAACATTATAGTGGCCACTAACTTTAAAAAGTGGCCACTAATGAAACTGAGTCTACCGCCCACTGGCTACTAACTCAATTTCCCAGTTTTCACCTATAGTCATTAGTATATTTCAAAGCTTTCTATTACTATCAAAACAAAAACATGCAATTTTTGCATGAAAATAAAGAAAATGTAAATTAAGTAAAACCAGCTCTTAGCTTGATCATTAAAATTTTCACAGAAAATCAGTGGAAATGTGAAACTGTTTCTGCCTTCTGGTTGGCTTGGTAAAGGTTGTCAACAATGAACCAGATTATAAAATATGCAAGAGCGAATTATGAAAAATAAATAAATAAAAGCTAAATTTTTATTGGTTATTGTCTTATACACTAAAATCTTTGGAGGGTGTCCATTACTGGCACATTTACCCTACATAAAATACAATCAACATTTAAATATAGCTAAATAAAAAAATCCAATTAAACCACAACTACTTATTTCAGGAGGCACAAAAACAGATCTTGAACAAGCAATATAATTGTGGGCTACTATTGTATATAATACTAGGGGGCTCGGCCCCCTACGAGCTGCGCTCGCCAACCCCCGTCCAGATTCAGCAGACTCTAAATGCACGCTAATTTGATCGGCTTTAAAAAGATTTCGAAAGATTGAATTATAATTTAAAAAACAGTGGCGATCTCCATTAAATGGATTTCTATTCATTTGTCTTTGATTGGGGAATTTTAACGCCAAATCCGCTGCGGTACTACTTGATTATCCCGTCGACCGATTTCGCCAAATTATATAAATCGCCAAATTATACAAATTGACATAATTTTTATTTTAAATAACGAAAGAACAAATAAATTAGCACAACATTAATAAAAATATAAATAAAACGTCGAAATAAAAATAACTTGATGACGTATACACGTGTAACAACATTTCAAAATAAGCTAATATAAAAGGAATTAAGTAAACAGTCTTTGTCTCCTGGTATTTTTAAACAAAGCGAAAAGAAAGTTCTTTTAAATGAGACATTTTAAATTAATCGTTTTTAATCTGACGTAATTTTGACCAAGCTATTCTTTCTCTTTTAAATATTCACGTGAAAATACTTTTGTTAGAAATGAAATATTATTTGCGCTTTCCTAACAAAAGTAGTTGAAAAGATCCTCTCAAAATATCAAATAAATGTCTAGCGCAATTTCTAAATTTAAACCGTTTTGCAATATTTTGTGTTCATTTTATGTAATAACTGTAATGTGACGTAAATATGACGTAATTTCTCTTATTTAACCCGCTGACCGCCGAGCAAAAGGGCAGAGTTGTAATGTTGTTTTCTCTGTAATTTTTAAAAAAGTCTGAAAAAAGATTATTTTTATAACATGACATAAATAATTTAATTACGTATTGGAGTATAAACCTTGAGAGTATTATACATAACAAAATATTTTAAAACCGCATCACATTTGTAGAATTATATTAATTTAAAAAATGCTTTTACTGCAGTGAAACCTACAGCTTAGTGAACGGATATATCAGTTTGCAGCAGTGAGAAGGTTAAGACTTCTAACGCATGTTAATGAATTTATTATTTTACAATATCCTTTCTCTTTTAAAATTCACGTGTATACTTTTTATGACGTAATTTTTAATAAGTTCCTGCTTTTTGTACATAATTATTTAATTCTAATTCCAAATGATTTTTTCTGTTTATAATAGTCACGTGTAAATAAATTTTTAATTTGAAGCAAACATTATTGTTTGCGCTGTTTATACATTTGGCAACAGTATAAATTAATACCATTTCCTAAAATAATGTAAAAAATATCTCTCAAAATGCTGAAAATTTGAATTTAAAATAGAAATAAAACCTCCAAAAATGAGTCAAATTAAAAAAATTAATGCAAACTGCACACCAGCAAATTCTAATACATAAAATGATCTAAATATGATTACATTCCCATGTATAGTTTTTGCTGCTATAAAACTTTTTTAATGGAACGATTTTGCCCAACTTTAGCATTAAATATCTCTTAAAATAATTCTTTGATTTGAAAACTGTCTGCATCAGCGTGTTTATCAAACATTTCTCTATAATACCACAGATTTTCATATTTTTGTACGCAATATTTTTCTTAATATTAACGAAGAAAGACCTCCTGTCACAAAAAATTCAAAACCGGCGGTGGCGGTGACAGCGGTAGTTACTTTTTTTTAGAATAGAGAGATAAGTGTAATGTGACGTAATTTCTCCTATTTAAGACTTCTAATGCATGTTAATGAATTTATTATTCAACAATATTCTTTCTCTTTTAAAATTCACATGTTAATATAGTTTTTATGACGTAATTTTCAATGAGTTCCTGTTTTTTATATTTTATGTTTACAATAGTCATGTGTAAATAAATTTTTAATTTGAAGCAAACATTGTTTGCGCTGTTTATACAGTTGGCAACAGTTTAAATTAATACCATATTGTAAATTATGTAAAAAATATCTCTCAAAATGCTGAAAATTTGAATTTAAAATAGAAATAAAACCTCAAAAAATGAGTCAAATTAAAAAAATTAATGCAATCTGCACACCGGCAAATTCTAATGCATAAAATGATCTAAAAATGATTATAGTTTTTACTGCTAAAAACATTTTTAATGGAACGATTTTGTCCAACTTTAGCATTGAATATCGCTTAAAATAATTCTTCGATTTGAAAACTGTCTGCATCAGCGTGTTTATCAAACATTTCTCTATAATGCCACCGATTTTCATATTTTTGTATGCAATATTTTTCTTAATATTAACAAAGAAAGACCTCCGGTCACAAAAAATTCAAAACCGGCGGGGGCGGTGGTGACAGCGGTAGTTACTTTTTTTTAGAATAGAGAGATATTTATTCAAAACTATACATTGAATAAATTTTATTTAGTATTATTGCAAAAAATGGCATAAAATTATTGTTGATTTATGTATTTACAAATAGATTTGTTTGCTTAACTTCCAGACATACTGTTAATGTACTAGGATCCATAATCCGCAATCTATATATATATTCCTCTTATGTAGCGCTAAAAAAGGGCTATATTTGTAGCGTGATATTTGGCAACAGCCAAAGCGACGATTCTCAGTGGTTAAGTTATGGTCACGTGTCCCAAGAAACTCAGCAAATCAAAATCCAGACAGAATCTCTCTTTTAACGCAAACCGTTTGAGCACTACATGAATGACAATTGCTATTGGTCCATTTTACAGTGACGTGAGAATTCAGCGAATCAACTTTTTGATCCAAGGTTGTATTTAGACACAGGCGAAAACGTTTTGTTTACAGTTCGATAGCGTATTACGTAGCATCTTTTATACATTTTTATTTACATTTTCAACAAAGTTTTCCATTACTTTTTTATACATTAAAAATATTTGTAACCTTAATACGTTGTAATGATTTATGATAGCACTCATTCTGGCTAGAGTTGACATAAATAGAGGCGGGCGAGCGAGCGAAGCGACCTGGGATCGCATAGCGATCCCAATATGAAATTGCGATGGGGGTTGGTGAGCGTTAGCGAGCAGGGGGCTGAGCCCCCTAGTTTTCTATAATTCGCATTGCTTAATGAATGTAAACAATTAAACAAATTTACAAATTCTTGATCCAAAAATGATTTTTTAAAAGAAATATCTGAAAATTTTAAATATAAAAGTGAATATAATCAATTTTTTAATACAAGATTTTGAAAAAATGCATTTTTTGAGATAGCATATTAAATTAATTATTATATTTCATATTTTTCTTTTCATGTTATACTGAATATGGAATTAAAATAGTGTCTAGAAATAAGAAAATGACATATAATCCATAATCCGCAATATTCCATAATCTGCACAACCTTTGGTCCCAACTTGTGCGGATTAAAGAACTTTGCCTGTAATTGTATTGAGTTAATTATATAATCTAGACATAGATAACTACAGAAAAAACAACTGTAAATGGAAACAAGCAATCTAACTTGTGAATAAAACAATTCCAAAACAACAAACCCAGCATTAAAACATGAAACTAACTACTGATTTTTTGTATTGCACTACATTGTGTTCAAAAAGTAGCATGCTATACTACAAACTACACTAGAAAAAGTAGCGACTACTGTTGTTTCAATACTTCTGACAACCGATTACACTGAAGTAATACATTTAAGATATTTTAGATTGTAATTCACATATTCAAGGTACAACATTTGGAATTGTTTTACTTTTCTAAATAAATCAATAGATAAGAAGAGATTTTTAATTTTAGGCTAATTCCATGGTAATTTACGTTGCATTTAGAACAATTTATTGCAATAATTTTAGTAATATAGCACCAAAAAAAAATATTCAAAATGTAAAGTTGACGTGATTTTTTAATTAAATCTATCCAAAGCTCAATTTGGATGAAAAGTACCTAAACTTAGTACTATTTCTTGAACAATTATATTTTTTATGGTAACTTAAGTTCCCTTTTCAGTAATGAAAGTTACCTTAATAAATACAATTGCCAGAGTTCAAGAAACAGCACTACATTTAGGTAGTTTTCATCCACACTGAGCTTTGAATAGGTTAATCACAACTTTACATTTTGAATTTTTTTTTCGTGTTATATTACTGAAGTAAGCTGTTCTAAATGTAACGTAAGTTACCATGGAATGACCCTTTAAATGAAACAAATAAATTTTACTTAAACAAATGAAAGTAAAAATGTTCCTTATGTTCTTACTTGATTATTTTAAGCCGCCCACCTTCTGACAATGGTGGAGCTTTCTCCCATAAAGAAGATATATACTTTGGAACCTTTATAAAATTTTCAAATAGTTAGTATAAATGTTATCTTTAAAACAGACATTATTAGGCATCATAAAACGTACAAAGACATTAATAAATATGCAAGTTTTATTTTAATATTTAAACAGATTAACATAAAATTTATTTTTTGAACCTTTTTACACAAGCTTTATATTTATTCTAACATATGAAAATTAAATGCAGGAGAATTCTGAAAATTCATAAAATTCTGAGTAGGATAGCTGCTCCAGTTGTGGCCACCTTTAGAGAAAATTTGAAATAGAAATTTTACAGTTATTGGCCGATTGAAGCGTATTAAATCATAATAACATCATTATTTAGCAAATTTAATTGTCTTTCTGTGAATTATAATAACTTTCTACAGAATATTTTAGATTATGAGTAATAACTCATTAAATAATTTATTTCAATTTGTACCAGTTGTGGCCACCCCTACGCCAGTTTTGTCCATCTCTATGCACCAGTTTTGGCCACTCCAATATCATGTACTTTAACAAACATTTTAATTGATAATAAGTAAAAATAAAGCATTTTCATGCAACATCCATTTTACCACACATATATTTGTTTGCTGTATTAAAAGAATTTTGCAAATTTTTTTTTTATGAATTGATAAAAACATCAAGTAAAATATATTTATGTTGATTTCAACTGAAAATTTCAATTAAAAAAAAAAATATATATATATATATATATATTTAATTTGATTCATAAAAGGGACAACAGTGCCTGTAGGACATCAAGATTAACTATTTAAATCAGTTTTATAATTATCCAATGGATTGTGGATTGATTAAAACACTTGAATCATCACCAAAGAGTTATATTTCTGGTGCTCCAAAACTTTGCTAGCTTGTAGTGTTGGCATTATACATTTTGAATGGCCTTAATTTTACTTCTTATCCTAGAACAGTGTACCCTCTAGGCCATTTTTTAAGAGCACAGAATTCTGTTGTTTTTTTTTAACTTGGTAAAATGAATGCAGTTCTTTTTAAATAATGGGAAATACATTCTTGTTTGTATTTAGATATCTCTAGTTAAGATTTTCACAATATTTAGTACAGTCGAACCCGGTTAAGACGCGTTTCAAGGGAGTGGGGAAAAGTCGTGTATTAAGCGGGATCGCGTATTAAACGTGATTTGCATAATTTTGCAGAAACTGGTCTTATTTACACATCTATTCGTCTAAATGTATTTTAGAGCTTTCATTTAAATGTTTATGGATTAAAATTGTGTCTTATACGTATATTTAGATTAAAATTTAATGGTATTCAACTTTAATAACAACAACAATATTTTTGTGTAAAAAATATTGTTAGAATAGCAAAAAGTAACGAACGCATAGAAAACATGACAGAGTTTTTCAACCGCAGGTTTATTTCTTCAATCTTTGTACGTTCCTTTTTTTGCCTATAATATGCATTATAAAACATAGTAGTGATATAAAGAACACTTTAAACCTCACTAACAGGTATAATCATCTCTAGTCATAACAATTTTTATGACACATCTGATTACCCTGAATATGTCTATCTCTCTCCACTACAGTAAAAACACACACGAAGCAAGATACAAAGACTGTTAGGACGCGGGAACAAACAGGAACTGAAGTGTTGCTAATTTAGCGGGCTTTTTTATATTGAAATATCTAACACTATTACCGATTAGTAACCTTCTCTTTAATTAATCTATTATTAAATTATTAAATAAAGTAAATTTTACTATTCAGAATTTTTTTTCTGAATAAAAAAATCCGCTAAATTGGCAACCATGGACAAGAAAGAAGGAATTCGCATCTTCATCAATGAATTCGCGTCTTAAACGTGATTTTTTGCCTCAAAGGATCGAACATCTATCGCGTATTAAGCGGGATCGCGTAATAAACGTGATATTGTTGCATTAGCCTTATGAGCGATGTTCAAGGGATCGGAAAAAATCCGCGTATTAAGCGGGATCGCGTATTAACCGTGAGCGCCTTAACCGGGTTCGACTGTATTTCTTAATCTGTTTGCCCGAAATCTGGCAAAAATTATGGAACTTCTTCATTTCTTTAGGAAAAATACAAGAAATCATGCTGCAATTTTATTGAACTTTTTAATTTATAATTTGTAAAATCTTTCAAATTTATGTTTCAATTTATTTATCATATAGGACATATTGCCCCTCCCCTTTGGTTTTATCAATACTAAGCACAATATACTATGTTTTCTTTAGCAATATCATTCTTTAGTTACTAGCACAGTGTCCTTTCTAAAGTGAATTATCTATTGGACAACGAAAACAAAATCTCTTTGATAGAACTGCTATTAGACTTGCTTTTTTTTATTATTATTGGAGCCATTACTATATAAAACAAAACTAAATTGATTTTGTTTTATCCAGATGTTCTTAAATTTATTTAATGGCTAAAATCTCACTATAATGAATCATGTGGCCAAAAGTGGAACATATGTTGCACCCTTTTTGCCACTTCCAACTTCCATGGCCATAACTGGTACATATAGTAAATTTAAAGCACCAGTTTTGACCACCTCCCATTAAACTGCTAAAATAATTAATTTAAATGTGAAATTGCAATAGAGAGGAAGCTTACCTAATAAAACCTAATAGTAATTTGTTTCAGGGCAAACAGAACCCAATAAGTGCCTAATATTGAAAGATTTGGAAAACTTGTCAGCTAAGCAAAAATCTTCATGTGAGCACACACTACAGTTTCACACATTTTTTTTTTTTTTTTTTTTTTTTTTTTGTAAGTAACATTTTATCAAAAAATAAACAAATGAGATTGTAACTGACAAAAGGGTGTTTGTTTAAGGTGTAAGAATGCATATTATTTGTCTGCATCAATTCACAGCCTAAATATTGGACAAACTGATCCAATGTGGCCACAACTGGAGCATCTACCCTATCATGAATATGATTCAGTAAGTTTATACTTTTAGTAAAGAAACTTACTTTCATTGGTGTAAAACCAATAATCTTCTATTGCTAATGTTGTAGAAGTGTGAATGTATCCAAATCACATCAGCGCCCGTCGGCCTAACCGTTTCGGAGTTTTCGTGGTTTTCTTCGAAGCCGTGGTTTTCCATGCGTAAATACGGGTTAGGTTCCCTTAGAAAGACCCCCACGAAGGGCACTCCCCCCAGGGCCTATATCCCACGTGTTGATAATCGGCCGTCATAAACACAAACCAAACCAAACCAAACCAAATCACATCAGTGACTGGAACATATAGTTGTATACCATGGGGTAGATGCTCCAGTTTTGGCCACATTGGATCAATTTTTCCAATATTTAGCCTGTGAATTGATGCTAACAAATAATATGCATTCTTACACTTTAAGCAAACTCTCTTTTATCATTTGCAATATCATTTGTTTATTTTTTGATAAAAGGTGACTTGCAAAAAAAAAATAAATGTGCGAAACTGTAGTGTGTGCTTACATGTATTAAGATTTTTGCTTAGCTGACAAGTTTTCAGAATCTTTCAACATTAGGCACTTATCGGGTTCTATTTGTTCTGAAACAAATTTCTATCAGGTTTTATGAGGTAAGTTTTCTCTCTACTGCAATTTTACATTTAAATTAATTATTTTAACAGTTTAATGAGGGGTGGCCAAAAAGAGTACAACATATGTTCCACTTTTGGCCACATGATTCATTATCATTATAGAGGGAATTTTAGCCTTTTAATAAATTTAAGAACATCTGGATAAATCAATCTGGTTTTGTTTTATATAGTAATGGCTTCAATAATAATAATAAAGAAAGGCTAATGGCAGTTCTATAGAAGAGGTTTTGTTATTCTCTGTCCAATACATAATTCACTTTAGAAAGCAGGACATTATGCTAGTCACTAAAGAATGACATTGCTAAAGAAAATATAGTACTGTGTTTATTTTTGATAAAACAAAAGGGGAGGTGATATGTAATGTTTAGATATGATAAATAAACTAAAACATAAGTTTTGAAAGATTTTACAACTTATAAATTAAAACGTTCAATAAAATTATAGCATGATTTAACTGCTGGGTCATTCCATGTCAGATCACCCAGGGCATGGCACCCACCATCACCAATTTTTATAAAAGTCAGTAAATTTGCAGAGTTTTTAATGCTGATTCCAAAAATGTCAATCATATTGAAATTGATCAAACGGTTTGTGAGTTATGAGCTTTTAAATGTCTTCCAAGATGGCCGATTTGCCGCCATTTTGAATGGCACATGTGACAACATAAAGGTCGATAACTTCTTTCAGGTTTAAGCTAGAACTTTCAAATTTTTTTTGTTCTGTTCAGAATAAAGTAAACTTTTATCTAAACAGATTTTTGTGCAATTTATTCCATTAAAATGCTGTCAGAAAATGACTTTTTGCCATTTTTTAAATTTAAAATAGGTATAACTTCAATGGCCGATTTCCCCCATTGTTCCCCCTTCAATTTTCATCTAATTGCATAAATAGACAGCTCAAAGTGTGTTTTGATGCCTGATAAAAAAAATTTTAATGGGCAGTTTGTAGGTTTTTTGTTTAAAGAAGAATTTCAATTTTACCGACTTCCATAAGTAACGGATAGTACAAGATAATGTTGATATTTCTTTTATTACCAGAAGTATCATACATATTTACATCTAAAAGTTTGGTTAAGGTTTTATCTTTCATAAACATATATATTTTTTTAATGTGGCTAAAAAGAAGGGGAATCCCTCAGGAATTATAAATAGGAATTCTAATAATGAATTCCTGCAAGACATAGAAGTATTTTCATGACGAATTGAAATCTATTGCAAAGTTTCAGTAAATTTTAAATAAAAAGGAAATGATGGAAAAAATTCTACAAATTGTCACATTTTATAGCGAAATCATACTTGCATATTATACAAAATGATAAAATTACAATTGTTAACTAAATACAATAAGTAAAAATTATCGTACTTCAAAATTATACAAAATAACATTTAGCACATACACGGTAAAAATACTATTAAAAATATATCTACATTTAAAATAAATATAATTAGTTAAAAAATTAACTCTGTTATATTAATATTGCAGCTCAAAGTGTGTTTTGATACCTGTTAAAAAATTTTTAATGGGCGATTTAAAAATTTAAAATTTAGTTCAAAATAAAAAAAAATTATATACTTTATTTCACTTTGGTTCATTTTTAAAATGTAAATAACATTAAAGCTGTAATTATTGTTGAATTATACATCAAAAATTGCTGTCCAAAATATGAAATTTCTAATTAATTAATTGCTAAAATTATCTGATTGGGTTAATTTATTACCAGAACTTTCCAGAAGACAGAATTTTAACCAATAATATCACTTTGGTTTGCCAGAAGGGGTTTTTTCAACCAACCAGATAGATGTACTTACCAGAAAGAGATTTTCAACGAATCAGACTAAAATTACTTCCAAGAAGATTTTTCAACCAACCGGATTAAGCAGAATTTTACAACTTGTTATGCCAATCTGTTAAAAAAAAGATTAAAGTTTCTCTTTTGATCTTATAACTATAAATGATGCTGCTTTGTTGTATTAAATTAGATGGTTTCTTATGAATAAATAAAAAACGTACAATATTACTTTAAATATTAATAATCCAAATTCTGATTTAAATAATCCTCAAGCTATCCACCATCGCAATGAGTTATCCTTCAAAAATAAAGGACTTCTTGAATTAAGATGCAATTTAGAAGATAGCGAAAACTCAACAATATGCTTTGCTCACAGAGGACACTTTCTGCATATGTAAATTCAGCAAAAGAAATGTTTTCATTTAGTTAATCTTCATCCTAACAAGACCAAGAAAAGTATCCTTATATGTGATAAGTGTGGATCAAGCTAAGAATTACAGGCATAAGCTACATAATGATGCCATTCCTGGTAAGAAACTATGTTCAACCTGTAGGGGATAAAGCAAGAGCTTTGCTGTAAGTATATGTGAAAGAACAGAAAGACTTGTGTCAGTCCACTGATTTTTTTGAAGAAATTACATCAAACATGGATCAGAAAGAAAAATATCACGTAAAGCTTAATGGAAGTTCATCACTAAGGTTACATGCAATTTCTGCACACAGGAAAGTGTCTGCTGCAGAAAGAAAATTACAGTAAATGAAAATTGCCTTGCAAAAGGAGGTTGCTTGTACACTTGATTTGGAAGAGAACGTTCTTCAGAGTGAAAACAGTAGCTCTGATGAAGATAATGTGAATCAAAAGAAAAGCTTCAGAATTTGAAAGATTAATGGAGATGGTGAAAGAAAAGTTTCCACAAATTAGTCCCAGAGAAAAAAATCAGTTGCTAACTTTGATTCCTGAGTCATGATGGGCAAGAAAGAAAATAATTGAAACCTTTAGTGTAACTGAGTACCAAGTATAGGCTTTATACTTGGGAAGATACTATAAAATATGTGAAAGAATTTCATGAAGATAATGAATTTTCATGTCTCATGCCTGGTCAGGGAGATATGGTCAGCATATAAAAAAATGTCCGCCCATATTCAAAAAAGGTTTCGTCTTTGTAATCTGCATTAACTGTATATCCAATTTCTATTGAAATTTCCTACCAATAATAAAATTGGGTTTTCAAAATTTGCTGACCTGCGACCTAAGCACTGTGTCTTAGTTGGAAATTCTGGCATGCATTCTGTCTGCATGTATACAATACATCAGAAAGTTCAGTTGCTTATTGCAGCAACAGGGATTGAAGAAAAATATGAAAGTTTAATCCAGAAATTGGTTTGCAATTCTAACAATACAAATTGTATGTTACATATATGCAGCAAATGTCCCAAGAAAGATGTTCTTGAAGATTTTTTAAAGTTAAAATTTCCAGATTTTGATCCTGAAGATGTAATTGAACATAAACAGTGGGTATCAACTGACAGAGTATGAATAACATCACATACATCTACTCTGTACGATTTCATCCATCTTATTCTTAAAAAGATTGAAAAGCTCGTTCCCCATACACACATATCCAAGTCCCAAAGCACTTATTTGAAAAAAAAAATCTTACTAGTCATGAGGCTCTCAAACAAATGGATTTTAGTGAGAACTTTTCTTTTGTATTGCAAGATGAAGCGCAACAGCTACCATTGGATGTCTGGCTGCTGTACTTTACATACAGTTGCATTATATGTAAAGCAAAAAAATGGAAGCAGCTTAAAAAGTCAAAGCCTTTGCATGCTTTCAGATGATATGGACCATGATGTACCAATGCTTTATCAGACTCAAAAATTAATCATACAGCATTTAAATAATAAGTATATCTTAGCTACAAATGTAGAATATTTTACTGGTGGCTCTGCTGCCCAATATTAAAATTGAAAAACATTTTTGAACCCATGAACATGATTTTGGTGAAATAAAAGCAAAATGGAGCTTTTTTGCTGCAAGTCATGGAAAATCTGTTTGCGATGGGAGGGGGGGGGGGGGACTGTTAAAAGACTTGTAATGAAAGCAAGTCTGCAAAGGCCGTTGCATGATCAAATTGCAAATGTGGCTATGATGTATGAATATTGCAGACAAAACATTCATGGTATAACATTTTTTATCATCACAAAAAGTGACATGTTAAAACTGTGCAACAACATGTCTCATCGGATGCAACTTGCTACGACAATTCCTGGAACATGCAGTATGCATTATTATGGATCTACAGAAAACTTATTAATAAGTGGAAAAAGAATAAATACTGATGAAAATTTTTCTGTTTGTTCATCTTTTGATAGGAATATTAAAGACTTTGGATATTCCATCTCTTGAAAATTATGTAGCATGTTTGTATGAATGGAATGGGTATATAGGCTTAGTGTCAAAAGTCCACAAAAAAGAAGGAGATGCAACTGTTAAATTCATGCATCCACAATGGCCCATCACCTTCGTATTATTGGACAGAAAATGACAGTTGTATTGTGCCTTTCAGTCATATCCTTTGTGCATGTGACATCAATACTACCAATGGTAGAATATATAAACTTGGTGATACATCAAGTGGGCAAAACATAAAATTAGAAGGAAATAAAATTGAAATATAAAGAGAACAAATTTTATTAATTATCTTTATTTTTAATTGTTATTGATGTAGATATATTTTCAATAGCATTTTTACGGTATATGTGCTAAATGTTATTTTGCATAATTTTAAAGTTTGATAATATTTACTTAATGTATTTTTTTTTAAATTATATTTTGTATTATATACAAGTATGATTTTGCTATAAAATGTGACTATTTATAGAATTTTTCTCATTATTTCTTTTTTACTTATAATTTACTGAAACTTTGCAATAGATTTCAATTTGTTAGGAAAATACTTCTATGTCTTGCAGGAATTCATTATTAGCATTCCTATTTATTCCTGTGGGATTCCCCTTCTTTATAGCCACATTAAAAAATATGTATATGTTTATGTAAGATAAAGCCTTATCAAACTTTTAGATGTAAATATGTATGATATTTCTGGTAATAAAAGAAATATCAACATTATCTTGTACCCGTTACTTATGGAAGGTCAGTAAAATTGAAATTCTTCTTTAAACAGAACACCTGCGAACTGCCCATTAAAATTTTCTTATCAGGCATCAAAACACACTTTGAGCTGCCTATTTATGCAATTAGATGAAAATTGAAGGGGGGAACAATGGGGGAAATCAGCCATTAAAGTTACGCCTTTTTTTTATTTAAAAAATGACAAAAAGTCATTTTCTGAGAGCATTTTAATGGAATAAGCTGCACAAAAATCAGTTTAAATGAAAGTACACTTTATTCTGAACAGCAGGGACCCGGAGCTGGAGCGCTCCGGAGCTGGAGCGCTCCGGAGCTGTGTTTTCCCTGGAGCCGGAGCTGGAGCTCTAAATTTTCCCCTGCTCCAGGGCTCCTTTAGTTTTTAATATTCTTTTAAATTAATTTTTTTTTCAGTCTTTTAAATTTCCATGCTTAACACATTTTTATTACATCATTATTCAGTATTTTAATTATATCATTTTTTAGGTTTTTTTTTAATTAGAGATAGAAAACTTCTCAAAACATGGTATCACTACTTTACTTCTACTTTCTACTTGAGCTAGGTGACAACACTATTTGAAAAATATGGCCGCCTGTGGCGTATATGTGTAGTTGTAAAATTTTCGTTGTTTGAAAAGTGTAGAAGAAATTTAAGATTCTTGTGTTTAAAATTCCACCAAACTTTCTATTTTAAAAGCAAAAGCTAAAAGATGTCATATTTTCTGAACAAGCATTTCAAGTTTGATGAGAAGAAAAATGTATTTTGTCAGATCTTTAATGAAGGTGAAGGAAGAAAGAATTTGTGAGCAAAAATTAAATGTGTAAATTAAAATTTGCAACTCAGAAGTGTGAAGTCGGAGCCGCAGCTGGAGCCATGGTATTTTATCTTGGAGTGGAGCTGGAGCTGGAGCATCAAAAATTGTTCGGCTCCGGGTCACTGCTGAACAGAACAAAAAAAATTTGAAAGTTCTAGCTTAAACATGAAAGAAGTTATAGACCTTTATGCTGCCACATGTGCAATTCAAAATGGCGGCAAATCGGCCATCTTGGAAGACATTTAAAAGCTCATAACTCACAAACCGTTTGATCAATTTCAATATGATTGACATTTTTGGAATCAGCATTAAAAATTCTACAAATACACAAAAGTTTATGAAAATTGAAGATGGTGGGTGTCATTTTTAGAAAATTCTGGGTGATTTGACATGGAATGACCCTGCTTGTATTTTTCCTAAAGAAATGAAGACGTTCCATAATTTTTGCAATATTTCAGGCACACGGGTTTAGAAATGCTAAATATTGTGAAAATCTTTACTAGAGACATTTAAATACAAGTAAGAATGTATTTCACATTATTTTAAAAGAACAGGATTCATTTTACCAAGTTTAAAAGAGATTCCGTGCTCTTAAAAAATGGCCTAGCGGGAACACTGCTCTAAGATAGGAAGTAAAATTAAGGCCATTCAAAATGTAATGCCAGCACTACAAGCTAGCAAAGTTTTGGAGTAACCCATTCTTGCCTTACATCACAAGTTTGCAGGACGGATACCACTTTTCTCTAATAATGTTGAATCTCAAGTAGTAGATCTAGGTACTAGGAATTGAAGTTAAAAATCAATTAGAAAAGTGGATTTTAGATATTGTCAGAATACTATTTCCTATAAAAATGGAACTTTTAAGATTCTGTCCAGAAAATTGTAGCCGGCAAGATAGAAACTCCATTTCAAGATGGAAGACCATGAGAATTGTACCATGAAATGGTACGATTCGCTTCTGAAATCACACCCTAAAATAACTTGCAAAGAAGCAGGGTACTTAAATAAGGCACAATATAAATCAAAAGATGATTTCAAGAAATATAACTTTTTGATGAAAATCAAACCAAAATCAGAAAATGCTTTCAATAAATATAACTCTTTGATGAAGATTCGAGTGTTCTAAACAAGCCACAATCCATGAATAATTATAAAACTGATTAAATAGTTAACCTTTATGTCCTATAGGCACTCTTGTCCCTTTTATGAATCAAATTTAAATATATTTTTTGTTTTCTAATTGAAATTTTCAGTTAAAATCAACATAAGTATATTTTACTTGATGTTTTTATCAATTCATAAAGAAATTTGCAAAATTCTCTTAATACAGCAAACAAATATACGTGTGGTAAAATAGATGTTGCATAAAAATGCTTTATTTTTACTTATTATCAATTAAAATGTTTGTTAAACTACATGATATTGGAGTGGCCAAAACTGGTGCATAGAGATGACCAAAACTGGTGTAGGGGTGGCCAAAACTGGTACAAATTGGAATAAATTACTTGATGGGCGATTCTCCCAAAAGTGAACTATATCCTCAAAAAATAAACTATTAAATTTTTCTTTTTTATTCATGGCTAATTAAAGTGCATAGTCTGAAGTATTTAATTCATGCATTTATTTATTTTTACATGGTTTGTTTCTATATGTTCATGAAGGTCAAAATTGATGTTTACAATATTGAAAAACGCATGCATTCATACACCTATACTTTGTTAATCTCTATAAACAAATATACTGCACTTTTATTCAATTTTTGGCTTTTCAAAGTAGCTGCAGGTATATTTCTATGTAATTCAATAAAAAATTACTTTCATTTTAATTTTTTTAAATTGTAGTCTGTGATTTAAGATACTTTAAAGTGATGTCCCGTGCATCACATTAAAAGTGCATTAAGTTTTACTAGAAGTAGTAATATTTATTTTAGATGGAAAACATTTCTGATTTACTTTATACTTTTACAAAGAAAAAGATATACATAGTTAAAATAAATTCATGTTAATAATTTTTCAAATTATAAGCATTTTAAATTTGTCCCGTGCATCACACACCCTTGTCCTGTGCATGATTTATGTTAAATTTTGTAAAAAAAAAAGAGAGAGATTAATTTAGAAATTTTAAAGCTTGACATATTTTTATGCTAAATAATAAAAAATAATGTTTGGAAAAAATACAAAAATGATAATTTCGAAAAAAAAAAAAAAATCATGCATCATTATGTTCTTTAGCATAAATCTGCAAAACTGTAATAGAGAGATGGTACATTATTTGGCATATGTTTCATTTCGTGGAATATTTCTCTCTTCAACTAATAAAACTTTTATTGCTGATATTAAAATCTTTACAAGGTGTAAAAATCAGAAACAGAATGTACAATTTGAGAAATTTGCTTGCTCATAACTTTTTGACGAATAAGTGATTTTGCTCTTCTACCTATTCTATGTCACTTTTACATGTGAAGAAGCAAAGTATTTCCAGCTATAAATTTTCTAGTATTTTCAGCTAAGTTCTTGTGAGAAAAGAACCATAAATTTATTCTGATGATGGGTCGTCTGTCCAAATCCCTTCAATTTTTGTTTTCATCTGAAAAGGGGCTCCAGATCAGAGTAAAGTAACTCAATAAAAGCTGTGACTGTATTTTTTCCCTTTTCTTTTGCATCCGAACAAATGTACTGAGACAACATAGCTGCTGTGAATAAAGTCACACTACTTCTAGAGCACTATGAATTTCATTTTGATATTTACAGTTATAATTCATAGCAAATTCTTTCTGAAGAACTTCTACTTTGGGGTCTCCTTTTTTCATTCTGAAATTCTTAATTTTGAATTTGTTAAATATTTAAGTGGCAAGTGACTAAATAAAAGGTTTCTTTTAAGCTTGATAAAACTTTGCCAATGCAGTCTTCTTTCACATTACATCTTAACTTGCCTCCTCTGTCTTTTGCCCATTGGGTCCATTCCATATGACAGTATTTCCATCCGGCTCATCATTTTCAATCTTTTCTCCATTAGAACAATCACTACAAATACCTTGCCAACGGTGAGAATTGTTAGTATTATTACATAATGCTTCATCCCAAAACATTTCAGAATTATGCGTTGTCTTAAGGGCCTACTTCAGTCACGCAAAACTACTCGTTCGCTAATGCTATTCCTATGAAAGAAATTTATAAAGATATCTCGGTCGCATTTCAATATTTTTAGATGACTTTTTTTCCAGTAGCTAGCTGAGATCGATCTGTAAAAAGACTGTTTTTTACTTTTTCGATTTTCATTGGGGATTTTTTTCAAGAGGATGCTGTCATTTTAGGAACCGGTTCTGAAAATGAAAGTGTCCTGATTAAAAATACTTGTAAACGAAATTGAAAATGTAGAAAATGTCCTGCATACAGATCGACCTCAGCAAGCCACTGCAAAAAAAAAAAAATAATAATAATAATAATAAATCATCTAAAAATATTGAAATGCGACCAAGATATCTTTATAAAGTTCCTCCATAGGAATAGCATTAGCGAACGGGTCTTTTCGCGTGACTGAAGTAGGCCCTTAAGACATCTTAACTTTAGGAAAAAAGCCTCACAAATCATACATTTGCATTGTACAAACATATTTTTAAATCCATTTAGAAAAATTACTTTTTAAAAAATTTCAAATTATGAGTACATTGGTGCCATCTACTGGCAGTTATTTTAAGGCTGAATCCGCATATCAACTCAGGCAGGGGGGTTACCTTCATAGTCTCAGATGTTTTTGAATTGAACATATGTTAAAATTTAAGAAAAAGTAAGATACTTGCATATTTTCATTTTGCCCCAAAAAATTCCTGGCCCGAGATACAGGCCGCCAAAGATGACATCCCCGGCATCCTTTCTCATTCGTGATTTTCGATAAAAATTTTAAAGTGCTCTATCTCTAGGACGGTGCAAGATATTTTGTTGCGGTTTATTTTATTTTAAAGATAATATTCTTCTGTTTAAAATGATATACCCAATTTTGAAAAATATATTCAACTTTTCTTGTGACAGCCTTTTGAAAAAAAAAATTTTTTTTCAAAGAAATTTTTTTTTTTTTTTGGAAATGCCAATCCCAAAAATTTTGATTTTTTTGCTGTTGATCAATACCATTGGGAACTACCTTTACTGTAAAGGAGAACTTCCACTTTTGAGTTTAACAAATTTTAGAAACGTTTAAAAAATTCAGAGAAGTTTACAGGAACTGTATATATACAGTTCCAGTAAAAGTCACTGAATTTTTGCTTATTTGTATCATATTTGTAAGGATAAGCCTACTATATATCCTAAACAAGTTAGAAATTGCAGTAGCAAATGAGGTGCGTGCGTACTATAACTAGTTTTATAAATATTCAGATCTTGGTGCAATAAGTTACACTCTTGGGAAAAAAGGGCATGAATACAAAATTTATTATGATTCTACATATTAAATTCAGTAATACGGAAGTAATATGAATTCATCTTAAAAGGGCTTAATCGCCATGACAACCTAGAATCATTACCTATCATGGTAATTATCATTGAATCAATTATGTATTATAGGATTTTTAAATAGAATGAAGAAAACTTTTATTAATGTCTTTTATGTTTTAATTTGATTTTCATAGCATTTGAAGCGATACATACTTTATTTTCAATACCGAACATAGTAAAACAATCTTAATAACATATATCAATTACACAGCAATACAAATTATATTAATACAAGTTAGAGTTCAGACAGATGGGCAGACAAATCGAATCCATAAAGACTTTCAACTATGTTGGAAATTGTTAAAAACACATAAATAGGTCGGAATTTGACTTTTAGAAATTTATGTCAATAAACGGAAGCATACTTGAATACTTTCATACAACCCTGTATTTTACCTACTATCTTTATATACATGCCACTATTTAGCTAATATTTAATTAAGATTAAAACATCCTTAAAACCAGTGAAATCACGCTTCCAGAGATTATCATCCATAGATGGCCACGTATCTAATTCTTTGCGTGGACCTGTATATAATTTTATCTATATTCTTCAAACATATCTTAGTATACTAAATGTAGTTCAGTGTAAAAATGCATAACTCATTTAAAAATCACCTTTAAGCTACTTTCATTCATACTCAGTAAACCCTTAAAATTTCTTTTGTGTAGCCCTGTATATGATCTACAGCAATTATGCACACAACGTAATATGGAAAAATTTAGTTAAACTTAAAAACTCAAACACAACTAAAAATGCACTTCCAGCAATACCCTTACGATTTCTTTTGTGTAGCCTTGTATATGACCTACAACCTTTATACACACAACGTAATATGGAAATATTTAATTAAACTTAAAAACTCATATCGCAACTAAAAATGCACCTCTAGCAATCATCGCTAATGTACAGTATTTCCAATAAGGTAAAGTATCCGAAATCTTTTGTGTGTCCCTGTAACCACTATGCACTTTCTATGACACGGGAAGTAATGTTTTGTAAACCTGCTGCAATAAAGTATGTATCACTTCAAATGCTATGAAAATCAAATTAAAACATAAAAGACATTAATAAAAGTTTTCTTCATTCTATTTAAAAATCCTATAATACATAATTGATTCAATTATGTACCATGATAGGCAATGATTCTACGTTGCCATGGCGATTAAGTCCTTTTAAGATGGATTCAAATTACTTCCGTATTACTGAATTTAATATATGGAATTATAGTAAATTTTGTATTCATGCCTTTTTGCCCAAGAGTGTAACACTTATTGCACCAAGATCTGAATATTTATAAAACTAGTTAATACTATGCACGCACCTCATTTGCCACATTTGATATTGCAATTTCTAACTTGTTTAGGATATATAGTAGGCTTATCCTTACAAATATGATACAAATAAGCAAAAATTCAGTGACTTTTACTGGAACTGTATATATACAGTTCCTGTAAAATTCTCTGAATTTTTTAAATGTTTCTAAAATTTGTTAAACTCAAAAGTGGAAGTTCTCCTTTACAGTGAAGATAGTTCCCAATGGTATTGATCAACAGCAAAAAAATCAAAATTTTTAAGATTGGCATTTTCGAAAAAAAAAATTTTTTTGAAAAAAAAATTTTTTTTTTCAAAAGGTTGCCACAAGAAAAGTTGAATACATTTGTCAAAATTGGGTATATCATTTTAAACAGAAGAATATTATCTTTAAAATAAAAAAAAACGCAACAAAATATCTTGCACCGTTCTAGAGATAGAGCACTTTAAAATTTTTATCGAAAATGGCGAATTGGAAATGGTGCCCGGGATGCCATCTTTGGCAGCCTGTACAGGGTTCGTACACATTTCTTTAAATAAAAATCAAGTACTTTTAAGGACTTTCAAGGACCAAAACCAAAAAAATTTAAGGACCTTCAAATTAAATAAACTAATAAATTATAACATGCATTTTTTAATAAAGGGTTTCTTTCATTTTTGTAAAAGTTTTAAATATTCAAATGGACGGGAACGGGGGTATTTCACCATGTGGAAGTAGAAATTTAGAAAATTTTAAAATAACAAACAGCAGAAAAAAAACCTAGTCAGATGTGCCAATCTCAAAACTTTCTTCTATCTCACACATGTTAATACTACAAAATTCATCATCAGAGTGCCAAAATTCAATGGTCTATGCCCCTCATGAGGATTCTAAAGATATGAAATTCAGTGCATTAGTTCTTGAGATACGACTATTGTTAAAACCGTGCAAATCCTGCAAAATATAGCATAGCAGCACAACACCACCTGTAGGGTGATTTACACCAAAACCTAATCAGCAACAACTTATGTAAACATCTAACTGAATCTGAAGTTTGATGAAAATCCGTGCATTAGTTCTTGCGATATAGCTATTGCAGAAATCGTGAAAAATGCAACATAGCAGCGCCATCTATTGGGAGATTAACACCAAACCATAATCAGCACCTATAATTATTACCTGAATCTGAAGTTTGATGAAAATTCGTGCTTTAGTTCTTGAGATATAGCTATGGCGTAAATCATGAAAAATGCAGCATAGCAGCACCACCTGTTGGGCGATTTACATCAAAAACTAATCAACACTAATTTATATCGAGGATTAACTGAATATAAATTTTTATTAAATTTTGTGCATCAGTTCTTGAGATACACCACCCACAAAATTTGTGTTACATACAGACAAACAGAGTCACAGACTCATTTTGTAAAAACATGTTTTTCAGGATATCTGACCCCTAAAATGTGTAAATCGGTCGAACATTTTCCCGAATCCAATACTTTCTTATTGTAAAGATAAACAAAGAGGAGAAACATAATTTTTTCTTATTACTGAGGGGGGGCGGGGGGTAGTTTAACAGACTTATAATTGACTTACAGTTTAAAAGACTAAATTTTGTATGCTTGGTAAGGAAGGGGGAGGGCGGGGAAACGTCAATTTCGGTGGAGGGGGGGAGTAAAACTGTATGGTCGATTATTTATTGTTACAATAAATTAACTAATGGAGCAGAAAAGTTTTAAAAAAAGCAATGATTTTTAAGATTTTAAACTTTATAAGTTGAGGGAGGCAAAGGGACAAGCATATTATTTTTTTAATTTTAGGGAGGGAGGTAGTTTATTAGATGACTTATTTATTTACCTTACTAAAAATGTACAAGAAAAAAAAACTAAGAGGAGTTTTAAAAACTTTAAATTCCATGTGTTCTTTAAGTGTGTGTGGGGGAAAGGAGGGGGGGGGGTGCAAAAGGAAAATTCCAATTTCGGGTGGAAAGAGAAATCTTGATTAATTATTTATTGTGGCAATAAAATGACAAAGCAAAAAAAAAAATTTAATTAAAGAGTTTCAAAGAGTTTTTAAACTTTGAGTACTGTGGGGGAGCAAAGAAAAACGGAAGAAGAAAAATTTTGAGGGTGAAATTCAGATGAAATTTTGATGAAATGTGATGGAATGAATTGTAAAGAAATTTAGGACAGATTATTTATTCAGTATAAAGTAAGAAATAGAGTACAGGGATGAAAGTGCACTAAAGCCATTTTGTAGCAGCAAAAATCGAATTTTGGAGCAGTAAAATCTATTTTTGTAGCAGCAAAAATTAATTTTGTAGTCATAAACACTGTTTTTGGAGCAAATTGAAATTCTAATGCTAATAAAAAAAGAAATTTGCGTATTTTCGCGATCTTTAGGTGAAATTTGCGTATTTCTTGCGATCTTTTGACAAAATTCGCGTATATTTTGCTATCCTTTGTTGAAATCAGTTTGCTGTTCGCTATTTTTTGACAAAATTAGCGTGGTTTTTTTATATCTTTTGACAAAATTTGCGTTTTTTTGTGACCTTTTGATGAAATTTGTGGGTTTTTTCGAGATCTCTTAACGAAATTTGCGTTTTTTCACAATCTTTTGACCCCATTTTGTTCGTTTTTAGAAGTAATTGGTAATCCTTTGACAAAATTAACGGGGTGTTTTTTTTCACTATGACAAAATTCGCATGTTTTTCGCGATCTTTTGACGAAATTTGCGTATTTTTGGCAATCTTTTGACAAAATTCGCGTATTTTTGGCAATTTTTTGAAAAAAATCTCGTATTTTTCGCGATCTTTTAACGAAATTCGCATTTTTTCACAATCTTTGACCCCGTTTTGTTCGTTTTTTGACGAAGTCAGCTATCCTTTGACAAAATGCACGTTTTCTTCGCGATATTTTGACGAAATTCGTGTGTTTTTTGCGGCTTTTTGATGAAATTTGCGGGTTTTTTTCGGTATTTTTATTTTAATAAAAATAGCGTTTTTACGATCTTTTGATCGTGTTCTGTTCGTTTTTTGACGAAATTGGCGATCCTTTGTCAAAATTCGCGATCTTTCGACAAAATTCGCGTGTTTTTCTCGATCTTTTAACGAAATCGCGTTTTTCACGATCTTTTGACGAAATTTATGGTTTTTTGCGAACTTTTGATGAAATTTGCGGGATTTTTTCGCCATCTTTTAACAAAATTATCGTTTTTACTATCTTTTGGCCGTGTTTTGTTCGTTTTAGACGAAATTAGCGATCCTTTGACAAAATTCACGTTTTTTCGTGATCTTTTGACAAACATCGCGTGTTTTTCGAGATCTTTTGACCGCGGTTTTTTGCTATTTTGACGCAATTAGCGGCCTAGAAAAAGGTTAAAAATGGATTTTTTTTTTGTTTCTCGGATGGACGAAATGGTGCTAAATTTCATCTTGGCACTAAGTACGTTTTGGCGCAAAATGAAAAAAAAAATAGCGGTTTCGTAGAAGCTTGGCGCAGTAAAGCGATTTTGGCTTCGTCTGGCGCAATTGGCGCAGGTCTTACATCCCTGAGAGTAGAAAAAGGTAAAAAAAAAAATGAAGTTTTTAACTTTGATATTACGAAGGGGGAAGTGAAATTTCAGAAGAAGGGGAGGCAAGGTGGGATTAAGATTTTTTTTTAATCAGAAATTAAAAGAAATGCAGAAGTTTCACCTTTGATTGAGAATTAATATGAGAGTAAAATTAAGCACTTTTAAGGACTTTTTTCAGATTTTGCATGAAAATAAGTACTTTTAAGCACCAAAAATTTCCTTTGAAAAATGTAAGCACTTTTAAGGACTTTCAAGGACCGTACAAACCCTGCTGTATCTCGGGCCAGGAATTTTTTTGGGCAAAACCAAAATATACAAGTATCTTATTTTTTATTGAATTTTAACATATGTTCAATTCAAAAACTTCTGAGACTATGAAGGTAAGATTTTTTCTTTGGCTGCCTGAATTGACATGGATCATACTTTAAGTAATTAATAACTGCATCAAGTGGAATATATTATTAGTATCTTTTTATCATGTATTCTCATAATTTAACATCATAAATATGTTGAGAAATGTCATAAATCTAAAGTGGTATGCAAATAAGTCAGACTTGTCCCGTGCATCACATCCATAAAATCAATATAATTAATTAATTAATTTTTAAAATGAACTTAAGATTGCACCAAATCGATCTACTAAATGTTCTTTCATTATAAAAAAAGTATAATCAATAAATCCATGAAACATCACAGAAATTAACGTTAATACCATATGATGTATGCATTTTGATTTTTTGTGAGTCCCGTGCATCACGCATACATTTTAATTTCTTATTTATTCAATTTTTAATGTAGAAAAAAAAATCAGCACGTCTTTCTGAAGTACAAGTTAAGGTCTTATACCTCATAATTATTAAAGTATTTAATAACATTAATTTCGGTAAAATTTAGTGGTTTAAACACATGTAAATGTCCCGTGCATCACATAAGAATCGCCCTGATGAGTTATTACTCACAATCTAAAATATTCTGTAGAAAGTCATTATAGTTAACAGAAAGACAATTAAATTTACTAAAGAATGATGTTATTATGATTTAATATGCTTCAATCGCTCAAGAACTGTAAAATTTCTATTTCAAATTTTCTCTAAAGGTGGGCAAAACTGGTGCAGGGCGATTCCATGCGGAGAGTCACACACCTAACGCAGGCTTTAATTTGCATTTATTCAATTATTTATTATATTTTAATGTTAATTCTGATTTTAGGTGGTATGGTAAATAAGTTATTAACATATTTTTTAGTTTAAATGTGTGTAAATAAAACTCACAGAAATATATCATTTAATTTCATACTCAAAATGTGCTTTTTTTCTGAAGTAGAAAAAAAGCACATTTTGAGTAATGAAATTAAATGATATACTTCTGTGAGTTTTATTGCCACACATTTAAATTAAAAAATATTCTAATAACTTATTTACCATACCACTTAAAATCAGAATTAACATTAAAATTTAATAAATAATTGAATAAATGCAAATTAAAGCCTGTGTTACGTGTGTGACACTCTCCACAGAATCGCCCTGCATCTACCCTACATATAAAGTGCAACTCTCTGTGACAAATTTGACTGATTTTACAACTAATGTTTCATTGTATCCCGTCTTCCCCTACTCAATATTTCAATCTCAAGCATTCCAACACTGTTACTTTCATAATCAAATAACTTCAAATGTGAATTTCATAATTTTTGAGATTGACAGACATGCTGAATCCTGTATGGTGATAAATTCAGGAGGTAGCTCATAGGGACTTCCCCTGAGAAAACTTAAAAGAACAGATATCCTACTTTGCAATTTATTATGGAATCATCTGAAAAACAAATGACGTTACAGTAAATTTAAATTTGCATAGCACTCAATAGTCAAATAGCCACAGACTCGCTTATGGATCCCCTCCTGCTCCTATATGATGCTAATAAAATAATGCACTTTATATTTAAGCCCCCATTATGTCAGTAACTGCAACTTAAAAATTTTGAAATTAACAGAACACAGTAATTTTATTAATGAGGCCATCATACTTATCACATACAGGGGCGGACTGGCCCACCCCGCTAACCCGCGATCGCGGGGTGGGCCAAACTGGTGTAGTAGGCAAAAAAAAAAAAAAAAAAAAAAATTGAGATTTTGTTTTAATAAAACTAAAAATAATTATGAAATTGAATTTTTCTTTTCCTTTTTTTTTTTCTGTGAAGCGTTTTGTTTTTCTTGTTCAGGTAAGTCTTAATTTATCCTTTCTCTTTTCCATCAGCAATATTTGGAAGATCTGTGCAAATTACTCATTTTGTATCGAAGGCGAGAGATAGAGGATAAAGTAAAAAGCACATATGGTCAGTGAAGGATTGGAAGTTTTTTTGTGGGATGGATCTAACTGCGGACATTTGCGTAGTAACAAAAGACACTCAAGGATTAGCTTACATATCTAGGGATAATCTGCAGATCAAGGATCTTGGGGGGCAAGAGCTAGCTTATAGAGAAAAATGAGAGGATGCAGGGACAGACTTGAATAGTAAACACGGCATTTTTTTTTAGATTTGGTAATGCTGCTATGTAAATATGATCACATTTTGCACGGTCATGTAGCACAGGCTATCAAGAAAGATCTTCAGAAAGTATGAAGAAGGCTAGCATAGGGAAGAAAGAACAAAATGAAAATCCTGAACGACATAGAAAAGGTTCTTTGATTAAGTTCCAGTTCAAGTCATTTATATGAGGACATCAGAAGCCAAGGGGTACAAGTGACAAAATTCCGATTTGGAGTAAATTGAGTTCAAAGATAATTGACGTTAAAGTTGAACATCAATAATAATTGACTGAATTGAAATAGGAAACTGCTGCTTGTTTCATAGTGGTCTTTGAACTCTTATTTCAATAAAAGTGAAAAAAGTAGAGTGCAATTTTATTTAAATTTGTAATTAATCAATATTGATCATTATTCGGCAAAAGTGGTTGATCTCTAAAACACAACACATAATTAGAAAATCACTTATATTTCTTTACCTGAGAAGAAAAAAGGCATATTTCCAGGTCATCTGTGCACTTAGTTCAATTTTTTCAATTTTGTGACTTATACCCCTTGGCTTCTGGGGTCCTCATATATGAGTTAATTGCTGATCTTTCCAATCCAAATAAACATTGCTGATGAAGTAAAACAGTCAGGTTCATTCAGTACTGATGTAGATTTCACACAAAATGTATAGTTAATTGAGCATTTGGCACTTTGTGTTCATTATGTGCAACATGGTAAATTGAAGGTTAGTTTTTAAAATTGGTTGATATACCAAAACAACAGGGAAAACCCTCCATCTCCAAATAAAAGAAGAACTTAAAATGTTTAAACTTCTTTTTTCACAAATAGTTAGCACTTCTTTTGATGGTGCAGTAAATAATGAGTGGGAGATATAAAAGTCTGCAGGCACAATTGAAAAAGGACAATCCAAATATACAGCTTGCGCATTGTTATACACATGTGCTAGGTCCTGACAGATGAACCAAAATGTTGCAAATTGGCAAAGGACTTCTTAGGCTTAATGCAAGCTACAACCGTGTTTATTTCTGAGTCATATAAACGAATGCAAGCATGGACTTCAGTGAATAAGGAGTCTATAGGTGGAAATAAACTTTTTCGACGATTACAAAAACTATATCCTACTAGATGGTTAATTAAGGATCGAGCACTTAATACGTTTGACGAGTCTTCAACAGCTTTTAAAGATCGACGTAAATTTTCAATATTGCTTAATCCGTAAGCACATGCGCTGGGATAAATCTCACCCCAATCACATTTTTTCTTAAAAAAAATGATAATGTTTTTGAGGACGCTTCTGACCTGCCTTGTACCTTTCAACGTCAAGGCCGAGAAGAGCAGGTGAAGCAATGTCTTTTCTTTGTTCGCTAGGAGAGGAAACATATGCCTCTTGGGATTAAATAATCCTGCGAGTGTACAAACGTTTCGTTTTCGACACGTTCATTTCTTACGGGATAACACACACTAAAATAATTTTTATGAAAGACTAACATAAAAGCTACATGTATAAATTGGTGAAAGGGTATTAAATGTAATTAATATCAATTTTGTGAAATAATTCATCTTTTAAGAACGTGATTTTTACAGAAACTGCAACAAAATCTGAAAATAAATATGAAAAGCACGATTTTTTCTCTAAAAGAAGTAGTTCTGGTGCATTTTACAATATAGAGCTGTAGATTTGTTTTTAAAACGCATTTAGCCAAAAATATAATGGGAGACAAAATGGGGTGATATTTTGACTGCCTAAGGGGAACTGCTCACACGTGAAAACCACGTTTGTAGAGCATAGAGTTCCCCCTGGACACCTTTATTAAGGTCTAAAAAAGGAGGGGGGGGGGGGGGTTACATTAATGAGTCTATAGACTCAAACCGCCGAAAATAAAACATGACCAATGAATGACTTTAAGAAACATTTTTTAAAAAGTAAAATACATAGAGATATTACAGCCATAAACGCGGCAAGAGGCACTAGTAGTCCAAGGAGACAACTGTTTAAGGTAAGAGGGTGATATTTATCCAACGCGTGCAGTAAGGTAATGGACAGGAGCAGGGGCGAAACTAGCCTTTTTTACATTCGGGGCAAACATGGATTTTGGCGCCCCTCCCTCCTCTGCAAAGTATATTTACAAAGAGAAGTTTGCTAATTTTCTAATAGCCAACATATTTTAAATTTTCAAATATGTAATACTGAACTACGTAATCTGCTTTTTCAAATATTGATTCATTAAAATCTTGGAAACGAATCGAGAAAAATTCCACTTTATGCAGTATCCTTATATGCCATATTATCCTTAGATTCTTCTATGCTTTGGCATACCCCAGACAGGACAATTTTAATAATACCGTGTTAAACATAGACGTGAGAAAAATCGACAAGCAAAACCTTCATTTGGCGCCCCATTCATTCTGGCGCCCGGGCACATGTCCCATCAGCCTTCCCCCCCCTTTAGTTTTGGCCCTGGACAGGAGCGTGTGTACTGACGGTTTAAAACCTACAAGCTATCACTAAAATGGACGAATTCCCGCCACATGTATCATTTTCGGCAAGATCGCTGATTAATAATTGCTGCACGTTTCATTATATACTAATAGCAACGATTTTCAGCGACCTATTCAATATATCTACGCCCACATCGAAGTACCTACAGATAAGCGGCCTGGACTGCTTAACTGCTATTAACAAAATCCAATCTGCTACACCAAAAAAATAATTTTAATATGGTTCTGAAAAATGCTTCTGAATTTGCCGAACATCTTCAGAAGCAACTAAGGTAAAGGAGTACACCACTGAAATTGATAGTTTCGTACCGGAAAAGAGAGCAGAGCCCGATTAAGGTTGTGCGGGCTCTCAAGCAGTAAAATAGCTACTATATTTTTGTGGGGAGGTGAAGTGTAGGGTGTGGTTATTATTAGATATTACATACGGTTGAAAAGTAGAAAATAATTGCGGAAACTGCAAGTTTAAGAATTTTTTTTCTAAATCATTTTATTCAATTTGGGGCCGTCAAGAACAGTGGGCCCATAGCCATGGCCTGGTTAGCCTGTGTGGTAATTAGGCCCTGAAAGAGAATATCTATAGCGAAACGTCGATGTGGTGAATATTCTCACGATAAGGCAAGAAGTATTATCAGATCACCGTCAGAAGTATTTCAGGCTTTATAATATCGTCTCGGACACAGCTATTCATCAGCTGAATACACGATTTACTGGAAAGAATTTGCTCGCATTGCCTGGTTTGATCCATCTCCGCCGCTTCAGTGAGGTTAAATTGTTAAATGAACTTGCTGAAGAAGCTCTTAGTACTCTGTCTGGCTTGGCATAAGTCAAGAAATACCATGACAGAAAAGAGTTGCTGCACTTTTCCCGGCACTATACTGGTTATAATCAGTCACTATTGAACCAACAATCTTGACATAGACTCAGCCGCTTACAGCAAAGAAACGAACGATTCAGAAAAACTCATTAAAAATGATGAGAATCGGTGTAAAGTTAATAAGAATTGTAAAAAATGCCTAGCTTGTGCATTAGAATTATTTTGCGAGTTGAATGCCTATGGTCGTACTTATCCAACCTTGCACATAACTTATAAGTACATATTGACAACAATCAATCTCGACGTAGTGAGCTCTCAGCCGTACAGCAAAGAAACGAATGATTCAAAAAACTCATTAAAGATGATGAGAATCAGTGTAAAGTTGAATTGTAAAAAATGCCTAGCTTGTGCATTAGAATTATTTTGCGGGTTGAATGCCTATGGTCGTACTTATCCAACCTTGCACATAACTTATAAGTACATATTGACAACAATCAATCTCGACGTAGTGAGCTCTCAGCCGTACAGCAAAGAAAGTATTGCCGTACAGCAAAGAAACGAATGATTCAAAAAACTCATTAAAGATGATGAGAATCAGTGTAAAGTTGAATTGTAAAAAATGCCTACCTTGTGCATTAGAATTATTTTGCGAGTTGAATGCCTATATTCGTACTTATCCAACTTTGCACATAACTTATAAGTACATATTGACCTTTATCGTGCACTCAAGTGTCTTGTGAATGAATGTTCCCAAAACTTAAAATTATAAAGAACTGCTTGCGTTCATTTCTACGACTAGAACTATTAGATGATTTTATCCTATTCAGTGTCCGGTGATCTTTTGATTACGATAATAGATGGAGTTGACCCAAGAATTGTCCAGATATCTGACATTCTAATTAGTTAGTAGTGAGGGTAGAAAACAAACTATTCAATTTTCAGGTATTATATTGATATTTTAAACAAACATTAATTAATGTACAAAGTGTATATATGTTGATAATTTAAAATAAAAAAAAATAAAATGTGAAAATGAATATAGTGATATTTCAAATAACAAATTAATCAATGTATGTGTGTCAATTTTAATAGTACTAACTCTTTCCAGTATAAAATTTACAATGCAGTGTACAGACAAGTTTAAGGTTTTTTTTTTTTTTCACGGTTAGCACGTTAACCTTCCACGCAAAGGAGCCTGGGTCCAAATTCCGGGTGAGGGATTTCCCGATGGGAGCCCCTTCACAAGCAGCCATCATCTACTTACGATATCGTTGGGTTATGCTGACAGCGCAATTGACCCGCCATTGGACCAAACATCTTTTTTAATACAAAAAATAAAAATATCTGAACAGAATTCCTATAAGGAATTTAAAACGTTTTTATGGTTTAAAGTTTACATGTTCAAAAAATAAATAAAAATTAAGCAAGTTAACCCCACCCCAACCCGACACAAGATTTTTTTTTTCACAAGGAAATTACTACCAATTGAAAAGAAAAGATTACAAAAATGCTAATATGCCTGGAACTGAAGTTAAGTCATCTTCAGGAAGTTAGAGCAAAGGATCGTGTTGGTTGTTAGTATTCAAACATCTTAACAATGGGCTTCTTGATTGGTGGGCCAATGCATAAGTCTAGCGGGGTGGGTCAAACTATGCCAGTCCTCGCCTGATCACATAGTAACATCCTTCCCTGAGACATATTTAATGATAAAACAATATTTGAAACTATATATCAAAGACGAAGAACACAGTTAAAATATTTTATTTTGAATAACAAAAAGACTATGTCAAACCTTCACGAGCCATACTCCTCTTTTTGCATGGGTACAATCTAAATCTCTCTCTCCTCCCGTAGTTTTTTGCCTTTTATGAGAGCTTCCTGATTCTGAATCCATTTTGATCTAATAAAATAAAGAATAGCTTTTAACAATGCGAAACTGAATCTCAATTCTTTACAAAGCAAAACAGACAATGTTGAAATGTTGATTCATTCTCTTGGAACTTGCTTGGCGATTCAAGAATCATTCACTAGTCGCAGCGCAAGGAATTTTTATTCACCAAGGAGGATAGAATTCCACATCCACCTAGCTAGTGTGCCTCGATATGAGAGTGGCGACATACGGGATACAAAATTTGATTAGTTGAGACGATTCTGATAAAAGCGAATCGCCCAGCATCCTGGCGAGCATGGTATTGTCGCCAAGCTAATGTTTCTTAACTTGCCTCATTCCTCTAGTTGAACTTGTGGCAGCCGCAGAAAGGCAAGGGAGAAAATTCTTCGTTCGGAATGGCAGCTGGCCAGAGCCGTTGTCATAGCAGCGCAGACGAAAATGTTTACATTGCGTTTTTGTGTGTTCGAATACGAAGAGTGTCAGAATCGACGTTTATCAATGTTCTACGAATAAAGGTAGTAAAGTGTTTTTAAGTGAGTGATTATATTATACGAGCGACTCACCACAATGGTGACCATGGACTGTTCTTATATAGAGCATCAGCCTTCCTAGATGAGTTGGAATGTTATCCGATCATCTTCATCATTCAAAGAATACATCGTTCTACAGCGGCTCGATGGAAAGCAGATAAGTTCTTCTGAGTCATTTTCCTGATATTTTTTCTGTTATTTTATTAGAAAAATTTAACTCGCGAATTTATTTTGGTTTGATTGTACTATTTTATATATTTATTACCATAAATCATGTCTAGTGTCGATGCTGTTCAAATTCCATTATATAACAGATCAGATCCTGCGCTATGGTTTGTGATGTGCGAAAGCACATTTGCTTTAGCTACCCCCAAAGCAATATCAGAATCTGTTACAAAATATAATTATATAGTTTCGCATCTTCCACCCGATGTTGCATCAATCATTCGTGATATTTTAATGCAACCAGATGCTACTGACCCTTATGGTGTCTTAAAAAAGGAATTAATTGCGCGCTCAGGTGAATCATCCCAGCAAGAGATACGACAGCTCTTGTCTGGAGAAGAACTAGGAAATCGGAAACCTTCAGATTTATTACGTAGTATGAAACGTCGCGCGGAATCCCTAAATGTTCCAGACAATTTAATGTTAGAATTGTTTTTGCAACGATTACCAAATTCTGTTCAGACAATTTTAGCGGCTGTTTCTGAATTAACCCTTGATAAAGCAGCGGAAATTTCAGATCGTATTTCAGAAGTTACCCCTTCCCCAGCTTCTGCAATTGCCGTGTCCTGCTCGAATGAACAGGCGATAGAGGGTAAATTATTGAAAGAAATCGAAAAATTAAATAAGCGCATCGATCAGCTTGCTGTTTCACGTGGTCGGTCCCCATACCGCAGAAACTGGAGTAAACCTCGAGGGCGAAGTAATAGTGATAATCGGGATTCAAGTATCTGTTGGTATCATAGACGATTTGGAAAAAAATGTAGGGAAGAAAAATGCATAAAGCCGTGTTCTTGGGCGGGAAACGAAACCAGCAAAGAGTAGAGGCGACTTATTCTTTGCCTCAACAGTCACGTCGCCTGTTCATTAGAGACCGGACTACAAATGTTTCTTTTCTGGTCGACACCGGTTCGGACGTGTCAATCCTTCCTGCCAACAATGTACAAAAACGGAATCCACCCGTACAAACGCTTTTGGCTGCTAATTCTTCCCCTATAAATGTTTATGGTCAACAAACCCTTTCTCTAGATTTTAAGTTAAGACGAAAATTTAATTGGACTTTTCTAGTGGCAAATGTTAGTACACCAATTTTGGGAGCAGATTTTCTCCATAATTTCGAATTGGTTCCAGATCTCCGCCACAAATGTCTAAGAGATTTAAAAACAAAATTTGAAACAACAGGTCACATGAAATGTGCATTAATTCATTCAGTAAAAACAATCAATATTGATAATATATATAATGAACTTCTTAAACAATTCCCATCTATTACAAAATTACCTGATCCCAATCAGCCTGTCAAACACAACACAATGCATTTTATTTCAACAAAAGGACCTCCAGTTGTGGCAAAACCCCGCAGGTTGGCTCCGGATCGCCTGAAAATTGCTAAAACAGAATTTCAAAATATGATACAACTCGGACATTTAAGACCTTCACGTAGCAACTATGCATCACCTTTGCACATGGTTCCAAAAAAGGGAACTTTGGAATGGAGACCTGTAGGTGATTATCGTGCCTTGAATGCGCAAACCAAAAAAGACAGATACCCGATACCATGTATAGCTGATTTTACTGCTAATTTACGTGACACTAAAATTTTTAGTCGACTTGACCTCATCAAAGCATATCATCAAATACCAATCAATCCTGATGATATTCCCAAAACAGCGATATGCACACCTTTTGGATTGTTCGAAAGCACACGCATGCAATTTGGCTTATGCAATGCGTCTGCAACATTTCAGAGATTCATAGATGAGGTAATACGTGATTTACCAGGCGTCTATGCTTTCGTCGATGATATACTCATAGCCTCTAAAAATGCCGAGGAGCATTATCATCATTTAAAAGCACTATTTTCCAAATTAGCAGAATATGGTTTGTGCATAAATGTATCCAAGTGCACATTTGGTAAACCTACCATTGATTTCTTAGGATTTCGAATATCTGAACATGGTATTCAACCACTTCCAGATAAAGTTAAATGCATAATCGATTTTCCGCAGCCCACAACCTTATCTCAACTTCGAAGATTTTTGGGTATGTTTAATTTTTATAGGTCTTTCATATATCAAGCTGCACACATACTTGCGCCTTTAGTGAAATTGTTAGAAGGCCATACAAACAAAAAGAAATCTCGTTCCCGTGTTCCTAAAACAGAACCCCTTAATTGGAACGAAGATGCTGAAAAAGCTTTCGTAGCTGCCAAAAATGCAATATCTCAGGCTGCTCTTTTACGGCACCCTATTCCAGGTGCTCAGTTGAGTATATGGGTTGACGCCTCAGATGTCGCGATCGGCGGCACCCTTATGCAGTTTTATCAGGAACGTTATGAACCTTTAGCATTTTTTTCCATGAAATTAAACAACAGTCAGCGGAATTGGTCAACATATGACCGGGAATTATTTTCTATTTATTCGGCAATAAAAAAATTTCGGCACATGCTAGAGGGGAGAATTTTTCAAATTTATACTGATCAAAAACCGCTAATTTATGCATTTAAGCAAAATCCCCATAAATGTTCGCCGCGGCAATCACGCCATTTAGATTACATTTCCCAATATTCCACTGACATTAGACATGTACCAGGTTCCGAAAACATTGTTGCAGATTGCCTCTCAAGAATTGAAATTGATTCTATTTCAAAATCTCCAATCTTAAATTTTGAGGAATTCGCAAAAGCTCAGGAAAATGATTCAGAGCTACAGAACCTGCATAATAGTACATTGCTCAAATTGGAATTGAAACCTTGCCTCATTTCTGATTGTAGCCTACTATGTGATACTTCAACAGGTACGCCTCGACCCTTAGTTCCTAGTTTCTTTCGTCGGCTGATATATGAACATTTGCACAACCTAGCCCATCCAGGCATAGCAGCTACCACAAAACTAATTTGTTCCAGATACGTATGGCCAAATATGAAACGAGACATCAAAAACTGGGTTCGTGGCTGTGAGAAGTGTCAAAGATCAAAAATACAGAGGCACACCAAAGCACCTCTTGGCACGTTCTCTCTTCCTGATGCACGTTTTTCCCAAATACATATAGATATCGTAGGTCCCTTGCCTCCATCTGACGGTTTCAGCTATCTTTTAACGATGATTGACCGATTTAGCAGATGGCCAGAAGCCGTACCTATATCTGATACACAAGCTAAAACAATTTGTAGTGCCATATTAAAGCATTGGATATCAAGATTTGGTTGCCCTTCGCTCATAACCACGGATCAAGGCCCACAAATGCGATCAGCAATATTTGATGAATTTACGAAAATGATGGGAACACAGAAGATCCGCACAACGGCATATCATCCGATATCGAATGGCATTATCGAAAGATTTCATCGACATTTAAAGTCATCCATCAAAGCTCACGAAACCAGTAGGTGGACTGAAATATTACCGATAGTTTTACTAGGCATTCGCACAGCAGTGAAAGAAGATATACAAGCTTCTTGCGCTGAGCTTGTCTACGGCACTACGTTGAGATTACCCTGTGATATGCTGGATGAATACAAGATCCGACCTTTCAACGATAACTTCGTCACGCAACTACGAAACACCATGCGGCAGTTAAGTCCAGTTGCTACATCATCTCACTGCCAAGAGAAGTTCTATATACACCCTTCCTTGACATCTTGTTCACACATCTTTCTAAGAGTGGATCATGTACAACCTCCATTGTGTCAACCATATACTGGTCCTCACAAAGTCCTAAGTAGAACTGGGAAAACTATAACAATCGAGCTTAATGGTCGTAAGTCTACGGTATCAATAGATCGAGTGAAGCCAGCTCATTTGATTTCTACTTCAGACTTGTCCACGAAAACTGTTCCAGAGAACTCTAAATTAAAACTCTCTCTTAAAGCGGACAGTAACCCTGACCAAACAAAAACTGTCACACGTTCGGGCAGACATGTCCATTTTCCTAAAAAACTGGCATCTTATATTACTTACTGAAATTGTTGATAAATTGTTCATTTTGCATACTACACATTATGCCTATATTTTGTTATATATTGCAATTTTATTTCATGTAAATATCCTTGTAATTTTTCTCCACAAGCGTGGATTCTGACACAGATAGTCAAAAAAAAAAAAAAAAAAAGTATACACTTGTATATCGTTTCTTCGGTACCCTACGTCACTGGGGGGATACTCTGTGGCAGCCGCAGAAAGGCAAGGGAGAAAATTCTTCGTTCGGAATGGCAGCTGGCCAGAGCCGTTGTCATAGCAGCGCAGACGAAAATGTTTACATTGCGTTTTTGTGTGTTCGAATACGAAGAGTGTCAGAATCGACGTTTATCAATGTTCTACGAATAAAGGTAGTAAAGTGTTTTTAAGTGAGTGATTATATTATACGAGCGACTCACCACAAACTCGTCCAGGAGAGTATCATCAAGTCAGGAATGTAGGTTTTCCATAGTTTGGACAAAAACATCTTAAAGTGTTACTACACTGTTAAAAATAGCGTGAAAAATTACCTCTGTTCTTAAAGATTCTCTATTTTCTGACCAATGAGAACGCTACATAAACGCCTATGAAGCGTTCTCATTGGTCAGAATACAGATAGCCTTTAAAAACAGAGGTAATTTTTCACGATATTTTTAACAGTGTACACGAGGTGTCAAAGTTGCTTCGATTTCCAGGCGTCTCCATATAATCCTATGGCTGCAGCGCCTAGAATAAGGAAAGGGCATGTTTACAAACAAACACATCCGTCAACCAATCTACCACTACTTGGTGACGTAGACCAATCATATCGTAGATCTGTTAAATCAATCTGGATGAATGAACAGGTTTTTCTTGCTGACCAACAGTAATTTGACCAACAGTGACGTCAGCTGAGCTGCCCTTTCCTTATAAATAGTGTAGAAATCTGCTATCCAAACAACGCTAAAAAATTGTATCCCTTAAACGTGCAATGATGCTGAAATTCAATGAGTCTGCAGGATATTTTCTACAACTGCAAGATATTGCTAGTCTATACAATGTAATACGAAAATGCCGCAGATGTCGCTGCGATCGACACTTGGGATTTTAGCAGTATCGTCGCACATAAGGTATACAAATTTTTAGCGTTGTTTGGATAGCATATTTTCACACTAGTACGGCGTTTGAGCGGCATCTGCGTTATATTTTCAAACTACAATGTACATATTGCATTATAACAGCGTCTAGACCAAATCGTCTTGGCGTTTTAGAAAATATTCTGCAGATATCGCTGCGATCATCTCCTTGAATTTCAGCATCGTTTGACAGTTAAGGGATACAATATTTTAGCACTTTTTTAAGTACTACTGGGATAGGCGATTTCTATAGTAGATATTCTAGACGCTATACTATGGTTAGAGCGCCTAGAATATATAGACCCCTTGCATTGACGTCACGTTGCTATTAGAAACGACTGATAATATTGTATCTAGAACACACACTGGTTTGCCGCTAACAGCACGTGTTATATTTCTGTTTAATTTAGATCTTCCTTATTTTTGTTATTATAGTGCAAATAAGTCTAATAAATCAAATGGAGAGCACCACATTCGCCTTATATTTGGGCGCCATATGAAGTGATTTCAGAGAAGTGACGTCACGTGCAATCCATCTATAGTGTGGAAATTGGCTATCCCTGTAATACTTAAAAAGTGCTAAAATATTCTATCCCTTAAATGTGCAACGATGCTAGTGAAATATACAGATCGCAGCGACATCTGCAGGATATTTTCTACAACTGCAAGATATTGCTAGTCTATACAATGTAATACGAAAATCCCGCAGATGTCGCTGCGATCGACACTTGCGATTTTAGCAGTATCGTCGCACATTTAAGATATACAAGTTTTTAGCGTTGTTTGGATAGCATATTTCCACACTAGTACAGCCCCTAGAATACCTAGTGTTTGTTTGTTTTATTGGATACATACATCAGACTTGTGTGCTTGACAACAAGGCTCGCTTATAAGTCATCGTCGATATACAGGGACGAGATAGCACAATGAAATTTACAACACAGAGAATTTTTACATCCGGGAGCTCCACTAAGAGCGTGCAATGAAGCCAGCGAGAGTCGAACCCGACAAGTCTCCTACGCTCTAAAGCGATTAGCAGCGTGATGTCTTAACCACTCGGCCACGGAAGCCCCAATACCTAGTGTGGAAATATGCTATCCAAACAGTGCTAAAAAAATTTTATCCCTTAAATGTGCGACGATACTGCTAAAATGCCAAGTGTCGATCGCAGCGACATCTGCGGGATTTTCGTATTACTAGTATTACATTGTATAGACTAGCAATATCTTGCAGTTGTAGAAAATATCCTGCAGATGTTGCTGCGATCTGTATATTGCAGCAGCATCGTTGCATATTTAAGGGTTATAATATTTTAGCGCTTTTTAAAGTATGACAGAGATAGCCGATTTCCACACTATGTAACGCTGTACTATGACTCAAAGGGAGTCGCTCGAAACCAAGCAACTCACTGTTAAAAATATCGTAAAAAATTACCTCTGTTTATAAAGGCTATCTGTTTTCTAACCAATGAGAACTCTACTTAAACGTGCGTTCTCATTGGTCAAAAAATAGATAGCCTTTAAAAATAGAGGTAACTTTCACGATATTTTTAACAATGTATATTGTGTCGGAGCGATTTTGACGCCTGAAACGAAGCGAGTTGCCAGAAACAGCCAATCAAATGTTTGGAAATCTGATGATGGAAAGACCTTTTCCCGAACAGCAAATGAAATGATTGAAAAACGAAAAACGAGGTACAGATGTTGCGGGAAATCTGACTAGTCGCAGGCGATTTTTGTCGCTTGCAATTTTTAAGTGTAACACCATGACTCCCAGGTAAAAACAAAACACCACGGACGTACAGAGCAGTTCACATCACTTGACTTTTACCGTAAAAAGTTGAAAGAGCCGTAGGACACAAAAGACAAAAATAGAAAAAGCATCGATAAATTGTCCTACAGCAGCAGCAAAAACCTGTTTGTGACGTCACAGTAAGAGGCGGATTAACCACTACTCGGGCCTCTAGGCTTGCTTTTTTGCCCCCTCCTTTTCTTCAAAGCGATATAGATCAGATGATTCAAAATATATATCTGCTCAATTATCTCATAAACCACTGATGAAGGAAACGTACTTCCATTTACAGAAAGTATAGAAATTAAGTAAAGTTTTTAGATATAGTACTTGTTTCACCTAATAAAATTCTAAATTTAATTTTGATAGAGTCATGGTTCTTATAGGTTATATTTAGAAAAATGCTTTTTGTCTAAGAGAGAGAGAAAAAAAAACTATTCTTTTACAACCAAAACTTGTCAAATTGTGAATTTTATGTAATTTCAGTGTTTTCTAGCACTAGAAACAGAAAGAAGTATTATTTAGTACAGGTAAATGGTAAACATTGAAATTTCCTAAAATTCAAAATATTATGATTTGGTAAGTTTTAAAGGTAAAATTTAGTTTTTATAAAAAATGCTCTTATTAGATGGACAACATTCTTTTAGGACGCAGGGTCCCAGTCTTGAAATTGCTAAAATTCCTGAAAAATAAAAAAACTTCCTAAAATTTCCAAAATATGGTAACTTGTCCTGAAATTTTGCGAGTTTGTACTATAGCAATAACAGTCATGATTTTCCCGCGAATATATATATATGGGACATTCTCACAATCTTTTGACTTTTGGGGGAAAATATCTGGCGAAATTAAACTTGCTAAAATAACATTTTAATCTGATAGACGAATGCCTTAATGATTCAAAATAAAGAAAAAATGGTCAGCAACGAATTTTTTTTTATTTAACTGAGGTTTAAGTTAAACTTGCGAGTTTAATTTTGCTTACCATTTATCACATTGCAAATGTGATATTTGCATCGTACGTTTCTCAATTTTGCTAACCACGTGTTTCTTTCCCATCTTTAAAATTTATAAATTTAATGTTTTCAAAATTTCCCTTTTTTGTGTAATCTTTCAATCTTATTTATCTAGATTTATTTTTCTCTTTAATTTAATGCATTGCTTTACGTTTTCCGACCATCCGGTCATATTTTCCCCTTCCCTCTGCAAAGAGTTCGTTTTTTTATTTTTCTCCATTGGAGCACCTGCCGTTCTTCCCGTTTTAGCACGTCCATTTTCTCTCCATAAGGAAAGGGCATGTTTACAAACAAACACTTCCGTCAACCAATCTACCAACTACATTTTTGCCATAAACATCATTGCAGGAATAGTCTTGGCGACGTAGGCCAATCATATCAGAGACGAGTTAAACGTAGACCAATCAAATTTCCCTAGCTCATGCGTACAGGTAGGAGTCATAAAGAACGGACAGGTTTTCTTGCTGAACCAACAGTAATTCAACCAACAGTGACGTCAGCTGCCCTTTCCTTATAGCGCGAGTCCGACGGCCGCGATCGCAAGGGTTTCCCCCTTCATTCTTCGATCGGACGGTTGGCGCGTGCGGCCGTGAGGTGTGCCGTAATGCCTCCTTTATCGCTCTCGGCGGCGGCGCGTTTTGCCGCGTTTGTGATGGAGTTCGCGGCAATTTTGCGTGCTCGGATTGGCCGATCGGAGATTTTTCGCCAAGTTGCTCCTAGCAGCGCGATTTTTGAGACGGGATCGGCAGTTGCATAGATTAAGGACCAAGATGGGACATTTATGGCAAAATCTGTAATGGCAACAGTACTAGCGTCACTATCGTCAAAGGGGAAGAACTAACAAACCTCCGAAATTTACCTATGTTGAGGAAATACGTTTACCCTCTATGCTTTGAATATCTATTCGTTCCTAAAACGATGCAGGTGTCAGACGATATTCTATTCATGCTTGCTTTATTTATTTAGCTGTTTTTTTTTTTAAATTTTTTTTACCGTACTTGTATGTTCATTTTTTACTTACAAAATGATAATTAGACTAATAATATAAAAGAAAACCGCCAGAAAATTCTGTTAAGAATGCAAATAGTATGTAAGTTTATAAGATTAAATTGTAAAAAATCAAATTCAGGTATTGTGTCAATTTATTCATATCGAATAAAATTTTATTGAGTGTAATGTCAGTACCTCTATTTATTTTTAACTTTTAGATTTATACAATTCTAAGAATTTGTTGAAAGGAATTTTTCCCTATCGGTAATATTATTATTATTTCTTATATGTTAATATCTCTCTATTCTAAAAAAAAGTAACTACCGCTGTCACCGCCGCCGGTTTTGAATTTTTTGTGACCGGAGGTCTTTCTTCGTTAATATTAAGAAAAATAATGCATACAAAAATATGAAAATTGGTAGTATTATACAGAAAAGTTTGATAAACACGCTGATGTAGATAGTTTTCAAATCGAAGAATTATTTTAAGAGATATTTAATGCTAAAAATGGACAAAATCGTTCCACTAAAAAAGTTTTATAGTAGCAAAAACCATACATCGGAATTTAATAATTTTTAGTTCATTTTATACGTTATAATTTCCCGGTGTGCAGAATTGATTTATTTTTTTAATTTGACTCATTTTTCGAGGTTTTATATCTATTTTAAATTCAAATTTTCAGCATTTCGAGACATATTTTTTACTTATTTTAGAAAATTGTACTAATTTAACCTGTTGCCAACTGTATAAGCAACGGAAACAATAATGTTTGCTTCAAATTAAAAAATTATTTACACGTGACTATTATAAATAGTAAAGATACTTTCAAATTAAAATTAATTGCGTATAAAAAGCAGGAACTTATTGAAAATTAAGTCATAAAAAGTATACACGTGAATTTTAAAAGAGAAAGAATAGCTTGGTCAAAATTACGTCAGATTAAAAACGATTAATTTAAAATGTCTCATTTAAAAGAACTTTCTTTTCGCTTTGTTAAAAAATACCAGGAGACAAAGACTCTGTTTACTTAATTCCTTTTATATTAGCTTATTTTGAATTGTTGTTACATGTGTCTACGTAATCAAGTTATTTTGATTTCGACGTTTTATTTGTATTTTTATTAATGTTGTACTAATTTATTTGTTCTTACGTTATTTAAAATAAAAATTATGTCAATTTGTATAATTTGGCGAAATTGGCCGACTGGATAATAAAGTAGTACCGCAGCGGATTTGGCGTTAAAATTCCCCAATCAAAGAGAAATGAATAGAAATCCGTTTATAGGGAGATCGCCACTGTTTTTTAAATTATAATTCAATCTTTCGAAATCATTTTAAAGCCGATAAAATTAACGTGCATTTAGAGCCTGCGGTGTCTGGGCGGGGGTTGGCCCCCCCTGGTTATAAATATTAATGAATTGGTTGTACGTTATTTACTTTAAAAACAATATTTTTATTTTATCTGTAAGGAAGTAAAAATGCGTAAATTTTAAAAGATTATTGTAACGATTGTTTAATACGTTAAACTTCATAAATTAATAAAACACGGGCTATAAAAATTTTCCTACCAAAGTCAAAGTGGAATAATTATGAAATTTTCTGGGACTTGTAGAGTGCAATATTTCGTATATTTTTATATTACACCATTGCTTTTGATACATAGCATTCAAGACGAAATCTTTACCTAGTTTTTCGTTCAACTTAAAACCGTTCACTAATCATGTAAAAAAAAAAGCATACATCCGTGCATGAACATAGAATAGATATTAGATATATAAAATAGAATGTCTATTCTATGTTCATGAATCGGTGTAAGATTCTATTGAAAACGTAAACATGCAACAGTAAAAAAAGAAAGATCACAATAAGGTAGATATTCAATAATAAGCATACTACAAGGATGGGGAGTTTCTTCCCCATTGTCAATAAGGGCGCTACGATCGCAATCGCATTACCATTACGCTCTATGGGAATGTCCTATCTTGGATGTTAATCTATGGGCAGTTGCTGCTGGTCTGTCGAGTTGGAAGGACGTCTTCTTTTTTTAGTGGTGCGCTCATGCATCGTTTCATCGTCATCAGGTCCCCTTAATATTTTTAAGTTTTAATTAAAATGCCTCAGAAAGTGAAAATATTGAGTTTTTATTTTAGTCCTGCTTGTTCTCTGTATTTTATTTCACGAAAAGCAGACAGCGTACCTACGAGACGATCTACGGTGATGTCAGCACAAATTGGGTGAAATCGTTCCTCATTTGTTTTCTTTTATTTTGCATGACAAATCTGCTTCACAGTCAAGGAAATTGACAGCGAATTTAAATAAAAAGAGTAACGAACCTATACTTAATTGCATCTAGACTTTTTGTAACGTGCACCTTGGCCTAACCTAAGCACGTGGCGTCTGGAACCTTTTTTTTTTTTAACTTGGATGCAACTGCCTAAATTTTAAGATAACCACTATTCACGACACGACACCATTTTACTCCTATAACTTTTTATTTTCTTCTAAATTTTTACTTATAATGAATTTGCATAGTACCCACAGGACATTCAAATAAGAAATAATAAAAATGTAGTACTTTTAATACAGAATTTTTGTATAACATTGTCTTAAAGGGGTGTTAAAGAAGGGATGGTAAGGTCAGAAAAGGGGATGGTATAGGAAAAAAGGGACAAAATGGTAAAAAAAGGAACGGTAAGGAAAATTACCACCTATTTTTAGGAAAATCATGTAAAGACTAAGTGATAGCCACAATGGTCATTGATTTTTAGAAACATATGTTAACATTGGATTAAATTAAATTATTTTTTAAATTTACCTCGAAAAGCGCAGGAATAAACCTTGGCGACGGTAAGCCTACCAATAAAAGCACGATCTTGAAATTGATATTTAAATGCTGATTTAAATTCTGCAGTAAATTTCCTGTCAAAGAATTTTAGACACTCTTTCTCTAGCATGCTTCTGCATGAGAAAAAACTTGAAAAAAATTCCGTGGCTGCATCTGAAGTGATTTTCTGTATAAATTTAGCAAGAGAGACGGTAAGGATGAAAAACCCAGGGACAGAGTTAAAAAAATAATATCAACCGTAAAAATGTGTGCAGGTTCATTTTTTTCTGCATATTTATATAAAACAATTGTCACAGTTTTGGAAAAAAATTACATCGAATTACTTTTATTGAAACAATTTTATACAGACAGCTCCAAATTTAAAAATCAGCATCAGGGACACGGGACGGTAGATGAGTTTTCCTGGTATTTGGACCCCCAACATCGTCCAAAACTTATTTATCTCGTTAATATTGTTATGCAATCATGCAATGGGATGTTCCCCAGTACATGAAATAAAAAAACACAAAAAAGTGTATTAAAATAAAAATTATTATTCAGGGACATGAAAGTCAAAAGATTGTGAGAATGCCCCATATACATTCCTGCTCAATCCCGCGAATCATTTATTTTTGCAAAATTCCCCCAAATCAGTATTTTGTAATTAAAAAGTGCATAGGAGAGAAAAAAAAATATGAGCCAGAAAATAGTGAAACATTTTGCCATCTGATGATAAAAAATTGATAAATTTCGTCAAATGGTCACAGCAAAAAAAAAAAAAAAGAACCGGGAATTTGTCCGTCGGAGAGGAAGGAAAATCATCGCGAATTTCGGTAATCGGTTGTTCAGCGATTTCCGCGGAGTCGAAAAAAAACATTGCGTTGATGTGCACCGCGTAAACGACACAGAATTTCGTCAAGCTATCCATGAATAAAATCGCCAATTCCGGCCAATCATTCGATAAAAAAATCGTGACTTTCGTCAAAGAACTGCGGAAAAACTCGCAAATTTCGTCAAGAGGTCGTGTAAAATAAAGCACGAATTTTATGAATCGGTCACGGGAAAAAATGCGAATTTCGTCAAACAATTGCAGAAATTAATCGCGGAATAAAATCGCGAATTACGCCAAAAGATTGCGGAAAAACATCGCGATTTAGTCAAAAGGTCGGGTAAAAAAAATAGCAAATTTCGCTGAACAAATGCAGAAATTAATCACGAATTTCGTGAAACGATTGTTAAAGGAAATCGCGAATTTCCTCAAACGATCGAGGAAAAAAATCGCGATTTTCAGCAAACGATCGTGGAGACAAATCGCGAATTTCAGCAAACGATTGCGGGAAAAAAATCACGAATTTCGGCAAAAAATCGAAGAAAAAAAATCGAAATTCGGCAATCAATCGCGGAAAAAAATCGCGAATTTCGGCAAACGATCAAAGAAAAAAACGCGAATTTCAGCAAATGATCGCGGAAAAAACGCGAATTTCGGAAAACGATCGCGAAAAAAATCGTGAATTTTGGCAAACAATCACAGAAAAATCACGATTTTCGGAAACCGATTGCTGAAAAAAATCGCGAATTTCGGCAAACGATCGAAGAAAAAATAGCGAATTTCGGCAAACAATCGCGGGAAAAGCACGAATTTTGGCAAACGATCGCAGAAAAAGTTCACAAATTTCTGCAAAAGATCGCGGAAAAATTCACGAAATTCTGCAAAAGATCGCGGAAAAAATCACGAATTTCTGCAAACTGTCGATGAAAAAAAAGTAGTATGCTGGGTAAATGTGTCTTGAATCTGTCCTGAAATATCGAAAAAAGTATGTCCTGAAATATCATCTAGGATCAGAACTACCCCTGCAGGGGCCATATAAAATATAAAATTTCGTATTTTAATATGTATACTTGCGCATCTAAAACAAATGCCATATTTAAAGTCTGTAGTTATACTTTTTGCAGTTGGAAGTACGTTTCTATCCCCAGCGGTCTAACTTCTTCATATTTTATGCACTAATTTAGCACTCACGCAATTTTAACACACTTTTTTTTCAAATACAATCAAATCATATTTTATTTACGGTATCCCAAAAGGTGTAAGTTTCGGTCTAGTTTTAAAGGTGGGAGGGGTTGGGGTGAGATCGTGTGTCTGACCCTGGTGCTAAAATGTAAGGAGTTACGATTAGACAAATGCTTGATTATAATTTAAAAGCTTCTTTAAAAATATCATTCATAGACGTGCTGTCAAAATATTGCATAGGCCGCCGTGGCTACTAGATACTAGTCTCCTCTGGTAAATCTTTCCCAAACTGCAGGCCGAAAAATTTCAAGAATTCAATACTTTCTTTTTATGAATAGAGAAGAAATTAAAAGTGGAGTAGCGTTTGGACTACAATTAATAATTAATATTTTTCAAAATTCAATAAATGAGTAAAACAAAGAATACTGCACATCATTTCTCTTTTGCATTAAATGTTAGATCAATGTGTAAAAACGCGAAAAAAAATGTTAGCGCAGGAGTCCCTAGGCCTCAGCTTACTCAGCCTAATGGGTAATCCGCCTCTGGTCACATTGCACATCTATACACGGAGGTCAGCTTTAAATTTTTCGCAAATTGTTTATAGGAAAAAAAATATTAGGACGGAAATAAAAATAATGTGTCATATTTTATGAGAGTAAAGCAGGGGTCACAGATTCCATCTTTGTTGTTCTAATAGAAGTCTCTACCCATATAACCAAAGACTGCCTCTGGACGTCCCATATAGAGCCGAATGGTCCTATAACCGTCAGATCCTGTCGTGACCAACGAAAAACAAGGCCAGTTGATGGTGTGACGTCGCGACCATGAGAACACGAGGTCGGAGCGCGACCAACAAAATGCATTAAACTACTAATAGTTGTTTACTTTATATTCTAAGATCTTAATAAATAACTTTTTTCTCTCAATTGTGCAAAAACTTATTTTTACGATATATCCATCGAATGATTTTGAATCTTGTGTGGTACACCAGCTAGCAACAGAACAAAGTGATAGTCGACACTTTTTATTTTTAATTCGAAGTTTGTAGTTTTTAGTGCCTTTAATGTACCGCAAAATTCTCTTCACTGCCTGTAAGTGGATTTCTCTAGGATCTTTTGCATATTGAGATAAATTAATTAAAGTGAAAGCTAAATCTGTCCTTGTTCCTCTTACTAGATATCCTAATACTTCCAAGCATTTCTTGATATGTTGCATCAATTTTATCTTCGCTTTCATACTCATCTAAATTTATTCCGGAAACCCCAGGGGTTTTCACACTTTTACAATTTTCCACATCAAATCTTTCTAAGATCTTTTCTGCATACTTAGCTTGCCCTAGCAAAAATTCTCCGTTATTTTCTTCAATATTAATACGAAGGAATTTAATATTTTTCGTCAGCTCTTTAATTTTTGCTTCTTTATTCAATTGTTGTGTCAATCTATTTATTAATTATTCGGATTCACTAACGATTATTCCATCATCGACATATATTCCAACTGTAATAAATTTATTATCTTTTTTTATTAACAAACACACAAGGATCTGCTTTACATGATTGTAATCCAATTTTATCAAATATATTAACTAATTTTTCGTACCAGCATCTTCCTGCTTCTGGTAATCCATATAAATTTCCTGTCAACAGTAATATTTCCCCTCCTTCAATTTGTAGACTTTCAGGCGGATTCATATGAACAGCAGTATCTAGATCTGCATTCAGATAAGCTGTTTTTACGTCGAAAAATCTAGTTTTGTAGCCTTTCGTTGTGTGACTGCCAATAAAGTTCTAAATGATTCAGTTTTCACCACTGGACTGTAAAATTCGTGATAATTTGTTCCAAATTTAAGTCTTGATCCATCGGCTACTAATCCTGCTTTATATTTTGCATCTTCGCCGTTTTCTTTTACAGTGAAAATCCATTTGCTTTTCAGTGCCTTCACATCTTTTGGTCTGTCAACGATTTTCCACGTTTTGTGTTCGTCTAACGAGTGCAATTCCTTTTTGATTGCTTCTATCCATGTATCCTTATCTTTAGAATTTAATACATCTTTGTAATTCTTTGTAACTTCTTCGTACACCAGATTTGCTAAATACTTTGGATTCGGTTTTCTTATTCGTGAGGATCTTCTATGTTCTTCAAACAGTTTATTCTCATTATCTTTTATCAGACATGCTTCTTCAAACTAATTTTTTTCTTATTTAGTGCTGTCATCTGCATTCAAATGCCATACCTAATATTACCTAAAGGTGCAATTATTGCTGTAATGACTTAAAATATACATTATTTATGAAATTTCCTCAACTTGCTGTTCCTCATTTTCATTAATTATATTATTTATTTGATATTCTTCTATCACAAAATCATTCATATCATTTGACAACGTAATTGTTTCCTTTTTCTGATTTAATTCTTCTTCATTTTCATCGGAATTATTCTCTTCTTGTTCATCTATTACATTCTTATTACTGGTAATGTTGATGTATTAAAATTCATTAGTTATTTCTTCCTTGTTAGCTATATCTTCATATCCCATTTTTTTCTTCTATAAATATTACATCTCTGCTTTCACATATTCTCTTTTCCTTTAACCCTCTACTGCCCATGGTAGCATATTTGCTACCATAAGTTTAGCTTTAATTTTTAGCACGAAATTTCATAAATAATGTATATTTTAAGTCATTACAGCAATAATTGCACCTTTAGGTAATATTAGGTATGGCATTTGAATACAGATGACAGCACTAAATAAGAAAAAAAAAATAGTTTGAAGAAGCATGTCTGATAAAAATGGTAAAATTGCAATTACAGTGGTCAGTTTTTGCTATTTTTTTTTCGAATATTTTATTGAGATAAAACTAAATACATAATATATATAGTTATAAAATGAATTACTGCTATTCTCTGCACAAAAAAATCCAATGTAGGTTTGTTTTTCAATGGTAAAATGAGTAATTAAAATCAAGGTAGCAGATTTGCTACCACGGGCGTTAGTGATCATGAGCCCGTGGTAGCATTTTTGCTACTATGTTATTTTCACAGAAAATTTGTATTTCTTAGTGTTAACTTTGTACTTAAGTTACTTGTTTTACTTTTAATTCACATGCTCATGTTATGTTATCAAATAAATCCAAAATAAATTAGCTGAAATTTAAAATTTTATGTTTATTATATGTAAAATTTGGCTATATATAATTATTATTATTTTAGCAGCTATCTTCTTCGGGTCAGCTTTTTCAAAGACGCAAAGGAAAACAAATATTTACTAAAATAGAAAAAAGCACCAAATCTTGAATTTTGCCGATATTGACGACTTTCCGGATACAACAGAGCTCTTCCATCTCCATTACATTATTTTAAAATGTTTATATCACCCGATATTATCAAATTACTGGTAAGACGATGGGTGCCCCAAAAAATTGGGACCCCCCGAAGGGGGCCGCCTTCCGGTCCCAGGCTCTTTCAAGCCCATTTGTCCCTGCAGGGAACCGCCCGCAAGACAAACCCCGCGACGCGTCCCGAAGGTCACCGCCAGACAAGCCCCGACAAGACGGAACCCCACGAAAACTCCGGCCAAACCGGCGCACTGCCCAGCGCACGTCACGCCGGGTATTCCCAAGGAAGAGATGAATCGGTCGCATACGACAGTCCTCACCACCCAGCTAGAAGAACCAAATGGTCCCTTCTTTTGTTACCCGACCCGGTACGTCTCGTCAGCCCGCAGGAACCAGACACCTATAAAGGAGCTGGGCCCACGAACCCAAACGAGGTTTCCCGAGCCGGAGTTGCTTTATGGAGGTCTCACAAGATCAAATACTATTTTCCGGCAAAGACATTTATGCGAGCCAACCGATGTGAAAGTTATTTAGAGGCCTCTAGCAGGAAGACCCGGGACGACGGGGAAAATCCCTCAGGATGTAAAGCGTCCCTGCTCCGGGCTTTTCGCCCAGACTTCCCATCTCGACCGACGGAACCCCTCGCGGATCATGCCGGGAGCCTGAGAGCCCAGACTAGGTGCCGTTAGCGACCCCAGGCGGGCACGGAAAGTTCCACCTAGACAGAATAGACTCCGCCTCGCTAGGGGGTTGGAGAGTCCGGAGTCCCGCCCGATCCCCGCGACTTGACTCCACCCGAAGGTGGAGAAGCCACGGGAGGCCGGCAAGAGCCCGGCTCCCTCTACCTTACCTCACGGTCGTCGAGGGTACCTACGCACGAATGCCCATGACCCCGTGCAGTGACCGACCGCTACCTGTTATTGCGTTTGAAAGTTAGGTGGAGACACCTCTAGATCCTCACCACTGGGCGAGGTAACCTCCAGTAGCGCACAGACACGCAGGATCTGGGTCGGACCAAGAGTTCCCCGAAGGTTCGAAGCGCAGCCGCGTTACCGGCGAACCTCCGGCTCGGTTCCCTGCGGGAATAGCGTTCAATGGCGGACCTGCCGGCCGACCACCTCCCAGGGGTCACGACACGACGTAGAGCAACCAGAGCCATACTGGCCTCCCCACGCGACCTGCTCCCTGGTCAACGGGGGCGCCACCAAACCCTACCCACCTTAGGGTCGGCTCACAACTTCTTCAGCTGCGGTCCTTGGCGGGATGAGCCACCGGAGTCAAAAAGTAACTCAGGCGTTGTCCGAAACCCTCGCCCTTCGGTTGTTCCGGGAGACCCTGCATGGCGGTCCCGCGAGCCCCGTCGTCACTAGCGAGTCACCAAGGACTTCCCTCTACAAAGCCCGCTCTGTCACTTTAGGCTCCTTCTTAGTCAATTGGTGGATGGGGTCCTATCGCTTTAGCTAGTCTTTGCCCGGCGACACCGTCCGGCCCTAAGACCGGCACCGGGATCGACCTATGGACCGTCGCTATCCGGCTTGCCCAGAAAACCCGGGTGCCGGGGGTTTGCATGTGTTACGAGCCCGAAGACTTTACGACCCATACACAATGTCCGTTACCCGTGGCCTGTCGACCGCACAGATTATGAGATATATATAATCTGTGGTCGACCGCAAGTCTCTCTAGGAGGTAGCGACTCGTCCCCATCCGGTCCCCTCGCATTCGTACACAACGAACTCGGCCGGGCTTCGGGTCTCCTTTCCCACTCAAGGGATCGGTTCCGAACCACCCGGAGGGGCGGCCACATCAAATTACTGGTAACAGAAACAAATTTGTACAGTGTTCAAGTAGCAGGGATTTAAATCATGTTGATGGAATTTGAAAGGGAGCAATTTCTAGGTATGTACATTCGAATGGGACATGTTCGGATACCACATATAAGAAGATACTGGGAAGATGGAATAAGGTATGAACAAGTTGCTGGCGTTATGTCTCGAAACAGATTTGAAAAGATTTTAAGATATATACATTTTGTTGATATTTTAAGTGTTGATGATACTCTGCGACTTGATAAATGTTGAATATTGCGCCCATGGTTATCAATGTTGAGTGATAACAAGCTGTCAATACCAGAAGAATCTAAGCAGTCAATTGATGAAATAATGATCCCATTTCATGTGAGAGTCTACATGAAACAATACATGGCAAACAAGCCTCGTAGTAAATGGGGATTAAAATTATTGGCAAGTTGTGGACAATCCGGTATTTGCTACGATTTTGACGTCTATACTGGACAGTCTAAAGGACATTATGGGGAACAAACTAGTTATGAATTAGGATTAGGTGTAAGCGCTGTTTTCAACTATGCAGCACACTGAAAGCCTCAGAGAAAACTGCATATTTTGCGGACGGAAATTGCTCGTCAAACGTGGCAAATGAGGTGCGTTCGTACTATAACTAGTTTTATAATTATTTTTTGTACCCCATATTGTACTGAATGTATATATTTTTTAACTTCATAATTGCATAGTCTATAACATCATTAAAATGCACTTGCAATAATTTTTTTCCCATTCCCCATAATGTAACGGAAAACTTTTGACTGTCCCTGTAATTAAACTATGCATCCGATTTTCATGAAATTTGAAATGGCTTGACAAAATTTTGCAACAATGATATATTTAAATTTTCAGACCATTCGGGAGGCTGTAACATCATTAAAACGCACTTGCAACATTTTTTTTACCATTGGCCGTAATGTAACGGAAAACTTTTGACTGTCCCTGTAATTAAACTATGCATCCGATTTTCACAAAATTTGAAATGGCTCGACAAAATTTTGCAACAATCATACATTAAAAATTTCAGACCATTCGGTTGGGTAGTTTTTGCTCTGTTATATGCGGACAGACAGACGGACGGACGGACTGAACGACGGCTATAGGTGCTACGTATTTATATAATTACGAACGCACCTAAAAAGAAGGAAGGGGATCCATCGACTACTCTGTAGCATCGATAGATAATTTTGATGTTATAGCAGTGAAATGGTTCGACAACAGAGGCTGTACTGTAACATCGAACACTGTAGGAGTTAATCCGTTAGCTTCTGTAAAAAGGAGAGTAAAATATCAAAATAAAGAAGTACCAGTACCTTTTCCGACAGTCATTCCTCTTTATAATCAAAATATGGGAGGGACTGACTTGAATGATATGAAGTCATTTAAATATAAGTACCCGTTGAAATTGTATAGATGGTACTTTTACATATTTTGGCACATATTCACGATGGCAACCGTCAGATTATGGTGTCTTTATCGGAGACATTGTAGCCAACTCAAAATGAAACACCCTTACCTTTATTCTTTTTTGAACGAATGAGCTACAAACCTTATCACTGTTGGTAAGAAGAAGGCAGGTAGACCATCTCTCGAGAGTCCAAAAGCTCAGCAGCCTAAGAAAAAGGCTACAAAAGAGGAGCCACCAAATGTAAAATTTACATACTGAAAAATATTTTTACAGCTAAATTGTATATGTTCATAATATGTATATCTTAGTTTAAAATGTGAAAATTGGAAGTATATATTTTATTCACTTTTAGGAAACAAGAACTGGTGGCGTGCATCATTCGCTTACACTTGAACCAAAACACCAAAGATGCCATATTTGCCCAGGAGGAATATTTTTTTCAACTAAATGTCAAAAATGCGACGTATTCCTATGTATAAACAAAGAAAGAAATTGTTTTAAGTTCTACCACATTAAAAAATATCAGCTTTTTCAAAAAAAAATAAAATAATTTTAAAATGTGGTGAAATACTTCATATTTCATCCCAATCTGCCCATGGTAGCATATATGATACCATACAGAATTCCTTTAAGATATAACAAAATGTCATTTATTTTTATTTTTTTATTTTATTTGATCCACGATAGCATAAATAAGGCAAACAAATAATTTTTTCCATAGCAATTTCTTGTAGTGGACAGTAGAGGGTTAAGTCATATAATCTGTATGCTCGCCGATCTCTTGAATATCCAATAAACATTGCTGGTTTTGCTCTTACATCAAATTTCTTTTTATTGATGTCATCTGTGGGATAAAAAAAAGCTTTACATCCGAATATCTCATATGCTTTACTGTAGGTTTATTATTTGACCATAATTCTAATGGCGTTTTCTTTCTCGTAGCTGTTGGAGTAACATTATGTATATAAACAGCTGTTGACACTGCTTCGACCCAAAAGGATAAAGGTAGTTTTGCTTCTATCAACAATTCTTGCTGTATTAATAACAGTATGATTAGCTCGTTTTTCGCTTAAACACTGTCACGTATGGAACTGCTGCTGCTCCATATCTTGCAACTAAAACTTTGAGTCAGTTAGCAATTGATGAGGGTCTTAATTTCCCAAAAGCAAAGACTGTAGTTTTAAGAGATTTTTATGTTGATGATGTTTTAACTGGTGTTGAGAATAGTCAGGAAGGTAATGAATTGCAGAAAATTCTAAAAAAAAGGTGGGTTTGAGTTACATAAATGGTCCACAAATAAACCATCACTATTGAAAAATGCTGGGTTAGCAAACACAATTAATGATAATATGCATAGTGTAGTGGGCAATAAAGCCATAAAAGTTCTAGGAGTAGAATGGCATCCTGATAATAATATGTTCAAATGTAATTTCAGTGATATAGATTATCAAAGTGTCCCTACTAAAAGAATTATTCTGTCATTTGTATCAACGCTTTTTGATCCATTGGGATGGATTGCACCTTTTGTAATTCTAACTAAAATGATCCTTCAAGAACTGTGGAAATTACAATTATCATGGGATGACCCAGTACCAGAAAATATTGATCAAAAGTGGAAAATTTTGTGCAAAGAAGTTAAACTCTTAAATTCCATATATATACCTAGAAAAGTCATCTTGCCCAATTATTCTCGATGTGAACTTCACGGATTTTGTGATGCTTCAGAAAAGGGTTATTCAGCAGTTATTTACGTTAAAACTTGTGATAACTCTAACACTGATGTGAAACTTTTAACAGCTAAAACTCGCGTAGCACCACTTAAACCTATCACGATTCCAAGACTGGAATTATGTGCTGCAGTATTGCTGGCACACTTAATACAGGCGGTTAGAAATGCATTACATATAAAACCTGATTCTGTGCACGCATGGAGCGATTCACAAATTGTATTGTCATGGCTAAGATCAAATCCTAAAAGATGGCAAGTCTTTGTAGCCAACAGAGTATCTGAAATCCAATCCATTTTACCAGCTGAGAATTGGAACCATGTGAACGGAAAACAAAATCCTGCTGATTGTGCATCACGTGGTTTGCTTCCTGCAGAACTACTGTCCCATGACTTGTGGTGGAACGGCCCACTGTGGTTAAGAAGCAATGAGGTTCCCGTGCATGAACCTATTACCATAAATGAAGAAGAATTACCAGAAGCACGTAAAACATTATCATGTGTAATTTCTGAAAATGTAAAAGAACTTGATATTATATCAAAAATATCTTCGTTTTCCAAGTTGCAACGCATATTTGCTTGGCTATTGAGATTCATCTCCAATTCAAAGGTAACACGTGTAGAAAGAAATACATCTTTTTTATCAAGCAATGAAATTCAAGCTGCAACACGCTGCATTATTCGAATAGTTCAACAAGTGAACTTCAATAAAGAAATTCAATGTTTAGAAGCTGGAAAAGAGCCACCTATAAATAGCAGTCTCGTTTGTTTGTGTTCAATTTTAGATGATAACAAAATTTTAAGAGTAGGAGGAAGATTGAAAAACGCACAATTGTCAGAGAATGAAAAGCACCCAATCTTATTACCATCAAAGCACCATGTGACTAAGATCATAATTAAACATTTTCATGAAAAATATTTCCATGCAGCTCCAGAGCTTCTTCTTTCTTTAATTAGACAGAAATTTTGGATCATTACTGCTAGGTCTGTTATTCGGAAAATAGTAAGAACTTGTGTTACATGTTGCAGATATAGAGCTCAAACTGCAAAACAAATAATGGCTAATCTTCCAGCATCTAGGGTAACACAGTCACGACCATTTCATCGAGTTGGAACAGACTTTTCAGGACCATTCATGATTAAATATCGTGCAGGACGCGGACTAAAATCATTTAAATCATATGTGTGTGTATTTGTCTGCTTCGCCATCAAAGCAGTCCATCTTGAAGTTGTAGAAGATCTTTCATCAAAGGCATTCTTAAGTGCATTAAAACGATTTATCGCAAGAAGAGGGAAACCTTTTGAGATTTTTAGTGATTGTGGAACCAACTTCAAAGGTGCAGAAAAAGAAATCAACAAATATCTTTTGCAGTGCAAGCAGAATGAAGAAATAAACAATTTTTTGTCGTCAGAGGAAATACGCTGGACTTTTAATCCGCCTTCTGCTCCACACTTTGGTGGACTTTGGGAATCTGCAGTAAAATCAATGAAATCGCATCTGAAGAAAACCGTTGGTGACACTGTCTTAACCTATCCTGAGTTCCAAACCTTGATTACGCAAGTTGAAGCTTGTCTCAACTCTAGGCCACTGTGTCCCATATCATCTGACCCAACAGACTTAACTGCTCTAACGCCAGGTCACTTCCTAGTTGGAACTTCTCTAACTGCCATACCTGAACAAGATCTAAGTCACAGTCCTTTGAGTCATCTTGATAGATGACATGTGAGACAGTTTATTCTTCAGCAATTTTGGAAAAGATGGAGCCGGGAATACCTGTCTCAATTACAGCAAAGACCTAAATGGCAAAAAAGTCAACGAGATTTAGAAGTCAATGACTTAGTCCTCATCAAAGATGACAACCTTTCACCACTTAAATGGAAGTTAGGACGAATAATAATTGTTCATCCAGGTTCAGACAATAAAGTCAGAGTCGTTACGATCAAGACTAGTAGTTGTGTCATCGATCGTCCAATAGTGAAACTGTGTCCTCTTCCTATAGAAACTAAAAACTGTGAACTCAGAACAGTCTAATATTTTTCTATTTTTTGTATTAATTTGTTTGTGTTATTAATTGTTCTTCCATTATAGTTATAAATTGTAAGCAACTAACTACTTGTTAAAATCCCAGGAGATTTCAACGGGGGCCAGAATGTTTATGTAAGTATCATCTGCTGCATATTCCGTGGTTTCGTGTGCTCCAAATCCATGTAAGTTTCTTGTTCTTTTTTTCCGCATGTGGCAACACTCTGTGTTTTATTCTGTTTTGATTCGTGCTGTTGTAGAATGTGAAAAATGATGGAATGTAGTAAGCCGCTGTTGGCTCGCAAATATTTAGTCTTATAATAAATTCGTGTTTACAGTCCGCTTTGGTGTTTATGTGAACGAACCAGTAGTGTAAGTGATTGTAGTTAAAAACGCAGTATCAACTATTATTTTTGAGCGAGCGCATGCGTGTGTCTGTGTGTGTGTGTGGGGGGGGGGGGTGCAATTCGATGATTAAAATATATAGGGCGTTCTCTATTTTTTTTGGTCCACTGTACCAAAAACACTGTACCACTGTACTGTACTTTTGTATCAGCTTTCATATTTATCATTAAGCTGTCAAGTTGGATTATGAATACGTACATTTTAATCTTCAATCATAAATTTTTAAAACGTTTATTAAGCTAAATAAACACATAATATAAAATAGCCTTTTCATGTTCCACTTTAAGAGGCTACTTCAGTCAGTCGAAAAGACCCGTTCGCTAATGCTAATCCAATGGAAGAAATTTATAAAGATATCTCGGTTGCATTTCAATATTTTTAAATGATTTCTTTTGCATTGGATAGCTGAGATCGATCTGTATGCAGGCCGTTTTTTACTTTTTCGATTTTCATTACAGATTTTTTTTTATGAGGATGTTTTCACTTTCGAAACCGGTTCCAAAAATGAAAGTATCCCCATAAAAAATATCTGTAAACAAAATCGAAAAAGTAAAAAACAACCTTTGTACAGATCGATCTCAGCTGTCTAATGCAAAAAAAAAAAAAAAAAAATCATTTAAAAATATTGAAATGCAACCGAGATATCTTTATAAATTTCTTCCATAGGATTAGCATTAGTGAACGGGTCCTTTCGACTGACTGAAGTAGCCTCTTAAAAGCAGTTCATGAAATTTTACTATTACTTTTCGAAATATCGATTGTTGTATGGCTTAAGATTATTCTCAAATTTATTGCACTTCTGTAATTTAATTCTTCTTTAAAATATCACTCATGGTCTTCATTTTTCCCGGAAATGGTTAATATGTAAATATATTGTCATTCCTACTTAGTGTTAGAGTCAATTCATATACTATTTAAAAAAAAATTAGTTTAAAAATGTGTATTTTTGAAATAATTTTTTAAAACAAATATGAATTTTAACACATACATTTTTTTACATACATCGATTTTTAGAAGCTTCAACTAATGCGAGTACAAAACTACAGCTCTTTCAGTCAAATGTTTTTGAGTTATGTTTAAAAAAATGCTAATATATTTTGTAACGATTACAAATGAATTTAACATCAGGAGTTCGAAACTTTAAATCATTAAACTAAGTAAATGAATGACTTCCTATTTAGTATCCCAAGGTAAAATTTGATGAAAAAAAAAACAAATATGATGTAAAAATTAGGTGTTCGTATAGAAAATTTCAGACGTTTGGTACAATTGCGCTTACGAACACGACCCCCTAAACTTCTTTTTTAAAATCATAAATGGAAAGAAGCATAATTTCCAGTTGAATGGCTATTTCTGTTATATGGCCATTTTTTTCTGTGTCAATTTGGTGATTAAAATGTGTAAGGTCATATTCTCTCTCTCTTTCATTTATTTATTTATTTATTGACCGATTTCATATAGATTTATCATTAGGCCGTCAATCTTGGATATTAATTAATATATTTTAATCTTCAATCACAAATTTTTAAAATTTTATTAAGCTAAATGAACACATAACGTGAAACAGCTTTCTCAAATTATGAATTCATGAAACTTTCATCTTGTAAAGCATTTTTCGTGAATTTTTGAAACTACATTAGAAGATTTACGCAATCATTTAATAAATCTTAGAAGGATTCCGCCAAATAAAATTAATTAATTAAATTTGTAAAAGGGTAAAATTAAATGTAAATAAAAAATTAAATGTGAATAAAAAAAAATGTAAATAGGTAACATTCACAGAAAAAAACAAATATTATGTCAAATTAGGTTCGTATGGAAAATCTCAGAGTTTGGTAGAATAGTACTACGAGCACGACTCCCCAAGCTTCTCTTTTAAAACCATAAATTAAAAGAAGATATAGTTTCCACTCGAATGGCTATATTTTTGCCATATGGTCATTTTTTTCTGGGACAGTTTGGTGATTAAAATGTATAAGGTTTTAATCTCTCTTTCTCTCTTATTTATTTTTGGCCGATTTTATATAGATTTATCATTAAGCCATCATTAAGATTTATCATTGCTGGAAAGGCTTATGACCACTTATTCATGCTATGCACTTCCCGAGCCTCTCCCCCCAAATTTACCACCCGGAGGGCATGAATGATGTCCGGAAAATTTAGAAAAGCGCCCCCCGGAAGGCAAATTTGGGGGGAGGGAGGAAGGGAGGTGCATAGCATGAATAGGTGGTCACACGCCTTTCCAACAATATGTCACGTGGGGGGGCGGTAAAAGTTAGAAAAATGCCCCCCTTTGGGTCTACTATCGCGCCTCCTGGTATAAATCCTCCCCCCTCTCTTTGAAATACCGGTTGCACAAATATGTTACTGTGCAAACTGACTATATAGAAAAGGACTCATAAAATATAGCAATTTTATAAATTTCACTCAATTATTTCCATGTGAGGGCAAGAACTTATTGATACCCCTTGTATTTATTTTCTTTTTTATAGATTTACCATTAAGTTGTCAATCTTTGGTATTAATTAATATATTTCAATTTTCAATCGCGATTAAAAAAAAAATATATATATATTAAGCTAAATGAACATGTAATATAAAATAGCCTTTTTATTTTCCTCTTTAAAGTATTTTCCTGATATTTTACTATAACTTTGCGAAATATCGATAATAAGAAAAAGTTTGCTTTATGGCTTAAGATTATGCTCAAATTTATTGCACTTCTGTAACTTAATTCTTCTCTAACAATATCACTCATGGTCTTCATTTTTCCAAGAAAGGGTTAATATGCAAATATATTGTCATTTCCACTTAGTGTTTGAGTGCCTATTTCTAAATCATCTCCAAATGAGTTCCTTCATCGATGCAAAAACTACGTCGCGTATACTTTCGGTCCCCCATACCCCTTTCCTTTCCAAGTCAACCCCTTAAATTCAAACTTAATAACCTGATAATTACATCCGCTCCTAATTTTGGATTAAGTTTCTGAATTCTGGACAAAACTTAATGAAATTATTTACCACTTTGCCGTTTTTAATGCGGCGATGCCGATGACTTAGTAGACAATCTTTTGTTAATGAATTAATTTACGAGTGATACTGTTACTCGGGAAAGGAGTATTATCTTACTTGATTTGTTGCCAACTCCCACTGCAAAAAAACTGTTTAATTATAAATTTTCGTATTTGATTTCGCGGATTATTTAATGTTAGAGATAATATTAGCTTTCAAGAAAGTTAAATTAATTATATATTTTGTGTCGTGCCGCAGTGGGTCTACTTGTTTGCTTTACTGATTTGTGTTATCAGTTTTCATATTTATACGTAGATATATGTATAAAAGGTAATCAGTAAAATTAAAAGAGTCTTTTTTATTTTTTTTAAATATTGTTCCTTGGAGTTGAATTTTAATTACAAAATAAAAGGAAAAGTTTTTATCCACACTTCTTCTACCATTAAATCCCCTTTTCCTAAGAATTAAAAGAATGGCTTTTATTTTTTAAATATTGATTTTTGGAGTTGAATCTTAATTACAAAATAAAAGGAAAAGTTTTTATTTACTTCTTTTACCATTAAATCCCTTTTCCAAAAGAATTATATTTATTTTACATTTTTATTTTCAATTTGTGATTACTTTTAATGAATTATGAACTATTAGTTTAGATAGAGTCCTAGTAACGCTTTTAGGTAGATTTCGTATGAAATACTACCTATTGGCGTCGTTCCTATGTTGGAATTTCTAGAAAATTTTTGCAGATCTACACTGATCATGACCCCTAGAACCCAAAACCACCCTCAACTTTATCTATCTATCTATCTATCTATGTATATATATCACTTTCTTCTGGACACGATAACTTCCACAATTCTGCACCAATCTCTTCCAAACTGATACATAAAATCAAGGGGCATAAAATCTCGGTCAAGTTCGTCAATGGGCAAAATCGGACCAAGGGGATGGAAATAGGGAGGGGTTTTGTGAAAACCGAAAACTCCCAATAACTTCTTAATTTTTCTACATATCAAATCGGTTTAAAGTTTTTATTACTTCTAAAAATAGGGCCAAAAATTTATGTATCACAGATTTTTGATAAAGTTAAAAATGGGCTCAAGGGGCGCACAAAAATAGGGTTTTGGGGAGAAAAAAATTCATAACTTCGTCAATTCTCAAGATATCAAATCCAATTAATTTTATCATGAATCTACTTAACATTATCTACAACTTTTATATTCACAAGGTTTTGATAGGACCAATTTGTACAGCAAAAAAAATTAAAAACGAAAACAAAAAGGGCGTTTGAAGAAGAAAAAAATCCATAACTCCCTCAATTCAAAAGATATAAAATCCCCATGAATTTATCATATATCTTCTTAATATTGTCTACAACATCTATACAGACAAGTTTTGGATAGGACCAATTCTTACAGCAAAAACAAATTAAAAATACATAGCGATTGAAGAAAAAAATCATCTTAGTAAGGGTGTATTCAAATCCAAACTGCTTATTTTCTGACTCATTTTACAATTCATTTTTGCTCTCAAAGGCTTCCAATTGGTACCTTTTCTTACTCAGAAACTATATAATGTACCGTAATGGTCAATTTTTTGATAGAGGCAGAATATATTTTAAAACATGCTGTCAAAGTGGGCCTTTTGTACCGAATTTCCCGAAGCGGATTGTGTTGAAAAAATCATCGTATTAAGGGAGTATTCAAATCCAAACTGCTTATTTTCTGACTCATTTTTAAATTCATTTTTGCTCTCAAACGCATCCAATTGGTAGATTCGCTTATTCAGAAACTATATAATGTACCGTAATGATCAATTTTTTGATAGAGGCAGAATATATCTCAAAAAATGATGTCAAAGTGCTCATTTTGAACGGAATTTCCCGAAGCGATTGTGTTAGAAACGAAAAATATTGTCTTACTGTGAAAATAATTGTTTATATATCAAGTTTTAATTAATTGAACGAAAATTAAAAACACAGGTCGCTTATAAATCTCTTCAAAAATTACGTCAACAAGTTTCATATTTTTCCTATCAAAAATGAATCTGGAGTTATGCCAGAAAATTTCGAGTTGTTGAGCATGGAAAAGTATTTTTTTGAATACCGCCCTAACATGATTCTGATAAAACCAGTTAATATAAAAATGAAATAAAAACTCGTCAAAAGCGGCCAGATAAAATTGTTAAAGTGGGTTTATCTCTAATCATGATTTGGTTTTTGTTTGTGAAATTAGTATACTTAACTTCGAAATCTACCTCCGCCTGTAGGCCGGGCCGGCGGGGATTATTTTCCCTCTTGAATGACTGTTAAAAGAAATTATGACTTTTTAACTTTTTTACGTTGAGTTAATAATTTCAGATTACGTATATAGGTTCAAATGGGTTTTCAATGTGAGATTAATTTTAAATTATTTTCATTAGCATAAGTTTTTAAGTAAAAGAAACACAGTAAAGCTTTGATAAGGGAATTAAATACAGCATTGAATTTTTATTGATATGACTTCTAAATTTAAAATCATGGCTTTATAATGATCTCTCTATTCTAAAAAAAGTGTTCCTGACGGTGCCGTAATTGAATGTATTGTGTGATTGTGTCTTTTCCTATATCAGCTTATCCTGCAAAAATTATTGCACATGTAAACAAAAACAAAAACAAAAACAATAATAATAATAATAATAATAATAATAATAAAAACTGATTAAAAAGCGCAAACAAATAAATGTACTAACATTACTTCCAGGTGCATACATATAATATAAAACTATTTAAAATAGATTAAAAATATCTTAAAATACATTAAAAACCACTAATGGTTAACCTTATGGAGAAATGTGTGATAAACACGCTAAAGCAGGCCGTTTTAAATCATAGAATCATTTTAAGCGCTAATTAATGTTGAAATTGGTCAAGCTAGTTTAGTTACACAAGTTTTATAGGATCAAAAAATATGTACAGCAATTTAACCATCTTTTCGCAGGTATATACTCGACTAGATTGTGGTGTGCAATGACCATTTTTTTTTTTAATTTTTTGAGTTTTTTCTTTTCAAATTTGTTTTTCAAAATTTGTTTATCTTAATAGAGATTTAATTCAGCTTTTGAAATAAACGTTTGTTATCTACCGTTGTTAGATTTAAAACACCCCGAACACTGTATTTTCAATTCAAATATATATTTACACATTGTTACTGAAGAAGACAGAAAACTTAAATTAAATTAAATTATTACGTTCGAAAAGCATTTGGTAGCGATATTAACTTCATATTTAAGGTATGTGCTTACCCTCAAATCGCTGTTTTTGCATAAAATTTCGATTTTTTTTTACCCGGCTGTCAAGAAGGGTTATGTGTTTCACGCGTATCTGGGTATGTGGATTTCTTTATACCCTCAAAACATCCCAACAGCTGGATGGATTTTTATGAATGAGGTCTCTATCGATTCATCTTAACCGTCCGATGGTTATAGGCTAGATTTTGTTTTTATAAATTCAAAATGGCACTAGAGATGAAAAAAAAAATTTTACGCACCATATTGAGTGGCATATCATTGGGTAGATCTTTCAAAATGAAGATGATGTTTCATTGACTATTTTACAGTCAGAAGCTCCGTTTAAATATTACACAACCTGGAAGTTGTGTAGGTAGTATCTCTAGCTTTACTGCAACTCTAACCATCATAGACATCTATAGACCTCATCAAAACAGTGTTTATAGATAGCAACTAACACTTAAACACAACTTAAAAGTCATCAATACAAGTAAATAAAAAGAAAAATAGGTAAGTAATATAAAAAATAGTTTCACATTGATGAGAAATAATTAGTTCGCTTTTTACGCAGTCGGGTTTTTTGATTTTTTAAATTTAATCTCTTATTTATTATTTTAAATTAAAGTTCAAACATTTAGGATTCAAAAAATACCCTACTTTTCGTTCAGTGTAATTAGAAGAAAAGTTATAGCACAAAATATAAATCGTAACTGAAGTTTCTGAAACCGGAAGGGACCATTTAAACAGCCACCAAAAGGTAAACAATACATTTTAATACACAAATATATAATATATAATATATAATATATAATATATACACAAATACATAAACACCTACAAATATGGTGGATTTTAAAGTTGTAAACTTTATACATAATTTTTTGTGCCATATTAAAATCTTAATTTGCGTTTTCGGGAAAACTGCGTTTATCATTGTTTACGTTTACGAGAAACCATATTTCTTGAAGAGTTTTTAAGACATTGAAATACAATTTTGTCACAAGTTTCTGCTCATCTATTGTTATGTTATGAAGCAAAACATAGCTTGTAAGTATGTATATATTAACTATTTTTTTTATTCAAAATTTGGTATATGTTACTAAATTTAAAAGCTATTGCAAATCTTTTGCTTCATAACACAGGTAAGTGGCTTGCTAATATATTGTTGAAAAAAAAGTGAAATATATTGATTTCGTTATAGAAGGCTTGGCATAAACGCAATTCTTTACTAAAATTTGACTAAATATTGCCTAAATTTGAAAAGTTAATTAAAATTCCATTAAAAATTTATTTGAATCCATAGTTTTATTCTCTGTTTTAACTAAAAACACACGTGTTTAATAAAAATTTCATATTTTTCAAAAAAGTGCCTCGAAGGTAGGCACATACTTTAAAACGATATTATAACAATTACGTGGTTTTTATTTGTAAAACTCGCACCATATTCGTAATATCAAGGGCATTTGCATTTACAAACCATCAACTTTAAAGCTTCCGTTGGTGAAAATGTTGTCATACTAAAATGAAACTTCCAGAAAACTTAAAAGTTTTCCGAAACTTAAATATTTTATTACGATTACACAAAATGGCATAAATTCCGCAACTTGTCCGTTCATACTTCTTTCCCCCAGATTTTTCTTTCTTTTATTTTCGGAAGCTGGAGGGGATGGTGGGGCCCACAGATTCATAAAAATGTTTTTTTAAGTTATTATTCGTATCTATCATTTAATTTCCCCAAAATCTACTTTTATAAATATCCTAGCGGTGATATTTACTAAGTACTTCATAAATTGTTATTTATGACTTGTTTATTAGTGATAACATCTGGATTATCATTCACTTTTCCTATACTTAAGCGTCGATAACTTTATTTATTCTTTCCAGCTTATCTTTTAAAATTAGTTTTGTATTGAACTTTATTTAGAAACAGATTTTTCAGCTTTTGATCAAAATTTAGATAAAAGGCGAGATAGCTTTTCTGGCTTATCTCCCGCGACCTAAATATACAGTAGTACTTCAGGTGGAACAAATATATCGGCCAGTGTCCGAAATATTGATCAATATTTCGAAAGCTGCTGAAATGTCAGTATTCTAAAAAATAAAATTTAATAAGTTTGATGTTTTAAAAACTTTTTTAGTGATTTATTTTTAACATCTGCTTTACATTGGCCAATGTCGTAAGAATTATTTTTCAACATTCAGGGATAGCTATCGACATTCTTAAAACCGATATCATTTTTTGGACATTTTAAAATATCTATTGATATTCAGCATATCTGAAGAAGTTTGTAATCTATCGACCTCCCATTTGTACAGTTTATATCAAGAATCGTGTTATGGATGCGCCTTAAATTTGCACAGATGGAAAATGTCTATATAGAAAAATTTCTGTAGGAATATATAATTTATTATATAGGGAAAATTCTTTTCAAAATCTTTATATAGATATCTAAAGGTATTACTGTAGAAAATTTTCCTTAGTACATTTTATATGGAAGTTTGTGACCTATAGAAAAATTTCTTTAGAAACATTTTATGTTAAAATTTACAGATCTTGCGAAAGAAAACATTCATAAAGAAAGCTGCAATTATTGCTCTAGAATAATTTGTATTTATGTTTGTTTAAAACTTCGTTATTTTAGATAATAATTTCGTTAAACATTAGTGAAATAAGAATGCTGGCAACATAGTACATGTGTTTGTTTTTCTTTCTTTAACTCTAGATTATAGAAATAATAAGCGGAATACTGTCTACGACGGAAAATGTTCTCAGTCCCGATAGATTCTGGATTAGACAGGGTTTACTGTATTTTTCACACAAGAATGATAAGATAATTTTAATATACAGTCACACTCACTTTACACCGAAACACGATACAACAAAATTCAAACTATCAAGAAAACTTAATTTTGATTTGGTTGATCTATTATTTAAAAATAACTGAATAACGAAAACTTTACAAAGAAGTTATTCTAACGGAAAGTTCTTTATAACGAATTAAAATTATACTGGAATTGGATTTGTTGAAATTTTGTGGCGAAATCGTGTCTAGTTCCTGCGAAGATCTCGTTATAAATCCTGTCTACCTAATGTGCTAATAATATCTAATAACATGGTATTTTTTTAAAAAAGGATAATACAGTAAAACCTCCGCAACGGGCACTCCCGAATAGCGGGCATTTTTGTTTAGCGTAAACCTTAAACCTTTTCGGTCCCTAATACTATGTTCACACTACGATACTTAAGATATCTTAGGCCGCCGAACTCTCTTAATTTTGAGGTGGTACCCTCCCGGAATTGGAAACCTGTTCACATGGAAAAACTCACTTAAGATAACTCAGTGAACGTCACTGTGTTGTTTGCGCATGCGCTTAAGATAAAACCGCCCGCAACACCCAATCAGTTAATGCGAAGCTTTACAGCCAGCGAGAGTGAATGGTCGTGACTGTCTCTAGCCCGAAGAAAGTTGAAACTCTCTCAGAGAGTTTGTGGAACTCCCTCAGAGAGTTCGGAGGTTTAAGAGAGTACTGATAACGCAGTGTGAACAGGGTATTACGCTTACATATTTTTACTTCTATAGTGGATAAAATATCCGTCTTCCCGAGGTGTCCGTTATTCAGAGGTTTTACTGTGTATGCAACGTAAAAGTCTCTACTCAGAAGACATTAACAACTGTCTCAATGATAATACGATACTAAAGGCACTTAAAATAATCACCATAAATAATTACTTTACGATTCATTAAAGGAGTCAGATACACAAAAATCATCAAATTAAAAAAAAAAAAAAATAGATTAAAAATTTCTCTGCTGTTTTCTGCTTAAAATGACGTTTAAATCAGGTTTCTATCTTAATTAGAACAGGAAATATTAATTTTTTCGTTTTGGTTTGTTTTCAAAATTTACCTTTCAAGCTATGGTTGTCATGGAAACGACTTCTTGTGAAATTGCGTTTTTCTTCATGATGAGTTTTTTCACCAGTACTCTTATTTAAATTGTTATAAATCAAGAACCGTTACAGATAAATGGTTCAAACTTGGAACATGCCTTTTTCAATAGTTTTACTTTAATTTAGATTCAGCAAATTAAAAAATAACAATAACTTTTGAAAATATGATTTTTTTTTTTTTTTTTTTTTTTTTTTTTTTTTTTTTTTTTTTTTTTTTAAAGTTACATCATTTTTTTCCTAATTTTTACTTTAAATATTTTTAATTTTTTTAATTAATATTTTTTAAAATGCTGAATCTAAATTAAAACTTATATATTTCTGTTTATATAAATGAAAAAAAATTAAATTCTACAAATAATATTTCGAGTTATAACAATTTTTATCTACCCCACTTTTTTAACAAAATTTAAATGAAAATTTTTTTAAAAAAATTATGAGAAGTTTTATCATGTGATTTTGTTTACAGATGATATAGTTAACCATCACAAAAAATTTCAAAATTTTAACTCAATAAATAATTTTTTTTTGAAAATGTGTCCCGGACCCCCTTAAGATAAATATATACACTAACTGGTCAAAAGTCATCGCAACACTTCGATTTTAGACGGTTTATCGAATATCTACAGAATTTCACGTTTTATAACACAAAATTTCTACTCCCCTGTAGAGATTTATATTATCCAAAGTTTGATTGAATTTACATCTTTAAAAATACATTAAATACTTTTGGTGTACGATCAGAGCGTTTATTACAAAATAGAGAGTTTTAAGGCAAAACTCATTGCAATTTTTACAAAATATGTTCTAATCTAATCTATGCTTTCTTTAATGTTAAATTTTCGTTTTATTGCACTTAAAGTCAGAAACTGAAAATTTGAATCTCTAAACGAAACATATCTTTTGCATTAAATAAAATTAGAACAATCTCATTCAGAGATCTCCTTCAACTCAAAATTTCTACTCCCCTCTGTAGAGATTCATGTTATCTGAAGTTTGAATGAATTTACATGTTTAAAAATAAATTAAATACTTTTGGCGTTTAATACAAAATAGCGGCTTTTAAGGCGAAACTCATTAAAAAATTTAGAAAATACAGTAAAACACCATTTATACGTTTCTCATTTATATGTCTCTTACATTTATACGTCGTTTCAGCACGGTCCCGATACATCCCTATATGTTTTGATGTTATAATTTTTCGTTTATACGACGCATAACATCGGTTATACGTCGTTTTTTCATGCCGTAACAGATTTTCTCAAAATTTTCCACCCAGCGTTGTTCTTTTTTCATTTCTGGCAGCAATATTAAGTAGCGAAGAAGAAGAAGAAAGTGAAATTATCACACCTTCTTTCAAACATGAGTTGTTGAACTGCACTGACGCGCTTAGAACCTTATTTGTTTTTCACAATACTTGTGAGGAAATTGTCCAGGAACTTAACTCCATACAAATGCTTTGCTTAAGTTTCAAAGTGAATCGCCACGTCAGAGGACGATTAAAGATTATTTTAATTAAAGTCTATTTGTACAGTTGATAATAGAATACAAAAAGTGTAATTCAAGTTTGTGCAAGTGATATAAGGTTTGATAATTCTCACTTTTATTTTTCAGTTTTAGAAATTTGTGTTTAATACTTTTTTTTTCAAGGTTTTAACCTTTTTTTTTTCAATATACAGTGGTAATTTTCGGTTCTTCTTAAACAACCGAAAATGGCAGCAAAATTAAATTTGTATGATTGCAGCATTATATTTTTACTATCAATAATTTTATACTTTAGGAGACTACAATTTCGATTGTAAGTCTTTCTTGGTTATACGTCGTTTTAGAACGGTCCCCTGAAAGACATATAATCGGGGGTTTACTGTATATCATAATCTATGCTTTCTTTCATGATAAACTTTGGCTTAAATGCACTTAAAGACAGAAACTGAAAATCATATCTCTAAACGAAACATATATTTTGAGCTAAAAATAATTAGAACAATCTCATTCAACTTCGGTTTTACTTCGAATCAAAACAAGCAAATTCTCATCTATTAAAGACAAACTCAGCCAGAGGGACCAAGGGCATTTTAATATTAGCATCCACTCCTCAACTTTTATTTTCTGTGTCCACCCTAGCATTAAGAACAACTCCGCACAAAAAAGGAAAAGATACCGTGTCCGAAAAATTTAAACAGTTGCAAAGTATCGCAGATTTAAGGTATGTGCCTACCCTCAAATCGCCGTTTTTGCGAAAATTTTCGTTTTTGTGTTTATAATTTTAAATTAAAGTTGAAACATTTAGGATTCCAAATGTGCTTTACGCTTAATTCAGAGATAATTAGAAGCAAAGTTATAGCCCAAAATATAAACCTTTAAACATAAGTTTCTGTGCTATATTCAAATCTTAACTTCGTTTTCTGGAAAACTGCGTTTTTCATTGTTTACGTTTACAAGACACCTCATTTATTACAATAGTACAGGCAATAGAGACCGTATAGGGACTCTACCTAGCAAAATTAATGGTAGTACTGGAAATCGACTTTCTAGATGTTTTTTGGATCGTCGCTGAATCCGAATTTGTAACTTCCCACCAAAATTTCCCCCGGCAACCCCCCCCCCAAATTTTGGTAAAAAGCCCCCCCAAAAAGGTTTTTATTAAAAAATTCCATTTTTTTTATTGTTTTAGGGAAAAGTAAGTAGAAATTCAGAAAATAGACAAAATTTGCAACAAATTAGATATATGACATTATGACTTAGGATGAAGGGGAAGGGGGGATCTGCCTCGGAACATGCGCCGCTGTGCTGCGTGGACTAAGTTGCGCAATTCCACTTAATCACTCACACGTTTACATTAGCCCTCCCATCTTCCCTCCGAACTTTCTCTATAAGGTTTACTTTAAGTTTTTTGGGTCGCTGAATCCGAATTTTTAACTTACCCCCAAAATTTTCCCCTCCGACCCCCCCCCCCCCAAATAGTTGTTTTTAACTTAAATTTTATTGTTTTAGGTGAAAAGCATTACAAAATTCAGAAACTAGACAAAATTTGCAACAAATAGGATAAATGACATTATGACGTAGGATAAACGGGGAGAGAGGGGGCTGCCTCGGAACATTCCCCGCGCGCTTTTCTCAAAAACCAAATTTTTCAAAAAATCAATTTTTTGGGGGGTTGCCGGGTGAAATTTTGGTGGGAAGTTACAAATTCGAATTCAGCGACCCCAAAAATATAAAGTGAGTTGAAATCCAGAACTAGTATTAATTTTGCCAGATAAAATCCCCTATTGCCTGGAGTTCATAATTTAGTGCACGTAGCGCCGCAGTGCAAGTTTAGAGGCAGCCCTCACCCTCCCCGTTCATCGTAATTCATAATGTCATATATCTTATTTGTTGCAAATTTTGCCTAGTTTCTGAATTTTGTAATGCTTTTCCCCTAAAACAATAAGAAATTTAAGTTAAAAACAACTATTTGAGGGGGGTTTCGAGGGGGGGAATTTTTGGGAGAAAGTTAAAAATTCGGATTCAGCGACCCAAAAGTCTTAAAGTAAACCTTATAGAGAAAGTTCGGAGGGGAGATGGGAGGGCAAATGTAAACGTGTGAGTGGTTAAGTGGAATTGTGCAACTTAGTCCACGCAGCACTGCGGAGCATGTTCCGAGGCAGATCCCCCCTTCCCCTTCATCCTAAGTCATAATGTCATATATCTAATTTGTTGGAAATTTTGTCTACTTTCTGAATTTCTAGATACTTTTTCTCTAAAACAATAAAAGAATGGAATTTGTTAATAAAAACCTTTTTTGGGGGGCTTTTTACCAAAATTTGGGGAGGTTGCCGGGGGAAATTTTGGTGAGAAGTTACAAATTCGGATTCAGCGACCCAAAAAACATCTAGAAAGCCGATTTCCAGTACTACCATTAATTTTGCTAGGTAAAATTCCCTATTGCCTGGACTACAAAGTTTTTAAGATATTGAAATAAAATTTGGTCACAAGGTTCTTCACATCTATTAGTATGTTATGAAGCAAAATACAAGTTTTAAGTTTGTATATATTAATTTAAGAGCTGTTTTTATTGAAAAATACACATTTTTTTAAACAGAAAATCATATTTTGTATACAAAATTTGGTATATATTAGTAAATTTAAGACGTATTACAAATCTTTTGTTTCATAACACAGGTAAGTGGTTTGCTAATATAGTGTTGAAAAAAAAAGTGAAATACATTGAATAGATTTTGTTATAGAAGGTTCGGTATAAACGCAATTCTTTGCTAAACGTTGACTAAATATTGACTAAATTTGAAAAATTAATTAAAATTCCATTAAAAATTTATTTGAATTCATAGTTTTATTCCCTGTTTCAACTAAAAACACATGTGTTAGATAAAAATTTCATATTTAAAAAGAAAAGTGCTCCGAAAGTAGGCACATATCTTAAAGAAATTGTCACGTGCAATTAACCCTTCGAGAGCACAACAAGTCATTTTGACCCGCAGAATTTCATTCACTTTTTTAAGTACTTTTTCATCTTTTGACCTTAGAACTTATCATTCACCTTTTTAGCAGTTTTTTAGTACCATAATTGAACTGTAAAATTCAGCTTGAGATTTTAATTTATTTAAAAAAATTGAATATTTAGCGCAACTTTTAAGAAAAATTAATGTATTTGAAAAAGTAGCCTTTTTTAAATACATTGTTACTCTATTGAAATTAATTACTACGTTAAAAATAATAAAACGATCTTAAAATACAGTTCATACTATATTAACAAACTATAATAAAATCAAAATATTTGGTATAAACTAGCGGAAATATATAGCTTGATGAAAGTCAAATTAAACCGGCGCGGCGTGCTACGGATGGCGAAAAATGAGGTGTGGTGTGCCACTGAAAGGTTTACATATTTAGATCAGGGGTGCCATTTGAGGGGGGCTGGGGGGGGGGCAAATTTGATTTTTCGGAAAATTTTCATCAATTGTCAGACTCAAACAAAAATTAAAAAATTGCTCAAACGCTATAATAATTTATCAGATTTGATTGCAATAAAAACACAAGCATTAAATAAATGCTTTATGCATGGAAATTAATAATTATATAAAAAAAAATTTCTATCCGAACTTTCTTAAGGTGAGACGTATATCGTACTTTGGCTAATTTAAAAAATACATGAGAGAAATTTTCTTTTATCTATTGCTTCTCAGCTCTTGATCATAAGAAAACTAGTACCCTCATGGCTATAAGTTCAGGGATAGAGTTTATTCAGATAGTTTTTTTGGGGGGTGTGGGGGTGGAAGGGGCGAGCATATTCTCATGACTGATTGAATTTCATGATTCTGTTTTCGCTATCATACGACGAAATTTGCGATTTTTTCTGCGGCCGTTTCACGGAATTCACTATTTTTTTTCTGCAACCTTTATCAAAATTGGTTTTTTCTCGCGACATTTGTTGAAATTCACAATATTTTTCCACGACCAACTGACGAAATTCCATATTTGTTTCTGCGATCTTTTGATAAAATTCACAATTCTTTTTTACGATCATTTGTTGAAATTCGTGATTATTTTTTTCTACCACCGACTAATAATTTGTAATTTTTTGCGCAATAGTTACACGAAATTTTGTATATTATTTCACGATCATTTGACGAAATTCTTTTCGATTGTTTGACTAAATTTTTGGGGTTTTTTTGTGCAATCTTTTGACGAGATTCGCTCTTTCTCTCTCAATCCTTTTACAAAATTCGAGATTTTAGTTTGTGCAATCATTTGCCGAAATCTGCATTTCTTTTCGCGATCTCTGATGAAATTAGCAATATTTTCCATGGTCGATTGGAGAAATTAGCGATTTTTTCCGCGACGATTTGGAGATTTTTTTTCCAAAATTTGCGATATTTTTCTGTGACCCATTGACAAATTGATTTTGCGGAATTCAAAAGAAAAAAAATCGAGGACTTTCACAAAATTAAAAAAATTCGCAGAATAATCACATATCCATGAAATGAGTTGAGGAGACAAAATCACGCAGAGCTTTTTTTTATTGCGCGGGATGTTCTCATTTTCTGTGAGATCTGTGCAGTTCTGCACGTTCTCTGTTAATCAAAGAATTTTCCCCTTGTCCTTCGCCAGGAAACTCTTGAAATGGCGGCTCTGTAGCATAGCTGTCAACTTTTACGCTTTTTTAATACGACTAAAATTTAATAAGATATTTTGCCTTATTTAAATTGGACATTTGGACAAAGAAAAATTTTTCTATAAAATTTTAGTGGTAAGAAAAAAGCGTAAAAGTTGGCAGCTATGCTGTAGAAAAACCTGAAAAAAAGAAATCGAAAGGGACTAGAAAAAAGTTCCATTTTAGACAAGTCTCTGTCTTAGCAAGTATAATTGTATAATGTTTTTTTCATCGAAATTTGATTTTTTTCCACTTTGACAAAGAATTGTGTTATAGACAGGCTTCACTTTCACAAGTTTTACTGTAATACATCTCTTTTTAGAGCTATACTATAGAGTGGATGGTTTAACAGTCATTGAGGATACCTGTAAAAATGAAACCTGTAATAGAATCCTGTCTAAAAAGAAAATTTTTCATATTCAAATATTAAAATTGTACCTGCTAAGACGGAAATCGGTTTAAAACGAAATATTGGTTCATGCGTTTACGTATTCAAAATTTTTACTGTTTTTGTAAGCATGATTCAGTTTAAGTTTGTCTTTCGGGAAGGGGGGGGGGGGTAGACGCCCGGATCCTACCCTTAGCTATATAACTTCCCTCAAAAAAATCTCCCCCCCCCCCCCTCCAAGAAAGTTCTGAAATGGCGACCCTGATTTAGATATGAATCAATAAAAATATACATATACACTAAAACACACACACACACACACACACACACACACAAATGCAGTAAAACCTCGATTATCCGAAGTAATTGGGACCCCTCTTTCAGAAAATCGAAATTTTCGGATAATCGAGAATGCTTCAATTTTAAGATTAAGGAGAAATATATGCAATAATTCTTATTATGGTAACAAGTTCTTAATAAAAATAAAACAATAGCAAAATAGAAACGAGAATAAATTTCCTGAATTTTAATTTTGATATTAAGTACTTTTTATATATATCGCAAGGGTTTGAAAAAAAAATGTTTTGCTTGTCGCAGTTTCGACTGCTTTTGCTTTGAAGCTGTAACACGGAGTTTTTTAACATTATTAGTTCACCAGTACAGTGATGCAGCAGTTGGGCGATTGTCACCACTAAATTTTTATCGTATTCTTCGCCTTTAAATGTCTCAGAAATTCTATCCTGAAATAAGATGAAGAATACTATTAAAATTTAGCGGTGTCAATTGATTGTTTGGTGCTACACTGTTCTATCACTGCCAGTATCAGTCTTTCTGCTGCTCCAGTCATGCCAAGCCTTTTTGCAAAACATTCAAAAGCTTCAGAATAGCTAATTTGTTCGTTTTCTTCGTTCCACTCCGCAGCTTAGGGAACTGTTAAATGCAAAGGAACTCTACGAAAGGGGATCGAAAATATTTATATGTACTCGTAGTTCGAAAAGGATCGCTTGCACACAAAAAATGTGATAGAAAAAAAAATGGATTTCGGTTAACCGAGAGTTTCGGTTAAAAGAGTTTCGGATAAAAGAGGTTCTACAGTATATTGTAAAAAAAATTATGTACCGTTACTCCATAAAATTGGTGGCAATCTTGCTGCCTCCATTTTATTGAGAAATTTAACCGATATAACAGCTGTTACGTTATATTACACCAGTTATATCGATTTAAATTACCTATTATATAAGTTAAATTACCAACTCCATAAAATTGGAGGCAGCATGTTACCACCAATTTTATGGAGTAACGTTACATACATTTTTTACAGTGTATATATACACATATAGGACAATGAAATGGGTTTTTTTTGGGACCCGCATTTAAAAAAAAAAACCTGTATGTAGAACATTTTTAAGTTCAGTTTTTGGTGTCTTGTAACAATTTTTTTTTCACTTGGAGTTAAAAGCGCATTATAATTATTTTCTATAATTCGATTTTTTTATAACTCGGAATATTCTCTCCCTTACAATTTCGAGACATCGAAGTTTCAAAGCTTCATACAGTCATAAATTGAAAAAAAAAACTGTAAATTGAATCTCAAGATGATTGGAAAAGTAGAACGATTTTATCGAAAGAAAATAAAGACTTTACTCGAAAATCAAAACAAGTAAATTCCCATCTCCTAAAGACAAAATCAGTTAGCGGAACTAACGGCATTTCAATATTAGCATCCATTCTTAAACTTTTATCTTCTGTGTCTACCCTAGCATTAAGAGACCTCCGAAACGACAGGGAAAAGATACGGTGTAAGAAAGATTTTGACCGTCTTAATGTAGCGCAGATTTAAAGAAACTACCATGTGCAGTTAACCCTTCGAAAGCACACCAGGTTATTTTGACCCGTAGAATTTCATTCACTATTTTTAGTGTTTTTTACCTTTTTTTAGAATTACATTAGCATTTGCCATTCCTCCTTTTCAGCAGTTTTTTAGTACCACAATCGCAATTTAAAGTTAAGTTTGAGATTCTAAATTACATAAAAAATAAATAAATAAATAAATAAAAAATAAATAAAAAAAAAATAAAAAAAATTAGTGAAACTTTTAAGTAAAAATGGCATTTTTGAAAACATAGTCCTGTTTAAAGAAATTTTTCTCAATTGAAATTAATTCCTAGATTAAAATTAATGAAACGATCTTAAAGTACAGTTGAAAAGATATAAAAATCAATAATATAATCTAAAACTTTGAGGTAAACTGCTGGAGATATATCTCTATAAAAATTAGCTTATGTCAGGGATTTTCAAAAAATAAAGTATTCCAATGAAAGATTAATATTTAGATGTGATTAAATACAAACATACATACATTCAAACACACACGTACACATAAAGATGACCACAAATAATACATATACAAGAATGAAATGGTTTTATTTTGGGACTGCATAAAAAAATAAAAAAAATAAAATAAATAAAATAAAATTTGTGTATCGAACATTTTTAAGTTGAGTTTTTGGTGTCTTTAAGTAAATTTTCATTACTTGGAGTTGAAAGTGCATTATAATTACTAATTACTTTCTTAATTCTAAATTTATAACTCGAAATGCACTTTTTCTTAGAATTACAAGAAATTGAAGTTTCAAAGCTTCATAAAGTCTGAAAAACAAAACAAAACAAAACACACACACACACAAAAAAAAAAAAAAAAACTGTAAATTGAATCTCAAGATGATTGGAAAAATAGAACGATTTTATTGAAAGAAAATAAAGACTTTACTCGGAAATCAAAACAAGTAAATTCCCATCTCTTAAAGACAAAATCAGTCAGCGGAACCAACGGCATTTCAATATTAGCATCCACTCTTCAACTTTTATCTTCTGTGTCCACCCTAGCATTAAGAACACTCCGCACCGAAAGGGAAAAGATACCGTGTCCGAAAGATTTGGACCGTCGTAAAGTAGCGCTGACCGCTGGCACCCGTCGACTCGTAAACATCGATTTAGGAGATCGTAAAGACAGCTTATGGACGTCCCCAGTCTTGCTCCGCTGATAGGAGAGCTGAATGTGTGACGGAAACCTGTTAGGAGTGGGTTGCTGGATTTGGCGCCAAACATGTTGCTGTGAAGTCGTTGGCGAAGGTGAACTTTTCGCGACAGGGTTGTTCACAATTACAGTGCTACCTCGATTATCCGAGCTAATTGGGACCGCTAGTACCTTGGATATCGCAAATCTCGGTTAATAGAAACTGTGCATAAATACTCGCCGTGCTTGCGAATTTAACATCTCTTAAAATAAAAAAAAAACAATAGAACGTTTTTTTTAATGATAAAAACAAATATATGTAAAGTTTTGTTTCACAGCTTAACAAATATTAAAAGGAAGTCAACTACTAGCAGCAAGTTTTAAAAAGCAAATAAAAAAATTTACGAAAGTTCACACGGCTACTGGAGCAGTATTGTTCGCTATTGTCTTATCAAGGTGCAATGTTTCTTAGAAGTTGAGTGATTTTGGGGGCGGAAAAGCCTTTATAGCCTGAACTAAAAAGCGTGGTCTTTTTCAAGGCTCATTCACACACACACACACACACACACAAATCAGACTTCGTTATTGGCTGGCTCGGTTAACAGAAATCTCGATTAATGGAATCTCGGTAAATTGAGGCTCTACTGTATTTTCATTTGTTGAAAAAGGTGTTAACCTCTTCAGAGACGATTTTTTTATGGTGAGAAAAAAAGACTTAATTTTTTTTTTCGATTTATTCATTTTATATTAATAAAAATTCAAAAAAAAAAAAAAAAAAAAAAGAAAAAAAAAACAATAAAAATTCACATACACAAAATAATAACAACGTCCACACTTGAGGCCGCTGGCCGTTAAGGGGGCTGGTCACTCAGCTTCGGAATTCTCCTCTGTAATGTTAAGTCTATAGACTTTTGATGCATTCGTCTATTTAAAATATCTCTGGAAATTCATATTTTTGACATATTTTTTCTGTGTTCTCTTCTTAAAGGATGTCTCTTTTTTTCTTAGTTTTCAAAATATTTCTAAAATCTCTGCTGAATTTAATATTTTATGTGTTAAAAGCGGGTGAACTGTGAGTAAGATTTTAACCCTTCCTATAAAATGAAGGCTATACTTCAGAAATATTTTGAGAACTAAGAAAAAAGAGACATCTTTTAAGACGTGTACACAAAAAATAGAGCTTAAAAATATTAATTTCCCGAGGAGATATTTTGAATATACGAAGGCATCCAATGCCCATAGACTTTACATTAGTGAGGGAAAATCGGAAGCTGAGTGACCAGCCCCCTTAATGGTAATTTATGAGAGAAATGATTTCTTATAAAATAAAAAAAACTAACAGTAAATTTCTTTCTTACATTTCTACAAATTATTAAAACTTAATATATTTAATATATCTTATATTATTTTTATCAAATATTAACGATTTGTTCAAATAATCCAACAGCACTAACTGCTGAAAAATTATTTCATGCTTTTTTTTTGTATCTTTAACTGTACATCGGTGAAGTCAAACCATAAAATTTTCACTTCTCTTGTTGAGAGATTCTGTAGTGAATAAGTTATTAGCAAATTTTTGTTCTTTTTATGACTGATAGTATAATTATAATTGTAAAAAACTAAACGTCCAGATATGCAGGGCTGTGGAGTCGGTGCGAAAATGGACGACTTTGACTCCGACTCCGGGAACTTTAACAGATCCGACTCTGACTCCGACTCTTTCGCTCAAAAATAGGTCAACTCCGACAAATGCAGACCTGCTTGTAAAATGGACGACTCCGACTCCGGGAATTTTAACAGATCCGACTCCGACTCCGACTCTTTCGCTCAAAAATGGGCCCGACTCTGACTCCGACTCCGACTCCGCAGCCCTGCACATATGTGGCCAAAGGCGTGAAGAGGTTAAGGTGGTTGGTGAGTCAGATCTCAAATTCCCCTCGCTAAAGTTAAACCTATGAGAGTAAGTAAGTAAGCACCCACCCTGGGAACCCGCTTTTGGCTTATGGTTGGGTGTAACCCCAAGCCCAGGGTAGGGAAAAGTTTTACTACCTGCGGAACCCTTTGGAAACAAATAAGTTTTAAGATTAATTATAACTATTCTAAATATTGTTATGTACAAACGAGGGTTTATAGATTACCCACAACTTTTTAAAGTTAAGTGTTCATATAAGTTCATGTATAAGTTCATACACCTTGTAGTTATAACTAGTCCCATCAAAACCAGCCACCACCACCAAGACCACTAGTGCCTGGACTGGAAATGTCATTCCTGTATTTAATCTGATTCATAAAGGTGGGGCATTGTGTTGAGTTCGCTGTGTGTTTATAATAATTTGGTAAGTTTATACAATTTGCACAGTTTCTGAGATCCTGTTTGTTTATATTCGTGCAACTAGTGGTCTGATGACCCATCGCACAGAATGCGCATATTGAATTTCTCCTGCAGTTACTTTCGGAGTGTCCGTACAATTGACAGTTCGCACACCTGATGTAAGGTCCTGCCTGTAAGGATGAATCCTGCAGTTTCGTAATCCCACATTTATAAGTTCCATGCTCAAAAGTGTGTCTGAAGTTGTGGTATGGTTCTTATTTTTAAAATATCTCCCCAGGAAATTAATATTTTCAACTTCTTTTTTCTGTGTATACTTATTAAAAATTCCGCCATTTTTTCTTTCTTTTTCTTTTAGTTGTCAAAATATTTCTAACACATATGCTCAATTTTAAAATGAAGTGTTAAAATCTTACTCACAGCTTGTACTAAAGGATACAAAATTATAAATTAAGTACATATTTTAGAAATGTTTTGACAACTAAAGAGCAAAAAAAAAAAAAAAAGAGACGTCTTTTAAGAACACAGAAAAAAGAATCTAAAAACATTAATTTTGCGAGGATGTACTTTAAAAAATATGAATGCATTCCATGCCTTTAGGTTTAAAATTAGCACCGAGAACTTGAGATTTCACTGACCAACAGCCTTAAGGGGACGTATCTGGTGGGAAAGGGGAAAAAAAGTACTTATCCTTTTTGTTCATTCAAATTTGGAAATTTCAACAGTATTTTTTTACAGCTCGTATAGGAAGGTTCTTTATCCCTTTGTAAGCTCCCGATTTTTATATCTTTTTCCAGTCGAAAGTTACAAACGAGTAAAGAGTATTTTTTATAATTATAAAAACTTTTCAAAATAACAGACATTACATTACATTACATTAAAAGATAAAAACACTAAAAGCAATTTAAAAGGACGTTTCGGATTAATTCTGAATCCTTCATCAGCTAATTCTTAACGTAAAAGTTAGTAACTATAGTTAATTGTAGTTAAAACAATATACAACAAATAGTTTGTTTTAATAATTTTTTGGCAACTTGATGTAATGTTTTTCTACTTGTTGAACTTTAAAACCTAGTATGACTTTTACGTTAAGAATTAGCTGATGAGGGATTCAGAACGAATCCGAAACGTCCATTTAAATTGCTTTTAGTGTTTTTATCTTTTAATGTAATGTAATGTAATGTCTGTTATTTTGAAAAGTTTTTATAATTATGAATGAATTCAGACGTAATCCTTTTGATTATATCACAGTATTTTTTGTATTTAAAATTTTAGTTATCAAATTTTAAAATACGCATAATTATCTAAAAAATATTTTTAATTTACTGAGGGACAAAGAATCTTCCTATCTACACTGAAGAGCCAAAACAGTATGACCATCTACCTAATAATGCATTGTCTCAGTTTCTGTCTGCAAAAAAAGCTGCACCGGCCTTGGCATGGATGCCACACGTCCTTGGTACATGGCCGAAGGCAGATTGTGCCAGATGTTCAAATTGCAGTCACGTAAATCCGGAATATTACAGCATGGTTGTTTTTTAGCTCTTAGCTGCCGTTCCATGACACCCCAAATCTGCTCTAACATATTAAGGTTTGTTTAGTTAGGCTGCCAGGACCTTAACCGGAATTCAGTATTATATTCCTAGAACCACTCCAGCACAATTCCAGCCCTGTGTCACGGAGTGTTCTCTTGCTAGAAGATTTCATTTCCAATTGGGAGGAGAGATAATATTGTAAGGGTGCAAGAGGCCCCCAATGATGTTCCGATAGTGTGTGACTTTCGTGATCTGTTCTACCATAACCACAGGTCCCTGACATGCCCATTAGAACGTTTTCCAAAACTTAATATCGCCACAACCGGCCTTTGTATGGCCTGCTGTATAAGGGGGAGCAACAGTTCTCATGGAAGAAGGCGTAATTTGAAATGACCATCAATGAGTTGAAGGATGAATCGTGAAACTTATCCATGGTTCAGTCACGATGTTATTGGGCCTAGTGTGGGAGTAGTTGGCGATGGTGCTTGATGAACAGAGGCACATGTCTGGGGTGTTTGCTGCATAGCCTTATATCCAACAGTGTGCACTGAAATAACTCTGCTTGGACCTGTATTGTATTAGGCTGTCAGCTGAGACAATGTCTGTTACCGATTTTTTTTTTTTACCAAGTGGGGGAGCCTCCGACTTACTTTTTCTTTGACAACGCGTCGACGTCCAACGCCATCGCGTCTGCTAATGGTTTCATCGTCATTCATGAACTTTGCATAAGTACTAACGACGGTATGTCACAAACAACCCACGAGTCGAACAGTTTCGTAGATACGCGTTCTGAGCCATTGTGCCATTGAATTCTGCCCTCTATCAAAGTCGCTTATATCAGCAACCTTTCCCATCACAGGCAGAATTAAGCTCAAAAATGATTCTTCATACTCCCTAGCAGTAGTTAAATACTATTCCCACCTGATTACGTGCCCTCCACGTCAAAAAAGCGAGTTCATTGCAAAATGTGGGGGTGGCCATAATGTTTTGGCTCTTCGGTGTACGTGCTGATAAAAAATATTGTCGAAATTTCCAAATTTGAATGAATAAGAAGGATACATTTTTCCCCATAGGATAACATGGGATTCGAATTTTTTTATTCCTTACCAGATAAGTCCCCTTAAACAAAAGTTATGAGGTAATCCGACTACAGAAGATTTCTCCATGGAAATGTATAGACCGTGCGCGATAACTTAGCCGATAAATGACGCAAATGTAGATGAATTTATTCACTAATTAAGGTTGTAACCATCAACAGAAACAAGAAGAACCTAGTTTTTTTTTACATTAAAAATGTATCACATTCATGCCTATTAGAAACTTTTTCTTGCCGTAGCATCGCGAACTCTCTTAAGGGCATCGGACAAGTTATAGCAAGCGGCGGACTATGTGTTTATTAATTTTGAATTGTAGCGACATTTTTAAAAATATAAACAAATTCGTGATCGCATCTTTTTTAAGTAAATAAATAAAAAGTTAATTTTTTTTTTTTTAAAAACAAGTTTGAACATTTATGAAAATTTTTAATATATATTTTTTATTTAACAAAAAGACATGCTTTCTCTTAAAACGGAAAAGAATTTCCATCATGAAGAAGGGCCAGGTTAGTATGCTTTTGAAAACATGTTTTGTTAAATTTAATGTGAAAGATTTACATATGTAAAATTATCTTTTTAAAACATCTTACTTAATTATAAAGTATATTTTAGAGTAAGAAGTAAAACAAATATTTATACATTAATATAAATTTTTCTTTCCCTGATTCTGTTCAATTTCGAAAGGCGAATTCTACAAGTAGAAAAGCAGTTTCGAATGTTTGAAGTCTTAAATATGCAGCAAAAGTTGATTATTTCCTTAAGTTTATATATTATTTTATTTTATGTCATAAATGACCATACCTTTACTTAACAATAGTAATTACAACATTCGGCTTTGGAGAATCTTCGGAAAAGATTATGTGGATACACAAGTATAATAATAATAATAATAATAATAGTGAAAGAATTAAAATTAACTTAAAACCGAAAGTTTGTATATAATAGATAAAAAATTGTCAAAACATTTTTAAAAGGTTATTATTAAAATTAACGTGAAAACATGTTGACATATGTAAAACTATGCATATTTTATTACAGTTAAACAATTTAAAAACACTTCTTATTTATATGAAATATTTTTTAAGCAACGGTAAAAACTAATTATTCATTTGCAGATGCATTAATTCAATTAATTCTATGCAAAAGGAAAAAAAAATCACTTACAACACGAAAAAAGAATACAAATACTGAATTTATGCGAAGTTTGATTTAATCTTAAGTTTTAAATATATGATATGTTTCCAGTAAAACTTATTAATATTTCAATTTAAATAAATAAATAAATTATATAATAAAAACATTCCTCCCATAAGAGGGAAAAAAACCCCATTAAAACTTCAGTAAAAATTATTTAATTCCCCCAAGGCTGCTCATCAGTAACACAAACAATGGATAATAATTAAAATAAAAGCTAGAATAGTAAAATATGTTAAATATATATTTTTTTAATAGCTCGCAGTTACATTAAAGCTTTCAATTTTTTAAACTACGTCTCTGAAGAAAATATGTATTATCGCTCTTTGATAACATATCCGATTAAATGAGTAAATAAATTTAAAGTGGAAAGTCATGTAATAAATAAATAATAAATAGAAAATATAAGATAAAGTAAGATAAAAAAGAGGTATATACCCGGTAGAAGAAGTTTGCCTTTGAAAAGTCTGTTTTTATATTACTTAAAAAAAAAAAAAAAAAATGTTTAGACTAACGCAGAAGTAGATTGACAAATGCAAAAATTATATATGTTTTTTATCCCTTTAATTGAATTTATACACCTTCATAACTATGTCTTTTTTTTTTAAATATAGAAATTTTTTTAAAGGGTCTGGTAAAGTAAATAGTTACACATTATTATTTACGCTCTTAGTCTCAATTTACCCGAAAGAGTCAAAAGGGATTATTTGCTTCATAAATATGCAAAAGAAAATCTTCACATTTTTTTTTCTTTTATTAAGTAAGATGTAAATATATAACGTTATACTTGTAAAGTCGATTAATATATCAATTAAAAATAATGAATAATTCAGAGATTAAATGAGTATTGCTTCAAAAGAAAAAAAAACTGATAAAAATATTTTTTAGTTAAGGATTGCTTCTCAAGAATTGCATAATAGATAAATAATGTAATAAAAGTTGCAATAATAAATAACATTTAAAAAGTTAAAACATAGATAACAGTTTGAAAATATATTTTATTTTTTAGGTTAAGGCTGACAACAAGTTAGTCTGACTTATAAATTCATCATCTGAATAAATAAGTAAATTGAAAATAAAAAAGCAACCTACTAAAAAAAGGACCTAAAAGGGAAATAAACAATTATGTGCGCAAATGATTATAAACCTATAGCTTTACATAAACCAAAACTAAAATGTAGAACCTTTTAAAGATCAGTTACTGGTATGGATTTTCAATAAAATTATTTTAAAATATTGGAAAATGTATAAGGTGTTTTTTATAATGTAAAATATTCACATTTTGAATCAAATCCAAAGAGCTAAGTTTTAGAATAAACTAGTGAATCTACAGATCAGAGGCTTCATTGTCATTTCTATAAATCACTGTTTTTTAATCTTATTTTGCATAATATTTAATATGTACAATCCGCAATAAAAAATAGGTCTATATATATTTGTAAGCATATAAAAGTCATCGAAACTTCCTGAAATTTTAGAAGTGTCACACTAAACACGGTTTTATGAAATGATATTCTGATAAACCGCTTATTCTTGAAAATTTTTCAGAATGAAAAGTGCATTTCTTCAGGAGTACACTTGAATTTTCATTTTTGGATATACTTTGAAATACAGTTGCTATAAATAAAAAATAAAAGAAAAATAAATGCATTTTACATTTCGTAAAAATATGAGAAAATATATTGTTTTATTTTTCTCGAACATATGCATATAATTTCCTAAAAAAATTATATAATTAATTTCGAATTTTTGATGAATGTATTGGCAAAATTTCGAAGCGATCGAATTAATTTAAGTAATAAATATAATTATATTTATCTTTATGTAATGTTATTATTATCTTTATTTAATTTAGTTTATTTTATCTTTATTAAATTTTATTTATTTTCAGTTATCAAGCCAGTAATATCAAGTGCAGTAAACTATTTTTTTTCTGATAGCAATGACACCTTTTACACATTATTCTAAGTAACATATGAGGGACTCACAACCATAGTAGATCAAGTCCATTTTGGAAAAAAAAAATGAGATAGTCCATTTAGAGAAGGCGCATGAAATCTGTTTTGTCCACTCCCACAGTAAAGCAAGTCTTTTTTCACGTACTTTTTCATATACGTCATCTGTTTACAGACTTGATTTAGTGTGGGAGCGGATAAAACAGATTTTATGCACCTTCAAAATAGACTATTTCATTTTTTTTAAAATGGACTTTGTCTACTATGGACTTTGTCTACTATGGACTTTGTCTACTATGCCCCTAATATAATATATTGTATACTATTAAACACTTAATTTAATTATTAATACAGAAAATTTAGCATCCGTAATTTAACATTTAAGGGGACCGGGAAAGCCCTCTCTCCGTCATGTTAAATTCACCAGCTTTATGTACCCTTTTCTCAGAAATGGTGAAAGATAGTTGTCTAGAGTTTTTAGAGGAGTTAGAATAACATGATTTACGTATTTTAACAGACCATTTTTCTTCTAACTGAAACTGAAAATTAATCGATAATAATTTATTGAAAGTTATTTTTAAATTAGCCTTTTTGGTAAGATTTCAGTGGTTAAAATAAATAATACTCAACAAATCATTAAATCCCTGTGTTAAAGTATACAATATAACATAATATAAGTGTTAAAAAAATCTTAGTTCTTAAGTTTAATATATATTGAAAAAAAAGGAACATAAACATGAAAAATCCAAGTTTTGAGAAAAAGTCAATTAAAGATTTAAATGGCCATTAGGCTGTGAAGTACTCTTTGAAAATAATGAATAATTTCAACACTTATTTCTTTATATAAAAACATGTGTGGCACATCGTTGGAAAGATAAAAGGTTAAACTATTTAATGATATAAAAAGTAAAAATCGATTTTTTGGTTGAATTTTGCTTTCCCGGTCCCCTTAAATCAATTATTAAAATGTTCTTTTTCTTTTCAGAGACCAATTAAATTTTTAAATGATCTGAATATCGACAGAAAAATATTATGAAACGAAAATAAATGTTTTATATTTTTCGAAAGAATCAACGAAATTTAACGAACAATTATTCAACTAATTCCGAGTAGATGACCAACATACCTACTTTACAGATTGGATGCTTTTTGCAGAAATTATCGTAAAACAGGCAGTTTAATTAACAGACAGGCTAACAGAAACAAAAAAACTTTTCGTGTCTATGAGCTTCAACTCATGTTTCGACATTAATAATAATAATAAAATTGTTTGATTTGACGAATTTTTTTTTTAAATCTTTTATTCACTTTTACAAACAGAATTAACTTTTTGAAATAGATATAAAATTTCTGATATATGTAAACCCCTTGTACAAAAAAAATAATTTCTGCTTAAAATTTACAGCAAGCAGATAAAATTCCGACACCCATCTATAAAATAAATAGTGAATGGCGCTTTTCTTTGCCTGTAAAAGTAGTTTTTCTTTTACAACAGTTTATTCACCGCAAAACAAACTTTAATTCTTCTCTGTACAACCAATGCTATGACCGCCGTTGTAGACGCAGGGATTTTATTATCTTACAGTAGAGGTATACTGGTGTACGGTGAAAAAAATCTCAGAGCACCACGAAAACTTTAGTCAAATTCATTTAAAGGCTTTACGAATTAACCCCCTCTTAAATGAAATTTATTAATTTCACGATTTACTTTGTGATGAGTTTTAGTGTAATGTTGAGTGTAATAGTTGATTAAATATTAATGAACAATAAAAATAAAGGTTAAAGAATAAGTTTTCGAGAAAATTATTTATTATATTTCTGTTACAAATTATAATAAATAGGGTTTTTTTTTTCATTCTAACACTTTCCAACATTGTTGAAAAATGTTTAGTACTGCGGTTTGTCAGGCCGGGATCTAACTCCCTTAAATATATTCGGTTTGCCATGTAGCCTTTGAAATAAATTAAAAAAAAGAAGTTTAGCCTAAAATGTTATTTTTTTTTATATAAATAAAAGATTTTTATAAAAAAAAATAAAAGAAAGAACGTAACTGTTAAAAATATGAATCCTTTTTAACACTCTTTAATTTAACTTGGTTTTTGCATGTAAATATGGCATTTTTTTAATAGAGAAAGAATGCAATTTATAAAGAATGTTTAATAATATCAGGAATTTATACTACAGCATTTATTTAAAAATAAAAAATAAAAATCAAATCAAATTCCCAGAATGATTTTTATTATAGATAGTAATAATAAAAGACACTCTGAAATGCTATCACTTAAAAATCACCTTTTTAAATATCGAAACATTTTCGATATTGATATGAATATCTGAAAACTTGAGAAAGAAACCCCGGACCTTACCAAAATAATTTACACTTGAAATTTGATACAAAGGAAGTAAATAAAATGTGTCTGACATCCATCTGGAAGTTAAATATAGAATAACGTCTTTCTTTGCTTGTAAATGTAGTTTTTCTTCTCATCGCAAAACAAGCATTAACCCTCTTTGTAACCGATACGCAACCTGATAGAGGAAGCTTGAATTTCAGAAATTTTATTTTTATATTGCATTTAAAAAAAAGAATGTTCTTAACCAATTTTAAAATATATTGAAAAACTTTTTCCATCTTTTCGTTGAATATTTCACGTTGAATTGAAACTTCTCTCGTTCAATACAATAATAAAAATACTTTTAGATTTATGTCGTACATTTTTTAAAATAGACGTGTGAAAAAAAAAATTATATATATAAAATAAATTTTTATTCTACCATAAATTCGAGTAACAATATGGAGAAAAAAAAAATTCATTCATAAATAAACAAAAAGAAATCCTCAGAATTTTCGTGAAATTCTTCTTTTATTTTTATTTTTATTTTCATTATTATTATTTTAAATAAATATGTAAATACACAACATTTTTACGATAAAGTTCATTAATATACAAATTAAAAAACATATAAATAGTAAAAAATATCATTACAAAAAGGAAAAAAATGAATATATTCACAGAACTCCTTTAAAAGTTATTCTTGCCACAAACCTGCTTATAAATACAGGGTCATCGAAAAATAATACCTAGATTAAAAAAAAATCATAACATCGAAACCTTTTATGTTAAATGAGTAATTCTTCCACTACACGATATCTAGTGAACGCAAGTTTGGTTTTAGTTCACCAGAATTCGTTTGCGTGTCTTTGTTATGCGCGGATTAGTTGCGCAGTCGCCAAGGTCAGCCGACGTGTCAGACTGCAGCTGCTCAGTACGATGTTGACCGTGCAACAAAAAGCACAGTGCGTGATTTGGTATGTGGAGTCAAAGTTAATAGTCAGTGTACAGCGGCTTTTTCGGAGAACTTATCCAGGTCAAACTGCTCCTGATAACAAAGCGTCCGCTGACCTTGACGACTGCGCAACTATATCCGCGCATAACACAGACACGCAAACGAATTCTGGTGAACTAAAACAAAACTTGCGTTCACTAGATATCGTTAGTGAAAGAATTACTCATTTAGCATAAAAGGTTTCGATGTTATGATTTTTTTTAAATCTAGGCATTATTTTTCGATGACCCTGTATAAATATATAAAGAAGAAAAATACCTTTTCAAGAAAATTATTTATCACATTTCTGTTAAAAATTATAATAAATAGTTTATTTCAATCTAACACTTTCCAACATTGTTCAAAAGTGTTTAGTACTGCTCTTTGTCTGGTTGGGCTGTAACTCCCGTAAATATACTCGGTTTGCCATGTAATTAACACTTGTTATTGCAGTTTACTATGGGATGCTCGGTATTGAAAATGAAGCGTGTAGCATTAGTATTTTGTCTACAGACACACTTAAAAGAATTCCATTACATTATGGTCTATGGAGAAAAATCGTTTTCAATGTAGCATTTTAATGATGTTACACTATATTAAAATTTATATTCAGTACTAAGGTGAACTACAAGAAGTTTACGGTAGAGTAGGGTGCACATAGTTTTTATCACATAGTTATTTTAATGATGTTACACTATATTGAAATTTATATTCAGCACTAATGTGAACTACATAAAGTTTACGGTAGATTAGGGTGCGCATAGTTATTTTAATGATGCTACACTATATTGAAATTTATATTCAGTGCCAAGGTGAACTACAAGAAGTTTACGGTAGAATAGGGTGCACATACTTCTTAATCATAGTTATTTTAAGGTGAACTACAATAAGTTTACGGTAGAATAAGGTGCACATAGTTTTAGCACATAGTTAATTTAATGATGCTACACTATATTGAAATTTATATTCAGTACTAAGGTGAACTACAAGAAGTTTACGGTAGAATGAATAGGGTGAACATAGTTTTAGCATATAGTTATTTTAATGATGCTACACTTCATTGAAATTTATATTCAGTACCAAGGTGAACTACAAGAAGTTTACGGTAGAATAGGGCGCACATAGTTTTTATCGTACATTTATAGGGATGCAATGAAGAATTGAGTTACAGTACTGTCGATGAGTGATAATGTTTACATAGCGAGTGAAAAATTTATATAACGACTTGGAATTTCACTAAACGGCTTTGATGCATTATTCTATACGTCTAAAAAATACGACCCCCCCTACCATTTTTTTTTGAAAATTTCAATTTAAAAAGAATATAATACGCCTTAGTGTATGGTTTTCGTACGGGTGATATAAAGAGCGTGAATTTTTATTTATAAAATATTATTTTTAACCCTCTAAGCGTTTTACCCTGTTAATCCGTTTTCCTAAAACAACTTAAATCGATTGTAGACAAAAATAATTACTGTAGGATTGCATTTTAAGAGGCATGTCAAATAAATAGTGTATATTAGGAACAAAAAGGGAAAGAAAATTTAAATTAACATTAGTTTTATAAGCATTTTATGAAAATGCAGCAAAGTCCCCAAAACGCTTAGAGGGTTTTAATTTGTGTATTTCTACTTTTAAATACACAAATAAAAGCGCGTTTATTTTAAAATTATTTTTATTTTGACTGTTTCTTTGTTTTTTGTTTCGAAATTTGTAAAGTTTATACTGATTTTTTGCTTACCCTGTAAATAATTATATATTTATTCTTACATTGATTCAGTTATATTTTTGGAAAAATAATAAAATACATTATCTTTTGCACAAACAGAGGAAAAAGTAATCTTTAGACTACCGATAAAAGTTGATTTTCTAAATTAGAATGTAAATAAACAACATTTTATCTGTAAAACTGGATGACATATTAATTGAAAAAATAAATGAATAAATTAGAGATTAAAGAATATTTCTTCGGAAAAAAAATATCAGAACTTCCGTTAAAAAAAATTCTCCTTCGAGGTGTTTTTAAGTAATACGGAAAGGAATAATTAATTAAATAAAACTTACTCTAATAAAACTCATTTTAAAAATGTGAAATAAATAACACCTTAAGGATATATTTGATTTTTCCAATTATGTCTGACAACAAATGAGTTTGATTTGTAAGTTCACCTCTTTTAATAAATAAATAAATTTGAAATGAAGTACATTGAGTTGGTCAAACAAACCTATTTCTATCATTTAAAAATGCATTTTTTTTTCAAGTACGGGTATTTTTAAAAAACTTATATGAAGATTTTTTTAAAGAAAGAAACAACTGTGGTTATTCGAAATAATATGCGCTTTAGATTCAAAATAGTAGAAGTAAATAATGTTTTTGAAATCAGTCTGCAAGTAAAAAAGTCCTTCCGGCCAGTGCAGGGAGGAAGAGGTAGCTTTCATATTCCTTATTTTAAAAAAGCCAACTTATATTATTCAAACACACGAAGCTCAGTTTAGTGGAAACCGAATGTAGGAGATTCAATACTAATTTTTATCAATACTAAATCATTATGAATGAGAATTTCGCGAAATTAGTCAGCTTTATCCAAGCTGCTTTTATTTAAGGTAACTTATATTTGGCTGCCAAATTCGGCGATTTCTTAAAGTGCCTGCCATTTTAAGACAACATGGTGGATGAGGCTAACCAGTGAACTTGGTCGAGACCTTAGTAATTGCTGTGCACATGCTTACTCACATCGGAATCGATTGATATATACGAGCGCTTTCGCAGGCAAAAAATCAGATTTTTCAAAATGTCACTCACATTAGATATTGAAATTGCTATATCTGAGCCATTTTTTAAGATAAAGACAAACAAAAAAGGCTCCTGAATCCTTATATCAAGGTCAAATACTTAAGAAAGGAACCTTTTTCAATTTCTAAATTTTTTGCACCTCACTTTAAATATATTTTTTTTTATTTAATGGCCGCCATTTTGAAACAAGATGGCTGATGAAGCTCGCCAGCGAACTTGGTCGAGATATTGATGTATGCTATCCACATGCCTTCTTACATCGAAATAGGCGAATACGTGTGTGTTATCGTGTGACAAATACAAGATCGTTTCAAAATGTTAGCCATGCTAGAAATTCAAAGTGCAATAATTCAAACATTTTTTAAGATATAAACAAAAGAACAAATTTTCAGAAACAAAATCTGCTCCGGAATCTTTGTATCAAGGCCAAACACATAAAAAAAAATCTTTTTCATTTTCCAGTATTTTAATACCTCATTTTAAATTTTAAATTTAATTTTTTTTAAATGGCAACCTTTTTGAAACAAGATGGCGAATGAAGCTGGCCAACGAACTCGGTCGAGACATTGGTATGTACTATGTACAGACCAAGTTACATCCAAATCGGTTCATAAATACGCCTGATATCGCATGACAAATATCAGGTCGTTTTAAAATATCAGCCACAATAGAAATTCAAAATGCTATAACTCAGCCATTTTTTTAGATATAGACAAAACAAAAACTGTTCCGAAATCTTTGTATTAAGGTCAAACACATACGAAAAAAATCTTTTTCATTATCCAATTTTTTGGTATCTCATTTTAAATTAAAAATTTTTTTAAATGGCCGCCATTTTGAAACAAGATGGCGGATGAAGTTGGACAACGAACTCGGTCGAGATATTTGTATGTACTATGTACACAGCAAGGTACATCCAAATCGGTTCATAAATACGCCCGTTATCACGTGATAAAAATCAGGACGTTTCAAAATGTCAGCCATGCTAGAAATTCAAAATGCTATAACTCAGCCATTTTTTAAGATACAGACGAAACAAAAACTGCCCCCGAATCTTTCTATCAAGGTCAAACACATAAGAAAAAATATTTTTTCAATTTTCAATTTTTTGGTACCACATTTCAAATTTAAATTTTTCTTAAAATTTAAATTGCCGCTATTTTTAAACAAGATGGCGGATGAAGCTGGCCAACGAACTCGGTCGAGACATTGGTATGTACTATGTATAAACGAAGTTACATCCAAATCGGTTCATAAATACGACTTTTATCGCGTGACAAAATTCAGGACGTTTCAAAATGTCAGCCACGCTAGAAATTCAAAATGCTATAACTCAGCCATTTTTTAAGATATAGACGAAACAAAAACTGCTCCGGAATCTTTGTATGAAGGTCAAATACATAAGAAAAAAATATTTTTCCATTTTCAATTTTTTGGTACTACATTTCAAATTTTAATTTTTTTTAAATTTTTTAAATGGTCGCCATTTTGAAATAAAATGGCGGATGAAGCTGGCCAACGAACTCGGTCGAGACATTGGTAGGTACTATGTACACACCAAATTATATCCAAATCGGTTCATAAATACGAGAGTTACAGTGTGACAAAGGTCAGATATATATATCAATAATTAAACATAACCTACCACCATCAAAAACCGTATATATATATAAAATAAGAGATGTCTGTCTGCCTGCCTGACCGCGAAAAGCTCCGAAATTATAACACCTAGACCTCTGAAATTTTTGTCATGTGTAGATTCTATTACCGGAAAGTGTACTTCACCGCCGGATTTTAAAATTTCAATTTAGATATTTAAAAAAAAAATTAAAACGTAATTAAAACGTTATGTGTTAGAGGCTATTTACAGCTCTAAGCCAATCCGCGGCAATGAAGAAGCCAGCCAATGAGAGCAGGTGGTAAATATGAGATACAGCGACTGCATTTCCTAGCCGAACTGAAGCGGGAAATTGCTCTATTTATTTCTCATGCTTTTTACTATAAGATTTAATAATATAAAATAATATTGTTTATAAAGAAACTAATACAATTCACGTAAGTTATTTTAAATTGTATTCGTTCTTCGTATTTACATATGCGTAGTCGCCCAAGAATGAAATAGTATAATGTTTCTTGAACTTTGTTTTCTGGGATCTTAAAGTAATTATTTTTTTTTTTTCAAATTTGCTGAATTAACGCTTCCCTGAATGTTTTCATTTCTTGGCAAAAATGGAACTGTACATTTTATAGTAAAATGTAAGATGAAAACTGTACTTTCTATGAAATGGAAACATTCAGTAAATAATTTCCGTTCTCGGGTGATTAAGAGATGTAAGTTGTCATCGCCCAAGAATAGGAAAAAAACAAATATTTCTTTTCAGAGGAAATGAATGAAGTTATTTGGGTTTTTCTTTTGTTTATCTTTTTTTTTCAACTTCCCCATATTGAAAACATATTTTTTACACTTTACTGAATGTTTTCATTTCTTATCAAAGTCATGATATGCAACAAGCACAGGGATCTGTTTAGGAAAAATCGGGCACTTTAAAAGACCCCTCACAAAATTTTTCATTTCAAAACAGGACCCTTCACAACATTTTTCATGTCAAAACTGGACCTTTCACATCATTTTTTATGTCAAAACTGGACCCTGCACAATTTTTTTCGAATCAAAGTAGGGCCCTTCACAAAACTTTAACTGAACTTTTCACATTAAAAACTTATAAAAAGGAACCTGATAAACGATAATTTTTAATTTACAAAATTAGGACTAGATTTTTCATAAATGTAAAAAAGCTGTTCACAATTTCGCAAAAACAGGAGCCTGAGAAAAAAGAATGGACAGACTCCTGAAGCGGGGAAAATGTAGAAGTTTATAGTTGTTCAAGAATATAGAGTTTCATATGAAATGAAAACATTCAGTACTTAATAATTAAAGTCATTATTTCCATTCTTGGGTGATTTTTTTTTTACCTCATAAAACTTTAAATTGTTTTTATGAAAATATACATCTTGCTCTTTTTGTCAATCGTTCACAGAAAAAAAATTGCTAATTTCTTCAAAAGATCACGGAAAAAAATGTGAAATTTGTATAGGATTTCCAAAAAAACATGCATTTCGTCATAAGATCACTGACAAATGCGAATTTCGTCAAAAAATTGCCAAATAAACTTGCATTTCATCAATGGATCACAAAAAAATGCTCATTTCGTCAAAGAATTGGGGAGGGGGAGGGGAAACAACGTGAATTCTGTCAAAGGATCACAGAGAAATGCAAATTTGGTCGTAGGATTGCAAATAAAACACAGATTTCTTCAAAGGAACTCGAAAAAATGCTATTTTTGTCAAAGAATTGCGAAAGAAATGCGAATTTCAGCAAAGTATTGCGAAAAAATGCAACTTTCGTCAAATAATCGCAGAATAATCGAGAAATTCATCAAAGGATCGCTGAAAAATGAGATTTTTGTCAAAACAATGCCCAATAAATGTACATTTCGTCAATGGGCCGCAGAAAAAGGCTCATTTTGTCAAAGAATTGGGTGGGGGAAAACGGGAATTCTGTAAAGGATCACGGAAGAACGCAAATTTCGTCGTAGGATTGCGAATAAAATGCAAATTTCTTCAAAGGAATTATTTTTAAAGACTATTACTTTGTAATTTTTTTTCTGTTGGGGGTTTTTGGGCGATGTTATTCACTTCATAGGAAAAAACAGTTCCGCAAATCATCAATATTTACTTAATGTTTTACTTATGAACAGTGGTGTAGTCATAAAAAAAACCAGAGGGTATACGCTCAAGGCCGAGCGTATACCCTAGAGTGTATTTACTATAGATTTTTTGAGAAACAGAGGGTATACGGTGTTCCTTTAAAAAATCCAGAGGGTATACGGCGTAAACCCCTGTATACCCTCCACTGCATCCCTGCTTATGAAATTCAATATCTGAGAAAATGGATATATTTTTTCCTATCTCATACTTAAATTGTTTTGAGGAAAACATACATGTTACACTTCGCTGAATGTTTTCTATTTCTTAGCAAAAATAGAACTGTACATTTTATAGCAAAGTGTAAGATGAAAACTTTACTTTCTATGAAATGGAAACATTCAGTAAATAATTTCCGTTCTTGGGTGATTAAGAGATGTATGTTGTCATCGCCGAAGAATAGGACACTAACTAATATGCATTTTTCTGCGACCATTTAAACGAATTTCTCGATCTTTTCACAAAATATTTTTTTCACGATTTTTTGACGAAATTTGTGTTTATAGGCGATTTTTTGACGAAATTTGCGTTTTTTCTGCCATCTTTTGATGAAATTGGGTTTTTCCGCAATCTTTTCACGAAATTTGCGTTTTTTTCCGCAATCTTTTGACGGAATTTGCGTTTTTTCCGCGATTTTGTCAGGAAAGTTGCATTTTCTTCGCGATCTTTTCACGAATTTTGCTTTTTATCCGCGATCTGTTCACGAATTTTGCAGTTTTTTCTACGATTTTGTCACGAAAGTTGCGTTTACTCCGCGATCTTTTTACGAATTTTGCGTTTTTTCCACGATTTTTGCGCTTTATCCGCGATCTTTTCACGAAATTTGTCTTTTTATGCGATCTTTTCACGAAATTTGCGTTTTTCAGCGATCCTTTGAAGAATTTTGTGATTCTTTTTCGCAATTTTTTGTCGAAAATTGCGTTTTTCTGCAATCTTTTCACGAATTTTGCATTTTCCGTGTTCTTTTCATGAAATTTGCGTTTTTCCGAGATACTTTGAAGAATTTTGTGATTCTTTTTTGCGATTCTTTGTCGAAATTTGTGTTTTTTCCGCGATCTTTTCACGAAATTTTTGTTTTTTCCGTGATATTTTGACGGAATTTGCATTTTTTTCTGCGATTTTGTCAGGAAAGTTGCGTTTTCTTCACGATCTTTTCATGAATTTTGCGTTTTATCCGCGATCTGTTCACGAATTTTGCAGTTTTTTCTACGATTTTGTCACGAAAGTTGCGTTTACTCCGTGATCTTTTTACGAATTTTGCGTTTCTTCCACGATTTTTGCGCTTTATCCGCGATCTTTTCACGAAATTTGTCTTTTTATGTGATCTTTTTACGAAATTTGCGTTTTTCAGCGATCCTTTGAAGAATTTTGTGATTCTTTTTCGTAATTTTTTGTCGAAAATTGCGTTTTTCTGCAATCTTTTCACGAATTTTGCATTTTTCGTGTTCTTTTCATGAAATTTGCGTTTTTCCGAGATACTTTGAAGAATTTTGTGATTCTTTTTCGCGATTCTTTGTCGAAATTTGTGTTTTTTCCGCGATCTTTTCACGAAATTTTTGTTTTTTCCGTGATATTTTGACGGAATTTACATTTTTTTCTGCGATTTTGTCAGGAAAGTTGCATTTTCTTCACGATCTTTTCATGAATTTTGCGTTTTTTTCGCGATCTTTTCCTAAATTTTGCATTTTCCCCCGATCTTTTCACGAATTTTGCGTTTTATCCGCGATCTGTTCACGAATTTTGAGGCTTTTTCTGTGATTTTCTCACAAAATTTGCATTTACTCCGCGATCTTTTCACGAATTTTGCGTTTTTTCCGTGATTTTTGCGCTTTATCCGCGATCTTTTTACGAAATGTGTCTTTTTTTGCGATCTTTTCACGAAATTTGCGTTGTTCCGCGATCCTTTGAAGAATTTTGTGATTCTTTTTCGTGATTTTTTGTCAAAAATTGTTTTTTTCTGCAATCTTTTCACGAATTTTACATTTTTTCTGCGATCTTTTCACGAATTTTGCATTTTCCGTGTTCTTTTCATGAATTTTGCATTTTCCGTGTTCTTTTCACGAAATTTGCATTTTTCCGAGATACTTTGAAGAATTTTGTGATTCTTTTTCGCGATTCTGTGTCGAAATTTGAGTTTTTCCTCAATCTTTTCACGAAATTTTTGTTTTTTCCGTGATATTTTGACGTAATTCGGGTTTTTTACGTGGTCCTTAGATGAAATTCACGTTTTTTTGCGGTTCATTAACGGAATTGCTGATTTTTTTTTCTACGAACGATGACGAAATTGATTTTTTTCGGCGACCATATCGAAATTAGCGATATTTTTATGTCCTAATTTTCGGACTCATGACCGTTTTCTTTTTTTTTCTTCGGAAAGAAATGCCTTAAATTTTCGGAAATTTCGAGACAGAATCACCCCTGTTACTTTCTTTTCTTACGTTCGGGAAAATCGTCGATTTGGATGCCGTAAATTCCGAACGAATTTCACCCCTTTCCTCCCTGGCACCGATCTTACAACCATCGCGTTTGGCGAGTGAGGACAATAAAGTTAATCGCTACGTTTTAAGTGTTACTCGACGCGTAGCGAGTGCTAATTTTGTGCTATAAAAGGAACCTGAATATAATGATGATTTTTAATTCACAAAGTTTGGACTAGATTTTTCACAAATGTAAAAAAGCTGTTCACAAAAACAGGACCCTGAGAGTAAAGTCTGGACAGACCCCTGAAGCGGGGAAATTGGAGAAGTTTTTAGTTGCCCAAGAACGCAGAGTTTCATATGAAATGAAAACTTTCAGTAATTAATATTTAAAGTCATTATTTCCATTCTTGGATGATTAATTTGTATTTTTAAAGACTTACTTAGTATTCTTTGTAATTATTGTTTGGTTGAGGTTTTTTGGGCGATGTTATTCACTTCTTAGGAAGAAATAGCTCCGTCATCATTTTTTACTTAATGTTTTACTTATAAAACTCAATATGTGAAAAAAACGGGGATTATTTTTTTTGTTTTTTTTTTTAGTTTATAAAACCTTAAATGGTTTTGATGAAAACATACATCTTACGCTTCACTGAATGTTTTCATTTCTTAGCAAAAATAGAACTGTACATTTTATGGTAAAGTGTAAGATGTAAACTTTACTTTCTATAAAATGGAAACATTCAGTAACTAATTTCCATTCTTGGACAATCAGGGGTGAGTCTCAAATTTTTCGAAAATTTAAGGCGTTCGGTTCTGAAAAAAAAAAATCTGTCATCAGTCCGAAAATTCAGACATAAAAAATTTCGACAAATGCTCGCCTAAATTTTTTTTTTTTTTTTTTTTTTTTTAATTATAAATACTGGATAATTTTTTTTTTTTGTTTTGCTAAGAAGTTACCAAGTTTTAATTTGGTTTTATATGATTATGTGCACTTTTCTATTAATTTCTAAATTTAAATATAGCAATAATTATAAAAGCTTTACATGAGTTTTACAGTTGCTTCATTTATTATTATAGTGAAACTCAATATGTTGGAAAACAGTGATTTTTTTTTTTTTTTTTTTTTTTTTTAACCTCTTACTGAAATTATTTTGATGAAAACATACATCTTACACTTCGCTGAATGTTTTCATTTCTTAGCAAACATAGAACTGTACATTTTATAGTAAAGTGTAAGACGTATGTTTTCATTAAAATTTGTTATTGAACTTTGTTTAAGAATATTTTTAGTCGCCCAGGAATCAAATGTTTTCTTTAACTTTACTTTCTATGAAATGGAAACATTCAATAAATAATTTCCGTTCTTGGGCGATTAAGAGATGTATGTTGCCATCGCCCAATGGGTAAAACAAAAAATATTTGACCTCAGGGGAAATGAATGAAGTTATTTGGGTTTTTCTTTTGTTAATGTTTTTTTGCCACTTCCCCATATATCATGGCTTTCATAAGAAATCTCAATGAAAACATATTTTTTACACTTTACTGAATGTTTTCATTTCTTATTAAAGTCATGGTATGTAACATGTAAGAAATTGTGGAAGTTTTAAACTGCCAAGAATGCAGAGTTTGATATGACTCAAGTGAAACAGCTCTGCAAATGATCAATATTTACTTAATGTTTTACTCTCTTATTAAACTCAATATGTGAGAAAACGCTGAAATTTTTTTTTTTAATCTCATAATTAAAAAAAAAACTTAAATTGTTTGGATGAAACAGCTCTGCAAATGAACAATATTTACTTATTGTTTTACTCTCTTATTAAACTCAATATGTTAGAAAACGCTGTTGTTCTCATAATAATAATAAAAAAAAAACTTAAATTGTTTGGATGAAAACATACATCTTACGCTTCACTGAATGTTTTCATTTCTTAGCAAACTCATTATATTTAATATTTGCATTATATTGTTTTTGACAACAGTTGCATTAGTTTTATTTTATAAGTTAATCTTTTAGTTTTAACTAAATCTTACAACACCTGTCAAACGCCTTATATGGCACCACCACGCAAGAAAAAATGTGTACGAAACATAAAGAAAGAAAGAAGAAACAGAAGGGCCAATGAATCCCAAGAACAACGTGAAACAAGACTTGCTGCAGATGCTGTTAGGAGAGCCAGCCAATCCAAAGAACAACGTGAAGCAAGACTTGCTGCTGATGCTGTTAGGAGAGCCAGCCAATCCAAAGAACAACGTGAAGCAAGACTTGCTGCAGATACTGTTAGGAGAGCCAGCCAATCCGAAGAACAACGTAAAACGAGAGTTGCTGCTGATACTATTAGACGATCAACAGCCAGAGGCAGGGAATGTGAAGAAAGCCGCCAGCGAAGAATACTTGGTGATTGGGTGTATAAAGAAAATTCAGCATTTGCATATGATGAGACAATTCACTACAATCAAGATCCACTAATCAATATCGGAAGAATGACAGTGGCCTGCAATTTCTGCCAAGCATTGAAATGGAAAGGTGAAACACCTGGGATGTGCTGCAGCAATGGGAAAGTTCAGTTGCCTCTGTTAATTGATCCCCCACAGCCACTGATGACATTATTAACAGCTGACTCGACAGAAGCAACACACTTTCGAAGCAACATAAGAAAATATAACTCATGCTTCCAGATGACATCATTCGGATCCACAAAACAAATCAAAGAAAGAGGTTTCATGCCCACCTTGAAAGTCCAAGGTCAGGTATACCATCGAATCGGTAGTTTACAGCCACTTCCTGATGAAGAGCCAAAATTTCTCCAGATATATTTTGTGGCCAACAAGGAACACCAAGCAGAACAGCGCCGTAGGAATGTTTTAAGTGTATATCCACAGATAGTCATCGAGTTACAGGAAATGCTTCACGAAGTAAACAGCTACATCCAAAGCTTTAAATGTGCAATGGAAAAAATGACCCCTGAAATGAAGATTGTCATACATGCGGACAAGACACCTGTAGGCGAGCATGAAAGGCGTTTTAATGCACCAATTTCATCTGAAGTAGTGGTTGTACTTGCAGGTGAACAAACAGGAAACAGAGACATATCTTTGGAGATGAGGAACAACGTTGTTAAGAAAATTGCAGATAGTCATCGATCTTATGATGCTTTGCAATATCCTTTGATTTTCTGGCAAGGAGATGATGGATACAATTTTAATATGAAACAGATTAATCCGAGAACTGGACTTCAGACTACAAAGAAGATTTCTGCTATGGATTTTTATTCCTACAGGATGATGTTCAGAGCATCCAATTTCAATATTATCCTGAGATTTAAAGAGCTTTTTCAACAATTAGCAGTGGATATGTTTGCTAAAATTGAATCCGAGCGTCTAAGGTACATACGATTCAACCAGAAACGACTCAGAGCGGAGGAATATATACATTTGAAAGATGCGATTAATAATGACGCAAATATGTCGGATCTCGGACAGTTGATTATCTTGCCTTCCAGCTTCACGGGTGGACCACGTTACATGCATGAGCGCACACAAGATGCAATGACATATGTGAGAAACTTTGGAAAGCCTGATCTCTTCATTACCTTCACATGTAATCCAAAATGGGAAGAAATCAACAAGGAATTATTGCAGGGACAGAAATCACCTGATCGACACGACATAGTAGCAAGGGTTTTCCGACAAAAGTTGAAGATGCTTATCAATCTCATCAACAAAGGAAGAATTTTTGGTGCTGTTGGATGTTATATGTATACTGTTAAGTGGCAGAAGCGAGGTATACCACATGCTCACATCTTGGTCTGTCTAAAGGACAAGATTCATGTGGATAGAGTGGATCATTTAATCAGTGCAGAAATACCAAATGCAGAGACGGACCCAGTTTTGCATGATATTATTACGAAGCAGATGATCCATGGCCCCTGTGGAAGTATCAATCCTCTTTCTTCCTGCATGAAAGATGGAAAATGCACCAAAAAGTATCCAAGACAGTTGTTGCAAGAGACACACACATACACTGATGGATATCCACTTTACCGTCGGAGGAGTCCAGATAGCGGGGGATGCACTACAATCATCAAGGTTAAGGGTACAAATGTACAGGTTGATAACAGGTGGGTTGTTCCTTTTTGTCCTTTGTTATCAAAAGCTTTTAATGCTCATATTAATCTAGAATTCTGCAGTAGTGTAAAGAGTATCAAATACATATGTAAATACGTCAACAAAGGTTCTGACATGGCCATGTTCACTCTCGAAACAGACGAAAACGAACTTGATGAGGTGCAACAATATGAGATCGGACGTTACATTAGCTCCAATGAGGCCATTTGGAGAATTTTCAGTTTCCCAATTCATGAACGTCACCCGACTGTTTTACAGTTGAGCGTTCACTTAGAAAATGGTCAGAGGGTTTATTTTACAACAGAGAACGCAGCTCAGCGTGCCATCGCTCCTCCAAACACATCACTTACCGCCTTCTTTGATCTCTGCCGAACTGACGAATTTGCTCGCTTTACCACCAATTACCTAAGTTTTATACCTGGGATCCCAGTACCAAAAAATGGAATCGACGCTCAAAAGGTCAGATTGTTCCACAATTCCCAGGCATTAGATCAACAGATGCACTCGGCCGTGTTTACACAGTGCATCCAAATAACTCAGAGTGCTTTCACCTTAGAATGTTGCTGCATGAGGTGACAGGGCCAACATCGTTTGAGGCTTTGAAAACTGTTGATGGAACTGTTGCTGAAACTTTCAAACAGGCTTGCCAGCTCAGGGGACTTCTTGAAGATGATGCACTGTGGCACAAAACATTAGAGGAGGCAGCTGCGACAAGATCACCAGGTAAGTTGGGGTGTCTTTTTGCGGTTATGTTGCAGACATGTGCCATGTCCAATCCGCTGGAGTTGTGGCTTGCGTTTAGAGAGTATATGGCTGAGGATCTTTTACATAGAGCCAGGGTCGTATCAGGAAACATCGATTTAGGTTATGATGATGACATTTTTAATACAGCTCTGGTATTGATTGAGGATAGGGTCAGGGTTTTGGGGGGATCGGAACTTAAGGTATTTGGACTTCCTCAGACCAGACGAGAAGGTGTTTTCGAGAACTATGATCTCATGAGGGAGACGGGCTATAATGTAGATGAACTTACTTCATTCATTGAGTCAAATGAGCCAAATCTGGTCGCAGACCAACAGAATGCATACAGGAAAATTATATCTTGCGTTTTTGATGGTACTGGTGGTATTTTCTTCATTGATGCTCCATGTGGTACAGGAAAGACATTTCTGATTAATCTCCTTCTGGCTAAAGTGAGACAGAGAAAATTGGTTGCCCTTGCTGTTGCATCTTCTGGCATCGCTGCTACTCTCTTGACAGGTGGTAGGACAGCACACTCTGTTTTCAAACTTCCTCTGAATCTAGCAAATGTGGAATCTCCCACATGCAACATTTCTAGAAATTCTGTAAAAGCTAAAGTCCTGCAGGAATGCAAGCTGATAGTCTGGGATGAGTGCACAATGGCACACAAGGCTGCATTTGAAGCACTTGATGTCACAATGCAGGATCTTCGACATAATAACAGGATAAGGGGGGGAGCAGTTCTGGTTCTTTCTGTTGATTTCAGACAAACTCTTCCGGTCATTCCACGTGGCACCAAAGCTGATGAAATACAGGCCTGTATACAGAGATCTTATCTTTGGAGGAATATTCAACGTTTTCAACTCACAACCAACATGAGGGTGCATGTATACGGTGACACTGAGGGTCAGGAATTTGCAGAGTTACTCTTACGAATAGGAAACGGAGAGATGCATTACGACGCTATAGATGGCATGATTTCTTTGGAGAATGTTGGAACAATTGTTGACACATCACAGCAACTCATAGATAATGTTTTCCCCAACATTACTCAACACTTTCGAAACCCTAAATGGTTATGTGAAAGGGCAATCCTTGCTCCCAGAAATGATTCTGTTGATGCCACTAACAAGGGTCTCTTAGCCAAATTACCTGGATCTCTTCAATTGTATAGATCAGTAGATGTAGTAATCGATGTGAATGATTCTGTTCACTACCCACCGGAGACATTAAATAAATTAGAGATTTCAGGAGTTCCGCCACATAGATTAGAACTTAAAGTTGGGGCCCCAATTATGCTTCTTAGGAATCTTGACCCCCCTACACTCTGCAATGGAGCCCGGCTTATCGTGAAGAAATTGTTTCCGAATGTTATTGAAGCCACCATTATGGCTGGTCATGCTGCAGTAAAGGATGTATTCATCCCACGAATACCGATTATCCCGTCAGATCTACCAGTCCAGTTTAAACGTGTCCAATTTCCTGTCCGTCTCAGCTTTGCTATGAGTATTAATAAGGCACAGGGCCAATCTTTAAAAGTAGTTGGACTCGACTTACTATCGCCTTGCTTTTCACATGGTCAACTATATGTTGGATGTTCCAGAGTTGGTAACAGTAGAAATTTATTCCTTTTAACTCATAATGGTAAAACAAAAAATGTAGTATACCAAGAGGTCCTAAGGTCAATGTCAGCAGAAAAGGTCACTGATGTGAAACATAGAAAATCAATTCAACAAAATGTTGCAACAATCTATCAAAGTGTTGAAAGTATGTGCATTGAGGAGAATAATGAAGAAATGGGAAATGTGAGAGAAGCGCCCTGTGAAGAATATATTGTAACCAATAATGCTGCAATATGTGAAGAGTATACCAAACAGACTGATGCATGTGATGTTTCTGCAGAATGTATTTTACCACTGGGTGTTGTACTTCAGAATGAAAGCACAGAAATTGAAATAGTTTGTAATTCATCAATCAGAAGAATTGATAACGTAACTGGAGAAAACAATAAAAAACACTTCACTACAATTAGAGGATTTACAAATGATCGCTTTGAATGTTACGCAAATAGTTTGATCCAGTGTTTGTATCACAGTGAGGACATAAAGAGCAAGTTCATCAATTATAATGTTGAAATCCAGTATCACATTTTAGCATATGAGAGTGATAAATCAGTTGATACCAAATTGTTTCGACAATTGGCAAGGCAATATTATTTAGATAATGTCAATCCAGGTGAAGATGTACTTTTCACAGATGGTAGTCAAGAAGATGTATTTGAGTTTTTGAACTATCTTGCTCAAGCGCTGCCATTTCTGTTATACGAGATTTCATTCACACGACACACAAAATTACAGTGTTTGAATTGTTTTCATGAAGTGGACCTCCATGATATGGATTCCGTAATCAGAATTCATATACCCACAGGTGGTAATTGCTTTAATTTTGAAGATCTGGTAGCAGAAAGTGTATCATCGGTCGAAAATATTGAACGTGGATGTGATTTTTGTGGACTCTCTAAAACGAGAAAAGAAGAGAAGCTAATATCGCTACCAAATTATTTAATTATGCAAATGATGATCTTTACCACACAGGGTAAAATTACAGATTACAAATTATTAGGTGTTCAGACAGCACGTCTCAGCATTCATGATGGTGTGTATGAAGTTATATCTGGCATATTTCATTATGGTGATTCAACAGATAGAGGGCATTATTCCAGTTATCATCGATTAGAAGATGGATGGTGCCATGCAAATGATGAACAAGTTGTGAAACAGGATTGGCCAACATATAGTGAGAATTTATATTTGATTTTCTTGAAGAGAGTCTCATCAGTTTAATATTTAGGAATATAATTTTCATGAAACAGTAAAATGATTTGTTGTATATCAGGTTGAGTTGAAGTAATGTCAGGATTTGACTCTTTGAAGGAAACTTGAATCGCAATCAATAATCGTTAAAGGAATACTAAATATAAAGTTTTGTAAACATCCGTGCATTTTACATCTGCGAGACAGCTGTACATTCGTAGATGGTGATATCGCTTGCAGATATGAAAACGGGATTTTTTTTTTTTTTTTGTGAGAAATTATTTTACATCTCATTTATTTCTGTAGAATGATTGAATTTTAAACAAAATATTCTAATCAGGATTCCAGGTAAGTGTTGCATTCACTTCTTATTTATATTTGTGTTTCTGTCTAATTTACATATTGTGTATTATGTTTGGTTCATACTGTTTATATCTCAATTTACATTTTAAAATGTGTTCAAATTGTATATATATATATATATATAAAAATACCTATATCCTAACTAAGTTTCACTGCTCACATTATCGATGTGTGGATTTTATGCATTTGTGTATGTTCTTACTCTCAGTCAAATCTTATTAATTAGGATTCCAGGTAAGTGTTGCATTCTATTCTTATCTATATTTGTGTTTCTATGTAATTTACATATTGTGTATTGTGTTTGGTTCATACTGTTTATTTCTCAATTTACATATTAAAATGTGTACAAATTGTATATATAGATATAAAAAAAAACCTCATTCACATTATCAATGTGAGGATTTTATGCATTTGTGTATTTTAGAGTCGTGGATTTGAGGAAGTGTACTGTTTACATATATCTTATTTTGTGCTTTTTTTCCTTTATGTTTGTATTTATATTTAATTTTGCATATACACTGCTCAAAACAATTAAAGGATATTTCAAGTTTTATATAAAATAAAGATATAAACGAAATTTTTTTGCCGAAAATAGAAGAAGAGAATCACAAATGCAAATTTTTCTGGTTTTCAAACTGTGGAGTAAGCAAATTTTGAGTTCGACTTCAAAAACCTCGCTTCAGCGGCAGCGAATGAAATTTGACTTTCAACTGAATAAAAGAGAATGAAGACAAGGATGATCGGCATTCAGTGATTGCTTTGTTTCGATGAGTACGATGTCTCAGCGAAGTCATTTGACAGATTCAGTTGCTTTGAGAATTGTTGGTAGGTTAGAAGGGGGCCAAACTCAAGCCGAAGTAGCGCAAGCCATTGGAGTGTCACAAAGTGTCATTTCCAGGATCTGGAACCGTTTTTTGGAGAGTGGATGTGCAGGCCGAAGACCAGGGCAAGGTCGTAGACGGGCAACAACGCCCAATGAAGATCGGTATTTAGCGTTAACAGCTCGGAGACACCGAACCATGAACGCTACTCTTCTCCAAGAACACCTTCGCTCGGCTACAGGCACCACGATTTCAACTCAGACTGTCCGAAACTGGCTCCATGCTGTAGGTCTGTATGCTCGCCGACCGAAGGTACGTGTTAGATTAATATCAAGGCATCGTCGCGACCGCAGGGAGTGGGCAACCGAGCATGTCAACTGGAGGAGAAATGAATGGAGCAATATTCTGTTTTCTGACGAGTCCCGTTTTTCTGTGCATCCGGATAATAAACGTATTTTCATCTGGAGGGACCGTGGCAGTAGGAATAATCCTGCGTTCGTGCACGAAAGTGTCAGATTTGGCGGTGGTGGAGTGTTGGTGTATGGTGGCATCTCCATTGACGGGCGCACTGACCTCTACATCATTCAAGATGGAGCTCTGACTGGTCGCCGATATAGGGATGAGATCCTCAGACCTATTGTAGCCCCTTACGCTGCAGCAATCGGAGATAACTTCATTTTAATGGACGATAACTGCAGGCCACATCGTGCAAACCTGGTGGAGGATTTCCTTTTCGAGGAAGGAATCGTTCGAATGGAATGGCCAGCGTGTTCTCCAGACATGAATCCAATCGAGCACGTTTGGGATGCTCTAGGAAGACGAGTTTCTGGCCGCCAACAACCCCCACAAACTCTCCAAGAACTGGAAAGAGCTCTTCTGGAAGAATGGGGCAGAATACCCCAACTCGTCATTAATAGCCTCATTGAGTCCATGCCTCAAAGGTGTTCAACGTTGCTGGCCGCCCGTGGAAACCATACCCCCTACTGAAAATGATTTTCTTTGAAGAAACACCTTTTCTTATTCTTTTTTTTTCATATGCACAAATTGTGTTTTTTTCCTTTAGTACAGAAATGCGCAATAAAATGCATTTTTTTCTGCCAAACATGTGTAATTTATTCTCATATAACCTATTATGTCTGTCGACCATGTATCAATCAGCTAAACAGTTTACCAGATACAAAATCCACCTAAAACTGCAATATCCTTTAATTGTTTTGAGCAGTGTATTTCACATAAATATATGCATGCCTGTTTATAGCGCAGGCACCCTTTTTTAAGACACCTAAATCAAAGACATTATAGGGGTAATGCATACATACAATCTTGCCCCTAAATTCACTTGCCTTTGATTTAGCCAGTCCCAGGTCTGGATTAAGGTGAGGGAAAAATGGTGATTCTTATACCTGTGATCAGTATTTCGGTTAAATGTCTCCTCTCTAAAAACATGCTGCATGAAGAAGAGATTGGCTTATTCCTATCCCGGGCAACGCCGGACGGGTCAGCTAGTATATATATATATATATATATACTAGGTTATGATCTGAAACAAGCATTTTGATTATTAAGGGAATGTCTTTGTATGGTAGTTTTTGGTGTCTCTGCTTTGTCGTTATTGGTGATGATATTTTTTTAATGCTAGATTAAGCTATTAGTTTGTTTTATTTTTTTTTTGTAAATTATGTATATATCTTTTGATAATCAAGAAATACCATTTTTAATCTAGTTTTTTTTTTCTTTTTTCTTTTAATTATTATATATATATATATATATATATATATATATATATGCATATATATATATATATATATATATATATATAGGTCAATTTTGAACGGAGGTTGGTTTCGGGGTCTGGGGGGTCATGATCGATGAAAATATACCAAATATTTTTGAAATCGCTTTCCTCCGAACGGCTGCAATACTAGGTAGCTTTTTGGAATGAAAGCTACCTAATATTGATTTATGTGTTTCTTTACCTACAAATATATTTTCCTCTCAAAAAAGTTCTCTTTAAAACAAATATTAGCTCTCTGTGTAAAAAGACTGGTGGCACGGAGGGGGACACTGGGATTTTAAAATTATGTTTTTATGCAGCATTTTTTTAAAAAAAAATATTGTTAATCCCTAACGTGAAAATATTATTTATTTATGCATAACAATTTCTTAAAAAGAGAAATAAACAGAAAGATTACACATTAATTCTTACATAAATTAAATCAAATATAAATAAGTAGGATAAAAGGAATTTTTTACATTAGGCACACGAAAAAAACATCTGCAGAATTTTTTTGAGGGTTTTAATTTTTTAATTAAAGTGCAAACTGAAACAACTTTACGTGCAAAGAGTTAAAATGTAATAAACAAATTAACTGAAACAACTTTAGGTGCAAAGAGTTAAAATGTAATAAACAAATTAGCGCGAAAAACCCTAATTAGTTACACAAAATGATATGCATAAAATTCGGCAAAAATATTATTTTTGCTCCTAACTCTGGCCCCCAAGTCTAGGTTCGTTTAGACAGATTTTCATTTAAAAATGCATAAGCATACAAATTAGAGGGTGTTGTCACCTCCAACATATGTTTGTTTGAAAAGATTTTCGTTTAAAAATATGAAATCTATCAACATTGTTTTCAGGTATATTTAATGTTATCATAACGGGCCCGAGCAACGCCGAGAGGGTCAGTTAGTAATAAATAAAGTAGGAAAAAGTATTAGTTTTATGAATAATTAAAAAAAATATTCATTAGAACTTTGGTGTTTTTTAGCCAGACAAGAATGAAATTTAAGTGAAACCTACAATAATGATGCATATTTAAAAGCATGAAGAAATTTAAAATCATTAATCATTTTAATCAATATGATTTGATTTTTGAAAATATGATTGATTATTAATTATCTTGGATTGTAGATCGATCTGCTTAAATAAACTGAGGTAAAAAATAAAATTATAAATAAATAAATAAATAGAAAATAAAATAAAACTAAAAAATCAAGCAACGCAAAAATAAACAGAAAATATGATATCTAGTAAAAATTAAACAATAAAATAAATAAGAAAAATGTATTAAAAACATAAAGAAGAAATCCTGAAGCTTAAATGTTTTTAGGGCAGGTTTAGAAGATTATTCCATTATTATTATTATTATTTTTTTTTTAAAATATAAATATTGTCTTAGAATATTTTATTTAAATATTTACAGAATATACCTTATCGTATACAAATTAATTTCTATTAATAGAGATTAATGGTAAAAATTTAGTATTGAGGAAATTTTCCAGAAAATTCCGTTTATAAGCCCCTTCCCTACTTTTGCCAATATTTCATGTTGTCAAAGGGAGAGGGTTTATTTTTCGAATTTTACGGTAGTCAAATAACTAGTCAAATTAAGTATAGATTCCTAATTCCACTCAATCAAAACTAAAATTTAGAAGAGTAACATAGAATATATAAACAAAACAAAAAAAACAAAAACAATTGAATAACAATATTTAAGGCGTCAGGTACCCTTTGAACTAACAAAAACGCATGAAAATGTTAACTCTTTAAGAATTGCAGTCACTCTTTAAGTAATTTACTTTTAATAATAAAATTGATTAAGAATGATTTATTTTATCAAATAAAGTTGTTAAAAAGTAGAGACAGACATAAAGATTTAAAATTTATTTTTATAGATAATACAATTTTTACGAAAAAATTATTCTTGCATGCATTGCGCGCATGATTTTTCACAATTGAATGGCTAAATCAAACCAAGTTTTTTTTTTTTTTTTTTTTTTTTTAATGAATACAGTTGTAATGTGTTTTCAAAATGACCTACAATAAAAAAAATAAAATTTGTAGATCCCGATTTTTTTTTTTTTTTTTTTTTTTTTTTAAGAAACTCGAAATATCGAAATTTTTTTAATACAAAAGTAGTCGTGATTTCTAAACTCTACTACTTTAGAAACACAATAATGGATCACTTTGTGTCTCTATACATTAACACATTCAGCAAAAAGTTCATGAAATTTTAGGTAACCCTTTTTCAGAAATCGTGCGCGAATGATCAAAAACGTTGTTTTGAGAAAATTGAAAATTGACTTTAAAGATTGAATCAACCCTTGATCATATAGAAAAAGCTCAAAGTGTTTTAGACATACCGGGTGTCCTAAAAAGGACTGACTGATTTTAAAATTCAATAACTTGTAAACGGTGACAGATATTTAAAAAATTCTTGCAGGAGGGTTATGCATAAGGTCAAAAGTTATTTTACAGTGATTTTCAATTTTAGTTCGAATTACAAACACCCTCATAGCATGCATGGTCACAGTGACGTCATTGTGACGTCATTGTAAGTCACTGTGGTCACGTCACATCTGTGACCAAAATGCCAGCACTCAGTGATGTCACATTGTGACTGAGATGTGAAGTTCTTAGAAAACTTAAAAAAATTACAAAAATTATTAAATCATGTTATTTACTATAAAAAATATTTTTCTGCCGGATTTAAAATTTTTTTAAACCGTGGTCCAAGTTGCCTCTGTGCCTCTAACCAAAACTTTTTATTTTCATATAACATAAAATGTAATTAATTCATCAGCGACACAAAAATATTTCCTAATTATGCGAATTTCAAATTATTAAAAAAATGGTTTTGGTAAACAGACCCCGACTTATATTTTATAAAATTTTTTGTAAATGATCATCCTGTTATAGTAGAAGTTTCTCAAAGAGTAGTCGAAACATTTCTGTGGTTTCAAACTAAAAATTCTATTACAGTTAAGTCTGCAGCTTTTAATGAGCACGCAGAAAGCGTCTTCAAAGTTTAGTCATATATGCGTTTCTTGCTTTATAATTTGCATTCAAGTCATTTTTTTTTCCTCTTAGTGTTTCACTATTTTAAGTAACTTTTTTTTTTAATTCTACTTCTTTCAGACGTTCAAAATAAAATTGACATTTTCCGAATATAAAATTAATGTACAAAATTTAGGCAAAGCCCATGACATAATTAATTATTCATATTTTATTTTTTGTTTCCAAAATATATCTTTAAAAATTATTTTACAAGATGTTTTATTCTACAGAAAATTAATATTAAGATAGTGACAGATTGGCAAACAAAAACTCATCTCTTCTCGATAATCTTGTTGTATTTTTTAAGAAGATTCATTATTACCATTAAATTAATTTATACACATTTTGAAAAATTAAGCAATATTTTATCTAGTAAACTCTAATTATGGATAATATTATTATTATAATTTACGTAAATGAAACTTTACAATTCAATAAAACTGATAAAAATAAAAGGTGAAATACAATAAAACATTTTCAAACAGGAAATTGAATTAGAGACAATTTGATAAAATTATTACGCATTTAATTTCCTTCCGAAACTGTTGTATAGAAAAACAAATAAAACCGAAAAAACATCTGCTTCGAACTTCGAAACTTAAAAATCGTCTGCATCTGCACTATTTCAGTTGTTACGACTCACCGCAGAATAACGGATAAAAGTAACAGAGAAGCTTTTTAGAATAAACGCGGGAAGTTATGTGGACACTGGACAGCATAGACGTGTTGACACGGATTTAAAAAGTGAAACAAGAACGTTCTCAGGATCCAAGTTAGTTCAGCTAACAAAATATAAACCCGAGAAAATTACGGTAGCTTTGACTTGTTGAAGATGATTCAAGTCATTGCTATGGTACTTATTATCGGATTTAATTGGTTCCCCAAAATTAAAGTATCACGTACAACGTCAATGAAATTAGGTAAGTAAAAATATTATTTTCCCTGTTTGCTTTTTTTTAACCGCAACAATTTTAGTTAGCTTCTCATAAACATGCTGTAGAACATAAATATTTCACTACATTTATTTTTTATTTTGTTGAAATATCTAAAATATTATTTTCCCTGTTTGCTTTTTTTTTAATTACAATGATTTTAGTTATCTTCTAATAAATATGTTATAGAACACAAATATTTCATTACATTTATTTTTTATTTTGTTAAAATATCTAACTTCCTTTTCAACAGCTTTGATCAGATTATTAAAATTAGTGATTTAAATTGCATTTTAATCTGGTTTATATTCTTATTTAAATATTTGGTTAAAACCACATAGTGTCCTAAATATGAAAGTATATGGATAAGTATTATAATCAGTCATTAATATAATTAATAAACATTTAAAGATAATTAAGTTATTTAAAAAAAAAGTCTTTTTATGGAATAAAATTATTGGCAAACATAATTTTTTAATTTTGTATTAAGTGATGGTCTTAAACAATTTGAATTGCATATTTTTATTTTTAAAAAAATTGCATCTGCTAAGAAGAGGAATTTATAAAAAATAAGACACAACGGAAACGTATACTATTAAAAGAGATCGTAGATATGTAATGTTAAGAAAAAAATAATTATTTAATGTATTATTCAACCTGAGAAATGTTTTAAAATCTATAAAGAAATAGTCATAGCGGGTGAAAGCTTTTCAGTTGTTAAACATTCTTACTGAAATGTTTTCAAAGTGAACTAGAAGTCTGTTGGAAAATGAAAATATAGAAGTTACGCAATCAGTAAGTGTTTAAATATGATTTTACTTTAAAAATAACGCAAATACTTGAACGGTATGAATCTAAAATGTAATAATCATCTTTTATTATTTACTTTTTTTCTGGATAATTTTATCATTTTATCTCCTGAATGATTTTATCGAGATAAATTTCAAAGTATCGATATTATACACTCTTTATAAACAGCGTGATTAATATGGATTTCTTATTTATAATTACCATAATCTTGTAAATAAAATATTAATAATAATAATGAACCTATGTGTGGCTCTATTTTGTGTTTATGGGCTCAATTTTTATACTTTATTTACATTAAAAAGTAGTTAACCATTTGATACTGAGTTCATTATTTTGTTTTATTGTGTCACATAAAAATAAATATGATTATTTGTAATTCTAATACAATATATACAGTAGAACGCCGATTGTCCGAGCAAGTCGGGACCGACCCTAGTTCGGATAAACAAAAGTTCGGATAAATGGGCAGACAGTTTAAGGGATGTTCCTGACTATTCTAAAACCTTCACACTTTATCTAGGTTTAGGACTGACAGCACCAGTTAGTACTGGAGTGCTTAAAAATTGTTTTGTTTTTTTTAATTGTTTTTTGTTTACTTATTATTTAATTTTTTTTCTTTTATCATTTTCTAAATTTGAGAGATTATAATTTAAGCAAAAAATAAATTGGAAGTTAGGTGTTTTTTTTTTCTTTTTTAGAGAGACAAATATTTGGATAATTGAAAATTCGGTTAAAAAGAATTCTTTGAGAGAAATATGCTGTTCGGATAATTGGAAGTTCGGTTAATGGGAGTTCCAATAATCGGCGTTCTACTGTATTTATAAAACTTTCACCAGACTTTATTCTAAAAATTTCGTTGTAGATTCTAATCTGTTTGTACTATTTATGACACTATCAGAGTTATAGATGTCATGGCAACATATATCCAGCCAGATAGATCTTTGGCAAAACATAAAAACTTTGACACTAGACGCAAAATAGAGTAGCTGCGGTGCTGTGTTTTATAAACAATAAGGTATTATTGTTTTAAAAAATCATAGATAGTAAGAGTTATTTTTATAATATATAATTTCATAAATAAAAATGTAATTTTGGCAATCAATTATTAAAGTTATTTTTTAATAATCAAAAAGTTGTTTTATATATGGATTTTACTCCAAGCAAACCCTGATGTAAAATAAATTAACCCTTTGTATCACCGTTCTATGCATACCTAAAAGTTTTATTTACTTTTACAGTGAGCATAAAAATACGATTTTATTTATTGCTGCTATCTTCCAACATAACGATTATTGCCGAAATTGTTCTTAGAATTCTCAACATAATGATACTGGTGATACTCAGTTAATTTTCTATACCAAAGCTGTATTTTTGATTTGAGTAGTTTCAAATGGTTATTGCTAAAATGTACTTCGAAAATTTTGTAATGCATGTATGGGGCATAAAAGACGTAAACAATACATATATAATGACTATATGGCACATGATGAGCGTTTCGAGTGTATATATATATATGTGTATATAACGCATGCATAAACTTCACAATGATCTTAGCAATGTCGTTACTGCAATTTTTGCATAATCAAATTTATAGGGGCCTCTATAACAAAGAAGTTTTCCTATTTTCTCAGCCCCAACTTGTTTGAATTACAATCATATATATATAAATTTTATGGTAATCAATATCATAAAACATATGAAATTCAATTACTTAATATCGTATTTCTTTTTATCTTTCATTTTTTTTTATTATAAATGTTGTGTAATCGAAAAAAATTCAACCTCACCAGTGACTTCGAGTTTGTAATGCGTATTAAATGAAATAAATTAATTTCATTCAGTATTTTCTATAGTTTAAAGAATATAAAAAATACTGTATATATTATAAAATATTATATTTTCAACACAAATTTTATTTTGATAAAGATTTGAAAATTTAAACAAATTGTTTCTTTGGTAATTTTAATGCTTTTAACAAATAGCTAATTTTGAAAAAAAAAATGTGATAGATCGATCATTCAGTTGTCTTCAATATTCTCATTTATTGCAATAGGAAAGAAAGGTGCAACAAAAATTGAAGTCTGCGGGGCATTGCATTTTGATTCAATAAAATTCTTTTGGTATACCCTTGTTATATCGGCCCCCAAGTTTTAATTGCGATGTATCGCCGAAGTATATTAACGTTATAGATGTAAATGATTTTACAACATGCATAATTATGACTATGTGTGACATGCATACGTGTTTACAACTGTACAAGTATGTCATAGTGTGACTTCACAACATTGCCGCTAATCACATATTCGTCACAACGTTAATGACAAATTTGTCACAAATCACACAATTTTCACAAAATTGTCACAATGTGACTTCAAAGCAGTGTCGCTGTCGTCACAGAATCATCACAGTGTTAAAGACAATTTCGTCAATAATGACACATATTTCACAAATTGATCTCAATGTGACTTTAAAGCATTGTCACATTCGTCACAAATTCGTCACAAAGTTAATACCAAAATAGTCACAAATGACACACTCTTCACAAATTTGTCACACCGTGACTTCACAAAGTCGTCACAATGTGACGTCACAAAAGAGCTCTAAAACGGCCATAACGACCTCACATCCTAGTCACAGTGACTTCACATCGACGTCACGTGACGTCACATCGACGGTCACAATGTCACAGCGTGACGTCACAACGACGTCGACGTGACGTCACCATGCCTTACGGGCAATAGATGGCGCTGCGATCAATAGACGCTAAATTCAGGCTCGATGTTTGGTACTTCGCGGCCCGGATAATACATTTCCATTTCCTTTTTCCGCAGGAAACAAGAGAAAGGATCAAAAATCGAGCCTGTATTTAGCGACTATTGCTTACAGCGCCATCTATTGTTTGTAATTCGAACTAAAATCGAAAATCACTGTAATAAAACTTTTGATCTTATGCATAAACCTTTTGCAAGAATTTTTTAAATATCTGTCACTGTTTGCAAGTTATTGAATTTTAAAATCAGTCAGTCCTTTTTAGGACACCCGGTACTTTCTCTGCTGATGCGAATTTTTGTACAGAGTTTGTTTTTAAACGTTCCTAAAGAATCATATTTAATTATAAGCCATTTAAAAAAGGACCGATTTTTTTGGGCGTTTTAACCCTTTCAGGGGTAAAATACTTCTATTCATAAAATGCTGAAATGAATGAATGACACCGGTATTTGCAAATAAATGTTTTTGGGATTAAGTAAAAGCTTTTCCTCACGTTCTTAAAAATAGTAAAATTTTCATTCAAAAATCGTGGTGCCAATGGGGCATTTTGGAATTAAAATTAAGTGGTCCAAAAATGAACCATCGCCCTTCAAAGAATTAAAGGGTACCTGACCCTTTAATGGTATTTTAAAATGCATACAAAACTTGTTTAAACGTAAAAATCCAATACTTTAGGTGAATTTTCTCAAATAAGCATTTGGAATAAATAAATAAACTAGTCGGATGTACCAATCCCAAAACTTTCTTCTATCTCATACATGTTAATACTTCAAAATTCGCTATCACACTGCCAAAATTAAATGGCAATCTATGCATCTCATGAGGATTCTAAAGATATGAAATTCCGTGCATTAGTTCTTGAGATATGACTATCGCTGAAATCATCTAAATCCAGCAAAATGCTGCCTATCAGCGCCACCTATTGGGTGATTTATACCAAATCCTAATCAACAACAATTCATGTCAACGTCTGACTGAATCTGAAGTTTGGAGAAAATCCGTGCATTAATTTTTGAGATAGCGCTATAGCGAAAATCATGAAAATTCCTGCATAGCAGCGCCACCTATTGGGTGATTAACACCAAAACCTAATTAACAACAACTTGTGTCAACATACAACTAAATCTGAAGTTAGATTAATATTCGTCCGATAGTTCTATTGATAGAGCTATTGAGGCAATCGTGAAAAAGGCAGCACAGAAGTGCCACCTGTTGGGCGATTTACACCAACATATAATCAGTAGTAAGTCATATCAAGGACTAACTAAATCTGAAGTTTGATGAAAATCCGTGCGTTAGTTCTTAAGATAGAGCTATTGGAGAAATTGTGTAAATCCTTCAAAATTCATCATAACAGCGCCACCTGTTGGGCGATTTACACCAAAACGTAATCAGCATCAATTCATATCAAGGACTAACTAAATCTGAAGTTTGATCAAAATCTGTGCATTAGTTCGTGAGATAGAGCTATTGCGAAAATCGTGAAAAATGCAGCATAGCCGCGCCACCTGTTGAGCGATTTACACCAAAAACTAATCAGCATCAATTTGTATTAGGGACTCACTGAATACAAATTTTTATTAAATTTCGTGCATTAGTTCTTGAGATAGAGCGCCCACAAAATGTGTGTCACATACACACAGACGGACAGACAGACAGACAGACAGACAGACAGACAGACTCACAGAGTCACAGACAGACATTTTGTAAAAACATGTTTTTCGGGTTCTCTGACCCCTAAAACGTGTAAATCCGTCAAAAACCGGAATTCGAAAATTTTCATGAATCCAATACTTTCTTCTTGTAAAGATAGAAGAAAGTAAAAAAGGATTGGCCTAAAATGCTACTTTTTATAAATAAAATATTTTTATAAGCAAAATAAAAGAAAGATGGTAACTTTTACAAATATAATTCCCTCATAATACTCTTTAACTTAACTTGGTTTTTGAATGCAAGTATAAAATTTTTTAGTAGAGTAAGAATGCAATTTACAAACAATGCTTAATAATATCAGGAATTTATACTACAGCATTTATATATATAAAAAAATAAAAATCAAATAAACTCCCAGAATGATCTTTATTACAGATAATAATAATAAAAAATGGTCGGAAATGCTATCACTTAAAAAAAAAAATCTACTTTTCAAATATCAAAACATTTTCGATATTGATATAAATACCTGAAAACTTGAGAAAGAAACCCGGACCTTACCAAAATAATTTACACTTCAAATTTGATATAAAGGAAGTAAATGAAATATGTCTGACATCCATCTGCAAGTTAAATATTGAATAACGTCATTCTTTGCGTGTAAATGTATTTTTCTTTCTTTTTCTCCTCACAAAACAAACATTAACCCTCTTTGTAACCGATACGCATCGTGATAGAGAAAGCTTGAATTTGAGAAATTTTATTTTTATATTGCATTTTTTAAAAAGAATATTCTTAAATCTAACTTTAAAATATATTGAAACACATAAAACGTTTTCCATATTTTCGTTGAATACTTCTTTCTCTATAATTGAAACTTCTGTCTACGAATACAATAATAACTAGTATGTTGTGGCCATTACACAATTTTCTTCTATATAAATCACGTCAATTAAATCATTTAAATAATACAAGAAATTACATCAATTTAGCACCAATTCATATCAAAGTATATCTGAATTTGAAGCTTGATGAAAATTCGTGCATTAGTTCTTCAGATAGAGGTATAGCGGAAATTCTAAAAAATGTAGCATAGCAGCGCCACCTATTGAGCGATTTGTACCAAAACATAAACAGTACTCATTGATATCAAGGTATATCTGAATCTGAAGTTTGATGGAAATTCGCGCATTAGTTATTGAGATAGAGCTATAGTAGATTTTCTGAAAAATGCAGTATAGCAGCGCCATCTGTTGAGCGATTTGCACCAAAACATAAACAGCAGTAATTCATATCAAGGTATACCTGAATTTGAAGTTTGTCGAAAATCCAAGCATTAGTTCTTGAGATAGGGCTATTGCGGATATCACAAAAAATGCAGCATAGCAGCGCCACCTCTTGAGCGATTTACACCAAAATATATAAAACGTCAATTCCTGTCAAGCACTAACTGAATCTGAAGTTTGATGAAAATTCATGCATTAGTTCTGGAGATTGAGCTGTTGTGGTAATCGTGAAAAATGCTACATAGCAGCGCCACCTGTAGAGCGATTTACACCAAAAACTAATCAGCACCAATATATATTAGGGACTAACTGAATATAAATTTTTATTAAACTCCGTTCTTTAGTTCTTGAGATAGAGCGCCCACAAAATTTGTGTCACATACATACAGACAGACAGGTTCACAGATGCACAGGCAGACATTTTGTAACTAGTCAGATTTGGCAATCCCAAAACTTTCTTCTATCTCATACATTTTAATACTTCCTGAAAAATGCAGCATATCAGCACCACCTGTTAGATGATTTACACCAAAATCTAATTATCAACAACTTTGACAACTTCTAACTGAATCTAAAGTTTGATGAAAATCCGTGCATTAGTTTTTTATATAGAACTATTGCGGAAATAGTAAAAAATTCTGCATAGCAACGCCACCTGTTAGGCGATTTACGCCAAAAACTAATTAGAAGCAATTTATACCAGGAAGTAACTGAATCTGAAGCTTGATGAAAATTGATGCATTAGTTCTTGAGATATAGCTATTGCGGAAATCGTGAAAAATGCAGCACAGCAGTGCCACCTGTTGGGCGATTTACACCAAAAATTAAACAGCACTAATTTATACCAGGGACTAACTGAATCTGAAGTTTGATGAAAATTCGTGCATTTTTCTTGAGTTAGAGCTATTGCTATAATCATGAATAATGCAGCATAGCAGCGCCACCTGTTGGGCGATTTTCACCAAATTTTTATCAGCACCTGAGCATATCCTGGACTAATTGAATCTGAAGTTTTATGAAAATCCGTGCAGTAATTCCTGAGTTATAGCTATTGCAGAAATCGTAAAAAATACCGCGTAGCAGCGCCACCTGTTGGGCGATTTTCACCAAAAACTAATCAGGGCCAGTTTATATCAAGGTCTAACTGAATCGAAAGTTTAGCAAAATTCCGTGCATTAGTTCTTGAGATAGAGCGTCCACAAAATTTTTGTCACATACAGACTCACAGAGTGACAGGCAGACATTTTCTAAAAACCATCAAATTGTGTTCAGGACATTCTAAAACGTATAAATCTGTCGTAAACCGGAAGTCGAAAATTTTCATGAATCTAATACTTTCTTCTTGTAAAGATAGAAGAAAGTAAAAATACTTCTCTATTTATGTCGCCCAATTTTTTAAATAAACACGTGAAATAAAAAATTATGTATAAAATATATTTTTATTCTACCATAAATTCAAGTAACTATATGGGAAAAAAAATTACTCAATTCATAAATAAACAAAAAAGAATCCTCAGAATTTTCGTGCAATTCTCCTGTTATTATTATTATTATTATTATTATTATTATTATTTTAAATAAATATGTAAATACTAGGGTGCACCGACTATTCAGTATCTATTCGATATTCGACTGTTTCGTCAATCTTACCGAATATTCGGTTTGGACGAATATCAAACTATTTGGTCTGCCGAATATTCGGCTTGGCCGAATATAGGAATATTCGGTTTGGCCAAATATAGGAATATTCGTCTGAACCGAATGCTTAAAGAAACCTTTTAAAACTTTTTAAAAACTTTATACAACATCTACTTTTGACTGTTAATTTATAAAGATATTCAGAATAATTAAATAAATAAAATCATATTTAAATAAAAAAGAATGTTTTTACATTATTTATTTGCTGTTTGTAAAATTTCAGATAAGAAAATTAACCATAAATGAAGTTTTTCATAGAAATTAATAACGTACAAATGCAAGTTTCTGCACGTTGTCTAGTAAATAATATTTAAAAAAAAAAATGTTTTTCTTGACCACATTATCTCCGTTAAAAGTTTGTTGCAAGATTTTAGGAACAACCTGTATGTCTACAATCTTTGAAAATCATCGCAAACTCCAGATGCTGATCTATTTATTACTCCACGATGCATTTCAAAACTTCCTTGCTAAATCAAAGGGAGAAGAAAAGTTATTCTTGCTGAGTTGCCACCATTTGAATAGAATGTATTATTTATTTATTTACTTTTACTGTAGTCTCTTCCAGACAAAAAAAAAACAAAAAAAAAAAAAAAACAGTATATGACCCTGTGAAGTTTTTCTTCAATTTTTTTCACATTTTCTCTGATTTTAAAATATTTGTTTCAAAGTTTAAGAAAATATTCATTTGTTTTAATTCACAGAAGAAGCCATGCAATCTAAAATTTTATTAATTGAAAAAGCTTTATAACTATCCTCTTCTTTAATAACTCAAAGTAGATTTTTTTCAGTATAAAGTTTATCTGTAAAAAGCTCTTGTTTATCCAAATGTTATTTTCTGTATTAAATATTATGTAAAATTGTTTAAAAAAGTAACATTTTAATTTTAATGCCTTTACACTTTGAAATGAAAAATTATTCGGCCAGTCAAATATTCAGTATTCGGCTGAATAGTTACTATTAGGCTCTCCGAATATTCAGTATTCGGCATAGCAGTTACTATTCGGCTAGCCGAATATTTGGTATTCGGTTTGCCTGTAGGCCGAATATTCGGTATTCGGTCAAAATCACTATTCGGTGCATCCCTAAATAGACAAAATTTTTGCGGTAAAAAATAGTAAAAAACATCGTTCCAAAAAGGCCAGAAAAAAATGTATCTTCATAGTATTTCGGTAAAAGTTATTCTTACCCTAAATCTGCTTATAAATGACACCAGCAATGGATAATTAATCGAATGCGAGCTAAACATATAAAAATATGAAAAAACAGCTAAATAAAAGCTCGTAAATATAATTTTTATTTTTCAATTTGAACTGTCAACAAGCTGTTTTGGTTTGTAAATAAACTGTTTACATATATAAATAAATAAGTAAATAAATAAATAAATAAAAATAAAAATTAAATAAACATATAAATGAAAAGAGTCCTTTGATTTTACAGAAATGAAAAGCAAAAAGTTAGAATTTTTAGCGTAGTTATATGCACTAAAATGCAATTCAATAACACCAATTAAAAGTAAGTAAAAATTTACACAGCTTTTGACATAATGCAGAAAGTTTACAATTTAAGGGGACAAGGCACCCTTCATTCGGCGGTCGATTTTCTAATTTTTTGCTTAAATTACACTTTATTATCCCTAGTACATTTTAATGAAGTTTCGTAAAGATCCCAGTATTATAAATACAGTTTAAAGCAATTTTATTACATCGCTGTCTCTTTTAAATGCCACAATCTACTTCACTTAAAAGTGATTTTCCTCAGTTTGTGTTTTTTCGACGAATAGGCATATTCAAAGTGATGAAACATTTATTTATATTTTTCAATTGACTCGAATTTTTTTGGTTGTTCCTTATGGTCTATTTGTTAAAACTAAGTATCGGATTTATTATAAAGTAAAAAAAAATTCTTTACACATAAAACTGTAAAATAAATTCAGTTTTTACTGAAATTTTACACGTATTTGTACATTTTATTTTTTTCCCAAGCTAATTAACTTATGATAAATCTCATACTTAAAATTATAAAGCACACGTGTACGAATAGCTAAAAAAAATAGCTCAAAATGTTCAAAATTGTACGAGACATTTAAAAATTTACTTAAAATTTTCCAAAAAAAAATTAAAATTTCTGAATTTTGCCAGGGAAATCGAACAATTTCTTGATAGAATCATTTTCATTCATTGAGTCCTTTATTATTATGCCAAAAATGTGCCTTAAAATGCTTAAATTTAAAAAAAGTTCAAAGGGTACAGTTTCCCCTCAATTCATATGTACAAAAACAACATTTAGAAGAAAGAAAAATGTTTAGTCAAAAATTCTGTTTTTATTATTTAAAAATTCATTTACGTTTTAGATTAAGATTACATTCGAAAGTAATCTAAAGATCCGAAAACATACGAAATAAATTCCATGCCATAATGCATTCATCAATTACATTTCAAATTTAATAATAATAATAATAAAAGAAATTTAACAAATTACAACAACCATTTGGAAAATGATTTTTTCAAAGACTAAAATTTAAAACATAAAAAATCGCACGGAGTTGATCATACATTACATACGCCATGGATTAAACATTAACATTCCTGGACACATCATGAACAAATTTTAAAAGAAATTTCAGTTTTACAATTTTCGGTAATGTAAATTTTTAAACTTCTACGGAGCTGGTCATACATTACGTACGCCATGGATTAAACATTAATATTCTTGGACCCATTTTAAATGAAATTTCATTTTTAAACTTCTAAACATCCTACACTATTACTTTTTACACCGTCGTATAGGGAAAAAAATGTACTTTTAAATGCAATTTGTTTAAAAGCTGTATCTCAATTTGTTTCTGAGTTATTAATTTTTTTTGTAGTTTTTATTACTTTTTTGTCATAGTGGCAACAGAAGTATCCATCTTTGTTGAAAGTAAAGGGAAAATACAAATTACTGTATAGACCTATCCGAAAACGAATAAAATGCGGGATTCAACTAATAAAACGCTTCAGATATGTTTTTGATTTCCTACCCTGACCGAGGACAATAACTATTTTCCCAAATGATTAATAAAGAAAGTAAATAAAAATTATGATATAATATTAAATTAAATAGTCAAATAAGTACAAATCCACAATTCAACTAAATCCAAAACGAAAATTCCCAAGAGTAACATAGAATAAAAAACAATTGGATCAAAACACTGTACTAAAACTGGTGTCGTGAAGGAATTTTCACCTTGTTATTAATATAAACCTTAAAACATACATATAATTACTTAAAAGGTGCTAAAAAAATATAATAATACTAGTTAATGTAATCTTGAGATCTTTCGAACGCACACGCGTTCATTTTCAAAAAGGAAAGATGACTGAAACAAACGTAAAACAAAACAAAAATACTACGTATACGCAAGCGAAGTTCAATCCATTGCTCTTGAAAAAAAAATGATCTTGGTGAAAATCTTGGTGAAAAGATCAAATCATATTTTCAGGAGCTCGTGAAATATCTAGAATTTTAAACCAAAACCATTTTCGTTTTTTTTTTTTACGATGGTTTTCTTTTAATCCAGTCAGTCATCTTTCCCCTTTGAAAATGAACGCGTGTGCGTTCGAAAGAGCTCAGAGTTATATTAACTCTTGAATGCCGGGTGTTGCTTTTTGGCAACATGCCCAATTTAGGATCTAAAATACTATTAGAATAATATTGAAGCTATAATGTCTAATGTTACCAATAAAATACATTCAGAAAATATTATTAAATCAATTTTCGACATGTAGATGGCAACACCTGTGCTGTTTAAGAATAAAGATAGATTTATTTTTTCAATTGTTGCTACTTGTTGTTTTTGCTTTGTTTGGAAGCTTGCGAAATACCCTATTTTGTTCTGCAGTGAGCAAGAAAATTTATTTCTTATTATAGTCCCTAAAATTCTTGCGTGTTTAATATTATAGAATTTTATCAAAGAAAATTATTTTTTCGATTAAAGACCAGTATTGCCGATTAATAACAAACTCTTTTTTAGCCATAAACCATACTTAAAACAAAACTTTTTTAAAGTATTTTTCACATGATTTATTTACAAAATGAAAGCCGAAAAAGATTATTACAATGATTTTTGAAAAGTCAGGCATTTAAGGGTTAACTAATATCTTTATATGAATAAAAAGCAGTTCAATAAAAATATTCAAAGATATTTCAAAAGAACATAAAACTTATTTTAATGTAAAAATTATACATTTTAAATGGAATCTCTAAAATAAATCTTTGGAATAAATTTAAAAGAAGTTTGACCTAAAATGCTATTTTTATAAATAAAAGATTTTTATAAACGAAATAAAAGAAAGATGGTAACTCTTACAAATTTGTTTCCTTTTTTACAATTTTCTAATTTTAACTCGGTTTTTACATGTAAAGATGGAATTTTGTAAACAATTTTGCAATCACGCCTTGATAGGCTAGAATTATAAAAAATATGTAAACAGATGTATTTTCAATGATAATACAACGTTTTAATATTTTAGAAATTAATTATAAATTAATTTTAAAGCATTTTTTTATTAGTCGCCACCGCAAGGTTTTAACCCATTTCTTACAAGAAGTATCTCTTGAGATTATTTGCACTTTAAGCATACAGCTCTTTTCGTTGTCACCGACTGATACTGCTTGAGGAGATATTCGGCATTTATTTTCAAATTCTTTGCGGTTTTTTCCTTGAAAGGAAATCTTTCCTTTGCTAAGCACCTGTTTCCTAGCCTCTCGAAGTTTTTTTTTAAATTAATGAAATAAACATGTTTTAAACTAATATTATTTCATTATATATATTTATATTTCATAAATTAACTCAAATCTAATGAGCCATTGCTTTTGAATAGTGGAACAAGCCCATTTTATGTTATTGCTAGATAGTTATTAGTCTACATTTGAATGGATTTAAAAATAATCAGAAAAATTAATAGCCTTATTTTACATTTTTCGAGGTCTTATTTCATGTAAATTTAATATGCAATAATGGTTTACTGTGCTAGCTGACAAAAATCATGGTTTTGCGTCATTGACTTGCCATGCTTTCAAAATCACTGGTTTCTAATGCAACATCAAAACAGCACACATTTTCTTAAATAAATTTTCTGGTACATTAGTTGCATTATGTACATTAGTTACATTGTTTGTAAACAAACATGTCTAGTACCAGAAAAAAAAAATAAAAATAAAAAACAGAATCGTAAAAATTACGCAAAATCTAGGCAAAGAAGTAAAACTTGAATTTATTATGAGAAACAGGGCCGGCACAAGGAGATTTTGGCGCCCGTGCGAGCACGCATCGGGGCGTCTCCACCCCCCCCCCCCCCACACACACACTAGAAAAATTGATTGACTTATGATCTTAATTTTTTTAAATATTCGTACTTTTTATACATACTATTACTAATTATTTAAGATATTAATTTAAAGTGTTTCAAAAACAGATACAATATTATAAATTTAATCCCATCTTTGAATTTGTAAATTGTAAAATCAGGGAAATTCTTTGCAAAAATCATGCTTTGTTTCACATTCGCATCAAAATTAGTCATTTAAGCGAAATAAATAAATGAATCAAGCTACTTGAAAAATGTTTGGTTTGATTCATTTTTACCTATTAAATATTCAATTTACAGCAGTTTAATAAAATAATTAGCGAACGACCGAATTGTATTGTCTCGATACTGCGATCATTTTAATAAGAATTATTTATATAGTAGACGCTCGATTTTACCAGCCTCTATTTTAAGAATTATTCGTTTTTACGAACTGATGTACTGGTCTCGACCAGCATCCCGTTGAACTAATGTTACTCCCCTTTACGAACTTTCGATTTTACGAACACATTATATGAGTCCCATCGAGTTCGTAAAATCGAGCGTCTACTGTACCTATATATTTTTGGTTACATGACCTTTTTTCATTTTTCATTTTCGGCAAAATTTTTGACACTAACGCTATCGACTATTTACAGAAGAAGATGAGCTCACATCCAGAAGACACTACTAGAAGAAATTTTTTTTTTCAAAGACGTTTGTTTTTTATTTTAAAATTTCTGCCCGTTTGCATTCTGCAAACGCTTAATTTTAATGACAAAACTGCCAAATGGCACCAGTAATTTTTTAGTACAATTTCGGTCTCATAATATACATGACAAAAAGCTTTTGATTATTTTCAAATAAATTTGTTCGCAAATTGTGCTGTGAATTAATTATTTGAACATTTTTGGAGCAGAAATGTCTTACCCCTGAAAGGATTAAAGGTAATTCCATTCAGATAAAGAACAGAAGCCGATGCCTGCATGCGAAAATTCGGCGTCCTTGAATTCCTTTTTAAACAGAACGAATAATCCTTTCTCGAGCTGGCCCCAGCCTATGTATAGAAAATGTAAAAGAAAAAAAAAACGTAGAATATAAAATAATTTTTATAGGCGCCCTTTCATCTGTTTGACGCCCCTCCGGCTCGGCGCCCCGTACGGTGGCACATTTCGCACACGCCTTGGGCCGGGCCTGATGAGAAATCACACCTCCTTCTCTTTATTCAACAAACTTTCCTTTACCATTATAAAATTTTACCTTAAAACTTCCGATCCAGCCAACTCTGCGCTATAGCCACCTTTCCTGGCACCTTCTCCAAACACTTCTTTCGTCTCACTTAAAACATAAAGATAGGGCGGCCAAAGAATTTCGCCGTGTCCGGTCATTTGAGCAGTTTAGTTACGACCAGAACCTGAGTGAGTAGCCGACGCTGGAATTTCGGTCCAAAGTGGGCGCCGTACCCACACACGATATAGCCGCGATAAGATTTGCAAGTACTCAATAGGATTTCCTTAACGAAGCCTAAACGTATTTATCGGAAGCGACCAGAGTCTTCAGATAATAAAAGGATTTAGTGCCTCCGTCGTATCGGACTGGACTGAGAGTTGTTAATTCCGCTTTTGGAAGTTTTATTTGGAAATGGGGAAGGGATTAGATAGTGAAATATTTTGTTGAGATCTGCATAAATTAAGCAGTGCAGCGTTTAAGTTTAATGCTGTTTTAATTTTTATAATATTTAAACAGTTGGTCGGTAAATTAAGCATTTGGGCGCTGCACAGTAAAAAAATAAAATAAATAAAATTAAATACCTTGTCATTGGGATATTTAATGTAGGCTCTAAAATGATTCAGATTAATAAGCATTTTTTAATTTTTACTTTAAAAGGTATATTTTACCTCATGCCGATGAAATATGCAGTTGAAATAGATTTTTAATGTTTTCGATTAACATTAAGAAAAAAGAGAGAGAGAGAAAGAAGAGAGAAAAAAAATATAGAGATACATAGACAGATAGATAGTAACGTTAAGAAATATAAGTAACGATATATAATAATTACGAGATAGAGAGAGATGTGTAGCGTTTAGGATTAATACTGTATTAATTTTTATAGAATTTAAACAGTCGGATAATAAATTAAACATTTGCACACCGCACAATAAACAGTAAAAAAAAAAAAAATAAACATTGTTATTGGCATGTTTAATTTACGAGCTAAAATGATCAAGATTAAGATTTATTTAAAATTTTTACTTTAAAAGATGTATTTTACCTCATGCTGATGGAAATATGAAGAGGAGGTTTGTAATGTTTTAACTAACATTAAGAAAAAAAGAGAGGGAAAGAAGTAAACAGAGAAAGAAGGGAGAGGAAGAGATAGATATACATAGATAATATATACTATAAGTAATGATAATGGAGTATAGGTAACGATATATAATAGTAATAAGTATATAAAGGAATTATAGAGATAGAGTAAGAGAGAGAGATTCATAAATGCACAAAACCTTTATATAGATGTCCGGAAATATGTGAAAGTATAAGAACTCTTATTTTTACGTGATCCTTTTAAGTTTGCTATCAGTTATAGAGATTTTGAATCGAGATTTTTCTCAATTTCTTTGTAAACGTCCATTAAAAACATTGGAAATCTGCCTTATCTGCCGCGATGATATTTACATGTACTTAATAGGATTTCCTTAACGAAGCCTAAATGTATTTATCGGAAGTGACCAGAGTCTTCAGATATTAAAAGGATTTAGTGCCTCCGTCGTATCGGACTGGACTGAGAGCTGTTAATTCCGCTATTGGACATTTTATTCGGAAACGGGAAGAGATTAGATAGTGAAATATTTTGCTGAGATCTGCATAAATTAAACCTTGTAGAGTTTAGGACTAATGCTGTTTAAATTTTTATTACATTTAAAGAGTTGGTTAATAAATTATACATTTGCAAAATGTTCAATGAAAAATAAAATAAGTGAAATAAAAAACCTTTTGGCATTGACATATTTAATTTACGCACTGAAGTGATTAAAATTAATAAGTATTTTTTTAATTTTATTTTAAAAGGTGTAATTTAACCTCATGCTGATGGCATGAATTGTGTAATGTTTTAACAAACATTAAGAAAAAAAGAGAGTAAAAGAAAAAAAAAAGAAAAGAGAGAAAGAAGAGACAGAAAAAAAAAGAAAAAAAGACATTGAGATAGATAGACACGATAAGTAACGATATATAATAATAATATGTAAGTAACAATAAGCGATATAACTAACGAAAAGTATAAGTAATGATACATGATAATAATACATAAGTAACGGTAGAGAGACGGAGATTGAGAGAGACCCCTAAATATACAAAATTTCGATATAGATGTCTAGAAATATATAAAAGTATAAGAGCTTTGAGTTTTACCCTATCCTTAATGCCATCAGTTATGGAATTTTTGAATGAGGGTTTTTCTTAATTTCTTTTTAAGAGGCAATTGAAAACATCAAAAATCTGCTTCATCTGCCGTGATAAGATCTACAAGCAGTCGATAGGATATCTTTAACGAAGCCTAAACGTATTGATCGGAAACGACCAGAGTCATCAGATAATGAAGCGTTTAGTGCCTCCGTCATATTGGCAAAGAAACTCAGGCCCTGACTGTCACACGGGCACCAGGGGCACGAAATTTCTGAGGGGCACAAAAATTTTCATTATTTCATCTACATTTCCATTAAAAAAATCATAATTGTGAAAAAATGTGATATTTGAGATATTAATACGATGAAATGACAAAAATATATCTAAATCTATGGTTAAAAGCACATTTCAATAAATAATAGAAAATATTTTACTTTTATTCCGGGAACGGTTTTTTAATTTTCCGGAAAACTTAATTTTTTGTGTTGTCACTTTTCCAAAAAGTGTTTAATACGTAAAAAAAAGAAAAAAAAAGTATTAGTAAATCAACCAATCTAAGGGGGCACAGAAAATTGAAAGTGCCCTTGACACAGAAAGTTGTTAGTCGGGCCCTGAACAAACTAGAACTCCGTCATGAACTCCGTAAGCGAGGTTGATTGCCATAGGCATAATCAGTGGCGCACCCAGGATTAAGCTTTGTAGGGGGCTAGCATATTTTAGAGCTCTACATGTGCCCGGATCTGGCCCGGCACGTCGGACGAACTCGGTACAATTTTCTTACATTTCATTCGAAATGGACGAGACGGGTCGAGCCCGGACATATAATTTTTCTGTTGACTTGAACAGAACTGTAATCAGACAGCGAAGTCAAGGAGAGGGGATGTCTCTGAAAATTTTTGATGGGGCTAATTCGTAAGGCTTAAACATGTTTCATAAGAAAAATATATTTTGTTTTAATTAGTAAATATTAAATATGTTAATATTTCAAATTTTATTAGAAAATTTCCAAAAACGATTATTTATAAATAATAAAAAATCATTTATAATAATAAAATAATAAAAATTTATTTATAAATAAAATTTATAAATAAGAAAAAATTTGGGACAACGATCAATATTTTTCAAAATTTCCATTTTTCTAAGGACGTATTAAGAATAATAAAAACAACCTTTTATAATTTTAGAAAACTAAACATTTAGTCTAGTATCGTGGGGGAGTAGTAGAAATATTTAGTCTAGTCTGGGAGGGGCTTCAGCCCCTTTGCTCCCCCCCGTGGGTGCGACAATGGGCATAATGTAAAGGATCGCTCAATATGTAATGCGCGATAGACAACTTTAGAGGGGAGTAGCGTAAACCAACCGGCGATTTTTACTTTTCTTTTCCCTCCTCACCTTTTGCTTTTCATCATTCATCTGTAATTCTAAATTATGGACATACCGTATTTTATGGAAGAAACGCACCGCGGCGTTTACTAGTTTGAAAGTTAACTTTTTTTCAAGTGCAGCGTTTACGATTTTTTTTTTTTTTTTTAGTGTTCATGCAATCGGGAAAAAATAAAAATTCCTTAAGACTGTTCTCCAGTCCCCTGCTCAACATCTAGGAACTTTCGAACACATTTCTGATTCATTTTTAAACGTAACGGCATAAATTTGATAGTCTGACTATTGAAGCGATTTGAAATCACAACACATTTTCCATTTTTTGATAAGAAAATTACATATAGAATTATAAGCGATTCTGATCCCGTGACGACAAGTTTTTCGCCTTTTTCGGGCTGCCGGAGCGGGAATTCGCTTCAAAGCGTCCACTTTGACAATATTTTCTGAAAGTTCTTCTGTCTGTACCAAAAAATGGAAAAAGTCTTGCGATTACATAGTTTCGGAGTAAGAAAATCTGCGAATTACATGCATTTACAATGAATCTGCTTACAATGATGCCTGCTTAATTTAAAAATTACGTAAAAATATTTAAAACCTGATTTAAATATTTTAATTAAAATTTTAGACATCTTAACTTATTAAAAATGAGGCACCCTACACTGTCCAGAAAACTTTGATTAATGTGACGGTGTCGACAAAAGTAGCGTTCACATGGTTGCGGCGATTACAATATTTTTTAGCGTAATTGAGCCCAAGTTGAGAAGTGCGGCGCTTACGACGGGTGTGGCGTTTCTCCCATAAAATACGGTAATTATTTCATTTAAGTAAAAACTATTTTCAAAACATCAGATAATACTAACGATTTAAATATGAACGCTTAAGTCGGTAAAATATTACTGAAAAAAAGGACAGGTATTATTATTATTTATAACCATATTAATGTGTGAAAGATTATTATTTTTTCGAAATGAGAGAAATTATCTTTTGTTTTTTTAAAACAAGGTTTTTCTAAAACTATATTTGATTATTAGTAGATAATCTGAATATACTAATTTCACACATATTTAAAAGGAAATGCAACTAAAAATACTTTATATAAGTGATGTTTTGAAATGATTTCTAAAATTACTAACACCGTTAAAATATTAATTTAATTACCGCTAACCTAAATTCACGCAATCACAAATTTAAGGTCTTTAACCCTTTGAGGGGCAAGCAATAACGTCTCTATAATATTGAATCCTCACCAGAATAATAGAAAAAAAAATATTTTAAAGTAAGGAAAAGCAACTTTTCCACCATTTCCCTACCAGAGTTAAAAATATAAAATTTAGTTAAAAGTTTCTAGTGCGAATCTTGTTTAAATTAGGTGGGATATAATATATACCGCCGTTCCTCAAGAGGTTAAACAAGTGAATGTTCTACTTGGTATCGGTCTGATTCGGAAATGGGGAAGGGATTAGATATTGAAATATTTCGTTGAGATCTACATAAATTAAGCAATATAATGTAAAGTTTAGGTTTACGCTGTTTTAATTTTTATTACATTTAAACAGTTGATTAATAAATTAAACATTTGCATACTGCATAATAAAAAATAAAATAAGTAAAATAAAATATCTTGACATTAGCCTATTTAATTTATTCGCTAAAATGGTTAAATTCAAAAAATATTTTTAAATTTTTGTAAAAGGCGAATTTTATGTCAACCTGATGGCAATCTGAAGTTTTTAATGTTTTCAATCAATATTAATAAAAAGAGGAAAAGAGAAAGAAGAGAGAGAGAAAATAAAAATATAGATAGATAAGATAACATAAATAACGACATATCATGATAATATGTAAGTAGCTATAAAGATATAGAGTGATAGAGACGGAGATAGAGTCAAATATGATGTCAAAAGCAGGTATTGTATTCGTATTAAAACTTCCGAGTTTGGTACAATTTTAGTATGAAGATGATTTCCTAAGGTTATTTTTAGGCATAAATTGAAAAATGACATAATTCCAGTCAAATGGATATTTCTCCCCATTTTTTTTTCTCTTTCTGACAATTTGCCGATTTTATATATAGAGCGTTCTCTCTCTTTTCTTTTTTTAATTTTTTTCTCTGACCAACTGTACCTCTGCATACATTAAATCAAAAAACCCTTAAAAACTAAAATATGCTTGTTTTTTTTTGGTATTATCATTTCTTTAAAAGTTTTGAAGATCTTTCAAAGTACGGAAGGCTGTGATTTTTTCTTTAATCTGTTGTTTTAATATGAATTTTCTATTACTTAAATCTATCAAAAGGCGGCAACGTTGGTACTTTGCCAAGAATAAGGAGGCCATTCTCAAACATTTACCACTCTTACGTATATTAAAAAATAAAAGAGTAATCGTTTTTTTTTTAACATTACTACATTGCTTAAATTAATTTTAAAACATTTCTAAATTCTGAAAAATCGTATTTCAGAATTTAAAAAACCTTTGACCTAAAATTTTGAAGGGATCAAAAACTTTTTCACGTTTTTCCACTTTGATTCATCCTATGTGGGAGAATTTAAAGAAATATAATCTGTTTAAAAGCCTCCAGTCGTGATATTTTTGACAGTTTTTTCTTTTTCCACTCGATGTAAAAATGCAAGAAAGCACTAAATACGAATGAATCTGTGGTACAAGAACTGCGATTAAAAAAGAAAGATGGTTTTGACTAAAAGGAATATTTGCGTATAGAAAATCTGCGATATCTAATGCGGATAAAAATGAAATATTATATTTTTAAGATAGACAAAGGGATATATCTTTTTAATCGTACCGTCTTTGATATTTTAGAATAGATTTTAACTTTCTTTCTTTATCAAAATCAAAGGATCTAACCCGGGCTTTCCTAATTATGAACATACTGCCCAGTGTACAGAACATGGGTAAAAAACTTTTTACTTTAAGAGCCCACGCTAGTCATGCGAAGAAACGAGAACGCTGTTGTTCACGTAACACTTATTGTAATCCTATGGGAGCGCTATTTTAAAATTTCTCGCTTGGATTTTAATTTTTTCCCCCTTGTATAAGATAGTTGAGAACGATCTCTAACCGGGATAGTTTTTTACTTTTTCGATTTTGGTTTCAGATTTCTTTTTTAAAAATTACTTTTACTTTTCCGGTTCTGAAATTGAAACTATCCTAATAATAAAAAATATATATAACCCAAATCGAAAAAGTGAAAACTAACCCGATAAGACTTTGACCCCAGCAATCATATGCAAAACAAAATCATTTAAAAATATTAAAATGCAAGCGAGGTATTTGAAAATAACATTTACATTAACTTAGCATTAGAGTTTTCGTTTCTTTCCGTGACTAGTATGGGCTCTTAACAGATTTTGTACATTTGATATATTTTTCTAGATTGCATATAGAAAAGCATTTTCATATGGAAAATATCAACAGGGGATCTTTTGAACTGTTTTTGTGTTAGCAAAACAAAGGATCTAACCCAGGCTTTCAAACATATAGCTCGTTGTATAGAACATAGATGAAAACGATTTTCTAATAGTTTTTTTTTTTTTTCATTTAATGTATTTTTCTAGCTTGCCTACACTAACAACACCAAAAAGCAATTTTTTTTTAATGAAAACTATCAATTGTGTATTCAAATAAAGTTTCGAAATGTATTAAAAGCAATACTTTTGTATTAGACTTATGGCAGGGCTTAGTAGCGGAAAAAATCATCAAAGATTTTGCTACTTACAGAAGCCGTTTTGATTCTGATTATTTCAGTGTTTAAGCACTTACTTCAATTACTTATCTATTGAATTTACTCTTTATAATTTTTTATTGATTGATTGTTGAAGTGTTAATTTCATTATGGAGGATTAACCGGAAACAAACACTGAACTGTTTATCATACATATTAAAACGCAAAGGTAAAAATTTAAGTAGATCCACATCGTCACTTTTGCGCATGCGTCAACTCTTTTTCAAACTTCCTCAATTTAGAGGAAAGAAGAACGAGTTCCTGCCAGCGCAGCGGTTTAAAGCAGTGATTTAAGGCTCTGAATTTTTGTAGAAGACGTAGGTTTGATACCAAAGTCGGAAATGATTACTAAAATATTTTTGGCGATAATTCATTTCAATAATGTCTTTTTAATTAAAGGAGAAGTTACATGGTTTTTATTTTATTATTATTATTATTATTTAAATGCTTTATAATTAAATAAAATTTAACACCCAACAATATTAAAAAAAAATCTATATTTAAAATATTTAAGTTAAAATATTTTGCATATAATTATCAATTAAACAAATTGAGCTGATCTACAATTTTTGTTATATTTTCTGAACATTATCAAAAAGGTATATGTGTGTGTGTCAGAAAGAAAAGTTTGCCATTCCTTTTCGTAAAAAATAAAAAGAAATAGAACAGAAATTATCTTGATATCCGTGGTTTAATATTTCAAAAATGTAAAATAAAATATAAGTAATAAAAAATATGCATTATAATGTATTATTATCAATATGTATATTATTCGTTAGCTGCATCAAGTTTTAAATTTAAACTTTTAGAGAATGATACTGGTAAAAGTAAAATTCATGACAGCTTTTAGTGGTCGTGAAATAAAATAAAAAATACTTGAAATAAAATAAAAATACATATTGTTATAAAAAAAAACGAAATTATAGTACAATAAATGCTGCTCTACGCAATATTTGTACATTAATTTCTGATAAAAATCAAGCATAATTGGTTTTAAATTATAAATTAAATTTTTTTTTCACTTCATTGAATAGGTTAGACTGACAGCACCATCTATTGTCTTAAAGAAATCGGAATCATTTATATGCAATATAAAAAATTGACACGATTTCAATAATTAATTTATAAACAACTTACTTAAAAATTCAAGAAATTCAGTGAAAGCAGACAGAAAAAGTAATTAAAAGAAAAAGATTGAAAAGGAAACCCCTTTTTTCCTTCACTATTAAAAAAAATGATATCGCCATTGTTAATTGGCCGATTTCATTCAAATTTCCAACAAGTTGCAATAATAGTACTATGTAACATTTTTTTCTTGAAATATAAGTTATTAGAAAGTTCGAGCACTAGGGGAAACTGTCCTAAAATGATATACCCTAAGGGAAAAAATGCTTTTATTCATACAAATGTTTTCTCATGACTTTTTATTTTTTACAAACTAACTTGGAAAAGTATATACAAAATGCAATGGTGCTTTTTAAAAAGTAAAAAATAAAGTCACAAATTCATAATAACGATTTATGTAAAACGCTGCACTATGTTATTTTATCTACAGCGGTGTCCCAAAATGACACACCCATAAGTTACTATTAATTGTATTTGCCTACATCACAAATACATACAAAATATATAAAATTAAAATTCTGATATAATTTATTTAAAAGGTTATAACATATACATGAAAAAGTCTTTATATCATAAAAACAGTTAAAAGATGTTAAAAAACCCAAGCGCTTTCAACTGCACGATAACAGCCGTCATCAGAGGGAAAAGATCATAGGAGTGAAAGTACGTGAAAGTTCTTTGCTGTAGACGAGTCTGTTTCAAAGGAAGGGAGGAGGAGAGGAGGGGTGGAATTTATTTCTCATGTATATTTTAGCACATTTTAAGTAAATTATATCAGAATTTTAATCTAACATATTTTATTTGTTAATCAAGGTGAACATGACGTTCAATAATTACAGTTTGTGCTATATTTTATATCACAAATACATTTTTTTCCACATCAAGAAACACCGGCACATTTACTATGTGACCACATTTAACGTATTTTATCTTAGACCAGGAGCAGGCGACAGCACAGACAATCACCTCATCGAGTTCACGGATGAAATTATAGGATTAGTTAAATCTCGATTCGCATATTAAAACACAATCGGTCTGCCAAGTCCTATCTTGGTGGAAAACACCTGAAAACCCGATTTTAGCGGCTGACTTGTAGGTTTATTATTGTGTTTTCCTGCACCGAAAGATATGAAAACATGGAGGACTTATAGCAGGAAAACACAATGGTAAACCTACGAGTCAGCCGCTAAAATCAGGTTTTTAGGTGTTTTCCACCAAGATAGGACTTGGCAGACCGATTGCGTTTTAATATGCGAATCGAGATTTAACTAATCCTAGAATTTCATCCGTGAACACGATGAGGTGATTATCTGTGCTGCCGGCTCTCGGCCTATCTTCTTTTTCTTCGGTTTTGAGAGACTGGATAAATCGTTACAATAAAGACATGCTTCATCATCATCTTCAGAAGATCCATGTCTTTGTTGCCATCCTTTGATTTAACAAAGTGAATTTTCTTCTTAGCCTGTAGAGCTGCACGTCTTGATTATGAATTATGTTTTTCCGTAGCTTTTGCCTTAAGTTCGGCAATATTAGGATTGCTAGTCAGATTAATGCTCCTTTATGCTTCCTCTTTTTAGAGAATGATCTAACATGAGGTGCACAAGTGGAGGCACATAAAGTGGTCTGATATATGAAAATGATGAACTTGGAGATGCTGCTAGTTGAAAAGATGTTGCCGGCGCTAGGGTTGAAGGAGGTAACTTTGAAACTGTGAAAATTGACTGAATTAAGTCTAGATAGGCTCTTATCTAGAGCTTGTATTTCTGTAGTTACTTTACTTATTTCCCAGTGGATTTCTTGTCACAACTGAAACACAGAAAACCTGATCGGGAAATATGTCCGGGTTCATGGAATGGATTCCATTTTTCAAAAACCGGCATGCCATTTTACCTACAATCACCATATTATATATACAGAGGCAGTATTCGAAGTCACATGCATTTATAAAATTTTGAATATACAGAAAATAATCTACAAAGAAATAAGTCTTCACCTCATGATTCAGATATGCAATCACTGAAAGGAAACAGACGTGAATTAGAAAAAAAAAATAGTCCCAAGAAATTTATGACGAAGGTGTAAGCAATTTCTTTGTAAATAACGAAAAATGCAAACTTGAAACCTTCGCCATTAAATGCTTATCGTTGCTGATCGACTCCACAATATAACTGAGCATCGTTAAGGGCTGTCTTCTGGCGATAATATTAATAAACGTAAGGCATGTCATTTTACCTAACTATGTCATTTTGGGACAGATTCCTCTACACAAAAGCTCACTATAGAACAACTACAAAGAAAAAAAGCGGACTATCTGCGATTTGTTTTGTTTATTCAAGTCCGTGAAGTCGGAAGCGGAACGTTATCAGAATCAGATCATCAGTTTTGGATACATAATATTTTTCGTTATGCAGAAAGAAACAGTTCACATATTTCTTTTCGTTTTTAGAAAATAATGTTATGCATTTTTTGTAGAAAGAAACCATGCATAGATTTTTTTTTAATTAAAGAAAATAATGTCACACGTTTTTAACACACAGACACCACACACGCACACACAAAAGGGGGGGGGGGCGAGTATTCTGAAAAAAATAGGGGGTGCAAAGAAGAAACATGGAAAAGGGACAAGGCGCATTTTCTATGTCTAAAAAGGACAGAGTGCATCCGCACTTAAAACAAAAGGGCAGTGCACGGAACCCTTTGTAAAACGACAAACGCGCACACTATCACTACTATACACTATATATACGGTCACACTATCGCCCTAACACTGTGATATGCATTTTCTAACTGAACTAAATTTTAGCATACCATGTATTATGTCATAAATCTATAGTATATATGCAGGGCTGCAAAAAGAAGAAAAAAAATCAGATATTTTTTTCGTCTTTTGATGAAATTGATGAAATAAAATTTTCAAATGTGTTATGTGTTTTACAAATTGTTTATTTAGACAACCTTATTCACTTTATTAAACTGTGAATTTTAATTTTAATATTCTAAATGTGTTGGAAAGTGTTTCATAATCTGTGCTTAATGCATGGTTTTGCGTTTTTGTTTATACTTGAATTGAGAAATTAAAAAAAAGGATTGAACTTACTCTTTGACTCTTTGAAGTCACTCTTTGAAAGATGAACAAAAAATTTATATTTTTATTGATATGCGCAGAAACACGGGGTTTCAGCATAGACAAGCATTTGTATGTAAATGAAGAAAATAAATCAAATACTTTTAAATTTGTTTTCTGCTACAAAGTGCAAGAAAAAAAATATTCAAATTTAATTTTGGAAGAAAATATAAGGTATCCTTAAGTGGACTGACGGATTTTAAAATTCAGTAGCAATCAAACGGTGACACAGCTTGGGGTTATTCCTGTACGAGAGATTGTGTAAAGTCGGGTATTTCTTTGCTAAGCTTATTTATTCTAGTTGTTTTATTTGTGTACCGTGAAAACAGCAGCCAAGTTCTCTTTCAAATACTCTCGTGCAAATAAAGTATTTGAATTCTGAAAGAATCACATGTCTCTTTCCTATATAGTATTTGGAACCCAGTATTTCATACACTGTAGAAAAAACAACAACAACAACAACAACAAAAAACTGTCAAATAAACGGAAAAAACTGTGAATTTTGGCGCCAGTGGAAAACCGTTTAACTTACAGATAATGTCAGCTATATGTTCATTAAAACACTTTTTTCTGTAAAACTTACAGAAATCTATATTTTTTACTGTTTTAAAGAAACAACAGCTTTTTCTGTAAAAAATATGGATTTTGTAAGTTTTACAGAAAAAAATTATATTTTTTGTAGTAAAAAACTCTCGTTTTCGCAACGGCTTCGTTTTTATTTTACATTAAAAAAAGAATTTCCGTATTTTTCCGTTACAATTTCCGTACTTTTACGGATCTTTTTCTCCTATGAAATGATTCCGTGAATGCTATAGAAATTAGTGAATGTGAATTTAAGAATATCCCTGACGAATATGTTAAAAATCTAGTTAATTTGTCGTTTTCACTAAAGCTTTGATATATTTTTTTAATTTTTACACTCTAAAAAATCCGTTGATTGTCAATGTAATTTATGTATTCTTACGGATTTTTTTCTTTGGTATAGTAATATTAAGGGGTCTCAGGACTCTTAAGATTGAAAAGAAAGACCATTTTCAATATTTAATATCTTAAAATGTATTTGATTTTAAGACACAATTTTAATTGGGAATGAAATATATAAGTATGTTCTTTCAGTTCAAATATTAAAAAAATTTCAAGATGCAGAATTAGCATGTATACAGCTTGCTCCAAACGTCAGACATTTGATGAGCAGAAAATCAGCATAACAGATTACGCGCAGGATTAGACAATAAATTTCGCAAAGAGAATGAAACTTTTGGTGCCTACATATACTGCAGATTATAATAATTATCCTGAACCTAAATAAATTTGCATTTAAAGCATTTTTATACATTTAAGACAAAGTTGTATTTAGCTAATACAAAATTTAGAAAATTCCAACAGTGTAATCACCTAAAAATACATTTTTTTTTGAGCAATAAAAAGGAAATTTTAGGTTCAGATTATACAGACTAACATGAAACATATGTTTTGAAAATTTCACTAAAAAATATTCAGAAGTTTTTAAGATATCGTGCGTTTTATGCCCAAAAACGTCATTTGGAGAAAAATGACTTCAAAATTTCCGAAACAGCTCTTCAGCTATTGAGCGGGTATAATTCTAAAACACAAAACTTCTATTCTAATAAGAACTTCAAGGAAACAATTATATCAAAATGTTCAGAAAAGATAGGAATTTAACATCCAAGAAAATTAAAATTTCGAAAATTTTAAAGCTTTAAGAGTCCTGAACCCCCTAAAGAATAAATTCCTCAGCTTTAGAGAAAATTAAATTTATTTGTTAAAGATATTCACAAACACAAACTGTTTAACGCCTTCACGAAATAGCTTTTATCGAAAAAAATCCGTAAAATTATGGAAATCGTAATGGCAATCAATAGTTGTCTTTTTTTTTTTTTTTTCTTTTTTTTTTGTCCATAAATTACTCCGATTTGGAGTCTCTTTGAAGTGCAACGCTGCTCTCATCAAAATAGCTCAGTTCATAAACAAAACCGTTATTTTTTAAATTTTACAAAAGATAAAATATTTTCCTTATCACAAACCTCTGAATTATTTAAAAACAAATGTTTGTCTACCATTACCTTACTTTTAGATATAAACCAGGTAACTTGATAAATAAATTATTTGCTTCATCCATCAATTTTAACTTTAATAAATGTATATCATAATTTCGGACAGACGAAGTAATAATTTTTATGATTTAATATTTTTTACATCATGATAATGAGCTTTTATATAACATGATAAGATAAATTTCCTTTATTTTTTTGCGCGCTCAGAAATTTCACGGTAGCAAAAAATACCATAGTGAAAATTTTACCTTATCATACATGACACTATTAGATTGTGTTGAAAACTGAAACTCGGATAATTATGATTGTTTTATTTTTATTCCTTCATCTCATTAACATGAAATTTCTTATAAAAAGAAAAAAAGAACTTTTTCGTATTTTATTGATGCTTGATAATTTATTGGTAAATTATCAGTCAGATCAGAAATAAACTTTCCAGTAAATATAAATATTTTATTTTTAACAATATTATTTAAAATTCTAACATCAAATACAGAAATAACGTCATTGCTGCATGCTTATTTAATAGTATATGGCGTGCACAGGTAGTTGGTTGAAAAATTATTTGATTCATGGTTCTTATTTTATTGAATCATAGAGGAATGAATAACTTCTATTTATATCGTTAATCTTGTGCAAGAACCCCTTATTATAACAATATGTGTATAGATTATATCTAAGGAGGCCTTGATCGTGTGATTAGCCGATTTTTAACTAGAGATATAAAATAAATGCACATTTCGATAAAGCTCATCTTTCAAAATGTTATTAGAGTTCCGCACTTAAAAAATAAAAACGGAACCATTATAAGATCACGCCCGTGTCTGTCTGTCACAGCCATTTTACTCGTAAACTATAAGACGTGGGAAGTTCAAATTGGCTGAAGTAATAAAGGCTATTGACCCACATATTTAGAGATTATTAACCATTCAAAAATATATTTAGGAAAAATGCAGAGGGGCTGATAAAGTTACTTTGAAAAAAAAAAAAAAATCTTTTCTTTGTGTATCGTGTTTGAGCTTTTGTAACGCCGAACTCAAAAATATATTTATTTTAATTTTAGGTATTCTATTTTCAGATGTATCGTCGGAAATGTAATGCAAAAATATGTCCCCACCCTTTATTTCCGAATCTACTAAAACTAAAATTATGAAAAAATTAGGGGTAGTAGAAGTTAATTTAAACCTTGCAGGAGAACTATAGCGATTACCCTAGGTCACATACTTTTTGAGAAATTCGCATTTTCCCGTTACACACAAATTTCGATTTGCGGGCGTTCAGCAAAGGAGTTGAGGAGCGCTGAATGTACCTATCGTCGCAGAAGCATAAAAGGATTGTTGATAACCATTTTCGAAAAAACTTGTCTGTAAGTAGCCGAGATATTAATCCTTAAAGACACGGACGGTTTGGACCTAACATAAAGACACGGGCGGCATACTCAATGTGCTATCGGTTTTTAAAGTCTGAATAACGACTTTTATTGATATATTTGTATAATGCAACGTCCACTTACTAATTCATATATTTATTGTACGGAACCCTCTGTGCGCGAGTAATACTCGCACTCGAACGGTTATTTTTTTTTTAACAATGCTTCTAAAAAAGGCAAATTTTATGCAGCTATATTCAAAAAATTAAATATCTGAAATTACCCTAAAATGGGCAACTCTCAGCCGATTTTACTGCTTGGTCGGCCCGTAATGAACAATATATGACCGCGGGTTTTATTACAGTGATTATAATATCTCATTTCAATGTAGAAAGGATAGAAAATTTCAAAGCAAAAAATAATAATAAGTAAGTAACTATTTATGCACCCATGCCAATTCCTTAGAACTACTTGCATATGCGTGTTAAAATTCGAATGTATAAATATATAACACAGATTAGGCTAAGTAAAAAATATAATAAAATTACTTGGACATTTGACATAATTCTCCAAGAAAATTCTTCATTGTTCTGAATATTCATTTTGTTTTAATTAAGGAGACGAAATGTCCTCGAAATTCAAGACGTCCTCAAATTTCGGATTGTTTTTCACGCTGTTCTCAAAGTGTTTGATTTAATACACTTATTACATTTTAAGAAGATGATATATTCGTGGGACAAATATATATATATATATATATATATATATATATATATAAAGCTTAAAAAGCTATAAATTTTAACCCTTAAATGCCGGGTGTTACCTTTCGGCAACATACCCAATTTAGGCTTATAAGTACTATTAGAATAATATTGAAGCTATAATGCCTAATGTTGCCAATAAAATACATTCTGAAAATATTATTAAATCGATTTTCAACATTTAGATGGCAACACTTGTGCTGTTTAAGAATGAAGATAGATTTATTTTTTCAATTGTTGATGCATGTTCTTTTTGTTTTGTTTGGTAGCTTGCGAAATACCCTATTTTGTTCTGCAGTGAGGAAGTAAAATTTATTTCTTATCATAGTTCCCAAAATTATTGTATGTTTAATATTATAGAATTTTATCAAGGAAAATTATTTTTTCAATTAAACACCAGTATTGCCGATTAGTAACAAACAGTTTTTTAGCCGTAAACCATACTTAAAACAAAATATGATTTTTAAAAATATTTTTCCCATGATTTATTTAAAAAAATAGAGCCGAAAAACATTTTTTTAATGATTTTTGAAAACTCAGGCATTTAAGGGTTAAATTAATGAAGCTTTAAAAAGTCCCTAGTTTTTTACTTTGAAAATTAGTTGCTAAAACAGGTTTTTTAAATATGTTTATATGTTTTCAAAACTGTTTACTTATATACTATCTTATTTCACGTTATTTAACTGTGAAGTTTCATTACAGTTTTCTGGATGTGTAGGAAAATATTTCACAATGTATGCTTGGCGCATGATTTTTCGTTCTTGTTTTCCTACATATTGTCTGAATAACATAATCTATGCAGTTTTGTGACATTGGACTGTGACGTATTCAACAAACAAGCTCAATCAGAAATACTGTTTAGTTCTTTTTATCGTGTTCACTTACACACATAAATGAAAATCATGATTATAATACTTTCTTTACGCTATTTGTTATTCGGAAAGAAAAAAAAAGAGAACAACAATGATACCTTTAACTAAAATAAGATAATTCTGTTTTTAGAAAACAATACCTAGTGCAGCAGACTTGTTTAGACACCTTGCACCTTTTTAAAGGCACCTTTTTAAGAGTGATAATGATACAAGAAGTGATATAATCAGTTGTGATAAGTTAGAGCAGGAGATTAAGCTGAAGCATTATTTAAATTTAACAAAAACTAAAAGAATCCCTTATATTTTATTAAATGGTTATTAAAAAAATTCTGAAAAACATTTCATGTTCAGAATTGTTAAAAATAAATAAAAGTTTTATCGAGCTTTGTACCGAACTAGAAATCCTGCACGGGTCGGGTTGCATTCAATCCGAACCCCAAAATCCTGTTTAAAGTCAATCCGAAATCCGACCTGAACGCGACACACTTCAGCCCAAAACCGACTAGAATGCGAAATTTTCAAACATGAACCAGAAGTGAAAGCAAATTAATTTATATTTTAATACAACTATGGTACAGTAGTCTACAATTATGTGTCTAATATCAAGTTTTAAAATAAAAATGAACGCATATACGCTCGTTAATATTCAAACATATTTTTTTCATTAGAAATATTTTCAAGACTTTCATTTAAAATGACGTGTCGACTTGAACCCGACACAAGAGTATCAAAACTCAACCGGAAAGTAACCCGGACACAAAATGTTTAAAGTCATCACGACCAGCATAAAAAGAAAAAAAAAATAGCGTCAATTCGACCCCAAGCCGCGAATCGGGATAAAATCTGGTAATCGACCCGATGTAGAACTCTATACCGAACATAAGGATATAGCTGTCAACTTTTACGCTTTTTACTTACCACTAAAATTTAAAAGAAAATTTTGACTTATTTAATAGCGGATTTCGTCGTTTATAAGGGAAAACGTTCTTTTAAATTTTAGTGGTAAGAAAAAAGTGTAAAAGTTGGCAGCTATGTAGTATATAATATTTTCTCTTTATGAGATATTGCATCATTTTAAACATTTTTAACATAGTTGAAAAAAGCTTATGATTTCGGTTTTTCTATCTAGAAGCCTTCCTGCGCTCTCACTTAGAAAAAAAATTCACGGATGAACATAAAATTTTCGTACACTGTAAAAGAAAAACATACACTGTTCAATTTGTTTCCTTTTGCTCAAAGCGTACAACAGTCAGTTTCTTGTTGAAATTCGACTCTATAACAGATTTATCTCTTTCAGAAGATCTTTTAAACGTATTCAAAATATACACTGATTACAAATTGTAAAAAAAGATATACACTGTAAAAGTAATAAATAATACCACTATCAATTTTTCTTTGAATTTTTGACAAAATTATTTCTGGTGTCGTTTTGCGCTTTTTCCCTGAACAAATATGCCACTATTGACCCGTAGCCTTATATTGACCCGTCTTCCTGAGAATAATTAATACAGATGCTAAAGAGCAAATGATGTGTTGTAATTTTTGCAGAAAAAAATCTGTTTTAAAGAAAAAAAGTTTTTTCCTGTAAAAGAAACAGAATTTCGTAATTTTTACAGAAAAAAAATCTACATTTTTTACAGAAAAACCTGTTTTAATGAAAAATTACAGACATTTTCTGTAAATTAAACGGTTTTTCACTGGCGCCAAAATTGACAGTTTTTTTTCTGTCAATTTGAGAGAATGTTTTTACAGTGTACGTTTCTTACTTTACGATAATATCATAATCACGTACGAAAATTTATAATAGACTCTGTCAGTTACCGTGATTCCGAAAAGCGTTCCTTATCTTTAGAAATATTCGAAATCAGTATATTTTCAAGATTTAAAGGAAATGCTGCTACTGATTTCTGGAAACTTTTCCGAGGAATTTCTATAGTGCATTAACCCTCGGATGACCCTCAGAGGTGGAAATTTGAATCATGAAAGGCCATGTGGGGTCATTCAGTGGGCCCATAGTTAAAAAACACATTGATTTACCATATAAAAAAATGCCAAAACTTAGCTTTTAAAATTAATTTAATAATATATTTAACAGTTCCAGCCATAGAAAATAGAAAATGCAATATTATTGGAACAAAGGATTTAAAAATAAAATGATCATTAATTCACATTAGGATTGAACTTGCGCTGGGGTGGGAAAATGAAACCGCTTGGTCATCCGAGGGTCAATCAATTTTCTTAAACTGAAATATGGCTTTAAGATACTATCAATTCTCAATTACACATTTCAGCTGTGTAATTGAATTTATGCATGCAAGAGTAACAAACTAATAAAAAAAATTGCTTTTACATTCGAATAACTTCTAAGATTTGTCGAATCGCTTATATTTTTACTTTTTTATGTCCTATATTAATGGAAATTTTTAGTTATGTTAATATTTTTAATTATTTTGCACTTCAATAAAATTTGTGTATGTACCTTATGCACGTTATAAAATTAAAATTACTAGACCTATTGACGACGTCTATATACACCGCCGTCCGTGTAACTCAATTAATGAAAACTGGCAAAGCATGTAACCCATTTAGAGGTTAATTAACCAAACTATGGAGGATTACAGACTACCATTATTGCTAAGCATTGATCAGAAGTTTGGTTCTCTGTTGCAGTGCACTGTAGTGATTAGCTAAACACATTTTAAGCAAATAGACTCGCCTTTATATATTACGTACGCAGGGGTTGAACTAAAATCAAGTTTATTTGTAGAAAATGTTGCCAGAAATGTATTATAAAATATGCGGTGTTCAAAAATAAACCGTACTTTTAGGTGCGTTCGTAATTATATAAATATGTAGCCACTATGGTCGTCGTCTGGTCGGTCTGTCTGTCTGGCCGCATATAACAGCGTAAAAACTACGCAATTGAAATTTCACATATGTGGAGCAAACATGCAAACCATGCTTTCTCCTTCAGATACAAATTTTCAAAAAACACAAAAAACTGATAAATACGAAAATAACTTGTATTTAATTCTCATTTTTATTGTGTATTTTTATTACTGTTTATTAGTAAGAATTGCAAGCATACCTAAGATATTAAACATAAAACAAATTAATAAAATGCATTTAATATTTGGAGAAATCACGTTTTGACCGAATTCTGAGGAGGAAACATGTTTTAATTGTTTGACAGGTGGATAAAACGCTTTTTGAATGAAATAAGTTCTAACTCACAAATAATACAATAGCATTATTTTATTTGAATAAATACCGAATTTCAGTTGATTATTGTTAAAATAAAATGACAGATTATGGTACCTAGTAGTATTCATTAAATATTTACTAAATAAATACTCGTTTGCCAGAAATTCACTTCAAATTTTAAAACCGATATCTTCATCTAGACAGTTATACACATATCCCTCTTCTTTATTGCAGGCTTATCAATCATGGATAATGTGGTTGTACCATTTGAATATATCATCAGGTTGATTTTGCCACTGTTCACTATACATTACCTTCACAAGTTTTTTAACATCTTTGTTCTTTTCAACTGGTATGGCGTGGCTAAGAGGAAGATATTCTAAAACAACCCTTTGAACAAGGCAACAGTAACTCCCTTTTTAAGAAGATTTACATCATATTCTTCATTTAGATCTTGAAATCTATAATTCTGGAAGCCTTTAACTTTAACAGTTCTCTTATTTTTTTTTCTAAAACAATCCGTTTCAATTGTGATATGTATGGTAGGTTTCGAAAGTACACATTAAGTGACAACTGTGATTGGCAGACTGGAGAAATCACTGCTTGATTGAATGCAGGCTTTGGAGGAAACACTCTTTGATTGAAACGTCAAGTTTTAAAATTGATTTATAATCGTAAAAAAATTTTTTTAGTAAAAAATACCATTTATTTCTGTGCAATTTAACACAGAGTTCATAAAAATAACAATAACTCATTTTTTATTTTTTTGTGAGAAAACACGGTTTGAATGTTTGCTCCACATATAGAATCGTTACAGAATCTTATCATTTCAAATTTTATGAAAATCGAATCAACATTTTAAACAATATTGATTAAAGTTTTCTTCATTCTATTAAATCCTATTATATGTCAATAATTCATTGATATCTCATGATAGGTAATGATTCTAGCTTACCATGGTGATGACGCACTACTTAAGGTAGAGTTCTATATATTATTTCCGTATTACTGAATTTAATATATAGAATTGTCATAAATTTTGTATTCATGCATTTTTGTATAAGAGTGCAACAGCAATTGCAACAACATCTGAATATTTATAAAAACTAGTTATAGTACGAGCGCACCTCATTTGCCATGTTTGACGTACAATTTCCGACTTGTTAATTTTATGAAAGGAGTGAAAATTCGCTGTCATGACCGAGGCAGTCATTTGTCAGATGCTTTCTTTCATACATAATCATCATATCTCTGCTTTCAAATAAAGTAAAAGCATTATCAATGTTCAAATAAAAAATATATTTCAATAGAATTTAAAATGGCACGTCATTCTGGAAACATCATTTGCTCTTTACCATCTGTATTAATTATTCTCAGGAAGACGGGGCAATATAAGGTAATAGTGACATATTTTTTCAGGGAAAAAGCGCAAAACGACACCAGAAATAATTTTGTCAAAAATTCAAAGAAAAATTGATAGTGGTATTATTTATTACTTTTCTTTTTCAATGAGGTGCAATGTGTTGAAAAATTAACTTCTACTGTTTGGGCTCTCAGAAGGTGGTCTCGGTTTAGATTTCTTTATGACTAACCTGATTTAATTTATATCTTATGAGCAATTTACTTACATCTGTTAATCAATTAACAACCTTATAATTCATCCGTTGGTAATGGTTTATTGAAAATATTCATTAAATATCCAAGATCTTTTCTCAAACTTGGAATATTTTTGTGTCAACTTTTGTATTTGTGCCATTGTAAGAGAAAAGTGAAAAAAAGAAGGACCATCAATTTTGGCGGCAGCATTTCTTGCTGTAAATTATCTGAAAAATGTGCCTTAAAATTCCTTAATTTTACAAATGCGAAAAACAAAAATCGCAATAAAATTTTTTATAATAAAAATCCTGACACCCAAATTCTTAGTAGTTTTGTTTCTGTTATTTTTGCTAATTATTCTTATAGAACGGTCTTTTCAATCACAATTCTTCGTTATTTATACATAGAGAATTTTTTGTTATTAATACTTTATGCATTTAATTAACAATAATAAACTTTAAAATTTATTGTTGCAAACAATGGAGGTTTGTGCTGATCTTCACGTGTGGGTAATGTTGCCCGTTTCTCCCAACAGGCTAAATTTAGCACTTTTTTAACCCTTTTAGCCCTTAACACATTGCCGACTGGCAATTTTTATGAAATCTGAATTTAAAAACTCTATAGGCTCCTCCATGTTTTGAAAGTCTTTTGTAAATTGATGTCCTAAATAGGTTTCCCAAGTTTATGATTATTCCCAAATAAATCGGTCAATGTACGAATTTAATATAAAATGTCTTGAAATCTAAAAAAAATAGGGACAACATGATATAAATGCATTTTCTAAGGTAGAAGCCACGCCCTTAGTCAATGATGTTTTTTGAATGAAAGCGAGAATTCCCGTTTCCCGTCGTAAATGTGTTAAGAGTTTTTTATTTAGCCCTAGCCTATCAGTTAGGTCTTTAAGTATAAATTCAGTACTTTTTTAAAAACGCTTCTTCCATTCTTTAAAAATAAAATAAAATAAATCCATGTCATATTTGACAAAATCAGTATAAAAATACTATAAATATTTTGAAAATAACTAACAACCTGAAAAGTAAATACTTTCAATGTTATTCAAAAAGACATTTGAGACAAATAGAGCAATGACAATCGATGTTTATTTTAATCAATTCACGCTGGTGTTGGTGATGTTACAGAAGCAGGCAGGCGATGATGTTACAAGATGGCAAACGATGATGTTACAAGATGGCAAAAGAGATGTTACAACATGGCAAACGATGATGTTAAAAAAAAAAGAGACAGGCGATGAAGAACCACAGCAAGACAGAAACGATGTTGACAGTCACAATCAGGAGTTTTAAAAAGTCAAAATCAGGTAATAAATAGTCACAGTTTAGGAATATAAAGTCACAATACAAGATCACATAAGACATGAGAAGAGCTTCATTTTCGGGAAATGCCCTTGTTGGCACGATACTTCTTAGAAGGCGTTGGTGTTTTGGCAAGCACGAGAGGATACGACTTCTTTCTCACAACTTCAAACTCGATGACAGTTCGCCTGAAGCGACGGCATAGACGCTCTTTCAATGTTTGAGAACGTGCCTGCCTAAAATATTAGAAACTAATTAGTTATATAATTTATATTTATCAGAAGGAGAATTAATTAATTCATTTTTATTATTGTTCCATTAAGGAGAGGTATTGCTGTGATATCAGTACGTTGTTGAACAATTTGAAAACACAAATAAATAAACACAAAGTGATAGTTGCTTTATGACAACTCTAGTTAGTTGTATTTATATCTAAAGTAGGGATGCACCGAACAGTGATTTTGGCCGAATACCGAATACTGAATATTCGGCCAACAGGTAAACCGAATACCGAATATTCGGTTAGCCGAATAGTGACTATCAAGCCGAATACCCAATACTCGGCCAACCGAATAGTAATTACTCGGCCGAATACTTTTATATTTCAAAGTTCGAAAATATTGAAAGTTTTTAAAAATATTTTTAAGTAGTCGGTCTTGCCGAATAGTGACTATCAAGCCGAATACCCAATATTCGGCCAACCGAATAGTAATTACTCGACCGAATACCGAATATTCGGCTTGCTGAATACTTTTATATTTCAAAGTTCCAAAGTATTGAAAGTTTTTAAAAATATTTTTAAGTATTCAGTCTTGCCGAATGTTTCAACATTCGGCCAAACTGAATATTCGGCATACCGAATAGTTTGATATTCAGTCAAGCCGAATATTAGACATACCGAACAGTTTGATATTCGGACAAACCGAATATTTGGTAGTATAGCTGAATAGCCCGAATACCGAATAGCTACCGAATATTCTGTGCGTCCCTAATCTAGAGACATTATATTTGGATAAAGAGATCAAAACCAGGGGCGTAGTCAGGAGAAACTTAAGGGGCATATCTCCTCCCCCTCCCACACACAAAAAACCCCCAAACAAACACATACACTCATGTAACACATGTACTAGAATAACAAACTGCTAATCTGCATTTAATTTTCACCTGAGATATACATAAGATGATTTTAAAATTTTTAATTAAAAAATATTTCAGTTAAAAGTTGTATAGAAGAAATAACATGTTTTTTATTTAATTTAATTTTTTTAGCGAATGCTTTAGAACTTTTATGCTTAAAAATGGGAGAACATTTACTATATTTGGCAAAAAAGATTGAATTCAGATTGTTTTTACGAATTGGTCAAAGTAGTAGGCGGACTTCGAAAATCGGGGAAATATGTGAATTATTCTGAACAATATAAACATTACAGAAAACCTAAAATCTGAGCATCAGGTATATTTGGACCCGTTTTCATCTATGAGAAACCAAATTTGCAGATCTCTACATACTATATATTTCCCTAGCAAATTGCAACAAACAAACATATAGGAAGACACATGCATATACACAGACAAAAATTTCATTTTAGTAATATAGATTGAAAAAAAAAAAAAAAAAGATTTTTTAGAAACTTGGAACATGGACAAACTTGCTAACTCTCAGAATTAGAATGCATTGCACGGCAAATCCTAACACATTTACGGAGCAAAGTTATCTCATTTTAAACGATTTTGTCAATTAAAACTATGTCTTCCCTAAGGCAACAAAATGGAGTTAACTGTGAATTTATATTTGTAGTAAAATCCAGTTTCGTTTTTATACAGATTTTACTGGGTGTACTTCAGTAAGGCTGGCAAAATTTTTGGGGGACTTGGAAATTTGGTAACTTCTCAAATAATAATTTTTTAGAATATAGCATTTCTATTATTTGAAGATAGCTTTCCAATCAAAAGACAGATTGTGTAATGCAAGCTGTTTATGGGTGGCTGTGCATATATAAAGTTATCATTTTAGGGGGGGGGGAGGTGTCTGGCATTTGATATTGTAAAATATCTCGGCGGGGGGGGGGGGGAGGAGGGGTGCTTGCTGTTTTATATCGTTAATCATTTTTGATCCAAACAAACTTTTCATTTTCCAGTAATTTTTCTTTACATCCAAATAGTTTGTTATACATTTTTTTATTATTATTTTAGATGTTTTTATGAAAATACAAAGCTATTATTAAAGTCATTAAATATTCATAAAATCATTTCATTCCAAAATCTGTAATACTCCAACGTTTCGCATATTGCTGTTCTGCCATATGCACATATAATTCGCTGTTAGAGAAATCAGGAGCATAATATGTATGAAATTATATTTGCGTTTACCAGTAAAGAAAGACAAATAATGTTGTCCACTGTTTTGTTCATAAGTTCTGCATCTCACCGGGCAGAGGGCAAGTGCAAAAAGACAATATTACTTTAGAATGCCTTAAGTAATAATAAACCATTATTAAATATTTTTAAAAAGTAACTAACTCTTTCAGATGTTATATGACATAAATTTATTTCATGTATCGATATTTTATCGACTTCATGAATCCGTAAAGTATGCGACTAATAAATGTATAATCATATGTGTATATCACTGCAAGCGTATAAAAATTAAGAAAAATAATCTAAAAAAAAGAGAATTTATAGATATTGATAACGATATCATCGGAGGGAATGGGGGGGGGGGGGTCGGAAAATGATAATGTATGGTGTCGTAAGGGGGACGGAGGGGTCCAAAATTAACAAAATATTGATAACATTATATTTGTAAGCCCATAGGGTCTAAGTAAGTAAGTTTAGTGTTGACTGAGACAAATGTAGCAGAGCGGTCTTCACTAACTCTCTTTCAGCACCCAGCAGCTCTTACTTCCTTTTCCAAGTGCTCTGCAGCCATCACAGACAGTTTCACAACGGTTGTTCACTATCATTTGTCAAAATCCGCTATTTGTTTTTCTTTTACTAGCATTTGCACAAGTAAAGGGGGTTCCCAAAATTCACGCATAAAGTAATTTTGACAGAAAACATAGGTTTATAACTAAAAATTGCAATTTTTGTATTGGTTCATAAAGTATACAGTATAGGGTAATGTAGGGAATTGCAGAACGCGTAAATGGCTCAACTGCTTTGCTAGGTGTTCTAAAATTCACGCACGATTTGAATTTTGTGCAATTTGTACCTAAATTGTAAGATATGGATGCGCACAACATATTATTTCAACTACGGTTTGGCCCGAGAAACAATTCAACTACTGCACGAGTCATTTCCTGGTCGTGTAATTTCACGTTTTGGCAACGAAAATTGTCCGTCCAAATCATGCTATTTAACTCCGTTGGACTTTTTCTTTGGGCTTTTTTTTTTTTCTTTTTTCGTCTAAGTTTTATGCCAACAAGCTCACGACAACCCACGCCTTGAAGGAGGAAATTTTGCGCTTTATCAACGAAATCCAGTCACATTTATACAAAATGGCCGTGGAAAATTTCAACAAAAGTGCCAGTTTCATGTGCCAGCAAAGCTGTGGAGTCCGTTTACCCGATATGATATTCCGTATATAACCCTATACTATACTCTTTTTGAATCAATAAAAAGTGTACAATTTTAAAATTTTAACTCGTGTTTTCTATCAAAATTATTTCTTGCCTGAATTTTGGGACACCCTTTATAAGTGATACTGATAAAAGAGTATTCAAAAACTTCAATTTTGCTTTTCTTTTTTTTTTTAATAATAAGCCGCAAGTGCGTAATTTATGAGAACAAAGTTTATTTTTTATTGGATTTCCAAGGGGGCTCTTTTGTTCTAGAGTCAGCACCGATGTCAGGGGCTGTAAACTCTCAGAAATACTTTCTGCAATTTGTGGAAATTTTTCTGGCAGCGGTACTACCAGGATATTTCTGTTAATAGACGAATATCCTTTTTTTTTTTTTTTTTTTTTTTTTGTCCGTTACAGAATGTAAAATAAAATGTACGTCAATTGAAGAAAATGGGGATAAAATAAAAGTCGCTGACCTTGGGATTGAAGCAGCTACCTTAGTGTTCTCAGACCACTACTCTAACCACTCGGTTACAGTTGTACTGCCGTGAAACTTTTTGAAGTAAATATGTTTTCCTCAGATGTGTATGGCTTGATTAACTTCTTTAAAAAAGCTTTTAATTTTGAAGTTAATTTCGGGAAGATTTCGTCTTTAATGAGACTGAGGCTGGGGTTTTAATATTTTAGTATTAAAATAGGATACAAATATGAATTATAAATATTTTTGCGTAGATTGCTAGATGTAAAATATAAAAATTATATTTTTATGCGAGATTTTTTTTTTTTTTTTTTTTGAGTAAGATCGATTTTTTTTCCATTTACTATTTTAATTAAAATATCAATTTTAAATGTTTTCATATAAAATATTTTTTAAATACGAATATATATTTTTCATAACTTTAAAAAATAAATTGTGAATACGTTTAAATGAATAAGAAAATTAATTGTTATTTATTTTTAAATTCGAAAACGTTTCTTTTCTTTGTGGTTGGTTTATTTTATTATTATTTTCGTATATATTTAGTATATTTATTATTAAAAATTAAATTAGAGATCTCAATTTGTAGAATTTTTGGTCTTTCGTTTTTAAAATGAATTCCGATTTTAGTATTAATAGAGCGCATGAGTGATAGGGATGAACGGAATGACTCCCTCTGTTTCAGACTTTCGGGAATCATTCACGAATAAAACATGTGTTCTAGGAGCACGAAAATTATATGTTAAAAAATGAAGAATAATTTTTGTATATAGACTAGTTTTTCTGACAGTGTAGCTGTTTCTCTCCTTTTTAGGACAAAGTTTATAAAAAGTACAAAAAGGAAGGAAATTGAATATTTAATACGTGATTTATCACATTACTAACTAAGCGCTGAACCAACAGAGTGAAAAATATCCTATCCGGAAATCGAACCCGGAACCCTTGGAATAGCGCTCCAAGTGTTCTACCATTTAAGCTACGAGGACGATACCCAGCTTAGCATCTCTCACTCATATGTGTTGGTCAGGCTGCAACTGCAGCAGAAGATGGAACAATCCCCACGAGCGCACAATCCTGCGGCGAAACATGAGATACAAGCAAACCCAGCATCGTGAACACATATATAATATAATATTACGCATATATAGAAATATATATTTGTTCACCGATGCTGGGTTTGTTTGTGTCTCATGCTTTGAAGCAGATTTTTGCGCTCGTGGGGATTGCTCCATCTTGTGCGGCAGTTGCAGCTTTGCCAACATATATGAGTGAGAGATGCTAAGCTAGGTATCGTCCTCGTAGTTTAAATAATAGAGCACTTGGAGCGCTATTCCAAGGGTTCCGGGTACGATTCCCGAATTGGACATTTTCACTTTATTGGTTCTACGCTTCATTAACAATGTGATAAATCCCGTATTAAATATTCAACAATTTCAAGCGTAATTTCACTGTTTAAAATGAATTGAAAAAATTAATTAAAATTATATAAAAAATGAAATGTTTCCTTACATTCTCTTACTGAAATGGAAAATATCCAAACTGGTCAAATTAACTAGACGTTTCCATTCTTCTAGAAAATTCTGCACGTCTTCATTTAACGATCTCCAGAAAGGACCGTCCTTGTTCATTTGAATCAAATATGGATCCACTCTCGTCAGATCCGCATCCGGGTCGTTCAGTAGATACTTCCAAGTAGCTCTAGAACGTTCACACTTGTTTCTAAACCATTCCAAAGCAAAATATCCTTCTCTAGGTTCCATTTCCTTCATTTTTGATTCAACTTTCTGCTCAAATGCAGCGCAGGTACACATATTTCTGTAAATGACAATTTGCAAATAAGTCATCAATTTAGTGCAACTATACTTAAAATCTAGTTGGAAATTGTACTTTAAACGTGGCAAATGAGGTGCGTTAGTACTATAACTAGTTTTATATGTAGTCAGATCTGGTGCAATAGCTGTTTCACTCTTATGCAAAAATACATGAATATAAAATTTATTACGATTATATATATTAAATGCAGTCATACGGAAATAACAGGGCTCCATTTTAAATAGGCCCTCATCACCATGGCAACCTAGAATCATTATCTATCATGGGATATCATAGAATTAATGGCATATGATAGGATTTAATAGAATAATTACCATGGCAACTTAGAATCATTACCTATCGTAGGATATAATGCAATTACTTACGTAAGATAGGATTTAATAAAATGAAGTAAACTTTTAGGAATACCTTTTTAAGTTTCGATTCGATTTTAACAAAATTTGAAAAGGCTCGACAAAATTCTGCGACGGTTCTATATAATAAATTTCAAGCCATTCGGTGGAGTAGTTTTTGCGCTGTTATATGTACATAGATGGACAGACCGATGGGCTGGCCAGACGACGATTATAGGTGCTACGTGTTTATATAATTACGAACGCACCTAAAAACACAAATGTTCCTTAATCTAGGAAAATATAACATAACAACGTACTTAACACTACAAACTTTATAGCTCACAAGGATAAATATCAGAGCCAGATTAAGCCAAATCGAGGAGCAGGTCTTGATTTTCCTTTGGCGTCCCCCTTTCTTTTATATTGTTGCAAAAAAATAAATATTTTATGCTTTTAATAGACGTATGAAAATATAACACAAATTTTTAAAAAAGTATAACTTTTGTTCTTAACCTCATCCTGTTCTAAATGTACAAAAAATTGATTAATGCAAAATATTTACGTAATCAGTACACGGTCAAAGAAAGAAAAATGATAAAAACTAGAAAACAAGAATTCTGCTTTTTCAGAATTTAGTGTTGCCCCGATGAAAAAAAATACATATGTATATAAATATAGATAGTATAAAACATATTTCAGTTTTAAGACTTAAAACACACACTTTTATGTTGTATAAAATGCCGCATCCGCTGAAGAATTCTTCATTTACGATCCAGTCTTAAACAACATCTACGGTAAAGTATGCATAGGACGTCACTATCGCTGAATAATACACAACCCCCCCCCCCCCCCAAAAAAAAAAAAAAATAAGATGTCTTCATTTAAGAAACTCGACAAAAATATCCCGGCTATATCATGATTCATAGGCCTTCATTTGTTTGTAATATTAATATAGATACTTAAATTAAATTTGCTTTATAATAGCTCCATGTTTTATCAGAATTCATTCATTTATGGCACGTATTTTAATTACATTTTTAAAAAGTTGTTATGGTAATATGAGAACAAAAAGATATAACTACTATTTTTCAACTATTTTTCATTTACTTTTTACAGAAATGGAGTACTTGAGTTGAAAAAATTAAATAAATGGCGCTAAAAACTATAAAATATTAATGTTTTAAAAATAAATTTAGATGAAGTTTTATAACAAATTGCATTTAAAAGTACTCCCCCCCCCCCCCCCCCCCAATACGACGGTCAAAAAATTGAAAATGTACAATGCTTTGAAGTTAAAAAAATTGCAGTAGAGTATTTAGCCGTACAATGATAGAACTGCTTTGTTTTAAGGCTGGTTAACACAATGGAACGTTATCTTTTAGAGACGACACTTTAGTAGCTGGGAGAAAGAAATAGCATCTCGGGGTCTAATATTCAGCTTCAATAGTCTGTGTAACCAAGATTTAAGCTCCTCATGAGGGCTTAGAGCTAAGGCTCCGTTGGCTCAATCTGTAATTAGGCCATGGTAATGAGATAATCTCAGTTTAGACGTACTTTTTAAAACTAAATTCTAACTGATAATAATAATAATAATAATAATAATAATAATAATAAATCATCAAAGTAAGAAATAATCAATAAATTCAAAAGAGTATACTTTTCATTTCTGGAAGATTCCGAATTTTCGAAACATTTTCGTTCGACCTTTTCTTCACGATCGTCACAATGGCAGCATCTACAGACATAATAATAATAATAATAATAGCAACAACAGCAATAATAATAATAATAATAATAATAATAATAATAATAATAATAATAATAAAACTTTAATTCATAATTCACTTTAATTGAATGTAATGAAAATTAACTTGAAATCGCAATATAAATTGCTAATAATAAATTTTATCAACTCGATGCTCCTTATACCAAATTAAGTATACTTTGGCCTTTACAACATTTTCCTCTCTATTATTCTAATATGTTATTTTAAATAGCACGGTTACATACCAAAGTGCAATAAATTTCTTTAAATTTCACTTGGAGTTACAGTGACTAGCAAAAAAATTATAAACACCACAATACAACAGCGTCCCCTTTTGGGTACACAAATTTAGAAAAATATATATTTTTAATTAATAACTTCAAATATATAATTTAGTGCATTTCTACAATTACAAAATACAAATTGAGATACAGCTATAATGTTTATCGCAAAAAATATACCATAGCAGATCTTCTTGTGGGTGACAAAGCATAAACTCAATCAACATAATTTTTAATAAATATTTTACTTAATTTTTGTGCTTTTGATAGCTACTTTTAGTTATTTAAACCTAAAAGTAATAATAATAAACAAATCCGACTCTAAATAGTTAGGGACAAATATCCAACTATAAGAAAATTTCTCCTGGTACGTTTAGATCTGTACTATCGAGGCATAGAATAAAAGAAAATTACGTTTTTTAAATTATTTTAACTGTTATATACTTACATCAAACTCGAAAAAAAGTGTTTCAATTTCATCTTTATAAAGTCAAAACACTTTAAAATATTAAATTAGCAAAATTCAATGTTAAGAGCACTCTCTTTTAACAAAAGCGTCAAAACTTCAAAAGAGCAAATGTCGACAGACAGTGAAATCATTGTTTAATGTGTCAGTTTAAAATATAACAATTGAATGTGAAAATACATTGTTGAAAAACATTGTTTATTTCCATTTAAATTAACAATGAATTTCATGTTGCAGAAACAATGAATATATTGTTCCATCTCTATTTGTTGAATAACAATAGTCTATCAATGCTTGATGCTCTATTCTTAAGAATTATTGTAACCTGTCTCAAAGGTTTAAGCGCTCTGCAGATATGGTTAACAAATTTACAAGATAAATATATGTAGCCATTTTACAATAAATACTAGACATTTAATCAAAATCAAATAAAACAAGCAATTTTTCTTATTTGAAATAAAATTACATTAATTTTTATTTAATTTACTTTTTTCTTGAAAAAAAAAAAAAAAAAAAAAAAAAAAAAAAAAAAAAAAACACGGTCTCAAAAGTTTATGCAGTTTATGCAATTTTTTTAGATAACGGGATTGGACGGGTGCAGTGAAGTTGTATGATATCGTATTCCTGTTTCATAAAAGTATAAAAGTGGAGAGATCATTTCCACTCGTTTTAAAAATGGCGAAGGCTAAAAAATTCACAAAAGGTCATATTTTAAAAGTTTTTTAATTGAAATCATAAAATGAAACTGTTTCTGAAATTGCAAAACTTTTAAATTGATCTAAGCGATGTATATATATCAAGTACTCTCTAGAAATGATAATTTGAACTGGAAACCAAGACATGGACGACCACGTATGATGACTATTCAGAAGGATTGGAGAATACAGAGATTGGTATTTAGGCAAAATATGTCCATACGGTAAATTCAAATTATATTATATGTAAATTTCCAACTGGGTGAAAAATGTCCGGACCAGGATTCGAACCAGTGATCTCCTGGCTGAAGCCGCCAGTGCTCTGCCATCTGAGCTATCCCGGACGAATCTGGTGGAACTTTCTCACCCAGCTAACCTTAATAATTATAGCATCTGGTCTGAAATCTGGTTCAGCTCAACAGAATAAATCTCAGGTAATGGAACTCCAGAAAACGCTGGATACGAAATTACACTAGATTAATTTTAACATAATTATTCTAATTGGTAAATAAATCATATTAGTGAACATACTACATATTTATATGTAGTATATAAGCATGTTTAAAAAATTTATACAATGAACAAAAAATTTTAACTAATGAAAAATTTTAAAACTTTTATAATTTTATTTCTTAAATTGTAAAACTTTAAACTTTTTTTTATAATTTTTTAAAACTCATAAAATATTTTTGTAATTTTTAGAAAACTTATTTTAAATTGAAAAGCAGTAATTTTTTTTCTAACTTGTAAATATAATTGAACTAATAAAATATTTGTTCTTACATAGTATATTTTTCTAACTTGTAAATAATTTTGAACTATTAAATAATTGTTCTTACATAAAACATATTACATATCTATATGTAGTATGCAAACTTAAAAGCATGGATAAAAATTTTTTACAACGAACAGTTTAATTTAAAAAAAATTTGATTAATTGAAAACGTTTTTATTTCTGAAATTGTAAAATTTATCATAAAAATCAAGTAAAATTTAATTTTAACTTGAATTGAAAAAATTTATTTCAAAATATATTTTTAACTTGAAGTGAAAACTTTATTCTAAAATTGTAAAACTTGAAAAATATATTTCCACTAGATTTGAAATTTATTTCAAAAAATATTTTTTAAACTTGTAAATATAATTTTATTAAATTGCAAAAGTAGAAAACTTTTATTTTCGTTATTAAAAATATTAATAACTTGGAATTCATTTTAAATTCAAAAATAAAAACTTGTATATATACATTTTGATTAGGTAATTGTTAATTTCTTTTTTTTCAATATAGTTTGTCATAATTAAAAGATAGACTAAATGAATAAACATACACATTCAACAAACAAAAACAACAAAATTTATTATTTAAACAATACATTTCGTATAGTTTCTACATTGATGTTACATAAAAAGTTTTTACTAACACATCCAGTTCCGTTTAAAAACATAGAAACAACATAATCGAAATTCACTAACATTAATACCGTGTACCCTAGTTGATTAAACTTTTCGCGATTATTAAATGTGAAACATGTATGAAGACTCATACTTTCGTGTTCAAAAATACATCCTACGCACTCGGAAACTTGGTTTAAAATACAGTTGGACCTCTATTTAACGAACCTCTATTTTACGAATTTCTCTATTTTGCGAACTTTTACTTGGAACCAAGAACATTTTGCGAATTTCTGCGCAAAATAACCTCCAAATAGCGGAGTGCATTCTCTATTTAACGAACTTTTCCTTGGGATCTAAATTTCTTTCTCCCTATTTCTTAAAATATTACTGGACATTTCAAACTTATTCTTTCTTTTAACACACATTTATGATGATCAATGACCATGAACAGGTCTTACCAGGCATCTGACTCACCGAGACCAGTAAAATCGCTGTAATTCTTTGCTTTCCATCCAAGAAGTGCAAACTTTCAATATTTCCTTTTAACCCTTAATGGAGCTGCCCCGTGTCCTTAAATTAAAGTTTCCCGTTTTCTAGATTGTTGATCATGATCAATCGTGTTGGTAATTTCGGTTCTTGTAGCTCAAAACTGTCAAAGCGGAAGTGCTTGAGCATCAAAGAAAAAAAAAATATTCTTGATGAGGTGGATGAAGGCGTGAATAAAAATAGCACTGCTTTAAAATTTGGTATTCCTCCGAACAGGTTATCAAAAAATCTTTAAAAAATCGTGATTTTAATGTAAAATATTTTTTTTTAACTGAACATACAATGTATTTCCAGAAAATGTTTTGTTTCATTCTTATTTCCCTTGCAGATTTCTTTTTGATGGGTAAAATAAATAAAACAAATAGATATAATTTATAAAAAAAAAGTGACTAATTACTTTTTTTAATTATATTTAGTGTTTATGGAGTTAAAATATGTTTTATGTAGTTGAAAGTATTCTAAAAGGTGACTCTCTATTTAACGAATATTCCATATAACGAACTTTTTTTCGGGATTTAGCTACTTCGTTAAATAGAGGTCCGACTGTAGTCACTACATTACTCTCGATACACTTGATGAGCTTTGAAAATAAAGCAATTCATTTTCGATGGTTACGTCACTTAGTGTACATTTTTGCTTAATTAAGCGTGGTAGATAATTTGTATACATGTGTTGCAAAAGCTTCTTGTTAAAATGATGAACTTTATCCTTCAAATTTAATAATTGGCAATAGTTTAAGTCAAAATGTGAAAAATTCATCAAGTTTTTAATTCGCATAGTGCTATTTTTGTGATTCATTACCAACGCAGTATTATTAGCAATAAATGATGAGGATTTATATTTCAAATTAAAAGCAAAATGTTTCAATTGAAATTCATACCACGTATTAATGTCCATCAAAAGTCTATTTTTCGTCATCAGTTCTTCATTACTAATCACATTGCGTTTAAACTCCCCGATATACACATGAAATCGTTTGATGCGATGTTTTAAAATTAAATAAACACAATCATTCAACTTGATTTCAATCACGTTAAAATTGCGTGGTTTGCTTTTGGAAATGTCTTTCATAGGGGGACCTTGTATTGTATTCAAAACAGCATTTGTTGGTTCTTGTGATGATGAAATTGAGGTACTTGGGGGAAATGAAGGATTCCAAATTTTTAAAATCTAGGTCATTAAAAATAGTGTCCAAAAAAACTCATAGTACAAGTTGCGTCGTCATCATTATGAGTGAATATTGGGGTCGTCGAATCCATATCGAACTTTGGTTCTGCACCATGTAAATCCTTATTTGAGAGTAATGATGAACAGTTCTCGTTTGAATTACAAAATTCTAAACTTGGGAGATTTAATTCCTTCATATCAGTATCCAAAGATGATTCTAAACGTTGATAATTTGCTACGCAATTGATTTCTAGGGGAGATCTTTTCAGCATATTTAATTCACAAGCCATTTTAAATAGCAAACAGTATGTGGTGTACTCTGATCAAAAGTCAACAGTAAACTGATTGAGATGATTTCGAAACGATTATTAACATAAGTTCAAATCAGTGACGGTTTCAGTTAGAAACGATCACATTAATTAAAAAAAAGCCGTGAGCGACTAAATTTTCAAATTGTAGACCGAGTCGAAAAGCATGACTACTGCTAGTATGAATATTTCATCATGTTAGCTATTTTTCAAACTCGAGAATGGCAACACACGATGAGTAAATCACAAGTTCACTACAAATAATAATTTTATTCATATGAAATTAATTAAAATATATATTGAAAATTATAATTATACTTATATGAAATGCATTAAAATAATGAGTGGATAAATATAGTCAAATGATAATTATACTCAAATTAAATTAATTAGACTCAAATGAAATGGATTAAAATAAAATAGTGAATAATTATATTTATATGAATTCAAATCAGTGGCGGTTTCAGTTAAAAATCGGTATCAAGTAAATTTTTCAAATTGATGATTAAACCAAAAAGCATGATTAATGCTAGCATGAATATTTCATTATGATAGTTATTTTTCAAACTTGTGAATGGCAACACATGGAAAATGAAACGCAAGTTCATTATATTTTTTCTCATGAAATTGATTAAAATAAATAGTGTGTGGATAATTAAACTTATATGAAATGGATTAAAATAATGAGTGGATAAATATAATCAAATGATAATTATACTAAAATGATAATTATACTCAAATTAATTAAATTAATTATTTGTTAATTAAACTTTAAAAAATATGTAATAAAGATAACAATAATTTAAATAACTTCATTTTCTAATCCCTCTAAACAAAAGTAATAGAAGTTGATTGTTTAAAATAGTTTTTATTACGATGTAGTCATACTCATATGAAATTGAATAAAATAATGAGTGGATAAATATTTCATTTAATATATCCCCCAAAAATGTTGATAGTTGATTAAATTAATTAGTAGATGATTAAATTCATTTACAATTATTAGTAATGCTACTCATTAATATTACTAAAACTTTATTAATATTATAACTTTATTAAAATATACTTCAATTTTGCAATGGTTTCAAATTAATATAGTGAGTTAAATGAAGAAAAATAAAAAATTGTATTTCTAAAATATTATTAGAGTTTCATTCACTTAGAAAAAAAAAATCAAGTTCATTTGTAAAGGAATCAATATTATATTAAGACGTCTTGTTAAAATAAAAGCATAAATGTTTTTTTCAATTGAGAAAAATTTTATTTTTCGTTAGTTACAAAAATGATTGCTTATGTATAATGAAAACATATGTCTATTTCAAATCATTGAAAATTCGATATTTGAAGATGATATTTCATTTTGTAAAGTTCTTAAATGAAGTGTTAATTCTTCTAATTGCTTAATCAATCCATTACGCTGTTCCAATTTAAGTTGAGTGGGTGAAAGATGACTTTTTCCGTGTTCAACTAAGTCGAATTTCTCAGAAAAAACTTGATCAAAATCATCACATTTGAATTGCTTGGAAAGCTCACTTTTCTTCGAAACAATATGAATTTTAAGATGATTCCTTAAGTCCATCTTTCTCGAAAACGTTTCCGCTTTCTCGAAACATTTTCCGGCTTTAATGTGAATTAGCAAATGCTTTCGTAAATCGCATTGTTGAACAAATGTTTTCGTACATTTGTCACAACTCAAAGGCTTTTTTTCTAAATGAAACTTTGTGTGTCTGATTAACACACTCTTTCTTGAAAAAGATTTACCACATGTTTCACATTGGTACATGGTTAGATGTCATGCGATGAATTATCATATGTTCCATTAAAGAACTCTTTCGAAAAAACGACATTCCACATACGTCGCACATAAAAAGTTTTTTTTTCTAAATGAATGTTCATATGTTTTAAAAACTCGTGTGTCTCGTAAAACTCTGCTTTACATTTTCCACAAATATAAGGCAATTTAAACTGTTCTGATGAAGCAGGAATACTTTTACTAATCGAAACGGGCACATCTTTTATCTCCTGTTCACTCATCTTATCCGAATTGTGGACAATACTCGATTGTGTATCATTAATAACATCCATATTCATTTAAAAAGGAAGGGGAAAATCTCTTTTAACTTTGCGATCTCAAAAAATATAGTATGTGTATTCAAAACAGTAGAAAACAGAATAATGACGTGAAATATAATCCAACTAAATTTAAATCAATGTAGGTGGCGCATCAGAAAAAAGAAGATCACGTGATAACTATTTAATACATAAACTGTTGTGTTCATTTAATAAAAATATGTAGGTGTACAAAATGAATCATTTTATAAATTCATTTCTTTTCTAATTAACCTGTTTTTATCATTAAATGATTAACTTTATTGTGAATCCTACTGAAATGCGAGTGTTACAAAAAAATAAATAAATAAATCTGATTCATTTCTTAATTGTTAGTTAATTAAAATAGTGACCCATTAAGAAAATTAGTTTTCCTAATACATTAGAATAAAGAACCATTAACTTGTTTTTCACATAAAGCGGAAATACGGTTTATCATTACATCCAGATTAGAAACAGTACATCATGTTTATGTATGATCGAAACAACAAACACACAAATAGATATGACCATAAATCTTTGAAAATTGAAGAACTGGGTAGTTTTTAAAAGCTGAGGAATAAACCTGTTTTGGTTTAATTGCGTATAATTTTAATGATGTTGTGGCGCAATTGGTAAGCGCAATTCACCGTTAATGAATAGGTTGGTGGTTCGAATCCATCCAAAGGCGAATATTTTTAAACTACAATCCATAAATTTTGTTACAGTATAAGTAAAAAAGAAACATTCTGGGTGAGTGATAATAAAAAATTTATTAACTACTCGAGAAAATCTTGACTGATCTTGATTGATATCATTACGCTAAAATTTCATTACTTTCCTAAAATCCAGTTTATAAATTATCTTTTCGCTTAAATTACAATACTTTCCCAAAGTTGAAATAGACATTATTAAATCTAAGAAATTGAATTAATTTCTCGAAGTACATAATATATAAAAATTGAATGTTTATTTCTCTAAATTCAACGGCAGCAGTCTTTAATTTCGTGCAGTACATAATACAGTGACAACACACTGTTAATAGTTTCCCCAATGTTGAAATAGATACTAAAATGAATAAATGTTAGCAAAACCTGATTTTCTGAAAATTAAATAATTTCTCGAAGTGCACGATAATAAAAATACATAATGTTTATTTCCCCTTTTTGTTAAATTCAATGGCAACACTTTGTTAAAATTTCTAATAACGTAAAATCATTAACCCACTGATTTTTAAAAGAAGTCGATACAAAACTGAAAGAAAGCAAATTCAAGTGAAAAGACAATGGGGCCCACCCAGCCCAATGGTTATAGAAATAGTCTAATAATGGGAAGGTTGTAGGTTCGAAACCAGGCGATTAGGTAAAGAGATGTATGAACTTTGCAGCAAGAGGATAATAATAACTGGCAATCTTCAGTTCTAAATGAAATTTTTTCAAGTTTCCACCTAGATTCTCATTGCAGAAATTCGAATAACGGGGGGTTTCAGGGTTCGAAACCTATAAGGAAAACAGTTCTAATATGACAAACCCAACGTATACAGGACGATGCAAAATTAAACTGTGTTTAATCCTTTCCACTGCAATCAGATCTTCATCAAATGACTTAAAACTAGATGAGACTATTTTTTTTATTGATTTTTCAATAATGCAAAGCATAACATTTCTCCTTTTTTCGAAGATTCACTAAAGTTTTTTCAAAAACAGAGTTGTTCATAAAAACCTTTCAATAAGAATACAAGTTAAAATTTATAAAAGAACTCTCATCTAATAATATGAGTGCAGTTTAATCTCATCAAAACTAACCTACTATTTTTGACAAAGTTCAAAACAATTAAAAAATTAAATATGTTACAACACTCAAAAATTTTCTCATCGAGAGAGGCCGACACTATAAAAAAAACAAACTTATTTTTTCAGGGGAGGGGCAGGGGGGGGGGGTAGTAACCGAATCTCTAACCGTTTCCAAAATTTAAAGTGGTTCCAAAACCGATTCTCTACTGGAAACATTAAGCCCCATTAAAATAGTAGCCCGTCTCAAAAAAAAATTTAACCCCTCCTATCCCCTCTTATTCTAAGATGATTAAATTAAAAATATCCTTTCCACTCGAAAAAATTTCTCTCAAACCTCATCCTACTATAGTATGATTCTTCCACCACCTCCACCACATCCACCACCTCCACCGCCTCAATCGAACCCCCCTTTTCCCTCTACTCATGTGCACGTTGTAAAATTAAAATTATTTGATTTATTGGCAACATTTATATACACCGACGTCCGTGTAACTCAATTAATAAAAACTTATAAAGCTTGTAACTCGATTAGAAATTATTTAACCAGACTATGGGGGATTACAGGTTACCCCTATTGCTAAACGTTGGTCAGACTTCAAGCTTGATTCACTATTTTGGTGCCCTGTAGTTATTGGCTTCACACATTTTAAGCAAATGGACTCGCCTTTATATATAACGTCCGCAGGGGCAATTTTTTTTTTCCAAAATGTTGCCAGAAATGTATTATAAAATATGCGGTGTTCCAAAATCCACCGATAATTTTTAATTTCATGAAAGGAGTGAACATACGCTGTCATGGCTTGGGCAATCATTTGTCAGATGTTTTCTTTCTCTTTCAGACATAACCTTCATAATCTGTACTTTCTGGGGTCTTTACGGCCGAGTGGTCAAAGCACCACGCTGCTAATCGCTTGCAAGCGTATGAGATTGTGGGTTCGGTTCCGGCTGGTTCCATTACATACACTCTTTGTGTGGAACTCCCAGGATGTATTTCTCTTGTGTTGTAATATGTCCTTGTGCTATCTTCTCTCCGACTTATAAGTAGGCTCTCATGTCAAGCACACAAGTCGTATGTTTGTTGTTCAATAAATAAATAAAATAAATAAATCTTTACTTTCAAATAAAGTAAAAACACGATCGAAGTTCAAATCAAATAGGTATTTTAATAAAAATTTAAAATGGCAGGTCATTCTGAGACATTCTTTAGCTTCTGTATTAAATATTTCTAGGAAGATAAGGAAAAAAAAAAAGCTAATAGCAGCGTATTTTTTCGGGGAAAAGCGTAAAACAACACCAGAAATAATTTTGACAACAATTCAAAGAAACTGTCTGGGCTCTCAGAAGTTGGTCTCGGTATATATTTCTTTATGACTAACCTGATTTAATTTCTATCTTATCTACTAAAAAACAACTTTTCAAAAGTAAAAAAAAGCCAAGCAAAAAAAAAAAAAAAAAAAAAAAGGTGAAAGTTGTGGCTAAAAAATAGTGTGATATCAAATTTCCAAGCTTATATTACGGTACTTATTTAACATTTTTTGATAAAAATTTACCATATGTAAGTCGAGTACTTAAGTATGCGTTGATAGAAAGCCTTTTCTTCTTTACTAAATACATCATATCGTGTTTCTGAAAATTAATTTTTTTTTAATTATGCATGATGGGCTTGGCGGCCATCTTTCCATATTTTACACAAATTTCTAAGCACTCAAGCTCGTAACATATTTGCATTATTAAGAATTTCGAACTTCTAGTTTTAGCTACAGACAGATAAATTAAGAAAGTTTTTTATTTTGAAAAAACAAATTGATTTTTACTGCTTTAACTAAATAACCCCCCCCCCCTCCGAAAAAAAGAGAATCATAAGATGAAACCTGAAGTTACTTCAGCTTTATTTTAGACACAAATTTTTAGGCACTCATTTCCATAAATTAAAAGAATAAAATGTTTGCTTTAGTAACAATTTCGAACTTCCAATCTTAACAATGGACTTGTGTGCTTAGAAATTTGTGTAAAATATGGAAAGATGGCCGCCAAGCCCATCATGCATAATTAAAAAAAAATTAATTTTCAGAAACACGTTATGATGTATTTAGTAAAGGAGAAAAGGCTTTCTATCAACGCATACTTAAGTACTCGACTTACATATGGTAAATTTTTATCAAAAAATGTTAAATAAGTACCGTAATATAAGCTTGGAAATTTGATATCACACTATTTTTTAGCCACAACTTTCACCTTTTTTTTTTTTTTTTTTTGCTTGGCTTTTTTTTACTTTTGAAAAGTTGTTTTTTAGTAGATATCAGTTCTTTTTTTAAAACAAATGATATAAAATTGAAATAATTGTACTAGCTCAAATTCAAATTAGTCCTTGTATAGACTTTATAAGCAGGGAGCAAACACAATATTATACATTTTGTTTACCTATCATTCATTTTTTATAGTGATTAATAATTTAAAAGTAAGGAAAGTCAATTTTTTCTTTCAAAGTATCAGTCTTTCTCAATTTATATCTCCTTAAAATTTTCTACGAAAGATGAAAATTTAGTAAAAAACAGAGTTGAAATAAAATATATATTTACAGGTAGTCTGTAAGTTAATTGTTTTTTCTAACTTTTTTTGCTGACGGTTTTGCAAAATAAATTTACCTTTACAAATACCTACGGTTAATCCAAGAATGAAACCCCGCAGGCATCTAAAGAATCGAAGATCTGTAAATCTAGCAATTCTAGACATAATAAAGGAACATTTTTGACAATAAAAAATCTAAAAATTTAAAGATATAAACTGTACATATAACTTCATCTTCATTTAGATCGTGTTATAGAGAAGAAAGAATAAATATGTAATTTTACTCAAGTCTGTTTATCCATACCTATTTGCATGAATGTGAGGATATTAATTTACTATAAAATTTCCCCTAAATTGATTATCTTTAATAGTCTATTATTAAAGCACTATTATACATTAGAATTAAATATTTTTCGGTTAAAATTTGCCTGAAATCATAGTCTTATCGTTCGTCAATTTTTTTTTTTTTTTTTTTTTTTTTATGCCCAGACTCTTTTTCTGAACTCTGACAAAAGATCACAGACATAAAGCTATCCAAATTCTTATATCTTTCTATCGTATTTCCTTTTTTGAGGGGGGGGGGGGGGGTGAGGAAGAGCCCTTAAGAACTTCGTTTTGTTCTCAGAATTCTAAATTATTCATTCAAAAGATCTACCTACATAAGTCTTGTTGCAGAATTTTCATTAGCTAAGAGTTGCATCAAGTTATACATCAAGTGAATCTATTAAATTAATTTTATGAAATACTAGATGGGAGCCATTGATATTTCCAGACCATTTGCCTACATTTTAAACTTGAGTCATTTACTACTATTCATTAATTTTGTATACGAATTAAAGAAGTCGTTGTTTCCATGCCAACTGTACCTTTCACTATTGCTTGCTTATTTGTTTGTTTGATTTATTGAACACATACATCATATCACATGCGGATCACGGCGGGATTCGAATCTGCTTCCACCTACGCTCTCAAGCGATTAGCGGCATGGCATCTTATCCACTCAGCCACGGTGGGCCACTATTGCTTTCTCTAATGCCCAGATACTCAAATTTAACCAACTGCACTTAGAATCATGGTCATAACAGAGAACATTTATATGTTAGAGCAGTGTTGCCAGTGGGCTACTTTTTTTAATTCAGATTTCTTGATTGCCAGCACTTATTAAAAACGGTAAAATTCCCTTTGTTTTCGCCTTAATTAATATGTCATTAAATAAGGCGCATTTTACAATTTCAAAAAAGTGGTGCCAATCAAGTATCTGAATTAAAAAAGTAGCCCATCTGGCAACACTGTGTTAGAGTGGTGACATATGTACAATTCGTGTACTCATTTTCAATTTTTTGTCCAAAGTACGGTAACTTAGTTTTCAGTAATAGACGAGGAAGATTTCAATTAAACTAACCGGAAAAGTTAACAAACATTGGCTTCCTGATTTGATTTTATTCAAAATTGTTTTAACCAACCAAAGTTAATGTCCGGGATCCAGGTAAATTTTTCTCTGTTAGTAAAATTACATTGACCTCCATCCTTGCAGGCTTTTCGGTGTTTACTGCAAACATCAAAAAGTTCGGAAAAATTCAGACGTCTGATTGATCAATCTCATCCCGCTAATAGCGAAAAATCTATCTTGATCCTGGCCTATTCAACGCCCTTTAAATATTGGAGAAAGCCTTGACATGTGTCAGAAAAACGTCACACAAAGCAGGCAAAACAAAGAAGAAAAATCATTCATTGGCTCGTGAATATGAACAAGCCGATGAATGATTTTGTTTCTTTGCTTTGCCTGCTTTGTGTGATGTTTTCGTGACGCGAGTCAAGACTTTTTCAAATATTTAGGAGGCTTTGGCTTATTTCACCACCATGAAGTTATGAAAGGAAAGGAACAGACATGTCAGTCTTCCCGTGTGAAAAACTAGTTACCAAAAAAAAAAAAAACGAGTTCTTTCCCTCTCTTCTGCCCTTTTCTCTCTTGATTTTGACCGATAGCAGCCCATTTAGCAGTCTCCAGTACAAGATGCCGCTATATACGGTGGACGCAGGAGGGAGGGTGTTAGCGCGACCAATGACATAATAGGCCAGTTTATGATGTTTAAAAGCCATACGGAGTTGGATCGAGGTTAACGAAAAAGACAGGCTACCGCGGTGGGTCCGACTCTTCTTTTTTTACAAACCGCTGGAGTCACGTGATGCTCTTTTCACGTACCTTCTTTGGTGCATTCGAGCATCACGTGACTCCAGCGGTCTGTAAAAAAAGAAGAATCGGACCCACCGCGGTAGCCTGTCTTTTTCGTTAGCCTCAGAGTTGGAGCATCTTTAAACGATGATTAGTACAAAGCTGCGCGCCGATTTTTTTTTTTTTTTTTGTGTCCATTGCCGTGTACAGATAATCAACTCCGTGTGACGTTATGAACTGGCCTTATATGTTGTTGGCCACAGTTTAGGAACATCTACAAATGACTTCATCTATATCTACTCCGAGGTAAACGAAAAAGACAAGCTACCGCGGTGCTATAGCGCCTAGAATATATAGTGTGGAAATCGGCTATCCCAGTAATACTTTAAAAAGTGCTAAAATATTGGATCTCTTAAATTTCAAATGATGCTGAAATCCAATGAGTCGATCACAGCGATATCTGCAGGATATTTCCTGAAACTTTATGACGATTTGGTAACAGCGTCTAGAATACCTAGTGTGGAAATGTTTTATTAAACAACGCTAAAAATTTGTATCCCATAAATGATCGACGATACTGCTAAAATCCCAGGTATCGATCGCAGCGAAATCTGCGGGATTTTCCTATTACATTTTGTATAGTCTAGCAATATCTTGCAGTTATAGAAAATATCCTGCAGATGTCGCTGCGATCTGTATATTTCAGCAGCATCGTTGCACATTTAAGGATACAATATTTTAGCACTTTTTTAAGTATTACAGGGATAGCCAATTTCCACACTATATATTCTAGGCGCTATAATTTTGTCTAGACGCTCTAGCATTTTTTTTTTACATTTTATTAACATACATCTGACCTGCGTGCTTGGCGTCAAGCCCGCTGTAATAATACGATGTTTACTTTGAAAGTATATCACAGATGTCGCTGCGATCAGCTCCCTGGATTTCAGCGTCAGTGCACATTTAAGGGATACAACTTTTTAGCGCTGCTTGGATAGCAAATTTCCACATTATGTATTCTAGACGCTATAGCGGTGCATTACACGTGTCTCTTTCTTCTTTAAAAAATATCCTGCAGATGTCGCTGCAAATGACTGTTTGGAATTCAACATCGTTGTACATTTAAGGGATTCACTATTTCCGCGCTTATTTAAGTATTGCTGGGATAGTCGATTTCTACAACATATAATCTAGGCCTATAACGGAGCTACAGCTCCTAGGAGATACAGTGTGGAAAACGGCTACAAAATAGCGCTAAAAAATTGAATTCCATAAATGTACAACGATGCTGAATAACAAGATGTCGATCGTAGCGCCATCGTAGTGATTTAAAAACGATAGTCACTCTAAAAGAGACTCTTTAACCTATTTCACGTCATTCCTTAACTAAATTAGCTTATAACAGACCAAAATGTCTTATATTTATAGTTTCCGATATTTAACATTCTATAATTTTTGAAAACACAGTGTTTATATTGAAAAGAGTTACGAGATGGCGCTCGTATCAGCATATTGCCGCTGAGCATTGTTGGAGATTTATGGGATACAAGTTTTTAGCACTTTTTAAAGCATTATAGGAATAGCCGTTTTCCACACTGTATCTTCTAGGCGCTGTAACGGAGCTATAGTATCTAGAAGATATAGTTTAAAAATCGGCTTATTAAAAAGGTGCTAAAAATTGTATCCCATAAATGTTGAACGAGGCTGAACGATGAATGTCGATCATAGCGACATATGGTAATTCCAATGTAACTATTTCAAAAGACATCAAATGAGAAAACGTTTCGCTCAGAGAAGATCTAGAAAATGTTGCTGCTATCGACATTCGTCATTCAGTATTTTTCAATATTTATGGGATTCAATTTTTAGCAATTTTTAAAGTATTACTGGAATAGCCGGTTTCCACACCATGACCATGATCTAGGTAGAATTTTCTTTGTTATCGCAACGAGATTGACCAATCAGAAGCTAGAATTATTGCTAACTTTTCACTGTTTGCAAAAATGTACCAGGATCTCGGCCTATATTTCTAGACGTTATAACTGAGCTCAAGAATAGTACAGAAAGCAAACTCCGTATTTTGATACATTAAGGCCGGGATCCAATTAGGAACAAGTGTGTCGCTATAACGAAGTAGCGACATATTGCCAATAAAGGTTTATTGGTAGAAGTGATAAAAACAATTCGTTAAAGGTCTTTGCGAGCGTGTCATTATCGTCAGACTAATGCATATTGAATTATTTCCCTAGTCTAATAAAGCTCGTCCATGCGCGTGTCGTCTAATGGAGGATATTCCAAATAAGGGTTCAAGGCTGAAAAAGTCACGTGGTACCGGCAATTTACCTAAAGAACTTCTAACTGATGAGAAGGGAAACAGGAAACTACTACTGCTTTCTCCCGTGAACTGTTTCATTGACTAGCGGGGATTTACATTACATCGACGGAGCCTTCCCTTCTTTGCGTTAGACGTTTTTGCCTTGACCACGTGATCATAACGTAGATAGAATAGCCTCTATTCAAGAAAGTGGATTGCCGTACTATAGCACCTAGAATATATAGTGTGGAAATTGGCTATCCATGTAATACTTAAAAGAGTGCTAAAATATTGTATCCCTTAACTGTGCAACGATGCTGCTGAAATATACAGATCACAGCGACATCTGCAGGATGTTTTCTCAAACTGCAAGATATTGCTAGTCTATACAGTGTAATACTAAATCCCGCAGATGTCGCTGTGATCGATACTTGGGATTTTAGCAGTATCGTCGCACATTTAAGGGATACAAATTTTTAGCGTTGTTTGGATAGCATATTTCCACACAAGGTATTCTAGACGCTGTAGCCATACTCTCGGCAAAAACTTGAAATGAGCATGCTTCCTGTGCATATATCGCCACTCTTATGTATAAAGCCTCTCTGTTCTGGTGTTGATTCTGAGCGCTCTTTGTTAAATTTCTATATTTGTGTTTTAGAGAAAGCAATACAGAAAAGTACTGTTACTATGGAAACAACAACTTCTTTAATATCGAAATGTATAGCAAAGGAGTTCAGAATCAGTGCCTTAAATAGTTTCGAATATGTATTGTCGTTATGACAATCAATACCCTTCCTGGATGTGGAAATGCAAAATTGTGTTCAACATAATGGAAGATATTCCATCTACATTTTGATCACGTGGTCAAGGTAAAAACTTCTATCGTAAAGAAGGGAAGGCTCCGTAGACGTGTAATGTAAATCCCCGCTAGCCAATGAAACGGTTCATGAGGCAAAGTAGTAGTATCTTCCCTTCTTATCAGTTAGAAGTTCTTTGGATAAATTACCGGTATCACGTGACTTTTTTCAGCCTCGAACCCATATTTGGAATATCCTCCATTGGGCGCAATCTAGATAGATTTTTGGCTGTTAGAGAAACGAGATTCACCAATCAGAAGCCTGCATTTTTGTGAACTTTTCGCTGTTTGCAGAAATGCAGGCTATTGATTGGTGATTCTCGTTTCGCTAACAGCGAAAAATCTATCTGGATCCTAGCCTACATTTCTACAAACATTGCACTTCATCCACGGCACTAAAAAAATGACTCAAAACTTTCATGGCATAGGCCGGGATCCAGAAACAACAAATATTCTCAAACATGCAGGCTTCTGATTGGTCAAACTCATTTCGCTAACAGCGAAAATTCTATCTGAATCTCAGCCATAGATGAAATCAATGCAAAATGATAATATAAAAGAAAAGTATAAGATTTCTAAAATATTTTGGCGGGTTTATCGCTATTTGGCATAATTTGTAAACTTTAGAACTAATTAACAGTTTTTCGCTAATTATGAATAGAAAATTAATGTTTTTAAAGCTGAATTTTATAAAAGCACGTAGATTGAGAAAATATCTATCCAAAAATTTAATCCTTACTTTTTTCTGTCCATTATTTAAGTCTCTACCTCAATTGAAACATAAGTTGTGACGAAGAAAAGAAATCTGTCATTTTCAGTATCTCGACGTTATTTTAAAAAATCTATATCTCTGTTTATAATTAATTTATGAGGATGCATTTGATCTCAAATTGAAGATCTTCTTTATTAGGTCCTTCTGGTGGTGGTTTTATTTTTCTGCGATGATTGCTTCTTTTGATATGGAAAATTTTACGCTGGCATATTTCGTCCATTTAACATGGGGAAGTTGTCATCAGTATAATAAGCAGTTACGGTGTCTTGCCGTTATTCTTGGCGTTTGTTTGTTTGGCGGGGTTAGCATTTTTTTCAGCTTGGCTTGGCAGAACGACCGTCCTGCTTGATCATCAATTTACTTACATTCGTTAATCAATTAAAAATCTTATCTTATAATTCATTCTTTGGTAATAGTTTATTGAAAATGGTCATTAAGTATCCAAGATCTTTTCTCCAACTTAGAATATTTTTGTGTCAACTTTTGTATTTGTGCCATTCTAAGAGAAAAGTGAAAAAAAAGAATAACCATCAATTTTGGTGACAGCATGTCTTTCTGTAAATTAGCTGAAAAATGTGACTTAAAATTCTTTAATTTTACAAATGCTTAAAACAAATATCGCAATAAAATTTTTTATAATAAAAAATCAGACACCCAAATTCTTAGTAGTTTTGTTTCTGTTATTTTTGCTAATTATTCTTATAGAATGGTCTTTTCCATCACAATTCTTCGTTATTTATAGATAGAGCATTTTTTGTTATTAATACTTATGCATTTAATTAACAATCATAAACTTAAAAATTTATTGTAGCAAACAACAGAGGTTTGTGCTGATTTTCACGTGTGGATAATGTTGCCAGTTTCTCCAAACAGGCTAAATTTAGTTCTTTTTTTAACCCTTTTAGCTCATAACAATTTTCCGACGGGAAATTTTTATAAAATCTGAATTTTAAAATAGTAGAAGCTCCTCCATGTTCTGAAAGTCTTTTGTAAATTTGTGTTCTAGATAGGTTTCCCATGTTTATGCATCGGTCAATATCTTTCAATGTACGAATTTAATATAAGATGTCTTGAAATCTAAAAAAAATAGGGACAACATGATATAAATGCATTTTCTAAGGTAGAAGCCACGCCCTTAATCAATAATGTTTTTTGAATGAAAACGAGAATTCTCGTTTCCCGTCGTAAATATGTTAAGAATTTTTCATTCAGCCCTAGCCTATCAGTTAGCTCTTTAAGTATAAATTAAGTACTTTTTTATAAGCGCTTTTTCCATTCTTTAAAAATAAAATAAAATAAATCCATATCTTATTTGACAAAATCAGTATAAAAATACTATAAATATTTTGTAAAATAACTAACAACCTGAAAAGTAAATACTTTCAATATTATTGAAAAAGACATTTGAGACAAATAGAGCAATGGCAGTCGATGTTTATTTTAATCAATTCACGCTGGTGGTGGTGATGTTGCACAAGCAGGCAGGCGATGATGTTACAAGATGGCAAGCGATGATGTTACAAGATAGCAAGCGATGATGTTACAAGATGGCAAACGATGATGTCACAAGATGGCAAACGATGATGTTAAAAAAAAAAAGACAGGCGATGAAGAACCACAGCAAGACAGAAACGATGTTTATAGTCACAATCAGGAGTTTTAAAAAGTCGAAATCAGGTAATAAATAGTCAAAGTTTAGGAATACAAAGTCACAATCTAAGATCACATAAGACATGAGAAGAGCTTCATTTTCGGGAAATGCCCTTGTTGGCACGATTCTTCTTAGAAGGCGTTGGTGTTTTGGCAAGCACGAGAGGATACGACTTCTTTTTCACAACTTCAAACTCCATGGCAGTTCGCATGAAGCGACGGCAAAGACGTTCTTTCAATGTTTGAGAACGTGTCTGCCTAAAATATTAGAAACAAATTATTTATATAAATTATATTTACTAGAATATGAATTACTTCATTCATTTTTATTATTGTTCCATTAAGGAGAGGTATTGCAGTGATATCAGTACGTTGTCGAACAATTTGAAAACACAAATAAATAAACACAAAATGATAGTTGCTTTATGACAACTCTAGTTAGTTGTATTTATATCTAGAGTAGGGATGCACCGAACAGTGATTTTGGCCGAATACAGAATACTGAATATTCGACCAACAGGTAAACCGAATACCGAATATCCGGCTAGCTGAATAGTGACTATCAAGCCGAACACTCAATATTCGGCCAACCGAATAGTAATTACTCGGCCGAATACCGAATATTCGGCTTGCCGAATACTTTTATATTTCAAAGTTCGAAAGTATTGAAAGTTTTTAAAAATATTTTTAAGTATTCGGTCTTGCCGAATATTTCAACATTCGGCCAAACCGAATATTCGGCATACCGAATAGTTTGATATTCAGTCAAGCCGAATATTAGACATACCGAACAGTTTGATATTCGGACTAACCGAATATTTGGTAGTATAGCTGAATAGCCCGAATACCGAATAGATACCGAATATTCTGTGCGTCCCTAATCTAGAGACATTATATTTGGATAAATAGATCAAAACCAGGGGCGTAGTCAGGAGAAACTTAAGGGGCATACCTCTTCACCCCACAAAAAACCCCCCAAACAAACACATACACTCATGCAACACATGTACTAGAATAAGACACTGCTAATCTGCATTTAATTTTCACCAATATACACTGGTTTCCAAAAATTAAGGAAAAACAACATAAGTAGCGATTACTCAAAATGTTACAAGTAGATTTTAATAAAACTGAGACACAATTTACAACACATAGCATTATACTATTTACAACACATAGCACAGTATAAAATAACATTAAAAGAAATTACCAGGCAATGGTGGTGCTTCAGAAATTAATAGAATTATAAAATAAACAAAATAAATGTCTCAGTTTGGCATAGGAAAAGTACCTTTAATATGGAGTATGATCACCCCTAGAAGCAATACAGCACATACTGCGAAGCGTGATACTGTCAATTATGCGATCGATAAGTTTGCTGGGAAGTGCGAGCCATTTCTCTTCTAAAGCAGTTGTAAACGTGGCAAGGGTCTGAGGAGGGGGATTGAGAGCAGAGACACATCTTCCTAAAGCATTTCAAAGATGATCAATGGGATTCAAGTTCAGCGATCGCGCTGGCCATTCCATGCGCTGAATTGTTTGGTGTTGAAGATAATCTTCTACGATGTGAACCCTGAGCAGTCTAGCTTTATCGTCCTGTAACAAGAAATCTTTACCTATTGCACCGGCATAAGGGTGCACAAGAGCATCAAGAATGTCATCTCTATAGACGTAAGCATTCACAGTTCCACGTGGAAAGACATGGGGGTCTGCACGTCCGCCCAAAGAGATACCATCCAAACACAGACACTGCCTCTTCCATACGAATCTCTTTTACGAATATTTGATGTATGACAGTGTGTTCCCTGTTCTCTCCAAATCAAACAATGCCTACTATAACTTTGAAGGCTAAACAGGAACGCATTTGTGACGAGAACACGCCGCCATTGATCAGCCGTCCAGTGGGCATGTTGACGTGCCCAACTTAAACGTTTCCTCCGGAGACATGAGGTGAGGGGCGCATAAATATCTGGTCGCATCACGTAAATCCCATCTTCATGAAGCTTTCTATGTACAGTAGACGTTGATACTAACCTACCAGTGACTGCAGAAAGGACGGACTTAAGATGAGAGGGTGTTGCTGTTCTATTCCTTCGTACACATAACCGCAAATATCGGTCATCGGTGCTTGTCGTAGCTATTGCTCGTCCCTCGCTGAACCTTCTGGAGGCTGAACCAGTGGTTTGAATGTGTTACCAAAGCCTATGAGCAACAGAGGGACTCAAATTTAGCCATCTGGCCACCTCTGTCTGACTTTGGCCTACATTCAATATTCCAATAGCTCTATATCGCAGTTATGCAGACAAATGATACCTCGAGGTCATGCTAATGAATTGGCTATCTCAGTTTTCTTATTTCATAATCACAGCGACACCAGCAGCCGTACTCTTTAGCATGCATTTTTATGTTCCGCACAGATGACGCAATCAGATTGCTGCGCCACTAATTTGCTTTTTGTAATTTTAGTCAGCATCTTTTAGCTAACAACATATCCAAATTTCATACGAATAGGTTAATTTTTGAACGAGTTATCGCTCTTTTTGTGATTTTTCCCTAATTTTTGGAAACCAGTGTATATAAGATGATTTTAAAATTTTTTATTTAAAAATATTTCAGTTAAAAGTTGTATAGAAGAAATAACATGTTTTTAATTTAATTTAATTTTTTTAGCGAATGCTTTAGAACTTCGAAGGAATCTTTACAAATGTCTAATCTTGATGCAATAGGCAAATTCAAGAAAAAAAAAACTGTCAGCTTGGTGGCCAGTAAATATGTTACAAAAAAATCTGCATTTATTATAAACATTATGGTCAAAATCTGTGAAAACAAGAAAAAGTTCGTAACAAATATAGATTATTTGTAAAAAATAAACCGTTTTTACTGGCGTCTTGGCTGACAGTATTTTCTGTATAACCAACATATTTTTATTTTTATTTTTATTTATTTTTTTACAGTGCAGTATTATACGTCCATCATTTCTTTAACATTTAAGTTTTCATTTATTCAAATTTCTGATAATTCAAACATTTCACATGACCCTTTAGCGTGTGAATTTAAGAAAGTTCGATGTATATATCAAACATTGGCATTGAAATAGTAAGGTTATAATAGACCGGGGCTCAATGAAACTTTTTTTTTAAGTGACATTATACAATAAATTTTCAAGTAAGTAAATGATCTTACTTAATCAATCACGAAAAAGGCGGTCAGTTGTCAGAACAGCGGTTATTACTGCTTTAATATCTCACACCAAAGCAAAACGAACTGTATCTCTATTACAGATCATTGCTACCGGTCGCAAAATCATTCGTAATCCAGATACCGTTCATTTCGAATTGACTGTGCTCTGTTTCGTTCCCTGAGTCCGCATCCACTGCTCTCGTGATAACTAATATCTATTTCCGTGATTAATTAAGTATGAGCAGTTATTTATATGAAAATCAATTTGTTTGATATTACATTTAAAAAGGGGTTGCTGCCTTATAATAACCTTAAATATACATAAAATTATATTACCGTTTCCCGGAATTAGTTTAAATATACGTTGGTACGTTAGTCGGTTTTTTTAAACGAACCTCTTTCCACGCGTTTTAATAATAATAATAATAATAAAAAACTTTTAACAGCGTGGTTACGTGCATTGTCATGGACAAAAGTTTTGGCGATAAAGGGGTATCAACGCTGAAACTTTCCCCTACTTGGAATTCCTCTGCACTTCAGAAAAAAAAATCGATTGCCTTACTTTTTTTAAAATAATTAATTAAGAATTTTATTTCATAATTTTTCAAAATTTTTTAATCGATTCCCGAAAGTATGTTCCTCACAGAGGTATAAAACATAAGAATGGATGGATAAGGATTGTTTTTATCAAATAGATTTTGATTGGTAAAAGCAAACTCTTAATTTTCGACAAAATGAATATTTTTAAAAAATCGCAAATAAATAAATAAAAATCACTGTACATATTCTGAATAAAAATTATTGAAAATCGTAGAAAATTTACTATATTTGGCAAAAAAGATTGAATTCGGATTGTTTTTACGAGTTGGTCAAAGTAGTAGGCAGACTTCGAAAATTGGGGAAATATGTGAATTATTCTGAACAATATAAACATTACAGAAAACCCAAAATCTGATCATCAGGTATATTTGGACCCGTTTTCATCCATGCGAAACCAAATTTGCAGATCTCTACATACTATATATTTCCCTAGAAAATTGCAACAAATAAACGAACAAACACATAGAAAGACACACGCATATACACACACAAAAATTTTATGTTATTAATATCGATTGAAAAAAAAAAAGAGAGAATTTTTAGGAACTTAGAACTTGGACGAATTCGCTAACTCTCAGAATTATAATGCATTGCACGGCAAGTTCAAACGCATTTACAGAATAAAGTTATCTCATTTTAGACGATTTTTTCCAATTAGAATTATGTTTTCCCTAAGGCAACAAAATGTAGTTTAATGTGAATTTATGTTTTGTTCTAAAATCCAGTTTCGTTTTTATACAGATTTTACTGGGTGTACTTCAGTAAGGCCTGGCAAAATTTTTGGGGGACTTGGAAATTTGGTAACTTCTAAAATAATAATTTTTTAGAATATAACATTTTTATTATTTGAAGATAGCTTTCCAATCAAAAGACAGATTGTGTAATGCAAGCTGTTTATAGGTGGCTGTGCATATTTAACGTTATCATTTTAGGGGGGAAAGGGGTCTGGCATTTGATACTGTAAGTTATCTTGGGGGAGGGGGGTGTTTGCTGTTTTATATCGTTATCATTTTTGATCCAACAAAACTTTTCTTTTTTCAGCAAGTTTTTATTTACATCCAAATAGTTTTTTATACTTTTTTAATTATTATTTTATATGTTTTTATGAAAATACAAAGCTATTATTAAAGCCATAAAATATTCATAAAATCATTTCATTCCAAAATCTGGAATACTCCAACGTTTGGCATTCCTGTTCTGCCATATGCACATATAATTCGCTGTTAGAGAAATCAGGAGCATAATATGTATGAAATTATATTTGCGTTTACCAGTAAAGAAAGACAGATAATGTTGTCCACTGTTTTGTTGATACGTTCTGCATTTAATCTCACCGGGCAGGGCTCAAGTGCAAAAAGACAATATTAATTTAGAATGCCTTAAGTAATAATAAACTATTATTAAATATTTTTAAATAGTAACTAACTCTTTCAGATGTTATTTGATATAAATTTATTTCATGTATAGATATTTTATTGACTTCATGAATCCGTAAAGTATGCGACTAATAAATGTATAATCATATGTGTATATCACTGCAAGCATATAAAAAGAAAGAAAAATAATCTAAAAAAAATGAATTTGTAGACATTGATAACGATATCATCGAGGGGAGGGGGGGGGGGGGGTTCGGAATATGATAATGTATGATGTCGTAAGGGGGGCGGAGGGGTCCAAAATTAGCAAAATGTTGATAACATTATATTTGTATATTAGCCCATAGGGGCTAAGTAAGTAAGTTTAGTGTTGGCTGAGACATGTTAGCAGGGCGGTCTTTACTAACTCTCTTTCAGCACCGAGCAGCTCTTAGATCCTTTTCCAAGTGCTCTGCAGCCATCACAGACAGTTTCACAACCCTTGGTCACTATCCTTTGCCAAAATCCGCTATCTGATTTTCCTTTACTAGCATTTGCACAAGTAAAGGGGGTTCCCAAAATTCACGCATAAAGTAATTTTGACAGAAAACACAGGTTTATAATTAAAAATTGTAATTTTTTTTATTGGTTCATAAAGTATACAGTATGGGGTTATGTATGGAATAGCATATCGCGTAAATGGCTCGACTGTTTTGCTAGGTGTTCTAAAATTCAAGCAAGATTTGAATTTTGTGCCATTTGTGCCTAAATTGCAAGATATGGATGCGCATGACATATAGTTTCAACAAGATGGTGCCACATACCATGCAGCCCGAGAAAAATTCAATTACCGAACGAGCTATTTCCTGGTCGTGTAATTTTTCGTTTTGGTGACCAGAATTGCCAACCCAAATAATGCGATTTAACGCCTTTGGACTTTTTATTTGGGCTTTTTTTTTAAGTCTAAGTTTTATGCGAATAACCTCACAACCACTCACGCCTTGAATGAGGAAACTGTGCGCTGTATAAACGAAATTCAACCACAATTATACAAAACAGTCATGGCAAATTTCAACAAAAGTGTGCGTTAGATTAATTTTAACACAATTGTTCTAATTGGTAAACAAATCATATTAGATGTAAATTTCCAACTGGGCGAAAAATGTTCGGACCAGGAATCGAACCCGGGACCTCCTGGCTGAAGCCGCCAGTGCTCTGCCATCTGAGCTATCCCGGACGATTCTGGTCGAACTTTTTCACCCAGCTAACATTGATAATTACAGCATCTGGTCTGAAACCTGGTTCAGCTCAACAGAATAAATCATGAGATGTTATGAGAAATATGAGATTTATTCTGTTGAGCTGAACCAGGTTTCAGACCAGATGCTGTAATTATCAAGGTTAGCTGAGTGAAAAAGTTCGACCAGAATCGTCCGGGATAGCTCAGATGGCAGAGCACTGGCGGCTTCAGCCAGGAGGTCCTAGGTTCGAATCCTGGTCCGGACATTTTTCGCCCAGTTGGAAATTTACATCTAAAAAGTGTGCATATATGCCAGCAAAGCTGTTCAGGCCATTTACCTGATACTCTATTCCATGCATAACCCTATACTGTATTCTGTATGCATCAATAAAAAAGTGTACAATTTTTAAATTTAAACCCGTGTTTTCTATCAAAATTTTTCTTGCTTGAATTTTGGGACACACTTTATAAGTGATACTGATAAAAAAGTACTCAAAAACTTCTAATTGAGTTTTTTATTTATTTATTTTTTAACAGGCCGCAAGTGCGTACTTTATGAGAAAAATTTCTTTTTTACTGAATTTCCAAGGGGACCCTTTTGCGCTAGAGTTAGCATTGAAGTCAGGAGCTGTACTCTCTCAGAAATACTTTCTTCAATTCACGGAAATTTTCCTGGCAGCGGTGCTACCAGAATTTTTCTGTTAATTGATGAATATCCGTTTCTTATTTTTTGTTGTTTGGGGCCACCGAAATACTGACCCATCATGGATATAGATAATATAAAATATGAAAATAAAACGTGTGATATTTGCTAAGCATTGTACCATTTTACTTTTATTCATAATTTAATTTATTTGGACTTCCTTAAATATAATTAATACAACCCCTTAAGCTAATATAACTTTTTGTTGCATTAAAATATCTCAATTTCTTGATTTTCTGTAAGCAAGTAAACGCTACTGGTTTACCATGGAAGCCTATGGGAATTTGGTGAAATATTAGAGATACCGCCAATTTGGCGACTCATTTTGTCCGCCAAATTTGGCGATATACAGCCAAGTTGGCGACAAACTTGGCGGTATTTGGCGACAGAACAGGGTACCCCCCCCCCCCGTGGTAAACCCCCTTATAGGTATGGATAGGCATTAAATGCTTGACATTTACGATAAGCCATTATTGGCATTTAATCTTATAGTTTGGCGATAGTTTTTGGGTCGGCGGGATAATCGAGTAGTACCGAATTGCGTAAAAGGAACATTCTTATAACTCGAAAAATTATAATCCTATTAACTAACAGTTTACTGCGTCGGATTAAGCGTCTCATTTCCAATTAAAATATATCTTTGAATTGAAATTTGAATGAAATACAGGGTCATGAAAAATCGAAGAGTGTGAAAAATAGAATTACAAATATATCCGCAACTAATAATCCGATCGAGTTCATTCATGATGCAAAATTTATTTTTTTTTATTGTCTTTTATATTCACTCCTTCAAATAAACAATTTCCAAATTTTTTTATACCTTTTATCAGAATGAATATTTCAAGAGTCCGAAAAAAATAGTTCCGTTTAATCGAGATTACTGATATTGAATAGGCTTCTTCCCATTATTACTCCCTAAGTACACACCGAACTTCAAGTCTCTATCTCAATTTGTTCGGGAGATAGAGCGGTTACAGACACACAGACATGCAGACGGACGGACAATTTTTTTTTTCTAAATATATGTTTTTCGAAATCTCCAGTGTCTGAAATGTCTAAATCCGTCAAAAATTTTTTTCCGATTTTTAAAACGGTTACAAGACTTACCCTATACTACGTATGATGGGTAAGTAAAAAGTGTACAATTTTTAAATTTAAACCTGTGTTTTCTATCAAAATTATTTCTTGCCTGAATTTTGGGACACACTTTATAAGTGATACAGATAAAAAAGTACTAAAAAACTTCTAATTGTGTTATTTATTTAATTATTTTTTTTTTTTTTTTAACAGGCAGCAAGTGCGTACTTTATGCGAAAATTTTCTTTTTTACTGAATTTCCAAGGGGACCCTTTTGCGCTAGAATCAGCGTTGAAGTCAGGGGCTGTACATGTACACTCTCAGAAATACTTTCTTCAATTCATGGAAATTTTCTAGGCAGTGGTGCTACCAGGATTTTTCTGTTAATTGACGGATATCCGTTTCTTATTTTTTGTCTGTTACAGAAGGTAAAACAAAATGTACGTCAATTGAAGAAAATGGGGATAAAATAAAAGTTGCGGACCTTGGGTTTGAACCAGCTACCTTAGTGTCTTGAGACCACTACTCTAACCTAGTGATGGGCGATTCTGGAAAATTTGAGAATCGATTAAAATCGACATCGTATAAAACAGAATCGATCGCAATAAGAATCGATTCCCAAATTCTAGAATCGATACTTGAATCGATATTTCGATGTTCACAGATTCACACAGATAAGCTGAAAAATAGTACAGTAAACTCTGTCTAAGGCGGAATCGGTCGGGACTGAGAAAAATTTCCGTGGTAGACAATATTCCGGCATATGCAAAAAGCTCCCCCCCCCCCCCCCCCTAAAAAAAAAATCCCTGGAAGAGGACGATCTTTTATTGATTCTCCTGACTAGAAAATCGGTTGAAACAAAACTGAAAATCTGAAAGATCCTTTGTCTTTTTAAAGATAAATGAGAAACTTTATTCAATTTCTTAGTACTGCTGTAATACATTCATATTGGAAGTTTATACACACACACACACACACACACACACACACACACACAAAAAAAAAAACTTCGAGAATGAGAAAGAACGCTATAATTTTGAATTTGAGTACAATCCTAAAGTATAATATATTGTACTTTCGAAAATACGTAATCATTTTCATAAATGTTCATTTTACTAGAAATATTAACTTTTAGATGCAATTTTGCATATGAAAAAATGGCATAAGCATAAATTCCTTAAAATTTAAAGTTTCTGTTCTTTTGAATTAACTTTTTTAAAAGCTTACGGAATTTTAGCGAACATGCTCGACATTGAGTTATTTGACTTATCAGTTTTAAAGTTTAATAAACAAAACGCTTTTCATGTTTAAATTATCCCTTTTCCGCCTTATGCAAAATTTTGGTTTCGGTGGGACCTTAAAATCCTTTCCGTTTCCGCGTCAGACAGATTCCGCCTTATGCAGCATGAATTAATGTAATTTTCTATGGGTTCGCCGGGACTTGAAAAAATTTTCGCGGTAGACAGATTTCCGGCTTATACAGAGTCCGCCTTAGAGAGAATTTACTGTAATTCCAAAACGTAGCGAATCAACAGGGCCGTAACGACTATCCCTCACCTCCATTTATGTGGGCCATAGACAATGTTAGCGGCCCAGAAGTACGCTACTACAAACCTTTGAGTCAAAAAATAAGGTTTTTTAACTTTTAAAATTATTATTTTTAAGATGTAATTTTGATAATAATTTATATTATGTTTAAATTTATCTTTAAAAAAAGATCTCGGTCAGATAAAAAAAGAGAAAGAAATGATTTTTTTTTTTTTTCATCCGGAAAAGATGTACTTTCTACTCTAACTCGTATTTCCTTCAACCAAACAGATGGGGACTTTCTTCCTATAAACGCCATTCTTTAAACTGCGCAGATGAGCGAAATTTTAAAGGCTCTAAATTTATTTAAAAACTTAAATGGTTTTTCAGTCTTTTTAGGGTCTTCTATAAGTGTGGGGGAAATGCAAATATTGCAAATCTTCTTTTAAAATAGCTGTGATGAATGTAATTAACCAAGTATCACATACTAATTATCCCCCAATTAATAATCAAAATTCTCCTTTTAATAATATATTTAACTAAAATTTCTTTCCCTTTTTAAAATATATATCTCCTTATCTCATTTACAGTGTATAAATATCTTTCTTTTTAATGTTTACCAAATATTTAGCTGTTAAGAAAAAAAGAAAAAAAAGTTCTCATCCTAGAGCCATTAAGAATGAAATAACATACTTTTCTCTGGTTAACAAATAAATAAAAGTACATTCCTTGATTATATGTTTTTTTTTCTTTGTTTTTTTCCCCCCAGCAGTAATCTAAAAACCATAAACAGTTATTGACTTATTCGCTGACATGCAGAGTGCACTCACTGAAACAATAATAAATAAAAAAGAAAAGTATCGAGTTAAACTGACGGCATTGAGGTCACAGTCTATTCATACTAATTGTATTTTATACTCTTACTTCAAAGAATGCCTTTCGAAAAATAAATTAAAGGGGAATCGACCCCCCCCCCCGTCACATCTCTATACTTAAACAATAAGCCTCCAAATCTCATCAGGGAAGCGCGTTATCAGAATAAACTAGTTACCAAATTTGAAGCAAATCAGATAGAAAAACCCATATATCTAAATTAAGGGAGGTTAGCCCCTGTTCTTCCCTTTATACTTAAATAATGAACCTCCAAATTTAATCAGGGAAGCGTCTTATCAGAATTAACAGGTATACCAAAATTGAAGCAAATGTGATAATTCTGCATGAAAAACCCATTTATCTAAGTGGGGGGAATAGCCCCCGTACCCCCCTCCTTTATGCTTAACCAATGAACCCCCCCCCAAAACTAATCAGGGAAGCGCCTTATGAGAATGAACCTAGAAAAAAAATTGAAGCAAATCGGATATTTCTATGGAGAGTTATCGCGTTACGTATGTACGTACATACATACATACAGAAACTGCGGACACATTAGCTCTCAGGCTTTGATAGCCTGTGAGCTAAAAAGAAAAGTGCCCAGTTAAACTGATGGCATTGAACTCACAGGCTATTCACACTAAAGGGCCCGCTTAACACTTAGGAATAGGGGAAGCCCGACGTCACACAAGCCCCCCCCCCCTATTACTCTACAAATTGCTTTTTTATTTACTAAATCTCATTTTCGTATGCTTAAATAATTTGAAATTTTACCATCAAAGTTTAGAGTAAATAACATTTTTAATATTAAACTAAAACTACCTATATAAAAGTATTTTATTATATGTTTAATTGTAAATAACCAATTTATTTTGTAAATGACAAATATGGAACTATAGTTGGGAATATGTGAACTTCAAAATATTTGTCATTTACAAATTGCCATATAGTAAGAAAAAAAAGAGTTTCATAAGGAAAAAAAAAATGTATTTTTTACAGTGATTGAGTTTCTTTTTTCTAAAAATTAGTTTTGAAAAGTAAAATTGGGGGGCCCTTTCGTATTTCAGTGGATAAGCACGGGCTTCACAGGCCTATTCCGTAAACAGGCCCTGACACTAACTGTATATTATGCTCTTAATTCAAAGAATAATGCCCCTCGAAAAATGAACTAAGGGGAGGGGGGGAATTGCCCCTCCCCTTGACCAATGACCCTCCAAATGTCATCAGGGAAGCGACTTATCGAAATAAATCGGTATACCAAATTTGAAGCAAACCGGATACAAAAACCCATTTATCTAAATTAAGGGGTATTAGCCCCCGTTTTCCCTTTTATATTTAACCAATGAACTTCCAAATCTAATTAGGAAAGCGCCTTATCAGAATAAACTGGTATACCAAATTTGAAGTAAATCGGATAGCAAAACCCATCTATCTAAATTAAGGAGGGTATTATCCTCTCGTTCCCCCCTCCCCCTTTAGACTATAACAATGAACCTTCAAATATAATCAGAGAAACTCGTTATCAAAATTAACCGGTATACCAAAATTTGAAGAAAATCTGATAATTCTGCATGAAAAACCCATTTATCTAAGTTAAGGGGGGGGGACTAGCCCCCGTTCCCCCCTTTATACTTAACCAATGACCCCCAAAACTAATCAGGTAAGCGCTTTAGCAGAATGAACATAGAAAAAAAAATTGAAGCAAATCGGATATTTCTATCAAGAGTTATCGCGTTACGTACGTACATACATACATACATACAATACCGACGGGCGCATTAAATCTCAGGCTTTGATAGCCTGTGAGCTAAAAAGTGCCAAGAGCGTGTATCTAGGGAGGGGGGGGGGAGGAAGGACAGAAAATAAAAGAGGACGTTAAAAGCTTTCCAACAAGATGGTTTGGAAGAAACAATAAACATGCCCCCCCGGGGGGCAGGTAAGTCTCAAACGGTGGGAGGAGCGACCTCAAATGTATCTTTGGTCAAGGTTTCAAAATGTGGATTTATAATAAAATAGAACGAAAATTGGGCATTTTAAAAATAGCATGCATATTTTGAACGGCCCTGTAAATTAAGATTGGCGAGGAAGGTGTGTGGGGGGGGGGGAAAGGATTAGAAGGGATGAACTTGAAAAATACAACATAATAAACTAGTAACCCGAATAACTAGGCTTCTAAACAAAAGTATAACGATTTAACCTAGTATTGAATTCAGGGGGTGACCCGGGGAACATTGGAATGTCCCTCCCGAAAGTTTTGAGATTTTATGCTTTTTAATGGAAAAATGTGCATCCCCCCTGACGGAACTCTAAAATCTCCCCCCCCCCCTCCCCTCATTCCGAGCGGAGCAGTCAAGAAATCAACCCGCCATTCAGCACTGAACCTAGAAAGAAAGAAAAAAAAAGGCTCTTATAAAAAATTTTACAGCAATTCTGCCACTAAAACAGTAAAATTGGAGGAATTTATTCAACCCGAATCGTGGATCATGCGCGATGCGATTTGAAGTAAATCAAAATATAACGATTTCAACCGCATCTAAAAATCGGCATCGAATCTGAACTGAATCGATTCGCCCGAATCTAAAAAATTGAAGTAAATCAAAATATAGCGATTCTGCCCGCATCTAAAGATCGACATCGGCATCGAATCTAAACTGAATCGATTCGCCATTTCTGATCTTAATTTACGGGCAGAATCGATGGGGTCATTTTTTCTTGCTTTCTTTTGTCTTTAGAAAAAGAAAGCGTTGGATTCGTGAAAAATTTCGACTTCCGGTTTTCGAAGGATTTATAGTTTTAGAAGATCTTCTCTGGAATACGATTTGACTATTTTTATACATTGTCTATCTGTCAGTCTGTCTATTTGTTTGTCTCTGACAAAAAAATTGTGGGCGGTCTATTTCAAGAACTAATGCATGGAATCTGTTGAAACTTTAGATTCAATTAGACTTTCATATAAATTGGTGCTGATTACTTTTTGATGTAAATCTACCGACAGGTGGCGCTGCTATGCTGCATTTTTCCGATTTTCGCAATAGCTCTATCTCAAGAACTAATGCACGGGTTTTCATCAAACTTCACATTCAGTTAGACGTTGGCATAAATTGTTGCATATTAGATTTCGGTGTAAATCGCCCAACAGGGGCGTTCTTATGGGGGGGGGGCATGTCCCTCCGGAGTACCCCACCGGAATTCAACACGTTTTTCTGGATTTAAACGATTTTAGGGATCATATCTCAAGAACTAATGAACGGAATTTCATCAAACTTAATATTCTGTCATAAGTTGTTCATGATTAGGTTTTCGGGTAAATGATATAACAGGTTGTGCTGCCATGCTGCTTTTTTTTTTTTTAGCATTGTTGATTTAAGACATTTTTCTCCGGGATGCATTTCTATGGTTCTGGAGAGGGACATTCTAGAGTTTCGGGGCGGGGGGGGGGGGGGGGATTGGACTTTTGTCCCTTAAGCATAAAATCTGAAATCTTCATGAGGGAAATTTCAATGTTCCGTGGGTGGGGGGGGGGGGGGGTTGTCTACCAGTACCAGCCCCTGAATTTAACACTGTTTTTCAGAATTTACAAGATATTAGCGATAATATCTTAAGAAGTAATGACCGGAATTTCATCAAACTTAATATTATGTGTCATTGACATAAGTTGTTCCTGAGTTTTTCGTGTTAATCATGTAACAGGCTGCGCTGCTATACTGTTTTTTTGCATGATATTCGTGATAGCCATATCTCAAAACTAATGCACGGAATTTAATCAAACTTCATATTCTGTTACACTTTCAGATAAATAGATCATTATTAGGTTTGGGTGTATACTGCCCAACAGCTGTCACTTTTATGCTCTTTGAATTGGGATTTTCCGTTGCGGACATCTAGGCTAACATCAGACGAACGTCTTTTTGCACGCTTTTTTTTCGCTCTTACACCGTCCCTACACATGCTAGCGAAGGTGTAGGGATGGCGTAAGAGCGAAAAAAGCGTGCAAAAAGACGTTCGTCTGACATTAGCCTAAGAGGGTGTGAGCCGAAATTCGATGACTTGTTAGGAAAATGCAATGCTTATATTTTCTTTTAAAAGGCACATACTTCAACGAACCTATGCTTTTTGATTCCTCATGATGCGCATATGTTATCATTTAAATTTGACACCGTGATAGCGAATTTTGAAGTTTTAACATTTATGAGGCAGATGAAAGTTTTGGGATTGGCACATCCAACTACTTTATCTTCAATTTTTGAAGGAAAATGAAAATGATATTACCTTATTTTGTCTTAGAGACATCGATTAAAAAATTCATAGTATCGATTAAATCGAGTTGGCCATAGTATCGATTAAATCGATTAAAAAAATCGAAATCGCCCATCACTACTCTAACCACTCGGCTACAGGTGCACTGTTCTGAAAGGCTTTTGAAGTAAATATTATTGCCTCAGATGGGTATGGCTTGATCAACTTCTTTAAAAAACTTTGAATTTTGAAGTTAATTTCGGGAAGATTTCGTCTTTAATGAGACTGAGGCTGGGGTTTTAATACTTTAGTAGTAAAATGGGATAAAAATATGAATTATAAATATTTTTACGTATAGATTGCTAGATGTAAAACATAAAAATTATATTTTTATGCGAGATTTTTTTTTTTTGAGTAAAATCGATTTTTTTTTTCAGTTATTATTTTAATTAAAATATCGATTTTAAATGTTTTCATATAAAATATTTTTTTAGATACGAATATATATTTTTTATAACTTTAAAAAATAAATTGCGAATACGTTTAAATGAATGGGAAAATTAATTGTTATTTATTTTTAAATTCGAAAACGTTTCTTTTCTTTGTGGTTGGTTTATTTTATTATTATTTTTGTTTATATTTAGTATATTTATTATTAAAAATTAAATTAGAAATCTTAATTTGTAGAATTTTTGGTCTTTCGTTTTTAAAATGAATTCAGATTTTAGTATTAATAGAGCGCATGAGTGATAGGGATGAACGGAATGACTCCCTCTGTTTCAGACTTTCGGGAAGCAGTCACGAATAAAACATGTGTTCTAGGAGCAGGAAAATTATTCGTTAAAAAATGAGGAATAATTTGTGTATATAGACTAGTTTTTCTGAGAGTGCAGCTGTTTCACTCCCTTTTAGAACAAAGTTTATAAAAAGTACAAAAAGAAAAGAAATTGAACATTTAATATGTGATTTATCACATTACTAACTAAGCGCAGAACCAACAGAGGGGAAAATGTCCAAATCGGGAATCGAACCCGGAATCCTTGGAATAGCGCTCCAAGAGCTCTACCATTTAAGCTACGAGGACGATACCCAGCTTAGCATCTCTCACTCATATGTGTTGGTCAGGCTGCAACTGCAGCACAGGATGGAACAATCCCCACGAGCGCACAATCCTGCGACGAAACATGAGACACAAGCAAACCCAGCATCGTGAACACATATATAATATAATATTACGCATATATAGAATTATATATGTGTTCACCGATGCTGGGTTTGTTTGTGTCTCATGTTTCGCCGCAGGATTGTACGCTCGTGGGGATTGTGCTGCAGTTGCAGCCTTGCCAACATATATGAGTGAGAGATGGGTATCGTCCTCGTAGCTTAATATGGTAGAGCACTTGGAGCGCTACTCCAAGATTTTCGGATTCGATTCCCGGGCCGGACATTTTTCACTCTGTTGGTTCTACGCTTAGTTAGCAAAATGATAAAACACGTACTAAATATTCAATAATTTCAAGCGTAATTTCACTGTTTAAAATTAATTGAAAAAATTAATTAAAATTATATAAGAAATGAAATGTTTCCTTACATTCTCTTACTGTAATGGAAAATATCCAAACTGGTCAAATTAACTAGACGTTTCCATTCTTCTAGAAAATTCTGCACGTCTTTATTTAACGATCTCCAAAAAGGACCGTCCTTGTTCATTTGAATCAAATATGGATCCACTCTCGTCAGATCCGCATCCGGGTCATTCAGTAGATACTTCCAAGTAGCTCTAGAATGTTCACACTTGTTTCTAAACCATTCCAAAGCAAAATATCCTTCTCTAGGTTCCATTTCCTTCATTTTAGCTTCAACTAACTTCTCAAATGCAGCGCAGGTACACATATTTCTGTAAATGACAATTTGCAAATAAGTCATCAATTTAGTGCAACTATACTTAAAAACAAGTTGGAAATTGTACTTTAAACGTGGCAAATGAGATGCGTTAGTACTATAACTAGTTTTATATATAGTCAGATCTTGGTGCAATAGCTGTTGCACTCTTATGCAAAAATACATGAATATAAAATTTATTACGATTATATATATTAAATGCAGTCATACGGAAATAACAGGACTCCATTTTAAATAGGCCCTCATCACCATGGCAACCTAGAATCATTATCTATCATGGGATATCATTGAATTAATGGCATATGATAGGATTTAATAGAATAATTACCATGGCAACTTAGAATCATTACCTATCGTAGGATATCATTCAGTTAATTACGTAAGATAGGATTTAATAAAACGAAGTAAACTTTTAGCAATACTTTTTAAGTTTCGATTCGATATTAATAAAATTTGAAATGACTCGAAAAAATTCTGCAACGGTTCTATATATTGAATTTAAAGCCATTCGGTGGAGTAGTTTTTGCGCTGTTATATGTGCATAGACGGATAGACCGATGGGCTGGCCAGACGACGATTATAGGTGCTACGTGTTTTACGAACGCACCTAAAAGCACAAATGTTTCTTAATCTAGGAAAATATAACATAACAACGTACTTAACACTACAAACTTTATAGCTCACAAGGATAAATATCAGAGCCAGATTAAGCCAAATCGAGGAGCAGGTCCTGATTTTCCTTTTGCGACCCCATTTCTTTCATATTGTTGCAAATAATTAAATATTTTATGCTTTTAATAGATGTATGATAATATAACACAAATTTAAAAAAGCTCAACTTTTGTTCTTAACCTCATCCTGTTCTAAATATACAAAAAATTGATTAATACAAAATATTTATGTAATCAGTACACGGTCAAATAAAGAAAAATGATAAAAACTGGAAAACAAGAATTCTGCTTTTTCAGAATTTAGTGTCGCCCCCGATGAAAAAAAATACATATGTATATAAATATAGATAGTGTAAAACATATTTAACTTTTAAGACTTAAAATACCCGCTTTTATTTTATATAAAATGCCGTCATCAGCATCCGATGAAGAATTCTTCATTTACGATCCAGTCTTAAACAGCATCTACAGTAAAATACAGATAGGACGTCACTATCGCTGAATAATACACTAATCCAAAAAAAAAAAAAAGATATCGTCATTCAAGAAATTCGACCAAAAAAAAAAAAAAAAAAAAAAAAAAAGCAAAAAAAACCGGCTATCTTATGATTTATAGGTCTTCATTTGTTTGTAATATTAATATAGATACTTAAAATTAAATTTGGTTTATAATAGCTCAATGTTTTATCACAATTCATTCATTTATATTCTTTCAAAATAGCACGTATTTTAATTACATTTTTTTAAAGTTGTTATGGGAAAATGACAACAAAAAGATATAACTACTATTTTTCAACTATTTCCCTTTATTTTCTACAGAAATGGAGTACTTGACTTGAAAAAATTAAACAAATGGCGCTAAAAACTACAAAAAAATTAATATTTCAAAAATAAATTTAGATGTAGTTTTATAACAAATTGCATTTAAAAGTGCCTTTTTTCTTCAATACGACGGTCTAAAATTTGAAAATGTGTAATGCTTAGAAGTTAAAAAAATTGCAGTAGAGTATTTAACCGTGCAATGATACATCTGCTTTGTTTTACGGCTGGCTAATACAATGGAACGTTATTTTTTTACAGATGACACTTTAGTAGCTGGGAGAAAGACATAGCATACCGGAGGCTAATATTCAGCTTCAATAAATTGTGTAACCAAGATTTAAGCTCTTCATGAGGGCTTAGAGCTAAGGCTCTGTTGGCTCATTCTGTAATTAGGCCATGGTAATGACATAATCTCAGTTTAGACGTATTTTTTAAAACTAAATTCTAACTGATAATAATAATAATAATAATAAAACATCAAAATAAGAAATAATAAATACAAAAGAGCATACTTTTTATTTCTGAAAGATTCCGAATTTTCAAGACATTCTTGTTCGATCTTTCCTTCACGATCTTCACAATGACAGCATCTATAGATATAATAATAATAATAATAGCAACAAAGCAATAATAACAGTAATGGTAATAATAATAATAATAATAAAACTTTAATTCATAATTCACTTTAATTAAAAGTAATGAAAATTAATTTGAAATCGCAATATAAACTGCTAAAAATAAATTTTATCAGCTTGTTGCTTGTTATACCAAACTAAGTATTCTTTGGCCTTTACAACATTTTCCTCTCTATTATTCTAATATACTAATTTAAATAGCATTGTTACATACCAAAGTACAATAAATTTCTTTACACTTTACTTGGAGTTACAGTGGCCAGAAAAATAATTTAAATACACCACAGTACAACAGCGTCCCCTTTTGGGTATGTAGACATAAATTTAGAAAAAAATATATTTTTAATTAATAACTTCAAATATATAATTTGGCGCATTTACACAATTACAAAATACACATTGAGATACAGCTATAATGTTTATCGAAAAAATATATATACCGCTAAGATGTTATATATTTTCACTGCCGCCATCTTGGATTTCACGGCGTTGTTTTTTTGGCGTTTATCGATAAGGCAACCCCGACGAGTGACATGTTCTGGCAACCTTGTTAAGCCTAACATGCGCATAAATCTGCTTGGCAACATTTTCTTGGCGGAAAAGGCGTTTTAAGCCAAGAAAAAATCCAAGATGGAGACCGCGGGAATATATAACATCTGTTCCAAATATACCATAACAGATCCTCTTGTGGGTGAACAAAGCATAAACTGAATCAACATAATTTTTAATTAATATTTTGATTTAATTTTTGTGCCTTTGACAGCTACCTTTAGTTATTTAAACATAAAAGTAATAATAAAACACAAATCTGACTCTAAATAGCTAGGGACAAATATCCAACTATAAGGAAATTTCTCCTTGTAAGTTTAGATCTGTTCTATCGAAGCATAGAATAAAAGAAAATTACGTTTTTTAAATTATTTTAACTGTTATATACTTACATCAAACTCGAAAAAAAGCGTTTCAATTTCATCTTTACGAAGTCAAAACACCTTAAAATACTAAATTAGCAAAATTCAATGTTTAGTGCACTATCCTTTTAGAAAAGCGTCAAAACTTCAAAAGAGCAAATGTCGACAGATAGCAAAACCATTGTTTAATGTGTCAGTTTAAAATATAACAATTGAATGTGAATGTGAAAATACATTGTTGAAAAACAATGTTTATTTACATTTTAAACCATGCCATAAAAAATAACATTGTTGCAGGAACAATGACTATATTGTTTTATCGCTACTTATTGAACAACAATAGCCTACCAATGCTTGATGTTCTATTCAGGCCAATTATTGTCAGTTTTTGAAAGGATAAAAATTCATTTTAAAGCATAAGATTTTAAAAATACATATTATTTGCATTTTTAAAAAATTAATGTTAAAGAAATTAACGTTTGTAGTTCCTTCCCCTGCAAAACCTTTTACCCCCCCCCCCCCTGATTCCTTCGCTCTCTAAAATTGGATAATTCTAAATTTACTACAAATTATGTAATGTTTTCAAATTACTTTTACATAGCATTCCTGAATCGTAAGCTATTAATATACCACTGTGAGATGTATTTGCATCGTATAAGACGCGTTTGATTTATAAGACTACCACTACTCAGAGCCTGATTACCGTAAGGCCAAACTTTTACCACTATTGCTGAATAGTAAATTTTCGATATATTTATGACAGATATTCTGCATTTAAATTAGGCTAAAATTGCTATACAAAAACATTGGTGAAAGTTTGGTTAGCTGTAATCAAACTCTGCCACTGTCACAAAGATATATTAATTTTGCATGTTTTAAGCCATTTAAATAATGACGAATTTCATTGTTTATAACCAAGTGAGGGGCGCCTTTGTTTACTGAAAGGTTGGACAGGCCTGTATAAAGGACAACTGTAACGTCAACAATCGATGATATTATGTCAATAACAAAAGCGCATTAAAAATATATACGTATATAACGTGTGTCCTAAAATGGACTGTCTATTTTTAAAGTCCAATAACTTGTAAGTGGTGGCTGCTATTTAAAAAATTCTTGAAGGATCCTTATGTAAGGCATCAGGAGATTTTTTACTGCGATTCCCGGTTTTATTTCCAAATAGCAGCGATAGATGGCGCTGGAAGCAATAGGCGCTCAATGGATGCCTAAAATCCTCCAACATTGATGCGAAGGAAGGAGATTAAATAGATGGAGTGTATCCTTAAGAACAAGATTGTATTGGAGAATGGGATCCACTCCATATATTTAACATCCTTCCTTCAGAACGATGTTAAGGTGATTTCGGTTTGGGCCTAGATTGAACGCTTATTTCTTGTAGCGCCATCGATCACTGCTATTTGGAACTAAAATCGAGAATCTCATTAAAAAAATTCCTTGTATCTTACATAACGCTCCTGCAAGAATTTAAGAATTTCTAAATAGCTGTCACTATTTCCAGATTATTGAATTTTAAAACCACTCAGCCCATTTTTGAACGCCCGGTATATATATATATATATATATACAGGGTGTCCGGTCTCAACGGTGTCCAATGGCTAATTCCTAAACCGTTAGTCATAGACATATAGTTCCAATTACAAAAATGTTCTAAATCAGGTAAAGAAATATTTTAAAAGCGATTTGGGTCAATAAAAACATTTCTTAAAAAATTACGAAATTTAAATTTTTATACGGTCCCCCGGTCCTACAAGTTATATTTAGAAAATTTTCCTTTTACACTGACAAGTAATACAACAAAAGTCCCGTTATTCTACGATTAAAATTGACCGAGTAATAGCTGCTTAAAGTTGGAGCATAATTTTTGCTGCAAATTGGGGGTCATTCACAAATTTAGTCTAAATATAATTTCGTTAGATATATCAAAAAATGGTTGAGAGTAAAATTAACATTGCAATATAAATTTGAAATCTTTAATCATTCTGACATATTAATGCAAAATATACAATTTGTAATAAACATTTAAGCAGAAAGAAAAAACAGAATTTCTGTTAAATAAAATGATGCTAAATTAATAGCCTCAATTCTTTACAAAATTATACATATTTTAAAATATTAATAGATTGCACTATCCTGAAAAAGTTGGGTTATGTCATGCTTTTTAGCTTTTGATAATTGAATCTTATATATTCTGTACCACTGAATCCGAAATTGACCTTCATTTTTAACTATCACATCAGGATTTTTCGCAAATTGGAAATTTCAAAGTTAAAAAGTTCAAAGTTAATATTGAATCTCCTCCCGCATCTCATCGGACCACTCAGCTGTTTAGCTGTAAGAATACCAGGATAAGCAAAAATATCGAATACAATATTGAATAAAATAAAATAAAATAAAATATAAAATGTTTTACATATGATTTATAGTATGAGATTTTCGCTATATTTTAACTTACAAATTTACGATTTGCAAAAAAAATTCTAACGTGATGGTTAAAAATGACGGTCATTTTCAGATTCAGTGCTAAAAAGTGCTTAAAAATCAATTATCAAAAGTTAAAAAACACAATCATCTCCTCTACTTTATAGTATCCAATTTTTGTTATTCTTTAAATTTGACAATTTATGATTTACGAAATATCCTGACATAAGGTTAAGAATTAAGGTAATTTTCGAATTAAGTGCTAAAAAATACATAAAAGTTAAAAAACCCAACAATCGCAGTCTTGTATTATCTAATCTAAAACTCTTCCTTAAACTTTTTGGCGGTAATCTATCCGAAATTTTTTGTGTTATCCTGTAAAATAAGTATAAATGGTAACCACCGAAAATCATAATAATATTAGATTGTAATCGGATTTGCGCCAGTATGTAAAATGTAACCTCGATCGGATATTTAAAATTCGGTTAAAGTTCGAGTACAAATTTTGAACTGGAAAAACATACATACGATTGTTGAAGTAACATAAAAACTTATAAAAATAACATAGTTTTTGTTAAAAGAAATCATAAAAGAAACAGTCTCAAATCCTGACAAAATAAAACATATGTTATTTTAGCCAATTTGAAGCTTAATCGTAATACTTGTACGATATTTTTCACATGAAATAACATCACATGAAATAACATCACATGAAATAACATCACAGATACACATGAAATAAGATCTTCGAATACTGTAAGCACTTGATATATGACTCCTCAAAGCCAAGCCGAACTCATTTGTTTTCAGAGCAGAAAAGTGGCATAAGTCATGCATATTTAAAGATTCATAACTTGGTCAATTTTAGTGTTAATGAATGGGACTTTTTTTGTCTTACTTTTCAGTGTAATAGGAAAAATTTACTAAATATAACTTATAGGACCGGGGGACCATATAAATATTTAAATTTCGTATTTTTTTAAAGAAATGTTTTTATTGACCCAAATCGCTTTTAAAATATTTCTTTACCTGATTTAAAACATTTTTGCAATTGGAACTATATGTCTATGACTAACGGTTTATGAATTAGCTATTGGACACCGTTGAGACCGGACACCCTGTATATATATATATATATATATATATATGTTGCATTCTAGCAACATTGGATTGGTTTTATCGTTGAAAATGCCGTACTGGCTGTCACGATAATAGTTGTGGATCACATCCAGCGATAATGGCGTAAAAGAAGTGGTCAGAACAAATAATTTGAATCTGTTATATTAGTAGAACAAATTGTTGAAATGCAGTTGTCGAGTGAAAACAATGGAATGCATCGTTCCGTGAAGTTTCCCCAGAAGAAATTGAAACAACTCATAATATCAGCTAAGCACTTTATTAGAACATCTTGCAAAAAGTGCAGTTTCCACCAAGATAACTAGCCATCGCTCCGTAGTAGTAATTAGGTTTAAACAAAGTTCCAGATAATCGAATAAAAGGACGGTGACCAGGGATGGATGAAAACTAGAAATACGACTCAAATCTGCTGAAACACAGCGAGTATCAACTCTTTGTTCCTCACGTGTAAAGATACAAATATGACGTAGGTCGCGCTCTCAACCAATGAATAATTAAGAATGTCACGTGATATAAAGAGTGCGGATAGAGCACGCGGATGAATTTGAAGGGAAAAGGGATAATCTCAGAAATGCGCGGGAAAGTAAAAATGGAAGCTAAAAGAATATTCTCGAAAGAAAAAAGCGCAGGAATGGAACATTTAATTTAAGAATACTAAAATCGTAATATTTAAACGATTAAGACAAATGAGACATTAAATTAAAGGGAGTTAACGATAGAGATTATTTAATAATAAAGATTTAGTTAGTAGTAATAAAGTAGTAATAAAGTAGTAATTTAGAATAAGATAAGGAAATCGCGGAATTAGATCTAATAATGTAACATATATATATTCAATTCAAAGGTAAAATATACATACATATATATATATATATATATTGATCGCTTTATTTTTGGCGATATTTAAGCAAAATTTGTGCCATGAAGACTGATCGTCAAAAATAGTTGTTAATCGCCAATCATGATTAAAAACTCTCCTCTATCTTATATTTATTTAAATAGCACTGTTGTGCATCAAAATTTACGAAGAAAAAAGCATTTCTTTAAATTTATTTGGAATTAGTGATCAGCGAATAATACAACAGCGCCTCTTTCGGGTGCATAAATACAATATTAGGAAAAAAAAATATTTTTTAATGGATAGCTTGAAACATGAAATTTGATGCATTTCTACTCAATAGAAACTGAGATATCAGCTATAATGCTTCTCGCAAAAAATATGGCATATCAGGTTTGCTAGGGGTTGTTGATCAAAGCATAAATTGAATCAACTTAATTTTTAATAAATATCTTATTTTAATTTTTTAGCATTTTCTAGCTAATTTTAGTTATTTAAAATTAAAAGTAATAATAATAAAAACAAGAACGAAAAATCATGTGTTTAGCACAGATTATGAAATACTTTCCAATACATTCAGTATACTGTAATAAAACATCACAGTTTGTTCAGGCGAAAGATGATATCTAAATAAACAATTTTTAAAACGCATAAACGCAAAAGAAAACCTAATTTCTGTTTTAATATGAATAGTCGGAAAAATATCCTTTTTTTTGTGCATCCCTGTATAGTTGTATAGTAAATTTGCATATATACTACATAGTATGATGCTAAAAGTTAGTTCAATTAAACGAATAGTATACAGTCGAAATTTTAAATTCGGCAACTTCCATGAATAAACGAAATATACATGAGAACTTTTGTAAAGCCCTGTATAGGATCTATAGATTTTATACACGCCGAGTAATATTTGAAAAAATAATTCAATTTAAAAATGCGTATCACGACTGAAAACGCACTTCCAGCAATTATTGTTCATAGGTTTCAATAGTTAAATTAGTGTTCAGTTTATTTAGTAGCTAAATTCTTTTGTATGTCCCTGTAAATGAACGATAAGTTCTATGCACATCATATTCTAAAATAAGCGCCGCGTAATACATCTCGGTGATATATGTAAATTTCAGTAAGTTTGAAATTGTATAATATCATTAAAATACACCGTAAACGATTTTACCCCATAGACTTTAATGTATAGAAATTCTTTTGAGTGCCCCTGTAAATGAACCGTCAAAGCCATAAACTTTATTTTAAATACCGAATATGCCATAGTGATGCCCAATAATATGTGCAAATTTCATGGCTATAGGATTATATTTAAGCGAGTTACAGTACCAACAGACAGACAGACAAACCGAATTCATAAATACTTTTCAACTTTGTTGGACAGCGTTAAAATCGGACTCAAAAGTGTTATGATCAAATATCCAATAATAATGAAATTTCTACTGATAAAATGAGATCTGTACTATCAAGGCATAGAATAAAAGAAAATTATACGTTTGTGAAGTTATTTTAACTGTTATATACTTACATCAAACTCGAAAAAAAAGTGTTTCAACTTCATCTTTACGAAGTCAAAACCTCAAAATACAATAAAATACTAAATTATCAAAATTAAAAGTTTAGAGCACTCTCTCTTTTTTGAAAAGCGTCAAAACTTCAAAAGAGCAAATGTCGACAGACATCAAAATCATTGTTTAATGTACCAGTTTAAAATGTAACAATGTGAAAATACATTGTTGAAAACAATGCTTATTTCCATTTTAAGCCATGCCATAAAAATTAACAATGAATGTCTTATTGTAGACATAATTAATATATTGTTGCATTTCTTTGTTGAATAACAATAGTCTACCAATTCTTGATGTTCTATTCTTTCCAATTATTATCAGTTTTTGTAATGACAAAAATCCATTTTAAAGAATGAGAATCTTAAAATAAATATTATTAGCATTCTTAAAAAATTAATATTAAAGCAATTAACTTTTCTGGCTCCTTCCCCTACAAAACTTTTTACGTAGCCACACCCACCCCAATTCCATCGCTCTCAAAAATGGGTTATTTTAAAATTTATTACAATTCATTTTATCTCTTCATTTTATTATCAGTTTTTGTGAGGATAAAAATCAATTTTAAAGAATACGATTTTTAAAATAAATATTATTTGCATTTTTTTAAAAGTTAATATTGAAGCGATTAACATTTCTAGTTCCTTCCGCTACAAAACTTTTTACATAGTCCCCCACCCCCCTTCCCTCCATTCTCTCGCTCTCAAAAATAGATAATTCTAAATTTACTATTATTTATGTTATGTTTTCAAATTACTTTTACATAGCATTCCTTAATCGCAAGCTCCTAACAGAGGGGTCTGTCCAGACTTTTTTCTTAGAGTCCTGGTTTTGTGAAATTGTGAACAGCTTTATTACACTTATGAGAATTCTAGTCCTAAATTTGTAAATTTGAAATGGTCTTTATATTCAGATACTTTTTTATATACTTTTAAGAAGATATATGTATGTAGAATACATATTTTTTCTTTGTATATGTAAAAGTGACAGGCCAGATTTTAATTTTAAATGGTTAAATTTGTGACAGGTTAGTTTCGAAGTGGAAAATTTTTGTACAAGGACTTTTTCAAAGACAAATAATTTTGTGAAGGGTCCATTTATAAGATGGAAAGTTTTATGAAGGGTCTAGTTTTGAAATGAAAAATATTGTGAAGGATCCTTTACTGAACCCAATTTCTTCCTAAACAGATCCTTGCCTTAACATACCACTAAAGGGGGGGGGGGGGAGCAACGTTATTCGCGTCCGTAGCATTCCTTAAGCTACACGTGCTCCCTGGGCGGTGCTAAATGAGTAACAATTTTGCAGCCGAGATCATCATTTAAGAACAAATTTTTGTTTCTCTGATTAGTATTTGATATGAGGCGTGGGCAATATTCGCTACTAAAAGAACGGACAAAAGAAAAATTGTGGAGCATTGAAAAAACAAACAAACATACCACTATGAGATTTATGTAAATCGTATAAGACGTGTTTGACGTGTAATACTAACACTACTCAGAACTTGATTACCGTAGGGCCAAACTTTTTTTCATATGCCTTCATTTGTTTGTAACATTAATACGCAAACTTAAAATTAAATATAGTTTATAATAGCTCCATGTTTTATCAGAAATCATTCATTTATTTTTTTTTCAAAATAGCACGTATTTTAATTACAATTTTTTTTCAGTGTTTATGAGAAAATGGCAACAAATAGGTATAGTAATCAACTATTTTCCCTTTACTTTGTACAGAAATGGAGTATTTCAGTTGCTACCATTACAGAAATAGCATTAAAAACTACAAAAAAATATTAATATCTCAAAAATAAATTGAGATGCAGTTTTCAAACAAATTGCAGTTAAAAAGCACTTATTTTCACTATAGAAAGGTTATATAAATGGAAAATGTGCGATGATTAGAAGTTTTAAAAAATGCAATAGATATTATCAGTATTTAACCGTACGGATGATACATACCTGCTTCGTTTTACGGTTGGCTTATATGACGTAACGTTGTTTTTTGAAGACGACACTTTAGTTGCTGCCTGAAAGAAATAGCGTATCGGCTAAAAAGAAACTATTTATGCACCCATGTCTATTCATTATAAGTAACATTCGAATGATTAAATGTATAACACAGATTAGGTTCAGTAAAAAAATTGATAAAATTATTTGGACATTTGACATAATCCTCTAAGAATTTCCTAACATTCGTCATTGCTTTGAATATTCATACTGTTTCAACCAAGGTAACCAAATGTCCCCACAATTCAAGGAATGTCCTCAAATTTGGGACTATGGTTCACGCAGTTCTCAAAGTTTTTTATTTAAGACATTACGTTACTTATTACATTTTAAGAAGATGATATATTCCTGGGAGAAAAAGATATATAAAATTTAAAAAGTTACTAGATGGAACTCGTCAAAATTCGGCGGCAAACAACTTGATGGCACCAAAGAAAAAAGTATTAACAGCATTAAAATGTTACAAATTTTTAAAGCAAAAATTTTAGTAAAAATTTAAATAAATGAAACAAAACTCTACATTTTATATCCAGATAAATAACCGACAATTGGCAGAGTTACACTCACACATGTAAACACAGAACTTCCTTCATCTGACGCTTTTCCATTTACTGACATTTAAGATTTATATGTATCATATGTAAAAATTCTAATTCATAAAGTGAAAAAAACCAAAATTACTGCCACTGCTGCATTCAGTTTCGTGTAACACGCAAGGGGTTGTATGCTTGTACTCATTAATCCTTTTTTAATTTTTCAGCAGGCATGCTGCTGCAAAGTTTTAGACAAACATGGTTTTTCAAAAAACTTCCACCTACGAATGATATTAAAATTCATTTTTTACTATTGATTATAAAAGTGCCTATGTTTAAATGACGCAATATTATCACAAATTATTTGAAATATATAGAATTTCTTAAAATTTTGTAGTGGTGAGAAAAAAACTTTTATCCTGGAAAAATTGGGGAAAAAAACCTTTTCTTTTTACAAATAAAATATTTTCTTGCAATTATTTTTCTCAGGAAAGGTAACATAAACAGTTTTTAGGTTTATGCACAGTAAAAGAATTGCTTTCATTTTACAGGAATATGTTCCCACCCACCTTCCCCCCCCAAAAAGAAAAAAAATTACAGCTAAGAATTTAGTCTGAGTTTTAGATTTTTTAATGAAGTTTTTCTTGCTTAATTAAACACCATTTTTTTTTTGTAATATATGATCCAATTGTATAAAATATTACACAAAGGACATTGAAAATAAATGAACTTTTCATTTAATACCGAGTTATATAAAGTTATCAAATTAACTATTTCCAATAATTGATATTATTAAAATTTTGAGTTCTTTTCCATACCAGTCAAAAATGACTTTCCCTTTAGCCCCAAAACAAACAAACAGCAGCAAAAAAAATACACATTACTGGATGCATCAAAATCTGTGCAGCAATCTCTAAATAGCACTTAACTTGTTGAAGTTGCGGTTGCTAATGCATGTATGAGCACTCACTTCCATGAAAACATCATCAACAGCAAAAAAAAAAAAAAAAAAAAAAAAAAAAAAAAAAAAAAACATTACTGGATACAGCAATCTCTAAAATGCAGGAAACTCGTTAATGGTATGAACTGCGCTAACGGAAAAGTACCAAATTTTGCATATGAATTCACATTATTAATGAGAGAAATAGTATTTAATTGTCTTACAGATTATATTACGAAATTTTCAATTTTTCCAAGTGAAAACAAACCTCTTAAAAAAAAAAAAAAAAAAAAAAAAAAAAAAATAGAAAGCAGGAATTCTGCTTTTACAGAATTTAGTGTCGCCCCCGATGGAAAAAAATATATGTATATATAAATAGTACAAAACATTTTGGAATTTTAAGACTTAAAGCACACGCTTTTATTTTATGTAAAATGACGTCATTCGCATCCGCTTAAGAATTCCACATTTACGATCCACTCTTGAACATCTACGGTAAAGTATGCATGGGACGTCACTATCGCGAAATAATACACAAATGCAGCAAAAAGATGCCGTCATTAAGGAAACTCGACAAAGAAAACCGGCTATCTAATGATTCATAGGTCTTCATTTGTTTGTAACATTAATATAGATACTTAAAATTAAATATAATTTATAATAGCTCCATGTTTTAACAGAAATCATTCGTTTATAATTTTTTTTTTTAAATAACGCGTATTTTAATTACATTTTCTTTCGATTGTTATAAGAAAATGGCAACAAATATATATAATTACAATTTTACCACTATTTTTCCTTTACTTTCTACAGAAATGGAGTACTGCCGTTGCCAATATTAAGCAAATTGCTATAAAAACTACAAAAAAAGAAAAAAAATCAAAAATAAATTGAGATGCAGTTTTCAAACAAATTACATTTAAAAGTACATTTTTTCCCCAATACGACGGTTTAAAATTGAAAATGTGCGGTGCTTAGAAATAAAAAAAAATTGCTATAGAGTATTTAATCGTACGATGATACATCTGCTTTGTTTATTGCTCGCTTCTGTAAGGTAACGTTATTTTTTGGAGACGGCACAAAATAAGCTGAGAGAAAGAAATAGCATACCGGGGGGCTTAAAAAAAAAGTTTTTTTTTTTCTTTCCAAAATTACTGGGGTTTTCTCAAACATTTTCTTCGCTCCTTTTTTTTCTTTTTTTTTTAAAGATTAGGTTTTATGCATTTTCAAAAGAAAAATGCACAAAAAATTTAAGCATGCCTACTGAAAAGAAAAGCATCATCAAACACAAAAAGATAATATTATCAAAAACTCGTTTTCCCACATGAGATGCCAAGGAATCATAAATTCAAATACCATTATATTTCAGAAAATTAATATTTGCCTTCATTTTTGGTTCAAATTTCTGAATGCATAAGGAAAACATTACTGAATTGAAATAGTGATTTCAAAATCCACAATCCTTGCTATCTATGTCCATGAGGCATATTTCTTAAATCAGCAAAACAATAAATAAATAAATAAATAAATAAATAAATAAATAAAAATAAATAAAATAAATGAAAAAGAAAAAAAAAAACACATACAAAATACATATACTCAGATATTTCTGTGTCCATTTCGATGTTATGAAAAAACATTGAAATTTTATGCAGCACATCAGCATTTTTGTCACACATTTTTACAAACTAAATTACAGACCTTACCATGCAAAAAGCAATACATGCATGAATGGAAATGGATATACTAAAATTACCTTGTTGTAGACAACATTGAAAGTTTTGTAACTTTTGGTCCTATTTGAACCCATGAAGCTTTAAAAAAGTCCCTACTTTTTTTTTTTTTTTTACTATGGAAATAGTTGCTAAAACAGGATTTTAAAATGTGTTATATGTTTTACCTACTATTTTCTGTCACGCTATTTAACTGAGAAGCTTCATTATAGTTTTCTGGATGTGCTGGAAAATATTTCATAATCTATGCTTGACACATGCCTTTTCGTTCTTGTTTTCCTAAGTATTGTCTAAATAACGTATTCTATGCAGTTATTGCGACATTGGCCTTTGCATATTCGCCAAATATGAGTTTAATCGGAAATACTGTTTGTCATTTGTTATCGTAACACTCTATTTTCTTTATAGTATGGGTTATTCGTAAAGGAAGAAAAAAAAAAGATTCATTTAATTAAAAAAAAAAAAAACCATAATTCTGTTTTTAGAAAACAATACTAGGGCTGCAGACTTGTTTAGATATCTCGCACCGTTTTTAGAGATCAAAGAGTGATAATGACACAAGAAGTGATATAATCAGTTGCCATAAGTTAGAGAAGGAAGGTTGCGTTCAAGGATTATTTGATTTAAAAATATAAGCGAATTCTTTATATTTTATTTAAATCGTTATTTTTAAAAATCTGAAAAGATTTCATGTTTAGAATTGTTAAAAATAAATAAAAGTTTTATCGAGCTTTGTAGCGAACCAGGAATCCTGCACGGGTCTGTTTGCTTTCAATCCGAAACCAAAAATTCTGTTTAAAGTCAACCCGAAACCCGACCTGAACCCGACACGCTTCAACCCAAAACCGACTAGAACGGAAAAAATTCAAGCCTGAACCCGAAGTTAAAGTAAATTAGTTTATATTTTAATACAATTATGGTACAGTAGTCTACAATTATAAGTCTAATATCATTCGTTTGGTGTAAAAATGAACACATATCTACTCGTTAGCCCTTAACTGTTTTTTTTCTTTTTTCTTTTTTGACAGAATAAATTAAAAACAAATTGGAAACTGCACGTCAAACGTGGCGAATGAGGTGCGTTCGTACAATAGCTAGCTTTTAGGTAGCTTTCATTACAAAAAGCTACCTATTGCAGCCGTTCGGAGGAAAGCGATTTCAAAAAATTTTGGTATATTTTCATCGATCATGACCCCCAGACCCCGAAACCACCCTCCGTTCAAAAGTCCTTCCGGCCAGTGCCGGGAGGAAGAGGTAGCTTTCATATTCCTTATTTTTAAAAAGCCAACTTATATTATTCAAACACACGAAGCTCAATTTAGTGAAAACCGAATATAGGAGATTCAATACTAATTTTTATCAATACTAAATCATTATGAATGAGAATTTCGCGAAATTAGTCAGCTTTATCCAAGATGCTTTTATTTAAAGTAACTTATATTTAAAATAATGAAACTTTGTAAAAAATCACCATAAAATTAAAACAAAACACAGGACGCGTTTCGAGCTAAAAACCTAACAGCTCGTCATCAGCTAAGCATACATGTGTCCGTAAACGAACAAGTTCAAAAATGAACTGAAGATAAAGAATGTTGCGAAGAATGCGACAGATGGCGCTACCTGATAGAGGGATATGCAAAAGGGAAATGTGTTGAAAAAAGATAGAAGAGAAAATGAAATGGAAAAAATGGAAATAAAAGAAAAATAAAATAAAAGAAGTAAATTAAAATATAAATAAAAATAATAAATAAAGAACTATAAAAGAACAAGAAAAAAATCCAAATTATTATTATTATTATCATTTTTTTTTTTTTTTTTTACAAAATAAAAAGAAAAGAAACAAGAGAAAAGGGAAAGGAATTACAAAATTAATTTCCACGCTGGAGATAGGAAAGGAGATGATGGGAGATCATTGACAAGATTAGCAGAATTTTTAGAAATAAAATATGCTTCATGAAAATCCAAGTGAGAGGGAGAGGCAGGGGAGAAATAATTTTGGCCATGGAGAAATCTTCCCCTGCCTCTCCCTCTCACTTGGATTTTCATGAAGCATATTTTATTTCTAAAAATTCTGCTAATCTTGTCAATGATCTCCCATCATCTCCTTTCCTATCTCCAGCGTGGAAATTAATTTTGTAATTCCTTTCCCTTTTCTCTTGTTTCTTTTCTTTTTATTTTGTAAAAAAAAAAAAAAAAAAAAAAAAATGATAATAATAATAATAATTTGGATTTTTTTCTTGTTCTTTTATAGTTCTTTATTTATTATTTTTATTTATATTTTTAATTTACTTCTTTTATTTTATTTTTCTTTTATTTCCATTTTTTCCATTTCATTTTCTCTTCTATCTTTTTTCAACACATTTCCCTTTTGCATATCCCTCTATCAGGTAGCGCCATCTGTCGCATTCTTCGCAACATTCTTTATCTTCAGTTCATTTTTGAACTTGTTCGTTTACGGACACGTGTATGCTTAGCTGATGACGAGCTGTTAGGTTTTTAGCTCGAAACGCGTCCTGTGTTTTGTTTTAATTTTATGGTGATTTTTTACAAAGTTTCATTATTTTAATTGCTTCATATCGCCAGTTTTCGGTGCTGTTTCGCTAACTTATATTTGGCTGCCAAATTCGGCGATTTCTTAAAGTGCCTGCCATTTTAAGACAACATGGTGGATGAGGATAACCAGTGAACTTGATCGAGAACTTAGTAATTGCTGTGCACATGCTCACTCACATCGGAATCGGTTGATATATACAAGTGTTGTCAGGGGCGGACTGGCATAGTTTGGCCCACCCCGCTAGACTTATGCAGTGGCCCATCAATTGACAACCCCATTGTTAAAATGGTTCAGTACTGATTATCAACGCGACCTTTTGCTCTAACTCTATGAAGATGACTTGACTCGAATTCGAGACATATTAGAATCTTTGTAATAGTTTATTTTCAATTGGTAGTAATTTCATCGTGAAAAAAAAATATTGTGTGTGAGTGTGTGTGGGGGGGGGGGGGGGGTGTTAAGTTGCTTAATTTTTATTTATATTTTGAATATGAAATCTTTAAACAATTAAAAGGTATACACATAATAAATAAAAAGGTTGAAATTTCTTATGGGAACTGTTCAGATATTTTCATTTTTTGTGTTTCAAAAAATTGTTTGGTCCAATAGTGGGTCAACTGCGCTATCAGCATCGGTCAACGATATCGTTAAAATAGATGATAGCTACTTGTGAAGGGGCTCCCAACAGGAATAGCGCATCGCTGACTCTAACCTTTGCACGTTGACAACACCTAGGAACATCCATGGCTCACCCGGAATTCGGACCAAGGCCCCTTTGCGTGGAAAGCTAACATGCTAACCACTATGCCGTAAAGAAAACTTACTCTTGTCCTGTACACTACATTGTAAATATTGGAAAAGACACACACTGGAAATTTCACACATTATCATTACACACTTCAATTATCTAACATTACACTACTTCAATCAATTCTTCAAATCTCTACACTGCTTCACACATCAATACACATTTCTTCATTACACACTGGAAAGTGTTAGTACTATTAAAAAGAAATTAGGCCGGAAAGGTATACTAACTATTAAAATTGACACACATACATTAATTTGTTATTTGAAAGATCATTATATTCATTTGTATTTTTTATTTTGTTGAAATTATCAACATTAATACACTTTGTACATCGATTACTGTACTTCAATATACTACCTAAAAATTGAATACATTTTTATACCCTTACTATTAACTAATTACAATGTCAGATATCTGGACAAATCTTTTGAACTTAAGGCAACTCCAACTATTATCATAATCATAATCAAAAGATCGTTTAACACTGAATGTGATAAAATCATCTAAGATTTCTTGTCCTAGAGATGAACGCAAGCAGTTCTGTATAATTTTTTGCGTTGACAATACTCGTTCACAAGACACTTGAGTGCATGATAAAGTCTGACTTATAAGCTATGCACAAGGTTGGATAAATACGTAGGAATAATCATAGGGATTCAACTCGCACAATAATTCTAATTCACAACTACGCATTTTTTACATTTCTTATTAACTTTAAAGCTATTTTCATCCTCTTTAATGAGTTCTTCTGAATCGCTCGTTTCTTTGCTGTAAGTGGACGAGAGCTCGCCACATCGAGATTGTTGCGGCAAAAGCGACAGATTCTAATCAGCATGTACCGGAAAATTTGCAGCAACTCTTTTCTGACATAGTCTTTCTTGACTTTCGCCAAGCCAGAGTACTAAGAGCTTCTTCAGCAAGTTCATTTAACTATTTAACCTCACTGATGAGGCGAGTATCGAACCAGGCAGTGTGTTTCATGAGCAAGTCATTTCTAATAAATCGTATATTTATTTAGCTGCTGAATATCTGCGTCTAACTGGGGAAAGTCCCCCAACTACCAGATGGGGATTTCGTCGAGAGTGGTATCGTTAGAAAGCTCTTACCATGGGGATCAAGTAAATGTTCACAACTACCCGTCCGAATGCAACTGATGAAGAGTTATAGACGATGTTTTTCGGTCATTTATTGATTTCTCTAGGTTGCTAGCTATGCAGGAAAGACACTGTGTGTGGTAGAAAAGACAGCTTACAGTACAGTTATGTAACCTGTTGTTGCCAGTGTGAAGTTGGTGAAGGTTTCATGTTCGCTCTAGTAAGAAACAGAAGATTGTGACCACATTTTCACAATCATATATAACTAATTGGTCTGCACTGACTTGGAGTATGCTTTAAAGAACATCAGGAACTTACTCCTTGCCTGATCCTACGGGATGAAAAGAAGGCATGAGCAGGACCTATGGGGACAGTTCCCGAAGCGCTGAACCATGGAGAATTTTAGTAATACTTGTGGGTCGCGTCGCGCTGGTTCAGCGGAGGTGGCACGCACCCCTGTAACTGTGACATGCGAAGTCGGGCTCAGTTCTGAAGATGTCGTCGGCGAGTCTTCACGCTGTAATGCTATCGCCGACAAAGCGAAGATTGCAAAACTCCTTAGTTTGCAACTGATAGAACATTTTGGGGAGTCCGAGGAAAAGAAGTCAACGACTGAAGAGAAGGCCATTAGTCAGTGACTATTAAAGATAGTGAAAGGGATGATAGAAAACGAATTTTCCCGTTTGCTCAATATTCTGTATGAAAGCAGCATCGACGAAAATGAACTGACAAGTAATTTGGAAATAAATACGAACCCCGATTTCGAATATGAAGAAGATGCGAAAAAAGTGGACAGGACGTGAAGGAGTATCCGTAGAAATAATGGCGAAAGCAGTAGAAACGTATAAGAAGGCAAAGAAAAATAAACTAAAGGCTGTGCAATATATATGCAGGCAAGTAAAAGACCACAAGATGATTCAACGGTGGGCATAATACGTAGGGGAAGGTGAGAACTTGCAGAGCAAAATGAAATTAATTTCCAAACACGTGTGGTCGCAATTTTATCCTCATCGCAGATAGCTAAAAGCCACCGTTCATGACTTGACAGGGACCTCAAAATGTGGGCCATTGACAAATCATTGGAGCTTGGAATTCCCGGATTCACTGCAAGCTCACACTTCATGAAGAATTTCAAACAGGCACATAAAATAACAAATCGAAAGGTGACACAAATCGTAACAAAAAGAGATTTGTTTCCGGAAGTGTTTTTGCAACCTGTGATCGAAGAATTCCGGGAAAACGTAAAAAAAATGTTTGAGCAGCGAAAGTGTCCACTTCCCAACGATCTGAACACCGATCAAAGTGGCTTCCAATACAAGATTGTATCTAACAGAACTCTCTATATGAAGGGATCTAAAGATGCGGATGCATCGGTATTCAGTAAAAACAAAACGACTCATTCCTGTACCGTGCAAATGTGTATTAACGTCGCTGGAAAATTTATGGAACCTAATTGTAACACAGGAATGTCAGGGGGAATTTAGTCCCAAAGTTATGGAAAATGTGCAACGAATATCATACTCAAGTTCGCTCATTACATGCTCCAAGTCAGGAAAGAGCACTAAACTAATAACAGCGGCATACTTCGATAAACTAAAAGAATCGATTGGTGATCAGGAAACAATCATGGTGCTGGATAGTTGGAGTGGCCAAACGGATCTACATTTATCCATTGAGAAATTTGGATTCAATGGGGAGCCTGTTTTTCTTCCACCGGACACGACAAAATTTCTTCAACCGTTAGACATTTATTTCTTTCAAAAGTACAAGTACTTAATAAAGAGATTAATGAATTATTCAAAAACTCACCAGAGTGTTTGTGGAGATGTCAATATGACCACTAGAGAAAGCATAATAAAATTGCATAAGTTGGTCAATAACCAATTCTCCTCACCCAACTCCGATGACATGCCTTTCAAAAGGCTTTAATTAGAGACACGGATCCCGCCTTTTGATCAGTTACGCATGCTTTAACTTAACACATGTGACAACTGCGAAACAACCCCTTTCAATGTGTGAATCTGGTGCTGGAAACACTCATGCTTCAGCCATTTCTATTCAGAAATGCACTAACAATCTTGAAATTACTTTTCCCACGAAGCATAAACTGTCTTCTCTGTAATCCACCAGCTCTCTTTTTTACCACACACAGTGTCTTTCCTGCATAGCTAGCGACCTGGAGCAATCAATAAATGACAGAAATACATCGGCCTATAACTCTTCACCAGTTGCATTCGGATGGGTAGTTGTATACAATTCCTTGATCCCCATGGTAAGAGCTTCCCAACGACATCACTCTCGACCTAATCCCGATCTGGCAGTTGGGGACCTTCCCTAGTAAGACGCTATTATAAACGTTTGCCTTAAATACCTCTGATGGTGACCCGACAATACTTCTTGCCTCATGTTGAGAATATTCATCACATCGACGTTTTGCTACAGATATTCTTTTTTCCGGTAGAAAACTCTCAATTTCAAAGGAGTACTCCTTCAGAAGATATTCCGAAAATTTAGAAGCATTTTTCAGAACCATATCAAAATTAGTTGTTTTGTGTAGCAGATTGGATTTCATGGTTTGAATTTTGTTAGCAGTTAGTCCAGGCCGCTTACCTGCAGATATTTCGATGTGGCGTAGATATATTGAATAGGTCGCTGAAAATTGTTGCTGTTAAAACCCTTTGAGCTCCGGGTTATTAAAATTTTAAAAATATGCTAGAAAAACACTTAAAATGTGATTAGGGGACTGTCTGAAATTGAACCATGTGATTAAAAATTTTTTAAAATACCCCCTTTAGGCTGGGGGACGTGGGAAGTTTTTCCACCATCAGAGCTCTAGAGCATTCATTTCAACACGCAAATACAAGAAATGACACCGCAAAGTTATTCTAAAATTACTATAATTGCTGAAATTTCAACATATTTTAAGCAGTTACATTGTTTAAACAAATTCTAAGACTATTAAAATATTTTAAAAATTTATTAAATGAGAAAATTCAAAATTTAAAATTTTTTAAATCGTAATATAAAAATACAAACTAATCAAATTTATAGATGAAACAGATTTTAAAAATATTTTATTTTTATTTAGAAATATTTAAAACATAATAAACTCGTCAATCTGCTGAATTAAACACAAATTTAAATTCCTTGGAATTAAATTATAAGAATCTAAATTTTGGTTCTGAAACACTGTCTGGTATATAATTTTAGTGCTGCCATCTAGTGACAAAGCACATTTTTGTAGTCCTTAGAGCTCTGCTGGTAGAAAATTCTACCATTACTTATTTCTAGCCCCTGTAATTATTTAAATTTTCAGTTTAGTGATTTGCATGTAATTATTATTAAATGTTTGATGTGTCCAAGAGAAAAAAATGTTATCTCCTTTGAAAAATATTTCTTTATAATGCTTGAAAAATACAAAATTTCTAAACCTTCAAAATTGGAGTGTTTTTAAGGTCGCATTAAAAACCTACTAGATATTTGCAGAGAATAGTGCTGCCATCTAGATTTTAATAAGACAAGTAAAATCTACAAAACCCAGTTTTTGCAATTAAAATGGAGACTTTTTGAAGGAAATTAAAAGATTTTGATTTTATGTGGGTGAAAATTCACCCGGCAGAGCTCAAAGGGTTAATTTATACTTAAACTTGCATCAATTATCAATCATTGATGTTGATGAAAAAGATACATGTGACGGGAAATCGCCCATTTCGTTCATAGCTTGTAGGCACCTAAGCAATGTTAAAAATTTATGTTCATCTTTAAAAGGTTCTGAAGACTCGTTAAACATGCTATTAAGTGCCCAATCCTTACTCTGACACCTAGTTTGGGGCTGCCACAGGCTAATATTTTTAAATTCTATTTCACACCACTTTTTCAAAACAAGAATCTTTTACATACGCTTTGACAACATTTGCAAGAGAAATATACTACAAAATGTATTTTTTTTTAAATAATGGGGCGAACACAATATAAAAATAGTCGCCTGTGGCAGCCCTGCTAGTAGCGTTTATTTTTTGTAATCGCCGAGGAAGTTTATTTCCACCTACAGACTCCTTATTCACTGAAGTCCATACTTTCATTCGCTTATATGACTCCGCTCTAAACACGGTTGTAGCTTGCATTACGTCCAAGAAGTCCGTTGTCAAATTGCAACCTTCTGTTGCATCTGTCAGGACCAAATTTAGCACATGTGTTTGCATATTAATGTACATGTTATATATAGGTTTATCCTTTTTTGAGTTGTGCCTGCAGACCTTTATATCGCCACTCCAACTCATATTTGGTGTACCATCAAGGAAGTGCCAGCTATTTGTAAAGGAGGCAGTTTAAACCTTTTTAAGTTCTTCCAGTTGGAGATAGAGGGTTTATTGTTTTGGGGGAATCAAACAATTTTAAAAGCCTAACCTTCACTTTATCATGAAGCTGCAATCTTGTGCGAAATCTACTTCAATACTGAATGGACCTGACTGTTTTACTTCATTGCCAATGTTTATTTGGATCTGAATGGCGATATGAGCAATTAACTTATTTATAAATGACTTGGACAGGAATGTAATAAACTAACCTCTTCCATGCCGTTTAGGATTTTTATTTTGTTCTTCTTTCTGTTCTATTCTAGCAAGCCTTCTTCATAATTTTTAAAGATCTTCCTTCCTGGTTTTTTTTGATAGCCTGTGTTACATAACCTTACAAAATTTGATTATATATAGTATACAAAATGAGTAATTTGCACAGAACTTACAAAGATTGCTAACGTGAGAGGGAAAGGAGAAATTAAAATTAATCCGATCAAAAAAAAAAAAAAAAGCTTCACGCGAAAAAAAAAAAGGAAAAGAATAATTGAGTTTCATAATTGTTATTATTTTTTTAGTAGTTTTATTGAAAAGAAAAAAAAAACTCAAAAAATTTATTATTATTTTGGCCCACAATAACCGTTTGGCCCACCCCGCGATCGCGGGGTAGCGGGGTGGGCCAGTCCGCCACTGAGTGTTGTCGCAGCAAAAAATCACATTTTTCAAAATGTCACCCACATTAGAAATTGAAACTGCTATATCTGTGCCATTTTTTAAGATAAAGACAAACAAAAAATGCTCCTGAATCCTTATATCAAGGTCAAATACTTAAGAAAGAAACCTTTTTCAATTTCTAATTTTTTGCACCTCACTTTAAATATAATTTTTTTTAATTTAATGGCCGCCATTTTGAAACAAGATGGCTGATGAAGCTGGCCAGCGAACTTGGTCGAGATATTGATGTATACTATCACCATGCCTTCTTACATCGAAATAGGCGAATACGTGTGTTATCGCGTGACAAATACAAGATCGTTTCAAAATGTTAGCCATGCTAGAAATTCAAAGTGCTATAATTAAACCATTTTTTAAGATATAAACAAAAGAACAAATTTTCAGAAACAAAAACTGCTCTAGAATCTTTGTATCAAGGCCAAACACATAAAAAAAAATCTTTTTCATTTTCCAATTTTTTAATACCTTATTTTAAATTTTAAATATATATATATATATATATATATATATTTTTTTAAATGGCAACCCTTTTGAAACAAGATGGCGAATGAAGCTGGCCAACGAACTTGGTCGAGACATTGGTATGTACTATGTATAAACGAAGTTACATCCAAATCGGTTCATAAATACGCCTTTTATCGCCTGACAAAATTCAGGACGTTTCAAAATGTCAGTCACGCTAGAAATTCAAAATGCTATAACTCAGCCATTTTTTAAGATATAGACGAAACAAAAACTGCTCCGGAATCTTCGTATAAAGGTCAAATACATAAGTAAAAAATATTTTTTCATTTCCAATTTTTTGGTACCGCATTTCAAATTTTAATTTTTTTTTTAAATTTTAAATGGCCGCCATTTTGAAACAAAATGGCGGATGAAGCTGGCCAACGAACTCGGTCGAGACATTGGTATGTACTATGTACATACCAATGATTCAATCCATACAATGATTGAATCCATACAAATGAAAGTGGGTAGTTACATTCAAATCGGTTCATAAATACGAGAGTTACAGTGTGACAAAGGTCAGATATATATATATATATATATAATAAATATATATATATATATATCAATTTTGAACGGAGGGTGGTTTTGTGGTCTGGGGGTCATGATCGATGAAAATATACCAAAATTTTTTGAAATCGCTTTCCTCCGACGGCTGCAATAGGTAGCTTTTTGTAATGAAAGTTACCTAAAATTGATATACCCGGTCTTAACCGGGTATATCAATTATATCCCGGTATCTAGATATACTGCCTGATATAATCCGGTCTTAACGGTGTCCAATGGCTAATTCCTAAACCGTTAGTCATAGACATATAGTTCCAATTACAAAAAATGTTTTAAATCAGGTAAAGAAACATTTTAAAAGCGATTTGGGTCAATAAAAACATTTCTTAAAAAATTACGAAATTTAAATTTTTATACGGTCCCCCGGTCCTATAAGTTATATTTAGTAATTTTTTCCTATTACACTGACAAGTAAGACAAAAAAGTCCCATTCATATACCGCTAAAATTGAGCGAGTTATGAAACTTTAAAAATGCATGACTTATGCCACTTTTCTACTCTGAAAACAAATGAGTTCGGCTTGGCTTTGAGGGATCATATACCAAGTGTTTAAAGTATTCGGAGATCTTACTTCATGTGTATCTGCGCTTTGAAAAAAAATCCTACAAGTATTATGATTAAGTCTCAAATTGGCTAAAATAACATATGTTTTATTTTGTCAGGATTTGAGACTGTTTCTCTTATGATTTCTTTTAACAAAAATTATGTTTTTTTTATAAGTTTTTATGTTACTTCAACAATCGTATGTATGTTTTTCCAGTTCAAAATTTGTACTCGAACTTTAACCCACTTTTAAATATCCGATCGAGATTGCATTTTACATACTGACGCAAATCCGATAACAATCTAATATTATTAAGATTTTCGGTGGTTACCATTTATACTTATTTTACAGGATAACACAAAAAATTTCGGATAGATTTCTGCCAAGGAGTTTAAGAAAAAGTTTTAGATTAGATAATACAAGACTGCGATTGTTGGGTTTTTTAACTTTTATGTATTTTTTAGCACTGAATCCGAAAATTACCTTAATTTTTAACCATCATGTAAGGATATTTCGCAAATCATAAATTTTCAACTTTAAAGAATAACAAAAATCGAATACTATAAAGTAGAGGAGATGGTTGTGTTTTTTAACTTTTGATAATTGATTTTTACACACTTTTTAGCACTGAATCTGAAAATGACCTTCATTTTTAACCATCACGTTAGAATTTTTTTGCAAGTCACAAATGTCTTGGTTAAAATATAGCGAAAATCTCATACTATAAAACATATGTAAAATATTTTTTATTTTATTTTATTTTATTTTATTAAAAAAATTATTCGATATTTTTGCTTATCCTGGGATTCTTACAGCTAAACAGCTGAGTGGTCCAATGAGATGGGGGAGGAAATTCAATTTTAACACTGAATTTCTTAACTTTGAAATTTGCGAAAAATCCTGATATGATAGTTAAAAATGAAGGTCAATTTCGGGTTCAGCGGTACAGAATTTATAAGAATCAATTAACAAAAGCTAAAAAACATGACATAACCCAACTTTTGCAGGCTTGTGCAATCTAATAATATTTTAAAATACGAATTTAAAATACGAAGAATTGAGGCTGTTAATTTAGAATAATTTTATTTAACAAAAATTCTGTTTTTTCTTTCTTCTTAAATGTTTATTACAAATTGTATATTTTCCATTAATATGGCAGAATGATTAAAGATTTTAAATTTATATTGCAATGTTAATTTTACTCCCAAAAATTTTTATATCTGACGAAATTATATTTCGACTAAATTTGTGAATGACCCCCAATTTGCAGCAAAAAATATGCTCCAAATTTAAACAGCTATTACTCAGTCAATTTTAATCGTAGAATAACGGGACTTTTTTTGTAGTATTTGTCAGTGTAAAAGGAAAATTTCACTAAATATAACTTATAGGACCGGGGGACCGTATAAAAATTTAAATTTCGTAATTTTTTAAGAAATGTTTTTATTGACTTAAATCGCTTTTTAAATATTTCTTTACCTGATTTAAAACATTTTTGTAATTGGAACTATATGTCTATGACTAACGGTTTAGGAATTAGCCATTGGACACCGTTGAGACCGGACACCCTGTATATATATATATATATCTATATATCTGACCTTTGTCACACTGTAACTCTCGTATTTATGAACCGATTTGGATGTAATTCGGTGTGTACATAGTACATACCAATGTCTCGACCGGGTTCGTTGGCCAGCTTCATACGCCATTTTGAAACAAAATGGCGGCAATTTAAAATTTTAAAAAAAATTTAAAATTTGAAATGTGGTACCAAAAATTTGAAAATGGAAAAATATTTTTTCTTATGTATTTGACCTTTATACAAAGACTCCGGAGCAGTTTTTGTTTCGTCTATATCTTAAAAAATGGCTGAGTTATAGCATTTTGAATTTCTAGCGTGGCTGACATTTTGAAACGTCCTAAATTTTGTCACGCGATAAAAGGCGTATTTATGAACTGATTTGGATGTAACTTCGTTTATACATAGTACATACCAATGTCTCGATCGAGTTCGTTGGCCAGCTTCATCCGCCATCTTGTTTAAAAATGGCGGCCATTTAAATTTTTAAGAAAAATTTAAATTTGAAATGTGTTACCAAAAAATTGAAAATTGAAAAAATATTTTTTTCTTATGTGTTTGACCTTGATAAAAAGATTCGGGAGCAGTTTTTGTTTCGTCTATATCTTAAAAAATGGCTGAGTTATAGTATTTTGAATTTCTAGCGTGGCTGACATTTTGAAACGTCCTGATTTTTGTCACGTAATAACAGGCGTATTTATGAACCGATTTGGATGTACCTTGGTGTGTGCATAGAACATACAAATATCTCGACCGTGTTCGTTGGCCAGCTTCATCCGCCATCTTGTTTCAAAATGGCGGCCATTTAAAAAAATTCAAAAAATTTAAAATTTAAAATGAGGTACCAAAAATTTGGAAAATGAAAAAGATTTTTTTCGTATGTGTTTGGCCTTAATACAAAGATTCCGGAACAGGTTTTGTTTCGTCTATATCTAAAAAAATGGCTGAGTTATAGCATTTTGAATTTTTATTGTGGCTGACATTTTAAAGCGACCTGATTTTTGTCATGCGATAACAGGCGTATTTATGAACCAATTTGGATGTAACTTGGTCTGTACATAATACATACCAGTGTCTCGACCGAGTTCGTTGGCCAGCTTCATTCGCCATCTTGTTTCAAAAGGGTTGCCATTAAAAAAAATTTAAATTTAAAATGAGGTATTAAAAAATGGGAAAATGAAAAAGATTTCTTTTATGTGTTCGGCCTTGATACAAAGATTCTGGAGCAGTTTTTGTTTCTGAAAATTTGTTCTTTTGCTTATATATTAAAAAATGGTTGAATTATAGCACTTTGAATTTCAAGCATGGCTAACACTTTGAAACGATCTTGTATTTGTCACGCGGTAACACACGTATTCACCTATTTAGATGTAAGAAGGCATGTGGATAGTATACAGCAATATCTCGACGAAGTTCGCTGGCCAGCTTCATCAGCCATCTTGTTTCAAAATGGCGGCCATTAAATTAAAAAAAATTATATTTAAAATGAGGTGCAAAAAAATTAGAAATTGAAAAAGGTTTCTTTCTTAAGTATTTGACCTTGATATAAGGATTCAGGAGCATTTTTTGTTTGTCTTTATCTTAAAAAATGGTTCAGATATAGTAGTTTCAATTTCTGATGTGAGTGACATTTTGAAAAATGGGATTTTTTGCCTGTGACAGCACTCATATATATCAACCGATTCCGATGTGAGTGAGCATGTGCACAGCAATTACTAAGGTCTCGACCAAGTTCACTTGTTAGCCTCATCCACCATGTTGTCTTAAAATGGCAGGCACTTTAAGAAATCGCCGAATTTGGCAGCCAAATATAAGTTACTTTAAATAAAAGCAGCTTGGATAAAGCTGACTAATTTCGCGAAATTCTCATTCATAATGATTTAGTATTGATAAAAATTAGTATTGAATCTCCTATATTCGGTTTCCAATAAATTGAGCTTCGTGTGTTTGAATAATATAAGTTGGATTTTTTAAAATAAGGAATATGAAAGCTACCTCTTCCTCCCTGCACTAGCCGGAAAGACTTTTTAAATATTTTTTGCACCACATATTGTACTGAATGTACATTTTAGTGCTATTCATAAGTGCATATCCATTTCATTCTGTTCGAAAGTCTGTAACATCATTAAAATGCACTTGAAATATATTTTCCCATTGGCCGTAATGTAACGGAAAACTTTTGACTGTCCCTGTCATTAAACTATACATCCGATTTTCATAAAATTTGAAATGACTCGACAAAATATTGCAACAATTTTATATTTAAAATTTCAGATTATTCGGTCGGGTAGTTTTTGCTCTGTCAAGTGCGGACGGACGGATTGAGCTACGACTATAGATGCTACGTATTTATATAATTACGAACTCACCTAATAAGGACCCGACACCACTTTTTTTACTACTATCTTTGGTTTTGTTCAATCGAAAAAGCTATGCCTTTTAACAAACCAAAGATTACAGTTAAAATTAAGTGGTATCCAAAAGCTTTTAATATCGAATATAGCAAACTCTTTTCGCCCGAGTGAGTTGAAAATGACGTGTCAACACGAACCCGACCCAAAATTATCAAAAGTCAACACGAAAATGACCCGGACACAAAACGTTTAAAGTCAACCCAACCTGCATAAAAAAAAAACGTCAACCAGACCCCAAACCTCGAGTGGGGGTAAAAATCTGGTAACCGACCCGATGCCGGACTCTATACCGAACATAAGCATGTAATATTTTCTCTTTGTGGGATACTACATCATTTTAAACATTTTGTAGCACAGTTGAAAAAAGCTTGTGATTTCGGTTTTTAGGTGCGTTCGTAATTATATAAATACACTTATAGTCGTCGTCTTGTCCGTCCGTCTGTCCGCCTATAACAACGCAAAAACTACCCAACCGAATGATTTCAAATTGAATATACAGAATCGTTGCAGAATTTTCGTGAGTCACTTCAAATTTTATGAAAATCAAATCAAAATTTAAAAATAAAAGTATTATAATAAAAGTATTCTTCATTGTATTAAATCCTATCTTACGTCATTACTTCAATTCTATCCCATTATAGGTATTGATTCTAGGTTACCATGGTGATGACGTCCTATTTAAGATGGAGTCCTATTTTTTCCGTATTACTGAATTTAATCTGTAGAATCGTAATAAATTTTGTATTCGTGCTTTTTTACATAAGAGTGCAATAGCTATTGAACCAAGACCTGAATATTTATAATACTAATTATAGTACGAACGCACCTCATTCTGCACATTTAAAGTACAATTTACGACTTGTTTCAAATACTTCTTCTATTCTTTAAAAATAAAATAAAACAAATCCATGTCTGTTTTGACAAAATCGATATAAAAGTACTACAAATATTTTGTAAAATAGCTAACAAACTGAAGTAAAATCCTTTCAGTATTATTGAAAAAGACATTTGAGACAAATAGAGCAATAGCAATTGATATTTATTTGAATCAATATAGGGTGGTGATGTTACAAGATGGCAGGTGACGATGTTACAAGATGGCAGGCGATGATGTTACAAGATGGCAGGCGATGATGTTAGAAGATGGCAGGCGATGATGTTAGAAGATGGCAGGCAATGATGTTTAAAAAAGGCGATGAAGAACCACAGCAAGACAAAAAGGATGTTCATAGTCACAATCAGGAGTTATAAAATGTCATAATCAGGTAATAAATAGTCACAGTTAAGGAATACAAAGTCACAATGTAAGAGCACGTAAGACATGAGCAAAGCTTTATTTGCAGGAAATGCGCTTGATGGTAGGATGCTTTTTAGAACGCTCTGGTGTTTTGGCAAGCACAAGAGGATATGACTTCCTTTTCATGAAACAACGGCAGACACGCTCTTTCAAACTTTGAGAACGTGGTTGCCTGAAATGTTAGAAATAAATTAACCAAATAAAGGAATAGTTATTGGTATAAGATTTCATTCATTTTTAAAATCGTTTTATTACAGTTATTGCTGTGATATCAATACATTGTTGAGCAATTTGAAAACAAAAATGCTGAAATTATAGTTTCATTCTGACGAATCTGCATTATAACTGGTATGCAGAGATATTATATTTGAATAGCGAGGTCCAAACAAGGTACGTACCCAAGAAAGAACTTAAGAGGATGACCCCTCCCCAAACAAGCCAAAAAAAAAAAATCGAGCTAATACACCTCTGGACAAAATGCATACTCATATGTGCCCTGTGTTCTAAAATCAGATTTATCTGCTTTTAATTTTTGCACAAGATAATTTCCAATTGTTACATTTAAAAATCAGTATTTATTGTATTACAGCTGAAAGTTATTGTAAGGAATAAATAGCCTTGTTTAATTTTTATTTTATTCTTTTACAAATACTTCCGAATTTAAGTGAAACCTTTATTAATTTATAATCTTAACGGGTTTCAGGACAATGGATAAACAGGACAGTAAAATGGAGTATATTCCATCTACGCTACGTTTTGATCACGTAGTCAAGGTAAAAACTTCTAGTGTAAAGAAGGGAAGGCTCCGTAGACTTAATGAAAAAATCTCGCCAGCCAGTGAAACAGTTCATGCGGAAAGCAGTAGTAGCCTCCATTCTTATCAGTTAGAAGGTCTTTGGGTAAATTACTGGTATCACGTGACTTTTTTCAGCCTCGAACCCAGATTTGGAATGAACTCCATTGGAAAAAATGGAAAAGTTAGACCATTTTCAACATTAAATTTCTTAAAATGTATTTGATTTTAAAACACAATTTTTATTTGTATGAAAGATATAAGTATGTACTTTGATTTCATGTATTTAAAAAATTGCAAGATGCAGAATTAGCATTCACAGAGGGCTTTAAACTGTCAGACATTTGGCGAGCAGAAAATTGGCATAAGAGATTACGTGCAGGATTACAAAATAAACTTTGAAACTAAAATGAACATTTTGATGCCTACTTATACTTCAGATTATAATAATGACCCTGAACCTAAATAAATTTGTATTTAAAGTATTTTTATATTTTTAATACAAAGTTGTATTTAGCTAATGCAAAATTTCGAAAGTTTCAACATTATAATCACCTGAAAAAATGTTTTTTTTTGAACAATAAAAAGGTAATTTTGGGTTCAGTTTATACAGACTAATGTGAAACATATGTTTTGAAAAGTTCATGAAAAAATATTCGGAAGTTTTTGAGATATCGCGCGCGTTATGACCAAAAACGTCATTAACGCCGCTTCAGCTATTGAGCGGGTATAATTCTAAAAGCCATAACATCTGTTCTAATAGAAATTTCACGGAAACAATTATATCAACATGTTCAGAAAAATAGGAGTTTAACATCTAAAAAAAATTAAAATTTCGAAAATTTTAAAGCTTTAAGAGTTCTGAGACCCCTTAATGCAACTGGCAAATTCATCCTGACTCCGTTCTTCATTAGTATATTGTCCATAGTGTTTATGCATCTTTCATTTTTTTTAACATACTAGGGGGATCGGCCCCCTACGAGCTACGCTCGCCAACCCCCCGTTCAGACACTGCAGTCTCTAAAAGCACGCTAATTTGATCGGCTTTAATTGAATTTTTTTGGAAGATTGAATTATAATTAAAAAAACAAAGGCGATCTCCCTATAAACGGGTTTCTATTCATTTCTCTTTGATTGGGGAATTTTACGGAAAAATCAGCTGCTGTTAAAAGATACAATGACATTTCAAAATCATCTAATATAAAATGAATTAAGTAAACAGAGTCTTTGTCTCCCGGTATTTTTTAACAAAGCGAAAAGAAAGTCCTTTTAAATAAAACATTTTAAATATATCGTTTTTAATCTGACGTAATTTTCACCAAACTTTTCTTTCCCTTTTTAATATTCACGTGAAAATGCTTTTATTAGAAATGAAATATTATTTGCGCTGTCCAAAAAAAAAAAAAAAAAAAAAAAATAGTTGAAAAGTTCATCTCAAAATATCAAGTAAATGTCTCGCGCTATTTTTAAATTTAAACTACTATTTTGCAATATTATTTTTTGTTCATTTTACGTAATAAGTGTAATGTGACGTAAATGTGATGTAATTTCTCCTATTTAAGACTTCTAACGCATGTTAATGAATTTATTACTTTACAATATCCTTTCTCTGTTAAAATTCACGTGTAATTATAGATGAAGTAATTTTCAATAAGTTCCTGCTTTTTATACGTAATTATTTAATTCTAATTTGAAAGTTTTTCTTTTCTGTTTATAATAGTCACGTGTAAATAAATTTTTAATTTGAAGCAAACATTATTGTTTCCGTTGTTTATACAGTTTGGCAACAGGTTAAATTAGTACAATTTTCTGAAATAAGTAAAAAAATATCTCTCGAAATGCTGAAAATTTGAATTTAAAATAGAAATGAAACCTCGAAAAATGAGTCAAATTAAAAAAATAAATTAATTCTGCACACCGGAAAATTATAACGTATAAAATGATCTAAAAAGTATTAAATTCCGATGTATAGTTTTTGCTCCTATAAAACTTTTTTAATGGAACGATTTTGTCCAACTTTAGCATTAAATATCTCTTAAAATAACTCTTCGATTTGAAAACTGTCTACATCAGCGTGTTTATCAAACATTTCTGTATAATACTACCAATTTTCATATTTTTGTATGCATTATTTTTCTTAATATTAACGAAGAAAGACCTCCGGTCACAAAAAATTCAAAACCGGCGGCGGCGGCGGCGGCGGCGGTGACAGCGGGAGTTACTTTTTTTTAGAATAGAGAGATTAGATTTCGTTCACTGGAATTTCTTCTAATTTGGATACCTTGTATGACTAAATATATGCAGGGGAGAGTAGTTATGAATGGACCATTGGGATGAATGGGCCATTAGCAAAATATGAAAAAGTATTTGCATAAAATTATTTGAGATGCCACCAATAGATGGAAGTATTTGTTCTACAAAACTCATCAAATTTTCCATTGTTTGGGAGAAGATATTTTCCCTCTGGAATAGGATGGTCAAGAATCTGATTGAGAAGTAATTTTTTTCCTTTTCAGTAAAATAAATAAGCTAAAAAGTACCTATTATTTCATTGCAGATATGTGTATTAGCAAGTTTTGGATATCTGTAAACTAATTTTAGGATGTATTTAGATGTTATTTGAATTTAATGAACTGAAAAAACCTGAATATATTCCAGAAATATAAGTGGGACTGAATGGGCCACTTTATCATGGTCATGAATGGGCTACTTTTGCCCTGATCATGAAAATATGGTTTTTCTTTCCCTTTTTTTTTTTTTTTTTTTGATTTTCTCTTTAATATGGAACATAACTGGCTGTCATGGATTTAGATTAAATTACTGTCTAGTTAGAATAGGTTTATAGTGATGTCTAAAAAATAATTTGCACATTTTCACCCTGAGAAATATTAGTTATTTATTAGAAACATAAGTAAAATTGTATAAATGATTAAGGTAAACTATCCAGTTATTGGCCACACCTACCAGTATTTTCCCATTTGATATAAAATTAGAATAATTGTTTATATTCTGAATCTGATGGGTAGAATAAATAATACAAGAAATGTACACTAAATAGTCAATTAATAGGCAGTTCACCTGAATGAAATTTTACCATTTGAAATTTAATTTTAATTAAATAAAGTTTTACCTTTAGATGGACCGTGTTTTTAAGCCAAAGACATAAATTTCGTTAAATCATAATGTGTATTATCTATTATTTTTAGGCTTATTTTATGTTCTTTCTTTCTTATAATCTCATTATTTTGTCATTTTTCAGCTACAATTATATGATTTAATAATATCACTTTTGATGTTTACAAATTTTGATAAGCATTGCGTATTACGTATTATTTCAGTATGCTTTTGATCATATCATGTCAAGTGGCATTCATTTTGTCATATTTGGTGAATAAAAGATTAATTCCACATTTTTTAATTGAATTCATTTAGTGGCCCGTTCATTACTTTCAATGGCCCATTCAGCCGCATGGGTGGGGATGAATGGGCCAAATTTGTGTATTTTTATTTTCTATTATCATTCATTATAGATATTTTCTAATCCAATTTTTATGACTTTTTTATATAACCAAATAAGTAAAGTAACTGATAAGCCAATTCTGAGCCAAAAAAAAAAAAAAAAAAAATTATTAGAAAAAATTTCAAAAATTAAAAACAAAAATTGGCCCATCCATTACCACTCTCCCCTAGGTGACTATGTTTGAATATCTTGCATGCTTTGAATTTAAGGATGTTGACTGTATATATAAGTCGATGCATTGAAATAACATTGGCAAAGATATTTGTTTAAGTGATATCACACAAGCTGGTTTTCAAGTAAGTAATTAATCTTAATTAATCCATCACGAAAACATCCTACAGCTCCCGATGCGGCTTCGGGGTCTAAACTTTGTAGTCCAAGCGAAAATAACTTTATCGCCATTAAGTATGATTGCCACCTGTTGCGGTAACATCAGCAATCGGGATACCGTTCATTTCGCTTTGTATGTGCATTGTTTCGGTTCCCAATACTCCATTCGCACTGTCGCGACCATCGCGCTCTTTCTGAGATTCATTAAATAAGATCAGTTACTTAATTGAAAATCAACTTATATTATATCATGTTAAAAATGCGTTGCTACCTACCGACTATAACTGCTTTATCTTGAACTAGCAGAGCCGCCGTGGGTGGTCGGTCCCTGGATAATGAGCTTAACTATATTTAAATTACTCCACCGTTTTCCGGGGTTGTTATAAATAATCTACGATTTTAAATTATAATCTAGCGATTCGTGCATTTTTTTTCTTTTCTGTCATTAGGTGGCAATACAAGTTGAAGTTTTTTCGGGAAAATCGTTTTGTTGAGTTTATTTTCTATTTTTAATTTTTTTTCTGATGCTTTGTTTATTTTAATGTTCTGTGAAAGTGATGCTGGCAATTTTGAAATGTTTAAAATTTGTTTCTCATCATTTCTATTCATGTGAATATATGTGTTTTTACAAAATGATATAGAGTCTATTTATTTCATCGTTTATTTTACTTACTACAATCTAGAACTATACTGCGTTATTCGAAGGTATAATCTTCAATTGGTTCGTGCAAGTGAAAATCAAGGTAGGTCTAACTTATTCCTATTGCTGAACAACTGTGCTTAAAGATTTAATAATTCTTACAGGGATTACTTTAAATATACAGGGTGTCTCTGATGTCTCTGGAAAGTGCTGAGGAACTTGTTGCACACATCGTGGCAGCGGCTGGGGAAGACCGGGACACTCTCGGTATTTTCGAGAACATTAGTTCTTCCAACCGCCGGATATGCGTCTCCATGCATCACGGCCCAGGGCCGTAATTTCGAACACCTACTTTGATGACGATCGTTGTCTCTTTAATGTTCTTTTTTCTTAGTTTTATGCTGTACTAAGGATAATAAACATGTTTTCTCCTCTTATTCGTATCCTCTCTTTCTTGTGTTTGTGTCGTCACTACCGCGGCAGGAAAGCGTTTCCAACCTTGCGTTGCTATGCAAATCTGAATCTTTGTGATGTCGTCACCTCCTCTTAAAGTTTGTCCCAATAATCCTGGGACACAATGGACATGCTGGTCGTTTTCTCCAAAAGAATCTCTTTCCGAAAATAATTGAAGAAGCTCCCGACCGCAATCTCACGTTTGTCCTCGCTAAAGGAATGTTTTGTCGATAAAGAATTTTCTTAGATGAACCAACACAATATATACATTTTTTTTTTTTCGATTTCGATGCATTTCAGAGAAAGAACTCGACGGACTTACTTTCCTTAACAATTAAAAAAAAATCTAGTTCATACATTTTGAAGTTTTTCAATCGATTCCCAAAATTCTGCTTCATACATATGCATAAAATTTAAGACAAAATGGATAAGATATATTTCTTGGTAAACACAAACTTCTCATTTTCGGCGAAATGGTGACTTTTACATAGAAAAAGTCGCGGAAAAATTCAAAATTGTTGTACTAATTCCGAATAAAGTTAATTCAAAGGAAGAAAAAATGTACTATATTTTGCTAACAGATTGAATTTGGATTGTTTTTATGAGTAGATCAAAATCCCCTGCAGACTTAGAAAATCAAGGTAATACGCCATTCATTCCGTTCAATATAAAATAACAGAAAACACAAAATCTGAGCCTCGATTATACTTGGACCTTCTTTTGTATAGCCTGAACCAAATTTGCAGACTTCTACGTGGATAGATTTTTCTAGACATTGTCAACAAACAAACACACACACACACATAGAAACACAGAGAAGATCTTTCTTGAGAAAAAAATGAGATGCTTTGTTTTTCCAAAAGCTATACTGCACTTGGAACTTTGTCAAATCCGCTAAATCTTAAAATAATCGCGGTAGAATGCGTTGCACGTTATTTAAAATATTAGAAAAGTTCAAAAGCATTCACGGGATGAAGTCATCTCATTTTATCCGATTTTGTGAATTAGAACATTGCTTTTCCAAGGCAACAAAATAAGGTTGACTGTAATTTTATCTTTTGCTCTAATCTTTAGTTACGTTTTAATACAGATTTTACTACGTGTACTTCTACAAGGTCTGGCGAAATTTGTGGGGACTTGGGATTTCGAAATTTCCTAACGTCTCAAACAATATTTTTAGTCGTAATAACATATTTATTATTTGAAGATATTTTATGTATCAACAGACAGATTATTTATAACAAGTTGTTTATACACCGAAAAAGAAATTGTCGATTTTACAGTAAAAAAATAGTCAGCCAAGACGCCAGTAAAAAACTATTTATTTTACAAATAAACTGCAAAAAGTTTAATTTACTGCAAAATCAGCTAAAATAACAGAAATATTATAATAAATACAGAATTTATCTCAGTTTTCTCAGTATCTCAGATCTGTAAACTGTTTATTTTTAGGGCAAAATCTGCTAAAGTAACAGAAAGTTCGTAATAAAGACGGATTTTTTCTCCCGTAAAATAAAGTTTTTTACTGACATCCTAGCTGACAGTATTTTTCAGTAAAATCAGCAGTTGTTTGTATTATGTACAGCGATACAGAACATTTATTTATTATATTTTGCTCTTTGTAGCAAATGTGTAGCTAATCCTTTACAAAATATAGCAGCCAGAAAATCGTGAAAAATTCCACCTAAACATTTTTCATAACGGTTAAGATTAAATTATATTTTAAATGTTGACATTCTGATTTACAATTGTTTTCCATAAAATCCACAGGTGTTTTTTACAGTGTTAAAGTCTATAAGCTTTTGCACTCCTCTTTAGAAAATTTTTATAAAAATTACAAAAAGAAATTAAATGTTTTCTTACATTTCCTTACGGTAGTGGAAAATATCCAAAATGGTCAAATTAACTAAACGTTTCCATTCTACAAGAACATTCTGCACATCAGGATCTAAGGATCTCCAAAAAGGACCGTCTTTGTTAAATGGAATCAAATAAGGATCCACTCTCGTGAGATCGACATCCGGATCTTCCAGCAGATACTTCCAAACAGCCCTCGAGCGTTCACACTTATTTCTAAACCATTCCATTACAAAATATCCTTCTGTAGGTTGAATTTCCTTCATTATAGCTTCTACTCTTCGTTCAAATGCTGTGCAGGTGCACATATTTCTATAAATGATAATTTGGAAATAAGACATTAATTTATTGCAATAAAACAACAAGAAAAAAAAATGATGCGTCAAGCATAGATTATGAAACACTTTCCACCACATTCAGAATACTCTAAGGAAATTTCACGGTTTAATAAGGTGAAGATGATGTCTATTGCAGCAAATTTGAATACCCAATTTCAGCAATTACAATCTAAAGTCGCAATAATACCTGAATTTGTTTGTTCGGGCAGTCAGATATATGATCTATAAATTTGTATACAGACTACATATGCAAAAATTTAGTTTAGTTAAGAAGCGCATTATACTGCAGTTGAAAACTTCCCTTCAGCAATTTCTATCAACAAGCGGAAATGTACTCGAATTCTTTTGTGTAGTCCTACATGTTATCTATAGAATTTATACACATCAAGTAACATGCAACAATGGTTAAATTTAAAAACGCATGCCACAAAATTAAAACGCACTTCCAGCAATTATCGCTTATAGACTGCACTGTAATCGAAATAATTTGTGTGTCCCTGTTCCTGTAAATGAACGATAAATGCTGTGCACATCGTATTCTACAGTAAGAATCTTATAACTCACATCAGTGATGAAATTAAATTTCATTATGTTTGAGTTATTGTAATATTATTAAAATGGTAACATTATTAAAATACATCGCTAGCGATTTTTCAATTATAGGCCATAATGTAATGGAATTCTTTTTAATGTCCCTGTAAATGAATTATAAATGCTATACACTCCATTTTAAACAGAGAATATACCACAGTAAACCTCAGTAACAATTACATGGTCGAGTACATTTCCGCGACTTATAGCACGGACAGATAAACATATGGCAGACAAACCGAAATCATAAACAACTTTCATCTAATAAAAACATACATAAGATGCAAATAAATGTAAATATATTGCTTAAAGGTGCGTCAAATTTAATAAAATCCTTTAAAAACACATTAAGTCTTTTTAAAAAACAAAACGTTTTCAATCGACATTTACTCGGCCTTCATCAGTGAAAAACTAATAGCTGTTGTCTCTCTGCGTATTTTGCCTTGCCCGGAACAGACCATTTTACTTCAAGGGTGGTATGCATATAAGGTGGAACGGAAATGTTATTAATATTTTTTTTTCTCTCCCAAAAAGTACAGGTTTATCAATCACATATTAAGGCTGTTCTTAACTGCTTTGCTCAACAAGCGCAAAACGTTTTGACATATTTACAAATTCATTTTTTAACGGAAAGGTATAAAATTGGAAAGCCTGGTCATGGAGGCGATTTGGAATTGAGCTGTTTTTTTCATTTTTTGATCAATCAATTACCTATTGAGTTATAAGGAATTTTAACCACGTGACAAACACGTTTTTCGCCCGCTCTTGAGTCTCTTTCTTCCTTCGCGCGGAAATTCAGTTCAAAACGCCCACTTTGACATTATTTTCTGAAAGATCTATTGCGTTTGCAAGAAACTGGAAAAAACAACTCAATTACATAGTTTTTGAACAACAACACCAGCTAGCTTCATGCATTTTCGAACAAAAATAAATTGAAACTTAGGTCAGAAAGTTGCCCTTTTGGATTTGAGAACACCCTTAATTCTTTCCAGACTGCGTGGATATCATATGATAATATATCGTTTCAGACCATTTCTTTATTAGATATTATTTCCAGAGATTCCCTTATGATAGCTTCTTGGTGATTACTTGTACGGAAGATAATTTTGGCTCGAAAGAAATCTACTTTTATAGGCTGAGTTTTGGTAATATATCGTTACAGATCATTTCTTTATTAGATATTATTCCCAGAGATTCTCTTATGATAGCTTCTTGGTGATTACTTGTACGGAAGATAATTTTGGCTCTATTGAAATCTACTTTTATAGGCTGAGTTTTACAGCTATTAGTTTTTCACTGATGAAGGCCGAGTAAGTGTCGGTTGAAAACGTTTTGTTTTTTAAAATGACTTTGATGTGTTTTTAAAGGATTTTATTAAATTTGACGCACCTTTAAGCAATATATTTACATTTATTTGTATCTTATGTATGTTTATTATTAATCAAGGTGAATTTTGCACTGAAATTTTAACTTTTTTATTGAAACTTTCAACTAAGTTGGAAAGTGTTAAAAAGAATGCTTTGTTGACAGATTTTATATAATAGCGTAATTAAATACGGTGAATTTTTATGTAAGAAAATACTTGTATTTTCCCTGACAAATTCCCTCATCTGTTATTTACGATAAAGCTAAGGTTAATAAATACTTTATTGTTATTATTATTTAAAATCTACAATTTATCCCAGCTCCAGGTGTGTCAATAAAACCTGCAGAAAAAGCAGATTTTTTATTATTTTCTGTTGACAAGTAAAGCATTATACCGATTCAAAACCTCAATAAGCGATCGAAATTGCTCTTTTTATTATAACAATGCGATAACAGGCATCACTATGACCGAACGAAACAAGTTTTTCAAGCCGGAACCTAATTTAGGTCCTTTCTAGATTTTCGTCCGAAAGCGAAAACGAAACTCTTTCAAATGAAATTTTAACTAATAATATATATATACGTACGTGCAAAAATATTATCAGTTTATTATTCACAAACATACATATTTACATAGGAGACACTGTTAGTTATGGACATGTGTGAATGTGCATGTGTTTATTTTCAACAAAACCACAGACATTATTTATCATCATTAAATTTTATACTAAACTTTTGAGGTATTTATTCATTATATTACGTATAGGAATAAAGTTTAATTTTTCAATAATTTGAAAAGTTTAAATTAAACTTTAGTTAAAAATAATATTTGTTTTAAGAGCTAGGCTAGCCAATATATAATATTGATTTTTTGTAATTATTTTTGTGAATTTTTTATAAATTCAATGAATCAGTTCATTTAAAAAATTTTCTTCGTCGAATTCGACTCTTTAATTTTTAGTTTTTTGACCAAAATTTTGAGGTATTTATTCATTATTAATCGTATAGTTATTTATACTGTAAAAAAATAGCATAAAAGTTTTAAAATACTAATTATTTAGCTTTTAAATTAACAGAAAAGGTGTTATTAAATTTTATTTTTTTGTTATCGAGATTTTTATTAGTTTTAATACAGTGATTTCTCTCTCATGCGCGATTGAAGGGATGATTTAGGCGAATATTTGGGAACAATACAGAAGATATATCTTGTGCTTTAACTTTTTCAAAACACACACTTAAATGAAAAGGAATAAAGTTTTATCAACATAAAATTAGCAATAATAAATATATTTAGTGATAAAGCTGAAATAGTACTTTTAAAAAACTAACATTTAGCTACTTAATTAATTTCAATTATTTACATATAAACCCTTGATTAAATTATATTATGTAAATTACGCTGAAAAAACATTACTTGTTTAAGTTGCATAACAGAAAACACTGCAACGTTTAGAAAAGAACCATCCATATTAATTAAATTTTCTTAACCCATGTTTATACAACGATAATGTCTAATTAAGATTTAATAATACATCACCATATCAGCGGTTTAAATGGTTTTTGTATAAGAAGAGATTTAAAAGAATTTTCAGCATTTTTTTTTTTTTTTTTTTTTCTTAAGGATGTAATCCTAAAATATTTTTTTCCCAAGTGTATTAAATTTATACACTATCTCCACTCTCCGCGTTATACACGTTTAACGCGGAAAGTGGAGTTTATGCGAGAAATATAAAACACTATTATCTCATTTCGGATGAAGAATGCGCATATGATTGATAGCATGTGTATAATCGAGAGCTGTACTGCAAAAATTAGAGCCTAAAGAAAACAAAAGAAAACAGATAGAAAAACAAAACTGTCATTTTTCGACTGAAGCTTATATGCAACCACCACTAGAATGAGCCATTTCCAACAGTAAGGAAAGGAAAAAAAAATATGACTTATCAAACTTAGAAATTTACCAAAATAGGGGCATTTGGAAAGTTATAAGTAAACATACCTCAAAAAAAAAAAAAAAAAAAAAAAATCCCTGCCGGCCCGGCCTACACGCAGAGGTAGATTTCGAAGTTAAGTATACTAATTTCACCAACAAAAACTAAATCATTATTAGATATAAATCCACTTTAACAGTTTTATCTGTCTGCTTTTGACGAGTTTTTATTTCGTTTTTATAAAATAGCTGGTTTTATCAGAATCATGTTAAGGCGATATTAAAAAAAATATTTTTCCATACTCAACAACTCGAAATTTTCTGGCACATTTTCAGATTCATTTTTAATTAAAAAAAAATATGAAACATGCAGACGTGATTTTAGAAAAGATTTATAAGCGACCTGTGTTTTTATTTTTCTTTCAATTAATTAAAACTTGATTAATAAACAATTATTTTCTCAGTAGGGCAATATTTTTCGTTTCTAACACAATCGCTTCGGGAAATTCTGTTCAAAATGCCCACTTTGACATCATTTTTTGAAATATATTCTGCCTCTATCAAAAAATCTATCATTACTGTACATTATATAGTTTCTGAATAAGAGAATCTAGCAATTGGATGCGTTTGAGAGCAAAAAGGAATTAAAAAATGTCTATATAAATGTTGAAGACAATATTAAGAAGATATATGATAAATTCATGGAGATTTTATATCTTGTGAATTGACGGAGTTATGAAAATTTTTCTTCTTCAACCCCCCTTTTTTGTTTTCCATTTTTTTTTCTTTTTTTGGTACGAATTGGTCGTATCAGAAACTTGTGAGTAAAAATTTGTAGATAATATTAAGGAGATGTGTAATAGAATTATTGGATTTGATATCTTGAGAATTGACGAAGTAAGGAATTTTTTTCTCCCAAAAACCCTATTTTTTGCGCCCCTTAAGCCTATTTTAAATTTTATCAAAAATCTGTGATGCATGAATTTTTGCCGCTAATTTTAGAAGTAATAAAAACTTTAAACTGATTTGATATGTACAAAAATTAAGAAGTTATGGGATTTTTTCGGTTTTCACAAAACCCCTCCCTATTTCCATCCCCTTTGTTTGCTTTTGTCCATTAACGAACTTGACCGAGATTTTATATACCTTGATTTTATGTATCAGTTTGGAAGAGATTTGTGCAGAATTGCGGAAGTTATCGTGTCCAGAAGAAAGTGATAACACAATTGCTTCGGGAAATTCCGTTCAAAATGCCCACTTTGACATAATTCTTTGAAATATATTCTGACTCTATCAAAAAATCGATCATTGCGGTACATTATATAGTTTCTGAATAAGCGAATCTACCAATTAAATGCGTTTGAGAGCAAAAATGAATTTAAAAATGAGTCAGAAAATAAGCAGTTTGGATTTGAGTGCATCCTTAATGCAATGATTTTTCCAACACAATCCGCTTCGGGAAATTCGGTTCAAAATGCCCACTTTAACAGCATTTTTTTAAATATATTCTGCCTCTATCAAAAAATCGTCCATTACGGTACATTATATAGTTTCTGAGTAAGAAAACGTACCAATTGGAAGCCTTTGAGAGCAAAAATGAATTGTAAAATGAGGCAGAAAATACGCAGTTTGGATTTGAATACATGCACCCTTACTTAGATGATTTTTTTCTTCAACCGCTATGTATTTTTAATTTGTTTTTGCTGTAAGAATTGATCCTATCCAAAACTCTTCTATATAGATGTTGTAGACAATATTAAGAAGATATATGATAAATTCATGGGGATTTTATATCTTTTGAATTGACGGAGTTATGGATTTTTTACTTCTTCTAACCCCCTTTTTGTTTTCGTTTTTAATTTTTTTTGCGATACGAATTGGTCCTATCAAAAACTTGTGAATATAAAAGTTGTAGATAATATTAAGGAGATTTATAATAAAATTAATTGGATTTGATATCTTGAGAATTGACGAAGTTATGAATTTTTTTCTCCCAAAAACCCTCTTTTTTGCGCCCCTTGAGCCCATTTTTAACTTTATCAAAAATCTGTGATACATAAAATTTTGGCCCTATTTTTAGAAGTAATAAAAACTTTAAACTGATTTAATATGTACAAAAATTAAGACGTTATGGGGGGTTTTCGGTTTTCACAAAACCCCTCTCTATTTCCATCCCCTTGGTCCGATTTTGCCCATTAACGAACTTGACCGAGATTTTATGCCCTTTGATTTTATGTATCAGTTTGGAAGAGATTGGTGCAGAATTACGACAGTTATCGTGTCCAGAAGAAAGTGATATATATATATAGATATATAGATAGATACATAGATAGATAGATAGATAGATAGATAGATAAAATTTTTTACTGAGGGTGGTTTTGGGTTCTAGGAGTCATGATCGGTGTAGATCTGCAAAAAGTTTTCAGAAATTCCAACATAGGAACGATCCCAATAGGTAGTATTTCATACGAAATCTACCTAAAAGAAAAATACAAAAGAATCCTGTAATTTCCTTTTGTTGGAAGTCAGTTAAGAAAATAGTTTTCATGGCAAAAGTCTCCTTATTTGACTCCAAATTCTCTGAACACCACGAATTTCTTACAATTTATTTCGTCCTCGGAGATAATTTTGGCATAAGATAAGAAAATTACTTTAACCCTAGATCTACCGGGAATTTTATTCAAGTTTTAATAAAACGTTCTACACCAGAATTTTTATTTAAAACTATTTAACTTATTTATTTACCTTATTTTTGTCTGGTTTATATACTTAGTTTATTTTAAAGAAATTTCTGGTTTGAATGAACATTTTGTATGTACCTGTCGGGTCCAATGGACCCGTCTGGTAGACGGAGGGTTAAAAAAGTTGTGTCCAGAGCATTTGGCGCCCGATTTACGCTGGACACCTGGAAACAGTACTCACAAGGGTAAGTAGCACAGCCCAATTAAACCAAAGCGAGACCCACGGTTTCATTTGGCGCCCCACATTTTCTATACCTAAACCCACGTATGGCTTAACATATATTTAAAAAAATACAACGTTTGTATTTAACTTCAACGTGCTCTGAAAGTACAAAATAATGATTAACACAAAATATAAGTATAGGGCAAGAAAAAAAATTAAAATATTCAACTTCAAAAAACTGTTTAACCGAGTTTTAAATCCATCAGATCCATAAGAAAGCTCAGGGCCAAAGCCTGTTGACCCAGGCTTTAATCAGGTTCTGATAATGGGATCATTTGAATTCAGAAACATTTCTTTAAAACTAAATTCCAAGTTAGAAATAATAATAATAATAATAATAATAATAATAATAATAATAATAATAAAGCATCAAAATAATAAACAATTAATAAATCTAAAAGGGTATACTTCTGATTTCTGGAAGATTCCGAAATTTCGAAACATTCTCGTTCGATTTTTTCTTCACGATCTTTACAATGGCAGCATCTACAGATATAATAATAACAACAACAACTATAATAACAATAACAATAACAATAACAATAATAATAATAATAATAATAATAAAATTCAAATTCGTAATTAGTACTTATTAAAAGTAATAAAAAATATCGTGAAATTATAATGTATACTGCTAAAAATAAATGTTATGAGTTCGTTGTTCGTTATACCAAACTAAGTATAAATATCTGATCATTGCAAAACATTCTTCTATGTTATCTATACTAATATTATAAAGAAGTAAAAATTGTTTGTTTGTGTGTTTGTTCGAGGTAATCTCTGGAGCTACCGAACCGATTTCAAAAGTATTGATATCAAAATGATTGTGTTAGTCCCACTTAGAACATAGGCTATATCTTATGTCCCTGCCACTAACCCAAATTGGTGCAGGAGCAAAAAACGTTCTAAAAATGCCATTTTCGTGTTATTGAAGGGCCTAGAAACATGAAATTTGGAATGGTAGTTATAAGATATAAATGTACTCTAAGAACATTTCTTAAAACATTCGAAATTTAAAGGGGGGTGAATGCGCGAAAAGAGTTCTAAAAAACGTTCTAAATGGTAATTTCTACGCATTTTCAGAAAGTAACGAACCGATTAAAAAAATAATGGTGTCAAAATGATGGTGAAAGCCCTTGCTCCAACATAGGCTATATCTTATATCCGCGCCACTAACTCAAAGGGGCTGCAGGAGCAAAAAAGTTCTAAAAATGCGATTTTCGTGTTATTGAAGGGCCTAGAAACATAAAATTTGGAGTGGTAGTTATAAGATATAAATGATCTCTAAGAACATTTCTTAAAACATTCGAAATTTAAATGGGGGTGAATGCGCAAAAATAGTTCTAAAAAACGTTCTAAATGGTAATTTCTACGCATTTTCAGAAAGTAACGGTACCGATTTAAAAAATAATGGGGTCAAAATGATGGTGAAAGAGCCCTTGCTCCAACATAGGCTATATTTTATGTCGGTGCCACTACCCCAAAGGCGGTACAGGAGCAAAAAAGTTTAAAAAATGTGATTTTGGTGCTACTGAAGAGCCTAGAAACATGAAATTTGGAATGGTAGTTATAAGACACAAATGATCTTTAAGAACATTTCTTAAAAATATCGGAATTTACGAAGGGTGATAATGCGCGAAAAGCGTTCTAAAAATGTTCTAAATGGTGATTTCTAAGCAAACTCAGAAAGCAGCAAACGGATTTTAAAAGTAGTGGTTGGAAATTCATCATGACAGCCTTTCCTTCAACATATGGGCTCTATTGCATGTTGGTGTCGCTACTACCTGGAATTTGCAGGAGCAAAAAACGTTCCAAATTGCGATATCTGTGATACTGAAGAGGCTAGAAACTTTAAATATGACACAGTTGTTACTTATAACATATAAATGCCCTCTAAGAGCTATCAAAAAAATTACAAATTTAAAAGAAGTGAAGCGAAGGGAAGGGGTGAAAAGCATACTTTAAAAAGTCCTAAATTGCGATTTCTATGCAATTTCAGGGAATAGTAAACCGATTACAAAAGTAATGATTGCGAATCAGTGGTGACAGTCTCTGATTCCACAGAGGTTATATTATACGCCGCCAGTGCCACTACCACATCGGGTTTACAGGAGGAACAACAAATGTAAAAAAAGCCTTTAAATAGCGCCCCCTTTTGAGTATATAGACACAAATTTAGAAAAAAATATTTTTTATTAATAACTTAAAGCATACAATTTGGTGCATTTCTACAATTACAATACACAAACTGAGATACATCTTAATGTTTATTGCGAACATTGTACAATAGCAGGTCCTCTTGCGGAGGAACAAAGTATAAACTGAATGAACATGATTTTTAATAAGTATTTTACTTAGTTTTTTGTGATTTTGATAGCTAGTTTTAGTTATTTATGCCTGAAAAAAGAAAAAAATCGGGCTTGATACAGTTAGAGACGAATATCGAACTATGATGAAATTTCTCCCGGTAAGATTACATCTGTACTATCCAGACACAAAATAAAAGAAAATTAAATTTTTGGAATTATTTTCACTATTATATACTTACATCAAACTTGAAAAAAAGTGTTTCAAACTCATTTTAACGAAGTCAAAACACATTAAAATACTAAATTAGCAAAATTCATTGTTTATAGTACTCTCTTTTTAGAAAAGCGTCAAAACTTCAAAAAAGCCAAGTGTCGACAGACAGCAAAATCATTGTTTAATGTATCAGTTAAAAATATAATGATTGAATTTTCACATACATTGTTAAAAACATTGTTTATTTCATTTTTAACTTGTAATAAAAATTAACAATGAATATCTTGTTTCAGAAACAATAACTATATTGTTACATTTTCTTTGTAGAATAACAATACGCTAAAGATTTCCTTAATTCTATTTTTTGTCAATTATTAACATGTTATAATTGGTGATAAATCTATATTATAAAACACAAATGTGTTGGTTAGTAATGGTGACGTCATGATATTACGTCATCAAACGTATAACAAAGGACATATGGATACAAAATCAGAATTTTTTTTTTTTAAATTAATGACTTAAAATTTAAAAGTTAGTGCATTTCTACCCAGTAGAAACTGAAATACAGCTATAACGTTTATTGCAAAAAATATAGCATAGCAGCTCCTCTAGTAGGCAAACAAAGCATAGATTGAATCAACATAATTTTTAATAAATATTTTGATTTAATTTTTGTTATTTTGATAGCTTCTTTTAGTTATTTAAACTTAATAGTAATAATAATAATAATAATATATAGGATTCGTAAGAGTTAGGAAGAAATATCCAACTATAACGAAATTTCTCCTGGTAAAACTAGATCTGTACTAATCGAAGCATAGACTAAGAGAAAATTATGTTTTTCAAATTATTTTAGCTGTAATATAAGAGTACTTACATCAAACTCGAAAAAAAGTGTTTCAAATTCATCTCTACAAAGTCAAAACACATTTAAATACTAAATTAGCAAAATTCAATGTTTAAAACACGTCTTTTTAGAAAAGCGTCAAAACTTCAAAAGAGCAAGTGTCGACAGACAGCGAAATCATTGTTTAATGAATCAGTTTAAATACAACAATTGAATGTGAAAACACATTGTTGAAAAACATTGCTTATTTTCATTTTAATCCATGCCATAACATTTAACAATGAATATATTTTTGAATTTCTTTGTTGAATAACAATACCCTACCAATGCTTGATGTTCTATTCTTTCTAATTATTATCACGTTATTATTGGTGAAAAATTTAGGGCTGTCCAACATGTTCGCGGGCGTCATGGCGCTCTTTGAAGGTTTTCTTGGCGCCCTTTTGTATGTCACCAACTTTTTGTAAAGATAAAAACCCATTTTAAAAGATGCGGGTTTTTTTTTTTTCAAATAAATATTATTTGCATTTTTAAAAAATTGGGTACAACTTGGTTATCCCGTCGACCAAAAATCTATCGCCAAACTCTAAGATTAAATGTCAATAATGGTTGATCGTAAATGTCACATTCACTTCACTTTAAGCAAGTTACACGTGTTTACGTCGATTTTTTATTTCGAAGTTTTATTTGTATTTTTATTAATGTTATACTAATTTATTTGTTCTTTCGTTATTTAAAATAAAAATTATGTCAATTTGTTTAATTTGGCGAGTGGTTTGCTGATTTATATAATTTGGCGAAATTGGTCGACGGGATAACTAAGTAGTACCAAAAATTGTTATTAAAGCAATTAACGTTTCTGACACCTTCCCCTACAAAACCTTTTACATATCCCCCTTCTCCCTCTCTCAAAAGTAGATAATTCTAAATTTACTACAATTTATGTTATCTCTTCAAATTATTTTAAACTGAATTCCTGAATCATAAGCTCTTACGGGTATCACTATAAGATATATGTGCATCGTATAAGACGTGTGTGGACGTATAAGACTAACACTACTGACAGCTTGATTATAGCTGGGCCAAACTTTTACCAGTATTTCTGAATAGTAAATTTTCGCCATATTTATGACAGAAATTCTGCCTTTAAATTAGGCTACGATTGCTATATAAAAATATTGGTGAAAATTTTCTCCATCAGTAATCAGACTCTGCCACTACAACAGTGATATATTATTGTTGCAAGTTTTAGGCTGTTCTCAACTGCTCTGCTCAACAAGCGCAAAACGTTTTGACACATTTACAAATTCATTTTTTAACAGAAAGATATAAAATTGGAATAACTGACCGTGGAAGCGATTTGGAATTGAACTGTTTTTTCCATTTTTTGATCCATCAATTACCTATTGAGTTATAAGCGCTTTTGTTCACGTGACACGGCCTTTTTCTCCCCTTACTGACTGGATTTTCTTCTTTTGTTCGGAAGTTCGGTTCAAAATGCCAACTTTGACAGTATTTTTTGTAAGATCTATTGCGTTTACAAGAAAACGGAAAAAACAGTTCGATGACATAGTTTCTGAATAACAACACCTTCTAGTTTCATGCGTTTCTGAACAAAAATGAATTAAAACTTATGTCAGAAAGTTGATCTTTTGGATTTGAGAACAGTCTTAAGCAGGGACTGACAAAAGTTAAAAATTCTTAGGCGCTAGGAAAAATTCTTAGGATCCAGCTTGAAGAATCATTTCTCTGACATTAACGCATTCACTGTAAAATGGAACACAGGCTACTCAGAATGGTATTCGGCTATTTTTGAGTGATATGTGTCATTTTGCAGTGAACAAGTTAACTATTCAATAAAAAAATTAAACTGAGCAAAAATTTTAAGATAATACCACTTTTACATAGTAAAAATTAAGTAGAAACAAACTATGAAATTAAAAGACAAATTAATATCCTTACCTTTAATTCCCAACAAGAAATTACGTACAGAAATTAATAATACCTTTGAGATTCTGATTTGAAGTACCATTTGTGAATTGATTTTTCCGGATTGAAATCCTTTAAAGATGGTCCATTTAAATTTATAAACTATAAACAGTTCATACTATCCTCTTTTAAATTTCAACAGAAATCACTTTTGATAATGTTTATTTTGCTGAAACCTCTTTTACAAGAAACTGCTGATACAGGAAGTGCAGCACAATGGGAAGGAAATTTGACAAATGGAATTTTTTTGGTTAAAGAAAAATAAATTAAATTAATAAGTAGGAAAAAAGTTAGTCACCAAGAGGAATGTTTTAGTCACCCGGTGTTTGTCAGACCCTGGTCTTAAGTCATTTATATAAAGACTAACTTAATTGTTTATACACTGTAAAAAATGACAGATGTTTCTTAATCTACAAAAGTGTACATTAATCAAGAACGAAAATATACAATAACCTCTTCCAAGTCACTGAAGATTCCGAAAAGCATTCTTTTACCGTTAAAAGCCTCAGAAAACCGTTTATATTCGAAATTTGAAGAAGAATTTATAACAAGTAAAAATTAAATTAAAAAAATAAAAAAAAACCGACTGCATAAAAAGCGAACTAATTAATTATTTCTCATCAATGTGAAACTATTTTTACTTTCTTCTATCTTCAATAGAAGAAAGTATTGTAATCGAAATTTTTTTCGACTTCCAGTTTTCGACGGATTTACACGTTTTAGGGGTCAGATATCCCAAAAAACATGTTTATAGAAAACGTCTGTCTGTCCGTGTGTCCGTCTGTCCGTCTGTCTGTCGCCATTGTACCATCAAAAAGTGTATGAAGTTATGCATAGAATTCAACCAAATTTTTATTTTAAGTTTTTGGCTATGGCAAGCAGATCCTCCCGGAATTTGGAAAAAATTCGCCGGTAGGGGGCGCTGTAATAGCGATTTTTGTGCGATTTTGAATATTGTACCATCCAAAAGTGTATGAAGTTATGCATAGAATTGAACCAAATTTTTATTTTAAGTTTTTGGATATGGCAAGTAGGTACTCCATGAATTTGGAAAAAATTCGCCGGTAGGGGGCGCTGTAAAAGCGATTTTTGTGCGATTTTGAATATTGTACCATCCAAAAGTGTATGAAATTATGCATATAATTGATCCAAATTTTTATTTTAAGTTTTTGGCTATGGCAAGCAGGTCCTCCCTGAATTTGGAAAAAAATCGTTGGTAGGGGGCGCCGTAATAGAAATTTTTGTGGGATTTTGAATATTTTACCATACAAAAGTGTATGAAATTATGCATAGAATTGAGCCAAATATTTTGTGTTTGTTTTTGGTCATGGCACAAAGGTCCTCCCTGACTTTGGAACAATTCCGCCGGAAGGGGGCGCTATAATTGCGATGTCTGTACCATTTTCATTATTGTACCATCGAAAATTGTATGAAGTTATGCATAGAATTGAACCAAATTTTTTGTGTACGTTTCTGGCTATGGCAAACAAGTCCTCCCTGAATTTGAAAAAAATCTGCCGGAAGGGGGCCGTTGTAATAGCAATGTTTGTGCATTTTCTTTATTGTACCATCGAAAAATGTATAAAATTATGCATACAATTGAACCAAATTTTTTCGTGCATGTTTTTGGCTTTGGCTAACAGGTCCTCCTTGAATTTGGAAATATTGAGCGGTAAAGGGGCTTTGTGATAGCGATTTTTGTATGCTTTTTCTTGATTTTTCGTAGTTCTGTTGTCCATCGGCGGCTCGTGTAGAGGCGGGAACTCGCTTTTTGCTATGCCGTCTATTCGCAAACATCTGATAACAACAGCATAAGGAAAAACTATTAATTTTAAAAAAGATCATGATATTGATTAATTCGTTTTTAGTCCGTTTAATTGACTGAAGCAGAAATTTAAGACGAAAATAAAAGTTGGTATAGTATTCAACTAAAAATATTGAAGTATTAACATGTGTAATTAGTTTTTGAAATATTATGTATAAGATAGAAGAAAGTTTTGGGATTGGCACATCCGACTAGTTTATATTACTTACCTATTTTTTTTTAATTTACTTGTATTGATGACTTTTAAGTTGTGTTTAATTGTTAGTTCCTATCTATAAACACTGTTTTGATGAGGCCTATTGATGTCTCGGATGGTTAGAGTTGTGGTAAAGTTAGAGATCCTACCTACACAACTTCCAGGTTGTGTAATATTTAAATGAAGCTTCTGACTGCAAAACAGTCAATGAAACATCGCCTTCATTTTGAAAGACCTATCCAATGATAGGCCACTCAATAGGGTGCGTAAAAATTTTGTTTCGCCTCTGCCGCCATTTTGAATTTATAAAAACAAAACCTACCCTATAACCATCGGACGGTTAAGACGAATGAATAGAGAGCTCATTCATTAAAATCCATCCAGCCGTTAGGATGTTTCGAGGGTATAAAGAAATCCACATACCCAGATACGCGTGAAACACATAACCCTTCTGGCAGTCGGGTAAAAACAAATTTTTATTAGCTTCCCGTCATTTTCAGAAACGTTTCTGATTAGCTTTTACAATACAATAATCAGTTTTCTCAAATCGGAATATCACTTTTTCGGATGCTATCCATTCTCATGTAAATATTTTCATATTCAGAAAACATATTTAGCAGACAAACATACAATATTAACAGCATTAACATTAATATGAAAATTAACATTATTTTGTTACAATTGCATGCATAAATTCCGTCATGCAGAGGAAAATGTTTACTTGAGATTTAATAGAATCGTAAAAACGGATTTTCCGGTTATAGAGAACTGATTAATGCATTCTAAAAGCTACTAGGAAACGTTTCCGAAAACGACGGCAGCTAATAGTTTTTGTAAATTCTTCTTAATTTCGAACATAAATTGTTTTCTAAGGTTTCTAAAGATAAAGGAACACTTCTAGAAATCTTGGGTGACTCGGAAAAGGTCATTATACTTTTGCGATCGTAATTATTGTACATTTACGTAGTTGTTCTCAAATCCAAAAGGCCAACTTTATGACACAAGTTTTAATTTTTTTTTTTTGTTCGGAAAGGCATGAAACTGGCAGGTGTTGTTGTTCAGAAACTATGCTATCAAGCTATTTTTTCCATTTTTTTGCAAACGCAATAGATCTTTCAGAAAATAGTGTCAAAGTGGGCCTTTTGAACCGAATTTCCGCGCGAAAGAAGAATAACTACTCAAGAAAGGATGAAAAACATATTTGTCACATGATCAAAATCGCTTATAACTCAATAGTTAATTTATTATAAAAGGTTAAAACCAGCATAAAATTACTTAAAAGGTGCCAAGAATGATAAAGATGTTATTATATCCTGAGATCTTTCGAACGAACCCGTGTTCATTTTCAAGGGAAAAAGGTGTGACTGACTGGAATACAAGAAAAACATCATCATCTTGTTTTAAGTGTGTTTTTCTTGTATTCCAGTCAGTCACACTTTTTTCCCTTGAAAATGAACACTGGTTCGTTCGAAAGATCTCGGGATATAATAACATCTTTATAAATCTTGGCACCTTTTAAGTCATTTTATGCTGGTTTTAACTTTTTATATTAATACCAAGGTGAAAATTCCTTCACGGCACTAGTTAATATAGTGTTTTGATTTTATTGAGTTAATTTACTGATCAAAAAATGCAAAACACAGTTCGATTCCAAATCGCTTCCATGGTCAGGCTTTCTAATTTTACATCTTTCTGTTAAAAAATGAATTTCTAAATGTGCCAAAACGTTTTGTGCTTGTTGAGCAGAGCAGTTGAGAACAGCCTTAAGAAGCATCTGTCATTTTTTACAGTGTAACCAGGTGAGAGGCGCCTCTGTTTACTGAAAGGTTGAAAAAGCCTGTATCATGCACAGTAGGGTCCAGTCAGTAACGTTGTTGTCATGATGTTACGTCATCACCCGTTGATATTATGAATGACGATATAAAATTGTATTATACCGGGTGTACATAAGTGAATATCCCAACTTTACAAGGCTATTAAAAGAAAACAAAAAAAAGTACAACCTTGTTGTTCATCGTAAATTAAAAATAACAATCGGAAGTTTAAATCCAACACAGTTATAAGTGTTCAATGCGAGTCCATACAGAAACGCGAACGATATCGAGACGGTACGATAAATCATCCCACACTTTTTTCAACATGTCCGGTGTGACGCTTTGAATGGCTGTAGATATGCGTGTCCTTTGGTCAACGTCAGTTGGTATACAGGTGGAACAAACACCTGATCTTTGATGAGGGCCCATAAAAATCATGCTCAGAAGAGTGCGGGATGAGTTAACGTACCACCTCGATATCGTTCATGTTTCTGGATGGACTCGCATTGAACACTTATAACTGTGTTGAATTTAAACTTTCAACTGTAATTTTTGGTTTCCGATGAACAACAAGGTAGTTCTTTTTTTTTCTTTTAATAGCTCTGTAAAGTTGGGATATTCATTTATGTACAACCTGGATATATATATATATATATATATATATATATATATATATATATATATATATATGCATAGTATGCAATTATTATGCTAAATTACCGGCATGTTCACTAATTTCTTATTCTTTAATAATATCTATCATTAATCCTATTAAATTCTACTTAAATTAATTATTTTCTTACTCAATTTACTTAAATATAAAGCTTTTAGTTTATTTTTAAATTGTATCATTATTTCTGTTATTTAGGTGAATTCGAATGTTTTTAAAAGAACCATTTATTTTTTACTTATTTTATTTCGAGACTCTTTCGCACGCTGGGGTATTTTTTACTTCAAATTTCATCAGCTTCCAAAATGACAGGACTCTTTACAAAATCACTCCGATTGGACGTGACGTAAGCTTCACACGTACCTTTAATTCACTCATTGGTCAGAGCGTGCGCGACGTCATCATTTCGTGTTAATGCGAGCTATGACAAAAAGCGGACGCATGGAATTTTCCCCCAGAATTTGTTCGATTTTGCACCTGCCAACATCCTGCTGACTGGTCGTTCTTTTGACACTCTATATTTTTTAAATACTAATTTACTTCACGATCATAACGATGATTTTATTTACATCTTAAGACCTGAACGTACCCATGGAAATGTCAGAAAGATTTTTGATGATGTGCTATTAATAAAGGTATGAAGGCATAAGCTGACTCATTAGTTGGTAATTGAGAAACTCCATATTTTTCGTTCCAATGCCTGTGTGATTTCACCCCACGACCTGCTCGAACGTCAATGCAATGCATCGACTACCATGATTCGATTCACGACTGCTATGCTGCACTAAAGCTATGGGAGTTACATAAGTTCTTGTAATGCATTATTCTTCGATTGAATGCTTCACAGTAAGCATGCCAGAATGTCTACAATTTTACACACACACACACACATATATAAAGTATATATGCATCACTCTTTATTTTTTACGGTACGTATACACAAAATCTGGGCAAGGATGACTGATCGTCAAAAATGGTTGTTAATCGTCAATAATGCTTAAAACTTTCCTCTATGTTATTGTAATATATTAATTTAAATAGCACCTGCTACACACCAACAATTACGAAGAAAAGAGCATTTCTTTAAATTTAACTTGGAATTACAGTGATTAGCGAATAAAAAAAAAGCACGGAACAACAGTCACTCTTTTGGGCATATAAATACAGCATTAGAAAGGTAAATATTTTTTAATGGATAGCTTCAAATATAAAAATTGGTGCATTTCTACTCTTATAGAAACTTAGATATTAGCTATAACATTTATCGCAAAAAATATGGCATATCAGGTCCTCTAGGGGGTGATAAAAGCATAAATTGAATCAACTTAATCTTTAATAAATATTTAACTTTAATTTTTGTTATTTTGATAGCTACTTTTAGTTAAATGAAACCTAAAAGTAATAAAAAAAATAGGACTCGAAAGAGTTATGGGGACAAATATCCAACTATAATGAAAAATTTCCTGGTAAGATTCGATCTGTACTATCGAGGCATATAATAAAAAAAAAAATTACGTTTTTCAAATTATTTAAACTATTATATACTTACATCAAACTGGAAAAAAAGTGTTTCAATTTCATCTTTATAAAGTCAAAACACTTTAAAACATTAAATTAGCAAAATGCAAAGTTTACAGCAATCTCTTTTTAAAAAAGCGTCAAAACTTCAAAAGAGCAAGTGTCGACAGACATCAAAACCATTGTTTAATATATTAGTTTAAAATATAACAATTGAATGTGAAAATACATTGTTGAAAAACACTGCTTATTTCCATTTTAAAGTTATGGCGCAAAAATTAACAATGAATTTCTTATTTCAGAAAAAATTATTATATTGTTACATTTCTTTGTTAAATAACAATTCCCTAAAAAATTCCGATGTTCTATTTTTTGCTAATTATTATAACGTGATAAATCTATATTATGAAACACAAATGTGTCGGTTAGTAGCGTTGATGTCATCATATTACGTCATCAAAGCATGATATTATGGCGATAATAAAAGCGTGTTTAAATGTATATATATATTACAAAACTCTTATTTTTTAATTTATATTTTTTTTCTCATTTTTAGAGGTTAACCAATTGAACTCTTACAGTTTCGCAGTCACTTGGCCTATTTTAGGGAACATAGTTTGGCGTATCATTAATCCCATTGTTGTTATGACTCGTATGCAGTTGCAACCATAAAAAGTCCTTCGGGCCAGTGCCGGGAGGAAGAGGTAGCTTTCATATTCCTTATTTTAAAAAAGCCAACTTATATCATTCAAACACACGAAGCTCAATTTAGTGGAAACCGAATATAGGGGATTCAATACTAATTTTTATCAATATAATGAATGAGAATTTCGCGAAATTAGTCAGCTTTATCCAAGCTGCTTTTCTTTAAAGTAACTTATATTTGGCTGCCAAATTCGGCGATTTCTTAAAGTGCGTGCCATTTTAAGACAACATGGTGGATGAAGCTAAGCAGTGAACTTGGTCGAGACCTTGGTAATTGCTGTGCACATGCTCACTCACATCGGAATCGGTTAATATATAGGAGTGCTGTCGCATGCAAAAAATCAGATTTTTCAAAATGTCACCCGCAATAGAAATTGAAACTGCTATATTTGAGGCATTTTTTAAGGTAAAGACAAACAAATAATGCTCCTGAATCCTTATATCAAGGTCAAATACTTAAGAAAGAAACCTTTTTCAATTTCTAATTTTTTTGCACCTCACTTTAAATATACGGGTCATTCATAATTCCCTCCGGGGTTTCGAAACGTTATAGTAAAAAAACGAAGACGAATATGAAAAAAAGAAACATATGAAATTATTCCGAAACTATTCAAGTTTTAATTTAATTAGTTTCCGGTAGATGGCAGTAACATCTGTATTGAAGTCAGTTGTAGTAAAGAAAAATGGCGTTTACAGGCGAAGAGAAAGCTTTTTGTGTGTTGGAGTTTGAAAAATCTGAATCAGTGGTGTCAGTTCAACGGGCCTTTCGTAATAAATATCGAAAACAGGGACCAACTGACAAAACAATTCATGTGTGGTACCGGAAATTTAAAGAAACGGGAGGCCTATGTGACAGGAAACGAAGTGGTCGGCCTGGTCCATCTGCGGACACCGTAGATCGTGTACGGGAAACGTTTTTAAGGAGCCCGACGAAATCAACCGCTAGCGGAAGCCGAGAATTGGGGATCTCTCAACCAACAGTGTGGCGAATTCTGCGAAAACGTCTTTGTTTGAAGCCGTACAGATTGGGACTGGTGCAAGCGTTGACTCCAGCAGATTGCATTTCTCGTTTCACGTTTTGCATTGATGTCCATGAACGTGAAACACTAATGTCGAAATTGATTTTTAGTGATGAAAGCACATTTCACATGTGTGGCACCGTCAACCGCCACAGCGTACGCATTTGGGGCACTGGAAATCCCCATTCTGTAGTGGAACACTAACGGGATTCCCCAAAAGTTAACGTGTTTTGCGCTATGTCCTCCTCACGTGTTTATGGGCCATTCTTTTTTACAGAGAAGACCATTACCGGTGTAGTGTACCTGGATATGTTGCAGCTGTGGCTAATGCCGCAGTTAGAGGAACATGAGGATGATTTCGTATTTCAACAAGACGGTGCTCCTCCCCATTTTTTGTGTGATGTGCGTGAATACCTGAACACACACTTACCTCATCGATGGATTGGACGAGCTTCTAAAGATGATGTACCTCTTCTAAAGTGGCCTCCACGGTCACCGGATTTAACACCGTGTGACTTTTTCTTGTGGGGGGGTATGTGAAAGACCAGGTTTTTGTACAACCTATGCCACGTGATTTAGCTGACCTGCGTGAAAGGATAACACGTGCTATCAATAACATAGACGGTACCATGTTGAGTAGAGTATGTCAGGAACTGGACTATCGCATTGATGTGTGCCGTGTGACCAAGGGTTCACACATAGAACACCTGTAATGTATGTAAGTAAAACTTGAATAGTTTCGGAATAATTTCATATGTTTCTTTTTTTCATATTCGTCTTCGTTTTTTTACTATAACGTTTCGAAACCCCGGAGGGAATTATGAATGACCCGTATATATATTTTAGGTAGCTTTCATTACAAAAAGCTACCTATTGCAGCCGTTCGGAGGAAAGCGATTTCAAAAAATTTTGGTACATTTTCATCGATCATGACCCCCAGACCCCGAAACCACCCTCCGTTCAAAATTGATATATATATATATATATATATATATATATATATCAATATATATATATATATATATATATATATATATATATATATATATATCTGACATTTGTCATACTGTAACTCTCGTATTTATGAACCAATTTGGATGTAATTCGGTGTGTACATAGTACATACCAATGTCTCGACCGAGTTCGTTGGCCAGCTTCATCCGCCATTTTGTTTCAAAATGGCGGCCATTTAAAAATTTTAAAAAAATTTAAAATTTGAAATGTGGTACCAAAATTTTGAAAAAGGAAAAATATTTTTTTCTTATGTATTTAACCTTTATATAAAGACTCCGGGGCAGTTTTTGTTTCGTCTATATCTTAAAACATGTCTGAGTTATAGCATTTTGAATTTCTAGCATGGCTGACATTTTGAAACGTCCTGAATTTTGTCACGCGATAAAAGGCGTATTTATGCACCGATTTGGATGTAACTTCGTTTATACATAGTACATACCAATGTCTCGACCGAGTTCGTTGGCCAGCTTCATCCGCCATCTTGTTTAAAAATGGCGGCCATTTAAATTTTTAAGAAAAATTAAAATTTGAAATGTGGTACCAAAAAAAAACTGAAAATTGAAAAAATATTTCGTTCTTATGTGTTTGACCTTGATAAAAAGATTTGGGAGCAGTTTTTTTTTTTCGTCTATATCTTAAAAAATGGCTGAGTTATAGCATTTTGAATTTCTAGCGTGGCTGAAATTTTGAAACGTCCTGATTTTTGTCACGTGATAACAGGCGTATTTATGAACCGATTTGGATGTACCTTGACGTGTACATAGTATATACAAATATTTCGACCGAGTTCGTTGGCCAGCTTCATCCGCCATCTAGTTTCAAAATGGCGGCCATTTAAAAAAAATTGAAAAATTTTAAATTTAAAATAAGGTACCAAAAAATTAGAAAATGAAAAAGATTTTTTTTGTATGTGTTTTACCTTAATACAAAGATTCTGGAACAGGTTTTGTTTTGTCTATATCTAAAAAAATGGCTGCGTTATACCATTTTGAATTTCTATTGTGGCTGACATTTTAAAACGACCTGATATTTGTCACGCGATAACAGGCGTATTTATGAACCGATTTGGATGTAACTTGGTCTGTCTCTGTACATAGTACATACCAATGTCTCGACCGAGTTCGTTGGCCAGCTTCATTCGCCATCTTGTTTCAAAAGGGTTGCCATTTAAAAAAAATTTAATTTAAGGTATTAAAAAATTGGAAAATGAAAAAAGATTTTTTTTTATGTGTTTGGCCTTGATACAAAGATTCTGGAGTAGTTTTTGTTTCTGAAAATTTGTTCTTTTGTTTATATCTTAAAAAAATTTTGAATTATAGCACTTTGAATTTCTAGCATGGCTAACACTTTGAAACGATCTTGTATTTTTCACGCGATAACACACGCATTCGCCTATTTCGATGTAAGAAGGCATGTGGATAGTATACATCAATATATCGACCAAGTTCGTTGGCCAGATTCATCAGCCATCTTGTTTCAATATGGCGGCCATCAAATTAAAAAAAAATTATATTTAAAGTGAGGTGCCAAAAAATTAGAAATTGAAAAGGTTTCTTTCTTAAGTATTTGACCTTGATATAAGGATTCAGGAGCATTTTTTGTTTGTTTTTATCTGAAAAAATGGCTCAGATATAGCAGTTTCAATTTCTAATGTGGGTGACATTTTGAAAAATCTGATTTTTTGCCTGCGACAGCACTCGTATATATCAACCGATTCAGATGTGAGTGAGCATGTGCACAGCAATTACTAAGGTCTCGACCAAGTTCACTGGTTAGCCTCATCCACCATGTTGTCTTAAAATGGCAGGCACTTTAAGAAATCGCCGAATTTGGCAGCCAAATATAAGTTAACTTAAATAAAAGCAGCTTGGATAAAGCTGACTAATTTCGCGAAATTCTCATTTATAATGATTTAGCATTGATAAAAATTAGTATTGAATCTCCTATATTCGGTTTCCACTAAATTGAGCTTCGTGTGTTTGAATAATATAAGTTGGCTTTTTTAAAATAAGGAATATGAAAGCTATCTCTTCCTCCCGGCACTGGCCGGAAGGACTTTTTTAATTTAATGGCCGCCATTTTGAAACAAGATGGCTGATGAATCTGGCCAGCGAACTTGGTCGAGGTATTGATGTATACTATCCACATGCCTTCTTACATCGAAATAGGCGAATACGTATCGCGTGACAAATACAAAATCGTTTCAAAATGTTAGCCATGCTAGAAATTCAAAGTGCTATAACTCAACCATTTTTTAAGATATAAATAAAAGAACAAATTTTTTAAAACAAAAATTGCTCCGGAATCTTTGTATCAAGGCCAAACACATAAAAAAAATCTTTTTCATTTTCCAATTTTTTAATACCTCATTTTAAATTTTAAATTAAATTTTTTAAAATGGCAACCCTTTTGAAACAAGATGGTGAATGAAGCTGGCCAACGAACTCGGTCGAGACATTGGTATGTACTATGTACAGACCAAGTTACATCCAAATCGGTTCATAAATACGCCTGTTATCGCGTGACAAAAATCAGGTCGATTTAAAATGTCAGTCACAATAGAAATTCAAAATGCTATTACTCAGCCATTTTTTTAAATATCGACGAAACAAAAACTATTCCGGAATCTTTGTATTAAGGTCAAACACATACGAAAAAAAATCTTTATCATTTTCCAATTTTTTGGTATCTCATTTTAATTTTTTTAAATTTTTTAAATGGCCGCCATTTTGATACAAGATGGCGGATGAATCTGGCCAACGAACTCGGTCGAGATATTTGTATGTACTATGTACACACCAAGGTACATCCAAATCGGTTCATAAATACGCCTGTTATTACGTGACAAAAATCAGGACGTTTCAAAATGTCAGCCACGCTAGAAATTCAAAATGCTATAACTCAGCCATTTCTTAAGTTATAGACAAAACAAAAACTGCTCCCGAATCTTTTTATCAAGGTCAAACACATAAGAACGAAATATGTTTTCAATTTTCAGTTTTTTGGTACCACATTTCAAATTTATATTTTTCTTAAAAATTTAAATGGCTGCCATTTTTTAAACAAGATGGCGGATGAAGCTGGCCTAGGAACCCGGTCTAGACATTGCTATGTACTATGTATAAACGAAGTTACATCCAAATCGGTTCATAAATACGCCTTTTATCGCGTGACAAAATTCAGGACGTTTCAAAATGTCAGCCACGCTAGAAATTCAAAATGCTGCAACTCAGCCATTTTTTAAGATATAGACGAAACAAGAACTGCTCCGAAATCTTTGTATAATGGTCAAATACATAAGGAAAAAAATATTTTTCCATTTTCAATTTTTTGGTACCACATTTCAAAATTTAAAATTTTTTAAAAATTTTAAATGGGCGCCATTTTGAAACAAAATGGCGGATGAAGCTGGCCAACGAACTCGGTCGAGACATTGGTATGTACTATGTACACACCGAATTACATCGAAATCGGTTCATAAAGACGCCTTTTATCGCGTGACAAAATTCAGGACGTTTCAGAATGTCAGCCACGCTAGAAATTCAAAATGCTATAACTCAGCCATTTTTGTAAGATATAGACGAAACAAAAACTGCGCCGGAATCTTTGTATAAAGGTCAAATACATAAGAAAAAAATATTTTTAAGTTTTTGGTACCACATTTTAAATTTTAAATTATTTTTAAAAATTTCAATGTCCGCCATTTTGAAACAAAACGACGGATGAAGCTGGCCAACGAACTCGGTCGAGACATTGGTATGTACTATGTACACTCCGAATTACATCGAAATCGGTTCATAATTACGAGAGTTACAGTGTGACATAGGTCATATATATATATATATATATAAATATATATAAATTTTGAACAGAAGGTGGTTTCGGGGTCTGGGGGCCATGATCTATGAAAATATACCAAAATTTTTTGAAATCGCTTTCCTCCGAACGGCTGCAATAGGTAGCTTTTTGTAATGAAAGCTACCTAAAAAAATCTTTTCATTTTCCAATTTTTTAATACCTCATTGTAAATTTTAAATTAATTTTTTTTTAATGGCAACCCTTTTGAAACTAGATGGTGAATGAAGCTGGCCAACGAACTCGGTCGAGACATTGGTATGTACTATGTACAGAACAAGTTACATCTAAATCGGTTCATAAATACGCCTGTTATTGCGTGACAAAAATCAGGTCGTTTTAAAATGTCAGCCACAATAGAAATTCAAAATGCTATTACTCAGCCATTTTTTTAGATATAGACGAAACAAAAACTGTTCCGGAATTTTTGTATTAAGGTCAAACACATACGAAAGAAATATTTTTCATTTTCCAATTTTTTGGTTTCTCATTTTAATTTTTTAATTTTTAAAATTTTTTTAAATGGCCGCCATTTTCAAACAAGATGGCGGATGAATCTGGCCAACGAACTCGGTCGAGATATTTGTATTTACTATGTACAGACCAAAGTACATCCAGATCGGTTCATAAATACGCCTGTTATTACATGACAAAAATCAGGACGTTTCAAAATGTCAGCCACGCTAGAAATTCAAAATGCTATAACTCAGCCATTTCTTAAGCTATAGACGAAACAAAAACTGCTCCCGAATCTTTTTATCAAGGACAAATCTTTTTATCAAGAAAATATTTTTTCAATTTTCAATTTTTTGGTACCACATTTCAAATTTAAATTTTTCTTAAATTTTAAAAGGCCGCCATTTTTAAACAAGAATGCGGATGAAGCTATATATATATATGTGTAATGAATTAGCGCTACACCCGTTGTTTCGGTGTAGATCGGCCCGACGTAGGATCGCTCCCTCTGAGCTTCTAACATCGTTAGGTAGTCGCCGTGAGTGGTATCCGAGAATTAATGAAAGTTTATGTTTGTCTCTGCTTAAAGAAAGACACGGAGTTTTCGGGGACCTGATTTATTAATCCTTTATACATCCTTTTGAGAAATCAGGCCCCTTTTGGCTTGAGAGCTGTTCAGTTACTTCTTTATGGACAGGGGAACTTAGGTGGATCGCAACGCGATCCCTGCAGAACAGAGTGACGTGGAGTTAGTGCATTCTTTTGATGGTAAAAAGCTCTGTCCTGCGACCCGTGCAGCGGTATAAATATGCTGTATTTGGCATTATTCCTGTTGGGGCCGTTGAAGTCAATTGGAGGCGTTTTTAAAATTTAATTGGTCGTTAGGTGAATATTTGATTGCCCGGGAAAAGGCGGTGGCTCGAGATCGGCCGATTGAATGCAGCAAGACTTACAAATTGCACTTACTCAGCAAAAGTATCCTTATGAAATGTGCCAAAACGATCTTTGAAAGTTATAAGATGCGATGCGGGAAAACTGACTTACCAGGGGCAACTTCATTCAATCAACTGAGACACAATTACAAAAACATTTTAAAAGTTTTAATTTGAATTTTTAAATTTAAAATTCTGTTTTTTAAAACGGGGATTTCAGATTTTAAAAGGGGCAAAAAGGGATTTTAAAAAGGGGCTTAGCTTTTATCGTTTCATACCCCCCCCCCCCACTAAAACAAGAGACACAGGGCTTGCCTGCAATGAATTTAGCCCAGCTCATGAATTTAACCGAGGTTTTTTTTTTTTATCGGTTTCAGATTCTTATTTTCTCCAGCTCTCAAGTCAATTGGACCTATTTTTACATTCATATATCAGGTTTACATAAAAATATTGGTTACACTAAAACATTGGAATTCTTTCAATGTTGCTGCAGCAAAACAATATATCTTGAGACATATCTGGATTATAAAAAAAAAATTGTCATAAAACAATAGCGTTTTTGATGTTTCCTTTTCTTTCCAGTTTTTGTTTTAAAGTTTTTGGTATAGTTCGTTGGGAAACATCCTTTTTGTGGTTAATTGCAAATTTGCAACCAAAAAATATATAGTCTACTAAAATATTCAAAGATAAACACTGAAAACTATGCAACATATTCAAATGTAAACAATATTCACAAATACAGGATATTTAAAAATATAAAATATTCATTAATACACAATATTCAAAAATATAAAATATTCAATACTACAAAATGTTCAGAATACAATAACATCATCAAAGTAACTACAGGCAAAGTCAATTTTGTATTTATTAAGGATTCTTCTGAGGATATGGTTAAACCAAGCAGGCGCGTTTTCCCATCCGAATGGTAAACGATTCCACTCATATAATCCAAAGGTAGTGGCAAACGCCAGCTTCTCCGTATCTCGACGGTGGATAGGGATGTGCCAATATCCACTGGCCAAATCAAGAGTGGAAAAAACTTTAGCATGCGCCAATTTATCTAACAGGGTGTCTATTCTAGGTAATGGTTCTGCATCTGTTTTTGTAATGGCATTTAATTTCCGAAAGCCAATACATAACCGAGTTTTCTTCCCTTCTTCACGTTTATACACCAAAGTTACGGGTGATGAATAAGGGGAATAACTTTCTTTAATGATACCGGCTCGCAATAGATTCTGAATTTGGTCTTTAATTTCCTCTTCTTCCTTAGGGGAAGTGCGATATGCTCTTAAAGAAACGGGAGGTCTGATGTTAACTGTATTCTCTGGGGTTCAATGTTTACACAGTCTACATCATATTTATCTTTAGCGAAAATACAGACATATTTGGCTAGAAGAGCAGGTAATTGTTCCTTGACAGTCTGAACATTTGGCACATGTTCAATGGTCTCGAACAACTCCGGCTCAAAATTTTCTTCGAATATCTCTGCATTTTCCATTTCTGGCTGGTTAGTATATGCTTCTGATAAATGTAAAGTATGGTGAGATGAATTTGTTGAAATATTGTCCATGAGAGCTACTTTCTTTTTCTCCTAAGTGATTTGCATTTTAACACAGTCAATATTCAATTTAAACAGTTTACAGTAGGGTAGCCCAATCAAAGCATAAGGTAACTGATTATTAATTATAAAAAGTTCAACATTCTTAGAGATACGTCCTAATTTCAAACTAACAAGGCATTTTTCTTTCAAAGCAAGAACACCTTGTGTTTGTGTGACCGATATACCCTGCTGAACTTTACATATTTTTAGGTTAAGTTTGTGGGCTAAATGACAAGGAATAACGCTGATAGAACTCCCTGTATCGATCAAACAAGGTAGTGAGTCTTCACTTTGTACATCCGTAATTTTTTGACAATTTCTATTTGATTTTTTATAGCTAGCTTTTAGGTAGATTTCGTAAGAAATACCAGCTATTGCAGTCGTTACCATGGTGCGACTTTTGAAAAATTCCTTCGTAACTTTTCATTACAGGACCCCAGGAACCCAAAACCACCCCCACCTAAAAAGTTTATATATATATATATGTATGTATGCATGTACTAAATTTTGTCCGCACGATAAAAGTCGCAATTGTGCACGGATCGTCTTCAAACTCGCCAACAACTTTGAGATGGCTAATATCTCGGCTGGGATTGAAAATGGGCAAAATTGGTCCAAGGGAATGGACATGGGGAGGGTTCAAAACTTTGAATACCGTCTTAACAAGATTCTGATAAAACCAGCTCTTACACAACAAGGACAGGAAAAAATAAATATCTTTCGTTATAACAGTTGCCAACAATTAAAAAAAAGCAATAAAATTCTCACCACAACAATTGCTTTTCTATTGCAAGTTCACGTGAAAAATTAAATTAAATAAATAGTTTGACGAATTGAAAACAAATTGAATATTAGGACATAAGTTTCCTAGAGCAAGATTTCCGCATGAAAACTCAAAATGAAATAAATAGTTTGACGAATTAAAAAAAATATCTATTGCGTCATATTGGAAATAAAATGGACCTCAGTTGGTGAATATGTAACGTCATGCGAGTTTGAGAAAACGTATTAAAACATGATAAAAACACGACTATGGAAATATTAACTTATTTTAACACTTTGAGGTTCTCTGAATTTGCTTTAGCTATTTTTTAAACCTATTCCATATACATGCGTGTGTGTATTCGTGTATATTAGAATTTTCACAAAATGTTTAGCTCCCTAGAGCTCATTCTTAGTGGAGGAACTGGATTTATCTCTAATTTTGATTTAAGTTTTGTTGGTGAATTTAGTACTTAACTTCGAAATCTACCTCCGCTTGTAGGCCCGAGCCGGCAGGGATTTTTTCTTTTTGTATATGTCCGGACATAAGAAACCGTCATTGATTACTAGATGCATTTTCGGATGACTCATTAGCTCCATGATCTTGGCTGGGGTTTGCAAAGTTCATATTGGGACTAGGGGTTGGAACTGCTAAGACTTGTTGTCGAAAAGGGCAGTATTCCACCCAATGATACGCATTTGGTATTCCTATATTAAGACAAACTTTGCATGGAGAGGGTGGCAAAGTGGTCTGGTGATGTACATTCGGTCTCGGTTGAACATTTGACGTCGGTCTAAATGTATTTTGAGGATTTCGTGTTTGGTTAGATGCAAAAGGTCGAATGTTGGGTGTTTTATAAGGAACTCTGTAGTTCCACTGTCTGTTAAAATTCTGTCCTGTCTCATACGGGAGTCGAAATGGTCGCCATTGTCGATACTGATTGGGGTTTTCCGGGCTTGCGTCAACTCTGCTCTCCTTTCCCTTCCTGTCCAGTTGCAATTTGTAAATTCTGAATACTAATTCACGCCATGAATGTGTAGTCGAGGCTGGCGATAACTAACTTTTGCATTTCTAACGGCAAGCCCTCCGTTAGTCCTTCCAGGATAAGTTTCTGGTCTAACCCTAAGGTTCTCCCTATTTTAGTCTTTTTTTTTGATAATATTCATTCAGGTCCTCTCCAATTTTGTATCTAATACGGGAAAAGTCAGTTAAAGAAAGAGTATCAGGAATTTCGTAATGTTCATTGAACAAAGTGACAAATTTGGACCTATACATCACATTTAGACAATTATTAATGTACAACGTAAGTGCACTGTCCTTTAATTATTTCTGTATGTGCCTAATTTTCCAGAAGTCGTCTTTTTCCTGTTCTATACAGACACTCTGGAAATAGGCTAGCTAAGCTGGCCAATCCATATTCGCTGTTGGCGAAAACGCAATGATATCAGGTTCTATTGACATTTTCGGGCTAGCGGTCATTGAATTGTGACCAGACCCAGCTAGAGCTGACAGGATCTGTTCAATTAATGTTGTTACATTATGTGTCTGTGTGGCAACCCCGGACTTCTGACTATCTTTCTCTTCAGGACTCTGAACTGACTCTGAACTTCCATCATTACTCAGAAGCTGATTTTTCTCTTTCTCAGATTCCTCTGACTTATTTTCTAAGTCATTCTTTTCAGGAGGGGGTGTGACACTCATGTTAGAATACAAAATATTACAAGATTACACAAAAATACAAGGCACAATTAAAACGCACAAATATAAAAATATAATATTTTTCAAAAAATTGCAACACAATATTTGTACAAAATGGGCTTAACTCTAAATGAAATTCAAATCTGATACTTTTTTTTTCCAAATTGAGATCTATAAAAAAAACGAACTTTAAAATAAAATTTTAAAATTCCAGATTTAACTACTGTCTAAATTTCAGCAAATTAATCCTCTTTTCTAACCAAAAAAATAAAATAAAATAAACCTTATTCTATTTTTTACTATTACAATAACAATCAATTAAAAAAGGATTACTTTTTGAACTGTAACTCTTTTTCTTTTTCCTTTCTTTCTTTTCTTTAATTAATAAAAGAAAGCGCTTATCTGTTATCTTTTTACACATTCAAAATAAAACTAATTGTGTAGTACAAACATCATATACGCAACACCTGTCTATAAAATCTGTTGAAATCAACGTTGTCTTCTGATGGAACGTAAAACAGTCCCACTATGTTTGTTTTTTCTTGCTTTTTTATCTTTCTAATTGTCTAGAAATCGAAACTAATCTGTTCTGAAAACAGCTGTTCACTTTGATCTAGATAAGACCTCTCTTGAATGAATCACTGGATCGCGAACTTGACCTAATTTCCACTGACTCCTTCTTTTCTTTCTTTCTTGAAGAGACTGTTTCAGAGTTTTAAAGCTTGTTTGCAGAGTTTTAAGGCTTGTTGGTTGGAGATAGAATTGATTTCAGGACACAGATAGATCTTTTTTTTCTCTTCTTATTACTGATTACGCCAAATGAACGTTTTTTCCTGTTTTCTTTTTCTTTTTCACTAATGGGTGGAAGAAAAAAGGCTTTACTAAATGTCTTTTTTAGAAATTCCTTCTCACAATTTTCCCTGATGTCATTCTGTCGTAAACATGATATTTCACAACTGTTTTAGGACTTTCAGTGTTACACCCCTCGGTAATTTGTACTATGATCTCGGGATTTGTCCCGCTACGACATTCGACAGTATTTCAGGATTTGTCCCGCGTAAATGCACTGTCCAGCCGACTTTTCAATGTAATGAATTAGCGCTACTCCCGTTGTTTCGGTGTAGATCGGGCCGACGTAGGATCGCTCCCTCTGAGCTTCTAACATCGTTAGGTAGTCACCGTGAGTGGTATCCGAGAATTAATGAAAGTTTATGTGAGTCTCTGCTTAAAGAAAGACACAGTGTTTTCGGGGACCTGATTTATTAATCCTTTATACATCCTTTTGAGAAATCAGGCCCCTTTTGGCTTGAGAGCTGTTCAGTTACTTCTTTATGGACAGGGGAACTTAGGTGGATCGCAAGGCGATCCCTGGAGAGCCGAGTGACGTGGAGTTAGTGCATTCATTTGATGGTAAAAAGCTCTGTCCTGCGACCCGTGCAGCGGTATAAATATGCTGTATTTGGCATTATTCCTGCTAGGGGCCGTTGGAGTCAAATGGAGGCGTTTTTAAAATTTAATTGGTCGTTAGCTGAATGACTGATTGCCCGGGAAAAGGCGGTGGCTCGAGATCGGCCGATTGAATGCAGCAAGACTTACAAATTGCACTTACTCAGCAAAAGTATCCTTATGAAATGTGCCAAAACGATCTTTGAAAGTTATAAGATGCGATGTGGGAAAACTGACTTACAAGGGGCAACTTCATTCAATCAACTGAGACACAATTACAAAAGCATTTTAAAAGTTTTAATTTGAATTTCTAAATTTAAATTTCTGTTTTTTAAAACGGGGATTTCAGATTTTAAGAGGGGCAAAAAGGGATTTTAAAAAGGGGCTTAGATTTTATCGTTTCATATATACATACATATATATATATATATATATATATATATATATATATATATATATATATAACAATTTTGAACAGAGGGTGGTTTCGGGGTCTGGGTGTCATGATCGATGAAAATATACCAAAATTTTTTGAAATCGCTTTCCTCCGAACGGCTGCAATAGGTACCTTTTAGGTAGCTTTCATTACAAAAAGCTACCTATTGCAGCCGTTCGGAGGAAAGCGATTTCAAAAAATTTTGGTATATTTTCATCGATCATGACCCCCAGACCCCGAAACCAAACTCCGTTCAAAAGTTTATATATATATATATAGATATATATATTTCGTCTATATATATATCCGTATATATATATATACATATATATATATATGATTTTTGTCACACTGTAACTCTCGTATTTATGAACCGATTTGGATGAAACTCAGTGTGTACATAGTACAAAGAAATGTCTCGACCGAGTTCATTGGCTAGCTTCATCCGCCATATTGTTTCAAAATGGCGGCCATTTAAAATTTTTAAAAAAATTTAAAATTTGAAATATGGTACCAAAAAATTTAATATTGAAAAATATTTTTTCTTATGTGTTTGACCTTGATACAAAGATTCCGGAGCATTTTTTTTCTCGTCTATATCTTAAAAAATGGATGAGTTATAGCACTTTGAATTTCTAGCGGGGCTGACATTTTGAAACGACCTGATTTTTGTCACGCGATAACAGGCGTATTTATGAACCGATTTGGATGTACCTTGGTGTATACATAATACGTACTAATTTCTCGACCGAGTTCGTACGCCAGCTTCATCCGCCATCTTGTTTCAAAATGGCGGTCATTTAATTTTTTTAATTAAAAATTTAAAATGAGGTACCAAAAAATTGGAAAATGAAAAAGATTTTTTTGTATGTGTTTGACCTGAACACCAAGATTCCGGAACAGTTTTTTTTCTTCTATATCTAAAAAAAATGGCTGAGTTATAGTATTTTGAATTTCTATTGTGGCTGACATTTTGAAACAGCCTGATTTTTGTCACGCGATAACAGGCGTATTTATGAACCGATTTGGATGTAACTTGGTGTGTACATAGTACATACCAATGTCTTGACCGAGTTCGTTGGTCAGCTTCATTCGCCATCTTGTTTCAAAAGGGCTGCCATTAAAAAAAAATTAAATTTTAAATTTAAAATGAGTTATCAAAAATTGAAAAAAGAAAAAGATTTTTATGTGTTTGACCTTGATACAAAGATTCCGGAGCAGTTTTTGTTTCGTATATATCTTAAAAAATGGTTGAATTATAGCACTTTGAATTTCTAGCATGGCTGACATTTTGGAACGATCTGATATTTGTCACGAGATAACACGCGTATTTATTAACCTATTTCGATGTAAGAAGGCATGTGGATAGTATATCGTAATGTCTCGACCAAGTTCGCTGGCCAGCTTCATCAACCATCTTGTTTCAAAATGGTGGCCATTAAATTAAATAAAAAAATTATATTTAAAGTGAGGTGCAAAAAAATTAGAAATTAGAAAAGGTTTCTTTCTTAAGTATTTGACCATGATATAAGGATTCCGGAGCATTTTTTGTTTTGTCTTTATCTTAGAAAATGGCTCAGATATAGTAGTTTGAATTTCTAATGTGGGTCACATTTTGAAAAATCGGATTTTTTGCCTGCGACAGAAGTTGTGTATATCAACCGATTCCGATGTGAGTGAGCATGTGCACAGGAATTACTAAGGTCTCGACCAAGTTCCCTCGTTAGCCTCATCCACCATATTGTCTTAAAATAGCAGGAACTTCAAGATATCGCCGAATTTGGTAACCAAATATAAGTTACTTTAAATAAAAGCAACTTTGATAAAACTGACTAATTTCGCGAAATTCTCATTCATAATGATTTAGTACTGATAAAGATTAGGATTGAATCTCCTATAATCGGTTTCCACTAAATTGAGCTTCGCGTGTTTTAATAATATAAGCTTGCTTTTTAAAAATAAGGAATATGAAAGCTACCTCTTCCTCCCGGCACTGGTCGAAAGGACTTTTTGTAATGAAAGCTACCTAAAAAAAAACTTTTTCATTTTCCAATTTTTTAATACCTCATTTTAAATTTTAAATTAAATTTTTTTAAAAATGGCAAACCTTTTGAAACAAGATGGTGAATGAAGCTGGCCAACGAACTCGGTCGAGACATTGGTATGTACTATGTACAGACCAAGGTACATCCAAATCGGTTCATAAATACGCCTGTTATTACGTAACAAAATTCAGGACGTTTCAAAATGTCAGCCACGCTAGAAATTCAAAATGCTATAACTCAGCCATTTCTTAAGATATATACGAAACAAAAACTGCTCCCGAATCTTTTTATCAAGGTCAAACACATAAGAAGAAAATATTTTTTCAATTTTCAATTTTTTGGTACCACATTTCAAATTTAAATTTTTCTTAAAAATTTAAATGGTTGACATTTTTAAACAAGATGGCGGATGAAGCTGGCCAACGAACCCGGTCTAGACATTGCTATGTACAATGTACACACCGAATTACATCGAAATCGGTTCATAAATACGCCTTTTATCGCGTGACAAAATTCAGGACGTTTCAAAATGTCAGCCACGCTAGAAATTCAAAATGCTGCAACTCAGCCATTTTTTAAGATATAGACGAAACAAGAACTGCTCCGAAATCTTTGTATAAAGGTCAAATACATAAGAAAAAAATATTTTTTCATTTTTATTTTTTGTACCACATTTCAAATTTTAAATTTTTTTAAAAATTTTAAATGGCCGCCATTTTGAAACAAAATGGCGGATGAAGCTGTCCAACGAACTCGGTCGAGCCATTGGTATGTACTATGTAAACACCGAATTACATCGAAATCGGTTCATAAATACGCCTTTTATCATGTGACAAAATTCAGAAGGCTTCAAAATGTCAGCCACGTTAGAAATTCAAAATGCTATAACTCAGCCATTTTGTAAGATATAGGCGAAACAAAAACTGCTCCGGAATCTTTGTATAAAGGTCAAATACATGAGAAAAAAAATATTTTTTCATTTTTTATTTTTTGGTACCACATTTTAAATTTTAAATTTTTTTAAAAATTTTAAATGGCCGCCATTTTGAAACAAAACGGCGGATGAAGCTGGCCAACGAACTCGGTCGAGACATTGGTATGTACTATGTACACACCGAATTACATCGAAATCGGTTCATAATTACGAGAGTTACAGTGTGACATAGGTCAGATATATATATATATATATTATATAAATATCAATTTTGAACGGAGGGTGGTTTCGGGGTCTGCGGGTCATGATCGATGAAAATATACCAAAATTTTTTGAAATCGCTTTCCTCCGAACGGCTGCAATAGGTAGCTTTTTGTAATGAAAGCTACCTAAAAAAATATTTGACGATTTATTACCTGCGCCCATCTAACGGAAAAATGCCTTAAAATTAATTTATAATAAAGCTCTAAAGATATTTAAATGCTGTATTGTCATTTTTTTTTCTAATTCTAGTCTATCAGTAAACGAATGAAAGTTCGCTTGCGAAATTCCATTTTTGCATATATGAACCATGTCAAGTTTTGAAAAAACAAAACAAGGACGAAAAATTATGCATCAAGCATAGATTATGAAACATTTTCCAACGTTTTCAGAATTCTTTAACAAAACTTAACCTTTTAATAAGGCAAAATATATGATGTCTAAGTAAAAACTTTGGAAAACAACACATTTGAAAACTCAATTGCAGGAATAACCATGACTAATCGAAAAAATATTAGAATTGTTTTGTGTACCCTGTATATGATCTATAGATTTTTATATATATATGCTACATAGTATGCTAAATTTTACTTGAGTTAGAAAACACATAGCTCGGTTCTAAATTCCCGTTCAGCAATTTCCGTCAATAAACAGAAATGTACCCGGGGTATTTTGCGTTGCCCTATATATCATCTAGAGAATTTATGCAAGTAAAAAGGCAAAAAAAAAAAATAGCTTAATTTAAAAACACGCCCCACAATTTCAAACGCACTTCCAGCAATTATTGTTCTTAGACAGTAGAGGAGAAGGTCCAAATGCCGGCTACCACTTTTGTTTTCAATCTAGATCATACAATTTTCAAAATTAGTAAAAGAAAAAGTGACAGCAGGGTACCTTGACATGTTTTACACCTTTTTAGAGAGAAAAAAATCAGTTTAAAAAGCGTTTTGTGCTTATAAAAAGCAAAATTCCGGAAGTCTTTAAATTTTGAGATTTGAAAATGGGGTCTAAATACCGGCTACCTAAGATTTTTTCCAGAAGATCATACAAATAAAGCTAATGACAATTATTAAGCAAATAGAAAATTATTTTAATAAATTTTATTGATTAATAACATTTCTTATGCACAGAAAAAATACGTAATTATTAATAAACAAGCATTTTTGTCAAATTTATAGAATTCTTAACGACTATCTCTCACAGTCTTCTTTCCATTATGTTTCTAAATTTGTTTTTTAACACGTAAAAAAAAGGCTTGTTAATTGAAATGAGAATTATTTTATCTGAAAAAATCACAAACATAATATCACTCGCTGCATCGGTGCATTCGCTATAGGCCCACATATCGCATTCTTAACATTGAACCCAGAATCCCGTCCCCCACTCTTGTCCGCAGAGAAAGCACCTATGCAGAAGACACAAATTACATCATCTTCCTCTGTTGGATATCTTCCTTTTTCACTTTTTAAAAATCCAATTTCTGCCCCTTTCACCTGTTTTCCTTCGCCATTTTTCTTCTTCCTCTTCACATTTATTGCAGGCAATTTTGGAGTGTCCAACAGCGTTTTTTTGTGAAGTGATCCGGTAACCAGTATCGCTCCTGAAGAATTACGCCCACGGTTGCTTTTTTTCTTATTGCGAAATGGGACTGGAACTATTTCTGAACCATTTGAATTAATTTATTAATTATGGAACTATTTAATTTAATTTTTTCCTCCAATTCAAGCAGAGCAACCGAGAGAGGTCCAAATACCGGCTAGCCGTTATTTAGATCACTCTAGGTAGTCGGTATTAGGACCACTGCTATGTTTAATCTAAAACCGGTATTACTCATTCATATAATAATATACCAATAATGTGCGCGCAGTAATTGAGAGCTAAATATGTCTAGAAAATAACTTAATCATCAATTCAAGCCAGTATACAATCAGTATATTTAAAAAAAAATGAGAAACACATATCTGAAAAACTTTTGATGTTCCAGATTACGTCGTTTCGACACTTTTGCATTTGCTGTTTGTAAATGAGATAGACTTCTCGTAACTATCTTCTCTCAATTAAAGTTACAAATTTTGCCTATCGCCGCTAGGCTGTGCTACGCTCAGTTCTCAGAACACTTTGTAGCCGGTATTTGGACCTTTTCCTCTACTGTGATCGAATTCTTTTGGATGTTCCTGTAAATGAACGGTGAATGCTATGAACATCATATTCTATAGTAAGCTTCTTGTAGCAACCTCAGTGCTAGATATCAATTTAAATATGTTTAAAATTAACTATGTAACACCATTAAAATACACTGCAAACGATTTCCCCCCAAAACGGTGATGTAGAGTATCCTTGTAAATGAACTATAAATGCTACACTTCATTTTTTATATCGTACCAAAAAATATTTAACTAGGAATTAATACCATCCTAAAAACAGATATTCGATTTGAGAAAAAATGTTTATACACTCGAAAAGCTACTCGGAAAATTTTCCGAAAATCAGTGGCAGCAAAAAAAAAAAAAAAAAAAAAAAAAAAAAAAAAAAAAAAAAATTACAACGACCATTTGGAAAATGATTTTTTCAAAGACTAAAATCTAAGACATAAAAAATCGCACGGAGTTGATCATACATTACGTACGCCATGAATTGAACATTAATAGTGTTATTGCACGTAAAAATTGCAAGCGACTAAAATCGCCTGCGACTCTACGTATTATCCATCTGAAACTTACATATTATCCACCTGAAACTTACGTATTATCCAAGCATTTCATTGGCTGTTCGAGAAAAGGCTTTTCCATCATCAGATTTCCAAGAAATCTGACGACCCATTTTAAATGAAATTTCATTCTTAAACTTCTAAACATACCACAATATTACTTTTTACACCGTCGTATAGAGAAAAAATGTACTTTTAAATGCGATTTGTTTGAAAGGTGTGTCTAGATTTGTTTCTGAGTTATTAAATATTTTTGTAGTTTTTATAACTTTTTTGTCATAGTGGCAACAGAAGTATCCATCTCTGTTGATAGTAAAGGGAAATACATATTACTGTATAGACCAATCAGAAAACGAATAAAATGCGGATTGAACCAATAAAAAGCTTCAGATATGCTTTTGATTTCCTACTCTGACGAGGACAATAACCATTTTTCCAAATGTTAAAAAAAAAAAAAAAAAAAAAAAAAAAAAAAAAAAAAAAAAAAATGTTTTTATAAATGATTCTTTAAATCTGGAAAATATATTGGTTTCGGAGATGTCTAATGATAAAGAACGTTTTTCAGAATCGCGGGTGAATCTGAAGAGGTTACAGTAATAATGTAGTTTCGTTTATGATTAAATTTTCTTTTCCTAGATTAAAAAACATTTGCTTTTTTTAACAGTTTGTAATTGATTTTGAAAGTGAAGACTATGTTATAGATATGTAACGTGTCATTTTTGTATGAATCTTTTAAAGCGGTTCTCAAATTCCCTGCTCAACAACGCGAAACTTTCTGACTCATTTCTAAACCGAAAGAAATAAAATTGACAGGCCTGACTACTGAAGCTATTTGTAAATCTAATAGTTTTTTCCATTTTTTGATAAATAAATTACTCATCAAGTTATAAGCTACTCTTGTCTCGTGACGACTAGTTTTCCCTCTATCTCGAGTTGCCGTGTCGGGAATTCGGTTCAAAAAGCCCCACTTTGACAGTATCTTCAGAAAGATTTTCTGCCTTTACCAAAAACTGGAAAACGACATCCGATAACATAATTTCTGAAAAAGAACACGTACGAATTTCATGCGTTTCCGAATAAAAACGAATTCATAAATGTGCTCCTTTAGATTTGTGAAAATCCATAATTAATTTTTTTTTTTTTTTTTTGGTGTTGGGATTTTTTTCCCCCCGCCATGAGTATACTTAACTTTTTAGCAATTGAAAGCAATAAGAAACTTTTTCGCTAAAAAATTCCTCAAGTAAGTTGTTCGATAATATGAAAATGACAAAGATATGAATGAGATTATTAATTTTCAGAAAGTTTTCCTGCCTTTACTAAAGAATGAAAACCACATTCCATAACATAATTTCTGAATAAGAACGTCTATGAATTTCATGCATTTTCGAACAAGAATGAATTCATGAATGTTCTCCGTTAGATTTAAGTAGAATTGTTAGTTGAATTTTTTTTTTTTTTTTTTTTTTTGGTATTGATATTTTTTTTTTCCACCATGAGTATACGAGTATATGACTTTTTTTTAGCAATTGAAAGTAATAAGAAACTTTCTCACTAAAAAAAAAAAAACCCAAGTAAGTATGTTGTTCGTTAATCCGAAAATAACAAAGATATGAATGAGATTTTTAATTTTTAGAAAGGTTTTCTGCCTTTACCAAAAAATGGAAAACGATATTTGATAACATAGTTTCTGAATAAGAACATCTATGAATTTCATGCGTTTCCGAACAAGAACGGATTCGTAAGTGCTCCCTTTAGATTTAAGAACATCCTTACAGGGCTGCCACTGGCGGCTATTTTTAAATGTCGCACCACTTTCTCAAAATCTAAATTTTTCCTATGGACTGACAACATGTGCAACAGAAATATACTACAAAAAATATTTTTTAAAAATAGTGGTGTGGATAGAATACAAAAATAGTCGTCATTGGCAGTCCTGTCCTTAGCTCACTTATTTATTGGTATTTTGATTTTTTTTTTCGCCAAAAGTGTACGAGTACATGACTTTTTTTAGCAATTAAAAGTACAGTAGAACCTCTTTTAACCGAAACTCTCGGTTAACCGAAATCCATTTTTGAAGCTTTATTTTTTTTTCATTATTTTTATTATTATTATTATTATCATATTCCTTGAGTGCAAGCGGTCCTTTCCGAACTACGAGGGATTATAAATATTTTTGATCCCCTTTCTTAGAGTTCCTTTGAAATTAACTTCACTGTAAAAAAAACCCACTGTAGATTTGCCAGCACAATGTGCTGGCAATTCGGGCGCCAGCAGGTTTTGCTGTTAATTTTACGCAACTACTGTTATTTTTCATGTTTATATAGTCAAGAAACCAAAGAAAGCTACAGCACATTCGACTGTGATCGAGTTTGAGGGGGAGATGCACAGTACTTTGTGCTGTAAAAATGTCGTTTTTTTTTTTTTTTTTTTTTTTTACAGTGTTCAGCTTCTGTAACCTGCGGAGTGGAACGAAGAAAACGAAAAAATTAGCAATTCTGAAGCTTTTGAATGTTTTGCAAATAGTAATATTAAAAAACTTCGTGAGAGAGCTTCAAAGCAAAGGCAATTGAAACTGCGACAAACAAAACATTTTTTCAAACCCATGTGATATATGTAATAGGTACTTAATTTCAAAATTAAAATTCAGGTAATTTATTCTTGTTTCTATTTTGATATTGCTTTATTTTTATTAAACACTCGTTACCATAATAAGAAATAGAGCATATATTTGTCCTTAATCAAAAAATTGAAGAATTCTCGATTATCCGAAAATTTTGATTTTCCAAAAGAAGGTCGGTCCCAATTAGTTCGGATAATCGAGGTTCTACTGTAATACGAAACTTTCTCGCTAAAAACGCTCCAACTAAATTGTTCGTTAATCCGAAAATAATAAAGACATGAATGAGATTATTAATTTTCAGAAAGATTTTCTGCTTTCTTCAAACAATGGAAAATAACATTCGATAACATAGTTTCTGAATAAGAACATCTATGAATTTCATGCGTTTCCGAACAAGAATGAATTCATAAATGCACTCCTTTAGATTTAAGAACATCCTTACAGAGCTGCCACTGGCGACTATTTTTAAAAACTATCTCGCACCACTTTTTCAAAACATAATTTTCCCCCATGGACTTTGACAAAATGTGCAATAGAAATTTACTACTAAATTTATTTTTAAAAAATAGTGATGCGGATAGAATATAAAAATAGTTGCCAGTGGCAGCCCTGCCCTTAGCTCAATTTTTTTTTATTGGTATTGGGATTTTTTTTCCGCCATAAGTACATTAGTACATGACTTTTTTTTAGCAATTGAAAGTAATAAGAAACTTTCTCGCTAAAAAACTCCCCAAGTAAGTTGTTCGTTAATTCGAAAATAACAAAGACATGAATGAGATTATTACACCCTGTGGGGGGATGAAATATTTCCCATCATTCCCCACTCCCCCCGTTTCTCAATCAGTACCACTCTGTTGGTCTCTCATTCCCAAGTAAGAGAATGGCGTACTTAATTTCATTACACGCCGCTGGACACCGGATACGGTCAAGAGACCGGACATGATATCAGGATGCCGGAGCAGGAAGATGAGAAACGGGAGTTTTACGACTGGACCGGCGGAGGAATAATTTTTGACCCCCGAGGATTTGTTTCTGTATTAGGAGGGCATTATGCAGCTTTCGATAACTGAATGGCTGTTGTTACAAAAGACGTACAGCGTAATATATTTGTATGGTTTCTATTTTAGGATCATAAATGCTCACTAAACTATAGGCAGTTTCTCGTAAATATTCTTAATTAATTTTCGAAAAGAAAAGGAAAACATATGGGCTTTTCTTTATTTTTATAGAGACACTTATGAAATTGCTCAGTTTTGATCTAGGGCAGGGTCGGCGAACCTTTTAACATCTGCATGCCAATTTTTTTTCCAAAAAATATTTTACATGATCGTGACGTGCCAACCAATTTAGTGGATCAAAGTAGCAAAATTAATTAAAATACTGATTTTAGGATTTAAAATATGCGGGTAAAATTTTGTAATATACTTAAATATTCTTTAAAATCCTATTTCTCTTGTTGCTTCTTACATGCCAAATAATTCAGATCAGCTTCATATTTCAGTTTTCTTTAAGAGAATGCGAGCTGACTTGGAGACACCTGACAGGTTTCTACTTCAGTTTTTCCTACTTTTCATTCCCCCCTCCACCCCCCCCCCCAAAAAAAAAACCTATCAAAATGGCTTCTTTAACAAAAAAAAAAAATTGTATGGAATTGAATTCGAAATTCGAAATTATCATAATTTCACCATCGGCGTTTTTGCTTTTGATCGTTATTTTCCGATAATCTCCTAATAATCTCTTAATCTCAAAAATCTTTGAGCCAATCTTGAGCTAGATTGGGATTTATAAAGTTGCATTTAAGTTTATTCAGTCTGTATGAGAGCGACAACCAAACTCAATATACATTATATTTACTCAGTAATTTTTACATCTAAATTTACAAAATAAAAATTATTTATGCATAAGTCCAATAAAATAAAACCTATCAGGCAAAAAATACTGCTCATAAGTTAATAGAAGTCCATTCTTCATTTAATTTTAATCCACAGATGTCACATTGACACCAGTATTTTTAAACAAAATTTTCGTTTCCTTATGAACACGAATAAATGCATTTGCTTATTTACAAATAAATTTTATCTTCAATTCCGGTCCCACTGTGACATTTGAGGATTAAAAAAACAAGACTTTGCCTGTGCCTGGGAGGAGTACTTGAAGGTTGAATTTTTTTTTAAGGTTGAATAAATCAGCTATTTTGCAGTAGGCAATCATAATAGTTTTGTTTGTACTTTTCTTTACAAAACTTGAAAATTGAATGTATCAATAATTGCATTTTGTTAATTACCTTGTTTCCCACGCGAGCCGAAATTTTAATTTAGAACATGAGTCTATGCCGTGCCGAAAATAATCTCCCTGTTGCCACCTATGGCACGCCGCAAAATTCGTCGTCCCCGATCTAGGGAAATAATTTTTAGTTTCCGAAGACGAAGTGTAACGAAAGTATTGTAATCATGATGTATGTGTTGTGACGCATGCCAATCGTGCCTGTCAACTTGAAAGTAGCCTGTAACAGAGATTGTACTAAAGACCACGGTCTAACTAATGCAGGGCAGCTTCCCCAGGGGGAGTAATAGGAGTAATCAGGATTTTCGTTAAGAGGTCGCCAAATGTTTAAGTGACTCAAATTATTTTTGAGCAAATGAGTGCGGTCCTCTCCTTCCTCTGTCTGTTTCTTGTATCCCACCCCACAAACCCTAAAAAAAAAATGCTCCTTCATCAGAAAACTAATGATTAAACTTTTACAATAACAACTTAACAGTTCATTTTTTAGTTTCTTCTATCTTTAATAGAAGAAAGTATTGTAATCGAAATTTATCCGACTTCCGGTTTCCGACGGATTTACACGTTTTAGGGGTCAGAGATCCCAAAAAACATGTTTATAGAAAATGTCTGTCTGTCCGTGTGTATGTCGCCATTGTACCATTAAAAAGAGTATGAAGTTATCCATAGAAATGAACCAAATTTTGTTTTTAAGTTTTTGGCTATGGCAAGCAGGTTCTCCCTTAATTTGGAAAAAATCCGCCGTAAGAGGGCGCTGTAATAGCGATTTTTGTGCGATTTTGAATATTGTACTATCGAAAAGTGTATGAAGTTATGCATAGAATTGAACCGAATTTTTTGTATATAGGGCATTCTCACAATCTTTTGACTTTTGGGGAAAAAAATCTGACAAAATTAAACTTGCTAAAATAACATTTTAACAGAGCCCGATCAAGCTGAAGTTGGCCCCAGGGCCTATTAAAAAGTTGCCCACCCCCTTCCTCCCCATTCCCGGCGGCACTTTCAGAAAAAAAGCAGGTTTATTTGATGAGTTGACAAAGTTGTTTGGGTGCAATTTTCAAGATTACAAAAAAAAAAAAAAAAAGTAATTTACAAGAATAATCAAAAAAACGAATTACCGTCCACTTTCTCAAATAAGCTTTGTATAATTCACAAACATCTATGATCCACAGTTTATGTGGAAGAATAAATGAGGACGTCTTTTTGAAAATCATAAAAATTGTGTTTTCCCTAACAGTCTAGTAATCATTTTAAACTATAATTCGGACATTGTAAAATTAAAATCCTCATTTATATTGAAACCAATAGACACAGTATGCAGTTTTTGGCATTTTTCCCAAATTTGATTTTCTGGATACGGCAAGTTTTGAAAATTATAGGTACTCTCAAATTGAAAAGGACTTTTACGGAAAAATTAAATATGGAGCTTTTTTATTACATTAAAACTTTGTTTTTACGTCAGGGACCAAAATATAAAATGCAGACAGGGGAAAAACTTAAATTGTGAGAAAATACACACAAATTTGTGGGCCCCTGAAATTGGTGGGTCCAGTTCCAAGGCCCCGGAGGGCCTGCATTTTAATCTGATAGACGAATGCCTTAATGATTCAAAATAAAGAAAAAAATGCTCAGCAGCGAAAATTTTTTTATTTAACTGAGGTTTCAGTTAAACTTACGAGTTTAATTTTCCTTACCATTCTACCCCTATAACTTTTTATTTTCTTCTAAATTTTTACTTATAATGAATTTGCATAGTACCCACAGGACATTCAAAAAAGAAATAATAACAATGTAGTACTTTTAATACAGAATTTTTGTATAACATTGTCTTAAAGGGGTGTTAAAGAAGGGACGGTATGGTTAAAAAAAAGGGATGGTATTGGAAAAAATTCCCTGCCGGCCCAACCTACAGGTGGAGGTAGATTTCGAAGTTAAGTATACTAATTTCACAAACAAAAACCAAATCATGATTAGAGATAAACCCACTTTAACAATTTTATCTGGCCACTTTTGACGAGTTTTTATTTTCTTTTTATATAATAACTGGTTTTATCAGAATCATGTTAGGCCGGTATTCAAAAAAATACTTTTCCATGCTCAACAACTCGAAATTTTCTGGCATGACTCCAGATTCATTTTTAATAGGAAAAACGTGAAACCTGTTGACGTGATTTTTGAAGAGATTTATAAGCGACATGTGTTTTTAATTTTCGTTCAATTAATTAAAACTTGATATATAAACAATTATTTTCTCAGTAAGACAATATTTTTCGTTTCTAACACAATCGCTTAGGAAAATTCCGTTCAAAATGCCCACTTTGACATCATTTTTTGAAATATATTCTGCCTCTGTCAAAAAATCGATCATTACGGTACATTATATAGATTCTGAATAAGCGAATCTATCATTTGGATGCGTTTGAGAGCAAAAATGAATTTAAAAATAAGTCAGAAAATAAGCAGTTTAATTTTGAATACTCCCTTAATACGATGATTTTTCCAACACAATCCGCTTCTGGAAATTCGGTTCAAAAGGCCCACTTTGACAGCATGTTTTAAAATATATTGTGCCTCTATCAAAAAATTGACCATTATGGTGCATTATATTGTTTCTGAGTAAGAAAAGGTACCAATTGGAAGCCTTTGACAGTAAAAATGAATTGTAAAATGAGTCAGAAAATAAGCAGTTTGGATTTGAATACACCCTTACTAAGATGATTTTTTTCTTCAACCGCTATGTATTTTTAATTTGTTTTTTCTGTAAGAATTGGTCCTATCCAAAACTTGTCCATATAGATGTTGTAGACAATATTAAGAAGATATATGATAAATTAATGGGGATTTTATATCTTTTGAATTGACGGAGTTATGGATTTTTTTCTTCTTCAAACGCCCTTTTTGTTTTCGTTTTTAATTTTTTTTTTTTTTTTTTTGCAGTACGAATTAGTCCTATTAAAAACTTGTGAATATAGAAGTTGTAGATAATGTTCAGGAGATTCATGATAAAATTAATTGGATTTGATATCTTGAGAATTGACGAAGTTGTGAATTTTTTTCTCCCAAAAACCCTATTTTTTGCGCCCCTTGAGCCCATTTTTAACTTTATCAAAAATCTGTGATATATAAATTTTTGGCCCTATTTTTAGAAGTAATAAAAACTTTAAACTGATTCGATATGTACAAAATTTAAGAAGTTATGGGGTTTTTTCGGTTTTCACAAAACCCCTCCCTATTTCCATCCCCTTGGTGCGATTTTGCCCATTAACGAACTTGACCAAGATTTTATGCCCCTTGATTTTATGTATCCGTTTGGAAGAGATTGGTGCAGAAGTTATCGTGTCCAGAAGAAAGTGATACATATAGATAGATACATACATACATAGATAGATAGATAGATAGATAGATAAAGTTTTTTACTGAGGGTGGTTTTGGGCTCTAGGGGTCATGATCGGTGTAGATTTGCAAAAATTTTTCAGAAATTCCAACATAGGAACGACGCCAATAGGTTGTATTTCATACGAAATCTACCTAAAAGGGACGGTAAGAAAAATTACCACCTATTTTTAGTAAAATCATGTTCTCTCTAGTGACAGACTAAGTGACTAAATGATAACACTAAGTGATAGCCACAATGTTCATTGATTTTTAGAAACAGTTGTTAACATTGGATTAAATTAATTTTTTTTTTAAATTTACCTCGAAAAGTGCAGGAATAAACCTTGGGGACGGTGAGACTACCAATAAAGCCACGATGCTAGAAATTGCTTGATATTTAAATGTTGATTTAAATTCTACGGTAAATTTCCTGCCAAAGAATTTTAGACATTATTTCTCTAGCATACTTCTGCATGAGAAAAAACTTATGTGGCTGCATCTGAAATGATTTACTGTATAATTTTAGAAGAGGGATGGTAAGGAATCTAAAACTCAGAGACAGAGTTTAAAAAATAAAAACAACCCTAAAAATGTGTGCAGGTTAATTTTTAGCTACATATTTATATAAAACAATAGTTCCAGTTTAAGAACAAAATTACATCGAATTATTTTTATTGAAACAATTTCATCCAGACAGCTCCAAACTTAAAAATCAGCATCAGGGACACGGGACGGTATAGGAGTTTTCCAGGTGTTTGGACCCCCAACATCGTCCAAAACTTCCAAAACTTATTTTTCTCGTTAATATTGTTGTGCAATCATGCAATGGGATGTTTCCCAGTATATGAAATAAAAAAAAAAACATAAAAAAGTGTATTAAAATAAAAATTATTATTCAGGGACATGAAAGTCAAAAGACTGTGAGAATGCCCATATGTTTTTGGCCATGGCAAGAAGGTCCTCCCTGAATTTGTAAAAATTCCACTGGAAGGGAGCGCTGTACTAGCGATTTTTGTGTCGTTTTCAATATTGTACAATCGAAAAGTGCATGATGTTATGCATAGAATTATACCAAATTTTTTGTGTATGTTTTTGGCCATGGCAAGAAGGTCCTCTCTGAATTTAGAAATATTTCGCCGCAAGGGGGCACTATAATAGCGATTTTTGTCTAATGTTCTTGATTTTTAGTACTCTTATTATACGCCGGCGGCTCGTGAATCGACGGGAACTTCCTATCTTGATAATCCGACGATTTGCGAACAGCTGATATACAACGGAGTAACGAAAAAGTATTGATTTTAATAAATATCATGATCGAGATTAACTCGCTTTTACTCCGATTATTTGACTGAAGCAGAAATTTAAGATGAAAGTCAAAGTTGATGTAGTATTGAACTAATAAAAATGAAATATTTATATTTGTAACAACATTTTGAAATATTAAAATATATGAGATAGAAGAAAGTTTTGGAATCGGCACATCCAACTAGTTTCCAGAAAAATTCATTATATACATTTTCCTCCTAACAAGGCAAGTTAAATCATTTATGATGTTTAATTGGGGGCGTTTTTTAGATATCTTATGACATAAGTCAATAGGCAAAGGGGAAGTTTGCAAACAACCACTCCCGTCAATCAATCCATCATTTTTTTACTAATTTCTTGCTTGCTTTACAACTAGCATTTTTCTTAAACTGGTGACACCTGGTAAACAAATGTGAATAGTATTTCGTATAAAATTTATGCATATATACAAAAAGCATGAAGTTTAGTGCTAGTCGTGTAAGCATAATTCACGAGCTATTTCTATAGATAGATAGAAGCACCCCCTCCCAAGTTACTGCTTACCCCGGGGCCCTACGTAGCCTAAGTCGGGCCCTGCTAAAAACACAACAGTTTATTTACAACAATAAGCAGGGAATTAACAGTGGATCGGGTGGATTTAGTGCAGACTATGAGAAATAAACTCCCTTAGAGAAAGACTGAGAAGGGAGGGGGATCCTTTCCCAAAACTTAAATTTAATACACTTAACATGACTCCAGATAACCCCATCGCTTTTTCAATAAGAACTCAAGAAATGTATTTTAGTAGATAATATCACTATAAATGAATCCCGTGGATTCCGTTGTTGCTTTTTGAACGAAATGGAAAGCTCAACTTCCTGCAAAATTGGCGAAAACTCACAGTCGAAGACTCTATTTAAACCGCTAATGAGAAACTCCAGTTGAAGTCAACGCATGTTTCGAATTTCATGACAGAACTCATAAAGATGAATTCAAAAGGGTGAGATGTGTTGCAAAATAATTTTTAATCACCCCCCCCCCCCAAAAAAAAAAAAAAAAAAAATGCTATAAATGCTACTTTACACGATGCACTGAGAAATGTAATTTCAAGAAAAAAACGCGTTTAAGGTTTTACTAAAGGAAAAGTGGATAATTTTTTTTTTTAAATCGTTATTTTTTTCAACTTACAGTTAGCTCGCATTTCCTGATTTATACCTACAAAGCAAATAATTCAACACGCGTCCAGCTGTCCGCACCCAGCGGTGTCCCGTTGGGTTCCGTATACCTGTATTTCAACCGGTATATTAGCTTTAACTGTAGCTTCTTAAATATTTCAAATTTCGGCTAACCGTCCTAGAGCTTTATTCTACGTACCATAGGGTCCCCTTAAAGAATTGTGACGGACTCCTCGGTCCCCAGCACTAAACGAGTATCGATTGAGACAATTAAAAGAAACAAGTTTATTTAAAAACAATAAGAAATGAGGTTTGCAGCGAAACGGGCGAATAACTACGATGCTGGAATTCAGATTCAACTAACTCTCAAAATAACTAATTGCAAATTTACTCATATATTCAACTTACATCGCTGTTAAAAATCGTATATCCAGACAACTTCTTCGTCAAAGAATCATTCCTTCTGAAAACCCGTTAAGCAAATGCCCCTTCAAAGCAATGTTAAATGCCTCTAAGTGGAATCACATTGACTCCGAAATTCATTTCATTCAAGTACTTATTTTGATTTCTTACCAAAAGCCAAAATCTTCAGATAACAAGAAACATCAATACCGCCAAGCAAGTAGCAGCAATGCGAACTTCAAATTCGAAAATCGAGAAGCTCCAGTATTTTTCTCCCTCGAAAGGCAGGACTCCACCCAAATCCATTCATTTCAACTCTAATCAGTATATTTATACTTCTCCAGGTGACCACAGCAAGCTAATTAACATATAAATTATTAATAAGATGATATATATTATATTATGATTATATTATATTGTAATTATAATACATAATATATAATGTATGTATATATATATACACAGTAGAACATCGATTATCCGAAGTAATTGGGGCCGACCCTCTCACGGGAAATCGAAATTTTTGGATAATCGGGAATGCTTCAATTTTAAGATTAAGGAGAAATATATGTAATATTTCTTATTATGGTAACAAGTGCTTAATAAAAATAAAGCGATAGCAAAATAGAAACAAGAATAAATTACCTGAATTTTAGTTTTGAAAATAAGTACCTTTTACATACATCACAAGAGTTTGAAAAAACGTTTTGTTTGTCGCAGTTTCGATTGCCTTTGCTTTGAAGCTCTATCACGAAGTTTTTTAAATATTATTAGTTCACCAGTATCACAGTCTTTCTGCTGCTCCAGCCATGCCAAACCTTTTTCAAAACATTTAAAAGCTTCAGAATTGTTAATTTGTTCGTTTTCTTCGTTCCACTCCGCGGCTTACGGGAGTTCAAGTTAAATTCAAACGAACTCTAAGGATCGAAAATATTTATATGTACTCGTAGTTCGGGAAGGACCGCTTGCACACAAACAATATGAGATAGTTAAAAAAAAAAAAGGCTTTCAAAATGGATTAGAAAAAAAAATAAATAAAGGTTTAAAAATGGATTTCGTTTAACCGAGTGTTTCGGATAAAAGAGGTTCTAATGTATATAATTAACATATAACTGCACAAAAATAACCCTGAAGCTCAAATTCAGGGACGCAAAATCATACTTCCGAGAGTCAGACAAGCGACAGATAGAGGTCACTTTTACACACACATCTTACGTGTCGGACAGCACATTCACAAACTATTCTACCCTCATAAGTGAGTAAACCAGACATTTCCATAGAATTTATTGTTGGAATAACATACATACGGAAAAATATTTTTTTCCATCTACTACCCCCTTAAATTTCAAAGAAAATTTAATTAAATCAAAATAGCTAATGTTTTAAATAATCATAAAATCTAGCTTACTTTAGTGAAAGTTCAGAAACAATTTTTAATGTCTTCTTAAATTTCCTTTCCCATTTCGTAGGTGACCTATTCCACACATTTTCCTCTTCATAATCCCACCACGTGGGACAAATTCAGTCGAAGAAAAGCTTTTCTGAAGCCTTAATTTCCCCTCTTGTCTGATTTGCCCTTTCTGAATACTCTTTCCGTATATTAAATCCCAAGAAATACACAGTTTAATGTGTATGAGAAAGTGCTTTAAAGGATACTTTTATCGTGATATATTTTTAAGAAGAAATTTGAAAAGCACATTGTAATAAAGACATGAAGTAAAACGTGTTTGCACTCCGAATAGAATATAGGTAAGGGTATTAATACCCGGTGTAAAGGAACGTTCAGTGCGAGTTTGTTTATGTTGACTACTTCTTTTGTCGTACGATGTAATTTAAAAGTACTTAAGCATAGTTGACAGCTTTAACGCCTTTATTATTATTTTTTTTTACCACTAATAGACATTTTTGCGTTATTTAATTACGGATTTAGACGATTAAATAAGGAAAAATTTAGTCAATTTTAGTGATGAGAAAAAATCGTAAAAGACATCTACACAATAAAAAAAAGACAAATATTTCTTAATCTTGGAAGATATAATGTAAGAACGAAGATAAATATATACAATAACTTCTTCCAAATTACCCATGATTCCAAAAAGTATTCATTATCTTTAGAAACCTCGGAAGCTAATAAATTTTCGCGAATTAAAGAAGCATTTATAAAAACAAAATTTCTTTTCCTGCCACTGTTTTTAGGAAATGCTTTCGAGTAGTTTTTATAGTGTATTAAACAGTTTTCTCCAACTAGAATATCAGTTTTAGGATGCTCTCCATAAGCAAGTAGACTTTTCCATGTTCAAAAAACGCGTTTTACAGACAAACAAGAAAAATTAACAACATTAACATTAGCATTAATATTATTTTGTTACTTTTGCATGTATAAATTCAGTTATGCAGCTAAAAATATTTAACACTAGAACGCCCGGAAGGAGTCGATCCAACTCCGACCATCTGATTAAATGTCAACTGGAATCAGAAATTTTTTCATAAAATAAGTTAAATTTAAACCACGCAGATTTACGTTAAATAATTCAGTCAAATAATTTTAAATAAAAATTGTGGTGTCAAATATTTTTATGAAACTTGAGTGAAATTTCCGGGCGGTCTAGTGTTAACTGGGAATTAATAGTATCCTAAAAACTAATATTCCGATTTGAGAAAAGTGATTATAAAAAAATACTCGGAAACGTTTTCGAAAATCAGTGGTAGCAAAATGTAAATTTGTTTTTACAAATGCACCTATAAATCTCGAAAATATATCGGTTTATGAGGTTTCTAAAGATAAAGAACGCATTTTAGTATACTGTTTAACTCGGAAGTGGTTATTGCACATTTTTGTTTGTGGTTGTATTATAATTTTTATAGATTAAGAAACAAGTTTTATTTATTTATTATTTTTTTTAATTTAGTGAACTAGGGACTTGCCCCCTATGTGGAATATTTCGCAAACCCCTTCCTCTCTCGACCAGACGGCAGGCGCCAGATCACGTGGTCTGACTAGAGAATTAATATTTAAAAACATTTCTCTTGTTCTTTTTAGTTTAGTTTTATGGTAGTAATGTAAAACTTGAACGCAGTACGTAAACTGCATTGTTTCTCTTTGTCTTCGGAAAATAGAAGAAATGTTGTTTAATTTTTAAAATGGAATTTATCTCGAGCATGAAAACGCTAATTTTTATTATGGCTTCTTATAGAAGAAAATAGTTGCTGAAATTTTAATTGTTTTTAGAATCATAAGTTCTAGAAGGAACAAAGAAAATAAAATGTCTTGATTTTATAAATTAATTATCTTGGATTCCCGGCGAGGAATATATATATATATATATATATATATGTGTGTGTGTGTATGTATTCTTAAAAAAAAAAAAGTTTGGTGTATGTGTATGTTTTTCCATACATTATACACTAAAAACGTAAAAAACACAAGAAAAATAAAAATACCATTATGGAGGGTTGAGATCGGGAATGCTAAAAAAAGATTAAAACTTTGTATGTTTTTATGTGTGCGAGCGTGTATAAGTGTATGTATATATGCTTATATATTGTACGGACATATAATAATTAAAAAAAAAAATACGGGGTATCATGCATTTAACACAATATATTTCCACATATTGCATCATCATTTAAGGACATATTTTTCTGTCTCAATGTTCCTCATTGCTTTTTAAATTTTCACATTTATTTACATAATACAAGGCTAAATTTTACTATCTCAAATATTCCTCATCTTTTTAAATGTTATTTATATTCTCATTTTTTTATATTACAATTTTTTGTCTTTAAAACGTTAAATTAGTCAATTGCCCTTTTATTATTTTTTTATTTTATTTTTTTATTTTATAATTTTTATTTTTTTATTTTATAATTTTTAATGTCCTGTGTGAGGTGTATCTTTCTTTGGATCTCTTGGCTTTTTATTATCTGTTTTTTGTAATGTTTGCGTTATTAGGAGCTAAATTTTGTCATTTTAGGCTTAATGCCGACAAAATTGGATGAAATAACGCATCTTCTATGAATGAACTCACAAGCTCCTCTGATGATTCTGTGAGTCATTCATAGTTTCTTATATTGCATACTGGTTTCATATGTTCATTTCTGGATCATCTTTAAAACTTTATCCATTTCGTCATATATTTGTGATTTCAAATTTATTATATATATATATATATATTTAAACAAGTGATTTTCAATTATTAACCACGTGTTTCATCTATAAATATTTACACAGTGTAAATTTTGTATATAATTGGATTTCCAATAACATGTTCTAAAGGATTTCTTGTTGGTGATTATTTACAAATGAAGAACACAAAATAAAACAATTCGATTTTACTTTTCTTCAAACATAATATATGAAATTATGATGACTTTAAAAATGATATAAATTCAAATTCTTCAACTATGCTCTCCCAATAATAATATCGTGAAACTCGTGGAAAACCTGAAGATTATTCATTACCCTACGAGCTACGCTCGCCAACCCCCGTTTAGACACCGCAAACTCTAAAAGCACGCTAATTTGATCGACTTAAAAAAAATTTCGGAAGAGTAAATTATAATTAAAAAAAACAGCGGCTATCTCCCTGTTAACGGGTTGTTTTCGTCTTTGATTAAATCAGATCAGTGAAACATGAGAAAATAAGCTAGTATAAAATGATTTAAGTAATGTCTTTGTCTCCTGGCATTTTTTAACAACGCTATAAGAAAGTTTTTTTAAATAAGACATTTTGAATGCATCGTTTTAAATCTGAGGTAATTTTCAGAAAAGTTTTCGTTCTCTCTTTAATATTCACGTGAAAATACTTTTGTTGTAAAAAAGAAATATTGTTTGCGCAGTCTTAGAATTCTCAACAATAGTTCAAAAAGATTATCTCAAAATAGAAAATAAATGTCTCGCGCAAATATATTTTAAAATTTAAACTGTTTGGCAATATTATGGTTTGACAATTTTAAATGTGACGTAATTTCCTCCATTTACTACTTTTAACGCAGATTAATGGATTTACTATTTTACAATTTTCTTCCTCTTTTAAAATTCACGTGTAAATATAATTTTTATGACGTATTAATCAATATTTTCTTGCTTTTAATACGTAATCATTTAATTCTCGTTTGAAAGTTTTTTTATGTTTATAATAGTCACCTGTAAATAAATTTTTAATTTGAAGGAAATATTATTTTTTGCGCTGTTTTTAAATTTGGCAACAACTTAAAATAATATCCTTTACTAAAAGATGTAAAAAATATCTCTCGAAATGCTGAAAATTTGAATTTAAAATAGAAATAAAACCTCAAAAAATGAGTCAATTAAAAAAAAAAATAAATAAATACAGTCTGCACAGCGGGAACTATTTATGAATAAAATGATCTAAAAATGATTAAAATCCTATGCATAGTTTTTGCTCCTATAAAATTTTTTTTAACGGAACGATTTTGACCAACTTTAACATTAAATATCTCTTAAAATAATTCTTCGAATGGAAAACTGCCTGCATCAGCGTGTTCATCAAACATTTCTCTATAATACTATCGATTTTCATATTTTTGTATGCAATATTTTTCTTAATGCTAACGGCGAAAGACCCCGGTCACAAAAAATTCAAAATCGGAGCGGCGGTGACAGCGTCAGTTACTTTTTTTTTTAGAACAGAGAGATGCTTACGCATAATATTTTGGCTAAAAAAAAAAAAAAAAAAAAAAAAGATATATGCATATGGATAGCTACATTTTTACTATCACAATAACTTATATTTTTAAAAGATTAAAAAAAAATTTTCATTACTGTAATTCAATGTAAAAATGCATTTTTGCTTTTTATCCGACTGAAAGGAAGGGTTATGTGTTTCACGCGTATCTGGGTATGTGGATTTCTTTATACCCTCGAAACTTTCCTACTGCTGGATGGATTTTAATGAATGAGGTCTCTATCGATTCGTCTAAACCGTCCGATGGTTATAGGCTACGTTTTGATTTTATAAATTCAAAATGGCGACCGTAAAATACAAAATGGCGGTAGAAACGAATTTTTTTTTCTTTTACGCATTACATTGAGTGACATATAATTGAATAGGTCTTTCAAAATGAAGACGATGTTTCATTGACTATTTTACAGTCAGAAGCTCCGTTTAAATATTACACAACCTGGAAGTTGTGTAGGTAGAATCTCTAGCTTTACTGCAACTCTAACCTTCATAGACATCTATAGGCCTCATCAAAACAGTGTTTATAGGAACTAACAATTAAACACAACTTAAAAGTCGTCAATACAAGTAAATAAACAAAAAATAGGTAAGTTATATAAAAAAAAATACTTTCACATTGATGAGAAATAATTAATTAGTTCGCTTTTTCTGCAGTCTTTTTTTTATTTTTAAATTTAATATATTTATTACAATGCATAATTTTAATTTCTAAATACAATTTCTAAAAAGAAATAAATACATAAAAACTTAAGAAATTACAACAAAATTCTCACAATTTTTCTGAATTTTGCAAAAGTTATATTTAAAAAATCCTCCTAATCATATAAATATTTAAAAGGCAAGATTTGTTTGGTCATCAGCCCTGCTCTTTCTACTGAACCGATTTTTATAATTATTTTTTTAATTGAAAGCTGTTCATTTATAGATGTGCCCGTACTCGCTATTTTTTTAAACTTATTTCCTTTTTTATATTTTATTTTTAATTTTATATATTTTTTTGTGAAATCGCCTTAAAATGGTGGCAATCGGATTACTACCATTGTTGCAGAGAAAAGAGAAAATGGAGATTATTTATTTTTATTGATGCCATTTTCTCATAATAATAATAATAATAATAATAATAATAATGACAATTTCATCATATTTACTTATTTTAATTATATTTTACTAATTACGTATACGAATAAAGTTTATTTTTTTCAATATCTTGGAACTGTTGAAGTTTTTTTAAAAAAAATATTATTTTGATAAGTTTAGATTAAAGTAATATTTGCTTTAAGGGTCAGACTAACCAATGTTCGATCGATTTTTTATTGCAATTAATTTTGTAGTTTTATTACTAATCAAATTGTTCTTCTTTAAACATATTCTTTCGTCGAAATTCGACGGGTCCCACCTCGTTTATATATTTAAAAGGCAAAGAGGATCAGACAAGATCAATTTAGGCTGATGTAAGCTTGCGCAATGAGCACTTAAAGAGGTTTTTCTGTCCTTAACCAATATTGGACCGCTGTCCTATAAATAGGACAGCTAATAAAACATTTTTTTTAAAAAATTGATAAGGATTTTTTGGAAGCATTTTGTTATGACGTCTTTAAAATACATAAAAGTACAACATATAAACAAAAAATCAAGTAACCAACTAAAATTTAATTGAAAAAAATCTATTTAAAAAATTCTTTAAGAATTGTGATCTTGTAATCTAGAATTTTACCGTTATTATTATCTTGTTATTGGAGAAATCTTAGAGTATTTTTGTACAACATAAACAGTATTTTAAAAGTAAAATAAAATATTTGCTCATAAAATTAGTTTATGTATGCATTTTATATGTCCTTACTACGTGTCCTACTAATATGTCCTGTTTATAGGACAACTGGTTACTTAAAAAATTAAAAACTTTTTTTCAAAATTTTGCTAGTATCTACTTAATTACACCATATTAATGATATAATTGAAGTTTTAAAATTTTTCAAAAATATTTAATAGGTGTGGTCCAATATGGGTTAAATGGATAGGGAAACCAGTTTTGAACTTGTTTTATTTCAAAGAGTTCGGATCTATGTTCGGATATTTAAGATGTTTCAGCCCCCGTAATACTCGAAACATTTAAAGTTAACCCGACCTGCACCGAAAAAATTTCACCCGACTTGACCCGTACCGGGGTACTTGGTGAAATCCGGTAACCTGACTCGATGCAAAACTGTAATACAAAGGAGCGTTTATACACCAGAAAATACAGTACTTTAGATAAACGTAATGCATATACATGTTTCATTTCATAGGTATCTTATTTCAAACAATTTTCTGCGTACAACTGGACAAGAGGGACATATTCAGGGAGAAATTACACCTTGAATTTTCTTTCTTTTCTAATTTCTGCGCATAACCATCCCATATATTAATTCAAAAAGACAGAATCTGCAATGTCTGTGAGAAAGGTACCTTAAATGATACTTTTACTGTGATATATACTGTTAGGAAAATCATGAAAAGGGTATTGTAATGAAGACGCCGAATAAAACGTGTCTGGAATGCCAAACTAAATACTCCCCAAGGAGTATTATTATATGATATAGAAATGTATTCAAAGAAAGTTTGTTAACAGTAAATTTTCTTCTCATGGTATAATTTTCATTTACACTGAAAGCTCGAAAATTAGTTTAGAAGTGCTTTAGAATAATCTTTTGACAAAGTTAAGAATGTAATGTTCGTAGACTATAAGAAGAATTTTTGAATAACATTCATTTGTGTTATCATAATAATTTGTATTTGTGAAACGTTTCTGTGCAGCTTGGATTAAAAGCTTCGTTGATTAAATATATTTTTTTATATGTTAAAAAAAATGACATTATGACCGAACGCCATAAAAACCTGGGCAAAGGTTGTTCTATATTTAAAAAAAAAAGACATCATGAACGAACGCCATAAAAACCTGGGCATTGATGAAAATTTAATTTTTTATTTTTAACTGTATTACTATTGAACGTTTTTTTTTTTTTTTTTTTTTTTTTTTTTTTTTTTTTTTTTTAATGACATTATGACCAAACGCCATAAAAAGCCTGGGCATTGAGGATTTTTATTTTATTTTTAGTTGTATTACTATTGAAGGTTGTTCCATGTTTAAAAAAAATGACATTATGAACGAACGCCATAAAAACCTGGGCATTATTTTTTTTATTTTTAGTTGCACTGCTTTTGAAGGTTGTCCTTAAAGACTTAACCCTTAAATGCCGGGTGTTGCTTTTTGGCAACATACCCAATTTAGACTTTAAAATACTATTAGAATAATATTGAAGCTATAATGCCTAATGTTGCCAATAAAATACATTCTGAAAATATTATTAAATCGATTTTCAACATGTAGATGGCAACAATTGTGCTGTTCAAGAATAAAGATAGATTTATTTTTTAATTGCTGCTACTTGTTCTTTTTGTTTTGTTTGGAAGCTTGCGAAATACCCTATTTTGTTCTGCAGTGAGCAAGTAAAATTTATTTCTTATTATAGTTCCTAAAATTCTTGTGTATTTAATATTATAGAATTTTTATCAAGGAAAATTATTTTTTCAATTAAAGACCAATTTGCCGATTAGTAACAAACTGTTTTTTAGCCGTAAACCATACTTAAAACAAAATATGATTTTTTAAAGTATTTTTCCCATGATTTATTTAAAAAAGGAAAGCCGAAAAACATTATTACAATGATTTTTGAAAAATCAGGCATTTAAGGGTTTGTACACAAAAGCACTAATGGGCTTATCAGAAATTTCCCCCTCGAATATGTAGCCTAATGGAATGATATTAGATTCTTGTTTTAATGCCATACATGTTAAATCGTTAAGAACTACTCTTAACAATTATTATTCATTTTCAATCCCGGATTAACATTGAGAAAGATATTTAACAACGTTTTGGTAAAAATAAAATTAGATCCTTTTACTTTTCTTGGTGTAGTAAATTTGGAGTAATTTTTCGACTAATTCAGGGAAGACGGGTACGTTTTCGTTACTTACTTAAAATACTTAAAAAAGGCCGAATTTTTCGCCTTTGGCATTTTAATCAAGTTACATTCCATAAACATTGCATTTTGAATCTTTATAATTGAAATTATTATCTTAGTCGCAAGTGGTCGCAGCTAACATTGATTTTTTTTTTTCGAACTAGAATGCAACTTTAAAACTCGCAGACTTTTTGTCGGTTTAATTTTTATAGTTGCGTTTCAAAATACATTAGCCAAGGGGACGCCGGGCTCTTAAAATGTCGAAAATTAAAATAAAAATAACCGGTCAAGTACGAGTATTACTCGCACACAGAGGGAATAAATATATGAATTAGTAACTAGGAACTGCATTACGCAAATATATCATTAGAAGTTGTTATCTAGGCTTTAAAAGCCGATGGCGCATGCAGTAACGCCGCCCGTGTCTTTATCTACGTCCAAATTGTATGTGTCTTTAAGGGTTAATATCTCGAGTTAATTTTTTTTAAATCATTATCAACGATCTTTTTATAATTCTTTGGCAATAGGTACCTCCAACGCTCCTCAACTACTTTGCTGAACGTCCACAAATTGAATTTTATGTGTAACAGAAAAATCCGATTTTCTCAAAAATCATGTGACTTAGGGTAATTGCTATGGTTTTCCTGAAAGGTTTAAATAACTTATTCTACCCCTAATTTTTTCATGATTTTAGTTTCAGTAGACAAGGAAATAGGAAAGAGGGGAGGGACATATTTTTGCACTACACATTTGACGATATCTCTGATAATATAATACCTAAAATTGAAAGAAATGTATTTTTGAATTCGGCGTTACGAAAGCTTTCACATGATACCCAACACGATATACAAAGAAAAGATTTTAACTTTAAGTACCTTAATTACCCCCTCTACATTTTTCCTAAATATATTTGTGAATGATTGATAATCTGTAAATATGTGGGTTAATTGCCTTTATTACTTCAGTCAATTGGAATTTTCCACGTTCCATAGTTTGTGAGTAATATGGTTGTGACAGACGGACAGACAGACAGAGGAGTGATCTTATAATGGTTCTGTTTTAACTTTTTAAGTACGGAACCCTAAAAATTGATAATTTTTGTTATTTTATTTCGTAAAAAGTATACATAAAAAATGGTAGTAATGGATACACGTTTCTTTTCTTTTCTTTTATTTCTTTTCTTTTCTTTTTTTTTTCTTTTGTTCTTCAGATCATGATAGGGAAAATTAGTTTTTCTAGGTGTTTTATAGCTTGTAGAGCAGAAAATTAGATTCGGAGGTTTTGCGCACTGTTTACAAAAGAATTTTTGAGTGTAAACTATTTTTTTAAAAAAAATCTACTTATACTCGAGTGTCTTGTGTTTACACGGAATCTAAAAAATTGTTTATTTATAGAATTTTTATGTTTAAAAATAAAATCTCTTACTTATATAAAAATTTTAAAAAATTAGCAAAATAACACCACTAAAAGAAAAAAAAAACGTTTACTTTATAGAGCGTACCATACATTATATATCCTGAAAATGTCACGAAAAAATATTGAAAAGTTTTTTTAACTACCTTATGCTCAATGTTCCAAAATTACATTCTTAGAAACATTTTTAAAGTTCTCTCTTTGAAAATTTTCCCTTTGTTAACAACAATTAAGAGTTTAATTCTTTTTCTGTTAAAGTATTCAAAAACGATTACTCTTCCCTCGAAGAAGTTTCGGTATTATGGAATACCGTTTTATTTTATTTGTAAGTCAACATAAAAAAAAAAAAAATTGAGATACATTAAAAGTTAGTAAACAGTAAACTTTGACTATTTATTAACACATTTTTAATACGTTTAAAGTAAAAGAAGAAAATACTTATGAATGTTTAGTTTAAAAAAAAATCCCAGTCGGCTCGGCCTACAGACGCAGGTAGATTTCAAAGTCAAGTACTAATTTCACCAACGAAAACTAAATCAAGATTAGATATTAACACAGTTAACAATTTTATCTGGCAGTTTTTGACGAGTTTTTAATTTCATTTTCCCGTAAGAGCTGGTATTATCAGAATGGTATTAATACGATAATTTTTCACTTTTTCCGCTTTTTATCGCTAAGATAACAATAAAATAGTTTTTAGTCAAACCAACCTCACTAAAATATAGCAATTAGCATGAGGCTTGATTATGGAAGTTATGGGATTTTGGAGGTTTTCACAAAATCCCTCCCTACTTCCACCCCCTTGGGCCGATTTTGCTCGTTTGCGATCCCCGCCGAGATATTAACCATCTCTAATTTTTTGTGAGTTTGAAGATGATTCGTACGTAATTGCGACTTTTATCGTGCGGACAAAATTTAGTACATACATACATATATATATATATATATATATATATATATATATATATATATATATATATATATATATATATATATATATATATATATATATATATATATATATATAAACATTTTTTAGGTGGGGTTTGTTTTGGGTTCCTGGGTCATATAATGAAAAGTTATGAAGGAATTTTTCAAAAGTCGCACCATGGTAACGACTGCATTTGATAGTATTTCTTATGAAATCTACCTAAACAGTTATACTTTTCGCGTAATAGCAACCAGTTGGTTAATTTGGAATGAGTTCATTAGGAATATTAAAATTGCAAGGAAAGCCACGATTTAAAAGAATAGCCAAAATTATTTAATGAGTAAACCTTAGTACATCATCTATAAATCTTTAGATTCTTTGAAAAATTGTTTTAATGTTTAGACTCGTCTTAAAACAGTTGCGTAGGTGATATTCCATATTACCCGAATCACCAACTTAAAAAACATAACCTCTTCGCTCGTCAACAAGTTAGCATAGAGGAAAACTGACTAACACAGCAATAAATATACCTATTTAAGTTTATACTGAGTTTGGTCAAAATCACTGACAATGAGATTTTATATCTAATACGAATTTTGTAAAATTTGGGGAAAAATGTGCAAATATTGTGAATAAGATTTTATTTCACCGTGTCACTCCAACAACTGGTATCCAAACAGAACGGAGCACGATGGGAGTACTAGGGAGTCGTATTGCAATTTTACGCTTCACTGCAACACCGTATGGGCCAGATATTGAATTATTCCGTATTGTCCGACTATTCCATAATACCCAAACTTCCTCTCTCTATATATTTTCAAAAATTGAAGATTTCTAAGACCCTTTAATAGTAAGTGTATATTTATATTTCATATTTTGTTATTAATCATATCTTTAAAATAACGGCTCACTTTGAGCTAATATAATATTTTGTTTGTAATCAAGTTCAGTAAGTCATTGCTTGAAATATTTACGAGTTTTGAATGGATGTATTTTTGCATTTCATATTCTTATAACCATTTCTAAAATAGCGATAACCCTTAAAATAACCCTTTTTATTACATATGAAATCCAAGTACCACTATTTTAGAAAAATATTTACGAGTTTTCAATGAATTTCCCCTTATTTGGTATTTTTATACGGTCATATCTGAAATCGATTCACTTCTAAAATTAGCATTAACGTGTTTTTGTTGCACGAAATTTTCGTATTATCACGTGAAAGGACAAGTATATCGGACAATTCTTAATATAAGGAATATATTTTTTTCATTTCATCCTGCTTATCAACAGCATGCTGATAGCAATTTATCTGTCTGTATCTACTGTAATTTGAAGCAGCTTCTCATCTGCATTTTAATTAATATACTTTTAGTCATTTCCACCTACTTGTCAACAGAATCAGCATCGTGCGAAAAGAAAACTGCACCCGGGGCAAAGTTTCAATTTGGTGCCCCACATACACACTTTTTTTGTGACATATGTCGCAAAATTGAAAAATGCAAAAAAGAAATTAATTTTATTGAATACATATTTCGCATTTATTTTGGAACTTTATGTTTAATTTTAATTTAGTAACTCCAACCAACTAAATCACATAAGAGAAAATTGCACTTATATTTTGTCAAAGGGGATCTGGGAAATTAGTGTAGAAAAATGTATCTAACAGTACAGTATAACAGTTTGCAACCCTTTTGTATTTTCAGAAGGAAACCCCATACTATTTTGATAATATATGTTTCTGTCACAAGCACAGAAAGAAAATTACAGACTGAGGAAAGAGAATAAGACAAAGACCGAAAACAAGTTTTGAAAAGAAAGAAGTCCTTATTCATAAATTTGTATTGAGTGTAAGGTAAGGGACAATAAGACAAACATTGAAACGAAGAATGAACGTTCTTTCATTTGGATAAAAATTCACAATATGTAAATATATATATATATTTTTTTTTTCAAAAAAGAAGAAAAAAACTAGGTTTGTAGTATAATTTAGCGCCCCCTTAATTTTCGCGCCCGGGCAAACAACCCCCTTTGCCCCCCGCTTTGCACGGCCCTGAACAGAATGCTGGTGACAGTTTATCTTTCTGTATTTAGTGTAATTTGAAGCTGCATCTTATCTGCTTTTAATTATATAATTTTATCTAGATAGATCCTAATTGACCTTAGATTCCATTATTAAAATAGAATTTTATACTAATAACAATGAGCACTTGAAAATAAGAAAAATATATTCATTTTTTACACTGGTATTTATAAATTGAGAGACAAACACAAAATGATAATTTTTGAACATAAAAGTAACTTGTAAGAGGTCAAAGAACCTAATATAAACGGCAGGCATAGCAGATAGTTACCCAAAGGGACGTCACTGTGGCATTCAAAACAGTCAAAAGATGCACAGTCGCTACGTTGAACCAAAAGTGTGATACATTTTATTCTTCTCATTCAATTCTTAAGCTATAGTCAGTTGACGACTTCATTGTGAAGTCACCGTGATTGTTGCTTTGTAATGAATTACCAGCTGATGTTACGACGAGGTCAGTTTGTTTTCATGTGCCCATCGTTTAGAGACTATATTGTAACGGCATCACGTCTGATAGTGACTGACCACTAGAGTGTCCAAACGACGGCACATGAGACTCTTCAGGTAACTTCATTGTGATGTGACTTGGTAAAATGGCACAATGCAACTGCCATGAAGACTTCCCCTCCCACTGGACGATCCAAATGAGATGATCAGATGAGAGATGACTTTATTGTAACGTTACCTGACTCGTCACAAAGATACTGGTCACGACGATTTCAATGTGAAGTCACCAGGTTGGCAGCTACTCTCAAGTAATAATGAGACGACTAAAAGATATCAGATTGTGGTTCATTCTAGTGACTCTGATACTTTTGATCATTTGTGACACCACATTGACCGGCTGTGCTATTAGGATAATGCGTAAAACTGACAAAAATAAAAGAAAATAAAATAAAATCGACCAAATGACGACTATTTGCAAGTAATAATGAGACGAATAAAATATACCAGATTTTGGTTCATTCTAATGACTGTGACACTTTTAATCATTTGTGACGTGAAAGTGACGTCACATCGACTACCATTTATTAGCGTTGTATCTAAACTCGACAAAAATATTTTCTACCAAATAACGGTTACTCGCAAGTAATAAGGAGACGAATAAAAGATAAGAGATTTTGGTTCATTCTGTGACATTCTAATTTATTTACCAAATGACGGTTATTCGCAAGTAATAATGAGACGATTAAAAGAAATCAGATTTTGGATCATTCTAGTTACTGTGACACTTTTGATCATTTGTGATGTTACAGTGTCACATCGACTGGCTGTGCTATTAGGGCAGTACCTCAATCCGATAAAAGAATTCCATTGACCCGTAAACCCGCCTCCGTTACCAACCCTAACTCAACCCGATCTAAAACGCGAAATCTAAGAAAATTAATTTATAATTTAATAAAATTATGAAAAAGTATTCTACAGTTATATTTTCTAATATCAATTTTATCTTTTATGAAGAAAAACTAATACATATAGACACATTCACATTGAAATATGTACTTTTTCTTCTGAAACAATATTTTGAACTGTCTTTTGGAAAAATTGAGTTAATCCGAACCCGACCGGCAAGGATCAAAACTCAAATCGAAACCCACCCAAACCTGAAACAATTAGAGTCAATCCGACCAGAGCCGATGCAAGACTCTAATCAAAGTTCGTTACCTGGGTTAAAGCACAGCGTTCCTCACGTTCTTAAACACAAGTCATTGTTTTTACTTGAAATCGATGTTGGTTTTCTCTCGAAAAGTGCGCATATTCTTATAAGCTAATTTCACGTGCCATGAACATGTTCACTATCTAATCATTAGTTAAATCTTTAACAAAGTTCCTTCTTTATAATCAAAACAACGTATCTTCACTAATTGCACCACTTTTGGAAATTGTGTTTTACCTTTTTATCTCTAAACAATTATATGCGCATTGTGTTATCCACTAATTAAATTTGATTACAATTATTTGTTGCAAGGTTAAGAAGATTCAATATTTGTAATGTATTTCCAGCATGCTATTTTAAAATCTAAAAGTGCGTATTTCCTTATCATACAGCACGATAGTGCTGTATAGTAGAGCTCAGCCGCATCTTTTACGTTTTGAAACATGATGAAAAGACAACAACTCAATTACAATCCAAACCAGAAAACATTCAGTGATGAATAATGGCTTGTTGGAAAGCTCTTAATTTAGCGATGTGCCTTTCGAAGGTCGGGTCAAAAAATATCCAATATGAAGGAAATGACACCCATTTAAACTTTACATAGCGTTCCATAATTTAACAATATAGAAATATCTCCTTCAATCTACCTTTCCTGTTGCCACATCCTAAAGAGCGGCACAATAAAAAAAAAAAAAAAAAGAATTTTAAATAATAAATCAGATTTTCTCACTATATTTTTGCATTTTTCAAATCGACGCCATTCTAATCAGAAAATGAAAATTTTTCTTATATATATGTATAAACTTTAACTAAACACGTGTTAAAATGACGTAGTATCTTAATTTGAATGTTTTTAATGCTTAAAAATCTATTTCAATACAGGAGTTTTAATTTCAAGAAAACAATTTAGGAAAAGATAATAATAAAAAAAATCGTTTGCTAGGTATGACGTCAATTTCTGTTTATTAAATGACATAACTTTGTAATGATGTTTTATTCTGAAAAGAGACTCCTGATATTCTGAAATTAATCCTTATTATTATCATCCCTAAAGTGAAAGTAATTTTTAAGTCATACGAAAGAAATTTTCGGTAAATGCTAGTTCATTTGGTTGTATTTTTTGCATTTTCCTGCATATTGTCTAGAAAATCGTATACTCCTATTGCACGCGCCAAAGAAAACATGCATTTTAATTTTAAAAGAAACACTTTACTATAATTACGTCATTATAGCGCCAAATGTAATTCAATTTCGCGAGTTTAAAAAAAATAATAATATTGTTGGACCGAAAGTAATAGTCTAAGACAGGGACGACGAAGCTATGGCACGCGTGCCATAAGTGGAACGCTGCAGATTATTTTTGGCACGACATAGATTTAAGTTTTATACCAAAATATAGTAGAATTTCACAAAATGCATTAATTAATATAGATGTTCTCTGTGCTACTTGAATCCGATTAGTTCGATTGGTGTGGTTGTCACACAGATTGAAGAAATTGAAATGTAACTTAATTTATCCGAATCTAGCTCAATATTGGCTCAGAAAATTTTGAGAATTAGAAGATTATCGCTAAATAAAAATTAAAAGTGTAATAAGCAAAAATGCTGATTGTAAAATTATAACAACATGGAATTCAATTCCAGACACTAAAAGCTGTAGTTTCTGGTGCTTGCTATTTTGACAATTTTTTCTGCAAGACATTATTTTCGTAAAAAAAAAAAAAAAAAAAAAAAAAATGAAAAATGAAAAATTCAACTAAAAACGTCTTGTCAAGTGAGTGCAATTAAACTTGCATTCTATCGAAAATAATTAAGTACGAAGCGGATATAAATTATTTGGCATTTAATATGAGACAACAGAAATAATATTTTTAAAATAAATTTCTACAGTGTAACATCAAATATTACCTGCATTTTTTTAATGCTAAAAACAAAATTTTAAGTAGTTTTGATTCATTATTATTTGATCCATTAAATTTTTTTACTGTTGGCACGTCATGATCACGTAAAGTATATTTTTGGGGAAATTTGGCACGCGGATGTGAAAAGGTTCGCCATACCTGATCTAAGAGCTAGCAACGTTTTCGTCACTTGATTTTAGCAAGGCTCATTTGTCTATATACTCTTCCGTTTTATGGTGTAGTGCGTACAGTCCCTCAAAAAGGTAGCTGAATCAGCTGCCAATTTCAAAATCCTTTCATTTACGAATTTCAAAAGCAAGGTTAAAAAAAACCCTTAATATTTACATAATGTAAAGAAATCTTTAATACTTATATGTTACGGGTTTTTTTTTTTTTTCCTTTCAAAGATTTAGGAAATGGTCTTTTTTGGGGTAGCCGTTGAAACGATCATTATACAGTTTTTGATATTTAAATTAATTTCTAGTGGATAGCAACTAAAAATATTATTATATTTTCTGTTTTTTTTAAAAACTCATTTCTAAAGATTGCGTTATATGAAACGTTTTTAGAAGATTTACGAGCCCTCAGGAAATAACGTAAACTAAAAAAAACACGCTATTCTAGGCAAAAACACACTTCATTTTTTTTTTAAACCTATTGCACACTTTTTTTTCCAGGATACCAAAAAAACTTTAGCTCTGTCTATTTATACAAAATTTTTAGCCCACGCACAACCATAAACAAAAATAATTTTAAATCATAATATTTTTTCCTTTAAAAAAATATTATGATTTAAAATTATTTTTTCCTTTTTTTTTATTTAATAGTCATAACTTCTTTATACGAAACAGGTGTTTAAATAATTTTTTTATGTAAATCACGTACAAAAGAGATTTATTAATGCGGAAAAAATTATTTAAACACCTGTTTCGTAGAAGGAAGTTATGAATATTAATGATCTTTAATTATCCGTGGGTTTTTATGAATTTTTTTTCCGCATTTATAAATAAATATGATTGAACAATTTGTGATTTACATAAAAAAAAATTAAAGTTATTTAATTCTAAAAAAAAAAAAAAAAAAAAAAAAAAAAAAAAAAAAAAAAAAAAATTTAATGTAAATTACAAACTGTTCATTATCTCATCAACTATTGATCCTACAGCTTCTAAAAACACAGCTATGGTTGTTTGTCATTCTTTGCGCATTTTTTCAAAGGATTATTATTATATGCTAATATCAGTTATCTCTATTGAATTAATGCCTTTTTTTAGAGGTCATTCGACGTACTTGAATCCGTTGAGTTGAGCATTTCAAAATATTTATTTTTTGGTTGGAAAGTGTTACATAATCGGCTAGCATGATTTTTTATTTCTGAACATTATTTACTATATTTAGTTATCTGTTGACTACGTTAAAATTTAAATTTATTCAAAAAATAAATATTTTAGCTGGAAAGTGTTACATAATCGGCTAGCATGATTTTTTATTTCTGAACATTATTTACTATTTAGGTATCGGTTGACTATGTTAAAATTTAAATTTATTCAAAAAATAAATATTTTAGTTGGAAAGTGTTACATAATCGGCTAGCATAATTTTTTATATCTGTTACTATTTAGTTATCGGTTGACTATGTTAAAATTTAAATTTATTCAAAAAAAATAAATATTTTGGTTGGAAAGTGTTACATAATCGATTAGCAAGATTTTTATTTCTGAACAATATTCACTAATTAGTTATCGGTTGACTATGTTAAAATTTAAATTTATTAAAAAAAATAAATATTTTGGTTGGAAAGTGTTATATAATCGGCTAACAAGATTTTTATTTCGTAACATCATTTACTGTTATCTATCGGTTGAATATGTTATATTATCTATTGGTTGACTATGTTAAAATTTAAATTTATTCAAAATATAGATATTTTGGCTGGAAAGTGTTACATAATAGGCTAGTATGATTTTTATTTCTTAACATCATTTACTATTATCTATCCATTGACTATGATATATTATCTATCGGTCGACTATGTTAAAATTTAAATTTAATCAAAAATAAATATTTTGAGATTTTTAGTTGCTTTCTGTACACCAAAGGGTTAAGTCTTTTGAATCAGGAAGCTATGCAATCTTCTGAGGGATATCGAATCTTGCCATTTTTAGTTTTTTTTTTTTCATTTAAATTCTTAAAAAGGATTTAAAAGTAACTGTAAAATTTAGATTTCTAGTTTGTGTCTGTACTCCAAAGGGTTAACTGAGTTGAAAGCGGATGCTATGAAATGTTTATACAGCTGCCTAATCTCTCCAAATATATCCTTTTTTTACTTGTGCGTATTTAAACTTTTCTGAAAATGAACGTATAGTTTTGAGATGATTTCAGGTTGCTTTCTGTACGCCAAAGGGTTAGCGCTTTTGAATCAGGAGGTTATGAAATATTTTGAGGGATATCGAATCTCGCCATTTTTAGTATTTTTTTTTCATTTAAATTCTTAAAAGGGTTTAAAAGTAACTGTAAAATTTAGATTACTAGTTTGTGTCTGTACGCCAAAGGGTTAACTGATTTGAAACAGGATGCTATGAAATGTTTATAGAGGTGCCTAATCTCTCCAAATATATCTTTTTTTTACATGTGCATATTTAAACTTTTTGAAAATGAACGTATAGTTTTGAGATGATTTTTGGTTGCTTTCTGTACACCAAAGGGTTAAGTCTTTTGAATCAGGAAGCTATGAAATCTTCTGAGGGATATCGATTCTCGCCATTTTTAGTAATTTTTTTTTCATTTTAAGAATTTAAATTTAAAAAAAAAAGTAACTGTAAAATTTGGATTTCTAGTTTGTGTCTGTACGCCAAAGGGTTAACTGATTTGAAACCGGATGCTATGAAATGTTTATAGAGGAGTCTAATTGCTCCAAATATATCTTTTTTTTTTAAATTTTTAGAATTTAGATGTAAAAAATGTAACTGTAAAATTTATATTACTAGTTTATGTCTGTACGCCAAAGGGTTAACTGATTTGAAACGGGATGTTATGAAATGTTTATATAGCTACCTAATAGCTCCAATTATATCCTTTTTTTTACTTGTACGTATTTAAACTTTTTGAAAATGAACGTATAGTTTTGAGAGGATTTCATGTTGTTTTCTGTACGCCAAAGGGTTAACGCTTTTAAATCAGGAAGCTATGAAATCTTCTGAGGGATATTGAATTTTGCCCTTTTTAGTAATTTTTTTTTTCATTTTAAGAATTTAGATGTAAAAAAGTAGCTGTAAACTTTAGATTTCTAGTTTGTGTCTGTACGCCAAAGGGTTAACTGATTTGAAACCGGATGCTATGAAATGTTTATAGAGGTGTCTAATCTCTCCAATTATATCCTTTTTTTACTGGTAAATAATTTATTCCATAACATCAAAAAAATTAAGCTTTGATTATTTATAAAAAAAACATTATAATCTATGCACAACAATAAACGAAAATAATTTTAAATTATAATATTGTTTTCTTAAAGAAAATTATTATATAAATTGTTTAATATATATATATATATATATATATATATATATATATATTTAATAATAACAATTTTCTTTAAGAAAATAATTGATGAAAAGAGTTTCATAATTAATGTTAAAAATTTCCTGTCTTAAATTTAAATTTCACAAATTAATTTTTTTTTGTAATTCACCCCAAGTTTGTAATATTATAGTTAATTACAATTTGTTTTTTACCTCAGCAACTATTGCTGCTACAGCTTCGAAAAACATACTGCACATATTTTTTAGGATTATTTTGACAAATTTTGAATTAACCTACCTATATTGAAACCCATTTACAGACAATTTTAACAAATATTGCTATTTTCAGGTTAAATATAATCAAAATTTAAAAAAATGTTGGAAAATGTTTCATAATCCATCCGCGAGTTTTGATTTTTTTCTTCCTAAATCTTTTTTATACTGTATACATTGATATAACATCTTATTATTTAAATATAATCAAATTTTAAAAAATATTGGAAAATGTTTCATAATCCATCGGCAAGTTTTAATTTTGTTCTTCTTAAATCTTTTTTATACATTATGCATTGATATAACATTTTATTATTTAAATATAACCAAATTTTAAAAAATGTTGGAAAATGTTTTATAATCCATCGGCAAGTTTTAATTTTTTTCTTCTTAAATCTTTTTTTATACTGTATGCATTGATATAACATCTTATTATTTAAATATAATCAAATTTAAAAAAAAAATGTTGGAAAATGTTTCATAATCCATTCTCGAGTTTTGATTTTTTTTTCTTCTTAAACATTTTTTATACTTTATGCATTGATATAACATCTTATTATTTAAATATAATCAAATTTTAAAAAATGTTGGAAAATGTTTCATAATCCATCCGCGAGTTATGCTTTTTCTTTGTTAAATGTTTTTTATACTGTATACATTGATATAACATCTTATTATTTAAATATAAACAAATTAAAAAAAAAAATGTTGGAAAATGTTTCATAATCCATCCGCGAGTTTTGATTTTTTCTTTGTTAAATCTTTTTTATACTGTATACATTGATATAACGTCTTATTATTTAAATATAACCAAATTTTAAAAAATGTTGGAAAATGTTTCATAAACCATCCGCGAATTTTGATTTTTTTTCTTCTTAAATGTTTTTTATACTGTATGCATTGATATAACATCTTATTGGTTAAATACAATCATATTTAAAAAAGTCCTTCCGGCCAGTGCCGGGAGGAAGAGGTAGCTTTCATAATCCTTATTTAAAAAAAGCCAACTTATATCATGCAAACACACGAAGCTCAATTTAGTGGAAACCGAATATAGGAGTTTCAATACTAATTTTTATCAATATAATGAATGAGAACTTCGCGAAATTAGTCAGCTTTATCCAAGCTGCTTTTCTTTAAAGTTACTTATATTTGGCTGCCAAATTCGGCAATTTCTTAAAGTGCCTGTCATTTTAAGACAACATGGTGGATGAGGCTAAGCAGTGAACTTGGTCGAGACCTTAGTAATTGCTGTGCACATGCTCACTCACATCGGAATCGGTTAATATATAAGGAGTGCTGTCGCATGCAAAAAATCAGATTTTTCAAAATGTCACCCACAATAGAAATTGAAACTGCTATATCTGAGATATTTTTTAAGGTAAAGACAAACAAAAAATGCTCCTGAATCCTTATATCAAGATCAAATACTTAAGAAAGAAACCTTTTTCAATTTCTAATTTTTTTGCACCTCACTTTAAATATATATATTTTTTTTAATTTAATGGCCGCCATTTTGAAACAAGATGGCTGATGAATCTGGCCAGCGAACTTGGTCGAGGTGTTGATGTATACTATCCACATGCCTTCTTACATCGAAATAGGCGAATACGTGTGTTATTGCGTGACAAATACAAGATCGTTTCAAAATGTTAGCCATGCTAGAAAATCAAAGTGCTATAAATCAACCATTTTTTAAGATATCAACAAAAGAACAAATTTTCAGAAACAAAAACTGCTCCGGAATCTTTGTATCAAGTCCAAACACATAAAAAAAATCTTTTTCATTTTCCAATTTTTTAATACCTCATTTTGAATTTTAAATTTAATTTTTTTTAAATGGCAACCCTTTTGAAACAAGATGGCGAATGAAGCTGGCCAACGAACTCGGTCGAGACATTGGTATGTACTATGTACAGACCAAGTTACATCCAAATAGGTTCATAAATACGCCTGTTATCGCGTGACAAAAATCAGGTCGTTTTAAAATGTCAGCCACAAGAGAAATTCAAAATGCTATTACTCAGCCATTTTTTTTTAGATATAGACGAAAGAAAAACTGTTCCGGAATCTTTGTATTAAGGTCAAACACATACAAAAAAATCTTTTTCATTTTCCAATTTTTTGGTATCTCATTTAAATTTTTTTATTTTTAAATTTTTTTAAATAGTCGTCATTTTGAAACAAGATGGCGGATGAAGCTGGCCAACGAACTCTGTCGAGATATTTGTATGTACTATGTACACACCAAGGTACATCCAAGTCGGTTCATAAATACGCCTGTTATTACGTGAGAAAAATCAGGTCGTTTCAAAATGTCAGCCACGCTAGAAATTCAAAATGCTATAACTCAGCCATTTCTTAAGATATAGACGAAACAAAAACTGCTCCCGAATCTTTTTATCAAGGTCAAACACATAAGAAGAAAATATTTTTTCAATTTTCAATTTTTGGTACCACATTTCAAATTTAAATTTTTCTTAAAAATTTAAATGGCCGCCATTTTTAAACAAGATGGCGGGTGAAGCTGGCCAACGAACCCGGTCGAGACATTGGTATGTACTATGTATAAACGAAGTTACATCCAAATCGGTTCATAAATACGCCTTTTATCGCGTGACAAAATTCAGGACGTTTCAAAATGTCAGCCACGCTAGAAATTCAAAATGCTATAACTCAGCCATTTTTTAAGATATAGACGAAACAAAAACTGCTCCGAAATCTTTGTATAAAGGTCAAATACATAAGAAAAAAATATTTTTCCATTTTCAATTTTTTGGTACCACATTTCAAATTTTAAATTTTTAAAAATTTTTTAAATGGCCGCCATTTTGAAACAAAATGGCGGATGAAGCTGACCAACGAACTCGGTCGAGAGATTGGTATGTACTATGTACACACCGAATTACATCCAAATCGGTTCATAAATACGCCTTGTATCGCGTGACAAAATTCAGGACGTTTCAAAATGTCAGCCACGCTAGAAATTCAAAATGCTATAACTCAGCCATTTTTTAAGATATAGACGAAACAAAAACTGCTCCGGAATCTTTGTATAAAGGTCAAATACATAAGAAAAAAATATTTTTCCATTTTTAATTTTTTGGTACCACATTTCAAGTTTTAATTTTTTTTTTAAATTTTAAATGGCCGCCATTTTGAAACAAAACGGCGGATGAAGCTGGCCAACGAACTCGGTCGAGACATTGGTATGTACTATGTACATACCGAATTACATCGAAATCGGTTCATAATTACGGGAGTTACGGTGTGACATAGGTCAGATATATATATATATATATATATATATATATCAATTTTGAACGGAGGGTGGTTTCGGGGTCTGGGGGTCATGATCGATGAAAATATACCAAAATTTTTTGAAATCGCTTTCCTCCGAACGGCTGCAATAGGTAGCTTTTTTGTAAAGAAAGCTACCTAAAAATGTTGGAAAGTGTGCAATACGCAAGTCATGATTTTTCTTTATTACATTTTTTTTTTCTAATTTATAATGGCAAAAATAAAATGTAATCAAAAAGTACTTTCAAATGATATACTACTCAAAAAATGAATTTTTTTTAGGCCTCCCTATGATTAATCCCCCCAATGGCGAATATCGGAAAATGAAAATAACCATTTTCTAAGCGGGGAAAAGTTAGCCTACATGAATAAATTATAAGTTACGATAGCTCAATTAGGGCCCAAATTATAAGCAAATGAAATTTTGAGGTACCAAAACCGTCCTAGAGTAATGGAAAGTGAAAAATTTTACAATTTTCAGTTATTTCATGTAGTAAACTTTCAAATGATATCCAACATGCCCGAATAGGGATAATTAAAAAAAAAAAAAAATCATTTTTTTAGGCCTCCCTATGATTAATCACCGCTATGGCGAATATCGGAAAATGAAAATAGCCATTTTCTAAGCGGGGAAAAGTTAGCCTACATGAATAAATTATAAGTTACGATAGCTCAATTAGGGCCCTAATTATAAGCAAATGAAATTTTGAGGTACCAAAACCGTCCTAGAGTAATGGAAAGTGAAAAATTTTACAATTTTCAGTTATTTCATGTAGTAACCTTTCAAATGATATCCAACATGCCCGAATAGGAATAATTAAAAAAAAAAAACTCATTTTGTTAGGCCTCCCTATGATTAATCCCCCCTATGGCGAATATCGGAAAAAGAAAATAGCCATTTTCTAAGCGGGGAAAAGTTAGCCTACATGAATAAATTATAAGTTACGATAGCTCAGTTAGGGCCCTAATTATAAGCAAATGAAATTTTGAGGTGCCAAAACCGTCCTAGAGTAATGGAAAGTGAAAAATTTTACAATTTTCAGTTATTTCATGTAGTAACCTTTCAAATGATATCCAACATGCCCGAATAGGAATAATTAAAAAAAAAATTCATTTTTTTAGGCCTCCCTATGATTAATCCCCCGTATGGCGGATATCGGAAAATGAAAATAGCCATTTTCTAAGCGAGGAAAAGTTAGCCTACATGAATAAATTATAAGTTACGATAGCTCAATCAGGGCCCTAATTATAAGCAAATGAAATTTTGAGGTACCAAAACCGTCCTAGAGTAATGGAAAGTGAAAAATTTTACAATTTTCAGTTATTTCATTTATTTCATTACGTTTCAACTAACGCAATCTTTAGAAATGAGTTTTTTAAAAAACTGAAACTATAATAATATTTTTAGTTGCTATCCACTAGAAATTAATTTAAATATCAAAAACTGTATAATGATCGTTTCAACGGCTACCCCAAAAAAGACCATTTCCTAAATCTTTGAAAGGAAAAAAAAAACCCGTAACATGTATGTATTAAAGATTTCTTTACATTATGTAAATATTAAGGGTTTTTTTAACCTTGCGTTTGAAATTTGTAAATGAAAGGATTTTGAAATTGGCAGCTTATTCAGCTACCTTTTTGAGGGACTGTATGTGGATGATCTGGCTGACGGGAGACGCTGCGTTTACCTGCAGGCGAAGGAGTTATGCAGGTGAAAAGAAAAATCAAAATTACGTCCTTTTAGCAAGGCTATACGCTCTTCCGTTTTATGGTGTAGTATGTATGCGGACGGTCTGGTTTTCGGGAGACGTTGCGTTTACCTGCAGGAGAAGGGGTTATGCAGGTGAAAAAAAAATCAAAATTACGTCCTTTTAGCAAGGCTCATATTTCTATATGCTCTTCGTTTTATGGTGTAGTGTGTATGCGGACGGTCTGGATGGCGGGAGACGTTGCGTTTGCCTACGGGAGAAGGGGTTATGCAGGTGAAAAAGCTCCAAAATTACGTCATGAAACACTTCTGACATTTCCTTATACCTTTCAAGGCCAAGGTTGAGAAAGGTTGTATGAAGGAATGTTTTTACTTTGTTGGCTAGAAAAGTAGAAATATGGCTTTTGGGATTAAATAATCCCGCGCGTGTACATACGTTACATTTTTATATGTTCATTCTTACGGGATAACACACACTAAAATAAACAAATCGTTGCATATTTTCTAAGGGAAAAAATCGCCATTTTTACAGAAACTGTTATAAAATCGAAAAATAAATATGAAACGCTTGATTTTTTCCTAAAAAGAAGTAGTACTGATGCATTTAACAATATAGAGTAGTAGACTTGTTTTTAAAACGCATTTAGCCAAAAATATAATGGGAGACAAAATGAGGTGAGATTTGCTCCACGTGTGTTAACGTTACAAAAATAGGTGCGTGCGCTTAGGGTTCAGTTAATTATGCCCTAAACGACGTCCGGTAACATGCGCCAATTATCTGTAGGCTCAATTATATAAGTTACCCGTACGAAATACGCAAATTGTTAATAGACTCGTTTACGTAATTTATCTCCTTAATGAATGCATACTTTACAAAGGATGCCTACTTTCTAATTTTCCTGATTTTTTGATTAATGGTGACAGTTAGATGTAAATATGTTAATCATTATCGCGATGTTTTAGTTTGACCTCCGAAATATCATTATAAATATCCAATATTAGTAATATTTCTGATATTATTTTCATGTGTATTGTATAATATTTTCAATCACCTTTGATAATTTTTCTGAATTCAGTCGTTTTCAGATTTTTTAATTTTAAATTCCCATTAAGTCAAAAAAAAAAAAAAATTCCCCTTTTATAGTTTTTTTTGCAGTTTTAATTCATTTCTTATGACTGTTTCTTACCCTAGCTTTTTGTGTGTTTGAGACGTTGGCCTAAGATACTGCATAGTCCTTTAAACCAGAGGAGCGTAGGTACATAGCAGAAAAATTCAAGAGATCACACTATGTATAAAACTTAGTCTAAGGACTAGTCTGGCGGTCAGTCCTGAGTAAAGTATAGGTCAATATCCCATTATGGAGTTTAGCAATAAGTAAGGGGTCATCAGAGCTCTTGAAATACACTGGTGAAACAATGTTTCTGTTAGTTTTTGATTGGGATAATTGGTTGGGCCGGTTAATTGGGATCATTGGTTGGTTAGTTGGGGCGGTTGTTTGGTTAGTTGAAGTTGGTTGATTAAGTTCCTGAAAGGATCTGAAAAAGATGTGAAATGATATAAAAAACTGGTGGAACCAGAGAGAAAAGTAAAGCTCGATCTAAAAAAGTTACAGTAAAAAATTGTCAAATAGTTTCAGTTTAAAAAAAGTAAGTAGTGCGTAGAAAAGTAATGGAATCAGATTATCTGTAAAGCTCATGAAATTACCCAAATTTTTGTTGACAGCTGAAAATGTGGACTGAGCTTTACTGGTGCCTTATATTCGAAATCATATTATTCACTCAAAATGAGTAACTGGTATAGTAGACAGAATGTGTAGTAATGTGCAAAAAAATTCTCGACCAGAATTGTGGACATGATTGCATCAAGTCAATCTAAACTCCCCAAAGCTAAAAGAATGTAAACCATGAAGTAATATTTTAAGTATAACATTAATATAGTCAAGTTGTTGAGGAATTGTTGTTATTAACATTTCTGACATAACACATGTAGCGTAATAATTTTTATTTCATGTAATTACTGTTAAAAGGGAGCCTTATGTCAATGGACTTAAGCCAACAAGTAGTTAGCATATGGTTGAATCGTATATGCTTAGGATTTTGGGCTTACTTTGGACTTTGATCTTCCAGGCTTATCAGTGACCCCTGGAATGGAATTTGGTCCATACTTCGTACTGAACGATCTCTCATGTTCTCGATACCTCTCGTGTTCTCGCTCATTTCTAAATCAACCTCTAACCTATTCTTATGAACCCAAATTTTTAAACTGGTTATGAATGACTGGAATTCAGAATGAATTAAAAATGCCTTTACTTCCCTGATTGATTTTAAGGTACCAGTAAAGCTCAGTCCACATTTTCAGCTATTAACAAAAATTTGGGTAATTTCATGAGCTTTACAGATAATCTGATTCCATTACTTTTCTATGCACTACTTACTTTTTTAAACTGAAACTATTTGACAATTTTTTACTGTAACTTTTTTAGATCGAGCTTTACTTTTCTCTCTGGTTCCACCAGTTTTTTATATCATAAGATAGTAGTTTCACATGTATGATAAACATCTCTATAATAATAGCCTAAGTCATGTGACTGTCATCAATAGTTCCGGGTTGACCGCTTCACTTTTTATATGCCAAACAGCCAATTTGGTAATTTAATGTTAGCCGGGTGCAGATGATAAATCGCCAAATATTGTTTCATCGCCATCCTATCATCAGTAAATAGTCCATCGCATGCGACTGTCATAAACAATTTTTCAAGAGGTAAATTAAAACAAAGCTTTGATTTTGAAATTAAATTTCATAGTTTATAGTATTATTTATTACTTTTTTTTTTCTTTTCTTTTCATTCTTTTTTTTTTTTTTTTTTTTTTTTTTTTTTTTTTTTTTTTCTAAGAATTAAGAGAAAATAGAGAGAGTAAATTTTAATCATTTCAGTTTTAAATTAAAGTTATGTATTTTAAATAAAATGAGTGAAAGTAATGAAATTAATGAAATAAAAAAAAAATACGACGGGTACAATGTTTGGCGATATATCACACGCACTCGGCTAACATAAAAATACCGAGTTCGTGATTTCTGTATCAGAATCTTCCGATTTGGCGAAGGATTGAGCAAGTAAATTAAATTATGAATAAAAGTAACATGATACAATGCTTAGCATAGATTTAAAGGAGACCAAACTGGTCACCAAGGGCGGCTAGTTTCCAATATCCAGTCATTAGTTAAATCTTTAAGACGTGGAAATCAAATACGAATCACTGTACATATTTTGAATGAGTTGCGTGAATCATATTTGCTTCCTATTAAAATTTGTCTTCCATGGTTCATATGCTGCGTTTACGCATTGGCGTAATCTCAGGTCCTGATTATTCAAAAGGTACGTGAAGCACGAACGTCCCTTAAAAGTTCAGATGGATCCTAAAATGGCTGGAAAATGGGGCTTCTAATACCCATTTTTAGGTACGTTCGTTATTATATAAATACGTAGCACCTATAGTCGTCGTCTGGTCCGTCTGTTTGTCTGTCCGTTTGTCCGCATATAACAGCGAAAAAACTACCCAAAAATTTTAAATTTAATATATAGAATCGTTGCAGAATTTTGTCGAGTCATGTCAACTTTTATGAAAATCGAATCAAAATTTAAGAAGATATTCATAAATGTTTTCTTTATTCTATTAAATCCTATCATACGTCATTAATTCAATGATATCCCATGATAGGTAATGTTTCTAGGTTGCCATGGTGATGATGTTCTATTTAAAATGGAGTCCTATTATTTCCGTATGACTGAATTTAATGCATAGAATCATTATAAATTTTGTATTCATGCATTTTTGCATAAGAATGCAACAGCTATTGCTCCAAGACTTGAATATTTATAAAACTAGTTATAGCACGAATGCATCTCATTTGTCACTTTTGACGTACAATTTCCGTCTTGTTATTTTTTTACATTGCATTTTTAAAAATTTTTGGAAGGGAAAGTTTGGCTAATGCAAAAGAAAATTCAGAAAATTCACACTATTCCATAAAATTTATCTAAATGAGAAATCTGTATGAATCAATAGGAGGTTAACCAATCATATGCATTCAGATGTGCTGGTTAGAAATCACCCAGGTAACTGAACATATGGAAATCACATATACTACAAATATAGCTAAATGATATTATTAATGTGAAAATAAAAAACATCACAAGTTTACTAAATGGAGTATACAAAATGTTGTAAAGCAAACAAATATTAAAATAAAATTATAACAATCGACGTTTCGGTCATCAGCTATGACGATCTTCAGTAGTTGAAGCAATTATCGTTTGGGAACCTAGCGAACATTTCAAATTCAAGACGGCTTGACTTCGCTCTTCAAAAGCGATGTAACAACTCCTTCCTGAAGATGGTCATAATCATGACCGAAACGTCGATTATTATAAATTTATTTTACGTTTGTTTAGTTTTTAACTTTATACAACATTTTCTAGACACCATTTAGTAAACTTGTGATTTTTTTTAAATTTTCACGTTAATATGGAACTTTTTAATGGTGAAAATGTCCAGTTCTTTTATTATATCTAAAAGATATACAGGGAACACAAAAAAGATGTTTAATGAAATGTTTGTGAACTCGGCTGAGTCACACCCTGGAATCTTATTTGTAACATTGATGAGTTTCTATATATGTAGAATTTATAAATTTGCCCTTGAACGAAAGGAAGCTCCTGAACAATACAGAGCTTCCTCTAGCTTCAGAGGTTAATCGGGCCCTGGAAGTAAAAGTCTCTCCAGGTACAGCGGCTAGAATAAATAGTGTGGAAATCTGCTATGAAAGTAATACTAAAAATTTGAATCCCTTGGATTTGCAACGATGCTGAAATTCAAAGAGCCGATCGCAGCGACATCGGCGTGATTTTATTCAATTGTCAATGGAAACATCGTATTATTACAGCGTCTAGACTAGCAATCGTCTGGCGGTTTTCGAAAATATCCCGCAGTTGCCGCTGCTTTCGAGTCTTTGGATTTCAACATTGGTGGAAATTTAAGGGATTCAATATTTTAGCACTATTTTAAGTATTACTGGGATAGCCGATTTCCACACTGTTAATTCTAGACGCTGTACTCCTGGTGTACGAGGTCTCAGATGCACATATTTCCTAACCGATGAGCGTGTTTATTGATTATTTTCGTTGCCTCTGTTTGGTTGGGGCTTATGATTTAACACCTTGAACGTCAACGTCAATGATGATAATGCAATAATGTAAATATACCTACAGCTCACTCGAGAATCTATCTAAACATGTTTATAAAGTCAGTCAGGTGTCATTTTGTTTTGGCAGTGAGACAGTCAGGTAGCAGTAGGATTCAAATTTTGTTGTCATATTTTGGGGGACATTTATGGACTGTGAATAGGACATTTGTCAGTGCTTTATGTTATTGATCTCTAAACAAAGATGGCATTTCTAAATTTTTGAATGATATAAGGAGACTATGTCACTACAAAACCAAATTGGTAAAGGTAAGAAAAAATGAACAACAAGTGATGATAGAAAAATTAAAAGACTTATGCATAGGTGACTGAAGAAAATTATCTATGGATGTAGACAAAGTGAAATGGCGCAAGCCAATGTGTTGTTGAGTGCAAGAACTGTTCAGTGCAGACTGCAAGGATTTGGTTTAAATGCCGCATAATGGTTAGAATTCCCAAAGAAAGCTATTTTTATTTCTCCAACAAAGGTTGAAAACCCTAAACTGAGCTAAAACACAACGGAACAATGGCACATAGTTATTATTTGGTATGACGAGATCCAAATCTCCAAGTTTTGTAGTGGTAGGCATAAAATACGTGAGGAGGAGAATCGGAGATGATTTACTTCCTAATTGCATTACACACACCATTAAGCATCCAGTCATGATAAGTATAAAGTGTTATGATATAGGGATGTATGACATCAAAAGATGTGCTCAGCGTTTATGTGATTAATGCGAATATGAAATCCTGAAAATTTGTAAATGAAATAGTTTGAACTTGTCTAAAGTGTAAATCATGAGTGCAAGACGAAAAATTCTTCCTCGGCTTCGAGATGCGCACGTGATTCGCAGTTAATAAATTTATTTAGCTGCGCAAAATAGATAAAAAAGTAGTATGTTTTCGCCATCACAAAACTTTCTTCTATTTAAATCACATAAATAGCACTAATTGATATCAAGGTATACCTGAATCTGAACTTTGATGAAAATTCGTGTGTTAGTTCTTGAGATAGTGCTATAGTGGAAATTCTGAAAAATGCAGCGTAGCAGCACCATCTGTCGAGCGATTTGCACCAAAACATAAACAGCACTAATTCATATCAAGGTATACCTGAATCTGAAATTTGTTCAAAATCCAAGCATTAGTTCTTGAGATAGAACTGTTTCGAAAATTGCAAAAAATGCAGCATAGCAACGCCACCTCTTGAGAGATTTACACCAGAATGTATAAAACGTCAATTCATGTAAAGGACTAACTGAATCTGAAGTTTGATGAAAATACATGCATTAGTTCTGGAGATTGAGCTATTGCGGAAATCGCGAAAAATGCTGCATAGCAGCGCCATCTGTTCAGAGATTTACACTAAAATGCATAAAACATCAATTCATGTCAAGGACTAACTGAATCTGAAGTTTGATGAAAATCCGTGCATTAGTTCTGGAGATTGGGCTATAGCGAAAATCGCGAAAAATGCTGCATGGCAGTGCCACCTGTTGAGCGATTTACACCAGAATGTATAAAACGTCAATTCATGTAAAGGACTAACTGAATCTGAAGTTTGATGAAAATCCATGCATTAGTTCTGGAGATTGAGCAATTGCGGAAATAGCGAAAAATGCTGCATAGCAGCGTCACCTGTTCAGAGATTTACACGAAAATGCATAAAACGTCATTTCATGCAAGGACTAACTGAATCTGAAGTTTGATGAAAATCCGTGCATTAGTTCTGGAGATTGGGCTATTGCGAAAATCGCGAAAAATGCTGCATAGCAGTGCCACCTGTTAAGCGATTTATACGAAAAACTAATCAACATCAATTTATGCCAGGGAATAACTGAATATAAATTTTTATCGAATTTTTATCTAATCGTGCATAAGTTCTTGAGATAGAGCGCCCATAAAATTTCTGTCACATACAGACAGACAGACTCACAGACAGACATTTTGTGAAAACCTGTTTTTCGGAATCTCTGACCCCTAAAACGTGTAAATCCGTCAAAAACCGGAAATCGAAAATTTTCACGAATCCATTACTTTCTCCTTGTATAGAAGAAAGTATAAAAAAGAATTATGATTATTTCATTCATTTCACTTTTAGCTAATTGAAAAACAAATAAAATTGGCTGGGGTATCACAAATTTTTTTAACATTACGGTGGCCAAGTTCAACGTGTTAGTGAAGTTCCTTCTTTAATTAAAACAATTTATCTCTACTAATTACACCATTTTCGGAAATTATGTTTTATCGCTAAATATTTAAATGCGCATTGTGTTATCTATTAATTAAACTTGATTGCAATTATTTGTTGCAAGGTTAAGAAGCTTAAGTGCTTTAATTTATTTTCAGCATGCTATTTTAAAATAGAACACAAAAGGCCTATATTACGCATTACTATTAAATTATAACGAACTCTTTGTTAATTCAAATGCTCAGGACACACGTTAAATTCAAAATGAATTCGCATTATTTCATCTTACGTTGAATCCCAAATTAAAATAACCAAACGTTACTATTTCTTAATAGTAATCTTCGCTTCACTTAATCACAGTATTTGTATTACTTTTCAACGATCTACCAAAATTTTGAAATTTTCGAACTGGTAGAAATATTTTTTGCAAAATAAAATGTGTGAAAATTTCAACGAAATAAGTAAAAACCTGAATATCGCGTAGCGGTTTCCCTCTTTTTCGGTACGCATGGACTCTAAAAAACAAATTCCGCAAAAAATAAACTATCAAATTTCAATTCAATATTTTTTCATTGAAAAATATAAATTCAGACAAAATAGAGTTAAAGATATAAAATCTTACAAATTTGGGGTTCATTTAAGGTTATTTTCACGGACCAGGGAAACGTCGGGCGTGTCAGCTAGTAAAATAATATAATAATGTAACAAATAATTAAACAAGAGTATTCCAAGTTTTTCGCTTCATTTTCTTTGCAAGATTTCTTTCAAACTGAATGAAAAAGTGAAATTTTTTTTATTGAGCACGGGACCTTCCAGGACTTGCCAGTGACGCACTGCAGGCCCTTCGTGGTCCACGGACTACAGTTGTAGAACCGCTGACCTAGTGACTCCACCTATAGAAAAATCTATCTAGTGGCATAAAAATGGCTTTCTACTTATTTACGTATTTATTTGTGTCGATAAACTATGTTATCAATTAAGTAGCTCCCGTAGTTTGGAATTTAAGTTTTATTCTAGAAATAACATAATAAATAACATAACAAAATAAAGTAATAAAATAAATCTTAATTTCCTAGGTGTTACAGCCGTCGGAATAAGTAGCATCATGTAAAGCAATATTTACGTTGGACAGGATATTTTCTGTGTGTATTATCTAAACTGAAAAAAAGATAAAACCCCATTTTAAACAACAATAAATAAAATAGTATCTGACATAGTTATTTTTAAAAGAATTAAAAAAGAAAATACAAACATTAAAATTTGAAATGAAATTTTCAAGTAAAATGCCCTTGTTTTTTCAGCAATGAAAAAAAAAATCAAACTGTGGAGCTTGCAGAAATATTTTGTATAAAAATCAAGAGATAAAGATATATATAAAAAAAATCAAAGAATAACCATACCAAATTTTACTTAAATCAGTTAAGTAGTTTCTAAAAAAGGAATGTCAGCGTATTCGAAATAATTGAGAAAAGTGCTTTTTGCACAGTTTTTTAAAATTTAGTTTAAAAAACATAGTTTTGAGGAAACTTCCTTGATATACATAGTTCTGAGAAAACTTATTTGAAATACTTCTTTTAAAAGCTTTTTAAAACTACTTTTTTAGAAAAGATAGTTATGAGAAAAGTGCTTTAAAACAAGAAGTTTTAAGAAAATTATTTTGAAAAACATAGTTTGAGAAACTACTTTAAAATAAATAGTTTTGTGACAACTGCTTTAAAAAAGTTTTGAGAAAACCACTTTAAAATGCATCGTTTTCTAAAAACTGATTTGAAATACTAAATAGTTTTCAGAAAACTGTTTAGAAAACATAGTTTAAAAAAAAAATGCTTTAAAATGAATGCATAGTTTTGTGAAAAAACTGCTTTGAAAAATATAGTTGTGTGAAAACTACTTCGAAATACATAGTTTTGTGAAAACTGCTTCGAAAAACGCAATTTTATTTAAACTGCTTTGAAATACATAGTTTTGAGAAAACTATTTCTAAATACATAGTTTTGCGAGAACTGTCGCGAAAGAGATAGTTTTCAGAAAACTGCTTTGAAATATATAGTTAATATGGTTAGATTTAATAACACAAAAACTATTCAGATACTGCTGAAAACGTAAACTATTTTGTTAGTAAAAATGTTATATATTTTTTTGGAATATCTTCTTTGCAAGCGCAAATGTTTGGATAGACAAACTTAAAAATCTTCTACAAAAAATCTATCATATATTTATTTTGTTTTTAATGTTATTTGTTGTAGAAAAGCTCCCTCTATGATTAATTTTAAACACATTTTATGCACACATAAATAATAATTTATCTTTCATAGAAATTTAGATACATAGATAAATATCACAAATCCTCAACAAAGTACAATAAAATATAAATGCTTTAATATCTTGCAAGAAGTCGAGGCAATCATACAGTATAACGTAAAACGTTGTATATCATTTGATCTAATTGCATGCAATTTGCTTCGTATTATTCTAAAATGTCGTCTAAAGAGTGTTTTAAGCCAAAAAAGTAAAAATGAGATTTTCTTTTAAATATTTTTATGTTACTGAATATCTTCAAGTTAGAAAACTGACGAGAAATGAAACAGATAGGCCTTTGACGTGCCTGTTGTAAAATATACACAGAATTACGGAGGAGGGCAAAAATATGGAAACACTTCCTTTAAATTAAAACTGCCTTTAAATTAAATGCTTCCTATAGCGATGTTTGTTTGTGACGCTGCAGTTTTTGCATAATGTAACTAGCAGCGTAAGCGTGTCTATACGTTAGAAGCACAATTTGTCGTCAAGACAGAATCTTGTGTAAATGTGAGTTAATTATGTCGGATCTGGCAGGATATTAACGTAGTCAAATTGTTAGGGCTCGTATGGTGAATGCTTCTGTGAGCAAAGTTGCGGAAGTTTTTGATGCACCACGAAGCACAATATCCAAGATTATGGCTGCAAGTCGGAACACTAGAAAGTTTGCATCATTTGTCGTCAAGACAGGGTTCTGTGCAGTTGTGAGTGAATTATTTCAGAGCTGTCGGAATTTCAACGTGGCCAAATTTCTGGGGCTCGTATGTTGGGTACTTCTGTAAGGAAATTAATGGAAATTTTTTGTTGCATCACGAAGCACAATGTAAAGCATTAAAATTGCAAATAGGCAGACTAAAAACACTGCATCATTTTCCTTCAAGACAGCGTGCTATTTAGTTGTGAGGGGTCATGTCAGAGCTGGCGGAATTTAAACGTGACCAAATTGCTGGGCTTGTATGGTGGGTGGGTGCTTCTCTAAGCAAAGTAGTGGAAGTTTTTGGTTCATCACGCAGAATAATGTCCAAGATTATGATTGCGTACAGGAAGGTTAGAAAAAATGCAGCTGTAAAACGCCAGCGGGAACTGAAATGCATGTTGAGTGACAAAAACAAACAGGCATTGCGTAGAGTTGTGATCAAAAATATGAAATCGTCTGCTGAAAAAGTAGCTATTGAGTTGAATAGCGTGCTCACAAATCCTATTCGTATAGCATCTTGGCTTATTTACAAATTTTGTCCGGCATGAATATCTCAAATGATTATCAGTTCTAAATTATTCTCATATCAACTTAATAAGCATTTTATTGCTAGATCTACACAACATTACTGGGATCTCTTCTTCAAGCACGCACCACTTTTGTGCAATATAACTTCTGATTCGTTTCGAAACTCACATTACAATTTTAGAACGCACATTTCAATATTTCATTTTACTTCACTTGTGGGGGATGCAATCCCTCAGCGACACCTAGTTTATTTTCACATTTTAATCACATTTTTGCAAATTAGCACCAAAGCAGCGCGAAGGGAACTCTATAACCAAAGTGGCTTTACATCATATTAGTCGAGGTTATGAAAATTTTGGAAGATGTTTCCATATGTTTGTCCACCACTTGTAACTGGGCAACGTATGCTTTTAAGCAAAAGAAAAAAGCAACAAAATTAGCTTTTGCGCAAAAGTAACTCATCTATTCTAATATATACAATCAAGAGCTCTGTCTGTGGTTTTCAGAAAAACAACTATTTCCCAGTTCATTCGAATATTTAGACGGCGTGTAGTAAAAAAAAAAAAAAGAGATTTTGTCTGTCTGCCTGTCTATTTGTTCAAAATAGACCCAGAAATGGTTGTTTAACAAATACTAAACATTCAGGGACGGATAGGGAATATTTCTGGCTAACTCTGAAGTTTTTCGTATTTCGGTACCTAAAATAGTTTTTGAGAAAATAGGGAAAAACTAGTAGAATCAATCATTCATACAGTTTTTAAAAACTAAGAACTAATGGATCAATTTTAAGAACTAATACGGTGATTAAAAGGTCTAATTAAAATTAAAAAATATATAATAAAATACATTTATAGCTTTTGAATTATACATTTTAAATTAAAAACTGGATTAGTCAATATTTTTCACAAAAGACTCGAAAGATCCTTTCAAATACAAATGCAACATACACAGCTCACACAGCTAACACGTAATAAGCAGACCGAAAAGAGGGAAAAGAAATGAATATTAATTTAATTTAAAATTTTATCTAGGTTAAAGTCACATATTTAGGGCATATTATCTTCCATTAAAATCATTACTATCTTCTGTTTAAATCAGTTAAAAATAACTAACGACGGGGGTTCGAAAACACTCTCTGCAAGTGAAATGATAAACAGATATCTAGAAAATTATCATCTACTACTTGTTAAAAAGTTTTAACATATTCTTATCATTTTTATTGTTTTGAAAAAAAAAAAAACACAATTCCTTTATAATTTTTATTGATTTAATCCTTAACTGGCGTCGTGAATTGTATATTATTCTGCGATAGTAACGTGTCATATGCATATTTTTCTGTAGATGTTGTTTAAGACTGGATTGTAACTGTGGAATTATTCGATGCGGATGACATCATTTGATATAAAATAAAAAGTGTGTTTTAAGTCTTAAAACTGAAATATGTTTTGTGCTATCTATATTTATATATATGTTTCATCGGGGACACTAAATTCTGAAAAAGTAGAATTCCTGTTTCCTAGTTTACATCTAACCGCGGAAAATGGCTAGAGTTGAAAAGGGTGGAAAAAACCGGGATTTTGGGAGGAAAATTCTTTAAATTACCGAGTACTTTCAGAAAGTTTTAGGCATGCACATTTTTAGTTTATTATTTTTAATATGTTTAGTTTTTGTCAATGTACAAAAAAAAATGTTTTTTTTTTTTTTTTTTTTTTAACAAATGTAAAGAAAATTAGCTTCAGCTTACATGAAAACTAACGAAATGCAGTGGAACTTCCATTTAAAAAAGTCTCTATTTAACGAAGTTTTCTACTTAAAGAATTTTGTTGCTGCACCTTGACTTTAAACGCTATTAGCATCTAAATTAATCTCCATATTACGAAAAATATATTCTGTATAACGAAGTTTATTCCACTTTCGGAGAAGTTGCTATTGCGATGGATATATGAATTTATTTCAGCGGATTGTATAAAAATGAAATTATTTATTTAATCATTTGCATTCAAAAGAAGAAATGCTAAAAGTTTTCGATACGATAAGAAGGAGATTCCAGTTTCACGAAAATGTTACAGATGTACCTATTGTTTGGATATTTACAAAATTGTGAAAATTTTTATGAACAGTGTATTTTTTATAAGACATCTATACAAAGTAATATTACAGAATTTCTTAAAGTTAGGGATTTGGAATACTAAGAAAAAAAAGAGAGAAAGTACGTCATGATTCAGTCTTTGTCTGCCTCTCTTTATTATGTGTTTTCTAGACATTACTCTAATTAAATTTTTCTCATATGTCTACATTGCAAAAAAAAAAAGTCACTGCCCGAATTAAAATACATTTTTCCAGTATTTTCATTTTATGTGTATTTTTCATTTTATGCATGTGTAAAACACACATGCATGTTTTATTATACAAATTTCATGAATTTGAGTTGATTTCTATTTAACGAATTTTCTTCATAACGAAGTGTTTACGTGTAACGATGAGAGTTCGTTAAATGGAAGTTTGACTGTGCGTTCTTAAGTTGCAGAAATATTAAGTAAGGTAATTTAAAGTATCATAAGTAATTTGATATTTTAATCGTCGATAAGTAAAAAGTGAGAGGGGCAAATGACAGATTCATCTTACCTGACATGTAAGTAAACAGGTCCTATGTTCTACGAATCAGCCAAGGTAAACAAAAGAGAAAATGAACAAAACTAAAAGAAATGAATGCAAAAATAAAATGCAACTCGCCTGAAATTTAATATAGAGTATGTCTGAATAGCAGATGTGCCAGGATAACAGAAATTTGTTTAATTTTAAAAAACCGTATAAATCCTCACTAATTCGTAAGCCGACATTGTTGCAAAGCTAATGAATTTCAATTAATTATACAAACTTAGAGCGGAAAATCATAAGTTTTGTTAATAATGAATGTCATATTGAATGTCATAATGAAAAAGCTATCTTAAACTTTTCAGAACAGTTCCTGAAATTTCTTAAAAATAAAAAAAAATAAGAATAACTGGTTTAGTTTACCTTAAAAATTCCTGCAAAATTTTCAATATTCCCCATAATTCCGGTTTTAATCCCCAAAATTTCCTGCACACAAAGAAAGGAATACTCAGATTTCACGAAATTTTCTTTGTTTTTGATGAAACCGTTTCCTAGGAAATGCTCTGAGCGAATATTTCGTCAAATTGATGAAATTACTTTTTTCACTTGCTTGACGATATAAATTTCGTCAAAAGTTTCGTCAAAAGAGGGCTGATATCGGTTTCATCCAATCTACCGAACAGTTTGGAAACCCCTGTATTTATTAACAGGGGAGAAGAAAAAAATTCACTTCTCGTTTTACTCGGGGTGAGTCATACCCGCGGCCTTTGGCGTGGAAGACCGTTGCTCTTCCGACCTCGCTATTGGGGACTTGTATAGATGTGCTTTTAGATAGATGTAATGAATTCTGCTGCGTGTTTATATTTTTATAAGGTAGATTGCAATTTTATCCGTGCTGCTATAATTTCTGAAAGTTTCAAGTAAGGCTAATTTATTATTATGGTTTTCTCATGGTCAGTGAATAATTATAATATGGCTTGATTAAATAATTTATTAGTGAAATTTTCTCTGCTCAATGAAGGATTAGAATATGGTCTGTTTAATTTGTTGCTCACAAATAAAGAATTGTGAAGTGCATATTGCCTGAGATTTTATCACTTTGAGTAGGTGGATAAGATTTTAACACTTTACTGTTTATGAAGGGGAGAGGGATCAATTATGTTTATTTTTAATTTGATTGAAAACAGAATATACTTCTTAAATAAATTAAAAAAAAAAAGATATCCTGGAAGTTTGAAATTTTATTGAACAAATTTTCTTTTTGAATGGTTTTGAAGAACACAGGAAATTTATTCTTTTTGAATTAAAACATAACGAACAACAGCATATAAATAAATAAATAAAAATAATAATAAGCATTCCTAAAAATTTTTAACAGCTAAAAAATTAACTAATGAAGAAACAATAACTACCTATATTTCAGTATTTTCTGAAAAAACACTAAAAAGTGCTGTTTTAAAATAAATTATTACAAGACTAACATAAACAAGCAAATATCTACTTGCTAAAATCGCAGGATTTGAGGAGGAACAGCAACTGTTTCCTTAAAATGCATCGAGTCTGACCGTGATTGAGGTAAAACTTTCGTCAGATATTTGAGATTTTACCTTTCGTTAAAAGTCACGTGATGTTGATAGGAAATGATCGCCAAAAACGACGAAGTACATATCAAGGATTAATGAATCGTCAAAAGTGATAGTTTTATTTCTGAGAGTGTGGTTTATTTCCGTACCTCAAAAAATCTGCGGGTTTTTTACAACTCTAACTTGACAGAACGACATGCGTTCTGTTTCCCAGTCATTCTGAAAAAAGACTTAAAACAGAAAGAGAGGATAGACAAAGGATATCACGCGGCTCCTTATGTTACTAACACTGACCGTAGTACCAAGGCTTCGGAATCAAACAGAATATTTCTCTTTATATACCATCAATAAAAATTCAAATCCTGATTCTTAAAAAAAATTGTAAAACTCATAAAGAAACTTAGACTACATTTTCTCAAATTAATATCTGGCATTTTTTTTTCTTCTTTTTACAATCCGCCCAAGCCCGAAGACTGATATAAAAATCAAGCACGAGCCCGTTTTGAGCTCGTGCTGACGTTCTCGGACTGAGCCTGCCTCCTCCCTGTTGTGTATGTCTTTACAGAAAACTGAAGGATAGAAAGTATGTTTATACTTTTTTTTTCGTTTAAAAATAATTTTATGAATTATAAAGGTGTGTAGAAATAATTTAAATCATAAAATTTTTTAGTTACCTTTGTATAAAAGAAGAAAATGGTAAAACCATGTTTGTAGTTAAAATCCATTATAAAATAATTTTTAACCTTAATTTAAAAAATGTATTTTTAAATTATCTTTAGGCACTTTAGACACTCAAATGTGAACATTGCATGTTTTAAAATTAGATAAAAAAAATCATGCATTTAAGGGTAAGAAATAGATCAAAACTTTACCATTTGAATATTACTTTTACATATTTTTTATTACTTTTTTCCGCCATTATATAGGCATGCCTCAGACATTTAACCTTATGCTTAGGTATATCATTCTGCGAAAAAAAAAAAAAAAAAAAGCAGCTTTGTTGTTTATATCATTTTCAGAAAAGTCCTAAGACCAATTAATTAGACCTGCTTTTGATTTCAAAATAATTTGAAAAGTATTTGATGTGACAATAATGTTTCAAAAATAATGGATTTGATATTTAAGATTTTTTTTTTTTTTTTCGAATTGCATTTGCTAAAGTTAAGCATTTGTGAACCACTCTGAGTTCGAACCTACATCTTCCTTTCCAAGTAAAAGACATATCTCAAAAATTCAGCTCGCGGAATATAAGTTTTTCAGATGCAATCCATTCTATAGTACGCATTTTCATGTTCAACACTGTAAAAGAAAACGGGCTAAAAAACGGAAAATTTTCTCCAATTTACGGGGGGGAAATTCCCGTTAGGGGCTGTGCATATATAATGTTATCACTTTTTTGGCAATTTAGGACCCCCTCCCCCCCTTACGATATCATACGTTATCATCCCTCGACCCCCCCCCCCCCCCCCCAGTAATGATATCGTTATCAATGTCTAAAAATTCTTTTCATTTGTGGGTTTTTTTCTTTTGCTTGGAGTGATATACAAATATGGTTACATTTATTTTTCACATACTTCATTAATTCAAATGAAGAGAACTCAATAAAATATCACTTTATATATGATATAACTTTTTATCAAATAACACTTAAAAGAAATAGTTAGTATTTAAAAGTATTTTATAATAGCTTTTTGTTACATAATACATTCAACAGTAATAATGTTTTCTTGCACTTGTCCCCGCACAAGGGGGAGGGTGTAGAGAGAGCGTCTTATCACCAAAACAGGTGGAAAACATTCTTTCTCCTTTATTTACTAGTAAACAGAGGTATCATTTGAAACATACTTCGCATATGGTTTCTCGAACAGCGAATTATATATGCATACACATATCACAGAAGAAATGGGAAATTTGGAATTAAATAATTTTATAATTATTTAATGATTTTAATAATAACTTTGTATTTTCATAAAAATAGATAACAGACTAAAAAAAGATAACATTCTATTTTGATGTAAAGGCCAAGTTATAAATAAAAAGAGAAAAATTTGGTGGAATCGAAAATGATAACGATATCAAAAGACGAACCCCCCTCCCCCTAGGGATATCTAACGATATCATTTGCCAGACGCCCCCTCCCCCCTAAAATGATAACGTTATATATGCACAGCCCCTTAAAACAGTACTGATGGCATGGCGTCTCGATTGCCAGTACAATTTCCGTATTTTTTTTTTTTTTTTTTTTTTTTTTTTTTTTTTTACAGTGAACTAACATGTTTTACAGACAAAGATGATACTTTAACAGCATTAACATTACACTCTCAAAAATACTTTCCTCAATTCACGGAAATATTCCTGTCAGCACTGCTACTAATGTATTTCCGAGAATTGCAGAAATATCCGTTCTTTTTTTCCCGTTCTATGACAGAAAATTTCCGTAATCTGAAAAAAGGAGTTTTTATTAAAAATACGCCTCTGTTTCTTTGGTGGGTCCACTTGGTTTTGAACCGCGTTCCGAATCGAGCATCTTAACCACTCGGCCAGCGAGCACATGGTAGAGGATGAGGTCAAAATCAAGATTCAGGTTTTCTTCAATTCGGGATTCCTAAGGCTTGTTAAATTTCTTGTTCAGAAAGCTCGGGAATTTCAACTTAATTGCAGGGGCATTTCGTCGGTATGAAATAATGATTGGTGTTTTAACACTTATAGAATAATAGAGGATAACAATTATTGCATATTAGACATATTTTTAATAAGATATAATTTGATTGTTAGATGTAAAATATGAGTATTATATTTTGAATTAAATTGGAGAAGAAATGTGTGTTTTCTTTTTTTTTTTTTTTTTTTTTTCTTTTTTGAATAAAATCGATTTTTAAAACTTGATTGAACTATTCCATATATTTTAAATGCGTTCGTTTAGAATATATTTTACATGCGAATATTTTTTTAAATGCTCAAAAAAACAAATTGTGCATCAGTTTAAATGAATAAGAAAATTGCTACTTCATTAAATTGGATAGCATTGTTTTTGTTTGTTATGTTTTTAAATAAATTAGAAATTTTTATTCATTGAATTTTCGGTTTTTCATCTTAAAAAAATAAATTCGAACTTGGGTATTAATACAGCCAATACGCATGCGTGCAAGGAATTAAAGGAATTTCCCCCTCTTTTCAGACTTCCGGGAAGAATTAACCGCACTGTAAAAAAAATCCGACCAGTTTTCCAGTAGGAATCGGAAAAATAGTTGCCCTTATCGTACCGGAAAAACGATTTCCGGCCCAGCTCGGAATAAAATCCGTAAAAAAGAAGGAAATAGTCAATAAAACGGTATTTTACGGATTTATTACGATTTTACGGTTTTTATTCCGAGCTGGGTCGGAAATTTTTCCAGTACGATAAGGGCAACTATTTTTCCGATTCCTACAGGAAAACTGGTCGTATTTTTTTTACAGTGCGGAAAAGCATGTTTTCTAGGAGTACGGAAATTATTTGTACAAAAATGATGGATAATTTAGTTTAGGAAGACGAATTTTTCTGACAGTGTCACATTAAAATTAATATTATTTTGTTACTTTTGCATGTAAATTCAGTTACGCAGCTTAAGGGGTGTCAGGACTCTTAAAGCTTCAAAATTTTCGAAATTTTATTTTTTTTAGATGTTAAATTCCTATTTTTTCTGAACATTTTTATACAATTGGTTTCTTGAAATTCCCATTAGAATACAAGTTATGGCTTTTAGAATTATACCCGCTCAATAGCTGAAGTGGCGTTTCCGAAACTTTGAAGTCATTTTGCTCCAAATGTCGTTTTGTGGCATAACGCGCAAGATATCTCAAAAGTTTCTCAATATTTTTTCAGGAAATTTTCGAAACCTATGTTCCATGTTAGTCTGTATAAACTGAACCTAAACCTTCATTTTTATTGTTCAAAAAGATAACTTTTTTAGGTGTCTATACTATTGAAATTTTCAAATTTTTGTATTAGCTAAATACAACTTTGTATTAAAAATATAAAAATGCTTTCAATACAAATTTATTTAGGTTCAGGGTCGTTATTACAATCTGAAGTATAAGTAGGCACCAAAATTTTCATTAATGTTGCAATATTTCTTTTGTAATCCTGTGCGTAAGCTGTTATACCAATTTTCTGTTCGTCAAACGTTTGACAGTTTGGAGCTCCTATAAATGCTAATTCTACACCTTGTAATTTTTTAAATACATGAAATGAAAGCGCATACTTATATCTTTTTTCCTAATTAAAATTGTGTTTTAGAATCATATACATTTTAAGATATTAAATGTTGAAAATGGTCTTTTATTTTTATTTTTTGCAATTTTAAGAGTCCTGTGACCCCTTAAAGTGTTTAATTGAGAAATTATATCATCCCTAAAACCGATATTTCGGTTTGAAAAAACTGATTAATACACGATAGAAGCTACTCGGAAACGTTTCGGAAAATCCGTGGTAGCAAAAGAAACTTTGTTTTTAAAAATGTTTCTTTAACTCTCGAAACTCGATTGGTTTCTGAGATTTTAACAGATAAAACACTCTTTGCGGAATCGTGGATAACTCGGAAAAGTTTACTGTATTTTTCGTTCATAGTTATTTTACATTTTCGTAGATTAAGAAAGATCGGTCGTTTTAGGTACGTTCGTAATTATATAAATACCTATAGTCGTTGTCTGGTCCATCTGTCTGTCCGTAATAGTACAAAAACTACCCAACCGAATGGTTTGAAATATAATATATGTCATCCTTGAGAATTTTGACGAGTCGTTTCAAATTTTATGAAAATCGAATCAAAACTTAAAAAGAAACTAATAAAAGCTTTCTTCATTCTATTAAATTCTATCATATGTAATGAATACAATGCTATCCCATGATAAGTAAGATACTAGGTTGCTATGGTGATGATGTCCTATTTAAGAGAAAGTCCTATTATTTCAGTATTACTGAATTTAATATATATATAATCGTAATAAGTTTTATATTCATGCATTTTTGCATACGAGTGCAACAGCTACTGCACTAAGAACTGAATATATATAAAACTAGTTATAGTACAAAAGCACCTCATTTGCCACGTTTGACGTACAATTTCCGACTTGTTTTACAGCGTGTAAAAATTATCAACATAGTTAATTAAATTAAAGTACTTTTGTCCGAACCGTAAATCTTTGTTATTTAAAGATTCACCTATATTATTTTCCCACTGAACATCTCATATGCGTAAGTATACCCAACTGTCTGATCTAATTTTATATATGTCTCATTTCAAACTGTATCCTTTCTCAAAACTCACCCTGTGGGACACATTCTGGGAGTTAGCTTCCTTTTCTGATCTGCACTGACACATACTGACTCGAATCAAATGGTTGTAACGCCTACGGTATGGATATTTCAACTCTACTTTTCCCGTGATGTGCTGAAAATAAAATCTTGGAATAATGTTTTAATGTGAATAGACGTGAAAATGTGTAAAACATTCTACTCGGAAATACTCTGGCAAGAAAAATTAACCCTTTCAAGTATACTTCTGTTGATAATATATTGAAATGACTGATTCAAACCCAGGTTTAGAAACAAATTTATTTCAAAATAAGTGAAAGCTTTTCTATACATACTATATAATGGAACATTTTATTTCAAAATTCTGGTGTTAGCGTGACTTTTGAAAATTAAAACTAAGTGGGACGTATTGTATTCCACCGCGCTTCAAAGGGTTAAAGAAATAACTATAATAAATAATTAAATTTAAAAAATCAAAAAACCCGACTGCGAACTAATTAATTATTTCTCATCAATGTGAAACAATTTTTTTTCAATTCCTACTATTAGCTCACACTCTCAATATATATTTCCTGTTCAAATTTTCAATCGTTAATAAAATACTTATTATTCATCCAATCAAGCTCAAATAATTTTTTTAAACTTGTAGTGGATGACACTTGATGTTAATCCAATTTTTTTCAAATATTAATTCATTAATTAAATTAAATTAATTAATTTTCAATAATCGAGAAAACCCCCATCTTGATCAAGGTTTTTTAAGACCGAGAGAGCCCCCTCTTCTTGATCAAGGCCTTTTAAGCGCCACTCAAAAGGGAAGAAGAATGGGAGAAAAAAATTCTCTTATATACCTAAGTAGGAATTGACTTAAAATATATATATTTTTTATGTTACTTGTTTATATTACTTACTTATTTTTTTTTATTTGCTTGTATTGATGACTTTTAAGTTGTGTTTAATTGTTAGTTCCTATCTATAAACACTGTTTTGATGAGGTCTATAGATGTCTATGATGGTTAGAGTTGCAGTAAAGCTAGACATCCACAATACATACACAACTTCCAGGTTGTATAATATTTTAACGGAGCTTCTGACTGTAAAATAGTCAATGAAACATCGTCTTCATTTTGGAAGACCTATCCAATGATATGCCACTCAATAGGGTGCGTAATTTGTTTTTTCTCGTCCCTACCGCCATTTTGAATTTATAAAAACAAAACCTAGCCTATAACCATCGGGCCGAATCGATAGAGACCTCATTCATTAAAATCCATCCAGCCGTTGGGATGTTTCGAGGGTATAAAGAAATCCACATACACAGATACGCGTGAAACACATAACCCTTCTTTTCAGTCGAGTAAAAAGGTAGTTTATGTTAATTCTATTAACTTTTTAAGTCAGAGTTGGTTTGTATAGTAACATAAAGACGCGGGTGGCTTACTGTATGAGCCAAGGTATTTTAAGGCGTCTCGACTCTTAAAGCTTTAAAATTTTCGAATTATTATATATTTTTTAGATGTTAAACTTCCATTTTTTCTGAACATTTTGATATAATTGTTTCCTTTAAATTCCTATTAAGACTGAAGTAATGGCTTTTAGAATTATACCCTCTCAATAGCTGAAGCGGCGTTTCCGAAACTTTGAAGTCATTTTTCTCCAAATGACGTTTTTGGGCATGACGCACACGATATCTCAAAAATTTCTGAATATTTTTTACGAAATTTCCAAAACATACGTTTTATAATAAAACATATATATTAAAATACTTTATAATATATGTTTTATAATAAAACACACATACTATAATATATATTAAAATATGTTATAATATATATGTTTTATGTTAGTCTGTATAAACTAAACATAAAATTTCCTTTTTATTGTTCAAAAAAATATTTTTTTTAGGTGATTATACTGTTAAAATTATCTAAATTTAGCCTTTGCTAAACACAACTTTGTATTAAAAATATAAAAAATGCTTTCAATACAAATTTATTTAGGTTCAGGGCAATTATTACAATCTGAAGTATATGTAGGTACCAAAATTTTCGTTCTAGTTGCAATTTTTTTTTTTTTTTTTTTTTTTTTTTTTTTTTTTTTTTGTAATCCTACGCGTAATCTGTTATGCCGATTTTCTGCTCGTCAAATGTCTGACAGTTTGGATCCCCCTGTAAATGCTAATTCTGCATCTTGCAATTTTTTAAATACATGAAATGAAAGAGCATACTTATATCTTTCATCCCAATTAAAATTGCATCTTAAGATTCTAAATATTGAAAATAGTCTTTTTTTCTTGTTTATGACTTCGGTTTGTCTGTCCGTCTGTCCGTCTGTCCGTCTGTACGCGCTCTAGTTCCCGTAAATATACTCGGATCGTTCTGAAATTTTTGGATGTTAGTGACCTCTACCATAGCACGAATCCTATTGCAAATGAAGTTTGTAGCATTACTTCATTTACAGGGACAGTCAAAAGTTTTCCGTTACATTACGGCCTATGCGAAAAAATCGTTTAAAATGATTTTTAATGATGTTACATGCTTTCAAACATAATAAATTGATATGCATTTATCAAGTTGACTAAAATATGTATTTTCTGTACAATATGCGGCCCAAACATTAGTTATTATTCATTTACAGGGCCGCACAAAAGAATTCCTTTACATAATGATATAGAAGTGGAGGGAATTTTTTCCGGCGCATTTTAATTATGTTAAACTATTACATGTATGATGAAATAGATATACGTCGCTAAGGTTTACTATAACTTATTTCATGGATAATACGAAATGCAGAGCATTTACAGGGATACACAAAAGATTTTGTACCCGAAGTACTGTAAAGTAGCGATGATTGCTGGAAATGCATTTTTAATTATGTTATGTGCTTTTATGTTTCACTATATTTACATTGTATATAATGTGTATAAATGCTGTAATTGATATACAGGGCTACTCAAAAGAATTCGTAATGGTTAATGGGTATGATTGAAATTGCTTAAAGGTGATTTTTAAATGAGTTAGGCATTTTTACGCTGAACCGCATTTGGTTTACTAAGAAATGTTTGTAAAACATATATAAAATGACATACAGGGTCACGCGAAAAATTGGATACATGGCCGTCTATAAATGATAATTTCTGGAAATATGATTCCGGTAGTTTTAAGAGTGTTTTACTTTGAATTAAACTTTAGCTAAATAGTGGCGTGTAATAAAGGTATTAGGTTAACTGCAGAGTTTTACAAAAGTGTACAAGTATGTTTAAATCTATTAGTATAAATTTCTGAAAGAGAAATTTCAACCTGTTATGTATTTTCTTGCTAAACTAAATTTCTCCATTATATAGTATATATATCAACCTACAGATCAAATACAGGGCTGTTCAAAAGAATTGGAATACATATTTGCTATGGACGGTAACTACTGAAATCAGTTTTTCAAATGTTTTATGTGTTTTCTAAAATGTTTACTTAGTTCACTTATATACCTTATTTCCCTAAATAACGAAGTTTTGTTAAATCATTCAGGAAGTGTTGGAAAGTGTTTCATAATCTATGCTTAACGCATGATTTTTCTTACTTGTTTTCAATTTAAAGGGTCTTGAGACTCCTTAAAGCTTAAATCACAACTTTTAATCATATTATTGTTAAATTTAATGTCCAATAGTATTATAACAGTAATAACGACCAAATTTGTAAAAAACGACTGATTTAATTAGAATTAAACACTTAACTGTTTTTAAACTAACTTTTCTTGCCCGAACAGAGTTCGGGCAAGAAAAGCTAGCTTGCTTCGTTATTAAAAGCTTTTCCACACCACTAATTTTTACCTGAAATCTTTGGTTCTTTAACCCTTTCAGGGGCGGTGATGCCGTCACGGCATCACATAATTTTAATCCCTAATTGCCACATTGACACCAGATTTTTTGAATGAAAACTTCGCTTTTATTAAATAAGCGAAAATATAGCTTTACTTGTTTACAAATAAATTTTCTTGTAAATACTGGTGTCATTCAATTATTTCAACAGTTTACACATACAAGTACCTTGACCCTGAAAGGGTTAAATGGCAACCTCGATTATTTAGGGCAAATATTTTTGTACTAAAAAAGTGGTGTTGGCTCCCTGTTTTTAGTTTACGGTGTCAAAAAAATGTGACAGTTAAGTGGTTAATATGACACGGACATCAATTCCAAGCATTGTTTTATTAGTAGTATTACCGTCCCCAAGATTAATTCGTAAAATTTTAGAGACATTTTTGTTGTTGTTGTTATTTAGTTCAATGTAAATAACTGTATCTAAAAATAAACGAACATTGTGGTGACCACTTTGGTTTAATATGACTTGCCTAAAAATAGGCGGTCGCAGACGATTAGCCGAAAACCAAATAGCCGACAAGACATTTAGCAGACAGCACTTAGACGACAGGACGTTTAGCCGACAAGTACATTTAGTCGACACGTATATTTAGCAGACAGGACATGTAGCCGACAAGTACATTTAGCCGACAGGACAAATAGCCGAAACGTACGTATAGCATACAGGACAATTAGCCGAAAAGGACATTTAGCAGACAGACAATTGGACGACAGGCAATTGGCCGAACGTGACAATTAGCCGACAGGACATTTAGCAGACAGGACAATTAGTCGACAGGACAATAAGTCGACAAGACAATTAGCCGACAAGACAATTAGCCGACAAGACAATTAGCCGACAGGACATTTAGCCGACAAGACAATTAGCCGACAGGACGATTAGCCGACAAGACAGTTAGCCGACAAGACAATTAGCCGACAGGACATTTAGCCGACAAGACAATTAGCCGACAGGACATTTAGCCGACAGGACGATTGGCCGACAGAACGATTGGCCGAAAGGAGATTTAGCCGACAGGACGATTAGCCGACAAGAAAAATTAGACGACAGGATATTTATTTGAGAGGATGATTAGCCTAGTTAGGTTATGGTTAGGATACTTTTAGGTTACGGATAGATTATAATTAGTTTACGGTTGGTTACGTTAAACTTAGGTTACAGTTACGTTACGGTTGGGTTACAGTTAGATTACGGTTACGTCACAGTTATGTTAATTTTAGGTAACAATTAGGTTACGATTAAGTTACAGATAGGTTAAGGTTATGTTACGGATAGGTTACAGTTAGATTACGGTTAAGTTACGGATAGGTTACAGTTAGATTACGGTTAAGTTACGGAGAGGTTACAGTTAGATTACGTTTCTGCTACGATTAGGTTACGGATAGGTTACAGTTACGTTACAGTTTGGTTACAAATAGGATTACGGATAGGTTACAGTTAGATTACGGCTAGGTTCCGGATAGGTTACAGTAGGTTACGGATAGATTACAATTAGGTTACGGTTAGGTTACCGCCAGGCTACAGTTAGGTTGCGGTTAGGTTACAGTTAGGTTATAGTTACATCACAGTTAGGATACGGTTAGGTTATAATTAGGTTACGGTTAGCGTACCGTCATGTTACGTTTATTTTACAGATAGATTACTGTTAGGTTGCAGTTATTTTACAGTTAGGTTATGGTTAGGTTATAAGTAGGTTACGGTTACGTTACGGTTCGGTTACAGTTAGATTTTTAAGTTACGGATAGATTACAGTTAGATTACGTTTTTGCTACGATTAGGTTACGGATAGGATACAGTTACGTTACAGTTTGGTTACAAATAGGATTACGGATAGGTTACAGTCAGATTACTGTTGGGTTCCGGATAGGTTACAGTAGGTTACGGATAGATTACAATTAGATCACGGTTAGGTTACCGCCAGGCTACAGTTAGGTTACGGTTAGGTTACATTTAGGTTACAGTTAGGTTATAGTTACATCACAGTTAGGATACGGTTAGTTAATAATTAGGTTACGGTTAGCGTACCGTCATGTTAGGTTTATTTTACAGACAGATTACTGTTAGGTTACAGTTATGTTACAGTTAGGTTATGGTTAGGTTATAAGTAGGTTACGGTTACGTTACGGTTAGGTTACAATTAGGTTATGGTTAGGTTATGGTTATGTTCCATTTCCGTTACAGATAGGTTACGGTTAGATTATGGATAAGTTACAGTTAGGTTACGGGGGATCTATGTCATTTAGCCGAAAACCAAATAGTCGACAAGACATTTAGCAGACACCAATTAGCCGACAGGGCGTTTAGCCGACAAGTACATTTAGCCGAAACGTACATTTACCCGACAGGACATTTAGCCGACAGGACATCTAGCCGACAGGACTTTTAGCCGACATGATATTTAGCCGACAAGACATTTAGTCGACATGACAATTAGCCGACAAGTCAAATAGCCGACATGACAATTAGCCGACATGATAATTAACCGACAGTTCAAATAGTCGACAAGTCAAATAACCGACAGGACATTTAGCCGACAGGTCAAATAGCCGACCTGACAATTAGCACACGGGTCAAATAGCCGACAGGACAACTAGGAGACATGACAATTAGCCGACAGGACAACTAGCAGACAGGTCAAATAGCCGACATGATATTTATCAGAAACATACATTTTGCCAAAAGAATTTAGAAGACACATTGATATTGGTCGGTGATATACCAACAATGTCAACCTCAATAACTCGTCACCATCATAATTCAACTTTTTAGCTCGGAGGCTATCAAAGTCAGAGAGCTGATGTGCCCGCCGTTCTGTATGTATGTAAGTATGTACGTACGTATTCACGTAACGAGGTAACTCTTGATAGAAACATCCGATTTGCTTCAATTTTTTTTTCTACGTTCATTCTTGAAAGGTGCTTCCCTGATTAGTTTTGGGGTTTCATTGGTTAAAGATAAAGGGGGAAAAGGGGGCTAGTCCCTCCCCTTAATTTAGATAAATGGGTTTTTCATGCAGAATTATTCGATTTGCTCTAAATGTGATATACCGGTTTATTATGTTAAGGAGCTTCCCTGATTAGATTTGGAAGTTCATTAGTTAAGTATGAAGGGAAAGAGGGCTTCCCCCCCTTAATTTAGATACATGTTTTTTTCATTCAAAATTATTTGATTTGCTCCAAATTCAGTATACGGGTTTATTATGTTAAGGAGCTTCCCTGATTAGATTTGTAGGTTCATTAGTTAAGAATAAAGGGGGGATAGGGGAGCTACACACCCCCCCCCTTAATTTAGATAAATGGGTTTTTCATGCTGACTTATTCGATTTGCTCCAAATTTGCTATACCGGTTTATCATGTTAAGGAGCTGCCTTGATTAGATTTGGAGGTTCATTAGTTAAGAATAAAGGGGGAAAAGGGGGCTACCCCCTATTAATTTAGATAAATGGGTTTTTCATGCAGAATTATTCGATTTGCTCCAAATTTGATATACCGGTTTACTATGTTCAGGAGCTGCCTTGATTAGATTTGGAGGTTCATTAGTTAAGAATAAAGGGGGATAGGGGAGCTAGTCCCCCCACCCCTTAATTTAGATAAATGGGTTTTTCATGCAGAGTTATTCGATTTGCTCCAAATTTGTTATATCGGTTTATCATGTTAAGGAGCTGCATTGATTAGATTTGGTGGTTTATTAGTTAAGAATAAAGGGGGGAAAGGGGGCTACCCCTATTAATTTAGATAAATGGGTTTTTCATGCAGAATTATTCGATTTGCTCCAAATTTGGTATACCGGTTTACTATGTTAAGGAGCTGCCTTGATTAGATTTGGAGGTTCATTAGTTAAGAATAAAGGGGGATAGGGAAGCTAGTCCCCCCACCCCTTAATTTAGATAAATGGGTTTTTCATGCAGAATTATTCAATTTGCTCCAAATTTGGTATATCGGTTTACTATGTTAAGGAGCTGCCTTGACTAGATTTGGAGGTTCATTAGTTAAGAATAAAGGGGGATAGGGGAGCTATCCCCCCACCCCCTTAATTCAGATAAATTGGTTTTTGATGCAGAGTTATTCGATTTGTTCCAAATTTGCTATATCAGTTTATCATGTTAAGGAGCTGCATTGATTAGATTTGGTGATTCATTAGTTAAGAATAAAGGGGGGAAAGAGGGCTATCCCCCCTTAATTTAGATAAATGGGTTTTTCATGCAGAATTATTCGATTTGCTCCAAATTTCGTATACCGGTTTAATATGTTAAGGAGCTGCCTTGATTAGATTTGGAGGCTTATTGGTTAAGCATGAAGGGGGGGACGGAGGTTAGTCTCCCCCATTAATTTAGATAAATGGGTTTTTCATGTAGAATTATTCGATTTGCTTCAAATTTGATATACCGGCTTATTCGGGTCTATGTCATTTAGCAGACAACCAAATAGCCGACAAGACATTTAGCAGACAGCAATTAGCCGACAGGACGTTTAGCCGACAAGTACATTTAGCTGACACGTACATTTAGTTGACAAGACAATTAGCCGACAGCGACAGTTAGCCGACAGAAACAATTAGCCGACAGGACAATTAACCGACAGTACGTTTAGCCGATAGGACATTTAGCCGGCACTTAGGTTAAGTTAGGTCACAGATTACATTTAGGTAACAATTATGTTACTTTTAGGTTACAATTACGTTACAATTAAGTTATGGTTATGTTACGGTTAGATTACGGATAGGTTACAGTTACGTTATAGTTAGGTTAGGGTAGGTTATAATTAGGTTACTATTACGGTTAGGCTATAATTATTTATAACAAACAAATTTTTAAAAAAGTAACATTTTCTACAATAAATATTGTTTGAAATGGGGTTTTTTGACGGATAACTCCGAAAAATATTATTTTTTAAATATAAGAATTTAAAAGAGGGGATGCATGAATTAAGAGTGTATTCAGGTGGCGAAAGGGTGGACCCACAGGGGGCAATTTTCAAACTTTTTTCGGACCAGTTATGTGATATATCACCGGAAAGACCCCTTTCTCATGTTATAATTATTTCTTCTCCCCTCCCCTCAATTTAGCTCCCCAGGGGGCACTTTTCGAACTTTTTGAAATCGTAGCGTTTTCATTATTTTAGATTAGATTTTTTTACGGAGCCCTCCTATAAATATTATTTATAATATATAAAATTCCAAAGAGTGGGGGGGTTATTGCAGAGGGGCGTGAGAGTTGGTGCACCGGTGGCGCTTTTCCAACTTTTGCAGACACCCCTCATGTGATATATCATTGATTAACACTATAGCCACTATTTCATATTATCCACCTCCCAAGTTCCACACCCCCCCCACACACACTGCTTTGCCACCCCAAGGGGGAGGGATTTTTGAAATTTTTTGAAATCGTAGCGTTTTCATCATTTTAGATCGGAATTTTTTTACGTAACCCTCTGATAGATAATGTTTATAATATATAAAAAATTCAAAGAAAGGGAGGGTCTATTCTGAGGGGCGCGACTCCCTGGAGGGGCGCTTTTCTAACTTTTGCCGACACCCCACATGTGATATATCAATGTGATAAAGCACTGTGTTCACTTTTTCATAACACTTCCCATGTCCTTTAACCATCCATAAACTTTATTGATAATATATATTAAGAAGTTCTTTTAAAAAAAAAACGCTCAAATTTCCAAAACTTTCTAAAATATTCATGGAGACATTTTTATGCATAAAAACATCAAAATAAAATCCTTTATATCTAACTTCCTTTTATCAGTAATTTATTTATTTTGTTACTTATTTTTGACTAGATAATCGTAAATTTAAGAGCTGTTTATTTTTATTCCACCTTAACATTATTTATTCCAAACAGTGTTGCGCCAACATATGCGTATTTGGCGGAAGCATGATGCAACAGTTGAAAGGAGAAATCAATCATCATGCTTGGTCATTTCTTTATTCATTTCATTTCCTTCGGTTACTAACGAAAAAGAGCTATTATTTGATACCAATTTAGACGTGCTAATAAGTCTATTTTATACAAATAAAGCATATTATTGCATTAAACTGGATTATTCCTAATTTTCTCTTATTGATCAAGTTGAATTTAGACACTTTACTCCGTGAAGGATTGGATTTCTGTAGCTCCGGGTTGGGGGTGGGTGTGGAATTTTCACTTTTTGACCATTGAAAACACAAAATCTCAAATCATCCATGAGGACATTTATTCTCTGGGGAGAATGTCTCCCCCGGGTCACTCCATGAATTCAACACTGTTAATGATTTTTAAAAAAATTAGGACTCTTTCTCTTTCAGATTTAATTAAGAAATTTAAACATTTAAACACGGAATGTAAAAAATTATTTTGGAGAAACTATTATTTGTATAATGAATGCCATTGCTGGATCATATACACCTACGTTTACAGATGAACTGAAAATTTAATAGAATAATATTAAACTAGAGAACAGGAAAACTGCTTTTTGAGAATTTAGTGTTGCCCCCGGCATTTCCATTACTTCATTTTCTTCTGATGGACTGATGGCTTCTATTATTATGAAACAGCCATTATAAATGAAGTGTTAGGTGACGATGAAAGAGCAGCCTTAAAAAGTTTGAGCTCTGATTTTCTGTCGGAATGGCGGGAAAAATGGCTATAATTTTTTTTTTTTTTTTGAGGACTGCTTTTTCATCTTCCCCTAACACCTCATTTATAATGGCTGTTTCATAATAATAGAAGCCACCAATCCATCAGAAGACAATAACTCGGTTAAGCGGGACTCTACTGCAGTACAAAACATATTTCAATTTTAAGACTTAAAGCACAAGTTTTATTTTATGTAAAATGACGTCATTCGCATCCGCTTAAGAATTCCACATTTACGATCTACTCTTAAACATCTACAGTAAAGCATGCATAGCACATCACTATCGCGAAATAATGCACAAATGCAAAAAAATATTCCGTCATTCAAGAAAAAAAAAAAAAAAAAAAAAAAAAAAAAAAAAAAAAAAACGGCGATCTAATGATTCATAGATACTTACAATTAAATATAGTATATAATAGCTCCATTGTTTTAACAAAAATCATTCGTTTATATATTTTTTTTTCAAAATAGCACGTATTTTAATTACATTTTCTTTCGGTTGTTACGAAAAAATGGCAACAAAAATATATAATTGCTATTTTAAAACTATTCTTCCTTTACTTTCTACAGAAATCGAGTTCTTCCGTTGCCAATATTAAGCAAATGGTGAATTAAAAACTCCAAAAAAATTAATATTTCAAAAATAAATGGAGATACAGTTTTCAAACAAAACGTATTTGAAAGAACTTTTTTTCTCCAATACAACGGTATAAAAATTGAAAACGTGCGATGCTTAGAAGTTTAAAAAATTGCTAAACAGTATTTAATCGTAATGCTTTCTTTTACGGCTAGCCTCTGTAAGGTAACGTTATTTTTTGGACACAAAATAAGCTGGGAGAAAGAAATAGCATACCGTACCGCAGGCTAATAACATTTTGTTTTAAACGTGATATATAATTTTAATTGTTTCACCAATTTTCAAGTTTATTGAGAACTTTTTACTTTTCATCCTTATTCCTCTATTTGTATTAACTTAATTTTTCAATAACGGTTTCTTTGTAATCAATAATGCTCTAAAGTTAAAAAATATATGTTGAGAAAATTAAAAATATTTTTTTCAAATAATTCTAATTTAATTTGATATTCAAAATTTAAGAAAAGCATTTATCGAATTAGATATATATGGTAAGCATATAGAATTTTTCTTTAAATTTGAAGCTAGGTTCTCCTTTATATTAATAAAATTGGTTCTTATTTAATATTATTTTTTTCATTCTTGTTAATAAAGTTTGCATTTTTAGTCGTAGAATGTATCCAGCCTCAGCTAGGGATCTAACGAATTTCGTAAAGTATTAAGCAGAATATTGTAGATATTTAGAGGAATAAAATCAGGGTAATACATTTTTAGGTAGATTTCGTAATAAGAAATACTACATATTACATTTTACCAACATTTTTGCAGATCTACGCCGATCATGAAACCATAGAACACCAAACCACCCCCAGTTCAAAACTTTATCTAACTATCTATCCATATATATCACTTTTGTATGGACACGATAACTTCCATAACTCTGCATAAACCTCTTCCAAACTGATGAAGGCCATACCATACAATCAAGGGGCAGAAAATCTCGGTAAAGTTCGTTAATGGGCAAAATCGACCCAAGGGTATGGAAATAGGGAAGGATTTTGTGAAAACAGAAAAAAACAATAACTTCTTAATTATAATGCATATCAAATCAGTTTAAAGTTATTATTACTTCTAGGAAAAGGTCCAAAAAATTATGCATAACAGATTTTTGATATCATTAAAAATGGGTTCAAGGGGCAATGAAAATAGAGTTTTAAGAAGAAAAAAATTCATAACTTCGTCAATTCACAAGATATAAAATCCACTTAAATTTATTATAAATCTTCTTAATCTGACCTACAACTTTTATATTGACAAGTGTTTGATAGTACTAACTCTTACAGAGAAAAGGGAGAGGCTTAAAAAGAAAAAAAAAATCATAACTTCGTTAATTCACAAGATATCAAATCCGCTTAAATTTATTATAAATCTTCTTAATATTATCTACAACTTTTATATTGGCAAGATTTTGATAAAACCAACTCTTACACAAAAAAGGAGGTTCAAGAAAAAAATATCGTATTAAGGCTGTTCTTAAATCCATAGGGACAACTTTATGACATAAGTTTTAATTCCCTTTTCTTCGGAAACGCATGAAATTGGAAGGTGTTGTTACAAGGAAACTATGTAATTGAAAGACATTTTCCGTTTTTTTTTTTTGTAAACACAATAGATGTTTCAGAAAATACTGTCACAGTTTGAACCAAATTTCCCAACAAAAGGAAAAAAAAAAAAAAAAAAAAAAACACTGAACGAAGGGAGAAAAATCCCTTGTAGTAGGTCTGCCAATTTTATACAATTACGTTAAAAAATCTGTACGTCATTGTGTCAGAAAATATCAACCTTGTTGAGCAGTGTAGTTGAGAACACAGCCTTAACATGATTCTGATAAAACCAGTTTAGAAAAATGAAATTAAAATCTCGTCAAAAGCGACCAGAAAAAATTGTCAAACTGTGTTTATCTCTATTCTTGATTTAGCCTTTTTGGTGAAATTAGTACTTAACTTCGAAATCTACCTGCGCCTGCAGGCCGAGCCGGGAGTGATTTTTTTCTCTTTCTTTTCTTTCTTTTTTTTAAAATGATTTTCTCAAATCCAAATTGGCTATTTTCTAACGCATTCATATAAAACCATTTTTATTTCTTACAAGCACAAAATGTACAGCTATTTTCATTCAGATACTAAACAATCAAATTTAATTTTTTAGTGTGAGACTATTTTAAAAATCCATAATCTGCTTATTTGTCATACATTTTTATAATGAGGCTCCTAAAACTTCGCTTATCGGTGAGAATTTTAACTATTTTTTTTTCATTTTGCACAAAAATATCATTATTTGATAAAATTTATAGCACAAATAATGTTCCGATACAACAGTTTGTTGAATTTTCATGATTTTTTTTTGAAAAATAAACGGATATTTGCAATTGGCATTTAAAAAAAAATATTTTATGAACTGAGATAAGGAATTACTACTGCAATTTGTTTATGTAGAAAAAGGTAAGTCATATAAACAAGGTTTTTTTAAGAAATAATAATCTCTTTGTGATGTTTCAACATATTATATTAAACGTATAAAACAGTTAGACATATGAATAACGAAATCTATATCGAATTAAAAATAAAAAACAAACTGTGCGGTATGAATTTTTTGCTTGCTTTTTTTTAGTTCCCTACGTTACAACCAAATTTTATACAATGCAATTTTATATCACACTAGCTGACCCACTCGGTGTTTGCCTGGCCCATCATAATAACCTTAAATAAAACTCAAGTTTGTATGATTTTATATCCTTTGAAAATCTTTTAAATTAACCTAGTTTCGGTTGTTCCATTGCATTCCACAGCGTCTCGTATGTTTCCAACAAACGTCTTTCCGAACGAACCTGTAATCTGGGTCCTCGCTACCTAACACAGCATGTGCCGGAAGTGCTCCGCACGTATCGTAGACAATTGAAAAAAAAGTCTAATAGTGAGCCAAACTTCGTAGTAATCAAGCCCATAGAACCGAAAAAACGAATGCATCATTAATGTTCGAAAATGTCGTTAACTGAAGTCTAAGATAAACTTTCATAATCACAGAAAGTAGTATTTTCACAGAAAGTAGCTGAATTGTAATCTAAGTTAAATAAACCAATTCCCATTGAAATTGGGCCCTTATAACCCGAGGAAACAATTTATCCTTACGCGGTGGAAAGTTGCCTCCCTCCTCCTCTGTAAATTTCACGGTCTACTTTTAAAATTAACACGATATTATTTAATAAACGGATGAAATCCCTTTTCTAAAATTACCTTTAACCCTTTAGTGCGCAGGGACAAAGAGCAGTTTTTTTATGCAAAGAACAGTTTTTTTAAAATTTAATAGATTTTTTTTATTCGTATATACCTAATTTACACCAGGAGATAAAAATAGCAATATTTGTTTTAATTAATAACAGACATTCCGTATTTAAAAAAAGCGAAATTAACCATTGAAACTTTCTTGTGTAAAGTCAGATTCTCTGTAGTACGTAATTTCTAGAACGCATTCTATCTAGGGAATTAAAGGGTTAAAGGTTAAGTTTTATAAAATAAATAATTATATAAAATAAGGTATTTGGAGACATAGGTATTAAAATATTTACTGATTTGCAATATTTTAGCGTAAAACAGCCACGCAACAGTAGTTATTATTTGTATTGCAGATGCGCAACAGAAGAAAAGTGTTCCGTATTATATGAAAAATGTATCTCTGATTTTTTTTTCATTATTTTTCCTGAGTAATAAACCTTTCAGAGAATCATATATAATTTTTTCGAAGCAAAATAAAAAATCGTGCATTTAAGGGTTAACGTAACGCGATTTTTATTTTTAATTTACGGATGTAGTGAGTAAACGTAAGCTGTTGCCGAAAAAGGAGATTAATATTCGAAAAAGGTGGTAGCTTGGGTATAAAGAAGGACCGGGCCCAGGGGGCAGGATATTAACTGGAATGTAGTTGGGTAAAGGAAAAATTTTTAATAGTTTTAAAGTAGCTGTAGGACGCAAGAACTATGAAGTAGAAAATTGTAATAGAGTAAGATCGTTTTTAAAGAAGCTACAACAAAGGCCCCAAGAAGGAGATTAATATTCAAAATTGGTGGTAGCTGAAGTGAGAAATTTTTTTGTCGTTCATGGAGTTACTAGAAGACTTAAGAAGTTGTTAGAAAAAAAAGCTAATGAATCGGGTCATTTTTAAGGGAGCTACAATAAAGGGCCCAAAAGAGGCCAACTGATAGTTAAGAGCAGGGCTCTAACATGAAAATATGTTAAAAGGTCTTAGATCTTCAATTATTCAAAATTAGCCATAGAGTTATGAATTATCCCTTAGAATAATAATTTAAAGAAATGCGCCAAAAATTGGGTAAATGCTTAAATGATTGTCCTAGGGCCCAAATAAAATATGAGAGTGTTGGTCCTGGAAGAAGTGTCCAATACTCAGTTTTAAAATTATGCACTGAGAAGGTGAAAAATGCATGGCGCACAAAAAATTCAAGGGACCTACGGGACCCTAGGGGGGAGAATGGAGCAAGGTCTTAACATAGGGTGTAGAAATGGGAGAATAACTAAATGAAAAAAGGATACCAAAAATGAAGATTGGATTAAAAGGAAGCAATTTATTAACAATTTAGGGCGCAAAAACTTTAAGGGGTGCTGTACCGGGTCCCAGGCTGCCAGGGTCTTAACTGGAATGTAGAAATGAGGGAATAACTAAATAGGGAATTGGCCTCAAGAACGAAGAAGATCGGATATAAAGGGAGTAAGTTATTAACAATTTAGAGCATAAAAACTTAGAGGCACAGGGGCCCCGACCTTAAAAAAAGAAAAATCTGATTGTCAGGTGCATCAGGACATGTCTTGGACTGTTCTCACCTAAATGTTCAGACTTCTACGTGCGGTAGATTTTGCTAGTCATCAAACGCAGACACACAGACACTCACACACTCACATACACACAGACAGAGCGAAACTTTCTTTTATTGGTATACGTTTTATTCAATTTTCCCCACTAAAAACTGGGTTGTCGTTAAATCCGATCTCGCTGAAAACTTATTCTACAGTTAAATACAAACACACTCTTAGTAGCTGACGAGTTATTGAGGTTTTAATGCATATGTATAAAATATTAATGATGATTGAGTAAAAGCACTGATTTATGAAATTGATGAGCTATCGATATTATAGTTCCCCCATATCAGTAACAAATAAATATTACTTCTTTCAACAAAAACAAAGGTTTATAAGGCTGGTGAATCACTTATCTTTTAATATATAAATTAAATAAATTCGATGCGCAAAAATACAAATTTCTGAGAATGTCGTTATCAAGATTGAATATATATAATTCATTAATGACATTCGACTTAATAAAATCACAGATGATTAAGGATGACGACTTTTCGAGGTTTTTTTTGGAAATCATACAGAATTTATATCAAACTGATTGAAATATAAATTTAAAGAGATGGCGAAGTAACTACGTTTTTCGTTTAGAGAGATCGTTTGGGTTAACTTGTTATTTTGATTTTATTGCGAATGTTAAGAAAATTAATTAGATTCTATTGCATAGAAGCACTGCTTTATGAGGATATAGAGTTATCAAGGTTTTAACCACAATGACCAATGATAATTGTTTAAATAAAAACATAGATTTATAAGCTTGAGGATTCATCAAGGTTTAACCGTATAACTTGTATTCGATATATAATAAAACAGATTAATGAATCTTCAAGTTATCCAGTTTTTAGAGAAAATGTATAAATAGTAATATTAACTAAATACACTTATTTGTAAGGATGTCGAGTTATCGAGGCTTTAACATATAAGCGTGATAATAATAACATTTTATTAAACTAGCTGGCTTCGCCCTCTAGCGTGCTCATAATTACATCGGGGCCTCTAATTTATGCTAATATCGAATAAAACGAATGTCGAATTCATATGAAAATTTTCGTTAGGTGCAGTAGCGTAGCTAAGTTGTTTGCCGCCCGGGATTTCATCCGTTTATTAAATAATATTGCGTTAATTTTAAAAGTAGTCCGTGAAATTTACAGAGAAGGTGGGTGGGGGTGCAACCTTCCACCGCTTAGGGGTGTATTATTTCCTCGGGTTCTAGGGGCCCGATTTCAACGGGAATAGGTTCATTTAAGTTAGATTACAATTCAGCTACTTTCTGTATTATGAAACTTTATCTTAGACTTCAGTTACCAACATTTTCGAACATTAATGATACATTCATTTTTCGGGTTCTATGGGCTTGATTACAACGAAGTTTGGCTCACTCGACTTGGTTTTCGATTATCTGCGGTACGTGCGGAGCACTTCCGGTACATACCGCTTTAGGTAGCGGAGACCCAGATCACAGGTTCGTTCGGAAAGAGATATGTTGGGAACACACGAGAGGCTGTGGAAGGTAATGGGACTTCCGAAACTAAGTCCATATAAAAGATTTTCAAAGGATATAAAATCATACAAACTTGAGTTTTATTTAAGGTTATTATGATGGGCCTGGACAACGCCGGGTGGGTCAGCTAGTGTGATATAAAATTACACTGTATAAAATTTGGTTGTAATCAGGGCTTAATTTGCGACGGAGCCCACCAGAGCCCGACTCCGGTACTTCTCTGTTTTTAGTAAATATTTAAATATTGTTCGGAATTCACCGGAGCTCATAAATACAGGGCTCCGGAGCCCAGTGCAATAGCGCTTCCGAAAAACCGAAGCTTAAATTACCTTTTCCTTTCTTTCCCATCTCCAAGCTTTTGCATTCTTTTTACCAAAACGCTTATATGTGACGTAATGTGTCACACGCGTAGGGGATGGAGATGAAACGTACACAATTTTTATATCAGTTTTTAGGCTTAGACTGACTCGAGCTCAATCTGTATTACATTTAAAATTTTATTTATTCATGTATTGAAAAAAATCTTCTTTTAAAATTACGTATTATATTCCACTTCAAATCATTTTAATGCTATTTTGATCAGAATGAAGGGGAAACAGAAATCGTGTTTTTCTATTTCAAATTTATATCGGCGACGTGTTGATATGGCGCCACTCAAGAGAGTGAACAATAAATTTGCTTTCAGTTCGATTTTCTTTTGTGACAGTAGGATAATTTTTTATTGGCAGGGTTTTCTTTTTTTATTTCTATATCTAACCTGAAAAGAATATTTTCTGTTTTATCCCACAAGCATCTGCTTGACGTTTTGTCTGTTCGAGGTTTTTTGTCTTCTATTGCGTACGAATAAAAATCACGTTAGTGATTTTTCTATTTATTTTGTATCATGAACGGTACTCGGGCTAAGGCTCTGTGCACCTATACGAAGTCACTTTCCTTTGTAAGTAGAATAATTACCATGTATTGTTATTCTGAGAGAAAGCAATCGAGCAGTGTTTCCCCTTTTTCTATAAATGCATAGATTCTTTCCGATAACGTTGTCAAATTTTTAATTTTATCTGATTTTCAGGGACTCACCGCAAAAGATTGTTATGCGGAAGGAAATGATTATAGCTTAAGATATGCACCTTTTACAGGAAATTGTAAAACATTGTTCCATTCTTCAGCATATGAAAATTCATTTTTGTAAATTTCATTCATTTTTTCTTAAAAATGCATAGCTGCGAACTATCTCTTTTTTGTGTTAACACCATTTTCTAATCATAATCGTTACCCTATTTAACCGCAGAATTCTGCAATTAATTAACATAAAAAATATGCACTGATTTTTACTATTCAGAAGAAGTGATAACTAAAAAGTAGAATAGTTGACAGCTAAGTATATGCTGATAGATATATTTAATTTTTTTATTTTGCTAAAGAAAAAAAATGTTTTAAATTTTGCAATTCATGTACGAAATATAAATATGCAGATTACAGGGGCAGAGGGGGTGGGGGGTGGAATGGTACAGTTGTTGTACCGGTAGCGCAGAATATTAGGGCTCCGGAACTTTTTTGTTAGAATTTAAGCCCTGGGCGCAGTAATCTAATTGTAACGTAACCTTAATCTAACTCTACCATAAACAGTACCTAACTGTACCCTAGCTGTAATATGTTACATAACCGTAACCTAACGGTAACCTAACAGTAATATACCTTCAACCTAACTATAAACAAATTATCACCTAACCGTAACCCAACTGTAACCTAATTGCAACCTTACCTTAATCTAATTATAACATAACCGTAACCTAACTGTAACGTAGCTATAAACTATCGGTAACTTAACCGTAACGTAAATTAATTTTAAGCTAAATGTAACGTGACTGTAACTTACCGGTAACCTATCCATAATCCAACCGTAAACTATCTGTAACGGAAATGGAACATAACCGTAACCTAACCGTAACCTATCTGTAACGGAAATGGAGCATAACCGTAACCTAATTATAACCTAACCGTAACGTAACCGTAACCTACTTATAACCTAACCCTAACCTAACTGTAACATAACTGTAACCTAACCGTAATCTATCTGTAAAATAAACGTATCATGACGGTACGCCAACCGTAAACTAATTATAACCTAACCGTATCCTAACTGTGATGTAACTATAACATAACTGTAACCTAACCGTAACCTAACTGTAGCCTGGCGGTAACCTAACCGTAACCTAATTGTAATCTATCCGTAACCTACTGTAACGTATCCGGAACTTAACCCTAATCTAATTGTAACCTATCCGTAATCCTATTTGTAACCAAACTGTAACGTAACTGTAACCTAACCGTAACCTAATCTTAGCAGAAACGTAATCTAACTGTAACCTATCCGTAACCTAACCGTAATCTAACTGTAACCTATCCGTAACCTAACCGTAATCTAACTGTAACCTATCCGTAATCTTAATTGTAACCAAACTGTAACGTAACTGTATCCTATCTGTAACATAATCGTAGCATAAATGTATTCTAACTGTAACCTATCCTTAACCTAACTGTAAGCTATCCGTAACTTAACCCTAATCTAACTGTAACCTATCCGTAACCTAACCTTAACATATTTGTAACTTAAACGTAACCTAATTGTTACCTAAATTTAATCTAACTGTGACGTAAACGTAATCTAACTGTAACCTAACCGTAACCTAACTGTAGCCTAGCGGTAACTTAACCGTAACCTAATTGGAACCTATCCGTAACGTACTGTAACCTATCCGTAACCTAACCGTAATCTAACCGTAACCTATCCGTAATCTTAATTGTAACCAAACTGTAACGTAACTGTATCCTATCTGTAACCTAATCGTAGCATAAACGTAATCTAACGTAACCTATCCGTAACCTAACTGTAACCTATCCGTAACTTAACCCTAATCTAACTGTAACCTATCCGTAACCTAACCTTAACCTATTTGTAACTTAAACGTAACCTAATTGTTACCTAAATTTAATCTAATTGTGACGTAACCGTAATCTAACTGTAATCCAACCGTAACCTAACTGTAGCCTGGCGGTAACCTAACCGTAACCTAATTGGAACCTATCCGTAACGTACTGTAACCTATCCGTAACCTAACCGTAATCTAACTGTAACCTATCCGTAATCTTAATTGAAACCAAACTGTAACGTAACTGTATCCTATCTGTGACCTAATCGTAGCATAAACGTAATCTAACGTGACCCATCCGTAACCTAACTGTAACCTATCCGTAACTTAACCCTAATCTAACTGTAACCAATCCGTAACTTAACCCTAATCTAACTGTAACCTATCCGTAACTAACCTTAACCTATTTGTAACTTAAATGTAACCTAATTGTTACCTAAATTTAATCTAACTGTGACGTAACCGTAATCTAACTGTAACCTAACCGTAACCTAACTGTAGCCTGGCGGTAACCTAACCGTAACCTAATTGGAACCTATCCGTAACGTACTGTAACCTATCCGTAACCTAACCGTAATCTAACTGTAACCTATCCGTAATCTTAATTGTAACCAAACTGTAACGTAACTGTATCCTATCTGTGACCTAATCGTAGCATAAACGTAATCTAACGTAACCCATCCGTAACCTAACTGTAACCTATCCGTAACTTAACCCTAATCTAACTGTAACCTATCCGTAACTAACCTTAACCTATTTGTAACTTAAATGTAACCTAATTGTTACCTAAATTTAATCTAACTGTGACGTAACCGTAATCTAACTGTAACCTAACCGTAACCTAACTGTAACCTAAGTTTAACGTAACCGTAAACTAATTATAACCTAACTGTATTCTAACTGTAATCTATCCGAAACCTAACAGTATCCAAACCTAAATCTAACTGTCGGCTTATTGTACTGTCGGCTAAATGTCCTGTCGGCTAAATGTCTTGTCGGCTAATTGTCCTGTCGGTTAAATGTCCTGTCGGCTAATTGTCTTGTCGGCTAAATGTCCTGTCGGCTAATTGTCTTGTCGGCTAAATGTCCTGTCGGCTAAATGTCCTGTCGGCTAATTGTCTTGTCGGCTAAATGTCCTGTCGGCTAATTGTCCTGTCGGCTAATTGTCTTGTCGGCTAATCATCCTGTCTGCTAAACGTCTTGTCGGCTAATTGTCCATGTCGACTAATTGTCCTATCGGCTAATTGTCCTGTCGGCTAATTGTCTCTGTCGGCTATCTGTCTTGTCGGCTAACTGTCGCTGTCGGCTAATTGTCCTGTCGACTAAATGTACGTGTCGACTAAATGTACTTGTCGGCTAAACGTCCTGTCGTCTAATTGCTGTCTGCTAAATGTCTTGTCGGCTATTTGGTTGTCTGCTAAATAAAAATAGGTGATAATTTTCCTCAACGTCCCTGTACTATTTCACTATTAAATAGATTATAGGAGTCTCACTGGGATAGTACAGTATTAAAAATTAATGCAAAACAAGAATCTGTTTAATTATAGAAAGAAGAATAAGAAAGTTTAAAACTGGAAGTTTAAAAATGTATTTTATTAAATTGGGGTCTTAGGTGATAATTTTCCTCAACGTCCCTGTACTATTTCACTATTAAATAGATTATAGGAGTCTCACTGGGATAGTACAGTATTAAAAATTAATGCAAAACAAGAATCTGTTTAATTATAGAAAGAAGAATAAGAAAGTTTAAAACTGGAAGTTTAAAAATGTATTTTATTAAATTGAATTTCACAAGTTTCTTATAATTGTAAGTTACAACTATGGGAGAATGCCTTATATACCAGTCTGAACGAGGGTTGGAGAGCGTAGTTCGTAGGTGGCAGGGCCCCCTAGTTTTCACAAAAATTGTAAGATAAATAAAAAAAAAAGATAACACACTATTTTGATGTTAAGAAAAAAAAAAATTAACTTAAAAGAAAAATTTGGGTTGGTTGTACAGGCCCGGATGAAGATCGGTGTGGTAATATTTAAATCTTTTATGGATGTAGCATTGCAGAGTATAGAATATGCAGAGTGTTCGCTCTCAACGGTGTCCAACGGCTAATTCCTATACCCTTAGACATAAACTTACAGTTCCAATTATAAAAAATATTTTAAATGAGATGAAATATTTTAAAAGCAATTTGGAACAATAAAAACATTTCTTAAAAAAATACGAAATTTAAATTTGTATACGGTCCACCGGTCCTATAAGTTATATTTAGTAAAAATATATTCTATTACACTAATAATAAGTAAGACAAAAAGAGTCCCATTCTTCTATGATAAAAAAAAAAAAAAAAAAAAAAAAAAAAAAACTGACCGAGTGGCGAGTAATAGGTGTTTAAAGTTGAAGTTTGCTGCAAAATAGAGGTCATTCACACATTTACTAAAAATATAAATAATCGTCCGATAAAAAATGATAATAGTTGAGAGTAAAATTAACTTTACAATATAGATTTGAAATCTATTTTCATTCTGACATATTAAAGAAAAATATACAACTTCTACTGAAAACATAAGTTAAAAAATAACTGAATTTTTGTTAAATGAAAGCAATTCTTTACAAAATTATACATGTTTTAAAATGATATTAGTTTATATAATCTTAACAACTAAAAATTAAAGTTATCTTAATACTCTTTCGAAGTGACTCCCTTCGGTTGCAATGAAGAAAGATACACGAGAAATAAATCCTTCTAATACTTTAAGCATTTTGTGTACGATCCCTCGAAGCATGGTCCAAATCATTTGTGTTCGGAATGGATGCAGAAAATTGGCATAAGTCATGCAATTTAAAGTTTCATAAGTCGGTCAATTTTAGTGTTAGATGAATGGGACTCTGTTTTTTTTTTTTTTTTTTTTTTTTTTTTTTTTTGTCTTACTTGTTAGTGTAATAGGAAAATTTTACTAAATAAAGCTTACGGGACCGGGGACCGAATATAAATTTTATTTTCGTAACTTTTTAAGAAATGTTTTATTGATCCAAACGACTTTTAAAGTACTTCTTTACCTCATTTAAAACATTTTTGTAATTGGAACTATATATGTCTATGACCAACGGTTTGGACATTGAACACTGTTGAGAGTGGACACCCTGTATATACACACCTATATATCCTATATAGCGCTGTTCGCAAGAATTCAGATACTTTTCCGACTATTATCGGTAATTGCTGATACTGGGTTTTCAAATGTGTTATCTGTTTTCCAAATTGTTAAGTTAGACATTATCTTTCACCATATTATACTATGAAGTTTTGTTGTAGTATTTGGAATGTGTTGGAAAATGTTTCATAATCCATGCTTGTCGCATGATTCCCCGTCCTTGTTTTTATTGATATAGATTAGTGCTCCCTATGGGATACGTATTTCAATTATACGTTTAAACGGTATACGTATATACGGATAATACGTTTCTTTGAAATACGAATACCTTAAAATATACGTTTAAGCGTATCCGGATACGTATAAGGATACATCGGTTAAACGTATATTTAAGCATACGTACATTTAAAGTATACGTATATTTCATGTATCGTATCTACTTTGAATAACAATGGTGTGGAACTCTGAATGGAGAATAAGCTGGAAATCGGTGGCGTTATCATTGCAATCTGCATATTATGTTTCGTACATAAGATTTTGTTATTTTCCTCTTTAAATATTTTATTTCATTTATTTTCTTCTAACTTTCATTACATTAAGTGATAAAATGTTACATAAATTTGCTGGAACAGTTTAAATTGTTTTATAAATAAATAATAATTGCTCAATGTAGCCATTATAGTTGTTAGGGTTTTGTTCATCTGACATTCGTCTCGCTTCGCTCCTCTGTCTCTCTGTCTGTCCGTCACAGAGCCCGTTCTCAGAAACTATATATGTTAGAGACTTGAAATTTTGCATACTTATAGCTGAACACCTCACATCAAACGACAAATCCTAAAATTTCGAAAAAATCATATATTTAACCCTCTGGGCTCTAACTTGTGTATTTTAAGCTTTTCTCTTAAACTCAGCCCCTAATTAGCTTGAAGACTTGGAATTTTCCAAAATTATAGCTAAACACTTGCCATCAAACGACAAATCATAAAATTTCGAAAAAATATTATATTTAACCCTCTGGGCTCTAACTTGTGTATTTTAAGCTTTTTTTTTCTAACTCTGCCCCTAATTAAGTTGAAGACTTGAAATTTTGCATAATTGTAGATAAACACATGCGATCAAACGACAAATCATAAAATTTCGAAAAAATCCAATATTTAACCCTCTGTGCTCTAACTTGTGTATTTTAAGCAATTTTTTATCCTCCCCCTTTTCACCCGGGGGGGGGGACTTTTTAAACTATTGCCGACACCCCTTTGGCCACTCTTTCATATTATGCACCATACACTTACATATTTTAGTTCCATTTTTACCGCCAGGGGCGCCTACCTATATCGGGAGCCATGGGCCCGATTCCTCAACTAATATATCTACGGATATGTTGTAAAACGAAGTTTCGTCCGGATAGAGGTTTGTGTAGAATAGAGTTCGCCCCCTGGTTGCGAAATGTGGAACTAACAGATTTTGAAAAGGATAAAGTGTTTTGAAAGGAATATTAAACGAAACCCTCTGTGCGATCTGTGATCACACTTACCCACTTGTTTTAATTATGTTCTTATAATGGTTTTAAAAATGAGTGTGGTATTGGTTCTGTTCACGAACTGCTTGTCGGAGTAAACATGGTCATGTATGCCTATAAAGAAAGGCATTTTTTGGAAGGATAAAGAGATGTAGTTGTTGATTTTGCCTGTTCCGAACGAGGCTTTTCAGCTACAGGTAACATAGTAACATCAAAACGTAGTTGTTTGAATTCCGGAAATGTTAATATATTAGTGTTTTTATTTCAAAACCGAAAGTTATTACCGTGAAATGAAAAAAGTACTTCGCAAATTTTTACTTTGAATTTATTTAGATTTTTTGTTAATCTCGTGGTATTGAGATCAGATACCCCATTATATTTATATATTGTGTATATAATGTATACAAATTGTATTCATTGTAAGTAACTAGCAAAATTAAACATCTTTTGAGCAAAGAATGAGAGTATAATTCTTTCAGATTTATTGTGAATCCTTGTTAAGTGTGTTTTTTTCTTTTTTAATCTTTTAAAATTTCTTTATTCGTGTTTGTTACACTCAAGATTGCAAATTTCGATTACTTATAGACTGGCAAATAACGAACTTGCAGGTTTTAGAATGCAATTGCACATGCTTGAAATGACTTGCCTTCTCTTTTGTTTCTCCGAGTAAAACATATTTTCAAAATATTTCAAATTTAGAAAACAATATTCTTAAATACAATAAAGGTATGATTACAAAACATCCCAGGAGTCGGATTTATCACTGTCACTATAAAATATAAAGTAAATTTAAGTCTGGGCCCTGTCCACATGCAAAAATAATGTTTCGCGCGAAGTGCCCTTGGCGCAAATCAAAAGAAGCTGTGATACAGATCTGCGAAAGGTAGCTTTGAAGCTATCCACTACCAATAGTAAAACATTTAATAATTAATAGCTTAGTTTTTAGGGAAAACAACCAAAATCTAAACAGAGGAAGAGTATTCAGATTTTTTTGTACCTGTACAACAACCAGAAGGTAGGTAAACCCCAGGCCATCGTGCTTCTTTGAACAAAGAATCGCGATGGCCCCGGTAAACCACTCTATATGCAGGACTCTAATAGAAGATATTTCTCAATGTTTCTAATCCGCATATAAGCATTAAAACGTCTATTTCCATGCCTTGAACGAAAAATGTTTAGGTGTTTATACGTTTAAGAGGCTGCTTCAGTCAGGCGAAAAGACCCGTTCGCTAATGCTAAGCCTATGGAAGAAATTTATAAAGATATTTCGGTTGCATTTCAATATTTTTAAATGATTTTTTTTTTTCATTAGACAGCTGAGATTGATCTGTACAAAAGTTGTTTTTTACTTTTTCGATTTTGTTTACAGATAATTTTTATGGGGACACTTTCATTTTCAAAAGTGAAAATATCCTCATAAAAAAAATCTGTAATGAAAATCGAAAAGGTAAAAAACGGCCTGCATGCAGATCGATCTCAGCTATCCAATGCAAAAGAAATCATTTAAAAATATTGAAATGCAACCGAGATATCTTTATAAATTTCTTCCATAGGATTAGCATTGTCGAACGGGTCTTTTCGCCTGACTGAAGTAGCCTCTTAACCGCTTGGGTAAGATCCGTATATACGATGTACCGTATATGCTATTTTGCATAATACGTATAATAGTCGTATCCATATTATACGTATCTGAAATGCGTACCTCCTATAATACGTATTATACGTGTACTCGTATGAACGTTTAATAGGGAGCACTAATATAGATTATTATATACAGTATGCTGAAATATCCAACGAACTTCATACCTTGAATTTGATTTTTAAAAATCCGACTATGCACAGCCCATAACTTGTCCATTTAACGTCACCGATTTTATCATTTCTCATCATTTTTCAACGCCGCATATTAAACGATGGCTGTAAACGGGGCTATTCGCTCGTCGGGATTTGATAGAAGTCACGTGTGTGACGTATATCCGTTTTTGCTCCGCATCATCACCCCCTCCCCTCAACTAGGGGTACTGTGAAAAGCATACTTTATATGTGACAGTGAGCATTTTAATGTGCATGTAGTTGAAAAAGAATCTAAAACTAACGGTATATGATATTTCAGTAAATTGGACGCTAATGGTTTCTTTGGAAGAGGCGTCTCATAGCACGGTGTACGTAATATACGGAGTGTCCGGAAAACACTGACCTCGGCTTTTATTCTTTAAATATTGATCATAGACATCTATACTCATATTACAAAAGAAGTAAAGTTTGTTCGTTTCTTTGTTCGAGGTAATCTCTGGAACTACCGAACCGATTTCAAAAGTAATGGTATCACAATGATGGTGTTAGTCCCTGTTCCAACATACGCTATGTGTTATCGCGAGGTCACTACTCTAAGGGGGTTGCACGAGCAAAAAAACGTTTTAAAAATGCGATTTTTCTGTTACCGAAGAGCCTAGAAACATGAAATTTGGAATGGTAATTATAAGATATAAATGACCTCTAAGAACATTTCTTAGAACATTCGAAATTTTAAAAAACTTTATGTTGGCAGAATATTTCTCTGAGATTAGAATTGTTAAAATATATATTAACTTTAATGTAACAATTTCGTGTTCAATTTAATTTTTTTTTCCCATTTAAAAGTTAGATTAGCCCCATACTATTGGATTATTCAAGTTTGTTTATGTGTCTGCACAAATAAAATTAATAACATTCCAAGCTGAATATAATAAAAATGGATACATCCTCATTCGGGGACACCGATACTATGATGGATTATTCAAGGTAAGAGAAATTTACTTACCTATTTATTGAATCATTTATATAAATACTTAAAAAGAGAAGCTGAAAAAAGCCATTGTGACCTAGCAATATTAACACGTATAAGAACTACGATAAGCGTTTCACATCGAAGAAAAATCAAACTCACGTCTCCTTCAATGAAGTATTTTCTTACACCTTCGAAAATTGTTATCTTCACTACAATAGCGTCATGCATAAGTATAGAATAGATGGTTATCGTTTGGAAGAATCTTTCAATCAACAGTAACTTCGTTAATTACATTATGTAGGGGAGACCGGGGCTAGTTGGCTACAGGGGTAAGTAGGCGCAGTCCTCATAAATCGCCTGTTTATGGATAGATTGCGCAACCAGTCACAGAGTACCATTCTTCTGGCTTTTTACAATCCTCATTGTAGTTTTGCAGCATTACCTACGTGCAGTGGACATTTATTACGATTTTTCTGTTTTTTGCACTCATAAGTAACTTTTTGTTGCTTCATTCTTTTTCTAATTTCTGATACTTATCTTACTAATTGCGATTTAAATTGTGCAGTTTTTCTTAGTGTATGATTAACTGTACCTACCCCATATGTGATTTACTTGGATTATTTATTCTTAGATGGTTGCATGTCCCTTTTGTGAAGAAATTTATTATGGGGCTAGTAGGCGCATTGAACACGGGGCAAGTTGGCTCGGTGCCTGGTACGTGCTGGTAGCCTGAAAAATAGCAAACACCGAGAAAAGTGGTTGCAATGCAAGATTTTGGGCACACGAGGCTTGCCCAAACGGAGACACTCGATTTTTTATTTGTGACAACTGTAACTCTGATGATGATATCGAGTAGGATAGAAGTTACTCAATGCTAATGTTTTATTCTTTATTTTTATGTCTGTATAATTTAGAATTTACATTGTACGGCGATAACGCCTTTGTTTAAACTTACTGGTAATAATGAAATTGATTTCTCTTAAATGCGTATCTTATTTGAGTTTCATTTACATTTTTATAAAGCATGTGCCAACTTACCCCATAGGTATAGGCAACTTGCCCCGTGACGGGGTAGGTTGGCGCACAATTTTCTTTTCCTTTAGGCTTCCGCTAAACATAAACTACAAAAGCTAGAAACTTAAAACTCCGGGTATTTATAGCCTAATGCCTGTTTTTTAAAAGTACAGTGTAAGTTTCATAAAAAACTTAAACAAAAAATTAATAAAAACCAATAACTAAAAACTGCGCCTACTACCCCCGGTCTCCCCTACAACCAGTGTTCTCGCTGGCTTTTGACCAACATTAGCGATTTGGCGAATAAGAAATATAAAACAGTAGCCAACTGAAAATAAATGTTAGCAAAATAGGTTCGGCGTGAAACACTGAAAAATCCATCTTTAACACCTTATTGTATCCTTTTTAAAAAAAAATATGTTCTAAAATAAACTAATTTTTTGTAATTACTCAAAAAATAGAAGTTCCACTATCCACTACAGAAACTATTAAAAATAAACACATTCTAAATGCCTCCTAAATGTGTAAATGTTTCAGACATACTTTTAGTAGTCTGAATAAAAGTTAAAAACAGTTATCTTTGATTTACCGTTGTGAAAACATACACTAAAAGTTGCTATGAGATTTCGACCTATACAAAAAAATTGACTGGCCATTGATACTTTACGTACAACTAATAAATAGTATGGTTAATTTCAACACCATATTCGAGCAAAACTTTTCAATGTTTGGCACTTGTTGGGAGTAATTTTGTTTATGTTTTTACCAGAGCGACGCCGGCACATAGACAGGGATTAACTGACAAAAATCTATCGCATAATCCTTTTTGTGACTTTGGCTGTTGCTAAACTGAATTGATATTGAGTCTGTATCTCTATAAATAGAGCATTGTAAATGGCACGGTGCGATTGAATATCTAAAGCTACATCAATCGTTCAGAAACGCGTATAAGTTTCGAGTGTATTGGCATTGGCATACACACAAACAGAGCAGAAATTGAGCACTCGCAATTTGGCGAGTCTGATCGTTAGTTTACTCGCCAAATGAAACATCTTGTCGCAATTTGGCACACTGGCGAGTGGCAGCGTGAACCCTGCCTACAACAACTCATCATTCGTGAAGCTTATACAGGGTGTCCGGTCTCAACGGTGTTCAATGGCTAATTCCTAAACCGTTAGTTATAGACATATAGTTCCAATTACAAAAATGTTTAAAATCAGGTAAAGAAATATTTTAAAAGATTTTAAAAGCGATTTGGGTCAATAAAAACATTTCTTAAAAAATTACGAAATTTAAATTTTTATACGTCCCCCGGTCCTATAAGTTATATTTAGTAAAATTTTCCTTTTATACTGACAAGTAACACACAAAAAGTCCCGTTATTCTACGATTAAAATTGACCGAGTAATAGCTGTTTAAAGTTGAAGCATATTTTTTGCTGCAAATTGGGGGTCATTCCCAAATTTAGTTGAAATATAATTTCGTCAGATATATTAAAAAATGGTTGAGAGAAAAATTAACATTGCAATATAAATTTGAAATCTTTAATCATTCTGACATATTAATGCAAAATATACAATTTGTAATAAGCATTTAAGAAGAAGGGAAAAACAGAATTTTTGTTAAATAAAATGATGCTAAATTAACAGCCTCAATTCTTTACAAAATGATACGTATTTTAAAATATTATTAGATTACACTAGCCTGCAAAAGTTGAGTTATGTCATGTTCAGCTTTTGATAATTGATTCTTATGTATTCTGTTGTATTCTGTACCGCTGAATCTGAAATTGACCTTCATTTTTAACCATCACATCAGGATTTTTCACAAATTTCAAAGTTAAAAAGTTAAAAGTTAAAATTGAATCTCCTCCCTCATCTCATCGGACCACTCAGGTATTTAGCTGTAAGAATCCCAGGATAATCAAAAATATCGAATAAATTATTGAACAAAATAGAATAAAATACAATAAAATAAAATAAAACAAAAAAAGTTTTACATATGTTTTATAGTATGAGATTTTCGCTATATTTTAACTTACACATTTACGATTTGCAAAAAAATTCTAACGTGATGGTTAAAAATGACGGTCATTTTCAGATTCAGTGCTAAAAAGTGCTTAAAAATCAATTATCAAAAGTTAAAAAACACAACCATCTCCTCTACTTTATAGTATCCGATTTTTGTTATTCTTTAAATTTGACAATTTATGATTTACGAAATATCCTGACATAATGGTTAAGAATTAAGGTAATTTCCGAATTAAGTGCTAAAAAATACATAAAAGTTAAAAAACCCAACAATCGCAGTCTTGTATTATCTAATCTAAAACTTTTCCTTAAACTTTTTGGCGGTAATCTATCCGAAATTTTTTGTGTTATCCTGTAAAATAAGTATAAATGGTAACCACCAGAAATCATAATAATATTAGATTGTTATTGCATTTGCGGCAGTACATAAAATGTAACCTCGATCGGATATTTAAAACTGAGTTAAAGTTCGAGTTCAAATTTTGTACTGGAAAAAGTACATACGATTGTTGAAGTAACATAAAAACTTATAAAAATAACATAATTTTTGTTAAAAGAAATCATAAAAGAAACAGTCTCAAATCCTGACAAAATAAAACATATGTTATTTTAGCCAATCTGAAACTTAAAAAATGTTAACTTAATCGTAATACTTGTACGATTTCTTTCAAACCGCAGATACACATGAAATAAGATCTTCGAATACTTTAAGCACTTGGTATGTGACTCCTCAAAGCCAAGCCGAACTCATTTGTTTTCAGAGCAGAAAAGTGGCATAAGTTATGCATTTTTAAAGTTTCATAACTCGCTTAATTTTAGTGTTATATGAATGGGACTTTTTTGTCTTACTTGTCAGTGTAATAGGAAAATTTTACTAAATATAACTTATAGGACCGGGAGACCGTATAAAAGTTTAAATTTCGTAATTTTTTAAGAAATGTTTTTATTGGCCCAAATCGGTTTTTAAATATTTCTTTATCTGATTTAAAACATTTTTGTAATTGGAACTATATGTCTATGACTAACGGTTTAAGAATTAGCCATTGGACACCGTTGAGACCAGACACCCTGTTTAAGGAATAACAATGAATCAAAAGTTCTCATAGAAATATTTTATGGAAGAGATGAGTTAATGATGTATTGGGTAGAGGTGAGTTTGGGCTCTTTCTTTAGGAGCATGACACCGCCCAAGCCCGAAATATTATGTACCATCAGAGGCCGACCCCGGCATCAAAAGTACGCAGTAGAAAATTTTATCTCTTATTACACAGAAATAAATATTAATCCAAAAATACTTCCTCATGACAACATTTTATGATTTCCGTGTCCGTGAAAATCAATTTAAAATACAAATTTATTATAAACCAATCACTAGCAGAAACCAGCAGAAGTCACAATTCTTATCCTTTTAAAATATCATCGTAGAACTATGGCAGAAAGATATGAATTCTGTTTTTCAGTATTTCCGGAAAAGGATTTCTAATAGAAAATGAGTATAGATAACGGGTATTCCATGGCCTCTTAATGCTACTAACGCTAACTGTACGAAGGCTTTCAGAATCAAAATAGAAATTTTCTCCTACTATCCCATCATTCAATTCCCTTTCAAATTGATTTTTAAAGGATTGAAAAAACTTTAACCCATTTGTGCCTAGCGTCCCATTTTTGGGACGTTTAAAATTTTCATGAATAAGTATATTTTTCTTCTCCTTTATAACATGAAAATTGTATGAAATAATTATTTATGAATGTCTTTATCTATTACCGAGAGATGACAGCATAAGGTGGATATTTATTTGTTTAAATGAAAGCTTTTTTCGGTGTTTATCAATTTTTAATTTTTCATGATGGCGAAATGTAAAAAGTAAGTTTATTTGTATTTTTTCTATGAAGGATCCAAAATCGCAAGTCATAATCTTAGCTTGTAGATTTTTTTTTAAATGCGTATTTTTTTTTTATTGCGAAATTAAATGTTCAAGCCTATTTTTTATGCATTTTTGTCACGTCCAAAATATAGGGTTCTAGGCACAAATGGGCACATATTTTTGTTGGACATTTAGAAAACAGTTATTTATGTAATCTCCTTTTGAAGATATTTATGAAATAAATTGTTTTTAAGTCAGCAATATGATTATTCTTATTTCATTATTAATAATAGTTATAACGTTATTAGTCTCTGTAAAGAAATAAATATATATATTTTTGTAGTTCATAAAAATACTAATTACAGTATATAATATACAATTTAAAAACTTTTTAAATATAAATATAGACAAAACATATAATTATGCACATTATTCTAATAGAAATGCTCATATGTAGTTTTTTTACATTTTATTAAATAAATACAAAAAAAAAATAAGTGTAATTTTTTTTAGTATTTTTCCAGTTCATTATGCAATATTTTAAAGTGATTTTACCAAAACATTTGAGAAAAACAAAATCCAGGCACAAATGGGTTAAGAATCTTAAACTGCGTACTTATTTCTCAAGTAGCAAGGTTTTTCTTTTTTTTCAATTTGTGAATAAATAAAATTTTTACTTTGAGCTCGATCCCAAACACAGTTAGAAAAATCTATCCCGAGCCCATTTCGGAACCGGGCTCAGGCTGAGCCCGACTCACCTCTTAGCATTCAGGGATGGCCCCTTACGGCAAGTAACATCCTTTGAAACAGACAGATAGAGTAGAGATGAAATACAGGGGAAGTCAAAATGAATATAGCGATTACAAATGGCTATAACTATTTAATGGAAAAGAATTTATCAATAAGATTAACACAGAATGTAGACAGAACTTCAAAATTTCATTACGTAAGGCAAGTGCAGTGAAGCGATGCCTACGCATGCGCAATTTGAAACGACAAAAACACTGTTCATTGTGGCCGTCTCATTAGTAAAAAGGGCCAATTATGACGGTAAAAATGGCCGATTTTTTTTCTGTGGGGTTATGTGAAAGACAGGGTGCCTCCGATGCCCAAAAGAATTGAAGAACCCAAAGTACACATTTGTAATGCGCTAGCGTCGGTGACTGAACAAATGCTTCAGAATGTAGGGCGTGAAATGGACTACCGCCTAGATGTTGTTCGTGTGACCAAGGGAAGTCACATAGAACATCTATGACGTATGTATACAAAATTTTGAAGTTCCGTCTACATTTTGTTATAATCTTATCGATAAATTCTTTTCCATTAAATAGTTATATCCATTTGTAAACGCTATATTCATTTTGACTTACCCTGTATATTGATCTCCAAAGATTAATGATGACTAATTTTCAAGCAACAGATTTTTTCAAACTTTTACCATTATTTTTCATTTTTAATTTCACAGCATAAGAAAAGCGTTCATAGTTTTATTTAAAGCAAAGCGTATTTTTAATTATTTTTTAACATAGAAATACTTTGCATTTTAATCACATAAATTCGAGTTAATAACTCTATTCGACATGGTGCTGGTTCAATTCCCAATGACTCCATCGCACTCATATAGTGCCGAGTTCCCGGCTGCCTTTGTGTCGTTCTGTTGATTACCTGTGACAAAAGATGTCAACTTCTGCATGGAGGAATGTATATGACTAAATTACAGTAGAACCTCTTTTATCCGAAACTCTTTTAACCGAAACTCTCGATTAACCGAAAACCCTTTTAAAAGCTTTTTTTTTTTTTTTTTTTTTTTTATTTATTTTTTTTTTTTTAACCATTACATTACTTGTGTGCAAAATCCACTTGAAAGCTTTGTTTTTCCCTATCATATTCCTTGTGTGCAAGCAATCTTTTCCGAACTACGAGTACATATAAATATTTTCGATCTCTTTTCTTAGTGTCCCTTTGATTTTAACTTGAGCTCCCGTAAGCTGCAGAGTGGAACGTAGAAAACGAACAAATTAGCAGTTCTGAAGATTTTGAATGTTTTGAAAAAGGTTTGGCATGGCTGGAGCAGCAGGAAGACTGTGATACTGGTGAACTAATAATATTAAAAAACTCCGTGATAGAGCTTCAAAGCAAAGGCAATCGAAACTACAAGAAACAAAACATTTTTTCAAACCTTGTGATATATGTAAACCGTACTTAATTTCAAAATTAAAATTCAGATAATTTATTCTCGTTTCTATTTTGCTATTGCTTTATTTTTATTAAGCACTTGTTACCATAATAAAAAATATTGCATATATTTCTCATTAATCTTAAAATGGAAGCATTCTCGATTATCCGAAAATTTCGATTTTCCGAAAGAGGATCTGCCCCAATTACTTCGGATAATCGAGGTTCTACTGTAATAAGAAGATATATGTAAAAAAAAAGGGGACGAAGAAATTTGTGTAAAATCTTTTTTACATGTTCTTAGATTATGTAAATAAAAGATCATTTGAGACAACAGCCATAACAGCTAAAAGATCTCAAAGCAACCCCCTCTAAATGTCAAGATAAGTTTTGTGCAATTTTTTGCTAATCAAAATAAATTATCTGGAACTATAAATAAATTTGCTTTCTCTGTCCCTGGAAAATAAATCCCTACAAAACTCCATTTTTTATACCCCATCGCAAAATGCTTTCTCTACTATGCAAATCGAATTACAGCAAGAGCTTCAAAAGTCACGTGAACCACCTACCCCCTTCATCAATTAGCCACGAGACCATTCAACAACGTATACTTCACCTTAGCGGAACCCTTCGTTGCCAAACGTTAAAAAAATGAAGAGAAATCTTTTTTAAAAATAAACTGACTAATATTTATTGTCAACGAGGTAAAGTTTCACTTATTCAGAAGCGTAAAGCGAAAAGGGTTGCAGAGTGAATACCATGGGGGAATTTTGAAATTGAATCGGATATTAAACGTTAGCAACAGACCAGATACATTACGTATTTACGAGGTCATATCCGTAACCGAAAACGTGACCCGGATTTCAAGAATTATGGGAAAATTCGCAGCTACCTAAGTTGTTCCCTGTACTGTCTTGGGAGTTAGGGGATCTTTTAACGATCAAGTCTAGGGAAAGAAATGTTAACTGTCTTTGAAAAGAGAAATTTCAGAGTATATTTATGGCAGCACTTGAGTTTTGATTTTTTTTTTTTTTTTTTATATATATGCACAGTTGCTTCTAAGGAGCTGAAAGATATAAATGTTTTCACAAAACATTTCTGATAACGCGCGTTCCAACTGAAATGTTATCAATATTAAGTTGCGAACGCACCATCCTTCTAACTGTTATCAGTGTCGGCATCGTTTCTTGTGGCCACGCGGTGTTTTTGATTTTTAATGACTTTAAAAGGAAAGGGACTGATGTCCTGCAAAAGAGGAACCTTTCCTTCAAATAGGGTTGAGCTCCTTATCTCCTGACCCATTGTTGATTCCCCTCATTCTTTTGTGAATAAACCGCAGATGGGTCCAGTACAAAAGATTCCATGAAAACTGGAGAAGATTGGCAAAACAAACGTCTGTATGCAGCCTTAGAGTTTAAAATGTATTCGATGACTTGTGTAGGTTGTTTTGAGGTGTTTTAAAAACAATACAGCTGATAAGCTTAAACTGATGCAAGATAGATTAAAATGCAATCACTTTCTTAATTCTACAGTAGAGTCCCTCTTTGGGTCAGCTAACCGAATTCATCCGAGCCCGACCCGAATTTGAGCTAATTTTTCGAGGCGAGTTAGTTTCGGTTGGACCGATTCTAAATGTTTTGGGTTTGGGTAGGTTTAGAGTTGAGTTTTGATTATTTTGAAAATTTTTTCAAATGAAAAAAACTACATACTCGAATTTTATTGAATGTATACGTGTTTATTTTTATACAAAAATATAAAATTGATATTAATATTAATTGATTTTAATATTAATAAGAAATTAATAGCTTAATTTTAACCTTTTGAAGGGCGGTGATCATGAGACGTGGCTACCTAATTTTAATTCCAAAACTGACAATCCGCACCAAGAATATTTTAATGAAATTTTGCTTTTACAATGAAAATGTAAAAAACAGATTTGTATTCATATTAATTAATATTAATATTAATTGATATTAATATTAATAAGAAATTAATAACTTAATTTTAACCTTTTGATGGGCGGTGGTCACACGGCGTGTCCAGCTAATTTTAATTCCAAAACTGACAATCCGCACCAAGAATATTTTAATATAATTTTGCTTTTACAATGAAAAGGCGAAAAAGCCGATTTGTATTGATATTAATATTAATATTAATTGATATTAATATTAATTAATATTAATATTAATAAGAAATTAATAACTTAATTTTAAGCCTTTGGAAGGCGGCGATCCCGCGGCGTGACCAGCTAATTTTAATTCCAAAACTGACAATCCGCACCAAGAATATTTTAATAATATTTTGCTTTAACAATGAAAATGTGAAAAAGCAGATTTGTATTGATATTATATTAATTGATATTAATATTAATTAATATTAATTAATATTAATATTAATTGATATTAATATTAATGATTATTGATATTAATATTAATTAATATTAATTAATATTAATATTAATTGATATTAATATTAATGATTATTGATATTAATATTAATTAATATTAAATAATATTAATATTAATTGATATTAATATTAATGATTATTGATATTAATATTAATTAATATTATTATTAATTCATATTAATATTAATTAATATTATTATTAATTGATATTAATATTAATTAATATTAATATTAATTGATATTAATATTAATGAGAAAATAATAATTTAATTTTAACCCTTTGAAGGGCGGCGATCACGCGGCGTGAGCAGCTAATTTTAATTCCAAAACTGACAATCCGCACCTAGAATATTTTAATAAAATTTTGCTTTTACAATGAAAATGTGAAAAAGCAAATTTGTATTTTCTAAGAAATTCGTTCGTAAAACCTGGTGTCAGTCAATTATTTTATCATTTCATGAACAGAATTTATCTGCCCCTCAAAGGGTTAAGGCATTTTTACATCAGCTATTCACAGGTGATAAATCGTACAATAAACTTTGTGGTTACAAGTTACAATTGTAAACGCATTACAACAACAAGTGATTTAACGATGCACCAAACGATGTTCGCCAAAAAAGGTATGTGAAACTGCAACAAAGAAACATTTTAAACACTAAAAAGTAGAAAATACAGGGTTTCCCATTAAAACCGCCCAAACTCTGCTTGCTTGGAGTACACAAAAAATGCCCATAGAACCTCTACGAGTTATAGTTTTTAAGAAAACTGCGAAAGAAAAGTACAGCCGGTGTAAGGAAAAAAACTTTTCTGGAAACATCAGCATCGTTATTGGAAGTTGGTAAAACAATTAATAAGCATATAAATATAATTATATACTAAGTTTGGTATGTTTTTGTCGATTAATATACTCAATATAGTTCTGAGTCACTGAGACAACCAGAGGAGATATATTACAATCCTCCCGTTGTATCAGTGACGCAGGACTATACTTAGTATATTAATCGACCAAAATCTACTAAACTTGGTATATAGTATATTTATATGCTAATTATAAGGTTTACAAACTTCCAGTACTGCTGTTCTTTTTTCCAACAATGTTTTTTCTCTTGCACAGGACATGACGTCATTCTTTTCGTTTACATTTGCCTCGAAAACTGTAACTCGCAGTTCTATGAGCATTTTTATGTACTCCAAGCGAGGAATTTTGCTGTGCAGAGTTTGGGCGGTATTAATGGGAAACCCTGTATAAATTATGTGTAAATAAATGATGTAATATATATTTTTTAAACACGTTTTAATCAATCAACATTTTTATATTAAGGTATCTGCCTGTGTTCGGAACGCCTTTTTAACCATTTGGAAAAATATTATTGTTCTCGTCAGGGTAGGAAATCAAAAGCATATCTGAAGGTTTTTATTGGTTTAATCCGCATTTTATTCGTTTTCTGATTGGTCTATGCAGTAATCTGTATTTCCCTTTACTTTCAACAGAGATGGATACTTTCTGTTGCCACTATGACAAAAAAGTAATAAAAACTACCAAAAAAAATTAATAACTGAGAAACAAATTGAGATACAGCTTTCAAACAAATTGCATTTAAAAGTACATTTTTTTCTCTATCCGACGGTGTAAAAAGTAATATTGTCGGATGTTTAGAAGTTTAAGAATGAAATTTCATTTAAAATTGGTAGTCAGATTTCTTGGAAATCTGACGGTGGAAAAGCCTTTTGCCGAACAGCCAATGAAATGCCTGGATAATACATAAGTTTCAGGTGGATAATAACTAATGAAAATGAAAGAAAATGGAATAACAATTTCTGCCAAAGGGTTCATTTAATTTGTAAGATTTTCACGTTCAAAAGAAAAATGGAATAAGCCAATAAAAAAAAAAAAAAGATAAATAGGACAGGAATGAATACATATAAATATTTCACACCAAATACGAGTCGCAGGCGATTTTTGTCGCTTGGAATTTTTACGTGTAATAACACTATTAATGTTTAATTCATAGCGTACGTAATGTATGATCAAACTATGATCAACTTTTTTATGTCTTAAATTTTAGTCTTCGAAAAAATCATTTTCCAAATGGTCGTTGTAATTTGTTAAATTGCTTTTTTTTTTTTTTTTAAATATACAATATTGATAAAATACACATGATTTTAGTTCAGTAGTAATACAAAATGATGAAAAAACGAAAAATCCTAACAATAGCTTCAAAACCTTTTTAAAAATGTGAGAGTTTTGTCATATTTTTGGCAAAATTTCATACTTTCGCCAGACAGTGGACACGCAATTCAACTAAATATCGTGTGTTTCAGAAGTTCGGTGCGAAAGTAAAACAAAATAAAACAAATATCTGTGCACTGTTAAAAATTTGCAACATTTGACTGTTTTTATCGAAAACGGTTACACAACCGTAATTTAACACTATTCCGACCATATTTTTCACCATTTTATGGTCAGAATATAATTAAATTACGGCTATGAAACCGTTTTTTCAAAAAACGGTCGAATGACTGGACAGAATGCTGCAAATTTTTAACAGTGTGGGTCGGAGAGACGTGCGGTTTGCAGATAAATATTCAGCGTGATACGGGATTTTGTCTGACACCAACCAAAAAATTAGTTCAAAATCTCGACAATAGAGGGCGCTACTGCAGTTAATTCCGTGGAATAGTTCCATATTGCTCACGCAACGCAAGATTTGGATACAAAAACATTAGAGAATACTGTACACTGACTGTTAAAAATTTGCAGCATTCTGTCCAGTCATTTTACCGTTTTTATCAAAAACGGTTACACAACCGTAATTTAACATTATTCTGACCATATTATGGGCCATTTTATGGTCAGAATATAGTTAAATTATTGTTATGAAATCGTTTTTTCAAAAAACGGTCAAATGACTGGACAGAATGCTGCAAATTTTTAACAGTGTATGTACACTTTTTTGTATCTAAATCTTGTCTTATGCGAGCAATATGGAATTATTTTATGGAATTATCTGCTGTAGTGCCCTCTATTCTCGAGATTTTGAACTAATTTTTTCATGGTATCATACAAAATCCCGTACCACGCTGAACATTTATCTGCAAACCAAATGTCTCTCCGAAACATAGATTTTTTTTTTTTTTTTTTTTTTTTTTTTTTTTTTATCGCGTTTTACTTCTGCACCAAACTTTTGAAACACCCGGAATATCTCTTTTAATGTAGAAAATTTAATTTCCTATGTACTACATATTACTATTACACTTACCTGTGCACTGAAGTAGGAGTTTTACAATATCTGCAAAATTAACTGAAATATTTCAAAATAGGGCAGAAAATACATATTTTTTATTAAAAATTGCCATTTTTTTTATATATTTGAGAGCCTATAAAATAAATACATTATCATAGAGCTTAGATTCTAGTTCAGAACATAGGGAGTACTATGGAAAGAATTTTGACAAAATTTCACTGAAATAGGTTTAATTTATGTCATGAAATTTATCGAACATGGAGATAACGGAAAATTTGATTTTTCGGAAATCGCATTTAAAGATTTCTTTTATGTCTTTCAGGTACATATAAAATCAATTAAGAAAGGTAAATTAAGGTTTATGAGTGATTTTAAATGAAAAGCGTAAGAAAATGATGCACAGGAATATTGCTTCCATTTCTCCTGGCCTACCTACGCCCACTTCCGGTATTTGACTCATTACTTCTTATTTATTAAATTAGTCATAACTCCTCTTCTAGTAAACATAGGGATAAAATTAAAACAGACGTTACACTTGAATGCGGACGTTTTGTCATCGTAAATAACTGTTAACGTGAATGAACATTACTATATATCCTATCAAGATCTCTAAGTTTCTTCAGCTAGACAAAATGTGGTTTGAAAAATCATGAATTCCAGTGATGAAATCAAGCCTGACTTTAAAGATAACCATTGAATGCTTATAAAAGATTTAAAAAAAAAAAAAAAAAAAAAAAAAAAAAAAAAAAAAAAAGCAATTTAACAAATTACAACGACTATTTGGAAAATGATTTTTTCAAAGACTAAACTTTAAGACATAAAAAATAGCACGGAGTTGATCATACCTTACGTACGCCATGAATTAAACATTAATAGTGTTATTACACTTAAAAATTGCAAGCGACAAAAATCGCCTGCGACTTGTACGTATTATCCACCTGAAACTTATGTATTATCCAAGCACTTCATTGGCTGTTCGGGAAAAGGCTTTTCCATCGTCAGATTTCCAAGAAATCTGACAACCCATTTTAAATGAAATTTCATTCTTAAACTTCTAAACATCCCACAATATTACTTTCTACACCGTCGTATAGAGAAAAAAATGTACTTTTAAATGCAATTTGTTTGAAAGCTGTATCTCAATTTGTTTCTGAGTTATTAATTTTTTTTTTTTTTGTAGTTTTTATTACTTTTATGTCATAGTGACAATAGGAGGTATCCATCTCTGTTAAAAGTAAAGGGAAATACAGATTACTGTATAGACCAATCAGAAAACGAATAAAATGCGGATTAAACCAATAAAAACCTTCAGATATGCTTTTGATTTCCCTGACGAGAACAATAACCATTTTTCCAAATGGTTAAAAAAAAAAAAAACTATTTTTCTTTTATACTTATTATTTTTGTTTTTTTAATATAGATATTCGTTTTCTTTTTTACTTAATCTAAACATTCATTTCAAAATAAAAGTAGCATCAACGGTGGTTCGGTGTTACTTATTTCTACGAATAATCAACATTCTTTAAGGCCCAAAACAAACATTTAATTACAAAACGGAATATAAAAATCTATTAACTGACATTCGACAGGTTACATCTAAAGAATTCTAACATCAACAAAAAGATTAATTTGTTTCAGTTCAAAAGTAGACAGTTCAATGAGAGCCTGCGCTGGCTAATTAGCTTTTAGAAAATTAGCCGGAACATCCCGCTCGGCGTTAGACGGTTGTCCAACATCATCATAAAATGGCAAAGGTACTACTTTGGTGATATTTCGACGTAACATACCTGTATAGGTCTTGAGATCAATTACACGGACATGTCCATCATCACTTTTATAAGTTTTCACTGCATTTTTAATCTTCGAATTTATCTAGAAGTATAAGAGAAAGAGTCTAAAATGGCATTATTTTCAGGAACATTCAAAAGAGGACCTCCAATGAAGAAATGACCAGGGGTTAGTGGTTGCAGATCATTAACATCTTTAGACCAGGGGGTCAACGGACGTGAATTCATAACTGCTTCAATTTGCGTCACAAGTGTTGACAGCTGTTCAAAATTTAAGATAGATGATTTAGTTATCTTCAAGAGAATTCCCTTCATGGTTTTTATGTTTGATTCCCATAATCCGCCGAAATGTGGGGATGCAGGGGGTATGAAATTCCATTGAATTCGTTCTTCAGCACTAAATCGCTGAATTTCTTCAGAAGAACAGATTTGATAGAAGAATTTCAAAAGAGTACAAGTACCCTTAAAATTTGTGGCAATATCACTCCATATGACACAGGGTTTAGATCTTCGAGCAATGAATCTTCTCGAACAGGCTAAAAATGCTTCTGTGGTCAAGTCCGAAACAACTTCTAGATGAACAGCTTTGGTAGAGAAACAAATGAATATAGCAATATATGATTTTAGGGTTATCTTTAAACGTTTTAAATTAGGTTTTTTTATAGTAGGATCTGCTAGATCAACGCCTGTTTTCTCAAACGGTCTAGATGGTACACTTCTATCACGGGGCAAGTCACCCATCAATTGTTGAAGAGTTTGGTGTTTTGTTCGAAGACAAGTCACACACCTATTTATAATTTTCTTTACTTGACATTGACCAGATGGTATCCAATAAAATTGTCTCAATAAAGATAGAGTTGTCTAAGTACCTGAATGTAGGAATTTTTTATGGTAATAATCAATTAAAAGTTCAGTAATATAGTGACACTTTGGTAAAAGTATTTGATGTTTCTGCGATTCTGATAAATTAGAAAATTTCAGTCTTCCACCGACTCTTAACAGTCCATCTGCATCTAGAAATACATTTAAGTTCAAAATTTTACTGTTATTTGGGAGTGGACGTTTTTCCTTTAAACATCGAATTTCAGTTTGGAATGCGGAATTTTGAACAATCTTTATATCTTTATCAGCTTCTTGGTCGCATTCTGTAATTCAGAAGTATCTAAATAATCATATTTTCTAATTCCTGATTTCAATTCACAGTTTTTCAGAAATCTTAAACACCATGCAGCAATTCTTATTAACTTCATAAAAGAAGAATATCGATTAATCAAATCAATGTTTAACTGATTTTCCTTTACAATAGTTGATTTTACAACAGTGTTTTTCTTTAGTTCTAACTGATCTTTAACTTCAGAAATATCTAATTTATCGAATGTATTATCCAAATTTGGCCAAAGAGATCTGTCTTGCTTTAACCACTGGGGACCTTCCCACCAAAGATGGTTATTTTTCAACTCTGAAACTTTCAAACCCCTAGTAACTAGATCGGCAGGATTATCTTTTCCAGGACAGTGGAACCAATTTAATGGATCACTAAGATTTCTGATTTCCTTTATCCTGTTTCTGACAAACATTTTAAATATTTCTAGCTCACCTCTAATCCAAAAGAAAGTAATAGTAGAGTCGGTCCAAAAGTAGCAAGTTGCAGGAAAAGCTAATTCTTTAGCAATTTTATTACAAAGTCTAGCAGACAAAAGGGCTCCTAAAAGTTCCAGACGAGGTATAGAGACAGTTTTTAAAGGGGCGACTCGACTTTTTGCTGCCACAAAACTAGTAACAATGTTCTTATTCTTTAACACTGCTCTAAGGTACACTACCGTACCATATGCCTTCTTTGAAGCATCTGAAAAACTATGTAACTCAAAATAATCAACTTCATCAAGGGCAATATCAGCCAAATAATATCTGGGAATGCTAATACAATTTAGTTCTTCTATTTCTTCAAACCATTCATTCCATAAATTGTCTAGATGTTTGGGTAGGTTTTCATCCCAATCAAGTCCTAAACACCAAATTTCTTGAATTAAACATTTAATTATATATATATTAGAATTAAACATTTAATTCTAATAGTATAAGGACTTATAAATCCAATTGGGTCAAAAATTCGGCCAACAGTTTGCAATAAATAGCGTTTAGTACTAAGTTTATTCGTAAGGAAATTTTCTAGATTTTGAGTCGTAAATGAAAACATGTCACTATTTGGGTCCCAAGCAACCCCTAAAACCTTGGAAGGTATCAAATTCTGATTAGTGAGATTTAAGTTATCAGAAATTTCATCAATATGTAAACCATATTCTTTCCATTTCTCACGCAGTTCATGCGAGTTAGTTTTCCCTTTTCTAAAAGTCATATTAGCCTCTTGAAATATTTCATAGGCTTCCTTACTAGTTTTAAATGCGTAATCAAGATTTGGTAGACTTTTAATGAAATCGTCAACGTACAACGATGAATTTAAAATTTCAAAAGATTCAGGAAATGTTTCTACATACTTTTGAAGATGATGCTTGATGGTAGCAGCCAGAAGAAAGGGACTCGATTTCACACCGAAAAGTACTCTCTTTAGTCTGAATATTTTAAATTCCTTACGTGGATCATCAATCCATGGTTCATCGTCCCAAAAAAATCTGGTGAAGTCCCTATTTGGTTCATCAATCTCGATCTGCAAAAAAGCTTGTTGAATGTCTGCAGTAATTGCTATGGGAAAGTTTCTGAATTTGATTAAAAGGCTGAACAATTCGGAAATGAGATTAAATCCCGTATATAAACAATCATTAAGTGACAGTTCACCCTTAGCATGGGCACCCCCGTCAAAGACAATGGGCACCCCCATTGTCTTATCCTTTAGTGGTGGACTTATCTTCACGAATTATTGCTCTATGTGTTAAGTAAGACGAGTTTACATCAGATGTATTGTTAACAGGTTCGATGATATTGTCTGCTAAATAACTATCTAAAATAGCCTTATATTCTGAGAATAACAAAGGGTCATTTCTAAAGCTCGTTCTCAATTTCAAAAATCTTCTGTATGCGACTTCGCGATTGTTATTAAGAGACATTTTCAAATTTGTCTTCCATGGAAATTTTACTTTATACCGGTTATCCTTAAAAACAATATTAGACTGAAAATCAGCCATAATGTCATCGTCCACATTACTAACATCTTGAGTTTCGGATTCAATTCCTAGACTTTCCAATTGCCAAAAATTTCTGATTTGATCGGCTATATCCTTTTCTTCAACGATAATTTTCATACTGAACAAATCATTGGCTGACCCCGTATAACCCTGTAAGCACCAGCCAAAAAGGGTTTCAGTAGCTACGAGATTATTCTTTAGTCTTTTGATTCTGCCAGTTACAATATTATAATAATTATCAGTGCCGATTAAAACTGCAATTTGTTTACTAGTACATTCATAACTATCAGCAAGTTGTAAACCTTTTAATTTATTATAAGTTTTCCTAATGTATTTATCAGGAGTGGGTAAGCAAGCAGCGGAAATCTGATCTGTTTCCAGAGCTTCAACTTCAATGTGTAAAGAGGGGTGTTCTCTATTTACAAGTTTTACCTTTACAACATTATAAGTTTTCTCAGTTGCCCTTTCGGCTCCAAAAGCATAAACAGATAAGGTTTCTTTTCTAATAACCGGCAATTGTAATTTTTGTGAAATGTCACGAATTATAAATGTTTTCATGCTACCATTATCTAATAAGACATGAACTGCTTCATTATTATCATTTTTAGGATCTTTTATTACAACAGAACAAGTCTGCAAAAATATGTTGCAATGCGTGTTTTTATTCTGTACATTACAAATGGAATTGTTACCACAATGAGAAATAGATACTGCACTTTTATCAACGTTTATTTTGGAATCGTTTTCAAATTGAAAACAAATAGCCCTATTATGTTTCTTACCGCAAATATCGCACATTTTGGTATTTTCACAGTCTTTAATTCTGTGTTTGCACTGTAAACATAAAAAGCATCTTCCCTGCTTTTTTAGTATTTTTTTCTTCTGATCAATGGTTAAAGACTTACAGACTATTATGATCAACACTATTACAAAACAAACACGAATTCTTATTTACTGAAGCCATTAATTCAGTAGCTGGAACACTATTTTGTTTATATCCTTTAGTATTAAATTGATATCGCGGCTTACATTTCAATTGTTTATCTGTAAATTTTGGTCTATATACAAATTTATTATCATTAGAAAATGATTTCTTACCATCTAAGTCATGGATAGTTGATACCCGTTCTCTACTTTCAACTTCATTTTTAAGAAAACTTATAAGTTTATCTATATCCACATTTCTCCATCTTTTAGATTTCTATTAAATTCTAAGGTCAAATCTGGGGGTATTAACTTCAGTAAAATTGGGCAAAGTAACCCACTGTATGTATCAGGTTTTACACCCAACGACTCTAAGTTTCGAATTTGCACTTGACATTTATCATATAAATTTCTTAATCCACCAGTGTCAGAAGAACTTTTCAAAACTTTCATATTTAATAAATTGTTTAAGTGAGCGTGTAAGAGCATGTCATGCCTACCATACCTTTGCTTTAAAAGCGATACAGCCGCTGCATAATTATTTTCAGTTAATCCAAAACCATTAATCGTGTTTGCAGCTGCTCCTGCAACCAAACTTTTCAAACACGTAAATTTTTCGATTTCTGTTAGATTTGGGTTTTTATCTATCGCTAACTCAAACTGGCTCCAAAATTCTAAAAATTTGTCGTGTTCCCCAAAAAATCGGTTTATTTGTAGCTTTGGTAATTTTACTCTTTTTAGTTCAGTAGCAGCATGACATGTTCGCACTGAATCAATGTTATTACTATGTGTAATATCTGCATTAGAAGATAAACTTTTAATTTTAAAGTTTAATTTATTTCTGTAACTTATTATTTTCTGGTCATATTCATCAATATTTAATATTTCATTTTCGACATTTTTAGCATTTATTAGGCTTAAAATGTTATTATCATGATCCTTAATAGTCTTACATTTAACGTTTAACTTATCGACTAATTCTTCTAATTATTCTAAAGAATATTCATTACTAGCTAAATACTGTTCAATTTCTTCAAACAACTTATTTAATAAATTTCTATGCGTATCACGCATCTTTCGTTCTTTATTTTCGTTCATTTTCAAAAAATAAAATATAATAACAAAAATCAGCACTCACCAGTTCCAAATCGAAAAAAAACAAAAATATTACGCAGTTATCTTTTCACATCTAGACTTCCCGGCCGATGCAACACAAATATTCGTTTTCTTTTCTACTTAATCTAAACATTCATTTCAAAATAAAAGTAGCATCAACGGTGGTTCAGTGTTACTTATTTCTACGAGTAATCAACATTCTTTAAGGCACAAAACAAACATTTAATTACAAAACGGAACATAAAAATCTATTAACTGACATTCGACAGGTTACATCTAAAGAATTCTAACATCAACAAAAAGATTAATTCGTTTCAGTTCAAAAGTAGACAGTTCAAAGAGAGCATGCGCTGGCTAATTAGCTTTTAGAAAATTAGCCGGAACAATAGACGTATAAAAAAACCTCTTATTTATACTTATCTGCATTATTATGATTAATACATTGATGAGGATAATTGTTTTAATATCCACTGACATGGGAAGGAATTTTAAACGCATTCGAAAACAAAAATCAGAAATGGATATCACAGGTCTACAATGAGATTTTTTTTCTTTAGAGTGAAAGGTGTTTCTGAGGTTTACTTTTGCTTTTTCTATCTTTACAAGAAATAACTATTGGATTCATGAAAAATTCCGAGTTCCTGTTTTCGACGGATTTATACGTTATAGTGTCTCCTAAACATGATTTGACTGTTCTTAGAAAATGCCTGTTTGTGAGTCTGTGTGTGTGTGAAGCAACTTTTGTGGGCGCTCTATCTCAAGGGGTAATGCACGGAATTCGATCAAACTCGGATTCAGTAAACCTTGGCATAAATAGCCACTGAATAGAATTGGGTGTTGATCGCCCAAAAGGTGGAATTGCTATACTGCATTTTTTAAGATTTCCGCGTAATTACATCTCAAGACCTAATGTAAATGTTTTCACCAAACTGCATATTCTATTAGACCAGTGGTTCACGACGTGGGGCGTTCACCCCACTAGAGGGCAATTTCGAATTTTAAACTCACCCATTCTCTGACTTTTTTTTAAGTAATGTTTTAGGCTAAAAAAAAAAGGGTAGTACATGCAAAATTTAAAAATAAATAAGTTTCTTTGTTGAAATTAAAAATGTTTCGATTCAAAATGTTTAAAATGGAATCGGTTCTAGAATAATTATATCAACAAGCTTTTAAAATATCATGCCATCCCCCCCCCCTCAATTAAAAAAAAATTCTATGATTTTTCTGGTTACTAATGTTTTTTATAATTTTTCTCAATCATTTGCCGAATGAGCTATTTTTTTCTATTCTCTCTGCTGTACGTAACATGAAGAAACTTTTACACACTGAATTACTTAAGAATATACCTAAATCTTATTGTCATTAACATATTTAACCTAAACAATATTTGAGACAACTAAACGTGGTACAACCAAGTTTATTAAATTTATAAATCTTTAATAGCATAAGAAATGGATAAATAATAAATATCTATGGCTGGAGTGCAGGCCTCGCACACAGTGAATGATTATTAAAGGTATACAATTCAAATTGATCGATAATTGATTTAATCAATAATCGGAGAGGGGAAAAGATAAATGTGTTTTGATGGGGAATAATGGCTACTTAAAATTGATAAAGGTCAGAATCTTAAAATGCTCTTTGTGTATATGGCTATCCTTAAAAAGAAAATTTGGCGTCCAAAGCTTTTCCAACAACTCTTAATAAGTTACTAAAATGAATTATAAAACGTGTCAATATTTTATAATGCTAAATGTGAGAGACTCTTTAAGAATTTTGTGAAGATAAAAATGCAGACCATTATAACATTTTTGTTAAACATTGAGGTAAGTTGAGAAGGAGAAATAAAAATATTTTGGCATAAAAGTAAAAATTTATAGCATCGTTGCATTTAAAAAATTATGTTAAAAACACATTTGGGACAAAAAATTCACTTCTATGATAAGTTAAAAAATGTAAAGTGGATGTTATTGTTAAAACTTTGTTAGGTTTCCTTCAGGTGCATAGAGTTCACTTTTAAAATAATAATAGATGTATGTTATAGAATATGTGTGTGAGGAATGGGAGGGGAGGGGGGGACATCGTGATTTTACAGATGCTTCGATGATGGGACGTGGCTAATAAAAGGTTGGGAACAACTGTATTAGACCTAGGGATAAATATATTCTTATTAGGTTGGGTGTGTATCACGTAACAGGTTCGCTTCTATGCTTTGTTTTTCACAATGGCCACGAAAGCTATTACGTCGTCAAGGATGAAATTTGTAGTTAATGATATTGCCAACTGTAACAGTCTTTTTTTCTTTTTTTAAGTTATACCACATCTCGCCTGTTTAAAGAAATCATTGTAAGCTCCAAAAAATATTAAAAACTTTAAAAAAATTAATTTTGTGGAAAATGGAACGGTCAGAAATGAAGTATGATTCCTTATGTGGAACTACGGCATCACAGGTCGTACGAAACATTAATAGTGTATTTGGTTCTAATGTTACTACACTGTAAAAAAAAAATCTGTAGTTTTACAGATGTAAAGTTACATGCTTACTAAACTTCCATCTGTAACTGTACAAAAAAAGGTGCAAATCTGCAAAACTAGTTTTTGTAAAGCTACAGAAATCTGTAACTTTACAAATGAATCTGCAAAAATTACAGTAATCTTACTAAAATTTTATCTGTAACCCTGGTTGCAGTTACATGATAAGTTCTGGGCATCCCAGTTTCCTAAAAAATTCTTAGTAACCTTACAGATTATTTGATTTTCAGCACAAAAGTGTGTCTGTTGCATGAGTTTTTGTTGTTGTCGTTACGTAAAAAGTTCTAGGAATCCCAGTTTCCTAGAAAAACTTTAGTAACTTTACAGATTTTCTTTTACAGTGTACGCAGCAGGCAGTATCAAATTGGTTCGCCAAATTCCGTACAGGTAATTTTACCCACTGAGTTCTTTAACCTCGCAAATGAGACACGCGGTCGACCAGAATAAAGGGTCAATAATGCGAACTAAAGGTCACCGTCGAGTCTGACCCATCTCAGAGTGCCTATGAATTATCGTTGAAGCTTGGATAAAATAATTCCTTAAATTTGAATAAAATAATTCCTTATATTTGTAAATTATCCACTAACTTTGCCCTTTTAGGTAGATTTCGTAAGAAATACTACCTATTACGTTCTCCCCTATGTTGGAATTTCTGAAAAGTTTTTGCAGATCTACGCCCCTAGAGCCCAAACCCACCAACAGTAAAAACTTTATATATCTAACTAACTATGTATGTATATCACTTTTTTATGGACGCGATAACCTGTATAATTTTGCACAAATCTCTTCCAAACTGATACATAAAAACAAGTGGCAAAAAATCTCGGTCAAGTTCGTTAAAGGGCAAAATCAGACCAAGGCAGTGAAATTGGGAGGGTTTTTGTGAAAACACAAAACCCCTTAAGTTTTTGATTATGATACATATCAAATCGTTTAAAAATTATTATTGCTTCTGGGAAAAATTTATGTATGGCAGATTTTCGATATTATTAAAAATGGCCTCAAGTGGCGTAAAAATAGGCTTTTAAGAAGAAAAAAAAAATCATAACTTCGTCAATTCACAAGATATCAAATCCACTTAATTTTTTTATAAATCTTCTTAATATTATCTACAACTTTTGTATTGACAAGCTTTTGATAGGACCAACGCTTAAAACAACAATAACAAAATAAATAAATAAAAATAGGGGAGGGGGGAGGTTGAAGAAGAAAAAAGGCATAACTTCGTCAATTCACAAGATATCAAATCTGATTAGCTTTCTTAAAAATTGTCTTAATATTACCTGCAACTTTTGTGCTGACAAGTTTTTGATAGGACCAACTCTTACAGCAAAAAATAAAATAAAAATAAAAAAATAAATAAATAAATTAATTAATTAAAAATAAGGGGGGGGGTCTGCAGAAGAAAAACTTAGAGATCTACCTGTGCCTGTAGGCCTAGCCGGCAGGGATTTTTTTTTTCTACAAATTCCATCCTTCACGATCTGATATATCTTGAGAACGAATAGATTGTCATTGAATTTTTGTTTCAGAAAATTTGATTTATACGGGAGAAAAGTTTGTGATGGCCACAACATGATAATTAATATATATAACTGTTTTCACTTCTTAAATTAGCTATTCAATATTTCAAGTTTCAGGAGAACTGGAATTCCAGGTTCATTCCAGCACTGTAAAAAAATTATGTAAGGTTACTCGATATAATTGGTAGCCTCCAATTTTATGGAGTAATTTGACTTATGTAATGGTCCAATTTAAACTGATATAAATGGTGTAATATTACCATTAGTGTAACGTAACAACAGTTATATCAGTTAAACAACTCAATGAAATGGAGACTGCACAGTTGACATCAATTTTATGGAATAACGTTGCATATTTTATTTTTTTTTTTTACAGTGTACATCTCCAAACAAAAATTATGTATTAATTTTGTTTCTTAAAAAAAAAAAAAAAAAAATCTTAGTTGTCATAAACAACTGCTGAAATTCTAAGTTTAATCATAATTTATAAGGTCGTTTAATTGCTAGTTATAACCTAAAAGGTAACTGAATATTTGAATTGATGTAATTTGTTTAATGAATCCCTTTAACTGAAATTCATTTCCTTATTATTTTTCAAATAATTCATGCAACAAAATCATTGTAATTAGAGTAAAATCATTTTATTTTACATATAAATTATGTTATACAAATACACGCAATACAAATTTACAAAATTGTACAAAATTTACAAACATTAAATAAAAAACTTTGGCTTGAAATTTGCATTACAGTCACATGTTGACTAGAAAAATAATTAGTTCATTTATACACAAGTAACGTACCGTAATTTCGGGTGTATAGCCCGCGGATCAAACAATCGTGTTTCAACCCAGAAATTTTTTAAAGTAAAATGTAACTTTTTAGATCACGGTAAATATTGGTCTTCAAATACTGAATAAAATTTCTGGGTGAAAAATGAATTGTTTGATCTGCGGGCTATACACCGGAAATTACGGTAAATCAAAATGAAAGAGATCATGTTTTATAAATGATTCTCGTGGCAATGACTGGCAATATTTTGATTGTATTTAAATCACTAAAAATGATTATTTACAAAATATCACACATAATTAGGCTGTTTTATACAAAGGTAAATAAACAAATCTCTCAGCCATGAGTAGATTTATATAGTATACGTTCAAGTATCTCTCGATCTCTCACAAACTAGTCCAGTGTTTTTAATTTATACAAATGTTGTTTTATTTGGAAGTGATGATTTTTTTTTTCACATTTTTTGTAGTGAAATAATAAATTATGGATAAAGAAAATCTTAAAATTGAATAAAGGAAAGAAAGACTAGAACTGTTGTTCTTAAATGGACTTTATTCCAAATCTGGGTTCGAGGCTGAAAAAAGTCATGTGATACCGGTAATTTACCCAAAGAACTTCTAACTGATAAAAAGGGAAGCTATTACTGCTTTCGGCATGAACTGTTTCACTGGCTGGCGAGGGTTTTTCATTACGTCTACGGAGCCTTCCCTTCTTTACGCTAGAAGTTTTTACCTTGACCACGTCAAAACGTAGATGGAATAACCTCCATTGGAAAGTTTTGTCTTTGGAATGTTGGGATATCGAAATTTTACTTGTTAAAATAATTGGTTTAAATACTGAAAAAAAAAAATAAATAAATAAATAAATAGAAAGGATATTTATTTTTCTTAATGTCTTTAAATAAAATATTTTTTTTATTTTTAAGTGCTTCTTTAAATCTCGAAAATCTTTTATTTGAGGTTTATACAGAAAAGGGGACGTTTTTAACAATCGTGGGTAAATCGTAAGAGGTTAGATTATACGGGGTGTCTTTGACACATTTTAAATTTTAATATAAAACGAAGTAATTGTCCTACAGGGGTGCAGTTTGAACTAAAATGCTTCTGACGATGAAACGTTTTCTTCAAGCGAATAAAAAATAGTTCCAAATTTCGCCCATAGGTGGCGTTGTGCCTTAAATTATCAGAAAGGATCATCAAAAATTCAAGACAATCAGTTGCAAATCATTTTATATTGCCGAAAGCAGTTACAGAGCATAGATTTGTGCAACTCATTAGCATTTTACAATGTGCGCACTCTTTGCAGCTCGAGCAACATCTAAACAGAACTCCAGTTCAATCCACGTGTTTGCTATCATTGATTGCTAAATTGAGTAGATCACATGCGTGATTCTCGTCTTCAGTACTTCAATGTCAGCCACAACAGAAGCATACACTTTGTCCTTGACATAACTCCAAAGAAAAAAATCGAGTGGAGTTAAATCTGGGGAACGAGGTGGCCATAACATGCAGACACGTGGCGACATCTGTGATCGAAGTTTGGAACTAGTTATTTTCATTCGCTTGCAGAAAACTTCTGATCGTGAGAAGCATTTTAGTCCAAACCACACTCTTGTACGACAATTAATTGATTTTCTATTAATTTTAAAATTTGCCAGGGACACCCTGTATATACGTTCTTCATTGTGTTACAATTTCGTAAGTTAAGAAGGAAGTGTATTTCTTTTTTTGCTGTGTAAACATTTTTAATATGTTTTAACAGTCATAAAATTAAGGATTTATTTAAGGTAAAAATTTTGAAAATACAGTGGAACCTCTTTTATCTGAAACTCTTTTAACCGAAACTCTCGGTTAACCAAAATCCACATTTTTAAAGCTTTTTTTTTTTTTTTTTTTTTTTACTATCACATTCTTTATGCGCAAAATCCATTTTGAAACATTAAAAAAAAAAAAAAAAAATCTATAATATTCTTTGTGTGCAAGCGGTCCTTTCCAAACTACGAGTACATATAAAAATTTTCGATCCCAGAGTTCCTTTGAATTTAACTTAGCTCCCGTAAGCTGCAGAGTGGAACGAAGAAAACAAACAAATTACCAATTCTGAAGCTTTTCAACGTTTTGCAAAAGGTTTTGCATGGCTGAAGCAGCAGAAAGACTGTGATACTGGTAAACTAATAATATTAATAAACTCCGTGATAGAGCTTCAAAGCAAAGACAATCGAAACTGCGACAAACAAAACATTTTTTCAAAAGCTTGAGATATATGTAAAATGTACTTAATTTCAAAATTAAAATTCAGGTAATTTATTTTGGTTTCTGTTTTGCTATTGCTTTATTTTTATTAAGCACTTGTTACACAATAAGAAATACTGCATATATCTCTCCTTAAAATTGAAGCATTCTCGATTATAAAAAAAAAATCGATTTTCCGAAAGCGTATCGGTCTCAATTACTTCGGATAATCGAGGTTCTACTGTAAATCTTATTCCCTTATTTTAATTTTCGGGACAATATGGTAATGTAAGGGACAGTTTAGTAGGGAGAGAGTTAGTTGCAGAAAATGGTTTATTGACCTATCTACGTAATGCATAGCACATCAAATAAATTTATTTTCAAAATTTACGCACCTCTTCTTTCATTTGAATATTTTTTAATGTTCAGTTTTTTTTTTAACCCTTAAATGGCTGATTTTTCAAAAATCATTGTAATAATGTTTTACGGCTTTCATTTTATAAATAAATTATGGGAAAAATACTTAAAAAAATCATATTTTGTTTTAAGTATGGTTTACGGCTCAAAACTGTTTGTTACTAATCGGCAGTACTTACTGGTCTTTAATTGAAAAAATAATTTTCCTCGATAAAATTCTATAATATTAAAAACACAAGAATTTTAGGAATTATAATAAGAAATAAATTTTACTTGCTCACTGCAGAACAAAATAGGGTATTTCGCAAGCTTCCAAACGAAACAAAAAGGACAAGTAGCAACAATTGAAAAAATATATCTATCTTTATTCTTAAACAGCACAAATGTTGCCATCTACATGCTGAAAATCTATTTAATAATATTTTCAGAATGTATTTTATTGGCAACATTAGGCTTTATAGGTTCAATATTATTCTAATAGTATTTTAGAGCCTAAATTGGGTATGTTGCCGAAAAGCAACACCCGGCATTTAATGGTTAATATATAAACCTGGAGCAGTAGAGGCAGTATATAATCATATCTGCCAAATTTTACACTTTTTTCTTACAACTAAAATTTTACAGTAAGCTTTGCTTTTTTTTTTAAACGCAAAAAAAACTGCGATTAAATAACTCAAAAATTGCTATCAAATTTTAGTGGTAATAAAGAAGCGTAAATTTTTTCAGCTACGTATAAATTTATACATTGTTGAAAAAGTGACACATTCAAAACAGAAAAAAAATCTGTACACAGTTATTCAAAACCTTTTACACAAGAAAAATGTGTTTAGCTTCATAGTCATTTCACTTTGAAAGAATACTGTACATTCAAATGCATACAACATTTCTCTAACTACATTAGCTTGTGCGTCATTTGCAAAACACCGTGGGATGCCTCACAATATCACATGAAAAAAACCATAAAAATTCAGTAAAATGACTAGAAATATATATATATGTAGGCTTAAATTCACTCCCTATTTTCTGATTGAAAGATCTTAAATAACTTTCCCAAATAATATACGGAGTGTTCCAAAATTCGACCGACAAATTCAAACAAGTGACAGCAGGCATGAAGAGGATGAAAAATTAGCATAGAACATAGGATCGCAAACCACCCATTTAATCAAAAATACAGGTTGTTCTATCCTAACCCAACTTTGTTTGACGGTATTAACTTTCAGAAAACTGAAGAATATTATAATGAAACTTTTAACAGACATGCTCACCTTCGTTTTAAATATGATAGCACGACATAACTAGTTGTATGTGCCAATCCTAAAACTTTCTTCTAAAAAACATACACAAAAAATTTGGCTCAATTCTATGTATAACTTCACGCACTGTTCGATGGTACAACGTTGTTACAGCGCACCCTTTTGTCGGATTTTTTCCAAATTAAGAGAGGGCCTGTTAGCTATAGCCACAAACTTTAAAAAAATTTTTGGTTTAATTCTATGCATAACTTCATACACTTTCGATGGTACAATATTCAAAATTGCACAAAAATCGCTATTACAGCGCCCCCTTTTGGCAGAATTTTTTCAAATTAAGGGAGGACCTGCTTGCCATAGCCAAAAACTTAAAAAAAAAATTTGGTTTGATTCGTATATACTTTTTGATGGTACAATGGAGACAGACAGACATTGTCTATAAACATGTTTTGGGATCTCTGACCCCTAAAGCGTGTAAATCCGTCGAAAAACAGAAATCTAAAAAAATTTTCGATTACAATACTTTCTTCTATTTAAGATAGAATAAAGTAAAAATGGTAGAAGTTTCCGTTATACGCGCCAACAGTATGCACTTGACACTCCACATTTAGCACTGTGATTACCAGCTCATAAAATATTATCAATTGCGTGAGCAACCTATTCTACCAGAACTTTTTGAGGTGTTATCACATTTCATACAAAACAAGATACATATCGTTACATTTTCATTGAAATATTTTTATTTTTCGCAAAATAATTACCGTGAAGCCGACTTCAGATAGGGTGGAACGCCCTGTATTTTTAATTAAATGGGTGGTTTGCGACCTGGGTGGTTGTTCTACGGTAATTTTTCCACCTCTTGATGCCTGCTGCCGCCCCTCTGAATTTGTCGGTCGAATTTTAGAACACCCTGTATATATGAATTCACATTCTAAGTAACTGTTTTAAGAATTTATTTATTTGTGAAAATATTATTTTTGATTAATGATTTTTTTTTAATCTTTCGTAATTTTGCCCACTTTAAAATATTTACTTTAAAATTAAACTTTCACAGTTTCTAAGAAACACACAGGGATTTTCATACATAAACAAATAATTTTTTTATGAATACAGTCGAATTCCGTTTAAACAAACTTCGTGGAAGTTTCAATATAAATCTTTAATATTGCTGGAATTTTTTGAACGCAAATAGCTTTTAATTTAGAATATGAAATAAATATCAACTTTTTTGTACTAATCATTCCATATCCTTAATTAAGATTTGATCACTTTTTTATAATTAATGTTTACTTTCAATCATTTCTCAAATGAAGATTTTTTAGACAGAGATTAAAAATTCTTTTCGTTTTAATAGAAATTTCGGTCTACTGAATTTCGCTCTAATTGAATTCGACTGTATTGTATCTAAAATTACAGGGAACAAAATTTATTTACAATTATGGTAAAAAGTAATCTGTTTTTGAATTAAGTACTTTTTACATCTTATAACTTTTATTTCATATCTTTAATTTCATTATTGTAATTACATTTTATACAAAACATTTTAGATTATAATTGCGAAATGTTATTGGAACAGTATCCATTTTGATTAGTAATTGATTCTTTTGGTATCAAACTGTACAACTCGTCTATTTATATACATTTTTGAATAGTTTATAAACTTGCTTCAACACACTTGCTGTGAAATACTCCACTCAGCAAAGTGAAGCTATAAATGAAAGTGAAACTTAGAAATTTCACTAACAGTAACTGAGCACGAAACCACATCTGGCATGATAATAATTGTGAATAGCACTGAAACTAGACTACTTTTGAGGCTTTCTGCGAGAACTTGGTTTAATCTGGAAAGAGAAGAAAAACCATTAAAAAAATATATAAACAAAAATAGAGTAAGTTTAACAAAAACAAACTTAAAAGAAAAAAACATGCGTCAAGCATAGACCTTTATGCGCATTTATATGCAAGCGTCGGAGGATCCAGTGACAAATAGTTTTGCAAAATACAGAATGGAGTCGCCCCTTGAAAATTTTTGTAGGTGTAGAGGATTTTTTAGGCTGGATTTAAGCAGACAGTAAAATTAAGGAAGCTATGAGAATTGAGAAGTTAAGAGGAGATGAAGTTTTAGCTTGAAGAAAAAACATAATTTCTCCGGGCTCGTGCGAAAGAATGCGGGTTTTGCATCTGTGCAACTGTATATGAGTAGTTAATTTATATTCGAGTGATTCACTATTTCCTGTATAGTGCCATGGATTAAACCAAAGAATTACCAAAGATGACGATGCTTCTGGCTAAGGAAATTAAGAGGTGAGTGGGATTCGTTCTTTCTATCGTTCTTTCGGGCAATCAGTACATTAGAATAACGTCGTATTTTAGTAAATAAACATCAGTAAGGCATCCTTAGTATCCTGAATTCGTCGATGTTGGTATACATAATATATATACTCGTATATAAATGGAAACTAATAATTAGAGGCATGTTGTTAATGCTTATTTGTCGTTTTGATTTGTTAATGAATTCTTGTTTAATCTTCAGTGTTTCTAGAACTTGTTTATTTTATACATCCGACTCTTGAGCCTGAAAAGCATAACAAAAAAAAAAAAAACAATTAAAGCACAAACAAGTTTTCGGACAGCATTTTTAAAATACTGTATTAAATCTAATAATAAGCTAAATAATCAACTATCAAATAACAAATGAATCTCGCGTAAAATTTTCAAATGCCACCCACCTTTTCAAACGTTGTTACTATGATATTCACTGTTAGCGATAACAAATTATTATAAAACATACTAACAATTTATAAGCAGTTTATGCTTTTAAACTCATATAATACGTTCATAATCAGGGATCATATAATACAAATAAAAGACCAGAATACTTATTCATATCGCCATCAAATTCAACACTATACGAAATTGAACAATAAACTTCCAGTTTCAGTGGATTCTCTCATTTTCCAAATGGCTATTTTATTAACAATTTTATGGTTTAATTCGCGAAATGAAATCCAATCTTTTATCTTTTCGTTTATCAGTGTTTCGTTTATAAGGAGTTGCTGGTTACCGCAGGGTCTTCGACCGTAACCCGCAGTAATTCAAGTTTTAATGATAGTTTCATCAAGAGGATTAATTAATGCTATCTAAAATTTAGAACCCGTCTGGGAATAGATCGAGCCTGTTTTATAGAACTCCAAGCCTTGCTTACGGTCCAAATGGGAATAACTCATCCAAAAGTTTACTTTACTGCCTATACTGTTGTTATCTCTACATTTTATGGAAATCGGGTGATTTGACATTGGTTTTATGGAGCAATGAAAAAAATGAGAAAAAATAAACACGCTCTTAAGCAGGATTTGCTTCAGATTTACCTAAATAATGATTAACTAATAGAAATAACTATTAGCAATAGTTTTTAAATTACAAAACCAACTTCTTTCACCATGGTATTCAGTATTTGCGATAAATAATTATTATAAAACATACTAACAATTTACAAGCAGTTTATGCTTTTAAACTCATATAATTCACTCATAATCAGGATAATTTTAAAGGGGTAAAATGAGCAAAAAGCCTTTTAAAAACTTTCTAAATTACGTTTTCTACGGAATATTAGAAAATACCAAATCGATTTCAAAATTAATGTTGGCAAATTGATGATGATAGTCTATGTTCCAACATAGGAGGCATTTTATGTTGGTGCCACTACCAACAGAGAAATGGTAGACCGTTAGACAAGAAGCTTGGAATTTGACATGGTGGTTAATTTTAAGATGTAAATGGGTGCTAAGAGCAGTTTCTAAAAAATTCAAAACTTCAAATGAATACTGAAATGAGCGTAAGAAATGAGCATAAGATCTTCAAAATATTTTCTAAATTATCATTTATTTAGAATTAGTTTTAGTTCTTATTAATTTAAGGCACATATTCGCCCAATGCCATGTAATAATGAATTTTAGTCAAACTATAGCTTAATTAGTAATTTTTGAATTATTCCTAAAAGTATAATTTCTCCTAATAAAAAAGACATACAAATACCTCTTGGCACATTTCAACTATTACGCGAGCAAACCCGCGGGTTTTGCTAATAATTTATAAGCAGTTTATGCTTTTCAAATTTCCCATGATTCTTTTTAGCCATGGACAACCTTATGAACCGTAAAATTTTATTTTAAAATAAAAGCTTGATTAATTAAGTGCTTTTATCAAAATTGTATTAATTATAGCGCTGTTAAGACAAAATATCGTCGTCTCGAAATATACTGATTTAAAATGAGTTATTTCTGTTAATATTTTGTTATTTATGTTATCAAATCCCAAAAGGCAACTTTATGACATAAGTTTTAATTTACTTTTGTTCAGAAATGCATGAAACTAGCAGGTATTGTTGTTCTGAAACTATGTAATTGAGCTGTTTTTTCCGTTTTTTTTTTTTGCAAACGCAATAGATCTTTCAGAAAATAGTGTCAAAGTGGGCATTCTGAACCGAATTTCAGCGCGAAAGAAGAATAACATTCAAGAGCGGGCGAAAAACGTGTTTGTCACGTGATCAAAATCGCTTATAACTCAATAGGTAATGGATTGATCAAAAAAGGGAAAACACAGTTCGATTCTAAATCGCTTCCATGGTCAGGCTTTCCAATTTCATATCTTTCCGTTAAAAAATGAATTTGTAAATGTGTCAAAACGTCTTGTACTTGTTGAGCAGAGTAGTTGAGGCCTTCAGCGACGCTTATCGGTAATATTTCTAACTGATAATTTTTATTTCATAACTCAATTCCGCATACTCTAAATAATATAAATACCAAAGGTTTTAAAAATATTCCAACTAGTTTAACTTATACAGCGTTTAAAACACGTGCACTTGAATTATGGCCAACCAGTATAAAAAAAACTTATGGGCTTATAATTGTCCAAGAGATGAGACTGACCCGTAGGTCATGAAGGATCTGATAAAGAATTTATACAGCAGTAACTCGTTAGGAATAGACAGACAGAATAGCTAAGAGAGATTTTGACAATTGATGGGAATTGCTGTAATTGGGTTTTCAAATGTGTTGTGCTTTTCCAAATGGTTTATTGAGAAACCATCTTTCACTTTATTAAACCGTTAAGTTTTCTTAAAGCATTCTGGAAGTATTGGAAAGCTTTTCATAATGCTCGACGTATGATTTTTCGTACTCTTTTCATTTAAGGCAGGATTTCTTTGTATTCACATTCCGTTGTCATCGGTTTTACTGCACATAGTTATCTCATTGAAATATTACTTATTAATCTCACACTTTAATTGATTTTTAGAGCTCCGTACTTAAAATTTAAAAGCGGAGTCCTTATAAGATCACTCCTGTGTCTTTCTGTCCGTCTGTCACAGCCATTTTACTTGTAAACTATGGGACGTGGAAAGTTCAATTTGGCTGAAGCAATAAAGGCTATTAACCCACATATTTATAGATTATTAACCACTCACAGATATATTTAGGGAAAATGTTGAGGTGCTTATTTAATTACTTGAAAAAAAAAATCCTTTTTTATATCGTGTGAAAGCTTTCGTAACGTCGAACTCAAAAATACATTTCTTTACATTTTAGGTATTTTGCAGAGTTATAGTCGAAAATGTAATGCAAATATATGTACCCCCCTGTAATTCCGAATCTACTGAAACTAAAATTATTAAAAAATTAGGGGTAGCAAAAATTCCATTTATGCCTAGCGTCCCATTTTTGGGACGTTTCGAATTTTAATATTTTTTTATAATTTTCTTCTTCTTTACAACATGAAAATTGTATGAATTAATTGTCTATAAATATCTTTATCTATTACCGACAGATGACAGCATAAGATTGATATTTATTTGCTTAAATGAAGGCATTTTTCGGCGTTTATAGATTTTTCATTTTTCAAGATAGCAAAATGTAAAAAGTAAGTTTATTTGTATTTTTGTATCAAGGATCCAAATAAATAAGTCATAATCTAAGCTCGTAGATTTCTTTGAAATACGTATTTTTTTTAATTGCGAAATTATATGCTCAAGCGTATGTTTTATGCATGTTTGCAACGTGCAAAATATAGGGCGCTAAGCGCAAATGGGTACATATTTCTATTAGCCATTTAGGGGACAGTTATTTTTGTAAAGTCCTTTTCAAGATGATTTTGAAATAAATTGTTTTTTAGCCTCAAATACGATTATTCTTAATTTATTATTAATAATACTTATAATGTTATTAGTCTCTGTAAGGAAATAAATATATATTTTTAATAGTTCATAAAAACACTAATTATAGTACATAATATACAATTTAAAAGCTTAATTTATATAAATTTAGACAAAACATATAATTATGCATTTTTCGACATATGGATATTCACATATATAGTACGTTTACATTTTATCAAATAAATACAAAAATATTTTAGCGTAATTTTTTTTAGTATTTTTCCAGTTCATTTTGCAACATTTTAAAGTGATTTTACCATCATTTTTGAGAAAACAAAAATTCAGGCATAAATGGGTTAAACCTTGCAGGAAAGCTATAGCGATTACCCTATATCGCATAGTTTTTGAGAAAATCGCATCTTTCCATTACACACAAATTTCAATTTGCGAGCATTCAGCAAAGGAGTTGGGGAGCGCTTGGGGTACTTATCGTCGCGGAAGTCTAAAAAGATTGTTGATAATGATTTTCGAAAAAATTGTCGGTAATTAGCCGAGATATTAACCCTTAAAGACACGGACAGTTTTGACACACATAAACCTACGGGCGACGTACTCTATGCACCATCGGCTTTTAAAGGCTAGGCTAAACAACTTTTAATGATATATTTATGTAATGCAATGCCTATTACTAATTCATATATTTATTGTAGGGAATCCTCTGTGCGTGAGTAATACTCGCACTTGCCCGGTTATTTTTTAATGTAGTTTCACATTTCATTTGAAATATAATAATACATGACTATACTATATCTAAAATCATAATGATATGCACACAATAAAAATGAATTAAATTCTCAAACAAAAATGTTAGTCGTATAAAGGTTAAATGTTTTAGTTTTAAAGAATTATCAGAAATTACAGAGTATGAAAGAATAATGACACTAATTCATATGCAATTTTTAGGTAGTTTTCCTCAACGCCCTAAATTTTCCATTTTAGGAATATCGATTAGATTGATCGGAACGTATTTTAAATTTTATGGTTTTCAGACTAGTAAAATTTTCACATGATTTGCATATAAACTTCATTTGCATGTAAACAAATATATTTAGGAGCAATAAACTGAATGTCGTATGAACTTTTGCCGTGAATCTTGCTTAAACACATATTGATCCAAAACTTCTTCTCCAGTTTAACTTGATTTACGATTAAATTTAATATTCACGTGAAACTAAGTGCTGAAAATTAAGTTTGTGAGTTGAATTATATTGTTAAATATTTAGAATTTCGGTTTATGTAAAATAAACAGTATGTTCTGTTTGTAACCATAAATTATTCTTTTAAAGCTATTTCATATGGAAATTTAGACTATTAAGTTAAAATTCAAAGTTATAAACATATTGTTTACATTTATCACTATAAATGCAAACAATTTTAGTAAGGAAAATATTAAATCGATGCTAGTTTAAAAAAAAGAAAGAAAGAAATAACGAAAAGCTAAATATTCATTGATAAAACATGAATTTCAATTTTTTATGCACTTAAAAAAAAAAGAAGTGTTAGAATTTTTACGAAAATATATTATAACCACATACAGCCGCGGCAGAGACAAAAAAAAAAAAAGTAAACACCCCTTACTAACTCTGCAACAAATTATTGTAGAAGAAAGTTACTGGTACCGAAATAAATTCTACATTTAAATGATGCGTATAAAATTTGCTTAGGCGCCCATTTACATATCAAAAGGAACCCAAACTTAATTTTTTTCAATAGCAATACTCAAGTTTGACAACATAGATAAATTCTACAACCTTCAAACCTAAAAACAAATTTACATGAAATTCGTGCGATTAGTTCCGAGAAATTAATTATTTTAAAATGAGCTTATTTTAGGGGCTGTATCCAAATTGAAGTTTGGTACCCGATTATTCAAATGCTACAGAATGACCATGTCACTTCTATTAATGTGTTATTTCTTGCCAATATGACCATTTCATTCGCTTAATATGTTTCAACTATTGCCAGCCCAAATGTTTCAATAAAATGAGTAAATTATATTTTTTTCAAATTATGCTTTTCTGCACATCATAAACGGCCCCTTAAATCATCATTTTGACGGTTTTAAATCATAATTTGAAAACTACTTGAAAAAATTTTTAATTGAGAATTTGCATAATGCAAGATATAATAAAAATAAATCTATCAAAAAATTGTAGGTTGCAATTCATATTTTTTTTTCAAATATTAATTTCATAATTCATATTATAAAATTTTTAAAACTACAAATTCAACGTATTTATGTTTGGGTTTCATAGTATTATAATCACACAAAAAATTAACACATTAGGAGTATAATTTCAGGAGATATTAATAAAAATATGAAAATGTAAATTAACATTAGAAGCTCTCAATTTTGAATGTTTATAATTCAAAAACATATCACCCAAATGACTTGAAATTCATTTCTAGGCATAGTTTGAATTGAAGATTTAAACTATATTGTCAAAATTGGGCTGAAACAACAAAAATTGGTCTTCTTTTTGAATTGTAGATGGCCTCCTTAGCAACTTTTATATACATCTTTTAAAAGTAGACATTATTTGCAATCGTTTGGTACCGGTATTTTTCTTCTATTATAATAAGTTGCAGAGTTAGTAGGGAATGTTTGCTTTTTTTTTTTTTCCACGACTGTACAGTAGACAATAATCACCTTACAGTTACCCAAAAGCGTTCTTTCTCTTTAGAAACCTTAGAAACCAATATATTTTCGAGATTTAAAGAAGAATTTATAATAACGAAGTTTCTTTTACTGCTATTGATTTTCAGGAACGTTTCCCAGTAGTTTTAGAGTGTATTAATCAGTTTTCTCAACCTAGAACATGGGTTTTTCAGTTGCTTTCAATTCTCAATTAAACATATAAACTCATAAAAACTTTCTTTTGCTTAAGTAAGGTGTCACACAAAATACATATATAAACAAATAAACAAAGTTCTTTATTTTTTTGTATACGTATTTATAAAACTTTCTTTTACTTTAGTAAGGTGTCACACAAAATACATATATAAACTAATAAAATACTTTGTTTATTTGTTTATATATGTATTTATGTATTAATTTGTTTATATAAATACATATATAAACAAATAAATAAAGTTTTTCATTTGTTTATATATATCTAATTTGTGCGACACCTTACTTAAGTAAAAGAAAGTTTTTATGAGTTTATATGTTTAATATAAATACATATATAAACAAATAAACAAAGTTGTTTATTTGTTTATATATGTATTTATAAAACTTTCTTTTACTTTAGTAAGGTGTCACACAAAATACATATATAAATAAATAAACAGCTTTGTTTATTTGTTTATAGATGCTTTTATATTTATTCATATATTGATTTGTTTATATAAATACATATATAAGCAAATAAACAAAGTTGTTTATTTGTTTATATATGTATTTCGTGTGACACCTTACTGAAGTAAAAAAAAGTTTTTATGAGTGTATATGTTTAGTATAAATACATATATAAACAACTAAACAAAGTTGTTTATTTGTTTATTTGTGTATTTTATGTGATACCTTACTGAAATAAAAGAAAGTTTTTATGAGTTTATATGTTTATGGTAAGGTGATGTTCTCTTTTTAAATTTAAAGATTTAAAAAACATTTTTAGTAATTTGCGTAATTGAGTTTATGCGAGAATATACATGCGAGAATAACAAAATAGTATTGATTTTAATTTTAATTATGTTAATGTATCAGTTTTATTTGCAATAAAATGTTTGTTAAACCTGAAAATGTTTACTGGAGAATTGATAGCTTCGGAAAATCGATATTTCATGTGAAGCAAACTGATTAACACACTGTAAAAACTACTAGGAAACTTTTTTTTTCTTTTTTTAGAAACGGTCAACAAAAGAAGCTTTTGTGTAAGAAATGCTTCTTTAAATCTCGTTAATTTATTGGTTTCTGAGATTTCTTAGGATAATCATTTTCGGAATTGTATATAACTCGTAAATAGGTAGATTATATTTTCGTAAAGAATCAATAGATCCAAAAGTTTTTTTTTTTTTTTTTTTTTTTCTCTGAGTGTAGGCAATAACAATTATGATGGTGATATTGATCATGATCATGAAATTCAAGGTGATGATCGCATCATCGCAATGCTTATAACTGGTATTATATCATATTTCTCTGCTGATTTTACCTGTAGGATCAGTCGCAAATGGATTTGGGGATGGTTTTAAAATTTATTAAATACTAATTCGTAGGCTGAGCTTAACACTTAAACGCATTGTGTAACTCGGGAGTTACATAATCTTTTTTTTTTTTTTGCCGTTTGTCGCTTTCTTTTGGTCTTTTGGTGAACAATTATGAGTTGCTTATGGTTTTGTTCTGATTTGTTATCACGGGTAGGTTATAACATCTTTTGTTGATACCGCTTGCAATGTGCTCGACTGGCGTTTTTTCTCTATCTTTATAAGGTGTAGTTATTAATTCCGAAAACTATTAAAATCATTATAAAAATTATTACAGCATTCAATAGTTGTTATTTGTGCTGTGTAAACACTTTAAAGTAAGTATATAATTTAAAATGATAATTTTTTGAGCCATTCTTGCCATGTAGCTCAGGAGTGACATTATGTCCAACCGAAACATAAATAATTTTTTTCACATTTTTCTCGCGAATAATTAGCAAAAATAGACTCAACTATAATGTTTACCTAACAACAACAAAAATAAAAAAGAAAAGCGCCCAGCTAAACTGATGGCATTGAGCTCACAGGCTATTCACACTAATTGTATATCATACTCTTATTTTAAAGAATAATGCCCCTCAAAAAAATAAGTGAAGGGGAATTAGCCCCCATTTCCCCCTTTATACTTAACCAGTGAACATCCAAATCTAATCAGGGAAGCTCCTTATCGTAATAAACCGATATACCAAATTTGGAGCAAATCGAATAATCCTGCAAAAAAAAAAAACATTTATCTAAATTAAGGGGGTGGACAAGCCCCCCCCCTTTATCCTTAACCAATGAATCCCCAAAACGAATCAAGGAAGCTCCTTAACATAATAAACCGGTATACCAAATTTGGAGCAAAGCGAATAACTCTGCATGAAAAACCCGTTTATATAAATTAAGGGGGGTGGACTAGCCCCCCTTCCCCTTTTATCCTTAACCAATGAACCCCCAAAACTAATCAGGGAAGTTCCTTAACATAATAAACCGGTATACCAACTTCGGAGCAAATCGAATCATTCTGCATGAAAAACTCATTTATCTAATTTAAGAGGGGCGGGGTAACCTCCCTTTTCCCCCTTTATCCTTAACCAATGAACCCCCAAAACTAATCAGGGAAGTTCCTTAACATAATAAACCGGTATACCAAATTCGGAGCAAATCGAATCATTCTGCAGGAAAAACCCATTTATCAGAATTAAGGGTGTGGACTAGCCCCCCCTTTTCCCCTTTATTCTTAACCAATGAACCCCCAAAACTAATCAGAGAAGTTCCTTAACATAATAAACCGGTATACCAAATTCGGGGCAAATCGAATGATTCTGCATGAAAAACCCATTTATCTGAATTAAGGGGGTGGACTAACCCCCCTTTTCCCCCTTTATCCTTAACCAATGATCCTCCAGAACTAATCAGGGAAGTTCCTTAACATAATAAACCGGTATACCAAATGCGGAGCAAATCGAATCACTCTGCATGAAAAACCCATTTATCTGAATTAAAAGGGGTGGACTAACCTCCCTTTATCCTTAACCAATGAACCCCCAAAACTAATCAGAGAAGTTCCTTAACATAATAAACCGGTATACCAAATACGGAGCAAATCGAATGATTCTGCATGAAAAACCCATTTATCTGAATTAAGGGGGGTGGACTAACCCCGTTTCTCCCCCTTTATCCTTAACCAATGAACTCCCAAAACTAATCAGAGAAGTTCCTTAACATAATAAACCGGTATACCAAATTCGGGGCAAATCGAATGATTCTGCATGAAAAACCCATTTATCTGAATTAAGGGGGTGGACTAACCCCCCTTTTCCCCCTTTATCCTTAACCAATGATCCTCCAGAACTAATCAGGGAAGTTCCTTAACATAATAAACCAGTATACCAAATGCGGAGCAAATCGAATCATTCTGCATGAAAAACCCATTTATCTGAACTAAAAGGGCTGGACTAACCCCCCTTTTCCCACTTTATCCTTAACCAATGAACCCCCAAAACTAATCAGGGAAGTTCCTTAACATAATAAACCGGTATTCCAAAATCGGAGCAAATCGAATGATTCTGAATGAAAAACCCATTTATCTGAATTAAGGGGGGGGGGGACTAACCCCCCTTTTCCCCCTTTATCCTTAACCAATGAACACCCAAAACTAATCAGGGAAGTTCCTTAACATGATAAACCGGTATATCAAATTCGGAGCCAATCGAATGATTCTGCATGAAAAAACCATTAATCTGAATTAAGGGGTTGGACTAACCCCGTTTTTCCCCCTTTATCCTTAACCAATGAACTTCCAAAACTAATCAGGGAAGCGCCTTATCACAATGAACCTAGAAAAAAATTTTGAAGCAAATCGGATGTTTCTATCAAGAGTTATCGCGTTACGTACATACATACATACAGAACGGGCGGGCACATTAGCTCTCAGGCTTTGATAGCTTGTGAGCTAAAAAAGCATGCATTAGAGGGTTAACTAAAGCTTATACAGTTCTTGCGACAATGATCTATCATATTCACCAAATGGGAGATCAATTGGAAGTACCGTTTGGAAATTATCCTGTTCTCTCTCTCTCACACGCATACACAAATCAGGCTTACAATACTTACCTTATACTATGCATTCGGAAAACAATGGCGTAATACCAACTTAAGAGTGTTCTATTAACCCTTTATCTACTGTCGGTACTTATAAGTACCGTTAAAATAACATTCTATAAAATTCATTTAGTACATCGATTAGTAGCAATACAGTTTAGAATGAGTTATAGATGCACTACTTTACCTTGTTCCAAAAGCATTATGGGTTTAAAGCATTATACACAAAACAAAAATATTTTTAAAAGGATGATTTCTTTTGCCTTTGAATCTTTTCAGCTTTCTTGGCGTTGGGAGAGAGGGGGGGGGGGTGGTTCAATTCAGAAATATTTTTATATTTCTGTTGTAAGAACATTATATTTGTACATTTTCTAATTCTAAAAAGCCCTAAGAAAAATATTTAAAATAAAAGATTTGAGTGGGGTTATAAATATTGCACAAAATCCCTATAACTTCAAATTTAATGAATCCTTCTAAATCCTTCAATCCTTCTAAAATCCTTCTAAAATTTATTAAATGATTATGTAAATCTTCTAATGTAGTTTCAAAAATTCACGAAAAAATGCTTTAGAAGATAAAATTTTCATGAATTCATAATTCAGTACATAAAGGGTTAAAATAAACTTTGCTTTTTGGGAGTGACGAAAAGGAGTACTGTATTCAAATGAGCGATATATCTGGTAGCTACTGTACACTATGACGCAAAAGTTTAGACAATGAAGAAATTCTTACATACTTTGAAAAATATTTATTCAATTTTCAAATCATTGCTTGAAATTAATGTGCTGTACATATAAACAATATTTATAACAAAGAAAAGTGGAATTGTGCATATTGCAATGAATTAAATGGTAACAAAAATAAACTGCTGTCTCAAAAGTTTAGACACAAATTAAATAAAATCGAAATAAACAATTTTTAAAACCTGGTTGCGCATCCATGCTTATGTATTACGTCATATACACGAGATTGCATGGAAGAAACTAAATCTTGCATAGTTTGTGGATCGATATCGTACCATGCATTCTCAATAGATGTCTTAAGTTCCTTTTCAGAAGAGTATTGTCTAGCGTTGCTATAAACTTTGCGACACATGATGCTCCAAAGGTTTTCTATAGGGTTAAGATCTGGGCTACATTCTGGCCAGTCGAGAACTCTTATATTATGGGAATTAAACCAAGATTTTGAATGTTTTGCAGTGTGAATTGAAGCATTGTCTTGCTGAAATTCCCACTGAGGACCCCCTAGAAGCTCAGCAAATGGCAGTAGGTTTTCTTCTAATGTCTGTGTATAATGCTGTGAAGTTTGACGACCACTGGTGAAGGTCAGAGATACTTGTCCGTTATAGCAAAAGGCTGCCCAAACCATCACCGAGCCCCCTCCTTGTCTGCGACTAAAAAAACGTCGAGGTTCCTTCCGCAAGTCATGCCAATACGATAAACAACCATCTGGACCATCCAGATTCCACTTTTTTTCATCGCTAAATATGACTGACTGCCATTTCTCTCCATATGACATATGCTTTCGAGCCCGCATAAGTCTTTGTAACTTATGATGTGGTTTCAGAGCTGGTTTCTTCTGCATTTTGCTATAAACGATTGTTCCTTTTTCCAAAATTCGTCTACGAATCGTATCCTTTGATACAGAGAGTCCCGATGAGCTTTGAACTCCACGTACGCTCATTTGTTGAGTACTCGCTAGTCTTTGTATCAGGCGATCCTCTCGTACATTTGTCACACGTGGCCTCCCAGACCGACATTTTGCTTTATATTCGGAACCACTCGATAAAACTCGATAAATAGATTTTTTTGACCTATTAATAATAGCAGAAATTTCAGAAACGCTCTTCCCTTCACCTTTCAACTGCCAAATCCTTGAAACCTCATTCACTTGAATTTCTTTAGCTCTCGGCATGTCGACTATGAAGCGCAATCGTTTGCAGAACTTAAGTACTCCAAATTTGTGACATCATCGATTCTAAATTTGCATATGCCAGCGAATATTCAAAGAAATTTAGAATAGTGTCTAAACTTTTGCGACAAGCACATTTGAATTTTTATGAAAAAAATTAGTATTATAGCAAATAAAACGACTGTCTTTTGTACATAGCATTTTAAATCAGTTTTTGAATATATTTACAGGTTTTTGTAATTCTGACGTCATAATTCTACATTTTAAAGCTGAATGACATCATTGTCTAAACTTTTGCGTCATAGTGTATGAGAATACCATAAAACGGCGGAGTGGTGTGGGAGTGGGGTTGTCTAATAATAGATTAAAATTAAATTCATACCTGATATCTCTTCAATTCAAATTCATCTGCACATTTCTTGAGGATGTTTCCCCATTTCTTTTCTTTTCCAACCGGGTCCGGTTTTGGCCTTTCTAGATAGAAGGCCTTGCGTATGGTAGCTGCCATCCTGGCCTAAATAAATAAAATTGAAAATGATATCAATTCACAAGGGTTTTGGAATTAAGAAATCGAATGACCTGAAACAGAAAAGATATCAGAAGAACAAGTATGCGTACAGTCTTACCACACTTTTTTAACACAATTCTTTGCTTTATTTAATTGCAGGAAAATGCTACAAAGTCTACGATTAAACGAGGTGATTGTGAATTGTGCGATTGAAATATTAAGTAGAATTTTGCTAATCTGAAATACTGGTGCTACACCGTAATATATATATATAGATATAGATATATGTGTGTGTTAGAAATTTGCATGCAAACAGTTGCTTATTACTTGCACTTCAGAAATTAACCGTATTTTACTTATGATATCGTAATCCCTTGAAAACGAGTTACGAATCATAAGTTCTATTTTTATTCATGATAGATAGTTCTTCCATTTTGCATTCATTCTGTGGTTTTCTCATTGAATTTATACATTTTCAATTTTGAGATTCTACATTTCGTACAATGGATTTATTAGTGCTGTCAATAATTCATTTTTTCTGGTCTTTTTTCATTGGTTAAAATATTTTAGTTACAAATAGCTTGACAAAATATTTCAAATATTTATGATTTCCTACATATTTATCCTAAAGAAATCCAGGAAGTGACAATACTTCGAAACAGCTGTGCTGTTTGTCCACAAAGGGGGATTCAGAAATTTAACATTTATTAATTTCCTGATGTGTCTCTTTTATTTCTCCGGGGAGGGGACTCTGTCCCGTGCAACACGTTTCAATTCTCTTTATTTTATGCTTATGTGTTTAAAATTACCTTGTACGGAAGAGGGATTTTTTTTTGGGGGGGGGGGGGGGGAAGGCAGACTCCTGACAAGAAATTCTTAGTTTCTTTTTCTGTTAACATTTTTTCAAGCAAGTTACTTGGGATGAATATATATGGTGAGTTCAGATGATAAAGGTGGTACGTGACACACACACACACACACACACACAAAAAAATGTATTAATCAAAAGATTGAAGGTAATCATCAGTGGTCCTCTGCCATTTTTTAAATTACTATTTGGAAAATCCTAATACTCACACAGATTTTAATTGATAAAGGAGGCTTTTGACAGTAAAAAATTGTAATTTTAGTTGATAAAAGTGGTTCAAAATGTGTTTTCTCAAAACGATGAAATCACACTCACCACCTTTATGATCTGAGCTCTTCATAATTTAAATAAACAGTGAGAAAGAAAATTTAATGAATTAAATTACGAGATCTGGAAGGTTTAGTAGGTCTCCCCTGTTCTCTCTTGTCAGTGTTGAATTCAGGGGGTGTCTCGGGGTGGACATTTTCCCCCGGAACAATGAGATGTCCCCCCGGAAGATTTGAGATTTTGTGTTTTCAATGGTCAAAAAGTGAAATTCCCCCCCCCCCCGGAACTCCATACCCCCCTCCCCCCAGAGCCATTGAAATCCCTCCCTGAGAAAAGTGTCTGAATTCAACACTGTCGGCGCCCATGTCCCTCTCTTTCTTGCGCCCCTGGATAGAAACCACAAATCTCGAAATAAAACGCACTCACAACACACAATAAAAGTACAGAGCACTTATTTGACCCCGTGACCACTCATGTTAAATCAAGACCCGCATGCAAGTCGACAGCGGACCTCTAGCAATCGCCGTTTACTGCGTTAATAAGTTTGCGAATTCCACGTTCCTGATTCTCGGGGTCTGGAAGCAAGCAAGCAAGCACTCTCAATTTACGATCGAGAGAAGTTTTAAGGGCCGATTCGATGCTCTTTAAAAACCGTCTTTATGTGTTCGTTAATGCGGGCAACTGCGGCCAGGATTCCATTAGGAGTGCTGGCAACGGTGTGCCATTAAAAATTAAAACCGCTCTCTGTTCCAAGCTGAGTGGAGTAGAGTCGACCCGTTAAATCAAAAGCGCGCGTTGCGTTTCCCGCTTTTATGACGTACGGGTTTTGGTGCGTTTTTATTTTCAGAGATAGCACGGGTTTTTGGCGGGCAGATAGAAATGGTCGTAAAAGGGCAGTTTACCTACGAATGGCATGAGCGATGAATGCCATTAAGTGACTCTTTTTTTTACATTTTTTATTTCAAGATTGTCGTTACTTGCTTCTGTGATTTATATTATAAAGAAGGTTTATACATCAAATTCAGTCCATGTTATTTAGATGTCTGTAGTATCATAGTTGCTTTTAATTACCTTTTCTTTCTCTGTGTATAGACAAAGAAAATTTTAATTAGATACTTTAAAATTTTCAAAAGAATTCTTCCATAAATTAACTTATTTTGTAACTGTATTGTAAAAAAAGATTTAATGTAGGAAAATATAATGTCCTGCACTAGCGAAAATATGCAATAACCTCGCCTCTTCCGAGTTTCTAAAAAATCCGAAAAGTGTTTTTTACCTTTAGAAACCTCGAAAACCAATACATTTTCCACAGTTAGGAAACCAGTTTACCTCAAAATTGATCAAAAAATCGATTAAAAAAATTAAACGAAAGCCTGTTTAATTGTGAATATTTTGACACCTCATTTTTACCCATACAGCAATTATATCGCGAGATATTGTAAATTTTGTTAACCTTTAACTGATGTTACCGGTCCCTCAGACCGCGGCTTTTTTTCAATTTTTATAATTTAACTTGCAATTTTCAGTTTAATTACAAACACTACCGAAATTTTGTACCGTTTGGACTTTAGTGCTATCACCAGAGACTTTTGAATAGGTGAATTTTAATTATGACAGTCCTGTACAAAAAGTTTAGTACTAAAAAACACCATCCTACGAGTTAATCGTGCCTTTTATTCATCTTTCGATGGAGCGGTCTCACAGACCGCTTCACACTAGTTATGTAACAATTTCTGTGACATCAGTTAAAGGTTAACACTCCCAGCGCAATTAGCAACTAAATTAAAACTTTAAATAGCTTTTTCTACATGTTCATATTTTCACTTTCCTGTTTTAAACATGCTAAGGATTTTTTGTATTTGAGATAGAGATTTAAGCTTTTTAGTGCATGTTCTGTATTATATATGTGATAAATCTGCGCATGAAATTAGAGTTCAGGCTTTTTTTTTTAAATAAAAGTATATGAAGATGTGGTAGATTTCATCGTTTTACACTATAAGTAAAAAAAATATATTAAATGTAATATTAGATGTATCTAAAAATTTATGCGCAGTCTTGTGTAATACGCATTTGAAAATCTTAAAAAAAAAAAAAATGGGGAAAAATATCAATATTTAAAAAAGTAGTAGGGATTTTTTTTAAATCAATAATTTTTAAACTTTTTTAAAGTTTTAATTAAATATGCGGTCAATAATTTTTTTTTCAAAATGTACTTTTAGTTGAACACTGAAATGCAGTGAGTTCACCATTTGAACCATATTTTTTAAAGTAAAAAAAAAAAAAAAAAAAAAAAAAATGTTGAAAAGATAAATTGTCCCCTTAAAGAAAGATTTAAAAAACAAAGGTTTTATTGCCCGCACTGATTTTCAGAAACATTTCCGAGTAATTTTTATTAGACCAGTACAGAAAGTGGTAGAATCGGTACTAATTGATCTCTGGTCTTCTAGGAGATCGGCCTTCGGCCCTGATTAATAAAAAAAAACCCGAAAAAGTAGATGCATACATTTTTACTTCCAAAATTTCAAATTAATTAACAAATAATAAAATTCAAAAGTGTGAATTTACTAGAATGTCTTAACGGTAAAGTGTGTGTGTGTGGAGGGGGGGGGGGGCATCGGACTAAAGGTGCCTCAAATATTTGAAAGTTCATTTGATTTTAAAATGGGGCCCTTGTTTTAATGATGTATTTGATTTAAGACGAGCGAACAGGAATCTGGGGAAAAGTTGAGTAAAGTTTACAGGTTAAGTTTTAGCATTTTATTACTTTCATACTTTAAAATTTTCATTCAAAATTCATTGATGAATTCAATTAAAATGTAATAATATTTTCATATTTTTTTTTTTAATTCCTTAGTTTGATGAAAAAGTTTTAAAAATACCTGTACTGTAAAAAAGCAATAATAAAATTCTAAGCAAATACTATCTAGATTTTTAAAAAGGCTACTATCCAGCAGATTTATTTTCTTATAGAGTAAAGCCTGTTTATAACGAAATCCTGCTGTAAACGGAAACAAATCATGGTGCAGTCCCCAACAATATTATGCAATTATACTTTCTAAAATGAAAACAACCTGTATAAAACGGAATTTTTCACTGGTCGTTTGCATTTTCGTCTAATTGGATTTTATTGTATCAAACTTATGATGAGGCCCGTATTCAAATTATTACCGAGGCCCGCGGTCTCTTTGTGCGGCCCTGATTTTTATAGCGTTTTCTCAAGCCAGAGGATATAGGTTTTTCAGATACTATTTATTCATTCTAAAGTAAACATTTTCATGTTCAACAAACATGCTTTACAAACAAACATGATCAATAAACACTATTAACATTAACATTAAAATATTGTTACCCTTGCATATATAAACTCAATTACGCAGCTAAAAATGTTTCATTGTGAATGGATTGTATCCTAAAAACCGCTATTCCGGTTTCAGAAAACTAATTAATACACTCTAAACATGACCAGGAAACGTTTCCGAAAATCGGTGGCATCAATAGAAACTTTGTTTTAATAAATACTTCTTTAAATATAGGAAATATATTGGTTTTTGAGGTTTCTATAGATCAAGAACGCTTTTCGGAATCATGGGTAACTCGGAAGACGTCTTTGTAAATTTTCAAGTTCAAAAAACATGTTTTACAAACAAACATGATAAATTAACAGTATTAACATTAACGTTAAAATCCCCTTTTACCCTTTCATATATAAACTCAATTACGTAACTAAAATATTTAATTGGGAATGGATAGTATCCTAAAAACTGATATTTCGGTTTCAGAAAATTAATTAATACAATCTAAACACGACTGGAAAACATTTTCAAAAATAAGTGGCATCAATAGAATTTCTGTTTTTATAAATACTTCTTTAACCCTCTGACAGTCTTGGAAAAGGGCAAAATTGTAATGTTGTTTTCTCTGCATTTTGTTTTAAATGCTAAAAAAACATTATTCTTTTAACATTTTATAAAAAAAAACTTACTAACGAATATGACTGCAATCCTTGGAATAATTAATCATTGTTCAATGTATTAAAAATACATTAAATCAGTAGAATTATATTACTTTAAATATTGCTTGTATTGCAGTGAAACCTGGAGCTTAGTGAACGTATTAACACGGGCTTGTCAGTGAGGGGTTAAATCTCGAAAATATATTGGTTTTTGAGGTTTCTAATGATAAAGAAACTGTTTTCGGAGTCACGGGTACCTGGGAAGAGGTCGTCGCATATTTTCGTTCGTGGATGTATTACATTTTTGTAGATTAAGAACCATTTGTCTTTTTTTACCGTGCAAATTTACAGTATGTAATAAGACATGTAATTAAGTAAATATTATAAAATTATATCGGGCTGAAAATTGAAAATCGTGATGTGTTACAGGTGCCTTAGATTTATAAGCTATTCTGCTATGAATTACATCAAAGCTTTTTACTTACTTTCTAACAAAAAAGTACCGGAGCTCTAATATCCTGCAGTAATAATAGCCCTGGTGCACCCCCCCCCCCCCCCGTATAGAGATTTTGACGAACGGCAATAAACCAGAGAATTTTGGGGAATAAGCCCGGAATTTTGGGCAATATTGGAAATGTTGCAGGAGTTTTGAAAGTAAACAGAACCAGTCATTCTTCAATTTAAAATATTTATTTTTCAGAAGACACTGTTCTGAGAAGTTTAAGATAGGTTTTTCATTATGAACTGACAAAACTTATGATTTTGCGCTTAAAGTTTGTTAGCTGACATATCTACTATTCAGTATAGATGCAGATTTACGATAGCCAGTCGCCACGTGGCGACTAAATTTTTTGCTGCGGCGACTAACTTTCAGTGTCTTAGTCGCCAGAGATCAATTTCCAGTGTTCCCAATCCCCGTCGTGGAATTTTTATATATTTTTTCTTTTGCAAATAGAAAAGCACCTGCTCTTTTCACTGGCCGAGATCAAGTATGACCTTGATAATAAGTCAGGGAATTTTTGCGATCTCACTTACCGTCGTGAACGCTGCCCCTGTGATGTACTGCTTTCTTGCCGAACATTATGTTCGAATATAATTTTGCGCATGTCTGCTCCACTACAAAGTTTAGCAGCTGCGAAGCTCGGCACATGAGTGCCCTAATGGTAAAGCTTGTCCTTTGGACACCAGCGAAAGCAAGCATTTCTTCGAAGGTTTCATCCGAAATCCAGAGTTGAAATAAATACTCCTTTACTGCAGATCGGCTCACGTGACAGTCCAAAGTTCCCGATGCGATGGAGATTATTTAAGGGCTTTGGATCATGGAGTCGCGAGGATAGAGGATTCCGAACTCTGAAGAAAAATGAACAAAAAGAAAAAGAAACTCGCACGAAGAAATACGCGAGGTATATTCTTGCTCTGCAAATGTTTTCTGCAAGTGCGAGATTTTTATAGTGCAAAATAATCTCACACATTCCTAAATTTTTTTAGATGTATACTTTTATATGAAAAAATCAAAAAAAAAAAAAAAAAAAGTAAAGTTTTCACAATACTTTCCATTATCATGACTGCTTAGCTTATACATGTTTTATTATTCAATTGTATCTTGTCCAACTTTATCTTCTGATTTTTCCAGATTTATATTATACTTTTTTAATATTAAAGTTTCAAGGATTTTAGGATTAAATTAAATATCGACATTTGTTGTAATTAGTCTGTGTTTCGTTGTGCATGTGTATTTACTAATTAAACTATTTTTCATTTTGAATTCCTGAGTTTTTTTTGTTTTTCCATATAAACACTATTGTTTTATGAGTTTGTTTGACAATGTGGCCACTAGATTTTGGTTAGGAGCCAAAGTGGCGACAGGATTTTGGGGGTTTAGGAGCCACTGGCTCCTTAAAGATGTTGGGAATCTGCACCTATACTATTCAGGCATACTCTATATTAATTTTCTAGCGAGTTGCATTGTATTTTTCCATTGATTTCGTTTACTTTTGTTGATTTTATTTTCGTTTACTTTGGCTCATTCGTAGAACACGGGTAATGTTTTACATCCATATCTTGCAACATGAATCTGCCATCTGTCTCTGTCACTTTTTACTTATCGACGATTAAAATATCAAATTACTTATGATATTTTAATTTATCTTACTTAATATTTCTGCAACTTAAGCACGTATTTCATTAGTTTCCATGTAAACTGGAGCTATTTTTCTATATTTATAATGTTTACATTTGTAAAAAACATTGTTTATAAAAATAATTGAAATCATTAAAAACAACAAATAAAAAAATTTCATGCCTAAAACTGTCTGAAAACTCCCGGAAATGTTTAAAATTTGGCTCTGAAAAACCCGGTTTATTCCCGATATTAAGGCCGGTTTATTCCCGATATTAAGGCCGGTTTATTCCCGGTAATAAGGCCGGTTTTTCCCACCCTTTGCAACTCTAATCCCACCGTCCCCTCCGCCCGCATATTTATATTTCATACATTATTCGAAATTTTTAAAGCAATTTCTTCTTCATTAAATGAAAATTTTTAATTTATTTTGACTATATCTATATGCATTTTTATATTTTGTATATGTATAATGAAATCTGATAAAGGAACTGAGCCAAAAGGTTAAAGTTAGAAGTGAGAAAATTTCAGAAAATCGTACTCGCCAAGGATTTCTTGCATCAACTAGCAAAAATCAACACACTTTTCTTTTCCGGTGTTTCTTTGGTGCGTTGTATTTATAAGTTCCATTGGCTTCCGCGATTAATATTTAAATATCCATTGAAAATAAAGAAGTAACGGAGCTGTGCTTCTGTGAGCTTCGGCGCTAAGCACCGCGTAAAACTAAAATGTTGATCAGTAAGAATACTTTGCAAACGCGAACAAAAAGCAGCGAGTAAACATAACAGGACCGCTAGTGAAAACGTCAATTCTGACATTCCTCATCGTCGTTCACAAACCATTGAGTCTACATTTTCGAGTATCAGATAGAAGTATTCTTCTATGTGAGCTACACGCTACGTCACATATGTAAGCACTTCGGTAGTAAAGACCGCGAAGGATTGGAGATAGAAGGGAAAGAAAAATATAATTTAGGCTTCGGTTTTTCGGAAGTACTGTTGCGCTAGGCTCCGGAGCGCAGTACTTGTGAGCTTCAGTGAGTTCTGACCAATATTTAAATATTCAATAAAAACAAAGAAGTACCGGAGCTGAGTTCACGCATTAATTAAACACTGATCACAGCTATAGATATTTCGAAGATATGTTTATATGTGATCAAAGCTTTGAAAAAAAAAAAATGTTCAAATAAAACTTGCCTAGTCACCTCAAGAGAACAAATTCTTTATGCGAAAATATGTAGCAGTAGATGCATCGATAAGGTATCTCAAAGTCAATTGTTTGACTTATTCAGACTTAAAGGAGCATGATAACATTCAATTCTTTTTTCTCAAAAACTTCCGTTTTCACGATATCGAATGCACAAATCACAACTATTGGTTCGGGTTTCTAATCTTGTTTTTGTTTCTGTGATTATTGCGCAACAGATGATAGTTTTCACGTCCTGTTTCACTACCATAAACGCAGCACTTCTATTTTATCTGACACGACTAAGAAATCTCGATGTTTCATTCATACAAATATAAATTATCAGGAAATTAATTTTAAAAGAAAACTGTTTTCCTCATTTTCTGGCGGCAACGTTGTGTAATAACTATAAACGCTATCTCATTTACGATACGATTTCTGCTTATATTTAAAACTTTTATAAAGATAATTTTTATAGTTTATACCTAACTCATTATTTTTCTTTCTCGTTTAAGCCATAGCTTAAAATGTAATTCTGTAAGAAAAAAAGACAAATGTTTCTTAAGAGACTACTTCAGTTTCCTGAAAAGACCCTCTCACTAATGCTAATCCTATGGAAGAAATTTTTTAAGATATCTCGCTTGCATTTCAGTATTTTTAAACAATTCTTTTTGCATTGGCTAGCTGAGATCGATCTGTACAACGGGTGTTTTTTACTTTTTGAATTTTGTTTACAGATATTTTTAATTTAGAACACTTTCATTTTCGAAACCGGTTTCGAAAGTGAAAGCATCCTCTTGGAAAAAATCGGGAAACAAAATTGAAAAAGTAAAAAAGGGCAAAGGTAGAGATCAATCTCAGCTACCCAATGCAAAAAAAAAAAATCATTTAAAAATATTAAAATGCAAACGAGATATTTCAAAAAACTTCTTCCATAGGATTAGTATTAGCGAGCGAGTCTTTTCAGGTGACTGAAGTAGCCCCTTAATATTGGAGGATATAGTCATGGATGCAAGAGTCCATCCAAACCAAGACTGAAAATTGTTCTGTGTATTAGGTCAGTGTTGAATTCAGACACTTTTCTCCTGGACGGATTTCTGTGGCTTCGGGAGTGGGGACAGATGTTCCGAGGGGACATCTCATTGCTCCAGGGGGATGTCCCCCCGGACCACCCCCTGAATTCAACACTGTATTAGGTACTAACAAATCCACGGCTTTGGTTGCGTAACCGTTGAAATATGCCAAGTGGTATTTGTGTGCCTATTTTTATTAGAAAAAATCACACTGTTAGGAATAATTAAAAAATTGCTAATTAATCCACAGTTTGACTAAACTTCAGTATTATACTGCATTAGGCAAAAATGAGTATAATAATGAAGTTTAATAAGAACTAATTCTAAATAAATGATAATTTAGAATATATTTTGAAGCTTTTAAGCTCATTTCAGTTTTCGTCCGAAGTTTTGATTTTTTTTAAAAATCGTTCTTTCCAGTTATTTACATCTTAAAAGTAACTATCATACCGTATCCCAAGCTCCTAATCTAACGGTCTACCACTCCACTGGTAATAGAGGTACCAACACAAAATATAGACTATGTAAGAATAGAGACTGCCACCATCAATTTGTCAACATTAGTTTTAAAATCTGTTTGGTATTACATACCTGGGATTCCATAGATATTAATATTATTATTATTAGTTCCATTAATATTAAGTTATTATTAATATTAATATTAAGTTAATATTAAGTAATAGTTCCATTAATTATTATTACCATTAATATTATTAGTTCAACCAGTATCACAGTCTTTCTACTGTTCCAGCCATGCCAAACCTTTTGCAAAACTTTTAAAATCTTCAGAATTGCTAATTCGTTCGTTTCCTGCGTTCCACTCCGCAGCTTACGGGAGTTCAAGTTAAATTCAAGGAAACTCTAAGAAAGGGGATAGAAAATATTTATATGTACTCGTAGTTTGGAAAGGACCGCTTTTTCACACAAGGAATATGGTAGTTTAAAAGGAAAAAAAGAAAGCTTTCAAAATGTATTTTGCACACAAGGAATGCGATAGTAAAACAAAAGATTTAAAAATGAATTTCGGTTAATCGAGAGTTTCGGTTAAAAGAGTTTCGGAGGAAAGAGGCTCTACTGTAATTGCAATTTAGAACGTTTTTCGCTCCTGTAAATCTTAGGTGGTTGTGGCACTGACATAAAATATAGCCTGTGTTTGAGCAAGAACTATCACTATCAATTTTCAACCATTATTTTTGAAATCCACTTGGTGTTTCCAGAGAATGAATAGAAATCGTAATTTAGGACATTTTTTGCGCCTTTACATCCGTTTTAAATTTGGATTTTTTCAGAAACTGTTCTTAGAGAGCATTTATATCTTATAAGTAACTACTATATAAAATTTCAAGATTCTAGGCCCTTCAGTAACACAAAAATCGTATTTTTATAATTTTTTGCTCCTCCACCCCCTTGGGGGTTGTAGCATCGACATAAAACATAGCCTATGTTGGAACAGGGACTGTCACTATTAATTTGCTACCATTATTTTTTAAATCGGTTCGGTAGTTCCAGAGATTACCCCCTACAAATAGACAGACAAACCAACACACAAATGTCCACAATATTTTAAAATAGCACCAGTATTTTAAGGTAATTTTCTTTGACTTATCTAATGGCAGAGTTATCTGCGAATAAAGTTGGCGAAATAAACTCTAAGAAATTAGTGGTGTCCAGAGCATAGGGAGACCCGATTTAGGCGGAAAACCTGGCAACACTGTTACTAGTATTTTCTAAACTATGCGCAGCATTCAAATATGCTGCTGGAATATAAAATTAAATACAGCAATTTAAAGGTATTTAGCAATAGAGTTCTGTACCTGTTCTGAGTTCATACACATGATTCCGAAAAGCTTTCTTTATAATTAGAAACCACAGAAACCAATGTATTTCAAGATTTAAAAAAAAAAAAAAATGATCTCTAAATTCGTAGTTTTTTTTTTTTTTTTTCAGCCACTGATTTCCGGGTAGTTTTTTATATAATGTATTAAACAGTTTCCTCAAAACGGAATATCGGTTTTAAGGATGCTATTAATTCAATTAGGATTTGTCAGCTGCGTAATTGAATTTATACATGCAAAAGGCACAAAATAATATTAATGTTAATTTTAATGTTAATGCTGTTAATTTGTCCTGTTTGTTGAACATGAAAATGTTTACTTGAGATAGTATTAACAAAAAAATGATTTCTAAATTCATAGTTTTTCTTTCTTTTTTTTTCAGCCATTGATTTCCGGGTAGTTCTTTTTTTTTTTTAATAATGTATTAAACAGTTTCTTCAAAACGGAATTTCGGTTTTAAGGATGCTATTAAATTTCAATTAGAATTTGTCAGTTGCGTAACTGAATTTATACATGCAAAAGGCACAAAATAATATTAATGTTAAAGTTAATGTTAATGCTGTTGATTTGTCCTGTTTGTTGAACATGAAAATGTTTATTTGAGATAGTATTAACAAAAAATGATTTCTAAATTCATAGTTTTTCTTTTTTTTTTTTCAACCATTGAATTGCGGGTAGTTTTTTTTTTTTTTTTTTTTTTTTTTTTTTTTTTTTTTTTTTTTTAAATAATGTATTAAACAGTTTCTTCAAAACGGAATTTCGGTTTTAAGGATGCTATTAAATTTCAATTAGAATTTGTTAGTTGCGTAACTGAATTTATACATGCAAAAGGCACAAAATAATATTGATGTTAATGTTAATGCTGTTAATTTGTCCTGTTTGTTGACCATGAAAATGTTTACTTGAGATAGTATTAAAAAAATGATTTCTAAAATCATAGTTTTTCCTTCTTTTTTTTTCATCCATTGATTTCCGGGTAGTTTTTTTTTTATAATGCATTAAACAGTTTCTTTAAAACGGAATTTCGGTTTTAAGGATGCTATTAAATTTCAATTATGCCGTGTGGTGACCGGCATTAAAGAATAGTCCCAATGTAACCCGTGCATGTCGTAAGAGGCGACTAAAAGGGGTTGGGCGAAAGGCTGACAACCTTTCCCTGGAAAAAAAATACCTTGTTGCGAAGCCCTTAAATACAGATGTTAGACGGACTGATCTCATGGTAAAACGGACTGGAACTGGAAAACGGCTTATGAATTTTAGAATTGGAACTTGGAATGTTTTAAGTTTATACAGAGCTGGTGCAGTGAAGCAACTACAGAGTCAGATGGATAGTTATAGACTGGACATATTGGCCATACAGGAAGTAAGATGGAAGGAGAGTGGGATAAGAGATATTGGTGACTTTACAATTTTTAATAGTGCAAGCAGAAGAAGAAACACGCATGGCACTGGATTTATGATCAGAAAATGCCTTAGAGAAAATATTATTGATTTTCACAATGTAAATGAAAGAATGTGTATCTTGAGATTGAGAGCAAAGTTTTTTAACATTTCAATAGTATGTGTCCATGCACCAACGGAAGATACCGAGGACGAACAAAAAGATACTTTTTATGAAACACTACAGATTGAATTTGATAAGATACCAAGACATGATGTTAAAATGGTAATAGGTGATTTTAATGCTAAAATTGGAAAAGAATACACTTTTGTACCAACAATTGGAAAATCTAGTTTACATGATGTGAGTAATGAAAATGGAATAAGAGCTGTGGACTTTGCTGCTTCTAACAACTTAATCATAAGTAGCACATGTTTTGAGCATAAGAACATACATAAAGAAACTTGGATTTCCCCTGATGGAAAGACAAAAAACCAAATTGACCATATTATGATCGACAGAAGACATGCTAGTGATGTTATGGATGTACGAAGTTATAGAGGTGCGGATTTAGATACTGATCATTTCCTTGTTATTATGAAATACAGACAAAGAGTTACAAGATTTCGAGATGCAAAAGGAACTAAACAAGTAAAATTTAAAACAAAAGATTTACTAAACATGCAGAGAAGAAAGGTTTATCAAAGTAAATTAACAGAAAGAATTGCTAGTGAATATGCGGAATTTAATGAGGAAGATATAATCAATAGTAAATGGGCTAAATGCAAAAATATCATATTAAAAACTGCTGAGGAAGTAGTTGGAAAGGAAGAAAGGAGGGAAATTAATGAATGGTTTGATGATGAGTGTTGGCAACTGATTAAGGAAAAGAATAAAGCAAGAGAAAATATGCTGAAACATAGAACAAGACAGAGTGAAAATCACTTTAAAACAATTAGAAGAAATACTCGAAAGTTGTTACGTATGAAGAAACGAGCTTTAGAGCAGAGTAAAATTCAAGAAATTGAAGACCTATCAGTATTAGGTGATATAAGCCAAATGTATTCAAAGCTTAAAGGCATCAAAAAGGGCTATCAACCACGCACCCTTTTTTGTAAAGACAGAAATGATAAACTTATTGGAGGACACGCAAATGTGACAGATAGATGGGCAGAATATTTTGAAGAATTGTTAAACAGGCAGTCAAATGACGAAAGAGAAATACAATCTAATCATAATGATTATGACATGAATGAAGAAAACTGTGAACCACCAACTGTAGAAGAAGTAAGAGATGCTATTGCAAAATTAAGAAATGGAAGAGCACCTGGTGAAGATTTGATAAGTGCTAAGCTTTTGAAATATGGTGGAGAGAAGTTGGTACAAATGTTACATGATCTAATAGTAGAGATTTGGCAGAATGAATATATACCAAATGAATGGAATGGTGCTATTATTATCCCAATTCATAAAAAGGGAAATATCTTAAATTGCCAGAATTATAGAGGCATAGCCTTATTAAATGTTACATATAAAGTGTTGGCAAAGATTATTGCAAAGCGATTAGAACCGTATGCTGAAATGGTGATAGGTGATTATCAGTGTGGTTTTAGGAAAGGAAGATCAACAGTGGATCAAATCTTTAGTATCAGGAACATCCTTGAAAAATTCTATGAACAAAATATTAATTTGCACCAATTGTTTGTTGATTTTAAACAGGCCTATGACAGTATAAGCAGAAATAAGTTATTTGAAATATTAAAGGAATTTAAAATACCTGATAAAATAGTTAAGCTTATAAAATTAACACTGGAAAATACAAAAGCTAAAGTTAAGGTACAGGGAAGACTTTCAAGAGAATTTGCAGTGAATTCAGGTCTAAAGCAAGGTGATGTTCTCTCGACAATTCTTTTTAATTTATGCCTGGAGAAAATAATTAGAAGTATTTACAACAACAGAGGTGGTACTATTATGAATCGCTCCCTCCAAATCCTTGCATTTGCAGATGATGTTGATATAATTGCTAGGAATAAGAAAGTCTTGATTGAAACATACAATAAATTAGACACTGAAGGAAGAAAACTAGGCCTCGTGGTTAATAAAGAAAAAACAAAATACATGAAAATGGACCGAATGAAATCACAGGCAACAGCAGTTTTAACAATAAATAATGAATTACAATTTAATGAAGTAACAGAATTTAAATATTTAGGATCTACGATCACCTGTGATAATATGGTAGAAGCAGAGATTAAAACCCGACTTGCAGCAGGAAATAGATGCTATTTTTCTCTTCGAAACATTCTAAAATCATCTCTAATATCTCGTACATCCAAACTTAAAATTTATAAAACTGTTATAAAACCAATAGTAATTTATGGTAGTGAGACCTGGACCACTACACAAAAAGATGAAAAGCTACTTATCACTTGGGAAAGGAAGATCCTAAGACAAATTTTTGGACCTATTAAAGAAGACAATACATGGCGTATAAGGACAAATATGGAGTTAGAACAGTTATATAATGAAAAAGATATAATAAATACTATAAAAATAAGAAGAATGCAATGGTTAGGCCATCTAATCAGAATGAGGGATGAGCGAAGCACAAAGAAGATTTATAGTGGTAATTTAATTGGAAAAAGAAGTATTGGTAGACCCAGGAAGAGTTGGATAAAAGAGATAGAAAAAGATCTTGCAGAAAACCAAATTATAAATTATAAAGTAAAGGCCAGAGATCGGAAGGTCTGGAGAAGTATATTGAGGGAGGTCAAAATCCTACATGGATTGTAGCACCATTGTGTAAGTAAGTAAGTATTAAATTTCAATTAGAATTTGTCAGTTGCGTAATTGAATTTATACATGCAAAAGGCACAAAATAATATTAATTTTAATGTTAATGTCAATGTTAACGTTAATGTTAATGTTAATGCTGTTAATTTGTCCTTTTTGTTGAACATGAAAATGTTTACTTGAGATAGTATCCGAAAAACGTATAATCTGGATTGATAAAACAGATTAACATATAATTATTATAATATTAATAAAAATTATTCAGATATAAATTATTCAGATTCTGAATAATTTTTATCAATATTGATAAAAATTATTCAGAAATATTTCCGAAAATCAGTGGCAGCAAAAGAAACTTTGTTTTTAATAAATTCTTCTTTAATTTTCTAAAATATATTGGTTTCTTGAGGTTTCTAAAAATGAAGATCGCTTTTCATAATTGTGAGTAACTCTCGCAATAAAAAAAAGTCCATTATATCGGAATTAATATACAGTAAAACCTCCCTAATGCGACCACGTTCCGTTCCAATAAAAACTGATCACTTCGAGAGGTGGTCTCTTAATAGAGGTCATGTTTAAATCTAGATTTTAATTGTTGAAAAAAGGGAACAATTAACATTACTAAAATTTATTTTTCGCATTAGGAAAAAATATAAACATTTAAGTATCAAAACAAAAGTTAATTACATTAGTTAGTTACTGCAGAGATTAAAAATTGAATACATTGACGTTTGATTTGATTTTACGGTTTTATCTTTTATAACTTTTATTTCCAAGTCCTTTTGAAGTTCAGTAAATAAATGCAATTTTTTGGATGGAAACAAATAATGATGATTTCATGAATTCATCCATTTCTCGGAGAGTTTCCTGACAGAATAGGGCAGGAGAGTTTATTGACCGTAATTTTTAATTTGGGCCATCAGACTTAAATTCATTGCCTAAAAAGGCACCAAGGGGTTTTAAGCACTTAAAAGTCACCGGAATAAAAGAAAAAAAAATCTAAACTTAGTTTAGAAGTTTGATGAATAATGCACGCTCCGGAATTATTCTTCTAATAAAACCTTTTTCAAGTGACCAGGAAAAAACAGAATTTGTTTCGCTTTCTTCAAAGAAATGGGTCGCTCATGGAGGGAGTTCAACTGGGATGGTCTCTGAATGGAGGTAAAATTAGTATTGAGCCTATGGAAATGAATTTTGTTCGTTCGTTGAAAAAAATGGTCGTTCTGGTAGGTGGTTGCACAGAAAGGTTTCGCTGTACTGTAAATTAAGTATGTATTTAGAAATATTTTGACGCCAAAAAAGAAAGAGACATCCTTTAAAAAGAGTACACAGAAGCAAGTAATATAAAAATTTTGTTTTTAAAGTCAATTCCTACTTAGGTCATGAAAGAAAATTTAATATAATCCCTTAAGTTAATATTAGTTTTTGTTGCATTAAAATATCTCACTTTGTTGATTTTCGATAAGCAAGTAGGTTTACAATGGAAGTCTATAGGAATTTGGCGAAATATTAGAGATATCGCCAAGTTGGCGTCCCTTTTGGCGACTCATTTGGGTCGCCAAATTTGGCGATATATCGGCAATTTGGCGACAGAACACGGTCCCCCCTCTATGGTAAGCCACCCCTATGATATGAAGATGCATTAAATGCTTCAATAACCAATGGCCGCCATTTTGTCTCCCATGTAAAACTAAAATTAATTAATTAAAATTTAATTAATGAATTAATATTTGAAAAAACTGTATTAACATCAAGTGTCATCCAGTACAAGTTTAAAGAAAAATTATTTCAACTTGATAGGATGAATAATAAGTATTTAATTAACGATTGAAAATTTGAACAAGATATATAAATAAATAAATAAATAAATATAGGGAGAGTGTGAACGTGAACTAATAGTAGGGATTGAAAAAGAAGTTAAAAATATTAATCTCCTGAAGAGATATTTTAAATATACGAATGCATTACACGGCAATACTTTTAACATCAGGGAGGAAAGTCTGAGATCTCACTGACCGACACCCTTAACCCATTTATGTCTAGCGTGGCGTTTTTGGAGCGCTTCGAATTTTAATAAATTTGTATAATTTTCTTCTTCTTTTTAACATGAAAATTGTATGAAATGGTTATCTATAAATGTCCTTATCTGTTACCAAAAGATGATGGCATAAGATGGATATTTATTTGCTCAAGGTGTCTCAGGACTCTTAAAATTGGTAAAAAAAAAAAAAAAAAAAAAAAAAAAAAAGAGACCATTTTCAACATTTAATATCTTAAAATGTATTTGATTTTAAAACACAATTTTAATTGGAATAAAACATATAAGTATGTTCTTTCATTTTATGGATTTAAAAATTGCAAGATGCAGAATTAGCATTTACAGGGGTCTCCAAACTGTTAGACATTTGACGAGCAAAAAATCGGCATAACAGCTTACGCGCACGATTACTAAATAAGTATTGCAACTAGAATGAAAATTTTGGTGCTCACTTATACTTCAGATTGTAATAATGACCCTGAGCCTAAATAAATTTGTATTTAAAGCTTTTTTATATTTTTAATACAAAGTTGTATTTAGCTAATGCAAAATTAAGAAAATTTCAACAGTATAATCACCTAAAAAAATATTGTTTTGAACAATAAAAAGGAAATTTTAGGTTCGGTTTATACAGACTAACATGAAACATGTGTTTTGAAAATTTTATGAAAAAATATTCATAAGTTTTTGAGATATCGTGCGCGTTATGCCCAAAAACGTCATTTGGAGAAAAATGGCTTCAAAGTTTCCGAAACGACGCTTCAGCTATTGAACGTGTATAAATGTAAAAGCCATAACGTCAGTTCTAATAGGAATTTCAAGGAAACAATTATGTTAAAATGTTCAGAAAAAATAGGAGTTTAACATCTAAAAAAATTAAAATTTCGAAAATTTTAAAGCTTTAAGAGTCCTGAGACCCCTTAAAATGAAGGCTTTTTTTGAGTTTGTAGATTTTTCATTTTCAAGATGGCGAAATGTAAAAAGTAAGTTTATTTTTGTTTTTTCTACCAATTATCTAAAAAAATAAGTAATAATCGTAGCTTGTAAACTTCTTTGAAATATATTTTTTTTAATTCTGATATTGTGTGCTCAAGCCTATTTTTTATGCATTTTTGTAAAGTACAAAATATAGGGCGCTAGGCACGAATGAGTACATATTTTTATTAACCATTTAGGGGACAGTTATTATGTAACGTGCTTTTCAATATGATTATGAAACAAATTGTTTTTAAGCCTCAAATACAACTATTCTTAGTTTATTATTACTAATACTTATAATGTCTTTGTATGACATATAAAGTCTTTGTAAAGAAATATCTATATTTTTTTTATTAATTCATAAAAATACAAATTATGGTGTATAATATACAACCTAACAGTTTATTTTCTATAAATATAGGCAAAACATATAATTATGCATATTTTATTATTACAAATATTATGCATATTCCCATATTCCCATATTTAGTGCGTTTACATTTTATCAAATAAATACAAAAATAAATAAATAAAAATAAATAAATAAATAGTGTATTTTTTTTAGTATTTTTCCAGTTCATTTTGCACATTTTAAAGGGATTTTACCAACAAATTTGAGAAAATAAACATTTAGGCACAAATGGGTTAAAGAATATCATAAGTTCTGCTTAATGTACGAATTTCCTTTTTTTAATTTCTATGATACATGAGAATACAAGAAAGTTGAATTTAATAAGTCGCTATGTCCAGAAAATACGCCACTACTAAGCACTAAACTCATAAATAATGACCGACTTCGGAAAGAAACAGGATATTTTAATATTGTTAGAAATTGGTTTGTAGTTCATCCATATAACACATTTCGCCAGCAACAATATCCACCAAAGGCACAATTACTAAATCGACTAAAGAAAAATTTCTGAAATTGACTGGTAATTTTAACATTGTTAGAAAGAGTACCATAAATTGTACTTAACGCATGAACTTCCTTTCTTAAGTTCTACATGAGAATGCAAGGAAATAGAATTTCTCTAGTCGCTATATGGCCAAAAAATGCCCCATCACCAAATACTAAACCCTTTAAATACTAGCCGACTTCTGCAAGTACCAGGTAACTTTAACATTATTAGAAAGTTATTTATAATTTATGCACAACACATTTCATCAGTAACATTATACACTAAAAGCACAAATCTTAAAACAATTAAAGAATAATTTTTAAGTCTATTTAAAAATACAAGGAAATCGAATTTAGTCAGTTGCTATGTCCAGAAAATTTTCCACCACTAAGCACTAAACCAAGGACGGCGGACCTATGGCACGCTAGAGATTATTTTCGGCACGATATAGACTCATGTTCTAAATTAAAATATTAAAGGGTTCGCGTGTAAAATAAGGTAATTAATAAAACGCAATTTTTGATACATTCAGTTTTCAAGTTTTGAAAAGAAAAATGCAAACAAAACTATTATGATTTATGAACTATATGATTTCTTCCTGCAAAACAGCTGATTTATTAAGATTGGAATTTCTGTTAACTTATGTCTTATGTGCAGCATTTTGTGCCTGATAGACTTTATTTTATTGGACTTTTGAGCAAATAGTTTTCATTTTGTAAATTCAAATGTAAAAATTATTGAAAAATATAATGTATATTGAGTAAAATCTGTGTACTTTTAAAAAGTTGTCAAGATGCAGTTAAACAATTTTGCAAGAAAATCAATCAGAAAAAATCTAAAAAAATGGCAGTTGTCATGGTTTACACCCCCAGCCTTTCATATAGTGAAAATGCATAAATTGCAATATTTTGAATTTAGACCTATTGAGTGAGGTGGTTGTCGCTGTCATACAGAATGAATAAACTGAAATGCAACTTTATAAATCCCAATCTAGCTCAATATTGACTAAAAAAACAAGTAGGAAATTGCTCGTCAAACGTGGCAAATGAGGGGCGTTCGTACTATAACTAGTTTTATAAATATTTTTTGCACCCCCATATTGTACTGAATGTATATTTTTTTTGCACTTCATAAGTGCATAGTCTGTAACATCATTAAAATGCACTTGCAATAATTTATCCCATTGCCCGTAATGTAACGGAAAACTTTTGACTGTCCCTGTCATTAAACTATACATCCAATTTTCATAAAATCTGAAATGGCTCGACAAAATTTTACAACAATCATATATTTAAAATTTCAGACCATTCGGTTGGGTAGTTTTTGCTCTGTTATATGCGGTCTGACGGACGGACAGACGGACTGAACGACGACTATAGGTGCTACGTATTTATATAATTACGAACGCACCTAAAAATAAGATTAAGAGAGAATGAAAGACTATCGGAAAACAGCGATCATAAGCAAGAATGTTGATGGTGAAATTATAGTGACTTGGAATTTCGAATTCAATTCCATACAAGGAGAACTTTTTTAAAGAAGCAATTTTGATATTTTTTTTAGACAGTTATTTTTCTTCGGAAATGAAAAATATGAAAAACTCAAGTAGAAGCCTGTTGTAAAGTGGCTGCAATTCAGCTCGCATTTTCTTAAAGAAAAACTGAAATACGAAGCTAATCTGAATTCTTTAGCATCTAAGACGCAACAAGAGAAATTGGGATTTTTTTCAATGCTTAAATATATTACAAAATGTTACCCAGATATTTAAAATCCTAAAATCAGTATTTTAATTAATTTTTCTAGTTTGATCCACTAAATTTGTTGGCACGGCATGATCATCTAAAATATGTTTCGGAAAAAATTGGCACGCAGATGTGAAAAAGTTCGCCGAACCTGCGGCTAAATCAATTAAACAGTGATGACTGACTTCTGGAAGCGCCCGGTATTTTAATATTATTAGAAAATAGTTTGTAATTTGTGCATAACACATTTCGACAGTAACAATATTCAACAAAAATGCAAATACCAAATGCATTAAAAAATAATTTATAAAACTGCTTAGTAATTTTAGTGTCATTAGAAAGAGTACCGTAAGCTAAGCTTAACGAACGAATTTCCTTTCTTAAGTTCTATATGAGAATAGAAGGAAATTGAATTTAGTCAGTCACTATGTCCAGAAAATTCTCCACCACTAAGCACTAAACACATTAAACACCGACTGACTTCTGGAAGCGCCCGGAAATTTTGGACCGGCAAATACTTTGATCCAGGAGTCATCAAGTGAGGAGTCATAAACGGATGCCAGTGTTCTGTTTTATGAGGCCTTCAACCCTTTCTTCACCATATGCCAATTGTCTCGTGTAGTGGCAATTACTTTTATGGGGTCTCCTCTATATCCTTGCTGTTTAAGGCTCACAAAACAGTTTTATGGTGGATTTCGTATAGCTTTCGCTTCGTAAAACAGTCAGGTGTAAATTTTATTTTTGTCATCTTCTAAACATTTGCTTGTCATTGCGTGACTATAAAATTTAAAAACAAAAATGTATATCTTGTCATATCTTGCTATTAATGCTAGATGACCCCAAATATAATAAACAAGTAACTGCAGGATAGAACTATTTATCCAGAATAGTCGAGACCAGATGTGTTCTGTTTCTTCAGGATAGGGGGGATACGGGTGTCAACTTTTTACTTTCTTTATTTATAGGCATTGATTAAGGATTTTCTTCCTAGGATCTGTTTTTCTATAAAAATTACTTTACAAAGAAAAAAATGAAAACACTGAAATTAAAAAAAAAATTAGTTTTAAATTTTAAACTTATTTAACTTTTGTTATAACTCACGAACCACTTACCCGATTTCGTTACTTTTTTGAAATATTGTATGCAGAAAAGCTTTCTTGTTAATTTTTCTTCAGGATTTATAAAAATATTAGTTACAAAATTTATAATAAATTTAAAAGAAAAAGAAAAAAAAAAAAGAGAGAGAGAGAATTTTTGAGAGTGACTTTTACTTTGGGAAATATATATATTTTTTAATTTGTCCATAAAATAAAAAATCCTGAAGGCAATTTATTAAAAACATAACATAAAAACCCTGTACAAAATTTCGTATACTTATATCGCAAAAAAGTTTAGATATATTCTTTTAAACATCACAAATTATAAAACAAATAATTCTGAGATAAACTGACTTGACGTTTTAGTTACGTGCGCGAATGACTGGTAGTACAACCAGTGTGGAATTCAGACACTTTTTCCAGGGATGGATTTCTGTGGCTCCGGTGGGGACATATAAAGTGTTCCGGGGTGGGGGGGATTGCACTTTTTGACCATTGATGAAAACACATAATCTTAAACCTTTCGGGGGAATGCCCCACCCCCCTCGGGCCAACAGTGAGTACAACACAAAAACGTTTATGTATGATGATGTAATCATCGTAGAAATAGCCGATTTGCTTTATCTTATTTATTTGACCTCGCAGATTTCTATTAACAAAAAAGATAAAGAAAAAAACTGAAATATATGGGAATTTTGGCACTCAAAGTAGTCGATACCCATAAGTAATTGATTATCAAAGCAAAGCAGATTTGTTGAATACATGAATGGGAAGGCCATTGTTTCTAATTTCAAATGTATTTTCTAAATTAATCACGCTATGAGCCTACATTACTCACGTGACGACACACACAAGCTAAGTTAAACCTAAGGCGAGTTCTTTTCAAAGTCTCGTTATACATTTAAATGATATATTTTGCATTGGATAGCCGAAGTCGGTATCTATTAATTGGCAATTTTGGGGGTTGATATTTTTTTCGATTTTAGTTGTAGATGTTTTTAATTATTTATAAGGTAATTTTTATATACTATTGAGATTTATTATAGAATTTCGGTATTGTGACTGAAGTGTGTAGAATTTATAGTTCGTGTACACAGACCCCCCACCCGCAAAACATTTCAGTTACATTATGGTCTATGGTGAAAAAAGTCGTTACTGATTGTTACCGATGTTGCGATATTTCAAACATATTGAGACGGATATGCATCACTGAGGTGGCTTACAACATGCTTTCTGTGGAGTATAGACTAAGAGGCATTTATAGTTCGCTTACAGGTACACACAAGAAAATTCAGTTACCTTATAAAGTATGGAGAAAATACATTTGCATTGAATTTTAATAACGTTACGATAGTCCAAATATATTGAAATTATGAAGAACCACTAAGATGCATTACAACAGGTTTTCTATAGATTATGGAGTATGTAGCATTTATCGTTAATTTACAGAGCCTCGCAAAAAGAATTCGTTCATGATTATTCTGATTATGTTCAATAATTGCTGGAAGTGCATTTTCCGCATGAAGTGCATTTTTTACACTTATGTATCTGTTCAAACTGGCTCTTTTACTGTTACTCTTTACTGTTTGCTGTTACACCTATTTATTTGTTCAAACCAATAGAATCATGTTTCTGTAGTGGGGTAGGGGAACAGCTCCCCTAATGAAAAATAAAAATAAACTAAAATTTAATTAAACTAAATAACTACAGATTACATTTTCGCACTCTTCCAAATTCTGTACTTAAATTATCATTTAATAAAATAAATTTTAATATATTTTACCAATCAAAATGAGTTTTGACTACTGATAGTCAAAATATATTTTGACTAGGAAAGTTAAAACATTTTTTTTTCAAGGTGCACCCCTGGTGTTGGTGCTATTTGTGACGGCCGATTATCCGCACGAGGGATATAGGCCCTCCGTGGGGGGTCTTTTTAAGGGAACCCAACCGGTATTTACTCAAGGTTCGAAGAAAACCACGAAAACTCCGAACGGTTAAACTGACGGGCGTGATTGGGTTCGAGCCCAGTACCTCCCGTCAACCAGCTTCGAAAGCAGAGCCTCTCAGCCACTGGTGGGCTATGCATCCCTGGACTTAAGGCTCCAAAGTATCACGACATTTTTTGGCGGGAGAAAATGCTAATGACGCTTGTTCACAAAACCAACTAATTTGCTTCCGAATAATATAAAAGCCTTCTTCCGTACAAGTCAATGTTTTTATTTATAGCGCCATCAAAATCAGCATCCAATCAAAAGGATACCTCATTCCATCTATTAAATCCCTTCTGATAAATATCCCCAACATAATTACGCCCTTGATTATAGAAGCGCTGCCATGTCCGTGTCTTTACGGGCATCCCTTTGTTGTAAGGCTCTTACATATGATCGCCATATTTACCTCCATTGAATTAAACATCATAAAAATAAATTCCTCACAGTGGCACACTCTCGACAAAAATTCCATTTTCACAGTGTTTATTGAACAAAGTACAGCAAAAGCTTTAAAAACATAATCGCTAGAAACCGCAAAATATTCCGTTTTATACAAGATCCTCTCAGGTACACTGTTAAAAATTTTGCCGCATTCTGGCAGGTCATTCGACCGTTTTTTGAAAAAACTGTTTCATAACCATAATTTAACTATATTCTGACCATAAAATGGCCAATAATATGATCAGAATAGTGCTAAAATTACGGTTGTGTAAACGTTTTCGGAAAAAATAGTCAAATGACCTGCCAGAATGCTGCAAATTTTTAACAGTGCTTGTAGATTTTTAAGGTATTGGCTTTGGAAGGGAATTTGAGAATTTTCCGTTATGGACAGGTTCAGTTTTCACAGATGTTAAGGTATTAAGTTCGACTCGATGCAGACTAATCAACTACATAGTATAAAAGAGAATTTAAAAAAGTTTGTGCATGATGAAGAAGCGGGACCCACTCAGTGCACCGTACAAAAAAAAAAAAAAAATTGTAAGTTTACTAAGAATTTTCTAGGAAACTGGGATGCCTAGAACCTTTTTATGTGACTGCAACAAAAAAAAAAATTATGTAACAGATGCACGTTTATACTGTAAAAAAAATCTGTAAGGTTTCTAAGAATTTTCTAGAAAACTGGGATGCGTAGGACTTTCTATGTAATTGCAACAAAAACAAATTCATGTAATTAAGGCGGGTTACCGATGCATATTTAGTAAGTATACAGATTTCTGTAGTTTTTACAAAAATAGTTTTGTAGATTTACATTTTTTTTCTTTACAGTGTACAGATAAAATTTTAGTAAGCATGCAGATTTCTGTAGTGCTTACGGAAACTAGTTTTGTTGCTTTACATCTTTTTTCTTTACAGTGTTGTTATGCGGGACAGGCCTTGTAAGCACCTGAAAATCGGGACGTCGCGCGTAAATCTGGACGCCTGGCAACACTAACTACGATATAATATTTTCCTATATCTGAACCCATCTTGAAAAATTTACAAGTTTATAAGCAAGGGTCACCGAAAATCCGTCAGGCCTGGCGTTTGTGTCATAAGACTACGCTGATGGGTATGCTATGCTAGTGACACTTGTTCAGAAAACCAGCAAATTTGCTTCCCAATAGCATAAAAGCCTTCTTCCGCACAATTCTTTCCGAACAGTGTTTTTATTTATAGCGCCATCAAAATCAGCCTCCAATTTAATCCCTTGTGATAAATATCCCCAACATGATTATGCCCTTGATTAAGAGCACTGCCATGTCCGTCTCTTTACGGGCATCCCTTTGTTGTCGGCTCTTACATATGATCGCCATATTTGCCTCCAGTGAATTAAACATCCATAAAAATAAATTCCTCGCAGTGGAACACTCTCGACGAAAATTCCATTTTCACAGGGTTTATTGAACAAAGTATAGCAAAAACTTTAAAAACAGAATCGCTAGAAACCGTAAAAAATTCCGTTTTATACAAGACCCTCTCTAGGCATGTAGATTTTTAAAGTGCTGCTTTAGAAGGGACTATAAAATAATCTCGTTATAGACAGGTTCCGTCTTCCAGATTTTATGATGTTAAGTTCTACTCGATGAATAGCATGGTATGGAAAATAATTTAAAATAATTTGTGCATCATGAAAAAAAAGCAGGACTTTTCCCGTCCCGCGCAGTGGTTCCGCGAGGCAGGTCTTGTAGGCCCCGAAAATTGGGACACCTGGCAAAAACTAACTGTGATAGAATATTTTTCCATATCTGAACCCATTAAAAAAAATTTACAAGTTAATACAGGGTTATGTGCAATATAGGGCTTGTATCATAAGACTTTCTGATGGGTGAAAATGCTAATGATACTTGTTCACAGAACCAGCTAATTTGCTTCCGAATAGCCTAAAAGCCTTCTTCCGTACAATTCAATGTTTTTATTTACAACGCCATCAAAATCAGCATTCAATCAAAGGGATATCTCATTCCATCTATTAAATCCCTTCTAAATATCCCCAACATGATTACGCCCTTGATTAGAAGCGCTGCCATGTCCGTCTCTTTTACGGCATCCCTTTGTTGTCGGCTCTTACATATGATCGCCATATTTGCCTCCATTGAATTAAACATCCATAAAAATAAATTCCTCGCAGGGGAACACACTCGACAAAAACAGACCAATAAAAGCCCCGGCAGTGTCAAGGGCACGAGGCCAATAATTTAGTGACATCTCTTTGATGCGAGGGACCCTAGCCACGGCATACAAACGACCGCATTAAGACGGGGAGAAAGAGGCAATTGGAGTCGGAATAGAAATGGATGCTGAACGACTTTACTCGTCTTGTGGAGTGCGTGTGGCATCTTTATGGGAATTGGCAGTGGTATTAATAGTTACTGAAGTAGAAATAGAAGTAAATCACAATTCTGAGGCTATTCTGATGCGACGTATCTTTTAACCAGTTTTATTTAACTTTATATTTATTCTATGTTCAACGTCTAATGAAAATCTGTTTTTTCGTTGATATATTTTAGTTTAGCGCCAAAGTGAGATATCTTATGGTTATACTTTATTATTTTTAACTTAATCATACTGCTTGGAAAAGATATACACACTGAATTTTTCTAAACTGAGTGACAAAAAGAGGCCGGGAGTCGAACACAATACCTTTTATAAAACTACCAACACCCTAACTATTTAGCTACCAAGGCCGACAACCGGCAGGCACATTTCACTCAGATAACCTTATTGGCAATATCATCTGGTCTACTATGCAGACAGCTCAACAGAATATACCACAAGTAATGGAACTGCAGTAAACGGTGGATACGTAGACATGCTTTATTATTATACTTTACAAATCAGGTTATCTGTGTGAAATATGTCCGCTGGTTGTCGGCCCAGCTAGCTCAATATATAAAGCGTTGGAAATTTAAGTTAAAAGTATTGGCTTCGACACCCGACCTGAACGTTTTTTCACTCAGTTAGAAAAATTCAATTCGCATGTTTCAATTATTCTGCATTTTTTTCTTTTAATTTGCTCGGAGCAAACAACTGCCAGTTGTGGTAAATCTGTCACTACTTAATTTATATTATTATAGCAAACAAATTCATTGGCGTAGAGTAGAAGGAACTGAGAGAGGGATGATTGCCACATATGCTACGTTTTGGAGGACACCAGAAAATTGTGGAATATAGAACTAAAACGAAACCTGTGGCGTTACGATCCATGAAGGATTCGTGCCTTGCCTACAGTGCCCAAACCTATTTTCTTGACCCTGGTTCCCGAGGAACTATGCAGCATATGCCCCGGTCAGGTTGTCAGCCTAACGCAGGACCATCATCGTTTAGTTTTCAAGCAAGCTTGGGACTCATTTTATCGACCACAAAGGGATAAAAGACTGGGTGAACCTTGTCGAATCGGGAGTTGAACTCTGGACCTGTTGCGTAGCAGTCAGACGCACTGACCACTACGCCACTGGGTTTCAAATTAAGAACTATAGTATAAATAAATAGTAGCCACTAAAGAAGGGGCGTAATTTTTAGAATTGCCTGAAACGCTCAAAACCCATCATACTGCCCATAACAAATGTTCATTGCTGAGATATATATATTTTTTAATCATGCTTGAAAATTGTTTAAAATAACGTAAAAAAATAACTAAGTTAAATTCATTCGAAAGCACATTTTTTTCCCCTATCCTACGATATAAAAATTGAAATTATATTTAGAAGTTAGGTGAGGGATAAAAATATAAACCAGTTATTGGTAGATGTCTATTAGTAGACAACACATTTCTGACGACGACAGGAAAGTCCTTAGTGAAAGAAAGATATCGGACGGTGAAAGATAAAAAGGACGGAATAAAGTATCCGAAACCATTTCAGTTCAATAAAGTATCTGTTTAAAATGGTTCCCAAATTGTAAATCACCAATAAGTAGTTCGTTTGATTTGATGTTTTTTTTTTTTTTTTTTTTTAATAGAAATAATTTTATCCACGCTCCTTTCTTGGTAGATTGTTTTTATGTTTTTTATGTTACACATTTCTTCATCAAGTTCTGCATTCAGCTACATTTTCTTAAGGGTGTATTCCAATCGAAACTGCTTATTTTCTGATTCATTTTTAAATTCATTTTTGCTGTCAAACGCATCAAACTAGGAAATTCTCTTATTTAGAAACTACATAATGTGCCGTGCTTCTCGATTTTTTGATAAATGCAGAAAATATTGAAAAAAAATGCTGTCAAAGTCGGCGCTTTGAACCGAATTTTCCGAAGCGGGAGATCTGGGAATGAAAAAAAATGATCTTACTGAGAAAATAATTGTTTTAAACTCAAATTCTAATTAATTGAGTGAAAAATTAAATCACACGGCCTCTTATACATCTCTTCAAAAATCACCTCGGCAAGTTTCATATTTTTTCTTTTATAAATGAGTCTGAAAATGTCTCAGAAATTTCAAGCTGTTGGGGGTGGAAAATTGTTTTTTTTTTTTCGAATACACCCTTAAACATCCATATTATAAAGCAAAAACATGTCCATAAGTTTCGCTTTTACTGCAGTTTTTTTAACTCCTAAACATCGCAACAATTTCAACTTTTACACTGTCGAATAAGAAATAAAAGAACTTTCAAAATCAATTCATTCAAAAAGTGCATTTCAATCGACTGTTTTTTTCAACAGTTTTTTAAATAATTTTCAAGTATGATTTAAAAAAAAATCAATCTCTATCGCGTACAGGCCCATTACGAAAGACTAAATACACTTGAACATAAAACAATGTAAATAACATTAGCAATCAGCATTTGTTTTCGTCCCATATTACATAAAGAAATTAAAACTTCATCAATATATAAAATAATATTACAGAAATAAAACGCAATTTTAAAAGACATGTAGTCAACCTACGCGCTTAAACTACTGAAATTGTCAGAATCAAAAACGCTATGCAGAGAAATCTTTGGAAATTTCTTGATAGACCGGGAGACGGTGGCGCTGATCATCAGATCATCGAGTTGACGGCTTAAATTCCAGGAGTAGACAGAGCTTGATTAACATATTAAAATGCAACTGGTCTGCTAAGTCATATCTTGGTGGAAACCACCTGCAGACCCGATTTTAGTGGTTGATCGGTAGGCTTATCATTGTGTTTTCCTGCACCCAAAGGAATGAAAACATAGAGGTCTGGGAGCAGAAAAACACAATGGTAAACCTACCAGTCAACCCCTAAAATCGGGATTGCAGGTGTTTTCCACCAAGATATGAATTTGCAGACCAGTTGCATTTTAATATGCGAATCGAGTTTTAAGTATTACTAGAATTTCAGCCATCAACTGGATGAGGTGATCCTCGCCTGCCTGTCTATCAGCTATTAACCCCTGGTATGCTGGGAATACGAAAGCTTTTAATAAATTCCAATACTTTATTTGAATACATAGATGATACTTTTGGTATAAAAATGCTTTCTGGTGTTGATAGTTTTCGATCTAAAAAGTTTTATTAAATGTAAAACAAGTAATATAATTTTTTTTTTTTTTTAGGTCAACAAAGGAAACTTTTATTTTAGTTACTTTTTATGAAATAAAGAAAAATTTTAATCCATAGAAATTTTTAATCCATATAAAACTAAAATTAATTAATTAAATTTAATTAATGAATCAATATTTGAAAAAACTATATTAACATCAAGTGTCATCCACTACAAGTCTAAAAAACATATTTGAACTTGAGTGGATGAATAACAAGTATTTTATTAACGATTGAAAATTTGAATAAAATTAATTAATTTAATTTAATTAATGAATTAATATTTGAAAAAACTGTATTGATATCAAGTGTCATCCATTACAAGTTTAAAAAATGTATTTGAACTTGAATGGATGAATAATAAGTATTTTATTAACGATTGAAAATTTGAGTAAAATTAATTAATATTTGAAAAAACTGTATTAACATAAAGCCCACTAGAAGTCTAAAAAGGTATATTTGAACTTCAGTGGATGAATAATAAGTATTTTATTAACGATTGGAAATTTGAACAAGATATATCAATATATGGAGAGTGTGAACTAATAGTAGGAATTGAAAAAATCCATTAGAGTTTACAATTTAAAAAAAATGATTTTCACTTATATTCTGTAACCCAAAAAGCTTGGGTTGGACCCTATAGTATTATTAAAAATCAAATAGAGGCGGAAGTATATTTATTATATTATGAAGTACGAAAAGACACAGGATATATTTTTATTATTTTGTAAAAGCAAAAAATTTTAACTAATAACGTCCTCGTGATAAAGTATTTTTAGTTTTCTTCATGTCAAAATATAATTTAAATTTATTTCTAAAAATTTAGTGCACGTTGACTGTGTATTGGTATATTAATTTAGTTTATAATGGAATGCGGGCCATAATTAATTAAAAAAAAATCTCAATAATTTTATAACCACTACTTTTATATCTACAAAATTCAAATTAAAACCAAATTTATAATGTACAAAAAATGTACAAATAATGAAAACGAATAATAACCATTTGTTGTAATTATTGAGTGTTTGCAAATTAAAACAAATGTGATATTAATCCGAAATCTGAAGTGAAAAAAAATAATAATACCACATGTAGATGAAATCATTGAAATCTAATCTGTAATCACACCACTGATATCAATTTTATCTCTTACGAACTAAACCGAATCCATACTTATATACTTTACTTCTCCATATTCAATTCAAATATTAGTTATTTTCCGGTGAAACACACGCCTCGTGCTTCTTGTAAAAAATCTGATGTACATGAACAAAATGTAAACCCAGACTAGAGTCCTGAACTGAACTGAACCGAAACCGACAAAAAAAAGAAGAAGAAGAAGTCGTCAGCCCAAAGCCCGGCACGAACCCGATACACTTCAATCGAACTCAAAATATTCAAACCTGAACCCGAAGTGAAAGATAATTGACGTATATTTTAATATAATTATGAACAAATAGTCTACAAGAATATCTCTAATATCGATGTATAAAAATGAGCACATATACCCTCATTAATATACAAATATATAGCATTTTTCCTTAAAAAAGATTCAGGACTTTCTCTTGAAAATTAGGGTCAATCGAAACCGACCCGAAAGTGTGAAAAGTAAATCCGAAACCAAACATTTAAAGTAAACGCGACCTTCAACAAAAATTTCAGTGTCAGCCCTACCCGCTTTGAACCACGGGTCGGGGTCGGGTAAAATCGGGTTACCTGACCCGCTGCAGGACACTAATCCGGACCGAAACAGACGTAGAAAAAAAAAAAGCTATTAAATTTAATATGAAACAGAACAGCATAAACAGGAATAACTCTTGACACGAACACGACCCGCATAAAAAAAATTATAGCCATAGCGATCCACGAGTCAGATCGGGATCCAGTAAAATCTGGTTACCGGACCCTAAGCAGGACTATTATCACGACACAACATTGTACAAAGACGGCACGACGTGCTTAGATACTTCAAGCTTGATAGGGGAGGGTTATTTGATTATTTGATTAGATTGGGTGATCATTTGACGCTGCCGCAAATAATCGCTTCATCGAATTTATAAAACTTCCCTTCGTCGATCACAATAAGGCTTGGTTCTTTTCTCTTTTTGTTATGACCTGATAGGCTATTGCGTATGCACTTGGTAACTGCCTTTTTGGGCTGAAATAGGCCGTTAAAGATATTTTATGTCGCCAACCTAATTTGTGAAACACGGTTTTGTTTGATTAAATTTACATAAGTTTAGAACTGTATTTAATTCCAACGTTTAGTCTTTTATGAACGTTGTGTGATAATGCTTAATAAAAGTTGAATAAAGATTTATTTTTTTTTCTTTTTATGAGCTGGGTACATGTATTGTTGAAATAGCCAAAAGTATTTAGTAATACAAAATAATTATATTAAAGTATTTTAAAGTTTACTCTTTATATTTTACAATTTTTTTCGCTTGCTTGTTTTCAAATTGTTTAATCAATGCGCGTGTGTGTTTGTGTGTGTGTGTGGGGGGGGGGGGGTGCTTCTAAACGAAATGTAAAATAATAATATACTGGGTGTCTTAAAAAGGATTGACTGATTTTAAAATTCAATAACTTGCAAACAGTGACAGATATTTAAAAAATTCTTGCAGGATGGTTACGTATGAGGTCAAAAGTTTTTTTTTTTACAGTGATTTTCTATTTTAGTTCGAATTACAAGCAATAGATGGCGCTGAGATCAATAGACGCTAAATTCAGGCTCGTTTTTTGGTACTTCGGGACCCAGTCAATACATTTTTATCTCCTTTTTCTGCATGGAAGAAGAGAAAGGCCAAAAAATCAAGCCTGTATTTAGCGCCTATTGCTTACAGCGCCATCTATTTTTTGTAATTTGAACTAAAATCGAAAATCACTGTAAAAAGACTTTTGACCTTATGCATTACCCTCCTGCAAGAATTTTTTAAATATCTATCACCGTTTGCAAGTTATTGAATTTTAAAATCAGTCAGTCCTTTTTAGGACACCCGGTATATATATATTTTTAATAGCCATAATTTTCTAATTAGATTTGTAAAATTATACTGCTGTAAAATGTTTTTTGGGGAATTCTTTACAAATATAGCGCTGGTCCTTTTCTATCCTGCTTTTTTTTCTTTTTTCTATGACTTGAAGTAATATTCCTTTCGTTCTTGATTATTTTTCTTTCTGGGTTGAAGAAGCTATTAAAGATACGTTATATTACAACCTTAATACACTGTAAAACAGGAAAGAAAAAAATCATGCGTCAAGCATCGATTATGAGACTCTTTCCATCACTTTCAGAATGTAACAAAACTTCGCCGTTTATTAAGTTGAAATATAATGTCTAATCCGTCCATATGGAAACGCATAACACATATAAAAATCCAATTTCAAAGATTCGAGTAAGTCTATAGTCAGATTTTTTTCGAATTCTTTGAGCAGCCCTGCATAGGATATATAGATTTGTATCTATAAATTACATGCATGTAAAAATTTCGTTCAATTAGGAAATACATACCGCAGTTAAAAATCCACCTTCAGCAGTTTCTGCTAATAAGGAGAATAGTACGTGAATTCTTTTGTGCATCCCTGTATACGAGGTATAGAATTTATACGCAACGAGTAACATGCAAAAAATTAGTTAAATTGAAAACGTACTTTCAGCAGGTATTGCTCAAAAACAGTTCTGTAACCGATTTCCTTTGTGTGTAAATGAACGATAAATGCTTATGAACACACTATTCTATAGTAATCATCGTGTAGTGAAATTCAGTGATTTTGTTTAGATGAATTTGGAATTGTAATAATTGCAATATTTATATTGTATGGAATTTATGTTGTGATGAGTAAAGAAAAAATGCGATGCATTTTTTCATGTAAAACTGGAAACAAGTACTTATAAAATAGCCATTTGTACATAACATAAAATAATTGTATTATCGTATTTTGAAGGAACAAACGCCTTAAATTTCGAAAGCAAATTTACTTTCGAATTTTTCAATTCGTCCAAAAGTTTTTTATTTATTTATTTTTGATAAAATATAAAAATACCTATAAAAATATTCTAAGAATTTAAGCCTTTCATAACAACAATTGAGCTGTTGATTCTGAAAATTTGGAAAGTCCGTTTGGTGAAAAGAAAAGTCAAAGCTAATTAGAAATTAACACAAAATTTATGTTTTTAATCCCTTCACAAGAAATATCTTTTAATATCAGCACATTCTATTCTACAGTTACAGATGGGGGACAAAATAATACGAATACCCATAAAAAAGATATGGTCAATTTCAAAGGACCAGAACGCGCATGTCACTTCGCAGTCAATTCTGCCACCTAGTGGTTATGAAAGGTAAGGTATCAGTCGCTCAACATCAGTCATAGGTGTTGCATGCGCTTACCATACGTTCTGGAAAACTCAGTAATGACTGACTTGTCAGAGTTCGAAAAAGGAATGATAGTTGGAATGCGGTGCGCTGGTTGCTCCGTGACGGAAACAGCCAATTATTTTGGGCGTGTAAGGAGTACTGTGTCATCCATTATGACAGCGTACACGAAATGCTGTAAAGTGTCGTCTGCGAAGTACAAGCAGGGCCGAAACTAGGCTTTTTTGCACCCGGGGCAAACAAGGATTTTGGTGCCCCCTCCCCTTTTCTGCAAAGTATATTTACAAAGAGAATATTTTCTAATTTTCTAATAGCCGACGTATTTTAAATATGTAATCCTAAAATATGTAATACTGAACTACGTAATCTACAATTTGCGGATCCAAGGGGGAGATCACGAGGGACATGACCCTCCCCCCTCTAAACATCAACAAAAATAGTTTAAAGTTCATTTTTAAAATGAAATATGCAGTAGAATCCCGATTATCCGAGTGCCGCTTAACCGAGTTATTTTCTTCTGATGGACTGATGGCTTCCGTTATTATGAAACAGCCATTATAAAGGAAGTATTAGGTGAAGATGGAAGAGCAGTCGTAAAAAGTTAGAACTCTGATTTTCTGGTCAGAATGGGAAAAAAAAATGGCCATATTTTTTTTTAAATTATTTTTTAAATTTTATTATTAAAATTATTTTGAAATTTTTTTTGAAAAAAAAAATATGGCCATTTTTTATCCAATTCTCACCAGAAAATCAGAGTTCTAACTTTTTAAGGCTGCTCTTTCATCTTCACCTAACACTTCATTTATAATGGCTGTTTCATAATAATGGAAGCCATCAATCCATCAGAAGAAAATGATCCATTCCAAAAGTATAATCCTTCGTTTAGCACCCTTTCGTTCTGGCGCCCGGGGCACATGCCCCCTCTGCCCCCCCCCCTTATTTTCGGCCCTGAGTACAACAATGGGCGGAAAAGAAAGCTTTCTGAGAGGGATAAAAGAGTTGACCTCCTTAGCGGTCAGAAAGCGCAGGCAATCTTTATCCCAGATAGCGTCCTATATAAATAGTCATCTCCAGAATCCATTTCAGCAAGAACTGTCCAAAGGGAACTTCATGCTTCGAACATTTATGGAAGAGTTGCAATTCGTACGCCATTGGTGTCATAAGTGTTCGTATTATTTTGTCACCCATCTGTAGCTTCTTGTAGTGCACATCAGTGATGTATATCAATTTCAATACATTTGAAATAGCTTAATGTCATTAAAATACACCGCAAAGCGTTTTTCCCAATTTACCATAATGTAACGGAACTCTTTTGAGTGCCTCTATATATGAACAAGTAATATAAAAAAAATTTTTTTAAAGTCAATCCCTACTTAGGCCATCAAAGAAAAATTTAATAGAATCCCTTAAGCTAATATTAGTTTTTGTTGCATTAAAATATCTCAATTGGTTGATTTTCTATAAGCAAGTAGGTTTGCAATGGAACTCTATGGGAATTTGGAGAAATATTGGAGATATCACCAAGTTGGCGTCACTTTTGGCGACTCATTTTGGTCGCCAAATTTGGGCGATATATCGCTAAGTTGGCGACAAACTTGGTGGTATTTGGCGACAGAACAGGGTCATCCCCTATGGTAACTTCCCTTATAGATATGAAGATGCATTAAATGCTTCAATAACCAATGGGCGCTATTTTGTCTCCCATGTAAAACTAAAATTAATTAATTAAAATTTAATGAATGAATTACTATTTGAAAAAACTGTATTAACATCAATTGTCATCTAGTACAAGTTTTAAAAAAATTATTTCAACTTGATAGGATGAATAATAAGTATTTTATTAACGATTAAAAATTTGAACAAGATATATAAATAAATAAATAAATATAGGGAGAGTGTGAACTAATAGTAGGAATTGAATAATTAGTACTACACTATCCATATTGAATATCAAATATACCATGGTAAACATCATTAACTTATATCAATTGCATGAAAATCCGAGTATACTTAGAGCATGGACAGAGAAACCAAATCCATAAACACTTTTCAACTTTGTTGGAAAATGTTAAAAAGACAAATGTTTCTTTATCAAGGCAAATGCAATGTAACGACGAAAGAAACCATAAGTATAGAAATCAATAACCTTTTCCGAGTCACCCATGATTCTTAAAACCGTTCCTTATCTTTAAAAAACACAAAAACCACTGTATTATCGAAATTTAAAGAATTATTTATAAAATAAAGCTTCTTTTGCAGCCACAGATTTCCGGAAATGTACTGGAGTTGTTGTATCAGTGTATTAATAAGTTTTGGCAAACCGAAATACCGGTTTTTAGGTTACTATCCATTCTTAATTAAACATTTTCAACCGCGTAAGTGAATATATTCATAACACAGAACATGTGTAACAGAATAACATTAATTTTAATGTTAAGGGAACAGTTTACCTTTTCAACAATTTTTTTTCTTTTAAAAAATATGGTTCAAATGGTGAACTGGCCCCACCAGTGGCCGAGAGGTTCTGCTCTCGAAGCTGGTAGGCGGGAGGTGCTGGATTCGAACCCAATAGCGCCCGTCGGCCTAATCGTTCGGAGTTTCCGTGGTTTTCTTCGAACCTTGAATTTCGAAGCGTAAATACGGGTTAGGTTCCGTTAGAAAAACCCCCACGGAGGGCATCCCACCCCCTTAGGGCCCATATCCCTCGTGTTGATAATTGGCCGTCATAAACACAACCAACCAACCAAGCAAATGGTGAACTCATTGCATTTCAATGGTCAAACTAAAAGTAAATTTTGCAAAAAAGAAAAAAATGTTTTTTAACTGCATATTTAATTAAAATTTTTTAAAAGTTTAAGAAATAAACTATATATAAAAATCACTTCAAAATATCAAAATACTCGATAATTGCCATAAATGATAAACATAAATTTTTAAAAAGGCAAAATACCTTTATTTATTTACATTTTGACATGTTTCATTGCATCAGACGGCAACATTCTCAAGAAAATAAAAATTTATTTTATTTATAATAAAATAAATTATAATAATTTATTTTTTTAAAATAATAATTTATGATTATTTGTCATTTATTATGTCATTTCGGTTTTATAATAATTTTATTTTCTTGAGAATGTTGCCGTTTGATGCAGTGAAATATGTCAAGACGTAATAAATAAAGGTATTTTGTCTTTTTAAAAATTTATGTTTATCATTTACAGCAATTATCGAGTATTTTAAAGTTCAAGAAAATTTGAATTTTTTAAAATTCTCACTACATTTTTTTAAATATTAATGTTTTTTCCCAATTTTTTTTTAGATTTTTCAAATGTGTATTGCACAAGACTGCGCATGAATTTTTAGATGTATCTAATATTACATTTAATACAGTAGACTCCCTCAAATCCGCACAGCTTGGGATCAGAGGTTGTGCGGATTTTAGAATTTTGCGGATTTCTGGTCATTGATTTGTTTACATTTTTGAAACATTAATTTGATTGGCAGTTAAGCAAGAGAGATTATAATGAATGCTTACAATAAAGTGAAACACTAAAATAAGTAAAATATTAAAATAATTTATTAGTTTAAAAGTAAGTAATTATTAAAATAATTATGTAAAATAAAAATTTAGAAAAATATTAAATTATTACTGATGAAATCGATTCAATTCGATTCCAAAAGTCCTATGCTGACATCTAGTAGTAAAGCGATCGTAAGATCGATACGTCATTATTCGTTCTTAGCACTACGTGGACCACAGATTATTATTAGTAATGTAAATTTATTTAGTTATAAATCAGTTGTAACAGCCAAAAGAAGATGATTAACAAAAAATTTAGTAAAAAAAAAACATTGCGGTAATCTATGATTTCGGCGCATCTTGAATTTTGTTCCTGCAACTTAACTGTAAATTTCATTGTTTACATCTGAAAAAATACGCGGATTTTAGGCGTTTGTGGATTTTAGGGAGTCTACTGTATAAATATTTTACTCATATATGTAGTGAAAAACGATAAAATCTAACACATCCATATATACTTTTTTTTATATATAATAACAACCTGAAAGCTAATTCCATGTGCAGATTTATCACATGTATAATATAAAACATACATTAAAAAAATTTTAAATCTCTATCTGAAATACAAAAAGGGACTTAGCATTTTTAAAACAGGAAAGTGAAGAAAAAATCATGGAGAATAAAAATATATTAAATTTAGAAAATCAAAAAACCCGACTTCGTAAAACGCGAACTAATTAATTATTTCTCATCAATATGAAACTATTTTTTATATTACTTACCTATTTTTTTTATTTACTTGTGTTGATGACTTTTAAGTTGTGTTTAATTATTAGTTCCTATCTATAAACACTGTTTTGATGAGGCCTATAGATGTTTATTATGAAGGTTAGAGTACAATAAAGGTAGAGATCCAAAGTACACAACTTCCAGGTTGTGTGATATTTAAAAGAAGCTTCTGACTGCAAAATGGTCAGTGAAACATCGTCTTCATTTCGAAAGACCTATCCAATAATATGTCACTCAATACGGTACGTAAATTTTTTTTTTTCGTCTCTACCGCCATTTTGTAGCTTATAAAAACAAAACCTATCCTATAACTATCGGACGGTTAAGACGAATGGATAGAGACCTCATTCATTAAAATCCATCCTGCCGTTGGGATGTTTCGAGGGTATAAAGAAATCCACATATCCAGATACGCCATACGCGTGAAACACACAACCCTTCTTGGCAGTTGGGTAAAAAGCCATTTAAAGTTTTAATTTGTGCGGATAATTACGCTGGATGTATTAACAAAATTTACAATATCTCGCCATATAGTGGCCCTATGGGTAAAAATGAGGTGTTAAAATATTCACAATTAAATAGGATTTCATTTAATATTTAAAAACTAAAATCGATTTTTTGATCAATTTTGAGGTAAACTGCCCCCTTAGGGGCCTTCCACAAATAATGTCACGCTTGGAGGGGGGGAAGGGGGTTTGAGAAATTGTGACAGTTTGTGACAAGGGGGTGGGAGGGGGTAAGAAGAAATGTGACATCACACATTTTGGTTAAAATAAAAACATTAAAAATCAGCAGATTAAATCTTGAAGTTATTTTGAAATTAAAGTATTTTGTGTTTATAAAGTAGATTTAAAACCAAATATATTAAATTCCATTTCAAATTCCAAAATACGACTGTTTTCAACTGCTCTTTCGTATTAATATTTTATTACTATTCTATATTAATTATGTTTTTGTTATAAACCTTAATCTTATTTCATACAAAATAAGTACATGAATCATTTTTGTTGTTATGCCCACAAATGTCGTTAAAACACATAGTTAAAGTTTAAAAATAAAGTTTGAAATATGATTATAACGTAAGTGCTTTGCTTCTGAACTGCAAGTATATGTTTATGTAATATAGCGTGACATGTAACAAGGGGGGAGGGGGGAGGGGGAAGTGTGACACTTTGTGCCAAAGAGGGGGTCAAAAATATTTTTAAAAATGTGACATCATTTATGGACCGCCCCTTAGACTAATGTCAGACGGGCGTCTTTTTTGCTGCTTTAAAAAAAAAAAAACGCCCGTCTGACATTTGTCTTAATGTTAATGCTGTTAGTTTATCATTTTTTAATTCCTACTATTAGCTCACACTCTCCCTATATTTATTTATTTATATATTTATATATTTATCTTGTTCAAATTTTCAATCGTTAATAAAATACTCATTATTCATCCTATCAAGTTGAAATAAATTTTTTTAAACTTGTACTGGATGGCACTTGATGTTAATACAGTTTTTTCAAATATTAATTAATTAATTATTTTTTAATTAATTAATATTAGTTTTGCATGGGAAACAAAATTGCGGCCATTGGTTATTGAAGGTCAATGAAAGTATTTTCATTAAGGGGTTACCATAGGGGGGACCCTGTTTTGTCGCCAAATACCGCCAAGTTTGTCGCCAACTTGGCGATATATCGCCAAATTTGGGGACCAAAATGAGTCGCGAAAAGTGACGCCAACTTGGCGATATCTCTAATATTTCGCCAAATTCCCATAGAGTTCCATTGTAAGCCTACTTGCTTATAGAAAATCAACAAATTGAGATATTTTAATGCAACAAAAACTAATATTAGCTTAAGGGATTGTATTAAATTTTTCTTTGATGGCCTAAGTAGGAATTGACTTTAAAAACAAAATTTTTATATTACTTGTTTTCCCTGTAAAACATGTTTGTTGAACATGAAAATGGTTACTTAGAAATGGATAGCATCAGAAAAATTCATGTTTCTGGTTAAGAAAACAGATGAATCTATTTGTTTTAAAACCTACTCGGAAACGTTTTCGAAAATCAGTGAATGTGAAAGAAATTTTGTTTTTATAAATGCTTCTTTATATATCGGAACTACCGGGTGTCCTAAAAAGGACTGACTGATTTTAAAATTCAATAATTTGCAAACGGTGACAGATATTTAAAAAATTCTTGCAGGAAGGTTATGCATGAGCTCAAAAGTTTTTTTACAGTGATTTTCGATTTCAGTTCGAATTACAAACAATAGATGGCGCTGTAAGCAATAGGCGCTAAATACAGGCTCGAGTTCTTTTATCTTTCTCTTCTTCCATGCGGAAAAAGGAGATGAAAATTTATTGAGTGGGTCCCGAAGTGCCAAAAATCAAGCCTGAATTTAGCGGCTATTGATCGAAGTGCCATCTATTGTTTGAAATTCGAACTAAAATCGAAAATTACTGTAAAAAAACTTTTGAGCTCATGCATAAATCTCCTGCAAGAATTTTTTAAATATCTGTTACCGTTTGCAAGTTATTGAATTTTAAAATCAGTCAATCCTTTTTAGAACACCCGGTATATTGGTTTCTGTGATTTCCAAAGATAAAAGAACGCTTTTCAGAATGGGGAGTAATACGTGTCCATTTTCGTTCTTGGTTATATCATATTTTCCTAGATAAGAAAACATTTGTCTTTTTAGCTGCGTTCGTGATTATATAAGTACGTAGCGCCTATAGTCATCGTCTGGTCCAACCCGTCCGCCTGTCTGTCGTTCTACCCGTATGTAACAGCGCAAAAACTACCCAACCGAATAGTTTTAAAGTTAATATATAGAATCGTTGCCGAATTTGGTCGAGTCATTTCAAATTTTATGAAAATCGAATCAAAACTTTAAAAAGATATTAATAAAAGTTTTCTCCATTCTATTAAATCCTATCATACGTGTTTAATTCAATGATATCTCATGAAAGGTAATGATTCTAAGTTCCCATGGGGATGACGTCTTATTTAAAATGGAGTCCTATTATTTCCGTATTACTGAATTTAATATATAGAAACTTAATAAATTTTGTATTCATGCATTTGTGCATAAGAGTGCAATAGCTATTGCACCAAGATCTGAATATTTATAAAACTAGCTGTAGTACGAACGCACCTTATTTCACTAGAGATCCTACATTAGAGAAAGATTGGACATTGACGGAATGTCCGCCATTTCCGTTACAAAGTAGATGGAACGCCGTACAACGCAATGTATTTTTATCAGCATCTAACACTTTTGATTCTATTAAAATTATGAAAATTTCATTTTATATTCCTTCAAAGAGTCTTTCAGAACAAAAAAACATTTCCATTTTAACGAGTAAAAATTCTCAGAAAATGCATTTTTTACTGTACATTTTTTCTTTTTTTACTAATTAAAATAGCGGGCAGAGGAAGACTGGGCATGTAAGAATTTTATTTTAATTTCGCAATATATTAAATATGGGTGGCTGTGTGACATTACTTTTTAACGTGGTTTTAAAATGTGATCGTAATATCTCAAAAATTGCAATTGTGAAAAATATAAATTATTATAATCTTGCTGCAATAATCCCTATTTTAAACAAAGGTTTAAAACGTTCTTTTAGGTCTTTAAAAGGAGAAAAGGAAAATTCAAACTTTTTACTTAATGATGCATGTTGAATTGGTGCCAAGAATTACTCAAGAGTTGAAATCCAAAGTTCTTTATTTGAGAAACGCATGTTGATTAGAAGAAAAGTTTTCCTTTTTATACCTTATTGACCACTATTGAAACTTTATTCCCTTTTTAAAGGACACACACACAAGGCATTATTCAAAATTAGCTGTGTTTAAAAGAAACAAATAGAAAATATGAAAATCAAATTCTATAAATAAATCAAAATCCGATAAGTAAAATGCCACTGCTGCGAAGCGTAAAGCAGCTGAGTAAAAAAAAAAAAATGCATTTTCTGAGAATTCTTACTCATTAAAATGGAAATGTACTTTTATTTATCTTCCGAACAATTCTTTGAAGGCATATAAAATGAAATTTTCATAATTTTAAAAGAAAAAAAAGGGTTAGACGCTGATAAAAATGCATTGCGTTGAACGGCGCTCCATCTACTTTGTAACGGAAATGGCGGACATTTTGTCAGTGTTCAATCTCTCTCTAATGTAGGATCTCCAAGTTTGACGTACAATTTCCGTCTTGTTTTTACAGTGTATAGCGCTTTAAGCAAATCAAACTACGCGTGAAAAAAACAAGTTGGAAACTGCACGTGAAACGTGGCAAATGAGGTGCGTTCGTACTATAACTAGTTTTATAAATATTTTTTTGCACCGCATATTGTACTGAATGTATGTTTTAGTGCACTTCATAAGTGCATATGCATTTCATTCTGTTCGAAAGGCTGTAACATCATTAAAATGCACTTGAAATATTTTTTCCCTTTGGCCGTACTGTAACGGAAAACTTTTGACTGTCCCTGTCATTAAACTATACATCCAATTTTCATAAAATTTGAAATGATTCGACAAAATTTTGCAGCAATTATATATTTCAAATTTCAGACCATTCGGTTGAGTAGTTTTTGGTCTGTTATATGCGGACTAACGGACAGACAGACTGACTGAAAGACGACTATAGGTGCTACGTATTTATATAATTACGAACGCACCTAAAAATCAAAGATTACGGAACTCCAGTAAACGTTAGATACGTAATTACACTAGATTAATTCTAACACAATTATTCAAATGGGTAAATAGTTCACATGATTCGTCTGGAATAGCTGAGTTGGTAGCAGGTTCAACCAAGACAACCTTGGCTCGAATCCAGGCCCCGATATTTTTCACCCAGTTGGAAATTTACAACTCATATGAATTATTTACCAATTTGAATAATTGTGTTATTATTAGATATTGACCGAAAATTCAGTTTCATTTTCGGCTCTGAATCTAAGGGCCCCTCCAGTGGCTGAGAAGTTCTGCTCTCGAAGCCGGTAGACGGGAGGTTGCTGAGTTCGAACCCAATCGCGCCCGTCTGACTAACCGTTCGGAGTTTCCGTGGTTTTCTTCGAACCTTCGGAAACCTTGTTTAAATACGGGTTAGGTTCCTTTAGAAAGACACCTACGGAGGGCGTTCTCCCTGGAGCCTATATCCCTTGTGCAAATAATCGGCCGTCATAAATAACACCAACACGCTAAACCTAAGTTCTTGACCGAAACTATTTGTATTCCAAAATCTCCTTTCTTCCTTCGGAAATTTCCAACATTACTCATTGATTTGAGATGTATCGACTCAGATGAGACACTCTTTATTTATTGCTATGAACTTCACTGTTTATAATTATCAGTCCTCACTGACTCAAGACGTGAGTGCAAATTATAAAGCAAGCAATGCCTATAGGACTAAACTTTGAAGACGCTTTTCACGTGTTCATTAAAAGCTGCAGTCTTAGCAGTCATAAAAAAATTTTAGTTTCAAAGCGCAGAAATGTTTCGAATACTCTTCAAGAAAGTTCTAGTATATCATGTTCATTTACAAAAATCATCTTAAAAGATAAATCAAGGTATGTATAAATAGAACATTTTTTAATGAGATGAAATTCGGATCATTAGAAAATCATTCTGTGTCGTTGATGAAGTAATTACATTTTATTTTATATGGAAAAAAAAGTTTTGGCCAGAGGCACAGAGATCCAATTTAATTACTTACTTATAATTAATTAATAATTCTGTATATTTATTTATATATTAATTACTTTTAAAAAGTTTTGGACATTTTCGTTTTCGGTCAAAATAGGAAGATTACTGAAATTCAGTTTCGGTTTTGGTTTCCATCTAAAAAACTCGTTTCGGTCGATCCTTAGTGGTAATTAATCAAGCCTTCTTTTTTCATTATTATTTTTGTCTAATTTTGTAGATCTAAACAATACTAGTATAAATTTAATTATGTATAAATTATTTTTAAAAAAATTATGCACTTCAAAACGACGAGGTACAACCATTGATATCAGTGAAAATAATAATTTAAATATTTTTCGAAGAAACTTTTCTATTTCTCAAGCTTTTTTGTAACTTATTATGTAACTTATTATGTATATTAAGAAAATGAGTTAAAAAAATAGTAAAAGCAAATAAATTGCACATCCAGTGTAAAACAACGAAGAATAATCACTAGTAAAAATGAAGAAGATAATTTAAAATTTAATTTTTTCCTTTTTAACCTTTTTTTCAAAGTATGATTTTTGTACTACTTCATTATCTCGTCGACCAATTTCGCCAAATTATATAAATGGAAGAATGTTGCCATTCTAAAATTTTAAGTTAGGAAAAATAATGAATTTAAATTTTAAAAAATCACTAACGAATAGGGTTACTTTAATGATGACGTTCATTTATGACGCAAAGACATACCAAATATAAAATTTGACTTATTCCCATAATTTAGGATAAAGAATAGTAAGGATAGTTTACGTATTTAAATGCAGAATTATTAAACTAAACCTTAAACAAACAGATATTTTTAAGAATTTCATTTGTGAATAAAATTTAAGTATTTTAAGTGTAATAATCAAATTTATTAAGGGGCATAAAAAATATCACTGATAACTGCAGATTATAAGGAGCTTAATGATCTTTATTTTAGTCAAAAAACGTAAACGGATATAACTATGAAATAACTATAATAATCTATATGTCTATTATATTTTTTCTATTTTAATAACATGTGGTAATCGTTTATTGACATAAATTTTAATTATAAATAACAAAATAATAAATAAATTAGTAAAAACATTCATGAAAAGTCAAATAAAACGTAGAATTAAAAATATTAAAAATCACTTGATGACGTAACAAACACGTGTAGCGTATCTAATATCAAGTGAATTTATCCATTATCGGCATTTAATCTTACTGTTTAGCGATAGTTTTTTAATCGACGGAATAATAAAGTATTAGTACCGATTTTTTTTCTCCATTTTCCCAATTTCCGACGTAATAACAACCAGAAATTTTAATTAATAAAATGTAACTTACCTTTACGTGGTACAGATTAAAACTTTTTTTTAAGTACATATTTATTTGATCAGCTGATTAACTAATACGCCTTAAATTAGCGTAATGTGTTAACAAAATATAAATTTGATATAATATCACTGATAAAATGTTATTGGAAAAAAAATTAAATTATACATTCTGCAAAGAAACAAGGTATAAATCACTAAAATAAGTGAAAAACAATAATTGTAAATCTAGACTTTTCAAACAAACCTTTCTTTGCAATTATCAATCCTTTTTTTTAAATTAATACGTTAAAATAATAAATAAATTTAGTGAATAAAATAACAAAAAATTATACGACCGGTGTGAAAACAAAGAAGGATACTCATTATTGTAAATTAAACCAATAAATTTAAATTTAGTTATTCTTTGTAATTATATATTTTTACTAATTTGATATACAAACAAAAAACATGTACTAAAGAGAATATGTAACTCTTTTTTTTTTAATCCAGCAAAACAACAAAAAAGGATCACTGGTGTAAATAAATGGAATAACTTTAAAATTAGGCAATCCAAACAAATGTTTATTTGTGCTTTTTTTTTCTAATTTAACATTAAAACGCGAAGTGAATGAATTGAATAATTAAAGAGACAATTTACCTTTTCAACATTTTGTTTATTTTTTAAAATATAGTTCAAAGGGTGAACTCACTGCATTTTAATGTTCAATTAAAAGGGCATTAAAGAAATTTTTTGACTGCATATTTAATTAAAGTGAACTCACTGAATTTTAATGTTCTATTAAAAGTACATTAAAGAAATTTTTTGACTGCATATTTAATTAAAGTGTTTAAAAGTTTAAAAAAAATATGAATTTTTTTAAATGCCTACTACTTTTTTAAAAAAAATTTTTTGATATTTTTACCCAACTTTTTTTTTTAAAGATTTTCAAATGTGTATTACAGAAGAACGCGCATGGATTTTTAGATACATCTAAAATTACCTTTAATACATTTTTATTTTTATTATTATTTTTTTTTTTTTTTTTGTAATGATTAGTGTAAAACGATGGAATCTAACACATCTTCATATATACTTTCGTTTAAAAATAATAACAAGAAACCTGAAGGCTAATTCCATAAATAGATTTATCACAGATATAATAAAGAACATGTAAAAAAAAAAGTTTAAATCAATCTCAAGTACAGAAAAAGGCCTTAGCATTTTTAAAACATGAAAGTGAAGATAATAGGAACATGGAGAAAAAGCCATTTAAATTTTTAATTTGTGTGGATAATTGCGCTGGTTGTGTTAACAAAATTTACAGTATCTCGAGATATAATTGCTGTATGGGAAAAATGAACTGTCAAAAGATTCACAATTAAGCAGACTTTCATTTAATATTTACAACGAAAAAAATCGATTTTTTGATCATTTTTGAGGTAAACTGTCCCTTTAAGTTATTTAAAATACTAGTATAAATAAAACTAATTCCGACTTTTGAAACGAGCATTTTTCTACCTCGCAAACGTTTTATTATATAAATGCCAAATAATAATAATAATAATAATAATAATAATTATTATTATTATTATTATTATTATTATTATTATTATTATTATTATTATTATTATTATATTAATTTGAAAGAATTAATGCATTTTATAACCATAAAAAATAATGCCTGATTTAAAGAAAACTATAAATTAAAAGATCTTATTTTTAATGAGTAACGTTAGCGACGTTGCTTTCTATTTTAACTTATAAACAATAAGTAATAATAATAATTATTATTATTATATTAATTTGAAAGAATTTATGCATTTTATAACCATAAAGTAATGCCTGATTTAAAGAAAACGATAAATTAAAAGATCTTATTTTTAATGAGTAACGTTAGTGACGTTGTTCTCTATTTTAACTTATAAACAATAAGTAAATTTTAACCAAGAGAAACATTCGAAAAAAAAATTTACATGAGACATTTTACAAGACAACAAAGATTTACCGTTAATATAAATAAAACCATTAATTTTAAATTTAGATTTCGAACAACATTTATACACGTTATTAATAAAGAAAAAAATTATGAAAATGATATAATTTTGAAATGTATATATATAATTCAATATATAAGTTTTTCAATTTTTTCGGAATCCATATTCTTTTTTTTTTCTTCCATGTTAATTCTTGTAATTAGGTATACGGTACTTTATTTTACACATACAGTTCTATATTGTTGGTTTACGGCGTGTAGTCAATCATTCACAATATTGCAGTTTTTGATGATGGTCGGTAATATTTAATTAATGGTTATATATATATATATATATATATATATATATATATATATATATGTGTAGAAGTTATTGTTTGTAAAATGTTAATATATAGATAATTTAAATAAGTAGACGTTTGAATCACAATACGTACACTTTAATACAATTCTATAAGGGTAACTTTACATCACTTCGTTGATACTTTTCTAAATACAGCACCTTTCTTACTTAAAACTTACAACATATTTCTTACGAATAATTTGATTAGGCTTAACAATACCTTCCTTGGCATCTAATGAGCCGCTGCTTCATGCACAACATTATTTTTTAGACTGACTCTTTTCTAATTTTTGAATATGTCCAAACCTTGATCTCGTGATTGTGAATTTTCATTACTCGTGCTTTCAAATTATGGATAATAAAAATACCAGAGCATCAGTTAATTTGTTTATCATGTACGTCATAAAGAAAATAAAGTATGTTTAAATTTAAATCCTACAAATCGGTCATCCTGACATGATGGCGTCCCGACATCATCATCTTGGCTTATTATTTCTTTTTTATGTTTAAACAGCTACACTCTTGAGACTTTTATACATTTTTCTTTCACATAAAATTTTGATTATAGGTTCAATACACATACACGTATATTTAATCTATCCGACTCGTCCAGGAGTTTAACCCATAGACCACGGCTTCATGTATTCGGTCCCGGTTGACGTCTTCCCTGGACCTTCATGATCTCCTACTTTCTTTACTTCATACCGATCCTGATTCTTGGCTGCAGTTATCTCATATGGCCCCAAATATTTTTCTTTAAGTTTGATAGTATTGCCAAATTGCGTCCTCTTTATGGCGACGATATCTCCTATTTTGTATTTTCGTGGCTGTTTTCTTTTCTTATCAAACTGCACCTTGTTTTCTTCTTGTATTTTGAGTATATTTTTCTTTGCTTCTTCTCTCATGTCTTCGCGTTCTTCCATCATACATTCGGTAAATTCTTCTTCCAAAATTTTCTTGATGTTCTGCATGTTACTGTCCTTCATTTTAACTCCTGTCATTAATTCAAAAGGACTATACTTGGTGCTTCGTGTTACTGTGCTATTGATAATTCTTTGTAATTTTGGTACATACTTATACCACTTGGATTCATCATTATATGCTTCAGGTTGAATTAAAATTTCGCCTGTAGATCTTTTTGCGTTATTATATTCTTTTTCTTTAACATTTTTTGTATTATTATCAATAGGATTATCTGTTATTTTCTGATCAGAATTGTTTTTGGACTTTTTCTTTCTAACCGTTTTTCTTTTGGGTCTTTTTCTACTCTTTTGTGTTTATTTTCGGTTTCCTTCTCAGTGTCTTTACTTTCGGATCTCTCCTGTTTAACCCTCTAAGTGTTTGGGGCGTATTATTCCGTTCACTGAGCTCCAGGTTTCACAGCAATACAAGCAATATTTAAGATAATATAATTCTATAGATTTAATGTATTTTAAATACATTGAAGAATGATTAATGCTCTCAAGGATTACATTCATATTTGTAATTGAGTTTTTTTTTTTATAATGTTGAAAGAATCATATTTTCTTAGCATTTAAAACAAAATGCAGAGAAAACAACATTACAATTTTGCCCTTTTGCAAGACGCTCGGAGGGCTAGTGATGATGAATTTCTTATCGGTTTCTTTTTCCTTACTCGGGATCACAGGAGCCATAAAATTTGAGGTGCTCCATTTGATAATGTCATTATCTAAATACTGTCGTACTCGTTTATTGATGATTTCCTTCTCAACTGAAGAGAATCTCTTTGGACGTTCGCAGATAGGTTTTCTATCTTCCGGTAGTATTTTTATGTCTAATTCATTATCTTTTGTTTTGTTCGTTTTGCAGGATTTTATTAATCCTCGTATTTCTTCTCTGTTAGCTAAATTTGTAATATGAGTCAAATCCATTCCGCCATTTTCGCATTCGATATTAACCATATCTTCCCAATCTCGATTATCGTTGCTTATATTTGGTGTGGCTACTTCATCTGTTTTGGAAGGGACTTTATTAATTTTAATATAACCTACTCGTACTTTATTTTCATTTATTATTCTAACGACATCTTCCTCTACTTTTAACGCCAAGCCTTCGACTGCTTTTCTACCTATTATTAAATCATAGTCAGTTTCTTGTACTACGTAAAATTTATCTTGTATTTCTATACCATCTACATAAACTTTATGCAAGAAATAACCCGTTGGTTTAATCTCTTCTCCACCTAAGCCTGATATAGATATACTGTCGCTGGTTAACTTTGGCGCGTTTATTGCCGTATGATATCTTGAATTGGCGATTGAAATATCACTCCCTGTATCGATTATTATGTTTGTTTTTATTCCTTGAATATTCAGGATTCTTCCTTTCTTTCCATTTAACGTGCCCGTATTAACTACTTTTCTTTGCGTGTTTTGGCTCCAATCTTGGTATTTCGTTTCTCGCCAATTTTGATTACATTGCGGATTATAATTTGAATAATTTTGTTGTGTTTTACTTCCCATAGTACCATTCTTACTCACGTGATCAGATCTGCCACAATTATAACATATTATACGTGCCTCGTTTCTTCCATGGTTCACATTGTGCCTATTGTCAACTTGGCGCCTTTTCGAATTGGCGTAGTCAGCCACTCTCGATCGTTTATCCTCAAAACTCCCACTTGTATTCCTTATAGCTTGTTTATTGCAAACCCTTCGTGCCGTTTCGTAAATATCTAATTTGTTTACTAATTCGTCTATCTTTTTTATTATTAACAATTCCTCTGCAAAATGTGTCTTTGTTTCCGCAGGTAAATTATGCCTAATTTGATTAACTACAATTAATTCCGATAATTCCTCAAAGCTATCTATTTCAAGGCCGTCGATCCATTGTTTAAAATATACCTTGATCTCATAAGCGAAATCGCGCCAATTAGCCGATGGCTCTTTTTTGAGTGAGAAAAATTTCAGCCTAAACTCTTCTGGCGATAGTTTGTACCGTTTTAAAAGAATACTTTTTATATAGTCATAATCCTGCATTTCGGGTTCACTCGCCCTGGTTATTATATTAATCACATCTAATGGCATTAGGTTAATTAAATAGTTGACCCATTCTTTTTTATCAATGCCCGTTTGCGCCATTTGCCTTTCATACATAGCCAAGTATAAACTAATATCATTTGTACTATCGTATTTTGTTAATAATCTAAGCAATTCATATTGCTTACCTGAATTTGTCCTTGTTTCCACATCGATGTGCTGTCTTGAATTTTCTTGTAGTTGTATTTTCTTAATCTCAAATTCTCTTTCGCGATCTTTTTCTTCCAATTCTATTCTCCATTTTCTCTCTTCCATTTCCATTTTCAGTTTCTTTTCTTCAAGTTCCGATTGCGCTTTTAGTTTCTTTTCTTCAGTCTCTGCTCTTAATTTCTTTTCTTCAAGTTCTGATTCCGCTTTTCTAGCTGCCACAATTACTTCTAGGCGGTCCTTTATAAAATCTTCATCGTAATCTTCCCAGTTTTTAATTAGCTTTATTAGGACACGGATTGTCGGTTTTTCTGGTGGTTGAATTCCGCATTCCTCACAGAGATCTATTAGATCAATTCTTTTAGCTTTATTTAAGGATACCATGTTTTTCAAAGTTGTACTTGGATAAATATGACTACGGTTTTTACACACTTGCCTTGTTCATTCACAATCCATTTTTTGACACTGGCGATTGACAACAATTTCTCTTCGATTAATATTTTACTATTTATTCCACTAATAGTCGCTTAAAATCCCGGCATCGAGCCCCCAAATTTGTAGAAGTTATTGTTTGTAAAATGTTAATATATAGATAATTTAAATAAGTAGACGTTTGAATCCCAATACGTACACTTTAATACAATTCTATAAGGGTAACTTTACATCACTTCGTTGATACTTTTCTAAATACAGCACCTTTCTTACTTAAAACTTACAACATATTTCTTACGAATAATTTGATTAGGCTTAACAATACCTTCCTTGGCATCTAATGAGCCGCTGCTTCATGCACAACATTATTTTTTAGACTGACTCTTTTCTAATTTTTGAATATGTCCAAACCTTGATCTCGTGATTGTGAATTTTCATTACTCGTGCTTTCAAATTATGGATAATAAAAATACCAGAGCATCAGTTAATTTGTTTATCATGTACGTCATAAAGAAAATAAAGTATGTTTAAATTTAAATCCTACATATATATATATATATATATATATATGCATGTATATTTCAAATCAACAAAAAATGATAAAGTAAAAATCTATTTTTTAATTTTTTAAATGAACTTTAAAAAATTATATCTAACGTTTTCTAATTAAACACAACGTATGAAAAATAAATAAATAAATTTATTCAAGAAAATATTCATTAAAAACTTTTATGGTGAATTACCGTTATAAAACCAAAAAATTTTAATTTCGATTTTTTATAATCTTGATAATTACGAAACTTTTCCTTAATACGTAAACAATAATTAAAAATATTTTGAAGAAAATATTAGTTTGACAATATTTATATATTTCAAAAAAGAAAAAAAAAACTGATATAAGTAAAAAACTTAAATTAAAAATTTCTAAAGTATCTTTTTAAAAAAATAGTATGAAAATTTTTCTAATTAAACATATGAACAGTAAATAAACAAATTTAACCAGGAAAACATTAATAAAATTACTTTACATGATGTATTCGGCAAAACAATAAATAAGTGTCATTAATATAAATAAAACTCATAATTTCAAATTTAGAAATTTTGAACAATTATTTTGACAATTATTAGAAAATATGATCTGATAATTATTTTGATAACTACCAAACATTTCTATATAACATTCAAATTATAAATAAAAAGAAATAATTCGAAAGATATTAATTTGGGAAACCTTATATATATTTCTTAACAAATAATATGCCTCATATAAATAAAACTTTAAAATTAGACTCTTCAAACAAACTTTTTCTAACATAAATATTCTACGCCTGAATTCCTACATATCACTGTAAAAATAATTAATCAGACTTTAATTTAAAAGAACTAAAGCGATATTAAGATACATTAAAATTAAAATTAAAATAGACGCTTCATACTATAAACATAGCAACTCACCAGAAAAAAACAAGTAATCTGAAAGATATTAATTTGGGAAACTTTATATATATTTCTTAACAAATAATATGCTTCATTAAATAAAACTTTAAAATTAGACTCTTCAAACAAGCTTTTTCTAACATAAATATTCTACGCCTGAATTCCTACATATCACTGTAAAAATAATTAATCAGACTTTAATTTAAAAGAACTAAAGCGATATTAAGATACATTAAAATTAAAATTAAAATAGACGCTTCATACTATAAACATAGCAACTCATCAGAAAAAAACAAGTAATTTGAAAGATATTAATTTGGGAAACTTTATATATATTTCTTAACAAATAATATGCTTCAATAAAAAAACTTTAAAATTAGACTCTTCAAACAAACTTTTTCTAACATAAATATTCTACGCCTGAATTCCTACATATCACTGTAAAAATAATTAATCAGACTTTAATTTAAAAGAACTAAAGCGATATTAAGATACATTAAAATTAAAATTAAAATAGACGCTTCATACTATAAACATAGCAACTCACCAGAAAAAAACAAGTAATCTGAAAGATATTAATTTGGGAAACTTTATATATATTTCTTAACAAATAATATGCTTCATTAAATAAAACTTTAAAATTAGACTCTTCAAACAAGCTTTTTCTAACATAAATATTCTACGCCTGAATTCCTACATATCACTGTAAAAATAATTAATCAGACTTTAATTTAAAAGAACTAAAGCGATATTAAGATACATTAAAATTAAAATTAAAATAGACGTTTCGTACTATAAACATAGCAACTCACCAGAAAAAAACAAGTAATCTGAAAGATATTAATTTGGGAAACTTTATATATATTTCTTAACAAATAATATGCTTCATTAAATAAAACTTTAGAATTAGACTTTTCAAACAAACTTTTTCTAACATAAATATTCTACGCCTGAATTCCTACATATCACTATAAAAATAATTAATCAGACTTTAATTTAAAAGAACTAAAACGATATTAAAATACATTAAAATTAAAATTAAAATTAAAATAGACGCTTCATACTATAAACATAGCAACTCACCAGAAAAAAACAAGTAATCTGAAAGATATTAATTTGGGAAACTTTATATATATTTCTTAACAAATAATATGCTTCATTAAATAAAACTTTAAAATTAGACTCTTCAAACAAACTTTTTCTAACATAAATATTCTACGCCTGAATTCCTACATATCACTGTAAAAATAATTACTCAGACTTTAATTTAAAAGAACTAAAGCGATATTAAGATACATTAAAATTAAAATAGACGTTTCATACTATAAACATAGCAACTCACCAGAAAAAAACAAGTAATCTGAAAGATATTAATTTGGGAAACTTTATATATTTTTTTTTTAACAAATAATATGCTTCATTAAATAAAACTTTAGAATTAGACTTTTCAAACAAACTTTTTCTAACATAAATATTCTACGCCTAATTTCCTACATATCACTATAAAAATAATTAATCAGACTTTAATTTAAAAGCACTAAAACAACATTAAGATACATTAAAAATTAAATTAAAATTAAAATAGACACTTCATGCTATAAACCTAGCACCTCACCAGTAAAAACAAATAATCTGAAAGACATTAATTTGGGAAACTTTATACATATTTCTTAACAAATAATATGCCTCATATAAATAAAACTTTATAATTAGACTTTTCAAGCAAACTTTTTTTAACACAAATATTCTACGTTTGAATTCCTACATATCACTCAGGGTTCGTAACGCATCAGGGGATTCAGGCGATTTTCGCTGTTTTAGTACCAGAAATTTCGTAAAGTACTGGTCACTATATCTGAAGATAGAATTTTCTTCATTAAATAAGTCAATTATTATTTTACGAAAATTCTGGTAATGGTCCTTGAAGCGTACGAACCCTGTCACTATAAAAATAATTAATCAGACTTTAATTTAAAAGCACTAAAACAACATCAAGATACATTAAAATTAAATTAAAATTAAAATAGACGCTTCATGTTATAAACATAGCACCTCATCAATAAAAACATCGATATCGTGAACACGCTAAAGAATCAGTCATTCAGAGCTCATAATGACATAAGAAGTCATCAGTCATTCTGAATGAATGATGCTTTTGCAGTTGTTTATGATATTGATATTTTTACTCATGAGGTGCTATATTTAGAGCACGGAAAGTCAATTTTACTTTTAATATATTTTAATGCTGTTTTAGTGTTTTAAAATCTGATTATTTGTTTTTATAGTGAACTTCTTTTTAATCATCAAAAGTACTAAAACGACATTAAGATACATTAAAAATTAAATTTAAATTAAAATAGACGTTTCATGCTATAAGCATAGCACCTCGTCAGTAAAAACATCCATATCGTGAACAATTGTTAAGGAATCAGTCATTAAGAGTTCATAAGGACATAAGAAGTCATCAGTCATTCTGAATGAATGATTCTTTTGCAATTGTTTATGATATTGATGTTTTTACTCATGAGGTGCTATATTCAGAGCAAGAAAAGTCAGTTTTAATTTTAATATATTTTAATGTTGTTTTGGTGTTTTAAAATTAAAGTCTGATTATTTATTTTTATAGTGAACTTATTTTTAATTATCAAAAGCACTAAAACGACATTAAGATACATTAAAAATTAAATTAAAATTAAAATGGATGTTTCATGCTATAAACATAGCACCTCATCAGTAAAAACATGGATATCGTGAACAATTGCTAAAGAATCAGTCATTCAGAGTTCATAATGACATAAGAAGTCATCAGTCATTCTGAATGAATGATGCTTTTGCAATTGTTTATGATATTGATGTCTTCATTCACGAGGTACTATATTTAGAGCACGAAAAGTCAGTTTTAATTTTAATATATTTTAATGTTGTTTTGGTGTTTTAAAATTAAAGTCTGATTATTTATTTTTATAGTGAACTTATTTTTAATTATCAAAAGCACAAAAACGACATTAAGATACATTAAAAATTAAATTAAAATTAAAATGGATGTTTCATGCTATAAACATAGCACCTCATCAGTAAAAACATGGATATCGTGAACAATTGCTAAAGAATCAGTCATTCAGAGTTCATAATGACATAAAAAGTCATCAGTCATTCTGAATGAATGATGCTTTTGCAATTGTTTATGATATTGATGTCTTCATTCACGAGGTACTATATTTAGAGCACGAAAAGTCAGTTTTAATTTTAATATATTTTAATGTTGTTTTGGTGTTTTAAAATTAAAGTCTGATTATTTATTTTTATAGTGAACTTATTTTTAATTATCAAAAGCCCTAAAACGACATTAAGATACATTAAAAATTAAATTAAAATTAAAATGGATGTTTCATGCTATAAACATAGCACCTCATCAGTAAAAACATGGATATCGTGAACAATTGCTAAAGAATCAGTCATTCAGGGTTCATAATGACATAAGAAGTCATCAGTCATTCTGAATGAATGATGCTTTTGCAATTGTTTATGATATTGATGTCTTCATTCACGAGGTACTATATTTAGAGCACGAAAACTCAGTTTTAATTTTAATATATTTTAATGTTGTTTTGGTGTTTTAAAATTAAAGTCTGATTATTTATTTTTATAGTGAACTTCTTTTTAATTATCAAAAGCACTAAAACGACATTAAGATACATTAAAAATTTAATTTAAATTAAAATAGACATTTCATGCTATAAACATAGCACCTCATCAGTAAAAACATAGATATCGTGAACAATTACTAAAGTCAGTCTAATAAAAATGAATTGAATAAATTGCTAATCAGTCATTCAGAGTTCATAATGACATAAGAAGTCATCAGTCATTCTGAATGAATGATTCTTTTGCAATTGTTTATTATATTGATATTTTAACTCATGAGGTACTATATTTAGAGCACGAAAAGTCAGTTTTAATTTTAATATATTTTAATGTTGTTTTAGTGTTTAAAAATTAAAGTCTGATTATTTATTTTTATAGTGAACATATTTTTAAGCATCAAAAGTTTTCTAATTTTACGTATAAACAAAAAGTAAAGAAATTTAATGAAGAAAACAAAAGTAAAAAACTTTATGTGATATCGTCTGTAGTTAAACGAAATATTACCGATGACATAAAGAAATATATAAAAAATATTGCTAATAAAAATCTAATTTTCCAAATTTAGATTTTTTTAAAAACTTTTTATAGTTATATATATTTTTTAATTTAATATCTAAATAATAAATAGTAAGTTAATGACGATTAACGATGATATAAGAAAAATATAAAAAAATATCGCCAATAAAAACCTTAATTTTAAATTTTAAATTTTAATTAATAAATTGAAATTTAGATTTTTGAAACAATTTTCTCATATTTATATATTTTTTAAATTTAATATCTAAATAATAAATAGCAAATTAATAACGATTACCGATGATATAAGAAATATATAAAAAAAATCGCTAATAAAAATCTAAATTTTTAATTTTAACTAATAAATTTAAATTTAGGTTTTGAAACAATTTTTTATAGTTATATATATTTTTTAATTTAATATCTAAATAATAAATTGTAAATTCATGACGATTACCGGTGATATAAGAAATATATAAAAAATATTGCTAATAGAAACTTAAATTTTTAATTTTAAGTAATAAATTAAAATTTAGATTTTTGAAACAATTTTTTTTAGTTATATATATTTTTTAATTTAATACCAGTAACAAATTGTAAATTAATGACGAAAGTATTCATACAAACAAAATTTTAAAATATACGCGTTGCGAGATTTTTGTCGTGGTGAACAACAGTAAGGTTGAATGTTCGGTGTCATAAGTGAGGTGAATGTTTAGGACTATTCTATCAAAGTTTCTTTATTTTTATTGGCATTTTTTTCTAATTTATAAAGTATACAAAAAATAAATACGCTTAATCAACGAAATATTAATGTATTGACAATTTTTCTTCGTAAGCATTATTTTTTAACATTTATACAATAAATACATAAAATTAAGGGAGAAAATATAAACACAAACAAAATTTTAAATTATACACGATGCAAAATTATTTATCTTGTTTCATCAAAAATTAATAAATTAATTAAAATAAATAAACAAAAGTGAATTATCGCTACTACAATGAAACAAATAATTTGGGTTTTTCAAAAAACTTTCCTCCTGTGATTATGAAACTTTTTTCTATTTTTCTACGTACACAATAAAAAAAAATATTTCATTAAATGTCAACTATCTAAACTAATTATAACTTTTTTTTTTTTTTTTTTTTTTTTTTTTTTTACAAAAAAGGTTTTTTGTAATTTTTTTATATTGATGTTTCAAAGGATAAGTAAATAAATTTAACTAAAAACTATTAATTTTAACAAAACTTTAAACTATATACGGGTGAAGAATTTTATTGTTATTGTTGTGAAAGAATTTTAAATTAGACTTACAATTTTAAATTAGACCAAACATACTTTATAATTATTAAACTTTTTTCTGATTTTATTCCTAAACAATACATATATAAATTTAATTTAAAAACATGAAAAGAAAAGTTTTAAATTATGCGCTCCAAAAGAACGAATAGTTTTCAATCTTATAAATGAAACAAATAATTTTAAAATTTAGACTTTTCAAACAAACATTTCTTTCTAAATATGAGACCTTTTCAAATTTGATAGATAAATAATGGGTATATAAATTTAATTAAAAATATATTAATAGAAAAACCTTAAATTAAACTTATAATTTTTAATTTAGATTTTTGGAACAAACTTTATTTTACAATTATTAGACATTTTCTAATTTGATATGCAAACAATAGATTTATAAATTCAATTTTCAAAATATTAATAGAGAATCTATAATATGTACATTCGAAAAGAATGAAAAATGATCAATAATGTAAGCGGAATCATAATTTTAAATTTATACTTTTCAAATAAAACTTTCTTTGTAATTATTAAATCCTTTCTAAGTTGACATGTAAAGAATAATATATAAAATTTTAATCAAGACTGTGTTAAAAGAAAAATAAACTTTAAATTATACAATACATAACAGTGAAAAGTTATTAATATTATAAACAACCCTAAAAAGTTTTCAATTATACTGCGAAAACAAAGCTTCCTGTGTAACTGTTGAACTTTTTCTAATTTGATGTGTAAATAATTAGGATGAGCAAAGCGAATCCTCTAACTAGGCGACACAAGTTACATTTTGTCGTACTCTTTACAAAAAAATTATTCAGCATTTTGACTTGAAATTAAACATAAAAATAAATTATGATCTGTAGATTTGCACAATATTATTTTTTTACAGAATAACCTTAAAAAAAATATTATTTTAATTTATTTATTTTACATGTTTTTCCATTACGGACGCATTTTTGCAAATAAAAAATGAAACACGTCTATTTTCAGAAGAAAAAATAAATCATGGAATTAGTCATTATAGATAGAATCATTATTAATTAAATAGTTTCATGATTTCTTTTATGAAATTTTTAAAATACACTTTTTTATGAAAATTATAGCATATTTTTCATGAATTAAAATTTGTGAAAATTCAATTATTTACATCCAATTATAAAAGTATTTTTCAGTGTTAAGAATTCCAATGCACAATTTATTTTTATTATGTGAAATCATTTGCACAGACAATACTTAAGCATTTTAAAAGAATTATATTATGATTTATTTTTTATTTATTTATTTTGTAAAGTGGCAACAAAAGAATTGTAAACAAATAAAATTAATTGTTAAATCCGTTATATCATAAGTAAAAAATGCCGACGAAATTCTTAGTTATTTGGCTGAATTTACATTTCTAAAATTAAAATACGCCAAAACATAAAATAACGTTTTTGCTTAATAAAGATGCAAAAATAATATAAAAAACATTATTACTTTCAAATATTTGTCTTATTAAACAAAGCTTTGCGAATCCAAACAAAGCATGGCTTTTACTAGTATATATATAAATTTAATTGGGAAAATATTAATAAAAATATCCTTAAATTATACATTTCAAAACTACAAAGAAAGATCACTGTGCTAATGAAACCAATATCATTTTAAATTGAAAATTTTCCAACAAAGTTTTCTATAATCCAATATAAATTTGCTTTAAAATTAAATAACAATACAAAATATTAAACTTACATACCTTTAATCGATAAAACTTATGAGCTCTTTGTGTTAAATATCGATACTAACACGAATCAATGTTTCTTTTGGGAGTAACAGGTAGTTTTCGGAGCAATCCTGTTTACAATCGACCTTCACCGAGCACACTGCTTTTAAGCTGTAATCCCTATCTCAACTGAATGAAGAATGAAGCAATGATAGTTTTCTACATCATCCGAACTGCTCCGTGATGCTCAAGGACCAAATACGCATGCTCTGAACTCTCCGCAAGTTTTGATCCTTTAATAAATTCTCCCGCTTATCTTTTGGATCTGTGATAATGTTAAAACAGCTTGTGATAATGTCCGTGATAATATTTTGTAGTAATTGTTGATAATTTCTAAAAGTTGATAATATCTTAAAAGTTTTCCGCGTAATATTCAAAATGAAATTAAAGTGAAAATATGAAATAAAAGTGAAATCATAGAATTAATTTAAGCGCGATTTAATGTTGAAATCGGTCAAAATGATTTAATTAAAAAAGTTTTCTAGAATCAAAGGCAATGCATAACAATTTAACCATCTTTTGTATGCACATACTTAACTGGTATGTGCACAATGTCCAATCATTTTTTTTGTTTAATTTTTTAGGGGGGGGGGGTTCAATTTTTTATTAAAATTTTCATTGTTTGAATAGAGTATAATTCATAGATTGGAATAACATTTATAAAAATAATTTGACATAATTTCTGTCAAATTTTAAAAAGCCTAAATAATAAGATTTCAAAACAATTTTAATCCCAAAATGTTTTTTACACGTGAATATTAAAAAAGGAAAGAAAACGTATTTAAAACTATATATTTTAAACGTTTATCTTTAAAAACATATCCTTATAGCGTTTCCAAACACTGTATTTTTAATTGAATATATATTTAGATGTGATTATTGAAAAAGGACGATATATTTAATGTGTTATATTTATGTTATAAGCGATTTTACTGTAAAATCTAATTTTGTTTTCTTCTTTTAAACGCTGTAAAAGTCCGGGAGCCAGTGACATTTTTTACTTAACCATTTTATAAAAGCTTATTTTCAAATGTGAAATTGAGCTTCTTTAATCAATAACAAAAACAATCATCAGCTTTCGCGAAAGCCGTGGATGACCGGCAAAGAAAAATACTGCAGGCAAAGGGAAATTAAAGGTAACCCGATTACAGATGATCGCTGCTAACCGTTACAACATCATTTAAGGGTGTTCTCAAATCCAAAAGGGCTACTTTCTGACATAAGTTTCAATTTATTTTTGTTCGAAAATGCATGAAACTAGCTGGTGTTGTTGTTCAGAAACTATGTAATTGAGCTGTTTTTTTTTTTTTTCATTTTCTTGCAAACGCAATAGATCTTTCAGAAAATAATGTCAAAGTGGGCGTTTTGAACTGAATTTCCGTGCGAAGGAAGAAAGAGGCTCAAGAGCGGGCGAAAAACGTGTTTGTCACGTTGTCAAAATTCCTTATAACTCAATAGGTAATTGATGGATCAAAAAATGGAAAAAACAGCTCAATTCCAAATCGCCTCCATGACCAGGCTTTCCAATTTTATACCTTTCCGTTAAAAAATGAATTTGTAAATATGTCAAAACGTTTTGCGCTTGTTGAGCAGAGCAGTTAAGAACAGCCTTAATCCTCCGTAATCCGGTAATATTTTCAAAACAGAGCAAATTAGCGCGTTTTTAGAGCCAGCGCTGTCTGGGCGGAGATTGGTGATTTAGCTCATAAGGGGAATCGCCTAGTGATAATAAAAAAAGATAAATAACACGCTATTTCATTTTCTTTTAACTAAGATTAGAAATGTTCAAACGAATGCGACTGCTGTGCGTATTTCTACTGCTCCATTATGTATGGAGCTGTTTTACAGAGAGTCGTTGGAAGATATTAAAATTAGAAAATAACAATTTTTCTAATTGATTTTGGAATTGCAATAACAATTTTTCAAATTGATTTTGGAATTGTATCTTAAAAAATTTGTCTTACTTTCAAATCAGACGGGTTTGACATACAGAACCACCTCGCTTTTAGGTGCATTACTAATTATAGTATAAATACGTAGCACCTATAGTCGTCCTCTAATCCGTCCGTTTTTCTGTCCGTCTGTCCGCATATAACAACGCAAAAATTACCCAACTGAATGGTTTGAGATTTAAGTAGTTGCAGAATTGTGCCGAGTCATTTAAAATTTTATGAAAATTGAAACCAAACTTAAAAAGATATTAATAAAAGTTTTCTTCATTCTATTGAATCATATCATACATAATTAATTCAGTGCTATTCCCATGATAGGTAATGATTCCAGGTCACTATGGTGCTTACGCCCTATTTAAGATGGAGTCCTATCACTTCCGTATGACGGAATTTAATATATAGAATCGTAATAAATTTCGTACTCATGTATTTTTGCATAAGAGTGCAACAGCTATTGCCCCAAGATCTTACTTATAAAATTAGTTATAGTACGAACGCACCTCATTTGCCACGTTTGACGTATAATATCGACTTGTTTAACCCTATTGCTGTCTGGTAAAACTTGTGGTCATTTTCTATTTTAGTATACGAAAATGAAACGATACTTTGTAATTATTGTATAATATTAATTATAATAATTAGATTTTAATCGAATAAAATCTTGAATTCGTTTTCTGATATTTTTTCTTCTTCTCCATATCAAAAATTAAAAGTCAAGGTGCACATGTTATAGTCGTCCCCGTTTAAACAAATATTGACTGTTGCAGAAACAATATTCGATTAAACGAGGTATTTGATTAAACGGGGAATCATAACTGTTATATTTAATGCGTAATAAATAGGCAAAATAACTATCTACGGTATATTTAATTAACAGCATAATAAATCGCTGATAAAATAGCATAAACTAAAATAAATACAAATGCTAATATAAAGTAAATACGTATTAATTTAATGTCAGTACATACATTTATATGGTTTACATCATACTTATTGCAGCTCGTTTGAATTGGGTCAAAACTTTGCTACTTCTAATTTACGTTACTTTTACTGCCTTAAAAAAAATCGTTTAAAGGGGTTTGTTTAAGTAGAATTTTAAAGGAGTAAATATCGAGTTATTTTTCGAATGAGTGAAAAATATCACAAATACCATCTCGAGTCTCGAAGTGACGGCGCATTGCCATTAAAGCCTGGTTAGCAGCAAGAAGTGGTGGTGGAGATATCACGGTGGAGAAATCATTTGACCTGCCCATTATACACCTGCAGGCCGAAATCATTGCAGGAAGAACTGAAAATTTGTTTTCAGCGTAAAGGAACCGAAAATGACAGAAGGTTGAAGGAAATTCCAGCTGAAACGTGCTTTCTGCGCCTATTTTCAAACATTGGTCTCACAGTTGTTATTCGATTAAGCGGGGACGTTCGTAAGATATTTGGTTTAAGAGGGTAAAACTAACATAGAACAAATAGGAATAAATTCGGTTCCGGAGGATTCTATTCGAATAAGCGGGTTATTGGATTATCCGTGACCCTATTAAGTGGGGAGTACTGTATTGAAGTATTTTTGTTATTTATATATTTTATTACAAGGACATGCTATGTTAAAAAAAAAATGAATTTAAAAATATACCACAAAATGATAATGAATCATCTTTTTTACATCCATTCATATAGGAACAAAATAAATAGATTAAGGGGACTATTCACTCATCTGAAAACATCTACTCCGTAATGTTAAACCTATGGGCAGATTGTTTTCGGATTTCTCGTTTAAATTTACATAATTTTAAACGTTATTTTTATTTTTATTTTATTTTATTTTATTTTTTTTTTTTTGCATAAGATAGATGAGATCGATCTTTAATATGATTATTTTTTACTTATTCGATTTCGATTGCAGATTTTTTTAACCCTTTATATCATGAATTATGAATTCTTGAAATTTTCATCTTCTAAAGCATTTTTCGTGAATTTTTGAAACTACATTCGAATATTTACATAATTATTTAATAAATTGTAGAATAAGGATTGACGGATTTAGAAGAATTAGTTAAATTTGAATTTATAGGGATTTTGTGCAATATTTAAATATTCCACTCAAATTTTTTATTTAAAAATATCTATATATAGTATATTTTGTAGAATTAGGAAATGTTCAAATATAATGTTCTTACAATAGAAATATAGAAATATTTTGAAAATCCCCCCCCCCCCCCCCCCCCGCAATCCTTCAACGTCAAGAAAACTGGAAAACTGAAAAGATTGCAAAGGGAAAAAAAATCATTCTTTTAAAAATATATTTGCTTTTGTGTAACCAATAATGCTTTCGGGACAAGATCAAATAATGTATCTATAACTCATTCTAAACTATATTACTACTGATCGATGTACTAAATGAATTTTATAGCAAGTTATTTTAATGGTACTTTAAAGTACCGACAGGATATAGAAGGTTAATAAAGGTACTTTCAGTTTAGAAATCTTTATTTAAAAAATTTGCAACCGAAATTGAAAGAGTAAAAAATAGCGATATTAAAGATAGACCTCAATTATCATAAGACAAAAAAAAATCGTTTAAAAATATTCAAATTTAAACGAGAAATTCGGAAACAACCTGCCCATAGGTTTAACATTACGGAGCGAGTGATTTCAAATGAGTGAAGTGCCCCCTTAAGGGGATTCAGAACCTGTCATTTTGATAAAAAAAATGACAAAAATGTAGAATTTCAGATTTTTATTTTAACCCTTAAATGCCGGGTGTTGCTTTTCGGCAACATACCCAATTTAGGCTCTAAAATACTATTAGAATAATATTGAAGATATAATGCCTAATGTTGCCAATAAAATACATTCTGAAAATATTATTAAATCGATTTTCAACATGTAGATGGCAACACTTGTGCTGTTTAAGAATAAAGATAGATTTATTTTTTCAATTGTTGCTACTTGTTCTTTTTGTTTTGTTTGGAAGCTTGCGAAATACCCTATTTTGTTCTCCAGTGAGCAAGTAAAATTTATTTCTTATTATAGTTCCTAAAATTCTTGTGTGTTTAATATTATAGAATTTTATCAAGGAAAATTATTTTTTCAATTAAAGACCAGTATTGCCGATTAGTAACAAATTGTTTTTTAGCCGTAAACCATACTTAAAACAAAATGTGATTTTTTTTTTAAAGTATTTTTCCCTGATTAATTTAAAAAATGAAAGCCAAAAAACATTATTACAATGATTTTTGAAAAATCAGGCATTTAAGGGTTAAAGTGTGCCTCAGTATTCTTAGAACATTCTGTCTAAATTTCGGAACAATTCGATAAATAATAAAGGAGATAGTTATACTTGATTTCCCTATGCCTTCTCGTCCAACATCCCTTTAAATGTCAATGTTAAACTCATTTTTTCTCAATTCGCAATTTTTTATATTTTCATTTTAATCGAAATGCTAAGGCTTCTACAATGATTAAGCCGATTGTCTGAATTTTTTTTTTAATTATCTTTAGAGCCCGTGTGTGATAACTAAGTATCGGATTTTTTATATGTTTGTAACTTAAAACTAGTCGGATGTACCAATCCCAAAACTTTCTTCCATCTCATACATGTCAATACTTCAAACTTCGTTATCACTTTGCCAAAATTAAATGGCAATCTATGCTCATTATAAGGATTTTAAAAAGATGAAATTCCGTGCATTATTTCTTGATATATGACTATCGCTGAAATCGTGTAAATGCAGCAAAAGGCAGCATAGCAGCGCCACTTGTAGGGTGGTTTACACCAGAACCTAATCATCATCAACTTATGTCAACGTCTAACTGAATATGAAATTAGGGGGAAATTCGTGCATTAGTTCTTGAGATAGAGCTATTGCGCAAATCATGACAAATGCAGCATAGCAACGTCACCTGTTGAGCGATTTTCACCAACACATAATCGGCAGCAATATTAATCAAGGTATACTTGAATCTGAAGTTTGATGAAAATTCGTGCATTAGTTCTTGAGATAGAGCAATTGAGGAAATCGTACTAAATGCAGCACAGCAGCGCTATCTATTGGGCGATTTACACCAACACGTAGTCAGCAAAATTTCATATCAAGGACTAACTAAATCCAAAGTTTTATGAAAATATGCGTGTTAGTTCTTGAGATAGAGCTACTGCGTAAATAGTGTAAATCCTGCAAAATGCAGCATAGCAGCGCCACCTGTTGGGCGATTTACACCAAAATGTAAACAGCTCCAACTCATATCAAGGAGTAACTGAATCTGAAGTTTTATAAAAATCCGTGTGGTAGTTCTTGAGATAGAGCTATTGCGGAAATCCTGCAAAATGCAGCATAGCAGGGCCACCTACTGGGCGATTTACACCAAAAACTAATCAGCACCAATCTATATCAGGGACTACCTGAATATAAATTTTTATTAAATTTTCCTACTTTTATTCCATATACATCCACTATTTTTTTTTTTCTGGTGATCTATTGAACTCATCAAAAATCTGATACTTAGATTTATAGAAAAAAATACTCTGAATAAAGGATTTAAAAAAAAATTCCAAATATGAGAAATGAAAAAGAAGGGGGGAATTTTTAAATTGTTATTATTTTTTAAAGTTATTGTTACATTGAGAATTTAACACTTTTTATGGTCTATTATCACTATGCTATATTCAAACATGAACCTAAAAATATAATGTAGGGTATAGTTACAATATATATATATATATTTGGCACTGAGTCCCCTTAATGTAAAATAAATTTAATTTATGTACTTCAAACATTTTTTTTTAAATCATCACATATTAATGAGACAGTTTGTCTTTTCATCAATTTTGTTTATTTTTAAAAATATTGTTCAAATGGGAACTCACTGTATTTCAATGTTCAATTAGCAGTGAATTTTGAAATAAAAAATTTTTTAACTGCATATTTAATTAAAAGTTTTTAAAAAATTACCTTTTTTTAAAATCCCTACTACTTTTTTAAATATTGATATTTTTGCCCAATGTTTTTCTTTAAGATTTACACATGTCTGCGCATGAATTTTTAGATACATATAATATTACATTTACTATAATTTTGTTACTGACATATGCAGTAAAAAACGATGAAATCTAACGCACAAAAAACCTGAAGGCTAATTCCATGCGCAGATTTATCACATATATCATAAAGGACATACACAAAAAAGTTTCAATCTCTGCCTTAAATACAAAAATGCTATGGCATTTTTAAAACAGGAAAGTGACGAAAATATGAACATGGAGAAAAAGCCATTTAAAGTTTTAATTTGTATGAGTAATTGTGCTGGGTGTATTAACAAAATTTACAATATCTCGCGATATAATTGCCGTATGGGTAAAAATAAGGTGTCAAAATATTCACAATTAAACAAGATTATATTTAATATTAACAAAAAGATAATCGACTTTTTGATTAATTTTTAGGTAAACTGTCCCCTTAAAATGAATTGACACAAAATTACGACTTACCATTAGTCGGTACAACTTCTGAATTATCTCAGCTAAGTAACAGTTATGAAACAAAGATTTTATTCTTTTCAGAATAACAAGTAGACATCTAAGAAATGCTTTTAATAACCGAAAGAGCCGCTCTACGAACATATCTTTTGCTTTAATCCACACTGAGTGAAGTGATATCAGGACAAAAGAGTTTATATACTTTTATACTTAAAACCCACAAAGAATAAAATGATAACAACCTGAACTATGATAAAAACGAAATTATACTTTCACACTTTCTTTCAGCTTTTCGTGATCTGATTAACCAAAAATACACACACGTCCGTCCATTTTGTTGCTCCTAAAAAGCGTTTCGTCCTTTTTTATCACTTTTTTTTTATTTTTAGGCCTGATGGAGTGACTTTAAATTTGCCTTTTCTCTTTCTTGGCGGGGTGGGGTACGTAGATGTCGATATTTCATTATTTATAACTAGACATCAACGGAAACTATCCGTATTCCAAAAACATCGTTTCTTCCTTCGGAAATTTTCAACATTATTCATCGATTTGAGCTTTATCGGCTCAAATGAGACTACTTATTGCTACGAACTTCGTTGTGTATAATTAACAATCATGACTGATTCAATACGTGAATGCAAATTATAAAGCAAGTAATGTATATATAACTAAACTTTAAAGACGTTTTTCACGTGCTCAGTAAAAGCTGCAGATATAACAGTAATAGAAAATTTTCGGTTTGAAACCGCAGAAGTGTTTCGAATACTGTTTGAGAAAGCTCTAGAATAACAGATGATCATTTACAGAAATCATTATAAAAGATAAATCGAGGTGTGTGTATACATAAAACTAAAATATTTTTTAATTAAAGGAAATTTGTATAATTAGAAAATCTTTTTGTGTCTTTGATGAATTAATTACATTTTATTTTATATGAAAATGAAAAATTTTGAGTCTAAGGCACAGAGAGCCAATTTGGGCCACACGTATAATTAAATAATAATTATGTATATTTAATAAATACGCATAATTAATTAATAATTATGCATATTTAATAAATACGTATAATTAATTAATAATTATGTATATTTATGCATGTATTAATTACTTTAACACATACAATTTAATTACTTAAAGAAATTGGACGTTTTCGTTTTCGTCCGAAAATAGTAAGATCACCAAAATTCAGTTTTTGTTTCGGTTTCGGCCTTAAAAACTTGTTTTGGTCCTTATTTATAACTAGCTGATCCGCCCGGTGATATCCGAGCTGTAATAATAAGCTTAAGGCTGCTAGTCAGTCAGCTTCCGAATTCCCTTACGTAATGTTTAGTCTATGGACGTTTTATGCATTCTTATATTTAACATATCCCCTCAGGAAATTAATATTTTTAACTACTTTTCTCTGTGTACTCTTCTTAAAGGATGCCTCTTTTTTTTCTTAGTTCTCAAAATATTTCTAAAATTTATGATTAATTTAATATTTTATGTGTAAAAAGCTAACGAACTGGGAGTAAAATTTTAACACTTCACATAAATTTAAGCATAGATTTTAGAAATATTTTGACAACTAAGAAAAACAAGTAAGAAAAAATCATGCGTCAAGCATAGATTATGAAACACTTTCAAACACATTCAGAATAATGTAACAAAACTGCATCGTTTAAAAAATTAAAATATTACGTCTAATTCAGCCATATGGAAACGCATAATACATTTCAAAACCCAATTTCAGCTATTCTCATCCACAATCGAAAATTATGCGAATTTTTTCAGCAGCCCTGTATATGATATATAGATTTGAATCTATTAACTACACGCATGCCAAAATTTAGTTCACTTAGGAGAGACATATAACTTCAGTTGAAAATTTACCTTCAGCAATTTCCTCTAATAAGGAGAACGGTACGTGAATACTTTTGTGCAGCCCTGTATTTGAGGTATAGAATTTATATATAACGTGTGAGATGCAAAAAATTAATTAAATTTAAAAGCACATACCAAATTTAAATTGTACACTCCAGCCATTATTACTCAAAGACAGTACTGTACTGTAACCGATTTCTTTTGTGTGTCCCTGTAAATGAATAAAAAATGCCATGAATGCCCTGTTCTAACGTGATCGTAGTGAAATTCAGTGATTTATATCATTTCAATAAATTTGAAATAACATAATGTCATTAAAATACTCTGCAAACGATTTTCCCCCTATACCATAATGGAATGGAATACTTTTGAGTGCCCCTGTAAATGAACGATTAATCCTACATACTTCATATACAATACCAAACATGCTTTGGTGACCCTAAATAACCTTTTTTTTTAAATTTCATGAAAATCCGAGTCTACGGGAGTTAGAGCGTGGACAGACGGACAGACGGACAGACGGACTGACGGACAGACGGCCAGACAAACCGAATGCATGTTGGAAAGTGTTAAAAAAGGCACCCATTAAGAAGAGTGCACATAAAAAAAATTACAAATATTAATTTCCCGAGGCGATATTTTAAATATAAGAATGCATCAAACGCTGATAGACTCAACATTACAGAGGGGAATTCGGATACTAACTGACTAGCAGCCTTAAATAAAGCTAAAATTTGTATGATTGTATACCTTTAAACTGATTTTGTATGAATTAATATTTGTAAACAAAGAAATCTTTCCTGAACGAACCTCGTATCGGGGGTGGGGGGGGGGGCACTATAATGCAGATAAGTAATTTGGATGGCGGCAAAAGAAATCCAGTGAAGAGCAAGATTTTGGAAGAGATGTTCACAACATTGGATGAATCTATTTAAAATGTAGGATAAAAACATGAAATAAGCTAAAATAAGAACTTTTTTGCCAGAATACCTCGTGCTAGAATTTTTTTTTTTTTTTTAATTCTAGATGAAAGCTAATACAGAAATTAAAAACGTTAAATATTAAAAATAAAGTTTTGCCTATTTTTTTTGAAAGAGAGAGTCTTTTTTTTCCCCCCCTCAGTTGGTAGTCTTTTTCACGTAAAAAGAAGCAAAAAAAAAAAAAGAACTAAAAATTGTTTTTCACGGTGTGGGATTAAAAAAGGCAGACCCTCCGGGAGAAAAGTTCTTAATTTCTCATTCTCTAGTAAATATTATTTTAATTCATTTGTGAGGAATAAATTTCACTAGATTTTTTTTTTTTCAAAATCATCAAAGAAAGAGAATCTTTAGTCAAATTTCAATATCCTGGGAGAGGCAATGCCCCCCCCCCCCCCGAAACACGCGTATTGGTAAAAAACCATATCCCAGAACAGCCATTTGCTGAAATTCCTTGAGTTTATAAGTTACAAAATACAGCCGGCCAAAAAAACGACAACATCCCATACATTTTCATCTTCAAATTGTCACAGGAAAAGACGGAAACCGCCATTTGACTAGAAAAAGCGTAGGGAGTCGTCTTCGTACTTAAAATTGTATTAAACTGCGAAATGTTCAATACAAACACCTAATTTTGACATCATATTTGACTTTATCGTTAAATTTTACCTTAAACTACCAAACGAAAAGTCATTCGGTCAGTTAGTTTAGGGATTACAATGTTTTAATGTTTGGAACTCCTAATGTCAGTAGATTCATTTGTAATGATTGCCAAACAGATTACAATGCAGAAAGTTATTAGGCATAACTCAAAAACTAACCAGCGGAATGAGCTGTAATTTTGGATTTCCACTTTTGAAACTTCTAGAAATCTATTTGCGGGAAGCTACATTAGTTGGGGTGTGGGGAGGGGGTTCTAAATAGGGGACCCGCCTTTAGGACCCCCCATGGGAATAATCAGGATTTTTATTATAAGGTGTCAAATGGTTGTAAATGGTTAAATAAGTTATCAATATTTATATATTTTTAAACATTTAGGAATGGAATGCGGTCCCCCTTCCCTGCTCTGCTTCCCGCACCCCCTTCAGCTACACAGAAAATCTAAATATATCATTATAAAACTAATGAATAAAATTTTATTATAACAACTTAGTATTCTATTGTTTTCATGAGAAATTCTTTATTGATGTTTACCTCGTATCGAGGCAAGTTAAAACCATTAATGATGACCAATTGGGGGGCATTTTCTTTTAGACATCTTGTACAACATACGTCGATATGCAAAGTAAAAGTTCGCAAACAAATACTTCTGTCAACCAAAATATCATTTTCCTACAATTATACTACTGGTATTTTTCTTAAATTTGTGACTTTTTTTTTTATACCCTGCATGTACATGTGAATAGTACCTGGTAAGAACTGTATTGCATACATACAAAATGTATGAATTTTAGTACTAGCCACGCCCACTTTATTCGCGAATAATTTCTATAGATAGATAGAAGCCCCCACAAAAAAAATTATGCTTGCCCCGGGGCCCCAGATAGCCTAAGTCGGGCCCTGTGCTTGACGGAGTCTTATATCTCCGCTATAATGATAAATTAATCTAAATTTAATTTCTCTTCTTTGCAATATTAATTAATAATTAAATATTTTTAAGGTAAAAAATGTTATATCATTAAAGTGCCGCAACACCAAATACTATATGTCATTGAATATAAACCTTCACTACAATGATACAAGTGTGCTCTGGAATACTAGCACTTTGGATATACATATAACCCAGAATATATTGGATTAATAACCTGAACAACTACTGCTACACTATCAGAGAAAATAAGGTAAGTGAAAACTTTCCTTACCTTTCAATTTATTACTGTGAAAAACTATTTTGAACAAACACTTTAACCTTTTATGCCCCGACACGGTACTTTAAAGTAAAATTAAAATAACTTGTTATAAAATTCATTTAATACATCAATAAGTAGTAATAAAATTTAGAATGAGTTATAGATACTTTACTTTATCTTGCTCCAAAAGCATATTACTGGTTACACAAAACAAAAAATATTTTTAAAAGAATGATTTCTTTTTCATTAGCATCTTTTCAGCTTTCTTAACGTTGAAAGATTGAGGGGCGCGGGGGAAGTTTCAGTTCAGAAATATTTCTATTGTAAGAGCAATACATTTGAATATTTCCTAATTCTATAAAATACTTTAAAATTTTCAGTAAAAGATTTGACTGGAGTTACAATTATTGCACAAAATCCGTATAAATTAAAATTGAATTAATTAACTTTAATTGAGAAAATCCTTCTAAAATTTATTAAATGATTGTGTAAATCTTCCAATGTAGTTTAAAAAATTCACGAAAAATGCATTAGAAGATGAAATTTTCATGAATTCATAATTTGGGACAAAAAGGGTTCAAAACATTTTAAAATCCAAAGAATCAACACTATGATAAATTGAGAAATAAGTAATTTAGTTAAATAATCAAAGATAATCTAATTTTTTTTTTTTACATTTTTTTTTCAATTTGCATGCATTGTTTTCAATTTTAGAATAAGGCATTACATTTTGCATTTTAAATAAGGCAAAAATGGGATAATGACTATTCCCAAATTGCCACCCTCCTTAAAGATTACACCACATTAGGGATGATGCCTTTAAAGGTGATAGAACAAAATTCGACAAGCACAAATCACCATGGTTTATGAGAGAAAAAACAATTTACTCTCATGAGTTCTAAAACTCTTTAAATTGGAGTTAAAAATGGCGTATTTTTGATTTAGCTGTTTGGAGACGAGAAGTCAGGAGAGGGAGCGGAGAAAACAGCTTTATCTCTGTCTGTACACATAAAGTGATATTGAGTAGCAATTTATATCGCTAAAAAACCGGTTGATAACAAAACAAATATACTAAATAAAAGAATAATAAGAGAATATACATAAAAGAATATAAATAAAAGAATATATTTATATCTTTCATCCCAATAAAAATTGTCTTTTAAAATGATACATTTTACGATATTAAATGTTGAAAATGATCTTTTTTTTTTTCATTTTTTCCAACTTTAAGAGTCCTGAGGCCCCTTAATGAAATTTAATGAAAATTTAAATGTGTAGAAAAGAAATCTTATTAAATTAGTAAAGTTTTCTTTTCAAAATGTCCATAACTGACAGAACTTTAGCACATTAAGATTCAAAGAAACCATATTGTTTAAAGAAGTATTGTACCGATTGATGAATTTGGACACTAAATTTTGATATAATTAATGAAAATTGACATCAACAAATTTTTCAGAAGAACACGTTTTTACAAAATGGAACATATAAGTTAAAGTTTTTATTATTATTATTATTTTAATTATTTTGCCTTTTAAAGTTTTGTATATGACGGTTTGCATAAAATAAAATCTGAAACTGAGTATATAGATTAAAATCTACAGATTTTAACTATATATATATATATATATATATAATTTCCCATGAAAATTCACTAGACTAATCTGAAAAAAAGAGTTATATATTGTAGGGATTATGTTCCCTTAAAATGAGTAGTTATTCATATTTCAAAAAGATTGATATATATGCAATTTAAATATTTCTAATTATAAAAGAAAATAAAGAATTTTTTTTTTTTTTTTTTTTTTTTTTTTTTTTTTTTTTTTTGTTAGCCACAAAATTGTTGAAATCTTATTATCTTGAAATTTTAAAAGACTTAGAGCTGTTTAATCACCAAAATATTGATTTTTCGAAAAATTATATATGAAAGAACAATATAGTATGCTTTGTTGCATTTTAAAACATTTTCACTGCAAATAGAAGCGTCTTAAATTTAGACACATATGTGACTGAAAAAGAATTTTAGACACTTAAGTGTCTTAATCTGAAAATTAAGACACTATAGATGTCTTAATTTAAGATACATAAGCGTCTTACTATGACCATGGTGTAAACGAACTGAGAATAATGTCTAAAATATCCGCAAACGTCTTATTTTAAGACACTTCATTGCTTTAAACGTGTCTTAATTTTTGATTCTTCGCAATAACCACCAGGGGGCACTAGCACTCCCAGTTGCGCATGCGTTTTAGATGTCTTCGTTCGAAGTGGTATACGTTGTAATTCAAACAAAGTTTGTTTTTATGTACGCGTGTATTTTAATTCGTTTTTTGCGAAATGTGAAGTACTGTGATTTTAATTCGTATTAACTTGGATTATGTATTTATTGAATACATACATCTGACGTGTGTGCTCGGCATCAAATGTCTCTTAGAAGCTGTCGTCGATACAAGGGCGGGATAGACACAGAACAGAAGTAGACGAAGGTTGAAGATTACACCCGGAAATTCTACAAAGCGTGTGCAATGGGCTTAGTGTTAACTCGTATCAATTTATATCAGTAATATTGTGTTATTCATCTTCGTCCTGTCGAAGCTGGCAAAAAAAAAAGAAACTTTTGTCTGGCGGGTCCTGTTTTTAGGATGAAACATCTCATCCTTTAAATATGGCTAGTCGGATGTATTATGGATTACCTTTTAAACTGATGAAAGTCTTTCTCCCTCACTGTGGTTGTGGTAGTTTTTAAAATTTCAAATCGAGGAATATTTCTTACCTCTTGCAGCAACTCAAGTAAGTTTCTTTATAGTAGTAAAATTAGTGTATTTTATGATTTTATTTATTGTACTAAACAAAATCCTGCATGAAATTTAATTAGTTTTGAATCTGTTCGCAAAAAACCCCACTAATTCTAGAAGTATATATTTTTAAACTTATGACGTTCTTTTTTATTACGAATTATATATTCAATGTCAGTTCTTAGTTTAAATGGATAATTTTTATCTCGCAGTAAATGACGGCCACAAGGAAGTAAAGATAAAAAAAAACTTTGAAAGATGACCTAATGCTTTCTTACTTCCTGGCATAAAACCGCAGATTAAAAAAAGATAAATAAAGTAAATGAGACTCGTCTATTATATGAAGCTGCCTGTAAAAATATACATATGTATTTGATTTGCAATCAACTCTAATACTGATTTTTTTATTATTTTTAATAAAAAAGTAATTTGAAATTTATAATGGGAAAAAGTAAAAACCTCTAACTAGATTTCGTATTTAAAAGTGTGGTAACTTTATTTATATGCACTTATACGAAAAATACAAAAATGACAGATGTTACTGTATATATTTAAGACGAAAGAAGTTTGGAAATCATAAGTTATTTTTTCCTCATGTTTTTAATATAGAATATGTACTTGTTTTTATTGATAGTTGAATAGCTTTTGTGAGTACCCTCTGATCTACATAAAAACTTGCCCATGTGGAAATATAAATTTTTTAAAAACATAATTTTTAAATACGTATTTTCATTTTGGGGGGGGGAGGGGGGGGGATTTTGCATGAATTTTTGTAAAGCTGATATCTTAAATCTTGCACTGATTATAATGAAAGTTTTGAACTTTTAGAGTAGGACAAGTTTAAAAACGCAAATATATTTAACAAAATACCAAAGTCATTTTTTCCCCAATGTTATTAAAGTAGAATATTTATTTATTTATTTTCATTATTCATAGTTAAATGGCTGTTGTGATTATCAAGTGATGTATATGTAAAATTGCCTATGTGGCAATATATTTTTTTATATTTTCATTTTTTTTTTGGGGGGGGGGGGGGGGATTTTTGCAATTTTCGTACATCTGATATTTTAAATCTTTTTCCACATTCAACCGAGTATAATAAATATTTTGAACTTTTAGAGTAGGACAAGATTATAAAATATATATATATATATTTATCTATGTACCTTAAAAGCCCTTAATAGCGAACACTTCGGGAACGCGGAATTTGTCCGATAATTGGAGATGTCTACTTTTTTGAGGTAAAAATATACAAATATGTATGTCTGCTGATTAAAAAAGTATTCGTTAAATAGAGGTGTTCGCTATTCGAGAATGTTCATTAACCTCCACAACGGATACTCCCGAATATCGGACATCTCAATTTAGACAACTATAATGCAGGGTTGCGTTTTTTGCAAAAGTACTTCTTGATTAAAGGAAGGGCAAACTGGGAAGTGCCCCGTCCCCCTACGACTGTAGTGCCCCCAAATTTGATGTGCAATATTTGTAAAGCTTATATTTTAAATCTGTTTCGAAATTGTACTGATTATAATCAATATTTTGAACTTTTAAAGTAAAATAAGGTTAAAAACAAAATAAATTTAAAAAAATCTAATATTTAGATAAATATTTTTTGTTTTTTAATCTTGTTCTACTCCTGAAGTTCAAGATATTGATTATAATCAGTACAATGTCGTAAAAGATTTAAATTATCAACGTAACGAAAATTGTATACCAAAACTGAGAGCACCAAAAAAATCAGGCTGTATTGGGGGGGGGGGGAGGGGCAGGACCACAGCCAAATATTTTTCCAGGATTCAACGTGGTCAAACATGGCTACGTATGATGCTTACAAAAAAAATGGATGCGATTCAGACGTTTGAAGTGTCTGAAATTCAGACGCAAAAAGTGTCTGAAAAAATTCAGACATTTTAAAATGTCTGAAAATTGAACACTCCATTTCAGACACTTAAGTGTCTGAATTTCAGACATTTTAATTTAGAGTGTTGCATAGAAATATTTCTATTATTACGTGTAAGGTATGACTAAAAAAATGTGTCCATCATTTTCACTGCAAACAATGATTAAAATGACACTTATAAAAGTTATTTTTCTCAAAAAGATAAAAGCCATTTTTTTATATATATAATTGCGCATAAGATTCATTTTACATTAGTTAATATTTTTGCATGCAATTTATGAATTTGGATATTATATCTACAGCTTAAGATTGGATCTAAAATTGTGCATATTTCAGTAAAATATCTATTTAAAAAGTATTGTTGAAAGTATTGCATACATTAAGATTATCTGTTTTTGTGCCTAGAATTACAAACGAGCTTTGGTTGAGTTTTAATATAATTCTTGCGTTACAGGTATTAGCGAGAACATAGCCAATAGTATTTATTTTGAAATTTTTTTTTTATCTTGCTGAGATTCAGAACAGAACGTTGGCACTATGCGACCCCTATATGACCCCTTACATTTCCCCGTCTTAATGACTTTCGGACTCAAGTCCTTTCCTAACGGAAGCACTTAATTACCAATTTGATCGATGAGGATTCGGCGAATTCGGAAAACACGATATTATTTTATGGAAAATGTAATTTTAAAAACATCTCTTTAACAATTCGCAATAAAAATAATTCTATTCTAAAAGCCTACGTATTATTATGTCTTTGCGAATATGAATACTATGAAAAAAAAGGTGTGAATTTAAATTTTTAACATTCATTTAATGCGAAATGATCATGCATAGCTTTTAGTTTTTTCTTCGCGATTTCGTGACCGTTGTCTTTTTTTTTTTTTTTTTTTTTTTCGAAGCTGGAAGGCGATTTTCACTTATCCCAGACTTGTATTATTTGTTTTCTGTTTTTAAATATCATAACAACCGTTAAAAAAAAAAAAAAAAAAAAAAAAAAAAAAAAAAAACATTTTTATTGAGGAAATATTGATTCAACAAAGCAACGGCTGAAAACACTAATACTGATTTTGGATTTCATTAATAAAATTTGATAATGTGATTAATTAGTGAGTCAAATAGCCGGTAATTATTGTTTTTTTTTTGGCTGGGGGGGAGGGGGGTTAAAAAATTAATCCGTTTGATATTGTTAAAAATAAATATTTTTTTTTCGATAAAATTAATGTATAAAAGTGATTAGTATGCAGATGATTCCTTTGCATAGCATGGCGTAAAAGATTAACCACATTATTGAATAATTACATTTCAATGCATAATATAGGTTCAGTGAACGTGATATACTTAACAATGTATTGGAAAATTAAATGTATAGTTTGGTTGTGTTAATATATTTTAGAAGAAAAAAAAAACGAAAAATAGTTTAAATGGAATCTTAAAACAAACCTATTAAATTCACATCAAGATGTCATTTAAAACTCATTTTGAATTTTTGAGAGAGTGAATGAAAAACCATGAGCGAATAAGGTTTTATACATCATTTCATGTTGAACATAATTTTTGCATATGTGAATATAAATAGAAAAAAATTATGAAATAAATCATGCATATACATATTAATTAATAGCATAGCGTCACTCAAGATTTGATATTAATTTTAAGATCCATCTATAAAATTTTTAGAGACATAAGATTAAGTACTGAGTCATAAACTTTTAACCTATTTTGATATCATTACTTATTTTAGGTTAATGATCAAAAGATAAGAAAAAAATTAAATTAAAAGATTTATGCTATTTGATGCAGAATTTAAGAAGATAAAATGGAAAAACTAACGTTTCCTTCTCATTAGAAATATCCTGTATTTCATAGGCTTTAATCCCGCAACATATGTGATTTAAAATAGATGAAAACGATGTCAATCTGAAGGTCTGAAGCAATTGTTATGAAAAGTTTCCCTTTTATAAATCAAAATGCAAGTGCGCTTTTAAGTCTGTTTTCAAATCCAAGCTACCTATTTTCTAACACATTTTTCAATTTGTTTTGTTCTGAAAAATTGTCAAGATCTCTTATGCAGAAATTGTTAATCTAGTTTCATTTTTCGGTAAAGGAAGAAAATTTTTTTGAAAATACTGTAAAAATTAGTGTTTTGAATCATATTAGTTGGCGACAGTGAAGGAAAGGAAAAAAGCTGGTGTCTTGTGACAACAATCACTTTTAACTGAAGATGTAATTCATTTATTCAAAAATGAAAAAAAAATCTCAACCACCTTAAATGGCCATTTTTAAAGATTTCTATCTAGTAAGAGACAGTGTATGTGTGTTAGAAAGGAGATCGGTGTGTGTGTGTGTGGGGGGGGGGGGGATTTAGTTTATGTAAAGCATTTTAACGTTGTTGTTACTTGCAGGTATCAGACGTAACAAATGCACCACTCTAAGCAAGTTTCTTACCCATAATTACCGGACGCGACAGTGGAGGGAAAAGAAATTTTTTCAAAAAACTTCTGCTGCATTTTTTATTTTGCAGTACAAATAAGTTAAAGATTTCTGTAAATTCTCTGCATCGCAGCACGTTTTTTGAGGTTTTATTTGTATTTTAAATTCAAATTTTCAGCATTTCGAGAGATATTTTTTACTTATTTTAGAAAATGGTATTAATTTAAGCTGTTGCCAACTGTATAAACAGCGCAAATAATAATGTTTGCTTCAAATTAAAAAATTATTTACACGTGACTATTATTAACAGAAAAAAACTTTCAAATTAGAATTAAATAATAACGTATGAAAAGCAGGAACTTATTGAAAATTACTTCATAAAAACTATATTTACACGTGAATTTTAAAAGAGAAAGGATATTGTAAAATAATAAATTCATTAACATGCGTTTGAAGTCTTAAATAGGAGAAATTACGTCACATTTGCGTCACATTACACTTATTACGTAAAATGAACGAAAAGTAATATTGCAAAACAGTTTAAATCTAAAATGTCTATAAATGTGAATTGTATTTGTGAATTGTCTATAAATGTGCAAATTTAACATAAAAACAGGTATATCGATGATACAAAAAAATTTTGTCTATATGTGTAAAGTAGTGAGTAAATTGCCAAAATACAATTTTACCCATAATGTGTAAATTTCAAAATAAGCATTTGAGTGTGTAATTTGATGATATAACACTAGTGTAAAAAATTATCTGATCACTCTTGAAATACATACTTGAACGTGAAAAATTACGCAAGAAAACACATATGTCTGTGTAATATTCTTACATATATATATCTGCGTAATATTCTGTTCATACATTTATTTTTGTCTAACATGTAAAATACATACATTTTTGTGTAATATGCAAAATACGCAGATTTTTGTGTAATATTCTACTTTTACACATATCTCTGCTTAATATGCAAAACATACATTTTATTGTAATATTTATAAAAGGCAAATTTTTGTATACATAATTTTATCTTTTAAACTTTGTCATGTGTAAATTGTGAAATAAATGTTTTTTTGATCGCAAAACAAAACTGCATGAAGAATACACTCATATGCGGGATCAGTTTGCTCTTACTGGTAAATTTTATGGCAACAAAATAGTGTATTCAGGATATATTTAGTCAATTTACACACCACATGTAGACAAATCGTTTTCTTCTCATCGACATACCTTTTTTTTTTTTTTTTTTTTTTTTTTTTTAAACATAACTAGGGGGCTCGGGCCCCTACGAGCTACGCTCTCCAACCATCGTTCAGACACCGCAGTCTCCAAAAGCACCCTAATTTGATCAGCTTTAAAAAGCTTTAAAGATTTTGAAAGATTGAATTATAATTTAAAAAACAGTGGTGATCTCCCTATAAACGGGGTTTTATTCATTTCTCTCCGATTGGGGAATTTTAAAGAAAAATCAGCTGCTGTTAAAAGATACAATGGCTGTTTTCGTCTTTGATTAAATAAAATCAGTTAAATGCTTCAAAATAAGCTAATATAATAAGCAAATCTGCAACAAAATGCAAATATATTTTACAAATACCAATGTCTTCTTTTGACGGAAACGATAAAGAAAGTTAACGAATCTTAACTAAACCATTTAAGCAATTTCTTTGTTTTCTGTTTCACAGATTTTTCTCTTTCAAATCCTATTTTTTGTCGATGACACTTCATTTTCAGCTTGTAATCTTTTTTATTTTTATTAAATTACTAAATAGTCGCTCGAAAGCAGTCTAAACGTGTTCAATTGATCTTATTAATATAATCTCAAAATATCAAATTAATGTCTTGAGCAATTTTTAGATTTAAACTGTTTTGCAATATTACTTTTCGTTCATTTTACGTAATAAGTGTAATGTGACGCAAATGTGACGTAATCTATTTAAGACTTCAAACGCATGTTAATGAATTTATTATTTTACAATATCCTTTCTCTTTTAAAATTCACGTGTAAATATAGTTTTTATGAAGTAATTTTCAATAAGTTCCTGCTTTTCATGCGTTATTATTTAATTCTAAGTTGAAAGTTTTTTTTTTGTTAATAATAGTCACGTGTAAATAATTTTTTAATTTGAAGCAAACATTATTACTTGCGCTGTTTATACAGTTGGCAACAGTTTAAATTAATACCATTTTCTAAAATAAGTAAAAAATATCTCTCGAAATGCTGAAAATTTGAATTTAAAATAGAAATAAACCCTCAAAAAATGAGTCAAATTAAAAAAGTGAATGCAGTCTGCACACCGGAAAATTCTAACGCATAAAATGAACTAAAAATGAATTAATTCGTATGTATAGTTTTTGCTCCTATAAAACTTTTTTAATGGAACGATTTTGTCCAACTTTAGCATTAAATATTTCTTAAAATAATTATTCGATTTGAAAACTGTCTGCATCAGCGTGTTTATCAAACATTTCTCTATAATACCGCCGGTTTTCATATTTTTGTATGCAGTATTTATCTTAATATTAACGGAGAAAGGCCTCCGGTCACAAAAAATTCAAAACCGGCGGTGGCGGTGACAGCGTAAGTTACTTTTCTTTTTTTAGAATAGAGAGAAACAGGATAGACTAAAAGACATTTTTTGTTTAATTGATTCAGAAAAAAATTCTGAATCTCCTATCTAAGCAACGCCGCAGCAACACTATTTGGCGCCTGTGCGAAAACTCTTGTTAATTTTTTTTTTTTTTTTTTTTTTTTTTTTTTTTTTTTTTTTGTAGATGGTTGCGCATTAGTAATGTTTTGATTAATAAAATTCTAATTATTATAATTACAGAAATAATAAAAACGTCACATAAGTAATTTCATCAGTTAACACAAATAACAAATCAAACTATTATCATGGCAAGAATTTTTGCATTTCAACTTTTAAAAATTACTGTTAATACCATAAATCAAAACTTACATGCATGTATGTGCATGTTAATCAAAACAAATTTTGAAAATGGGTTAAAACCATTAATTTATGCGCACAAAGTAAATATGAGAATGACCAGTTTTATATCTGAAGTTACATTTTTAATCCACAAAGATTACATTAGACTTAAATATCATTTTTTAACTGAATGCTTATTATGCCAGATAAGAACTTCCTTTTTACAAACTTATCCTATTTATTTTTTTATAAACATAATCATTTAAGCTAAAACATGTATTTAAAGCATTTTTTGCGTTTATTCATTAAGGCAAAATACCCATAGGAACTTTACAAATTAGGTTCACTTTAGATTTCAATGCTTTTTTACACCGTTCTAAAAAAATTTAATTTTTTTAAATCACTGATAAGTTAAAAAAAGAAGGTTTAAATCACGATTTAATCACTAATTTTAATTATCTCATTAAAGTTGTTGACATCCTTATTAAAAGTATTAATATTATTATTATTATTTTTTTTTTTTTACAAATAAAAATCAAATTTGGAGTTTATTTTTATTTTTATTATACTGGCTGCTTTTCCCGTATGAAAAAATATTTTTTTTTCTTTTTGAGGGTTTTTTTTTTTTTTTTTTTTTTTTTTTTTTAGATATAAAAAAAATTAAGAAAATGTTTAATCTAGTATGACAGTATTATAAAAATATAAGTATTTTATAAATTTAACAATTATTACATCTAATAATATTTGAATATGAGTTTATATATATATTATTATTCAGAATATTTTGTCCTTGAATGTTGAACTCTGAGTTAAATACAAAAAAGTAACTTTCAACTAATTTATATAATAAATACTTTTATCTTTCAAAGTATCCCGACAAAAATTTTGTTTTTTATTTATATGAATTTATTTAATTTGTGTATATATAGTCGTTTTCCACCACAAATTTCAAAAGGTATTCTTTATAAACTCTTTATCGCCTTATTTAATTGCAAAGTATCTGCTAGTAAATAAGACATTTTTCTACATTAAATTAAGGGTAATTTGTCGGCTCACGGTCTTCAGGTTAAAGACTTTTACCTTAGAACCTACTAAAAGCAAATGTGTATAATTATAATGGCACTCGGGACTCTTAAAGCTTCAAAATTTTCGAAATTTTACTTTTTTTAGCTGTTAAACTCCTATATTTTCTTAACATTTTGATATAATTGTTTCCTTGAAATTCCCATTAGAACACAAGATATGGCTTTTAGAATGATACCTGCTCAATAGCTGTAGCGGGGTTTCCGAAACTTTAAAGTCATTTTTCTCCAAATGACGCTTTTGGGCATTACGTGCAGGATACCCCAAAAACTTCTGAATATTTTTTCATTAAATTGTTAAAACATATGTTTCATGTTGGTCTGTATAAACTGAGCCTAAAATTTCCTTTTTAATGTTCAAAAAACTATCTTTTTAGATGATTATACTAATGAGATTTTCATAATTTTGTATTAGCTAATTACAACTTTCTATTAAAAATATAAAAAGTGCTTTAAATTCAGATTTGTTTAGATTCAGAGTAATTATTATAATCCGAAGTATAAGTACAAAAATTTTTTATTCTAGTTGCAATATTTATTTTGTAATCCTGCGCGTAAGCTGTTATACCAATTTTCTGCTCCTCAAATCTCTGACAGTTCGGAGCCCATAAATGCTAATTCTGCCACTTGTAATTTTTTAAATACATGAAATAAAATAATATATTTATATCTTTCATCCCAATAAAAATTGTCTTTTAAAATGATACATTTTAAGATATTAAATGTTTAAAATGATCTTTTTTTTTTTCATTTTTTCCAACTTTAAGAGTCCTGAGACCCCTTAATGAAATTTAATGAAAATTTAAACGTGTAGAAAAGAAATCTTATTAAATTAGTAAAGTTTTCTTTTCAAAATGTCCATAACTGACAGAACTTTAGCACATTAAGATTCAAAGAAACCATATTGTTTAAAGAAGTATTGTACTGATTGATGAATTTGGACACTAAATTTTGATATAATTAATGAAAATTGACATCAACAAATTTTTCAGAAGAACACGTTTTTACAAACTGAACATATAAGTTAAAGTTTTTTTTATTATTATTATTTTAATTCTTTTGCCTTTTAAAGTTTTGTATATAACGGTTTGCACAAAATAAAATCTAAAACTGAGTATATAGATTAAAATCAACAGATTTTAACTATACATATATATATATAATTTCCCATGAAAATTCTCTAGACTATCTGAAAAAAAGAGTTATATATTGTAGATATTATGTTCCCTTAAAATGAATAGTTATTCATATTTCAAAAAGATTGATATATATGCAATTTAAATATTTCTAATTATAAAAGAAAATTAAGCTTTTTTTTTTTTTTTTTTTTTTTTTTTTGTTAGCCACAAAATTGTTGAAATCTTATTATCTTGAAATTTTAAAAGACTTAGATCTGTTTAATCACCAAAATATTGATTTTTCGAAAAATTATATATGGAAGAACGATATAGTGTACTTTGTTGCATTTTAAAACATTTTGCATAGAAATATTTCCATTATTACGTGTAAGGTATGACTAAAAAAATGTGTCCATCATTTTCACTGCAAACAATGATTGAAATGACACTTTTAAAAGTTATTTTTCTCAAAAAGATAAAAGCCATTTTTTTTTTATATATAATTGCGCATAAGATTCATTTTACATTAGTTAATATTTTTGCATGCAATTTATGAATTTGGATATTATATCTACAGCTTAAGATTGGATCTAAAATTGTGCATATTTCAGTAAAATATCTATTTTAAAAATATTGTTGAAAGTATTGCATACATTAAGATTATCTGTTTTTGTGCCTAGAATTACAAACGAACTTTGGTTGAGTTTTAATATAATTCTTGCGTTACAGGTATTAGCGAGAACATAGCCAATAGTATTTATTTTGAATTTTTTTTATCTTGCTAAGATTCAGAACTGAACGTTGGCACTATGCGACTCCTATATGATCCCTTACATTTCCCCGTCTTAATGACTTTCGGACTCAAGTCCTTTCCTAACGGAAGTACTTAATTACCAATTTGATGGATGAGGATTCGGCGAATTTGGAAAACACGTATTTAGAAGAATATTTAGAGAATACTAGATTATTTAGACGAATATTTAGAGAATACTAGATTATTTAGACGAATATTTAGAGAATACTAGATTTAATTTTTGAAAGAAAAAAAGAATTGGTACACGCAAGACAGGTCTTTAGGCATAGAAGCAAAGCGACAAATATAGTTTTGAGAATACCAGTTTTTAATTTTTGAAAGGAAAAATGAATTGATATATACAAGACAGGTCTTAGGCATAGGTGCAGAGCAAAAAATGTAGTTTTGAGAATACCAGTTTTTAATTTTTGAAAGTAAAAATGTATACAATACAGGTCTTAGGCATAGATGCAGAGCGACAAATGTAGTTTTGAGAATACTAGTTTTTAATTTCCGAAAGTAAAAATGAGTTGGTATATACAAGACAGGTCTTAGGCATAGGTGCAGAGTAAATAATTTTGAATACAAAATTCATGTTTTGGCTGACAAAGACTAAGAAGCCCTTTTACAAAGAGATGATTTTCGGCACGGGTAACTTCAAATGAAATTTCAAGGTCCGAGTCAGGTTATACTAGATCTCATGGATTGTAACTTAGGACTCCAACGTAGTATATATACCTATAATAGCTATGGCTATAATTTTCGTTATTTTTGTTATGTACTGGAAAGAACCATGGCACTTTTTTCCTGGAAGACAGATACCAGGAGTCTAAAGAAATGTTGTTCATCTTAACCCTTTAACCGTCTGACAGAATTTTCCATGTACTTTAAAGTTTCATAAAGAAATAACTATGAAAAGAATTGTTATAGGAATTTGTATTTGATTACCTTACATATTTATTTATCTTGTCCAGTGGAAGAAATGAACATTAATAGCAAAAATTATATTAGTAGCATTTGAATTATAAATTATATGACTGAAAAATATCCTTAGGAAACACAAAAGTGTTTTAAATACGCCACCGCACATTTAATCCTAAATGCAAAGGAGGACACTCCCAGCTCGATATCCCTCTCCCAACTACAAGACCAAGACTTAGACGTCTGTACGGGCAGAAATTCCCAGGCCCGGCCCGGTAAAAGAATCAAAAGTTCGGCCTGGCCCGGAAAAAAGTTAAAATCTCGGCCCGAGTGAATTTCTACAAATCATTGATTTTTACGTCGATTTGATTAAAAATTTGTCTCGTAAGAGGAGTTCAGGCCAAAAATATTTATCTTAACTTTTTTTTCATGTTTATAATCTTCATTTTTATAGAAGTGCCGCAGGGTGCGATATTTATTTTTTTAATGAATCTCTATTTCTTGCATGTAGGTAAATGTTTCAGTTATCATTAATATTGTTAATCCATATTCCATGTATAGAAGTGTTAACAATCTGAAAAATGCTATACAGTAAAATCTAAGACGGAATTGCATAGAAAAGAAAAAAAAATGAGTTATAGACAAGTTTCCTTCTTAGCAAGTTTAAAGGTATTATATATTCTTTTCTTACGTATTAGTATATTAATTTTGCATGGATCAACACGTTTTTCAGTTTAAAACAAGATTCCGACATAAGCAGGTTATTTTTCACACGTTTTACTATATTTTAATTTAACTAGATTTTAATAAGCGTAGAAATTTACTATTCTTCAAAAAGAATGAATGTAAATGTTTAATTGTACAATAATGGCAATTTAAAAATGTATGCATTTTTTGAAAAATTTTTGGGCCAAACCTAATTTTACTGACCTTTGAACGAACCAGGCCACGCCGAGACAATGATTTTCATACGGGCTGGGTCAAAACTAGGACTGAAAGTTTGGGTCGTGAAGACTAGGAATGAAAGCAGTCCCGGCTCTATACAGAAAAAATAAGTTGGGCCCGGCCCGAGTGTCGTGAATGAACATAGGCCCGAGCCCGGCCCGTGCAGATCTCTGCCAAGACTTCCCGAGAGAAGACATTCCACACTATAGCCCGACAGCCGGTGACATGGATCGCGGAATTGAAATTTTTTTTATGTAAATTGATAGTAAAAAGTCATATACGAACAAAATGAGCTAGGATTGACGAGCCGAAAATATGTTTAATTAAATTTATTATTATTAAAAAGCAGAGTTCATTCTAGGATCAAGGGCAGGCAGGGTGCACTTTGCCATAAAAGGGCACTTACTTTAGAGAAAAAAAAAGGGCACATTAATGTAATGATAAATAATCAACTAATAACTCTTCCCCCCCTGACCCCACCCCACCCCCTAAAAAGTCTTTGCTACTACCCCTTTACCCCATTCATGACACTTTGCAGTGCAGGGGTGATTCTTTTCCGAAAATTGAAAAAAAAAATCTGTCATAAATCCGAAAATTTGGACAAACTATATCTGAAATTTTGAGAAATATTCGCCGAAAAAAAAAACGAATTTCGTCAGAGAATCGCGAAAAAACGGCAATTTCTTCAAAGGACCTTTCCGGGATTTTTTTCCTTCTTATTTCGACTGAATTTTCACGGTAGCCGAGAAACGGGGTATAAAGACAGAGAAATTTATGACTGTGTCGGTGCTGGAATTTTACTGAAAATTGGTGTCTGTATGAGGATGTTGTGCGATGGGGGAGTGAAAAGGAACAGATTAGGAGCAAAATGGGGCTAGGACGTTATATAATGTTTACACATAGTTTAGAATTTGCTTGAAATAAGCGATGAAATTACGTTAAAGGGCGCTATTTTTCCCTCGGACGATTTTCCGAGTGATAGGGCTCGCGGGGCGTCAAATTTTGTAAAGAAGGGCAGGCAGGACGGCCCGCCCCGCGAAAAACGCCTAGAATGAACTCTGTAAAAAGCAATAATGTTTTACCGTTTTCGCGGATATTAATCCCTCTTAGAGCATTCCATAGAAAATTTTGTGCTCTTTCAGAAAAATTTGGTATGACAAATTTTATTTTGCCGGAAAAGTCTGTCATATCTATTTTAAGGAGGAGCAGGTGAGCAGCACTGAGTGGTTTCCTAGCTGATATCTGCTTAACACCCAGTCTTAAAAATGAATTATCTTATGTTTTCTTAGCCATTGGGATAAGTAAAACTGTAGTTTAAAACTACTTAAAAGAAAAAATTAAGAAAATTAAAGAAAAAAATAAAGTTGAAATATAATGAAATATTAAAGTTAAAACTTAAGTAAATATATATATATATATATAAATTTTAATAAATGGTCTAGCTGTAGTTAAAAAACTACTAATATAAAAAGAAAAGGATGAAAAAGAGAAAAGAGTTAGCAGTGTTCAGAGTCACTCTCACCAAGTTTGGGCAGAAAAAGCTGTAAAGGAGGCAGCAAAAGCCACATTAACAAAAAAGACACTAATTAAATCAGGGTCATACATTTTTTTCCCTATATATTTTAATATAGAAGATATGATAGATATATATTTTTATTATTATTTGTGTAAGAAGATATAAAAAGTTTTATATTTAAGAAAAAACAGACATATAGCAATCTTAGAGTGGTGTACCCAGAGTTCTTTGGGTGTCCATAATCATAGAAAATCTAGGGCGTTTACGGTGGTGGGGCTCGAAGGCGTCATAATTTTTAAGGAGGCAGCCGGGGCTAAAATTTCAAATTTATTTTGCTTTGAATTTCTACCGGTGACTACTTTATTTCGCGTCTGAACACTGACCAAGTGTAGCTTTCAACAATAACGGTAAATCATTATAGCTTTTTAATAGCAATTAATTTAAACTAGCAAAAGCCATACTTTGTTTGGATTCGCGAAGCATTATTTAATAAGATAAATATTTGAAAGTAACAATATATATATTTTTTTATTATTCTTGCATCTTTGTTAAGCAAAAACCTTATTTTATGTTATGGCGCATTTTAATTTTAGAAATGTAAATTCAGCCAAATAACTAAGAATTTCTTCGGAATTTTTTATTTATGATATAAGACTGGTATAAATAAAAATATTTTCGAAGCAAAATTTTACAAAATATTTATATAACGAATTTAACAAATAATTTTATTTGTTTACAATTCTTTTGTTGCCACTTTACAAAAAAAAAATAATAAAATTTTTTTTAAATACGTAAGTATAGTCTGCGTAAATGATTTCACATAATAAGAATAAATTGCGTACTTGAATTCTTAACACTGAAAATATTTTTATAATTCAATGTAAATAATTGAATTTTGACAAATTTTAATTCATTAAAAATATGCTATAATTTTCATTAAAAAAAGGTATTTTAAAAATTTCATAAAAAAATCGTAACTCTATGATTTATTTTTTCTTCTGAAAATATACGTTTCATTTTTGATTTGCAAAAATGCGTCCGTAATGGAAAAACATGTAAAATAAATTAATTAAAGTAATAATTTTTTTAAGGTTATTCTGAAAAATAATAATAATAATAATAATAATAATAATGTTGTGCAAATCTACAGATCATAATTTATTTTTATGTTTAATTTCAAGTCAAAATACTGAGTAGTTTTTTTTTTTTTTTTTTTTTTTTTTTTTTTTTTTTTTTTTAAGTGTACGACAAAATGTAATTTGTGTAGCCTAGTAGAGGATTCGCTTCGCTCATCCTAATAATACGTATTTTCGGCTTGTCAAACCTAGTCATAACTAGCTCATTTTGTTCGCATTTCTTTTTACTATCGATTTGCGTAAAAAAAAATTCAATTTCGCGATCACGGGGCTTTCGATGTCACTGGTTCCCGGACTATAAGAGTTGTAGAAAAGTATACAAGTATGTTTCCATCTGTTTCCATCTATTCCATCTAAAATATATAATTTGTAATAAACATTTAAGAAAAAAGAAAAAACAGATTTTTTGTTAAATAAAATGATACTAAATTAACAGCCTCAATTCTTTACAAAATGATACGTATTTTAAAATATTATTAGATTACACTAGCCTGCAAAAGTTGGGTTATGCCATGTTTTTTAGCTTTTGATAATTGATTCTTATGTATTCTGTACCAATGAATCTGAAATTGACCTTCATTTTTAAACATCACATCAGGATTTTTCGCAAATTTCAAAGTTAAAAAGTTCAAAGTTAAAATTGAATCTCCTCCCTCATCTCATTGGACCACTCAGCTCTTTAGCTGTAAGAATCCCAGGATAAGCAAAAATACTGAATAAATTATTGAATAAAATAAAATAAAATAAAATAAAATAAAATAAAAAGATTTTTACATATGTTTTATAGTATGAGATTTTCGCTATATTTTAACTTACAAATTTACGATTTGCAAAAAAAATTCTAACGTGATGGTTAAAAATGAAGGTCATTTTCAGATTCAGTGCTAAAAACACGTAAAAATCAATTATCAAAAGTTTAAAAACACAACCATCTCCTCTACTTTATAGTATCCGATTTTTGTTATTCTTTAAATTTGACAATTCATGATTTGCGAAATATCCTTACATGATGGTTAAAAATTAAGGTAATTTTCGGATTCAGTGCTAAAAAATACGTAAAAGTTAAAAAACCAATAATCGCAGTCTTGTATTATCTAATCTAAAAGTTCTTGGCGGTAATCTATCCGAAATTTTCTGTGCTATCCTGCAAAATAAGTATAAATGGTAACTACCGGAAATCATAATAATGTTAGATTGTTATTGGATTTGCGCCTGTATGTAAAATGTAATCTCGATCGTATGTTTAAAAGTGAGTTAAAGTTCGAGTACAAATTTTGAACTGGAAAAACATACATACGATCGTTGAAGTAACATAAAAACTTATAAAAATAACATAATTTTTGTTAAAAGAAATGATAAAAGAAACAGTCTCAAATCTTGACAAAATAAAACCTATATTATTTTAGCCAATCTGAAACTTAATAAATGTTAACTTAATCGTAATACTTGTACGATTTTCTTCAAAACGCAGGTACACATGAAATAAGATCTTCGAATACTTTAAGCATTTGGTATGTGACCCCTCAAAGCCAAGCCGAACTCATTTGTTTTCAGAGCAGAAAAGTGGCATAAGTCATGCATTTTTAAAGTTTCATAACTCGCTCAAATTTAGTGTTATATGAATGGGACTTTTTTTGTCTTTCTTGTCAGTGTTATATGAAAATTTTACTAAATATAACTTATAGGACCGGGGGAGTATAAAAAATTAAATTTCGTAATTTTTTAAGAAATGTTTTTATTGACCCAAATCGCTTTTAAAACCTTTTTTTACCTGATTTAAAACATTTTTGTAATTGGAACTATATGTCTATGACTAACGGTTTAGGAATTGGCCATTGGACACCGTTGAGACCGGACACCCTGTATAGTTATACACATATGTATGTGTATATCTATATATATGTGTATATCTATATATATGTGTATATCTATATGTGTGTGTATATAAATGTATATATATACATATATATGTGTATATATAACACTGGCGCTCGGCTAACGAAAAGTACAAAAAAAAATCCCAGTTGCATGCGATTCCATCTTAGCAGGTTTGGTTATATAATAGATGCGGTACATGCTATAATGAAAACCTGTTTAAGGCGGAATTTTTCCAGTTTCTTGCGATTCCATCTTAGAAATTTTTACTGTATCTGAGCCGCCTCCGAAATTATAAGTCTGGATACGTCACTGGCTGTAGCACGTCGCATGCCGTTGGCACAGTAATTTTGATACTTCTAAGAAGGAATAAACAATCACGAATAAAGTATATCACATTAGCAAATCTTACATACATATTTAAGAGATATAAAATGATATATTCTCAGCTATATATCGTACGAAACACATTTTATGACCCATAAGAGAAGAAAAATTGAGAAAAAGACGAAAGCAAACGCAATGACTCGAGTTACATTATAAATCAGTACAAAAGTCACTTAATAGAGGAAGAATCCGCGGCTACTTTTGCCTTTTCCGACTTGCATCTTATGTAAAAACCCAAGATGTTGAGACAACATTAATCGAACGTATGTCCTTTAAGACGGACATTAGACTCACTTCCTGACATCATAAAACTCAGCATCTCCATCAAAAAGCTCGATATGATAACGATGAAACCAATGAAAGAACATTCGGACGCTGCATTGTGGCCAGCAATAAAAAAGAAATTAAGTTCTTGACGAGAATCAGGGAAAAAATAATAAAAAGAATAAAGAATAACTTGCAACAGTAGGGAACGAAAAAAAGAGTGGAGGAAGGAAAACGGTCGTTTCTCCCTCAGTTGTAGCTTCCGGGGTCCGAAACCGGAAATCGGTAGTGCTCCTTCAGCGACATCTAGATGCAAAAGAAATATTTACTGTCAGACGATTCCGAAAGAAAAAAAAGTTAAATTCTCTTTTTTCCAACTCCCGGTGCCTGAAATTGACGAATGAGCTATTTTTTCAGCTATTTTTCGGCGCCCGTGTTTTCCTTCCTTTGTAAACTCAAAATTTGATTTCTTTATAATATGATTGCATTTTTATTCCGCATCATTTCTTTTGTACACTTTTAAAAAAACATCTCTTCGACTTCTCCTCTGAATGCAAGGTTTTTATCACATCAGTATTAAGTCTTTTTTTTCTTTTCTTATTTTAAGTAATAATAGAGTTGCCTTCATTTATTTTATTTTATTTTATTTTTCTTCTAAAGTTCTTATTCTGTAATCTTCGAAATGCAAGGAAAATTATTTTTTGTCTGAAATCATCATTAATCATGCATGACAAGCATCTTTGTAATACTTTGCATTAAAAATTTCACTGTAATTTATTATTACGTTACTTGTTATATGAAAACAATTATAAAATCAGATAAATAATTTAAACTTTTTTGTTAATAGACCAGGGGGCTCTGCCCCCTACGAGCTACGCTCACCAACTCCCCGTTCCGACACCCCAGATTCTAAAAGCAGGCTAATTTCATCGGCTTTAAAAAGATTAAATTATAATTTAAAACAAAAATAGTGGCGATATCCCTGTAAATGGGTTTTCATTCATATTCCTTTGATTGGAGATTTTTAAGACGAAATCAGCGTTTGTTAAGGGATACAACGGCTGTTTTCGTCTTTGATTTAAAAAAAAATAGTTAAAGATTTGAAAATAAGCTAATGTAAAATGAATTAAGTAAACAGAGTCTTTGTTTCTCGATTTTTTAACAGCTCTATAAGAAAGTTCTTTTAAATAACACATTTGAAATGTTTTCTTTCTCTTTTTAACATTCACATGAAAATATTTTTGCTGTTAGAAAGGAAATATTATTTCCGCTGTCATAGAATTCACGATAATAGTTGAAAAGATTATCTCAAAATATGAACTAAATATCTCGCGCAAATATATTTTTTAATTTAAACTGTTTTGCCAACTGTCAGTTATTTGGCATTTTTAAATATGACGTAAATTTCCTCCATTTGGAACTTTTAACGCGTAATAATGAATATATTAATTAAAAATTTTCTTTCTCTTTTAAAAATTCATGTGTAACTATAGTTTTTATGACGTAATTTTCAATATTTTCCTGATTTTTAACACGTAATCACTTAATTCTCATTTGAAAGTTTTTGTTCTGATTATAATAGACACGCGTAAATAAATTTTCAATTTGAAGGAAATATTATTCTTTGCTCTGTTTTAAAATTGGCAACAGTTTAAAATAATACCCTTTTCTAAAATATGTAAAAAACATCTCTCGAAATGCTGAAAATTTGAATTTAAAATGGAGGTAAATCCTCAAAAAATGAGTCAAATTAAAAAAAATAAATGCAGTCTGCACACCGGGAACTTCTAATGTATTAAATGGTGTAAAAATGTTTAAATTCCTATGTATAGTTTTTGCTGTTATAATTTTTTCAAAAACCCTTTTGACCAACTTTAACATTAAATATCTCTTAAAATAATTATTCGATTTAAAAACTCTCAGCATCAGCGTATTTATCAAACATTTCTCTATAATAGCACCAATTTTCATATTTTTGTATGAAACAGTTTTCTTAATACTAACGAAGAAAGACCCCTGGTCACAAGAAATATGGATGCCGATCTAGGAGTGTACCGGGAAGATCTACGCAAATTTTTATTGGTCCATTTCCAAATCGTTACTTTTTTATATATATAGAAGGATACGAAGTTATTTAGAAACATATCAAGTTAGGTATACGCGATGCTCTCGCGAAGGGGATATTAGTTTGGTTCGATGATATTTTAATACAGAAAAACGTCGTTTTTATGTTTTCTTGGTAAAAAAAATTAAAAATGGGACAGATGGGGAAGAGCCAAGAAATGCCAGTTGTAAAGAAAAAAAAATCAATAAATTTTATTGTACATACATATTTTATTGTTAATTTGTAGGAAAACGCAAACTTAGGCTACATAAAAACAATTAAACTTCTTATATTGCATTTTATACTTGAGTATTTTTTATTTACTTATTTTTCAAAAACACTGTAAATGCAACGCCATTATGTCTAAACTTAATTATTTTGATTTTAAATCATATGAAACTCAAACTAAATTCGGAAAAGTTTTACACATACTCTTATTTCATAAACCTTCTGAAGAACAACTTTAAAACTTTATTAAAACACTTTTTGAGCTAGACTTCTGAAACAAGTACTTACATCTGAAATCTCTTCCTTTTCTTTACTTAAATGAATTCAATAACAACGCAAACTTCCTCGAGATTATACGAGCCATATATTCTCCGAATAAAAAGAGTTGAGTTGACATTAACTGGAACATTACCGTTTCAAACGGCCATTCAAACTCATAATCGTCCGCATTTTCCATTACACAATTACTATCTACCATTCTTTTCCCCACCTGGTGGAAAATTTAAGAAATACTAAAGGAAATAAGAACGCCCCTTTTATCTTTATACAAACATGGTGTTAGAATCTCCTTTCTTTTGCATCTTTCTCCCAGTTTTATTTAGCAGTAAAAATCTGAATTATATGTCTTTCTTCACGAAATTACTGCTCTATAGAATATATATTCGGAACAGCAAGTAGATTAAAAGTGATTTAGAGCTCCCTTTTTACAATGATACGAAAGAATAGGTGTTTTTATTTCTTTTAAAATGATTATTTAGGCTTTTAGCACTTAATTGTAATTGTTTCTTATTTTACTTACATGGATAAGAAGAAAAACATCGAAATTTGCTTTAAAAAAATTAATACAAATTTTACATTTTACATTCAAAGTTTTTGAAAATATACTTATTATAAAGAGTTTATACTTCTGCAAATAGTATATGACGAGCACGTTGATAAACAAATTGAGACATATAGATAGATAGATAGAATTACAGTAGATATCTTTCTAACGCAATTCTATGTAATGCATATATATATAGCATATAATGCATATATATATATATATATACAGGGTGTCCAGCGAGTAAGACCCTGATTTCAAAATTAAATATCTCAAAAACAAAGATCAATAGAATTATGCGGTAAACGGTTTGTTTATTAGCTAAGCTGTAAAAATGTTATACAGAAGTTTCAAAATTTAGTTGCAAAAACCGTTAACAGATGGCGCTGTAATCATAATACTTGTAAACTGTGCTTCGAATCCAGAGCACTAGCTTCTCATTCTTAGATGGCTCCCTACGGAAGAACGAACATTGGGAAAGCCCACTTTTTCATTGGAGTGATGTGCAGAAGTGGAGATTTCTGGTCACAGAATTATTGCATCAACTTTAATTTTAGAAAATTTCAATTAATAGAATTTTCAATAAAAAGTTTAGAAATCATTACATAAGAACTTATTAAAATATTTTATTAAATTCAATTTTTAATGCCATATAATTATTTAAATCAAAATGCATATATTTAGAAAAATAATTTTGTACTTTTTATTTATTTTTTATATTTTTAAATCACGGCATAATATTTTGGTATTATTGTTTATACCTGAATTATTATAAATAAAAAAGTAATTTTGCACTTTTCATTTATTTTTAAATCACAGCACAGTTTTAGAGACAGAAATTATGCATTAAATTATTTATTTTTTAAAAGGAATTGATGATAAGCCATATCATCAACGTCAAAGGAAAAGTTATTTTGGATGCTGCATTCCTTTCCAACACTTCCGATCCTGTCGCTAGAAGCTGCACCATATTTCTGTGCTCAATGATAAAAAAAAATGAAAACGAGTTTTTAAAATTATTTTTTTAACTTAATTAAGTTTTTTAAAATAGAAACTTTGTATTTTTTCATTCAAACTATTCTCTACAATTTAAAAAAATGATTTATGAATCATTTTTATAAATGCTCAATGATTTTTAAAAAGGGGGTTTCTTTTAGCTTAATTAAATTTTAAAACCAGAAACTTTGGATTTTTTATTCAAACTTTTTTCACAGTTTAAATAAATATTAAAAATTAAAAATTTCCATTTTTTTCAAATCCTCCTCTATTTGGATTCGATTCCACGATCTACCAATTAGGAGAGAAAAGACATACCACAGAGGTACTGGTATCCGGACCGAAGTAGCTTATAACAAAATTTGAAACAAATCTCAATTCTGTCAACACATGGTTCCGCTTCTGCACATTACCCAAATAAAATATTTTAATAAGTTCTTAAATAATGATTGCTAAACTTTTTATTGAAAATTCTATTAATTGAAATTCTCTAAAATTGAAGCTAATGCAATAATTCTGTGACGAGATGTCTCCACTTCTACACATCACCCCAACGAAAAAGTGGTCTTTTCCAATTTCTTTCTTCCATAGGAAGCCATCTAGGAATGAGACGCTAGTGGTCTGGACTTCAAAACACAATTTATAGGTATTGCGATTACAGCGCCATCTGTTAGCGGTTTTTGCAACTAATTTTTTTAACTTCTGTATAACATTTTTACAGCTTAGCTAATAAACAAATCGTTTACCGCATAATTCTATTGATTTTTGTTTTTGAGATATTTAATTTTGAAATCAGGGTCTTATTCGCTGGACACCCTGTATATGTTATGCATATACTATATATATAGCGCACAACTTTGCGCATGTAAACAATGAATTTTGAAGTTCAGGAGCAGAAGCACCTGCAACTCACATTGTAGAAATATACCTAGCTTCTAAGAGGACTAAGTTTCAGACATTATTTCAGCTTTATCTCCTTAATTTAGAGCTTTTTTAATTAAAAAATTGCTATTCTTAAATTTTTAAAAAAATTGAAAATAAGTAATGAAATAATTTGGTCTATGCATATTTGAATCAACTTTATAAGGTAATTTAACAATGTGCGAAATGAAATAACAATATTATGCAAAAAATTATAATCTGCACTTATTCTGGTCCCAAGAAATGCCATGTAAAGATCTTCTAATGCGTATCGATTTCTTTCCGACATATTTGGCCATAGTACTTAAAGGTAAGTTTGATAATGTGTGAAATGTGATCTACATAACAGAAACTTCAGTAATGCGCGCATTATAAAAATCTTCTACGATGTATAGAAAGCTAGATTGATGTTGCATAAATTAATGGATTTATATATGCATAAGAAGGTAACTTCAACCATTCCAACAGATTCTGAACATAATCGTAAAAAATAACAACATAAAGAAAAGTGCATTAAATTAACCTACTGTATATTTTTATTAAATACAATAAAACATTAAGAACAAAAAAATAAAATAACTTTAAACTTACCGGGTGTACCAAAAAGGACTGACTGATTTTAAAATTCAATAACTTGCAAACGGTGACAGATATTAAAAAAATTCTTGCAGGAGGGTTATGCATAAGGTCAAAAGTTTTATTACAGTGATTTTCAATTTTAGTTCGATTTACAAACAATAGATGGCGCTGTAAGCATTAGTCGCTAAATACAGGCTCGATTTTTGGTCTTTTATCTTGTTCCATGCAGAAAAAGGAGATGGAAATGTATTATCCGGGCCACAAAGTGCCAAAAATCGAGCCTGAATTGAGCGACTATTGCTTACAGCGCCATCTATTGTTTGTAAATCGAACTAAAATTGAAAATCACTGTAATAAAACTTTTGACCTTATGCATAACCCTCCTGCAAGAATTTTTTTAATATCTGTCACCGTTTGCAAGTTATTGAATTTTAAAATCAGTCAGTCCTTTTTGGGACACCCGGTAGCTATATTCTCAAATCTAAATATTATCATTTTTTTTCTAACGAAAATAGCAGCGAAAAATCACCGAGTTGCATAATTAATCGCCTAATTCTGTGGAAATCTTTAACCTGTTGTAAAAATTGTGAATAGATTATAGATTATTGTGCTCTATATCAAGAATATGTTCAAATTCTATAGCCATTCGATCCATTTTCACGGAGATAATAATTTATAGGAATTTTTGGTGTGTCTGTAATATACTATTCAGGAAAGGCGAACCTGTTGCACGCGAAATAATAATTTTGGCACGGTATTGCTTGTGGATGTAAATCAATATACAGAGACATGCACACAGGCCCTGACTATCGCACAGGCACCCGGGGCATGTGCCCTCGGCACGAAATTTCTGAGGGGTACAAAATTTTTCATACTTTCATCTAAATTTCCATTAAAAAAATCATAATTGTGAAAAAAAAATGTGATGTTTGAGATATTAATCCGATGAAATGACAAAAATATATCTCCATATATGCTTAAAAACACATTTCAATAAATAATGGAAAAAATATTTTATTTTTATTTCTGAAACCGTATTTCAATTTTCCGGGAAACTTAATTTTTTGAGTTGACACTTTTCGAATGAGTATGTAATATGTGAAAAAAAACTAGTATCAGTAAATCAATCAATCTAAGGGGGCACGAAAAATTGAAAATGCCCTGGGCACAGAAACTTGCTAGTCGGGTCCTGCACGCACAAAATACACGAACATAGATTATCTGATCTTGTCTAAATAAAAAGCAGTTGTAAAATAAATCCAGTTCAGTTTGCATTCCGTTAAATTATGAACTTAATATGTATCAATTATTTTTCATCCAAAATGCACCACCACAATTAGTCACATATATTTTTAATGAATAACATCTAAAATATAATTGTTTTTATAATTATTACAGTATAACTTAATCTATGTCACTTTTAAATATACGCGGGTGGTTCAATAATTATTGTCCCTAATGTATATAAAATATTTATACTGCGATGGTTGATATGGAATATCGAAGCCTAATCTCTTAAATGCCTATATGCTCAGTTTCAGAACCGTAGCTACTATATTAACATAGTTTTGGAGGGAGGGGGGAAGTTTTAAAGACCTATTTTGGGGGGAGTTTTTAAGAAGGAGGTGTGAGGGTGAAATGCTGGTTCGGAGCTTAGGCTACATTTGGACAGTGGAGAGATGTGGCTACATCACTATGATCCCTAGTCCACACGACAGTAGTTACGTCTCATCCACTGCCACAAATATGGCCCCATAAGCTAAAAATCAGCCTTTCACCCCAACCCCCCCCCCCCCTTTCACTCCTCCCTCCAAAACTATGTGAATATAGCACATATTTCTGAAAGTGAGCATATAGGCATCTAAGACATTAGGCTTCGATATTCCACAACAACCATCGCAGTACAAATATTTTATATACAGTAGGGACAATAATTATGGAACCACTCTCGTATAATACTTTTTAATCTTAATAAGTAATTTTTATTCACGATTTTTCAATCCACTAATTTTTTTTATTAGTTGGCACGTCAAAGCCATGTAAAATATTTTTCAAAAAAATTGACACGCAGCTATAAAAAGGTTCGCCAACCTTGTACTATATATATATATATAACTGTTTTCTATGATATAACTATATTTTTAATTAAATTTCTTTTTTTAAATGCTTACTTTAATTTTTATTTAATAACTTATGTAATTTATTTATAATTTATTAATTATTTATTTAATTTATCATATTTGCTTTTTAATTATAGTTTTATTATTTATTATTATTGTTATGATTATTATTTAAAATTTATTATTATTTAATCTAATATATAAAAATGAAAATTTGTCTGTCTGTAATGCTATACAAATCCACAGTTTGGAAGCCAGAATTGTGAAATGTTACGTACTTGTGTACTAAAACACGGCCGAGGCAACTAAAGCAATCCGTAATCGAAATAATTTATAGTTAACTTTTAATTAATAAAAAAACCACCAATTTAACAGCAATTTCCAATTAAATTGAAACATTTTTCGTTATAGCTGTTGCCAGCAATTAAAAATCCACAATAAAATTCTTACCACAACAATTACTTTTCTATTGCAAGATATCAACGCGAAAAAATGAAATAAATGGTTTGACGAATTTAATAAAAGGGAATATTTATTTCATCATAACTTTTCTACTGCAAGATTTTCACGTGAAAAAATTAAAATAAAATAAATAGTTTAACTAATTAAAAACAAAAGTGAATGTTACGTCATAGTTTTTCTGTTTTATAATTTCCATGTGAAAAATTATAATTATTTAATTAATTTAACGAATTTTAAAAAAATGGAATATTACGTCATATTTGAAATATAAAGGACGTGATGAATATATAACGTAATATAAGTGTGAAAAAATATACTGAAGCATGATAAAAACTCGATTGTGGAATTATTTGCGTATTTTAACATTATTGCTCCAATGGTGAAGGGAAATAAGTTCATTTATAGCTGTATTTGCGTCTGTTATATAAATATTTATACATTTTTATATTGGGTTTTCATTTGATTCATGTGTACAACACTTCCACTGTTTATTTATATTTCTTTATGTTGTATGTTAAATTTTGAAATTGATTTTTCAAAACAAACATTCTTAAAATTCCGGGCAACGCCGGGTACTTTAGCTAGTAATTTATATTTTTATATTTATTTAGTTTTAATAATTTATTTTTATTTAATAATTTAATAAAATTTTTTGAATTAAATTGAATTTTTAATTGTTATTTAATTATTGTCGTTTAAATTTTATTTATATTTATTGCATTTTTTTGGTATTTAATTTAATTTTAAAAATAATTTAATTAATTAATTTTTTTATTTGTTTTTATGATATAACTATTTTCTTTCTTTGTGCGACGATATAACTATTTTTTATGTAAAATATTTCTACAACATATCAGAATTTTGCAAAGCTATAGGGGCGCCATTTTCAAACTTTCTTGGTGGGTGCAAAGTTTTCTTTGAGGGTGGGGGAAGCGAAAATTTCTTTTGATCTTGTTGTGCACCGCTGAGAAGCAATTGGTGCAATTGGTTTTGTTATCACATATAATTTTAAAATTAGACACTGATTAACAATAGATGTGTCTCACTTTGACAATGTTGCAGTAATAAGGCTTTAGCAATTTTTATTGATAATTACTAATTCCTGGCCTTAAAATGTCTATTTAACGCTAATATTTCTATTTTAACCCTTTATGTCCCAAATTATAAATCAGAAATTTGCTCCTCTTCAATAATGATTTTCATTAAGGTCTAAAGATATCCAAAACAACTTATATAAAAATTAATAAGAAAAACAATTTATCAAATTACAACGACTATTTGGAAAATGATTTTTTCGAAGACTAAAATTTAAGACATAAAAAATCACACGGAGTGGATCATACATTACGTACGCCATGAATTAAGCATTAATAGTGTTATTACGCGTAAAAATTCCAAGCGACAACAATCGCCTGCGACTCGTACGTATTATCCACCTGAAACATACGTATTATCCAAGCATTTCATTGGCTGTTCGGGAAAAGGCTTTTCTATCGACAAATTTCCAAGAAATCTGACGGCCAATTTTAAATGAAATTTATTTCTTAAACTTCTAAACATCCCACACTATTACTTTTTATATCGTCGTATAGAGAAAAAAATGTACTTTTAAATGCAATTTGTTTGAGAGCTGTATCCCAATTTGTTTCTGAGTTATTAATTTTTTTTTTTGTAGTTTTTATTACTTTTTTGTCATAGTGGCAACACTCTGTTGTCCATCTCTGTTGGAAGTAAAGGGAAATACAGGTTACTGTATCGATCAATCAGAAAACGAATAAAATGCGGATTAAACCAATAAAAACCTTCAGATATGCTTTTGATTTCCCATCCTGACGAGAACAATAACCCTTTTTCCAAATGGTAAATAACAATTTGATTTTTAAATAGATCTTTAAATGAAACTGAGTTAATAAATCGGAGTTTTGTTTGTAAAATATTGACAAAAATAATTAGGTTAATTAACAAAAAATACTGTTATGGAATTCACACAATTCTTAGAAGAACAATGTAAATAAATGTATTGTGGTCCTATCTGTAACTGTAACTGAGAAGTGTTTTGTTGTTGCAAATTTTTTGTGAAAATTTTTTTAATTGAAGAAAAGCTAAATCCATGTAAATGGTTGTATGAAAAGTACCATGTACAGTAGAGCGCCGATTATCCGAACAAGTCGGGACCGACCCAAGTTCGGATAAGCAAAAGTTCGGATAAATGGACAAACAATTTAAGGGATGTTTCTGACTATACTAAAACCTTCACGCGTTATCTAAACTTGGGGCTGGCAGCACCAGTTAGTGCTGGTATGTTTAAAAAATGTTTTTTGTTTTAATTTTTTTTGTTATTGTTGTTGTTGTTTACATTTTTACTATTAATTTTTTATTTCTCTTTTTATCATTTTCTGGAGTACAGAGATTATAATTTAAGGAAAAAAGCTTTTGATTGTTGCTTGGTTTGACAAAGACATTTTTTTCAATGCTGCCATATCTCGAATTCTTCTTAAATACGTCAGTTGAATAGGATCAGCGTTGTTTTGCCGTTTGAGTCATTTCATACTTGTTTCCAAACATTCAAAAGCTTCGTTATGTGACGGACCTGGGTTATTTTCAGAGCATACATTTTCATTTTCTTTAATTTCTTTTTCATCGTGAATCTCATCCACAATCTCACCATCATTTAAAATCTCATATCCAGGGTCATGTACTTCACTATTTAACCACTCGTTAATTTCATTTTGTTCATAGTTTAGCATTCTTCTTTTCTCCTTTATTGTTTTTACATTCCTTATTTTCTGATCAACTACCAGTTTTTTCTTTATTTAAAATTTTATTCCAAGCCAATGGATAATTAGGAGTTCGGTTAAAAAAAAATTGGGGAGAAATAGACTGTTCGGATAATTGGAAGTTCGGTTATATTTTTTTTCTTTAGAGTAATAGGCTGTTCGGTTAATTGGAGTTCGGATAATCGGCGCTCTACTGTACTTTATTAGTAGACGAATTAAATATATTATATAATGCATTTTCTTTGATGGGACTTAAAATAACCGTCGGAGCATAAAGGGTTAATCAAAGTTGGCAAATTATTTTAGCTTTGGGGAATTACTCAATAAAAAAATAGGTCTGACCTGGGATAAAATATCAAACCTATACACTCTGAAATATCTAATTCCCTGAAGTAGAGGGGGTGTATCTAAAGAAAAGGAGTAAATCATAACACTTCTGCAGCGTAAAATAAATTTATTATTTTTTTTCTCATAAAGATGCTAATTTACAACATTTAAAAACGTAGAATAACTAATTGTCTGTTTACTTTAATCGCAAAGGAGTATCTAATTCATAACATTAATATGCAAAGTCTAGGGAGTTTATCTCAATAAAAGCACTAGATCATAGCACTTTTGAAGCGTAAAATAACATGATTATTTTATTGTTATTATTATTATTAATCCCATAAAGATGGCTAATTTACAACATTTAAAAACGTAGAATAACTAATTATCTTTTACTTTAATAGCAAAGAAGTGTCTAATTCATCACTTTAAAATGTAAAACATACAGAGTTTATCTCAATAGAAGGGCTAGATCATAGCACTTTTGTAGCGTAAAATAACTTTATAATTATTTTTTCTTCAACTTTATAAAGATAGCTAATTTACAACATTTAAAAACGTTGAATAACTAGTTATTATCTTTTTACTTTAATCACAAAGGAGTGTCTAATTCATCACTTTAAAACGTAAAACCTAGGGAGTTTATCTCAATAAAAGGACTAGATCATAGCACTTTCGAAGCGTAAAATAACTTTATTATTATTATTTTTTTTTTTTATCTCATAAAGATGGCTAGTTTGCAACCTTTAAAAAAGTAAAATAACTAGTTATTGTCTTTTCCTTTAATCGCAAAGAAGTGTCTAATTCATTACTTTAAACTGTAAAACCTAGAGAGTTTATCTCAATAAAAGGACTAGATCATAGCACTTTTGAAGCGTAAAATAACTTTATTATTTTTTTTTATCTCATAAATATGGCTAATGTTCAACATTTGAAAACGTAGAATAACTAGTTATTATCTTTTTACTTTGATCGCAAAAGGATGTCTCATTCATCACTTTAAATTGTATTCACAGAACTTTAAAAACGTAAAATCTAGGGTTTTTATCTTTTTAAAAAAATGGTTAATTCATAGCAACTTGAAACGTAAAATTTGTTTTCTTTTTTTTTTCTTTTCTTTTTTTATCTCAAAAAGATCTGCAATTTATTGCAATTCACTGCATGACAAAAAAATGAAACTGAGAATAACCAGTTTGTTCTCTTATTTCAAAAATATGACTAATTCACAATACTTTAAGGAAATAATATGTTTTCTTTCTCAAAAATATTAAAAATTAAAGCATTTTAAAACTTTAACTAAAAAGATTTTTTTAATTATTACTAGGGGGCTCTGCCCCCTACGAGCTACGCTCGCCAACCCCCGTTCAGGCACACCAAAATCCAAAAAGCACGCTAATTGCACGCATTTGATCGGCTTTAAAAATATTGAATTAAAATTAAAAAAAAAAAAACAGTAGCGATCTCTCTGTAAACGGGTTTCCATTCGTTTTTCTTGGATTGGGGATTTTTAAGACCAAATCTGTTGCTGTTAAGAGATACAATGGCTGTTTTCGTATTTAATTAAACACATTAGTTATTTGAAAATAAGCTAATGTAAAATGAATTAAGTAAACAGTGTCATTGTCTCCCGGTATTTTTTAGCAGCGCTATAAGATAGTTCTTTTAAATAATTCATTTTAAATGTATCGTTTCAAATCTGACGTAATTTACACCAAACTTTTATTTCTCTTATTAATATTCACGTAAAAATACTTTTGTTAGAAGGAAATATTATTTGCGCTGTCTTCGAATTCACGATAATAGTTGAAAAGATTATCTCAAAATATCTCGCGCAAATATATTTTTCAATTAAAATTGTTTTACCATATTTTTTGGGCATTTTAAATATGACGTAAAATTCAAGTGTAAATATGGTTCTTATGACGTAATTTTCCTGCTTTTAACATGTAATCATTTAATTCTAATTTTAAAGTTTTTTTTTTCTGTTTATAATAGTCACGTGTAAATAAATTTTTAATTTGAAGAAATATTTGATATGATAATTTGTTTCGCTATTTATACAATTGGCAACAGCTTAAATTAATGACATTTTCTAAAATTTGTAAAAAACATCTCTCGAAATGCTGAAAATTTGAATTAAAAATAGAAATAAAACCTCAAAAAATGCGTCAAATAAGAAAAATAAATGCAATCTGCGCATTGGGAATTTATAACGTATAAAATGATCTAAAAATGATTAAATTCTCATGCATAGTTTTTGCTCAAATAAAACTTTTTTAATGGAACGACTTTGTCCAACTTTAGCATTAAATATCTCTTAAAATAATTCTTCGATTTGAAAACTGTCTGCATCAGCGTGTTTATCAAACAGTTTTCTATAATACCACCGATTTTCATATTTTTGTATGCAACAGTTTTCTTAATATTAACGATGAAAGGCCATGCTTAAGCATTCAAATTGGATGCGGATCAACCCGGAATATCTACGCAGATGTTCATTGGTCCATTTCCAAACCAAAACTTTTTTTTATATATAGAAGGATTCTCAAAAACATGAGCAATTAATAGCATTTCAAAACGTAGAATAACTTGGATTCTTTATTATTGTTATTATTATTATTATTATTATAAAAAATATTACTATTTCGTAGCACTAGTTTTACCCCTCTAAAAGGTAATTCATAGCACTTCAAAATTTAAAATAACTATAGTATTCTATGCTAATAAAAGAAAGATGTTTGTCTGTCTGTTTGTGTGTGTGCGTGTTTGTACTATATGTTGGCGAAGGCTATGGAAATCCACCGCACGTAAAAGTCTGAAAAATTGAAGGAGAATAGACGAAGGCAGATACAAATGCGCATGAGGCTCAGATTTTTCATTTCTTGTTTTATATAATTATCCGGGATATTGATTTAGAAACATGATGAACATTGAAAATGGTACGCTGTCACAGTTGCCGGGTCCAAACAGTATTTCCTAGATTCTCCACGCAGAAGAAAGCGAAGAACGGAAAAAAGTTTCAGTTTTTCATAATTGAAACTTGCGCTTTCCACATCAAAATACGAAAAAAAATTTTCTTTTTCTTGGGTTTTTTTCTCGGTATTAAAAGCTTTACTTTCTTTATAAATTATTAATGTTTGCCGTTTCTAAACACATACTGTTTTTTTTCCTAATGTCAATTTCATATTTCTTTCTCTTCCGTGTATTTAAAAGCCCACATCCGCTTTTCTGATCAAAATTTAAATATATATATATGTAACACTTATTCATGGTACCCTTTCCTTTCTAACCTTGGTACCTTTGGATTTTTTTTTTCATAAAAATATATTAATATTTGCTTTTTTCAAAAACTTATTTCCTGAATGCCGTGCCAATTTCATATTTTTCGGGGTTTTTTTCTGATATTAAAAATTTCACACCTGCTTTCCAAATCAAAATACTAAAAAACATAAAATACCTATTTATTCAAGGTACCTTTACCTTTCTTTTCGCAAATGATGCATAATCGACATTACTTTTAAGGGAAATTAGTTAGCTTTGGTACAGTAAAAATTGAAACATGTGCTAAAACAGTGACAATTTTTTCTACTAATTCACAGCTACTATCTTACTAATAAACAAATACCTGCTAATAAACAGGGTTGTAGTGGGGGGTATACGGCTGTATACGCCGTATACTTTCTAAGTATTTTAAGACGCTATGTATACCTTCTGCTTCTCAAGTAAAACTATAGCTTATACTCACTAGCATGTATTCTCGGCTTATAGCGTACAACCTGCATTTTTGTATGATTACAACACTGCCAATAAATAAACTATCCTACTAATAAATAAAAGTCAACAATCTTAACATGAATTTTTAATGATGCAAATAATAAATTTAACCATTAAATGCCTGATTTTTCAAAAATCATTGTAATAATGTTTTTCAGCTTTCATTTTTTAAATAAATCATGGGAAAAATACTTAAAAAAATCATATTTTGTTTTAAGTATAGTTTACGGCTAAAACACAGTTTGTTACTAATCGGCAATACTGGTGTTTAATTGAAAAAATAATTTACCTTGATAAAATTCTATAATATTAAACGCACAAGAATTTTAGGAACTATAATAAGAAATAAATTTTACTTGCTCACTGCAGGTCAGAATAGGGTATTTCGCAAGCTTCCAAACAAAACAAAAAGAACAAGTAGCAACAATTGAAAAAATAAATCTATCTTTATTCTTAAACAGCACAAGTGTTGCCATCTACATGTTGAAAATTGATTTAACAATATCTTCAGAATGCATTTTATTGGCAACATTAGGCATTATAGCTTCAATATTATTCTAATAGTATTTTAGAGCCTAAATTGGGTATGTTGCCGAAAAGCAACACCAGGCATTTAAGGGTTAAAGCAACTTTAAATGTCTCTTTTTTTAATCATCCTGTCGAACTCTGAATTCTAGGCGTGAATAATTTTCATTGAGAAAACTTCGACGTTTTATTATATTTAGAACAAAAGTATGTAATTTGGAGAATGTGAACTTTTGAAGTTTTCAATGAACCTATATTGTAAATATGATTTCTTACTTATAAGGAATTTAATAATATTTAAAATTAACTTTTTTTTTCTAAATGTAGAATAAAATTTTATTTATCTTTTAAACCGGAAATCAATACAACAAGCACATCGTGTGACAGAGCATTTTTTTCCATATTTTGTTAAACAGTGGAGAGACAGCTCTGTGGAGAGAAAACCATAATACGCGAGAAATATTTAAATAGTTTACAAATTATGAAATATCGGGACTTTTGCTGTCCAGCACAATGGTACCTCTTGTAACCCCTGAAAATCGTGACGCCTCGCGTGATAAATTCACGGGACACCTGGCAACACTAGGGTGCCTCTATATGAGAGTAGCGAGATGCGCACATGGCCTGTGCTCAGATTTTGCTCAAACAGAAGATTTTGTCAAAACTATGGTAAACCTACATTCAAGAACTTGGCGACTGGATGCACAGAGTTCTAAGTAATAATATTGATGCAATATGCCCTAAACACGGTTTGCAATATGAAGGCAATTATCGCTCATATTTAAATGCTCTCATTCGGCCCAGCTGCACACTGACTCTGTGGAACCGCAAGTATTTGGACTTAATGGAGGATATTCGATCTACGTTATGATCACGTGGTCAAGGTAAAAACTTCTAGCGTAAAGAAGGAAAGTCTACGTCGACGTAATGAAAAACCCTCGGCAGCCAGTGAAACAGTTCACGCGGAAAGCAATAGTAGCCTCCCTTCTTATCAGTTAGAAGTTCTTTGGGTAAATTACCGGTATCACGTGATTTTTTTCAGCCTCGAACCCAGATTTGGAATAAAGTCCATTTCGACCGGATTTAACCCGTTTCAGGGTTGTATTTTTAACATCATGTTAAATCAAAACACTTCATCACCATATACCGGGTGTCCTAAAAAGGACTGACTGATTTTAAAATTCAATAACTTGCAAACGGTGACAGATATTTAAAAAATTCTTGCAGGAGGGTTATGCATAAGGTCAAAAGTTTTTTTACAGTGATTTTCGATTTTAGTTCGAATTACAAAAAATAGATGGCGCTGTAAGCAATAGGCGCTAAATACAGGCTTGATTATTTCGCTTTTCTCTTCTTCCATGCAGAAAAAGGAGTTAAAAATATATTGAGTTGGTCCCGAAGTACCAAAAAACGAGCCTGAATTTAGCGTCTACTGATCGCAGCGCCATCTATTGTTTGTAATTCGAACTAAAATCGAAAATCACTGTAAAAAAAACTTTTGACCTCATACATAACCCTCCTGCAAGAATTTTTTAAATATGTGTCACCGTTTGCAAGTTATTGAATTTTAAAATCATTCAGTCCTTTTTAGGACACACGGTATCTCTTACTTCCGTGGATCGGATGATTGGACGAGTGAAACAAATTAAAAACATTAGTTTGGCGGCAATAGCAAGTTCGCCAAGGTGCTTAGTGATTGGTTTTTGTCCAAATTCGTCTCAACCAATCAAATTTTATATCCCATATGTCGCGCCAGTCTCATAGCACCCTAGGCAACAGTAATCAGAACATTCTATAAATGCTTCACAATCATAATATTTTATCTACTCGCAGTAAGTCGATGTCAAGACAATTCACTTAATCTTCTCTTTCGGCATCAGTTGTTTCTCTTTTAGCCACCAAATACCTTCATTAACTACAATAGAGCCCAAAGTGAAGTGAATTAGTTCCGTTCGTGGCATCAGAAAGAGCGTTTTAATTTCGAGAAGAGGTTTTCTCCGGAATGAATTCGGTGTTTGTATTCCGAATCATTTCTTCCGTAGAACGGTTTGAAACTGATTCATGGAAAATCGTTTTGCGCTATCTCTTGTTTATTTTGATTCTTTTGAAACTTTCAATGAATTGTTTTAACTCCAGTAAAGCAGATTCTTTTTATTATACTATTTCCTATATGTAGTTTTCTAAAACATTTATTTTAAGGAGACCAGAATAGTTTTGAAATGGTGAAAAAAATGTAATTTTCGTGGTTGTTGTTATTATTATTATTATTATTATTATTATTATTATTATTATTGAAGCTTTAAGAATGCCGTACATTTGGCCCGACGGAAAAATTCCGAAAGTTATGGCCATACAAGCCTCGCAGGCTAACGATACTTTCGAAGGCAAAACTTTAAACTCAATTATCTCAAAAACACAGGTTTTCAGCGGTTTTGCCAATATAACTTTTGATCAAATTAAAGAATTTGCATGTTTCTCCTTCTTTTCAATAAAGGAAATTAAATTCCCTACAATTTATACTATCTGAAATGTAAACAAATTATCATTTAATTTAATTTTTTTTTTTTAACAAATTATTACGTTTATTATTTTCAAATTTATCGATGTTCGGTATAGTTTTCTTTCATTGCAATTATTCCGGAAGGCGAATGTAAATGTTTCCATGCAGCGGGTCTTGATTGGTCAGTTTGAGTTCAAAACGAAGAATTTCTTTTAAGGGGGCTGGTCACTCAGCTTCCGATTTCCTCTCACTAATGTAAAGTCTATGGGTATTGGATGCATTCCTATATTTAAAATATCTCTTCGGGAAATTAATATTTTTAACTTCTGTTTTTTATGTACACTTCCTAAAAGATGTCTCTTTTTTTTTAAGTTCTCAAAATATTTCTAAAGTATAAGCTTAATTTTATAGGAAGTGTTAAAATCTTACTCACAGTTCGTCCACTTTTAACATATAAAATATTAAATTAAGCATAGATTTTAGAAATATTTTGAAAACTAAGAAAAAAAGAGGCATCCTTTAAGAAGAGTACACAGAAAAAAAGATGTTAAAAGTATGAATTTCCCGAGAAGATATTTTAAATATACGAATGCATCAAAAATCCATAGACTTAACATTACGGAGGAGAATTCCGAAGCTGAGTGACGACATAAGGTCCAACCGGACCTTAAGACCCTTAAGATCCATAAGGTCCAACCGGATCCTTGTTGAGTGACCTTTTCAAAGGATTTGATAATTTTAGAATGGGATTCATTGAGATGCTCTTCGATATAATTTATGGTAAATTCAGAATGCGTATCGGGAATAAAAATATCTTGTGATTATTTCTTCTTCGCCATCTATCGAAGTCTTCGTGAGATTCGCTTTGAGGAGTATATGCTACTTGAGGGATTTACTTTCTTCGGTGTGGCTTCTTAGTTCTTCATGAGGGAATAATGTCGACTATTGAAAAAGAAGAGAGTTGTAGCTACAGTAGAACCTCTTTCATCCGAAACTCTTGGGTAACCGAAATCCATTTTTAAAGCTTTTTTTTGTATCACATTCCTTGCATGCAAAATCCATTTTGAAAGCTTAAAAAAAAAAAAAAAAAAAAAAAAAAAAAAAAAAAAAAAAACTATCATATTTCTTGTGTAAAAGCGGTTCTTTCTGAACCGCGAGTACATATATTTCCGATCCCCTTTCTTAGAATTCCTTTGAATTTATCTTGAGCTCCCGTAAGCTGCGGCGTGGAACGAAGAAAACGAACAAATTATCTGAAGCTTTTGAATGTTTTGCAAAAGGTTTGGCTTGGCTAAAGCAGCAGAAAGACTGTGATACTGGTAAACTAATAATATTTAAAAAATTCGTGATAGAGCTTCAAAGCAAAGACAATCCAAACTGCAACAAACAAAACATTGTTTTAAACCCTTGTGAAACATGTAAAATGTACTTAATTTCATAATAAAAATCTGGTAATTTATTCTTGTTTCTATTTTGCTACTGCTTTATTTTTATTAAGCACTTGTTAATATAATAAGAAATAGCGCATATATTTCTCCTTAATCTTAAAATGGAAGCATTCTCGATTACCCGAAAATTTCGATTTTCCGAAAGAGGGTCGGTCCCAATTACTGCGGATAATCGAGGTTTTACTGTACTTAAGTTCCAACACACTTCCAAGAAAAAAGACAAATGCTCTCAACGTTTTCCTCACTATTCATACCGAACCAGAAGAAGGGAGCCAATTCGAACACCTAATTTTTACATCGTATTTGGCTTTTTCTTTTCTTTTTTTTTTTCTGCAAATTTTACCTTTGGACACCAAACAAGAAGTTATTCGGTCAAATAGTTTAGGAATTGACAAGGAATAAATTTTAAAGTTTGGCCTAATGTAATTAATTCATATGATCGTTTAAAACTGATTGCAATAAGAGTACCTTTTCAAGCCTAGCTCAAAAACCACTGGTCGGAATGCGCTGTAATTTTGAATTCGCCTATTTGAAGTTTTTACAGTTTACAATTTATATTTCTAATAAATTAAAAAAGAATGTATTTTTGAAATAAATTCTCGAAAAAAAAATGAATTGTAACCTATCCCTTTTTCAAAAATTACTCTCTAGAAGCTTTAATAATGCAAATCCAAACTATCACCTTCTTCTGCCTAAATAGAAAAAAAAAAAATTACAATTTTTTTTTATTTATGCTTAAAAAAACTATTGCAATCTATTTTGCAGTGATTACAGATGAATTTAACATTAGGCGTTAAAAACTTTAAATCTTTGTAATTCCTAAACTACTTGACGACCCGTTTGGTATCCTAATTTAAAATTTACCGAAAACGCATGATGTCAAAATTAAGCGCTAGTATCGAAAAGTTAAGAGTTTGGTATAATTTGAGTATGAAGACAAACCCCTAAGCTTTTTTTTTAAATATAAATTAGAGATAGATACAATTTCCAATCGAATGGTTATTTCCGAAGGTTTTTCTCTTTTTTCTGAGAGAGTAGGGAAATTAAAATGCATGGGGAATTCTATTTTTTGGGTGTAGGGTCGGCGGGTAGCGATTGTACCCACATAAGAAGTATTTATCTATGTATGAATAAATATAAAGAAAGAAAGAATATATGTAAATACAGAGATAATATATTAGGCATAAAGTACTATAGACCAGTGGTAGGGGACGAAAAAAAGGACGAATTCAGAATTAATTAGGGGAAAGCTGAAAATTGTTTTAATCCATTTAGTTTAGGTCTAGAATGAATATGCTATGTTTTCCCCCTCGTACTAGGTGAGCGTTAGGAAATATGTATAAATTTATAGTAAAAAAACATTTATTTTGCATATTATAACAATATTTCAAAGCAGCTAACTCTGTCAAAAACATTGTCAATGCAAATGTTGTAGAGCTTAAAATTCTGAGTAAAATGAGTACCTACACTTAATATTTTTGTTAAGGTCACAATTCTACTTTAAAGTTTTAGACCCGTGCTCGGGGGGTTGAACTCAGAATTAATTTGGAGAAAACTGAAAATTGTTTTAATCCCTTCAGTTTAGGTCTAAAATGAACGTACTATGTTTTCTTCCTCGTACATAGGTGAGTGTTAGAAAATATGTACATATTTATTTTCGAAAAACACGTTTTTTTAATTACCTTAACAATATCTCAAAACAGCTAACTCTATAAAAAACATTGTCAATACGAATGTTGTAGATCTAAAAATTCTGAATAAAATGAGTAGCATCATTAATATTTTTGTTCAACATTAAGGTCGCAATTTTATTTTTAAATTTTGCCTTAATCGCTAATCAAGAGCTTGAAGCCAGGAGATACTAAGTTAACTTAATAATATCTCAAAACAGCTAACTCCACCAATAAAATTCTCGGTACAAATGTTGTAGAGCTTAAAATTCTGAATGAAATGAGTACCTACAATTAATATTTTTGTTCAATATTAAGGCCGCAATTTTGAAATATTGTAAAGTTAACTTGGTCTCTCCTGACTTCAAGCTCTTGATTTGAAAATTTTTGAAATAGAATTGCGACCTTAATGTTGAACAAAAATATTAATGATGGTACTCATTTTATTCAGAATTTTAAGCTCTATAACATTTGTATTGACAATGTTTTTTTATAGAGTTAGCTGTTTTGAGATATTGTTAAGGTAATTTAAAAAAAAGTGTACATATTTTCTAACATTCACCCAAGTACGAGGAAGAAAACATAGTACGTTCATTTTAGACCTAAACTGAAGGGATTAAAACAATTTTCAGTTTTCTCCAAATTAATTCTGAGTTCAACCCCCTGAGCACGGGTCTAAAACTTTAAAGTAGAATTGTGACCTTAAAGTTCAACAAAAATATTAAGTGTAGGTACGCATTTTACTCAGAATTTTAAGCTCTACAACTTTTATATTGACAATGTTTTTGACAGAGTTAGCTGTTTTAAGATATCGTTATGGTATGCAAAAAAACGTGTTTTTTGACTATAAATCTATACATATTTCCTAACGCTCACCGAGTACGAGGGGGGAAACATAACATATTCATTCTAGACCTAAACAGAAGGGATTAAAACAATTTCCAGCTTTCCCCTAATTAATTCCGAATTCAACTCCCTAACCACTGGGCTACTAAGCATTAAAGTAATTTTAAAATTAAATTTTCATTTGTCTTAACCATTCTAGCAAATAAATAAAATCTGCTAGTAAGAGAATATTTGCTGTTAGTACTGTTTATTTTTACCTATGCACACAATTTTAAATAATATGAAATATAGATATGCAATTATAAACACCTTTATTTATATATTTTTAAAAAAACTGGGAAACGTGTGATTAATGAAAGGATTTTTTTCTATTTCCCTTGTTTGTTCTCATCACCACTAAACCGATCTTCCCAACCGCAGGGGGGCGTAGTAACGGGCCATAAAAATAAATCGACACTTCGTCTCTGCGTCGAACTGACCATGTCCTATATACACTGTTCCGACTCATAAAAATCCGGGAACACCGTAACCTAATCGGCTTACCGGATTGAATGTCCGGGTGATATTCTCTGTGGCTTCTTGCCTGACAAGTTGCGAACCCCACTGCTTCTGTATAACACCCCGCTGATGATAAAAATTGTCCTTTAGGATGTGGATATGCCGGCAGATTTTATTCACTTTCACCTATCTTTTTTTATTAAATAATTTTTCGTAACTGTTGGCCTTAGCGATCTCAGTTGGATGTCTTTTTTGATGTTATCATGTGTACGAAAAATTTTGTGTAATGGGCTAGTGAAATATTCAAATTGATTTCGTGGGAAAGTACATGAGATTTTGAAAGTTATACAGAGGATTAAGTGATTTTGTTTTTAGGGGAAAGGGTGAGTCTCAAGACTCTTAAAATTGGAAAAATGAAAAAAAAAAAGAGACTATTTTCAACATTTAATATCTTAAAATGTATATGATTTTAGAACACAATTTTTGTTGAGATGAAAGATATAAGTATGTTTTTTCATTTCATATATTTAAAAAATCCCTGCCGGCTCGTGCCTACAGGCGGAGTTAGATTTCGAAGTTAAGTACTAAATTCACCAACAAAACTTAAATCAAGATTAGAGATAAACCCAGTTCCTTCACTAAGAATGAGCTCTAGGGAGCTAAACATTTTGTGAAAATTCTAATATACACGAATACACACATGCATGTACATGGAATATGTTTAAAAAATAGCTAAAGAAAATTCATAGAACCTCAAAGTGTTAAAATAAAATAATATTTCAATAGTCGGGTTTTTATCATGTTTTAATACGTTTCTTCAAACTTACATGACGTTGCATATTCACCTGCTGAAGCCCATTTTATTTCCAATATGACGCAATATACATATTTTTTTAATTCGTCAAATTATTTATTTCATTTTGAGTTTTCATGCGGAAATCTTGCTCTAGGAAACTTATGATGTAATATTCAATTTGTTTTCAATTCGTAAAACTATTTATTTAATTTAATTTTTCACGTGAAATTCCTGCAATAGAAAGCAATTGTTGTGGTGAGAATTTTATTGCTTTTTTTTAATTGTTGGCAACTGCTATAACGAAAAATATTTATTTTTTCCTGCCATTGTTGTGTAAGAGCTGGTTTTATCAGAATCATGTTAAGACGGTATTCAAATTTTTGAACCCTCCCCATTTCCATTCCCTTGGGCCGATTTTGCCCATTTTCAATCCCCGCCGAGATATTAGCCATCTTAAAGTTGTTGGCGAATTTGAAGACGATCCGTGCATAATTGCGACTTTTATCGTGCGGACAAAATTTAGTACATACATACATACATACATACATACATATATATATATATATATATATATATATATAAACTTTTTAGGTGGGGGTGGTTTTGGGTTCCTGGGGTCCTATAATGAAAAGCTATGAAGGAATTTTTCAAAAGTCGCACCATGGTAACGACTGCAATAGGTAGTATTTCTTACGAAATCTACCTAAAAATTGCAAGATGCAAAATTAGCATTTATAGGGTGTTCCAAACTGTTCAGAGATTTGACAATCAGAAAATTGCTTACGCGCGAGGATTACAAAATAAATTTTGCAACTAGAATAAAAAATTTGGTGCCTGCTTATACTTCAGATTGTAATTATTACCCTGAACCTAAATAAATTTGTATTTAAAGCATTTTTATATTTTTAATACAAAGTTGTATTTAGCTAATGCAAAATTTTGAAAATTTCAACAGTATAATCACATAAAAAAAATGTTTTATTTTGATCAATAAAAAGGAAATTTTAGGTTCAGTTTATACAAATTAACATGAAACATATGTTTTGAAAATTTCATGAAAAAATATTCAGAAGTTTTTAAGATATCGTGCGCGTTATGCCCAAAAACGTCATTTGGAGAAAAATGATTTCAAAGTTTCGGAAACGCCTCTTCAGCTATTGAGCGGGTATAATTCTAAAAGCCATAAATTCTATTCTAATGGGAATTTCAAGGAAACAATTATATCAAAAGTTTCAGAAAAAATAGGAGTTTAACATCTAAAAAAATTAAAATTTGGAAATTTTTGAACCTTTAGGAGTCCTTAAGCTCCGTTTAGAAAGGTAAAGTGCTCCCTCTCATGGTAAAGAAATAAAATTGTCACCTGCCATTTTTTCCCTATCACATTTGTGGTTTTTAACAAAAGGAAAGGAGATACAACAATGCAAAAGAGATAAGAAAATTAGATCGAACTTGACGCAAACATTTTTCTCCTGCTGGATGTCCGGCAATTTCCTTGTAAAGCCATTAAACATGAATAGCACCGCCTGACCACAACAAAGCCCCGTCTGGCCAGAACAAAGAGACTGCGAGTATAGAATGATACGTTTGTCTAGACCTTTAAGCTCCTGATAGACGTACCATTCTACTCACACTCTCTTTCTTCTGGTCACGCGGCATTTTTCATCTTTAATGGTTTAAAAAAGAAACATCAATGGGGACATCATGCAAGAGGACGATTTTCCCTTCAAGTCGAGATCTGTTCTTATCTCCTAGCATTGTTGTATCTCCTCATCCTGTTGGTAATAGTGCGCAGAAGAGTAGAAAAGAATGGGTTTCCTGGAAGAGTTTGAATGGTAGCAAAACAAGCATTTTAACGGAGCTTTAAGGTTCAAACAGACAGATCCTACGGGTTCCAATGTCTTTGTTTTGGCTACACAGGAGTTCATCTTGCTTTTCCTTTTTAACACTTTCCAACAAAGTTGAAAAGTGTTTATGCATTCGGTTTGTCTGTCCGTTTGTCCACGCTGTAACTCCCGTAAATAGACTCGGATTTTCATGCAATTGATAAACCTTATTTAGGGTCACCAAGTCATGTTTGGTATTGCATATGAAGTATGTGGTATTAATAGTTCATTTACAGGGCAACCCAAAATAATTCCATTACATTATGGTACATGGTGAAAAATCGTTTGCAGAGTTTTTTAATGACATTACGCTGTTTCAAATATATTTAAACTGATATAAATCACTAAATTTCACTACGATCACGTCAGAACATGGCATTCGTAGCATTTTTTATTCATTTACAGGGACACACAAAATAAATCGGTTACAGTATTGTCTTTGAGTAATAATTGCAGGAGTGTGCAGTTTCAAATTCGGTATGGGCTTTTAAATTTAGATAATATTTTGCACGTTATTCGTTATATATCAATTCTATACCTCATATACAGGGCTGCCCAAAAGTATTCAGGTACCATTCTTGTTATTAGAGGAACTTGCTGAAGGGGAATTTTCAATTGAAGTATATGTATTTCTTAAGTGAACTAAATTTTGGCATGAATGTAGTTAATAGATACAAATCTATAAATCATATACAAAGCTGCTGAAACAATTCAGATCATTTTCCGATTGTAGATGAGAACATCTGAAATTGGGTTTTGAAATATGTTATGCGTTTCCATATGGCTGAATTAGACTTAATATTATAATTTTTGAACGATGCAGTTTTGTTACACTCGTCTGAATGTGTTGGAAAGTGTTTCATAATCTATGCTGAACGCATGATTTTTTCTTTCTTTTTTATTACTTTCGTAGGATCTGAATCGGTCTGACGCATTCATCTCCGCATCTATCTGTTTTTTGAACTCCTCTTCTTTTGCAGATGACCATAGAACGGCTGGGAAAGAATGGCCAGGGGAGTGATTTACGAGTTTTCATCGGATAAAGGAAATAAATGCAGCCTTAAGGTCGGCTTATTTTCTTTTATTTGCTTTACCCGACTGAAAAACCATAAATATGTCAACTGACCTTGCTTTTCAAAGCGTTCTATGCTCATCAACAAAAGAAAGAGGCGGAGATGGACATGCCAACGATGTTCACTGGTGACCTCTGACTTCTAGACATCCGACGAAAGTCATAAAACGTTAAACGACCTGCTTGACCGCATAAGAACTTCCACTTTCAAGGGATGCTGTATGTTTGGTTCTTTAAGGTGCGTTTATACTGATATTTCAACAATCTACGACAAAAAGTCGTTAACCATCCGTATGGCCTTTCTTTTACAAAAATTCTGTTGTCATTTACAAACGAAAAAGAAGTCTCAACAAAAAAAGAGGCGGTGATAAACATGTCAAGGATATCCTCCGCTGACCTCTGACTTCTAGACAAGTTTCTGAAGACTGGCTACTTGGAAAAGTGCATCTGACCACATGAAAGGTACCACTTAGCAAAAATATTAGTCACTTCGATCCTTCGGTCGGTTTATTTACTTTACACGACAAAACAAGCAGGAAATTGGGCGTAAAATGAAGCAAATGAGGTGCGTTCGTAGATTTAAAATGTCTCCTTAGAAAATCAATATTTTTAAATTCACTTTTATGTGCACTGTTCTTAAAGGATATCTCTTTTTAGGTGCGTTCGTAATTATATATATACGTAGCACCTGTAGTCGTCGTTCGGTCCATCTGTCTGTCTGTCCGCCCGCATATAACAGAGCAAAAACTACCCAACCGAATGGTCTGAAATTTTAAATATAAAATTGTTGCAAAATTTTGTCGAGTCATTTCAGATTTTATGAAAATCGGATGGATAGTTTAATGATAGGGGCAGTCAAATTTTTCCGTTACATTACGGTCAATGGGGAAAAAAAATATTTCAAATATGCATTTTAATGTTACAGCCTTTCGAACAGAAAGCTGATATGCACATCAGCATATCATGAAATTGATATGCACTTATAAAATGCACTAAAATATATATTCCGTACAATATGCGGTGCAAAAAATATTTATAAAACTAGTTATAGTAAGAATGCACCTCATTTACCACGTTTGACGTGCAATTTCCAACTTGTTTTCTTAGTTGTCCAAATATTCCTAAAATATATACTTAATTTTATGTCAAGTGTTAATAGCTTATTAAGAGTCCATCAACTTTAAACACAAAATATTAAATTAAGCGTGTATTTTAGAAATATTTTGAGAACTAAGAAAAAATAAACATCTTTTAAGAAGAGTACAAAGAAAAATGGGAGTTAACAAGTTGGAAATTGTACTTCAAACGTGGCAATTGTACTATAACTAGTTTTATAAATATCCAAGTGTCGGTGCAATAGCTGTTGCACTCTTATACAAAAATGCATGGATAAAAAATTTATTAAGATTCTTTATATTAAATTCAGTAATGCGGAAATAATAGGACTCCCTCTTAAACAGGACGTCATCACCATGGAAATCTAGAATCATTGCCTGTCGTGGGATATTCTTAAATTAACGACGCAGGATAGGATTTAATAGAATGGAGAAAACCTTTAGTAATATCTTTTAAAGTTTTGATTTGATTTTCATAAAATTTGAAATGACTCGACAAAATTATTCAACGATTACATATGTTTAATTTCAAACCATTCGTTTGGGTAATTTTTGCGCTGCCCTGCCCGGACAGACGGACTGACCAGACAACGACTATAGGTGCTACGTATTTATATAATTACGAACGCGGCTAAAAATGCTAATATTTCAACTGCCCTTTCTGTTAAAAGCGTTCTGTGGTCATCAACAAAAGAAATGTAGTCTCAACAAAAGAAAGAAGTGGAGATAAGACATGTCAATGATGTTTACTTGGCATCCGTCGAAAATCATAAAACATATACGGGGCCACCTGACCGCATGAAAAGTTCCGCGGTGCAGAAAATTAATCTGTTTGGACTTTTTAAGGTTCAAGCAGACAGATCCTATGGACAGCGGTGTTTTTGTTCTGGTCACGCGGTGCTTTTTATGTTTTATTACTTTCGTAGTATCCGAATCAGTCCGACGAAATCCATCTCCGCCTCTTACCATTGTTGAGATTCCCCTTTCTTTTTGATGACCACAGAACGGTAGGAAAAGAAAGACCAGTTGACATTTTTATTGCTTTCGTACGAGTGGTTATAAAAAAAAAGTTCGGAACGGAGCCGAACAGGGGTGTTCGAACTTTTCGGCTTTCTCGGACGGCATTTGAGGTGAAAAAATTGTTCCAAGCCGCATTCGAGGGGAATTTTTTTTTTTTCTCTCGGAAGCTTGTACGCAGGAACAAATCTAACAATCAGGGGTGCCACGAAAGATGGGGGGGGGGGGGAGAGGAATTCCCGCATTAATGGATTCGATATTTCAGAATGTATAAGTCATCATACGTATCAGACTTAAAGAAAATTTCTGAAATTGCACAAAAACAAAAATAACTTGTCATATTCGATTAAAGTGGAAAAATTAGCATTAAATGAACACTTCAACCCTTAAATGCCGGCTGTTGCTTTTCGGCAACATACCCAATTTAGGCTCTAAAATACTATTAGAATAATATTGAAGCTATAATGCCTAATGTTGCCAATAAAATACATTCTGAAAATATTATTAAATCGATTTTCAACATGTAGATGGCAACACTTGTGCTGTTTAAGAATAAAGATAGATTTATTTTTTCAATTGTTACTACTTGCTCTTTTTGTTTCGTTTGGAAGGTTGCGAAATACCCTATTTTGTTCTGCAGTGAGCAAGTAAAATTTATTTCTTATTATAGTTCCTAAAATTCTTGTGTGTTTAATATTATAGAATTTTATCAAGGAAATTTTTTTTCAATTAAAGACCAGTATTGCCGATTAGTAACAAACTGTTTTTGAGCCGTAAACCATACTTAAAAGTAAAAATGATTTTTTTTAGTATTTTTCCCATGATTTATTTTAAAAATGAAAGCCGAAAAACATTATTACAATGATTTTTGAAAAATCAAGCATTTAAGGGTTAAGCACAGAAATTAGTAATTTATATATACTATAAAGCAAAAATATGTTTGTGAACAACGCTGACGTCGTATTAATTGTAGTAACAACTGACCTATAAATTTCACATTTACTGCAATTTTTTTTTATTTCTAAAGATTGCACACTTTTCGACTTTTACACTCTCGAATACGGAAACAAATGTTCTTGCAAATGTAATTTGTTTGAAAACTGCATCACAATTCACCCATTTTTTGCGTGTGTGTGTGTGTGTGTTTAAATAACTAGGGGATCCAATCCGGATCTCACAGGTTTAAAAATAAAGAGGAAAACCATTTTTTTTTTTATATTAATATATACAGGATGTCCATAATTAAACGACCCCACTTTAAAGTTCTCTAAAGACAAAAATATTGTTCATAATGTTCTGAAATTTTGTGAAAGACATAATAAAGGAATGAGAATTTGTTTAAGCTAAAAAAAATTATAAATTAAAGTAGTTGAAAATTTCGCCACCAGAGGGCGTTTTTTAAAATAAATTACACATTTAGCATTACGATAGTTTAGAAATTTTATTTATTAACTTAACCTTATTCTAAAGACAGTATTTCACGACATGTTCGCAGCATTTTCCAGAACACACTGCGTTCAACTGTGGAACATGCTATCTTACGATTCCAGATGGTATCTGAAAATGATGAAAGTCATGCAGAACATGTTAGGTTATAACAAAATTTGTTAAACTATCGTAAATGTATTCTTAATGTGTAATTCCTTAAAAAACGGCCTCCTAATTTTTTTTTCGCTCAATCAAGTTCCCATATTTTTATTATGGCCTCCAAAAATTTCAGAACAATAGTTTCGTCTGTAGACAACTTTAAAATAGGGTCGATTAATTATGAACATCCTGTAAATAAAATTTCTAAACTATCGTAATGTTAAATGTGTAATTTATTAAAAATCGTCCTCTGGTGGCTAAATTTTGAACCATTTTTATTTATATTTTCTTTACCTTAAACAAATTCCCATCCCTTTATTATGTCTTTCACAAAATTTCACAACTTTATGAACAATAGTTTCGTCTGTAGACAACTTTAAAATAGGGTCGATTAATTGTGAACATCCTGTAAATAAAATTTCTAAACTATCGTAATGTTAAATGAGTAATTTATTAAAAATCGTCCTCTGGTGGCTAAATTTTGAACCATTTTTATTTATAGTTTCTTTACCTTAAACAAATTCCCATCCCTTTATTATGTCTTTCACAAAATTTCACAACTTTATGAACAATAGTTTCGTCTGTAGACAACTTTAAAATAGGGTCGATTAATTATGAACATCCTGTAAATAAAATTTCTAAACTATCGTAATGTTAAATGAGTAATTTATTAATAATCGTCCTCTGGTGGCTAAATTTTGAACCATTTTTATTTATATTTTCTTTACCTTAAACAAATTCCCATCCCTTTATTATGTCTTTCACAAAATTTCACAACTTTATGAACAATAGTTTCGTCTGTAGACAACTTTAAAATAGGGTCGATTAATTATGAACATCCTGTAAATAAAATTTCTAAACTATCGTAATGTTAAATGTGTAATTTATTAAAAATCGTCCTCTGGTGGCTAAATTTTGAACCATTTTTATTTATATTTTCTTTACCTTAAACAAATTCCCATCCCTTTATTATGTCTTTCACAAAATTTCACAACTTTATGAACAATAGTTTCGTCTGTAGACAACTTTAAAATAGGGTCGATTAATTATGAACATCCTGTAAATAAAATTTCTAAACTATCGTAATGTTAAATGAGTAATTTATTAAAAATCGTCCTCTGGTGGCTAAATTTTGAACCATTTTTATTTATATTTTCTTTACCTTAAACAAATTCCCATCCCTTTATTATGTCTTTCACAAAATTTCACAACTTTATGAACAATAGTTTCGTCTGTAGACAACTTTAAAATAGGGTCGATTAATTATGAACATCCTGTAAATAAAATTTCTAAACTATCGTAATGTTAAATGAGTAATTTATTAAAAATCGTCCTCTGGTGGCTAAATTTTGAACCATTTTTATTTATATTTTCTTTACCTTAAACAAATTCCCATCCCTTTATTATGTCTTTCACAAAATTTCACAACTTTATGAACAATAGTTTCGTTGATAGACAACTTTAAAGTAGGGTCGATTAATTATGGACATCCTGTAAATAAAATTTCTAAACTATCGTAATGTTAAATGAGTAATTTATTAAAAATCGTCCTCTGGTGGCTAAATTTTGAACCATTTTTATTTATATTTTCTTTACCTTAAACAAATTCCCATCCCTTTATTATGTCTTTCACAAAATTTCACAACTTTATGAACAATAGTTTCGTCTGTAGACAACTTTAAAATAGGGTCGATTAATTATGAACATCCTGTAAATAAAATTTCTAAACTATCGTAATGTTAAATGAGTAATTTATTAAAAATCGTCCTCTGGTGGCTAAATTTTGAACCATTTTTATTTATAGTTTCTTTACCTTAAACAAATTCCCATCCCTTTATTATGTCTTTCACAAAATTTCACAACTTTATGAACAATAGTTTCGTTGATAGACAACTTTAAAGTAGGGTCGATTAATTATGGACATCCTGTAAATAAAATTTCTAAACTATCGTAATGTTAAATGAGTAATTTATTAAAAATCGTCCTCTGGTGGCTAAATTTTGAACCATTTTTATTTATATTTTCTTTACCTTAAACAAATTCCCATCCCTTTATTATGTCTTTCACAAAATTTCACAACTTTATGAACAATAGTTTCGTCTGTAGACAACTTTAAAATAGGGTCGATTAATTATGAACATCCTGTAAATAAAATTTCTAAACTATCGTAATGTTAAATGAGTAATTTATTAAAAATCGTCCTCTGGTGGCTAAATTTTGAACCATTTTTATTTATATTTTCTTTACCTTAAACAAATTCCCATCCCTTTATTATGTCTTTCACAAAATTTCACAACTTTATGAACAATAGTTTCGTCTGTAGACAACTTTAAAATAGGGTCGATTAATTATGAACATCCTGTAAATAAAATTTCTAAACTATCGTAATGTTAAATGAGTAATTTATTAAAAATCGTCCTCTGGTGGCTAAATTTTGAACCATTTTTATTTATATTTTCTTTACCTTAAACAAATTCCCATCCCTTTATTATGTCTTTCACAAAATTTCACAACTTTATGAACAATAGTTTCGTCTGTAGACAACTTTAAAATAGGGTCGATTAATTATGAACATCCTGTAAATAAAATTTCTAAACTATCGTAATGTTAAATGAGTAATTTATTAAAAATCGTCCTCTGGTGGCTAAATTTTGAACCATTTTTATTTATAGTTTCTTTACCTTAAACAAATTCCCATCCCTTTATTATGTCTTTCACAAAATTTCACAACTTTATGAACAATAGTTTCGTCTGTAGACAACTTTAAAATAGGGTCGATTAATTATGAACATCCTGTAAATAAAATTTCTAAACTATCGTAATGTTAAATGAGTAATTTATTAAAAATCGTCCTCTGGTGGCTAAATTTTGAACCATTTTTATTTATATTTTCTTTACCTTAAACAAATTCCCATCCCTTTATTATGTCTTTCACAAAATTTCACAACTTTATGAACAATAGTTTCGTCTGTAGACAACTTTAAAATAGGGTCGATTAATTATGAACATCCTGTAAATAAAATTTCTAAACTATCGTAATGTTAAATGAGTAATTTATTAAAAATCGTCCTCTGGTGGCTAAATTTTGAACCATTTTTATTTATAGTTTCTTTACCTTAAACAAATTCCCATCCCTTTATTATGTCTTTCACAAAATTTCACAACTTTATGAACAATAGTTTCGTCTGTAGACAACTTTAAAATAGGGTCGATTAATTATGAACATCCTGTAAATAAAATTTCTAAACTATCGTAATGTTAAATGAGTAATTTATTAAAAATCGTCCTCTGGTGGCTAAATTTTGAACCATTTTTATTTATAGTTTCTTTACCTTAAACAAATTCCCATCCCTTTATTATGTCTTTCACAAAATTTCACAACTTTATGAACAATAGTTTCGTTTATAGACAACTTTAAAGTAGGGTCGTTCAATTATGGACACCCTGTATATATATATATATATTTAAAAGATTGCTAAAACATTTAGCTACCTAGGTATATATAAATATATATAAGATACCAATATTAAGGAAAAAATAATTCAAAATGAATTTTGCATTCAAAATGAAAATATATCATAATAAAAAACATCATAAAAAGCTATGTGCGTGAATATGTTTTGAAAATCTACTGGGAATTAATTCGGTATGTTTTGTAAGATTTCTATTGCTATAAATTAAATATTTAATGGGTTGTAGATTTTTTCTATTTCATGCCATTTGATAATGTTCTGTATTCATCTTGAAACTATTTTTTTTTTGTTGTTGTTGTTATATTGGCTGTTTGAGTACAGGGGGGAAAAAAATTCAGCTTTTAGCTTTTTTCCCACAGAAAACAACCGATTTGCTTGTATCATTGAATTCTGTACTCTTGAAAACGTAATTCAATATATAAGTTTTTCAATTTTTTCGGAATCCATATTCTTCTTTTTTTCTTCCATGTTAATTCTTGTAATTAGGTATAAGGTACTTTATTTTATACATGCAGTTATATATTGTTGGTTTATGGCGTGTAGTCAATCATTCACAATATTGCAGTTTTTGATGATGGTCGGTGATGTTTAATTAATGGTTATATATATATATATATATATATATATATATATATGCATATACAGTCGAATCTCTCTATAACGAAACTCCATACATCAAATTTCTCTATATAACGAATTTTTAGTAGAAACAGTCCCTTTTCCTCATGATTTCATTAAAAACAGTCTCCATATAGCGAAATATCTGTCTCCATATAACGAATTTTTTCATAAAATGTTCTTTATTTATCGTTTTAAAAAAGCTTCCAAATCACATGGAATCAATTTTCCATCACTTATTTGCGATTTATCGTTCAGTGCTGAGTTTTTTATCTTACTTTTCTACCTTGAATCTCCTTGTTTTTTATGCCCAACGAATTCATCTCCCCCCCCCCCCCCTTCCCTCGCACACACCTTCCAACATACTTCTTAAAACAGTGTCAATTGGATTGTTACACATATAAGAGCGGGATCAGAGAGGTAATTGAAGTTTAAGGTGAATGAGAATTCAAATTTAGGAAAATGTTCCCGATACAATTTTTCATTCCTTGCTAAAGTGTGAACATTTTTCGAGAGTGTAACAATTTTGAAATCAAAACAGCGAAAAATTACAGATTTCTTCAATACAGATTATACAGATTCAATACAGATTCATTACTTCTTACAGATTCGTCTAAAATTAATGTAAGTTTTCCTTATGTGTTTCCTGTTCTCTTTTTCGAAACTGTTTAAATAATTAAGAAATACAATATTAGGTAAAAATTTATAGTTAAACATTTCAAATTCTAATTAAACACCTCAAAAATAATTTTGTTCAAAATTTACACATTAAATGGGAATTTTTACTCATTCTCTATATATCGAATTTATCTGTATAACGAATTTTTTACTGGAACAATGGATTTCGTTATATAGAGACTCGACTGTATATATATATATACAGAGTGTCCCCGAATTAATACACCAAATTGTAAGGAAAGGTAAAGCACACATAAAGAAGCAATTTTGATACAGCAATCTGGGGTCGGAAATGAAAAATTTTGGCGCCAAACAAGAAATGCAAAGAAAATGAAAATGTGCGTTTTATTGACATGACAATTGCAGTAAGTGCTCAAATGTGCCACTGGCAGCGTCTAGCGTGTGATTGGCGTACCTTTTCGAAAGATTGCAAGTGTTTCACGAACATTTGCAGCAACGACTGAAAGTGTTGCAATGAGGTCCTCTTGAGAGTCAACTGGTGTCTCATAGATGAGACATCTGGAACCTTCTAAAGGGTACGCCAAACACTTGCTAGACGCTGCCAGGTACGCATCTATGTTGGTGGTGGCAGTTGAACACTTACTGCATTTGTCATATCAATAAAACACTTGTTTTCATTTCCTCCGGATTTTTGTTTTTTGTGTCGGTTCACCGCTGTGTGTACAGAATATATGTGAAAATCATTTTTTATTCAACACTTTAAGGCACCAGATACTTTTTAAAGCGTGCAAACGTTGATTTATCAGCCATAATTAATTATGAAAAAATACATTACGAGTCTTCTAAAGAATTGAGATCCTTTATTGATTGTGTAAATAAAAATTTGAGGGCCTTAAAAGTATTACAATATGAACAAAACAATCTGTCTGATGCTATCCTTATCAATATTATATTGCAAAAGGTAGATAAGGAATCTCGAAAATTATTTGAATATTCGATTAAAAAATCAAAATACCCGCAATTTAATGAATTAATGTCATTTTTGGAAAACCGCAGTTCTACGTTAGAAAGCGTAAATAGATACTCTGCTTCAAAACCCTTAAACAAAAACATTCCTCTTTCGAACAAACAAAAAAATTTCATGCTAAATTCGAATGATAAACCGAATGGAAAAACTTGTATTCTGTGTAAATTGGCTTTTCATAATTTGAACAAATGTTCTCAGTTTCTAAAAATGAATGTTTCTGAACGATACGATTTTGTGAAGAAAAATAAACTGTGTACCAATTGTTTGAATAATTCTCATTTCGTAAATTCTTGCATTTCAAAATATAATTGTAATACCTGTGGATTGCGACACAGCTCATCGCTTCATCGAGATAAAAAAAATAAATCCAAAAATGAATTGGCTTCCCCCCAAATTTCCTCCCCTCTTGCAGGTGCGGTAAATAGAGAAACGGAAAACATTTCGATAAATAATGAATCTTTAAAGACCTTGAATAATATAAGTAAAGAAAGAAAATCAATTTTATTGAGCACATGCTTTGTTTTTATAGAAGATAATTTCGGAAATAAACGAAAGTTTAGAGTAATTTTGGATAATGCTAGCAATGTCAATATTTTAACTAAGGATTGCGCTGACATGCTGAAATTTAAAAAAAGGATAATTAATGTACCCGTTACAGGATTAAACGGTTATACTTATAATGTAAAAAATAAAATTTCGAGTGTAATTACAAACGAAGATGGCTCTTTCAGGGAGAATATAGATTTCTTAATTGTTCCCAAAATCACGGATGTAATTCCATCAAAGCAATTAAATGTATCGGACATTAATTTACCGAATATTGTGGAATTGGCAGACCCCACATTTTTCAAACCGGGAAAAATTCACGCATTGGTTGGCGCTGAATTATTTTATAGAATTTTAAAGCATAATTCAGTTAAGATAAATGATAAACTTTTTCTGCAAGACACTGTTTTTGGATGGACCCCAACTGGGGCGCTAGAGGAGAACACGCGAACAAACAATATTACTATGTGCAATTTCGTTAGAGATTTCGATGAAATAAATGATAATTTAAAACAATTTTGGGAGCTTGAGTCTATAGGCATTAAACATGATGATCCGAAAATATCGGAAACTGATCAAGCACAACAAATATTCGATAAAACTGTCAAATTTGTAGGCGATCGTTATGAAGTTCAGTTACCGTGGAAAAAAGACTGGAAGGATTTAAATGATAATTTTAATGTTGCGAAACAGCGTTTGGAAGGTCTAAAAAGAAAATTTTATCGAAACCCAGAGCTTTTTCGACAATATTCTGAAATAATCACGGAATATTTAAAGCAAGGAATTATAGAGCAGGTGCAAGAAAATGAACCTGTTTTAGACAGGGCAGTTTATTATTTGCCCCATCATGCGGTCTGTAAAGAAGATAAACTTACTACAAAGGTCCGAATCGTCTTCGATGCCAGATCTCATGATAACAATGATTTGTCCCTTAATGATTGTTTATGGCCCGGCACCAACTTAAATCCATTTCTATTTGATATTTTAATCCACTTCAGATTATACGAAATTGCCTTTTCTTCTGATATCGAGAAGGCGTTCCTTCAAATCTCACTAGCTGAAAAAGATCGGGATTCTGTCCGTTTTCTGTGGTATGATGATGGTTTAAAATCTTTCAAGGTCTTCAGATTCAAACGTGTTATTTTTGGAGTCAATGCCTCTCCATTCCTCCTATCTGCTACCATAAAGGAGCACATCAAGCGGTTTACGAACCTACACCCAAGAACTGTTCACCTACTCGATAAATATATTTATGTGGACGATTTTATATCTGGCGAAGATACGCTGCAAGAAGCTCTTGATGTTTCCCTGAATGCTAACAAAATAATGTCTGAAGCAGGAATGATTCTTCGAAAATGGATAACCAATGATGAAGCGTTACTGAAGTGCTGGCAAAAGGAAGGTTTAAATATTCAAATAGAACATGCTGCAATAAGCCTAGGAAGCAATCTAAGCAAGGTATTAGGAATGTCCTGGAAAACAGAAGAAGATTGTCTGACATTCGAAGTCAAAGGTTTAATAGAATTCTTGTCATCGAAAAAAAAAGTTCAAAACGTCTACAATTGCAAGCAGTTGGTAAAATCTTCGATCCGTTAGGCATGCTGACGCCATTCACCATTAGAATAAAATGCCTGTTCCAAGAACTATGGCTAAAGAAGACAGCATGGGATGAACAGTTACCAACTAATGTGCACGAAAAATGGTTAAAGTGGTTCGAAGAACTTCCAAATTTAGCAGAATTAAAAATTTCGAGGAAAATTCTTGGTTGCTTGAATCAAGTAATAGCTGTAGAAATACACGCCTTTTCTGATGCTAGTAAAATAGCGTATGGCTCTGCAATTTATCTGAGAATAAAAAGAGAGAGTGGAGTGGAAGTCAATCTCGTGACCTCGAAGAGTCGTGTTGCACCGATAAAGGAGATAACTCTGCCTCGGCTAGAACTTCTCGGAGCCTTACTAAGTGCAAGACTGACCAATAAAGTAAAACCCATCCTAGATCAAAAAATCACATCGAAAGTGTACTATTGGACGGATTCCAAAATAACCTTATTCTGGATCAAGGGATCATCAAAGCGATGGAAGCAGTTTGTGGCAAACCGTGTCATAGAGATTAATGCACTTTCAGATTCGAACTCTTGGTATCACTGCTCCAGCAAGGACAACCCTGCCGATCTCTTGACCAGAGGTACGAGTGTTAATTCCCTTGTAGAGAATCCAATGTGGTTTAGGGGACCAAACTTCCTAGCAGCTGATGACTTAGTGACTGAGCAAGAAACTATTTCTGTGCCAGAAACAGATTACATTCCAGAGACTAAATCAAAATATAAAAATAACTGTAATGATTTTAATTCTAATATTTCTCTTTCTCTTTTCAGGAATCCTGAAGAAGTAAATTTTTTTCTCAACATAAGTGGTAAATACTATAGTATTCTTCGCATACTGGCATATGTTTATAGGTTTTTTCACAATTGCAAATGTAAGTTAGCAGACCGGCGCAGAGGCAGCCTCACAACCCCAGAAATAAAAAATTCAGAAGTTTCTCTAATTAGATTAGTACAAAATGCAGAATTTCAGGAAGAGATTAAGGGTTTAAAACGGGAATCAAGGGTTCCCCCTTCCAGTAAAATTAAATGTTTATCCCCCTTTTTGGATCAAGATAATATCTTAAGAGTTGGCGGTAGGTTGGAAAATTCAGATTTAAACTTTGATAAGAAGCATCAAATCATTTTGCCGAAAGGCATAAGCTCACAAAACTCATATTTGAGCATTTTCACAGGAAGTATTTTCATATTGGTCCCCAAACTTTAATCCATTACGTACGTATGCGGTTTTGGCCCGCAAGTGGAAAAAATTTAGCGCGAAAAGTAGTGCATGATTGCGTTGTTTGTTTTAGGAACAACCCAGTTACTGCTAAACAAATCATGGGTGACCTCCCATCAAAAAGAGTAACTCCAAACTTTACGTTTAACCATACAGGAGCCGATTTTTGCGGCCCTTTTGAGATTAAATATAAAAATCAAAGAAAAGGGATTTTTCATAAGGTTTATGTCGCGATTTTCGTTTGCTTAGTAACAAAGGCTATTCATTTAGAAATAGTAACGGATCTAACTTCTGATGCGTTTATCGCCGCACTTAAACGCTTTGTTTCAAGGCGAGGAAAATGCGCTTCTATTATGACAGACAATGTTACGAATTTTAGTGGTGCTAAATCAGAACTGCACAAACTTCATGAGTTAGTTCATAGACCGGATGAAAAATTAGCTAATTACCTTACTTCAGAAGCTATTGAATGGAAGTTCATTCCTCCTAGATCGCCCAACTTCGGTGGTTTATGGGAGGCTGGTGTAAAATTTTTCAAGTATTATCTTAAACGAACATTAAAAGGTGCTAGATTGACTATGGAAGAATTCCAAACAGTCACCACCCAAATCGAAGGGGTACTAAATTCGTGTCCCTTAACTCCGGCTCGACGGACCACAAAATGTATGTGAATACTGTGCGTAACTTTAGGAATGAAGACGATTAGGTTTCTTTTTCACATTTTTTATAACACACAGCACACAAATGTTACAAACAATCACGAACACTGAAGAACATAGAATGATGAAGTGACGTTGGGGTAATAACCCGCTGTTAGAACAAGTGACGTTCATAAAACATATTTTTGGGGAATACTCCCGCTATAAGAAACAGAATAATTGGGGATAAGACCCGCTATAACATAACGTGCCACAATGGCAGCTCAAGAACAACATACTCTATACTTGGGGATAAGACCCGCTAGAACATAACGTGCCACAATGGCAGCTCAAGAACAACATACTCTATACTTGGGGATAAGACCCGCTAGAATACATAACGTGCCGCAATGGCAGCTAAAGAACAACTGAACTGGTTCAAAACGTCTACAATTGCAAGCAGTTGGTAAAATCTTCGATCCGTTAGGCATGCTGACGCCATTCACCATTAGAATAAAATGCCTGTTCCAAGAACTATGGCTAAAGAAGACAGCATGGGATGAACAGTTACCAACTAATGTGCACGAAAAATGGTTAAAGTGGTTCGAAGAACTTCCAAATTTAGCAGAATTAAAAATTTCGAGGAAAATTCTTGGTTGCTTGAATCAAGTAATAGCTGTAGAAATACACGCCTTTTCTGATGCTAGTAAAATAGCGTATGGCTCTGCAATTTATCTGAGAATAAAAAGAGAGAGTGGAGTGGAAGTCAATCTCGTGACCTCGAAGAGTCGTGTTGCACCGATAAAGGAGATAACTCTGCCTCGGCTAGAACTTCTCGGAGCCTTACTAAGTGCAAGACTGACCAATAAAGTAAAACCCATCCTAGATCAAAAAATCACATCGAAAGTGTACTATTGGACGGATTCCAAAATAACCTTATTCTGGATCAAGGGATCATCAAAGCGATGGAAGCAGTTTGTGGCAAACCGTGTCATAGAGATTAATGCACTTTCAGATTCGAACTCTTGGTATCACTGCTCCAGCAAGGACAACCCTGCCGATCTCTTGACCAGAGGTACGAGTGTTAATTCCCTTGTAGAGAATCCAATGTGGTTTAGGGGACCAAACTTCCTAGCAGCTGATGACTTAGTGACTGAGCAAGAAACTATTTCTGTGCCAGAAACAGATTACATTCCAGAGACTAAATCAAAATATAAAAATAACTGTAATGATTTTAATTCTAATATTTCTCTTTCTCTTTTCAGGAATCCTGAAGAAGTAAATTTTTTTCTCAACATAAGTGGTAAATACTATAGTATTCTTCGCATACTGGCATATGTTTATAGGTTTTTTCACAATTGCAAATGTAAGTTAGCAGACCGGCGCAGAGGCAGCCTCACAACCCCAGAAATAAAAAATTCAGAAGTTTCTCTAATTAGATTAGTACAAAATGCAGAATTTCAGGAAGAGATTAAGGGTTTAAAACGGGAATCAAGGGTTCCCCCTTCCAGTAAAATTAAATGTTTATCCCCCTTTTTGGATCAAGATAATATCTTAAGAGTTGGCGGTAGGTTGGAAAATTCAGATTTAAACTTTGATAAGAAGCATCAAATCATTTTGCCGAAAGGCATAAGCTCACAAAACTCATATTTGAGCATTTTCACAGGAAGTATTTTCATATTGGTCCCCAAACTTTAATCCATTACGTACGTATGCGGTTTTGGCCCGCAAGTGGAAAAAATTTAGCGCGAAAAGTAGTGCATGATTGCGTTGTTTGTTTTAGGAACAACCCAGTTACTGCTAAACAAATCATGGGTGACCTCCCATCAAAAAGAGTAACTCCAAACTTTACGTTTAACCATACAGGAGCCGATTTTTGCGGCCCTTTTGAGATTAAATATAAAAATCAAAGAAAAGGGATTTTTCATAAGGTTTATGTCGCGATTTTCGTTTGCTTAGTAACAAAGGCTATTCATTTAGAAATAGTAACGGATCTAACTTCTGATGCGTTTATCGCCGCACTTAAACGCTTTGTTTCAAGGCGAGGAAAATGCGCTTCTATTATGACAGACAATGTTACGAATTTTAGTGGTGCTAAATCAGAACTGCACAAACTTCATGAGTTAGTTCATAGACCGGATGAAAAATTAGCTAATTACCTTACTTCAGAAGCTATTGAATGGAAGTTCATTCCTCCTAGATCGCCCAACTTCGGTGGTTTATGGGAGGCTGGTGTAAAATTTTTCAAGTATTATCTTAAACGAACATTAAAAGGTGCTAGATTGACTATGGAAGAATTCCAAACAGTCACCACCCAAATCGAAGGGGTACTAAATTCGTGTCCCTTAACTCCGGCTCGACGGACCACAAAATGTATGTGAATACTGTGCGTAACTTTAGGAATGAAGACGATTAGGTTTCTTTTTCACATTTTTTATAACACACAGCACACAAATGTTACAAACAATCACGAACACTGAAGAACATAGAATGATGAAGTGACGTTGGGGTAATAACCCGCTGTTAGAACAAGTGACGTTCATAAAACATATTTTTGGGGAATACTCCCGCTATAAGAAACAGAATAATTGGGGATAAGACCCGCTATAACATAACGTGCCACAATGGCAGCTCAAGAACAACATACTCTATACTTGGGGATAAGACCCGCTAGAACATAACGTGCCACAATGGCAGCTCAAGAACAACATACTCTATACTTGGGGATAAGACCCGCTAGAATACATAACGTGCCGCAATGGCAGCTAAAGAACAACTGAACTGGGTCACATGACCGCAAAGCTGCGGAGCTCGTTCGGCATGCGCACAAGGTCCGAACAGTATCATGGTGAATATTTTTACTTTTAGGAGCTCAAAACAACCAGTCAGGATAAAATGGTTCATTTTGAGCTAATCGTGATAATTTAAGTATATAAAGTAGAAATATTCACCATGATACTGTTCGGACCTTGTGCGCATGCCGAACGAGCTCCGCAGCTTTGCGGTCATGTGACCCAGTTCAGTTGTTCTTTAGCTGCCATTGCGGCACGTTATGTATTCTAGCGGGTCTTATCCCCAAGTATAGAGTATGTTGTTCTTGAGCTGCCATTGTGGCACGTTATGTTCTAGCGGGTCTTATCCCCAAGTATAGAGTATGTTGTTCTTGAGCTGCCATTGTGGCACGTTATGTTATAGCGGGTCTTATCCCCAATTATTCTGTTTCTTATAGCGGGAGTATTCCCCAAAAATATGTTTTATGAACGTCACTTGTTCTAACAGCGGGTTATTACCCCAACGTCACTTCATCATTCTATGTTCTTCAGTGTTCGTGATTGTATGTAACATTTGTGTGCTGTGTGTTATAAAAAATGTGAAAAAGAAACCTAATCGTCTTCATTCCTAAAGTTACGCACAGTATTCACATACAGCGTCAAAAATATGTTTGTATAAATAACCAATAATTAAATATGATTCTTTACGAACATTTAAAAAGAAACTTCCTACAAAAATTTGCATTAGCAGAAAACACTTTGAGCTTTTCCTGTATATGATCAACGGGTGATTTAATCTTTAAGGGGACGGTGTACCTTTATTTGAGCAAAAATCGACATTACTTTTTGTGTGTATTATTATTCTCCAATTTGTACTACTTCATTCGTGGAAAACCGCATGCAGATGCGATTATTTTACGCAAAGTTACAACAGGGCCGAAACTAAGGGGGAGGGGGGGGGCAGAGGGGGCATGTGCCCCGGGCGCCAGAACGAAGGGGCGCCAAATGAAGGATTATACCTTTGGAATGGATCATTTTCTTCTGATGGACTGATGGCTTCTATTATTATGAAACAGCTATTATAAATGAAGTGTTAGGTGAAGATGAAAGAGCAGCCGTAAAAAGTTAGAACTCTCATTTTCTGGTCAGAATGGGAAGAAAATCAGAGTTCTAACTTTTTACGACTGCTCTTTCATCTTCACCTAACACTTCCTTTATAATGGCTGTTTCGTAATAATAGAAGCCATCAGTCCATCAGAAGAAAATAACTCCATTAAAGCGGAAAATCGGTTAAGCAGGACTCGGATAATCGGGACTCTACTGTATATTTCATTTTAAAAATGATCTTTAGAATATTTTTGTTGGTGTTCAGAGGGGAGTTATGACCCCCGTGACACCCCCCCCCCCCCCATTGGATCCGCCATTGTATATTACGTAGTTCAGTATTACATATTTTAAGATTACACATTTTAAATTTTAAAATAAGTCGGCTATTAGGAAATTAGTAAAATTCTCTTTGTAAATATACTTTGCGGAAGAGGGGGGGGGGGGGCGCCAAAATCCATGCTTGCACCGGGTGCAAAAAAGGCTAGTTTCGGCCCTGAGTTACAAGTGTTTTAATTTTGTTCACAAACAATGTTTTGCCCTTTTAATATACTTTGAATATGTTTTCCTCAATACTGATGTTTCAGCTTTTTTTAATTTTTAAAATGCTCCTTGCTACTTGATTTTTGATCAAAATTCATGAAACTGATAAGGAAGAATCCTGATATTGATGAAAACTGTCTATGCATTTTATAATTCGACTTCATTAAGACAATTAAATTTGGTTTTTAACTTATTATAAGGCAGAATGTGGATGAAAATTGATATGGGATTCAGAAAAATATCTCTAATAAATTAACTATTTAAGGGATTAAAAAATCGATACATAGATTTGTTTGTAATAGAGTTTTACGTGGTTAAAATCCAAAATCGAAGAAATATCTAAAAAATTAACCCTATCACTATGTCCTATCGAAACATGCCCTGTTGTGACCTGGGGTCCTCTCGGACCCCATACTATAATACACATGTTAATATGGTTTAAATATCTTATAAATTACTTTTTTCATTTATTTAGTTAGGTTAAAAATAATTAACGCTTATTCTGGTGTTTTCATAATAAATTTTATTATTTATACCCCAAAATATTAAATTTACATTAATTTTAACATATTCTTGACAACTTGCTGAATGTGCTTGGGGTCCGGGTGGACCCCAGGACATAGTGATACTGTTAAGACGTAAGGATCATTTTAAAATTTCGTTTTAAAATTTGTAATTTTTTAAAAGATCTTAAAATTATAGTAAGATTGGAAATTTCTTTTAAGGAGTTCTATATACTTATGGTGAAATGTATATTTGCACAAAATTTCAAACTTCTATTATGAAAATTAAAAGATTTTTTTTTAAAACGTCCACTGTCCTCTGAAAGTCACTTTTCTCAAAATATCGGGTTTGATCACTGCGCGCACGATTTCTGAAAAATGATTGCCTAGAATTTAACAAATTTTTCTCTGAATGTATTAAACGTATAGAGGTATAAAATAACTTATTATGTTCATCAAGTAATATGTTTAGAATTCACGACTACTTTTGTATTAAAAAAAATCTCGATATTTCGAGTTCCTTTTATTTATTAATTTTTTTTCCGTGATCTATAAGTTTTATTTTTTTCATTGTAGGCCATTTTGAAAACACATTATATCTGTAGCTCATTAAAAAAAATCTTGGTTTGTTTTAGTCATTCAAATATAGAAAATCATGTGCGTAATGCATGCATCAAGAAACAATTATTTCGTAAAAATTGTATTATCTATAAAAATAAATTAAAAAACTTTATATATGTGTATACTTTTTTTAGCAACTGTAATTAATAAAATAAATCTTTCCCAATATATATATTTTCCATTTTATAATTGTAAGTCTATTAATTATGGAGTGGCTGCAATTCTTATAAACTTTTCCATGTATTTTGTTAGTTCAAAAGGTACCTGGTCCCTTAACAGATTTTTTACATTTAATATATATTTTTAGTTTGCCCAGTAGCAACAACAAAAAGTTTTTTTATATGAAAAATATACATTATGAAATTCAAGTAAAGTTTAGAAATTTATTAAAAGCGATACTTTCATATAAATAAGAAATCTCCAAAATTTTCACTATTTATAGCAATAATATGATTATTATTATTTCAATGCTTAAGGGCATAATTCGACTACATGTCTTTTAAATTTGTGTTTATTTATATTATTTTCTTTCTTTATTCACAAAGTTTTAATTTCGTTATGGATTATTAGCAGTAAACAAATGCTTAATTATTTATATTGTTTTAAGTGCAAACAAACTAATCATCGGTAATTTGGGTCTACACGTCATAGAGATAGATTTTTTAAAAATCCATGTTTGAAAATGATTTTAAAACCATAAAATATCATTATAAAAAATCACCATAAAATATCATTAATTGACACATACTTTTCAAACAAATTACGTTTGAAAGTACTTTCTTTTTTCTATTCGGCGATGTAAAAGTTTAAATCGTACTATGTTTAGAAATCCATAAATTTTCGATAAAAGCAAAATTGGTTGTTCAAGTCGTTGCCAACGTTGATGTGACGTCAGCGTTACTTACGGACATGTTTTTGCTGTATGATATAGATGTTACAAAATTGTCATTGTTTGATGCAATGTAGAGTATACTGTAATGTGATTTTTATAACTTATTGTATTCTACTGTGCAGTACTATATTGTTCGAAATATATAAATGCAGGAAATAACTTGGGAAGTGGGATCGTATTTTTGTTATCTCATAAAATTTCATTAGGTTCTCGAACAATTCTTGTTCGAGAACCTAAACTGTAAAAAAATTATCTAACGTTACTCCATAAAATTGGTGACAACATGCTGCCTACAATTTTATGGAGTAATATGTCATATAATGGTGTAATTTAAACTGATATAACTGGCGTAATATTACACATTAGTATAAAGTAACACTAGTTATATCAGTTAAATTACCCAATAAAATGGAGGAAGCAAGGATACCATCAATTTTATGGAGTAACATTACATTTTTTTTACTATGAGATACCACTGTATTATAATTTTTGTTAAATATTTTTCGAAAAAAGGGGTATATAGGACGTTTTTAAATAACCGTTTGAGGGGCAAGCAATTGTGTTTCCGTAATGTTGAATTCACACCGAAATTTTCGAAAAAAAAAAATAATTCAAATTAAAGAAAAGCTATTTTTCAACTTTTTGCACCAAAGTTGAAAAAGTAAAATTTAACTTAAAGTTTCTGGGCAAATCATGATTAAAATTAGGTGATATATAATATGTCCCACCATTTGCACGCCAGAGCTGGTAAGCTAAATATGTACTTTTAAATTTGCTCCTTTTAACCGACTTGAGAGAAGGTGGGATATATTATATCGCACTTAATTTTAATCATGATTTGCACCAGAAACTTTAAATTAAATTTTACTTTTTTAACTTTGATGGAAAAAAGTTGTTAAAGGAGACTTTTCTTTATTTTGAAATAATTTTTTTCGAAAATTCCTGTAAATTCAACCTTACAGAAGCGCAATTGCTTGCCTCTGAAAGCAATTTTTTTCATTCATTCTTACGGTTATCAAGAAACACTTAGACAGCTCTAGAAACTCTTTTCAGGGACATCACTAATGGGGTGGGGTGCCCCCCCCCCAAAAAAAAAAAAGTTTTTAAATGCTGTTATACTTGGCAATTTTACATACTTAGTTCGCAAATTTATTTAAAACTTTAATAAAAACTATAATACACTTTCTGTTTCTGATAGACTTGGCAATTTTACAAACTTAGTTCGCAAATTTGTTTAAAACTTTAATAAAAACTATAATACACTTTCTGTTTCTGATAGACTTGGCAATTTTACAAACTTAGTTCGCATTTTTGTTTAAAACTTTAATAAAAACTATAATACACTTTCTGTTTCTGATAGACTTGGCAAAAATTACAAATCTAACTGGGAATATTAAACTTTTTACAAATAAGAACTATATTACATTTTCTAATTGTGGTAGCTTGGCAAAATTATAAAACTTGTTGGAAAACGTCAAGAACTCTTTATTTTTTGCTTCTCAATAAGTTGGTAAATACTGAAATTTGACTTGGCAATTTAAGGTCCTCTACGCCCCCCCCCCCCCCCCACCCCCCAATAATAAAAAGTCTTAGCAATGGCCCCAACTCTTTTATCTTAAAAATTTTACACTTTCATTTAAAGGTTATCAGAACGCACTCCGATGTTTCTAGGAAATCTTTATCGATAAAATTTTACACTTCACGCTATCTAAAATATGCAAATCCGTAAAAAATATAAAACTTAAATTCACTATTCTTTCGAACTTAAAAAAATAGAAAAAAGAAGAAAAAGTAGGGAGAATTTCACTTACTTACAAACAACGAATGACAAATTACCCAGTCTCATAACTCAATCCGAAAACTAACTTTAAAATAAATTTTTAATGCTTCAAAAACTGGGGCGTGTCAGGCGCTAAAAATGCCCTTCATAAATTAGCCCATCCTAAACACAGACGTATAATTTGATTATACGAAGCAACACGTTCCCCTTTCGGTCTAATTCAATTTAAATTCAAAATTCTCTCGCTTAACTCCATACGTAACTCATCCGTACCCCCCATTCCCCTGTTCTCGTTCTGCCCACTTATTCACCCTTTTATGTTCTGGGGAACTTGACGCTTTTGCGACATCTATTATTTAAATTCGACTTTTACCCTTGCGCGTCCAGTGGAATAATGCGCGTTGAAAAATGGGGCGTATTGGAAATGAAGTGAAAGATTTGTATAAAAAATTGTTTTCGTGAATTTTGAGAACAGTGTATATTCGAATCGTATTTCGCATTAGCAATCATTGATATTTATTGTAATTGTTTTCGAAGCTAAATATGCAGAATTTTATGATTTTTCGAGAATTCGGTGGAAGAAAATGTAATCGTCTGCGAAATTAATGCAATATATTTATTCTTATTTACGTGAAAAGCGTTACTAGAAATGAAGTGAAAGTATTTATATAAAAAATTATTTTCATATATTTCGGCATCCGTGCATATCAGGATCGTATTTCGCATACCATGCAATTAATATTTACTGTAACTGTTTTAGAAGGTAAATGTGCAAAATTTTATAATTTTTCGAGTATTCGGAGAGACAAATAAATAATCTATTGCCAAATTAATGTAATATATTTATTATTATTTAACTGAGAAGTAGATTACTGGAAATGAAGTGAAAAGATTTACATAAAAAATTATTTTCATATATTTTGATAACTGTTTGTATCAGGATCGCATTTCGAATCGCAACCATTGATATTTATTGTAATTGTTTTTGACGTATAAAATTTTATAATTTTTCGAGAATTTGGAGAGGATGAAATGTAATCAGTTGCCACATTACTGAAATATATTTATTATTATTTAAGTGAGAAGTATTTTAGAAAATGAAGTGAAAAGATTAATATAAAACAAAATTTCATCATTGATATTCATTGCTATGGAGGAAAGATTCATTGCAATTATTTTCGGAGCTAATTGTGTCAGAATTATAAATCTTCGAGAGTGCTTGTCGAATTGATTGTCGAATTAATGTTATGTATTTATTTTTATCTAAATGGGAAGCATTATTGGAAATGAAGTGAAAAGATTTTAATGAAAAAATGGGTTGCTATAATTTCGATAATGATGTGTATGCGAATCTTATTTTACATTACAGTTATAGATATTAATTGTAGTTTGTTTTGGAAGCTTAATGCTGAAACCTTCATCAAATTTTGAGAAGAAAATGTAATAGGCTGAGGTATACTTATTGTTACTTAAATGTATTATTGGAAATGAAGTGAAAATTGTATTTATCGTATACACCCGCGTATAAATTAAATCCCATTATAAATAAAAACTAGAAAACAGGAATTCTGCTTTTTCAGAATTTAGTGTCGCTCTCGATGAAAAAAAAAATATATAAATATATAAATATAGTTAGTACAAAACATATTTCAGTTTTAAGACTTAAAACATTCGATTTTATTTTATATAAAATGACGTCATCCGCATCCGCTGAAGAATTATCTAATGACTCATATATGCCCTCATTTGTTTGTAATATTAATATACATACTTAACATTAAATTTGGTTTATAATAGCTCCATGTTTTATCAGAAATCATTCATTTATATTTTTTCAAAACAGCACGTATTTTAATTAATTTTTTAAAAAGTTGTTATGGGAAAATGGCAACAAAAAGATAGAATTACTATTTTCCAACTATTTTTCCTTTACTTTCTACAGAAATGGAGTATTTGAGTTGGCAAAATTAAACAAATACCGCTAAAAACTATTAAAAAAAATTAATATTTCAAAAATAAATTGAGATGCAGTTTTCAAACAAATTGCGTTTAAAAGTACTTTTTTTACCCAATATGACGGTATAAAAATTGAAAATGTGCGATGTTTAGAAGTTTAAAAAATTGCAGTAGAGTATTTAACCGTACGATGAAACATCTGCTTTGTTTTACGGCTGGCTTATACAGCGGAACGTTACTTTTTAGAGACGACACTATAATAGCTGGGAGAAACAAATAGCATACCGGAGACTAAAAAACCGTCAGCACATGCGCCTACTTTTGTAACGTTGGCAGACACGTGGGATAAATCTCACCCCATTTCGTATCCCATTATATTTTTGGCTAAATATGTTTTAAAAACAAATCTACTGTTCTATTTTGTAAAATGCATCAGTACTACTTCTTTTTAGTGAAAAAAAAATCATGCTTTTCATACTTATTTTGAGATTTTGTGGCAGTTTCTGTAAAAATCACGTTTTTCCTAGAAAATATGCAAACGATTTGTTTTACCTCGTAAAACATCAATTATTTCAGAAAATGGATAATTATTATATTTAATAACCTTTCATCAATATATACAAGTAGCTTTTATCTTACTCTTTCATTAAAATTATTTTAGTATGTGGTATTCCGTGAGAAATGAACGTATCAAAGTTTGTACACGCGCGGGATTATTTTATCCCAAGAGCCATATTTCTCCCCTCCTAGTGAACAAAGAAAAGATATTCCTTCACCCACCTATTCTCTACCTTGACCTCGAAAGGTACAAGGCAGGCCCTCAAAAAAATTATCCCTTTTTTCAAAGAAATCAAGTGTTTGGGGTAGATTTTATCCCAGCCCGTGTACTAACTAACAGGTAAAGAAAAAAGAATCAAGAAAAAAAATAAAAAACTCCCAGATAAGTCAATCTCCTCTTATTTTGAGAGGGGGGGAAATCAAAAGCTGGTGCATAAGTGTAGCCTCCTTTTTCTTCATAAAATTGTCAAAACTAAAACTTATAAATTGATTTTGAAAAGATAAAAAAGGGAATATTTCTAAAGAAATTTGGCAACAAAATATAAATACTACAGTAAAGGCTTTTTTTTATCCTACTTTAACCGAAACCCGCATTAAACGCTTTAAACATTCGAGTAATCTAAAAATTATCTGCTGCGTTGAATTAATTGAATTCAATTTTTTTAAACAAAATTAATTGAATAAGTTAGAACGGATTTGCTTTATTTTTCGGTTAAAAAAAAAATCTTTTTTTTTTTTCTATAGTTTGTAAATTATTACCGTAAAATAGAGGTGCGGGCTCGGCCCGGCCCGGCTGATGAAAAAATTAAAAGTTCGGTCCGATCCCGGTTCGGCCCGGCCTGTAAAAAAAAATCAGTGAAAACAGGGCCGGTCCGTGGAAATATCAATTAAATGAGGCCCGACTCAATCTCTACAAAAAAAAAAAAAAATCAAGTTTTTCTAAACATACAATTAAGATTCGTTTAAAGAACAATACTGCATACATATTTATGGGATTATTTTATAGTAGGGGAGAGTAGTACACAGTGAGACAGCAGCCACTTTGACATATAGTTGTAACTTCTTCTCCAAGCTGGCACACACATAACGACCTCATCTTATGCAACACGTGGATGTAGTTTCGGCACTTCAGTTACTCGTCCGACAAAATAGTAAATAATTCTTTCTTTTATAGTGGTTAAAGTTACATAAACGTTTATTATAGAGTTTATTTCCTTCAATATGACACATATTTATTTAACCAAACCTAGCTGTATCTAATAATAGACTATTTCGACAAAACGACATAAGCTTTTTAAAGAGATGAAATGGATGTAACAGATGTGGCATCCATTTTGTTACAATGTAATGAAAGTACACAGTGAGACACACAGTTGTGGTACATAGTGAGACGTGTCTCATTGTGTACCTACTATGTGGTTCTGATGTAAAGAAAAGTTATTTATTAATAAAAGAAGGTTTCTCTCTCTCTCTCTCTCTCTCTTTCTGTGTGTGTGTGTAGGCGTGTGATGGCTATGGGAAATCTACTAAACGTAAGAAGCTGAAAATTTCATGAGGGTAGCCCAAGGTTTCCCATTGTCCACCCGAGGCTCTTATTTTTTATATTTTGAAAATCTAGAAATATTAATTAGAAATCATAAACTGCAGAAAATTATTGATAGAGTGTAAAAATGTATGATTTATAAAAATATATACATTGTCTCACTGTGTACCACTTGTGGTACACAGTGAGACAATTTCCGATACTCCGTTATTTTGCTTCTGTGCTTTTAGAAATAACTTTCTTAAAACCGTTTATACATTAATGTGTAGCGTATTTGTGTAGCTTAAGGATGTAGCAAATTTTTTTTTCAAAAGTATAAAAATCGTCGCTATTCGTTAAGTAATAATAATTTTCGTCTCACTGATGTGCACTACCCTCCCCTATATTTTAAAATTACTATTACACTAATGATTACTTAGACATTAATGATTACTTAGATTATAACATTAATGATTACTTAGACTGTCTTAGATGCTTCAGCATTGAAATAAAGATTCATTAAAAAACTAATGTAGTTTAGAATAAAAGAATAAAGGAGGGTTAGAAACATAATAACTTTTGAAGCTGTATAATAAAAAACAGATTTGTAAAAATATTTCTCTGCCATTTAATAAAGTTTTTCTCAGATCCAAAGGAGCGACTTTCTGATACATTTCTGAATTCATTTCTTTTCGGAAATGCATAAGATTGGTAGGTGTTCTTATTCAGAAACTATGTAATCGAATAACGTTATCCATTTCTTGATAAAGGCAGTATCTCTTTGAGAAAATACTGTCAAGTTAAAGTTTTGAATTGAATTTCCAGAAGCGATAGCACGTGAAACAAGAAAAACTTGCAGTCACGTGACAAGAATCTCTCATATCTCGATAAGTAATTTATTTATAAAAAATGGAAAACGCCGTTTGATTCCAAATCCTTTCAATAGCCAGGCCTGTCAATTTTATGCCTTTACAGATAAAAATGAGTCAGAAAATGTGTCAGAAAATTTCTCATTGTTGAGCAGTGAATTTGAGAACCACCTTAAGGTATATTTCCAAAGATTCCGTTAACAGAAGTTCGTTATCGGTATTAATATTTTTATAAAACATATTGCCTTTCCTACACATACTAAGAACAATACAGTCCAGTTCCGGCCTTGCTCGACTATGTAAAAATGCAAGCCTGATGTCGATCTCGGCCCGGCACGAGTCTGCTGAAAAAATTAAGCCTGGGCTCAGACACCATGTAATTGTCCGATGCTGATCTCTACGCTGGACATATTACATTTCTGTATTGATATTGTCAACTTAGCATCGGCTCGTGACGCACATTTATACTTATTCTCGTGAAAATTACATTCATTGAAAATGTCTCATATTTTATCGACTTCGATTAAGATTTTACAACGAACCGGCAGGCCCGCTTAATTTTTTTTTTCTTTATCGGCTTGACCCGGCCCGGTCCGTTTTAAAATTCGCCTCCACTTTGCCCGCCCGGGCCCGTGCAAACCTCTACCGTAAAACGATTTGGTCGAATTATTGCATCGGGTAAATTAAAAAAAAAAAGACGATTGACAGCATTATTCAGTAACGAACGGACATTAGATATTGCTGCTTGCGGTTAAACATAACAAGAGAATGTATCTTGATATATTGAAATATGAATTACTCTGGGATATCAACGAAAGACAAATTATCACGGGAGGGGGATTTGGAATAAAGCGGGCTGCGAATAAATGCATCTATCGGATGAGAGAAAGCATTGGAGGTATTGGTTACGCAATATTCGGCGTCTTTTCTTCTCGCGGTTCGAAGTCGTGATGTGGAAAAAAATGTTATTGGGATATATAAGTAAAGCCAGAAATTAGATATCGTTATTGGGATATATTGTTAGAGTCAGAGCTTAGATATTGTTATTGCGATACTTAAAAAATACCAATATCTGACTGATATATTGATAAATAATCCAGCCTTAGATTGTATATGTTTTCATTTTTACGAGAAAAAATTAGCAGATTTATTGACTTGCAATGTAGTCTGAGAGTAAGAAAATGCAAAAGTACAGCAAAAAGACGCAATATTACATTGATTATTAAAAACATTAATTGATTAAGTTTGGTTCATAACTATACTTGGTGACGCATAACACATTGGTAAAAAACAATAAAAATCTGATCTAAGGAGACCTCTCTAAAATCGGCCCCACCAGTGGTCGAAAGGTTCTTCCCCAATCGCGGCCGTCGGCCTAATCGTTCGGAGTTTTCGTGGTTTTCTTCGATCCTTGGATTTCCATGCGTAAATACCGATTAGGTTCCCTTAGAAAGACCCCCACGGAGGTCACTCATTCTAGAGCATATATCCCTCGCGTAATCGCCGTCAAAAATCAACTCAACCCTCTCTAAAATCTATATTTTCTTAGTAAGATTTTGAATTGATGTTAAACAAAATAAAATATTTTTTTAGCTATCATTAATTGAAGACAATAACAACTCTCTTTCGTTCTTCTTTTATTTATTTATTTATTTATTTATGTTTTTTTATTTACTTTATTTATTTACTGTATAATTTATCATTTCATGATTTCAAGTATATTTTCAGAATTAAAAAACTTTATTGATTAATCTTAGTGTATTATTATACTTGGTGAATTATATCACATTGATTAAAAAAAAAAAAAAAAAATGACATAGCAGACTTTAATATTTTCTTAGTAAGGTTTGAAATTGATACTTATCAAGGAAAAAAAATTTAACAAAATTAAATATATTTTTAGCTATCATTTTATAAAGTAATCGAATGCAATAACAGCTCTCTTTCGTTCTTCTTCATTTTATTATTATTATTATTATTGGTTATAAATTGGAATACTATAAGAAATATAAAGACATATAAATTAAAATTTACAAACTAAGTTAATACAACAAGTTAAAACAATTCTTGTATGTAATTAATTAATATTTGATGGTATATGAAAACAAAATTCCATTAAATATATTTTGATTTTTTTCAAATAAATTACTTGTATAATACATTTATTTTATAAAACATAGTTTAATGTAATCAAAAGCATTAGAAGAACATGATTATATTTTATTATCTTCTCCCTAGAGGGCGACAGCATGAAAATATAAAGCAATTTTTGAAGCGCAAGAGAATGCGCAGATCGATTTTGGAACTTTGGGAGCATTTCGGAAAATTTTGATTCGGAACATGCAAAGTCGTAGAGGGAGAATTATAGTGTTATATTAGAATATATGAGTTCCGCCATCTACGAATTCTATGATACGATACGATACGATTTTAACGATACGATACGATACGATTTTAGGCTTAAGGCTGCGTCACTAGGAATACTACCGTCTTCCATGATCTAATGCTTTTAGTGTTCTACTCAGGGTCGTACTGGCCCACCGGGCAACGAGGCAAATGCCCGGTGCGCCCATCGTCACTTTTTTCTTTTTTTTTTCTTTTTTTTTAAGCACGCATTTTGAAAGTCATAAAATTTTCAAAGATTTTCATTTGGAAAATTAAAAAGTAATGCTTTTTATTTTTTAAAGTATAGCATAAGCAAACTATGTGTGATGAAAGACAATTAGATAAACCAATTTCGAGATAACATAAGTTATCGACAATCAGATATGCCATTGTTACACATTGCATCCAGGACCAGACTCTGTTTCAAAGCCTGTATTAATGATAAATTCTAAGAAAAATAATATTAAGTACTAACTTATTTAGATATACGCCTAAATAATTTCTGTTCTAGGAATGCTTCTAATAAGTGTCTAATAAGTCTGCGTCTAATACGTTTGCATATTTTCTGCGTCTAAGTATTTAGCGCCCCTGTTGTTGTGAGGTATTTTTGTATTTCTGCCTTTTGTGCAAGTATAAACGACGAAACACTGTATAAGAAACATATTCTCATTTTAAATGGATTCATTCACAGAGACTTTGATAGTCATGGCGCCCTGGTCCAGATTTTATTCAGTACCCCGAAGTATAGTAACTTCTACATAAATTAATATTGGCATTAATGATGTATTTAGTATATTTTCTTTCAAATATTCAGCGCCCTGGGTGGCTGCCCGGTAGTTTGGTATTTCTGTTTTTTGTGAAAGTACAAAAAACAAAACAAAAAAAAAATGCCAATTTAATACAGGTCATTTTCATTTTAATTTCATTTGGTCCCTTTGTCAGAGGCGGCTTTGGTAATCATGGCGCCCTTGGACAATTTTTTTAGCGCCTCTGTAAAAATAAGTTTAAAAAAAACTAATATTGTGTTTTCGTAATAATGGCGCCCTTGGTCAGATATTTTCAACGCCTCTGTAAAAATAAATTTCAAAAAACTAATATCGTGTTTTTGTAATCATGGCGCCCTTGGTCAGATTTTTTTCAGTGCCTCTGTAAAAATGCTTTTCAAAAAACTATTATCGTGTTTTTCTAATCATGGTACCCTCGGAGAGAATTTTTTCAGCGCCTCTGTAAAAATAAATTTCAAAAACTTAATATCGTATTTTTTAAACACTTAGTCAGATTTTTTTTTTCAGCGCCTCTGTAAAAATCCCTTTCAAAAAACTGTCATCGTGTTTCTCTAATCATGGCGCCCTTGGACAGATTTGTTTAGGGCCTCTGTAAAAATAAGTTTAAAAAAAACAATATCGTGTTTTCTTAATAATGGCGCCCTTGGTCAGATTTTTTCAGCGCTTCTGTAAAAATAAATTTCAAAAAACTAATATCGTGTTTTTGTAATCACGGCGCCCTTGGAGGGAATTTTTTCAGCGCCTCTGTAAAAATAAATTTCAAAAACTACATCGTGTTTTTGTAATTATGGCGCCCTTGGACAGATTTTTTTTTCAGCGCCTCTCTATAAAAATAACTTTAAAAAAACTAATATCGTAATTTTGTAATCATGACGCCCTTGGTCAGATTTATTTCCAGCGCTTCTGTAAAATTAACTTTCAGAAAACTAATGTCGTGTTTTCGTAATCAATGCGCTCTTGGTGAGATTTTTTCAGCGCTCTGTAAAAATAACTTACAGAAAACTAATATCATGCTTTTGTAATCAAGGCGCCCTTGGTCAGATTTTTTTAGCGCCTCTGTAAAAATAAGTTTTAAAAAACTAATATCGTGTTTTTGTAATCATGGCGCCCTTGGTCAGATATTTTTTAGCGCCGCTGTAAAAATGCCTTTCAAAAAGCTATTATCGCGTTTTTGTACTCATGGCGCCCTTGGGCAGATTTATTTTTCAGCGCCTCTCTGTAAAAATAACTTTCAGAAAACTAATATCGTAATTTTGTAATCATGGCGCCCTTGATCAGATTTATTTTCAGCGCCTCTCAGTAAAAATAACTTTCAAAAAACTAATGTCGTGTTTTCGTAATCAATGCGCTCTTGGTGAGATTTTTTCAGCGCCCTGTAAAAATAACTTTCAGAAAACTAATATCATTCTTTTGTAATCATGGCGCCCTTGGTCAGATTTTTTTCAGCGCCTCTGTAAAAATAAATTTCAAAAACTATTATCGTGTTTTTTTAATCATGGCGCCCTTAGAGAGATTTTTTTCAGCGCATCTGTAAAAATAAATTTCAAAAACTTAAGATCGTGTTTTTTAATTACGGCGCCCTTAGTCAGATTTTTTTCAGCGCCTCTGTAAAAATAAGTTTTAAAAAACTAATATCGTGTTTTTGTAATCATGGTGTCCTTGGACAGATATTTTTCAGCGCCTCTGTAAAAATCCCTTTCAAAAAACTATCATCGTGTTTTTGTAATCATGGCGCCCTTGGACAGATTTTTTTAGCGCCTCTGTAAAAATAAGTTTAAAAAAACTAATACCGTGTTTTTGTAATCATGACGCCTTTGGTGACTTGGCCAGATTTGTTTCAGCGCCTCTGTAAAAATAACTTGAAAAAAAGTAGTATCGTGTTTTTGTAATAGCAAGCCCCCCCCCCCCTCCACACACACACACGCACACTCCCCACAAATACACACATAAATTGATGCCCTTAGTTCTACTAAAGTGGAGCATTCCATAATTTCTTAATGATAATATAAGTGTTAGACCGCCAAGGGCGCCAAGACTAATTCTTCACAAGATTTTGCAATGGAAACTTATGTAAATTTTGCTTTTGAAAGAAGAAAATGTTAATTTTTTTATATCTATTTAAAAATTCGATAATATTTTTAGCATCCAAAAAAGCCAATATGTAAAAACGTTTTTTTTTTTTTTTTTTTTTTTAACTGGATCTGCTTAACCTCTTTAAACTTCAAACACCACCCCGATATATAAATTGAAAAATACATATGTAATTAAAATAAATAGATAAGAAACCAAAATTGTAAAAGTCCTTTTACAAAAGAATGGATAAATATAAGTAAAGAGAAGTGCAGATGTATTTGGGTTCAGTTTTCAATGCTGTTAGTCAGTAACGTGGAAGTTCCTAAGAAGACAAATAGTGGTTTCTGTAGTAATACCAGATGTGACACTTTTATTATTATTATTATTATTATACCGTATTCTGGAGCTCTCTATCTTTCTGAAGAAAATAGAAATCGGCGGATGTGGAGGTATTTTCCCATGAAATACTAATTAACACACGACACATGCGCGACACGACGTTTTTTTTTTTTTTTTTTTTTTTTTTTTTGTGCGTGTGAGTTGCGACGACCATTGTAGTTTAAATTTGGCTTATCTGAAATTAAAATAAACAGTAATTTTTAATTAAATATGACTTATTTTAGTGACTTGACGAGACAAAGGGTGGAAATTATGAACAGCTCTCTCTCTCTTTTTTTTTTCTTAATGCTGATTATTTGAAGACGGTATTCAACTTTTATCGTAGAAAAATGCTGATTTTTAATGATTGACAAAAAAAAAAAAAAAAAAAAAAAAAAAATCCTTAATGCACTGCATAATTTTATAAGAAACTAGGGGGCTCTGCCCCCTACGAGCTACGCTCGCCAACCCCCGTTCAGGCACACCAAAATCCAAAAAGCACGCTAATTTGATCGGCTTTAAAAATATTGAATTAAAAAAAAAAAAAAAAAAAAAAAAAAAAAAGTAGTGATTTTTCTGTAAACGGGTTACCATTCGTTTTCCTTGGATTGGGGATTTTTAAGCCCAAATCTGCTGCTGTTAAGAGATTCAATGGCTGTTTACGTATTTAATTAAAAAATTAGTTAAACATTTGAAAATAAGCTAATGTAAAATGAATTAAGTAAACAGTGCCCTTGTCTCCCGGTATTTTTTAACAGCGCTATAAGATAGTTCTTTTAAATAATTCATTTTAAATGTATCGTTTTAAATCTGACTTAATTTACACCAAAGTTTTATTTCTCTTATTAATATTCAGGTGAAAATACTTTAGTTGTTAGAAGGAAATATTATTTGCGCTGTCTTCGAATTCACGATAATAGTTGAAAAGATTATCTCAAAATATCTCGCGCAAATATATTTTTTAATTTAAATTGTTTTACCATATTTTTTGGCCATTTTAAATATGATGTAATTTCTTCCCTTTACAAGTTTTAGCGCATAATAATTTTTTTATTTTAACATTTTGTTTCTCTTTTAAAATTCAAGTGTGAATATGGTTCTTATGACGTAATTTTCCTGCTTTTAACATGTGATCATTTAGTTCTAATTTTAAAGTTTTTATTTCTGTTTACAATAGTCACGTGTAAATAAATATTTAATTTGAAGTAAACATTATTGTTTCGCTGCTTATACAATTGGCAACAGTTTAAATTAATAACATTTTCTAAAATATATAAAAAATATCTCTCGAAAAGCTGAAAATTTGAATTTAAAATACACTGTAAAAAAAAATCTGTGAAGTTACTAAAGTTTTTCTAGGAAACTGGGATTCCTAGAACTTTTCATGTAACGGCAACAACAAAATTTCATGTAACAGACACACTTTTGCGCCGAAAATCAAAAAATGTGTAAGGTTACTAACAATTTTTTTGGAAACTGGGATTCCGAGAACTTTTCATGTAACTGCAGCCAGGGTTACAAATAAAAGTTTAGTAAGATTACTGAAATTTTAGCAGATTCATTTGTAAAGTTACAGATTTTTGTAGCTTTACAAAAACTAGTTTTGTAGATTTGCAGCTTTTTTCGTACAGTTACAGGTGAAAGTTTAGTAAGCATGTAACTTTATATCTGTAGAACTACAGATTTTTTTTTACAGTGTAGAAATAAAACCTCAAAAAAAAAATGAGTCAAATAAAAAAAATAAACGCAATCTGCACACCGGGAACTTATAACGTATAAAATGATCTAAAAATTATTAAATTCTCATGCATTCAGTGGTGTAGTCGACGGGGGACGCAGGGGGATGGCGTCCCCCCACTTTTTTATTTTATTTCAAGCGTCCCCTTACTTTTTTTTTTTTTTCAAGGAAACGCTAAGGGCGCGAGGGGACGCAGATCTTCCTGATTTATTAAATATTTAAAATAAAAAGCACTTTAATAAATTAAGAATTTTATGAAGTAAAGAATTTATTTTTAAAACTATTTGAGTTTTCTTTGAGTATTCAGAAAACAAACTGAAAGGAATTGGGAAGAAAGGGATATTTACTTGCCGTTTCACCATAATTAGCAGTAGTGAAACACCTGAAATACCACGCTAACATTAGTTCCTTCAGATGCATACATTAGTTTTACTTGGAATTTTCTAATCGAAAACTATTATCTTCCTCCTTTTCCTAACATAAAGACCACAAAAGCTCTTTGAAAAAGATCTTTATACACCGCAGTCTCCGTTTAAAAAATATCCAGATGTTTCAGTTTTGAAAGACTGGTCATGTTTTTCTCACATGGTAATTAACAACAGCATGTTTCCATTAGTCAGTAAATAAGGTATTTAAAGACGTTCGGGGTAATTGTCATATCTGTCACATACTGTTGGTTAGTAGGGGTCCTCAGATGACTGGTACGGTGTCTGCAATCGAATACAGAATAAATCAACAAAAGGGACACCAATGTAGACCGACAACTTCTGATATATTGCAGTGCCAAGAATCCCACAAAATCTTTATCCCCCTTTCTCCTATCTTCCTGTATCATTCACATTGACAATTATTTCTTGGTTTACTATTCGGGATTACTTCTTTAGACAGGAATAAATTACAAGCATTGGATTATTTTGAATTCCAGCGAATATCTCTGAAGTATATGTTTTTTAAATTCTAGCCATAAGTATTTTGCATCAAAATTTCAATTTTTGAAGGAAAAAATAACAATGAAACGATATAGGCAGCCAAAATTGGAAAGTTTTATAATTTTTTCGAAACGTTGGTCGTCGATGATAGTATAACAATGCTGTGATGATAGATACGAAATTATCGAGCACAATTGAAGATCAAAAGTCCGATGCAAGAGAATCGTAAGCATATTTTGAGTTTTGATCAATGGTATAACATAGCATATAATTAAAAATATTATTTAAAATTTATTATTGGTTTCAAATTTTCCAAATATCAATATGTTTTTGTATAAAATTATATCTTTTGTACAGTGGGATGGAAAGGAAACATAGGTGCCAGAAATGGTAGTTGAGCAGAATTGCCCCTCTTTAGATTTTCAAATTTAATTAACTAAATTTTCTTTCCCTCTCGAAAATTTCAAAAAATAACAAAGTTTGTTCTTCGCATAGGATTTAAAGTAATTGAACAGTAAAAGAAAGGATATCAAGAATTATTTATCAGGGAGAGGGTCTGTCCTCCTGAAGCCCCCGTAAAAGACTATTTTTAGTTCTGTGTTTCTTTTATGTTTGTGTATTTTTTTTTTCTAAACCACCGATTGAAATATATCAGGTGTGCGAAAAAAAAAAAAATAGTAATATGTTTCACTAGTTCCTTTTATATAAAAAAAAAAAGCTGATAGAAGTTTAATTTAGGAGTTTTTAATATGCGTTTTATTTGTTACGTTTCTAAAATACTTTGTTTTAAAATAAAATATAGATTTTATTTAATAACGGCAATATTGTTTGAAAATGTCTGCAATCTCAATAAAATTTGCAGTAGCATAAACAATACAAAATTAAACTACAACATTTTAACACTTTCTAACATAGTTGAAAAGTTTATGACTTTGGTTCGTCATTCCGATTGCCCGTAAATAAACTTGGATTGCCACTCTATTTATATACATTATTATGATTTACTACTTACTACAAAGATTCTTTAATGAAAATGAAGTGTTTAGCACTTATAGTTCGTTTGCAGGTATACATAAAAAAATGTTCCGTTAAATTATGTTCTATGGAAAGAAAATTCTTTATTTTGTATCTTAATGATGTTGCACTACTTCAAACATAAAGAAATTGATATACATCACTGAAGGGCACAACAACAGGCTTAATATAGAATACGTATCGTGTAGCTTCTTTCGTTTATTTACAGGGATATAGAAATAAATTACATTGTATTAATCTCGGATTACAGTAATCAGTGTTGAATTCAGACACTTTCCTCGGGGGGAAGGGATTTCTGTGGCTCTGAGGGTGACATTATAGAGTTCCGAGGGGGATTGCACTTTTTGACCATTCAAAACACGAAATCTCAAATATTCCGGGGGAATGTCCCCTCCGGGCTACCTCCTGAATTCACTAATGACAGTAATTGTTTGAAAAGCGTTTTTTGAAATTTATATACGTTATTGAGGAGGGAGATAACGTCATCCACAGAAAGCATAGGGAATATATCATATCAATTTTCTTTAACAGTCTATAAGCAACATTGTAAGACGTGCTTTTCAACTAATTTTTAACTAATTTTTAATCAATTTAATTTTTAATTAACTAATTTTAATCTCAACTAATTTTTATTAAATTCGGTGGAATGAATTCTACAAATTATATGCAGTGCAACAATTCAAAATATTTAAATTGTGTGGGCGGGATTTGATGAAAATGCATTTTCAAGAGTGTTATTTGTTTTTTAGCACAACTAAGTCTTACTGTGTGAATATAATATAAATAAATTCATACATAGGACTGCACAAAAGACATGGATACACAAATATTGTCGTCAATGAACGGTAAAAATCTTTTTTTTTTGTGAAAAGCGTTGTTCTATTTAATTAGACTTTTAGTTTTACTGTGTGGTATGCATAAAATACAAGGATTATATTACTGAAGATTTTGCATGTTAACACACGCAAATTCTTCACACCCGCTTTCTAATGTTAATCATATGGAAGATTTTTTTTTTGTTTTCTTGTTTGACTTTTAATATTTGTAAAAGTTTTTTTTCATTAGATAGCTGAGGCCAATCTCTACAAAGGCCAAATCTTTTTTTTTTTTTTTTTCGATTTTGTTTGTATTTTTTTTTTTTTTTTTTTTTTTTTTTTTTTTTTTTTTTTAATTTAGATAATTTTACTTTCGGAACCGGTTTCGAAAGTCGACCTATCCTCATAAAAAATGACTGCGAACAAAATCGAAAAAGTAAAAAACGGGCATTATGAAAATCGACCTTGGCTATCCAATGCAAAAAAAAAAAAAAAAAAAAAAACATTTAAAATTTTTGACATGCAAACGATATATCTTTTAAAAAAAATTCTCCCATAGGTTTAGCATTAGTAAGCGAATTCAGTTTCCGTGAGTGAAGTAGTCCCTTAATGTCTTTAGGGACTACTTCAGTCTAGACAGTAATTACTGAGATAAGGCTTTTAACTTTAAGTATTTTCTAAAATGTCTATTAACGCATCGCTGTCCCTTGTATGAAAAAAATAATTATAATAAAATATTTTTGATAGTATTAGAAAATATTTCATATTCTATGCATGGCGCATGAATTTTATTCTAGTTAAAGTTGCATTTGGAATAAAAAATGTAAAATCGTTGTATCATAAATTACGTTTAATGAATTTCTTTTTCATTTTGAATAACTGTGTATAAAAAAATAAATTAACTATTTATGTAAACAATATGTACCATTTTCAAAAATTTGAAAGAAAATCTTATCTATAGTTCGATGTTTAAAACTAAGATTGAAGTAACAGATGTTATTAGTACTAAGAGGCGCAAAACTTATTTATTTTATTAAATGGGAATGTAAGTAACAGATTTTACATTTTTCTATTACAAATGCTGAATTAAATTGCACAAAATTAAAAAATAAATATTTTAATTAATCAGAACACATTTATGAAACTATTGAAACTGTTAATTACACTGAAACCGAAAAAGATGGTATAACTTTTATTTAGTAACATAGTTTATTAAAGTTGCGTCTAGGCATTTGTAATTTGCACCACGGGTGGATCCAGCTTTCCTTGTAGATGAGGTGGAGTCTGTGTGTCATGTGCCTCTTTTTGTAGGGAAGGGTCATATCGGTATAATATCAATTTTTATATCTTACGATTTTTCTTCGTCCACAATTCCAAACTGGCTGTTTTATGACACGTTATCAAAATTACATTTTCTGTTTGTAAATGCATGAAATTTACCAGTTCTATTCAGATAATAATAGTTAAAATAATCGATTAGGGAAGTGCTTTATGTAACGTGGTCTGGTTCAAATATGAGCACATTTTAAATTTTAAACACATTTAAAAAGTGCAGTAATTTTCGAAAATTACTTTTTAGTCCCCGGTATGCTATTTCTTTCTCCCAGCTATTAAAGTGTCGTCTCAAAAAAATAACTTCCGTTGTATAAGCCAGACGTAAAACAAAGCAGATGTATCATTGTACGGTTAAATACTCTACTGCAATTTTTTTAACTTTTAAGCATCGCATATTTTCAATTTTTATACCGTCGTATTGGGAAAAAAAGTACTTTTAAACGCAATTTGTTTGTAAACTGCATCTCAATTTATTTTTAAAATATTAATTCTTTTGTAGTTTTTAGCGCATTTGTTTAATCTTGGCAGCTCAAATATTCCATTTATGTTGAAAGTAAAGGAAAAATAGTTGGAAAATAGTAATTATATCTTTTTGTTGCCACTTTCCCATAACAACTTTTAAAAAATGTAATTAAAATACGTACTATTTTGAAAAACTATAGATGAATGATTTCTGATAAAACATCGAGCTACTATAAACCAAATTTAATTTTAAGTATCTATATTAATATTACAAACAGATGAAGGCATATGAATCATTAGATAGCTGATTTTTTTTTGTCGAGTTTCTTGAATGACATCTCTTTTTTCGAGATTTGTGTAATATTCAGCGATAGTGACGTCATATGCGTACTTTACTATAGCTCATAGATTAACATACGAGATGGGACATTTATGGCGAAATCTGTAATGACAACAGTACTAGCGTTACTACGGACCGAAATTTACATATGTTGAAGAAATATGTTTACGCTTTATGTTTTGAATATCTATTCTTTCCAAACGAAGAAGAGGCAGATGATATTGTATTTACGCTTTATTTATTTAGCTTTTTTTTTTTTTTTTTTTTTTTTTTATCGTGCTTGTATCGTTGTTACTTTTAATTTACAAAACGATAATTAGAGAAATGATTTAAAAGAAAAACCCTAGAAAATTCTGTTAAGAACGGAAATGTGTAAGTTTATGAGATTAAATTGTAAAAAAATCAAATTCAGGCATTGTGTTAATTTATTCATATCGAATAAAATTTTACTGAGTGTAATGTCGGTACCTCTATTTATTTTTAACTTTTAGATTAATATAATTCTAAAAATTTGTCGAAAGAAATTTTTCAAAATCTGTAATTTTATTATTATTTCTTATATGTTAATATTATAAATATTATTCAATTGGTTGAACGTTATTTACATTAAAAGCAATATTTTTACTTTATCTGTAAGAAAGTGAAAATGCGTAAATTTTAAAAGATTGTAACGATTGTTTAATACGTTAAACTTCATAAATTAATAAAACATCGGCTATAAAAATTTTCCTATTAAATGGGAATATTTATGAAATTTTCTGGGACTTGTAGAATGCAATATTTCGTATAGTCTTATATTACACCATTGCTTTTGATATATAGCAGTCAAGATTAAATGTTACTTTGTTTTTCGTTGCACTTAAATTGTTCACGCATAATGTTAAATAAAATAAAAAGAATGCGTATATCGGTACATAAACATAGAACAGATATTAGATATATAAAATAGAATATCTATTCTATATTCATCTATCGGTGTAAGATTCTATTGAAAACGTAAACATGCAACATTAAAAAAAGAAAGATCCCAATGAGGTAGATACTCAATAATAAAATACTACAGGGATGGGGAGTTTATTCCCCATCGTCACTAAAGGCGCTACGATCGCAATCGCATATGGAAGTGTCCCATCTTGTATGTTAATTTATCATGTAGATGCCTTTTAAGACTGGATAGTAAAGGAAGAATTCTCTAGCGGATGCGGATTACGTCATTTTATATAAAATAAAAGCGTGTATTTTAAGTCTTAAAACTGAAATATGTTTTTTACTATCTATGTTTATATACATATATATATATATATTTTTTTTTTTTTTTATCGGGGGTGACACTAAATTCTGAAAGTGTCATTTCTTTTGTTCAGACATGAAAAAGGTTTAATTTTTTTTTTTAATTCTACAGTAAGCCAACAAAAAAAAGAACCTTTAACTAAATTAATTTTAATTAAATTTAAATTTTTAAATTTAATTTTTCATTTACTTTTCAGTGCAGTTGAAAATGTGAAAAGCAAGAAAGTTTGCCCTATGGGTGATGTAAGACCCTAATGTTCGAAACTATGAGCGTCCCCCCACTTTTTTTCCAGGACTACACCACTGGTATAGTTTTTGCTCCAATAAAACTTTTTTTAATGGAACGATTTTGTCCAACTTTAGCATTAAATATCTCTTAAAATAATTCTTTGATTTGAAAACTGTCTGCATCAGCGTGTTTATCAAACATTTCTCTATAATACCACCGATATTCATATTTTTGTTTGCAACAGTTTTTTTAATATTAACGAAGAAAGGCCATGCTTAAGCATTCAAATTGGATGCCGATCTACCGGGAATATCTACGTAGATTTTCATTGGTCCATTTCCAATTCAAAACTTTTTTTTATATATAGAAGGAAAAAGCTGACAAAATTAGAAGTGAAAAACAATTCAGTATTATTAAAGTAATTGTGCCGTGGTCATCTATTAAAAAATGCAATTTTGAGAAAAAAAAACTAGTTTCAATTTCATGTTATAATTATAATAGAATGCTTATTGTATTTTTTTTTTTTTACTTACATAGAATTGTCTATTGCATATTCTGGCCACATAAAGAAGTCTCAATTCCGTTGATAAAGCCGCTAAAATAAAAACTCGATTTTCCGAAATTTATAAGTTATGATTACGTGTAAATCCATAAAGCGGTTCTCAAAAAAAAAAAAAAAAAAAAAAATTAACGTTCAATAATTCGAAAATTTCTGCTCATTTACAAACATAAAAATAGTGTTCGAAAGAAACTGAATTTCGGTTATCTTCCTAGTATCGACTGAAAACGAAAGTTTGTTTTAAAAATAAATTCCAAGTAAGTAACATAAACATACATATACGCATGTTATCTGAATAATGTTTTGCGTAGAAACGGCAGTACATAATTAACAAAATAATTTGATTGAAATAAAATTAATTAAATATAAGGTGTTATAAACATAAAAAATATATTAAAAAATAATTTAATTTAAAAATAACGAATTTAATCAATATTAGTAATACCTTCTAGATTTATCTCCTTGTATGTGAATATATAGTATGTACGGCTCTTTGGATAAGAGTGCCGTTTGGGGAAGGCTAGGGAGGGGCAGTTATAGTAATACCGAATATACGGCAGTATTTTCGCCGAAACTAGGATTTTGGGCTGAAAACGAAAATGAAACCGAATATTCGGCCAAACTCCACATAAAAGAATGAGACTTGCAGGCTTGGTTATTGAAGTGATTTGTAATACAATAGATTCTGTTCTTTAAATTAATTACATCTTGAGTTAAAATTGATTGTTGTCTCATGACAACAGTTTTCTTTCTCTTCCTCCACTGTCGCGTCCGGAAATTCGGTTCAAAACGCCACATTTGGCAGGATTTTCTGAAAGATCTTTTGTTTTTCTCAAAAAATATAAAAGACAGTTTGATTAAAAAGTTTCTGCTGGGCAATAAAAAATAATTGATATTTTCAGCCAAGTAAAGCAGTCAGCAGTTATAATGAAATTTAATGAAAACCTTTAAAACAAAACTATCATGCAATAAAATTCAAGTAATACTACTTTTCAAAATAATACATTCAACGTAATACTTTTAAAGAATGTATTACTTTTCCAAAGATTTTCTGCCCCCCCCCCCCCTACCCTGTGTACACACATGAATCGCGGTAAAAAAGAACAAAATCTTTGAAAAACAGAAACAACTCCATTATTGGGCACAGCCTTTGTAAGTTTGCTGATTTGAAAGCAGGGCCGAAATTAAGGGGGACAGAGAGGGCATGTGCCCCGGGCGCCAAATGAAGATTTTGTTTGTCGATTTTTCTCGCATCTGCCTTTTGCACGGTATTGTTAAAATCATTCTGTCTGGCGTATGACAAAACATAGAAGAATCTAAAGATGATATGGCATAAGGATCCTGTATAAAGCGGAATTTTTTTCGATTCCGTTTCCGAGATTTTAATCAATCAATATTCGACAAAGCCAAGAACGGATTCAGCTCATCATTTAGAGGGGGTCATGGATTTCCTTTTTTGTGGTGGGGGAAGATCACATCCTCGTTATGAGAATTTTTTATATTGAAAGCTATTCCCAAATCCAAACTAACTACTTTTCTGATACTTTCGCGAAGTCATTTTCATTCGTAAATACAAAAAAATTGCATTAATATTCGTAAAAATATAAAATTTGCCAATTTTGTTCAGATACCAGGAAATTAGAGTTTCCCATTTTCTTATAAAGGCAAAGATTCATTCAGAAAATGTTGTCAAAGATAGCACTTTTAGCCAAGTTTTACGAGTTGAAGCCACAGAAATGTTAGTAGGAGAGCTGTTGAACATTTTTGAGTAGGTACTTGAGGCACCCTGAAAATTTATGCAGCACTTCTTTTGTAATGCCTGAATACAAAATCGAATGTCTAGCTGAAGGATCGTGGCCCAAAACCTGTGCCAGACACGTGTCAAGTGCCATTTTTTGACACTACCCAAAAAAAGTATTTGAGGCACGCTGAGATTGAAACAGAATAATATTTATACTTAGAAAAAAATATTTTGAAAATGACAGACACTTTAGTCGGCCCAAAACCTGTGCCAGACACGTGTCAAGTGCCATTTTTTGACTACCCAAAAAAGGTATTTGAGGCACGCTGAGATTGAGGCACAATAATATTTTTGCTTAGAAAAAAATATTTTGAAAATGACAGACACTTTAGTCGGCACAAAAACTGTGCCAGACACGTGTCAAGTGCCATTTTTTGTCTGGCACAGGTTTTGGGCCACGATCCTTCAGCCAGACATTCGATTTCGTATTCAGGCATTACAAAAGAAGTGTTGCACAAATTTTCAGGGTGCCTCAAATACCTTCCCTAAAATGTTTAACAGCTCTTGGACTATGTCGTCGCAAGGGAACAATTGGCTGTCACTTCCGGAATTTCAGTTTAGAAAGTCTAACAATTGTCAACGGTTAAATATGGCAAAAATTTGTGTTAAATTTTAGAGGTAACTAAACCGTACACATTGGCAGCTATGGGATTCTATTAGTGTCATAAAAATTGCAGGTGTAGCCTCTTCTTTCTGATCAAAGTATTAAATAGTTTTTTTCAATCGAACTTATACCTTTGGAATGGATCATTTTCTTCTGATGGACTGGTGCCATCCATTATTATGAAACAACCGTTATAAATGAAGTGTTAGGTGAAGATGAAAGAGCTGTCGTAAAAAGTTAGAACTCTGATTTTCTGGTCAGAAAAAGAAAAAAAAATGGTCATAATTTTTTTTTTTTTCTGGTCAGGATGGAAAAAAAAAATGGCCATATTTTTGTTTCGGATCAGAATGGAAAAAAAATGGCCATAATTAAAAAAAAAAATCTATGATATCTTTTGAATGTTGAAAAAATAAAGAAATAAAACATATTTTTAAAATATTCCACGTAAAATAGACGTCACTCTTGAACTAAACAAAAATAACTTTCCTGAAATTTTATACACCATAATTAGTATTTGCATTCTAGAGATTGTATTATATTATTGAATTATATATATATCATCATCATTATATGTATATATATAATATATTATTGAATTGTATTAAATAATGTTTTGCACTTTTGAGTTTTGACCCAACGAAATTGTTTTTGTTTGTTTTATTTCAATATTTTATTTTCCATTTGGAGATAATTGTATGGAGATTGTTATTCAAATATTCGGGGTAAAGTTTGAATTAACTCATTAGATATGGTGAGCGAAATTCGAAAATAGAGATAGCTTTCTTAGAAAAGTGTGGTGGAAAAAAATACCTCTAAATTGGCAACACTGATCTAACATCAGATTTTTTTTAAGTGCAATGTCTTGCGGGGAACTATTTTTGTGCATATTACATTACTGTAGTGTAAAATACTAATTTGGGTGACATAATTATTTAAGGAATAAAGTTTTCGCTATAGCAATATACTCGTATATATTTTTAAAGTGATTTTTTATGCATAATTTATATAGTATGTGCGTGTGTATGTATATGTATATATATATAAACATTTGCGCCCTTTTGTAAGGCAATCGGCGCCCTTTTTATCCATTTTGCCACCGCCCTCTCAGTTATGCCAGTACGACCCTGGTTCTACTTTTAAGAAAAATCTACAAATTATCTGATTAGAGCAGGTACGTTATTAATATTCCCTAATTTTTTTTTTTTTTTTTTTTTTTATAATATAAGTATTTGATCCAATTAATTTTCTTATGTTAATTCAAAAACGGCATTTCTAAAAGGTGCACGTGGTGATTTTCCATATGTTATCTTAATTAAATATTATATTTGTTTATGTATGATATTTAAATAGTAAAAAAACTGACATTTCTATCAACATTATTATTAAGTAAAATCTTGTTAATAAGTAACTTAGGCTTTATTCAGCGTACAAAGATTTTACCGATCTGTTTTGCATTTTTCGTAATTTTATTAAATTTTAACCATCGCACAGTTTTATTCTTTATACTTTTGACTATGGAAAGAAATGTACTTACAAATGAATTTGTCCGAAAACTTAATTTACTGATTTGCTAAAATTTTGGAAATTACTTCAACTTTTTTTTTTTTTTTTTTTTTTTTTTTTTTTTTAATAAATATATAGGGTAGATGTGCCAGTAATGGATACCCTTCAATGTTTTGGGTTTATAAAAAAAATAACCAATGAAAATTTAGCTTTTATTATTTTTTTTCGTAATTCCCCTTGCATATTTTATAATCTTGCATTATCAGGGGTCGATCCAGGCAAGATTTGGGGCCTATTTTGGGCCCCTACACAAAAATCAATTTAATAAAACAGGACCCTTCACAAAATTATTTTTAATAAAATAGGCCCCTTCACAAAATTCCATTTCATAAAAACATATACCCTTCATTAATTATTTTTATTTTATTAGATTTTAAAATGTGCATTTTGTAAACAAATCAAATTCACCAGACAGCAAACTTAACAACAGGACTTAAAGAAGTTATTATTAATTCTTTTTTCAAATTTGAGTAACTAGATTTTATCTTTCGTTATGAAATGTGTTTTTCACAAAAATGTAAAAAAAATCACAAAACTAACTTTTACTTTTCACAAAATGGGCCCGAAGAAAAAAATCCTGCATCGACCCCTGACTATTGTTGACATTCTTAATCAAACCAATCACGAAGCAGATAAAAATGTTTCGAAGTTCTTAATGATCTTAAGAAAATCTTAATGAACATGCTAAGAGCTGGCTTCATTTAATAAATTTATATATTCTTTATTTTCTTGCAAAATTTGCAGCTTTTTGTTTTGGTAGTAATAGAAAACTTTGAATTTTATATACTAATAGCTATTTATAAAATTTCATTTATTTTTAAGGTTTTAAGAGGGGTGTCCATTACTGGGATGCTTAATTAGTCATTTTCCAGTAATGGACACCCCATGCAGAAATTGCTAAAAATGGAATTTCAGTGATGTTTATAGTGCACAAAATATTTTGACTTAACTGATAACCTAAATAATCAAATTTAATTTTTAAATTACACTTACCAAAATGTAATAACACCAAAATTTTTATAAATAGCTACTTTTAATTTAGTTTATGTGGTTAATAAAATCCAGGTATTTTATTCTTTTCTTTTATGTATATAACTCTACCTTGCATATTTTGTAATCTGGAAATCAAACCAGTCAGGAAGCAGAAAATATTGTTTAAGGGGAATGTCAAAGATCTGATCATAGGGCTTAATCTCTTCCTATTTAAATAAAAAAAATTAAGCTACAGAAGTTGTTAAAAATATATTTTCGATCTTAAATGCTTTCTTATTCACCAGAAAAAAAAAGTAATATTAATGAAAGTTACAGTAATCATGAAACTAGTAAATCTGCTGATCAGTGGCCTCAAACATCAGTTCTACAATTTTATTTTAGAATTATTTAATATTTAAAATATCCAACTCAGTGTATCATTTATTTCATATGTTTGTAATATTAATTATTACAAACATATTTATTATTTTATTAATTGTTAAAAATAGTAAAACGAAACTACTCACTAATACTCCAAAACTTTTGTTGTTGTTGTTGTTTTAATCTTTTAAATCCCCCACTGTCTCAATAATTTGATAGCTGTAATTGCCTAATATTTAGTATTTTAAACTATCCATCTAAAATAATTGAACTATCTATCTTCTGATAATTACAATAATTGATATTTTATTAATTACTGGTATCCTAATTGTTAAATTTATTTGAAAATAACTATTTTGTTTTATTAGTATGCTTTCATTAAATTCTGGTTCAAATACAGTCATTAAAACAGTCATATTTATTAATTTTTATGGGGTGTCCATAACTGGAACAGAGGGTGTCCATTACTAGATTTTAGGTGTTTTAATATATTTCTGTTATTAGCAATTAAATTTTGATTCATATTGGGAAATGAGACTGAGAATGGTTAAATATTGTTGATAGATTAATATAATATTAAAAAAACTGGAATATAATAATTATCACTATTAATTAAAAAACAAATTTTAACTGGCACATCTACCCTTGCATCCCCATGTTGAGAGATTAATCAGTTTACATTTAAATAATATAAAGAGTTCAGCATTTTTCTTGCTATTCTTCCATAACAAAATTAAAACACAACGTATGTGTTTCTGGTCCGCAAAATAAACTTGGCGATTTTTTTTTCAATACTTGCCGTCTTGCCGAAGTGCCGTATTTGAAAATGATCGTTCGTCGGAAACTGCCAGATAAACAAATATGGCTGTTATTTCCAAAACTAAAGTCATTTTATCGGAAATTTAAAAAAGTTAATGTTTTAAAGTTTTGAAAGTGATTGACATAACGAAAACCCCAATTTCCTTGACATTCTATAAGTGCGAGTAATTTTTAAAATTCATTTTTAAGCATTTTAACGTACAAAAACAAATGAAATAAAATATAAAAATATTCAGGGATGCCACTATTCCGCCAAATGGCAGATTTCAGATTTTTTTTAATATTTAAGAATCGGCGATTTTCGTCTAATGGTCGCAGGAAAAACTGCGATTTTCATCAATTGATCACAGGAAAAATTGTGCAATGTTCGTCAAATAATCGCGAAATAAAACTGCGATTATCGGCAAATGATCGTTAAATCAAACCGCAATTTTCGTCAAACGATACTGAAATAAGAACGCAATTTGTGAAAAGATACTGAAATAAAAAGGCTATTTACGTCAAACAATCACGAAATTAAACGGCGATTTTTGTCAATGATCATGAAATTAAACCGCGATTTTCGTCAAACGATAGCGAAATAAAACAACGATTTTCGTCAAACGATAGCGAAATAAAACAGCTATTTTCGTCAAACGATTCTGAAAGAACGCGATTTTCGTCAAACGATCCTAAAATGAAATCGTGATTTTCATCAAACGATCCTAAAATAAAACAGCGATTTTCGTCAAATGATCGCGATATCAACTCGCAATTTTTGTCAAATGATGGCGATGTCAAGCATCAGCAATTTTCGTCAAAACAATCCTGAAATAAAATTACGATTTTCGGCAAACAATCGCGAAATAAAAGTGCAATTTTCGTCAAATGATCCTGAAATAAAATCACTGAGCATTAAATTGAATGAAAATAATAATTAAAATCACTAATATTTATTGAAAACATTGATAATACTTTTTAAAATATCTATTCAATAAATTATGTAATATTTTCCTATGTATATCGTAAACTTACTGCTTGTAAATGTAAACAGTTGTAAAATTACTGCTTATAAATGTAAACAATAGGGTAAAACGCATTTCAAAATATTTAAAGGCTTTAAAATATTCTTATACATACATACATATATATATATATCGGATGTTAGCCGTATTTTTTAAATGAATCGCACAAAGAGTTGTTCATTTGTTTCTAGATTTGAAACTTGTGCTTCTGAATGGCAACGATGATCATTTGTTTATGTCAGTAATATATTGTTGGTAGCTGGTTATTTTTAATTTAGAGCTTAAAACATTAGAATTGTTCAGTTTTTGAAGATTTTAGAGAAAATGAAGAAGAAAAGATGTGATACAATGTAGATTAACCCCTTCGGGACGAGCGTCTTTTACAGAATTTTTAATCTTTTATCACCGGTTTTTCATAGCAGAAAATTTTGCCTAATTGAATCGGGAAAAATGTTCGGATTAAATATGACAAAGTTTACAATAAAAAATTACTGCTGAGAATAATCACGTATTCTGAGCACCTGACGCGGCACGTATACCGGTCGCTCGTCCTCAAGGGGTTAAATAAAGGAATTGTCCGATTTATAATACGGCATCGGAATGCTTAAGCCTAACATGGCCAATATATATATATAAATAGATGAGAAATAAAATAATACTTGTATATCAATAGCATCAATAGCTCTTAATATTACTTAATAAAGAGATAATGGTTGCTTAGTTACATGTTTTAATTATATAAAGCAGCAAAAATGAAAAAAGAGGTTAAAATGAAAAAAAAAAAAAGATATACAAACAGCTAACGGGTAAACCAGATAAAGCAATTGATATGGCCCTTTTAAAATTTAATAACATATTTGCATTTCTGAGTACAAATTACTAGCAGCTCCATATGTGTTATTCCAATATTAATGTCTTCATTATTGAGAAATTGGGTTATTTATTAAATTCTAAGTCAATTAAATGCCTTTAAAACTAATTTTAAAAAAAAATACTTAAAAATGTGTAGTTTATAATTAAAATGCTTCGCTGTATAAAAGCCTATTATGGTCAAAAGAGGCCAATTTTTGGCTAAAAAAAAGGCCGGTTAAAACCAATAAAAGCCACCGACGTGGCTTTTTATTGTTATTTTAGCTGGCACTTTTGTAACTCTGCATTCAAGGCAGTTAAAAAATCTTTTTTCTTTTGCAAATGTAGTTTTTTTTTTTTCAGATTAGTTTAAATATCTATAGATATATTGTCGAAAAAAATAAATGTGAAATGCTTAGTGGGGGCTCTAGAAGAAGCTTAAGTGGGGTTCGGCTCGGCCTACCTTGCATGTGATTACAGGTAGGGATGTGACGAATAGTGATTTGGCCAAATACCGAATATTCGGCCAAAATTTAGGCCGAATACCAACTTTTTTTTCCCAAATAAATTTTGATTATACAGCCGAACCTCTATTTAACGAAGTCGCTAAATTAAAAAAAAAAAGTGCGTTATATGGAAAATTCGTTAAATAGAGATTCACCTTTTAAAATACTTTGAACTACATAAAACAGATTTTAAATTCATAAACACTAAATATTTTTACTAAAAGTAATTAATCACATTTTTTTAAATAAATTATATCGATTTGTTTTATTTATTTTACCCACCAATATCCATCATCAATTCATTTTTTCTATGTCTTTAAATCTTGGAAATCTGCAAGGAAAACAAAACATTGTCCGGGAATACACTGTATTTTCTGTTTAAAGTAAATAGTTTTACATTAAAATTAACGAATTTTAATGACATTATCGTATTTATTATTATTATAACAAATAATTTTAACCATACATTAACATATGCGTCCTTAAATTTAATTTCTGAAAAACTGTTAATTTTGCCTGAGTTTTTATTTAAAAAAGTGCTTTCTCTCATAATACGTCTCGCATCTTTGCAGTGCACCAAAAACCCCTTCATGCGTATTTTCTTCTAACTATAATTCGCGTCGGATTGTTTCAAATGATTTTAGCATTTCATCATACGAAGTTTTGCTAATTCCTGCATAATGACCATTTCCATTACCATCATATTCGTCTTCATCGCAATTCATTGCTGTATTGTTTTTATTTTTCACACTGTCGAAAATATCCAATTCGGATAGTGTTTCCGAGGTCTCAATTTCAGATTTAAGTGAAATAGAATCATCAATCAGCACATCACGGTTAATTTCTTTTTTTTTTCACTGTATCCACATTTTTTAAAGTTACTCTAAGGGATTATCGTCTTCGTCCTCCGTACTTACCGAAATCTCACTGCTGACAAAGAAGGCGCCTGTTAAACCAGTTCAAGGCCATTGAACATCATGAAATGTGTTTAATGAAAGAATAAGCTTGAAATGTCCAGAAATATTTTGAGAAAAGGGGAGAAAAAATTTTTTGATCACAAGAAAAAAGTTCGTTAAATAGAGAATGCACTTCGCTATTTGGAGGTTATTTTACGAAGAAATTCGCAAAATATTCTTGGTTCCAAGGAAAAGTTCGTAAAATAGAGAAATTCGCAAAATAGAGGTTCGTTAAATGAAGGTTCGACTGTATATACATATATAATTTAAAATGGTAAAAAGAATTAAAAACAAATTTGTTCTATTATTAATGTTTAAACATTTTTATAATTTAATGTAGGGCGAAACCCCCAGTAACTGGCATCTTAGATTCTTTCCTGTTCAAACCACTATTACAAAATTTTAAACCCATTTTCCAGTTAGTTTTGTTTTTTAAAGTATAGCAGAGATACATTTAAAAATTACTGTTGACAAAATTTATCATAAATTATACATTGTATTATTAAGAATTAATTTTTTTCATAAATATGATGAATAACTCCAGTAACTGATACCAACCCCATTTTGAAAAATCAATAGCTGACACGAAGTGAACCAGTGTTTGACACTTTACTTGCAAAGATTTAAAAAAATAAAAAAAAATAAAAAAAAAAAAAAAAAAAAAAAAAAGTTATTTTTTATTTGAAGGAATTTATGCTTTAAAAATTATTTATAAAAACAATTTATTTATAGATGATATCATACTATAGATGTCTCTATTTTCATGTATTAAATGTATTGCAATTATCCAACAACTGACATATATGAACCTGTAACCGACAAATGGTGTCAGGCCCTGGTTAGAACAACGAAAATTCTAATGATGCTTTCTACAAAATGAAGGTAATTTATTATTACGTTTTCTAAACAGTTCAACTAACAGATTTCAACTTTCTTTAATATTATCAATAATTAACTTATTTGACAGAGACTGGTGAAATGAAATGACTGGGACCAATAACTGGCATCCCCCATTAAGTTAAATTAAAAAACTATAAATCATAGTCCCAATGTATTGTAGGCATATTTTTAATTGATTTCTACAAGTATAACTTTAAGAAAAAGTTTAGGAGGTTTGCATTACAAATAGGTTAAAAAAAAAACAAATGGGTAAGTGTGATCACAGATCGCACAGAGGGTTTCGTTTAATATTTCTATCAAAACACTTTATCCTTTTGCAAAATCTGTTAATTCCACATTTCGCAACCAGGGGGCGCACTCTATTTTAAACAAAGCTTTATCCGAACGAAACTCCGTTTTACAAACTATCCGTAGATATATTAGTCGAGGGGATCGGGCCCATAGCACCCGAGATAGGTAAGCGCCACCTGGCGGTTAAAATTGGAACTAAAATATGCACGGCTATGGTGCATAATATGAAAGAGTGGGCAAATTTAGAAAAGTGCACTCCGGGTGAGAAGGGTGGAGGTTAGAAAAATTGCTAAAAATGCAAAATTTAGAGTCCGGAGAGGTAAATAATATAAGACTTTCGAAAATTTTATGATTTTTCGTGTGATCGCAAGTGTTCTGCTATAAGTATACAAAATTTCACATCTCCAACTTAATTATAGGGGCTGAGTTAGAAAAATTGCTTAAAACACACAAGTTAGAGCCCAGAGGGGTAAATATAAGACTTTTTCAAAATTTTATGATTTGTCGTTTGATGTGAGGTGTTCAGCTGTAAGTATCCAAAATTTCAAGTGTTCAACTTATTTAGGGGGTCAGTTAGAAAAAAAAGCTTAAAATACACAAGTAAGAGCCCAGACGGTAAATATGACTTTTTCAAAATTTTATGATTTGTCGTTTGATGTGAAGTGTTCAGCTATAAGAATCCAAAATTTCAAGTCTCCAACATATATAGTTTCCGAGAACGGGCTCTGTGACAAACAGACAAAGGAGTGAGATGAATAGGGTTTCGTCAGATGAACGAACCCTAAAAAGCGCTACCTTAATTTTAGAAATGTGATGGATGCCTCAAAATGGTACTTTTTGTGTTCTCAAAAGTTTCTTCCTCATTAAATATGTTTTTGGCCAACTAGTGGTAAATAAATTGACTTCAAAATAAAAATAAGTGTCTAAATTACCACTAGATGCATTCACTTTGCAAAATTTTACAAGAACATGCTTATTTGAGTGGTACAAGTAAAAATGTAAATGACTTCATGAATGTGTCAGAAAGTCGCTTGTGTGGATTAAAGAAAAAAATTGCTAGAAAAAAAAAATTCTGAATTTATTTGACATGATATCGTGCAATATTCGGCAAGATATCTTTAAATATTCGACCGCAAATATTTTGACAAAGCATTAGGCCAACCGAATATTCAGCAAAGGGGCCAAATACCGAATAGCGGCCGAATATTTGTCCCATCCCTAGTTACGGGATGGGAATGTGTGCTGTAAGTGTTCTATTGGATGACAACTTTTATAAAACTGCTATCCATTATACGATCAATATTTTCAGTTGTCTAAGAAGCTAGTAAATAGGTGTTCCTGCTTATTTTACTGTCACCTTTTTTTTTTTTTTTTTTTTTTTTACCTGGCAGTTGCAGAAGAGAAGAGTCAAGTGACAATACACAATACTTCTTGAAAGATGTAAAGACTCAACTGCTAAATGTCAAATCATTCCAGGAAACCCTTAAAATCTTTATTTTCAATAAAAGATCGTATAAATTGCTCATGCAGTGTTCTAACAGAAAAATCAGACATCTCAGATAACAGTATTGTGAATAGTTTTTTGTCAATAGCCATGGGAAAGTATATTATATTCATGAAACTACATTATATATTTATTTATTAGTAATAGTAGTCAAAAGATTGTTTATTAAGATTTTCAAGGTGTCAATGTTTCACTATATAGAGCATTTTATTCTTGGAACATGAGGCATAGCTGTTACTTTACTTAACACTAGACTGAAACTTAGTATATACCTATATTGCCCAAAAGCAGTCAAAATGACTGCATTGTGAAAGAATAACTAATGTGTAAAGAAATTCGTTTAAAATTAATTTTTAATATTTTTTATAATATATACAGTTATATAACAAGTTATTACTAAGTATTAACAATAAAATAATCTATTCATTATTATTTGTACATTTTATGCAAATGAAAGTGGAAATCTTTTTATGTGTACATCTTCCGCAAACATACTTTGGACATTTTTCACATATATTATTTGTTTTGTTGTTAAAGTCGTACAACAAAGTCGTACTTGACAAATTTTGCATTTGTCAGAATGGGTTGCATTTGATGATGTTGCAGTTGATCTTTATAGGTCTTCATGTTCTGACGAATTTTTCTGTCTTGCATCTCTGTATTCGGTGTAAAGCTCTTCTGCTAATTGAAACAAGAACTCTTTTCGTTGCATTTGTATTCCTGTCGTTTCTTTGTAAAGGATCCAAGCATTTATAGCAGCCAAATCTAAAATACTGAAAAATATTTGGAGGGGTCATCTACGAGAACTAGCTTTTACTGTATATTTTCCGGCCATTTGATGCACCATATCAACTGCAAATTTTGTGCTGTTATAAAATTGAATAGATTCCGGCAACATTTTTTTATTACTTTTATCAGTTTTCACAAATTTGTGCTTAGAACGTAGAACAGCTACTCTTTTATTTGGTTTGCTTTTATATAATTGTAAGAACACAATTCTCTGATTTATATAGCAGAGTGGAAAAATGAGGCATGTTATCCTTCGTTTGTTTGGCTGCTTTGTGTAGTTCTCTTTTGTTTCCCCTAATAATTCCAACTAGAGTTGTTTGTTTGGCCAATAATTTTGTCGCGAGTGACATGCTCGTGAAAAAGTTATCGGTCGTGACATTTCTTCCATAGCTTGTATATGGCTCGGCAAGTTTCAGAACAACGTGTTCACTGAGAAGCATTGACGATGGCCGTTGTTCATGTTTTCTCAAATAAGGAGAACCATTCAAAACATATTTGCTACTAACATCTGATGCAAGCCAGAATTTGATGCCAAATTTGTTGGGTTTATTGGGCATATACTGTGTAAACCTGCATCTGGCTTTTGACGGAAATAATTGCTCGTCAACTGTTATATTTTGCCCTGGTTGATAGCAAGCTTGACTATTTTCAATGAACTTGTCCCATATTTCTGAAACAAAGGCAAATTTATTTGTTTGTAGGCAACTACTTCTTTCGGTTCTTTTGTCAAAACGAATAAACCGTAGGATTTGCTTGAACTTTTCTATGGCTATAGTTTTTCTAAAAAATTCGGGACCCCACTTTGCTGACCATAAATAACTTCGTTTTACATTCTTTGCCTTGTAGGCTCCACGAGCAAAAAACAAACAATTTGTTAGAACAAGTATCACTGCATAAAGACCCGAATAACAAGTACTACTTTACCTTATTGAGCAACTGCAACTTAGCAAGTATACGCCCACATCTATAATTTATCATATGATGGTAATCGACTCTTCATCGCTATCTTCAGTGTCAGATGTTTCTCTTTGAATATAATCCGCTTCATCTTCAGATGATAGTTCAGAATTTGTTGCATCGGATTCTATATCGGAGTACTCTTCACTTATGTTCGTTAGCTTTTCCAATAACTCACTTCTATTCCACATTCCTTTCATGAATTTAGGGCGCAAAAGAAAAAACAACTTGTTAGAACAAGTATCACTGCATAAAGACCCGAATAACAAGCACTACTTATACAAGTACAGTCGAACCCGGTTAAGACGCTCACGGTTAATACGCGACCCCGCTTAATACGCGGATTTTTTCAGATCCCTTGAATATCGCCCATATGGCTAATGCAAAAATATCACGTTTAATACGCGAACGGTTATTACGCGATCCCGCTTAATACGCGATAGATTTTTGTTCTTTTGAAGCAAAAAAATCACGCTTAAGACGCGAATTCATAGATCAAGATGCGAATTCCTTCTCTCTTCTCCATTGTCCCAAATATAGATTTTTTTATTCACATAACAAATACTGTTTCCGAATAGGAATATTTACTTTATGTAATAACTGATTAAGGCAAACATTACTAATCGGAAATAGTGATAGATATTTGAAAAATAATTAAAAAAAAAAACCCTCTCTAATCTTTCGCTACGTGTACTGTGTTTTAACTGTAACAGTAGTTTTTACTGTAGTACTGAGAGATAGACGAATTCCGAATGCTTAGATACGTCATAAAATTATTATGGTTGGAGTTGATTATACCTGTTATTAGTTAAAATTTAAATGTAAGTTACATCACTACTATGTTTTATAATGCATATTATATGCGAAGAAAAATGAAACTTATAAAAATTAAACAAATAAGACTGTGGTTTTATAATTATTTTATGTTCTCTCTGTTTTCTTTACTTTTTGCTATGCTAACAATATTTTTTTACACAAAGAGTAATAGGATGTTTTTCTTATTATATTAAAAATAAAGGTCAGATGATGTACTGATATAGATGATTTTAATAACTGGATTGTGCTTAAAAAAATTTTCTATATGCAAATAAAATTAATCTAGCAGGAAAATTAAATTTGTTTTTAACGGATTAATCGGCAATAAAGCCATGTTTGACTCCATATTTATTTTCAGTTTTTATTCCAGTCGGTCCTATGAGAAAACAATGTATTGAATACAATTAAATTTTAATCTAAATATACGTAAAAGACACACTTTTCGACCGGAAACCTATAAATAAAAGCTCTAAAGTTCATTTAGATTATTAGATGTATAAATAAGTCCTGTTCCTACAACATTATACAAATCACGTTTAATACGCGAACCCGCTTAATATGCGACTTTTGCTCACTCCCTTGAAACGCGTCTTAACCGGGTTCGACTGTACTACCTTATTGAGCAACTGCAACTTATGAAGTATACGCCCACATCGATAATTTATCATGTGATGGTAATCGAAAAAAATGAAAACTGTTATTTCAATACAGAGCCGAACTGGTCATATAAGAAATTTACTCAATTCAATAATAAGAGTCATTTGATTATTAAAAATTTCCCAAGCAGCCAAAATGACTGCTTTTGGGCAATATAGGTATGTATAACACATATATATAAATATACCGGAAATGAAGGAGGGGGAGGTAACTACAATTACTAATAAACGCATTTATATGTTGTACAAAAAGTCACAAAATTCTAAGAAATTGTGTCATTATATGCATAATTGTTTTTCTAATTCAAAGTAAAAAGCAGTCAAAATGACTTCCTTGGGCAATCTAGTGTTAATAATGTTTAAATTTGAAATGATTTCAATTTTCTACATAACTGAATATAATTATTTACCTAACGTTAAAGTCGCGAATTTCGTTATGCGTATTATACGAAAAAAATTTTAAACCGCTAAATCCAAGCCTGAAATTTTCGAAAAAAAAACGGCGATTGTGTTCAGTGTTGCCAGATGGGCTACTTTTTTAAAATTCAGATTCTTGATTGGCACTAAAGATGAAAATAAGGAATTTTGCTTAGTGGCCACTGGCCGGTAATTTCTTTAGTCGCCAGTAAGTACATTTATGTCACTGGCTATTTAATTTAATAATATATAAGTTTAGAGTAAATAAGTAATTTATGTAATAAATAAAAATATTTTAATTCATATTGTTTTGAATAAACTTGAGATACTAATTTCCAATCTATTTTAAATTAAGTTAACAGCAAAGTTATATGTAACATGCTTATATCGCTAACTACATAAGTCCACTATACTTAGGTACTTTTCAAAATTTAAAAAAAAATCTGAAATTTACAGCAAATTTTCTGAAATGTAAAGGGGGGGACTGAGGGGGTCTCTCCTGGAATTAATTATGCATTTTTTACATGATAGTTTAACAAAATTAGCGTTTTTCCGCGATCTATTGGCGATGTTTGTGTTTCTTCCGCGATCCTTTGACAAAATGTGCTTTTTTCGCGATCTTTTGACAAAATTCGCACTTTTTTCGTAATTTTTTGATGAAATTCGCGTTCGTTTTCGCGATTCTTTGACGAAATTATCTTTTTTACGCGATTCTTTGACAAAATTCGGGTTTTTTCGGCGATCTATTGACGAAATTCGCGTTTTCTTCGCGATCTATTGATGATATTTGTAGATAGACGAAATACAGGTTTTTTTCGCAATCTTTAAACAAAATTATCGTTTTTCCGCGATTCCTTGACAAAATTCGCGTTATATTGACGATATTTGTGTTTTTTCGCGCTCTATTGACGATATTGCGCTTTCTTCGCGATCTATTGATGATATTTGCGTTTTTTCTGCGATCCATTCACGATATTTGGGTTTTTTCGTGATCCTTCGACAAAATTTACGTTTTTTTCCCGTAATCTTTTGACAAAATTTACGTTTTTACGCGATCTTTTGACGAAACTCACGGTTTTTTTCGCGATTCTTTGACGAAATTTGCGTTTGTTTTTCGCGATCTACTGACGATATTTGCGCTTTTTCCGCGATCCATTCACGATATCTGCGTTTTTTCCGCGAACACTTGACAAAATTTGGGTTTCTGAGTGATTTTTTGACGAAATTCGCTTTTCTTCGCGATCTATTGACGATATTTGTGTATTTTCGCGATCTTTTGACGAAATCCTTTTTGGAAAATCCTGCATTTGGCCGGTACTTTCCATATTTTTAGTCGCCAGTTTTCCACGTTTAGTCGCCGAGTGGCGACTAGCGAGTGCTTATTTTCATCTTTAATTGGCACCACTTTTTTGAAATGATAAAATGCGCCTTATTTAATGACATAATAATCAAGGCGAAAACAAAGATAATTTTACCGTTTCTAAAAAGTGGTGGCAATCAAGAAATCTGAATTTTAAAAAAGTAACCCACTGGCAACACTGATTGTGTTGAATAACAGATGCCAGGTGGTGCTAATCGCTTTAGCGATCCGAAATTAGGCTTTGGATGTCAACGTGCAATATTTTATTCTAGCGCTTTTTCCGCGATTTTATTCCACAATTGTTTTACAAAATTCACGATTAATCCTGCAATTGTTTGACAAAATTTGCGGTGGGGGTTTTTTTTTTCGACCTAATGACAAAATTTACGCTTCTTTTTTACGGCCGATTGATAAACTCGAGATCTTTCGACGATATTCGCGATTTTATTGCGCGATCATTTGAAAAAATTCGCTTGGATTTTTTTTTCTTTTTTTTTTCTTTTTCGAGACCATTATACGAAATTTACGCTTTTTTTCCACGACTGACTGACGCAATTCGCGATTTGTTCTCCGCGATCGTTTGACGAAATTTGCGATTGCATTCCGCGATTAATTTCAGGAATTGTTTGATGCAATTCGCGAATAATTTCTGGAATTGATTGACGAAATTCGCGGTTTTTTCGCAACCAGTTGAAGAAATTTAAGATCTTCTCCACGACCGATTGGCGAAATTCGTGAATTCTTTCTACGGTCGTTCGACGAAATTCGCGCATGGGTGATTCTGAACAAAAAAAAGATATTCTGAAATTCTCGGGAAATTTTCTGAAAGGTTACAGGAGAGGGGAGAAGACGGGGTAAGAACGCTTGATTATGGGTTTTTTCTGCGGCCCTTTGACGAAATTCGCGTTTTTCCGCGATTCTTTGACGAATTTGGCGATTTTTTCTGCAATTGATTGACGAAATTGAATTTTTCGGCGACCATTTGTCGAAATTCGCGATATGTTTTAGTCCGTATTTTCGGGTGGATGGCCAATTTTTAAAAAAAAATCGAAATTGGAGTTTTTCTGAGTAGATTTGTGTTTTTCCCGCAATCCTTTGACGCATTTCGCGTTTTTCAGATATCCTTTGACGAATTTCGTGTTTTCTCCGCGACTCTTTGACGAATTTTGCGTTTCTTCCGCGATCCTTTAACAAAATTTGCGTTTTTTCGCGATCCGCTGACGAATTTCGTGTTTTCTTCCGCGATCCTAAGCGATCTCTTGACGAAAATCGGGAGCTTTTCCGCCGTATAATCCGCGGATTATACGAAGTTTTTTCCTGTGACTTGGAATACGGATTATACGAAGTTTTTTCCCCTGTGACTTGGAATAAAGCTTTCGCGGATTATACGCAAGAAAATACGGTAATTTAAATTATTTTTAAATGAAGTTATATTACTTATATATCTAACAATGTTTATTTTTGTCAATAAATATGCGTGCATGCCATGTGTAAAAAAAGAAAATATTTAAAAATAAAAAACAGTTAACACCAGCAAAACCTGGTTTAAACCAAATAAATTTTTTGGGGTTAAAAAAACGGTTTTTTGCTAACCCTGCTACATTTTAAAAATGATTGTGTTCAATCACATTATCAAACTATTTAGAGTAACCCAATATATTCATTTTTTAATATTTGTTAAAGTTGTTGTATTAGTGTTGACTCTAGAACAAGAGGGCAGCCGGGCGGTAATTTAACAAGAAGAAAGGGGCACTCTTTTGTCCTGTTGAAAAAATATTTTGAACTGGTTTGTTTAGAGTTCCCTGTTATCAGTAGAATTTAATGACACTTTTACCAGCAATTGGTGAATTTTGCGATATATTCCCACAACCAAACAACAAACTTCAGGATATCTTTCTGTGACGGATCAACGAATTTCGCGATTTTTTATTTATTTTTTGCCACATTTCAAGATTTGTCTCCACAACTTATTGGTGAAACTCGCGTTTTTTTTTTTTTTTTTTTTTTTTTTTTAATGTTTTTTCAGCAGTTGATCAACAAATTTTACTTTTTCTTGCGGGCGATCGACAAATTTCATGATTCCTTTCACGTCTTATGTCCTATCAACAAATTTAACATCCTCTTCCACTAGTGTAGCCTTTAGAGATGCAACGGATGTCAGTTATGCCTGACACCGGATAACCAATTTGCAGCTGGATATCTGCCCATCTACAATATCTACTTAGTAGTTTTAATGATAACATTTTTTTTTTTTTTTTTGAGGAAAACTTACAACTGATTACCGTCAACCGTACTTTGGTCTTTGCGTGGTTACTTTGGTCCATTCCATAAAAAAGTTTTTATTCTTTGTATTGAACAAACAATGCAAGTTAATTTGGAGTTTTTGCCCTTGAAAAATATTTTATACCCTACTATAGGCTATTTCAATAGTTTGGGGGTAATTTAAGTTTTTTTAGTGGCAACACTAGATGCGTTTGTAAACAACTGTTTTCGTGTGTAAATTTTAACTCTCCAAACTTTCTGTAGTGAAACAATATGGATAAGAGCTACAAATAAGATAAGTGTCAAAATATTACCTTTAGTAACCTGTAACCAATGTGTGATCATACTTTTTCCTTTAACTTTTTATTTTGACAGAAAATGTTTACGTTTTCATAAATCTAACACGAAAACTATTTCGGGGCTACTTTGTGCCAGCCCTTTTTTGGTCCGAAAATAGCTTCAATTACTTAGAAATGCCTTTTATAGAACCAAATCTCTTAAAACATGTTTTAAGTGACATTTATTTCAAATGTTACTGTAGAAAAATGTTACTGTAGAAAAATGTTACATTGTTTTTGTTCCAGTTGCTGAGAATAACATGACGAAAACTGTTTCTCGTTTCTTTAATATTATAAATTGGTTTATTGTGTTTAAATGTTAAAAAAGAAAAAAAATGGTTTATCGAGTTTGCAGTGTTAATTTATTAGCAAATGCTATTGCAAGGGATTTACAATAAAAATATATTCATTTACATATGAAATGTATTCATTTTATATGAAACTAAGTGAATGGACCAAAGAAGACCTCAGCAGAGGCTACTTTGTTCCAAAACTTTAAAAATAGTTAAAAAATAAAAAAATTCCTCTTTAAAATCATACAGTTTGCTTCATTGTTTCATGTTAATTGTTTACAACTCCATTTCGACGTTGAAAAATCACATACAGAGTTGCTACGCTACCTGGAGAACCTGGAAAAGTCAGGGAATTCAGAAATTTGTCTAAGTAAGGGAATTTCTATATTTTATCCAAAATCCTGGAAAGGTCTGGGAATTTCTATATTTTATCCAAAATCCTGGAAAGGTCAGGGAATTTAATAAAATTTCATGGAGATCACCAAATAAATACAACCTTTGTCCCATGGCAAATGAGAAAAATCTTCCATGTTTCTGCAAATTTCAATTTTTAGAAGTTTTATTTAATCGCCTCTTAAAATTTCCTCTTCCCTTTTTCTTCCCCTTTTCTTTTTTCCAACTGTCATCTTCCACACATACTTTAAGATTTTTAACTGTTTAATATAATTTTTTGAAATTTTTCTGCAATATTTTTTTAATGACATTTAATGTAACTAATAAATCATTTCAAATCTGCTTAACAACCTCCACCCTGAAATGTTTCCTTCTCAACCCCCTTTGTCTAAAGTTGAACTTAAGTGAGATTGTGATAGATGGTGAAGTGAATTATCATTCAATGCAAAAATATTGTATATGTATATATATTTTTTCCATTTTACAGGACACTTACTTTGAAATACTCAGAAATTATTAAGGAAAGCAATTTCTATTGCAGTTCTAAGAGTTTTTTTGTGCGGGAGGTGCATATGTGAAAATTTTAATTAATATTATATAACTATACAGTTGAAAATTTTTATATTTTCATGAGGTACAATATTTATTTTACTCTCGGCTTGTCCAGTTCACATTACACCGCTAGACTGATATTTTCATAAAATGCACCTGGAAAAGTCAGGGAATTTCATTCTCCTGCATGAGTAGTAACCCTGCACATATAATATTTTTTAATAATGGAATTTGTGAGTGGAACCAGGAAAAAGTAGCCCAAAGTGTGAACGGTACTTTGTAAAGAGAATTTTTAATTCTTTTGTCTTCCTCTTTTTCTTTAGCAATATACCGGGTGTCCCAAAAAGGACTGACTGATTTTAAAATTCAATAACTTGCAAACGGTGACAGATATTTAAAAAATTCCTGCAGGAGGTTTATGCATAAGGTCAAAAGTTTTATTACAGTGATTTTCAATTTTAGTTCGAATTACAAACAATAGATGGCGCTGTAAGCAATAGTCGCTAAATACAGGCTCGATTTTTGGTCCTTTCTCTTGTTCTATGCGGAAAAAGGAGATGGAAATGTATTATCCGGGCCACGAAGTACCAAAAATCGAGCCTGAATTTAGCGTCTATTGATCGCAGCGCCATCTATTGTTTGTAATTCGAACTAAAATTGAAAATCACTGTAAAAAAACTTTTAACTTTATGCATAACCCTCCTGCAAGAATTTTTTAAATATCTGTCACCGTTTACAAGTTATTGAATTTTAAAATCAGTCAGTCCTTTTTGGGACACCCGATATGTTCAAGCTGTTAACTCCCCTCATTATGTAATGCTTTACTACTACAACACAAAAAAAGTTTTGTGTTGTGATAACAAAAAATTTGTTCTTGCTAATTGCTACTAGCATATAACCAGGGATGTGGAAATACATCGTTTTACCCGCCATTGGCGAATGAATTTTTAGGTTGACTTCAAAAACTGCAAACTAATAGAGATTTTGCCAAAAACATTTTTTTTTTACTAGTTAGCTATATTTTGCAACTTTCCAAATTATTGCGTAATAGACACTAAACAAGGTACTATATATATATACTAAGTTCTATTCTATTTCTATATTAAACTTTCCTATATATTTTTTTAATTTTATAAAAAAAGAATTATGAAACAGGGTCATGGAAAGTCAGGGAATTTGAAAGTAGTCAGGGAAATTAAAAAAAATATAGAAAAAGTCAGGGAATTTGCAAATGTTTTCTAAAAAGTCAAGGGAAAGTGTTGGAGAAAAAAAAATGAAAAATGACGCGAAGTTCATGAAATGATCGCAAACAAAATAGAGAAATTTGAAGAACGATCGCAGAAAAAAAATCATAAATTGATAAAGGACTATATATTTGATATGGTATATACATTGATGGAACAGTGTAGCAGCAGAGAATCAATTGACACCGCAAAATTTTATTAGTATTCTTCATTTCACTTCAGGACAGAATTTCTGAGATTTTAGAAGCAGCATAATACTTTGGAAATTTAGTGGTGCCAATCGCTCATTTGCTGCGCCACTGTTCCATCACTGTATATATATTGAAAATAGAAAAATTTGAAGAACGATCGCAGAAAAAAAATCATAAATTGATAAAGGACTATATATATATGATAACTTTCCTATATATTTTTTAATTTTATAAAAAAAGAATTATGAAAGAGGGTTCCCAGCGTCATGGAAAGTCAGGGAGTTTGAGAAAAAGTCAGGGAATTTACAAATGTTTTCTAAAAAGTCAAGGGAAAGTGTTGGAGAAAAAAATGAAAAATGACGCGAAGTTCATCAAATGATCGCAAACAAAATAGAGAAATTTGAAGAACGATCGCAGAAAAAAAATCATAAATTTTGATAAAGGATTGCGAAAATTTGAGTCAAGGAAAGTTGCCAGTCATGTTTTGCTGGGAACCCTGTGAAAATGCATTGAAGTAACAGTAATAAATAACTATGTTTGCCGTTGCGTAAATTTTGTCATAACAATTCTCCACTGTACGTTGCATTTTGCTGGCTCGTAAAATAAACCCTTGGCTAATAAGATTTTCTAGAAATTCCCCACCCCTACATATAACTAAATTGCATAACAAAATTAGTAAATTAAGATATTAGTCTAGTACTAAGGTGGACCGGGATAATTCCCGATCAACGTTTTTCCGGGGTAATTAATGGTCACCCACCCACTTTATATCATAATAGTATGCTTAAATAAAAATTAAAAAATATTGTTAACAATCAATGAGAACTGTAGTTTAATATACAAAATTAAAAGTCTCCATCTCTGCTGGAAATTAAAAAATCAAATGTATCGTAAACTGCTACAAAAGCATCTTGAAAAAAGATTGTTTCTGAAAATCGCACATTTTACTAAGATCTTTAGTGGTACAGAATTTGTATTTTTTATGTGTGTTTGTTTATGTTATTTTACAACTATATATAGAACAAGCTTTTCCAGTATATTAATAATATACTTCTACGATTTTGTATTCTGGTTATACAACTATATTGATTTATACCTCAGTTTGGCGAGGTAATTCCTAATCAATGATATTTCATAGAATTTATGGATTTTTTTTACTTAATAAAACCGTACAACAGATATCTCTTACATATGTTTAAATTTATTGTAAACATTATTAAGGGACTATAACACTTTTCCGTTATAGAAAGGTTCTGTCTTCACAGATTTTATGGCGCTATTTTCCACTCGATGCAGAGTAACGAATGGCATGATACTTTAAAAAATGCCTTATGAAAAATCGGGACTTTTGAGCATCCCACTCAGTTGTTACAAAGGACAGGTCTTGAAGCCCATTGAAAATCGGGATATCCCACTTATCCGGACACATGGCAATACTATCCTCGACCGATCGACGAATTTCATTATTTTGTTCTCTCGGCTGATTTTTAAAAAATCACAATTTTTTTTGTCTTACTGGCGATTCAGATATTTCGCTAAGAAATTAACCGTAAGGGCACATGGAAAAAAGAAACTACCAGGCACATAAAGTAGTCAAAAGGAGCTGCCAGGTGCTGCGCCCTGCCAAATTGGCCTAGAGTCAACACTATGTATATTTTCTTTTTCTTGTTTTCACTAGTGAATGTTTTTGTTGAATATTTAAGAAGACTAATCCTGAAACATGTTGTTTTTGAATTATGTAGAAGGAACTTAGAGTACTTGACCCAAGGCCATTTTCTCAGAATTTGGAAAGTTTTGTAAGTTGGAAGTGGCACCACTTCTTTTTTTTTTCAGTTAGCTGACCACATGGTGAAAATAACAACTGAATCATTGCATAAGTTCTGGAGCTATTAGACAAAATACAATTTCATGCTCCAAAAGTAATTTTTGTGTGCTGTAAACTCTGATGTTATAATTTATTTTTTTGTTTGTTTGTTTGTTTGTTTGTTTAAAGGTAAAACTTTTTTAATTGGTCATTTGTTTTGTTTTTAGCAACAATAACATGTATAATAGTATTAATCTACTTATTAGCAAATGGCTGCATTTTAGGGTTATGTAGTAAATATGCAACTGGGGATACTTGACCCAAGTCACTTGGGGATACTTGACCCAAGATTAGGATTGGTATTATTCAAACGCATTTAGCATGTTTTATTTGTGAATTAAAAGTATTATAATATTAAATATTATAAATATAAATACTATGTATAAGTAAATAATATAAATATTATAAGTAAATGACTGGGTTCTTGTCAAATACTGTGGGAAATGGAATATTAGGCATAGAATGAACTTCCAGACTGCTAATATTTTGAGCTTTCTATAATAAAAATTTAAATTGGGCATATTAATGTTAGGCCTATTTTATAAAAATTAAAAGTATTAATTTTGTTTGCCAAAAAAAAAAAAAAAATAATAATAATAATAATAATAATAATAATAATGTTAATTTTCTTCTTATGTAAAAGTGTTTTATTTATAATTTTAATTCATACTCCCAAATCTATGACTTAGGTCAGGTATCCCTACACTTTGGTATACTTGACCCAAATTGAAAGTTTTGAATATTCATATTTTACTACCTTTAATAATTAATACTTCAGAATATTAATAATAATAAATATTGTGTAATACTTCATTTAACACAGTCGTGGAAAATAAAAAGTAAACACTCTTACTAACTCTGCAACTACTTATAACAGAAGAAAGTTATCGGTACCAATCGATTGGAAATAAAGTCTACTTTTGAATGATTTATATAAAATTTGCTTAAGGGGCCATCTACAAATCGAAACCAGACCAAACTTTGTTTTTTTAAATGGCAACACCTAATTTCGACAGTATATTTTAAATCTTCGGTTCAAACTATGCCTAAACACGAATTTCTAGTCATTTGAATGATAAGTTTTTGCATTATGAACATTCAAAATTCAGAGCTTCTAATGTTAAATTACATTTTCATATTTTTATTAATATCTCCTGAAATTTTAATCCTAATGTGATACTTTTGAGTGGGGTTATAATACTAAAAAACGCAAACATAAATAAATTAAATATGTAATTAAAAAAAATTATAATATGAATTATGAAATTAATGAATATTAAAGCAGTGAATTATCACTTTGCTAACAAGACGTAAACCGACATAGTGAAAAATGTCCAAGCCGGGAATCGAACCCGGGCCCCTGGAATAGCGCTCCAGTGCTCTACCACTAAGCCACGAGGACAATACCCAGCTTGGCATCTCTAACACATATAAGTCGGTAAGGCTGCAACCGCAGCTACTAGATGGAAAGGTCTTCATGAGCACACAATTTTGCGGCGCTATTCCAGGGGCCTGGGTTCGATTCCCGGCTTGGACATTTTTCACTATGTCGGTTTACGTCTTGTTAGCAAAGTGATAATTCACTGCTTTAATATTCATTAATTTCAAGCGTAATTTCACTGCTGAAAAGTAGTTGAAAAATTAATTAAAATTGTATATTCACCGATGCTGGGTTTATTTGCGTCTCATGTTTCACCGCGAAATTGTGTGCTCATGAAGACCTTTCTATCTAGTAGCTGCGGTTGCAGCGTTACCGACTTATATGTGTGAGAGATGCCAAGCTGGGCATCGTCCTCGTGACTTAGTGGTAGAGCACTGGAGCGCTATTCCAGGGGCCCGGGTTTGATTCCCGGTTTGGACATTTTTCACTATGTCGGTTTACGTCTTGTTAGCAAAGTGATAATTCACTGCTTTAATATTCATTAATTTCAAGCGTAATTTCACTGCTGAAAAGTAGTTGAAAAATTAATTAAAATTGTATATTCACCGATGCTGGGTTTATTTGCGTCTCATGTTTCACCGCAAAATTGTGTGCTCATGAAGACCTTTCTATCTAGTAGCTGCGGTTGCAGCGTTACCGACTTATATGTGTGAGAGATGCCAAGCTGGGCATCGTCCTCGTGACTTAGTGGTAGAGCACTGGAGCGCTATTCCAGGGGCTCGGGTTCGATTCCCGGCTTGAACATTTTTCACTATGTCAGTTTACGTCTTGTTAGCAAAGTGATAATTCACTGCTTTAATATTCATTAATTTCAAGCGTAATTTCACTGCTGAAAAGTAGTTGAAAAATTAATTAAAATTGTATATTCACCGATGCTGGGTTTATTTGCGTCTCATGTTTCACCGCGAAATTGTGTGCTCATGAAGACCTTTCTATCTAGTAGCTGCGGTTGCAGCGTTACCGACTTATATGTGTGAGAGATGCCAAGCTGGGCATCGTCCTCGTGACTTAGTGGTAGAGCACTGGAGCGCTATTCCAGGGGCTCGGGTTCGATTCCCGGCTTGAACATTTTTCACTATGTCAGTTTACGTCTTGTTAGCAAAGTGATAATTCACTGCTTTAATATTCATTAATTTCAAGCGTAATTTCACTGCTGAAAAGTAGTTGAAAAATTAATTAAAATTATTAAATTAATATTCGAAAAAAAAAAATATGAATTGCAACTTTCAATTTTTTTGATAGATTTACATTTATTATGTCCTGCTTTATGCGAATTCCCAATTTAAAATTTTTCTCTCAAGTAGTTTTCGAATTATCATTATAAAACGTCAAAATGATGGTATAAGGGGCCGTTTATGATGTGCAGAGAAGCGTAATTTGAAAAAAATATATTTTATTCATTTTATTTAAATATTTTGGCTGACAGTAGTTTAAACATATTAAGCGAGTGAAATTGTCATATTGACAAGAAATAATACATTAATAGAAGTGACATAACCATTCTGTAGTATTTCAACAATAGAGTACCTAACTTCAATTTGGATATAGTTCCTAAAATATGCTCATTTTAAAATAATTAATTTCTCGGTAACTAATAGTACGAATTTCATGAAAATTTGGATTTAGGCTAAATGAAGGATGTAAAATTTATTTATTGTGTCAAACTTTGGTATTGCCATTGAAAAAAAAAAACAAAGTTTGGGTCCGTTTTAATATGTAGATGGCCCCTTAAGCAAATTTCACATACATCATTCAAAAGTAGATTTTATTTCCAGTCGTTTGCAACTTGTGACGTTCTCCTACGATAATTTGTTGCAGAGTTAGCAGGGGTGTTTACTTTTTTCCACGACTGTCAGAGGTGATTGTGTTCAGGTAATATACCTGAATTCAGGTATTTATTTCATTTTCAGTACTGGAATTCAGATTTTTCTGATAGCTAAATTCGTAAAATAAGACTTGTGGATATGATTCTAAACACAATCAAAATTAATATATTTCATAATGAGAAGATTTTACCTCCTTGAAATAAATGTGTTTTCTTTCCATACAAAAACTTTTTCTGTTAAAATTTCAGGTATTTTTTCATTAATTCACAATCACCCCTGGCTGTACATATAGACTGCATTTACACACCCATAAATAATGTTAAAAAAATTAACAAACCAAACTAACAATTGGGTCAAGTATCCCTAGTTTCCCCTACTATAACATTGTAACTGTGGTGGGTGACGAGGTATTTATCTTTGACATTCTTTATTAGTCACAAAAATATTTTAACACATTGCATTATGTCTTGTTTATTTTCAGGATTGCTGTTATTTTGTTTTTAGAGAGTCTGATTCCATTACCAAAAAAAAAATGGTTAAAGAAATTTGCAAAATTCAAAACTTATCACGTGAAAAAGGATACGTTGAAGGGCAAATTGGTGACTTTTTTTCAGCCACTGAAAGAATTTTTGAGTGTGAAAGTCCAATTTTCTTTGTTGCAAATGGCTCTTGGCGGTTTACACTACGCTTTTGAGATGCAAAACTGATTGAGCTTGTTCTCCTGGGCATTGTAGAACCGAACGAGAACAATCAGCCAATTATCATTTGGGTTTGAAAAAATATGATGGCAGCATAGAGCAGCTTAGCAGTGGACTTATGGAAGGAAATAAAATCTGCAGTAAAAAGGGCCTTTTTGTTAATAAAACAAAATTGCAGATATCTAAATTAGTGCTCAATGATGTTCTTAGTATTACCTGCTTCATAAAGGTGATGACAGAAAGTAGTAAGTTGATAAGTATGTTATAAATAATTATTTTATACATCATATATTTATATGTCAGGGGTCGATCCAGGCAAAATTTGGGGCCTATTTAGCGCCCCTTCACAAAAATCCCTTTAATAAAACAGGCCCCTTTACAAAAATCCCTTTAATAAAACAGGCCCCTTTACAAAATTCCTTTAAATAAAACAGGCCCCTTTACAAAATTCCTTTCAATAAAACAGGCCCCTTTACAAAATTCCTTTCAATAAAACAGGCCCCTTCACAAAATTCTATCTCGTAAAAACATACTTTTCATTGATTATTTTTATTAAAATGTTTAATTATTAAACAAAATAAGCTCATCAGAAAAGAAAACTTTAGCTGAAGGATTTAAAGAAGTTATTATTAATAAACGATTAGTTCGAATTTGAGAAACTGTACTTCATCTTTCGTGACAAAATGTTATTTTTCACAAAAAAAAAAAAAAAAAAAAATAATAATAATAATAATAAATTTCTCAAAAATAACTTTTATTTTTCACAAAATGGGTCCCAAGAAAAAAAAAAAAACCTGTATCGACCCCTGTATGTAAAAAACAAAGATTTAACATAAAAGAAAGACACTGAACATAATATCAGGTATTTATTTTTACACGCTGCTGGACAGATATTAGTACACTGTTTATAGCTGGTAATTTTTATATAAATTCTGAGCAACCTAGCTGCTGTTTTTCTGGGATTCAAACTCAAGCGTGTGTAAAATTCATACATTGATATAAATAATCATTTTATTAAAAAATATGTATTATGACTATACGTGAAATTTCGTTTGTAGGTATTGTTTGAACCGAAGATTTAAAATATCTTGTCAAAATTGTGTGTTGCCATTAAAAAAAAGAGTTTCGACTGGTTTTGATTTGTAAATGACACCCTAAGTAAATTTTATATGCATCATTTAAAAGTAGACTTAATTTCTAATCGTTTGGTACTACAATCGATCCTCGTTATCCCGACACTCTGACGACCAGAAAAAAGTGTCGTCATAAGCGGAGTGTCACGGTAACCGAAGTTGGAGAAAAATATGTTTATAAAAAGCTGTATTTTTAATTAATTTAAGACGATTTTAAATTCATAACTGTTCTTGCAGTTTTAAATAAAATATTATTAAGTAAAATTGAAAGAAATAAAAATCAGATTTGTGATGACTTGTTACATGAAACAGTGATGAATTAAGGTTTACCTGTCCCTAGATGTGAAAAGTTTGGTTAAGACATTTCTTACCGCTTAATATCCGTGCTTATAAGATGGATTATGAAAAATGGACAATTTTCCTAAACCGTCGGGATATCCGGAGTTGAAAATTATTTAACGACGTAAAATCCGGAGTTTAATTACATTAAAATCATATACATAAAATCGGGACTTTGGAAAACGGGCGTGATAAGCGGAGTGACGTAAAAACCGGGTGTCATGATAACGAGGTCCGGCTATAGTAACTTTCTTTTACGATTATTTGTTGCAGAGTTAGTAGGGGTGTTTAGTTATTTTCTTCCACGATTGTATATAACTTCTGTCAAAACTTTCAGCTCTGCGCTCTTTTCAGGAAACTTCACACAGAGGCAAACAACTGTGTTTATTATAAATACATATATAGTCGACACTGGTTATAACGTACTTTCAGGGGACCAGAAAATATGTTACGTTATAGCCAGGGCTGTAGCTAGAAGTGAATAATAGAGGGGGCTCAAGAAAATGCAGGGGAGGCTCATATTTTTTCTCTCTCTCTGACACATGCATGCAGATATATATGATCAAAGTATTATATCGAAAGATAAATTATTACATATTCATACTGCAGGTACTATGTTTCATATTAAACTGTTTATAATAACATCATTTCATGCTAAGAAAAGGAAAAGCAGCAGAATGAAAATTTCCAGTGTACTCGTATATATAGTGTATAATTATACTGGTGAAATAATAAGTGATGATGTCAACAAAGCTTAAAAAAAATAAATAGCTAAATAAAGAGCTTACAGTTCACCTGTTTCAAAAGAGTTGCAACCTTTTAATTTTTCTCCGAATTTTTCCCTACTCTTAAAGATTCTTAAGTTGTGTTTTTATATGATAAAAAAAAATAACAAAATCAAGGATGTATTTTGCATTTTAAAATTATTATTGCAGCCACTCGATTGCTAAAAATATTTGCATTTAAATTGTCTATTGGCATTTTTCATTAGTATCATTTGTAAATCAAGGATCCTAAATATATATATATATATATATATATTAAACTAGAATGACTCAAATACGAAACAAATTACTTATCACAAGCATCATATTTACCAACAAACTCATTACAATAACTTTGTTTTATGTTAGTAATAGAAAACACTGCAGAATGAAAATTTTTAGTATATATAACTAATACTGATTAGTAATAAATTATATGTCAAAAACTGCAGTTTTTATACAAATGCTACTATTTAGTATTTCTGCAAAACTGTAAAAGGACCCCAAAACTAAGTTCAATTTTTGAACAGAGTTTCATTTGGTGACCTTGGAATCTTTCTCAGGGGGGGAGGGGGGGGGCTCAAAAACTTTTAGGGTGCTCAGCCTCTCCTGGCACCCCCCTAGCTACGGCTCTGGTTATAGCTGAAGTACGTTATAAGCAATAACCAGTAAAATGCAGTGCATACCGTGAAATAAAAAGGTGCAAAGTAGCACACACAATAATAATGATATTTAAACAGAAAATTTATGATCAGTAGCCTATTCATATGCGTTGAAAATAATCACACTCACTTCAAGATTTCCAAAATAGACTTTACTTTACCCAAGTGAGATCAAAATGATCACGTGTGTTCCTCCTGCATTTTTGTGTTTCCGAATAAACAATCTACTCATCGAGTTCACGGATGAAATTCTAGGATTAGTTAAATCTTGAATCGCATATTAAAACGCAATCGGTCTGCGGATTCTTTTGCAAAGCTACAGATTTCTATAGCTTTACAATAACTAGTTTGTAGATTTAGATGTTTTTTGTACAGCAGATAAAATTTTAGTAAGCATACATATTTCTGTAACTTCACATCTGTAGAATTACAGATTTTTACTGTGTACATTGCATGAAGTATGATGCAGAAAGATTTAGAAAAAATATTTCTATGATATGGGAGATTCTCAAAAGGTGGGATCATTAAACGTAAACTATATGTAATTTTTAAAATTTTCAAATTTAAGGCCAATTTTTTTTAATAGTATAGTATTTTGTCTATAAATATAATATATAAATATTTTATAATAGTATGCCTACAAAATTATACACAAACAACAACTATTCTGGAAAATTAATGATTAAAGCACTTAATTAGCAGTTACGTACGTTTACAAATTTTGGACACTCTTTCGCACATAAATTACAAATTTTGGACGTTGCTCTTAGTATTTAAAAAATTCTTAAGACTAAGAATGTAGTAAATGTGTCTGTATACATATATATATATGCATAATTAACTTTTCGTTATCCAGTAATAATAATAATAAAATCAAATACTTCGTTACGTACGTTACTTTCGGACATAACAAAATACAGAAATTCTTTATAGAAAAGTCCTTCTATCTCCAAAAAAGCAATAAATCAGCCTGCCATCTCTTAACGAAATTATCAAAAAGTCATCCGTTTCCTTTATGCATTCGTTGTTTACCATTAGAACCACCTGGAAAAAACTTAACTCTTTTTCTTGGTGGTACATTGGAGCAGTTAACGTTATGAATGTCCGAAATTGGCCTCTTTAGCATAAAATAATAAAATTTTAAGATATTTATACAAAGCTTTTACAATAAATTATGTCATTTTCTGTCTCTGAATAGAAGTAAAAACTCAGTGTAAAAAAAAAATAATAATAAAGTCAATGATAATTAAAGTTATGTTTGAAAGGCTTAAAGTTATGACTTGTGTCCTGTGTCCACCTTTTGAGAATCTCCCATATATACACGTTATTATGATATTACTAATATTTATGCTAAATTTTTATTTTTGATTTCAGCACTGGATGAATCGAAAGTGACTTTTAAAGATTTATTCAACTGTGAAGAGGTCTGTGATGGGATTTTGGAAGTAAGGGACAAAAGTGCAAGTCTCACGGGTCTAGTTTTATCTCATCGATAAATTACTTTGCTGCTACTTTGTTTCGGGAAAGCATGAATTATATAAATTGCAGAATTAAAGAATTGTTATTACATAGTGTTCTAAATCTATATGACATGTCTGATAAGTACAATATGGAAAAATTCAAGAAATTTTGTGTCTCATACCTGATGCACTGTTTGACGGTAGAAAATTTGTGCGAGATCGTTGTGTTTGCTAATAAAAATAATGAAGCACAATTATTCAATGCAGTTCAAGATTATTTCGACTTAAATCAGGTATATTTTTTTTAAATCCTAAGTGGTACAGTTTAATCAGAACTGATATTGAAATAGCAAACAAGCTTTTAGTAGAAATGGCAACTAGAAGCCTTCGGAAAAGTTCTGAAAGCTGAATTTTATTAAAGTATGTGTGAATTCTTCCAGCTAAGTAAATATAAATTGTCTTGTATTTGAGTTCTTAATATTGCTTTTTGTAAATGTTTTAGTGAAAGTAATGTTGAATAAAGCCATGCAAGAAAGAAATATGTTTGATTTTATTTATATACTATCTGATATTACCACGGCGTTGCCCGGACCCGTTGTAATATTTTTAAATGAACCTTAAATTTGTATGATTTTATATCTTTAACTCGATTTTGTCTGAAATATATACCCGCTCACTGTGTGAAAATGGGGGGAAAAGCTGTCAATTGTTGAGATTTGTTATATAATTTTTGGAAAATTGTATGGTGTAGTAATGAACAAATTAAAACCTTAAAATGCCCTACTGATAAAAAATGAGTTTACAGGAGAGAAGTGAGTGCTTAGTAACGTACAGGCGAAAAGCTTTAAAACGATATGTCACATAAAAAGATTCATTCCCCCCCTCCCAAACGGGAGGACCCCCCCCCCTTCCCAATAGTCTTCGGTCAAACATACATACATGCTACTTTTCCAAGGAATTCCTCTTTTTTGGCATTGAATTTTATGATCCCTAGCATTAAAATTTGTTGACATTTTTATTGGGGCGGGTAACGGTAGCAGACGAAATACAACAAAAACGCGAGTATGAACAGTGCCAAATTGAGTTTATTTTTCCATATCTCATCCGACTTTCTCTTTCCTGTGGCCTAACGCTCATTGAGTCTAGAAACAAACAGCATGGAAACAGAGTCCAGGTGCACGCAACTATCGTTTCCTTTGGCTGAAGGATCGCCAAAAAAAAAAAAAATCAAATTTCGTTAAAGGATCTCCGAAAAAAGCGATTTTCGTCTAAGGATCGTGAGAGAAACGCACAATTCGTCAAAGGATCGTGAAACAAACATGAATTTCGTCAAAGGATCATGGATAAAACGCAAATTTCGTCAAAGGATCACAAAAAAACACGAATTTTGTCAAAGGATCACGAAAAAATGCGAATTTCCTCAAAAAACTGAGGGAAAAAACATGAAATTCGTCAAAGGATCGCGGAAAAAATCCAAATTTTACCAAAGGATCGCTGAAAAAAACTTGAATTTCGTCAAAATAGGGATGCATGTTAGTCACTTTTCTCACTTTTAGTCACTTTTTATAAAACTTGTGACTTTTAGTCTCGATTAAAAAAGTCACTTTTAGTCACCCTTTTTTACTAAAAGAGATGAAGTTTCTAAAAGTGAGCGAACTGCGGAAACTGGTCGCTCACTTTTAGTAAAAATAATGCAAGTAAAATTGACAATTTTATCTTTCAGATTTGTTGATAACGCGAATTTCGTCAAAAAGCCGCGAAAAAAACGAGAATTTCGTCAAAGGACCGCAAAAAAATATGAATTTCGTCAAAAGACCACGAAAAAAATACGAATTTCGTCAAAAGGGTGCGAAAAAAAAACTCTACGCTCTTCGTGCGTGAGGTCGTGAAAGTTCAGCTTTTTTTTTCTTTCTTTTGCTGAACCTGTAGCATGTCTGTCCATAGTGCGTAACACTCTTCATTTAATTTCAGTTCCAATCACAATTATATCTTTGTTTTTTATCACAAAAATGAAAACAGAAAAGTACCAAAAAAGCAATCACCACCCAAAAAGCATAATCATGTTGACATCATTTTCTGTCTGAACAATGGAGTAGAAATTGTTTAATGTTTAAATGTCACGAAGCTTTATGATAATAAATTAATTATAGCATTTAAATAATTAGAATAATTAAAAATAGTTACTAATTTAGTTATTTGTGTGTTTTTAAGATTTTTATCCGGGTATTCATTTTTATTTCCATTATTAAAATTCTTTGAAAAACACAATGTACCAAATTGCTAACATAATAGTATACATATCTGTTGGAATGCTATTCCATATGAAGGCATGAATAAGAAGTTCCTCAATAGTAACTGATAAAAAAGGTTAAAAGCTTTACCTTTATGTTTTGGTGTATTATTCAGTTGAAATATATTATTCTTGGGATGAACAAAAAACATGTTTGAAGAAAATATACAGTAGAATATTATGTTGGATACAATACTTATAACATTCACAATATGTATCATCTTGAGAAATATTTATATACATACATACACAATGGTACTACAATCCATGTAGGATTTTGACTTCCCTCAATATACCTACCTCTCCAGTGGTTTTGTGCAAGATCTTTCCCTACCCTCTTCTATCCATCTCTTCCTGGGTCTACCAATACTTCTTTTCTCTATTAAATTACCATTATATATCTTCTTTGTGCTTCTCTCATCCCTCATTCTTATTAGATGGCCTAACCATTGCATTCGTCTTATTTTTATAGTATTTATTATATCTTTTTCGTTATATAACTGTTCTAGCTCCATATTTGACCTGATACGCCTGAGAAATATTTACAAACACAAATATAAAAAAAACCTTGAACTATGAATTAAATATTAGTTTGTTGCAGTTTTTTTAAAGATATGTTATTATTCCTTTAGAATATTAGTGGATTTTTAATCCAGCAGCATTTTGCTGCTTACTGAGATTCATAGAGCAATTGCTATCGTTCTGAGTCTCTGTGTCAGTTAAAACAAAGAGAATTGTCTAATACTGCCATCGAGTGGAAAGTTCTTGAAGCAAAAGACAATCTAATTCTCTAACATATCTCCCGTTTTGCGATGGAATCTGACACCAGGTGGATAAGGTTTCGGCAAAGTTCAAATTTTGCTTTTGGCAGCGGCTTCGTCATTATGTCTGCTATCATTTCTTTTGTTGATATTTGATGTGTATAACATTTTTCATTTTCAAATGTCGTATGTAATAGTACTTTGTATCGTTGTGTTTAGTTCGTGATTTAAATTTTTCACTTTCAACCAATTTAATTTCAGAATGGTTATCCTCAAAAATTTTAATTGGAAAATTTTGTTGTAAGTTGATATCTTTACATAATTTTAAGATCCACAACAACTTTTGAGTTCCTTGTGACAGTGGCACATATTCAGCTTCTGCTGTCGATAACGTCACACGTGTTTGTTTTCTTGAGAACCAAATGCAGCTATTGCGCAAGGAGATTATTTTTCCGGTGGTGGATTTTCTGTCTGAACATCTTGACCCAGTCTGCATTTGAATAAGCAACTATATTAGGGTATTCTTTTAAAGAAATGCGGAGATCAACGATCAAGGTCTTTCGCAGTTTTTAAGTACCTTATTACTCTCTTACAGCATTCCAGTCCTTTAGTCTGGATTATTGCATCTTCGACTTAGTATGTGTGTAGGAGCAATAATGTCAGGACTTTTGCATGAGGAAAAGGAAATATATAAGAGACTCCCTATAGCTTGTCTATAATTATCATTTGACGATAAAAGATTTTCTTTATATATAGACTATATAATAGTTAATTTCCATCGGAGTGTAAGTTGGTTTGGCTTCTTCAAGTTGAAAATCTTTAACTAATTGATTTATTTTATTTCTTTGTGAAAGTAGATAACTTCCATCTTCTTTTCTATAAAATTCTATACCGTCCAGGCAATAGAGACCGTATAGGGGCTCTACCTAGCAAAATCCATAGTAGTTCTGGGAAAAGGCTTACTATATGTTTTTTGGGTCGCTGAATCCGAATTTTTAACTTCCCACCAAAATTTCCCCTGCAACCACCCCAAATTTTAGTAAAATGCCCCTCAAAAAGGTTTTTATTAAAAAAATCAATTTTTTTATTGTTTTAGGGGAAAAGTATCTAGAAATTCAGAAAGTAGACACAATTTTCAACAAATTAGATATAGGACATTATGACTTAAGATGAAGGGGAAGGGGGGAATCTGCCTCGGAACATGCGCCGCGGTGCTGCGTGGACTAAGTTGCGCAATTCCACTTAACCACTCACAGGTTTACAATCGCCCTCCCATCTCCCCTCCGAACTTTCTCTATAAGGTTTACTTTAAGTTTTTTGGGTCGCTGAATCCAAATTTTTAACTTACCCCCAAAATTCCCCCAAAATAGTTGCTTTTAAATTAAATTTTTTATTGTTTTAGGGGAAAACTACGCAGAAATTCAGAAAGTAGACAAAATTTGCAACAAATAGGATACATGACATTATGAGGTAGGATAAACGGGGAGAGAGGGGGCTGCCTCGGAACATTCACCGCGCGCTGTTCTCAAAAACCAAATTTTTTCAAAAAATCAATTTTTTGGAGGTTTGCCGGAGGAAATTTTGGTGGGAAGTACAAATTCGGATTCAGCGACCCAAAAAACATAAAGTGAGCCGAAATTCAGAACTAGCATTAATTTTGCCAGGTAAAATATACTATTACCTGGACTTGCATAACTTAGTGCACATAGCGCCGCAGTGTATGTTTCGAGGCAGCCCTCTCCCTCCCCGTTCATCCTACGTCGTAATGTCATATATCCTATTTGTTGCAAATTTTCTCTACTTTCCGAATTTCTACATAGTTTTCCCCTAAAACAATAAAAAATTATTTATAATTATTATATATTACAATAAATATATATATTACAATATATATATTACAATATATATATATATAATATATATTACAAAAAAAATTAATTTAAAAACAACTGTTTTTTGGGGGGGGGGGTGTCGGTGGGATGGGAATTTTGAGGGCAAGTTAAAAATTCGGATTCAGCGACCCAAAAAACTTAAAGTAAACTTTATCGAGAAAGTTCGGAGGGGAGATGGGAGGTCGAATGTAAACGTGTGAGTGGTTAAATGGAATTGCTCAACTTAGTCCACGCAGCACCGCGGTGCATGTTCCGAGGCAGATCCTCCCTTCCCCTTCATCCTAAGTCATAATGTCCTATATCTAATTTGTTGCAAATTTTGTGTACTTTCTGAATTTCTATATACTTTTTCCCTAAAACAATAAAAAAATTGATTTTTTTAATAAAAACCTTTTTGGGGCATTTTACCAAAATTTGGGGGTGTTGCCGGGGGAAATTTTGGTGGGAAGTTACAAATTCGGATTCAGCGACCCAAAAAATATAAATTAAGCCAATTTCCAGAACTTCCATTAATTTTGCCAGGTAAAATCCCCTATTGCCTGGGCTATAAGAAGTATTTTGCTTTTAATGAGATTATGGGATAAGATTTTTCTACATAATTTATTACTTCATTTTCGTCTTCTGATCTTATCCGCATATCTTCTACATATAGTACGATTAATTATAATCAATTAATTATTATATTATAGTACAAAAAATTAAAGAAGACAATTCAACAGAATTGTCTTCTTTAATTTTTCCTTTATGAACATACATGAGTCAGCTTCACTTTGTTTAAATCCATATGCCTTTAGAGTATTCTCTATTTCTTCATTCCAGTACTTGGCGGCTTGTTTCAGACCATGTATAGCCTTTTTTTAGACCTTTTCTTTATTTTCTTCATCTTGAGAGTCTTCTGGTTGATGCATGTATAATTCTTCATTATCGTGTTTACCAAGTAGAAAGGTTGTTTTAATGTCTACTTGAAATACTTTTGCTGATAAGCTGCCCAGGTCATTTTTGTTTCTGCACTTTGCCAATTTTGTGACTCTTGTCACAAAAAGAAGGCGGTTGAGGGGGAAGGGGGCGACAGATTGATACTTTGGCCCCCGACGCAATTTTTTCTTCGCGCGATCATATGTAAAAATATGCTTTTTTGTATGAAAATTGATACTTTTTTTACTTTCTTCTATCTTTACAAGAAGAAAGTATTGGATTCATGAAAATTTTCTAATTCCGGTTCTGTTATGATGAATTTTGCAGGATTTACACGATTTCCCCAATAGCTCTATCTTAAGAACTAAAGCACGGATTTTCATAAAACTTCAGATTCAGTTAGTCCTTGATATGACTTGCTACTGATTATGTGTTGGTGTAAATCGCCCAACAGGTGGCACTTCTGTACTGCCTTTTTCACGATTGCCTCAATAGCTCTATCTATAGAACTAATGGACGAATTTTCATCTAACTTCAGATTTAGTTGTATGTTGACACAGGTTGTTGTTAATTAGGTTTTGGTGTTAATCACCCAATAGGTGGCGCTGCTATGCAGGAATTTTCACGATTTTCGCTATAGCTCTATCTCAAAATCTAATGCACGGATTTTCTCCAAACTTCAGATTCAGTCAGACGTTGACATAAATTGTTGCTGATTAGGATTTGGTATAAATCACCCAATAGGTGGCGATGCTAGGTAGCATTTTGCTGGATTTAGACGATTTCAGCGATAGTCATATCTCAAGAACTAATGCACGGAATTTCATATCTTTAGAATCCTCATGAGATGCATAGATTGCCATTTAATTTTGGCACTGTGATAGCGAATTTTGAAGTATTAACATGTATGAGATAGAAGAATGTTTTGGGATTGGTGCATCCGACTAGTTTATAATTGGCTTATAAAATAAACAATGAAACGGTATAATATCACATTTATGAAAATATAGATTTTTTAAACTTCTTATAACTGTATTTATAAATTATCAATTCACACGAAATTCGATTTTTTGTTGAAATAAGAATTGACCTCTATTTGAATTTTTAATATTTTAAAAAGTCAACATAGAAAAGAAATATTATGAAACGACTAAAATTTTAAAAGAAGTTGGACCTTCTGGAAAATCGGGACATTTGACGTCCCGCGGGACATACTTCTTACACAACCCGAGACGTCCTGCGTAAATCGGAAAACCTGGCATCCAATGTTGATTTCAGGGAGTGTCTCAGGGAAGCGTGAGTCATACCCACCACCCGAGCATTAAAGTGTCTCCACTCCCGAAATATTTAAGACTTTATACTTATTAATAACCTAACCCTTCCCCTGGAGCTCCACATTCCCCCCGCCCCACCAATGGCCGAGAGGTTCTGCTCTCGAAGCTGGTAGACGGAAAGTGCTAGGTTCGAATCCAATCGCTCCCGTTGGCCTAATCGTTCAGGGTTTTCGTGGTTTTCTTCGAACCTTGGATTTCCATGCGGGTTAGGTTCCCTTAGAAAGACCCCCACGAAGGGCACTCCTCCTTCCGGTCTATATCCCTCGAGTATTTAATCGGCCGTCAAAAATCTGCCCAACACAACTCACATCCCCCCCCCCACACACACACACACACACTTTCCGGATCTGCAGAAATCCCTGCCGGAGAAAAATGTCTGAAATCAACACAACTTGGCAATAATAGAGACAATCTTAGGTAACAGAAACGCAGGTATACTCACATACTTCTCATATAATCATCTCTTTTTTGCTGCTCTGAGGGTACACTGTATTATTTGTACACTTCTGAGTGCAGTCGGTCGCAGACGCACCATAAGACCGATACACAATTCCCTCTCTGTGGAATGTTTGGTGCTGCCATCTTTGTTTCATAATCGGAACAAATCGTCTATTGTTCTTTCAATATGTTATTGTAGATTCAAAGATAATTCTTGATTAAATAGCATTTGTGCGTTTAATGCGCACATGACTAATATCATTTGATATGTGTTTTGCATTTATGGGTGCGGTGAGCTGAATATTTAAAACTGAGACATCGTGTTTTCGTCTTTGACATAACAAAGCGTTCCTGTGGAATGTTTGGTGCTGCCATCTATTGGTTTTAAAAAAATAAATTGTCAATTATTCTTTCAACAGGCTGGCTGTATCGAAAAATTGAGATGAACCGGGGCCAGAGTTGGGCAGTATCGAAAATACAGGTATTTGAAATACATTTTCAAAATACATTTGTATCTTGTATTTTGTATTTTCAGCCGATAAGATCAAAGTATTTTTGTAATGTATTTTCTGATGGTTTCAAAATGTATTTTGTATTTTGAAAATACTCAAAATACATTTTTTCCAAATTTCAAACTGCCATGTTTAAACCGCATAGAGAAAAGCTGCGATTCATTGAAAGGAAATACACGACTATCTGTTTTGATCAGTTTTCAAATTCTGTTCTGGAAGTTAATATAAACACACTTTTCGACTATTGCTGAGACAAGGAGGTTGATGAATATGATGTTTTGATACAGCAAATGTATTCTTGCTAATTAGTTACAAAAACAACTTTTATATATCTTAATATTGCTGTGGGAATTACAAGAAAAAAAAAACATGTATTGTGATAGACCGGAAGGATCTTTCAGAGTTGCGCAGGTTCAGAGCTCTGTTACCGACAGTTGCTCATTGACCACACACACATAAAGAGCTCTTTTTTTTTTTTTTTTTTTTTTTTTTTCTGGTCTAGTAGATTTATTTAAAAAATATCGTAAAGGATTTCTTATAAATGCACATGTTTCCTTCATTAATATAAATTTTGTTAGACAGTAACCGCAAGAAAATTGCTAAAATTAACTCTTAAAGGAACGATTTGACTATGAAAAAATTAAATTTATGACTTTGCAAATTTTGCATTCGAATTATTCCTACTTTTTATGAATATCTTATAAGTGTTTTTTTTTTTTTTCGAATGTACGAGCTTTCATATTTTTTCTGCTCTATATTAAAAGTTTCAAGACTTTCATAGTAAGTGCAAATGATTTTTTATTTCTTTGCGCTTATATATGGTTTGATATTTTTTACCCGAGTGTTTTATTTTTAAAACTACTTTATACGAAGAATTCGTGCTTTTGTTAATAATAATAATTCAACTTGTGTTAAAAATTATCTAATTTTTTCATTTATATTTTTGCATTTAGTAATACATATTTCAAATTTCGTATGCATTATTTCTAAAATGCACCATAATCGAAAAGTTGTGTCCCAAATATTTTATTAGTGGAAGACCTAAAAATGCGTAGATGGGAGATCTTAGTAAACACACGCGCATTATATAAAAAGAAAAAAAATACATTTAAAAACTTTTAAACAATTTATTCGGTGTCATTGTATATATAAGATTATTATAAAATATGTTCTTTTGTAGACATATACTAAGAAAGACTGAATGAAAAGACTGATACTAGACTAATTTGTTTTTACATTCTTCTAATAAATATGAAGGAAGTATTGGAATCAAGAAAATTTTCGACTTTCGTTTTTTGCTTGATTTACACGTTTCGGGATGTGTTGAACGCGATTTAACTATTTTTGAAAAATGTGTGTATGTCTGTTAGTCTGTGTGAGATACAATTTTTGTCGCCCTTCAATCTTAAGAACTAATGCATTGAGTTTAATAATAATAATCAAACTTCAGATTAAGATAGACCTAGGTATAACTTAGCTTTGGGTTTATAACGCCCAACAGGTGGCACAGCTATACTTAATTATTTTATTTCATGACAGCCATATTGTAAGAACCAATATACAGAATTTGTCTTTAATTGCATATAGTCCTGAACAGAAATACTTGCTGATTAACTGTTAGTGTATATCGCTCAACAGGTGATGCTGCTATGCTGGGTTTTTCATGATTTCCCGATAACTATATCCAAAAAACTAATGGACAAAATTTAATCCAGTTTCATATTAATTGAGATCTTCAAATAAATTAATGCTGATAAATTTGAGGGGCATCGCTAAAGAGGTGGCGTTGTTATGCTGAGTTTTTATGATTACCGTAACATGTACGTAAAATTCTCGTTTTGTGTTTGTTTGTTTGTTTTCTTCCACGTCAAAATGATCATATTTGTAAATCAAATTTAAATAAAATAAGTACCACGTAGATTAAAGGTACCTTTTTAAAATAAATCTTCTGGTTTGTAATGCTGATTTTTAAAAAATCTGAAATTGGCAGATGTGCCGTGAGAGCTTATATCTCAAGAACTAATGCACGGAATTTCATCAAACTTCATCATATTCAGTTACATGGATGACATTTTGGTGTATATCGTACTACAGATGATTTTTTTTCTGTGCTATGTTTTTTAGGATTTTCGAGATTTTTATGTCTCTGCACCTACTGAATAGAATTGCACGAAACTTTTTATGCTTTTTCTGAAAATCAATACTGTCTCAATTTTGGCTTAGAACACTCAGTAGCGGGCAGTGCTATCCTATGCCCGTGAAAGAGATTCCTTATCGGATCCACAATCTAGAGGTCTGCACGGGTTGGAATTTCCAGGACCGGGTCTGGCCCGACCCACACAAAAACAATTTTTCTCCGGCCCGTTTATATTTTCACAGTTCACGGCCCGGCTCGTACAAAAATCAATGAAAACAGGCCTGGCCCGTCGAAAAATCAATTAAATGAGACCTGACTCAATTTCTACAAAAAAAAAATCAGATTTTTCTAAACATACAATAAATATTCTTTTAAAGAATATTGCATACATATTTATGGGCTAATTTTACAGTATATTTTAAAATTACTATGTATTTGCAAGACAGAAAATACACAATAGCGACATTAATGATTACTTAGATTCTTAGACGTTACAACATTCAAATAAAAATTCATTAAAAAATTAATGTAGTTTAGAATAAAAGAAAAAAGGAGGATTAAAAACAGGATAATTTTTGAAGGCGTGTAATAAAAAGCAGATTTGTGAAACTCTTTTTCTGCCATTTAATAAGGCTTTTCTGAAATCCAAAGAAGCTTTCTGATACATTTCTGAATTCATTTCTTTTCCGAAACGCATAAGATTGGCAGGTGTTCTTATTCAGAAACTATGTAATCGAATAACGTTATCATTTTTTGATAAAGGAAATATAGCTTTGAGAAAATACTATCAAAGTTAAAGTTTTGAATCGAATTTCCGGAAGCGATAGCACGGGAAGGGAGAAAAACCTGCAGTCACGCGTGACAAGAATCTCATATCTAGGTAAGTAATTTATTTATTTAAAAAAACGGGGGGGAATGCTATTCGATTCCAAATCCCTTCAATAGTCAGGTCTGTCAATTTTAAGCTTTTACAGTAAAAAATTAGTCAGAAAATGTGTCAGGAAATTTTTCATTGTTGAGCAGTGCATTTGAGAACCACCTTGAGGTATATTTCCAAAGATTCCGATAAGAGAAATTCATTATTGCTATTAATACTTTAAAAAACAAATTGCCTTCCCTACACAACACATTCTGAGAACAATAAAGTCCAGTTCCGGCCCTGCTCGACTATGTAGAAAAAATGCAAGCCTGATCTTGGCCCGGCCCGAGTCTGCTGAAAAAATTAAGCCATGGCTCAGAAACGATGTAACTGTCCGATGCTGATCTCTACGCTGGACATGCTACATTTCTGTCTTGATACTGTCAAACTAGCATCGGCTTGTGACGCACATTTATACTTATTACTTATTATCGCGAAAGTCGCATTCTTTGAAAATTACTCATATTTTATCGGCCCGGCCCGTCAATCTTGTTTCTCGGCCTGGTCCGTTGAAAATTCTTTTCTAAATCTGCCGGCCCGGTCCGGCTCGTTTGAAAATTCGCCTTCATTTTGCCACCGCGGTCCGGGCCGAATACGGACCTCAGGCAAAACCTGGACCCGTGCAAACCTCTACCACAATCAATTCATACAGTTATTTCTACTGAGTAACTATCTTTAAAGGGTACTTTATTCATTATTAGTTATTCTTGCAACTTACAAATACTTTTAAGCACATTGTTTCTCTAATCTTTCAGTTTTGTTTTTGTTATCTTTCGTTGAGTTTTAATTAATTTTGCTTCTTTATTTGGAAATTTATAATTTCTAAAAATTTAATCAGTTTTGCAAAACAGCTTTGCATTTGACTAGAGCAATTTAATGCACAATCGTTTTTATTTTTTTTTAAATGTATTTTGTATTTTAAATGTATTTTCAAAATACATGTATTTTGTATTTTGAATTTTTGAAATTTGAAAAGTATTTTGTATTTTGTATTTTAAGTTGAAAAAACAATGTATTTTGTATCGAAAATGGTTTTTCGATGTATTTTGCCCAACTCTGACCGGGGCAGAGGGATTATTACCCTCAAAGACTTGAGATTTTCTGTTTGGTACTGGTTAAAAAGTAAACCTCTCCTCTGCGGAACTCCATACTGTCCTCTTCGGAGCTCTAAAATCCCTCCCGGGGGAAAAACCCTGAATTTAACACAGGGGCGTAGCTACAAAAATTTTTTCGGGGGGGGGGGGGGGGGGTGAGAGTTCAAAATTTTCCCAACTTATAATTCAAAAATTTCCCAACGTGAAGCAAATTGCTCTATTTTCCAACGAAAATTATATGTACGACAATAATAATACTTATACGCTAAAAAAAAAAATTTTTTTTTTAAATTCTCTCTAAAGAAAAATGTTGAAAATAAAAACATAAATATTATAATTATTGGTTCATTTAATGAAAAATTTTGTCTCCAATTGAGTACGAGTCATAATCGTACTTTATATGAAAATAGCCTCATATTTTTAGATTGAGAAAAGAACAAAGTTTTGGCGGAAATGTATTAGAGACACTGTTGATAGACAACAGTAGAGAAATTCAGGTCTGGTAGATGTATGATATTTTAGTAGAACAAAGAAACATAATGAGAAATTGAGTCTGGCTGCTTTTTGTATTTCTTTTGAAAGTTTAACTATTTTACTATTACAGAACTCAGAAAGTTAGTCAACAAAATAATAAAAAAAAAGAAAAAGAAAAAGTGTTTCAAAAATCTATAATTTCCCAACTGTAAGCTCAAATTTCCCAAGTTCACATATATTGGGAGGGAGGATAACTCCCCCCCCCCCCCCCCCATAACCCCCCATCGCGACGCCTCTGATTCAACACCTTAAAAGTGAACTCTTAATAAAACGTATTTACTGTCGGTTTACTGTAATAGCATACGTACTTACACGTGCTACGATTTCCGCACTTGTGGAATGTGAGAGCTGAATATTTAAACTGGGGCAATGTTTCGTTTATTTATTTACATTTTTTAGAAGGGGGGGGGGGGATCCACGTGAAAATAATAATTTTTATAAAGATTCTTGTGTAAACAGAATACAAAATATTTAAAAAAAAAAATTGTTTTTCTAGATGACGACAGGTGCATACTTAATTCCTCATACATCTTGAAAATGCATTGGTTAACGGCCGAATCAATGTACTTGAAATCGTACTTTCCATTTCAATAGGTGTCTACTGTCTGCAATGGAGTTTTTCAGCCCATTTTAAGCAGGGCTGAGTATAAAAGAGGCTGCAGAATTAAAAAAAAAAACCCAGCGACGCGCTTATAAAATCCCCAACCAAGACAATTTTTTAGCTTTTTAAATATATAACATGAAAAGTTAGTGTTCCAAAGCTCGTACTTGTTTTTTATATCTACTAAAAAACAACTTTTCAAAAGTAAAAAAAAAGCCAAGCAAAAAAAAAAAAAAAGAAAAGAAAAAAGGGGAAAGTTGTGGCTAAAAAATAGTGTGATATCAAATTTCCAAGCTAATATTATGGTACTTATTTAACATTTTTTATTAAAAATTTACCATATGTAAGTCGAGTACCTAAGTATGCGTTGATAGAAAGCCTTTTCTCCTTTACTTAATACATCATAACGTGTTTCTGAAAATAAATTTTTTTTAATTATGCATGATGGGCTTGGCGGCCATCTTTCCATATTTTACACAAATTTCTAAGCACACAAGTACATTGTTAAGATCGGAAATTCGAAATTGTTGCTAAAGCAAACATTTTATGCTTTTAATTTATGGAAATGAGTGCCTAGAAATTTGTGTCTTAAAATAAAGTTGAAGTAACTTCAGGTTTTATCTTATGATTCTCTTTTTTCGGAGGGGGTTAATTAATTAGTTAAAGCAGTAAAAATCAATTTGTTTTTCTTTTCTTCAAAATAAAAGACTTTCTTAATTTATCTGTCTGTAGCCAAAACTAGAAGTTCAAAATTGTTAATAATGCAAACATATTACGAGCTTGTCTGCTTAGAAATTTGTGTAAAATATGGAAAGATGGCCGCCAAGCCCATCATGCATAATTAAAAAAAATTTATTTTCAGAAACACGTTATGATGTATTAAGTAAAGGAGAAAAGGCTTTCTATCAACGCATACTTAGGTACTCGACTTACATATGGTAAATTTTTAATAAAAAATGTTAAATAAGTACCATAATATTAGCTTGGAAATTTGATATCACACTATTTTTTAGCCACAACTTTCCCCTTTTTTCTTTTCTTTTTTTTTTTTTTTTTTGCTTGGCTTTTTTTTTTACTTTTGAAAAGTTGTTTTTTAGTAGATATCAGTTCTTTTTTTTAAACAGATTATATATAATTGAAATAATTCTACTCGCTAAAATTAGTCCTTGTATAGCCTTTATAAGTAGGGAACAAACACAATAGTATACACTTTGTTTACCTATCATTCATTTTTTAGAGTAATTAATAATTTAAAACTAAGGAAAGTCAATTTCTTCTTTCAAAGTATCAGTCTTTCTCAATTTATATCGCCTTAAAATTTTCTATGAGGGATGAAAATTTAGTAAAAATCAAATAGAGTCAAAATAAAATATATATTTACAGTTAGTCTGTCAGTTAATTGTTTGTTCTAACTTTTTTTTGCTGACGGTTTTGCAAAATAAATTTATCTTTACAAATACCTACGGAAAATCCGAGAATGAAGCCCCGCAGGCATCTAAAGAATCGAAGATCTGTCTAAAGAAGTAAATCTAGCAATTCTAGACATGATGATGAAACATTTTTGATAAAAAAAATCTAAAAATTTAAAGATGTAAACTGTACATATAACTTCATCTTCATTTAGATCGTGTTATAGAGAAGAAAGAATAAATATGTAATTTTACTCAAGTCTGTTTATCCATACCTATTTGCATAAATGTGAGAATATAATTTCGTATAAAAATTCCCGTAAATTGATTATATTTAATAGTCTATTATTAAAGCCGCATAAACATTAGAATAAAATTTTTTGCAGTTAAAAATTGCCTGAAATCTATAGTCTTATCGTTCGTCAAATTTGTTATATGTTTTTTTTAATACCCAGACACCTTTTCTAAACTCTGACCAAAGATCACAGAAATACTGAAATTATCCAAATACTTATACCTTTCTATCGTATTTCTTTTTTTGAGTGGGGGGAGGGGTGAGGAAGGGCGCTTAAGAACTTCGTTTTGTTCTTAGAATTCTGAATTAATCATTGAAAAGATCTGCCTACGTAAGTCTTGTTGCAGAATTTTCATTAGGTAAGAGTTGCATCAACTTATACATCATGTGAATATATTAAATTACTTTTGTAAAATACTAGATGGGAGCCATTGATATTTTCAGAGCATTTGCCTACATTTTAAACTTAAATTATTTACAACTATTCATTAATTTTCTATACGAATTAAAGAAGTCGTTGTTTCCATGGCAACTGTACCTTTCACTATTGCTTGTTTGTTTGATTGAACACATATATATCAGATCACGTGAGGATCACGGCGGGATTTGAACCCGCCCCCACCTACGTTCTCAAGCGATTAGCGGCGTGGTGTCTTATCCACTCAGCCACGGTGGGCCACTATTGCTTTATCTAATACCCAGATACTCAAATTTAACCAGCTGCGCTTAGAATCATGCTTATAACAGAGTACATTTATATGTAAGAGTGGTGACACATATGCACAAGTCGTGTACTCATATTCAAGTTTTTGTCCAAAGTACAGTAACTCAGTTTTCATTAATAGACGTGGAAGATTTCGATTAAACTAACCAAAAAAGTTTAAAAACATTGGCTTTCTGATTTCATTTTATGCAAAATCGTCTTAACCAACCAAAGTTAATGTCCGGGATCCAGAGTGTTTACTGCAAACATAAAAAAAGTTTTCAAAAATGCAGGCTTCTGATTGATCAATCTCATCGCGCTAATAGCGTGAAATCTATCTTGATCCCGGTCTATCCAACGTCCTTTAAATATTCGAGAAAGCCTTGACAAGTCAGGAAAATATCACACAAAGCAGGCAAAACAAAGAAGAAAAATCATTCATTGGCTCGTTCATATCCACGAGCCAATGAATGATTTTGTTCCTTTGCTTTGCCTGCTTTGTGTGATGTTTTTGTGACGCGTGTCAAGACTTTCTCAAATATTTAAGGGGCGTTTGTTTATTTCACCACCATGAAGCTATGAAAGGAGAGGAGCAGACATGTCAATCTTCCCGTGTGAAAAACTACATAAAGAAAACGAGTTCTTTCCCCCTCTTCTGCCCTTTTCTCTCTTGATTTTGACCGATAGCAGCCCATTTAGCAGTCTCCATAGCAAGATGCAGCTATATATGGCGGACGCAAGGGGGAGGGTGTTAGCGTGACCAATGACATAATAGGCCAGTTTATGACGTTTAAAAGTCACACGGAGTTGGATCATCTTTACACGATGATTAGTACAAAGCGGTGCGCCGATTTTTTTTTTGTGTCCATTGCCGTGTACAGATAATCAACTCCGTGTGACGTGATGAGCTGGCCACACTTAGGAACAGCTTCAAATGACGTCATCTACTTCGAGGCAAACGAAAAAGGACAGGCTACCGCGGCGCTACAGCGTCTAGAATATATAGTGTGGAAATCCAATCAGTCGATCACAGCGATATCTGCAGGATATTTCCCAAAACTCCAAGACAATTTGGTCTAGACGCTGTAACATTTTTTTTAAAACGTTTTATTAACTTACATTTGACCTGTGTGCTTGGCGTCAAACCCGCTGTAATAATACGATGTTTACTTTGAAATTTGAAAATATATAGCAGATGTCGCTGCGATAATCTCCCTGGATTTCAGCGTCAGTGCACATTTAAGGGATACACTTTTTAGCGGTTCTTGGATAGCAAATTTCCACATTATGTATTCTAGACGCTGTAGCGGTGCATTACACATGTCTCTTTCTTCTTTAAAAAATATCCTGCAGATGTCGATGCAAATGACTGTTTGGAATTCGACATCGTTGTACATTTAAGGGATTCAATACTTTCGCGCTTTTTTAAGTATTGCTGGGATAGTCGATTTCTACAACATATAATCTAGACGCTATAACGGAGCTATAGTTTCTAGAAGATATAGTTTAAAAATCGGCTTATTAAAAAAGTGCTAAAAATTGTATCCCATAAATGTTGAACGAGGCTGAACGACGAATGTCGATTACAGCGACATATGGTAATTCCAACATAACTATTTCAAAAGAAAATGTTTCGCTCAGAGAAGATCTAGAAAATGTTGCTCCTATCGACATTTGTCATTCAGTATTTTTCAATATTTATGGGATTCAATTTTTAGCACTTTTTAAAGAATTACTGGAATAGCCGGTTTCCACACTGTGACCGTGATCTAGGTAGATTTTTCTGTGTTATCGTAACGAGATTGACCAATCAGAAGCCAGAATTTTTGCTAACTTTTCACTGTTTGCAAAATTGTACCTGGATACCGGCCTATATTTCTAGACGCTATAACTGAGCTCAGGAATAGTACAGAAAGCAAACTCTCTATTTTGATACATTAAGGCCGGGATCTAATTAGGAACAAGTGTGTCTCTATAACGAAGTAGCGACATACGGCCAATAAATGTTTATTGGTAAAAGTGATAAAAACAAATCGTTAAAGTTCTTTACGAGCATGCCATTATCGCCAGGTTAATGCATGCTGAATTATTTCCCTAGTCTAATAGAGATCGTCCATGCGCGTATCTTCTAATGGAGGATATTCCAAATATGGGTTCGAGGCTGAAAAAGTCACGTGGTACCGGTAATTTACCCAAAGAATTTCTAACTGATAGAAGGGAAACAGGAAACTACACTGTTAAAAATATCGTGAAAAATTACCTCGGTTCTTACAGCTTCTCTATTTTCTGACCAATGAGAACGCTACATAAACGCCTATGAAGCGTTCTCATTGGTCAGAATACAGATAGCCTTTAAAAACAGAGGTAATTTTTCACGATATTTTTAACAGTGTACTACTGCTTTCTCCCATGAACTATTTCATTGGCTAGCGGGGATTTACATTACGTAGACGGAGACTTCCCTTCTTTACGCTAGACGTTCTTGCCTTGACCATGTGATCATAACGTAGATTGAATATCCTCTATTCAAGAAAGCGAATTGCCGTACTTTCGACAAAAGCTTGAAATGAGCATGTCTCCTGTGCATATATCACCACTCTTATGTATAAAGGCTCTCTGTTATGGTGTTGTTTCTGATACAGCGCCTAGAATACCTAGTGTGGAAATATGCTATCCAAAGAGTTCTAAAAATTTGTATCCCTTAAATGTGCGACGATACTGCTAAAATTTCAAGTGTCGATCGCAGCGACATCTGTGGGATTTTCGTATTACTATTATTACATTGTATAGACTAGCAATTTCTTGCAGTTGAAGAAAATATCCTGCAGATGCCGCTGCGATCTGCCTATTACAGCAGTATCATTGCACATTTAAGGGATACAATATTTTAGCGCTTTTTTAAGTATTACAGGGTTAGCCGATTTCAACACTATATATTCTAGGCGCTATAGTTTCTGAGCGCTGTTGGTTAAATTTCGATATTCGTGTTTTAGAGTGAGCAATAGAGAAAAGTACTAAAACTATTGAAACAACAACTTCTTTAATATTGAAATGTATAGCAAAGGAGTTCAGAATCAATGCCTTAAATAGTTTCGAATACGCACTGTTGTTATGACATCAATACCCTTCCTGGATGTGGAAATGCAAAATTGTGTTCAACATAATTGGCCGCAATCTAGATAGATTTTTCGCTGTTAGCGAAACGAGATTCATTAATCAGAAGCACTTTTGCGAACTTTTCGCTGTTTGCAGCAATGCAGGCTATTGATTGGTGAATCTCGTTTCGCTAACAGCGAAAAATCCATCTGGATCCCAGCCTAAATTTCTGCACTTCATCCATGGCACTAAGAAAATGACTCAAAACTTTTATGACATAGGCCGGGATCCAGAAGCAGCAAAAATTCTCAAACATTCTGGCTTCTGATTGGTCAAACTCATTTCGCTAACAGCGAAAAATCTATCTGGATCTCGGCCATAGTTTTCTTCGATGAAATCAATGCAAAAGGATAATATAAAAAATTTTAAAAGACTTCTAAAATGATTTGGCGGGTTTATCGCTGTTTGGCATAATTTATAAACTTTAAAATTAATTAACAGTTTTTCGCTAATTAAGAATAGAAAATTTGTGTTTTTAAAGCTGAATTTTACAAAAGCACGTAGATTGAGTAAATATCTGTCCAAAAATGCAATCCTTACTTTTTTATGTCCATTATTTAAGTCTCTACCTTGATTGAACCATAAATTGTGACGAAGAAAATAAATCGATCATTTTCAGTATCTCGACGTTATTTTAAAAAATCTATATCTCTGTTTATAATTAATTTATGAGGATGCATTTGGTCTCAAATTGAAGATATTTTCCATTAGGTCCTTCTGGTTTTGGTTTTATTTTTCTGCGATGATTGGTTCTTTTGATATGGGAAATTTTACGCTGGCATGTTTGGTTGATTTTACATGGAGAAGTTGTCATCAGTATAATAAGCAGTTACGGTGTCTTGCGTTTTATTCTTGGCGTTTGTTTGTTTGGCGAGGTTAGCATTTTTTTTCAGCTTGGCTTGGCAGAACGACCGTCCTGCTTGATTTACAAAGGCCCCAAAAAGCACTAAGAGATTTTTTGTTTTATCTTTGAAAGTAGCTGAGAACTTACCCACATAGCATTTTTAGTTTGCAGAAAATTTGCAGAAGTCTTGCTTTGAAAACTTGCAAAGCTGCAGCAAGCTCAGCATGAGAAAACTGAAAGTTTATAATAAAACTGCAGCAAGATTATGCAAACGCCGAAGTCACCACACTTTGAACTTGCAGCTAACTTGTCGTGCAAGTTAAATTCATGCTATATCAAATTTACTGCAAATTAATGGCAAACAAGTTATCAAAAATACTGCCATCTTACTTCAAAGTAGTAATTTTTCCACGCCACATTAACTGTTTAATTATAAGTTTAACCCCTTCGAAGGGGGTCTATAAACCTGATCAGGTTTATAGACCCCCTTCGAAGGGGTTAAACTTATAATTAAACAGTTAATGTGGCGTGGAAAAATTAAGATGCATGCATTTTTTTTACCACCATAAACAAGTTAGGGTAAAACATTTGTACTTTTCAATTCGAGCCTTTTTTGATATTAGATAAGTATAGCGCTTTTAAAAAAGCGGTGCCAACCGAATTCTCACAACGGCGGGATTTTTTGCTTTCGTCACTTTCGTGAATTAAAGACCGTCTTGCCATCAGTTTCACAACAAACTACTCATGCAAGTGGGTGATGGTATACCTTGTGGGAGATTTGCTGTGAATTTCTCAATTCAAATTTGTCACGGCAAGATAATATCAGAAAAAATCAAACTTGCTGCTAATGCTCATGCTACCTGGGTTAAAGTTTTTCTTGCATCCAGGCCCTTATAAAGAGGAAACCGGTCGTGGTTCCATTCTAGGGATGGTTTTTAAATAATTGTCAATCAGAATACATTTTCTCATGGAAAGCATTGGGGAGAGAGTTATTGCATGACTGACATTTAATTTAAAACGGCGTTCTTACAGCTCTATAGAAGAACTACCGAGGCAATATGTTTTTACATAATCAAAATGTATCTTTTTAAAGCGTATGTGAGTTGCAAATCTGCAATATGATAAAGATGAAAAGTTATAAAATCAAACTTGGCATCTTCTTTCATTATAGACCGTAGCTTAGAAACCGGTTTTCACATAATTACATAGCTGCCAACTCTTCCGCTATTTCAGACCACAAAAATTTAATAGAAATTTTTGCCTTTTTTAATCAGCAGATTACGGCGATTTAAAAAGGTAAAATTTACTATAAAATTTTTGTGGTCTGAAAAAGCGTAAGATGTTGGCAGCTATGTAATTAGGCTAATGTCAGGCGAACGTCTTTTTGTACGCTTTTTTCCCTACATATCCTTTATACACAATGCTAGCGGCATTGTGTAGGAATGATATGTAGGGAAAAAAGCGTGAAAAAAGACGTTCGTCTGACATTAGCCTTAGAATAGCTTGAGCTTTGAGAAGGGGTTCTCTGACACCTATAAAACCTTAGAATACAAATAAAATACAAAATCACAAAACATAGCAGACGATAATCACACAGTTAGCCATTAAGAAATCAAAAATGTAAATTTAAATACAATTCCAAGCATTTCGGACATAACGCACCTTTTAACATATTTTAGTTGACTTGATAATAATTTTATTTTCAACGTAAAATGAAAATCTGCTTTTCCGTTGACAAATTTTTTTTTAATGGCAAAAGGTGCAGTATCTTATGGTCAATCTGCTATTTATTTTATTTTTTCTTCTTCTTCTGTGCATTCAATTGCCAATAAGAGCAAGTCTGCTGCTAACTACTTTATTTTGTTGCAGCAAACAAATGCTAATTTTTTAGATAGACTTTGAAAAAAATCATGTTTGAAAATTATTTATAAAGAATTATAATTGGAATTACAACTTACAAACAAATTTCATTCAAAAGTACACATTTTTGTTCCTATTCGACGATATAAAAATTTAAATTATACGTTATTTAGATTAACGTATATATTATTGCGTTAGACGTAATGTGAAGGCGATAAAAATAGCTTTTTTTTTTTTTTTTTAACCTGGCCATCCAAAACTGGACAACACATTCCTGGCGACGACAGAAAAGTCCGTAGCTAAAGAAATGAGACTTTGGTGCTAATCAGGAACGATCATTTTTCATCTCTAGTATACATTACATCGAAATAATTGATAAAATCACAATGCAGTAACAGAACCCTATTGCAGTTTTAAATAGTTTAATGAAGAAACTAGCTAAACAGCCACCATTTTGTCGATAATGGCTCACCGCATTATCGCCAATAAGCCAAGTTTTGAGTCCTGCATCGGGTCGCGTAACCTAATTTTTATTGAAACCGTAATAGTCCAAGAGCCGATAGCACAAAAACCTATGTTATTAAACACAAGAAAAAAAAAAAAAAAAAAACTTTATTTTAGGGAAGAATAGAAGTAGGGGAATCTAATGATCCATGTCTGCAGAAAGTGAAGTGGTGCATAAGCCAAAAATGAATACAACCAGTGGTTGACTCTTAGGTTTATCATTGTGTTTGTCCTACAACTATCCTCCATGTTTTCATACCTTTGTTTGTAGGACAAACCAAATGATAAACCTACGAGTCAACCACTGGTGGTATTCATTTTTGGCTTATGCACCACTTCACTTCCGGCAGACATGGATCATTAAATTCCCCTACTTCTACTCTTCAATAAAATAAAGGTTTTTTTCTTGTGCTTGATAACATAAGTTTTTGTGCTGTCGGCTCTTGGACTATAACGACTTACAGGACTGACTCTAATACTTTGTTGTGGGTTGGATCAATATTGAATTTAGAGGATGGCCCGGGAGGGACATTCCCCCCCCCCCTTCCCCCGGAAGAGTTAACATTTTATGCTTTTAATGGTCAAAAAGTGCAATCCCCCCCCCCCCGGAGCCACAGAAATCCCTCCCGAAGAAAAATGTCTGAATTCAATACTGGGTCGAATGCACTCTGAAATTTCCGGTTTGATTCAGATTTGATTCGGTTATTTCAGATTACTCGAAAGAAAATCCAGAATATTGTATCAGATGAAAAAATATATATATATATTTGAATATAATTGAATCAGTGGCGTGGCGTCCGGTCATCGCTGGATGCGGCGATGACCAAGCAATATTTTAAAACTCTTAATAAGCTTTTAAAACTCTACGATCCAGTTTTAGCAGAACATTTGGAGTTCATGTATAAGTGAAGGTAAGATTTAAAGTTTCTTTTTTGAACATTCAACCATTGAATTTTAGAGTTAATGATTTTTCACCACAAACTTAAATAATTGCGATGACCACCGAAAATTTTCACGCCACGCCACTGAATTGAATGTATTATACTCAGTTTTCTACATAAGATAAAAATTTTCCGTAATTGCATTAAAATATGATATTGTTTCATTCCGGGTTTCGGATCGGGTTCGCGTTTAAGTACTTCGGATTTGGTACTTTGGTTTTCAGTTAAAAGTGGTGCCATTTCAGAGAAAATTATATTTTCGGGTTTAAATAGACGACAGTTAATTTTTGCCGGATTACAAGTTAATTTTAATGAGAAATTTTTGCCAGATTACAAGTTGATTTTAATGAGAAATTTTTGCGGTTTGACCCTCTAGGTTGTTTTATCTAAAATCCTCTCCACTTGTCAATTTTTTTGACAATATTCTTGACAATATTTTCTCATTATAGTAGGGGGAAGGTTTGCAGTTTTATCTCCTGTTTTATTCAGAAATTCCGAATTTATACCGAAAATTCCGAAATTCCGACTTTAAGTAATCTTACAATGAATGTCATTAAATAAAGTAAAAATTACTATTCGGAATTTCTGGTATGAAGACTGATTTTTTTTTCCCTTAATAAAAAAAGAGATCATACTGTCAACTCTGGTTAGGGAGTAGCAATATGCAGACCACTTATAAGATACACACCTCACAATGTGAGCCATAACGCCCCCCCCCCCCCACTATGCAGAGCTAGAATCATTACCTATCATGGGGTATCATTGAATTAATAACGTATGATTACAATTTAACAGAATGAAGAAACTTTGTATTAATATCTTTTTAAGTTTTGATTCGATTTTCATAAAATTTGAAATGACTCGACAAAATTCTGCAGCGATTATATTATATTAAATTTCAAACCATTCGGCAGGGTAGTTTTTGCGCTGTTATATGCGAACGGGCAGACAGACAGACGGACCAGACGACGAGTATAGGTGCTACGTATTTATATAATTACGAACGCATCTAAAAAGTCATAATTATTGCAGCAGCAGCATTAGTTACTTTATTTTAGAATAGAGATATTCTGATTTTGTTGGAAAGTGCTTTATAATCTATGCGTAATGCATGATTTTTTGTTTTTATTTATGTTTCGATAGGCACCAAAGAAATCAAATATAAACAGCAGGAAAAACATAAATTTTTGAAAATGTAAATGTGAGAAAATTCATTGTAAAAATATTTTTGCCGTAATTTATAAGGCAACGTAAATTTCGGAGAGCAAAAACGAGGTTCTGCTATTTATGACTATTTCTTGTAGCTTTACGATCTCCGGAATTTATTATTGTTAAAATATTACTCAAGTATTTACGGCAGTGTATATTTTAAATGATTCGTTCAAGTCAGAACATAGGAATTTGCAGATGGCCATAGAAATCTGTTCTTTTTCTCAATTAAAGTTCTGTCTATTGTTGTGGTTAACTTCCTGGTTCAGCAGAATCGATAATAACATAACGAAAATGAAGAAGCTAAATCGAAACTAAAACGTTTTCTAGCTTGAGTTGATCCATGATTTGATGGCGGTGTTTGATTGGAGTAGATTTTGCAAGCTTTTTTCCTGAATAATTAATTGTACTTTTGAGGATTATAGTAAGAGTTAAAAGAATACCTGAGAAGTAAGTGCTATAATTTTTTTCCTGCCGTTTTTGAAGTATATTGCTCTCTTAGTGAGCTACTATAAATTTGCTAGAATTGCTTACGCAAGAACATGCAAAATATGGCATAACACAAAAAGCCAAAATTTAGCGATGCCCTTTGGTGTCGCACACTTAAAATTGGCTGATTTTGAACAATGTTAAAATTTAAAAACTTTATAATACAAGATCTGTCAGAAATGAGGAAAATTGATTAAATTTAAAATATCCTCCCCACTCCCCCTTAAGGGTACCGGGAAAGCCCTATCTCCGCTTCACCAACTTTATGTACCTTTTTCTCAGAAATGATGAAAGATAGAGGTCTAGATTTTTTAGAGTAGTTAGAATAACATGCTTTACGTATTTTAACAGACCATTTTCTTTCAAGTGAAACTCAAGTTTCACAAGTTTTGAAACTCAAGAGTTCACCAAGTGAAACTCAAAATTAATTATTTATTGAAAGTCATTTTTAAATTAGCATTTTTGGTAAGATTTCACTGCCTAAAATAAATAATTCTCAACAAATCATTAAATCCCTATGTTAAAGTACACAATATAACATAATATAAGTATTAAAAAAAGTCGGAGTTCTTAAGTTTAATAGATATTGAAAAAAAGCAACATAAACAAGAAAAATCCAAGTTTTGAGAAAAAGGCAATTAAAGATTTAAATGGCCATTAAGCTGTGAAGTATTCTTAGAAAGAAGGGATAACTTCAACACTTATTTATTTTATATATGAACATTTGGGACACATCGTTAGAAAGATAAAAATTTGAACTATTTAATGATATAAAAAAGTAAAAATCGATTTTTTGGTTGAATTTTGCTTTTCCGGTCCCCTTAAGGAGTTATCCGGGCGGTTCTCGATACAATGTTCAACAACGCGACATTTTCTGATTCATTTTTAAAAGTAAAAGCATAAAAATGTCAGGTCTGACTACTGAAGCGATTTGGAATCGAAATGAGTTTTCCATTTTTTAATAAATAAATTATTTATCGAGTTATAAGCAATTGTGGTCACGTGACGATCGGTTTTTCTCCTTTCTGGCGGTGTCGCATCAAAAACTCAATTCAAAACTCCAACTTTGACAATATTTTCTGCAAGGTCTTTTGCATTTACCAAAAAAGGAAAAACGTCTTTCAATTACATACTTTCTGAACAACAACATCTTTTATTTTTAATTCGAACAAAAATGAATTTAAGAATGTGTCAGAAAGTGGGCGCTTTAGATTTGAGAATATCCTTAGCTGCATCATGGCAAATTTTGCGGTTCGATTTTTTAAAAATTTATCTCTTCTGCCCCCACGCTTCCACACACCAGAGTTGGGCAAATTTGTAATTCCAGTTATCTGCAAAGTAATTACAGTTTAATTGTATGTAATTAATTATAGTTAAAATTACATGCCGTAAAAAATTCTTGCAGCACTGTGACCGGAACCGTCCCCATCCCATTATTTGACAGAATTTCTGTGCTTGTGTAACTATAATCAATTACATGCAATTAACATGTAATTACACTGCTGTTATTGAGATTACAAATTTACCCTATATGTACTATATTTTTTTAAATATCGCAACTTAAATAAGTATATAATATAAGAATTACAGAAAATACTGATATCATTAGATATCTGCTAATTAAAAATTTACGAACTTTTTTAAAGCAAAAGTTTTATTATATCATCATAAGACAATTTGCAAGCTATAAATACTCAAAAATTATAAATTAGTTAAGTTTGTTAATCTTTGTTACTTAGTTAAATTCCTGAAATATGTTTTAACCCTTTCAGAGACAAAGTAATTCTCTTACTAAAATATTGAAATGATTCACTATGCTACCAAAATTTATGAAAAAATTGGGTTAGCTTTTCTTCACGTACATTATAAGGTCAAAATTTTATTAAGAAATTCTGGGTTTCGTTGGAAATCCAGAATTAAACTTATGGGTCATTCCATGGTTACGGACGTAACAAACAGAGACTTTAAAGCTTCATAAATAATGTAAAAAAAAAAAAATACTTATTACATGGATTATTTTATATTTAAGGTCGGTACTAGGATTGTAAATATGATATTAAATTTTGAAATCTGAAAAATGTTCCCATAATTTTTGAAAAAATAAAATCTAGGTGTTACGGACGTAATTCACAAAACAGTCAAAATTGCATATGGTTGCAGTTTTTGTCATAATCCTCTGAATTTTAAGGAAGAACATTTAACTTTTTTTTCAATAACTCATTATTAGGGTAATTAGCTGTTTGAAACTGCAATTTTGAAAACATTAAAATAATTATTAATTAATACATGGGATAATTAAATTGTTACAGACGTAACATTTGCCTCTTATGGACGTAACAATTCAATACATCAAAATTTATTTATGAATTCTAATTCATTTATAATATATTCCCTTATTTCTTTTATAAATTTTAAAAATAGAATATTCAAATACAAAAACTAGCCTAATTACAACTTTTACAAATAATTTTTGAAATGACAATAGCTTGTTAAACTTTACCATAATTTAAGTGAAATGTTCTCAGTCTCATCACTCTCACCTTTTTAGTGCTAATACTTTTATTTAATTTACTGTTTATACTTAAACTGCATGTTTTCAGAAAATTCACACTCTAAGCTATTAAAAAATGTATTATATGACTTTATAAATTAAATATTATTTGTTTTATAAATAAAAAACAAAATAGTACTTTGGTTTCACTTTTCATGGAATGACTCTTATGTAGTACCAAAAGGAAGAGTTAGGGATAGTTTTGTTTATTTATTTATTTTTTAACGCTTTAACATAGTTGAAAAGTGTTTACGAATTCGGTTTGTCTGTCCGTCCATACTCTAACTGGCGTAAATATACTTGGATTGTGATGCAAGTGATACAGGGCCGTGCGAACAGAAAACTGCGCCCGGGTCAGTTTGGCGGCCCCCCCCCCCCTCTCCTTCAAAATTGATAAAGGGCAGAAACAGAAATAAATTATATTGAATAAATATTTTGCATTTATTTTAGAACTTTAAAAGATTTAATTTTAATTCAGAAATTCCAAACAACTAAATAACTGAAAAGAAAATTGCACTTATTTGTTAATGGTATCGTGATGCTTTGCGACAGATTTTTCTTAACCCTTCTCATATATTTTTCTAGCCATTTTTAGTTGTTTTTAGTCTTTAAGCTGCAGAAAATGGGTAAAAATCGCTAACAACCAGATTAAGAACAAGTGGTCCCTTCAACCAATAAGTACTAAAAAAGCAAAACAAACAAAACTAGTATGTTGTGGCCATCACAAAACTTTCTTCTATATGAATCACGTCAATTAAATCATTTAAATACTAAAATAAATTACATCAAATTATTCATATAAAAGTATACCTGAATTTGAAATTTGATGAAAATTCGTGCATTAGTTATTGAAATAGAGCTGTAGGAGAAATTTTGAAAAATGTAGCATAGCAGTGCCACCTGTTGAGCGATTTGCACCAAAACACAAAGAGCACTAATTCATATACCGGAATCGTAAACCGGAATCGCCAAAACACAAACAGTACTAATTCGTATACCGGAATCTGAAGTTGGATGAAAATCCGTGTATTAGTTCTGGAGCTAAAGCTACTGTGGAAATCACAAAAAATGCAGCACAGCAGCGCCACCTGTTGAGCGATTTACACCAAAAGGTACAAAACATCAATTCATGTCAAGAACTAACTGAATCTGAAATTTGATGAAAATCCGTGCATTAGTTCTGGACATTGAGCTATTGTGGAAGTTGAGAAAAACGCTGCATAACAGCGCCACCTGTTGAGCGATTTACAGCAAAACATAAACAGCACTAATTCATATCCAGGTATACCTGAATCTGAAGTTTGTTGAAAACCCGAGCATAAGTTCTTGAGATAGAGCTATTGCGGGAATCACAAAAAATGCAGCATAGCAGCGCCACCTGTTGAGCGATTTACACCACAAGGTGCAAAACGTCAACTCATGTCAAGCACTAACAGAATCTGAAGTTTGATGAAAATCCGTGCATTATTTCTTGAGATAGAGCTATTACGAAAATCGTGTAAATCCTGCAAAATGCAGCATAGCAGCGCCGTCTGTTGGGCGATTTGCACCAAAACGTTACCAGCACCAATTCATATCAAGGATTAACTAATCTGAAGTTTGATGAAAATCCGTGCATTAGTTCTTGAGATAGAACTAGTGCAGAAATCGCGGGAAATGCAGCATAGCAGCGCCACCTGTTGAGCGATTTACACCAAAAACTAATCAGCATCAATTTGTATTAGGGACTAATTGAATACCAATTTTTATTAAATTCCGTACATTAGTTCTTGAGATAGAGCGCCCACAAAATTTGTGTCACATACACACAGACAGACAAACAGACAGACAGACAGACTCACAGAGTCACAGACAGACATTTTGTAAAAACATGTTTTTTGGAATCTCTGACCCCTAAAACGTGTAAATCCGTCGAAAACCGAAAGTCGAAAATTTTCATGAATCCAATACTTTCTTCTTGTAAAGATAGAAGAAAGTAAAAACCTGCAGAATATAATGTAAAAGAAAAAAAATAAATTATATTTTCAGTACATTAATTAAAAAAGATAACTGAAACAATGTTTTAATTAATATAAAATATAATATAATATCAGGCAAATACATTTACTTCCATTTTATAACTGTCTTCTATCTTTACAAGAAGAAAGTATTGGATTCATGAAAAATTTCGACGGATATTAGAGGTCAGAGATTCCGAAAAACATGCTTTTACAAAATGTCTCTGTCTGTGTGTGTGTGACACAAATTTTGTGGGCGCTCTATCTCAAGAACTAATGTACGGAATTTAATAAAAATTGGTATTCAATTAGCCTCTGATACAAATTGATGCTGATTAGTTTTTGGTGCAAATCACTCAACATGGGCGCTGCTATGCTGCATTATTTACGATTTCCGCAATGGCTCTATCTCAAGAACTAATGCACGGATTTTCATGAAACTTCAGATTCAGTTAGTCCTTGATATGCCTTGATGCTGATCACGTGTTGGTGTAAATCGTTCAACAGGTGGCTCTGCTATGCTGCATTATTTGCGATTTCCGCAATGGCTCTAACTCAAGAACTAATGCACGGATTTTCATGAAACTTCATATTCAGTTTGTCCTAGATATAACGTGTTGCTCATTACGTGTTGGTGTAAATCGCACAACAGGTGGCGCTGCTGTGCTGCATTTTGCGCGATTCCCGCAATAGCTCTATCTCAAAAACTAATGCACGAATTTTCATCTAACTTCAGATTTAGTTAGATGTTAACACAAGTTGTTGCTGATTAGGTTTTGATGTTAATCGTCCAAGAGGTGGCGCTGCTATGCAGGAATTTTCATGATTTTCGCAATAACTCTATCTCAAAAACTAATGCACGGATTTCCCTCAGACTCTCAGTTAGACTTTGACATAAGTGGTTGCTTGGGGGTTTTGGAGTAACATAGGTTTTGGTGTAAAACACCCAATTCATGGCGCTGCTAGGCTGAATTTTGCTGGATTTACACAATTTCAGAGATGGCCATATCTTAAGAACCAATGCATGGAATTTTATATCTTTAGAATCCTCATGATGGGCATAGATTGCCGTTTAATTTTGGCAGTGTGATAGCGAATTTTCAAGTATTAACATGTATGAGATAGAAGAAAGTTTTGGGATTGGTTCATCCGACTAGTTTTTCTTGCATTTAGGGTAGCAAAATCGTTTATTATTTTATGTGTAAAGATTGCGACACACTGAATTTTATAGAAAGTAAATTCAGGTTGCTTAATCTCTCGACTCATAGTAGATCTTTAGTAGTTTTTTACTACTTTATTGTAACTGAAATACTTATAAATTATGTACGCTGTCTCCATGTTTTTGTAATTCCTTGTTTTCCCTAAGTTAAAATTATGGAGCAACTAAAGGATTTCTAAATGATCCATTTTATAAAAGTTCTTATCTAATGGTAGAAATAAGGTTTTCGCATTTAAAACCTCGCTTAACAATTCAAGTCCGTTCAAGTCAGCAATAAAGGGCCAGGTCCATTTTCGATAACTGATTTTAGATTCGCACCAGCTAGAAACTCAAATTCTTGTTATATATTTCTCAGTTTCTTAAACCTCCAGTTCAGTTGCACGGTACTCTCTACGTAACACGAAATCTTTCACTTTCATATAAATTTCCACTTTCATCAAGAGCTTCATAGTCAAATTGTTCTGCGAATTTTACGTTTTCTGTTTTGCTCAAATAAGGACTCTACATTTACGGACATAACCAAATCTTCGCTTTCTTGTTCAAAAATTTCCTCTCTTATTGTCTGAAATGTGTTTTTTAGTGTTTCAATCAGTTTGCTAGGGATCAAAACATTGACAGTTTTATTTTTTTTTTTCGTGAGAATAATATTAACTTTTTCTATTTCATTTAAAATGCTGTGTCAAACTACTAAGCCGTAAATAAAGGGGAATTTCTTTATTTGATTTATTAAGCTGTTTGCTCCTGAGTAAGTTTATTCATTTTACTTCATTTCTATAAGGTCTTCCAGAGCTTTTAAAATCTGTTGCAATTGTTCGTAAACTGCAGATATAGCTTTATTTTTTTCATGACCATAGAGTATCGCAATGTTTCTTTAAATAAACTGATAAGTGGGACATAAGTATATCCCACCTTTCAGTAGAAGAGAAGGAAAAAAAAAAAAAAAACATTTTATGCAGTTCCGGACATTTTTGGACATACACCAGCAGCACGAACTCAAAGTTTAGAGAATGTGCAGAGCATGGTAAAAAAAAATAGACGAATTTATTTACTTCGACGATTCGAGCTTACACAACATTATATTGGGAAGCCATATTTGCACCATATCACAACATTGAGCTCTGAAGGGTTGATATTGGTATTGTTTATGACGGCCGATTATCTACAAGTTGGATATAGTAGGCCCATTGTTGAATTCAGACACTTTTCTCCGGGAGGGATTTCTGTGGCTCCGGGGGAGGGACATTATAGAGTTCCGGGGGGTAAATTGTGTTTTTTGACCATTGAAAACACAAAATCTCAAATCTTCCGGGGGGGACATCTCATTGCTCCGGGGGGGGGGATGTTCCCCCAAGGCCACTCTCTGAAATCAACACTGAGTAGGCCGGAATGAGTTGGGAGTGTCCTCTGTAAGGTCTTTCTAAGGGAACCTAACCCGTATTTAGGCAAGGTTCAAAGAAAACTACGGACACTTTCGAACGATTAGGCCGACGTGCGCGATTGGGACGAACTCAGCACCTCCCGTCTACCATCTTTGAGAACAGAACCTCTCGTGCAGCTGTGAATGTCGAGATTGTCGGACATTAGCTTATCTTAAATTTCTTACGCTACTTTTTTTTTTTTTTTTTTTTTTTTTTTTTGACTTGATGTAGTCAAGAAACCTTTCCTCGAATGAAAATTTTCTATTTTCGGTATCGCATAATTTGCGTCATTTGTCATTTGTGAGGTGTACTGGATTCCTAAACTGGACTGTGTTTAAAATTCAATAACTTGCAAATGGTGACAATTATTAAAAGAAATTCTTGCAGGAGAGTTATGTAAGATATTAGAAGTATTTTTACTGCGGTTCTCGGTTTTAGTTCCAAATAGCAGAGATAGGTGGCAAGCAACAAGCGCTCAAAGGAGGTCTAAACTGAAATCCCCTAGCATCATGCGAAGGAAGGAGGTTAAATATATAGAATAGGCCCCTAAAAATAAGATTGTATTGGAGAATGAGACCCACTCCATACATTTAACCTCTTCTTTTCGTATCAGTGTTGTGCGATTTTGGTTTTGGCCTTGATTGAGCACCTATGGCCCTAGATGTTGTCTTTATAGTGCTTGTGTGGTTATACATTGCTGGCATAATTGTAAATTCAGTATAAACTTAATTGATTTTCACGAATATGGTTTGATAAAGTATACTGCTGAAACCTGAATTGACTATAAACCTGTTTAATTCTTCAAGAAATCATCGATATTTATGTTGTAATGTGAAATTGTAAAACTGCAGTATAAGAATTGAAAAAGTCATTTGTAACGCGAGCAGCTAGTGGTCTGCCCCTCGGGATTGCATTATCACTCTAAAGCGTAAGCTGAGTTCCCGAGGTGGGCATCCTTTCTTGCAGCGCTATCTATAGTTGCTATTTGTAACTAAAGCCGGGAATCTAGGTAAAAAAATAATACTGACATTTTACATTACCTTCCCGCAATTTTTTTTTTTAAATAGCTGTCACCATTTACAGGTTATTGAAGTTTAAACAGTCAGTACATTTTAGGACGCTCGGTATATGGAGTGCGATCGAACGAAATTGAAAAATACCTTGCTCTATTAATTTCTTCTAAAATCGTTTTTCTTACTTCATTGGCAAGAAGGTTCATAATTTCATCCTGAATATATTTCGCCAATGGACTTTACTCATATGACGTCAGTCGCGGGTAAGCAAGAGAAAAAAACCAATAGGCGTGAAGAACATCTTAACACTGCTCCCCCTTCCTCCAATAAATAGTCTTTTTCGGAGTATTTTTCCCCGCAGAGGCGTGGCTGTTGCCATTCGTGGGTAAAGTCCATTATCTTTTTCACTTTCAATAATTTTCACTTTCCTCTTTTCAAATTTGCTGTCGATTACATGATTTAATTTTAAACGTCTCTCAAGTTTCTTTTAGCGAATGCATGCATTCCTGTGTTCTAGAGCATTTTTATGCTCAGGAATTTTAGAATTTAATTTCTTCCACATGAAAAACCCACAATCTGGATTGGCCAACTTTGGAGGGCGATCATGATAATTGGTGAATAAAAACAGAGAAAACAAAATATAGTGATTCCCTTAAGTTATCCAACAAGCCGCAATCACGGTTAATAATTTCTCCACTAGGTAAAATTTTCTTGAACGTTAGTTTGGAAAATTGTCGTCCTTCTGCAGTGGCAGATTTCATGTAATCGGCATTTTCATCCTGTGCTGGGCCTTTTTTTAACAGCAAAGTAGTAACCGAATGACTATAAGATGATCCCATGGTAGAATCAGAATAGGTTAGCACAGAAACTTTCGTATACGATGTAAAAGGGGCCGCAGAGTGCAAAAGTTTAAGAAACACTGCAATAAAATATCACAAAAGCATATTATAAAATTATCAGATCTAAAGAGCTCAATGCAAAGTAAATGTGAACGACGCAATAACTTGGAAATGCAAAATGTACATACTTAAATTGGGAAAAAAATTCCCGCTATGTAAATACATACATTTAGATTTACCAAAAAAAAAAAAAAAAAAAAAAATGGAATATCGAAGAGTGAAAAAAAAATTCCACTGAAAATGATCGACGACAATAAAAAAAAACGAAAATTGGTAGTACAAATTTGGCGCCCCTAAATTTCCGCGCCCGGGGCGACCGCCCCCTTCGCCCCCCCTTTCGCACGGTGCTGAAGTGATATATGTTATTGAGATTTGCTATACCATGATCTCTACTGTTACAAACACATTGAAATTGATACAGTAGACTCCTTCAAATCCGCACAGCTTAGGACGAGAAGCTGTGCGGATTTCTGGTCATTGCTTTCTTTACATTTTTTAAACAGTAATTCAAATGCAGTGATGCAATCAAAATTATAATGAATGCTTGCAATATACTAAAATATTAAAATAATTAAGTAAAGTAATAAACTAAAATGATAAAAAGTAAGATAATTTAAAAAATAATTAAATTAGTAAAAGTAAAGGTCAAGTAAATAATTAATAATGCATAATTAAATATGCATATTAAATATGAGATGCTCCTTGAACTATTCAATGAAGCTTTCCTATGGTACCCCATTAATCCACATAAAAATCATAAAGTAAGGAATTTTTATTTCATGTTTAGTCAATCTTAATAACCAAAAAAGCTTGATTAACACATAAATATATTTGGTAAAAAGATGGTGATTACTAGTGATATCAGCAATATCTTGATTTTTTTCAGAAAAAAAGTTATACTTCCTTCATGAAACAATCACAAGTCCAGTCATATTATCGAGAATTAAATATTAAAATACATATGGAATTATATAAAACTAAAAAGAAATTGTAATTTTGCCCCTACTTCTGAACTGAAAGTTTCATTGTTTACATCTGCGATGAGAGGTGTAGATTTTAGTCGTTTGCGGATTTGAAGGAGCCTACTGTACATGTATATATCACTGAGGTGTACTACAAGATATTTACTATCGAATAAAGTGTGCATAACATTCATCGTTCATTTACAGGGACATACAAAGAAATTAAGTTACTGTTTATCAATAATAATTGCTGGAAGCACGTTTTGAGTTGTGGTACGTGATTTTTAATAGGAGGTCCGGGACACATTTTAAAATAATTTTTATTTATTGAGCTAAAATTCTGAATCTTTTTGTGATGGTTAACCTTATCATTTGTAAACAAAATCAAATAATAAAACTTCTCATATTTTAAAAAAAAAAATAATTTAAAATTTATTAAAAAAAGTGGGGTAATTTAAAATCGTTATAACTCGAAATATTATTCATAGAATTTCATTTTTTTTTTCATTTAAATAAACAGAAATATATCAGTTTTAATTTTGATTCAGCATTTTAAAAAATATTAATTTATAAAAAAAATTGAAAATATTTAACGAAAAAATTAACAAAAAAGTGGTGCAACTTTTTTTTTTTTTAATCATATTTTCAAAACTAAATTTTTTTTTTTCTCAAATATGCTGAATCAAAATTAAAGTAAAACAATTGAAAAAGATTTTTTCCAAGTTTTAACCCTTTATCTTTAACGGTTCTCGAGTTATAAGAATTTAAATACGGGAAATGGTGAAAAATGGCGAGAAAGGGTTCTTCAAAGCTAGATTTTGAAAACAAATCAAAATGAAAAAATTAATGTTTTTTTGTTCTAATTCAGATAGAAACATTATTTAAAAGTCATTTTAAACAGAAAAATACAGAGAAATTTTTAATGAAATAAAAAGTTTTTGCAAAATTTGAAGATTTTTGTGTCCCCCTTAACTCATTTCTTGCATATTACTCAGGTACTTTTCGAACTATTAGCGGTAATTGCTTATATTGGGTTTTCAAATATTTTATGCGTTCCAAATTGTTTACTTAGATATTATACTGGGATCTATCATATCACTGGGAAGTTTTGTTACAGTATTTTGAATGTGTTGGAAAGTTTCATAATCTATGCTTGACGCATGATTTTTCGATTTTTGTTGTTGTTGTTGTTATTTTTCAATTCCTACTATTAGTTCACACTCTCTCTATATATATCTTGTTCAAACTTTCAATCGTTAATATATACTTATTATTCATCCACTCAAGTTCAAATACATTTTTTAAAATTTGTAGTGGATGACACTTGGTGTTAATACAGTTTTTTCAAATATTAATTCATTAATTAAATTTAATTAATTAATTTTAGTTTTATATGGGATACAAAATGGCGGCCATTGGTTATTGAACAGCATTTAATGCATCTTCATTACCTATAAGAGGGGTTACCATAGGGGGGGGGGGACTCTATTCTGTCGCCAAATACCACCAAGTTTATCGCCAAAAGTGACGCCAACTCGGCGATATCTCTAATATTTCGCCAAATTCTCATAGACTTCCATTGTAAACCAATAGGATTTACTTGCTTATAGAAAATCAACAAATTGAGACGTTTTAATGCAACAAAAACTAATATTAACTTAAGGGATTACATTAAATTTTTCTTTGATGACCTAAGTAGGAATTGACTTTAAAACATTTTTTTTTATATTACTTGTTTATGGTACAATTTAAAAGTATCCGTCGGACGTACACGGCTCGGTTTATGTAGCCCATTCACGCAGACAATCTGTGAAATATTGATTTATCGAAAGACAGTGCTGCTGTCACTTGTATAACCGAAAGCTTTTAATTTTAGGTCTGTTTTTACAATCGTTGCGATAACTTCACTTTTATCAGTTTTTTTTTTTTTTTTTAAATCTCAGCTGCGTTGATAAGAAGTAAAATCCTTTTAAATACACAGACGGGCGTAAACGCTATCTCTGTGTATTATGCATTCCTAGAAAAGTTTCTTTTTTGACGTACGCAAAATGCCAGTTAGGATGCTGTTTTCAATAACCTGATGCATTTAGTTTGTAAAGCACCTGATATGAGTGAAATCATTTTCAACATCAATCCATCGAGTAAGTTAATTATAAACTAGTTGTTTCAATTTTTGGCACATTTAAACCGTCTTTAATGAGGAGGATCACCTAAAAACTTTTAAAAGAAAAAATATGTATATGTTTGTCCATTATTAAAGAATAACATATTGCCAAACTTTTAAAAAATATTTGATGATATTCCGATTACGGTTTTATGATAAAATATGTGGATCGATACTTATGCTAATCAAGGTAAATTTGAACTTCAAACTCATTTTTACGTGCGTTCGTAATTATATAAATACTATAGTCGTCGTTCAGTCCGTCTGTCCGTCCGTCCTCATATAACAGAACAAAAACTACCTAACCGAATGGTCTGAAATTTTAAATATATAATTGATGCAAAATTTTGTCGAATCATTTCAAATTTTATGAAAATCGGATGTATAGTTTAATGACAGGGGCAGTCAAAAGTTTTCCGTTACATTACGGCCAATGGGAAAAAAATATTTCAAGTGCATTTTAATGATGGTGCAGCCTTTCGAACAAAATGAAATGGATATGCACTTATGAAGTGCACTAAAATATGCATTCAGTACAATATGCGGTGCAAAAAATATTTATAAAACTAGTTATAGTACGAACGTACAAACGTCATTTGCCACGTTTGACGCGTAATTTCCAACTTGTTTTTTTTTTTCAAAACAGATATTTTTGACATTGCGCGCATCCTTTTTCCAACACTAAGTAACATAGAAACTTAATATTTTGTTTTACATTGTATTTTATATAGGTTTATAACCTCTACCTATTTCTAAGTATGTACAGTAAAACCTCCCTAAAGCGACCGCGTTCCGTTCCAATAAAAATGGTTCGCTCCGAGAGGTGGTCTCTTAACGGAGGTCATGTTTAAATCTAGGTTTTAATTTTTTTTAAAAAGGTAACAATTAATGTTACTAAAATTTATTTTTCACATTAGGAAAAAATATTAAAATTTAAGCATCAAAACAAAAGTTAATTACATAAGTTAATTACTATAGAGTTTTAAAAATGAATACATTGACGTTTGCTTTGATTTTACGGTTTTATCGGTTATAGCTTTTATTTCCAAGTCCCTTCAAAGTTCAGTAAATAAATACAATTTTTTTTTCTTTGGACGGCAACAAATAATGACGATTTCATTAATTTATCTATTTCTTTGAGAGTTTCCTGACAGAATAGGGCAGGGGAGTTTACTGACCGTCATCCTTAATTTGTCATCAGACTTAAACTCATTGCCTAAAAATGCACAAAGGGGTTTAAAAACTTAAAAGTTACCGTAATAAAAAAAACTTTAAACTTAGTTTAGAAGTTTGATGAATAATGCGCTCTCCGGAATTATTTTTCTGATTAAAAGTTCTTAAAGCGACCAAGAAAAAAAAGAATTTGTTTCATTTTCGTCAAAGAAATGGGTCGCTCATGGAGGGAGTTCAATTGGGATGGTCCTTGAATGGAGGTAAAATTAGTATTGAGCCTATGGGACTAAATTTCGTTCCATGAAAAAATGATCGTTAAGGGAGGTGGTCACTTAATGGAAGTGGTCGCACAGGGAGGTTTCACTGTACCTGTAATATATTTAATTATTTTTAAATTTTTTATTGAATGTTTATCATAAATTTTGCATTTTATGGTTTAATTGACTGAAAAAATAATTTCATCTGTAAACTTGATTATTATTTTAGGCTGAAGTTAAAGCACAGTATTTAAAGAATATATATATATATAATCTTAAGAGGATATATCTAATATACTTTTAATAATCCTGCACGGAACACATGTATGTCAGATCACCTTTTTGAAAATCCTTAATGAGTATGTCTTAATTAAACTAAATTCAAGTTATTTTTCATTAAAAGTATTTAAAAGAATATGTAAATAAATATTTGTACAATTTACTCCAAAAAAGGTTATTTAAATTGAAGAAATATTTACAGCTCCGATTTTTTAGCTCACAGGCTATCAAAGCCTGAGAGCTAATGTGCCCGCCCGTTCTGTATGTATGTATGTACGTATGTATGTATGTATGTATGTATGTATGTACGTAACGCGATAACTCTTGATAGAAACATCCGATTTGCTTCAAAAAAATTTTCTAGGTTCATTGTGATAAGGCGCTTCCCTGATTAGTTTTGGGGGTTCATTGGTTAAGGATAAAGGGGGGGAAACGGGGTTAGTCCAACCCCTTAATTCAGATAAATGGGTTTTTCATGCAGAATCATTCGATTTGCTCCGAATTTGGTATACCGGTTTATTATGTTAAGGAACTTCCTTGATTAGTTTTGGGGGTTCATTGTTTAAGGATAAAGGGGGAAAAGGGGGGGTTAGTCCACCCCCTTAATTCAGATAAATGGGTTTTTCATGCAGAATCATTCGATTTGCTCCGAATTTGGTAATTTGGTATACCGGTTTATTATGTTAAGGAACTTCCTTGATTAGTTTTGGAGGTTCATTGTTTAAGGATAAAGGGGGGTTAGTCCACCCCTTTTAATTCAGATAAATGGGTTTTTCACGCAGAATCATTCGATTTGCTTCGAATTTGGTATACCGATTTATTATGTTAAGGAACTTCCCTGATTAGTTTTGTGGGTTCACTGGTTAAGGAGAAAGGGGGGAAAGGGAGGTTAGCCCGCCCCTCTTAATTTAGATAAATGCGTTTTTCATGCAGAATGATTCGATTTGCTCCGAAGTTGGTATACCGGTTTATTATGTTAAGGAACTTCCCTGATTAGTTTTGGGGGTTCGTTGGTAAGGATAAAGGGGGAAAAGGATGGTTAGTCCACCCCTTTTAATTCAGATAAATGGGTTTTTCATGCAGAATCATTCGATTTGCTTCGAATTTGGTATACCGATTTATTATGTTAAGGAACTTCCCTGATTAGTTTTGTGGATTCACTGGTTAAGGATAAAGGGGGAAAAGGGAGGTTAGCCCGCCCCTCTTAATTTATATAAACGGGTTTTTTATGCAGAATTATTCGCTTTGCTCCAAATTTGGTATACCGGTTTATTATGTTAAGGAGCTTCCCTGATTCGTTTTGGGGATTCATTGGTTAAAAATAAAGGGGGGCTAGTCCACCCCCTTAATTTAGATAATTTTTTTTTTTTTTTTTTTGCAGGATTATTCGATTTGCTCCAAATTTGGTATACCGGTTTATTATGATAAGGAGCTTCCCTGATTAGATTTGGAGGTTCACTGGTTAAGTATAAAGGGGTAAACGGGGGCTAATTCCCCTTCACTTATTTTTTTGAGGGGCATTATTCTTTAAAATAAGAGTATAATATACAATTAGTGTGAATAGCCTGTGAGCTCAATGCTATCAGTTTAGCTGGGCACTTTTCTTTTTTATTTTATTATTATTGTGTTAAAATCAAGCAATATCGAGCAGCTGAAGGTGATCTCTCCCCTTAAGGCTGTTTTCAACTGCTCTGCTCAACAAGCGCAAAACGTTTTGACACATTTACAAACTTATTTTTTAACGGAAAGATAACGAAAAACTGGAAGGCCTAGCTATGGAAGCGATTTGGAATCGAACTGTGTTTTCCATTTTTTGATCAATCAATTACCTATTGAGTTATAAGCGATTTTGATCACGTGGCAAACACGTTTTTCATCCTTTCTTGAGTGGCCATTCTTCTTTCGCACGGAAATTCGGTTCAAAACGCCCACTTTGACACTATTTTCTGATAGATCGATCTATTGCATAAAAAAAAACTGGAAAAAACAGTTCGATTACATAGTTTCTGAACAACAACAACAACACCTGCTAGTTTCATGCATTTCCGAACAAAAATGAATTAAAACTTATGTCATAAAGTTGCCCTTTTGGATTTGAGAACAGCCTTAATTAATATGTCTTAATTAAACTAAATTCAAATTATTTTTCATTAAAAGTATTTAAAGGAATATTATAAACAAATATTTGTACAATTTACTCAAAAAAAAAAAAAAATATTTGAAGAAATATATACAACTCCAAAATTTTTTTAATGTTGTGTTAAAATAAAGCAATATGGAGCAGCTGAAGATGATCTCTCCCCTTAACAGGACTTAAAAAAAAAAAAAATCATTATTTATGTTATTCCATTAAGAAATTCTTCTAAAAAATGTTCTCATAGCATGAATTAAAAAAAATATTTTTAAAAAGTAACCATTTTTTCATAAAGACGATTTGCTTTTTAGGGACGAGCTTGTTTTTTAGGGTCCCATACTTAAAAAATAAAAACGGAACCATTATAAGATCACTCCTCTGTCTGTCTGTCCGTCTGTCACAACCATTTTGCTCGTAAACTATGGAACGTGGAAAGTTCAAACTGTCTGAAGTAATAAAGGCTATTGGCCCACATATTTATAGATTATTGACCATTCACAAATGAAGAGCTAAGTGGAAGAACATGTTAAGTAACAAAAATTACATTTGAAGAAATTTGATGTGAAAGCTTTTGTTGTCAATTTTAATGATTTATTTTCTGTTTGATACCATGTGTTTAAAATATTAACAGATGTGGTACTGAAATCTATTAAAAAAGCTTATTCATATTTAATTTTCAAATATTAAAAAATATTAATATTATTTACATTATTAAATAATAAAATATTAAATATTAATGAATAATGTCTTAAATCTTCAAGGCTAAATAGAATTTTGGTATTTTAGCTTTACCATGTGATAGAATACCTGATAACGCCTTCGTACAAAAGATAAAATAATTTTTAAGAAAATGTAGCATAACATGTTCTTCCACTCAGCTCTTCAAATATATTTAAGAAAAATGCAGAGGGGCTAATTAAGTTACTTGGGAAAAAAAAATCTTTTCGTTGTATATCGTATGGGGTATCGCGTGCAAGCTTTCATAACGCCGAACTCAAATATATTTCTTTAAATTTTTGGTATTATATTTTCAGATTTTCGTCAAAAATGCAATGCAAAAACAAGTCTCCTCCACTTCTCTATTTCCGAACGATATATTCCGAATGTATTCCGAACTACTGGAACTAAAATTATGGAAAAATTACGGGCAGTAGAAGTTAATTTAAACCTTGCAGGAGAACTATAGCGATTTACCCTAGGTCACATAGTTTTGAAGAAAATCGCATGTTTCCTTTACACACAAATTTCGATTTGCGGGCGTTCGGCAAAGGATTTCAGGAGCGCTGGAAGTATCTATCCACGCAGAAGTATAAAAAGATTGTTGATAATGATTTTCGAAAAACAAATATCAGTAATTAGCCGAGATATTAACCCTTAAAGACACGGACGGTTTGGACATACATAAAAAAACAACTTTTAATGATATATTTGCGTAATGCAATGCCCAGTTACTAATTCATATGTTTATTGTACGGAACCCTCTGAAATACCCTTGACGAATATCTACCAACATTATTGGCGAATTGTTCTTGAACTTCTGGGTTATAAGGAACATGTTTGATTTCATATTTATCGCTGAAGATTTAGTCGGGGGAAGAATTAGGGGGCTAATAATAGATTTAATAATAAAATAATATTTGCGATCATCTATGTAAGAGAAAATGCTGGAAATGGTTTGTCACTGTGTTAAATGACTATTTGGTTCCTGTTCAACGTTTGTGTGCATTTGTGTAAGCACAGCACTCCTATTCGTGAAAATGTTATTGTGTCTGTGAAAAATTTAAAAGTTTTTTGTTTATAGCATACAGAGTTTTCAACCAAATTTAACACAGCTTTCCAAAAACCTGGCAAAGAACTGAATTAAAACATGAATATATTGAATATCTGATGAGATATGGGCACTTGTAGGAAATAATTTTTAACTGCACATGCGTAGGAGATTTCAAAATTTTTATTTCATAATTTGGTAGTCAGCTGTTTTGGGCAACTTCTATAAAAAGTCCAACCAAATATGGCGAAAACTCAGAAAGATATAGTGAGCTGATTGAAAAGTTGTGGAAAATTCCTTATAATAAAGCTATTTTTAGATAGCAACTCGCCCTTATCTTTGTGAATTTTCGCGATATTTGGCTGGAATATTTAGATAAGTGGCCCTAAATAGCTGCCTATCATATTATGAAATAAAAATATATCGTCATCATATCGGATAAGAAATCCATTTGAAAAGTCCGTACGTTATTGATGGTCTCTCGTATCCAACTTCTGGACGCGCTTGTACCGGTATGGAAACATACGGATTGCAGAGCGCAGTAGGCTTTAGAACCGTGTTTTTCGGTATATCCAAAACACGAGCTGCACCTCTTGCAGTTTGCATGCTTCCTGAAGTCACTATGTGATGCGCTGCCATAACAGTGTCCTCAGGAACAGTTGGTCGTCCTGATCGCGGTCTATCACTGGTGCAGCTAGTTTCTTCGAATTTCTTTACTAAATCGCACAGAGCTTGCGGGTTACATGGGTCACGCATTTGGTGACGGTTTCGATGGTAAACACGCAAGACTTCCTCGGCATTCATCCCATTTTGATAATAGAGATTTACCAATTACCCACGAACTTTCGCTGGTAGAGTCAGCTCATCGGCATGTGTAAGCTCCCGACTGAAGAACCGACGTTCCCACCTCGCTTTTTATCCGTTTTCTGCGTTGAATATCTGTCCAATGGCGTTCTGTGATTGGTGTCTTGCCTCTGTTATATGTAAATTTCCAGTGTGCGACCCGATCGTGTTTTTTTAGGCTGTTCGCAGAGCCGTTTTCTGTGCGTGCATAACGCGCCCGTTTCTTGTGATGCACGTACCGTTTCAACGCTCCTTAGGGTTTTCGCATGCGCTGAGCCTTTTCGATGGGAAAAAATGAGCGTTGCCATTCGAAAATTTTGAGTTCCTGTACCTATAACCGTAATCGTAAGCGCCACTTTGTTTCCGATCACAGAATCCCGAGCTCATACCTTTGAATAACTATATCTGAAATTTCATCTCGATCGGTTGGGCGGACCGGCCGCTAGAGGTCCATATATCGGCAAAGTTTTTTTATGACCACCCTGTATTATTAACTATGCATGAATACTAAAACCTTATTGGATTCAGCAACCTCGTTCCATAAGAATTTCAAAAATATATGAAATTCGGTAATGCCGTGGTCACTAAAACGAATGTATATGCGCTTCACAACCATAAACCTCCTCCTCAACCCCAAAAATCAATGGATACAACTATATTGTTGTATAGGAATTTAAAAAGTACATGAAACTGGGAAATGCCAAAATAACCATAACGTTAACTATTGCTAATTTTAAACTTCTAGTAATGAAAAAGCTTGTTTTCACGCATCACTCTGAGATATCATTTATATTGGGCAGTGTGAAATCCGTCAGGACAATTTGTCAATTTCTGTCTATGAACTAACAGGCCAACTAACCCTTTTTCTCTGATGGCATGGCAACTGAACTGTATTCGAATTTCGATCTGGTTAAGCCTTGTTTATGAAACCAAAGTAAAGTATGGATGGTATTCCTGTGACGTCACAGTAGGTAAAATGGCGACGTGATCTTTTGTTTGGGCTTTGCATTCACCAAGGTTTTTTTCGCTATTTTTCGTTACACACATATTGTCACACTTTACTTATGAGCTTATTAATGTAATTAATGATAATATAAGCATTATTAAATAATGATAAAAATGATAAGAATTTAAAGAAAAAAAGTTTCAAAACGCTAAAAATTAACATTAAAATCGTGTAGTAAAAGCATATTTAAATAAAATAAGTTTACTTTACATAATTTATAAATAAACCTCAATTTAAACACTTGAAATTTCACTCATTTATATAGACATTGACTATAATTTAATTTATTTTAACCTTATATTTCTAATAATTTCGATAATCTACAGAAAGTTAATCTCAAATTAAAAATGAATATTCCTTGCATTATTCAGATCTGCTACATATACTACTTCAATCCTTTCAATAGTGGAACAAGTAGGTAAGTGTGATCACAGATCGCACAGAGGGTTTCGTTTAATATTCCTTTCAAAACATTTTATCCTTTTGAAAAATCTGTTAGTTCCACATTTCGCAACCAGGGGCGCACTCTATTATAAACAAACCTCTGTCCGAACGAAACTCCGTTTTACATGCTATCCGTAGATGTATAAGTCGAGAGGATTGGGCCGATAGCACACGGCATAAGTAGGCGCCCCTGGCGGTAAAAAGTGGAACTAAAATATGTAAGGCTATGGTGCATAATATGAAAGAATGGTCAAAGGGGTGTCGGCAAAAGTTGGAAAAGTGCTCCCCGGGTGAAAAGGGCGGAGGTTAGAAAAATTTCTTAAAATACACAAGTTAGAGCCCGGAGGAGTAAATAATATAAGGTTTTTTGAAAATTTTATGATTTGCCGTGTGCTCTGAGGTATTCAGCTATACGTATGCAAAAATCCATGTCTCCAACTTAATTAGCGGCTCTCTTAGAAAGAATTGCTTAAAATACATATGTGGCAGCTCAAAGGGTTTTTCTTTAAAAGAGCTGGCGTAAGACCTAAAAAAGGGCATAAGACCTTTTTCAAGATTTTATGATTTGTCGCCTGGCCTCAGGTGTTCTGCTATACGTTTGCAAAATTTCAAATCTCCAATTTAATAAGGGGCTAAGTTAGAAAGAATTATTTAAAATACGCATGTGGGAGCCCAAAGGGTTAAATGTACGATTTTTTCAAAATTTTATGATTTGCCGTATGATATGTGATGGTGTTCAGCTATAAGTATGCAAAATTTCACGCCTCCAACCTAGTTAGGGTCTCACTTAGAAAGAATTGTTTAAAATACACATGTGGGAGCCCAAAGAGTTAAATGTACGACTTTTTCAAAATTTTATGATTTGTCGTATGATGCGTGGTGTTCAGCTATAAGTATGCAAAATTTCACGCCTCCAACCTAATTAGGGGCTCACTTAGAAAGAATTGTTTAAAATACACATGTGGGAGCCCAAAGGGTTAAATGTACGACTTTTTCAAAATTTTATGATTTGTCGTGTGATGTGTGGTGTTCAGCTATAAGTATGCAAAATTTCAAGTCTCCAACATGTATAGTTTCTGAGAATGGGCTCTGTGACAGACGGACAGACAGACAGACAGAGGAGCGAGACGAATAGGGTTTCGTCAGATGAATGAAACCCTAATAAAAAGTAAGAGAATTCTTGAAGACCGTAATGCTTTCCAATGGAGCCGATATTCCAATGTTTTCCCCAAACAGCTGGGTTTTAAGTAGATTTCGTAAGAAATACTACCTATTGCAGTCGTTACCATGGTGCGACTTTTGAAAAATTCCTTTATAACTTTTCATTATATGACCCCAGGAACCCAAAACCACCCCCACCTAAAAAGTATACACATATATATATAGTTAAAAAATTCCAATAGTTATTTCAAGCATTACCACAAACTGTAAACTTTAATTGAAGCACAAAATTAACTTAACCAAACCAAATAAGAACTATAATTTAACTTAATAAACAAACTTAAAGAAACACAACTTAACCAACTTTAACTTAAACAAAACAACCATAAGAAACATGGCAAATAACTAATTAAACATGGAGACAGGTCTGTGTGGCTTATGACACACTAATGCAGGGTTAAAACTGTTTTTAAGCATGCAACATTCCCCAGATTTACCTGTCGAGACCATATTGAAAAAACAAATGAAACAAGATTAACGCTAAATGAAACCGACCGACCGAAATCAATCCATATCAAAAGCGATCTGTTTTATTTAGTTATTTAGTTATTTAAGCTATGAGGTATTCGCTACGGCTTTTGCCAGCATGACCTCAAATGATCACAAAAATGACGTTATTTCCTTGGGACAACCACAAATTCAACCTTCCTCCACGAGGAAAAAAGGCAGAACCAGCGATCTGTTTCCACTACATTCCGTAAACCACACGCTTCGAGTAAAGGCATCAATTCACTTCTGTTCTTGCAAGTTCTAACATAATTATACGTCATATTTTTGACCAGACTCACAGGATAACCCTGTTTCACAGCAGTGACGTACCATTTCAGCATATCCTCATTCAAAATGACACTATCCGATGTCAATCGGTTTAATCTGTTTAAACCGTTAATATAAATGTTTCTGAATACCGATATATGGACATTTGAATTGAAATTCAATATTGCAATTGTTTTAAAGTTAAAATCGTCTCTTTTATCATAAACCGATGTAATTAAATTTCTGTTTTCTAATTTTAGATTTACATCTAAGTAATTTGTATTGCAACTATTATGACTACCGGAAAGTTTCAATTCTAAATTTTTAGGATAATATTTAAATTCATGGTTAATCTTTATTCCATTCAGCTCGACAATCAAAACGTCGTCGATATATCTGAAACTCATTATGTCTTTATGTAATTCACTTATATTTTCATATATATGTAGATACATGTCGGCCAAAATTGAACTGCAACTCCCCCCCATGGGGATACCCTTAATCTGCTTATATACCTTATTGCCCTCATATAAAAAATTCTCTTGAACCACCAATTGAAACAAATTTTGAAATTCACTTAAATCCATGTATAAATCACCATACCTATTATACACCTCCAATATCTTCTCCCTCAAATCCTCAATCTCTATGTTGTTAAACAAATCTGCAAAATCATATGCATACAATCCTGTAATCTTATTTTTATACCTTTTCACTTTTTCCAACAGTTCATAACTATTACTTATTATAAAAGTTGAATTCTCACTTTTAATCTTCAAAAATATTCTCTTCAATACCTTTAATAATTTTTTATTCGCACATTCAATATAGGAATTACAACCACATGTAACGGTTCTAAATTTCACAGGGCATTTATGGAACTTGGGTATTAAAACCAAATAAGGAAAATTCAAATTATCTTGTTTTGTTTTAATTTTTTTATACATTGCCCTAATTCTGTTCTCCACCTCATTAATTTTTGCCCTAATTAACTCATAATTATTTGTGTTTTCATAACTTTCTCTTAATATTTTTCCATATAATTTTTTACAGATAATTGCATAGTTAGTACTTGCCTTATCTACATATGTTATTATAAAATCATCTTGGATGTTTTTTATAGCTTTTCTTAAATCAATATATTTCTCTTCGGACAAACCCTCAAAGTTTTTAACGTATGTCTCCTCTAGTTCCTTTAAAATATGATATTTCAATTCTTCAAATAATTCTCCAGGTAGTCTGTATTTATAAGTTAACTTTTGTATAAAGATTTCTATATTATATTTAAACCGTTTAACTGCATTACTTTTCGTGAAATTCCGTTTTATTCTGTATTTTGCTCCATAACTCATTTGATTTTTCAGTTCGACATTTTGTACGATATCTAGATTCCCAGTTATTACATGTCCATAATGTTTGTCTACATATTTGTTGTACACATCCTCATTACATTTACAAATGTCTGCATTTTCGTTCCTATTAATATTTTTAGAATAATAATTATAATTAAAGATCATTCTACCTAAAGGCTTGTCATACTTAAACGCTTTAACAATATTTAAATTTTTTATTGGTAACATGTCCTTATATTTATTAAAAATCCTTTTGTAATTTACATTACTGTAGCACCCTCCTATGTAATCTATAACGAAATATACTTTATCTGCATCTTCCTGATTTTCACACTTTGATTTACAGTAACTTTGCCAATTATTTAATTTTATTCTATATTTTAATAGATCAATACCCAGATCTATGTTATGTATTCCTATTTTTTGCGATAACAAAATCAAAACCTTAGGTATCAACATCTTTTTGACATTGAATATGATATATTTGATACTCTTGAACTTGTCATTACCGTTACAATTCATTAATGCTGTTACAATGCTTTCACCGTCCTTCAATCCAACCAATTTTTCTCTAGTAATCCCTGAATCACGATTACTTTTTCCATCTTTATAAACGTTATAACCATTAATATCACACTTTATCTTTGCATAGATGGAGTCAGTCATGTCTCGATTTTTAAAGGTTTGTATAATGTTGCACCCACCAAACATAACGTTCAACCCATAGGGATATAGTGTACCATGTGCAATCATCATATCCTTTTCATATATTTTTCTTTTAATTTTATTTTGGACGATTTTTAAAATTGATATTTTAATGTTATCTATACCATGTTCAGCGAAGTGTTTTATTTCTATATCTTCATGCTCTCTCTTAACTTTTAAATTTCTTATATCTGACTTATGGTTATTGAAGCGTTTGTTCAGTGGAGTTGAAGTTTGACCAATGTATGCAACATTACATACTTGACATCTTAGCTTATACACGCAATTGTATACTTTACAAAATTTTAAACATTTCCCATTATTTTGTGCAAAATCGTTTTTCGTGTTTTCCGCACAGATACATACCTTACATCTTTTATCTGTACACTTATCAAAATTTAATACATTATTGTTCTTATAAAAATTTCTGTTGTAAAAATATCTAGTTTTATAACATTTATATTTGATACCTATATTACCACCTTCAGTACCCTTAATTATATGACTACTGTTATAGAAGCACCTAGTACTGTACTTAACGTAATTTTCACCATCTCCACCACCGCTATCCAAATTCATAGAAACACGATCAAAACTACAATTTTTATTAGCTTTTCCACAATTATTTATTTTTTTATTTTCAAATATTTTTTTGCAACCGCTCACATATATATATATATATATATATGTACTAAATTTTGTCCGCACGTTAAAAGTCGCAATTATGCACGGATCGTCTTCAAACTCGCCAACAACTTCGAGATGGCTAATATCTCGGCGGGGATTGAAAATGGGAAAAATCGGGCCAAGGAAATGGAAATGGTGAGTGTTAAAATTTTTGAATACCGTCTTAACATGGTTCTGATAAAACCAGCTCTTACACAACAATGACAGGAAAAAATAAATAATTTTCATTATAGCAGTTGCCAACAATAAAAAAAGCAATAAAATTCTCACCACAACAATAGCTTTTCTATTGTAAGGTTTTCACGTGAAAAATTAAATTAAATAGTTTGATAAATTGAAAACAAGTTGAATATTATGTCATAAGTTTTCTAGAGCAAGATTTCCGCATGAAAACTCAAAATGAAATAAATAGTTTGACTAATAAAAAACAAAAGCAAAATATTGCGTCATATTGGAAATAGCGAGGCTAACGAGAAAGACAGGCTACCGCGGTGTATTCCACGTATCTTTTTTTACAGACCGCTGGAGTCACATGATGCTCGAATGCACCAATGAAGGTGTGAGAAAAGAGCATCACGTCACTCTAGCGGTCTGTAAAAAAAGACTTGTTGGATGCACTGCTGTCTTTTTCGTTAGCCTCGGGAAATATAATGGATCTCAGCAAGTGAATATGTAACGTCATGGAAGTTTGAAGAAACGTATTAAAAAATGATAAAAACCCGACTATGGGGACCCGACTATGGACATATTTTAACACTTTGAGGTTCTCTGAATTTGCTTTAGTCATTTTTAAACCTATTCCATATATACATGCGTGTGTGTATTCGTGTATATTAGAATTTTCACAAAATGTTTAGCTTCCTAGAGCTCATTCTTGGTGAAGGAACTGGGTTTATCTCTAATCTTGATTTAAGTTTTGTTGGTGAATTTAGTACTTAACTTCGAAATCTACCTCCGCCTGTGGGCCCGAGCCGACAGGGATTTTTTTTTCTTTTTTATATAGCCTTGAACCGAGAGGAGGAATTTGTTCATTTGTTTTCCTTCCCCACAATAGACGATATTTTAGGTAGATTTCGTAAGAAATACTACCTATTGCAGTCGTTACCATGGTGCGACTTTTGAAAAATTCCTTCATAACTTTTCATTATAGGACCCCAGGACCCCAAAACCACCCCCACCTAAAAAGTTTATATATATGAAACGATAACAGCTAAGCCCCTTTTTAAAATTTAAAATCCCCTTTTTGCCCCTTTTAAAATTTGAAACCCCCGTTTTAAAAAACAGAAATTTAAACTTAGAAATTAAAATTAAAACTTTTAAAATGCTTTTGTAATTGTGTCTCAGTTGATTGAATGCATCTGCCCCTGTTAAATTAATTTTCCCGAATCGCATCTTATAACTTTCAAAGATCGTTTTGGCACATCTCATAAGAATACTTTTGCTGAATAAGTGCAATTTGTAAGTCTTGCTGCATTCAATCGGCCAAACTCGAACCACCGCCTTTATCCCGGGCAGTCAATCATTCAGCTAAAGACCAATTAGAGTTTAAAGACGCCTCCTTTGACTTCAACGGCCCCTAGCAGGAATAATGCGGAATACAGCATATTTATACGATGCACGGGTCACAGGAGGGAGCTTTTGACCAACTACAGAATGCCTTAAGTCCACGCAACCTTGCTTTCCAAGTATCGCTTTGCGATACCCTTAACTCCCGAGTCAGATGTCCATAAAGAAGTAACTGAACAGCTCTCAAGCCAAAAGGGGCCTGATTTCTCTAAAGGATGTACAAAGGATTAATAAATCAGGTCCCCGAAAACACTGTGTCTTTCTTTAAGCAGAGACTCACATAAACTTTCATTAATTCTCGGATACCACTCACGGCGGCTACCTAACGATGCTAGAAGCTCAGCGGGAGCGATCCTACGTCGGCCCGATCTACCCCGAAACAACGGGAGTAGCGCTGATTCATTATATCTATCTATATATATATATATATATATATGTATGTACTAAATTTTGTCCGCACGATAAAAGTCGCAATTATGCACGGATCGTCTTCAAACTCGCCAACAACTTTGAGATGGCTAATATCTCGGCGGTGATTGATAATGGGCAAAATCGGCCCAAGGGAATGGAAATGGGAAGGGTTCAAAATTTTGAACACCGCCTTAACATGATTCTGATAAAATCAGCTCTTACACAACAATGACAGGAAAAAGTAAATATTTTTCGTTATAGCAGTTGCTAACAATTAAAAAAAAAGCAATAAAATTCTCACTACAACAATTGCTTTTCTATTGCAAGGTTTCACGTGAAAAATTAAATTAAATAAATAGTTTGAATAATTGAAACAAATTGAATATTACGTCATAAGTTTACTAGAGCAAGATTTCTGCATGAAAACTCAAACGGACAAAAATAGTTTGACGAATTAAAAAAAAAGTATGTATTGCATCAAATTGGAAATAAAATGGACCTCAGCTGGTGAATAGAATATGTAACGTCATGTGAGTTTGAAGAAACGTATTAAAACATGATGAAAACCCGACAATGTAAATATTAACTTATTTTAACACTCTGAGGTTCTCTGAATTTGTTTTAGCTATTTTTTAAACCTATTCCATATACATACGTGTATGTATTCGTGTATATTAGAATTTTCACAAAATGTTTAGCTCTCTAGAGCCCCTTCTTAGTGAAGATCTTGATTTAAGTTTTGTTGGTGAATTTAGTACTTATCTTCGAAATCTACCTCTGCCTGTAGGCCCGAGCCGGCAGGGATTTTTTCCTTTCGGTTCGTCTATATTCATTTAATTTCAGATTAATTTTGTCTTAATTGTCGAATTTATTAGAAATATAACGTTAAAATAGATTAAGTTATAGCCAATGTCTGTAAAAATCAATGAAATTTCAAATGTTTAAATTGAGTTTTCTTTATAAATTACGTAAATTAAACTTTTTTACTTAAATATCGTTTTACGTCCCGACTTTAATGTTAATTTTTAGTGTTTAGAATTTTTTTCATTTAAATTTTGCAAATTATGCCTTTATCAATTTTTCATTATCTATCTATATTATAAAGGACAAACATATCTGTGCGTAACGCATACGTCATTCTGCGAATGGCAACACTTTGAAATTTGAAATGAAATTTCGATTTTGCAATTTTTGCTACTGCAAATTTTTAAACTTCTAAACATCGCATAGTTTCAATTTTTACACCGTCGTATAAGGGAAAAAATGTAGTTTTAAATGCAATTTACTTGAAAGCCCAATCTCAATTCATTTTTGAGATATTAATTTTTTTATAGTTTTTAGTATCAATTTTGTAACTGTGGCAACTGAAGTACTCCATTTCTATTAAAAGTAAAGGGAAATTAGTCATGGTTTATTTATTTTTATTGATTATATCCTTATTGATGCCATTTCACATAACAAATAAAAGTAACTTTTTTCTAATTTTTGAACAGAAAATGAAGCCAGCCATTAAAAAAAGCACGCATTCTTCTTCATAAATCAAAAGATTGAAGAAGATATTTCAATATTTTTACATTAGGCTGATTCATTTAGGATGACATTCATTAATAATGTATTGCGCATTAAAATATTTTTAAATTGTGAATTTGAGTGGTGCGTATGTAAATTTTGAGAAATTTGAAAATAACGTACAGTTTAGATTTTATGGGGGAAAATTTTATGATGTGACAAAGCGAAATTCTTTTTACTGATTTTTCATCCTCTAGAAACAAGTAAGAGCCTCAATCGATAACTTCAACATAATTACTCATCTTGATTATGTATTATAATACAGTTTAATTTTTCAATAATTTAAGCAGTTGAAGTTTTTGGAAATAATATTTTGGTAATTTTAGGTTAAAAACATTATTTGTTTTAAGAGTTAGATAACCAATGCAAGATGAATTTTTTATTGTAATTATTTTTGTAGGTTTATTATAAATTCTATCTAACAGTTCCATTCTAAACATTTTAATTCGTCGAATTTCGACGGGTTCCAACTCGTATATTTAAAAGACGAGGCTGTTTTTTCAGTCATCAGCGCTGAGCTTTCTACTGAACCGATTTTGATAATTATTATTTTTTTTTTTTTATGAAAACTGTTCATTGGCAGATGTGCCCATACTAGCTATTTTTCAATTTATTTCCATTTTTATATTTTATTTTTAATTTTAATAGTTTTTTGGGAAATTTCTTTAAAGTAGTGGCAATCAGTTTACTTCCATTGATGCAGAGAAAAGCGATTTTTTACTTATTTATTGAACAACAAACGTATGACTGGTGTGCTTGACATGAGAGCCCGCTTATAAGTCAGAGACAAGATAGCACAAAGCGTCTTTGACCCCTCGTGTAATAACACCTTTTACTTGTTATTTCACGAGGGGTTATTCCTATGCCTGCAGGGGAGTCGCTTGGAGAGCGAGCAACTTTTTTCTGTCGGAGCGTCTTTGACGCCCGAAACGAGGCGAGTCGCCAGTAACAGCCAATCAAATGCTTGGAAATCTGACGATGGAAAAGCCTTTTCCCGAACAACCAATGAAATGTTCTGAAAACGTAAAAAGTTGCTTTCAAAAGTGGGTCGCAGGACATGGAGACGCCTGGAATCTCAAGCGTCTTTGACCCCTCGTGTAATAACACCATTTTTTACAACACAAGAAAAGTACATCCTGGGAGTTCCACACAAAGAGTGTGTGCAATGGAACCAGCGGGAATCGAACCCACAATCTCCTACGCTCGCAAGCGATTAGCAGCGTGGTAAGGAAAGCGATAATTGAGTTTTATAATAAAACACTCATACTACAATTACAATATATATTAAAACACACATACACACATAAATAATGTGTAACACATTCAACAGTTAAAGGTATATATAAATATTATACAGACATACAAACAATAAATAGAATAAACCCAACTGGAGTGAAAAATTAGCCAGAGCCAGGAATCGAACCCGGGACCACAGTATACAAGACTGCTGCTCTAACCACTGAGCTACTCCGGCCGATGCCTGAGCCTGCAATTTTTCACTAATAAACCATGTTCTTGTTGATAACTGTTGAATGCAGGCGTTATTTATGTGTGTATATGTGTTTTAATATAGTATGAGTGTTTTATTATAATTATCGTAGATCGATGTAATAGTAAAATCTATTCATCGTTGTCCGGTCATCCAAGGCAGTTGTATAGATAGCTGGTGACTTCCCCAATATGGTTTATTAGTGAGAAATTGCAGACTCAGGCATCGGCCGGAGTAGCTCAGTGGTTAGAGCAGCAGTCTTGTATACTGTGGTCCCGGGTTCGGTTCCTGGCTCTGGCTAACTTTTCACTCCAGTTGGGTTTATTGTATTTATTGTTTGTATGTCTGTATAATATTTATATATACCTTTAACTGTTGAATTCAGGCGTTATTTATGTATGTATGTGGGTTTTAATATATATTGTAGTATGAGTGTTTTATTATAATTATCGTAGATCGATGTAATAGTAAAATCTATTCATCGTTGTCCGGTCATCCAAGGCTGTCGTATAGATGGCTAGTGACTTCCCAACATGGTTTTTTAGTAAGAAATTGCAGACTCAGGCATCGGCCGGAGTAGCTCAGTGGTTAGAGCAGCAGTCTTGTATACTGTGGTCCCGGGTTCGGTTCCTGGCTCTGGCTAATTTTTCACTCCAGTTGGGTTTATTGCATTTATTGTTTGTATGTCTGTATAATATTTATATATACCTTTAATGTTTATTTTTATTGATTATATCCTTATTGATGCCATTTTGTCATTGTAATTAAAGATAACTTTACAAATTTTTAACAGAAAATGAGGTCACGCTTTAAACAACACCCATTTACATCATAAAACATTTCATTTTCAATAATTGTTCTTTCCTTTGACACTGATGATACTCTAGGCGAAATGCTTCATTGAAATAAGGGAAATATGTGGGAAAGTGACGCCATATTTAATAGAAAACCGACATTTTCTGTGATAAAACTAAATTATTTATGACAAATGCGTCACAGGCATAAATTTCTGAAATTTTTACTCGCCGGTCTGATATTAGAACCTCAAGACTAGAGTACGATACGAATGTTCATATGCAAAGTTGTATCTGACAAATGTCACTTCAAGTTTTGGAAAAATGCTTAACCTATTGTGCATAAAAATATTTTTTAAATGATGATTACGAAGATAAGAGGTGCGTATGTAAATTTTGAGAGGGTGAAAATGATGTAGGATTTAGATTTCATGCAGAAAACAAATTCTATTATTTGTCAAAGTGAAATAATTTTTGCTGCTTTTTCATACCGCAACACAAAACATAAGAGCGTCAATTGATAATTTCCTCATATTTACTTATTTTGATTACATTTTACTAATCACGTATAAGAAGAAAGTTTAATTTTTCGATAGCTTGGAACAGTTGAAGTTTAAAGAAATAGTATTTTGGTAACGTTAGATTAAAGAAATATTTGTTTTAAGAGTCAAATTAAACTATGTTCGATGAATTTTTTATTGCAATTAATTTAGTAGGAATCAATGTAACTGTTCTTTTTATTAGCCCACGCTACGGTATGCTATTTCTTTCTCCCAGCTTATTTTGTGCCGTCCTCCAAAAATAACGTTACCTTACAGAAGCTAGCCGTAAAACAAAGGAGTACGATTAACTCTATAGCAATTTTTTAAACTTCTAAGCATCGCACATTTTCAATTTTTATACCGTCGTATTGGGAAAAAAATGTACTTTTAAATTCAATTTGTTTGAAAACTGCATCTCCATTTATTTTTGAAGCATTAATTTTTTTGTAGTTTTTGGAGCCATCTGCTTAATATTGGAAACAGAAGTGCTCCATTTCTGTAGAAAGTAAAGGAAAAATAGTTGTAAAATATTAATTAGATATTTTTGTTGTCATTTTTTAATAACAACCGAAAGAAAATGTAATTAAAATACGTGCTATTTTGGAAAAGAAAATATAAACAAAAGATTTCTGTTAAAACATGGAGCTATTATAAACTATATTTAATTTTAAGTAGTATCTATATTAATGTTACAAACAAATGAAAGCCTATGAATAATTAAACAGCCCCCCTTTTTTTTGTCGAGTTTCTTGAATGACGACATCTTTTTTCTGCATTTGTGTATTATTTCGCGATAGTGACGTCCTATGCCTACTTTGCTGTAGATGTTTAAGCGTGGATCGTAAATGTGGAATTCTTAAGCGGATGCGAATGACGTCATTTTACATAAAATAAAAGCGTGTGTTGTAAATCTTAAAACTGAAATATATTTTGTAGTATTTATATATACATATATATATATTTTTTTTTTCATCGGGGGTGACACTAAATTCTGAAAAAGCAGAATTCCTGTTTTCTAGTTTAAACATTTTCTTTCGTCGAAATTCGACGGGTTCTACCTCGTTTAGCAATTAAATAATGAAAGAATATACATATATTTTCTTTAATTTTGTTTCTGAACTCATAAGTATTACAATAAAATAGCGTTACAAAGAGAAATACCGAAAAAATACATGGTGAATGCAAAGCATAAACAAACGATCACGCCACCATTTTACCTATTGTGACGTCACGAGAATACTGTCCATTGCTAATATGTTATATACACGTACATTTTTCAATCTCCTGTTTTACAAGCTGTGTTTGTCAACTGAAGTTTGGCAATATGTTTATTGTAGCAGTTGCTTACATAAAATCTGTTGTTCTAAAGATCTAAAGTGCTTATATTTTAAGATTAATTTTTAGCTTGATTCATTCATCACGAAGATACTGTCAAAAAATTTAAAAAAGCATCCACATTTTGGTAATATTTAATTTTGTTTTCGATTTTCTCATTGAAAATGCTTTCTTTATCATATTTTAGTAAGAAATATGTTTTAGCTATATGTAGAATATGTATATATAGTTATGTTAGAAATATTGTTTTGGTGTTTTCGTATTATATTGTTTATAATATTTTTCTTGATTATATATTTTGGTACTTTTATGTTAGCCGGGCGCAATTCACCGCCAAGTATTATTCCCATCGTTATCATTCAAATTGCATTAATTTCCTTTAAAATGCAAACCTTTCACTCATTTCCTTTAAAATATACACTGCTCAAAACAATTAGGCAGCACATGGTTTTACAAAATTACGCAAATATTTACTCCGATAAGTAACGTAAAGTAAAACATCCATATTTTAAAGCGTGGTAGAAAACAGATAAAAAAAAGCTTCACATGCAAATTAAAGTTTATGACATCAAAAACTAGAAAAAGGAGATAAGTGCAGAAATCGGGATTTTGCAGAAACGCTTGTTTCTTTGTCTCAGTTTTAAAATTTAATTTCTCAGCTTGTGTTTTGAGAAAAGGTGACTTGAAAAAGTCACAACAATGTGATTTAACGGATCCATGGCTTGGCGTGTTATCGGAACATTTGAATCTGAGGAAACACAACGAAGTGTCGCCAACGCTGTTGGGGTCGCAAGAAGTGTCAATGCAAGATTGTGGAACGGATTCCAAGACACGTGGAATGGTAGACATAGACAAGGGCAAGGTCAGCTATGTGCTACCACAGAAACTGATGACTGATATATCCTGTTAACAGCTCGTCGAGACGGAGCGGACAATGATACTCTGCTGCAAACACAGTTGTTATTGACCACAGGACGAAGAGTGTCCAACCAAACAATCCAAAATAGGCTTCATCAGGATGGACTATATGCACGTAAGCCAATGATCTGTATTCGGTATTCCGTCGATCTCAAGCAACTGTGCGGCCCAAAGAAGGTGGGCAACTGAACATCGAGTTTGGAGGCAACGTTGTTGGAGTCAAATTCTGGGAACAGATGTGATATATTCCCACGGTCACCATCTTGGATTTTTTCTTGGCGTGTAAAGCCCCTTTTCCGCCAAATAAATGTCGCTAAGCAGATTTATGCGCATGTTAGGCTTAACGGCGTTGCCAGAACACGTCACTCGTCGGGGTTGCCTTATCGACAAACGCCAACAAAACATCGCCGTGAAATCCAAGATGGCGGCCGCGGGAATATATAACATCTTAGCGAAATTCTGTTTACACAAGAGTCCCGTTTCAGTTTGGGTGCACCATCTGATGTGTTTTGGCATGGAGAGAAAGAGGCACTCAAAATAATCTCCCATTCGTTCGTTAAAGATCACATTATAGACGAGGTGGGCTGATGGGTACAGATGTCATATTCGCCCCATATTGGCGCGATTTTTTTCGGTTGCCAATTTGGCGAAAACATCAACAGCATAAACAACATAATCCGGGTTACCATATCAAGCACTTTGGCGCAAGTTAGTACCTGTTGCCTATATGATATTGGCGACAGAAAAAAATCGCGCCAATATGGGGCGAATATGACATCTGTTCCGGCTGATGCTATGGGCTGGAATCAGCATATTTGGTCGTACGGGCCTGCATATCATTCGGAATAGCACTTTGGCGGTCCAAAGTTATACAGACGAAATACTGAGACCTCATGTCGTATTTTATGTCTCAGCAATTACTGATTTCTTTTTTTTTTTATGCATGATAACGCCAGATCTCATACAGCTCGTCTTGTGGAAAACATGATTGAAGCTGAAGCAATACAGTGTATGGAATGGCCAGCATGCTCTCCTGGCCTGAATCCGATCGAGCATGTTTGGGACATACCCAGACGATGCATTGCTGCGATACCAAGGCCTTCTTTATCTGTCTGGTGGACTTGGAGATGCAATTCTTGAGCAGTGGAACAGTATTCCCCGAAAACTTATCGATAACCTCATCGCATCCATGGAAAACACGTGTGCAGCAGTCTTAGCTGTTCGAGGAGACCACACGCCATATTAAAAATCGTGCATCATTTCTAAACAATACTTTTTTTTATCATTTACATGTAACCAAATTGTTGCCCTAAACCATCTTTTCATGTTCTTTCCATCTTTTCAAAGAATAAAAGCTTCCTTACAAATTTTTTTGCGTCTTTTCTGTATTGCGAATTGATACACGTGTACTATCCATTTTATGCCCATACATGGCTGTCTTGCACTGTTCTCTTCACTTTTTGCTTGTTCCCCTAATTATTTTGATCAGTGTATAACTTAATTTAAATAACATATATTACATACATTTAAAATACAAGTATTTCATACATTTCATGTGAAATAAAGAAAAACAAAAAGAAGAAAAGGTACTACTTAGTTATCCCGTCGACCAATTTCGCCAAATATATAAATCGCCAAACCGCTCGCCAAATTATACAAATTGACGTAATCTTTTTTTAAATAACGAAAGAACAAATAAATTACTATACCATTAATAAAAATACAAATAAAACGTCGAAATAAAAATCACTTGATGACACAGACACGTGTAACTTGCTTAAAGTCAAGTGAATGTGAATGTGACATTTACGATCAACCATTATTGGCATTTAATCTTATAGTTTAGCGATAGATTTTTGGTCGACGGCATAACTAAGTAGTACCGAAGAAAATAATAAGAAAAAATACCATAAACCAAATTATTTTATTTCAACACCAATACCTTGTTTTTATTTTAGACACACGAAAAATAAAGCTGCTACTGTTAAGGGAAAACAATGCTATTGGCGAGATTTGTTCCCAGCTTATAAAACACCTGTATTTCTTAACTGTGATTCTATATAGGCTGCAACAGATCTAGTTGTTGTTTGACAATAGCATGTACAAGTCCTGAATTTTACCCCAGGCCTTCAAATTCTGCTCCTTAATCCTCGGAAATCTGAAGGTCCCCAAATCCACTTAACTCATTTAAAAATAGTTCGTATCAGTTTATAAAATAAATAGTTTATTTAAAAAGTAGATAGGTTTAATAGACATTCAAATAGATATATAATTATTTGGTACTTCCCCAGTATAGTATAGTGGCCGTGGCGAGATTGAGAAAAAATGTTTCGACATATTTTCTTGCAACCTACTCACTGTTTCATATACGTACACAAGTAATTTTTTCAATATTTATACAAGTTATTTAAATATTGAAACAATTACTATATAAAACAGTGAATAATTTGCCAGAAAATATGCTGTTGGATTTCCTTTTGTCGCAAAGGCCATTTTCTCTATCTAGAGTCCTGTATCGTGTCGGTTTACTCGCTTTTACTCGCACTCGACTCGATCGAGTCTCGACGTTCAGATCGGGTCGGCGCTACATTTTTTTTGTTGCGGGTCGCGTTCATTTTCATTGTGTCGGGTTTGGGTTGGTTGCGGGTTGAGTTTTGACTCTTGCGTGTCGGGTTCGAGTTGACTCGATTTTTCAAAAGAATGTCTAAAATCTTTTTTCAGGTTAAAAATCTATACAATAAGACCCCCATAATGAACTTTCGAAAAGCGGGCACCTAGCGAACACTTTTCCCAATTCCTAACACTTACATATATTTGTAAGCTTATATACCTCTGAATATCGGGCACTTCCCAATCCACACAGTAACATGTGTATGTGTACATAAGCTATCATAAATACGACACACGTATTTTTGAGTGTATGAAAAGTTGGTAATATTTTTCATATTCCGAGGGAAGAAAAAAGCGGTTCTTAAAGTAACCGTAAGAAAGAATAATCTATGATCACATTTCTTATATACATTTTATTTTTCATGCAGTAAGTTGAATATACATATATACTCTTTCATATTCAAGTACGGATTTATTTTCATCTGAAACATAGTTCTGCTGAAACTTTTGTGAAAATCCCAACAACCTGACTTGCAAAAAACCTAAATAAGACCTACAATAATTATTTTATGGTGAACCCGACCCGCAGAAAGAAAATTAGTCATCCCGACCAGTAAAAAGAAAATTGGGGACAACCCGATGCAGGAAACTATTCCACGATTCCGAAGTGTCCGCTATTCAGAAGTGTTACTATATATTAAAGAATATACATTTGTCCATTTTTCTATATAAAAGATAAAATTGGTATTAGAAAACATAATTGTAGATTATTTTTCATACAACGTCATTTTAAACATGTTTTAATTTACTTTCATTTCGGTTTGGAATAGGGTTGTGGGTTCAAATACGTCGGGTTCAGGGCGGGTTGAGAAATTTTTTGTTGGCTTCGAATTCAGTTGCGGTTGACTTCAAATGCAATTTTCGGTTTGGGTTGGATACAACCAGACTCGTGCAGGACTCTTATCTCGCCAAGCCCCGATACTGGAAAAGTACCATATTTTTGTAATAAATTCATTAGTTCGCGTTACTAAGTGTAAATCATAGAGACGAATTTTCTATAATCGGGGGTTGATTATATAATTTTTCCATACCAAATTACTTATTGAAAGGGAAATATGTAGTTTTGAAAAACATGAATTGCAGTCATAGAATTACGCGTGATTTTTAAGATAAACGCTGAATGCTTATAAACAAGGATAAAAAAAATATCACTTTTATGATTACTTATCTTTCTAGTTGTTAAAATTATGAACAATAGGTCATATTAGACTGAGACACCCTGTGTTTTTGACTTAATAAATGAATTATGACTCTATTTTCCAATACAAAAATTGTTTCTCGTAATATGCCCTGCCACCTTTTAAAGGTTGAACAATCAATTTTGAATCATTTGGCATTTTAGAATATTTTTATATAACCTTCATAGTTCATGAGGCAGCGTCACATTTTTGCAACCAATTTTAGCGTCGATGATTTTGGGATAGATTAGATGGTATAGGTAGCGAAACTGTCAATCCGCTGGTGCACCTGAAAAGGGAAATAAATGACAACCCGATTACGGATGATTTTCACCAAGGCAGGAAATCCTCCGTAATTGGGTTGTTATTCATTTCCGTCTGCCGAGGATTGTACGATGTTGCTATGGCAACATCCCCGCAGATGTGACAGCTGATTGTCAGCTTCGTTATATGTACTATCTAATCTATCATAGAGGGGGAAGGAAGGATAAAATGACAATTGAGGGCAAAGTGTCCATGTGAGTTTTTAGGTGCGTTCGTAATTATATAAATACGTAGCACCTATAGTCGTCGTTCAGTCTGTCTGTCTGTCCGTCTGTCCGTCCGTCTGTCTGTCCGTCTGTCCGTCCGTCTGTCTGTCCGTCCGCATATAACAGAGCAAAAACTACCCGACCGAATGATCTGAAATTTTTAATATATAATTGCTGCAAAATTTTGTCGAGCCATTTCCAATTTTATGAAAATCGGATGTATAGTTTAATTACAGGGACAGTCAAAAGTTTTTCTTTACATTACGGCCAATGGGAAAAAATATTGCAAGTGAATTTTAATGATGTTACAGACTTCCGAATGGTCTGAAATTTTTAATATATAATTGCTGCAAAATTTTGTCGAGCCATTTCCAATTTTATGAAAATCGGATGTATAGTTTAATTACAGGGACACCCAAAAGTTTTCCGTTACATTACGGCCAATGGGAAAAAAGTATAGCAAATGCATTTTAATGATTTTACAGCCTTCCGAATGGTCTGAAATTTTTAATATATAATTGCTGCAAAATTTTGTTGAGCCATTTCCAATTTTATGAAAATCGGATGTATAGTTTAATTACAGGGACACCCAAAAGTTTTCCGTTACATTATGGCCAATGGGAAAAAATTATTGCAAATGCATTTAAATGATTTTACAGCCTTCCGAATGGTCTGAAATTTTAAATATATAATTGCTGCAAAATTTTGTCGAGCCATTTCAAATTTTATGAAAATCGAATGTATAGTTTAATTACAGGGACAGTCAAAAGTTTTCTGTTACATTACGGGGAATGGGGAAAAAATTATTGTAAGTGCATTTTAATGATGTTACAGACTATTGCACTTATGAAGCGCAAAAAAATATACATTCAGTACAATATGGGGGTGCAAAAAATAATTCTAAAACTAGTTATAGTACGAACGCACCTCATTTGCCACGTTTGACGAGCAATTTCCAACTTGTTTATGCTGTATAATGCTTTCGCCACGCAGGAAATGGGTTTAAACAGTCGTCACAGATGCTGGTAGTATTGTCTGTGACTTTGAAGCGGAAGGCTAAATTTTTCTACTTCTGAACTCATTTTATTGTTTTTTCGTAATTTTTATTTTAGGCAAGTGGTACAATTTTTTTATTATAAATAAATTATATGTAGTGTTATAATTATTTGCTCTTATGCTGTTTGATCAGTGTGAAGTAAACTTTTAAACGATGTGTGTTTGAAAACGCTAAGTTATGTATATTAAAGGCTAGGGCACAGTTTTTGTAACGGTGTCATTCCGGGCAAAATGGCCACAAAGAGTTCGGTCAAAATGGCCAGATGGCTACTTTGCCGGAAACGATGTTTTATTCATTATTCATAACAAAATACTATGCAAACAAAATACTATACATTTTTTTTTTTTTTTTGAAAGAAATTAAACAATTACTTCTACAGAACTGCAGAGAAAGGCTTACTCTCGGAATTTATAGTCTGCATATGTCTGCTGGGGGAACTTTTATTTTTCCATTCGTCATATTGATACTCATCACTGTTTACTTTATCTTGTAACGATTCAATACATTAAAATATTACAAAGCATAATACTTATTCTTAATCTGTGTTACTTTAGCTTGTGTTGATTAAAAAATAGACATCCTGAATCAGTGTGATTTGTTCATTTACCTATGCTGGCCACTTCATCCTTCCTTTCTTTATACCAAAATCATCGAGGCTAAAATTATTGAAAAATTATGAGGCTAGACTATTGAACTATAGATATGATTTTTCTCTTGATAACTAAATTATCCTATTCGTTTCTCTCATTTAGAAATGGATTCTTGTGAAGTTACTTTCGACCTGGAAGAAGGTTCCGAACGTCTGATGGGCCTGACGAATGTTCTGAACCTGGAAGACTGTGATAAGAGTTCGAACCCCGTTTGTCAACAGTATCCGTTTGTCGACGACTTCTTACGGTTACGGAAGCATATCTGCCAGCAAAAGAAGACACTCTGCATATATGGTCTGGACAATTCGTTATTCGACGATCTGCTTTTCAAAAAGATGCAGATTCTGGCCTCACAGTTGATGTTTCACAGTTGCTCTGCCATAGCTTACTGCAATCTGAGGTCTTGTTTGTTTTTGGAGGCCATCGAGTTTTTTGACGAAGTCTTCGCGGAAGTGGAAATTCGGTTGATGTCTTGCACAAGCGACGATGAAATTGAGCGTATTGTCACGTTAGCCGGCAAACTGAGGAATATTTATAACATATACATGTAATGGTGAATGTAACTTCATTTTCATATGTACTTTAATATGTCTTGTCATTTTTAATATGAATATTGTTTAAGACTGAATCACAAGGAACACAAATTCTCCATATACCGTAGATGTATAATTTTAAACGGATAATGCTAAGATACAGCTTTAAATTTTATGTTGCTGAAAAAATATCTGGAAAGATGCTCTATTTATATATGCCAATTTTTCACATGTACTATTTTGAATGTCCAAATTTTCACAATTCCTCGAAGTTTTTTAGTTCTAAGATGGCCAAATATGTTCTTTATTTTGTGTTCTAGCCAATTAGCTGGGCTGAAGTTAAATTGAATATTATAATAAAGATTTTAAGCATAATCATGAAATTGTAAGCAAAGTATTTTAATCATAAATCGGAATATTTATTTAAACGTTCTTAAACACGGAACGTTCTTTTACGTTTTGTTTGAAAGCATAATATATTTTGTATGGTAGAAAATAGGCAAGTGCACAGATATAGACAAGTCTTTGTTGTAAAATTTTATTCTAATTGACCTGTGATATAGCATTGACATGCATCACAAAGAAAATTTTAAGTCATATTTGTTATTTTCCGTAATAAATTCTTCTAAAAAGATGTGACTTGTGAATTATTCGACTTGCAACGCTTATTGTTAACAGCATAAAGTTTATCTCTATTTCAATATGAGGTGTGTTTGTAATTTGCAGAAGTAAGAAACGAACAAAGTTTTCAAATACTGGAAAAGGGGAGGACAAGTGTGAACAATATGCAATTAATCTAATTCACTAATTAAAATATTAAAAAATTGCCAATAGTTAGAAGTAATAATATTACTTGTTTGCCAAACTTGCAGAGCAATCAACCATTTTGTTTTGCGATCACAGCTATTTATTTGTCTTAAAAGATGTATTGTAACTAGTGCTGCCATAGGTCCAGGGCACAAAAAAACGGAACAGCGGCTTCTATATCGGTACATAAACATAAATCCTATGAAAATGCAACCTGTCTATAGCGGAATCTTACTTTAAACATAAAAATTTCCCTGTCCCCATGGTAAGAATATCAAATAATTATACCTGCTAAGATAGAAACCTGTTTAAAATGACATTTTTCTCCGGTCATTTTGAGATTAAGTCTTACTATACTAAATAAACATAACAACCTTATACAGCAAAACCTGTGCGTATTTGCGTATTTGCTGGGACAATGAAATTTTTACTTTAAAAACAGAATGTTCTTATAAACAGGTCCGTTTTCACTGTGTTTATTGAACAAAGTACAGTTAAGAACTGCGAAAACTGAATTGCTATGAGCCGCAATAAAATCTACTTTAGACAGGCTTCTGCTTAGGCAGATAGATTTGAAAGGTTTTCCTCTCGAAGGAACTATAAAAAGTGTCCTTTATTGACAGGTTCTGTCTTCAAAGGTTTTACTCTATTAAGTTCCTAACACATAGCATGATACGCAGGGCTTTATTTCTAACAAACAAAGTAACGTGGCCCTAATTTTCTACAGTAATAAAAGCCTTAAGGTACACCCCACCCTCGTCCACGCATTTTTGTATTTCACACATTATTTACGAAAACTAAAGCAATTTCTAAATTAATATTTGGAATTTTTCCAGAGAGAAACATTCGCCTTGCATACAATATTTCAAATGAAAAACAAATTTCAAATTATTTTTGCTTAAAAGGCGCAAAGACCAACCTAGTGAAAAAGATTCCATGCCGGGACTCGAACTCGGGCCACCAGTTTGCGCACTGACGTTCTACCGACTAAACCACATGGAACGATACCCAGCCTGGAACTTCTCACTATTACAGGTTAGCAAGGCTACAAACGCAGCACAAGATGGAATATTTTCCGTGAGCCACCAACATGGGGCAAACACAGACACTGTGCGCTATACTGATGGCCCGGGTTCGAGTCCCGGCATGGAATCTTTTTCACTAGGTTGGTCTCTGCGCCTTTTAAGCAAAAATAATTTGAAATTTGTTTTTCATTTGAAATAAAGCAATTTCTACTTCCGCAAAATTTTTTTAATAGATTAGATCTATATTCATTTATATATATATTGGGCTTATTGTTCATCCGTTGAATCTTTGAAAGGCAAGTAATTGTGTTTCTCTAAGTTGAATTCACACTAAAATTTTAGAAAAATTTCATTTGAAAATATGAAAATGCAATTTTACTGCTTTTTATTTCTACCAAAATTGTAAAAGGAAAATTTAATTTAAAAACTCTGGTACAAATCTTGATTAAAATAAAGTGGTATAAATGATATATCACCGCCCTTCAAGGGATTAATGCCGCGAGACTTTGACACACTGATCTTTAAGAAATAAAAGTGTTTTGAACTTGTTTTTACTTAATTAACTTAGAAAGTTTTGGCTACAATTAGTGTTTGCCGGGTGTTCCGATTTACGCGGGACACTCCGATTTTCCAGGACTCCAAAACCTCTAACTACTGCTTGGGAAGTCAAATGTCCTGATTTTTCATGATGAACAGATTCTTTTAAATTTCTTTTCGTTACCATCAGCGCTTAATTTGCACCGGAGCACAGCTCCGGTACTTCTTTGCTTTTAGTGATTATTCAAATATTGGGAACGCTCCGGAGCCCTGAGGAACAGAGCTTTCGAAATATCGAAGCATAAATTATCTTTTCCTATTCCTCCCATCTCTAATCCTTTGCGTTCTTTCCTACCAAAGCGATCACATATGTGACGCATCATGTCGCGTACTTAATACCATACTCCTATCTGGCAATCGCAAATGTAGACTCAATGGTTTTCAAGCGGCGGCAAAGAATGCCAGAATTAACCGCAACCGTATGTGCTTTTCTACTCGTGGTCGTGTTATGTTTACTCGATACTTTTTGCTCGTGAAAATATTCTTACTGGTGAACTCTTACTGGTGGTCTTACTAGTCAGCTCCAAGTGGTGCTTAATTTGTACTGAAGCCCAGAGGAACGCTGATCCAGTATTCTTTATTTTTAGTGAATATTTAGCCGAAGCTATGCATGTTGTGTTTTGTTAGTTGATAAAAAAAAAAAAAAAAAAAAAAAAAAAAAAAAAAAAAAAAATCCTTGTTTTATAGGATTATCTGAAAATTCCTCACTTCTGATTTTAATATTTTTGCTCTGTTCAGTTATTAGGTATTACTATTAGTCGTTGAGCCAGGGGCTCGTGTGGTTTCATGTCAGCGGACTTGGTAAACTATATATTTTTGGATTCACCACAACAACAGCACCTCATTTTTCCATGATACTTTCGAAACCAGGGTAGCTTATGGGCGCCATATTGAAAAATGGCCGCCGTCGTAGAGTCAGGGGTTCGAGTGGTTTCATGTCAGCGGACTTTGTAAACTATACATTTTTTAATTCACCACAACAATATTATGTCATTTATCCATGATACATTCAAAACCAGGGTAGCTTATGGGCGCCATATTGGAAAATGGCTGCCGTCGTTGAGCCAAGGGCTCGTGTGGTTTCATGTCAGCGGACTTGGTAAACCACACATTTTTGAATTCACCTCAACATCAGAATGACATTTATCCGTGATACATTCAAAAACAGAGTAGCTAATGGACGCCATATTGGAAAATGGCCGCCTATAAACAGGGTGATTGAAAGATTTTATTGGTTTTGTATGCTATTAAATTAATTGGGCGATTGAAGAGACAATAAGTGAAGAAATGCAGGGGTCAAAAGCTACAGTCAAAGATCTGTCACAGTCGAGAGATACTTTTGATATCAGGGCGGCATTTCTTCACATGATTCGTGAAAGAACCAAAATTAGTTCTACATCCAAATCTGTCTTTGAGAAGGATCCAGAAAGACGAACGTGATATCTCATATTTACAGAACATGATTACCAATGAATGGATAAATCTAGACACGGTAACAAAATCAACTGGAGCAATGGCAAATCTAGAAATTGTCGAAGACATGGTCAAAGCTCATGAGATGGGTGAAGAAGCTTACCAAACTTTCAAAAGAGAATATCTGTCTGAAGACTCAAAGCCAGGCGGGTTTTCCAAACCTCTCAAAATAAAGAAGCTAAAGACATTTTCCGACTTTAAGAAGAAACAGAGTGTAAAATTTAATAAATCAGAGTTTGTTGCCTAGGCAGATAGAAATATGTTTGGTCAGATGACAATCATTGCAGAGCGAAGAAATTTCGATATGAGAACTGTCTTTTTGAACCACATAGGGCCTTTTCCATAGTCTTTAGCAACACTTGATGGTTTAATGCGAAAAACTGAAAAATCAAACTGATGGATGTTATGACAAAATTGCGACTGCTGAAAAAATGCAAATGATAGTAATGTTAATATCAATGATGGAATGTGTTTTGTTCAAAGCTACCGCAGGAGCTACAATCATTTGGACAACTAGCAAAGAATCTGTTTTCTGAAATAATAAAAGATTCTACATCCTCTCAAAGAATAGATGTTGTATTTGATACATATAGGCAGGTGTCAATAAAACGAAATGAACAAAAAATATGAACTGTTGGTAATGCGATAAAAGTTATAATACTCCTGGACACCCAGTACGAAAATGGAAGCAGTTTCTATCTGATGAGGAGAACAAGAAAGAACATATACATTTCATTTCTCAAGAATGGGAAAAGGAACAGTATCTGAAATAGTTGAATATACGAATGATGTACGTTATCTACGGAGAAAAATGCTATAAATTCACGATATAACTTGTTGAAGAATACACTAAATTGACCTGCTTCTAAGAAGAGGTTATACGCGACTTTTATTTCGCTCACACCATGCTTTAGCATCTGGATTTAGAAATATTATTATCTCTATAGATACTGATGTAGCAGTTATCACACTGTTTATTTTTTTTTTTTTTTTTAGAAAACGATTTGAAAAACTAGAAAGGGTTAATATTTGTAAAATGTGGAACCAATGACAGGGTAAAGTAAAGTACAACAACTTGAGTGAGTTGCATGGACTTCTAGGTAAAGCGGTATGTAATGCATTACCTAAAATGCATTCCCTGTCTGGTGCGATACAGTAAGTGCTTTTGCAAGGGAAAATGAGGATTCAGAACACTGAATTTCGAAGTGCGCTTAGCTGCTTGATACTGACGCTGATATAGCAGAGGAAACAAATAAACAGCTTGAGTCGTAAATTTGTCATCTCTATTATGGAAAGCACAAATACTCAGACATCAATGAATTGCGCTATATTCTATATATCTTTTCTGTGAAAAAGGAATCTGTGCAGACGCACCGCCTTCTGCCATGTAGTAATACACTCTATTTATAGGTAATGCGAGCTAATTACCACGGTCTTGTTTGGATGAAGTGCCTACAGGCTGATCCTGATCTTCCATCCCCAGATAAATATGGTTGGATTTTTGGAACAGATAGTGAAGGAAAAGGGTATCTAAAGGTCCAGTGGAATGGCAGTTCTCCTGCTCCTGAAGCTATTTTGGAATTCATGGCATGTTCTTGTTCAAGAACATGTGTATCACCATCATATGCGTGTCTTTTTAATAACCTCAGATATACAAGCATATGCAAAATGTAGAACTGTTCTATGACGATAGAAGCTATTTGGACACAGGAATGTCAACCGATGATGATGCTTTTACATGAATTTTATTCGGAAGACACCACTTTTTGTCAAACAATTAAATTTAGCTTAGCCATTAAGAAAATTCTTAATTAAATAAGGAAAATTTTACTTTTCTTTTTTAGTGGTATCAAAAGCAAGCGATGGAAACATGTTTCCGAAGGTGCATATATGCACCCGTGGTCCCGAAGGGGTTAATTCTTAACAAAGTACAATAGTTTCACCAGTATTGATTTTTTTCTTGAATTGCTGTGTCTTACCACATGAAAATAATATGCATTAAAATGAAAAACAAGATGTTTATCCCATCGAAAATGTTAATAAATATAAAGTTAAATGTAAAGTTAAGCATCATATTAAAATAAAATCTTAATAAATATATAATTTGTATAACGTTTTATGCTTAACAATATTTGTTCTTTCCATTTTTTTCATTGAAATCCATTTAATTATGTGATACTGGAAAAAATCATATGTATGTATGTGCGATAGTGGCGCTCATTTTTAGGTGCGTTCGTAATTATATAAATACGTAGCACCTATAGTCGTCGTTCAGTCCGTCCGTCCGTCTGTCCGCATGTAACAGAGCAAAAACTACCCAACCGAATGGTCTGAAATTTTAAAGATATAACTGTTGCAAAATTTTGTCGAGCCATTTCAAATTTTAGGAAAATCGGATGTATAGTTTAATTACAGGGACAGTCAAAAGTTTTTCTTTACATTACGGCCAATGGGAAAAATTATTGCAAGTGCATTTTAATGATATTACAGCCTTCCGAATGGTCTGAAATTTTAAAGATTTAATTGTTGCAAAATTTTGTTGAGCTATTTCAAATTTTAGGAAAATCGGATGTATACTTTAATGACAGGGACAGTCAAAATTGTTCCGAAAAAATTATTGGAAGTGCATTTTAATGATGTATCAGACTATGCACTTTACGAAGTGCAAAAAAAATTATACATTCAGTACAATATGGGGTGCAAAAAATAATTATAAAACTAGTTATAGTACGAACGCACCTCATTTGCCACGTTTGACGTGCAATTTCCAACTTGTTTCAATATGGCGTCAATAAGCTACCACAAATTTCATAGTATCATCATAAAATAAACTCCTTGGACCATTGTGAATCCAAAAAAGTATATATCATCAAGTCCTCAGAGATGAAACCAAAATCACTAATTTTGGCTTCTGTCTCAACGGCTAAAGGCAGTAATACTTCCTATTCCATTAGAGAATGCCTTCCATGGAGAATATGCAGCTAGGTAATAGGGATGAGACGGGATCGTTCTCGATTTTAACACTTTCCAACAAAGTTGAAAAGTGTTTATGGCTTCGGTTTGTCAGGCCGTCTGTACGCGCTCTAACTCTCGTAAATATACTCGGATTGCCATGAAAGTTTTGGATGTTATTGACGTTCACCATAGCACGATCCCTGTTTCAAATGAAGTTTTTAGCATGTTTAGTTCATCTACAGGGATAGTCAAAAGTATTCCGTTACATTACAGCAAGTGGGAAAACATCGTTTCAAGTGATTTTTAATGATGTTACACGCATCCAAACATAACAAAAGTAATATGCATTTATGAAGTGCATTAAAATATGTATTCTGTAGAATATGCGGCGCAAAGAATAGTTATTACTCATTTACAGGGCCACACAAAAGAATTCTGTTACATAATGATATAAGAGGGGGGGGGGGATTGTTTGCGGCGTATTTTAATTATGTTAAACTATTTCATATATAATGAATTTGATATACGTCGCTGAGGTTTACTATAAGGTATTTCATGTATAACACGAAGTGCATAGCATTTACAGGGACATACAAAAGATTTCATATACTAATGTATCAGAAACACTGTACATTAGCGGTGATTTCTGGAAATGCATTTTCAATTATGATATCCGCTTTTATGTTTCACTATATTTATTCATACTATATGGTGTGTATAAATGATATAATTTATATACAGGGCTACACAAAAGAATTCGTAAGGGTTACTGGGTATGAGAGCAAATTGCTTAAAAATGGTTTTTAAATGAGTTATTCATTACGCTGAACTGCATTTAGTTTATTAAGAAATGTTTGTAGAATACAGATAAAATGATATACAGGGTCACGCAAAGAATTGGATACATGCCGTCTATAGATGATAATTTCTGAAAATGTGATTTCAGTAGTTTTAAGAGTGTTTTAGTTTGAATTAAATTTTAGCTAAATAGTGACGTGTAATAAAGATACTAGGTAAACTACAGGGCTGTACAAAAGTATTCAGGTATGTTTCCATCCATTAGTATGAATTGCTGAAAGAGAAATTTCAACCTGTTATGCGTTTTCTTGCTAAACTAAATTTTCACGTTATATAATTTATATATCAATATACAGATCAAGTACAGGGCCTTTTCAAAAGAATTTTAATGTATATTTGGCTATGGACGATAACTGCTGAAATCAGTTTTTTATTCCCTAAATAGCGAAGTTTTGTTAAAGCTTTCAGGGAGTGTTGGAAAGTGTTTCATAATCTATGCCGTATGCATGATTTTTTTTTCTTGTTATACTAACCCTCGGGTTCCGGCTCAAAGTGAAAAAATCACCTATTCTCACAAGAACGAAAAACCATGCGTACGGCATAGATTACGAAACACTTTCCAACGCATTCAGAATACTATAACAAAACTTCACAATTTACTAAGGTAAAAGAGGATGTCCAGATGAACAATTTGGAAAACGCAATAGTGCATTTGAAAACCCAATTTCTGCTGTTACCATGAATAGTCGTGAAAATATATGATTATTTTGTGCAGCCCTGTATAGGATTCTATAGATATGTACGTATACTACATAGTATGCTAAAAGTTATTTCTGTTAAACGCATAGCATAGTTGAAAAATACCATTTAGCAATTTCCGTCAATAAACGGATGATCTAAAAAACTTTTGTGCGGCCCTGTATAGGATCTATAGGTATGTATGTATACTACATAGTATGCTAAAAGTTATTTCTGTTAAACGCATAACATAGTTGAAAGTTTCCATTTAGCAATTTCCGTCAATAAACGGATGATGTAGAAAACTTTTGTGCAGCCCTGTATAGGATCTATAGATATGTATGTATACTACATAGTATGCTAAGAGTTATTTCTGTTAAACACATAACATAGTTGAAAATTTCCATTTAGCAATTTCCGTCAATAAACGGATGATGTAGAAAACTTTTGTGCAGCCCTGTATAGGATCTATAGATATGTATTGTAAGAACCTTACTAATTACCCCTAAAGACTATTTATTCATGAACTATTATTCGAGAGAAGATTCCTCTGAAAGGATCTTCTAAACTTTCCCACGCTAAATCTCATCGGTCATTCCTGAACAAAGCTATGGTGCCATCAAGGCTAGAAATATAAATGGAGAAGACAGTACAATTTCGTTCCGGTGCGAGTTGAACATTCCGTGGAATCACAGAGAAAGCAGGAGCTTCAGCCGTCCAGTAAATGAGCGGTGGCAACGGCTGAGGGGGAGAAAAGACGATTTCTCCTAGGGCGGTGAGCTTCAGCCTTCGAGAAATAGGCGGTGGCAATGGATAAGAGGGAAAAAGACTAGTTTTCCCTAGGACCAGGAGTTTCAGCCTTGGAGAGAGGCGAGGTGGCAACGTGGGAGGAAGGGAGAAAGAGTTGAGAAGTGAGGGAGCGAGGATGCTGGCGAGGAGGTCTTGCTGGACCTAGTGGTGGAGGAGCGAAGCGAGGAGATGAGATAGATGGTCATCCGATCAGTCTTCTCTCCGATTGAAGCACTATATCTGTGGAAGCAGCCCGTTGATGGAACTTTTTATCCTGTTATAATGACGAGAACCCAAACAAATATTGTTTAACTTGTAAATATTCATATTTAATCGAGAAATCGTTATAAATAAAGGACTTGGATTTTAGTAACTTACGCTACCATAGACTCTTGTCCAGTGATATCTAAGTCCCTACAGTATGTATACTACATAGTATGCTAAGAGTTATTTCTGTTAAACACATAACATAGTTGAAAATTTCCATTTAGCAATTTCCGTCAATAAACGGATGATGTAGAAAACTTTTGTGCAGCCCTGTATAGGATCTATAGATATGTATGTGTACTACATAGTATGCTAAAAGTTATTTCTGTTAAACGCATAACATAGTTGAAAAATTCCATTTAGCAATTTCCGCCAATAAACGGATGATGTAGAAAACTTTTGTGCAGCCCTGTATACGATCTACGAATTTATACACAATTATGTGTATACACCAAGTAACATTTAAAAAAGAATTAAATTTAAAAACGCATACCACAACTGAAAACGTACTTTCAACAATTATTGTTCGTAGGTTTCAATAGTTCAATTATTGTTCATTTTCTTCCAGGGGCGTAGCTACCGTGGAGCAGTTGGAGCAGACTGCTCCAGGCGCACGAATCCTAAGGGCGCAAAATTAGAAAAAGCGAAATAAATATGTCTTAAAATATTTGTATTTTTTTTTTATTATTAATCAGACATTATAGATTAATCTTGTTACAATCAGTGCATTCCTATAATATTTTACCTTGTGTTTAATCTCAACTATTTCGATTTAAAATATGTTTTCATACACAGTTGAAAGAAATGACTTCTATTCAGGAAGTTTTAATTTTAATTCATACCACCATATTGCAGCCTCAAGTAACTTCCCCAACAGCGTTTCAGCATGCCTGATTATTTTCTGTAACTTTTCTGGAGACGACCGTTGAAGATTTTCAGATCTTAAAGTAATCAAAATTTATTTAACAGGGCTCTCATCGGTCACTTTACTGGCTACCACTATTTCCAAAAAATAATCTTTCTGGTACATTTCAATTAAAAATGTTTTAGAAATTTATCATAATGATTACTGTGCGGAAATAATGGTAGCCAAAGAATTCACCGTTGAGAAACCTATATGTACTATGTAACAGTAGTAATTTACGATAATTATTTTACGATTTGGAAAAAATAGCCTGACAAGTTGAAGAAAATTATTGACCATTTTACAGACAAAATCCAAGAAAACGAAAATTTTGAAGGTTTTTTTTTAACCACTTGGAAAAATGGTTATTGTTCTCGTCAGGATGGGAAATCAAAAGCATATCTGAAGGTTTTTATTGGCTTAATCCGCATTTTATTCGTTTTATGATTGGTCTATACAGTGATATGTATTTCCCTTTACTTTCAACAGAGATCTGTTGCCACTATGACAAAAAAGTAATAAAAGCTACAAAAAAATTAATAACTCAGAAACAAATTGAGATACAGCTTTCAAACAAATTGCATTTAAAAGTACATTTTTTTTCTCTATACAACGGTGTAAAAAGTAATGTTGTGGGATGTTTAGAAGTTTAAGAATGAAATTTCATTTAAAATGGGTTGTCAGATTTCTAGGAAATCTGACGATGAAAAAGCCTTTTCCCGAACAGCCAATGAAATGCTTGGATATAATATATAAGTTTCAGGTGGATATACGTACGAGTCGCAGGCGATTTCCGTCGCTTGCAATTTTTACGTGTAATAACACTATTAATGTTTAATTCATGGCGTACGTAGTGTAGGATCAACTCCGTGCTATTTTTTATGTCTTAAATTTTAGTCTTTGATAAAATCATTTTCCAAATAATCGTTGTAATTTGTTAAATTGCATTTTTTTTGTTGTTGTTTGTTTGTTTTGTGGAAACTAAACATGCATTAATACAGATTACAAAACAATAATAAGAGCTGGATTTAAACATATTCCACATCAGCTCACGGCGACAAAATTTAACGGGAGGGGGGGGGGGGGGGGTGCGGGTAAGGGGAAGCATCAACTTAAATTTTGTGAGTATTGTTTTTGAGACTTTGAAAATATTGCAAGTGTTGCAGAATCGATAAGCTTCAAAAAGAGAGAAAAAGTTAAGTACCCAATTCAGTGTTCCTTAGGGCCAGATTATAGCCTATGCAAAATTACACCACTTTTTGGTAACAGTATTTTTCCGCATTAAACCTTATTTAATCGCATAATTTTAGGATTAAATAAGGCTGACTGGCCCGCCGGGCAACCGACCTGCAGGTCTGTGCGCCCTAAACCAGGTAAAGCTGCTCCCTCCCTTAGGTGAAGCTAATAGTTTTAAAATTTGCTATACGCATTACATATGAAAAGTCTTAAATCATTTAATAATTTTTTTTTTAAATCACTTTTTTGAATCATTTTTTATTAATGATTTTTATTTCTCTTTGCGAGGCAGAAGAATTGATTTTTTTTTTTTTTCTTGAAAGTTTCTTTGCTTCAGAGGACCATTTAAATCTTTTAAAACCTAATGTGTATGTTCTGTAATTTTCTTTGTGACTATCAAGTATTTGTTTGAAATGTGTAGGCTTCGTGTATTCGTACAATGCTGTGATTGTAATTTCCCCTATATATATGTGTATTATATTGATTTTTGCGCTTGATGTGCAAAAGTATTTATAAAGAATATTTTCGGCGAAGAAAATGTAATTCAAACATTCTTTTTTGTTAAAAATTACATTTTAATATGAAAACGGGACTGTTTCAATATTGTCTATAAATGTGATAATCAGAACGGCGCGGCGGTCAGCTATTTTGTATATATGTTAGAACAGGACTGTTTTTTTTTTTTTTTTTTTGTTTTTTTTTTTGTTTTTTTTTTTTTTTGTTTTTTTTGTTTAAATTTTTAAATCGATTTTTCATGCAGTCATCGAGCTCGTATCTCAGACAAAATCGTGTTAAAGATATATGACAAGATTTTTTTCCTTCGTTGACTGTTTTTTCTACTTTCATCGGGAAATTCCGTTGAAAAGCCGTTGACAATGTTTTCAGTAAGATCTATTGTGTTTACAAAAAATCCGGAAAACGTCTTTCGATTACAAAGTTTCTGAATAACCATGCCAGTTCTCGAGCAAAAATTAATTAAAATACATGTCATAAAATTACCCCTTTGGATTTAAGAACAGCCTTAAGAAATAAAATCATAAAAATTTCAGGTTCATTTAAGAATATTATCACGGGCCCGGGCAACACCGGGTAAGTCAGCTAGTCTATACTAATAAAAGGAAGTTTCGCTCTGTGTGTGGTGGCTAGTGAAATATATTACACGTAGAAGTCTGAAAATTTGGATGAGGGTAGTCCAAAGACAGGTCCTGATACACCTGGAGCTCAGATTTTTAATTTTTTATGACCGGCGTCCCCTTAGCACCTTTCAGTTTGTATGTCCTGAATTGCTCAGAACTTGCTCCTTTTTATCCGATCTTCTTCGTTTTGGGGGCCCTTTTCCCATTTAATTATTCTCCGCTTCTACATTCCAGTTAAGACACTGGACCCCTTGAAATTTTTCTGCGCCATGCATTTTCCACACCCTAATATTGTCAACCAATCAATGCATAACTTTAAAATTGAGACTTGGACTCCTCTCCCTGGGCCAGCACCCTCATATTTTTACTGGGCACTTAGTGCCCTTTTTTAAGAATTTCCCCCGTTTTTTTTTTCGCGCTTCTTTAAGATTTTATTCGAATGAATAATAAATACCCTATGCTTAATTTCGACTTATTGAGATCTAAAGCGCTAAGTACTAGAACCTTTTAACACGTTTCCATCTTAGGGCCCTGCTTTCAACTATCAGTTGGCCCCTTTTGGACCTCCTATTATATCTCCCTTAAAAATGGTCTGATTCAATAACTTTTTTTTGTAACAACATAATAAGAAATCCAGCTACTACGCGAACAACATAAAAATTTTTCAGACTTCAGCTACCACCAAATTTTAAAATTAATCGCCTTCTTGGGGCCCTTGCCCAGCTACATTCCAGTTGAGACCCTGGACCCCTGGGGCTTGGTATAAGGCCACTTTAAGTTTTTGTGCCCTAAATTGTTAATAAATCGCCCCTTTTAATCCGTCCTTCGTTTTTGGGGCTCTTTTTCCATTTGGCTTTTTTTTTTTTTTCGTTTTTACATTTCAGTTCAGACACTAGCCCCCTAGGGTAACTTTTTGTGCGCCATGCATTTTTCACCCACTAATTCTGTTACATTCTCATTGCATAACTTCAAAATTGAGTCTTGGTCTTCTCTCCCCGAGCCAACAGCTTCATATTTTTATTGGGGTTCTAGAGCTCTTTTTCAAAGCATTTCTTTGAAATTTTTTTCTAATGATTAATACTTATACCCAGTGGTGGAATTCAGCCGGTTCGCACCGGTTCGGTAGAACCGGTTGTTAATTTGTCTTGAGTTCGGCGAACCGGTTGTTAAAATGATACTTTAAATGCGAAAATCGCATTTACATTAATTTGCTTTCTTTAAATGTTTATCTGCACAACATTGTTTTGTAGGCATAACTTTGTGATAAGTCCTGATTAATTTCATTTAATAAAATAATATTTCATTTGGAACAATAATATATTTTTTCTTCGTCACTCCTGTAAGAGAAAATTCAACTTAAACGAAATTTTAAAGAATTTTGGTAACTAAATTGACAGTCCTAGGCTAATCCCAGTTATATGGTAAGGTTATTGAAAATTACACTAACTACTTATCTATACTAATAAAAGAAAGTTTTGCTCTGTCTGTGTGTGTGCGATGGCTAGCAAAATCTACGGCACGTACGAGACTGAAAATTTTTGTGAGGCTAGCTCAAAATGTCTCCTGATGCACCTGACACACAGAATTTTAAAATTCTAATAATTTGTTGAGTTATTAATTAAAAATCGCAACTCACTTTCATTAAAAACTCAACTCGGTCCTAGCGAGAAAGAAAAAACTCTGGCGTAAGCACAGAAGCCTTATTTATGCATCAGTTGAAAATGAATAACGAAAAGAAGAAATTTCGGGGGTATTTTGTCATTATTTATTAACTTACATCGGCCAAACCGTTTAGTAAAGTTAAAAATGAAAGACATATGCTGAAAGATCTACGTCTCAAATGCCGCAATCAATTAAAAAAAAATATCGCAGTTAACCGCTTGAAAAACAGTTTTCAAAAAAGGTCGTTTTTCCGAATAACTTTTTCTCCCTTATTGCAATGCCCCTCCAGGGCGCAATTTTGGAGGTACCGACAAACCAAAAATATGTTCTTAAAGTGAAACCCTTTTCTAATCGGTGGTGCAATTGGTAACAAATATGAATTTTAACCCTTTCAAATACACCAGTAAACGCAGATCACTTCGCGCGTCACGATATTTTTTCTACGCTAAAAATAACTAAACGACCGTATTCTTTTTTTAGCGTCTTAATAAATAGACCAGATTTACATCATCTACAAAAATTTTGAAACGTTCGAACGGGTAGAAATATTTCTTACCAAATAAAATGTGTGAAATTTTCGAAGAAATTAGCAAAAATCTGAGCGTTTCGTTGGGGTTTCGCTCCTTCAGGGCGAAATTTTAGAGGTACTGACAAACCAATAATATATTCGTAAATCTGAAGCCATCTTCTTATCGATGGGACAATCGGTTTTAAAAAATAGGAATTTTAACCCTTACAACTACACCGGCAAATGCAGGCCATTTTATGCCTCAAGGAGACGATATTTTTCTACGCTAAAAGTAATTAAACGACCGCATTTGAATAACACAATCTTTTAAGAGTATCTCAAATTCAGATGGTATTGAGATTCTCAATAGATCAGATTTACATCATCTACAAAAATTTTGAAACATTCGGACGGGTAGAAATATTTTTTTACAAAACAAAATGTGTGAAATTTCGACGAAATCAATGAAAACCTGGGTGTTTCTTCGCGATTTCGCTCGCTTTCGGTTTCATCACGGGCCCAGGCAACGCTGTTATTCGAATAAACGGTACTTTGCTTTGGCACGGAATGTTCCCTGTTATCGCTGATCTATAGCTAATACTTAAATCGTTAGATTTAGATATATACTTCCAAGTGGACATTTTTTTATATTGTTCTTCATATCTTAGCAGTTTTTTAAATGAAAGTAGTTATTTTCATAAATGCAACAAATCCGAAATTTTGATAAGTTCCTCTAGTCTTATAATTTATATTTAGAAAAATATTTTTCCAGCTCTAACAAATGAAAAGACATTGTATGATCTAAACTTGCCGAATCATGATACTTTGTATTTTACGAATTTCCAACGTTGTCTGGCCGTTTTTTTTTTTTTTTTTTTTTTTTTTTTTTTTACACTAAGAAATGGTAAAAATTCCTAAAATTTCTAAATGTCATAACTCGAGAAGTTTTGGTCTGGCAAAAATTTGTCTCACTATCTATAGCATAGATAATATTTTTCTAAATATGTTATATACAACTTTAGGTCATGAACATGGGTTAATTCTTAAACTTACATTTCTGCTATTTTTATATTATATTGTTTATTGTTTTGATGCATTTTCTGATAGAAATTATGATCATGGTTTCATGATTGCCGAATATTTATTAACGTCCTTTTATAGGACAACATGTTGCAGGATTTTTTTCACCATACCAAAGGATCAAAGTTTTTTTTTAACAATGTTCTTATACTATTGGAAAGTGTTTCATAATCTATGTGTGATGCTTCATTTTTCTTTCATTTTTGTACATCAAAAATCATTCGAGCAGCGAACCGGTTGTTAAATTATTTTAATCCATTCACTGCTTATATCCTATACTTAATTTCGACTAATTGAAAATCTAAAGCGCTAAGTACTAGGACCTTTTATCATGTTTTCATCTCAGTCCTTGCTCTCGATTATCAATAAGCTCCTTTTGGTCCCCTATAAAAATGGTACGATTCACTAGGATTTTTCCCCTAACTATTTCTTATGTGCCCCAGCTACTACATGAATAACAAAAAAATTACTCACACTTCAGTTACCACCAATTTTGAATATTAATAGCCTTCTTAGGGCCCTTGGTGCAGTTTCATTAAAAATTATCTGATATTATTGCAATTTTCTTTAGCATAGTTCTAGGGTCCTCTGGCTACTTTGGAAACTACTAAAAATTTTCTTTTACTCCAGCTACCACTTTTTTCGAATATTAATCTTCTTTTACGGCATCAACTTACTTTTACTCACTACAGCCGTGAATTAAAACTCGCGCTACTGTTAAAGGTAAGTGGTTAACTTTAGAGGGATGGGATTTCCTCCGTAAATTAAATATCACGTTAATGCTAAAGGTAATTCGTTAAATTTACAGGGGATGGGGGCAACAAGCACCTTCCACTGCTTCGGGGTGCATTCTTTCCTCAAATTCTAGGGGGCCGATTTCAACGGGAATTGGTTAATTCAACCTAGATTACGATTCAGCTCTGTATTATGAAAATTTGTCTTAGACTTCATTTACTAACATTTTCGAACGTTAATGGTGCATTCTTTTCTCGGGTTCAATATGTCCGATTTCAACGGTAAATGGATAATTAAGCTTAGCTTACTATTCAGCTACTTTCTGCATTGTGAAAGTTTATCTTAGACTTCTGTTACCACCATTTTCGAACATTAACGGCGCATTCTTTTCTCGGCTGTTATGGGCTCTATTTCAACGGAAATTGGTCCATTCAACTTAGCTTACGATTGTTTTAAAGATTATAGTTCCACCGCCAGGATTCGCATTCTTATCTCGGGTTCTATAAGCTCGATTACTACAGGGTTTACACATTCAATTTTCGATTGTCTCCGTCGCGTACGGAATATTCCTGGCATACACTGCCTTTGGTAGCGGGACCCAGGCCACAGTTTCGTTCTGAAAGAGGTTTGTCGGGAACACACTAGACGCTGCCGAAGGCAGTGAGCCACCCCTAAAACCATGTTCATTTGAATTACTTATGAATATATAAAATCATACAAACTTGATTTTTGTTTACGTTATTATAATGGGCCCGGGCAACGCCGGGCGGGTCAGCTAGTTACACACACACATACATATATATGTGTGTGTGTGTAACTTCCAAACAAAATTACGCAGAACATTTTTGAGAGACAAGAGGGCGCATAAACTTTGCTTGCTCCAGGGCGCTGAATATGTAGCTACGCCACTGTTTTCTTCTGTAGCCAAGTCCTATTACATAAACAATAAATTATATGTTCCCCTTCTTCTATAGTAAGAACCCTGTAATACACTTCAGTGATATATATCAATTTCAATATGTTTAAAATAGTGTAATATCATTAAAAAAATCCGCAAACGATTTCTCCGAATTGACCTTAATGTAACGGAGTTATTTTGAGTGTCTCCGTAAATGAACTACAAATGCTACACATCATATTGTTTTTTCCCCAACGGAGTTTTGCCATCTCGTAATCTGATTGGCCAGAGTTTTCGGCATCGTTATGAAAATTCGTGGCGGAGATCGTATTTGGCGAAAACCACCAGAGGCAGTTATTTCGATGGCAAAAGTGATTTATTTATATGCTTTTGACACTTGTTTAGCAAGATAACTAGAGATTTCATTGTATTATAAAAATTAATAGAAAAATAGTAAATTAGTTTTCTATTTGGATTTTCCCCCCATTCAATTAATTCTAAATATTAACCTGCGTTGTTTGATCTTGTAATAAGTAAATATCACCGCCCCCCCCCCCCAACAGAAGAAAATGTAATCTTCATTATGCAGTGTGTGTGTGTGTGGGGGGGGGGGTGTTGGGGTTGGACATTTTTTTAAAATTATTACTATAAAATAACTTGATGAACAAAAGATTTAAAAAAATACTCATAAATTTTATTTATGCTGGCAGAGCGAAGGATGGAGTAGCGTAAATGTAAGCAGGGGTGGGGGTGGGAATTCAGATGATTGATTAATTACTGCAGTTATAAAATAAACTTTTTTACCAAAAATAAAACCGACTTCAAAAACTACTACAAAGTAAAAAATAATTTTTTTACATAATAGTTAATAAGAAATTAAACTAAGAGCATTGTATTTACCATGCGTATTATTATATTTATGTACATTAATTTGATTTTTTGGAGTCGGTGCCAGCCAAGCCAAGTTCAAAATTAAAATTGTTTATCCAATACAAATCGTAACAAGATTTAGCAAAACCGTTTAGGAAAAAAATTCCATTCTCAATCAACTCTACCATCCTGTATTTGAAAATCTGTGTTTGGCTACGATTTTTTTACTTAATAGCCTGTATAAACGCATTAATTTTACAATAATCCTTAATTTAGCAAACATAATTACAACTAATCTCACTTGAAAATACACGTTTATAAAATCAGATGAAATGTTTCAAAAATGGTAAAATTCAAATTTTTTAACTAAATAACAAATCGTAAAAAAACTCGTAGATATTTGGATGTGTGTCTGTTGGATGATTATACTTACCATCGTTTGGCTGGCAACGACTCCACAAAATCTAATTAATGTACATAAATATAATAATACGCATGGTAAATACAATGCTCTTAATTTAATTTCTTATTAACTATTATGTAAAAAAAATATTTTTTACTTTGTAGTAGTTTTTGAAGTCGGTTTTATTTTTGGTAAAAAAGTTTATTTTTCACTTTTTAGTTTTTCTTGAGTTACAATTTTTGCATGATTCTTTTGGACGGATTTTTAAAGAAACTTTTAAAGATGTTATTTTGATGAGTAAATACTTTTGTCCAGATTTGTGTGTAACACAGGTTTTTTGTGAAAATTATTTATATATATATTACATTTATTCTTCTTCAGATTTAATAGCTTTATTTTTTAATTAAATATTTTTGTTTCTCTATTTGGAGATGGGTAGAACGACAAGAGATGCTGCTCGCGTGAAAAAATATCGAACTTTGGAAACTGACAATAAAAAGTTCTTCGGCTTACTAAAAATGTTCTATGAAATAGAGAAGAGAGACCCAATGACTTATTTTTCATACTTTCTAACCGATGACCAGGCCCTTATCTTCCGGGTTGCCCTAGATGAACGGGTTTGATACCTGGCATCGGCGTAGGAGACCACCTAATCGTCACGTAGCGGCAATAAACCTGATGAACGCCTAGATCGTTTTACTATCGGCAGTGCCTATTTCTTAATTATGAACTTTTTTATGCCAGTTACTTAACATTTATATCTTGTTGTTTAGCACCTGCGCATTGCTACTCATGTTGATCTCGTAATTTAGAAGCTTAATCAGATGACAAGACCTGGCATCTGGCAAGGCACCTCAGAGGTATAATTCATAGGTAAATTCGAGGTCTTCGCACCTATCGACGGAGTTTACATGCACCAGGAGCCATTAAGGTACATGACAACCGAATAACTTATCAAAAAATGATCGTGAAAAGACTACAGGGGGAAAGTCTTAAATGGCGTTCCCTCAAATGGCTGGTCATTGATGAGATTTCTATGGTGTCAAAAGAGAATTTATATATAATTCATTTGAGGTTTCAAGAATTTAAAAACAATTTATTTTTTGGTGGCATTAATGTTTTCTTATATGGAGATATTATGCAAGTGCCAATATGTAATGTATACATAATGCCAATGTGCTTAAATGTATGCTAAGCATTCCAGCATGGTACTTTTATTCATAATTTAAATTATTTGCTTAATCTTTCGCCAAATCTAAAGATTCTGATAGAGAAATTGAAAACTCATTGCATCGTGACGGCATTTTGTTTATTTTTGTTTGTAATCTTTCTTGACAAAATCAGCTTAGCTCACTTAGGCATTTATGCTTCTTATTGCATCATCATTTGCAATACGTTGGGCAGTAGAGATTTTAAAACTATTAAGTAATCTACCGTTATTGCGTCCACTGCCAATTGTTGTTTCTGAGCTAATATGATTTGGTGCATTGAAGCGTTTTGCGAATTAAATATTTTATGACACCCACATTTACATTAAACCAATTGCTGCTGATATTTTTTTTTGTTTCACGCTAGCCTTAACTGTGGGCTGGATTACGGAAGATTGGAAATTCATCGTCATGCTCATTTAATAGTCTTGGTTAAAGTGTCATTGGTCTGCATAGTAAGTGACGTATTTTAGTGAGTATAGTACTGCAAAACATATAGAACTTTCGGAAGCAACTTATGATATTCGCATTTCCTTTAAACCATGTTTGCTGTTAGTATCGCACTCTTTTTGCCTTTATCGGGCAATCTGATTCAAATTTACTTGCTCTCATTTCTTGATACAACTCAAATGTTTTCATGACTGCGTAACTCACTGACTTGCTTTCGCCATTATGCTTATGCCTACTGATGTTTAAGTTCTGTTCCATGTAAATACACCGCACCATAACAATGCCGCCTGTTATACTTATTTTGTACTTTAACAGCATAGGGATCTTGGCTCAACTTCTGTTTGTATATAAAAGTAGACAAATGGTTGTTTACTATAAATAAATTTATAAATATTGAAAAACTTGCTTGTGTATATGAGATAGTGGTACTACTTAGTTATCCTTTCGACCAAAAATCTATCGCCAAACTATAAGATTAAATGCCAATATTGGTTGATCGTAAATGTCACATTCACTTGACTTTAAGCAAGATACATGTGTTTACGTCATCAAGTGATTTTTATTTCGGCGTTTTATTTGTATTTTTATTAATATTATACTAATTTATTAGTTCTTTCGTTATTTAAAATAAAAATTATGTCAATTTGTATAATTTGGCGAGTGGTTTGGCGATTTATATAATCTGGCGAAATTGGTTATACAAATTGACATAATTTTTATTTTAAATAACGAAAGAACAAATAAATTAGTAAAACATTAACAAAAATACAAATAAAACGTCGAATTAATGGTTTTATTGGCCATTATTTGCATTTAATCTTACAATTAATTAATTAATTGCAAACCATTATTGGCATTTAATCTTACAATATGGCGACAGTAATTTGGTCGACGGGATAACTAAGAAGTACCAATATTATATATATATATATATATATATATATATATATATATATATTATGTGCCGCCAGTCTGATGTTATGTGTTTAATTAAACTAAACTATTGTATATTAAATTATTGTTTTGTATTAAGTTAATTTGCTTCTGTATTATTTATCATTTGAAATAATGGTGTATATTTAATTAATGTATATTAAATTACTATTTTGAATGCAATTGCCAATTGAGAATTTTAAATATGACTGTCGATTAGAAAATGCGAAGAAACAGATTGGGGAAAATCCATTACTGAATTTGAATGGGAATATTGCCAAATTAGTCAGTTACAGCCAAGTTCGCTTCATTTATGGCGACTTATTTTGGTCGCCAAATTTGGCGATAATTCACGTAATTGCACCAAGTTTTGCGACAACTTGACGCTAACGTATATGAATACATAGTTTTATGCTTATGATTGAGAAACCGGTTACAACAATGAAAGATAATTTGGGTGAAATCCTTCATTTTATTGGTTTTTGTTGAATTACTAAAAAACTACTCAACCAATTTCGATGAAACGGAAGTGGTACCAATTTGAGAGCATCCTCTTTCAATTAAAACAAAAATCATATAAATCGGACAAAAAGTTCCGGAGCAATCGGTGAACATACATAAAAAAAAAAAAAAAAAAAAACATACATACGCGTCGAATTGATAACCTCCTCCTTTTTGAAGTCGGTAATAAGAAGTAGGACAGAAAAATTTTAAATAATTGTAATAAATGTAATTTTTTTTGTAATTTAATATATGTATATATTATTTAACAATATTTTTTTCATAATTTTATATTTAATAATAATTTATTAATTTAGAAAAAAATTAAAATTTTATATTTTTAATGACTTTATTGTTTAATTTTAAAAAATTGATGGAAGAGGAGACATTTAAATTTTCGTAGGGGAGGGGATATAAGGTAGAAAACTGATTATTTATTCATTGTTACAATAAAACAACAAATGAGACGAAATATTAAAAAACAAGATTATAAAAAGTAGGGGGGCGGGATTTATAAGATGTCCAGTTTGGATAAATACTGTGTTCTATTAGAACAGTTAAATGTTGCAAATATTGAATTATATATGGTACTACTTAGAAATTGAGTTTTCTTGTCTGTGTGGGAGAGGGATTAACAAAACTTGGAGCGGAAATTTAGAAGATTATTAATACAACAAATATTGTGAAATTAAAAAAAAAATAAATGTATAGTTTTCAGGATTGTAAACTTTGTGTGTGTGTGTGTGTGTGCATAAGGGGAATGGAATGGGCGCGAAGAGAAAGAAATGAAATATGATTCATATGATATTTAGATGATGATTATATACTTGCAACAAAGAAACAAACAAAGCTGTTTTTTTTTTTTTTAGTTTTACAGCGTGACAGTTCTTTGCATATCAGCTGATTTTCTATTTTTCTGCAGAATTCATCTAAATTTACCCCCCCCCCCCCCTCTGAAATTTCGACTTCCCACCCCTTACACATAAAACCAATGCACGTAAAGTTTTAAATCTATACATGTATTTTTTTTATATTATTGCATTTCATTTTTCTATTGTTATTACTTTCTTCTATATTTAGAAAGAAGAAAGTATTGGATTCGTGAAAATTTTCGACTTCCGGTTTTCGACGGATTTATATGTTTTAGAATGTCCTAAACACAATTTGTTGGTTTTTAGAAAATGTCTGTCTGTCACTCTGCAAGTCTGTATGTAACAAAAATTTTGTGGACGCTCTATCTCAAGAACTAATGCACGGAATTTCACAAGACTTTAGATTCAGTTAGACCTTGATATAAACTGGTCTTGATTAGTTTTTGGTGTAAATCGCTCAACAGGTGGCACTGCTACGCAGCTTTTTTCACGATTTTCGCTATAGCTCAATCTCCAGAACTAATGTACGGATTTTCATCCAACTTCAGATTCAGTTATTCCTTGGCATAAATTGAAGTTTTATGTATTTTGGTGTAAATCGCTCAACAGGTGGCGCTGCTATACTGCATTATTTACCATTTCCGCAACACCTCTATCTCAAGAACTAATGCTTGGATTTTCAACAAACTTTAGATTCAGGTATACCTTGATATGAATTAGTGCTGTTTATGTTTTGGTGCAAATCGCTCAACAGGTGGCGCTGCTATGCTGCATTTTTCAGAATTTCCATTATAGCTTTATCTCAAGAACTGATGCACGAATTTTCCTCAAACTTCAAATTTAGATATACTTCGCTATGAATTGGTGCTAAATTGATGTAATTTCTTGTACTATTTAAGTGATTTAACTGACGTGATTTATATAGAAGAAAGTTTTGTGATGGCCATAACATACTAGTTTTACAGTCATAAGAAATAAGTAATGCATCTTCTACTCTTCCCCACCCGCTAAAACTTTTATCTTGTCGTCTTCCAGCAATTAATCATTAGACTTTAAAGAGTTTCATAATATTTATAATTTTAATTGCTTAAAAGGTGTACAGCAATTAAAATTTGAAATATTATAGAATGCAAGGCGTGAGAAATTTTCTACAGGAAAATTTCCAAGAATTATATAGAGTTTCAGAATTAAAAAAAAATTGTTAAATTTAAAATCATTAAAGATTAAAATTTTAAATTTATTTAAACAATTATAAATTTTAATTATAAATTTAAGTATAAATTTATTTCCATTATTTATTAAATTTAAAATTTAAAAGTATATTATTGTTAAATTTTAAAATATAAAATTACTAAAAATAATAGTTATTAAAACTGTTTGAAATTTTTCTGGCCTATCTTCGGGTTGACTTCTACATTTTTTTACGGGTCAGGTTCGAGTTGGATTTACTTTCATTATTTCGAATTCAAATCGGTTTGTGTTAGGTTTTCACCCTTGAATGTCGGATCCGGATTGAACTAATTTTTCGAAAGAATGTCCAAAATATGTTTTCAAATCTTTTTAAATATCTAAGCGACATCCCCGGAAATTGGACACCTCTATTTACAGAAAACTTTTTCAATTTCTAACACTTATAATTTGTACGTTTTTACCTCTGAATAGTGAATGCTTCCCAATCTACGCACATGTGTGCATAAAGTATCACAAATGCAATACATGTATTTTTGTGTGTATCAAAGACGGAATGTTGGCAATATTTTTCCAATTCCAAACGAAGCGAAAAGGAGTTCTTTGCTGCACAGTAAAAAACAACTAAATATGTGGCTATAAGATGTACATGAAAGATCAGGGCTACCCCGACGTGGTATACAATGCAGCATACGTCCTGGACAGGTGCACACTGAGGCGACATAAGCAAAATGAAGTGCGACTTAGGAGAAGAAACAGGTCGAAACAAAAAAGAAAACTGTTTCAAAGCTGTTTTAAATCTATTTTTCTCCGAGGTTGAGCAACATGTTGCATGAATCGCCTCAGTGTGCGGCCTGCCAAACGCAGGAACCTCTCTGTTTCTTTTCATTAAAGTGTTTAGTTAAAAAAGAGTTCTTTCATGCACAGTAAACAAAGAATAATATATGGTCCTATCTTATTCCTTTCACATTTTATTTGTGAATTGAATATATACACATTCATATCCAAATGTGTACTCATTTTCATCTGAAAAAAAGTTTTTCTGAAACTTAATCCGAACAATCTGGTGATTTAAAGTGGATATTTTGGTTTTGGGTCGGGTACAACTCGAACCATGCAGGATTCAAATTAGTAGTTAGAAAACTACTTTAAAATTACAGTAAGTAATCAATAATCTAAATCTATTGCCCCCCCCCCCCCCCCCCCCGAAAATTGCACTTCCCCACCTTTTGCTTCTTCAACGATACGATATAAGAAATGATATAAGAATACGTAACGATATAAGAAAAAAAAAGTATATAATTTTTTAGTATGATAAATAAAGAGTCATTAATTTTAATAATTTTATGAATTACAAATTGAAAAATATAATTAAATAACAACATGTTTTAATAATATTATGTTTTTTCTAAAGAAATAAAGCTTATTTTTGCACAGTCTTGGGCACATGGATTCAGAAATACTGTGGAATGAGAAAGTTTTTTTTACAAGAAATATCTGGCTACAACTACAGGTGAATTTCACTATTTTTTTAAAAGTCAGGGTGCATTTCACCAATTTCAAAAGAGCCAGGGTGTGGCACGCTTAAAAAAAATGGCCTGGAAGAAACACTAAGTAATTACAGAATTAATAAAAACTGCAAAAAAGTGATTTCATTAGTTGGTATCATAACAAAACTAACAAATATCATTTGCAGTTTGTTGTGCATTTGTACTTCGGAAAACTACTGTTAATCACCTAAAAATTTTCAATAGTTCAATTTCTTTTCCTTTGAAAAAGGAAAAAGTTTTGCGTCCTTTTCAATCTCTAATTTTTTTATTTGGTATATATGAGTTACAAAGTAAAAAAAAAAAAAAACCCAAAGAAGCTCTTGCTTTGCCATTTTTATACAAATTAGTTCTTTTTCTCTTATAAATTCTTTTACAATAACTGTTGAGCAGATGCCATTCTTTCCTTCTTCTTTAGCTCCAATATTTACCATAAATTCATTATTGCAAAAGTAGAAATACAATTCTGGCAATTTTATTCTTGTACTTATAGAAATTTATTACACTTGCTATGCTTATTTTATATAAAAGAATGAATAATTTAATTCCTTAAAAGAATTTATGACATTGCAAATTATATCACATTGAAATATAATTTCGAAATGAATTTGTTTGTATGTCAGATAAAAACTATGCTTCTTACAAACTTACTGTACTTTTTTTTTTTTTACAATACTCAAGAATTAAGCTTAGAAACAATTATTTAAATTTTTTTTTTTGTTTATTCATAAGTCAAAATACCTGTAGAAACTTTCTAAATTATATTCATCTTAGATTTTAATATTTTTTGTCATTTTAAGCATTTAAAAAATTTATGATTAATCAATGATTTTTTTTTTTTAATCAGTTTATTAAAATCACTAACACCCTATTTAAATATAAGTGAAATAATAAAAAAAGTAAAATTTTCAAACATCAATAACAAAACAAAAGCTTTTTATTCCATTTGTTTTTACACTTATATACTGTAGGGTCAGAATTGACATTCTCCTCTAGCTTTGCTGAGAGTAATTTGCTCTTACAGGTGAAAGAATTACAGCAAGACAAGATCTGAGGTGTCTCGTTTGCTGCTCTAGTATACCAAGGCGTTTATAATAATGTGAAAACATCTTACAGTTCTTTTTACTTTTATTTATTAATGTTTTTATACTGTGTTTAGTCTTAATAAAACATATCCCTGTCACATTTCAAGGTTTTAGATATCAAAACATGTTTAAGTGTATTTTAAATTTTAGTTTGATGGAAATTTCCAAAAATATAAAGACATTGGTACAAAAGAAAAAAAAAAACCTTGCTTGATCATTCTTTATATTAACTATGCATGAATGATATTTTTACTTTTGAAATTCAATACTTTATAAGAGTTCTTGTTTTCTGTTTTTCTTATAAAATATTACTCAAGCATAGTTATACAGAATGTAGTGAAAAAGCACGATAAACAAACAAAAAAACAATACACATAAAAATATAAACCTGATTCTTTGAAAGTAATAACTAAATTTTAATGCAAATTTTTCAAATATTCAAGTTACAATGCTTTGCATAAATTTAGCAAGAATCACAAAGTTTCAGAATAACAAATACAGTCTTGGCCATCATACATTAACAATTCTTCAAATAATCATACAAACCTTTGAGCTTTCAATAAAATCAACAAATAAAATTTTATAAGAGATTTAAAAACAGAACAAACACAATTTAATGTTCTAGAGTTCCCACTTAAAATAAGAAACAGTCAATCACATGTCTTTTTCCTTCCACTGAAATGTGTGAATTGAAAATATAAAATAAAAATATTTAAGAAGCATTTTGGATACCTGAGATAATGTGAAAAACATTCAAACTATAATGATCATTAAGGGAATGCTTTAGGGATAAACTGACTCAATTGTGAAATCTCAATTTAACTGATGGAGAAATTTTAAAAAAGAGGGTGTCTCCAGGGTGTCTACAGAAATTCTAAAAAAAAGTTCCCTGATTTTTCCATGATTTCCCTGACTATTTTTATCAGACTTCCCTGATTTCCATTATTAACAATACACATACGGTATTTTTTCATGTATGCTGATTCCTCATATAACACACTTATCCAGCTTGCTAATATCTCATTTGGGAGAAAAAACAAGAGAAAAACATAAAAATTGCCTAATATTCATTAAGTATTGGTTGACAGTTTTATAAATCCGAACTCAACGAACTTCATAGCGTCCAACATCATATAGAAGCCAATGGATATAAGGTGACCAGACAGTTTCCTCATTTAATTATTATATTCAATTTAGTATTCAATTCTAAGACTTATCTAAATCTGATGGCATAACTAATTGGATTAAGCTGGGCACCTGGTCAGGTTATGCTAATGTATCATTTAAAATTTTTAAAAAATGGGTAAATTGCCTTCAATATAAGTGCTATGTACAGAAAATCAGGACATCTGATCACCTTAATTTACGTTAAATATCAAAAACTCATACCATGCACATCTTTTAAAAAATATTAGGAAAGATTAATCAGCATGTGAAAAAATATGGTACATAAAATAGACGAATCAGTCTCATTGGCAAGGTGAAAATGCAAATATTTTCACAATATAGGCAAATTTCCCTGATTTTCCAGTATTTTTACAAAGTTCCCTGATTTTTCCAGAGTGATAAACCTCCCTGATTTTTCCATGATTCCCTGATTTCCAGATTCTGTAGACACCCTGTACTCATTAACTAATATATTTTCCAAAATGAGATTTTTTACTATAAGAGAGCAGACATACAATATCAGTGTACAGCATTAAAAAAATACATATATTATTTTAATAAACTTTATGTAATTTTAAAAAGACAATAGTTTGAAAAATTTGCACAAGTAAAACTCATTATTTAATGTATTTTTCAAATTTTGGTTATTACATAAGAAAGAAGATATTTAATACTGATATACTGTATTAAAAAAAATATTTTCCTAAATATTAAATTTCAAGTATTTTAACAAAGACATTAGATATAATTGGAAAATTTTGCTTATGTCAAAATTTTTAATTCATTTTTAAAAATACTTAGAAATTTGAAAAATAATCTTTCAAAATGCAATAACGTCACTATGATAGGTCACTTTTGGATGGTGAAAACTAAATTTTGATAATTATATTAGGTGATGAGTCATTCTGTTTTTAAACTTCCACATACTTTAACATAGATCTTTATGATCTACAGTCCTTAAAGATCATTCTTTTCCAAAGTAAAAAAAAAAAAAAAAAAAAAAATTGGCCTTTAGAAATATATTACCATAGTTTGCTTTGTGACATATATCTGTAACAAAATACATAAAAAGAACCACATGCACAATTTGTTTATTTTTAAAGTAACCTTTCGCTTGTCTGAAGGTTTTTTCCCCTCCCATCTTTTATTGATTTGTAACATTTTTACAAGGCGACAGTCAGGCATTCACATGAAAGATATTGTGAGTATGTTACAGTTGAAGTATGTTACAGCTTAAATTTATAAAAAAATGTTTTATTTTGTAATTATTTTAAAAGAAAAATTGCACTTAAAAAAGAAAAAATATTATACAGTTTAAATTAGAATTTGGTTTTCGAAGGACATTAGTATAAATTCATTTTAAATATCTACTGAGAGAAACTACTAAGAATGGAAATGAAAGAAAAGATAATGAAGAAATTTAATACAAATTGTAATAAAAAAATATACCCAATCCATGTGGATAAGAGTGGGCATGTATAACATTCTTCCACCTAAACCAGCTTGCTACTAAAAGGGTTTAAAGTTCAAACTTTTATATTAAATATTTTGACACATAAACATTTATTTACCTTAATAAAGCAGCATCAATTTTTAAAAACATTATTTTCATACTTAAAATAATAGTCTATCTGGTGCAGGTACAGATAAGTGCACCCACAAGAGATAAGGACTATTTTTTTAAATATGAAAATATATATCCTAGAAAATTGCTATTGCTTTATTAAGGTAAATAAATATTAGTTACATGTAAAAATATTTAATAATAAAAGTTTCACACAGTTTTTTTCCCAACAGAATGACAAAGTGTTTAAGCCAGGAGTCGAACCCAGAACCTCTGGCTTAAATTTCCAATAGATCCACCTGGACTAACAGTTGGCAGACACATTTCACTCAGATAATCTTTTGCCAATAACATCTGGTCTGTCATGTAATCAGCTCAACAGAATACGCCACAGGAAAATGATAGAATTGTAGATGCACTTTATTATTTTTTAACACAATCATACTGACCAGGAGTCGATGCAGCGATTTTTTCTTGGGGCCCATTTTGAGAAAAGTAAAAGTTATTTTTGTGAAATTTATTATATTTTTTGTGAAAAGTAGCATTTTGTAATGAAATGTGAAATCCAGTTACTGAAATTTGCATCAAGCATTTGTTAATAATAACTTCTTTAAGTCCTCCTGCTAAAGTTTTTATTTCCGGTGAACTCATATCCTTTGCAATTTACACATTTTAAAACCTAACAATATAAAAATAATCAACGAAGAGTATGTTTTTATGAAACAGAATTTTGTGAAGGGGCCTGTTTTATTAAAAGGAATTTTGTGAAGGGGCCTGTTTTATTAAGAAGAATTTTGTGAAGGGGGCCTGTTTTATTAAACAGATTTTTGTGAAGGGGGCCTAAATAGGCCCCAAATTTTGCATGAATCAACCCTTGCTGACTGATAAAGATATATAAATTGAATTATTGTTATTTATTTATTTATTTATTTCAACTGAGTGAAAAAGTGTCCAAGGCATGAGTCAAACCCATAATCTCTGCCTTAGATTGCCAAAACTCTAAAATTTCCCAAAAGTCTGGGCTGTCAACTACAAAGCTAATTTAGGTGGGAAAATGTCAGAAATGCCCTCATGGATTGAGTGATTAATAAAAATATATTCGATGCACATTTACAGTTAAATCATGACTAGCGACACACAAATATTTTAAACTGGTAAAAAAAAAATCTTAAGAAATATTATTCTTGCATTTTAACCAGTTGACTAACGAAGAAGTCTATCATGAATTACCAGTTGAGTCCATTAGACCCATCAAAATACAAATGAACTACTGATTTATACAACAGTATACCAATAAATAATACAATATAATCTATGCAAAATAAAAATTAGATTGTAATGATTAAGATATTTTTACTAATTTCAATAGCATCATGTACAAGTGAACAAAGATTTCTTTGGTTACTCCAATGGACCGTTATTGTTGTTGGAAAGTTTAAAAAATTATAACTTATCATAAAAGTAAAAAAGGACATACAAGGGATTTCAGGTGTTTGAACACCTTTTAATTTTGACAGCCATTTAATTGGGACAAAACTTCTGAAGACAAGAAAACAGAATAAAAATGGCAAAATATCATTATTTGTCTTCAGATGAATAGGACAGTGTGCTACTTCATTTTAGCAAAGAACTGAATCCTTTTATTATTATTTTTTTCATATATATATATATTAAATAAGAAGAAATAATAATAATAAAAAGATGATGTTAACCATGGCTTAATGTCTTCCGTCTTGGAATTATTGTTGATTAATAGCAAATTAAACTTTTAACCATGTTTTCTTGCAAAAGATCAATTTTTAGCTATAATACAAGACACTGAAATCTTCTAGTCCATCTTATTTAATTATATCTAATACTATGAAACATTTCCAGTCTTCGTTTAGATGGAGTTCCCATGTTGTAAACTGATTAATTATCTGATAGGCTGAACTAATATTTCTTCATTCAGAAGGAATCAATAGGCACCTGTTATGCTCAACAGTTGCTTATGTTGGTTTTATTTACAGACAATTGCTTAGTTTCAAGGCTGAGTAGAATGATGGATATCGAGATTTGGAGCCAATAACAGAAGATTACTTTTATTTTTAGGTACAATTACTTTTTATTTCTAGGAACAGATTACAAATATATCTCTGTTTATAAAAGCTGCATTACAGTTAATTTTCTGATTATCTAATTTTCATTTTCTAGAATACAATTATGTTTAAAATTTGAATAAAATTGTATTGAATTATATCAGATCTGAACAAGTCCATTATGAACATTTTTCAATTACACTGATTTGGCAACCTACATATCCCTCAATGCTTTTTTTCTTTATCCCTCTTACCTTTCTTTCTCTTCACACCAGAATGTGTAAATAAGTTAAAAGCATTCTGTTAGAATATTTAGCAGGAGTGTTGCATTTTTTAATGGAAAGCAATAAAGAAAGGGAGGATATGCTATAATCATGTGCTAAAGTATATTTTGATACAGATTACAATATTGTAATTACATTATGATAGGATAACTAATTACTTTTAGATTTTAAAAAAATTAAAAGTAACTATCCAAACAACAAAAATTTAACGAATATGTAATTTATTGAATATAGTTATTTTGAATACTACTATATGATAGTAGACTCTGGAAGAATTTTTGAAAATGTTTGGAAAATGTATCGCTACAGAATTAAATAGATGTACAACTTTCCAGAATTTTTCCTTTTTTAAACCATAAATTACTGGTTCTGACTAGTAGCCCCTATTTTTAAATTTAAAGAATGAAATACATATTTGAAATAAAAATCCCAGCAATGGTGTATAGATCTTCAAGAGATTTTTTTTTTAATTATTAAATTCTGAAACAAATGAAATGGTAATAGCAAATGAAAAGAAATATACTATCCAGAATAGACTTTACAGAAGCAAATTATGTATTTTAAGGTTAAAATTCAACAATTCATACATTATTTTGGCATTTCAGCAGCTTTCAAGCTTTATAAATAAGAGTACCTTACATTCATTACTCTTCAACATAAATGTATGCTAGCCTGCCAACTTTCTGGAATTGCCCTGGTCATGCCCATGACAGATTTTCCTTACATTTTCTAGGTTCCTGATGAGACATTATTATTGCTGAATTCCAAAATGTAATAATTTTTAGTTACATAACAAGAATATTAATGTAATTCAGATCAACTACGTCAAAGAGCTTCGAAAATCTATTAATTTTTAAATCGAACCTGCAAAGACATTGCTTTAAACAGAAATTTAAAAATGAATTTCTGAAAAGTACAAAATCTTCTATAAATGCACTGGAAAGGAAAAATAAAAAAGGTATTGCAATCTAAATGTGCATTTCAAGTGTAAATATTCTTTATAAAAAAATGTGCAATTGCATGGTTTCCAAGATATCCTGATTAAATGAGTAACAGCAAGGTGATTATAAATAAATATAATATAAATTAGTTTTTTCAGGTTTTTTTTTTTTTTTTTTTTTTTTTTTTTCCACATTAGAATGTATTACGTTGATTATTTGATGTACAGGAAACTATTGTAGGATTTTCTACTTTCTCAGGTTACAGGTCTGAATGCAATACAACCGTTTACTATAAATAAATTTTTTGTTAGAGCTATGGAGAGAGAAAAGTGCAAGCTAAGAAAAATTGAGATTCTCTCCCTTAGAGTTAAAAAAAAAAATTAAAGCATATTTTAATATCAAATTAACAGGCTATAAGCAGTTGGAGAATCATTAAAGCTTATTGCAACATTTAAAATTACCTTATAATTTTCATTCACAAAAGATAAAATTTTCTTTTTGTAAAAAAAGAACAATTTATATTAATTTCACAATATTTGCATAAACTGTAATGCATTATTAAAGTCAACAAGGAAAAGAAAAAAGAAATGAACTACCAATTATTTCAGGGGTGATTGTGAATTAATGGAAAAATACCTGAAATTTTAACAGAAAAAGTTTTTGTATGGAAAGAAAACACAATTTATTGCAAGGAGGTCCAAATCATCTCATTATGAAATATATTAATTTTAATTGTGTTTAGCAATCATATCCAAAAGTCTTATTTTTCTATTTAGCTATCAGAAAAACCTGAATTCCAGTACTGAAAATGAAATAAATACCTGAATTCAGGTATATTACCTGAATACAATCACCCCTGTTATTTGCTCATGTAGTACAAAATTGTACAATGAAAAATTCTTTTTTTTTTTGTTTAAAATTTTCACACATGAGATGAGGGAGTGGGGGTCTCTTCTGCAACTTCAAATTTACAATTTATTAGTAAATTCAACATAAATATTTTTTACAGTACTACATAAAAACAATATTTAGAGCATTAAAAAAAAAAAAAATCTACTAAAACTGCAGATCAGTAGCATTAAGCTTGCCATGGTCAGTGTCTGCAATTTTACACAATCGTTTTGGTACTTGCTCTAATATTTTTATGTACCACTGTAGATTCAGTGGCAAATTTCATCGTATTTTTCACAATATTTAACTAAGATAAATTCCTAACAGTAATTCTGCTTTAAAGATTAAAATCAAGTCCATTCAAAAATTCTGGGCAGTTTTAATTGATTAGATATAAAATTTAAAAGATTATTAAATATTTACAGCACCATATAAAATATTAAAAAAATAAGCATAGTTTTTCAAACACTCCTTTATACATCCATTTTACTCAAATATCAAAATCATAAAATTCAAAATACTGTGGGAACTCTGTACATTTCCTAGTAGTAGGAAGGGAATGTGTTTATAACATTCTAATACTCCATGCTTTGGTACTTAACTTAAAAAAAAAAAAGGCAAAGACAAACATAACATAATAAAAATAACAGTGTAACAGAAACCATCATACATGACAATAAATATCAAAATTCTTAAAATTAGCTCCAAAAAAGTAGGAATAAGAACAAATATAATTACAAAGAGTGATAAAACACACAAGATCTAGAAGGCTATACAAAAGAATTTCTTTTCCTCAAATGATCTTCAAGTAATATTCACATCCCTGCAAATTTATACACATTACTATTTATTTTTATCGATGCAAGGTCCAGAATTGCTTGGAACTCTATGCTGCCTAAGTAGGACACTTGAAAATGTTGTGGCACTTAGGATAAGAGTTCCCGATGCTTTTCATGACATTGGTTGCTGCTGAAGTGGTAAAGGAGCAGAACTAGGTGGCATAGAAGGTACAACCATATCACTATAATACATGCCATTTTGATCTCTAGATTGAAGTGGTGCAGTGAAGCTACCAGTTGGCATAGGCATTGAAGTTTGTGTGTGTGGAATGCTGAAAAAAAAAAAAAATCAGTACATTAAAATGTATTGAAATACATATATCTATCACACTTCCACAATTAATGCACATGGGAACAAATAAAATTTCAGCACTTTTCAAGGACTTTTTAAAATATTTTCAAGGGCTGTTTAGATATAAGCAACACTACATGTATTAAAATGCCTCTTGAATAAGTATAATACATAAGGTCAAGAATCACCATCTAGACTGACTATTTCAGAGAATTCTTATCAGTTCTTTAAAAAAATTATAAATAGATATTTTCAAGACAAAATATTATTAGGCAATTTTTAAAGAATTAGGGAGCTCTGCCCCCTACGAGCTACGCTCACCAACCCCATTCAAACACTGCAGACTCTAAAATTATGCTAATTTGATCTAGTTCAAAAGGATTACAGAAGATTGAATTATAATTAAACAGCCAGTGGCAATCTCCCTGGAATCTGGCTTCTGTTTATTTTCATTTGACTAGGGCGATTTTAAGGCCGAATCAACTGCTGTTGAGACAGCTATTTTTAAATTGGAACTGTTTGGCAATATTATTATTCGGCCATTTTATACGTAATTTTCCACATTTCCTGCTTTTAACATGTGATCATTTAATTATTATGTTAAAGATTTCTTTCTGTTTTCAATAGTCACATGTAAATACATTTCTTAATTGAAAGGACATATTCTTTGTACTGTTTTACAATGACAACAATTTAAATAATGGCATTTTCTAAACATAAGATAAATCTTTCTTAAAATGATAAAAATTTAAAAAAAAAATCCCTAAAAAATTAGTCAAATTTAAAAAATAAGTGCTCTGCTTAAAAAAAAAAAAAGCTAAGCTAAAAAAAAAAAAATCTCTGCACACCACAAGGTTGTCAAGTATGTCAACCCAAAAGATGTATAAATTACAATACATAGTTTTTGTTCCTATAAAACTTTTTTTAAGGAACTATTTTTATAGACTTCAACAAAAATTCTTAAAATAATTCTTTCATGTTTACCAAGCATTTTTCATTAAATGTACCAATTATCATATTTTTATATTTATCAAGGCAGAGGGTGATATACCCTACGGTGATATACCATAGCTTTTTTGAGAAACAGAGGTTCCTTAAAACAGTCCAGAAGGTATACGATGTATACCCTCCACTACATCCCTGTTTACAGCATCAGGCAATTATGGCTACTAATTCAGCCCAAAATGCTTTAAAAGTGGCTATTTTAAACCAGAAAAAAAGGAGACTATGTTCAAATTCCAGCTACTAATTTTTTTTAAATAAAAAAACAGATTTTTTATCCATCCCAGAGCAGCCAATTGTTTCTCTCTCTCTCTCTCTCTCTCTCTCTCTTTTTTTTTTTTTGTAAATTAATTTTTAATTTCATTCTCTCTATACAGTAAATTCTGTCTAAGGCGGACTCTGTGCAAGCCGGAAATCTGTCTACCGCAGAAATTCTTTCAAGTCCCGGCGAACCCATAGAAAATAACACTGGCTCTTGTTGCATAAGCCGGAATCAGTCTAACACGGAAACGGAAAGGTTTTTAAGATCCCATCAAAACCAAAATTTTGCATAAGGGGTAAAAAAGCATATTTTAAATATGAAAAGCATTCAGTTTATGAAGCTTTAAAACTGATATACATATGTCATATACTCAATGCCGAGAATTTTAAATAAATTCTGTAATAGTTTAAAAATGTTAATTTAAATAACTAGAAACTGTTTAAATTTTAAGGAATTTTTGCATTTAAAAAATGAAATAATCATTTTTCCTATATAAATTTGCATTGAAAAATAATAATTATTAGAAGGATGCACATTTATGAAAATAAGTATTTTCTAAAGTACAATATATTATGCTTTAAGGTTGTACTCAAATTCAAAGTGATAGCTTACTGTCTCATTCCCGAAGTTATTTTCTCTGTGTGTGTGTTTGAGTGTAAACTTCAAATTTGCAGGTATTACAGTAGTACTAAGAAATTGAATAGCATTTCTCATTTATCTGTAAACACTTTCAGAATTTCCGTTTTCAACCGATTTTCGAGTGGGGACAATCAATGAAAGATCGTCATCGTTGAGTAGTTTATTACAACTCAAGATCCAACCTTTTTATCGAAAACATAAAACGCTATTTGATTGACGTACGCTTCATCCCAACAAATCGCGTGTTCAGAAAACTCGATCACTGCATGGGTTATTTGTTCTTCGTCATTTTATCTTGTCTAAGGATATTAGTAAGTGCATAGTAAAAGGCGCTTCAAAATCAAAACTCAATACTCCATCGCTGCAGGATAAAGTCGAAGTTACCAAATTAAAAGAAAAATAATTATTCTGTGGGAGATCTTTGTATTAGATTTAATTATGGTAAAACTAAAATTTATGATGCTTAAAAAGAAAGAGTTGAAAACATCCAATAGAAAAAGGAAACATGTTGTGAAAGATGAAGACATTAATGCATTAACTTTTGAAAGTTTTTCGATTACTAGAGTGAAAATTTTGCTCACATATGGACTATATTGCGAAAAAATAGGTGAAATGGATTTTAAAGCTTCCAGTGAATGGTTAATGAGTTTCCATAATCTACACAACATTGCCATGAAGCATGCTTGCTGACACCCGAAAGATGTCCCACAGGCTGAAATTCGGGAATGGAAAGGAAACTTTCATCTACTGATAGAAAGATATCAAGAGAAGGAGATATATCATTGCCATGAGACTGTACTATTTTATCGTGTGTGCCAAATAAATCTCTTGTAAAAAAGATGAAGCTAATGTCACTGAGGTAAAACCTCCAACGAGCGCGTCACTGTTTTGCTTTTTGCGAATTTGTACGGCAGTTTATAAAAAAAGTTAGTGATTGGAAAATGGAAAACGACGTTATGTTTCAAGAATGTAAATATTCTTAAACTGCCTGTGACTTGGGGATCTCAGTAAAAATACTGGTTGCCGATTGTTTTAATGGAGGGTTGGCTGAAGGAGTTTAAATAGACGAATAATTGAAGAAACTAAAAAATAAAATTTGTTCCTCGATAATACACTTTGTCATGCCGTCGTCAAACTGTTGAATATAAATTTACAATTTCTTTCGGCATATACTACTGCAGTGACAGAACCAATAGATCAATGAGTTAGTAAAATGCTGAAATGTACTAGAAAAGATATCTGTTGCGGTCGATTATAGCGTCTTTTGATGATTGTTCTTCAGCCACCGACCTGACAAAAAACATCAGTGTTTTCGATGCTGTTAAATGGATTGCTAAACTTTGCTCAGAAAAGCCGCCTGAAAAGACTAACCGTTGTCTTAGGAAAGCAAATGAGGATGACCACGCTTCTGAAAACGTTGAAGACAGTGGTGCAATTCAAACAGGATGGCTTGAGAAGAATTAGGTACCTCAAAGTTATTTTTCTTGTTCAGAGAAATAAAAAAAAAATAATACCGATAATAACAGACTTACGCTTTAGTGCAGAATGCATGGTAAACCGAAAGAAAAAACAAACATCGATAAAGGATTTTTTTTTGATTTTTTAAACTACCATGCGGAATATAAAGTATGTAATTGTATTGATTAAATTAGATGATTTTCTTTAAATTTCAGAATTAGAGCAATTTCATATTGGTAATATTTATTTTTGTGTTCATATAATGTGTTTCGAAATTATAAAAAACAATAAATTTAATAACAATGTAATTTCATTAAAAAATTTCATTTTAAAGAACATTAGTAAAAGTTACGAACGTAAAAAAATATACTATTTGAGCATTTTTTGGAGGGGGGGGGGGAGAGCTCTTTTGCATAAGCCGGAATATTGTCTACCATGGAAAATTTTCTCAGTCCCGACCGATTCCGCCTTAGACAGAGTTTACTGTATTATATTTCAACATCAATGAGTTTTTTTATTCAATTCTTCCGTTTGAAATGAAGAAATTAGTTTTTTTATTAAATGTAACACAAAGATGTCAATCATCCAAATTTTAATGGGAAATTACAGATTTTTGATTTGACTGTTACTCATTTGCTTTACAGTATTTTTCTTTTTTTTGTTCTCGTTTTAACTGTGTCTTCGTTTTAGCCGTGTTCCTATTAGATGAGTTTGGCTGAAGGTACTTTCTAACCTTTCTATCCTTACAGTTCAAAATAACATTTAACACACAGACCACTGTAATACAATAAGCAGATTAAAGTAATTGATGAAGTAGAACTTAACAAGAAGATGTACAAATTACAGTTTACACCAGTAACTTTAAAATTTGACATTTTGAGCATACTTACAAGAGTCGAAGGATATAAAAGAAAGAATAGTGAGCATTATTGAGAACATATAACAATAAATAGATACTATAAAATATTCTATAAATATACTGAAATGGGATAACTGGGATTAAAATGGGAAGTACTTCCTTACTACTAATTGACTGTGTTGACTATTTATAGTAAACAAAACATTTTGCTAAAAAGTGTAATTTAATGTCAACTGCAGTGCTACTTATACAAACAATGTACAAATTTAATTTTTTTTTTTCCTGTTCAGCTTTAATTATTGCATTGAAGGATATAACTTAACTGCTATTTCTTTATTCTCCTCCTTGCAAAAAGAAAAAGAAAAAAAAAATTAAAATGGACATAGCTTATTTTTGTAGAGTCAGATTTTTATGGTCAATGCAAAAGTGAATGGGTCTTTGTTATAGGGGCTAACGTCTTTCACGGGCTGGATACAACTTGATTTGAAAAAAAAAAATTCCACTTAAGGGTGGGGTTTGCTTTTGTTCAGTTGATGTTTTTGGAGTGCTATAATAAACGACTTTTATGCAAAATGACTTTAAAACTGGAAGGGATCAGAAAGAAAAAAGTATTAAACTGATCGTGCTAAATTTTTTAATTAAAGGTGATATAATTTATTGGAGCTTGGACTCCTTTCAGCCATTTTTATAAAAAATAAATATTTTTAGAAGCACGCCAAATTGAGAAAAAAGGGGTCAGAAATAGATCTTTTTTTCAAACTGCTGCCATCTTGTTGATTTTCAACTTTTTGATCTCAAAGTGGTGTACGTTCTAGACAATGTTATCTACTTTCATAACCCTTATCGGATATTGATTGCGAAGGACTCTGGTGATCTACTGGATCCCGCATGATTGGAAGCGCACAGCATGCATAATAGGGCATCCATCCATACAACTCGAGCCACATCATCAATTTTTTATTAAAAAATGTTTTGAAATGTTAGTACTACTTGATTATCTCGTTAACCAAAAAACTATTGCCAAACTATAACATAAATTGTAATAATGGAGGATCGTAAATGTCACATTTACTTGACATTAAACAAGATACATGGGTTTGTTACGTCATCAAGGGATTTTTAATTTGCATTTTTATTAATGTTTTACTAATTTATTTGCCCTTTCGTTATTTAAAATAAAACTTATATCAATTTATATAATTTGGCGAACAGTTTGGCGATTTGTATAATTTGCTGAAAGTGGTTGACGGCAGGGATGCAGAAAATGTTTCTACTCCCAACATTTCCCCCAATCCACATGATATTTTCCCCAAAATTTTGCGGTATATTATAGGTAAATGCTGTATTATCGTAGGCATAGAAAATTTATTTTTCCAATATTTCTCAACTTATGTGCGAGTATATATATGTAGTAGGGGTGATTCTGGATGAAAAAGAATTCTGAAATTCACAAAAAACTTTCGGAAAAGTTACAGCAGAGTGCAAGAAGGGGGGGGGATTCCACTTCCAAAACTAATTATGTTTTTCTTCGCAGCCCTTTGGTGAAATTCGCGGTTGTTTTGCCATCTTTTGATGAAATGCGCGGTTGTTTTGCGATCGTTTGACGAAATTTGCAGTTCTTTCGTGATCTTTTTGACGAAATTTACGGGTTTTTTTTTTATCTTTTAACGAAATTTGCGTTATTTCGCCCTTTTTGACGAAATACGTGGTTTCGCGTTCTTTTGACCAAATTCACAGTTATTTCGCCGTGTTTTGCAAAAATCGCAGTTATTTCGCCCCTTTTGACGAAATTTGCAGTTCTTTCGCGTTCTTTTGACGAAATGCGCGGTTGTTTTGCGAGCGTTTGACTTAGACGAAATTGCGGTTGTTTCGCGATCTTTTGTCAAAATTTGGAGTTTTTTTTTGCAATCTTTTGACAAAATGTGTGTTTATTTCGGGATCATTTGACGAAATTCGCTGTTATTTCATCATGTTTTGACGAAAACCGTGGTTATTTCTCCCCTTTAGACGAAATTCACTGTTTTTTGCAATTGTTTGACAAAATGCGCAGTTGTTTTGCGATCATTTGACGAAATTTGCAGTTGTTTCGTGATCTTTTGACGAAATTGCGGCTGTTTTACGATCTTTTGTCAAAATTTGCGGTTATTTCGTGATCTTTTGCCAAAATTTGCTGTTCTTTTGAGATCTTTTGACAAAATTTGCGGTTTTTTCGAGATCTTTTGACGAAATTTGCGGTTTTTTCGCGATCTTTTGACAAAATGTGCACTTATTTCGCGATCTTTTGATAAAATTTGCGTTTATTGCGCGATCTTTTGACAAAATTAGCGTTTATTTCACGATCTTGTGATGAAATTCACGTTTTTCCTGCAATTCTTGGACAAAATTCGCAGTATTTTTAAGTCCGAATTTTCAGACTGATGAACGATTTTTCTTAAATTTTTAGAAAATTCTGAACAGAATCACCTTTGATACGGTACATATTATTCTGAGATCGATTTTGTGAAAGTCACCGTACGGATCTTTTTATTTATAGTGAAATTTTTCTATCTCATGGAATTATGGAATTTCTTGTTAAAATCGAAATCAGTTGTATATGTTTCTGCAAAATTTCCCCAGGTGGTTAAAATTTCCCCCCGATCCTAGATCGCCGGATCGGACATATTCTGCACCCCTGGTTGACGGGATAATCAAGTAGTACCAAAATGTAGTTCAAAAGTAGTTCAAATGGCAACAAAATGATTTTTCGCATATTATTAACATGCAAAAAAGCCAGATGTAAAATCATTATTCCCATTCCAGAAACAAACTGTTATTCAGCCTTTTACAGGCAACCCTTCCTTCTAAAAGTCAACTCAAATCCATAAAAGTAAAATTTCATCAACATGAAATCTGAAATAGACCTGAAGGGGAAGAAAATTAATATTTAAATAGAATTATTGAAAAGCTGTCTTCAATTATATCTCTAATATAAACTTTATCTTTTTATATAAAAATGAACATACAATAGAACGAGCCAGACTAATACTAGGACACTGTTAAAGCGAGCAATTTGCACATTAAGAAAGGTTTACCAATTAAATTATATTAAGATTTTCCTGCTCATTGCAAGCTACAAAAAGAAAGATCAGGGCTAATACGAGCAAAACGTTGTTCACGTCAATTTGAATTTCGGTCAAAAAGTAAGGTATAAAGTTAACAAAGGAATCCTGTTGTTTGACTAAGATTCACAGCAGACAACACTGTTCATTGAATTTGTTTCACAATTCTATGTTTATTGTTTTTTATCATAATAATTAAAACAAAGTGCCCAAAAAGATGAACTTTTGCACAATCATGTTAGCATCATTTTATTCTTTTCTAAACAACGAAATCTGCCGTCTACACAACTTATGAGTTCTGCTTTATGATTGCATTAGTGTCTTTTGTTCATGTCCTACTAGACATTAATAGCCCAAAAGTTCAGTTTGGAAGCAACAAATCAAAGACCGCCAACAGTAGCACTTCGCCTATAGAAACTAATTTTAAAAAATGTTTAATATGTTTTAATTAGTACAGAGCTTTATGATATTACATTAATTTTAGCATTTAAATAATTAAAGCAACTAATAATAGAAATTTAATTATGTGTGTTTTTAAGGTTTTTATTATCTTGCCTGATATTACGAGTAACAGTTAATACAAGCACTTTTATAATTCCCTTGCTTTTTGTATTAACCAAGTTCATATATATATATATATATATATATATTACGAAACAATTTAATGGGTTAAGTCGAACAATCACGTCGTGCTTTTTATGACATATTACTGGATTCGTACCACCTTTTAATCAGCCGTTGGTGAGGTTGTATAGCAGGCGTACCACTTAGCGCAAGCATCGCTAGTGGAGGTGTCAACTCTGTGGAAATTTAGCAGCTGTGAAGCGATGATAAGATTGGTAGAGTCCAATCAAAACTCATTTATTCATGATGAATACAAGGCAGATTAGGCAGCATGAGTGGTGAAAGAAGTAAAGGCTTATGAAGAAATCTGGGGTTTTCCCAATAAGACATAGAAACGCAGTCATAGGAAACTGTTTATTCTATCAGAATATACCAACAATTAAACAATTCCCACAGGATGAGAAATCAGAGCCATCCCGCTTGAGCATGAACTAGTTATTCATGCGAAATAGATGTTAAATAATGAAATGAATATTCTACATGACTTAGGACACCAGGTAACAGATTATGTAAACAATCAAACAGCACAAAAAATCTACTCTTGAGATCATGCTCTAGCTATTTATTAGAAAGCGCGGAAGAAATCCGATTGAAATGAAAACTTCAGGCTAACCAAACAAAATCACGAACGAGACTCTAAATGAAACTGCGATCCGTCACTCGGCCAATGGAGAGCGATCGAGAAACGTCACAGAAAAGAATCCCGGCGCTGGTAATGGAAGGATTTCAATGAAAAAAGGCTGTCTCCCAGCTGGCGGGAAAATGAGATGAAATAGAATAAAAATGTAAAAATGGTTTTTATAAACATTCGAAAATAAGTAACTGCGTTCAGAACTTTACAGTTTGGTAGACGATAAAAATTAATGAAGGGATTAAAAGTTTAGATTATGTTTTGGAATAAAACTATTATTAAGATACACGTTTTAAATTTATAGGAATTTAACTAGAAATAAATAATAGAGTGTATTAAAAAAAGGGGAAATAATGAATATGCCGGCAATTTAGAATAATTTAAATGAATAGTAAATGTAAAAATTTTTATATAACATATATATAGATACCCCTATTAATATTCAAATATGTAGTTTTTTTAACTGAAAAATATTCAGGATTTTCTTTTATAAAATCTGGTCAACCTGAAATATTTAAAGTCAAATCGACTAGAACCAAACCCGCAATAAAAATCGGGTCAATCTGATCAGGCTAAAGGTCAGATCCAGTTCGGGTAAAATCAAGTTACCCGATCCAAAGCATTACTTTAAATTGCTTTAATGCATAATAGGAGCCTAAGCTTATGAGAAAAAACAGTAAGGTTGAATTTGGTAAGATAAGCAAACATTTCAAAAGCACTTTCTGGCAACCTTTATTCACATTTTAAAACATTATCAGATTGCTATAGCTTTATAAAATAACTATAGCATTGAAGCATCAGATGAACAAACAATCTTTTAAAAAACATTTACAGCTATTAACACATAATGGAACAATCCATTTAATTTATACATAAATATGCTATATGATAATGTAATACAAAATACATAACATAAATAAGCTATCTAAGATTAAAAATTTTTTTGGTTGGTTGGTTGGTTGATTTTGTGACGGCCGATTATCTACACTAGGGATATAGGCCCGAGGGGGAGTGCCCTTCGTGGGGGTCTTTCTAAGGGAACCTAACCCGTATTAACGCATGGAAAACCATGGTTCGAAGAAAACCACGAAAACTCCGAACGATTAGGCCGACGGGCGCGATTGGGACCGAACCCAGCACTTCCCGTCTACCAGTTTCGAGAGCAGAACCTCTCAGCCACTGGTGGGGCTAAAAAAAAAAAAAATTTTTTATGTTTCACTTTCATGATTGTATATAATATTTGGCATGAAATCAAACTTTCTTGAGACTGAGTTATGTTAAGAGCCTTATAAAAAACTATCAAATAAAGGAGTACCAAAAAGTTAAAATACTTTGCATTTTAAATATTAAAACCTGCATTACCTTGCATAAGAATTCTGATTAGTTGTACCATAAGGAATATGTGGATGAGTTGCTGCATGTATCACCCGAGGAGGCATTGTTGTTGGAAGAGCTCCTGCATAGAAATTAAAATGATCATAATCTATAGTAATAAAAAAAAGATTTGAGCATCAATTGTATATATATAACACAATTTTACACATATTTTACCTGATGGAGGCATAGGAGCAGAAAAATGTTCCGCAGGAGGTGGTGCAGTCATTTGTGGATATGGTTCTGTAGGCATATAATTTGCTGGTAAAGGTGCATTATACATCTGAAATGGAATAAAGTAATATAAAATTCAGTGCAAAATGCACAAATGTAGAACATTATAAAAAGTTAAACCATAACTTTAAAATTTTACAGATTAAATTGAATCATCTAAAAATAAGAACCTCAATATTCCAGTTTTAAAAGTCACATGTTATATGTCACATAATCTGTGTATCCTCTGCTACATTTAACACAATACACAATTTTTTTTAAGTTGTTATTTTACTTCTACAAACATAAGCATAAAAATATTTAAGTACACATGAGGTGAATAAAAAATATAAACAAAATCTGAAAATTGCAAGGAAATTTTGAAAATCATCACTAACATTTTTCATTAACATTAAAAAAGCATTTTAAGCTTTGATATATTTTGGAGATAATCACATTCATCCCTCATTTAGTGTTTTTAAAAAGGGGTTGCTCACAAATGTTTAAAAATGCATTAATGAACTGAGAAACAATCTATATGTACAGCATTAAACTTTATTATAATGGCTATAAAGTTAAAAATTTGTGTATTACATAAATAAATAAATAAAAAAAGCAGCATTTAATTTATGACAATTCCCCCTCTTCCATAAAAAGAACTATGAAAAGGCAATATTAATTTTAAAAAAATACGCAGTAATCTATTTTTTAAAAGAATGGATCCACTTCCAATGTAATCCATATAGTAAAAGAGCATTATCAAACTAATATTAATTAAATATAGATTTGTTAGAATACTTTTTTTATATTAACACCAGGGTTGGTCAATTCATTTGTATTTTTGTTTTTTTACTTGCATAATTTAAATTGAAGTTTAAAAATTAAAATATCAATTCAATATAAGCTTTAACAGGTGCTAACCTCTGAAAATTCTCTTAACAGCTAGGATTTTCAACAGACTTAAGCTGATTGTTAAGTAATTTTATTAATAATGTAAGATAATCAGATTTTTGGGTCAAAAATAAAAACATGTTTCTCATTTTACAGAAAAATAATATCTAACTATAACGAAGGGGAGGGGGGGGGGCTCCATGTTCCCCCGCTACTGAAGTAACATATTTTAGTGGTTACACATTAAAATACAATGGACTGAAAAAAAAATTAAATATCTGTAAAAATTTTTGAAAAATTTCAGAAATTCCAAAATTTTAGTACAAATTTACAAAATTTTCGAATAAATTTTGTCTTGGATTTTGGAATTCTGCGTTATGGGTCCTATACTGTACTATCAAAACAGAAACATGCAAGTTCTGCAAGAAAATGAAAAATATGTAAATTAAGTAAAACCAGTTCTTTCTCAGTAAAATTCATATCTTTATGTCTTCTCACCTGAAAACGAAACTACAGTAGAAGATCTTTATAACGCAATTCTATATAATGCAATTCTCCATATAACGCAATACTTCTCAGATGTAAACAATGAATTTTGCAGTTCAAAAGCACCTGCATTTCCACATTGTAAAAATATTGCTACTCTCTAGAGGACTAAATTTGATACATTAATTCAACTTTATCTCCTGATTTTAAAACTTTAATGAAAAACATGCTATTATTACAATAAACATTTTTGAAAATGTCTAATATAAGGGATGGTTTGGTCAGTTATATTTGGATCATGTTTATAAAGTAAATTTAACAATGTCTGACATATATTATGCAAAAATTTATATTTGGATAAGTCTTGGTAACAAGGAATGCAGTATAAAGATATTCTAATGTATTTTGATATGTTTCAGACATATTTGGCTATATTTACAAGGTAAATTTAATGATGTGATCCATATAATGCAAAATTCTATATAACGCACAACCTTGCATTTTTAGGTTTGCGTTATAAAGATCTTCTACTGTATTGGTCTTTCCAGCGGCACCCTTCAAGAACAGATTTCAGAAAAGCCGTGCATCTCGGAGCAAACTAACTCTATCCAATCAGAGGAAAGAGCTCAGACTGGTCGGTATGCGCATGCATGGAGTTTTGAATTGCGCTTTGAGGAGAAGCGACTTCATTTCATATGGTGAAAAATGACTGAATGACACAAAGGTACAGCATAATTTTTGTTGCAACCTTCGAGCACAATTTCATTTAGTTTTGTTTTGTTTTCATCGGCGCTTCCCAACGAGGAGCAAAAAGAATTACATCCAAGCTCCGTGAGACACAAACAAAGAATACTTTATTTACAAGAATATACAGAGAAAATATGTAAAACAGACTCCCATTGGTTGGGAACAATATGTAAGAGGAGTTCCCATTTGTTTCCTTAAAGGCACGTGCAATACGTCACGCCTTGAACTCTGCAATCGTCAGGGAGAAACAAAACGAAGGATGACTCGAGGGAAAAACAACTGGCAGTCACTTACTGGGCCGAGATTGAAATCCCATAATTTTTATGGAAAATGATCGATTTGGCTCAAAAATTATTATCGAATTGGTACAGTTGGGTGCAATTTTGTTGAAAAATGATCGTTTTGGTACAGAAATGTGCAGCATTATCGATTTGGCCTGTTTCATCACTGTATTTGACCGCAAAGAACCACTCTTCACATTTTAAATTTTACCGCACCATTAATATATTTATGGCACAATACCAAAATCTTATTCTTTTGAAATATCTGCCTTACAATCTATAGAGAGAGACACAAAGTTAAATAAAAGAGTAACACGTCATTAAACACATTTAATAAAGTTGTTCTGCTGTACGTTTATTACAAGAAAAAAAATAGGAACATTATATAAGTCTAAAAGGAGTGTACGATATGAATATCGTACCTGAGGTTGAGCAACAGACTGTGGATAACGCATAACATCTGGTACTGGGTAAGAATTATAGGGCATAGTTGAATAGTCTTTCATCAGAGTTTGGTAGAAATTTAATGCATCCACAAGTTGCCTGTTAGCTGCAGTCAAAGATGCATGACGTCGATCAATTTCTTCTAATTCTTGATCAATAAGTGGTCCCATAGCTAAACAGCTTTCTGAAAAATACAATTATTATCAGAAATACAGAAAATAGATAAAAATATAAAGAAAGGAATATTAAAAAAAAAAAAGTGTCTTATTGTAAGATTTTATTCATCCATCAGTGGCTAAGAATAATACAAAGGGTGTTTGATCTGCAGTCTGTGCAAAGTCAATAGTGCTAAGAGTACCACGACAGCCAAGACTAGCAAATGGGTATGTGGAGCTTAAGGCTCCTGTCCCTGCCGGCGAAGACGCTCACGAACTAATGCTAATCCTGTGGGGAGGGATTTTTCTAATATCTCGTTTGCATTTCGATATTTATAAATCATTTTTTTTGCATTGGATAGTCGAGATCCGTCTCTACATCGCACTTTTTTTACTTTTCGATTTTGGTTGCAGATTTTTTTGGAATGACACTTTCATTTTCAGATCCAGTTTTAAAAGTGAAAGTAACTTTATAAAAAATATCCGTGACCAAAATTGAAAAAGTAAAAAAGGTGCGATGTAGAGACGGATCTCGGCTATCCAATGCAAAAAAAATTATTTATAAATGTCGAAATGCAAACGGGATATTAGATAAATCCCTCCCCATAGGATTAGCATTAGCTCATGAGTGTCTTCGCCGGCAGGGACAGGAACCTTAACTCAGAAACAGACATTATTTGTTCTGGAAAATCATTTTAGCAGATTAATTATAGCATTTTGTGAAAAAATGGTTGATAAAGAATTTTGTGTCATGAAACATTTTTTAAAATGCAAAGTGGCACAAGGAACTAATACCAAAACTGAAAAACATTACCGAGAGTCTGCTCCATAAATTAGAAAAACTTACAAGTGATATGGAAATCTTCCAGTGGCCATAGGAGAACAAATGATGCTGAGGGTCTTGGGCAACATGTTGAGATCAGGACAAAGAGATCATTGGAAAAAATTATGATAGACAGAAAATTAAAAGTGCATGAGATTGCCTGAGACATAAAATATCTCAAACGAATGGCTATGGAATATTTTACATGAACATTTCAGAACGAAAAAAAATGCTGCAAGACGGGTGCCATGTTTGTTGACAATTGATCACAATAATCAGCGAGTTAACCTTTCCAAGGATGGATTGGGAATTTTTACATCATTTCATAACAGTGAATGAAACTTGGATTCACCATTATCAAGTGAAAGCGAAAGAAAAAAAAAAATCAAAACAATGGGTTGCATCCAGAGAATCTGTTACATCAGCCTGGATACGTGATGGTCACATCTTCTGGGATTCTCCCGATATAATTTTTATTGGCTTTTTGTAAAACGGTAAAATATTTACTAGGCGATATTATGGATCATTGCTAGAATATTATAATGAAAAAAAAAATGACCTTATTTGGCAAAAAAAGGTCATTTTTTCACCAAGACAATGTACTAACTGATTTGTCTTAAATTGCCACAACAAAAATGTTTGAATTGTGATATGAAATCCTAACACATCCAACCTATTCACCAAATTTAGCATCCCCAGATTATTTTTCATTTCCGAATTTGAAGAAATAGCTTGCATGAGAAAAATTTACATCAAATGAGGAAGTTATTGCCTGTCAATGCTATGGATAATTATGAGGCAAAAGAAAATGTTCTGTATTTTCCAAACTATGTATAAACAAGAAACTATACAAATAAATCCGGGTACCTCATCAACATGTTTACTTAATTAAAAGCTAATTGGATGTTTTTTGCAGCAGTTATCGTGGAACAGACAGACAGAAACCAAAATTTTTTGGGTCTCCACAGTAAGCTTCAGAGACATTTCGGGCAGCTATGGATAAACACATAGAATCAATATTCTCTGCAATGACACAATTAAATTTATCTTGGTTTGTATATATAAATCTGGTAGCAAAGTTGACGGCTTAGCATATTAAAAATATTGAATCAAAAATTAAATTCCACATTAAAATTTCATTATTATCTTTTAAAGATACATAATTATTTATACTGGACTGTATTTTGGATTATTGCTGCTAGATTATAATTAGCACAGTTCAATCTATTATCTGTATCATTGAAACTCAATTCATGCAATTCAAATGTGCAATTAATAATTTTGATAGAAATTAGATTACCAAGCTAATGCTATAATAAACTTTTTCCTTAATTTAATAAGCTTTGTTAAAAGGCAAGTTAGCGACAATTTGCATACTTATACAATTTAACTTTAATCACAGTAATCTCACACTTTTTTTTTTTTTTCATTTTTTGAACAAAAAATATTTCCACAACATCATTTTCCAGCTTTGGAACACACTTGAAACGAGAATTTATCTTTAAATTAATCTTTAACGAAAATTGTGTTTTTTTTTCTCTATTCTTTGATGAAAATAGAGTTTTTTTTTTTCTCGATCCTTTGACGAAAGTCGCATTTTTCATGCGATCCTTTGCTGAAATTAGTGTTTTTCCACGGGAAAAAAATGTCCAAAAGTTGCAGATAGTTTTTTAAATTGATTTCATTAGTGCAGACAAAAATTGTCCGCAAGACATTTTCTTTGTCCGCAACTATGTCGCCGCGTTTCTGCCACTGGGGCAAAAGTACACACACAAAGAAATCAATTCATGAAAAGAATAAAGAAATAAAATTTGATGATACATAAAATCAACAATAAAATGCTCAAACAAACCTTCTGAACTTAGTAATTCTTCTCCATCTGGTCTTTCACCTGTGGGGTCTGCTTCATGTAATAAATGTATTGTTCTATCAATTTTATTTTCATCTATTTCTGGCTCAACTTCAGCAGTAAGAGTTTTCACTTTTACTTCTTCATCAAATTGGACACTTTTTTTCTCAGCCTTAAATGCTGGAGTGAAAAAAAATAACAAGGCATTAGAAATTAAGAAAATTTTCTTATTTACGAGATACTTAATTAAAATAAAGCCTATATAAGCAACTATTTTTATTTATTTTTTTTTAAGGGGGGGGGGGGGGGGGAGATGCAATGGGACAGGCATGGCAAACCTTTTTATGCACACACACTAAAATTTGCAAACAGCAGCTGTCAACATTGTGACTTGGCAAACTTTTACATAAAAAATTTTTGCAACATATGTTGCTTATACAAAACTTTAGTTAATAAAATTAGTCATAATCACACATTAAATAACTAAAGATAGAAATTAAACTGCGATATTTCTGTACTAACGAACTATTATATTTAACAAAAATTTGATAAGGAAATATCCATTTAAATGGCATAAATGAAGAAATTTTATATTCGACCCAATTGTATGCACTTTTTGGTCTTGTTAACACTTTACTTTTATAAATGTGAACCAATATTGATGCATACATTTTTTTGTTTTAAAGTATAAGACACTGTGTTGTTTCCTATTTGAATTTCATCAAAATCTGATGATTAGAACAAATTTGTTTTTATAAAAACTTTAAAATTCAAAGCTTTATCTCAAAGTGAGATTGACATAACTCCCATAAAAACACACTAATTTTTTATGTATTCATTTAGAAACTCAACAAAAATAAATAAATAAACGTTGTTAAAATATTTCATTTTCAAAGGTTTTCATCAAGTGCCCCGGCACTATCTGTTTGGCAAGAAAGTCGCTACATAACAATTTCCCTCCCTGTTTATACAATTTTGTTTCTTACATTTTTTAGGGGGGGGGGGGGGAAATCAATATTTTAATTATTAAAAAAATATTATGAAAAAACAATCACTAAAAGAAAAACAAAATCACAATTCTACAGCCTTTAAATTCAATACATTCACCCAAGATTTCTGCGATACATTCGCTTCATTTGAAGGGCTATATTTTTACAGTGGCAAGATTTGTATGCTAATATAGAGTTGGCCAAAAGTCCCTGGAAAATTTTTGAATTTAATATATATCAACATACAACATTATGAAAAAATTCCAATAAATAAATGTACTTAAAAAATTACTGTATTTTTTATGTTGTATTTCATAGCCTTCCCGCACCCTCTTTAAAATTCATTTAAAACTGGAATGCACATTATACATATGAATTCAGGATTTGAATGACCTCTGTACATATGCCATTGAATAAAGTCACTGGGCAGCAATTTTGTATTTAAATTTATAAAACCATAAAGCAATACATTATTATTAAGCAATTTTAGTATTAACTAATATAATTTAAAAGGATAAATTCTGTTTGAAATGTTTTCTCCAATTGTTTATCAGAATTTTTCTTTGCATAAGGTATTGAAATTAAGGTGTATGTGTTACACGAGAATATGGTATACATGAAAAAATATGGTAGCTCAACAACAATCTTACAAATAACACTAACTAGCAGTCTAACTAGAACTAAAAAGTATTTAACTTAAGACACTAGAAGATCTTTATTATGAAATTCTCCATATAAAGTACAACTTCTAACAAGGAAGATCTCCGTATAAAGTACAACTTCTAACAAGGAAGGTCTCCATACGGGCATACTCCGAAAAACCTGAAAAAATTATAGAATGTTCTACTCATGAGGATAGATATGTTTATAAAAAAAAAAAAAAATTGGCAGAAACTCGATAGAGCATCTGTAAAAAAATAATGAAGATTTCAATATTTGGCGATTTATCCCCGGTTGGCGATGGAATAAAATTTCAAAAAATACTTTTTTTATGTCAAATACTCTTTAAGACAAAAATGTTTCATATTTAACTTGTTTAAATAAAATTCATCTAAATAACTTTAGTTTTGTCAGTTTTAGTTTGATTTAACTATAATTTTGTCACACACACATATATATATAAATTTATAATGAAAGTTAACTATCAAATTTTATGAATTAAAACAAAATTTAAATTAATTAAAATTTTTCAATCCCAAAATTAAGTCTAAATGAGCACTGTCGGTTTAATTTTGTTGCTATGGAAACAACAATTTCTTTGGCATTGAAATGAATAATTGCAGCATTCTGCATCTTTTCTTTTTGGAATGCACTTAATATATGAAAATATTTTTTAAATATGAAATTGTTTTTAAAGTAATAAAATTAAATAATAATAATTAAATAACCATAAATATGTAATACAAAAAAATATATTTATTAATTTATTTATTAATATTTATTATCTCTCTCATTGTTTAAGTTTAAATTCATTACATACTATTTACACGCATTCTAAAAATCAATTAACAAACAATTTTCAGGTGCATTAAAATCATTTGCTTTTTGGCAAGGAAAAGTACTGTTCGCCAAATCCTGTGATGCTTTCTTCTTTTCGCGCCAAATACTCGAAAGTATTTTATTTTTTCACAGACTTTCTACTGTAATTCTGCCGTTAAATTTGACTGATCCTTTATTACACACATAAGTAGTTTAATTAGTATTTTTTTCAAAATATTCTGAGTATGCCCGGTCAGGAGACCTTCTTTGTAATATATAAACATTCAATTTTGCAGTTAAGAAGCACCTGCATTCCACATTGTAGAAATATTGCTACCCTTTAGAGAACAAAGTTTCAGATTTCTTTCATCTCTTGTCTCCTTAATTCAAAGCTTTTTAATGACAAATTTTGGAAATGAGTAATACAGTCAAACTTCGTTATCCCGACACTCTAATGGCCAGAAAAGAATGTTGTCATAAGCAGAGTGTCACGGTAACCAGAATTGGAGAAAAATATGTTTATAAAAAGCTGTATTTTAATTAATTTAAGACAATTTTAAATTCATAACTGTTCTTGCAGTTTTAAGCAATAAAGCATTATTAAACAAAATAAATATAAAAACAAAATTGAAAAGAATAAAAATCAGATTTATGTTGACTTGTTCTTTTATTGTTATACAAAATATTGATGAGTTAAGGTTTGCTTATCCCTAGATGTGCTTACGACGATTCTTTTTTCAATATTATACAATGAATTGTAATCAATATTCTTTGTTTCAGAAATGGATGTTATATAATTTCTTATCCTTTCAATGCAATGCAATGCTTCGGTTTTAGTCTGATGAAAAACGTCATGTAACCACAAGGGCCGCCTGAGCCAGTGATGTAAAATACCGGGGTATTTATTTTTAGGGGTAAATACCCAGGATATATATCCTGGTAAATACCCAATTTGGGTATTTACCTGGGTATTTATTTTTTATTTAAATATAACTGTGCAAAACACTCGTATAGCTATTAGTTATGATAGATGAGTGTAAAAGAAAGAAAAATTACGAAAGAACTTTAGCCTTCTTCCAATATTAGATTTAAAAGAAACTCAGCATTTTACATTTAAGTATCAAATTTATATGTTTCTTTTAGTTGCAATGAAGAATTAATAAGCATTTTTAAAAAAAGATCTTTTTTTTATTTAAAAGAAAAAAATATTTATAAATAAGGTACAAATATATAATATGCAAAATGAAAACATATAATTTTATCAACTCGGCAATTTTAGGTTGAAAAGAGCAGTTCAATATTAGCCAGACACAATTTCAGAATCTGAATTATTTTATTCCCATATTTCAAAGTTCTTGTCTTTAGAATGTGCTTATTCTTACACTCTAATTCTTGTGCCTATTTTTATTACAACTTCAATGGAAATTTAAAAAAAATCCAAACCAATTTCTAAAGTAATGGTGGCAAATAGATGGAAACAGTCAGCAAATTTAAAAAAAGAGAGAGAGAGAGATTAAGTACCTTACACATTTTAATCATCAAATTGTCCCAAAAATAAATGAAAATAGCCATCGACTAGAAATTATGTCTTCTTTAAATTTATGCTAAAAAAATAAGCTTAGGGGTCATCTTAGCAGTGAAATTGGACTAAACTCTGAAATTTTCAATTTGAACACATAATTTTGTCAGCATATTCAGCTTTTTTGGTAATATTTACATTAGAAGTAAAAAAAGATGTAATTCAGAAAAGTGGTTTGGGAGTTATGCAGGTATAAAGTTTGGAGTTCATAATGTTAAATCCATCTGTAACGGTTGCAACCCAGATTGAAATGTGGTTAGTTTTTTAAACGTAACTCAAAACTACTGAGAGGAATGAGCTGAAATTTTGGATACCTATCTCTGAAACTTTTAAAATTCGATTTTTGGTCTGCATTGACATAATTTTTTTACAGTGAAGATACGGCAAGTAGTTATTATAATATATTTTCTAAGTTGCAAAGTTAATTATGTACTAAATGGATCTGGAGGTAATTTGATTGAATGGATTCAATAAATTTTACAATTGATTTAAAATAGTACAAAACACAATGGATTCATTTTATAGGAATAAAAATATTTAAAAGAATTTTGTATATAGTGTCACTGTACAACCACCATAGATATATTGAACAGATTTTTACACATTTAAGTTGAAATAAAATATAATCAGCATGTTTTAAATATATGTAAGTAAAATAATTTAAAGAACAATATAACACATTATTAATGTACACAATTAGGCTTACACACACACACATATATATATATATATATATATGTTGTAAGTTTTATAACTGTTATAAAACCTGTTAAGAAAAAAAAAAAAAAAAACCATAATAAAATTTTCTTGATGTAATATGAATTGGCAGTCACATTCTTCAAGGTACTAAAATTGCGCAGAAATAATTGAACTATTTTCCTTTTTTAAATCTATGACAAAATATACTTGAACATACTCATAACTGCAGCTTTAAATTAAAAATTTAAAAAAAGAATCGTTGATCTATAAGTTTTTCTACTGGAAATTTCACTATTAAATTGATATAAATGAGTGGTCTATTGTAATAATTTTTGGGATGACCTACTGTACACTATGTAGACGTGGAATAAGAAACTATTCTATAACATTTTATTTTCAATAAAATTTGCAATAAATGAATGCTTTATCTGTACACTTGAACAATTTCGCCACTCTAATTCCTATCTTTATTAACAAAATATCTAAGATACAAAACAAAAATGGTTGCTAAAAACAACATAATGAATAAGTTTAACTGTATGATTTATGGTTGAAAATATTCTTTACTGTACTGCTATTGATGAGTACATCTATGAAATTAAAACATGTAAAATTAATACATTTTGAAGAGATATTCCACTGTGTCACATGTTCCCCTCTGATTAAAAATAGTTTACAGGATTATGAATTTTTACAATGAAATAGGAAAATACCCAGTTTTTGGGTATTTACCCAAGGCTCGGGTAAATTAATAAAAAATTAATACCTACCCAAAAAATTAATACCTACCCGCTGGGTATTTAGCCATCCCACATCACTGCGCCTGACCAGAACAAAAAGACTACGAGTAGACCGATACGTGTATCTGGAGCTTAAGTGGGTTTATTTATTCAGATAAAGGATTAAAGTAAAATTTCTCATTTATCTCAATAGGTATTTTAGACACTTTTGGAAAAAGTTTGGCTAAGACATTTCTTACCACTTAATTTCCGTGCTTATAAGATGGATTATGAAAAATGTACAATTTTCCTAAACCATCGGGATGTCTGGAGTTGAAAATTATTCAAAGACGTAAAATCTGGAGTTTATTTACATTAAAATCATATACAAAAAATCAGGATTTTGAAAAACTGACGTGATAAAAGGAGTGACATGAAAACCGGGTGCCAGGATAACGAGGTCAGACTGTATAATGATTTGGTCCAGACATATTTAGACCATGTATGTAAGGTGATTTTATCAATCTGTTTAAGGATTAATATTATGCAAAAATTTATAATCTGTGCAATATCTGGTTCCAGTGCAACAAAGATTTTTTACTGTATATTAATATATGTTCTAGACCAGGGACGGCGAACCTATAGCACGCATGCCACTTTTGGCACGCAAAAGAATAATTTTGGCACGGCCTTGTTTGTGGCTCTAAATCAAAGTAAAGTGAGATTACACAAAATCGTGACTGATCTTTTCTAAATTCGATTAAATGGAAATTGAAAAAATTAATTGCAGCATATTATATTACAATCTAATTAATTATGGCCTCAAAATTTTTTCAAACAAAGGCGATATTAGAAAACTATCGGCAAGAATTGGTTATTAGACACTTGCTAAATTCTGATGGTAAAGTTATGGCAACTTTGGAATTTATTTCAGAGCTATTCAAAGAAACTGACTTTTGTTGTTTTAATAGTTTTTCTGTCTATCTATGCTTTTGAATCACTGTTTTCACAAATGAATAATATCAAAACTCAAACTGAAAGCACTTATTAGATAAATCCAGTTCAGTTTGCATTAAAATTAACTTGATATTAAGATGTAACAACAGAAATCAAATTACATTGCATTATTTTTTAAAAATATATAAATTTCTAAAATATATTTGCTTCCATAATTATTATAGTGTATAATACCTACATGTATGTGCCTCCTATTTTTTAAATCATAACAGAAAATTTTAAGTTATTTTAAGCCATTATTTTTCCACCTACTAAATTTGTTATTTAGTTGGCACATCATGGTCACGTAAAATATTTTTTGATCACATTTGGCACGCTGCAACAAAAAGGTTCGCCAACCCTGTTCTAGACATACACCGACAGAAAAAAAAATCCCAACACCAAGAAAGACTTGTTATATAAATGAAATTTGGTAGGCGTGTTTATATATCTAAAAGATGACATCGATTCTAATTTCGTGCATAAGTGTGGCACTAGTAGCATCACTCAGAACTTGCGAATCAGGTTTGCTTTAAATGCATGCTGTAAAGTTTGTGAGGGTTATTTATCTTCGAAATTTGACATATTGAGTTGATGTTAGCCAAGAATGCCTTTAAGAAGATGAAGAAGCCATTATCAACAGCTCAGCGAGTGGGAATGAGGTTGTATAATAAGGCTACGAGAAAGTGGATTTTCTTTCCACGATATTGCAAAAAGACTTGGCCGGAATGTATCCACTGTGCATGGCTGTTGGGAGCAGTGGTCAAGGGATGGTACTGCCTCAAGAAGACCAGGTTCCGGTCAGCCACGTGGCACTACTGAGAGGAAAGACCGCCATATTCGGCATACAGCTGTGACGCATCGTACCCTGCGTCTGCGGCAGAAATTTGAGTTGCCGTTGGTACCACAGTGACACGACAAACTGTTAGAAATCGGTTACTTCAAGGACAGCTCCGAGCCAGGCGCCCTGTAGCGCACATTCCACTGGCTCCAAGCCATTGCCGTTTGAGATGACAGAGATCATTGGAGGATGGAGTGGAGATCTGTTGTGTTTTCTGATGAAAGCAGGTTCTGCCTTGGTGCCAGTGATGGCCGTGTGCTGGTCAGAAAAAGGCCAGAGGAATGCCTGCAACCAAATTATCTGCGGCCTAGACACACTGGACCTATACCTGGAGTCATGGTCTGGGGAGCAATTTCCTATGACTGCAGGAGCACTCGTGATTATTCCAAACACACTGACTGCAAATTTGTATGCCAATTTGGTAATTCAACCTATAGTGCTGCCATTCATGAGCAGCATTCAAGGAGGAGATTTCCAACAGGATAACGCTCGCCTTAATACCGTTGTTGTAACACAACATGCTCTACAGAGTGTCGACATGTTACCTTGGCCTGCGAGATCACCAAATCTGTCTCCCATTGAGCACGTATGGGATATCATTGGATGACAACTCCAGCATCATCCACAGCCAGCAGTGAACGTCCCAGTATTGACACAACAAGTACAACAAGCATAGAACTCCATACCATAAAGTGACATTCGGCACCTGTATGACATGATGCATGCACGTTTGCATTCAAAATTCTGGAAGTTATGCCGGCTATTAATGTAACAGCATTTCACATTTGAAATGCATTTTCTTGAGCTTAAATTAACCTGTGATCTTGAAAATCTAATCAATTAAACATGTTAACTAGGCAAATGTATTGTTCAAATTTCATTACTCTACAAATAACTTTTTCTTGGTGTTGGGATTTTTTTTTTTTTTTTTCTGTCAGTGTAGTTGGCTCTGTTTACAAGGTGAGTTTAATGATATGTGTAATAATTTATATAACACAAAAATCTATATTATGCACAACTTCTCGTCTAAAGGTGTGCATTATACTTCTACTGTATTTAAACATAGTAATATAAATTAACTTAAATTTCATAATACTTTATATTTAAAAGAAACAAACATTTACTTGATTCAGGCTGTGGTATTTCGGCATTTAAATCACACACAAAGTTGGCTGGAAAAAGACCTTCTCCTCTATGATTTGACCCTTGCCACCAATTGGCATCTCTAAAAAGAAATAGCAAAATAAATAGATAGGGGTATTAACAGTACCAATCATTTCAAAATCTCAAATGAAATAAAAAAAAAAAAAAAAAAAAAAAAACACATCTTTAAAAAACCCTTTACCAAACTTTTTCAAAAAAACTAACCTATAAATGACAAAGTTAAAACTACTCTGAATCAAGTATTCATAATGAAAGTTTAGATTTTATAAGAATACTATATATATATATATATATATATATATATATATAAATAGTAAAATTAAATTTCATTTCTAAATCATTTATTTCATTCCAAACAATGATAAAAAAATACTGTAATAGCACACAACAAAAAATTTTTGGCACGGTGTTGATTGTGACGCTTAATTAAAATAGAATAAAATAACACAGAAATTTACACAAGTTGAGTTTGTCTAATTTTCATTAAGATTTTTCTGAAATTGGAAAAAGTTACAGTGCAACTTAATAAATTCAAATAGATTTCATTGTGGTCTCAATAATTTGCCAAATGAAGAGATTTTGAGAATATAAAAAAGAAAGATTAAGCATTATAAAGCAAAAATGCCACTGATGAAATAATAGCGACTTGGTATCAAAATTGCCATTCGACAATTTTTTCCCTTTGCCTATGACTGCAAGTTATTTTTCAGAAATGAATGATATGAAAAACTTAAATAGAAATCACTTCTCAGATGACTCCTGTTCAGCTTGCAGTTTGTTAAACTAGGTATGAGTGCGATATTTTGTATTTGGCACCCAATATGCAGTAACAGTAAGTCGTATATAACTTTTTTTTATTACTTTCTAAAATATAATTTTTACTATAATTATTACAGTGCATACATGTATATTACCCATATATATGTATATATATATTTTAATCCTCATAAACAAAAATTCAAGCACTTGATCTACTAAATTCTTTTGGTTGTTGGTACATCATGGCTATGTAAAATATCTTTTGAAAGTTTGGCACATGAATATGAAAAGATTTGCTGACCTAGACATGGTCCAGAGCCACATTAATTATTAGATGTCTAAATAAAATATATGTTTCTACTAAGTTACATTGTAATTAATCAAGCTGTTGCCAAGATATAATGTTCATTTCATTGTCAGATAGAACCAGATACATAAGAAGCTTCGCTTACCTCCAGCTTGCTGCATTTTAAATACTTTTAATTTGAAGTATTTATATATAAGGCTCTTCTCTAATCTTCTTTTACTCAACAACATAATTTTAAGAAACTTTGTTCCAGAATTATGAGATAGTTTCCATTTACACATAATTTACCTTATAAAAATTTAAATATTCTAGTTTAGATTTTGAACAGTCTTTTTCTGTTTTTGTGTAAATGTGTCATGAACATTTATAGATTTCACAATTCAAGTGAAATTGATGTACAGAAAAAAATGGAATGATATTAAAAACTCAATTTTGGTAGAGAACTATGTAAATTAGAGCTGGATATTTCACTTAATTGCCTTGTTTTCTTAATAAAAAGGCTGTTTCAAGAAGAATTGAAACTGTCTATTATTAAACATCTCGTTTAAGATAAGTTTTTAACACATATGAGTTTAAAATGAAAAACGAAGCTAAAAGTTGTCTTTCCAAAGGGTTTCAGTCCCACTGAAGATAAATTCTTAGATAATTTTCCTCTTAATGTTTAACGATTTTAAATCATTTAAAAAGATAAATTTAAATTTTTTTTTTCAAAATAATGCAAACAAAATTAAAATTTAGTCACTTGAGTTTGAAAATACAGGAAAGGGCATTTGCCCCTCCTCCCATTTTTTTTTTTTTTTGTCCCTGTGGTCACCCATATGCACAAACATAATTCATACAGCAATCTCTATAATAATAGCCTAAGTCATGTGACTGTCATCAACAGTTCTGGGTTGATCGCTTCGCTTATATGCCAGGCGGCCAATTTGGTAATTTAATGTTAGATGGACGCAGGTGATAAATCACCAAATAGGGTTCCATCGCCATCATTTTATTAAAAATATAAACCTATCAATAATTTCATTTAAAATACATGTCTTTGATCTCTAATAATAAAAGCCTAAATCATGTGACTGTCATAAACAAAAACTTGCTGACCACTTCGCTTTTCATATATGCCAAGCGGCCATTTTTAATGAAAATTATTTTTTCCAATAAAATTGCATAAATGTTACATTTTTTGAAAGATTGTTCAAAAGTAATTAATGTTTGAGTGATAAATTGCATTCAGATATGTATATATTCTGAGATAACTTCAGCTGAAATTAGGATGACAGCTGAATATCTCATTCCATCACAGTAAACAAACAATAGAGATTTGTTCATATGAGCAATTAAAAATATTAAACCATGAAGGTAATCATTCGTAAAGCGAGTTTTCCAGAAAGTAATTAAAAAGAACTAACCTTTTTGTGATTTTTATACTACTCAAACCGCAAGGCAAAATGCAACTTTGTTCCCGACGTCATTTGCCTATAAACTAACAAAATTAATTTTAGTTTTAGAATTGGACCATACATTGTGAGCTGGCTGTTCAATGTTCATTGAATACAGGGCCGAAACTAGCCTTTTTTGCACCCGGGGCAAACATGAATTTTGGCGCCCCCCCGCCCCCCTTTCTTCCTCAAAGTATATTTACAAAGAGAATTTTACTAATTTTCTAATGGCCGACTTATTTTAAAATTTAAAATATGTAATCACAAAATATATAATACTGAACTGCGTAAATTGAATGTGACGTTTGTTGCAACTACAGTTCGTTCACATAAAAGAATTTGCATGTATTACCGGCTATTTACAGTGTTTGCTTATACAGTAGAGTTCCGATTATCCGAGTCCCGCTTAACCAAGTTTCCGCTTTAACCGAGTTATTTTCTTCTGATGGACTGATGGCTTTCATTATTATGAAACAGCCATTATAAACGAAGTGTTAAGTGAAGATGAAAGAGCAGCCGTAAAAAGTTTGAACTCTGATTTTCTGGTCAGAATGGGAAAAAAAAATTGATTTTCTGATCAAAATGGGGGGAAGAAAAATGGATTTTTTTTTTCCCATTCTGACCAGAAAATCAGAGTTCAAACTTTTTACGGCTGCTCTTTCATCTTCACTTAACACTTCGTTTATAATGGCTGTTTCATAATAATGAAAGCCATCAGTCCATCAGAAGAAAATGATCGATTCCAAAGGTATAATCTTTCATTTGGCGCCCCTTGGCTCTGGCGCCCGGGGCATACGCCCCCTCTTAGTTTCGGCCCTGATTGAACACGAATAACCTTTTTAAGATATAACTTACATTTTCTGCTGAAACTGAAGTGGATTTTACCATTTATCACTTACTTGATGAGGACCTGCATCAAAATTGCGAGATGCATTTCCCAGTAAATTTTTTTTTTATTTAAATGTTAAATTCACAGTAATTTTGTTAAACCTGCCACTGTATTTTTTGGGTGTCATATTAGCTAAAATGCACCAATTGGCAGAAGACCCAATTATGGAGGGTTACTTAATACGTTTAAAATCTCCGCATTAGTGAACGCATTAGAACTGATAAGCAAATGGAGTACTTACGTATAATCCGGGCCACATCATATGCAACTGCTCCAAGCATGGCTTGCCAATTATACTAATTACTAGAAAGGTAGCCCGTCAAAAATGACGGAAATTTAGATATAAAGATATATACAACTCATGTGCAAGAATATGAGTTTTCTCATTTGTTCCGCAGTGATAGATGAAAATAACACATTTTAAGAACGAAACACATTTATGAAAAACTGTGTACAGTAGAAGACCACTAATCTGCACAATTCCAAGTTTTCTGCAGATTTTTGCGATCATGTCTATTCAGTCTTTGTTTACATTTTTTTAAAATTCATATATTGGACAATTTAGATTATTAAGTCTTAAAAATAAATAAATTACACACTTGAAGTAAGGTAAAAACTATTAAATTATCGTATACGATTTCATAAAATAGTATTATATGGTATTATATGTGTGTGCTTCACGATCTTGGTTACGACTTTGGTGAAATTGGCTGCAACTTGTCATAATTCTAATAGTGTGGGCCTCTATAACAAAAAAGTAACCAGTTTTTAGTAAAATTTCTGATATAAAGTAGTTTTCAAAAACTTGCGTAAAATTGCAGGCCGTTCTCATGTTATGCCAGTCCTGGGAATAATATTTCTAACACTGAAGAGTTTCCATGTATATGTGGAATTTAGAAAAGCTTCTCCAAAAGAAAGGTCCTGAAATGACATTGTAATTCCTCTAACTTCAAAGTTTAATCGGGCCCTGATGTTGTTTACTGAAATCTAATAAATACAGTTATTTTGAATATTACAACAGAATTAAACAGCTAAACTTATTTAACTTACACTCGCTGTTACTTCCCGATGTTATTTTTTAGTATTAAGAAAGAAAATTATTTAAATTTTTCAAATCATGCACATTTATAATTTTTTTTCGTCTTTAATAACTAAATAATGAAAAAATATGCTTTTGTTCTGATCTCATAAATACGACAATAAAATAATGTAACTAAGAGACATAGCAAAATTAAATCTTTGTGATTTCAAACCATAAACAAATGATACCGCCACCATTTTACATACTATGACGTCATTAGAATATTGTCCATTGATTGTTGGAGAACTTAGTTTGTGAATGATTACCTCAATGATTTAATATTTTTTACGGTTCACGATGAATGAATCATTTGTGTTTGTTTAGGTTTATGGAATGAGATATTAAGCCGTGAACCCAATTTCAATTAAGGTTATCCAAAGATATATGTATTTTTAATCGAAATTAAAAACAATGCTTTAATCTCGAAATAAAATGTTTTAGTTTGTATAATTGGTTATTTCTGTTAATTATTTATTTAGGTACTTTTCCATTATAGCGCATTTAAAAAAAAAAAGCTTGGCGTAATTCGGGCATCAGAAAGTGAGATATGTTGCCAAAATATACAGCTATGAAAACAAATCTAATGAACTTTTATTTTTGTTTATATATGCACTTATATACATAAAAAAAATCGTTTCTAAATATATATAATATTTTTTTATATACAAATTACGGCACAGATTTCAGATATGAACCGGCATACCTATGTCGCTAAAATGGTGGTATTTTGCCGGCTATTGTTTTTTATTTATTAATAAATTGTTTAGGCACAGATGTCATATTCGCCCCATATTGGCGCGATTTTTTTCCGACGCCGATTTGGCGAAAACATCAACAGCATAAGCAACAACATCCGGGTTACCATATCAAGCAAAATAACGACACTTTGGCGCCGGTTAAGTATACATTGCGTATATGACATTGGCGTCAGAAAAAAATCGCGCCAATATGGGGCGAATATGACCATCTGTGCCATTGTTTATTTACTTTTATTTTTTGTTTTTAAATTATATAAACTGTTTTGTTCTATAGTTATTATTCAAACTTTTATTGGAACAGATGTCATATTCGCCCCATATTGGCGCGATTTTTTTCGGTTGCCAATTTGGCGAAAACATCAACAGCATAAACAACATAATCCGGGTTACCACATCAAGCCCTTTAGCGCAAGTTAAGTACCCGTTGCCTATATGATATTGGCGACAGAAAAAAAATCGCGCCAATATGGGGCGAATATGACATCTGTACCCTTTTATTTATTTATAGTTATTTCCTTTTCAAAATGATAGAAAATAATTTAAAAATATATAAGTAACTGGTATTCGAAAGCGAGATTTCTGCCGAATTGGCGTCAGAGAAAAATCACGCCAACCCCGATGCGTATATGACATCTGTGCAAAAAATACTTCTGTTTCTTTATAAAAATGGATAAATAGTTTTTTTTTTTACATTAAATAAATTGTATACATATGCAAAAAATTGCTTGTGAGTATGAAGCAGTAAATAGGTTGTCAGAAAATACGTTGGCAAACTTCTTTCTCGCCAAGAAACTTTTCTCCGAAGTATTGTACGTACATAAGTAATGATTGCTAGAAATGCATTTTTAATTATGATATGCGCTTTTATGTTTCACTACATTTATGCATACGATACCGTGTGTATAAATGCTGCAGTTCATATGCAGGTCTACACAAAAGAATTCGTAATGGTTCCTGGGTAGATTGTAAATTTCTTAGAGGTGGTTTTTAAAGGAGTTATGCAGTTTTATGCTGAACTGCATTTAGATTACTAAGAAATGTTTGTAGAATATAGAAAAAATGATATACAGGGTCACGCAAAGAATTGGATACATAACCGTCTATGGATGATAATATCTGGAAATATGATTTCAGTAGCTTTAAGAGCAGCTTAAATTAAATTTTAGCTAAATAGTGGCATGTAATAACGGTACTATTGCTATGGACGGAAACTGCTGAAATCAATTTTTTTTTTAAAGTATGCGTTTTCTAAAATGTTTACTTAGTTATCTTATTTACCTTATTTCCCTAAATAACGAAGTTTTGTTAAAGCATTCAGGATGTGTTGGAAAGTGTTTCATATTCTATGCTTAACGCATGATTTTTCTTTCTTCTTTAGTCTTATTTTGAATTTATTTTATTCTTAATTTTTAGTCTTATACTGCTTTATAGAAACTTTGGCACAGTTGTCATATATACCCCATATTGGAGCGATTTTTTCCGACGCCAATTTGGCGAAAACATCAACAGCATAAACAACAACATCCGGGTTACCATATCAAGCAAAATAACGACACTTTGATGACAGTTAAGTACCCGTTGTGTATATGACATCTGTGCCGAAACTTTAATATTTAATGTTTAAACTCTTCGCTCCACTCACCTTGCATATAGTATAAACTATAACACAGATAGCGCAAAATAATAGACAGTTTGATACTTTTCCACTGTAGGGGCTTTGGCATTTTTAAAAAAAAGTTTGGTGTAATTTGGGCATCAGAAAGTGAGATTTGGGTACTTTTCCGTTATGCGGATACCATTGTCGCCAAGCGTAATAGTTGGCGCAAAATGAAAGTCACATGAATTAAGGCATTTGAAAAATAAAAGAAAAAATATTGTCGTACTAAAGTGAGCATTTAAAAAATATAACATTTGAAAATTCCAGACTTTTACGAACTATTTCATTAAATCACAAATATATACTTAAAATAATTGAACAAATAACTGTTATAAAATAAAGCAATAAAATAAAATAAAATAAAACTCATATTAAACTGCTGGCATAAAATTACAAATATCTTTTAGCATTTTGAAATAATTGGCGCATTACCATACATGGTACTTTTCCTTTATACGGACAGCATGCTAAAATGTATGCTAATGCGCCAATTATTTCAACCTTGATCGTAGATTTTTATTGTAAACCATGCGAAACATCGTGATTTGTTATTTATGAAACGTGAATCACGTGAATGATTATTGTTTAACCTTAACCTTGGAAAGCTTTTTAATCTGCTATTAATCGAATTAAAAATGCTTTTTTTTAATAAAGTTGTAGTTTACTTTTGCTGCTGATGCTGAGATGGATTTTATCATTTGGCAATTACCAGATGATGAGAAAGTTGTGATAAAACTGTTTCAGGAATTTGGAATTCTGCATAATAAAAGATTGTGTTCAAAAAATCATGAAATGAAATTATGGATGAGTTCTGGAAATCCGAAATTGAGTTGTAGCTTACGATCATGCGAAGAAAGCGTAGAAATACGACAAAAAGCTTGGTTTAAAGGATCGCGGGTGACTTTTCTTAATGCTTTGAGGTTTATATATTTATCGTGCAAAGAGTTGACATCGATTGAGTTTTGTGAGCTGCAACTTGATATGAACCACAACACAACAGTGGAATGGAATAGTTATTCGAGAGAAGTTTGTGCAAATGCTTTATGTTCTCGACCAAATAGAAAAATCGGTAGACCTAATAAAATTATAGAAGTAGATGAAAGTCATGTATTATTTATACAGATTGTTGGAAAGGATATAAAACAGATGAACTGCTAAGTGCTGGTTATGATCATTTCACAGTAAATCACAAATACAATTTTGTCGACCCTAATACTGGATGTCATACTCCAAATGTTGAAAGATTATGGGGCATCGCAAAATGACGCAACAAAAGACATCGGGAAGCTGTTCGTCATCATTTAGAGTCGTATCTCATAGATTTTATGTGGCTACGCCTTCATTCAAAAAATGAAATGTTTACTGCAATGCTGAAAGATATTTATAATTTTATGGCAGCAATTTAATATGATTTTTTATTTTATTACTTTATAGTATAACAGTTATTTGTTCATCTATTTTAAGTATATATTTATGATTTAATAAAATAGTTCGTAAAAGTTTGTAATTTTCAAATGTTATATTTTTAAAATGCCCACTTTACTATCTAGAATGTTTTTTCTTTTATTTTTCAAATGTTTCAATTCACCTTATTTTCATTTTGCGGCAACTATTGCGCTTGGCGACAATGCTGTCCGTATAATGGAAAAGTACCGCATACATTTTGGCATGGTGTCCGTATAACGGAAAAATATTGAGAATTGTTGTCAAATCATATAAACAGCTATGGAAACAAACTTGATGAGTGTTTTTTTTTATATGTTTATTTTATATGTATATTATTCATGTTTTTATGTACAAATTACATCTGTTTCTGTATAAAATTAGAGAAACGGCTTTTTTAATCGTATAAATAAATCGTATAAATATCGGGTATAGATGTCATATTCGCGCCATATTGGCGCGATTTTTTTCGGTTGCCAATTTGGCGAAAACATCAACAGCATAAACAACATAATCCGGGTTACCACATCAAACAAAATAACGACACTTTGACGCAAGTTAAGTACTTGTTGCCTATATGATATTGGCGACAGAAAAAAATCGCGCCAATATGGGGCGAATATGACATCTGTTCCAAATATCGAAAAAAAAAATGCATGTGTATATAAAATGAAACAGTGGATAGGTTCCCGGAAAATATGTTGCCAAATTTCCTTTTTCGCCAAGGCACTTATACTGGAAAAGTACCTAAAGCACATTAAAATCGCGCAGTTAGGAGCTCATACAGTACAGCGTCGTCTATTGGCGGTTATTTTATTAGTAACATCGGGAGGAAGATGTAAAGATGTACTTTAAATTCTCACCCATAGATTTTGAAAAAATATCTTAAAAGAGCGGAGTTTAAATTAAATTTTGGTGACCTCCTTTATGAAAGATTAATAGTTTTAAATGGGAATTTCACCAAATCAGCCAGCTATTGCCAAGTTGGCCAACATTTGGCGCTACTGTGGTAACCCTGCATTAGTATTTTTCAACAATTGCCCATTTCAATGAGGTGGTCCTACCGGAATCGTGAGGGACACACAGAGACTTGGATTTTATATAAATAGATGGTAACCCTTACCTTTTCCCAACTTTATAATGCGTCATACATAATAAGCGATATAATATAATAATATGTAATATAGTTTATTTTTTATTATAGTATGCAGTTTTTTCTATTTATTTATTAAAGTTCATTTATTATGTTTTATTTATTAATTCATCAATTTATATGATATTGTTTATCATTTTTAAAAATGTTACGTATTAAATAATGTTAAATTACTGTTTTGAACATGATTGGCAATGATAAACAAGAATTGGCGATCTATCTCATGGCACGGATTATATGTAAATATCGCAAATGGACATGAAACATGAATGACTAAGTGAGTTGAGTGGTTTTTGTCAAAAAAGCAGGAATATAAAACAACAAACAAGATACGAAATGCTGCCATGATCGTAAGGAATTCTTTATTTCTCTGTCAAAATCTTCTGATTTGTCGAAGGATTAAGCAACTAAATTAAATTGTAAATAAAAGTAACATGTTGTAATGCTTAGCATGCATTTCAAGGTGACCAAACTGTTTGCCAGAGGCAGCTAGTTATAATAATAGTAATACAAAAATTTGGTACTTCTTTCTTATAGGGTGAATATAGCCTTGGTGAGGTAGAGAAAATGACATTGGCAAGAAAAGGAAATTTTTTACACATATTTTCTGGCAACCTATTCACTCTTTCATACAAACAAGGAATTTGTTTCAATATGTAAACATTTTTTTTTTTTAATATAAAGAGACCATTATGTATTTTTATATATAAACAGAAGTAATTTATGTAATACATATAATTAGATGTTTAAAAAAAAAAAAAAAAAAAAAACATACATAAACAAGCATAATGATTTATTAAATTGGTTTTTATAGCTGTTTATATCACTTTTTTAAAATCTGAATTGTGCCAAACTTTTTAAAAAATGCCAAGATACAAATTGACAACAAAAGTTCACCAACCTGTCATCTAAAACTAAAACAACTTCTCCAGCTTTAAAAGTTAATTCGTTGTCTTCAGCTGCTGTAAAGTCATACAGTGCTCTTACTTTACGTGGCTCTTTTGCAACTTTTGGAACACTAGATGCACCACCACTATCTCTGCTTACCGAAGCAAGAGGATACAATGAACTACTAGTAGAACGAGGTGAACCAGATTCTTTCAAAGAGAGTTCTATAGCTTTAGCTATATCATCTTCTTCTTGTTGACTAGTTACTACATTGGGATCTTTTATTCTAGTCATTGAAGACTTACTAGTTGGAGACTAAAATAAAAATATGAGCCAATTAAAAAAAAATAATAATAAACTATTCGAAACATTAAATATTATGAAAGAAATTTAAATGCAAGAAATTTCAAGCTTCAAAATTAAAAAATTAGAGTAGCTACAAAAAATTTTAAATCACTGATTTCCTTGAATTATTTTGAAGTTGTGGTTTTTATTTGTTATTGATACACATAATAAATACAGAGTAATGCTGAAATAAATCATTTGGCTAAACAATAACTTTTACAATGTCAGAATAAATTACTTATATATTACATATGTTGAGTATATTTAAAACACATTTAAAAGTATGATATGAAAGAAAGTATTAATTTAACATTAGGAGGCAAAAAATGTATAAACTGTATAATTCCTCAATTTCTTCAAATTTAATCTCAAAAGTTTAGATTTTTTGTGAACTTTGAAATTAGAATCAAGTGCAAAAAATCACTCAGCCCATTAAGGCTGTTCTTAACTGCTCTGCTCAACAAGCGCAAAACCTTTTGACACATTTACAAATTCATTTTTTAACAGAAAGGTATAAAATTGGAAAGCCTGGCCATGGAAGCAATTCGGAATTGAACTGTTTTTTCCATTTTTAGATCAATCAATTACCTATTGAGTTATAAGCAATTTTGATCACGTGACATACACATTCTTTGCCCGCTCTTGAGAACTCTTTCTTCCTTCATGCGGAAATTCAGTTCAAAACGCCCACTTTGACACTATTTTCTGAAAGATCTATTGCGTTTGTAAAAAAAATGGAAAAAACAGCACAATTACATAGTTTTTGAATACCACCACCAGCTAATTTCATGCATTTTCGAACAAAAATAAATTAAAACTTATGTCAGAAAGTTGCCCTTTTGGATTTGAGGAGGAAAGGAAAAAAGCACATGAAGTTCTGTGCCCAGATGCATCTTCGTGGAGAAAGCAGTCATTTTAAAAACGTAGATGATTGCATGACTTCTATTAACATTTTTACTAATAATATAAGAATTATCAATCTCTTTCTTTAGAATTTTAACATAGAAGTAAATAAGAACTAAATTCTATGCATTGCATCAACTAGTGCCCAACCAGAGCAAGTTTTTACAGCAGAAACAAACTGAAATTCAGTCTAATGAGTTTTGTCTGAAGACGAAACTGATTCAAATGAAATTTTAAGCTATTTATTAATATATACAGTACCAAGTGAAAGTTACTATACACAAAACATCAATAAGTTATGGAGGATATATATACTTAGAATTTGGATTTTGAATTCCAAAACATTAATTTGAAAACGTAAAATATATATATATATATATACAGTCGAACCTCGTTATCCCGACACTCTAATGTCCAGGAAAAAGTGTCGTCATAAGCGGAGTGTCGTGGTAACCGGAGTTAGAAAAAAATATGTTTATAAAAAGCTGTATTTTTAATTAATTGAGGAAAATTTTAAATTCATAACTGATTTTGCAGTTTTAAGCAATAAAACATTATTATTAAACAAAATAAACACAAAACAAAATTGAAAATAATAAAAATCAGATTTATGATGACTTGTTTTTTTATTGTTACATTAAATATTGATGAATTAAGGTTTGCATGTCCATAGATGTGCTTCCTACAGTTCTTTTTTCAATATTATACAATGAATTGTAATCAATATTTGTTGTTTCAGAAATGTACATTAGATAATATCTGATCATTTCAATGCAATGCTTTGGTTTTAGTCGGATGAAAAACGGCGTGTAACCACAAGAAAGCACAACCTGACTAGAACAAAAAGACTGCGTGTAGACTGATACCTCTATCTGGCATGTAAGTGGGTCATGCATAGTGTCTGTGGGTTTATTTATTCAGATAAAGGATTAAAGTAAAATTTCTCACTTATCTCAATAGGTATTTTAGACACTTTTGTGAAAAGTTTCGCTAAGATATTTCTTACTGCTTAATTTCTCTGCTTAGGAGATGGATTATCAAAAATGGACAATTTTCCTAAACCGTCGGGATATCCGGAGTTGAAAACTATTCAACGATGTAAAATCCGGAGTTTATTTACACTAAAATCATATACAGAAAATCGGGACTTTGAAAAACTGACGTGATAAGCGGAGTGACGTAAAAACCGGGTGTCGGGAAATCGAGGTTCAACTGTATATATAAAAAAAGCTTTATATAGCAGGAAATTTGGATTGTCATTTATGAAAATAAACATTTTTTTTATGTGATTATGTCAGAAATATCCTGAGAGATTTTCTCACCATTTTATAAAAATTAAAATTCTTTTTCTTGAATAATCGTTGTCCAAGTTAATAGTTGGTGACAAACATGAGCGATTTTGGCAACGATGTGGGAAGTTTGGCAGAAAAATTATCTTGCTTTTAAAATTGCTGTTAATTTTGCACAAGGGTGTGTATCAACATGGCATCAAACTATAGCAGTGTTTTTAACAATATGGTAGTTGTTTTTAACATAGCAAAAATATAAATGCAGCTATCTATCAAGAAATAATAGCATATTTACAGAATGTTTAAGAAAATATTTAAATTCACCAAGTCAACATTTGGCAAAATCAGCTAATTTTATTTGCTCTAGCCAGTTAACCCTTTGAGCTCTGATGGTTGAATTTTCTACCACTTAATTTTAATTCCGAAATGTCACAATGGCACCGGAATATTTGACCAAATTTATTTGAAAAAGGTTTAATGCATTTTTTCATGTATATCGTAAACCAAATTTTTTCTTTAAAAGATACTGGTGCCAATGTGACATTTGGAATTTTGAAGAAATTTACCTACCAGAGCTCAAAGGATTAAATGATTTTTACAATATTCAGGACCTAGATAGGCCATTATCTTGTGCAAGATTTAGTATGAGTAAGGTGTCAATGATTTTAATTAGTTGATTTAAATCATGATTTAAATCAACTGATTTAAAAAAAAATCGATTAAAATCATAAATTTTCTAAATGTTTAAAATTACATTAAAAAGTATTAAAATCTAAGATGAACATAATTTAGAAAGTTTCTACAGGTATTGTGATATATAAATGCGCAAAACAAAGCTTTAAATAATTGTTTCTAAGCATAATTCCTGAGTATTGTAAAAAAAATTAAGTACAGTAAGTTTGTAAAAAGCATAGTTTTTATCTAACAAACATAAAAAGCATTTAATTTAAAAATCATATTTAAATCTAATAACTTACAATGTCATAATTTCCTTTTAGCAATCAATTTTCTCATTCTACTTTTGAAATAATAAATTTATAGCAAATACTCAAGCTTAAGAAGAATGAAAGAATGACATTAGCTGAACCGTTATTGTAAAAGAATGTATAAGAGAAAAAGAACTTATTTGTATAAAATGTTAAGCATAGCAAGAGCTTCTTTAATAAAAGGTTGAATATATATATATATATATATATTTTTTTTTTTTTTTAACTCATATACTCCAAATAAAAATTGTTAGGAATTAAAGTCAGCAAAGCTGTCTGAAATACTGAATGCTGAGAATCCCCAATGAGTGCTAATAATGTTGCTGTCTTATGTTTTGAGGATTTCAGATTTGTCTGTTCCTTATATTTACTCTGTATGTGTGTATGAATGAGTTAACACATTTCCATATTTTTGGTGTATATGTGTATAAGTTTAGATTTAGGTGATTACAAATGAAAAGTGAGCTGCAAATAACATTTGTTAGTTTTGTTATTTGTGCTACTAACTAATGAAATTACTTATTTGCAGTTTTTATTAATTCTGCAATTACTTACTGTTTCCTCCAGGGTTGGTAAAAAACCAGGTTTTTTTTTTCAAAAAAACCAAAAAACCCGTTTTTTTTTGTTTAAACCAGGTTTTTTTTGGTTTAAACCGGGGTTTTTTTTTTAAAAATATATTTTCCTATTACATATATGTATATATTTATTGATAAAAGTAAACATTCTTGGATATACAAGTAATACAGTAAAACCCGTTTAAGAAGTTCCCGCTTAAGAAGTTTTCCCGTTTAAGAAGTTTATATTTTCGATTCCCATTTTTCTCTTATTCTTACAACACTAAAATAACTCGTTTAAGAAGTTTTGTTCGAAACTCTTTCCCGCTTAAAAAGTTTTATTTTTCCTTCCATTTTTACTTTCAAAGCTCGTTTATTTTGTCTTTTTGATTATTATTTTATTTTCTGTGCGGAAATCTCTTTCTTTATTATTCTTCGCTATTCAAAAAAGTCAATGTTTAGGACTGATAGCAGATGTGGTCACCTCTATTTCACCTTAAAATCTGTTTAAAGTGTTTGATGGAAATGGAATGTGGGTAGAGAATGGGCCTCTCGTCACTATAACAATAGTGACTGATAAGAGAAAAGGGAATTGCTGCGCCCTACCGATGGGTGGTTCTTTCAGTTCAATAGTTACAACAGATTCTTTCCCACCACCATATTCCATAAGTGTAATGTACCAAATCTGCGTTTGGTTTATTCATTTCGCAGTTTTTAAGTCAGTGTAAAGTGCATAACATCAAAGCTTTCTCGTTAGAAAATACACGGACAAAAAATTCTGTTTTTTTTCCCCAAAAAATGTCGGGCAAGGCAATTAAAAGGAAAGCCTTGTCAATTGAAGACAAAATCAAAATTTTGAAAGAAGTTGATAGTAACGCGAAAACAACAAGAGTTGAAATTGCAAAGAAGTTGAACATACCAGTGACTACTCTGAATGGAATTGTAGAAAACGAGATCGCATTTTAAACTGTTCTGAAAAATCTCGTAAAATTAAAAATGTGAAAAGAGGAAAATATGAAGTTATGGAAGAAAAGTTATTGATTAAAGGTTGCCGAAAAAACTAAAAACTATAACCGATTTTTTTTTTTTTTTGCAAAAACATATCAAATCACTCTTAAAAAGAAATTTCTTGTCTTGGATTAAATAAAGAGTTTCTAAGGTAATTATGTATTTTTACTTTATTAGCTAATTTTTTAAGTGTGCAAACTAATTTAAATTTCTTAAGAAAACTCAATTTTATAGAAAGTACTCTTTGTATTACTGTACTAAGGTAAAATAAAACCTCTTCTGAATATCAATATTTAAACTATTGATTTTTTTCAAAAAATGCTAATTTCCCGTTTAAGAAGTTTTTCCCTGTATAACTTAATTTAAAATTAATTTAAATTGGATAATTACAATCAATTATGTAGAAAATTGAAATCATTTAAAATTTAAACATTTTTAGTATAAGCTATGTCTTATGTTCCATGAATAAATGCTCTACATAGTGAAACATTGATACCTTGAAAATCTCAATAAACAATCTTTTGATTACTAGTACTATAAATAAATATATGATGTAATTTCATAAATATAATATACTTTCCCGTGGCTATTAACCCTCCGACTGTCTTGGAAAAGAGCAAAATTGTAATGTTGTTTTCTCCGCATTTTGTATTAAATGCTAAAAAAAAAATGAACCTTTGAAAATTTTATAAAAAAACTTAACGAATATGAATGCAATCCTTGGGGGTATTAATCATTGTTCAATGTGTTGGAAATACATTAAATCAATAGAATTATATTACTTTAAATATTGCTTGTATTGCAGTGAAACCTGGAGCTTAGTGAACGTATTAATACGGGCTTGTCAGTGAGGGGGTTAAAAATAATTTCTTTGAAATATTTGTAATCTGAGATATCTGATTTTTCTGTTAGAACACTACATGAACAATTATCTTTTATTGAAAGTAAAGCTTTTTTTATAAAGAATTCCTGGAATGATTTGAATTTAGCAGTAGAGTCTTTACACGCTTCAAGTATTGTGTATTGTCATTTGACACTTCTCCTCAAAAACTGCCAGGCTACAAAAAAAGGGGGGGGGGGGCAACAGTAAAATAAACATAAGTACTTATTTACCAGCTAACTTTTTAGACTACTGAAAACATTGATCTTAAAATGGAAAGTAGATTTATAAAAGATGTCATCCACTAAAACATTTAAACAGCCATCAGACTTAATACACAGGCTCTTTTTTTAAGCTATGTTATAATACTCATTACTTCTAAATGTCTAAACTAAAAATTAAATATATATATATTTTTAGGCATTTTTATGAGACTTTTTTTCTGTTATGTCTCACGTGAACTGTATCTTGATTTCCCCCCATTTTTTTTTGTAAGATCTAAATAGTGGATTTGAGTATGCAATAGACGATTTAAATATACCTTTTTGCATATTTTTGTTAAAAGTAAACAGATGCTTCGCTAGCACTCAATTTTTCAAAGTCCTCTTATTCAACTTCATATCTTGAGTTTCTTTTTTATTCTTAAGGCTGTTCTCAAATCCAAAAGGGCAACTTTATGACATAAGTTTTAATTTATTTTTGTTCGGAAATGCATGAAACTAGTAGATGCTGTTGTTTGTTCAGAACCTATGCAATGGAACCGTGTTTTCAGTTTTTTTTTTTTTTTTTTTTTCTGCAAACGCAATAGATCTTTCAGAAAATAGTGTCAAAGTTGGCGTTTTGAACCGAATTTCCATGCGAAAGAAATATAACTACTCAAGGAAGGTTAAAAACATCTTTGTCACATGATCAAAATTGCTCATAACTCAATAGGTAATTTATTAATCAAAAATGGAAAACACAGTTCAATTCCAAATTGCTTCCATAGTCAGGCCTTCCAATTTTATGTGAAAAATGAATTTGTAAAGTGTCAAAGCATTTTGCACTTGTTGAGTAGAGCAGTTGAGAACAGCCTTAAAAGATAATCTCCCCAATCAAGAAAATTTTCTTTTACAGCTTGACTGAAATCTTAAAGGTCATTTTATGTTATTAATTGTAAATAATCTGCGTTTTCTCAAAGAAAAATAGGTGCTTTTCGGTTAGCCAGGCGCCAGTGTTATATATACATACATATATGTGTGTGTGTGTATATATATATATATATATATACATTTGTTGTATATATATACACGCATATACATATGTATATATACATGTATATATGCATAAATTTATATAACACTGGCACCCGGCTAACCAAAAAGTACCGAAAAATATTTTATTCAAAATATTGAATATTTTAAATCTATTTTATCTTTGCTAAATTCACATGTTTTAAATTTTCTCTTTAGTGCTTCAGATATATTCATCAACATATGCAATTTGCATTCTACATGCACACAAATATACCCTAGACTCACTATGTCTCACGGTGATTGCTGGGATAAAACTTTTAAAAGTAGAAATTATTTATATCCAATAATTTGAAACACTTAAATTATAAAAACGAGAAAATATTATATTAGATCTTTTCTAAAAAACCAGTTGGTTAACCAATTGATTTAAACTGTTCCAACCCTGCTGGTAACAAAATAAAATCATAATGCAAAACCCCAATCCCAATGTAGGAATGCAAGAAAAACAAAGGCTTACTAAGCCCAGTAGCCATGATACAGCAAAGAAAACTCACAGCCAATCTTTCATTAGCAAACAGAACAAAAAGTAAACAATGGAGAGAATTACTTATGATTATGTCATCATTGAGGCATATGTAATTGTTAGTAAATCTTAACTAATCAACCAATCTAAGTAGTAAAAGTATACACTTTATTTAGCTCAAATCTACCATTTTGGCTATTTTTAAAAATAAAAGACTTAAAAAAAGAAGAAGAAACTACTTGTTTTTATCTTCCCAGCTAATTTTAGAAAAATTAGTCTGCTATGTAGATTTAAAGCTTATAAATAAGAAAAGTTTGATTGATTAAAAATGTTTGTCACTTTACAAATTTATTAATTGATCATTTTTCTAAAGCTTTGCTTGTAACTTTTGCATAACTTGGATTTTGCATTTTTCAATAATGTGTAAAATAAAGGAAAACATTAGGGAAAAAGAGAAAAAAAAAACCAAATGAAAAAAAACCATCTGGTTTAAACAATGGTTTAAACCAAACAACCCTGGTTTCCTATAGGCCATTTTTTAGAGCGTCACAACCTGCTCTTTTTTAAATTGGCAAAATGCACCCTGCCTTTTAAAAAAATAATGAAATTCACCTATAGCAGAAAGAGATCTCTTATAAAAAAAAAAGAACTTCCAAATTCCACAGTATTTCTTAATCTATGTGCCCAAGATCTTGCAAAAATAATAGAACTTTATTTCTACATGAAAAAATTAAAACATGTCGATATTTAATTGTATTTTTCAATTTGTAATTCATAAAATTATTAAAATTAATGACACTTTATTTATCATACTAAGAAACTATATACTTTTTTTTTCCTTTTACAGTTACTAACACATTACTAATATATTTTCTCATAAAACAGTGTCCTTTTTTTCGAACTAGCATACTCCCCTTTTTTCTTTCTAGAATGAATACTAAATTATTAATTATCATTTTAGTAATTAATGCATAAAAATAATTATGTTCCTAATTACAGGGTTAATTGTTTAATAATTATTAAGTTGTATTCAACAATTTAATATTAAATGCAGTTATTAATAATTTTAATAAATGTAAATATCACTAGTATTAAATATAGTTTTCCATAATAATTATACAATATTAATGTATATAACATTGTATGCTACTAATTAGCAGTTTTTATAATTTCTGTTATTACTAACTAATAATTATAATTTTATTAATTAAAGTGTAAAAACATAGGTTATGTTAGCAATTAGAGGTTTAATTGTTTTGAAAACCAAAAATCTTGGTTGCTATTTAGTATTTGAACTCTGGGAAAAAATAAAAATTCGATTTAAATAAAAAAAAAATCTGATTTAAATAAAAAAAAATCAGATTATTTTAATTTAAAAAAACAAAATCATGATTTTTTTACACCTTAGTATGAAGGCAAACCGTTAGTGATGTTTTCGAGATCATCCTTTATTGTATTGATGATCAATGATCAATAGTATTGGTGAGAATACCGAAATGGAAGATTAAATTTAAAAAAGGTTCTTAAACCCAAAAAAAACTTTTTTTTCAAAGTCAAGATGTAGTTGAATGGTTTTATTGTATTCGAATAAGGCTTATTTTATAAAAATCGTCTGAATTGTTTTCGAATAATACCATCATTTTGAATAATGAGCCTGTTTTAATATTATAAAATGAAATTTCCTGCATTAGAGATCTAACTAGCTAGTTTTCTCATGCCTGAATTAGCATAGGAGGAGCCAAGTTTTGTGAAAGTCGTCCGAGTCTTTTCCGATTTATAGCAGCATTTTCAGTACTGAGTTTATTTTAAACTGTCAAAATGAACTTTTCCAAATTCAGAACCTTGCTAATTAGTTTCCTCATGCTCAAATTAACATAGGAGGCAATTTTCGTGTAAATCGCATGAGCAATTTTCAATTTATAAGCAAATTTACTTGAATTTGGGATATAACTATCATTTTCTCATGCTCGATTTAATATAGGAGGTAAGTTTCAAGAAAATCTTCCCAGTCATTTACGATATCATCCATAATAGAGAAAGCCATTTGCTCATTTAATACTTATGATACATACATACAAACAAAGATATTACTTATTCACAAGTACACATACCTATCTCAATGGATACACGTTTACTTATACATACACATGAAAGTGCATGTGATTATTTGTAATAGAGCAACAATATTTACTCAATCATTATTTTTAAAGGTTTTATGAGCAAAAATCTGAATCTCATATTCATTATTAGTTTTATAGTTTAACAAGGCCAGCACATAACTGACAGCAATTTATAAAAGAGCGACTCTTTTGTCTTAATTTTTTTAAACAGACAGATTAAAATTTTAACATGCAGAAATTATTTGTTTTTATCATAAAATTATGCATAATAAATGTTTTTAGTGATAACACTGTAATAGTATCTTTAAATCATCAACATTTAGCTATTTATTTTTAAATGTCCAAGTAAAAAGAGAAAAAAACAAAAACAAAATTAAATTATATTATGTTCTTACTCTGGTCCGAAGAAATTTACTTTGTTTTATGTCATAAATAGAGTTTATAATAAGTGATGAATTATAAACAGTAACCAAGTAAAATATTAAATAGTCAAAAGGGCTTTTTTTGGGGGGGGGGGGGGGGGCAAAAATTGTATTGTTTTTAATATCACAATACAAAAAGTCTATAAAGTTATATAAACATTCTTTGAAATATTCTTCTTGCAGTAACAAATACAAATATCAAAAGGGCTATAAATGAAATAAATTCTCTTGATTTGTTTGGAATTCAGATTCAGAGCAACTTTAACTTCCATTAAAGTATTTTTGTCATACACATCTTGTTTTATTTTTATTACTAGCAGGCCTGCTATGCTGGTCAGTTTTTCCAAACGAACTTTGAATCAAACGAAATAGATCGGTGAATTTGATCTTGTATTTTAAAAGCAATATCGACATTTACTTGGAATGTCCTTCCACACTGCTGAAAATGATATGAATGCCATTGCACTGGTATATATTTTCTGATGTGTTGGACAAAACTTGGGCTGTTTAGGACGAATACTTTTAGTTGATCATTTACAGTAGGATTTGGTAAAAAATGATAAAACGATATGCAATACAATAAAGCCATTCTCTGATAAATTAACAATGCAAGTCTCATCAAAATCTGCCCAGTAGAACTTTTAAAAAGGCTAATCTTTTATAATCAGATTCACCTGATTATAAAACGTTCCCCCATTATTCTATAATTAAGCAACATAGTTATGTGTATTGTATAACACATAATGTATAACACGTTATACATTAAAATCTTCCCTAAAAAAATATCTATCTAACAATGCAAGTCCCATCAAAATCCACTCAGCAGAATCTTTTAAAAAGGCTAATCTTTCATAACTGAGATCATCTGATTACATTTTTACACATACTAGGGGGGCTCCGCCCCCTGCTTGCTACGCTCACCAACCTCCCCACGTAATCACTTCGCGATTCCATTCAGTATTGCGAAGCAGTCCCTATTTTCTAGCCAACCCCAGACGTAATTCTTTCGCATTTCCATTCTGGATCTCTTCGCGATCCCTTATTTTCTATGCATTCAATTTTTAGATTCCACTTGGTAAAAACACGCTCCTCCCCAACTCCTGACAATTTTATTTCCTTATCTCCAAGCACATAATCATTAGAGCTTACAGAGTTCCATAATTATAAGAATTACTAAATATAAAATTATATATATAGTGTTATGAATATTGTAAATAGTGTTTGTGCTTAAAATAATGTAAATAGTTCAATTAAGCTCTATTCATAAGCTAATATTAGTTTTTGTTGCATTGAAATATCTCAATTTTTTGATTTTCTGCAAGCAAGTAAACCCTATTGGATTTCAATGGAAGTCTATGCAAATTTGGCGAAATACTGGAAATAGTGCCAAGTTGGCGACAAACTTGACAACATTTGGCAACAGAGCCCCTCCCTTACAGCGTCAGAAACTCTGACCAATAAGATGCATTTCACGGTATCTACGCAGAATTTCATTGGTCTATTTCAAAATCGTTAATTTTTTTTATATACAGAAGGAAATCTGTAACTAAGAAACATAGAACAATATGTTATATACCAACACCAGGGATGCCGCGGACGCGCTATAGCGCGTAAATTACGCGAAAAATCGGAGACGGGATGCAAAAAAATAGCACTTACGCGTCCCGCGGGATGCGTAATTTCGTCAAAAAATCGCGGAAAAAAGCCGATTTTCGTAAAAGGGCCGCGAAAAAATAATGTATTTCGTAAGGATTGCGAAAAAAAGTGAATTTCGTCAAAAAATCGCGGAAGTAAGCACCAATTTCATCAAAATATCGCGGAAATAAACGCAAATTTCATCAAAATATTGCGGAAAACTTGATTTTCGTAAAAGGGCAGCGACAAATTAGCGTATTTAGTTAAAAGATCGCGAAAAATAGCGAATTTCGTCAAAAAATCATGGAAAAAAGCCGAATTTCGTCAAATGATCGCGAAAAAGACGCAAATTTTATCAAAATATCGTGGAAAAAAGCCAATTCTCGTCAAAGGATCGCGAAAAAATAGCGTATTTCATCAAAAGATCCCCCCAAAATAACGAATGTCGTAAAAAAAATAGCGTAAAAAAGTGATTTTCGTCAAAGTATCGCGGAAAAAACATGATTTTCGTGACAGACTCCCGAAAAAATAGTGAATTTCGACAAAAGGATCGCGGAAAAAGCGCGAATTTCGTCAAAGTAACGCGGAAAAAACATGAATTTAATCAAAGTACCAAAAAAGATGTGCAAACTAAACTTATAGGTAGAAAATTCATAAAATGGGATTTAATTTTTTTTTAATGAGATTCTTAAAAATACAGAATGATTTCAGTGTACTTTGATAATGTATTCAGTAGGTGGGCCAGTGAAAAATCCCCCCCCCCCCTCCTTCTTACTGCATTGAAATGTCTCCCACCTTCAGAACATTTTGGATTTGATGCTTATTAATGATTTAGATGTAAATTTTCCTTCAAAGGAAAATATCTGATTCCAACACAGATCTATGCTGACAATCAATTCAATGGGAAGTATAATGAAAGCGCCCATTCATTCAACTTACACCTTTACAACAAGTACACCTTTACTTAACATAAGTATTCTTTTTTTCAGCAAAAATATCTTTTTCAATAAACCTGTCTTGCCCCTTTTTAAAAGAAATGCGAACATTAGTGATACTTGTTAGTGGAACTTGGTATCTTCCACTCTCAAATAAACATTATTTTAAAATTAAAATTGTGTCTTGCATTTTTACTTTTAAAAACGCAAAGAAAATTTCTCTTAATATTTTTTTTTAATATCTTATTTGAGTGCAAATAATACTGGTTTTAATTCATTATTTAATTATTATTAAAACAATAATTAATGCATTTCATTTATCTTTTCCAAATAAACAAGTTTCATTTATTACTTTAAAATATAAATTATTATTGATGGGGACCCGCTTTTGTAAAAAAGGGACCCAGATTTTTGGAAATCCTCGGTCCCAGGGACCCAGGTTTTTTCAAGTACAGCGGCATCACTGCAACACCTTCTCTGTAAAATTACTAACAATGCAAGCAGAGGCTATGGAGCCAGAGATTCTTTTGGGCAAAAGAGTCAGAGTTGCTAAAAAACGAGCCAACTCAGACAGACTCCAGCATTTTGTTGGACAGTTTGAAGTGAAATTAAACCATTTATAAGTATTTTTAAAATTCATTTTTTTTTTTACTTTTGAACTTTATATACCAGGCTATGAAGGTTAAATATGCCTAATATACTACACAGTGTACAGCGTAAATGAAAACAGTTTTTAATTGAAAACTACAGTTTTTTTACATTTAGCAAATAGTCCTTTCGCTTGAATTTTTTGGATTTGCAGAACCTGATGTAATACAAAAATTACAAATTTCTGGTTTTTCTTTTTTAGTATATCATTGTAATAGAAACCTTTACCACCCCTTTTTGACCCCTCAGATTCTTTGGGTTTATTGGATCAGAAGTAACTCCGAGATTGTAAATTTTCTAGTGCACAGGACCCAAAATAATATGAAATTGTAACATTTTTCCAGAGTCTGCAGTACCTGAAATAACAATGAAATAGTTTCTGTAATCTTTCTCTTTGCAATTTTTGGGTCTGCGGGACACTAAATAAAGACGAAATTGTAGAATTAATGCAAAAAATGTAAAATTTTTGTTTTTTTTAATCTACAGAACCTGAATTATTTCCAAAATAGTAAAATTTTCATCTTTATTTTTCTTCCTTTCTATTCGAGTTTTTGGGGACACGAAATAACTCCAAAATTGCAATATTTGCCTTTTCCTCCCAAGACCATGGATCAGAAATAGTAAAAATTCTGTTGTGTCTTCTTTAGGTTTCGATAGTTCAATTTTTCGGATCTACATCTACAGGACCCAAAATTGTAAAATTAATAACGCAGAAAATATAAAATGTTTGCTTTTTTTTCTCCCAAAGTTGGGAGAACATAAATGCCAAGATAGTAAAATTTTTCTTTTTCTCAAGTTCCCTCATAATTTTTTGGATCCTGAAGACCCCAAATTATGCATTAATTGTAAAATAATTTCTGTTTATTTCTTGGGCCTGTGGGAACTAATATAGAACCAAAATTAAGCATTCTTACCCCTCCAGTCCCACCACCACTTTTTAAAAATAACAATATTTCCTTTATTTAATGGCAAGTTTTAATAAGACGACTATTGTTATTTCAAAACAAGTGGTAGGAATTAAGTAATCTGAATAAAAGAAACACTAGCAGGCAACACTAGTACATTAGCCACCCCTAAGTCAGAGTCTGATTCTTTTAAATTTCAGAGTTTGAGTCGGAGTTGGTCATTTTACCCAACAACTCCACAGCTCTGAATGTATGTTCCATCAAAATCTATTCAGCAGAACTCAAGTTATATGTAGCCAGAATGAAATTCTTCTTTGTATTTTATACATACAGATTAGAACTAATGAAAAATTATCACTGTTAGTAAGTGTTTTATTGTGATCACTAGTACTCAAATCGCCAAAAATGGTAGCATGAATGAAATATGTTCAAAGGAATTATGGTCTCCCAGTAGCAGAAAGTATGCACAGATCATGCAGATTATTTTAGATCTTACATAATAATCTAATAGCTCAAAATATAAATCATGGAATAAAAAAGCTTTCAAATACAGTAGACTCCCTCAAATCTGCAACCCTAAAATCCGCACATAATCACAGAAGTAAACGATGAAACCTTCAGTTCAGATGTAGGGGCAAAATTAAAAGATTTTTTTTTTCAATTTTATATCATCCCATATTTATTTTAATAGGTAATTCTCAATAATATGACTGAACTCGTGTTTTTTTATGAAGGAAGTATAAATTTATTTCTGAAAAAAATCAAGATATTGCTGGTATCATTGGTAATCACAATCTTTTAAAAATATATTTATGCATTAATCAAGCTTTTCTGGTCATTATTAAGACTGGCTAAACATGAAGTAAACTTCATTATTTTATGATTTTGATGGGAATTAATAGGGCACCTTTATGATGAAAAATCATTGAATAATTCCAGGAAAAGGCATGTCATCTTTTTATTATGCATATTTAATTATCATTATTAATTATTTACTTGACCTTTACTTTTAATAATCATTTTTTAAATTATCCTACTTTTTATCATTTTAGTTTATTACTTTACTTAATTATTTTAATATTTTACTTTAGAGACCCGGAGCCGGAGCGCTCCGGAGCTGTGTTTTCCCTGGAGCTGGAGCTCTAAATTTCCCCCTGCTTCAGGGCTCCTTTAGTTTTTAATATTCTTTTAAATCTTTTTTTTTTTTTTTTTTTTTTCAGTCTTTTAAATTTCCAGGCTTAAAATATTTTAATTACATCATTATTCAGTATTTTAATTATATCATTTTTTAGGTTTATTTTATTTTTATTAGAGATGGAAAACTTCTCAAAACATGGTAACACTACTTTACTTCTACTTTCTACTTGAGCTAAGTGACAACACTATTTGAAAACAAATATGACCGCCTGTTGTTTACATGTGTAGTTGTACAATTTTGGTTGTTTGAAAAGTATAGAAAAAATTTAAGATTTTTGTGTTTAAAATTCCACCAAATTTTCTATTTTAAAAGCAAAATCTAAAAGATGTCATATTTTCTGAACAAGCATTTCAAATTCGATGCGAAGAAAAATGCATTTTGTCAGATCTTAAATGAAGGTAAAGGAAGAAAGAATTTGTGAGCAAAAAATTAAATGTGTAAAATCTGCAACTCAAAAGCGCGAAGTCTGAGCCGAGTTGGAGCCGGAGCCACAGTATTTTATCTAGGAGTGGAGCCGGACCTGGAGCATCAAAAATTGTTCGGCTCCGGGTCACTGATTGCAAGCATTCATTATAGTTTTGATTGAATTATTACATTCAAATTACTGTTTAATAAATGTAAACAAAGCGATGACAAGAAATCTGCAAAATTCTAAAATCTGCACAACCTCTAGTCCCAAGCTGTGCGGATTTGCAGGAGTCTACTGTATTATCAATGCAGCAATGTTTTTTCATATTCTATATAAATACTAGCACACATGCCTAGCATTGCCCAGGAGCAGAATAATAACCTTACAAATTTATGACACTAAATCTCATTTTGAAGTAAATTGCATTAAACATAAACTATAACATAAAGTAAATTGCATTAAACATAACTTGACTTAATTTTTTTGTGACACACCTCAGATTGTCTCACGGCGACCATTGCATCGGAGAACACCATTCGAGAACCATTGCTTTAGATATTTCACACATACAAAATAAAAAAAGAAACGAGAAAGCTTTGGACTGTGAGGTCACCTGCACAGTCATGAGAATGGATTAATGTTACAAAGGAGTTACTTAGTAAATCTTCTCTGAAACTTTGCATTTTAGAGAAGTGAAAAAAAAAAAAAATATCACCGCACTTACTTTTCTTAATTATAAAAAAAAAAACTAATATGTTTTTTAATTGATTCCTGAAAATCTGCTTGCAAAAACTTCACTTTTTGTCACAAAAAGCAACATAAACTAAGATTGAATTTTATTTGACCCCTTGTTATCTAAACGTGATTTTATTTAAGCTAAATGTATCTACATTTTTTAACTTCTAATCTACTTTTGTTTTAAATTTTAATATATTTGTTTTATTATTTTATTTGTTTCTAAATACAAATATTTCTTTTTGTAGAGGGCTCATTACTATAATTTTTATGAACATTACTAAATTTTGTAATGTTTTGGTTTATACCTGTTATTATAATTAATTTTTGATTCTTAATAGGAAACCAGACTGCAAAATAGTAAACAATATTGATAGAATAATATAATAAAAATGTAGTTTGAAAATAATAAATATTAATGAACTGTTTTTAAAGGAAATTCCTTAAAAGAAAATATTACTGGATATTTGACACATTTTAGTAGAAAGTGAAAAATGACAGTAGAATAAAGAAAAGAAAACTAATCTCGGTTAAAAAAATCTTCCTATATGGTAATTCTAATTGTAAGAGTATCAAAAGAAAAAAATGCGAATTCAAATGTATTTTTCTGTTTATTATATTCTATAAATGCATGAATATTTTTCATTTGGATTTTACGACTTCTTCAAAACAATAAATTGATCGACAATCTAAGGTAAAAACAACTTGAAATCCTCTCATTTAACCCGTATGCTACTTTTGTAATTTTAGCACACACGTGAGATAGATCTCACCCCATTTTGTCTAACATTATATTTTTTGCTAAATACATTTAAAAAACAAATCTACTATTCTGCATTGTAAAATGCATCAGCACTACATCTTTTCAGTGAAAAAAATTCTGCTTTTCATATTTATTTTCAGATTTTGTAGCAGTTTCTGTAAAAATCACAATTTTTCCTAGAAAATGCGCAAACGTTTTGCTTATGAATCATTTCACAAAATGGATATTAATGACATTTAATAACCTTTCATCAATATATATGAGTAGCTTTTATCTTACTCTTTGATTAAAACTATTTTAGTGTGTGTTATCCCATAAGAAATGAACGTATCGAAATGAAATGTTTGTACATGTGCAGGATTATTTTATCCCTTATTTTCTCCCATCCTAATAAACAACGAAAATACATTTCTTCACCTACTCCTTCTCAACCTTGACAGGTACAAGGCAGGTCAGAAGCATCCTAAAAAAATTTATCCTTTTTTTAAAGAAAACATGTAATTGGGGTGAGATTTATCCCAGCACGTGTATTTATGAGTTAAGTTGCATATCCATCAAATTACAGCAGTGTTCCAGCAACTGTGCTAAATCTAATTTCTTCAATCTAACCACAAAATTTTTTGAAATTCTCCAATCAAAAGGCGAAAATTTTGTCAAATAACAGAATTTTTTTTTTCAAAATTACAGGATTGTTCCAGAAACTGGACTACCAGTACTTTACATTTTTTTTGGACGAATGTTTTTTTTTTTTTAGATTATATGAATAACTAATGCAAAAAACATATGATAGAAAACCAAACTTACTGGTTCACTTGGAAATTCTCCTTTCTCAGCTTTTAGACTATTATACAATGATGGTATCAGGCTGAGTTCTGGATCATTTTTAAAAACTTCTTCGCTCCATTTTTTCAGCAAAATTTTTAACTTCTCTACAACTTTTGGGTGACCCTGAAAAAGAAAATGAATCAATTAACATCCAATCAATATAATATTTTATGATAAATCATATTTTATATACATGCAAAGAATTTTAAATATCTATACTTCAAAATTACTATTTTCCTTAAATCAAACCTAAAATTGCTTACATATCAAATTAACATATGCAGAAATTTGGAACTCTTTCTAAAGTCCATTTGTTTACAAATTTTTGCAAACTTTATATTATTACTAATTAATGATATTGAACACTCTTGCTAGATTTAATAAAATCAAAAAACCTTAACACAAATCAAACTAATAGCAATAAAATAAACATTTATTTGTTTATCAACAAACTGAAGTGTTACCAGCAGCATAAAATAATCCAAAAAGTTGCCAAACCCAAAAATTTGTTGTGAACCAAAGCTTATATAAGAGTTGTGCCTCAAAATGGTTTATGTTTTACATGTATTTTTTCTTTCTTTTTCATTCTAGAAAGAATGGGTATGATGCTAATACATGTGACTCTTAAATGCTTGACTTTAGATTACAAATATGTCAGACACATCAATCTCCAGCAATCATACTTATAAAATTGTCTTAACTCTTAAGCTATTAATAATTTCCATAACACTTAGTGCTTTTTTTTCTTTTCTAATAACCAATTCTACATAATACGTTTCAGTAAGATTAGCCAGTATTCAGCATGTAATTTAAAAAGAAAGATTCTATTTACAGAGAGTAAATGCAAAGAAATCTACATAAAGGCCACAATTTTTATCTAAACCTTTTCTATAACTAAGGAATATCAAAATTTAAAGAAAATAACATACACATCAAACAAACATGAATACAAAAGAATAATTTAAATATTATTCAAAACACGGGGAAAATTCCATAAGTGGGTGTGTCACTAATTGACATAGTTTATTGAGTGTGGCTTGGCAGAAATTTAATTTATTAACCTGGTGTGATGTTTGTACACGCCCTCTCGCCTACAAAAGCGTCCTCTGTGGTGAAAAGAGGAGAATCAGGCAGAACCTGAGATAGCTTCACCAAGGAAGGTGAGCTAAAAACCTGTGAACGGCCGTGGACACTCCCAGTCGTAAAGAACAAACAAAACCCCATATGAGGATTGGAATAATTATAAGTGTTATTTGTGTGTACTAGTGTATGTTCATCGTGATGTCCTCCGTGTCGTAATAAACGTCTCATGTTCAAGGAATTGGCCATTCATTCAGAGAAAAGCCCACACGCGACCATCAGGTCGTCCTTTACACTGGTGTCATAATAAATTGTGGGATTTGGCCAATAAGAAATATTAACGTGCAGATTATCTTTTCCCTATCCCTGGATTATCTTTTCCCTGGACGTGCAGATTATCTTTTCCCTATATTATCCCTATCGGATTATCTTTTTACGGAGGTAAGATTTTATTAGATTACTTTAAGTATAGCAGACAAGCTCTCAAAATTAAAAAAAGCTCGCGGCGTAACTAAAAGTTCTATAACGTCAATAATTAAAAAAATTGAAGACAATTATGTGTCCGACACGCCAAACTTAGACGATCTTGAAGAGAACTTGGCTATGTTAGAACAGAAAGCCAGTGATTTGAAACAAGAGGATAACGAAATTCTATCATTAATTGATGATTTATCTGAGTTTGAAAAGGATGCTAAGGCATCGTTAGAGTACCAGGAAACAATTACGCTCTGGAAGTTCAGAGTGAATAAGAAACTAAAACAAAAGGACGGAAAAGAACCCCCCCCCCCCTGTATGTCCCGCAAATAATAGGTGCATTGACTTTCCGAACACGGTAAAACTACTGACACTTAAAATTGAGAAATATTATGGAGATATTAAACTTTTCCAGAATTTCTGGAACTCGTTTAAAACAGCGGTACATGACAATGAACACCTGGCAAATATTGAGAAAATGAATTAATTATTCAGTTACTTAGGTGGGAGTGCGTATAATTCTATATCGGGTTTTACGTTATTTGATAAAAATTACATAGAGGCCATCGACGTGCTTAAAAAGCAATTTGGTAGAAAAGATTTAATTATTACCAGTCATATTAATACATTGTTGACTTTAAAACCGGTTGCAAAATCGCATGACGTCACGTCATTACGTAAATTGTATGATATCATTCAAACCCAGATTCGTAGCCTCAAGTCATTAAAAATGGAATCAGACAGTTTCGATACACTTTTGACTCCCATAATTTTAAAAGCATTACCGTATAATTTATCGCTTGAGTTCAGTAGAGAAAGTGCCAAAAATTCTGAAGAGAATTACGGCGTGGATAAATTATTATCATTTATCCAAAATGATTTGGAGGCCAGGGAAAAACAGACGCAAATTATAAATTTATCTTCTGATTATTCAAGGCCAAAGCACTTACCAGAATTATTACCCGAATTTAAACAGATTAACAAAACATCTGGCGTCAGTATAGCTGAAGTGTCTGCCTTAGAGAATGTTTGTTTGTTTTGCAAGTCAGATAATCATTTAACTGAAAAATGTAACAGATATTCAATTCAGGAAAGAATTAATAAATTGAAAGCTGAGGGTAGATGTTTTGCATGCTTGAAGCGAAAACACATAATTAAACAGTGTACCGAAAAAACTAAATGTAGGCTGTGTTTCAAATTACACCACATGTCAATTTGTAATTCTTTAGTTGGGAAGGGTAATAAATTAGAAAAAGAGAAACATGAAAATGCGCTGTCAGCTAGAATAATGTCGAAAAATGTATTTGATTTAGGGCAGTAGCGAGAAAAGAGAAAGTTAATTGAACCAGTCCAATTTATTGACTTAGAATTTGAGAATAAAATTTTGCGAGGAGTTATCGATAGCGGTACTCAGATTTCAATTATAAAGAGTGATTGTGTACCGGAGCATTTTAGAGTGCCATACGGTTCAATTATACTTAAATCAGCTTTCGGACACGAGTTAAGATCACCATTAATAAACATTCCATTAAGCATAGCGACAGATAAAGTACATTGCAGGGTGTTCCCAAAAATAGTAATAACGTTTGCGATGGTTGATAATTTAATTAATGATTTACTGTTATCTTTAAATGCTCATAAGGAATTAAGCACAATAAGTGAAAGTAACGAAACCAACACCACAATAAATGATTTTAGTACTATAAATTTGCCCCGTACGAGAAAAAACAACGTGGTAGATTTAGATTTAGCTTGCACTGCTATGGAGGCCGAGCAGGTTAAAATAGGAAATGCAGACGAGAATATTGATAACGATGGTAATGAAAATACCAGAAAATTCACCGAACTTTACGAAACCTTTCATCATACATGCAGATGCTTCGTCGTACGCGATAGGTGCTTGCCTATCTCAAAAAGATGAAGGTGACCAAGAACATCCCATTGCTTTCATCAGCAAAAAACTATCGAAATGCCAAGAACGTTATGACACTATAGAGAAGGAAGCCTACGCGGTTATTTTCGCTCTTAAAAAAATTTGAACATTATATATATGGCTTGCAAGTGACTGTTGTGAGTGACCACAACCCTTTGAAATTTTTGACAGACTGTGCATCCCAAAGTGCGCGCCTTCAAAGGTGGGTTCTGGCATTGCAGCGATTTCAAGCCCACATAGCCTATCGACGTGGAAACTCCACACTAATGCAGACTCTTTAAGTAGACTATATGCCTCACAGTGGACTTGAATGAAAGAGACTTTGCCTTTCAAAAGAAAAAAAAAAAAAAGCTCACGATAAACTTTTGATTTATTTTGTTTGTGATTATATGTTTCCTTCAAGACTTTTCTGAATATGACTTTTGTGGACATTAATTGAACATTACTATTTGAACTTTAAAATATTTATTCTAGAACTCTAACATATTAATACTAGTATCATAATCTCATATTGCATAGTATCTTAGTTTTTTTTGTTTATCTTTATGTTAAGTAAGTATTGTAATTTTGATTTTTATTAATAGTGTGTTTACTAAAATGTTTATAGAGATCCACTAGATTTTGATTAGTCTTTAAGGACTAAATCAAAACTTTGAATGGGGAGGTGTGATGTTTGTACACGCCCTCTCGTCTATAGAAGCGTCTTCTGTGGTGAAAAGAGGAGAATCAGGCAGAACCTGAGATAGCTTCACCAAGGAAGGTGAGCTAAAAACCTGTGAACGGCCATGGACACTCCCGGTCGTAAAGAACAAACGAAACCCCATATGAGGATTGGAATAATTATAAGTGTTATTTGTGTGTGCTAGTGCATGTTCATCGTGATGTCCTCCGTGTCGTAATAAACATCTCATGTTCAAGGAATTGGCCATTCATTCAGAGAAAAGCCCACACACGACCATCAGGTCGTCCTTTACACCTGGTTTAATTTAAATTTTTAATTTCTTAACCTGATTAACAAATTTAATTTTATTAACTTGGTTTAATTAATTAAATGTTTAATTTGTTAATCTGGTTAACAAATTTAATTATTTTATTAACCTGTAGCCTGGTTTATTAATTTTTTTAGTGATACTTATGATATGATATTTGAGTTTGCTGTGGGATATGAAAAAAATTGGATAATTTTGTAAATCAGGATAACTATTTTCTTCCTGTTTTCCAACATAGTTGAAAAGTATTTATCAATCCAGTTTCTCTGGTCATCTATCTGTCCAAGCTCTAACTCATGTAAATAGATTCAGATTGATGTATTTGATATATGTTATGAAGGTACACACAAAACCCCCTTAAAAATAGCATAAATAATTCACAAAGAAATGCAAAATTTGCTGTCCAAATTCCAAATAATTTTATTGAAAAGAAGACATTTACTATATTGGGGTAAAAGATTAAAGACAGATTTTTTTTTTTACTAATGTGGAAAAATCACCACAAAAAATGTTAAAAATTGCATGGAAAACAATTTTTTTTGTTATTGTTATTGGGATTTTTTGGAGGGAAAGGGAAAAAAAATTCTGTTTTTAGCATTTTGAATGCTTTCCTGGTGCATACAATTCACGAGGTGAGGGAAGGAGGAGGGGAGATTAGTGTTTTTTCTGTTTTTAATAAATAAACAGCAAATGATCCAAAGTTTGGAAAAGTCTGAAATTTGGAGCCATCGAGGTCCAATAATTCCAGATTTTAGACTTTGTATTGAACTGATATTTCGGAATTCTACAGAAAATGAATGATTCGCAGAATTTGATGAAATATTAAAAAATATATTTGTGGAAATATCACATCAAGCATCTGGAATAAGGAACATTGCTCGAGAAGAAACCAAAAATCATGATTCGATAGGGATTTTTTTTTTTTGTGTGTGTGTGTGTGTGTGGGCAGGCACAGGTTTTCATATTTTATTATCACATTTTATCCTGCATTTACAGAGAAACTTCTGAATTTCCAAAAATGTTTTAATATTTGTGGTGGGCATCACTATGTTATCTAATTTTTTTCAATAAAGAAAAGGTGCTAAACTTGGATGACTAGAGCTTATTAGAACTGGGAAGTTCAGCGTACAAGCCAATCAAAGTCCGCTAATGATAAGATAAAGCTTCGTGGTTTTCATTATGCCGAACAAAGCCTTTCCACTTGTTCACTGTGATTGACTGCTTTTGAACCAAGCTTCTCAGCTAATAATGCATAGTATGTAACTGCTTGTAAAAAAAAATGTAATTTTCAACAACGGGCATTCCATTTTTTGAGAGGGAAAGGAAAAAAAATATATATATATACAGTAAAAGCTCCCTAAAATGACCATGTTCTGTTCCAATAAAAATTGGTCACTCCAAGAGGCGGTCTCTGAACGGAGGTCACATTTAAATCTACTTTTTGATTGTCAAAAATGTAACAAGTAGTGTTAAGAAAATTTATCTTTCACATTAGGAAAAAAGTATAAAAATTTAAATACTAAAACAAAATGTTAACTTAATTACACAAGTTAATAACTATAACGGTTTAAAAAATGTACATATTGATGCTCACTTTGATTTTACAAGTTTATCTTTTGTAATTTTTTTTTTCAAACCTTTTCGAAGTTCAGTAAATAGATGCAACATTTTTTCGTCTTGAACAGATAATGAAAATTCCATTAAACTATCTAATTGTTTTTAGGACTTTGACAGGACAGGACTTTTGGTTTATTGTCCGGAACTCCTGATTGGTCATCAAAATTACATTCATTGTCTGAAAAGGCACAAAGAGGTTTTACACTTAAAAGTTACGAGAATAAAAAAAAAATTCTAAAAAGATAAAATTAAATTCTTACAATTGTTTCAATTACAAACCTGGTTCAAAATTTTGATGAATAATGTGCTCTTCCTAATTTTCACACAAATCGTCATAATATTTCAGTGTTTTTTCATTATTGAAAGACATTGGAATCGTATTCTATATTCTAGCTACTTTAAACAGTTCGATGAAGGAGCAATGTTTGTCAAACAGGGTGTCTACAGAAATTCTAAAGAAAAGTTCCCTGATTTTTCCATGATTTCCCTGTCTATCTTTATCAGACTTCCCTGATTTTCATTATTAACAATACACATACCGTATTTTTTCAAGTATATGACGATTCCTCGTATAACACACTTGTCCAGCTTGCTAATATCTCATTTGGGAGAAAAAAACAAGAGAAAAACATAAAAATTGCCTAATATTCATTAAGGCTGTTCTCAAATCCAAAAGGGTCAACTTTCTGACATAAGTTTTAATTCAATTTTGCTCGGAAACGCATGAAACTAGAAGGCGTTGTTATTCAGAAACTATGTCATTGAACTGTTTTTTCAGTTTTCTTATAAACGCAATAGATCTTTCAGAAAATACTGTCAAAGTTGGCATTTTGAACTGAACTTCCGAACGAAAGAAGAAAATGAACTCAATTAGGGGAGAAAAATGCTGTGTCACGTGATCAAAATCGCTTATAACTCAATTAGGTAAATTATTGATAAAAAAAATGGAAAAAACAGTTCGATTCCAAATAGCTTCCATGGTCAGGCTTTCCAATTTTATATCTTTCCGCTAAAAAATGAATTTGTAAATGTGTCAAACTGTTTTGCACTTGTTGAGCAGAGCAGTTGAGAACAGCCTTAAGTATTGGTTGACAGTTTTATAAATCCGAACTCAAAATTTAGTCCAACACCTTCATATAGTGGCCAATGGATATAGGGTGACCACAAAATTTCCTCATTTTTTGAAAAATATTCAATTCTAACGCTTATCTACATCTGACGGGATAGCTAATTGTATAAGCTGGTTATGCTAATGTATCATTTAAAAAAATTTTAAATGGATAAATTGCCTTCAATATAAGCGCTATGTACAGAAAATGAGGACATCTGATCACCGTAATTTGCATTAAATATCAAAAACTCATACCATGCACACCTTTTAAAAAAAATTGGGACAGCAAGTGAAAAAATATGGTACATAAAATACACGAATCAATCTCGTTGGCAAGGTGAAAATGTAAATATTTCCGCAATATAGACAAATTTCCCTGATTTTCGAGTACTTTTACAAAGTTCCCTGATATTTCCCTGATTTTTCCAGATTGATAAACCTCCCTGATTTTTCCATGATTCCCTGATTTCCAGATTCTGTAGACACCCTGTCAAATCAAGAACGTTTTCTATTGACTCATTTGACAATCCACAAGCTTTAAAACATTTCACGATTGTTTTAATTTTTACGTTATTCCAAGACGACGTCCGGGTAGCAGAAAGTTCGAGATGGGAGATAATCGTCGCAGATTTTCTTTTCTATTTTTTGCAGATTCTTTTTCATCGAACCTTTATTTTGCTTCATATTATGTTTGACTCTTTATTACTTAATAGAAAAAGTTAAGATTAGTATTGATAAAAATTTATAAAATGCCTAAAAACACTACAGGTTAGTGATTTTTTGATTAATTAACGCTTCAATTGTAAAAATATTTTACCTGCAGATTATGTTTTGTCCCTGAAGAATCTGTCGCAGGCATTGGGAGAATTTTCTGCTACCGGGGACAACGTTATCCAAGAAACTGCATCATGTACCGTAACATATTTTGTCAAGTCGGAAACACTTTTAGCATCATCCATTCGGCTTACAAGTGCCTGTAAGATGAAATGGCGGTATTCCAATTTGAAGCTTTCGATAATGGCATGATCCAAAGGTTGAAGTCTGGCCACTGTATTTGGTGGTAAAAACTAAAGTTTTACGCTGCTTAATTTTGTTTGGTTAGCATGGCATGGGGCATTATCCAAAAATAGGATGATGTTTCTTTGCTGGATGCTCATTTTCTTATTGAATGCCACCAACCATTCTTAAAATATTGACGACCTCACCCATGCCTTTGCATTTGACTTCCACATTATACCCATTTTAGTCATATCCACATTTTTAAAGCATTGTAGTTGTTGAGATTTCCAAATTACTAAAGTTTTTTCTTTACTACCAATGACATTAGCACAAAAAACCACAGTTAATCGTTCATTTGTTTTTTTCCCCTCCTTTTGTTTCTTGTGTCTTTTCCATCAAACTTTTTGAGGCTAGTGCACGAAAGAAAAGTCCCGTTTCACCCATGTTATAAATAATTCGATCTTTATAGCCGGCAAGAATCAAAAGGAAGTCGCACTTACCAATTTTCACACAGCTCATTGTCCACATCTGCAGCTTCTCCGCTAATCGACTAAAAAGCAATATTATTACGCTTACAAAATTTCCACAAGCAGCCATTACTTGCGCAAAAATCTTAGAATCCGAAGGTTTAGGCTAGTTGATTAAATGCCTTTCTCTTTCATTAAAGTTCCACTAAGTGGTACATTTTTAGTTCTTACTGTTCGAAACCATTCCATCAAGGCATCGATAACTAATCTGAATTTTTCCTTTCATTTTCGTTTCATTCCACACAATTTACTGTCTTGCCATTCTTTTAAAAATAGTTTCTTTATTCTTCAAAGTTTTGTTTATTTGTGTTTTTCCACAATTAAATATTTGAGCCCATTTTCTTTCTGACTTTCCATTTTTATGTTAATTTATGACATCTATACGTTCCTCTAAGTTTAATGTCACCCTTTTTGCCCCCATTGTTAAAACGTGATGAAACAGATCTGCACTGAAAGAAAGGCAAAAGCATGTGGTCACACGCTCACACCTGTTTCGTAACACGGCAAGAGGAGAAATTTCCATTCAGCCAATGATCGTGCTGTGCATTTTTCCCGCCTTCCTTTCTTCCTTTTTCCGGTGCACAGGTCTGTGACTAGGGATGCACCGAATAGTGATTTTGGCCGAATACTGAATATTCAGCCTGTCGAATACGTTTATATTTCAAAGTTTAAAGGCATTAAAATGTTAAATTTTAAAACAATTTTACATAATATTTAAAACAGAAACTTTTATTCTAATCAACAAGAGCTTTTTTCAAGTAAACTTTATGCTGAAAAAAATCTGCTTTGAGTTATTTAAGAAGAGGATAGTTAAAAAAGAATTTTAATTAATAAAATTTTAAATTTCATGGCTTCTGAGAATTAAAACAAATGAATAAAATTTTCTTAAATTCTAAAACTAACATTTTAAAATCAAAGAGAAATTGTGAAAAAATTGTACAGGATCATATATTTGCTTCTCAGGAAGAGACTAAAGTAAAAGTAAATAAATAATACAATTGATTCAAATTTTATAGGGTGACAACCTAGCAAGAATAACTGTTCTACTCCCTTTGATTAAAGCAAGGCAGTTTTTAAATGCATCCTAGATCGGTGTCTGGAGTGGGCAATCATTTTCAGAGATTGTAAAAGTTGTTCTTAAAATCTTAGCAAGAAACAGATTATTTACTGGACAATGTTGAGGAACTTGCATTTGTACATAATTAATTCCAATGAAAATCCTCACGATTGGTTAATTTTCTTAAATTTATTTAATACATTAATAATTTACTTAACAAACAGCAAGTAAATAATGTAAAAACATTCTCTTTTATTTAAATATGATTCTGTTTCTAATTATTCAGAATATCATTATAAGTTGATAAATTGATTTTTTAAAACCTTATACAACTTCTACGCTTTACGCTTAACAGTCCTGTTAAGCGTAGAAGTTGTATAAGGTTTTAAAAAATATGTTTTAAAAGTTTTTTTTTTAATATTTCAGCCGAATATTTCGGTATTCGGCCAAACCGAATATTCGGTATGCCGAATAATTTGCTATTTGGTCAAGCCGAATATTCGGTAACATGGCCAAATATTCGCTGCATCCCTATCTGTGACATATGACAGTCGATCTCCGAGCTCTTGAGATCATTATTTTTCTAATGAAACCACCTTCAAACAACCAGGAAAGAAAAGAATTTCTTTCATTTTCCACAAACAAACTGGTCACTCATGGAGGGAGTTCTACTGGGAATAGTCTCTGAATAAAGGTAAAATTAACATTGAGCCTATGGGAATAAATTTCGTTCCATAAAAAAATGGCTGTTTAAGGAGGTGGTCACACAAGGAGGTTTCACTGTACATATATTTAATAAAAATGTATGAACATATTTTTGTTTTATTAATGTTAGAAATCTTTTAATTCAAGGACTACAGGGTGCGGCAGGTATTTGAAAACAAAATAATCAGGGTTCGTTGATTTAAATCAGCTTGATTTTAATCATGATTTAAATCAACTGATTTTTTAAAAAAAATCCTTGATTTAAATCAACTTTTAAAAAAATACTTCAAACGTAGGTCAAGATGTTTGTAAAACATTTGTTTAATCAAAAATACATTGTAAATTTAAGAAATGACTAAGAACTCAAAATGTATGCTTTTTTAATTTATTTAAATCAAATATTACACTTTAAATTTTAAATCAAAAATCTTAAATTAAAAGTAGAGAATATTACCTGAAAAATGTTAAAAGATTAGTCATATATTCACCTATTAGAAAGTAAATCTTATTTTTTTTCTTTAATACAGAAACAGACTTTCTGTATTTAAGGTGACTGTGTAGTTTGGGGATATGAAAACTTCTGATTCAATATAGGTCATTGAAATTTAAATATAGGTCATTCAAAATTACTTTTACTGATATTTATATAGGTATCTCATTATGTCCTCAAGCATATGTAAATAACAAATTGTTCAATTTTCAATGTAATATATTTATGGAAATATTTCAAAAATAAAAATGATTTCATGGTAGAAATAGTCTTACTAAGTTATCCCATCATTTGAATAGTTTTTTTTTTTTACTTAATAACTCCTATCTGACAAATAAACACTATATAGCTGTAAAATTTTCCTTTAAATACTTTAAAATTTCTGTTTGATTTAAAAAGATTAGTTTTAAAATATAAGAAAATTTTATTCATTTAAATTTTAAGACTATCCTCTACTTAAATAATAATTCAAAGCAGTACTCAGCACACTACTAATAAAGTACAAAATTATTTTTATAAACTAGAAACAAGTTACAGAATAAAAGAAAAAGAATGTCAAAGAAAGATATTACTAACCTTATTTAATAACTTCTTTATTTCAACTTCAAAATCTCGAGAACACACTTCAAGATGAAAACTACGATCACAATTTTTGACACAGGCATCAAGAAGCTGAAATAAAAATTTAAGATAAATAAGTAGTATAAATCCCTCAAATTAATATGTGACAGTGTACAAATGATAGGAAATCTTAAACATTAACTGCAAGTATTGAGTTTATTAAATTACAAAAAACATACACTTCAAGATTTTTTGATAAAGGTCAAGTTCTGGAAAAAAAAATATCCTGAAAACATACGGCTTACCCATCAGTCTAATTATTTGATAGCGGTAACCAATATGAATTGATTTTACTTGTAACTATTCTAAAATCACAATACAAAGGTGATGAATACTTGGCAACAGAAGTTACAGAGAGGAAAAACACTCTCCCGAGAAAACTGCAAATCAGTCCACTGTATCTGATATTCATAACAAATATTACAAAATTACTATTGTGACAACGTAGTGATTTATAAAATTCATTTGTATCCTGTGATATACTCTTTTAACAAGAACAGAAATTTATATATCTGTTCTAATGTAATATCAGATATAATGAAATATCTGATAACAGAGGTTACAAAAAACACGGAACATCTACTTTTTAGTGAAAAAAAAACAAAACATGGAGTTGAAGAATTAAATTAATTTACATAAATTTTACATAATGAGAATGTTACATAGTACTAAATAAACAATATATTTCAATGAAACTTCATCGTCGGATGATCAAAAACATGCGTGATAATTTTAAAAATATTTTTTGCTACTAAGCAATAAAGCCTTACACATACTTAAATAAAGTCTTAAACATAGTTAATGTACTTTTTTAATGAGCAAATATGATACATCAAAAGTGGCAGTGACAGACACTGAGTAAAAGTGCTGAATACTTTACAAGCGAAAAATTCATTTTCAGGATATGAAATCCACATAAAAATTTAAAATTAGTCATTTCTTTGTTAATACACATCAAAATTCCCCTACCCACAGAGTAATTTGAGTGTGTAGCTAATTTTTCTTTTTTACCTTAAGATAATAAAAGGGATAATAAATATAACCATTACATAATTCTATTCAACAACACATTGTTTAAATGAAACAAACAACAACAAAAAAAAACCTACCTTAAATGGAAAATTTTACTGTCATTCATGGCAAAAAATACAATGGAATACCTGCTAATGCTTGTCTAAAACAGATTTTTTTTAGGTGCTTTCGTAATTATATAAAATATGTAACACCTATACCTATAGTCGTTGTCTGATTCTGTATGTCTGGATGCATATAACAGTGCAAAAATTATCCAACCGAATGGTTTAAAATTTAATATATATATATACAGTAGACTCCCTCAAATCCGCACAGCTTGGGACCAGAGGTTGTGCGGATTTTAGAGTTTTGCAGATTTCTGGTCATTGCTTTTTTGTATTTTTTAAACAGCAAGTTAAATGTAATAATGCAATAGAAATTATAACGAATGCTTGCAATATAGTAAATTTATTAAAATTATTAAGTGAAGTAATAAACTAAAAAAATAAAAAGTAGTAAGATAATTTTTAAAATGATTAAATTATTAAAAATAAAGTAAATACTTTATAATGTATAACAAATAATGCATAATAAATATGAGGTACATTTTTCTTAAATTATTCAATGAAACTTTCCTCATAAAGGTACTCTATTAATTCATATCAAAATCATAAAATAAGAAAGTTTTATTTCAGGTCTAGCCAGTCTTAATAACCAAAAGGCTTGATTAATACATAAATATATTTGGTAAAAAGATTTGATTACCAGTGATATCAGCAATATCTTGATTTCTTTTTAGAAATAAATTTATACTTCATAAAAAAAAAAAAAAAAAAAAAAAAAACATTGAGTTCAATTATATTATTGAGAATTACATATTAAAATACACATGGAATGGATATGAAACTAAAAAAGGTACTACTTAGTTATCCCGTTGACCAAAATTCTATCGACAAACTATAAGATTAAATGCCAATAATGGTTGATCGTAAATGTCACATTCACTTGACTTTAATCAAATTACACGTGTTTACATCATCAAGGAATTTTTATTTCGACATTTTATTTGTATTTTTGTTAATGTTATACTAATTTACTTGTTCTTTCGTTATTTAAAATAAAAATTATGTCAATTTGTATAATTTAGCGATTTATATAATTTGGAGAAATTGGTCGACAGGATACCTAAGTAGTACCCTAAAAAATTCTGTAATTTTGCCCCTACATTTGATTGTTTACATCTGTGATGATGTGCAGATTTTAGGCGTTTGCAGATTTTAGGATTGCGGATTTGAGTGAGTCTACTGTATATATAATTGTTGCTGAATTTTGTCCAGTCATTTCAAATTTTATGAAAATCGAATCAAAACTTAAAAAAGATATTAATAAAAGTTTTCTTCATTCTATTAAATCCCATCATATGTAATGAATTCAATGATATCCCATGATAGGTAATGATTCTACATTCTAGGTTGTCATGGTGATGATGTCCTATTGTTTCCGTATTACTGAATTTAATATATATAATCATAATCAATTTTGCATTCATGCCTTGTTGCATAAGAGTGCAGCAACTATTGCATCAAGATCTGAATATTTATAAAACTAATTATAGTATGAACACACCTCATTTGCCACATTTGGTGTGCAATTTCTGATTTCTTTTTTTTTTTTTTTTTTTTTTAGCCAATGTTTTCAAATTCTATTTAGCACATTTTCACTGTATTTTTTGTTTTTAATGAAGGGTGGCACAGGGGAGTGGGAAATTTTGAAGTAACACTCACAGAAGTTTAAAAAGAAATAATTTTCAAGTTTAATTGTTGAGAACAAAAAGTAAACTGCTTACTGTATTCCATTTAGTAACCAAAGACAAAAAAAAAAAAAATCAATTTCTAAAAACAATATCCACAAGATAATGACCATTTGCACAGATGAATGTTGGAATCGAATGATGAGATTTTACATGGCACTTTTCAACACTTTGGTGGGAATCGCTGACCTCCTGGTGGTTTCATTTTTAAAACTGGGTCAGTCTCCTCAAAATTCTCAAACCATGTCTTGACGGAATGCAACCATGATGTCCTAAATTCCCTGCAAGTGTCAGCCAGACTGTCATCATTCTTGTAAATGCCTTCAGGGCAAATACATGTTGGGAACCAACCTACTGGTCCATGATTACTGAATCGTAGGCAATTACGCATGGAGGGATCCCACTCTTATGTTTCTACCAGCTCTGCAACTATAGGGATGCATTGAATATTCAGTTAGGGTGAATATCAGCAGGGGTTGATGCAGGGATTTTTTTCTTGGGGCCTATTTTGTGATAAGTAAAAGTTATTTTTGTGAAATTTACTTTATTTTTATAAAAAGTAATTTTTTGTAACTAAATATGAAATTCAGTTACTGAAATATGAACCCAGCATTTATTTTAACTTCTTTAATAACTTCTTCTGCTAAAGTTTAACTTTCTGGCAAACTTGTTATCTTTGCAATTTACGCATTTTAAAGCCCTACAATATAAAGATAATTAATGAAGAGTATGTTTTTATGGAATACATTTTTGTGATGGGGCCTGTTTTATTACAGAGAATTTTGTGAAGGATCCTGTTTTATTAAAGAGAATTTTGTGAAAGGGCCTGTTTTATTAAATGGATTTTTGTGAAAGGCCCCTAAAAGGTCCCCAAATTTTGCCAGGATCAACCCCTGATCAGACTATTCAGCCTGCCAAAAATTCAGCTTGGACGAACATCAAAATATTCAGACGAACAAAATACATCAAAAACATTTTTTAAAACCTTACACAGCTTCTACTTTTAGCTGTCAATTTATAAATATATTCAGAATAATTAGAAAGAGAATAATATTTTAAAAGAGAATGTTTTTGCATTATTTATTTTCTGTTTGTAATGTATCACTTAAGAAAATTAACCATTAATGATGATTTTCATAGGAATTAATGATGTAAAAATGCAAGTTTCTGAACATTGTATACTGAATTACCTGTTTCTTGCTTTTTTTCAAAAAAGGGTGTTTCAAAAAAAAATAATAAAATTTCAGGGTTGATAAAAGACATGAAAACAGACAATTTTTGTCCAGGAGACCATAATCACAATCCACTTAATCATAAATACAGCGTTTCATCTCATTCGAGGTCAAACTTGGATTTTTGTTTGTTGGTTTAACACTAGAACGCCTGGAAGGAGTTGATCAGACTCCGACCATATGATTAAATGTCAACTGGAACCAGAAATTCTTTCATAAAATAAGTAAAATTTAAACAACGCAGATTTACGTTAAATAAATCAGTCAAATAATTTTAAATAAAAATTCTGATGTCAAATACTTTTATGAAACTTGAGTAAAATTTCCAGGTGTGCTAGTGTTAATAATAATGAAGATATCATAACTATATTTCCAACAGACTTGCTTTGATTTCTGTGAAATATGATATCATGATAAGAAGTGCTGGAAGTTGTCACGATTCAATTCATAACACCTAAACAACTATGAGCTAGTAGATATTCCTTTATTCAGAATGCAGTTGACAGTATTTATATGTGTCACTGGCCAAAATTCAGTCATTTTCAATGATATCATCACATTTAATACACGCAAAATTAATATGAAACAAAACTCACAAAAATATCTCCATTATTGATAAAGTTATGAATGAAAATTCAGTTTTAGTTTGTAGTTACACCCGGTATTTTTGATTGAATGTATTATAATTTTGATGCAATAAATGGAATGTTCCTTGTTCTATAATTTTGATGGAACAAATGAAATGAGATGTTAAAAATAAAAAACATATTACAATTCATCAGACATACAAGTAAAAATTACATAAATACATTTAATACAATTAAAAGCAAACGTTTCGAGCTAAATTTTAGCCCCTCCATCAGTGCAATAAATAACATTCAAATGACCAGAAAACTATATATCACTAGCTGCCTCTGGCGACCAGCTTGGTCACCCTTAAATGTATGCTAAGAATTGCAACATGTTACTTTTATTTATAATTTAATTTATTTACTTAATCTTTCGCCAAAACAAAAGATTCTGACCGAGAAATGAAAAATTCTTTAAGATCATGGCAGCATTTCGTATATTTTTTTATGTTACGTATTTTATCTTTCTTGTCAAACACCGCTTAACTCACTTAGGCATTTTATTTCATGTCCAACTGCATATCAGTTGTAATATGTTCACTAATGCAAAAATTTTGACATATTGGTGCATTTCAGCTAATACTACATTAAAGGGATCCAGCGTCAGGGTCAACAAAATTACTGGGAATTTATCATTTAAATTGCAAAAATTTACTGAGAAATGTTCGTAACCTGCATCTCAAATAAAATATTTATGTATAATTACAATTTTGATGCAGCTCTTTCATCATCTAATAAGTACTAAATGGTAATATCCACCTCAGAATCAATGGAAAATGTCAGTTATAATGCAAACAAATAATATATTTTCGAAATAAAGCAAAAAAGTTGTTTTGATAGGCAAATGATGTCACAAACAAAGCTGCCTCATGATTTGACAGCTTTAAAAATCACAATCAGGTTAATTATTTTAAATTCCCTCTCTGGAAAACTCACTTTAGGAATTATTACCTTCATGGCTTAATATTTCCAATCGCCAAAATGAACGAATCGCTATTGTTTGTTTACTTTCATGGAATGAGATATTGAGTTGTCTCAGAATATATCATGTTTGAATGTAATTTATTGCTTAAACATCAATTATTTTGGTACTTCTTAGCTATCCCGTTGACCAAATTATTACTGTCGCCAAATTGTAAGATTAAATGCCAATAATGGTTGCCATTAATTAACTAACTGTAAGCAGGGGTGATTGAGAGTTCATGAAAAGATACCTGAAATTTTATCATGAAAAAGATTTCGCATAGAAAGAGAACATGTAATTTATTGCAGAGAGGTCCAAATCATTTCATTATGAAAAATATTACCTTTAATTATGTTTAGAAATCATATAAAATTGATATTTTAGTCTTATTTTATTAATTTAACTATCAGAAAAACTAGAATTCTGGTATGGAAAATGAAATAAATACCTCTGAATTCAGGTATATTACCTGAACACAATCACCCCGGTGTAAGATTAAATGCCAATAATGGCCAATAAAACCATTAATTTGATGTTTTATTTGTATTTTTATTAATGATTTACTAATTTATTTGTTCTTTTGTTATTTAAAATAAAAATTATGTCAATGTGTATAATTTGGCGATTTATATAATTTGGCAAAATTGGTTGACGGGATAACTAAGAAGTACCATTACTTTTTAACTGTCTTTCGAAAAATTTAACTTTAGTGCAGTTTTATTGGGAAAAATAATTTTAATTAAAAAGGCCTGCTTATCATATGGAAAACGAAGCTTCCAGCCCAAAATTTAGTTATAACAGTCACATGAGTTAAGCTTCTATTATTAGAGATGAAAGAAGCAGGGTTGGCACGGTTTAAACCAAGTGGTTTTAACCAATTGGTTTTTTGTCAAAAAAACCATTTGGTTTTTTTAGAAAAAGTCTAATATAATATTTTCTCTTTTTTGTAATTTAATTGTTTTAAATTATAGATAGAAGTAGTTTCTACTTTTAACACTTCATCTCAGCAGTCAACATGAGACATAATGAGCCTAGGTCATGTTTCTATGCATGTAGAATGAAAATTAGCATGTGCTGATGAACATATCTGGTACTCTAAAGATTTTCCTTAAAACATGTGAAATTAGAAAAGATAAAATAGATAAATATTATTCAATATTTAGCATAAAATATTTTCATTTAAAAAATGCAGATTATTTACAGCAGTTAATAACAAAATACAATGATCTTTAAGATTTTAGTTAAGGCTGTTCTTAACTGCTCTGCTCAATAAGCGCAAAGCGTTTTGACATATTTACAAATTCATTTTTTAACGGAAAGGTATAAAATTGGAAAGCCTGGCCATGGAAGCGATTTGAAATTGAACTGTTTTTTCCATCTTTTGATCAATCGATTACCTATTGAGTTATCAGCAAATTCGATCACGTGACAAACCCGTTTTTCACCTGCTCTTGAGTGCTTTTTCTCCCTTCGCGAGGAAATTTGGTTCAAAACGCCCACTTTGACTCTATTTTCTGAAAGATCTATTGAGTTAGCAAAAAAATGGAAAAAACAGCTAAATTACATAGTTTCTGAACAACAACACCAGCTAGTTTCATTCATTTTCGCACAAAAATAAATTAAAACCTATGTCAGGAAGTTGCCTTCTTGGATTTGAGAACAGCCTTGTAAAAGAAAATTTTCTGGATTGGGATTGGGGAAGATTATCCTTAAAGAATTTAAAAGAGTAACTTAAGATATCAAATTGAATAACACAGCTTGCAAAAATTCAATGCTATTTATAGCATTTCAGTAATACCAATCAATCTTTTCTGTTAGTTGCTGAATCTAATGGCCAAAAATGTTGACTTGGACACTTGGAGTTATCACTCAGAAAACAAAATAACCAGAAGTATTTGGATATTAAAAAATAATAATAATAATAACAACCACAGAATAATATATTATATTCATGAAACTGCATCAAATGTTTATTGATTGATTATTATATTATTAATCAAAGGATTCTTTATACGATTTTCAAGGTATCATGTTTCACTGCATAGAGCAGTTTACTTTGAACATAAGACATAGATGTTACTAATAATGTTTAAATTAGAAATGATTTCAATTTTCTATATAATTGACTGTAATTATTTAATTTAAATATTTTCTGAAGTTATATTACTTACATAATATCCAAAAATGTTTATTTTATCAACAGATATGCATCTGTATATAATAGGAAATTATATTTAAAAAAACCTGGTTTAAACCAAATAAACCGGTTTTTTGGTTTTTTACAAAAAAACCCGTTTTTTTTCCAACCCTGGAAAGAAGTGTGTTTTAAATTAGTTTGATGTATGCGTTTTAAATGAAAGGGTACTACTTGGTTATCCCGTCTACCAAAAATCTATTGCTAAATTAAAGATTAAAGGCCAATAATGGTTGATCATAAATGTCACATTCACTTGATTTTAAGCAAGTTACACGTGTTTACGTCGTCAAGTGATTTTTTATTCAATGTTTTATTTGTATTTTTAATAATGTTATACTAATTTATTTGTTCTTTCGTTATTTAAAATAAAAATGTCAATTTGTATAATTTGGCGAGTGGCTTGGCGATTTATACAATTTGACGAAATTGGTCGACGGGATAACTAAGTAGTACCAATGAAAGTTATGTATTTTAACTGAAATGAGCAATAAGTTTATATTTTAAATGAAATGATGACGATGGAACAATATTTGGCGATTTCACACCTGCACCCTGTTAACATAAAAGTACCGAAATGGCCGGCTTGGCATATAAAAAGTGAAGCAGTCATCCCGGAACTGTTGATGATAGTCAAATGCTTTGCGCTTTTATTATATAGATGTTTACAGTTTAAAAAATTAGGCTTAGATGCTGTATATTCCCGCGGCCGCCATCTTGGATGCTTTGAGAGTTCTTGGCGATTTTTTATTGACAATGTTTTACATTTTATTTTCATTAAGTCTAACATGTGCATAAATCGCTGCTTGGCGACATGTACTACTTGACGGAAAAGGTTTTCATGCCAAGAAAAATCCGAGATGGCGTCCGCGGGAATATACGACATCTGTTCCAAAAATTATTAGCAGTAACAGTTAAAGTTAAAGAAAGTATAAAAAATATCAAAGCAATGCTGTGTATTCAGGTGGAAGTGCACATGATTCATTAATCAGCGAAGTTGTCTTCATTTGCGGATCAGACGTTAAACAACGATTATTTATTTAAAGAATGAGATGTTTCTTGTTCTATAATTTTGATGGAATAAATGGAATCTAGTTCAAAAAATGTTCAGCTTGAACACATTATCCCCGTTAAAAGTTTGTTGCAAGGTTTTAGGAACAACAAGTCTGTTTACAATCTCTAAAAATGATTGCCCACTCCAGACAATTACTTTCCTGAAATATAAACAATATATATAAACCTGTAAAGTTTTTTTTTTTTAATTTTTTCAGAATTTCTTTTTTATTTTAAAATTTTTGGTTTAGAATTTAAGAAAATTTTATTCTTTTGTTTAAATTCATAGAAGAAGTGAAATTTAAAATTTTAATAATTGAAACGAACATTTAGTATTCAGCACAATAGCTATTATTAAGCTACCTGAATATTTGGTACTATTCAGTTGACCTGTAAGACAAATATTTGGTATTCAGTATTCAGCCAAAATCACTATTCGGTGCATCCGCAGCTGCTACATTTATTTTCAAAACTTCCCATTTCCATGCGCCACACTGCATATTCATTCAACTGTCAGTAAAAGTAAAAAAAATGTTTTGAAATTTGTCTTTTTTTTAGCCTTTGGTACGGTATGCTATTTCTTTCTCCCAGCTTATTTTGTGTCCAAAAAATAACGCTAGGGGCTGTGTAAATATAATGTTATCATTTTAGGGGGAAGGGAGGGTCTGGCACATGATATCGTACGATATCACTAGGGGGAGGGGGAGTTTGTCTTTTGATATCGTTATCATTTTTGAACCAACCAAAATTTTCTATTTTTATTTGTAACTTGGTCTTTACATCAAAATAAGTCTGTTATCTGATTTTAGTCTATTTTTATGAAAATACAAAGTTATTATTATTAAAATCATTAAACGATTATAAAAATTATTTAATTCCAAAATATGGAATACCCCAATGTTTGGCATTCCTATTTCTTCTGTCTTAGGTGTATGCATAATAATCCGCTGTTCAAGAAACCATATGTGAAGTATGCTTGAAATGATACTTCTGTTTACTAGTAAATAAAAGAAAGTGTGTCGCCCACCTGGTTTATTCATAAGACGTTCTCTCTGTCTCTCCCCCTCACCCGTGCAGGGCAAGTGTAAGAAGACTTTACAGTTGAATGCATTTTCTAACAAAAAGCTATTATTAAACACTTGAATAATAACTATTTCTTTTAAGAGTTATTTCATACATAAAGTAATATTTTATTGACTTCTTCATTTGAATCAATAAAGTATGCGTAAAATATATGAAATCATATTTGTATATCGCTCCAAACAAAAGAAAAAAAATCCAGAAATGAAAAGAATTTTTAGACATTGATAACGATATCATTAGGAGGGGTGGGGGGGGGGGGGGTGGGTCCAAAATTACCAAAAAGTTGATAACATTATATATGTACAGCCCCTTACATTACAGAAGCTCAGGGTTCGCAAAAACCCGGGTTTTTCTGAAAAAACCCAACCCACATGGGTTTTTTCGGGTTTTTTCATGAAAAACCCAATTTTCCCCGGGGAAAATCGGGTTTTTTCAAAAGTATAATAAATGCGTAATTACATTATTGTATACTATATTTTCTACATATTATATACACTATACATAAAAAAATACACTGTTCTCTTACATACAATATAATTGTAATGCTATTTTACAAGTTATAAATTGTATAAATTATATGAATTTAAATTATTTAAATGCCAGTGTTTCTCACAAATTAATTTTAAATAATAATAGAAGATATAAAATTGTTAATTTTCTTTAAATCAAATAATGAACAGAATATTAAAATTTAAATATATGGGTTATTCTCTACAATAGTGCAAAAAGTGTTTCCCCGTCATATAAATGCTCTTAATTTCATTAAATTTTTATTTATTTTTATTTTTATTAGAAGATCTAAACATAGTTTATTAGGGACAGAAAGTAAAATTTAAAAATAAATAAATTTAGTATTTAAAAATGTAATATATATCATGCAAACATCATTCCCTCACCTTTCCCCACCTGTACTACCATATTTTATTGCCTATTTCTTTCCATCCAGAAATAAAAATAATTAAAAATACCCTAAGCAAAATAAAGTTCTTATTTGGTACATTACAAAAAATAATAAAAATATTATTTTTTACTATTATTATATAGTCTACTCAATCAATTATATGTTTCCCCATGTTAGACCATCATTCCCTCACACATTGATATTATCTCAACTATCTACCACTAAATAGCAGTAGCAGTCTAGCATTCTTCACAGAGAAGAAGCCATTTTGAGCACTTGTCAGTCCAGCAACATAAATTGGTGGTGTAAGATTTTGTTAATTTTTCAAAAAAAAAAAAAAAAAAAAATTCAGTCAATATATCTGGAAGCGTTTTTATTAGCAGTCATTCCCTCACACAGAATGCTAATTTTTTTTACAAATATCAAAAATTTTAATTTTATCATACATTATGTATTAAGTGTTGCTCTTAAAGGAAACAGTTTGGATTTCTTCATAATTTTGCATTTTTTCCCTACAACTAATAAAAATGTCTTATTTCATCATTCCCTCACTTGTCATTCCCTCACATTTTTTTTTTTCCACAAATATTTATTTTTTTTTTTTTTGTTGTTGTTGTTGTTGTTAAGTCAAATTTTTAAAACGATTTCTGCAGCTATTAAAATCTTCAATAATTGACTAATTTCTTACCATTTATTTAATTTTTATGAAAATTTACACATGTATCATTCAAGTCAGACTGCTTGGCCAAATTTGCAAGTATTGTAGAGAACAACCCATATAAGTAGGAAGAAAAAAAGAGGTAAACTAGTCGGGTGTGCCAATCCCAAAAGTTTCTTCTATCTCATACATGTTAATAGTTCAAAATTCGCTATCACAGTGCCAAAATTAAATGGCAATTTATGCCCATCATGAGGATTGTAAAATATAGATTTGTTGAATTGGATGAATTTAACAAGGAGATATAAGTATCACCTGTTGTTCAATTTACAACAAAACCTGATCAGTAACAATTTACGTCAACATCTAACTGAATCTGAAGTTTGATGAAAATCCATGCATTATTAGTTCTTGAGATAAAGCTATTGCAAAAAGTGAGATAAATGCAGCACAACAGCGCCGCTTGGGCAATATACACCAAAAACTAATCAGCACCAGTTTATATCAAGGTTTAACTGAATCTAAATTTTTATTCAAATCCGTACATTAGTTTTTGAGATTAGAGTTATTGCTGAAATCGCGAAAAATGCAGCATAGTAGCACTACCTGTTGGGCGATATGCACCAAAATTCAATAAGCAACAACTTAACTTGTAACTGAATCTGAAGTTTTATGAAAATCCGTCCATTAGTTCTTGAGATAAAGCTATTGCAAAAATTTAGATAAATGCAGCATAGCAGCGCCACCTGTTGGGCAGTATACACCAAAAACTAATCAGCACCAGTTTACATCAAGGTCTAACTCAGTTTTGTGTTAGTAAAAGTTTTGTGAAATTCTGTGCATTAGTTATTGAGATAGAGCACCCACAAAATTTTTTTCACATACAGACAGTCATTTTCTAAAAACTATCAAATTGTCTTCAGGACCTTTTTAAAACATATAAATCAATCATGAACTGGAAGTCGAAATTTTTCACGAATCCAATACTTTCTTCTTGTAAAGATAGAAGAAAGTAAAAATACATATTTTTTATTTCCATGAATATAGTTGATTTGAATTTTTTATATAAAGACATACCTATAATTATGTACTATGTATGTTGCCTATTAGGTTCTATGTTAGTAAAGTATTTCAATGTGCTGAAATACATTTTTATTTGTATGTAATGGCTTTTATATATTAATATTTTTTTCAAAATTAACTGAAATGACTTAAATTCATTAAATTTATATGTTGTTTAAATTTTTAAATTATATCTGAAAATTGAAAAAACCCACTTTATGGGTTTTTCAGTGGGCTTTTTCAAGTGGGCCCATTCTGAAAAAACCCACCGGGTTTTTTCGAACTGGGCCCAGCTTTGCGAACCCTGCAGAAGCTAGCCATAAAACAAAGCATTACGATTAAATACTCTTTAACAATTTTTTTTTAACTTCTAAGCATCGCACATTTTCAATTTTTATACCGTCGTATTGGAAAAAAAAAAGTTCTTTTAAATGCATTTTGTTTGAAAACTGTATCTCCATTTATTTTTGAAATATTAGTTTTTTTTGTAGTTTTTAGAGCCATTTGCTTAATATTGGCAACGGAAGTACTTCATTTCTGTAGAAAGTAAAGGAAAAATAGTTTTAAAATAGTAATTATATATTTTTGTTGCCATTTTTACGTAACAACCAAAAGAAAATGTAATTAAAATATGTGCTATTTTGAAAAAAAGATAAGCGAATTATTTCTGTTAAAACAATGGAGCTATCTTTAATTGTAAGTATCTAATGAAGATAGCCTTTTTTTTTTTTTTTTTTTAGATTTTCTTGAATGACAATCTTTTTGCTGCATTTGTGCATTATTTCGCAATAGTGATGTGCTATGCATACTTTACTGTAGATGTTTAAGAGTGGATCGTAATATGGAATTCGTAAGCGGATGCGAATGACGTCATTTTTCATAAAATAAAACGTGTGCTTTAAGTCTTAAAATTGAAATATGTTTTGTACTGCAGCAGAGTCCTGCTTAACCGAGTTATTTTCTTCTGATGGACTGGTGGCTTCTATTATTATGAAACAGCCATTATAAATGAAGTGTTAGGTGAAGATGAAAGAGCAGCCATAAAAAGAAATTGTGGCCATTTTTTCCCCCCATTCTGACCAGAAAATCAGAGTTCTAACTTTTTACGGCTGCTCTTTCATGTTCACCTAACAGTTCATTTATAATGGCTGTTTCTAGGGATGCACCGAATAGTGATTTTAGCCGAATACTGAATATTCGGCCAACAGGTGAACCGAATAGTAACCACTAGGCCGAATACCGAATATTCGGCTTGCCGAATAGTAACTATTCGGCCGAATACCGAATATTCGGCTTGCCGAATACCGAATATTCGGCTTGCCGAATAGTAACTATTCGGCCGAATACCGAATATTCGGCTTGCCGAATACTTTTATATTTCAAAGTTTAACGGCATTAAAATGTTAAATTTTAAAACAATTTTACATAATATTTAAAACAAACCTTTATTCTAATAAACAAGAGCTTTTTTTCAAGCAAACTTCATGCTGAAAAAAATCTGCTTTGAGTTATTTAAGAACAGGATAGTTATAAAAAAATTTTTAATTAATAAAATTTTAAATTTCATGGCTTCTTTTGAAAATTAAAACAAATGAATAAAATTTTCATTAAATTCTAAAACAAACATTTTAAAATCAAAGAGAAATTGTGACAAAATTGGAAGAAAAATTGTACAGATATATTTGCTTGTCAGGAAGAGGCTAAAGTAAAAGTTGATAAATAATACAATCGATTCAAATTTTATATGGTGACAACTTAGCAAGAATAACTGTTCTACTCCCTTTGATCAAATAAGTAAGTTTTTAAATGCACCCTAGATCAGTGTTTGGAGTGGGCAATCATTTTCAGAGGTTGTAAACACTGTTCTTAAAATCTTATCAAGAAACAGATTATTTACCGGACAATGTTTAGGAATTTGCATTTGTACATAATTAATTCCTATGAAAATCCTCATGATTGGTTAATTTTCTTAAATAATACTTAACAAACAGCAAATAAATAATGTAAAAACATTCTCTTTTATTTAAATATGATTCTGTTTGTAATTATTCTGAATATCTTTATAAGTTGACTGTTAAACGTAGAAGTTGTATAAGGTTTTAAAAAATAATTTTTTAAAGTATTTTTTAAGTATTCAGTTCGGCCGAATATTTCGATATTCGGCCAAACCGAATATATTCGGCATGCTGAATAACTTGCTATTCAGCCAAGCCGAATATTCGGCATACCGAATAGTTTGATATTCGGCAACATGGCCGAATACCGAATAGATACTGAATATTCGGTGCATCCCTAGCTGTTTCATAATAATAGAAGCCATCAGAAGAAAATGAAGTAATGGAAATGCCGGGGGCAACACTAAATTCTGAAAAAGCAGAATATCTGTTCTCTAGTTATTAGTTATAAATGATAATAGATGCTTAATATATCAACCTTTTTACCAGAAAGGCAAAGGAAATAACTCTGACTACTACTCAAGTGATGCATTTTCATTGACTTTATCCAAATCATAGCTATTGCCTAGAATGTATATTTTAAAAAGAGGATAATATTTTATGCATAATAGAATATACTATCTTATTTTGAAAATTAATATTAATAAGAAATGTGAAGAGATGTAACAAAATAAAAGAAAATATATAAACAGCTAAAAGTAGAATAAGCAAAACAAAATATTGGTTAGATGTTTTATAAAAATTTACCGTCAAAGCATATATAGCATGATGAGGGATGTTGCTATTCAAGCGTTTAATTATTGAACGTAAGCAATCCTTGGCACCATTAGGTTTTTCTTTGACATTATCGCAGATTTGCAAGATTGTTTCCCAATCTTCAGAGGTATTCATCTCACTCGTAGCTTTTTCTAAAATAAAGATGGAAATCACTGTTAAATTCATAAGAAAACTTTGGTAAACAATTACGACATTATTATTAAAGCATTATTAAGTATTTACAAAAGAAAAAAATCGCATTTTTCAATAATATTCAATTGAAAGTAACATTCGTAGCATGATGCACGATTTAATTTTCAAAAGGAAGTTCATTATAAATGACAAAACTTCGTGAAAATAAACTTGCAATCAATGTAAACATACACATCATATTGATGAATTTCGTTCTTATTCGATCATTGGGCAATGTTAATAACATTTATGAAACTTACCAACATCATGATCAAATGGTGATGAACTGAAAAGCTTCTGCATTTTTCTAATTATAGAGAAACAGTAATTTTTATAACCTTTTAATTTTTTAGAATTAGATCATATGAAGTTTCTCACTGCGCATGACAGATGATGACTAACAAATACAGTGGCAACAGTGTAATCGAACCATATCGATTGACATGTTATGTATTTGAAAAATAATTTTCAAAAGGAAAACCCCTATCATGTGTCCTGGCTTTTTAGTTGAACAGCTTCCAAGTTTTATTTATTCGGAAAAAACTTTAGAAAATATTTTCATTGAATTTTGCTTTCTTTTTTCAGAATTCTTAGGCGTGGATACAAATGAAACGCTTCCCGTAACAACTCGAGTCACAGTAACAAATCCTACTAAACGGGATACAAATGAAACGCCTTCCAACTTCTGGCGTCACAAAGTTGTGATTGTTGTCATAAAAATTTGCAACAGCGTGAAATCCGCCGCAAGCTGTCACAAGACCGTAACAAGTACTCCTTATTCAAGATGGCGGAGATTTTGGTTGTTCGACGCCGGCGAAGAAATCAAATACAAAGGCAAAGAATAAAGGATCGGGAAGATCCTTTTCAATAAATGAAAGAAATTTCATCTCAACATACAAAGTAACGAAAAATGCGGCGAGAGATCTGATCGAGGAAATCAGACCTTTCGTTTTGTTAGATGAAAATAAAAGTTATCCTTTAGAGATTTATGTAAGTTCAAGGATATATATATTAGATAAAACGGTTTTCTTTCTATACGTTTTATACGTATAATCGCGAGCACTAGATTAAATAGAAATAGTTTAATAGTATTATATGCATAGAGTTTGTATATATATATATAATTAATGCCCTTATTTATGTGGGATGCACGTTATCTGTATTATGATTGGGAGAATATTGTTTACTATATAATAATGGAATGGATAACATATCGGGCTTTAATTAGTATGTTCATAAGTATTCAAAATTTTTGTTGTCAGTTTATGTAGATTTTAAAAATGCAAAATATACTATGTAGGGTAGAGTGGGGAGGAATGGGACACTTTTTACAAAAATAAGAAAATCAACTTTGTTTGACACATAAACAAAAATTCCGATACATATAATATACAAAGTGAAACCCTTTCTAATGTCCTTGAACAATATAGAAATATAATTTGCGGAAACAATTTCATAAATAAAGAATTGGTGTAAAAACTTAGCACCAATGGACAGATTCTTACCAAATTTTTAAGTATTCTCCCACTAAATTTTATTAGTTATCTTATTAGGCAAACAATACTAAAAATTTACAAGTGGCAACCATTGGCACCTAGAATTTTACACTCCTGGTTACATAGATATGGCTAATGTGGTTTAGGAATTTTTATTGTATACATACACTTATATTAATAAAATAAGGCCTATAAACACAAGTTTTAAAGCAGATATGAAATCATTCATGCTTTATTAATATTAATGTTGTCCTATTTATTGAATGAAGATTATCAGTTTTTTTTATTATTAATATTATTATTTGTCATGTTACAAAACTTTCCTGTTGTTTTTAAATCCACATGACTAAAAAAGGTACCAGAAATATGATTTTTCCTCCTTTTTATATTAATATATTTGTACTCCATATTTTATCTACTTATAAAAACTGAAATGCTAAAACTATTTTTTTTTTTTTTTTGCCTTTTTAAATTAATATATTTATTTGTATTCCATATTTTATGTATGCTTAAAAACTGAAATACTAAAAACCAAAGTTTAAATAATTATAGATTTAACCTTATAGTAGCAATTAAATTTGAAATTCTTTTGTGTCATGAATTTTAACACAATGCAGTTTTATGATCAATATTTGTTTTGATCACAATGTGAACAGGAGGGTTAAGAAAATTATTGTTCAATAACACAACTCGAAATACACAAATATTTCACATATCCACAAGAAGTATTAAAACAAGTACTTACAATTTTCAGCTGAATTTCTTTCCTAGAAAAATAAAAGTATTAGAATAGTAGCTGTGAACAGACTACTCCCTGCTACAACAACAGTGCCTTTGATGTGGCAGTCTTCTGTTGCTCAGCGAAAGGTCATAGGTCTGCAGAGGAGATCCCTGATATGTTTATCACTGCCCTTTTTTTTATTGAGACTCCCCTTTCTTTTGTTGATGACCACAGATCCTTTGGAAAAGAAAGTTCAAAGAAATATACAACTTTTTGAAGCAAGGGTTATTCAGTTTCTATTTTAGCAGGTATAACAGCTACACAGTTGGCTGAGTCCCACCAATAACTTTAAAATCTCTATGCTGGTGTTTCTCAACAAAATTTTATAAACAAACTTTTAGGGGCTTGGTCAAAACTTTAACCCTTTCAGGGGCAAGGTACTTGTATTCATAAAATGTTAAAATAATTGAACGACACCACAAGAAAAATTATTTGTAAATAAGTAAAAGTATATTCACGCATATTTAATAAAAGTGAAATTTTCATTTTTTTATTTACGGAAAACAACAAACTGTTTAAAACTGTACAATTAAATATCTTGTTAATTCTAAATGAACTTGGTATCAAGATGTTAACTTATAATGAAGTGTAATGAAACCTCATGAAGTTATCTCTGGTCTGTGAACCGTGAAGCCTACTTTTAAAAGTCGAGGAACTGAAGTCTTCTATTGGGATTTTTATAACAGCTGGATGCATTATCAGGCAGAAGTTTCTTTTGATATTCTGTCTGTAAATGTAACCTGCTAGTTCTGCGATGTCTTCCATGCCAAGAAATCTCTTGCTGCAACTCTCGTTTTGTTTACAGGTTTGTGTCAGTAGACGTTTCATTCACAATAAGTTAATATGTTGATATTAAGTTCATTTGGGATTTTGAAGATTATTTTATTCTTACTTTTTTGGATAACAACAGTAATAAAATGTTCTTTGTTTTCCTGTAAATATTTTTATTTTATACCTTTGTCTCGAAGTGTTAAATATATTAGAAATGCAGATACTGCCCGAGAAATATTTTGATAGCAAAAAACAACAATAAAAAACAGAGGCATACTTTAAGAAAAAAGAAGTTACTAAAAATAATAATTTCCCGTAGAGATATTTTAAAAATATGAATGCATTATGCAAGTAGTTTAACTTTAGGGAAGGAATTTGAGATCTTACTGTCCATGACCCTTAAATATGTACGCTATGATTATTTAGGCTGACATTTTGGTGCTTCAGAATGAAGACTATTTGTTATCAAACATTTTTATGAGCAAATATTACAATATAAAATTTTGCCTTTTTAGCAGAGCTGCGGAGTCGGTCAGATCCATTTTTGAGCAAAAGAGGCAGAGTCGCTAAAAAACAAGCAACTCCCAACTTTTTTTTTGTTAGACAGTTTGAAGTGAAATTAAACCTATTACAAGTAATTTTATATCTATAAAATGAATTATTATTGTTATTTTTGGACTATACCAGTCTACCTGTGTTAAAGATGTGCAGTTTTACAGAATAGATGAAAACCGTTTTCAATTGAATAATCTAGTAGATATTTTACATTTAGAATACAAGTACTTTTCCTCTGATTTTTTGGGTTTGCGAAAACCAAGGTAGAGAGGTCTGCAAGGACCCAAGGCCTGGAAAATGAAGGCAATTTTTCAAACGGGCCGGGTCAGCAGAATAAAGGCAATTTTTGTTAATGGGTGAGACTGGACTGATAAAAGAGTTAAGCAAGCTGACCGGCCCAATATAACAAATTTGAAAAAATCAAACCACGCCGATAAAATAGGAACAATTTTCAGCGGATATAACCGGGGTGCAAGGCTTAACTTCTATTTAAAAAAAGTACCGGAGCCCTAATATTCTGTGATACCAGTGCTGACAACTGTACCATTCACGCCTCCTCCCCTGTCACTCCAATCTGCATATTTATGTTTTGTACATTATTTGCAAAGTTTAAAGCAGTTTTTTTTTCTCTAGCAAAATAAAAATTTTAAATATATCTATCAGCATATACCTAGCTTTCAACTATTCCACTTTTTAGTTATCACTCATTCCGAATAGTAATCTTTGCCTAATTATAATGTTAATTGTGTTTTTTTGCTAATTCTACGTTTAAATATGATAAGGATTAGGATTCGAAAATTGACTTAACACAAAAAAGGGATAGTTTGCAGCTATGCATTTTTATGAAAAAAATGAATGATATTTACAGAAATTATAGAAAAACGGGAAGCACTGCTCGATTGCTTTCTATCATAATAAGAATATATGACAATTATATCTACTTGCAAATGAAAGTGACTTTGTAAATGTGTAAAGCAGAGCCTTAATGCTTTAGCATGGGTAGCATTCATGATACAAAATAAATAGAAAAATCACTAACGTGATTTTTATAGTAGTCGTAAGCAATAGAAGACAAAAAACCTCAAGTTGATGCTTGTTGGCTAAAGATATTCTTTTCAGGTTAGATATCTCTTTTTTTTAAAAAAGAAAAAATAAATTACATCCAGTTAAAAATTATTCTACTGTCACAAAAGAAAATCGAACTGAAAGCAAATTCATTGTTCAGTCTCTTGAGTGGTGCCATATCAATGCCACGCCGACATAAATTTGCAAATATCACTAGAACAGAAAAACACGATTTCTGTTTTCACTTCATTCTGATCAAAATAGTATTAAAATGATTTGAAATAGAATATAATACGTAATTTTGAAGGAGGAACTTTTTTTTCTGTACATGAATAAATAAAATTTTGAATGTAAGACCGGCTGGTGCGTGAACTGCAAAATTATATATGGGCAGGCTCGAACTTTTAAGGGTTCGCGCTTTGGAAATTTCAGCCGATGCAAATCTCTAACCAGATATAAACAAAAATTGTAAATTTCTGTTATTTTTGGAAGCCAAAGTACCCGCAATAGGGTTGTAATAGAAACCATTTTCCCTTTTAGGAGTGTTCATAGTTATATAAATATGTAGCACTTATAGTTGTCGTCTGATCCCTCCCGTCTCTGTCTGCATATAACATTGCAAAAACTACCCCACTGAATGGTTTGAAATTTAATAAATACCTATAATCATTGCAGAATTTTGTCGAGTCCTTTCAAATTTTATAAAAATCAAATCAAAACTATAAAAAGATATTAATGAAAGTCTCCTATTAAATTCTATCATACATATTAATTCAATGATACCCTATGATAGGTAATGATTCTAGGTTGCCAAGGTGATTACGTCCTATTTAAGATGGAGTCATATTATTTATGTATTACTGAATTTAATGTATATAATCATAATAAAATAAATGATAAAAGTTTAAAGCATAATAAAATTCTGTTAGCTGAGCACCAGTGTTATATACATAAACTGGCTAACAGAAAATTACCAAAAGTTTATAGAAGCAAAAACTATACATGAATTTAACTATTTTTTTTAAGGATATACATTACAAACTTGCAGTGTACAGAAGAAAAAAAATAATTATTTTAAATTGTTGGGAATTGTAAAAACATCACAAAGAATAGTATTTCCTTTCAATTAAAAAATTATTTACATGTGACTTATAAACAGAAAAAACATTAAAATATTAAATTCATTAATATGCGTTAAAAGCAGTAAATGGCAGAAATTATGTCACATTCGAGATGATCATTTTAACTATTTTTGCGAATTCTAAGACAGCACAGATAGTAATACAGTCGAATCTTGTTAACGTGAACACTCACGGGTAATTTTTTTTTTTTTTTTGCTTGTGTTAAAAGTAGTTTGTCTTATCCATATTTTAAAAATATATATTCCATGGAACAAGAATAAATATATGCATACATAACTTCAAAATCTACTGTATTGCTGGTGTTGAATTTGTTTAAGATCTATCCATCAAGAATATAGACCTACACATGAGATATCTCTCGGTGGAAGTCTTTTCAAGGAGAACTGGTTGGTATTTACATTACATACTAAGAAATCTACCGTCAAAGTTATGGACAGCCAACTCGATTTATTTTTACAGACTAGAATCTAAGTCATCACTGCCATAGCAATCTCTCAATTTAATTATCATACTTAAACAGCTTTGTTAAAAGAACTTTAATTACCGTTAAATACTTTTTTTTCACACCTCAATGCAATTCTTGCAATAGAATTTAAAGCTTCATGACAACTTATAAATAACTATATTACATAAATTTCAGGAGGCATCTCGCTGTGAAATATGGGGTGGAGGAAGTATTATGAGGGGCTTGTTAATTTTGAGAGAAAGAAAAGAGAAAAGTACATCTTAGTCAGGGTTGCTGGCTTTTAGCCAGGCCAAAAAAAGCCGGCCGGCTTTTTTTGGTTTTAACCACTTAAAAAAAGCCGGCTTTTATTGGAAGAAGTTAGTTTTTATTTTTTAAAGTTTGTTTACAGTAAATTTGTTTTAAATTTGGATCAATTAATTTTTAATACATTTATAAATATTTTCTACTAAAAAAAATAATAGACTTCTATTAAATTTTATCAAATAAATAAGTCTTTATAACTTCTAGAAGACAACTGTGAACGCATTATCTCTGAAAAAAAAATATATATATATATAAACATTGAAAAGGATATATGTTAGGCTCCAAACTGGTTTTTTGAAATTCTATATTATATAGCTCCACATATACTACACATTTTAAAGATTATATTTAATTAAAACTGTTCTTAACTGCTCTGCTCAACAAGCGCAAAATGTTTTGACACATTTACAAATTCATTTTTTAACGGAAAGATGTAAAATTCGAAAGCCTGACCATGAAACATGAAAGCTATTGGTAATTGAACTGTTTTTTTTCATTTTTTGATCAATCAATTACCTATTGAGTTATAAGCATTTTGGATCACGTGACAAACACGTTTTTCACCCGCTCTTGAGTGCTTTTTCTTCCTTCGTGCGGAAATTCAGTTCAAAACGCTCACTTTGACACTATTTTTTGAAAAATCTATTGCGTTTGAAAAAAAAAAAAAAAAAAAAAAAAAAAACAGTGCAATTACATAGTTTCTGAACTACAACATCTGCTAGTTTCATGCATTTCTGAACAAAAATAAATTAAAACTTAGGTCAGAAAGTTGCCATTTTGGATTTAACAGCCTTAATGACAAAATATAACATATCAAAATGGAAACGAGAAATTAGAAAAGATGTTTTATTTGAGGAGAGTGGTACATAAGTGTATAAAAAATAGAGCATTTAAAAAAAAAAAAAAAATTCTCAAAATAAAATTTTGAAAAGCTTGTTGCTGCGCATATTCATGCATATGCTATTCATAATGTTTTTAATAGTGAGAAATGGTGGTGTTTATTAATATGACTATGTATAATTTTAAATGTTTGCTAGAAATAAAATAAGATTTGTATATTAATAGCTCTTAAAATTAAGTAATAAAACATAACTAAGTAACCATTGTCCTCTTTAATTTTATAAAGCAGTAAAAATAAAAAAATTGGCAGTTGGTATGGCCCTTTTAAAATTTAGCAGACATATTTGCAATTCTGAATACAAATCACTAGCAAAATCATCTAAGTTTTATTCCAGTATTATGTCCTCATTATTGGGAAATCGGGTTACTTATTAAACTGTAAATCAATTAAATGTCATTAAAACTAATTAAAAACACTTTAAAATGTGTAGTTTATAATTACAATGCTTTATTGTATAAAGCCAATTATGGCCAATAAAAGCCACCGGCCTGGCTTTTTTTAATTTTAGCCGGCTTTTTTGCAACCCTGATCTTAGTAGCAGAAAAGAGTAATTATATTTAAATAGAATGAATAATTATATTTTAAGAAAACAACCTTTTTCTTTACATACAGAATGTAAATTTACTAAGTTTGAGTTGAATGAGAAAGGATATAAAAAGACAGAGGACACATGCAAGTTCTTATTTTTTTTTTTTTTTTTTTTTTTGGGGGGGGGGGGGGTGAAATGATTTTACTAAAATAAAAAAAGTTTCATTTTTACAGAGGTAATGAGTTTCTATTTTAGATAAAAATATATATAAATTACTAGAACTATCTATGGATTAAATAAAAAATTATGAATTAAATTATTATTTACATTTTTGAAAGTCATATGTTATCTTATTGGCATCAAAGTATTTAAAATATTACAAAAAATACATTCAGCTGTTATGATTTTTGAACACTCAAACAAAAAATTAATTTCAATTTGTCCTTAATTTAATTTTTGATGTTAAAATTGAAAAAAAAAAATAAAACAATTAAAATAATTTTTTTTTAAAGTCAGTATTTGGCCGCCGAATATTCAGTATTTGGCCAAATCACTATTCGTTACATCCCTAGTATTCGGCCTATTAGTGACTATTCGGCTAGTCGAATATCTGGTATTCGGTTTACCTGTGGGCCGAATATTTGGTATTTGAACCAAATTCACTATTCAATGCATCGCTAATTCACACTATGTAGGTACTTTATTTATTAACCAATGAAAATATTAAATTCTTGAATTGTAAATTCACTTTAATTTACTTGTTACAGATAAATTAATAATGCATTTCAATATTTTTCTACCATTGTTTTAAAAAGCTTAGTGCAGTTTGGACTTCAGAAAGTGAAATTTATTGGCCAAATAATATAAACACCTATGAAAACAAACCAAATGAACTTTTATTCTTGTTTATATACATATATATTACTGTTTTTATATACAAAGTACTTCTGTTTGTAAATAAAAAGAGGTAAATAGCTTCTTTGTATTAGATTAGTTGCATAAATATAAAAAAAAAAATTAATGTGTATAAGAAAATAAGGAATAGGTCGCCAGAAAATATGCATGAGAAATTTCCTTTTCTCGCCAAGGTCCCTATAGTCTGACAGCATGTGCATTTCTAATATATAACACTTTGAGACAAAGGTATAAAATAAAAATATTTACAAGAAAACAACGAACATTTTATTACTGTTATCTAAAAAAAGTAAGAATAAAATAACTTTCAAAATCCCAAATTAACTTAATATCAACATATTAACTTATTGTGAATGAAACGTCTACTGACAGAAACCTGTAAACAAAACGGGAGTTGCAGCAAGAGATTTCTTGGCATGGAAGACATCGCAGAACTAGCAGGATAGATTTACAGACAGAATATCAAAAGAAACTTCTGCCTGATAATGCATCCAGCTGTTATAAAAATCCCAATAGACGACTTCAGTTCCTCGACTTCTAAAAGTAGGCTTCATAATTTGCAGACCACAGATATCTTCATGTAGTTTCATTACACTTCATTATAAGTTAATATCTTGATACTGAGTTCATTTAGAATTAGAAAAAGATATTTTGATGGTACATTTTTAGATAACAGCTTTAAAAAGTTCTATTTTCAGTAAATATTTTTACTTTATACTGCTGTCTGCAAGGCATTCTATATTAGAAATATTCCAAAATTAGTAAGAATTATCTTTAACAACTAAATTAAAATGAAGTGGTTCATAAGAGAGTGATATATTTACTGATTACAAAAAGTTATGAATAAATTTACTGTTTTAACTTTACATTTGATAACCTGATAATGATTAACAAATCAAAATAATTTAGCGCATTTACTCAGTTTTATATCTTTTAGAACTGGCGTGCTTAACAGCTTCAAATTAAAATTCATAACTTTCAGACTAAACTGCACGATTATTATTGTCCAATGTAATCATAAAATTTCCTAACCTTTATATTCCTAAAAACTACTAGTACATTTTTTTAAAGTTTAGGTAGGCTTTTGGTTAGTAGGTACTTAGGTAGGTTAAGTGGCTTTTGCCAAGCTTTTTTATACATAAAGGATCTTGTTAAAAATAGATTAATAAATACATTCAAACACAGACTGTCAAAATGTCAATTTTTTTTCGAGTCATGTTTGTTTTAGAAAAAAAAAAAGTTCTGATACAAACAATATATGTAAAAAGCACATATGTATAGCAATAAAAAATTTCATTAGGAATATATGAACATAAATTACTCTTATATTGAAACAATAATAATATAATTTGTACTATAAACTGCAGCATTTTAAATGTCAAAACAATATTTTTAAATGTGATCACAGACACATATAATGTGAAGTAAAGGTATATTCAGGATGAAAAATAGCATCTGTGTAATAAATAAATTTATTTAGTTTATTAAATCTGTATTTAAAAAAATTCATTTAAGCCTACTGAAAATATTTAAAAAGGCAGTTACTTTCCCAATTGGTGAAAGCATTCATACAATATTAAAATCTTTTAAATGTTAGATACAACTCTGCAATCAGAAATTTCTAGTTATCACTGCAGACAAGATAGTTATAACTATAGTCTTAATATACTTTTAAACAAACAAACTCTTCAACATTTTCAGATTTTAATCACATTTACACAAATGAAATCTTTTTAAGCAACCGTTACGCTATATTTCTAAACAAAAAAACTATTTTTTCAATATATTATTTTATTGCAATATTCAGAAATAGACATGCAAACAAATAATTCTTAACATAAGAGCCTACGAAATACTAGATACATTATTTTAATCGCAATAATAATAATTATTCAGGGCTTACCACACTAATTTTAGCGGATAAAATGAAAAATAATGTTTCTTGAGTACATAGGCGGCAAAAAAAATTAATTCTAAAGTAAACATCTTACATTAAATAAAAATTAACGTAACGAGCAATAGGATTAACCAATGTTTTGCTCTGAGAAGCTCAGGACGGTTCTTCGAGTTTGTTTACGTATGACATCTGGTTACTAGCCAATAAAATGAGCGTATCGTTGAAAATAATCGATACTCTGTAACAACTTTGTTACAGCACTATCTTCATTTGTGACGGTCACAAGTGTTACTTTTGTATCGCTTTTTTCGTGCCTGTTGCAAATTTCAGATTTGTGACGCGTAACTGTTACAGCGTGAAACCGTTTCATTTGTATCCACGCCTTAAATGGCAATAAGCATATCAGTCGCGGTTTCAGTTAAAAACAAAACAATGTTTGTAAACATTGAAACGCGAAATCGTAAAAGGGTAAAGGTAAATGTAAAAGCGAACAAAAGCTGATTGATTATCAAGTTTATTGCATAATCACTTGCAATATATCAAACTGAAGCTACTTTTGTGTAGAATATGAATTAAAAAAAATATTCTCTTTTACAATAACATGATTTTAGTAATTTTATCCCTAGTATTGAAAAAATTAAGTTCATTTACTTTGAAAAACACGGTATTTTCATTCATCCTGAAAAACTATTTAAACAACGTTTTTTTTTTTTTCATTGTGTGTACAAATACTGGCTGTAGTTAATACCAACTATCTTTTGTGGTATCAATTTGCTAAAAAGAAATAAGTTCAATTTTATTAATTAAAAAAAATAAATCTTTTTATCCCACCCGTCACAAAAAAGATGCATACAAGGATGTATCCAGCAGCAGACCATTTGTTAAAAAAATTTCGAACTTTCTGTGTGTAAGCGTATTAAACATATATAAATCACAATAAATATAAAATCTTAAATAAAAAAAATAGATCCTATATTTTAATTAACGAAAATATTTAGTGACGTTTGTGACAAATTTATAAAGCCTTATTTGGAGTTTTCCTACATTTATATACCTACTGCATTTCTAGATGAAATAAAAATTTAAATCTATTTAAAATTGATATCTTTTTTTCTTTAAGAATGTTTGAGCTGCAGTTGAAAAAGTATTTAAGAAGTTTTATGGGATTTTTTGTAAGATAATAAATAATATTTATGCAGATTTCCATATCTATTATCTTTATAAAAATGTCTTCATTAGTATTGAGCAGGGATGTAGTGGAGGGTATATGCTGTATACCTTCTGGATTTTTTAAAGGAACACCGTATACCCTCTCATTCTCAATAAAGTTATAGTATATACACTGTAGGATACATCCTTTGCCTTGAGTGTATACCCTCTGCTTAGAGAGTATGCCCTCTGTTTTTTTTACGACTACACTACTGGTATTGAAAATGTTTTGTTAGCCTGCATATCTCAACTGTAACAACATTTCAATTGTTACTACATTTTTTTTTTTTTCACACGTATGCTTTTGAATAATGCTGATTAGTTAAGAATTCAAATCAAGTTAGTTTGAGGTGGTCAAAAATTCTATTGCATGCATTGAAGCTATTCTACAAGTAGATTTTGCAGAAAATTACAGTGCAATTCTTCAGGATGGAATTCAAAGTGTCCATGAGTCACATAAACAAATGACATTATTTACATGTTGTGCATGGTTGCATAGAAATGTTACATGTCCTGTTGTTGTTATTAATAATGAACTCAGTCATGAAAAATTTGTCATGTGAGCTTTCTTAAAATCTATTTTAACTGGTCTCAAAGCAGAATTTCAGACAAGTGCAGTGCTAGAGGATGGGGAAGACAAGTGTCCGGCCAGGGTCAAAATTTCGTTGTCATCGGGAAAAATATTTTCACTTGGGTGTAGAGTACTGCATCGGGTCAGGTTGAGATGGATGTTGGTTAGGTTTTAGAAAATGGCGAGGTTTGTTTATTAAAAAAACTGACCCTCATGTCAGATCTTCAATGATTTTTTTCTTTAAAAGTTGGAGTGTCTGTAATTGTTTTGGATTCAGATTGAGTTTTGATACTTACGCGTTGATTTGGATTAATCTGATTTTTCAAAAAGTGTCCAGTCTAATGTTTCAGATTAGAGTCATGTATCAGGTTGGACAACCTGATTTTACCTGAACCGGAGCTGACGTGCTATTTGAGTGAGAGCTAACTTTTTTCGCTGCAGTTAGTTTCAGGTCGGTTTGACCCTAATTGTTTCTGGTTCGTATCAGTTTCGTGTTGAGTTTTGATATGGTTTTCGGTTAACTCAATTTTATAAAAGAAACTCTAGACCTAGACTATTGTTTCAGATGAAAAACTACATATTTAAACATGAATGAGTCTCTTTACTACAAGTTTACTGCAAGTTTTTTTCTAAGTAAAAGATAGAATTGATATTATTGTATCCTATTTTTCATAATTGTATACAATTATAGATCTTTTTTTGTTTTGAGTTGGGTTTGGGTTAAAGTATTTTAGGTTTTGGGTCAATGGAAATGTTTTCCTCTCGTTCGAGTTGCGTTTCAGATTGACTTTAAGAGGAATGTTCGGGTCAGGTACAACTGAACCTGTGCAGCCCGGGCTTAATTTGCGCCGGGGCCCAACTCCGGTACTTCTCTGTTTTTAGTAAATATTTAAATATTGATCGGAATACAACGGAGCTCATAAATACAGGGCTCCGGAGCCCAGTGCAATATCGCTTCCAAAAAACCAAAGCCTAAATTACTCTTTCCTTTCCCTCCCATCTCCAAGCTTTTGCATTCTTTTTTATCAACACACTTATATGTGACGTAATGCGTCACAGACGTAGGAGATGGAGATCACAATTATGTATTATATTCTATTTCAAATCATTTTAAATAGTGTTGATTTCAGGGGGTGGCCCAGGGGGACATCCCCCCCTGGAGCAATAAGATGCCCCCCCCCGGAAGATTTCAGATTTTGTGTTTTCAATGGTCAAAAAGTGCAATTTCACCCCAGAACTCTATAATGTCCCCTCCCCCCCCGGAGCCACAGAAATCCCTCCTGGAGAAAAGTGTCTGAATTCAACACGGATTTTAATGCTATTTTGATCAAAATGAAGGGAAACAGAAATCATGTTTTTCTATTCTACTGATATTTGCAAATTTATGTCTGGCATTGATAGCGGCGATGTGTTGATACGGTTCCATTCAATAGACTGAACAATGAATTTGCTTTCAGTTCGAATTTCTTTTGTGAAAGTAGGATAATTTTTAATTGGATTTTTTTTTTATTATTATTTAGATATGTAACCTGAAAAGAATATTTTCTGTTCTTAGCCAACGAGCATCAGCTTGATGTTTTGTCTGTTTGAGGTTTTTCGTCTTCTATTGCATACGAGTATAAAAATCTCGTTGGGGATTTTTCTATTTATTTTGTATTATGAACGCTGCCCATGCTAAGGCTGTGCTCTGCACATTTACGAAGTCACCGGCATTTGTAAGTGGGTATAATTGCAAGGTACTGTTATTCTGATAGAAAGCAATCGAGCAGTGTTTCATCTTTTTCTATAAAAGCATCGAATCTTTCTGATAACAGTGACAAATTTTTAATTTAATCTGATTTTCAGGGACTCACCACAAAAGATTGTTATGCAGAAAAAAATAGATTAAAGTTTAAGATATACACCTTTTATAGGAAATTGGAAACGTTGTTCCATCAGCATATAAATATTAATACAGTGATGGAACAGCTGCGCCAATTGCTCCAATTGCGCCAAATCGATAATGTTGCGCATTTCTGCGCCAAAACGATCATTTTCCAAGAAAATTGCGCCCAACTGCGCCAATTCGATAATAAATCGTGAACCAAATCGATCTTTCGCCAAAAGATTGCGAAAAACATGTAAATTTGGTCAAAAGATCGCGACAAACAGGCCATGTTTGTCAATTGATCACGAAAAAAAATCGTGAGTTTTGTCAAAGGATCGCTAATTTCGTCAAAAAATGAACAAAACGCGGTCAAAAGATCGTGAAAAAACGCGATTTCGTTAAATTAAAAACGCAAATTTCGTCAGAAAATCGCTAAAAACACGCACATTTTGACGAAAGATCACAAAAAAGCACATTTTGACGAAAGATCGCGAAAAACATGTGACTTTTGCCAAGAGATCTCGAAAAATAGGCGAATTTCGTCAAAAAAAGAACAAAACACGATCAAAAGATCGTGAAAAAATGCTAATTTATTTAAAAGATAGAGAAAAAACCCGCAAATTTCATCAAGAGGTCTCAAATTTCGCCAAAAGATCGCGAAAAACACGCAAATTTCGTCAAAGAGTCGCGAAAGAAACGTAAATTTTGTCAAAGGATCGCTAATTTCGTCAAAAAGCGAACATAACGCGGTCAAACGATAGTGAAAAAACACGATTTCGTTAAAAGATCGCGAATAAAACACAAATTTCGTCAAAACATCGCGAAAAACACGCGAATTTCGTCAAAGGATCACGAAAAAAATAAACGTGACTTTTGCAAAAGGATAGCTACGTGAAAGAACGAACAAAACATAATCAAAAGATCGTGAAAAAACACTAATTTCGTCAAAATATCGCGTAAAACCGTAAATTTCATCAAAAGGTTGCTAGAAACAAGCAAATTTCGTCAAGAGATCGCGAAAAACACGCGAATCTCGTCAAAAGATCGCAAAAAACACGCGAATTTTGTCAAAGGATCACGAAAAACACGCGAATTTTGTCAAAGGATCGCTAATTTCGTCAAAAAACCAATAAAACGGGGTCAAAAGATTCTGAAAAAACGCGAATTTCGTTAAAAGATCGCGGAAAAAACGCAAATTTCATCGAAAGGTCGCAAAAAAAACCGCAAATGTTGTCAAAAGATTGCGAAAAAACGCAAATTTCGTCAAAAGGTTTCAGAAAACACGCTAATTTCGTCCAAAAATAGCAAAAAAACACGCTGCTTTCGACAAAAGGTCCGAATAACATGCGAATTTTGTCAAAAGATTGCAAAGAACACGCAAATTTCGTCAAAAGATCGTGAACAACACGCAAATTTCATCAAAAGTATTGCGAAAAAACGAGAATTTCGTGAGAGTCGCAGAAGAAACGCGATTTTCATCTAAGAATCGCGGAAAAAACACAAATTTCATCAAAGAATCACGGAAAAAACGCGGATTACGTCAAAAAATCGTACAAAGAACGTGAATTTCGTCAAAAATTCACAGAAAAAACACGAATTTTGTCAAAGAATACCAAAATTACATTTTGATGCTACAGAATGAACATTTTTGCTGCTCCAAAATAGTTATTTTCTGCTCCAAAGTGGCTTTTTGCTGCTCCAAAATGAATGAGCGTTTTTGCTGCTCCAAAATGGCTTTTTGCTGCTCCATAATGAGGTCAATGCTGTTCCATCACTGTTAATATCTATAAATTTCATGCATTTTTTCGATAAAAATGCATAGCTGCTAACTATCCCTTTTTTGTGTTAACCCTATTTCCGAATCATAATCCGTACCATATTTAATCGTAGAATTTTGGAATTAATTAACACTAAAATTAGGCAAAGATTACTATTCGGAAGGAGTGATAACTAAAAAAGTGGAATAGTTAACAGCTAAGTATATGCCAATAGATATATTTAAATTTTGTATTTTGCTATAGAAAAAAAAATGCTTTAAATTTTGCATATAATGTATGAAATATAAATATACAGATTGGAGTGACAGGTGTGTGTGTGGGGGGGGGGGAGGTGAAACGGTACAGTTGTTAGTACCGGTACCACAGAAAATTAGGGTTCCGGTATTTTTTTGTTAGAAATTAAGTCCTGCGTGCGGCCTTTTATTTCAGATGTAAAACTGTATGTTTGAATATGAGTGACTCTTTAATTTTTATTTTTCAACATAAAAGATAAAATTGATATGATTACAGACTACTTTTTCATAAATACATTAAATTTTGGATCAATTTTCCCAGTTTTGTGTCTGGTTGGATTGAAGTATTTCGAGTTCGGATCGAATTGAGGTCAACATAATATTTTTTGTTGGGCTCAGGTCTGGTTGCTGGTCAGCTTTAAGCAAAATTTGTGGATCTGTATAAATTAGATTTATTACCTGGCCAGGATTGTACTTGAGTGTAACGTTTAACTGCTAAATATCATGATGACACATTCTCCTCAAATTTTAATTTAAACAATTTTTTGGTCACTTCATATGCTTTTGTTTGTTATTTGTCAACTGATTCTTTTCAGTTACATCTGAGATCAAAATTCAGGGTCAACCGAATACGAACCACGATTCAGGTTACTCACCTTACCTGATGCAGGAGCTTAGATGGCTGGGTCTGGGTAGACCGCAGTGGTTGGACTCATAACCAGAGGGCTGTTCCACGCTTAGTTGTTTATCTATTGCTGTGCAAATGCCATAATGTGCACGTAAAATCTGTAATATTGATTGACCTCTTATTGGGGAATTGTAGAATGGAAGGAGTGTACGAACAGGAGATTTTTCTTTCAGGTAATGCTCAAAATTGTGTGGGAACTTTTTCCTTTAGAGTTTTAATTAATTTTTCGATTAATTTTCAGCAATGAAATTACGCTCAAACTTATTGAATATTTAATACGTGATTTATCACATTGCTAACTAAGCGTAGAACAAATGCGTGGACGAAAGATTGGCGATTAAAGCTCTCGAATACGCTATCTGGTGGAGAAAAGATACAACTTCTCGCTTTAGGATAATGGACCCTATTCAGGTGACGTCAGACGCTAAAGCTGGCGGTATGATGATCTGTTATTCTAGTTACTACACCGGCAGTAACCACTATGCGCTGGCGCAAACACCACTAGCAGACGACTTTAGCCTTAACCCAGGTTGAGTGCATACATTTTAACTGAAAATTTGCAAACTTAGGGAATTTTCTCGCATACAGAACAACATTTTGAATTTAGATTACAATATATTAAGTACATGCTGCTGCATCAAAGAATTTTTTTGCGGTATTTTTAACAAACAAGCATTAATAGCTCACACTCCATAGACTGCTATGCTAAACACCGCCAGTAGACGAATTTTAGCCTCGACTTCAGGTCGCGTGCATAAGGTCCATACCGTGCAAGCGCATTGCATTACATGTATTTTTAATTTGTTCAGAATGATTATTCTTTTGCACAATTTCAGATTTCCTATGACATTTGTGTTCTGTCTGATATGACAAAGTAAAAATTATCCTAATTTGAATATCTAAAACTTTCAAATGCATTTACAATAAATAATTATTTCAATGGCACTTTAGCATTAGTTAAAGGGACAATTTTCCTGTACCGAAGGCTGCGAGCAGAGCCTTTTTAGGCCGTTTTAATTCCCAATAGCCTTTGTTTTAAGGAGAGCGAGCTGATGAGAAAAGATGAAGAAATCCGAGAGAACAAGAGACTGGATTGTGATCCCAGAAGAGGAGGTTATCCTATCAGAGTTCTGTGACTTCGGAGCAAGTCCGAAGGGAAAAGCATAGTCTGCTAACACAGAGAGATTTATCTTTTCCGCTCCAACCGTGAGGGAAAGGAGTCGTTGACTCTTTAGTTTGCTGTCCATAGACAAAGACATTTATTTTATTTGTGAACTGACAGTGAATGAGTCTTAAATTTATTGTGAGAGAAGAATTACTAAAATGATATAAGATATATTACGTTTGCCGGACTTTACTCTTTTGATGAACTGAGTCATAAGCTGAAAACGCACCCACATTATAAATAGTTATACATATTTTCAAGTATAATCATAAACCATTACTTTATTTTATTTAATAAATATTCAACTTGATTTCAACTTGAGCCTCCGCCTCTCCGCCCTTTTTGAAGTTAACACGCTACCACTTCATCCCTAACATCCAAGGCATCACATTGGGTTTGTCTGTCTGTGCTCTAATTTACGTGAATACAGTCGGATTGCCACGAAACTTATATATGTTACTGAGAACTACTATGGCATGTTTGGCATTGAAAATGAAGTGTGTAGCGTTTATAGTTCTTTTACAGGGGTATTCAAAATAATTTCGTTACATTACGGCCTATGGGGGAAAATAATTTCCGGTGGTTTTTACTGATGCTTCACAATTTCAAACACATTGAAATTTATATATATCAGTGCACTACAAGATATTTACTCTAGAATAGGGTATGCATAGCATTCGTCGTTCATTTACAGGGACACTCAAAACAATTCCGTTACGTTATAATCTCTTGGGGGGAAATCGTTTGCGGTGTATTTTATACAGTTTACATTGTTTCAAACATATTGAAATTGATATGTATGTGAGAAGGGAAGACTCAATAGACAGCAAATAATAAGAGTTTAATGCATATCTATACTATTGCTAAAGACTTCAATACAATTTATATACAATTAATATTTAAAATTTTAGGAGGGAAAAGCGCTTTTGCTGAAATTTATAGGTCGTTAATACCTCGACAATATCGGAGCTTGGCTGGGCCGTCTTTCCAGACCAACTCGAAGAGGGATTCTGAAGTGAATGTTAACCTTCTGTTCTCAAGCTAAAGATGCAAATCACTAGGTCATCAAGTTTATTGTCTGTCGACTTTTGCTAGCTTTGTTAGTTCTCATGAGAAAGAGCTGCACCCTTTCTGTTGCGGCCGGGATGTTTCGGGAAGCGCAAACCATATCCACATATATCCCTGAGGTGCACTGCCAGATGCTTACTGTAGAATATGGTATGCATAGCATTCATCGTTCATTTACAGGGACACACAAAGTAATTCAATTATAAACCAATCAACGATCAATAATTGCTGGAAGAGCGTTTTCCGTTGTTTTATGGATTTATTTAACTTTTTTTAGGTACTACTTAGTGTGCGTAAACTCTAATCTAATATATAAACAGGGCTCGAAATGTACCGGAGCGATGTTCTGTTCTTGAAATCGTGACAAATATTGTTCCGGTTCGTGAAAGTACGGAAAATATTGTTCCGGTTCGTGGAATTATTAAAAAATATTATTACAGTTTCATGCATATAGCTTACTATGCTCTCTGTAACGTTTTTTTTCTAATTATTTAGAATCTTTAATGCATTTTTTAAAATTGGTTTTTCTACGGTTAAATATAAATTTGCTATACAGTAAAGTCCCGATTTCCGAGTTAATAGGGACCAAGCTCACCTCGGATCAGAAAAAAACTCTTATAAACCGGAATTAAACAAATCGTCACCAACTAAGGAGATGAAATATAAATTTTCACTTAATTCATTTACTTTTATGGTACTAGTAACATTTCTTTGATGTACATTTCCGTTACTTTTAAGAAATACAAGGAATGAAATTGTTTATTTGGAAAAGACCTTGATAGTTTTTTTGTTTGTTGAATGTCAATTTTTCTGCAGTATTACGCTATTGCATAGCTACCAATTTCTAAGATTTTTTTCTTATCTCTAATATTACCAGTAAATTTTGCCTAATTCAGTCGCCGAAATCTAACAGTTGTCAACGATTAAATGTGGCAAAAATTTGTATTCAATTTTAGAGGTAACAAAACCGCACAAATTGGCAGCTATATGATTCTATTAGTGTCGAATTAGCGAAATTGCAGGTGTAGCCTTTTCTTTCTGTCCAAAGTATTAAATAGTTTTTTTCAATCGAACTTATACCTTTGGAATGTATCATTTTCTTCTGATGGACTGATGACTTCTATTATTATGAAACAGCATTGAAAATGAAGATGGAAGCCATCAGTCCATCAGAAGAAAATAACTCGGTTAAAGCGTAAACTCGGATAATCGGGTCTTTACTGTATTAAAAAAAAAAAAAAAAAAAATTAGTCGACAATAATTTTGAAATGGCATTCCGGTTCGTGGATTTTTCCATTTCGAGCCCTGTATATAAAAACGAAAATTTGCCTGTCTGTGATGCTATACAAATCCACAGTTTGGAAGCCAGGATTGTGAAATGTTACGTACATGTTTATTAAAACACGGCCGAGGCAACTAAAGTAATCCGGAATCTAAATAATTTATAGTTAATTTTTAATGAATAAAAAACCGCAAATTTAACAGCAATTTCCAATCAAATTTAAACATTTTTCATTATATCTGTTGCCAACGATTAAAAATCCACTGTAAAATTCTTACCACAACAATTACTTTTCTATTGCAAGATTTCCACGTGAAAAAATGAAATAAATGGTTTGACGAATTAAAAAAAAGGGAATATTGTATCATAACTTTTCTACTTTAAGATTTCCACGTGAAAAATAAAATAAATAAATAATTTGACGAATTAAAAACAAAAGTGAATGTTACGTCATAATTTTTCTGTTTTATGATTTCCATGTGAAAAATTATAATTATTTAATTAATTTGACCGATTAAAAAAATGGAATAATACGTCACATTGGAAATATGAAGGACGTGGTGAATATATAACATTACATAAGTGTGAAAAATGCATTGAAGCATGATAAAACCTTGATTATGGAAATATTGGCGTATTTTAACATTATTGCTCCAATGATGAATGGAAATAAATTCATTTATAGCGTATTATTTTGCATTTGTTGTATGTAATAAGTTTATACATTTTTCTATTGGGTTATCATTTGATTCATGTGTACGACACTTGGACTGTTTTATTTTTTTATGTTGTGTGTTAAATTTTGAAATTGGTTTTTCAAAACAAACATTCTTAAAATTCCGGGCAACGCCGGGTAATTATATATAGGACTGTACAAAACATCTAAAGTATATATTCGTTTTATGATAGAAAATGATGAAGAGACCATTTCAACTGTTCTATGTATTTCCAAAAAGAACTGAAATTTATCATACTATGTATTATATGATAAATCTATAGATTATATACATGGTTGCACAAGAATTTCAGATATTATTCCGACTATTGACTGTAATTTCTTAAATTGCGCTTTCAAATGCGTTATGCATTTTACAAATTGTTTGTTTATACATCATTTTTACCTTATTAATTTGCGAAGTTTTATTATAGTATATACTGAATGTGTTGGAAGGTGTTCCGTAATTTATGCTTGATGCATGACTTTACGTTCTTTTTAATTTATTAAAAGGTATTTATATGCCTGCCTTTACATTTACTTTTTCCACTCTCTCTTATGTCTTACTTATATCTTCTCTCTTATGTCTCTCTTATGTTTTAATGTCTTACATAATTTTATAAATAGAATAAATTAAATGTTCATGTTATTTAATGTTTAATAATTAGTAAGTAAAAAAGTTCAAACTTTCATTTTATGTTGTTTAGTAAATATCATTTGCACAAATTTGTAACAGTATTTTAGAGAGAAAATTAAAATTCAGTTTCTATTAGTTACTCAAAGAAAATGTATTCTGCACTGTACATTGTTTATGAAGACCTGTAGGAATTGTTTCATTGATTGTGGTTTTTTTTAATTCCTTTTTTATGTCTCTTAAAATGCTGATAAAGTGTTATTAAATCCATCAAATCTAAAGTAAGTTAAATATTGCTCCTTAATTACGTTTCTTAAAGATTAATCTCAATTTAAGAACTATATAGCTCCTTAATTACGTTTCGTAACGATTAATCTTAATTTACGAACTATATAAATCCTTAATTACGTTTCTTAAAGATTAATCTGAATTTAAGAATTATATAACTCCTTAATTACGTTTCTTAAAGATTAATCTCAATTTAAGAACTATATAGCTCCTTAATTACGTTTCGTAACGATTAATCTTAATTTACGAACTATATAAATCCTTAATTACGTTTCTTAAAGATTAATCTGAATTTAAGAATTATATAACTCCTTAATTACGTTTCTTAAAGATTAATCTCAATTTAAGAACTATATAACTCCTTAATTACGTTTCTTAAAGATAATCTTAATTTAAGAACTATATAACTCCTTAATTACGTTTCGTAAAGATTAATCTCATTTTGTGAACTATATTGCTCCTTAATTACGTTTCGTAACGATTAATCTTAATTTACGAACTATATAAATCCTTAATCACGTTTCTTAAAGCTTAATCTGAATTTAAGAATTATATAACTCCTTAATTACGTTTCCTAAAGATTAATCTCAATTTAAGAACTATATAACTCCTTAATTACGTTTCTTAAAGATAATCTCAATTTAAGAACTATATAAATCCTTAATTACGTTTCTTAAAGATTAATCTGAATTTAAGAATTATATAACTCCTTAATTACGTTTCTTAAAGATTAATCTCAATTTAAGAACTATATAGCTCCTTAATTACGTTTCGTAACGATTAATCTTAATTTACGAAATATATAAATCCTTAATTACGTTTCTTAAAGATCAATCTGAATTTAAGAATTATATAACTCCTTAATTACGTTTCTTAAAGATTAATCTCAATTTAAGAACTATATAACTCCTTAATTACGTTTCTTAAAGATAATCTTAATTTAAGAACTATATAACTCCTTAATTACGTTTCGTAAAGATTAATCTCATTTTGTGAACTATATTGCTCCTTAATTACGTTTCGTAACGATTAATCTTAATTTACGAACTATATAAATCCTTAATCACGTTTCTTAAAGATTAATCTGAATTTAAGAATTATATAACTCCTTAATTACGTTTCTTAAAGATTAATCTCAATTTAAGAACTATATAACTCCTTAATTGCGTTTCTTAAAGATAATCTCAATTTAAGAACTATATAACTCCTTAATTACGTTTCTTAAAGATAATCTCAATTTAAGAACTATATAACTCCTTAATTACGTTTCTTAAAGATAATCTCAACTTAAGAACTATATAACTCCTTAATTACGTTTCTTAAAGATAATCTCAATTTAAGAACTATATAACTCCTTAATTACGTTTCGTAAAGATTAATCTTAATTTAAGAACTACACTATATGGCCAAAGGTGACCGGTCACTTGCGATTTTAGACATTTTGTTAAATATCTAGAAAAGTACATGAGGAATTAACCTAAAACTGCAGGTGTGTAAACAGTATAGTATAGGTCATATATTTCCGCGAAGATTTTTTTCCGAAACCCCATAGGGAACCGTCAACAAATTGAAAAAGAACGAATATCTTTTGGATAACCCTGTAAAAACTAATGTAGCAAAAGCGTTCAAACTCAAGATTATTAATAAGTGGCTTATTGTAATATACTGTGTTCATTTTTATGAGGATAACATGTATACTCGTAGGGAAATTAAGGTTTTTATAAAAACAGTCCGAAATTTCGCCAGATATTTTTGCTTATAATTTGCAGAGTTCTTGATACAAAAAAAAAAGTTATTTTCAGAAGATATGCCGAACAACATTGTACATAATACTCTGCAATCAGAATTAAAAAATAATAAAAATTGGATGAAAAATGAGCAGGTTTACTAAAACATGTTCCGCTGAGCATGCGCGAATGCAATCAAAATATAATGTACATCATGTATTAGCTAAGTATATAGAGCAACTTTTGTGAAAGTTTCAAAATCATAGCTTGAAAATTCTGAAAATTATGGTCGATAGAATAAGCTCGAAATCCGTTGTTCCCAAAAGGAAGCAAAAAGATGAAGGGTTGTATCCAAATATAGTAGTACGTGCAATATTGTGTGTGCTATCTTGGCACTAATCAACAGATATTTGATAGAACCCCTCATTTTTTTGCTTCCTTTTGGGAACAACGAATTTCAAGCTTATTCTATCGAAGATGATTTTCAGAATTTTCAAGCTATGATTTTGAGACTTTTACAAAAGTTGCTCTATATACTTTGCTAATACATTATGCACATTATATTTTGATTGCATTCGCGTATGCGCAGTGAAACATTTTTTAGTAAACCTGCTCATTTTTAGTCCAATTTTTATTATTTTTTAATTATGATTGCAGGGTATTATGTACAATGCTGTTTGTCATATTTTCTGAAAAGAACTTTTTTTTTTTTGTATTAAGAACTCTGCAAATTATAAGCATAAAACATGGCGAAATTTGGGACTGTTTTTATAAAAACCTTAATTTTTTTACTAGCATACATGCTATCCTCATAAAAATGAACACAGTATATTACAATAAGCCACTTATTAATAATCTTGAGTTTGAAAGCTTTTGACACATTAGTTTTTACAGGGTTATCCAAAAGATATTCGTTCATTTTCAATTTGTTGACGGTCCCCTATGGGGTTTCGGGAAAAAAATCTTCGCGGAAATATATGACCTATGCTATACTGTTTACACACCTGCAGTTTCAGGTTAATTCCTCATGTATTTTTCTAGATATTTAACAAAACGTTTAAAATCGCAAGTGACCGGTCTCCTTTGGCGCCATATAGTGTATATAACTCCTTAATTACGTTCGTAAAGATTAATTTTAGTTTAAGAGGCATATGACTCCTTAATTACGTTTCTTAAAGATTAATCTCAATTTAAGAACTATATAACATTAATTAGGTTTCGTAAAGATTAATCTCAATTTAAGAACTATATAACATTAATTAGGTTTCGTAAAGATTAATCTCAATTTAAGAACTATATAACTCCTTAATTAAGTTTCGTAAAGATTAATCTCAATTTAAGAACTGTATAACTCCTTAATTACGTTTCTTAAAGATTAATCTCAATTTAAGAACTATATAATTCCTTAATTACGTTTCTTAAAGATTAATCTTAATTTAAGTTAAGTAAATTTTTCCTGTGCAAAATTAGAAAAATAACATTTTTGTAACTTCATTTTAAAATAGTTTTATACTATGTACATATTTGTTTATTTTTCATTTTTACTAAATTTACAAAATTTACCCCCACACTTCGGTTCCGCTGTAAAAACCCCGTTACACGACACAATGCAGAACTCTATTTTAGAGTATTTTTAATTAATGAAAAACAATAATAAATTAAAACTATACTATTCAAATATTACCTAAACATACTCAGAAATTAATTTTTCACCAAAAGAATTAACAAAAATATTAACTGAAATTCGATAAATTTGGATTTTAAACATGTATTTTTTTTTTTTCAACGATAAATACCGAATCAATTTCAGTGAAATATATTCTCAGTTGAAAAAAGGTCAAAATCAGTAATGTGTTAAACTTAAAAGAATAAATCCACGAGGCCGTCGTCGATAGCAGATGTTCAACTTACATATAGTACATGATAGTACATGACTCTACATGATAGTACATGACTCTACTTGAACGAATTTTAATTAATTACAGAATAATAGAAAAAAAACAAAAATATTCAACTATTATCAAAACATGTGAAAAATGAATTTTTCATCAAAATAATGCATAAAAATATAAACTGAAATTCGACGAATTTCTATTTTAAATATGAAACTTTACTTTTTCTTTTCAACTTACAGCCACAACTGCTTTATCAATTTCAGAAAAATATTCCCATTTCCAAAATGGGCAAAAGGAAAAAAATCCTTGCGGCTTGCATCAAAATAGGGATACCCGACCCAATGCATGATTCAAATTTAAAGGGTTATAATTAATTGCAGACCAATAGAAAATAAAACATAGTATGTTATATTCAAGTATTACACATACACGTGGAAATTGCATTTTCCATCAAAATAATGCATAAAAACATAAAATGAAAATCAATGAATTTGAATTTTAAATATAAAACTTTATTATTTTTAGGTGCGTTCGTAATTATATAAATACGCAACACCTATAGTCGTCGTTCAGTCCGTCTGTCTATCTGTCCGTCCGCATATAACAGCGCAAAAACTACCCGACCGAATCGTTTGAAATTTAAAATATATTATTGTTGCATAATTTTGTCGAGTCATTTCAATATTTATGAAAATCGGATGTATAGTTTAATTACAGGAACAGTCAAAAGTTTTCCGTTACATTACGGCCAATGGGAAAAAATTATTTCAAGTGCATTTTAATGATGTTACAGCCTTTAGAACATAATGAAATTGATATGCACTTATGAAGTGCACTAAAATATGCATTCAGTGCAATATGCGGTGCAAAAAATATTTATAAAACTAGTTATAGTACGAACGTACCTCATTTGCCACGTTTGACGTGCAATTTCCAACTTGTTTTTTCAGCCAAATACTGGGTCAATTTCAGAAAAACATTCTTAATTGAAGGAAGAAAAAAACATGTAGATCGCGGTCAAATCGGGATACCCGACCTAATGCAGGACTCCATTTAAAGAGTTTTAGCTAATTACAGAATAATAGAAAATAAAACGTACATATTCAAATATTAGCCAAACATCTGAAAAATTAATTTTCCACAAAAAATGGATAAAAATATAAATAGAAATTCGATGAGTTTGGATTTAAGGGGTTCGGGACACAAAAATCTTCAAATTTTCAATTTTTTTTTTTTTTTTTTTTATCGGATTAAAAATTTCTCTGCCGTTTCCTGCTTAAAATTATGTTTAAATCATGTTTCTATCTTAATTAGAACAGGAAATATTAATTTTTTCGTTTTGGTTTGTTTTCAAAATCTGCCTTTCAAGCTATGGTTGTCAAAGAAACGAGTTCTTGTGAAATTGCGTTTTTCTTCATGATAGGTTTTTTTCACCATTTCTCATATTTAAATTCTTATAACTCGAGAACCGTTAAAGATACAGGGTTGAAACTCGGAACATATCTTTTTCAATTATTTTACTTTACTTTTGAGCCAGCATATTTGAAAAAAATATTTACTTTTGAAAATATGACTTTTTTAAAAAAAAAAGTTGCATCACTTTTTTTGTAATTTTTTCGTTAAATATTTAAAATTTTTTTAATTAAAATTTTTTAATTAAAATTTTTTTAAATGCTAGCTCTAAATTAAAAAATATATATTTCTGTTTATTTAAATGAAAAACAATTTAAATTCTGCAAATAATATTTCTAGTTATAACGATTTTAAGTTATACCACTTTTTCCTAAATTTTAAATTAATTTTTTTTTAAAAAAAAGCTATGAGAAGTTTTATCATTTGATTTCGTTTACAAATGATATGGTTAACCGTCGCAGAAAAATTCAAAATTTTAACTCAATAAATAAAAATTTTTTGAAAATGTGTCCCGGACCCCCTTAAAATGTAAAATTTTCCCTTTCCTTTCACTTTTCAACCGTAAGTGCTTAACCCTTTAGTGCGCAGCTTTGCATATATGCAAGCAACAGTGTTGTGAATTTAATAAATTTTTTTTATTCGTATATACGTTATTCACACCAGAAAAATAAATTAGCAATATCTGTTTTAATTAATAACAGAAATTCCGTATTAAAGTAAAGCGAAATTAACCATTGAAACTTTCTGGTGTAAAGTCAGATTATCTGAACTACGTACTTTCTAGAACGTATTCTATCATGGGAATTAAAGGGTTAAAGGTTAAGTTTTGTAAAATAAATAATTATATAAAATAAGGTATTTGGAGACATATTTATTAAAATATTTACTAATTTGCAATATTTTAGCGTAAAACAGCCACACGACAGTAGTTTTTACTTGTATTGCAGATGTGCAACAGAAGAAAAGATTGACGTATTATATGAAAAGTGTATCTCTGATTTTTTTTCATTATTTTTCCTGTGTAATAAACCTTTCAGAGAATCATATATAATTTTTAGAAACAAAATAAAAAATCGCCCATTTAAGGAGGACTCTATTTACAGTTATTGGGTCGTTCGGAAAATCGTGTCCGTTTGGGAAAATCAATTCGTACCGGAAAATTCTGTCCGGTAGTTACTAGACATTAGATATCGGAATCTATGTCTAATAATTAAATGATAGAATTTTCCTGTACGAATTGATTTTCCCAAACGGACACGACTTTCCGAACGACCCAATATTTCAGATCTAATAAATTGATTGAATTAATTACTGATTTATATAATTATTTTATATTTAGTTAGTCGTATAAGAAATAGATTCAGTTAGCTATTTACTTGTATAAGCAGATGACTTAAATATTAATTCGATTAAACTTTGATTCTTATAAGAAGATGATTCGGAAAATCGTTGATCTTTAAAAACTTATTATTTAAATAAATCAATATTCAATTAATCGTTACTGAATATACGTGGCTAATTAAATTAAATATTAATTCGATTAAACTTTGATTCTTATAAGAAGATGATTCGGAAAATCGTTGATCTTTAAAAACTTATTATTTAAATAAATCAATATTCAATTAATCGTTACTGAATATACGTGGCTAATTAAATTAAACATTATTCCTTTAACTGTCGATTCATGCAATATCATTATTCAGTTAACCATCCCTGTAAAAAAATCCGTCAATATACACAAATTTTTCCGTAAAATTTTACGGAATAGTTTCATTTTTCTAAGAAAAAAGTGCAATTTCCGTAATTGACATTTTGAGATTGTAAATCCGGTTAAATCCAGTAAGTTTTCCCTAAATTTTATGGAATATTACTGTATTGCTTTCAAAACAATACAAGTTTGGAAAATGATGTTTTGAAATAATTGCTTTTGTCTGGAAAGCAAAGCAATTAATTGTTGTATATTCTTGTCTTAGAGTGATATTATTTTATTGAAATCCCGTTATTGGGGATATTATCCCTATATTGAAAATATATTCATTGATTTTCCAGTAATGGCTAAATAGCATGTTTTACATGAGTTTTCAAGTAAAACCGATAAAAATTATGGTGCCATCTATAATATGTATTTTTAAACAATTCGCTATAACTTTTTTTTTTTTTTTAGATAACGTATTTTTACGATATTTAAAAAATTGAAATCTTATTACTATTGCATAGCTGCCAACTTGTACGGATTTTTGCTACCACTAAAATTTAACAGAAATTTCAGCCTTATTTAATTATCAACATTCACTGCAAGTCAGCGATTGAATTAGGCAAAATTTTCTATTAAATTTTAGTGGTAGCAAAAATCCGTACAAATTGGCAGCTATGCTATCGTTTTAAGTTTGAGATCGTTAAAAAGGAAATGTTACAGTTTATTTTTCATTATGATTTTCAAATAATGCTTGGCTTATTTATGGCAAGCTGTTCATATATTTTTAAAAATTTCTGTTAATATGTTTTAAAAGGAAAAAATCTACTTTTAATTTTAATATTTTGTTATCTATTCACTTTAACAGATTCGCACATAAAATTTAAAACATATCTGAACTATAATAATGAAATTATTATAAAATTGACGTTTATCTAAGTATAATGAGCAATAAAGGAAATTTATTTTAATACCATGTAGTAATTATCTTTATTTGAGTTTACAGTAGATCATCAGACAAATAAATTGGAAAATTTGAAAAAGCACATACTTTAAAAATATGTTGATATTCTTGCAAAACTAAATGAAAAAAATAAATATATTAATTAAAATAATATTAAAATAAAATTTTAAAAATCTTGCAAAAAAGAAGCAGTCATGATTCGTAATACATTCTTTCATACCTGTAATATTTTAAAGAAAAAAAATTATTTTTTATAAAGCATAAACTAAAAAGCTAAATATTAAAAATTATAAGGAAAAAAGTGTGTAAAATATTCAGAATTGTATACTCAATTGAAAAATATTATCTCTACGAAAATACCTTCCTTGTTTAACATGTTAGCTTTTGTTTTATAAAAGACATCTGAAATAAGTAACGATATTTGAACACATAGGTTGTGAAACCGTGGCGTAATCATTAAGGGTACTAATCTGGAAGAGGACAGTTTCCTGGTTCGAATCCCGTCAGGGTAAGTGTTGTTTGAATTAAATTGTGATTTTCTGACCTTGATGTAAAGGTGTCCTTGAAAAGCGAAGTATCAAATATCTAAGTTTCTCCTTGAAAAAGTATTATATTTTGTCTTTGAGACGGAAAATTTTAAATACGGAAATATGAAAAAACGGAAAAAGTTTGTGAAAAAACAGAATTCTTTCTCGAACTTATGGAAAAAAATTTCCGTTAAAATACAGAAATAGAATTAGCGTCTCGATTGCCAGTACAATTTCCGTATTTTAACGGATTTTTTTTTTTTTTTTTTTTTTTTCAGTGTATTTTTTATAAGTCGGAGATTTAATTTAACCATTAATTTCCTTTTTTTGCAGTCTTGAATCCCCTATTAGATGCGATTTTTTTTTTTTTTACTGTACAGAAAGCATTTATTATAACCACTAATGGAGTGCAATGAAAATTATAAATTCAAAATTAAATTTCATATGTAATGTGTCTAAAATAGTATTTAACGTTATAACATAGTTGCCAATATGCGGTTCAAAATTACAAATGTTATCCTATTTGAAAATTTTTAGTTATCATTAAAACAGTAATGGAGATCACCAAATATCATCCTCCTTATGATGTAATTGTAACTAAAATTTCTTAATTTCCATTACAAGAATATAGTGATAATCATAACTTTCTCAAGTACTCTTGTAATAAAATTTAATTTAAATTTTACTGTTTCCATTACACATAATTGCAACAAAATTTTCTTAGTTACGATTACAACTTAATGGTAATAATAACCTTCTGCAGCGTAATTATAATCCAGTCTTATGTGAAATTTTGCCATTACAATTACACGTAATTGTAATTAAAATTTTATAGTTACATGAAAATTATAACCTTCAATCTAAAAAAAAAAAAAAAACGTAAATACGCCCTACTAACTCTGCAACAAATTATCGTATTATAAAGTTACTGGTACCAAACGATTGGAAATAAAATCTACTTTTAAATGAAGTATATAAAATTTGCTTCGGGGGGCATCTACACATCAAAACAAACCAAAACTTTGTTTTCGTCACAGCAAGGCCCAATTTTGACACCATAAATAAATTCTACACCCTTCAATTAGCTAAAATATAAATTTGCATAAAATTCGTACGATTTGTTTACGAGGAATTAATTATTTAAAAAGTGAATTATTTTAGGGGCTGCATCCAAATTGAAGTTCGGTGCTCGAAGGTTGTTGAAAAGCTACAAATTGACTAAGTCACTTCTATTAATGTATTATTTCTTGCCAATATGAACATGTCACTCACTTCATCTATTGTTATATACCGTAAGATCCTCTTCAATATTCATTTTATAATGTTTTACGTGTTGACTTATCCGATTTAAATATATATCAGTTATCTGCAATTATAATATTTTTCGAATATGTGAATGTGATTGGAATTTTATAAATGTTCTTATAATGCTTTTCCTCAGATTTTGAATTCATTTAACTCGCAGTTTTTTTTTTTTATTATTATTTATTGGCAAAAATCTAAAAAATATCGCTCAATGCAAAATTTAGAATAAAAAAAGTATAAATTAGTATAAAGAATTAATGAAGAAAAACCCAAGCAAATTGCTTTTTTGCGTGAAAATAAATCACAAGGCGATTAATAATGTCATATTGAAAGAAAAGTTTTTGAAGAGTGAGTGGGGGGGGGAGGAGAGGCTGATTCTTGTTAGATCTTTTCAGATATGTTCGCATGGTTTATATTCAGATTTATTTGAAGAACTAAAATTAAATCTACTTTAAAATCAAAATATATCTATACTTAATATTATAAAGAAGTAAAGTTTGTTTGTTTATTTGTAGGAGGTAAGCTCTGGAACTACCGAGCCGATTCCAAAAGTAATGGTATCAAAATGATGGTGTTAGTCCAACTTAGAACATAGGCTATATCTTATCTCCGTGCCACTGGTCAAAAGGGGGTGCAGGAGCAAAAAAAGTTCTAAAAATGCGATTTTTGTGTTACTGAAGGGCCTAGAGACACGGAATTTGGAATGATAGTTACTTATAAGATATAAATGATCTCTAAGGACATTTCTTCAAAAAGTCGAAATTTAAAAGGAGTGAAAATGCGCTAAAAATCGTTCTAAATTTAGATTTCTACGCAATCTCAGAAAATACCGATTCGATTTTAACAAAATGGTGTGAAAACGATGGCGACAGCCCTCGCTCCAACATAGGCCATATTTTATGCCAGTGTCATTACCCCAAAGGGGGGTGGAGGAGCAAAAAACGTTCTAAATTGCGTTTTTTGTGATACTGCAGGGGCTAGCAACTTGAAATTAGGCATGGTAGTTACTTATATGATATAAATGATGCCTAAGAACATTTCTTTAAAAATTCGAAATTTCAAAGGGGTGAAAATGCGCGAAAAACGTTCGAGAAAACGTTCTAAATTGCGATTTCTACGCAATCTCAGAAAGTACACAACCGATTTCAAAAATAATTTTTGGAAATTGGTGATGACAGCCCTTGCTCCAACATAGGCTCTATTTTATGTCGGTGTCACTACCACCTAGGGGTTGCAGAAGCAAAAAACGTTCTAAATTGCGATTTTTGTGTTACTGAAGGACCCAGAATCCTGAAATTAGGCAGAGCAGTTATTAATAAGATACAAATGATCTCTAAGAACATTTCCTAAAAAATCGAAATTTAAAAGGGGTGAAAATGAGCAAAAAGCGTTCTAAAAAACTTTCAAAATTGCGATTTCTACGCAATCTCAGGAAGTACCAAACCGATTTAAAAAACAATTGTGTGAAAACGATGGTGTTTGCCCTCGCTCCAACATAAGCTGTATTTCATGTCGGAGCCACTACCCCAAAAGAGGTGCAGGAGTAAAAAACGTTCAAAATTGCATTTTTTGTAGGGGCTAGCAACTTGAAATTAGGCATGGTACTTACTTATAAGATATAAATGATCTCTAGGAACATTTCCTAAATAATTCGAAATTTAAAATGGGTGAAAATGGACGAAAAACGTTCTAAATGGCGATTTCTACGCAATCTCAGAAAGTACCCAACCGATTTCAAAAGTAATTGTTGGAAATTGATGATGACAGCCCTTGCTCCAATATAGGATCTATTTCATGTCTGCGTCACTATCACCTTGCGGTTGCATTTTAAAAAACGTTCTGAATTGCGATTTTTGTGATACTGAAGGGGCTAGCAACTTGAAATTTGGCATGGTAATTACTTATGAGATGTAAATGTTCTCTGAGAATAGTTTCTTAAAAATTTGAAATTTAAAAAGGGTGAAAATAAACGAAAAGCGTTCTAAAAACGTTCTAAATTGCGATTTCTACGCAATCTAGGGAAATATAAACCGATTTCAGAAGTAATGGTTTCAAATTGATTGTGACAGCCCCCGCTCCAACATCGTGACTTCCTTTAAAGCCGAAAAAATTCTAGCCGAAAGCTACAGGGGACTGTTAAAAATTAAAATACTGAACTGAGATAAGGAATCCAGTTTCTTCTTATTTCCTTTTCACCCTGTCTCATTCTGTTCTCCGCACCCCAGTCAAACCCTTATCTCCGGGGTCACGAAGGGTCACTATTTCTTTCTCCTTACTGAAATGCAAAAGACACAGACTGTTTTTTTTTCTTTTCGAATAACTCTTACTTTATGGAAGATTATTAGATTTGATTCATAAAAGTTGCTAACGTTGCATAAAGTCGATTAATTAGTCATTCGTATAACCGGTATTTTTTTGTGTGTGTGTGTTTTAGGGGGGAGGGGGGATACAGGGCTGAAACTAGCCTTTTTTGCACCCGGGGCAGACATGGATTTTGGCGCCCCCCTTCCCCTCTTCCGCAAAGTATATTTACAAAGAGAATTTTACTAATTTTCTAATCGCCGACTTATTTTAAAATTTAAAATATGTAATCATAAAATATGTAATACTGAACTACTTAATCTACAATGGCGGATGTCACGGGGGTCATTAGCTCCCTCTGAACACCAACAAAAATATTCTAAAGATCATTTTTAAAATGAAATATACAGTCAGAGTCCCGATTATCCGAGTCCTGCTTAACCGAGCTTCCGCTTTCCCCGTTATTTTCTTCTGATGGACTCATGGCTTCTATTATTATGAAACAGCCATTATAAATGAAGTGTTAGGTGAAGATGAAAGAGCAGTCGTAAAAAGTTAGAACTCTGATTTTCTGGTCAGAATGGGAAGAAAAAAAATGGCCGTAATTTTTTAATGGCTATATATATATATATTTTTTTTTTTTGACAAAAAAAATTATGGCCATTTTTTTTCTTCCCATTCTGACCAGAAAATCAGAGTTCTAACTTTTTACGACTGCTCTTTCATCTTCACCCAACACTTCATTTATAATGGCTGTTTCATAATAATAGAAGCCGTCAGTCCATCAGAAGAAAATGATCCATTCCAAAGGTATAATCCTTCATTTGGCGCCCCTTTGTTCTGGCGCCCGGGGCACATGCCCCTTCTCCCCCCCCCTTAGTTTCGGCCCTGGGGGGAAGGCAAATATGCGTAAAAGGCAAGGGGCAGTGGCGTATACAAACGGGATATTTTATAAAATTCTTAACTCGAATATTTAGGGTAATTTCAAAAAATGTCAGAATAAAACTGTATCAGGTGCTCCTCAGATGCGCACAATAAAATCAAAAGATCGCCCCCCCCCCCCATTTAAGAAAGTTTTGAAAAGAGGCCACTGCCCTATTTAACTAAGCAATAATGCGTAAAATTTGTTTTTATCGTCAATTTGAACGTGCCTAAGCAAAAAGTACCTGTAATGCTATGTATCTGGAACAAAACAAAAAGGAAAAGAAGGTGGGAGGGGGGGGCGGTGCATTTTTAGTGAACTGTTATTCAAAAACCAGTTAAGTCTCTGTCATAAAATTTACAATTTAACTTTATAGTACAAAGATGTTTATTATCCTAAGTTTTCAGAATTTCTTAGTCAGTCCTTTTTGAGATATTAACTGGTGAAAATTGCCAAAAGGAAACTTAACACAGTTTTTGATAAGCTGTACAAAAAAAGAAAAAAAAAAAAAAAAAAAAAAAAAAAAAAAGAAAACGGTTTTCAGGATTGAAATTTATAAAAATGAATAGTCCTATAAGAGATCTTTAAAAAAAAAAAATTATTTAAGGTGAGTCTCATTTCCTTCATAAAAAACAATGGCAGCGTAATGCGGTGTTTGACCTTTTATTTCTTCGGTTTTTAAGCATGTTTTTGGTCTAGATCCTTAAGTCTAATGAAAATTTTATAATTACATAAAATGTCGACAATTTTAAGACTAATGAAAATTTTATAATTACATAAAATGTCGACAATTTTATGCTGAACATTTTGGTTTTTGATTCCTCTTGATAAGGTAGAAAAATAAAGCAGTTACATCATTTTCCGTAAAACACGTTTTTCCCCCAAAAATGGCTGTGTAGTTTGTTAAAAATGCCCCCCCCCCCCAAAAAAAAAAAAAAAAAAAAAAAAAAACTATATGATGAAAAAAAAATTTAGTCATGTTTTTAAACTCAGAAAACTATGAAGAAGCCTTTGTTAAAAGATTAGAAAAATGAAAAATGTCGAGCGACACCACCTGGGCGATTTGAACTGGATTGACCCTAATATGTAAATGGTTATTTTGCGTCATTAGTATCCAAATTAAGTTAAATGTATGCAAATGAATAATATGACGCAATGAAATAATTTACATAATTTTTTGTTAAGGTTTCGGATAGCATGGCGCAAAAGATAAACCACATTATTCAACAAATACATTTCAATGTATAATATAGGTTTAGTGAAAGTGATAGCTTATCAGTGTATTGAAAAAATAAACGTATAGTTTGGTTCTCGAAATATACGTTAGAAGACAAATCAAAAATAATTTAAATTGAAACTTAATTTATAATTTTATCAAAATTTTATTTTTTATTTTCCCTTACATGAATAAAATGTTTAAACGGCTGCATACGCATAAAGGCTTTAGAATAAGTTTCAAAGAATTTTTTATGATTATTTTGATTTATTAAATTACATATATTTATTCTCTTTTTTAATTTTCTTAATGTTTCTCTTTTGTAAATTAAAAAAATAAATGTTAAGCATTTTGAAACTATATGTGCAATGGACATGAATCTCTATTGCTTATATATATATATATATATATATATAGTCAAACTTTTTATGAAAATGAACCATTTTAACAAATTAATTCAATATAACAAAATAGTAAATAATTTATAAATACTTGTGGTTATTCCTTGAAAAACAAGAAATTAAAGCGCTTGAAAAAGTGCTTTGATTTTTTTTTTTTCAAACAAAAAGACGTATATGCACATGTAAGGATAAAAATATGTGCTTTTGTGAAGTGTATTTATAAATAACTGCATTAATAATGTTTTTGTATCTAGACACTGACACAACGAAGAAAGAAAAGGTGTGTGTGTGTGGGGGGGGGGGGGGGGAGGGGGAGGAATTAAAACTCTTCCCGTGTAAATTAAAACCGTATAAACTAAATGTAAAAACTTCTGTGGTATGATCAACAATCGATTTGTAAAAATAAACAACCAAAGTAAAAGCAAAAATAGTTTTTTTTTTATGTACTAAATTGTTTAATGTATCAATTGTCTCAAGGCTCCATAAAAAGGGCACTAACTAGGCTTAAACTGGTATTTATGCGTATTAATGTTTTCTGGGATCGAAATTTGGACAATAATCTAGAATATTACTTTTTCTTAAAAGTAAATGAACCCAATCGCGCCCGTCGGCCTAACCGTTCGGAGTTTTCGTGGTTTTCTTCGAACCTTGGATTTCCTTGCATAACGGTTTAGGTTCTCTTAGAAAGACCCCCGTGGAGGACACCCCTCCTTTTAGGGCCCACATCCCTCGTGTTGGTAGTTGGCCGTAATAAACACAACCAACCTTAAAAGTAAATGAAGAAAAATATATCATTTATATTACAAAATATAATTCAAAATAGCGCAATAGGATATAGGTCCTTTTTAATTTCTTTATAATTTTCATAAATCTCAATATTTCATTATTTGAATAAATATTTCGAATGATACATTTAATTTAAAATTGTCTTCCATTTTCTTTTTTGTTGTCATAGCTTAAATAAGAAAAATAAAAATAAAAATGTTTCGGTAAAATATATTAAATTAGAATCTTTAATGCATGCTTTTATATGCAAAAATGATGTGATATTCAATAGAGAATATATATATTTTCTTTTTTTAAACCCGAATTTTAAACACATGCAAAAATATCATAGTCATATTTTTTCACATACAGGGGAACCCGGTTAAGATGCGTTTCAAGGGAGTGAACCAAAGTCGCGTATTAAGCGGGATCGCGTATTAAACGTGATTTGTATAATTTTGCAGTAGCTGGGCTTATTTACGCATCTCATCGTCTGAATGAACTTTAGAGCTTTCATTTAAAGTGTACTGCCGAAAGTTGTGATTTTTAAGTATATTTAAATTAAAATTTAACTGTATTCAATTTTAACTCATTGCTTTTTTTTTTATCGGACACTGGAATAATAACCGAAAATAAATAAGGATTCCAACATGACTTTATAATTGATTAATGTTACAACAAAAAATAAAACAACAAATATATGTAATTTTCATGCTAGGCTAATGTTTTTAACACGAAGAAGAAATGTTAAGTTTTTGAAGCCAGTTACAAAAATTATTTTTAGTAATTGTGGTAATGAGTATCATTATAAACTGTCCTTCATTATTAATTTGAGAAAAAATACCATCCTTATTAATGATTGTGTAAAAAATATTGTTAGTCTAGCAAAAACTATACGAAACTTTGAAAACATAAAATAACACAACTGCAGTCGCATTTGCTTAATCATCAAAAGTTTCATTTTTTTTCTTTGCCGATAACATGCATTATAAAACATAGTAGTGATATAACGTGCATTTAAAACCTGACTAACAACAGGTATAATCATAATTTTTATGACATATCAGAGCAAGTTGTTCAAGGCATTTTTCGCAGCGAATGCTTTATCAGTCATTAATTGATTTCTTTGATTTCTTTGATGTACAATCCGCATTTAATCAGTTTTGCTCATTTAGCAAGTTATTTTCATTCAAATATCTACCACTATTTCATGTTAGTAATATTCTCCTTAATTAATCTGTCATTAAATAAAATAAACATTACTATTTGGAATGAGTAGTTTTTATCTTAATAAAATAATCCTCTAATTTGGCAACATGGTAGAGGAATTCGCATTTTGATTTACGAATTCGCGTCTTAAACGTGATTTTTTACTTCAAAGGACCGAAAATCTATCGCGTATTAAGCGGGATCGCGTAATAACCGTTTGCGTATTAAACGTGATATTTTTACATTAGGCTTATGGGCGACGTCAAGTGACCGGAAGAAATCCGCATATTAAGCGGGATCACGTATTAACCGTGAGCGTCTTAACCGGGTTCGAATGTACATTGAAATATATGTATATGTAGATAATGCAAATAAATGCCGATTAAATAATTTAAATAAGATTAAGTAATAGATTAAATTTAATGTACACAGAAAGCTTCTCAACATGATTGTGTTATTAGTGGCATAATTTTCGCCTATTTTTCTTAATAATTGTATATTTAAATATAATATATTTAAAAATTTACTTTTGTACATATTTTCATAAAATTAAAACAGTAGAATTAATTTTAATCTTAGAACATAAAAAAGAAAAACAAATGTATTCAATGAATGTAATTAATTTACTTTAAATTTGTGAATGAAAATCTATATTTTCCTTTAAACATAGAGTCAATTTCACTGGCCTATACTTTTCAATCAATTCCAACTAACTTTGAAAGACTAAACAATTAAAGTATTACTACATGGAATCCTTTCTTAGCAAGATTTTATTTTTTCAGCCAAAAAACAAATTTTACTGTCAAAACGTTTAAAATAATAAAGTATTACTTAAATGATTTTCATGTAAAAATTGGCAAACAAAACAAAAGGAAACAAATCAGTAAATAAGGAAACAGTACAAAAAAATTAAACATTTTTTAATTATTAAAAAGAGCTAAAGCGCCCACAAAATTTGTGTAACGCATAGAGAAACACCAGAAAAACAGATAAATATTTTCCAAAAATAGCCACATGGCATTCAGAAAAGAAAAAAAAATAGTAAAAAATAACTTCATGAAAATAATTTAAAACAATAAAAGAAACAGCAGTAGGAGCACAGCACACGTACTTTGTTGCTGTTGCTTATAATTCTCTGTTTATCGTCGACACTAATTATGAATTTGTAAATTAGTTATGCCTAAAAATTAAGAATTCGAAAAATAATTCGTACAAATTAGTAATTCGACATAGATTTCATTCAGTAGAAATTTTTTATAGTTTCACGAATCATTGATTATAAAGTTAAATTATGTTTTCTTTTTTTTTTTTTTTAATTGTGAGAAGACAATTCTGACAGAATTTTCTAGATCTTTTTGTCTGGTTACCCTTTTATTGGTTAGATGATACAATGCATAGTAAAACACTAATGAGCTAAGTTGAAAAAAAAAACAATAAAACGATAAATTCCGCCGAAACATGATCCGCAACAGCACACCGCACAGGGTTCTTTTCTAGAATGGAGTAACTCTTCGTGATTTTGTATGGATTCAGAGGGATTCAGAACTAAACGTTGACACTATGCGACTCCTGTATGACCCCTTACATTTCCCCCTCTTAATGACTTTCGGCTAAAATCTTTTCGGCTCTAAGGGAACAAACCCTCCAACATAGCCTATATTTTACGTTGTTGTCACTACCACGTGGGGGTTACAGGAGCAAAAAATTTTCTAAATTGCGTTTTTTGTGTTGCTAAGGGAGTCTAACATTTTAAATTTGGAATGGTAATTACTTCAAAGATGCAAATGTTTTCTAAGAATTGTCGAAAGAAAATTCCAAATTTAAAAGGATTAATTGAGCGATAAGCCTTCTATAAGCGTTCTAAATTACGATTTTTATGCAATCGTATGGAATACGAAACCGATTTCAAACATAATGGTTGCAAATTGATGGTGATAGAACCTGCTCAAACATAAGCTCTATTTTATGTCGGTGCCACAACCCCTAGAGGGTTGCAGGGGCAAAAAACTTTCTAAATTGCGATTTCTGCGGTACACAAGAGGATAGAAACTTTAAATATAGCACGGTAGTTACTTATAAAATGTAAATATACTCTAATAACAGTCGAAAATAAATTCGAAATTAAAAAGAGGTGAAGCGAAGGGAAGGAGCGAAAAACATTCTAAAATAGTCCTAAATTACGATTTCTATGCAATCTCAGGAAATAATAAACCGATTACAGAAGTTATTGGTTGAGAATTAAGGATGATAGTACCTGATCCAATACAGGCTATATTTTATGCCGATGCCACTACCACCTGGTTGGCAGGAACAACAAAATAGCCTTTAAAAACATTTAAAATCTGTTTTCCGTAGAATATTAGGAAATGCCAACCGATTTCAAGGCTAATGTTGACAAATTAATGGTGAAAGTCTCTGTTTCAACATTTTTTGAGACATTCTATTTCAACTCTGTTTCGACATTTTATGTTGATGCCACTAACACCAGAGTGGTGGTAGACTGTTAGACAAGAAGCTTGGAATTTGACATGAGGGTTAATTTTAAGATGTAAATGTGTTAAGATGGTTTCTAAAAAATTCAAAACTTCAAATGAATACTGAAATGAGCGTATGAAATGAGCATAAAAGTCTCAAAATACTTTCTAAATTATCATTTATTTAGAATTAGTTTTAGTTATTATTAATTAAAATCTCATCTCTATCTATTGCAGTTTTATAATGAAGTTTAGTCAAACTGTGGCTTAATTTGTAATTTTTGAATTATTCCAAAAAGTGTTCTTCTAATAAAAATAGTCATGCAAATATCACTTGGCATATTTCAACTATTACGCGAGCAAAGCCGCGGAGTTTACTAGTATATATATAAAATACAAATGGCAATTTCGTTCCGACTGCTTACTTGAGTTCTGGTGAATGAATTTTGATGGGACTTGTACTGTTGGTTAGATAATTTTTCAGAGAAGGTTTTAGTATATAACATATCGTTCAACGTAGATAAGTTATAGAATTATGGAAAGTTCTGTTAGGTTAGGAAGGTTTTAGTATACTGAACATTGTTCTACGTGGTTTAGTTATAGAACTATGGGTGTTACAGTTCTGTAATCAGGTGAACTGGATTGTGAAAGATTAGCCTTTTTAAAAAAGTCTACTGGACGGATTTTGATGAGATTTGCATTGTAGTTAGATAATTTTTCAGGAAAGATTTTAATGTACTGCATATAATTTTACGTTATCTAGTTATAGAATTAGTAAGTTCAGTAATCAGGTGAACCCAATTATGAAAGATTAGCCTTAAAAAAAAGTTCTACTGGACGGATTTTAATGAAAATTGCATTGATTTTTAGATAAGTTTTCAGGGATTGTCCTTAACAGATCAAATTTGCCTGACAAATTAGAAAATATAATAGCACAATGGCATTCACATTGTTTTCAGCGCAAGGGCTTCCAGGTAAAGGTCTATATTGGTTTAAATCACATGATCAAATTCACCGATATATTTTGTTTGATTCAAGGATCATTTGGAGAAACTGACCAGCGAGCGGCCGAAGCCTGCTAGTATTTTCATAAAATCTTTCTAAATTTTGGATATTTTCAATTAGTGTTTTTTTTTGGAAATCGCTATCAAGGGCTTCAAATATATACAGTAAACCCGTCTATAAGACGGACTGGACAGAATTCTGTTTACAAGGTTTCCGTCTTACTAGGTTTACTTTTTTTTTTTTTTGTAATCGTATTGCCTGAAATATAAATATTTTCTATTTCAGGCTATATTCCGTTATATATAGATTCTGTGATATAGGTATTAGTGTATTATCATTGTAAAAACGATGATGTAACAATGAGTTCATCATTGTTAATAATCAATCAATTTAGTTCATGTTTGTAAAAACAATGTGAAATAACAGTGGTAAACATTTCAACAATTGGACAACAATCAGGCAAACTTTTTTTAACAATGAATTTTTTGTCAGTAGCAGAGTAGGCGTCAAATGAGTTGGTGACTAAAATTGGGGCTCCTGACACATGTCGAATAATTACAAGTAATTTATTTTCAAGCCTTCGCCAAGATGTTTGTCAGAAAAGTGGTGAGAGTTTATTTATTATTTCTTAATTATAATTATATGTAAAAATGCATATAAATATATGCTGTATATAAACTGTGTTTACTTCAATACGTTATATATTAATGTATCTTTAGAGGACAATCACAAATTATTTGTTTTCAAAAAATGAGAAAATGAAATAAAATCTTTTATACAAAAATTAGAATTTCCTGTAATAAAAAAAATGCTAAGGTATTTTATGTAGGGTTCTAGCCATTAAGCATAAAACACTGTATAAGTTAAGAATATGTGATGTGCATAAGCTTGGACACCTATCGTTAGATTAGCCGTCTATGGATATGCAGTATTGAGTTTTCGGTGGAATAAAAAAACTGCAAAAAAAATCATGTACTATATTTATATATTTGCACTTTTGTACTCGAGAAGCCTTAAATTTGGCGGTGAATTCTTTATTGTTATATTCCAATTTCACAGGTTTTATTGTATTATCATGATGAAATGATTGTTTAATACAACAATGTTAATTACCGTTTGGGATTCAATTCAACAATTGCAAAACAATTGGACAAATTATTTCCAACAATGAATTTTCCTCGCTTACGTGAGTATTAAATTGTACGCCAGATGAGTAGGTTCAAAACTTCGGAGCTTTAAATTAGTTTAGGAGATAACATCGTGTTGGCAGAAAAAGTATAGTGCAGTTATTGAAAGTCTTCTCCAAGACTTTGTATCGAGTGGTAAGCCTTCGTGATTATTTTCGCTAAGATGTTGTATATTCCTGCGGCCGCCATCTTGGATTTCTCGGCGATGTTTTGTTGGCGTTTATTGATAAGGCAAAACCCCGACGAGTGACGTGTTCTAGCAACCCCGTTAAGCCTAATATGTGTATATATCTGCTTGGCGAAATTTACTTGGCGGAAAAGGGGTTTTCATGCCAAGAAAAAAATCCAAGATGGTGGCTGCGGGAATATATAACATCTGTTCCATTATTTTTTACGGCTTAGATGTTGTATATTCCCGCGGCCGCCATCTTGGATGTTTTAAGATTTCTTGGCGATTTTTTGTTGACGATGTTTTACATTTTATTTTCGTTAAGCCTAACATGCGCATAAATCGCTACTTGGCAACTATTACAACTTGGCGGAAAAGGGGTTTTCACGCCAAGAAAAGAATACAAGATGGTGGCCGCGGGAATATATAACATCTGTTCCCTTTTTACTTGCATACTATTTAAAGATACTTTAATTGGAGTTCGAGCGAATATTCGGTTTCGTTTTCGTTTTGGCGAACACTTGTTTTCAGCGAAAATACTGTCGAATATACGGCTAGGACTGAAACTCGACCGAAATTTTCTGTATTTCTAAAATCTCGTTTCTTCCTGTGAGAATTTTCAACTCCACTCATCGATTTGAACTGTATTGTCTTATTTGTTTATTGGATTATTCGAGGCTGTTTTATTTATTGCTAGAAACTTCACTGTTCATAATGACGCAATAAATATAGGATTAAATTTTGAAAACGCTTTCCACGTGCTCATTAAAATCTGCCGACGTAATAGTGATAGAAAGTTTTTAGTTTGAATTCCACAAAAATGTTTTGTACGCGCGCTAAGGAAAGTGTAGAATAAAAGTACAGAATAAAACAGCTGATGATCATTTACAAAAAACATTATAAAAGGTAAAACGAGATGTGTATGCCTAAAACATTTTTAAATTAGATGAAATTCGTATAATTAACAAAGCGTTTGCTCTTATTCATGAATTATATCTTCCAAAAGTTTCCAAACAGGAGTACATACATACCGGTTGTCATAAAATCACTGATGGAATTTAAAATTCAATAACTTGCAAACGGTGACAGGTATTAAAAATATTTTTACAGGAGGGTTATGTAAGATGTCAGGAGTTTTTATGCTGCGATTCCCAATTTTAGTTACAAATAGCAGCAATAGAGGGCGCGGCAAACAATAGGCTCTAAATCCAGGCTCGGTGTTTCAGCCTCTTTCTTCTCCCATGCAAAAAAAGGAGATTAAAATATTTTGAATGGATCCCGAAATACCAATAATCGGGTCTGGAATTAGCACCTATTTCTCACAGCGCCATCTATTGTTTGAAATTCGAACGAAAATCAGGAATCACAGCAAAAAAAAAACTCTTGACATCATACATAACCCTCCTGCAAGAATTTGGTTAATAGCTGCCACCGTTTGCAAGTTGTTGTATCCATCAGTCATTTTTAGTATACCCGGTATGTATGTGTGTTCATTAGAAATGTGTTTATACATATAATATATAATAGTTATATATATGTTTGTGTGTGTGTTAGTTACTTTGAATTTATTTTTAAGGCAATTTCGTTTTCGTTTTCGGCCGAAACTAGGAAGATAACCGAAATTCAGTTTCGTTTCGGTTTTTGTCTCATAAACTTGTTTCAGTCGAACACTAAATTTAATATATCAATATCTTAATAAATCTATACTTATTGCAATACTTTATAGACCGGCAGCACAGGCAATCACCTCATCGAGTTCACGGTTGAAATTCCAGAATTAGTTAAAACTCGATTCGCATATTAAAACGCAATCGGTCTGCCAAGTCGTATCTTGGTGGAAAACACCTAAAAACCCGATTTTAGCGCTTGACTCGTAGGTTTAACATTGTGTTTTCCTGCTCCCAGTCCTCCATGTTTCCATACTTTTGGGGGTGGAAGGCACAATGGTAAACCTACGAGTCAACAGCTAAAATCAGGTTTTCAGATGTTTTTCATCAAGATATGACTTGGCAGACCGATTGCGTTTTAATATGCGACTCGAGTTTTAACTAATTCTGGAATTTCAATCGTGAACTCGATGAGGTGATTGTCTGTGGTGCTGGCTCCCGGTGTATTATATACTATTAAATCTTTCTAACACGGTTAGTTAGCAGCAGAAATTTAATGCAGAAACACACAATGCAATTTTCACGAAAGTAGCGAGACAAAAGTTGTTAAAATTTATAACATTAGCAAAAACTCGCGCTTTAAACGATTTTCTTTTCGTTTCTTCTGTTTTTAACACTTTCCAACATTAGTTGAAAAGTGTTTATGATTTCGGTTTGTCTGTCCGTCTGTCCAATCTCTAACTCTTTTAAATCTACTCGGATTGCCCTGCTTTTGTTGTATGTTATTGATACTTACTATAGCATGATCGTTATTAAAAATGAAGTGCGTACCAATTTTAGTTCATTTACAGGACGGTCAAAAGTTTTCCGTTACATTACGGTCTATGGGGGAAAATATTTTAATGATGTTAGACAATTTCAAACATAATGAAATTGATAAGCATTTATGTAGTGCACTGAATCATTTATTCTGGAAAATATGGGTGGCAAAGCATTTACTATTCATTGACAGAGCCACACAAAAGAATTCCGGTACATAACGATCTACGGGGAAGGGTTCGTAGTGTATTTTAGTTCTGTTACACTATTTCAAATATAATGAAAATGATGTACATTCGTGGAAAAAAAAGTAAACACCCCTTACTAACGCCTCAACGAATTGTCGTAGAAGAATGTTACTGGTACCGAACGATTGGAAATAAAGTCTACTTTTAAATGATGTCTATAAAATTTGCTTAAGGGGTCCTCTACATATTAAAACGAACCCAAACTTCATTTTTTTCAATAGCAATACCCAATTTTGACAAGATATTTCAAATCTTCAGTTCAAACTATGCCTAGACACCGAATTTCAAGTCATTTGAATAAGCTTTTGAATTATAAACATTCAAAATTTTGTGCTTCTAATGTTAAATTACATTTTCATATTTTCATTAATATCTCCCGAAATTACACTCCTAATGTGCTAATTTTTGTGTAGTAAAAATACTAAAATACCCAAACATAAATACGTCGAATTTTCAATTTTTATAATTTTATGATATGAATTATGAAATAATATTCGAAAATTATGAATTGCAACCTACAATTTTTTTGATGGATTTAGATTTATTAAGTTCAGCTTTCTGAAAATACAAAATTTCACATTTTTCTTCCAAGTAGTTTTCAAATTACGTTTAGAAAACGGCAAAATGGTGATTTAAGGGCCCGTCTATGATAGAAGTGACTAGATATTTTGAAATTTCTTATGTTATCCTGTAATCTAGCAGTCTTCAATGACTGCTTGAGTAATTATTAAGATGATGTCTGGATCAAGAAGGGGCTCTCTCGGTCAACAATCCAGTACCGTACTTCAATTTGGATACAGCCCCTAAAATACGCTGTTTTAAAATAATTAATTTCTCAGAAACTTATCGGACGAATTAATAAAAAAATGTTTTTAGGCTAATTGAAGGGTGTAGAGTTCTTTTATGCTGTCAGAATTGTGTACTGCTATTGAAAAAAAAAAACAAAGTTATGGTTCGTTTTAATATGCAGATGCCCCCCCCCCCCCCCCAAGAAAATTTTATATACATCATTTAAAAGTAGACTTTATTACCAAGCGTGTGGTACCAGTAACTTTTTTCTACGATAATTTTTTGCTGAGTTAGTAAGGGGTGTCTCCTTTTTTTTTTTTTCACGACTGTACATTACTGAGGCTTACTTACAAGATACTTTTTGTATAACATGATGTGCACGTTTATCGTTCATTTACAGGGACACGCAAAAGATTCGGACAGAGTACTATATCCGAAATACACTGTCTATTAGCGATAAGTGCTGGAAATGCGATTTCATTTATGGTATGCGCGTTTAACTAAATGTTTGCTTTGCATGTGGTGAGTATAAATGCTATAGATCATTATATAGGGCTTCACAAAAGAATTCACAAGGATTATCAGCGTGGGTGGCTTAAAGGTAGATGTTAATTAAGTAATGTTCTTTCAAGTTGAGTTACATTTAGTATACTAAGAAATGTTTCTACAATATAAATAAAATACAGTAAAACCACCCTAAAACGTGTAAGAAATAACAAGTAATATAAAGATTTGGTTTTTAAACTCATTTCCTACTTAGGTCATCAAAGAAAAATTTAATATAATCCCTTAAGCTAATATTAGTTTTTGTTGCATTAAAATATCTCAATTGGTTGATTTTCTATAAGCAAGTAGATTTACAATGGAAGTCAATGGGAATTTGGCGAAGAATTAGAGATATCGCCAAGTTGACATCACTTTTGGCGACTCATTTTGGGAGCCAAATTTGGCGGTATTTAGCGACAGAACTGGGCCCCTTTATGGTAACCACCCTTATAGATATGAAGATGCATTAAATGCTGTTCATTAACCAATGGCCGCCATTTTGTCTCCCCTATAAAACTAAAATTAATTAATTAAAATTTAATTAATGAATTAATATTTGAAAAATCTGTATTAACATCAATTGTCATCCAGTACAAGTTTAAAAAAATGTATTTCAACTTGATAGGATGAATAATAAGTATTTTATTAACGATTGAAAAATTGAACAAGATATATAAATAAATATAGGGATAGTGTGGACTAATAGTAAGAATTGAAAAATGTATGCACACAACACATTTAGTCTCCTTTCACTTTCAATAGAAAACATAAATTAATTCAAAAATATTCATGTCAAATACTGAAAAAGGATTCGCGACTGAAATGGAACACTTTTGGGAGAATGACCTATATACATAGCCAACGCAAACAAATGGATACATGATCTCCTAATGATCTGCCGTCTGTCCAAACTCTAACTCGCCTAAATATATCCGGATAGCAGCGTAATTTTTATACGTTATTGAAGTTTACTGTAGAATGAGTGCTATTTAGAATGAAATGTGTTAGCATAATAGTTTGCTTACAGGAATACACAAAATAACTCCTTAATATTATGATGTGTGGTTAAAGAAATCGTTTGCGGTGCATTTTAAAAATGTTAAGCTACTTCAAACATAACGAAATTGATGTGCGTCACTAAGATGGACTACAATATGCTTTCTGAAGAATATAGGCCAATTGGCATTTATAGTTCCTTTATAGAGACGCACAAGGAATTTCATTATAGTATATGATCTATGGGGGGAAATTGATGTTAAGATACTTCAAACATAATGAAATTAAAAAGGATTACTGAGACTGACTACAACATGCTTTCTATATGGAGTGCGTAGCATTTATCTTTCATTTATAAATACACCGTAAAGAATCTAAATCAGGCCTGAATATGTTCGGTATTATGCTAACAGTGTCTTTCCCTTCGTACAGTAGAACCTCGATTATCCGAATAATTGGGACCGACCCTCTTTCGGAAAATCAAAATTTTTGGATAATAGAGAATATTTCAATTTTAATATTAAAAAGAAATATAGGCAATATTTCTTATTATGGTAACAAGTGCTTAATAAAAATAAAGCAATAGCAAAATAGAAACAAGAATAAATTACCTGAATTTTAATTTTGAAATTAAGTACCTCTTTTATATATCACAAGGGTTTGAAAAAATGTTTTATTTGTCGATATTCGATTGCCTTTCCTTTGCAGGGCTTTTTTTTAAATTATTAGTTCTCCCACAGTCTTTCTGCTGCTCCAGCCATACCAAACCTTTTGCAAAACATTCAAAAGCTTCAGAATTGCTAATTTGTCGTTTTCTGCCTTCCACTCCACAGATTACGGGAGCACAAGTTAAATTCAAAGGAACTCTAAGAAAGGAGATCGAAAATATTTATATGCCCTCGTAGTTCGGAAAGGATCGCTTGCACACAAGGAATATGATAGTTAAAAAAAAAAAAAAAAAAAAAAAAAAGAGAAAAAAAAAAAAAGAAAAAAAAAGGCTTTAAAAAGAAATTTCGGTTAACCGAGAGTTTCTGTTAAAAGAGTTTCGGATAAAAGAGATTCTACTGTAGTATGCATTTTTAAACTTTTAGTACATTACAGGTTGTGTATAAATTCTATAGATCATATACAGGACTGCTAATATGAATTCGCACGCATATGGACACCAATTGCAGAAAATGAATTTTTATTCCGTTACCTGTTTTTTAAGCTGTTTAGTAAGATACCTGAAAAACAATGAAATATCACAATAATTTTCTGATAGCGCTGGAAATTGTTTCATAATCTTTGCCTGATGCATGATTTTTTGTTTTTAGCCCCCGGTATGCTATTTCTTTCTCCAAGCTTATTTTGTGTCGTCTCCAAAAAGTAACGTTACGCTGTATAAGCCAGCCGTAAAACAAAGCAGATGTATCATTGTAGGATTAAATACTCTGTAGCAATTTTTTAAACTTCTAAGCATCGCACATTTTCAATTTTTATACCGTCGTATTGGGAAAAAAAGTACTTTTAAATGCAATTTGTTTGAAAACTGCATCTCAATTTATTTTTGAGATATTCATTTTTTTGTAGTTTTTAGCGACATTTGTTTAATTTTGGCAACTCAGGTACTCCACTTCTGTAGAAAGTAAAGGGAAAATAGTTGAAAAAGCAATCATATCTTTTTGTTGCCATTTTCTCATAAAAACTGAAAAAAAAAATGTAATTAAAATACGTGCTATTTTGAGAAAAATATAAATGAATGATTTCTAATAAAACAGGGAGCTATTATAAACTAAATTTAAGTTTAAGTATCTATATTAATATTACAAACAAATGAAGGCCTATGAATCATTAGATAGCCAATTTTTTTGGTCGAGTTTCTTGCTGATTTCTTTTAGCTGGATTTGTCTGTTATTCTGAGATATTGACGTCCTATGCATACTTTATTGTAGATGTTGTTTATGACTGGAGCGTAAATGAGGAATTCTTCAGCGTATTCGGATGACGTCGTTTTACATAAAAGGAAATCGTGTGTTTTAATTCTCAAAACTGAAATACAGTAGAGTCCCGATTATCCGAATCCCGCTTAACCGAGTTTCTACTTTAACCGAGTTATTTTCTTCTGATAGACTGATAGCTTCTATTATTATGAAACAGCCATTATAAATGAAGTGTTAGGTGAAGGTGAAAATCAGCCGTAAAAGGTTAGAACTCAGTTTTTCTGGCCAGAATGGGAAAAAAAATTGCCATAATTTTTTTGAAAAAAAAAAAAAAAATGGCCATTTTTTTGCGGATTTTGGTTTGAAAACGAAAACGAAACCAAATTTTCGGTCGATCCCTAGTAAGAATTAACGATTGTTCGATGTAACACCGCAAAATTACAGTCTTGTGATAAATGAAAAACCATAAATTTATAAATAACGTGAAACCTCCTAGTGCGACCACTTCCATTAAGCGACCACCTCCCTGAACGACCATTTTTTCATTGAACGAAATTTATTCCCATACGCTCAATACTAATTTTACCTCTATTCAGAGACCACCCCAGTTGAACTTCCTCCATGAGCGACCCATTTCTTTGAAGAAAATAAAACAAATTCCGTTTTTTCCTGGTCGCTTGAAGAAGGTTTTATTAGAATAATAATTCCCGAGAGCACACTATTCATCAAACTTCTAAACTAAGTTTGGAAGTTTTATTTATTCTGGTAACGTTTAAGAGTTTAAACCCCTTTGTGCTCTTTTAGGCAATGATTTATCTCTGATGACAAATTAAGGATGCTGGTCAATAAACTCCCTGCCATATTCTGTCGGGAAACTCTCAAAGAAATAGATAAATTAATGAAATCGTCGTAATTTGTTCCTGTTCAAAAAAATTGCATTTATTTGCTGCAGGACTTGGAAATAAAAGTTATAGAAAATAAAACCGCAAAATCAAAAGAGACGTCAATGTATTCATTTTTTAAACTCTGAAGTAATTAACTTTTGTATTGATACTTAAATTTTCATATTTTTTTCCTAATGTGAAAAATAAATTTTAGTAACATTAATTGTTACCTTTTTTCAACAATTAAAATCTACATTTGAACATGATCTCCATTAAGAGACCACCTCTCTTAGCGGCCAATTTTTATTGGAACGGAACGTGGTCGCTTTAGGGAGGTTTTACTGTAATTGCTAATTATGAAATCGAATCATTTTCTGTGATCTGTATCACCGTCAAGGATTCTCTTCAGCATGAGAGACGCTACGAACAATGCAATTTATACTCCTGTTGGCATTGGACTCAATTACGGAAGATTAGTCAAAAATCCTATAATCACCTATCAGAAAAAAAAGGGTGGGAGGATATGCAGTTTTACTGAAATGAAATGAAGTGTAATAGTAAAAAAAATTATTTCACCAAGAATTTTTTTTAATAATGTGTGATTGCATAAATCTCCGTACACTGTAAAAAAAAAAATACTGCCAATTTTCCGGTAGGAATCAGAAAAAATAGTTCCCCTTATCGTACCGGAATAATTTCCAACCCAGCTCGGAATAAAATCCGTAAAATCGGAATAAAATCCGTAAAATACCGTTTTACTGACTATTTCCTTATTTTTACGGATTTTATTCCGAGCTGGGTCGGAAATTATTCCGGTACGATAAGGACAACTATTTTTCTGATTCCTACCGGAAAACTGGCAGTATTTTTTTTACAGTGTAAGAATAATCGCAAGTTACCTTAAATTGTTTTTTAAATTGTATTTAAATAAAATTACTAATAGTTTTTTCTTTGTGTTCATGTTTTTTTTCTTCAAATAAATATAGCAACAATGCAAATTTTTGTGACAATGAACGATTGTTTGATATAACACTGCAAAATAATAGTCTTCTTTGATTCAACAATTAGACGTGAATCAGACAAGCTATTTCTAACAATGAATTTTCTGAGTGCGCGTTAGTAGTAAAGTGTACACCAGATATTAGATTAAAAAAATAGAAGTTCCATAATTTAATTTAGAAGTTAACATAGTTCCGAAGCCGGCTCGGCAAGTACTTTCTTTTGTTAATAGCCTTTTGCGAAGACGTTTGCTGGCAAGTGGTGAGAGTTTAGTAATTATTTGTCAGTTGCAATTTGTATGAAGATGCAGTATTTGTAGTATTTCGTGTATAAATTATACTAATTGCACTACTTTATATATTAATGTTTCTTTACAAGACAAGTACTTGTTCTTTAATTACCAGGAATTTAATGTATAAATGCATAGCGTAAATATTTGGGAATATAGCGGGGGAAAAGTTAGCTTACAAAAATTTTCATATGCAAAAAAATTGCATTTTATGCAGTCGAAATGTACTTTTATTAAGAAAAACAACTTTGAGAAAATAAAATTTATTTAGAGAACAAGCAGGCTATGCTGGTCTTATTTTTCCAAGTGAATCTTGGATCAAACGAAATATATCGATGAATATGACGTATTTTAAGCCAATTTGGATTCCTACCTGCAATTTATTTCCTGACTTCGGGAAACGATGTGAACGCCTTTGCGGTATTATAATTTCTAATGTGTTGGACAAAATTTGAGTTATTAAGGACCAACTATTTTAGTTGGTCAATTGCAGTAAGATTTAGTAGGAAAATGAAGCTGTACTGAAATAGCATGCATTAAAAATGATTGCAGAGATTGTTCGTAGCATTAAAATAATGTGACATTTACGATCATCCATTATTGGCATTTAATCTTATAGTTTGGCGATAGTTTTTTGGTCGACGGGATAATCAAGTATAGTACCAAAAAAAAGTTTGTGTGTTTGTATATTTTTACTTTCTTCTATCTTTACAAGAAGAAAGTATTGGATTCGTGACAATTTTTGACTTCCGATTTTCGACGGATTTATACGTTTTAGAATGTCCTGAACACGATTTGATGGTTTTTAGAAAATGTCTGTCTGTGAGTCTGTCTGTTACTCTGTCACTCTGTGAGTCTGTATGTGACAAAAATTTTGTGGGCGCTCTATCTCAAGAACTAATGTACGGAATTTCGCAAAACTTTATATTCAGTTAGACCTTGATATAAACTGGTCCTGATTAGTTTTTGGTGAAAATCGTCCTACAGATAGCGCTGCTATGCGGCATTTTTCAAGATTTCTGCAATAATTATATCTCAAGAACTACTGCACAGATTTTCATAAAACTTCAGATTCAGTTAGTCTAGGATATAGTTAGGTGCTGATTAGAATTTGGTGAAAATCGCCCGACAGGTGACACTGCTATGCGGCATTATTCATGATTATCGCAATAGCTCTAACTCAAGAAAAAATACACGAATTTTCATCAAACTTCACATTCAGTTAGTCCCTGATATAAATTAGTGCTGTTTAATTTTTGGTGTAAATAGCCCAATAGGTGGCGCTTCTGTGCTGATTTTTTCACGATTTCCACAATAGCTATATCTCAAGAACTAATGCATGAATTTTCATCAAGCTTCAGATTCGGTTACTTCCTGGTATAAATTGGTCCTACTTAGTTTTTGGTGTAAATCGCCCAACAGGTGACGCTGTTATGCAGAATATTTTACAATTTCCGCAATAGCTCTATCTAAAAAACTAATGCACGGATTTTCACCAAACTTCAGATTCAGTTAGAAGTTGTCAAAGTTGTTGATAATTACATTTTGTTGTAAATCATCTAACAGGTGGTGCTGGTATGCTGTATTTTTCAGGAAGTATTAACATGTATGCGATAGAAGAAAGTTTTGGGATTGCCACATCTGACTAGTTCTAACTGGTTTCGAAGTTTAAAATTTCTATGTCGAAACAAATTTATAGTTATCAACATTTGCTCCCACATAAACAACAACAAAAAAAGAAACAAATTTTATTACCAAAAACTATAATTATATACATTCGAACCCATGAATAACAGCCCAAACTTCTTGATTCGTAGCCAGAATGTTTACTACTTCTTCGAGTGATTCCTTGTGAAAACTGATTAAATGAAAAACCATGAATTTATAAATAACTAGCTAAAGTACCCGGCGTTGCCGGAATTTTAAATAAAATTATATATATAGTGTTACGCATATTATAAATAGTTTTTGTTTGTGCTTAAAAATAATGTAAATAGTTCAATTAAGCTCTATTCATAAGCTAATATTAGTTTTTGTTGCACTGAAATACCTCAATTTGTTCATTTTCTGCAAGCAAGATAAATCCTATTGGATTTCAATGTGATTCTATGGAAATTTGGCGAAATACTGGAAATAGCGCCAAGTTGGCGACTAATTTTGGTCGCTAAATTTGGCGATATATCGCCAAGTTGGCGAGAGTGCCCCCCCCCCCCTGGTAACCCCCCTTATAGCGTCAGAAAGCTCTGACGAATCAGATGCATTTCGTGGTATCTACGCAAATTTTTATTGGTCCATTTCCAAATCGTTGCTTTTTTATATAGAAGAATTCGTCAAACTACTTATTTTATTTTCATTTTCCAGGTGGAAATCTTACAATAAAAAAGTTATGACGCAATATTAACTTTTTTTAAAAGTTCGTCAAACTATTTATTTAATTTTCATTTTTTTCACGTGGAAATCTTGCAATAGAAAAGTATTTGTCGTGGTAAGAATTTTATTATGAATTTTTAATTGTTGGCAACTACCATAACGAGAAATGTTTCAATTTGATAGGAAATTGTTGTTAAATATGTGGTTTTTTATTAATTAAAAATTAACTATAAGTTATTTCGATTCCGGATTACTTTAGTTGCCTCGCCCGTGTTTTAATACGCATGTACGTAACATTTCACAATTCTGGCTTCCAAACTATGGATTTGTATAGAATTACAGACAGACAGACAAATTTTCATTTTTATATATTAGATTGCTAATTATGAAATCGACTCATCTTCTGTGATCTGATTCACCGTCAAGAATTCTCTTCAGTATGAGAGACGCTACGAACAATACAATTTATACGCCAATTGGCGTTGGACTCAATTACGGAAGAATAGTCAAAAATCTTATAATCACCTATCAGAAAAAAAAGGGTGAGAGGATATGCAGTTTTACTGAAATGAAATAAAGTAAAATAATAAAAAAATTTATTTCACCAAGAATTTTTTTTAATAATGTGTGATTGTATAAATCTCCATAAGAATAATCGCAAGTTCCCCTTAAATTGTTTTCTTTTTAATTGTATTTAAATAAAATTATTAACAGTTTTTTCTTTGTGTTCGTATTTTTTTTTTCCAAATAAATATAGCAACAATGCAACATTTTGCAACAATGAACGATTGTTTGATATAACACTGCAAAATAATAATCTTCTTTGATTCAACAATTAGGCATCAATCAAACAAGCTATTTCCAACAATGAATTTTCAGAGCGCGCGTAACTAAAATCACACCAGATAAGTAGGTTAAAAAAATAGAAGTTTCATAATTTAATTTAGAAGGTAACGTAGCGTCAACACGGCAAGTTCTTTCTTTTGTCAACAGTCTTTTGCAAAGACGTTTTCTGGCAAGTGGTGAGAGTTTAGTAATTATTTATTAGTTACATTTTGTATGAAGGTGCGGTAATACGTATATATCGTGTGTAAATTATACTAATTGCAACACGTTATATATTAAGCCCTTTGCGACGAGCGTCTTTTACAGAATTCTTAATCTTTTATCACCGGTTTTTTGAAACAGAAATTTTTGCCTAATTTAATCGGGAAAATGTCCTGATTAGGCAAAATTTACAATAAAAAACAACTGGTGGGAATAATTTCCAGCTCTAAGATGTTATATATTCCCGCGGCCGCCATTTTGGATTTCTCGCCGATGTTTTGTTGGCTTTCATCGTTAAGGCAACCCCGACGAGTGACGTGTTCTGGCAACCCCGTTAAGCCTAACATGCGCATAAATCTGCTTGGCGACATTTACTTGGCGGAAAGGGGTTTTCACGCCAAGAAAAAGTCTAAGATGGTGGCCGCGGGCATATTCACAATACCTACTCGGTTCAGATTCGACACTAGCGTTTCTCAGTATATTTTTTTGGTATGAAATTTTGAATAATTTGAAACACTTAGTTTTGGTATTATCTTTGTTGTAATAATGATATTATCATAATACAAATAAAAAGTGTGAAAATGTTTGGCTGAAATCAGTGTCAAAACGGATATTTAAATGCCTTTTGTATTTATTATGCATAATATTAATTTTTTTCCAATGTTTAAAATTTTCCCTTAAGTTAATAAAGTTTACACATTTTATTTGTTTGTAATACATGAAATAAAAGTTACAAGCAAATTGCAAAAATATTTACTTTATAATTGAAATATTACTAGCGAAATTGCAAAATATTTTTTTCAGTATTGCGAAAATATGTGCAAAATGTAAACTGGCAAAAAAATATTTTGCAATTTCACTATTAATATTATTTGCAAAATACAGTAAATATTTTCGCAATATTGACATTTTGTTGGAGATAGCTACAATTTAGAGTTTTGACATTTCTTTACAAATATTTTCAATGCAAAGCCAACATTTCACCAATAATGGTATTACAGTTCAAGTATCAGTGATAGCATTCGGTGCAAAACGTATTTTGCATTCAAAATACATATCAGAAAATTTTAATAATAGTTTTCGGCAGACTTTCGTCGATTAAATAAAATGAAAATACTGTTTAGAAAGACTGGTAGAGATTTTGAAATTTGGTAGACACCAGAATTCCGCTAAATTGACAACACTGTTAGCTATGGATCCAAATATTAGCACAATATAACCAACATAACTAATATAGTTTTCAGGGTAATTGTATATTTGGAATCTTTAAACGGAATTTCCAAATAGTAATCGTCACATTTTTTAATCTAGTAATTTATAAGTCGAGTATTACTATTAGAAAGAAATCGTGGTTATAAAATATCCAGAAACACAATCACTCCTGGATTTTCCCATCAGGTGCATTTTTAGTTAGGTTAACTTTGTTGTACCTATTATTACTTTAATGTCAAATTAGTTTTCATATTTTTTCCCTTTGGAATGCCACAATATTACAAACGCTCGAGAATATTCTATTGCTACATTTGATTGAAAGTAGGTTTTATTTTTATAACTTTTATTTTATGTATTACACAAACAATTAACTTAAGGGAAAATTTAAACATCGGAAAAAAAAATTAATATAATGGATAATGAATACAAAAAAATTTAGTTATCCGTTTTGATTCTGACTTCAATCAGACATATTCACACTTTTATATTCATAATATTATTAGAATTATGATAATATCATTATTACATAGAAATAATAACAAAACTAAGTGTTTCAGAATATTCGAAATTTCGTACCAGAAAAATATATTGAGAAATACCAGTGTCGAATCTGAACCGAGTAGATATTGTGAATATGCTGGCCGCGGGAATATATTACATCTGTTCCATGTTTCTTTACAAGACACAAGTACTCATTATTTAATTACAGGTATTTAATGTATAAACGCATAGTGTTAATATTTGGCAATATAGCGAGGGAAAAGTTAGCTTACAAAAATTTTCATATGCAAAAAAAAAAAACGTATTTTATGCAGTTGAAACGTACTTGTATTAAGAAAAGCAACTTTGAGAAAATAAAATTTATTTAGACAATTGGAGTTTTCTTTAATTAAAAATATACTTGTCTTATGAAGTTTTATATGCTCTAAGTAAAAAAAAAAAAACATTATGTATAACATTTATGCATGATCCAGATTACCGTGTCATATGATTTCATTTTATAAGATTTTTAACGCGTTTGAGAAGCCTTAAATTTGGTGATGAATTCGTTAACGTAATTCGTACAGATTTACACAGGTTCAGTTCTCGGATATTTATTGAATTATCAGTACAAAATGATGACGTAACAATAAGTGATTGTTTGACATAACACTGCAAAATAACAGCCTTCTTTTGGCTGCAACATTTCTACAACAATGGGGCAACAATCAAACAAGCTATTTCCAACAATGCATTTTCAGAGAGCGCATTAAACGTAAAGTGTAAGCCAGATGAGTAGGTAAAAAAATTGAAGCATCAGGATTTAATTTAAAAGATAACGTAGCTTATCTTCTTTTGATTTATTTTTTGTCAACAGAATTTGCAAAGAGGTTTTCTGGCAAATGGTGAGAGTTTAGTAATTATTTCTTAGTTAGATTCTATATGGAAATGCATTATTACATAGATATCGTGTATAAATTATACTAATTGTAATACTTTATATAATACTGCTTTTTTACAAGACAATTACTATTCATTTACAGAAATTTAACACATCAAAACATAGTGTACAATTCTGCGAATCTAGTGGAGCAAAAGTTAATTTACAAAAATTTTCATATGTATTGCGTTTTTACAGTTGAAACGGCCTCGTATTGTGAAAAGTATTTTTGATAAAATAAAATTTATTTAGATAATAATAATTTCCTTTGTTAAAAATATATTTATTGGGTACTTTTCCGTTATACGGACGCCCTTGTCGCAAAGCGTAATAGTTGGCACAAAATGAAAATCACGTAAATTGAAACATTTGAAAAATAAAAGAAAAAACATTGTTGTTAGTAAAGTGAGCATTTAAAAAATATAACATTTGAAAATTACAGACTTTTACGGACTATTTTATTAAATCACAAATATATACTTAAAATAAGTGAACAAATAACTGTTAAACTATAAAGTAATAAAATAAAACTCATATTAAACTACTGGTATAAAATTAAAAATATCTTTTAGCATTGCAGTAAACATTTCATTGATCAACGATCAGGGTTGAAATAATTGGCGCATTAGCATACATTTTGGCATGGTGTCCGTATAACGGAAAAGGTAGTCTTAGGTATCTTTACCTACTCTAAGCAAAAAAAAAGAAAAAAAAAACATTACGCTTAAAAATTCTACATGGTCCAGATTCGAGTGGGTACCAACCTCAGGATTAGGGACATATTGATATCCAGTAAAAGTTTCCGACAGCTTTCTAAAGACTCGTGAAATTTTTTTTTTCTCAGAACGTCCTTGAGAGGCGTTAAAATTGGTGATGAATTCGTTAAGTTATATACAAATTCCGTTTTCACAAGTTTTGATGTATTATCATGGTTAAAATCTAGGAGGTAACTAGTCGGATGAGCCAATCCCAAAACTTTCTTTATTAGTTTTTCCATTAGTTCTTGAGATAGAACGCCCAGAAAATTTTTGTCACACACAGACAGGCTTACAGACAGGCTTACAGACAGACATTTTCTAAAAACCACCAAATCGTGTTCAAGATCTTTTGAAACGTATAAATCCATCAAAAACCGGAAATCGAAATTTTCCACGAATCCAATACTTTCTTCTTGTGAAGATAGAAGAACGCAAAAATGAATGATTGTTTGATATAAGAGCGTAAAATAATTGTATTTACATTGATATTTGTAAAACAATTGCAAGATATATTTCTAACATAAAAATTTCTTTAATTTCAGAACCGGAAAGGTCTCTCTCATCTATTATTAAGCACCGTTCCCGATTCTCGTGGACTAGGTCTCTGCAAATTTTGGTGGGTATCTAGCATCTTTGTAAATACGGATCTATGCCGTTTGATTCAATTCCCCGGCTTACCTGACTGTTTGAAGATTTTATGCTTCCATTTGATGAAGGATGTTACTGGATACTGGGGTGAGTCTTATCTACTTGTTTAATATTGATCCTGCTTCTAATTTTAACCTTTTGCACACCACTGACACCTATACTGTGAAATACTAAGTTTAACCACAAATCCGATGACACCTATACTGAGACGTACTAAGTTTAGCCACAAGTCCACTGACACCCATACGGTACAACATATGAACATACAACAAATAAACATACTTTTAGGGAGACCCCACATATTATTGCACGTATGTGTGGTGTGGAGTTGCTGGTAGATAACTGAAATTTTGGCGTGGACGGAAAAAGGTTAAACTATGAATTAATATGTTACTGAAACAACTGCAAATGATTAGGTACGTCTCTGTTATAGGAGTATTGGTGAAATAGAGAAAATGGTCTTAGCAGAATAAAGGAAAATTTTGAAACACTCTTTCTGGCAATATGCACAAGATATTTTTTCAACATTTTAATAGGCATTCAATATACGGAAGCTATTTATTTCTTATTATATACAGTCATAAGAAATTTATCTAGCACTTGTAATCAAAATTTAAATAAAAAAAAAAACACCCATACATAATACAAGCTTATTCATCGGTTGTGTTTTATAGTTGTTTGCATCATAAGTTAAAAAATCGCACTATATAAAACCCGAATCTCCGAGGATCTCCTCCCATCTTTCAAGGATTCATTTCGCACTCCCTTCGGTTTTCACAGAAGAATTTTCGGTGAAATGTGAATTAAGCGCGGAATAAAAATTTTAATGCATCAATAATTTCAAAATTTCATTTCACAAATTCCATTTTAAAAAAAATCGCAAATATATTAAAGTAATTAAAAAGCTAATTTTGTTGCCATTCTATTGAAAACTGACAAGTCATGGCCCAGAAACTTGAATTTGAGGGGTTGTAGAACTATATCTCAGAAGCCTTCGGGCTATTGTAGTCTTGCGACAGCAAGGGCATCCGCCGGGAATTAAGGATCTCGTCTCATCGTTCAAGGTTTCATTTCACACTCCCTTCGGTTTTCAGAGAAGAATTTCCCTTGCAATGTGACAAAATCGTGGAACAAAAATTTTAATGCATCAATAATTTCAAATTTTTCATTTCTCAATTCCATTTAAGAAAAAAAAAAAAAAAAAAAAATTCGCGAAAATATTAAAGTAATTAAAAAAGCTAATTTTGTTGCCATTCTATTCAACTGACAAGTCATGGCCCAGAAACTTGAATTTGAGGGGTTGTAGAACTATATCTCAGAAGCCTTCGGGCTATTGCAGTCTTAGGACAGCAAGGGCATCCGCCGAGAATTAAGGATCTCGTCCCATCGTTCAAGGTTTCATTTCGCACTCTATTCAGTTTTCAGAGAAGAATTTCCGTTGTAATGTGTCTAAAGCGTGGAATAAAAATTTTAATACATCAATAATTTCAAAATTTCATTTCTCAAATTCCATTTTAAAACAAAACAAATTTCGCGAAAATATTAAAGTAATTAAAAAAGCTAATTTTGATGCCATTCTATTCAAAACTGACAAGTCATGGTCCAGAAACTTGAATTTGAGGGGTTGTAGAACTATATCTCAGAAGCCTTCGGGCTATTGCAGTCTTAGGACAGCAAGGGCATCCGCCGAGAATTAAGGATCTCGTCCCATCGTTCAAGGTTTCATTTCGCACTCTATTCCGTTTTCAGAGAAGAATTTCCGTTGTAATGTGTCTAAAGCGTGGAATAAAAATTTTAATACATCAAAAATTTCAAAATTTCATTTCTCAAATTCCATTTTAAAACAAAACAAATTTCGCGAAAATATTAAAGTAATTAAAAAACCTAATTTTGTTGCCATTCTATTCAAAACTGACAAGTCGTGGTCCAGAAACTTGAATTTGAGGAGTTGTAGAACTATATCTCAGAAGCCTTCGGGCTATTGCAGTCTTAGGACAGCAAGGGCATCCGCCGAGAATTAAGGATCTCGTCCCATCGTTCAAGGTTTCATTTCGCACTCTATTCGGTTTTCAGAGAAGAATTTCCGTTGTAATGTGTCTAAAGCGTGGAATAAAAATTTTAATACATCAATAATTTCAAAATTTCATTTCTCAAATTCCATTTTAAAACAAAACAAATTTGGCGAAAATATTAAAGTAATTAAAAAAGCTAATTTTGTTGCCATTCTATTCAAAACTGACAAGTCGTGGTCCAGAAACTTGAATTTGAGGGGTTGTAGAACTATATCTCAGAAGCCTTCGGGCTATTGCAGTCTTAGGACAGCAAGGGCATCCGCCGAGAATTAAGGATCTCGTCCCATCGTTCAAGGTTTCATTTCGCACTCTATTCCGTTTTCAGAGAAGAATTTCCGTTGTAATGTGTCTAAAGCGTGGAATAAAAATTTTAATACATCAAAAATTTCAAAATTTCATTTCTCAAATTCCATTTTAAAACAAAACAAATTTCGCGAAAATATTAAAGTAATTAAAAAAGCTAATTTTGTTGCCATTCTATTCAAAACTGACAAGTCGTGGTCCAGAAACTTGAATTTGAGGGGTTGTAGAACTATATCTCAGAAGCCTTCGGGCTATTGCAGTCTTAGGACAGCAAGGGCATCCGCCGAGAATTAAGGATCTCGTCCCATCGTTCAAGGTTTCATTTCGCACTCTATTCGGTTTTCAGAGAAGAATTTCCGTTGTAATGTGTCTAAAGCGTGGAATAAAAATTTTAATGCATCAACAATTTCAAAATTTCATTTCTCAAATTCCATTTTAAAACAAAACAAATTTCGCGAAAATATTAAAGTAATTAAAAAAGCTAATTTTGTTGCCATTCTATTCAAAACTGACAAGTCATGGTCCAGAAACTTGAATTTGAGGGGTTGCAGAACTATATCTCAGAAGCCTTCGGGCTATTGCAGTCTTAGGACAGCAAGGGCATCCGCCGAGAATTAAGGATCTCGTCCCATCGTTCAAGGTTTCATTTCGCACACTATTCGGTTTTCAGAGAAGAATTTCCGTTGTAATGTGTCTAAAGCGTGGAATAAAAATTTTAATATATCAACAATTGCAAAATTTCATTTCTCAAATTCCATTTTAAAACAAAACAAATTTCGCGAAAATATTAAAGTAATTAAAAAAGCTAATTTTGTTGCCATTCTATTCAAAACTGACAAGTCATGGTCCAGAAACATGAATTTGAGGGGTTGTAGAACTATATCTCAGAAGCCTTCGGGCTATTGCAGTCGTAGGACAGCAAGGGCATCCGCCGAGAATTAAGGATCTCGTCCCATCGTTCAAGGTTTCCTTTCGCACTCTATTCCGTTTTCAAACAAGAATTTCCGTTGTAATGTGTCTAAAGCGTGGAATAAAAATTTTAATACATCAAAAATTTCAAAATTTCACTTCTGAAATTCCATTTTAAAACAAAACAAATTTCGCGAAAATATTAAAGTAATTAAAAAAGCTAATTTTGTTGCCATTCTATTCAAAACTGACAAGTCATGGCCCAGAAACTTGAATTTGAGGGGTTGTAGAACTATATCTCAGAAGCCTTCGGGCTATTGCAGTCTTAGGACAGCAAGGGCATCCGCCGAGAATTAAGGATCTCGTCCCATCGTTCAAGGTTTCATTTCGCATTCTTTTCCGTTTTCAGAGAAGAATTTCCGTTGTAATGTGTCTAAAGCGTGGAATAAAAATTTTAATGCATCAATAATTTCAAAATTTCATTTCTCAAATTCCATTTTAAAACAAAACAAATTTCGCGAAAATATTAAAGTAATTAAAAAAGCTAATTTTGTTGCCATTCTATTCAAAACTGACAAGTCATGGTCCAGAAACTTGAATTTGAGGGGTTGTAGAACTATATCTCAGAAGCCTTCGGGCTATTGCAGTCTTAGGACAGCAAGGGCATCCGCCGAGAATTAAGGATCTCGTCCCATCGTTCAAGGTTTCATTTCGCACTCTATTCGGTTTTCAGAGATGAATTTCCGTTGTAATGTGTCTAAAGCGTGGAATAAAAATTTTAATACATCAATAATTTCAAAATTTCATTTCTCAAAATCCATTTTAAAACAAAACAAATTTCGCGAAAATATTAAAGTAATTAAAAAAGCTAATTTTGTTGCCATTCTATTCAAAACTGACAAGTCATGGCCCAGAAACTTGAATTTGAGGGGTTGTAGAACTATATCTCAGAAGCCTTCGGGCTATTGCAGTCTTAGGACAGCAAGGGCATCCGCCGAGAATTAAGGATCTCGTCCCATCGTTCAAGGTTTCATTTCGCACTCTATTCCGTTTTCAGAGAAGAATTTCCGTTGTAATGTGTCTAAAGCGTGGAATAAAAATTTTAATACATCAAAAATTTCAAAATTTCATTTCTCAAATTCCATTTTAAAACAAAACAAATTTCGCGAAAATATTAAAGTAATTAAAAAAGCTAATTTTGTTGCCATTCTATTCAAAACTGACAAGTCGTGGTCCAGAAACTTGAATTTGAGGGGTTGTAGAACTATATCTCAGAAGCCTTCGGGCTATTGCAGTCTTAGGACAGCAAGGGCATCCGCCGAGAATTAAGGATCTCGTCCCATCGTTCAAGGTTTCATTTCGCACTCTATTCCGTTTTCAGAGAAGAATTTCCGTTGTAATGTGTCTAAAGCGTGGAATAAAAATTTTAATACATCAAAAATTTCAAAATTTCATTTCTCAAATTCCATTTTAAAACAAAACAAATTTCGCGAAAATATTAAAGTAATTAAAAAAGCTAATTTTGTTGCCATTCTATTCAAAACTGACAAGTCATGGCCCAGAAACTTGAATTTGAGGGGTTGTAGAACTATATCTCAGAAGCCTTCGGGCTATTGCAGTCTTAGGACAGCAAGGGCATCCGCCGAGAATTAAGGATCTCGTCCCATCGTTCAAGGTTTCATTTCGCACTCTATTCGGTTTTCAGAGAAGAATTTCCGTTGTAATGTGTCTAAAGCGTGGAATAAAAATTTTAATACATCAATAATTTCAAAATTTCATTTCTCAAATTCCATTTTAAAACAAAACAAATTTGGCGAAAATATTAAAGTAATTAAAAAAGCTAATTTTGTTGCCATTCTATTCAAAACTGACAAGTCGTGGTCCAGAAACTTGAATTTGAGGGGTTGTAGAACTATATCTCAGAAGCCTTCGGGCTATTGCAGTCTTAGGACAGCAAGGGCATCCGCCGAGAATTAAGGATCTCGTCCCATCGTTCAAGGTTTCATTTCGCACTCTATTCCGTTTTCAGAGAAGAATTTCCGTTGTAATGTGTCTAAAGCGTGGAATAAAAATTTTAATACATCAAAAATTTCAAAATTTCATTTCTCAAATTCCATTTTAAAACAAAACAAATTTCGCGAAAATATTAAAGTAATTAAAAAAGCTAATTTTGTTGCCATTCTATTCAAAACTGACAAGTCGTGGTCCAGAAACTTGAATTTGAGGGGTTGTAGAACTATATCTCAGAAGCCTTCGGGCTATTGCAGTCTTAGGACAGCAAGGGCATCCGCCGAGAATTAAGGATCTCGTCCCATCGTTCAAGGTTTCATTTCGCACTCTATTCGGTTTTCAGAGAAGAATTTCCGTTGTAATGTGTCTAAAGCGTGGAATAAAAATTTTAATGCATCAACAATTTCAAAATTTCATTTCTCAAATTCCATTTTAAAACAAAACAAATTTCGCGAAAATATTAAAGTAATTAAAAAAGCTAATTTTGTTGCCATTCTATTCAAAACTGACAAGTCATGGTCCAGAAACTTGAATTTGAGGGGTTGCAGAACTATATCTCAGAAGCCTTCGGGCTATTGCAGTCTTAGGACAGCAAGGGCATCCGCCGAGAATTAAGGATCTCGTCCCATCGTTCAAGGTTTCATTTCGCACTCTATTCCGTTTTCAGAGAAGAATTTCCGTTGTAATGTGTCTAAAGCGTGGAATAAAAATTTTAATACATAAAAAATTTCAAAATTTCATTTCTCAAATTCCATTTTAAAACAAAACAAATTTCGCGAAAATATTAAAGTAATTAAAAAAGCTAATTTTGTTGCCATTCTATTCAAAACTGACAAGTCGTGGTCCAGAAACTTGAATTTGAGGGGTTGTAGAACTATATCTCAGAAGCCTTCGGGCTATTGCAGTCTTAGGACAGCAAGGGCATCCGCCGAGAATTAAGGATCTCGTCCCATCGTTCAAGGTTTCATTTCGCACTCTATTCCGTGTTCAGAGAAGAATTTCCGTTGTAATGTGTCTAAAGCGTGGAATAAAAATTTTAATACATCAAAAATTTCAAAATTTTATTTCTCAAATTCCATTTTAAAACATAACAAATTTCGCGAAAATATTAAAGTAATTAAAAAAGCTACTTTTGTTGCCATTCTATTCAAAACTGACAAGTCATGGCCCAGAAACTTGAATTTGAGGGGTTGTAGAACTATATCTCAGAAGCCTTCGGGCTATTGCAGTCTTAGGACAGCAAGGGCATCCGCCGAGAATTAAGGATCTCGTCCCATCGTTCAAGGTTTCATTTCGCACTCTATTCGGTTTTCAGAGAAGAATTTCCGTTGTAATGTGTCTAAAGCGTGGAATAAAAATTTTAATACATCAATAATTGCAAAATTTCATTTCTCAAATTCCATTTTAAAACAAAACAAATTTCGCGAAAATATTAAAGTAATTAAAAAAGCTAATTTTGTTGCCATTCTATTCAAAACTGACAAGTCATGGTCCAGAAACTTGAATTTGAGGGGTTGTAGAACTATATCTCAGAAGCCTTCGGGCTATTGCAGTCTTAGGACAGCAAGGGCATCCACCGAGAATTAAGGATCTCGTCCCATCGTTCAAGGTTTCATTTCGCACTCTATTCCGTTTTCAGAGAAGAATTTCCGTTGTAATGTGTCTAAAGCGTGGAATAAAAATTTTAATACATCAAAAATTTCAAAATTTCATTTCTCAAATTCCATTTTAAAACAAAACAAATTTCGCGAAAATATTAAAGTAATAAAAAAGCTAATTTTGTTGCCATTCTATTCAAAACTGACAAGTCATGGCCCAGAAACTTGAATTTGAGGGGTTGTAGAACTATATCTCAGAAGCCTTCGGGCTATTGCAGTCTTAGGACAGCAAGGGCATCCGCCGAGAATTAAGGATCTCGTCCCATCGTTCAAGGTTTCATTTCGCACTCTCTTCGGTTTTAAGAGAAGAATTTCCCTTGCAATGTCACCAAAGCGTGGAATAAAAATTTTAATGCATCAATAATTTGAAATTTTTCATTTCTCAAATTCCATTAAAGAAAAAAAAAAAAAATTCGCGAAAATATTAAAGTAATTAAAAAAAACTAATTTTGTTTGCCATTCTATTCAAAACTGACAAGTCGTGGTCCAGAAACTTGAATTTGAGGGGTTGTAGAACTATATCTCAGAAGCCTTCGGGCTATTGCAGTCTTAGGACAGCAAGGGCATCCGCCGAGAATTAAGGATCTCGTCCCATCGTTCAAGGTTTCATTTCGCACTCTATTCCGTTTTCAGAGAAGAATTTCCGTTGTAATGTGTCTAAAGCGTGGAATAAAAATTTTAATACATCAAAAATTTCAAAATTTCATTTCTCAAATTCCATTTTAAAACAAAACAAATTTCGCGAAAATATTAAAGTAATTAAAAAAGCTAATTTTGTTGCCATTCTATTCAAAACTGACAAGTCATGGCCCAGAAACTTGAATTTGAGGGGTTGTAGAACTATTTCTCAGAAGCCTTCGGGCTATTGCAGTCTTAGGACAGCAAGGGCATCCGCCGAGAATTAAGGATCTCGTCCCATCGTTCAAGGTTTCATTTCGCACTCTATTCGGTTTTCAGAGAAGAATTTCCGTTGTAATGTGTCTAAAGCGTGGAATAAAAATTTTAATACATCAATAATTTCAAAATTTCATTTCTCAAATTCCATTTTAAAACAAAACAAATTTGGCGAAAATATTAAAGTAATTAAAAAAGCTAATTTTGTTGCCATTCTATTCAAAACTGACAAGTCGTGGTCCAGAAACTTGAATTTGAGGGGTTGTAGAACTATATCTCAGAAGCCTTCGGGCTATTGCAGTCTTAGGACAGCAAGGGCATCCGCCGAGAATTAAGGATCTCGTCCCATCGTTCAAGGTTTCATTTCGCACTCTATTCCGTTTTCAGAGAAGAATTTCCGTTGTAATGTGTCTAAAGCGTGGAATAAAAATTTTAATACATCAAAAATTTCAAAATTTCATTTCTCAAATTCCATTTTAAAACAAAACAAATTTCGCGAAAATATTAAAGTAATTAAAAAAGCTAATTTTGTTGCCATTCTATTCAAAACTGACAAGTCGTGGTCCAGAAACTTGAATTTGAGGGGTTGTAGAACTATATCTCAGAAGCCTTCGGGCTATTGCAGTCTTAGGACACCAAGGGCATCCGCCGAGAATTAAGGATCTCGTCCCATCGTTCAAGGTTTCATTTCGCACTCTATTCGGTTTTCAGAGAAGAATTTCCGTTGTAATGTGTCTAAAGCGTGGAATAAAAATTTTAATGCATCAACAATTTCAAAATTTCATTTCTCAAATTCCATTTTAAAACAAAACAAATTTCGCGAAAATATTAAAGTAATTAAAAAAGCTAATTTTGTTGCCATTCTATTCAAAACTGACAAGTCATGGTCCAGAAACTTGAATTTGAGGGGTTGCAGAACTATATCTCAGAAGCCTTCGGGCTATTGCAGTCTTAGGACAGCAAGGGCATCCGCCGAGAATTAAGGATCTCGTCCCATCGTTCAAGGTTTCATTTCGCACTCTATTCTGTTTTCAGAGAAGAATTTCCGTTGTAATGTGTCTAAAGCGTGGAATAAAAATTTTAATACATAAAAAATTTCAAAATTTCATTTCTCAAATTCCATTTTAAAACAAAACAAATTTCGCGAAAATATTAAAGTAATTAAAAAAGCTAATTTTGTTGCCATTCTATTCAAAACTGACAAGTCGTGGTCCAGAAACTTGAATTTGAGGGGTTGTAGAACTATATCTCAGAAGCCTTCGGGCTATTGCAGTCTTAGGACAGCAAGGGCATCCGCCGAGAATTAAGGATCTCGTCCCATCGTTCAAGGTTTCATTTCGCACTCTATTCCGTTTTCAGAGAAGAATTTCCGTTGTAATGTGTCTAAAGCGTGGAATAAAAATTTTAATACATCAAAAATTTCAAAATTTTATTTCTCAAATTCCATTTTAAAACATAACAAATTTCGCGAAAATATTAAAGTAATTAAAAAAGCTACTTTTGTTGCCATTCTATTCAAAACTGACAAGTCATGGCCCAGAAACTTGAATTTGAGGGGTTGTAGAACTATATCTCAGAAGCCTTCGGGCTATTGCAGTCTTAGGACAGCAAGGGCATCCGCCGAGAATTAAGGATCTCGTCCCATCGTTCAAGGTTTCATTTCGCACTCTATTCGGTTTTCAGAGAAGAATTTCCGTTGTAATGTGTCTAAAGCGTGGAATAAAAATTTTAATACATCAATAATTGCAAAATTTCATTTCTCAAATTCCATTTTAAAACAAAACAAATTTCGCGAAAATATTAAAGTAATTAAAAAAGCTAATTTTGTTGCCATTCTATTCAAAACTGACAAGTCATGGTCCAGAAACTTGAATTTGAGGGGTTGTAGAACTATATCTCAGAAGCCTTCGGGCTATTGCAGTCTTAGGACAGCAAGGGCATCCACCGAGAATTAAGGATCTCGTCCCATCGTTCAAGGTTTCATTTCGCACTCTATTCCGTTTTCAGAGAAGAATTTCCGTTGTAATGTGTCTAAAGCGTGGAATAAAAATTTTAATACATCAAAAATTTCAAAATTTCATTTCTCAAATTCCATTTTAAAACAAAACAAATTTCGCGAAAATATTAAAGTAATAAAAAAGCTAATTTTGTTGCCATTCTATTCAAAACTGACAAGTCATGGCCCAGAAACTTGAATTTGAGGGGTTGTAGAACTATATCTCAGAAGCCTTCGGGCTATTGCAGTCTTAGGACAGCAAGGGCATCCGCCGAGAATTAAGGATCTCGTCCCATCGTTCAAGGTTTCATTTCGCACTCTCTTCGGTTTTAAGAGAAGAATTTCCCTTGCAATGTCACCAAAGCGTGGAATAAAAATTTTAATGCATCAATAATTTGAAATTTTTCATTTCTCAAATTCCATTAAAGAAAAAAAAAAAAAATTCGCGAAAATATTAAAGTAATTAAAAAAAACTAATTTTGTTTGCCATTCTATTCAAAACTGACAAGTCGTGGTCCAGAAACTTGAATTTGAGGGGTTGTAGAACTATATCTCAGAAGCCTGTTTCTAATCCGACCTGGAGAGCGGCCTGTTTCCGTCCGCGGTCTTTTATTCTTCTGCTTATTCCGACTCTTTTGCGGAAACCAGGTAAATAGGTCCCCAGCATAGTCCCGAGTATAAGATTCTCTAGCGGAAGCCAGGTTAAAAAAAAAAAAATCAAAAATTGAAACCGGAGAATTTTAAAAGATAAATTACACAAATTAAAGACACCGGAAAGCGGGAAGGGACGGCTGAGACTTTAGCCATCTAAAGACCGCTCATGTGTCAAAATTATTATTAGTCTCTGACGGAGGTCGGGGGCGGGCGGGTGGGTCAACCTCCGCGGCGAGCGGCCCCTTTCCACATTTCGAGAAAATGGTAAAATAATTAAAAAAAATTTTCTTGCCCTCCTTCTGAAAACTGACGAGACATGGCACAGAAACTTGAATGTGAGGGGTTGTAGAACTATATCTCAGAAGCCTTCGGGCTATTGCAGTCTTAGGACAGCAAGGGTATCCGCCGAGAATTAAGGATCTCCTCCCATCTTTCAAGGATTCATTTCGCACTCCCTTCGGTTTTCACAGAAGAATTTTCGGTGTAATGTGAATTAAGCGCGGAATAAAAATTTTAATGCATCAATAATTTCAAAATTTCATTTCACAAATTCCATTAAAAAAAAAATCGCGAAAATATTAAAGTAATTAAGCTAATTTTGTTGCCATTCTATTGAAAACTGACAAGTCATGGCACAGAAACTTGAATTTGAGGGGTTGTAGAACTATATCTCAGAAGCCTTCGGGCTATTGCAGTCTTAGGACAGCAAGGGCATCCGCCGAGAATTAAGGATCTCGTCCAATCGTTCAAGGTTTCATTTCGCACTCTATTCCGTTTTCAGAGAAGAATTTCCGTTGTAATGTGTCTAAAGCGTGGAATAAAAATTTTAATACATCAAAAATTTCAAAATTTCATTTCTCAAATTCCATTTTAAAACAAAACAAATTTCGCGAAAATATTAAAGTAATTAAAAAAGCTAATTTTGTTGCCATTCTATTCAAAACTGACAAGTCGTGGTCCAGAAACTTGAATTTGAGGGGTTGTAGAACTATATCTCAGAGGCCTTCGGGCTATTGCAGTCTTAGGACAGCAAGGGCATCCGCCGAGAATTAAGGATCTCGTCCCATCGTTCAAGGTTTCATTTCGCACTCTATTCGGTTTTCAGAGAAGAATTTCCGTTGTAATGTGTCTAAAGCGTGGAATAAAAATTTTAATACATCAATAATTTCAAAATTTCATTTCTCAAATTCCATTTTAAAACAAAACAAATTTCGCGAAAATATTAAAGTAATTAAAAAAGCTAATTTTGTTGCCATTCTATTCAAAACTGACAAGTCATGGTCCAGAAACTTGAATTTGAGGGGTTGTAGAACTATATCTCAGAAGCCTTCGGGCTATTGCAGTCTTAGGACAGCAAGGGCATCCGCCGAGAATTAAGGATCTCGTCCCATCGTTCAAGGTTTCATTTCGCACTCTATTCGGTTTTCAGAGAAGAATTTCCGTTTTAATGTGTCTAAAGCGTGGAATAAAAATTTTAATACATCAATAATTTCAAAATTTAATTTCTCAAATTCCATTTTAAAACAAAACAAATTTCGCGAAAATATTAAAGTAATTAAAAAAGCTAATTTTGTTGCCATTCTATTCAAAACTGACAAGTCGTGGTCCAGAAACTTGAATTTGAGGGGTTGTAGAACTATATCTCAGAAGCCTTCGGGCTATTGCAGTCTTAGGACAGATAGGGCATCCGCCGAGAATTAAGGATCTCGTCCCATCGTTCAAGGTTTCATTTCGCACTCTATTCCGTTTTCAGAGAAGAATTTCCGTTGTAATGTGTCTAAAGCGTGGAATAAAAATTTTAATACATCAAAAATTTCAAAATTTCATTTCTCAAATTCCATTTTAAAACAAAACAAATTTCGCGAAAATATTAAAGTAATTAAAAAAGCTAATTTTGTTGCCATTCTATTCAAAACTGACAAGTCGTGGTCCAGAAACTTGAATTTGAGGGGTTGTAGAACTATATCTCAGAAGCCTTCGGGCTATTGCAGTCTTAGGACAGCAAGGGCATCCGCCGAGAATTAAGGATCTCGTCCCATCGTTCAAGGTTTCATTTCGCACTCTATTCGGTTTTCAGAGAAGAATTTCCGTTGTAATGTGTCTAAAGCGTGGAATAAAAATTTTAATGCATCAACAATTTCAAAATTTCATTTCTCAAATTCCATTTTAAAACAAAACAAATTTCGCGAAAATATTAAAGTAATTAAAAAAGCTAATTTTGTTGCCATTCTATTCAAAACTGACAAGTCATGGTCCAGAAACTTGAATTTGAGGGGTTGCAGAACTATATCTCAGAAGCCTTCGGGCTATTGCAGTCTTAGGACAGCAAGGGCATCCGCCGAGAATTAAGGATCTCGTCCCATCGTTCAAGGTTTCATTTCGCACTCTATTCCGTTTTCAGAGAAGAATTTCCGTTGTAATGTGTCTAAAGCGTGGAATAAAAATTTTAATACATCAAAAATTTCAAAATTTCATTTCTCAAATTCCATTTTAAAACAAAACAAATTTCGCGAAAATATTAAAGTAATTAAAAAAGCTAATTTTGTTGCCATTCTATTCAAAACTGACGAGTCATGGCCCAGAAACTTGAATTTGAGGGGTTGTAGAACTATATCTCAGAAGACTTCGGGCTATTGCAGTCTTAGGACAGCAAGGGCATCCGCCGAGAATTAAGGATCTCGTCCCATCGTTCAAGGTTTCCTTTCGCACTCTATTCCGTTTTCAAAGAAGAATTTCCGTTGTAATGTGTCTAAAGCGTGGAATAAAAATTTTAATACATCAAAAATTTCAAAATTTCACTTCTCAAATTCCATTTTAAAACAAAACAAATTTCGCGAAAATATTAAAGTAATTAAAAAAGCTAATTTTGTTGCCATTCTATTCAAAACTGACAAGTCATGGCCCAGAAACTTGAATTTGAGGGGTTGTAGAACTATATCTCAGAAGCCTTCGGGCTATTGCAGTCTTAGGACAGCAAGGGCATCCGCCGAGAATTAAGGATCTCGTCCCATCGTTCAAAGTTTCATTTCGCACTCTATTCCGTTTTCAGAGAAGAATTTCCGTTGTAATGTGTCTAAAGCGTGGAATAAAAATTTTAATACATCAAAAATTTCAAAATTTCATTTCTCAAATTCCATTTTAAAACAAAACAAATTTCGCGAAAATATTAAAGTAATTAAAAAAGCTACTTTTGTTGCCATTCTATTCAAAACTGACAAGTCATGGCCCAGAAACTTGAATTTGAGGGGTTGTAGAACTATATCTCAGAAGCCTTCGGGCTATTGCAGTCTTAGGACAGCAAGGGCATCCGCCGAGAATTAAGGATCTCGTCCCATCGTTCAAGGTTTCATTTCGCACTCTATTCGGTTTTCAGAGAAGAATTTCCGTTGTAATGTGTCTAAAGCGTGGAATAAAAATTTTAATACATCAATAATTGCAAAATTTCATTTCTCAAATTCCATTTTAAAACAAAACAAATTTCGCGAAAATATTAAAGTAATTAAAAAAGCTAATTTTGTTGCCATTCTATTCAAAACTGACAAGTCATGGTCCAGAAACTTGAATTTGAGGGGTTGTAGAACTATATCTCAGAAGCCTTCGGGCTATTGCAGTCTTAGGACAGCAAGGGCATCCACCGAGAATTAAGGATCTCGTCCCATCGTTCAAGGTTTCATTTCGCACTCTATTCCGTTTTCAGAGAAGAATTTCCGTTGTAATGTGTCTAAAGCGTGGAATAAAAATTTTAATACATCAAAAATTTCAAAATTTCATTTCTCAAATTCCATTTTAAAACAAAACAAATTTCGCGAAAATATTAAAGTAATAAAAAAGCTAATTTTGTTGCCATTCTATTCAAAACTGACAAGTCATGGCCCAGAAACTTGAATTTGAGGGGTTGTAGAACTATATCTCAGAAGCCTTCGGGCTATTGCAGTCTTAGGACAGCAAGGGCATCCGCCGAGAATTAAGGATCTCGTCCCATCGTTCAAGGTTTCATTTCGCACTCTCTTCGGTTTTAAGAGAAGAATTTCCCTTGCAATGTCACCAAAGCGTGGAATAAAAATTTTAATGCATCAATAATTTGAAATTTTTCATTTCTCAAATTCCATTAAAGAAAAAAAAAAAAAAAAATTCGCGAAAATATTAAAGTAATTAAAAAAAACTAATTTTGTTTGCCATTCTATTCAAAACTGACAAGTCGTGGTCCAGAAACTTGAATTTGAGGGGTTGTAGAACTATATCTCAGAAGCCTGTTTCTAATCCGTCCTGGAGAGCGGCCTGTTTCCGTCCGCGGTCTTTTATTCTTCTGCTTATTCCGACTCTTTTGCGGAAACCAGGTAAATAGGTCCCCAGCATAGTCCCGAGTATAAGATTCTCTAGCGGAAGCCAGGTTAAAAAAAAAAAATCAAAAATTGAAACCGGAGAATTTTAAAAGATAAATTACACAAATTAAAGACACCGGAAAGCGGGAAGGGACGGCTGAGACTTTAGCCATCTAAAGACCGCTCATGTGTCAAAATTATTATTAGTCTCTGACGGAGGTCGGGGGCGGGCGGGTGGGTCAACCTCCGCGGCGAGCGGCCCCTTTCCACATTTCGAGAAAATGGTAAAATAATTAAAAAAAATTTTCTTGCCCTCCTTCTGAAAACTGACGAGACATGGCACAGAAACTTGAATGTGAGGGGTTGTAGAACTATATCTCAGAAGCCTTCGGGCTATTGCAGTCTTCGGACAGCAAGGGTATCCGCCGAGAATTAAGGATCTCCTCCCATCTTTCAAGGATTCATTTCGCACTCCCTTCGGTTTTCACAGAAGAATTTTCGGTGTAATGTGAATTAAGCGCGGAATAAAAATTTTAATGCATCAATAATTTCAAAATTTCATTTCACAAATTCCATTAAAAAAAAAAATCGCGAAAATATTAAAGTAATTAAGCTAATTTTGTTGCCATTCTATTGAAAACTGACAAGTCATGGCCCAGAAACTTGAATTTGAGGGGTTGTAGAACTATATCTCAGAAGCCTTCGGGCTATTGCAGTCTTAGGACAGCAAGGGCATCCGCCGAGAATTAAGGATCTCGTCCAATCGTTCAAGGTTTCATTTCGCACTCTATTCCGTTTTCAGAGAAGAATTTCCGTTGTAATGTGTCTAAAGCGTGGAATAAAAATTTTAATACATCAAAAATTTCAAAATTTCATTTCTCAAATTCCATTTTAAAACAAAACAAATTTCGCGAAAATATTAAAGTAATTAAAAAAGCTAATTTTGTTGCCATTCTATTCAAAACTGACAAGTCGTGGTCCAGAAACTTGAATTTGAGGGGTTGTAGAACTATATCTCAGAGGCCTTCGGGCTATTGCAGTCTTAGGACAGCAAGGGCATCCGCCGAGAATTAAGGATCTCGTCCCATCGTTCAAGGTTTCATTTCGCACTCTATTCCGTTTTCAGAGAAGAATTTCCGTTGTAATGTGTCTAAAGCGTGGAATAAAAATTTTAATACATCAATAATTTCAAAATTTCATTTCTCAAATTCCATTTTAAAACAAAACAAATTTCGCGAAAATATTAAAGTAATTAAAAAAGCTAATTTTGTTGCCATTCTATTCAAAACTGACAAGTCATGGTCCAGAAACTTGAATTTGAGGGGTTGTAGAACTATATCTCAGAAGCCTTCGGGCTATTGCAGTCTTAGGACAGCAAGGGCATCCGCCGAGAATTAAGGATCTCGTCCCATCGTTCAAGGTTTCATTTCGCACTCTATTCGGTTTTCAGAGAAGAATTTCCGTTTTAATGTGTCTAAAGCGTGGAATAAAAATTTTAATACATCAATAATTTCAAAATTTAATTTCTCAAATTCCATTTTAAAACAAAACAAATTTCGCGAAAATATTAAAGTAATTAAAAAAGCTAATTTTGTTGCCATTCTATTCAAAACTGACAAGTCGTGGTCCAGAAACTTGAATTTGAGGGGTTGTAGAACTATATCTCAGAAGCCTTCGGGCTATTGCAGTCTTAGGACAGATAGGGCATCCGCCGAGAATTAAGGATCTCGTCCCATCGTTCAAGGTTTCATTTCGCACTCTATTCCGTTTTCAGAGAAGAATTTCCGTTGTAATGTGTCTAAAGCGTGGAATAAAAATTTTAATACATCAAAAATTTCAAAATTTCATTTCTCAAATTCCATTTTAAAACAAAACAAATTTCGCGAAAATATTAAAGTAATTAAAAAAGCTAATTTTGTTGCCATTCTATTCAAAACTGACAAGTCGTGGTCCAGAAACTTGAATTTGAGGGGTTGTAGAACTATATCTCAGAAGCCTTCGGGCTATTGCAGTCTTAGGACAGCAAGGGCATCCGCCGAGAATTAAGGATCTCGTCCCATCGTTCAAGGTTTCATTTCGCACTCTATTCGGTTTTCAGAGAAGAATTTCCGTTGTAATGTGTCTAAAGCGTGGAATAAAAATTTTAATGCATCAACAATTTCAAAATTTTATTTCTCAAATTCCATTTTAAAACAAAACAAATTTCGCGAAAATATTAAAGTAATTAAAAAAGCTAATTTTGTTGCCATTCTATTCAAAACTGACAAGTCATGGTCCAGAAACTTGAATTTGAGGGGTTGCAGAACTATATCTCAGAAGCCTTCGGGCTATTGCAGTCTTAGGACAGCAAGGGCATCCGCCGAGAATTAAGGATCTCGTCCCATCGTTCAAGGTTTCATTTCGCACTCTATTCCGTTTTCAGAGAAGAATTTCCGTTGTAATGTGTCTAAAGCGTGGAATAAAAATTTTAATACATCAAAAATTTCAAAATTTCATTTCTCAAATTCCATTTTAAAACAAAACAAATTTCGCGAAAATATTAAAGTAATTAAAAAAGCTAATTTTGTTGCCATTCTATTCAAAACTGACAAGTCATGGCCCAGAAACTTGAATTTGAGGGGTTGTAGAACTATATCTCAGAAGCCTTCGGGCTATTGCAGTCTTAGGACAGCAAGGGCATCCGCCGAGAATTAAGGATCTCGTCCCATCGTTCAAGGTTTCCTTTCGCACTCTATTCCGTTTTCAAAGAAGAATTTCCGTTGTAATGTGTCTAAAGCGTGGAATAAAAATTTTAATACATCAAAAATTTCAAAATTTCACTTCTCAAATTCCATTTTAAAACAAAACAAATTTCGCGAAAATATTAAAGTAATTAAAAAAGCTAATTTTGTTGCCATTCTATTCAAAACTGACAAGTCATGGCCCAGAAACTTGAATTTGAGGGGTTGTAGAACTATATCTCAGAAGCCTTCGGGCTATTGCAGTCTTAGGACAGCAAGGGCATCCGCCGAGAATTAAGGATCTCGTCCCATCGTTCAAAGTTTCATTTCGCACTCTATTCCGTTTTCAGAGAAGCATTTCCGTTGTAATGTGTCTAAAGCGTGGAATAAAAATTTTAATACATCAAAAATTTCAAAATTTCATTTCTCAAATTCCATTTTAAAACAAAACAAATTTCGCGAAAATATTAAAGTAATTAAAAAAGCTAATTTTGTTGCCATTCTATTCAAAACTGACAAGTCGTGGTCCAGAAACTTGAATTTGAGGGGTTGTAGAACTATATCTCAGAAGCCTTCGGGCTATTGCAGTCTTAGGACAGCAAGGGCATCCGCCGAGAATTAAGGATCTCGTCCCATCGTTCAAGGTTTCATTTCGCACTCTATTCCGTTTTCAGAGAAGAATTTCCGTTGTAATGTGTCTAAAGCGTGGAATAAAAATTTTAATACATCAAAAATTTCAAAATTTCATTTCTCAAATTCCATTTTAAAACAAAACAAATTTCGCGAAAATATTAAAGTAATTAAAAAAGCTAATTTTGTTGCCATTCTATTCAAAACTGACAAGTCATGGCCCAGAAACTTGAATTTGAGGGGTTGTAGAACTATATCTCAGAAGCCTTCGGGCTATTGCAGTCTTAGGACAGCAAGGGCATCCGCCGAGAATTAAGGATCTCGTCCCATCGTTCAAGGTTTCATTTCGCACTCTATTCGGTTTTCAGAGAAGAATTTCCGTTGTAATGTGTCTAAAGCGTGGAATAAAAATTTTAATACATCAATAATTTCAAAATTTCATTTCTCAAATTCCATTTTAAAACAAAACAAATTTCGCGAAAATATTAAAGTAATTAAAAAAGCTAATTTTGTTGCCATTCTATTCAAAACTGACAAGTCGTGGTCCAGAAACTTGAATTTGAGGGGTTGTAGAACTATATCTCAGAAGCCTTCGGGCTATTGCAGTCTTAGGACAGCAAGGGCATCCGCCGAGAATTAAGGATCTCGTCCCATCGTTCAAGGTTTCATTTCGCACTCTATTCCGTTTTCAGAGAAGAATTTCCGTTGTAATGTGTCTAAAGCGTGGAATAAAAATTTTAATACATCAAAAATTTCAAAATTTCATTTCTCAAATTCCATTTTAAAACAAAACAAATTTCGCGAAAATATTAAAGTAATTAAAAAAGCTAATTTTGTTGCCATTTTATTCAAAACTGACAAGTCGTGGTCCAGAAACTTGAATTTGAGGGGTTGTAGAACTATATCTCAGAAGCCTTCGGGCTATTGCAGTCTTAGGACAGCAAGGGCATCCGCCGAGAATTAAGGATCTCGTCCCATCGTTCAAGGTTTCATTTCGCACTCTATTCGGTTTTTAGAGAAGAATTTCCGTTGTAATGTGTCTAAAGCGTGGAATAAAAATTTTAATGCATCAACAATTTCAAAATTTCATTTCTCAAATTCCATTTTAAAACAAAACAAATTTCGCGAAAATATTAAAGTAATTAAAAAAGCTAATTTTGTTGCCATTCTATTCAAAACTGACAAGTCGTGGTCCAGAAACTTGAATTTGAGGGGTTGCAGAACTATATCTCAGAAGCCTTCGGGCTATTGCAGTCTTAGGACAGCAAGGGCATCCGCCGAGAATTAAGGATCTCGTCCCATCGTTCAAGGTTTCATTTCGCACTCTATTCCGTTTTCAGAGAAGAATTTCCGTTGTAATGTGTCTAAAGCGTGGAATAAAAATTTTAATACATCAAAAATTTCAAAATTTCATTTCTCAAATTCCATTTTAAAACAAAACAAATTTCGCGAAAATATTAAAGTAATTAAAAAAGCTAATTTTGTTGCCATTCTATTCAAAACTTACAAGTCGTGGTCCAGAAACTTGAATTTGAGGGGTTGTAGAACTATATCTCAGAAGCCTTCGGGCTATTGCAGTCTTAGGACAGCAAGGGCATCCGCCGAGAATTAAGGATCTCGTCCCATCGTTCAAGGTTTCATTTCGCACTCTATTCCGTTTTCAGAGAAGAATTTCCGTTGTAATGTGTCTAAAGCGTGGAATAAAAATTTTAATACATCAAAAATTTCAAAATTTCATTTCTCAAATTCCATTTTAAAACATAACAAATTTCGCGAAAATATTAAAGTAATTAAAAAAGCTACTTTTGTTGCCATTCTATTCAAAACTGACAAGTCATGGCCCAGAAACTTGAATTTGAGGGGTTGTAGAACTATATCTCAGAAGCCTTCGGGCTATTGCAGTCTTAGGACAGCAAGGGCATCCGCCGAGAATTAAGGATCTCGTCCCATCGTTCAAGGTTTCATTTCGCACTCTATTCGGTTTTCAGAGAAGAATTTCCGTTGTAATGTGTCTAAAGCGTGGAATAAAAATTTTAATACATCAATAATTGCAAAATTTCATTTCTCAAATTCCATTTTAAAACAAAACAAATTTCGCGAAAATATTAAAGTAATAAAAAAGCTAATTTTGTTGCCATTCTATTCAAAACTGACAAGTCATGGCCCAGAAACTTGAATTTGAGGGGTTGTAGAACTATATCTCAGAAGCCTTCGGGCTATTGCAGTCTTAGGACAGCAAGGGCATCCGCCGAGAATTAAGGATCTCGTCCCATCGTTCAAGGTTTCATTTCGCACTCTCTTCGGTTTTAAGAGAAGAATTTCCCTTGCAATGTCACCAAAGCTTGGAATAAAAATTTTAATGCATCAATAATTTGAAATTTTTCATTTCTCAAATTCCATTAAAGAAAAAAAAAAAAATTCGCGAAAATATTAAAGTAATTAAAAAAAACTAATTTTGTTTGCCATTCTATTCAAAACTGACAAGTCGTGGTCCAGAAACTTGAATTTGAGGGGTTGTAGAACTATATCTCAGAAGCCTGTTTCTAATCCGTCCTGGAGAGCGGCCTGTTTCCGTCCGCGGTCTTTTATTCTTCTGCTTATTCCGACTCTTTTGCGGAAACCAGGTAAATAGGTCCCCAGCATAGTCCCGAGTATAAGATTCTCTAGCGGAAGCCAGGTTAAAAAAAAAAAATCAAAAATTGAAACCGGAGAATTTTAAAAGATAAATTACACAAATTAAAGACACCGGAAAGCGGGAAGGGACGGCTGAGACTTTAGCCATCTAAAGACCGCTCATGTGTCAAAATTATTATTAGTCTCTGACGGAGGTCGGGGGCGGGCGGGTGGGTCAACCTCCGCGGCGAGCGGCCCCTTTCCACATTTCGAGAAAATGGTAAAATAATTAAAAAAAATTTTCTTGCCCTCCTTCTGAAAACTGACGAGACATGGCACAGAAACTTGAATGTGAGGGGTTGTAGAACTATATCTCAGAAGCCTTCGGGCTATTGCAGTCTTAGGACAGCAAGGGTATCCGCCGAGAATTAAGGATCTCCTCCCATCTTTCAAGGATTCATTTCGCACTCCCTTCGGTTTTCACAGAAGAATTTTCGGTGTAATGTGAATTAAGCGCGGAATAAAAATTTTAATGCATCAATAATTTCAAAATTTCATTTCACAAATTCCATTAAAAAAAAAATCGCGAAAATATTAAAGTAATTAAGCTAATTTTGTTGCCATTCTATTGAAAACTGACAAGTCATGGCCCAGAAACTTGAATTTGAGGGGTTGTAGAACTATATCTCAGAAGCCTTCGGGCTATTGCAGTCTTAGGACAGCAAGGGCATCCGCCGAGAATTAAGGATCTCGTCCAATCGTTCAATGTTTCATTTCGCACTCTATTCCGTTTTCAGAGAAGAATTTCCGTTGTAATGTGTCTAAAGCGTGGAATAAAAATTTTAATACATCAATAATTTCAAAATTTCATTTCTCAAATTCCATTTTAAAACAAAACAAATTTCGCGAAAATATTAAAGTAATTAAAAAAGCTAATTTTGTTGCCATTCTATTCAAAACTGACAAGTCATGGCCCAGAAACTTGAATTTGAGGGGTTGTAGAACTATATCTCAGAAGCCTTCGGGCTATTGCAGTCTTAGGACAGAAAGGGCATCCGCCGAGAATTAAGGATCTCGTCCCATCGTTCAAGGTTTCATTTCGCACTCTATTCCGTTTTCAGAGAAGAATTTCCGTTGTAATGTGTCTAAAGCGTGGAATAAAAATTTTAATACATCAAAAATTTCAAAATTTCATTTCTCAAATTCCATTTTAAAACAAAACAAATTTCGCGAAAATATTAAAGTAATTAAAAAAGCTAATTTTGTTGCCATTCTATTCAAAACTGACAAGACGTGGTCCAGAAACTTGAATTTGAGGGGTTGTAGAACTATATCTCAGAAGCCTTCGGGCTATTGCAGTCTTAGGACAGCAAGGGCATCCGCCGAGAATTAAGGATCTCGTCCCATCGTTCAAGGTTTCATTTCGCACTCTATTCCGTTTTCAGAGAAGAATTTCCGTTGTAATGTGTCTAAAGCGTGGAATAAAAATTTTAATACATCAAAAATTTCAAAATTTCATTTCTCAAATTCCATTTTAAAACAAAACAAATTTCGCGAAAATATTAAAGTAATTAAAAAAGCTAATTTTGTTGCCATTCTATTCAAAACTGACAAGTCGTGGTCCAGAAACTTGAATTTGAGGGGTTGTAGAACTATATCTCAGAAGCCTTCGGGCTATTGCAGTCTTAGGACAGCAAGGGCATCCGCCGAGAATTAAGGATCTCGTCCCATCGTTCAAAGTTTCATTTCGCACTCTATTGGGTTTTCAGAGAAGAATTTCCGTTGTAATGTGTCTAAAGCGTGGAATAAAAATTTTAATGCATCAACAATTTCAAAATTTCATTTCTCAAATTCCATTTTAAAACAAAACAAATTTCGCGAAAATATTAAAGTAATTAAAAAAGCTAATTTTGTTGCCATTCTATTCAAAACTGACAAGTCATGGTCCAGAAACTTGAATTTGAGGGGTTGCAGAACTATATCTCAGAAGCCTTCGGGCTATTGCAGTCTTAGGACAGCAAGGGCATCCGCCGAGAATTAAGGATCTCGTCCCATCGTTCAAGGTTTCATTTCGCACTCTATTCCGTTTTCAGAGAAGAATTTCCGTTGTAATGTGTCTAAAGCGTGGAATAAAAATTTTAATACATCAAAAATTTCAAAATTTCATTTCTCAAATTCCATTTTAAAACAAAACAAATTTCGCGAAAATATTAAAGTAATTAAAAAAGCTAATTTTGTTGCCATTCTATTCAAAACTGACAAGTCGTGGTCCAGAAACTTGAATTTGAGGGGTTGTAGAACTATATCTCAGAAGCCTTCGGGCTATTGCAGTCTTAGGACATCAAGGGCATCCGCCGAGAATTAAGGATCTCGTCCCATCGTTCAAGGTTTCATTTCGCACTCTCTTCGGTTTTAAGAGAAGAATTTCCCTTGCAATGTCACCAAAGCGTGGAATAAAAATTTTAATGCATCAATAATTTGAAATTTTTCATTTCTCAAATTCCATTAAAGAAAAAAAAAAAAAATTCGCGAAAATATTAAAGTAATTAAAAAAAACTAATTTTGTTTGCCATTCTATTCAAAACTGACAAGTCGTGGTCCAGAAACTTGAATTTGAGGGGTTGTAGAACTATATCTCAGAAGCCTGTTTCTAATCCGTCCTGGAGAGCGGCCTGTTTCCGTCCGCGGTCGTTTATTCTTCTGCTTATTCCGACTCTTTTGCGGAAACCAGGTAAATAGGTCCCCAGCATAGTCCCGAGTATAAGATTCTCTAGCGGAAGCCAGGTTAAAAAAAAAAAATCAAAAATTGAAACCGGAGAATTTTAAAAGATAAATTACACAAATTAAAGACACCGGAAAGCGGGAAGGGACGGCTGAGACTTTAGCCATCTAAAGACCGCTCATGTGTCAAAATTATTATTAGTCTCTGACGGAGGTCGGGGGCGGGCGGGTGGGTCAACCTCCGCGGCGAGCGGCCCCTTTCCACATTTCGAGAAAATGGTAAAATAATTAAAAAAAATTTTCTTGCCCTCCTTCTGAAAACTGACGAGACATGGCACAGAAACTTGAATGTGAGGGGTTGTAGAACTATATCTCAGAAGCCTTCGGGCTATTGCAGTCTTAGGACAGCAAGGGTATCCGCCGAGAATTAAGGATCTCCTCCCATCTTTCAAGGATTCATTTCGCACTCCCTTCGGTTTTCACAGAAGAATTTTCGGTGTAATGTGAATTAAGCGCGGAATAAAAATTTTAATGCATCAATAATTTCAAAATTTCATTTCACAAATTCCATTAAAAAAAAAAAATCGCGAAAATATTAAAGTAATTAAGCTAATTTTGTTGCCATTCTATTGAAAACTGACAAGTCATGGCCCAGAAACTTGAATTTGAGGGGTTGTAGAACTATATCTCAGAAGCCTTCGGGCTATTGCAGTCTTAGGACAGCAAGGGCATCCGCCGAGAATTAAGGATCTCGTCCAATCGTTCAATGTTTCATTTCGCACTCTATTCCGTTTTCAGAGAAGAATTTCCGTTGTAATGTGTCTAAAGCGTGGAATAAAAATTTTAATACATCAATAATTTCAAAATTTCATTTCTCAAATTCCATTTTAAAACAAAACAAATTTCGCGAAAATATTAAAGTAATTAAAAAAGCTAATTTTGTTGCCATTCTATTCAAAACTGACAAGTCATGGCCCAGAAACTTGAATTTGAGGGGTTGTAGAACTATATCTCAGAAGCCTTCGGGCTATTGCAGTCTTAGGACAGAAAGGGCATCCGCCGAGAATTAAGGATCTCGTCCCATCGTTCAAGGTTTCATTTCGCACTCTATTCCGTTTTCAGAGAAGAATTTCCGTTGTAATGTGTCTAAAGCGTGGAATAAAAATTTTAATACATCAAAAATTTCAAAATTTCATTTCTCAAATTCCATTTTAAAACAAAACAAATTTCGCGAAAATATTAAAGTAATTAAAAAAGCTAATTTTGTTGCCATTCTATTCAAAACTGACAAGTCGAGGTCCAGAAACTTGAATTTGAGGGGTTGTAGAACTATATCTCAGAAGCCTTCGGGCTATTGCAGTCTTAGGACAGCAAGGGCATCCGCCGAGAATTAAGGATCTCGTCCCATCGTTCAAGGTTTCATTTCGCACTCTATTCCGTTTTCAGAGAAGAATTTCCGTTGTAATGTGTCTAAAGCGCGGAATAAAAATTTTAATACATCAAAAATTTCAAAATTTCATTTCTCAAATTCCATTTTAAAACAAAACAAATTTCGCGAAAATATTAAAGTAATTAAAAAAGCTAATTTTGTTGCCATTCTATTCAAAACTGACAAGTCATGGCCCAGAAACTTGAATTTGAGGGGTTGTAGAACTATATCTCAGAAGCCTTCGGGCTATTGCAGTCTTAGGACAGCAAGGGCATCCGCCGAGAATTAAGGATCTCGTCCCATCGTTCAAGGTTTCATTTCGCACTCTATTCGGTTTTCAGAGAAGAATTTCCGTTGTAATGTGTCTAAAGCGTGGAATAAAAATTTTAATACATCAATAATTTCAAAATTTCATTTCTCAAATTCCATTTTAAAACAAAACAAATTTCGCGAAAATATTAAAGTAATTAAAAAAGCTAATTTTGTTGCCATTCTATTCAAAACTGACAAGTCGTGGTCCAGAAACTTGAATTTGAGGGGTTGTAGAACTATATCTCAGAAGCCTTCGGGCTATTGCAGTCTTAGGACAGCAAGGGCATCCGCCGAGAATTAAGGATCTCGTCCCATCGTTCAAGGTTTCATTTCGCACTCTATTCGGTTTTCAGAGAAGAATTTCCGTTGTAATGTGTCTAAAGCGTGGAATAAAAATTTTAATGCATCAACAATTTCAAAATTTCATTTCTCAAATTCCATTTTAAAACAAAACAAATTTCGCGAAAATATTAAAGTAATTAAAAAAGCTAATTTTGTTGCCATTCTATTCAAAACTGACAAGTCATGGTCCAGAAACTTGAATTTGAGGGGTTGCAGAACTATATCTCAGAAGCCTTCGGGCTATTGCAGTCTTAGGACAGCAAGGGCATCCGCCGAGAATTAAGGATCTCGTCCCATCGTTCAAGGTTTCATTTCGCACTCTATTCCGTTTTCAGAGAAGAATTTCCGTTGTAATGTGTCTAAAGCGTGGAATAAAAATTTTCATACATCAAAAATTTCAAAATTTCATTTCTCAAATTCCATTTTAAAACAAAACAAATTTCGCGAAAATATTAAAGTAATTAAAAAAGCTAATTTTGTTGCCATTCTATTCAAAACTGACAAGTCGTGGTCCAGAAACTTGAATTTGAGGGGTTGTAGAACTATATCTCAGAAGCCTTCGGGCTATTGCAGTCTTAGGACAGCAAGGGCATCCGCCGAGAATTAAGGATCTCGTCCCATCGTTCAAGGTTTCATTTCGCACTCTATTCCGTTTTCAGAGAAGAATTTCCGTTGTAATGTGTCTAAAGCGTGGAATAAAAATTTTAATACATCAAAAATTTCAAAATTTCATTTCTCAAATTCCATTTTAAAACATAACAAATTTCGCGAAAATATTAAAGTAATTAAAAAAGCTACATTTGTTGCCATTCTATTCAAAACTGACAAGTCATGGCCCAGAAACTTGAATTTGAGGGGTTGTAGAACTATATCTCAGAAGCCTTCGGGCTATTGCAGTCTTAGGACAGCAAGGGCATCCGCCGAGAATTAAGGATCTCGTCCCATCGTTCAAGGTTTCATTTCGCACTCTATTCGGTTTTCAGAGAAGAATTTCCGTTGTAATGTGTCTAAAGCGTGGAATAAAAATTTTAATACATCAATAATTGCAAAATTTCATTTCTCAAATTCCATTTTAAAACAAAACAAATTTCGCGAAAATATTAAAGTAATTAAAAAAGCTAATTTTGTTGCCATTCTATTCAAAACTGACAAGTCATGGTCCAGAAACTTGAATTTGAGGGGTTGTAGAACTATATCTCAGAAGCCTTCGGGCTATTGCAGTCTTAGGACAGCAAGGGCATCCACCGAGAATTAAGGATCTCGTCCCATCGTTCAAGGTTTCATTTCGCACTCTATTCCGTTTTCAGAGAAGAATTTCCGTTGTAATGTGTCTAAAGCGTGGAATAAAAATTTTAATACATCAAAAATTTCAAAATTTCATTTCTCAAATTCCATTTTAAAACAAAACAAATTTCGCGAAAATATTAAAGTAATAAAAAAGCTAATTTTGTTGCCATTCTATTCAAAACTGACAAGTCATGGCCCAGAAACTTGAATTTGAGGGGTTGTAGAACTATATCTCAGAAGCCTTCGGGCTATTGCAGTCTTAGGACAGCAAGGGCATCCGCCGAGAATTAAGGATCTCGTCTCATCGTTCAAGGTTTCATTTCGCACTCTCTTCGGTTTTAAGAGAAGAATTTCCCTTGCAATGTCACCAAAGCGTGGAATAAAAATTTTAATGCATCAATAATTTGAAATTTTTCATTTCTCAAATTCCATTAAAGAAAAAAAAAAAAAAAAAAACGCGAAAATATTAAAGTAATTAAAAAAAACTAATTTTGTTTGCCATTCTATTCAAAACTGACAAGTCGTGGTCCAGAAACTTGAATTTGAGGGGTTGTAGAACTATATCTCAGAAGCCTGTTTCTAATCCGTCCTGGAGAGCGGCCTGTTTCCGTCCGCGGTCTTTTATTCTTCTGCTTATTCCGACTCTTTTGCGGAAACCAGGTAAATAGGTCCCCAGCATAGTCCCGAGTATAAGATTCTCTAGCGGAAGCCAGGTTAAAAAAAAAAAAAATCAAAAATTGAAACCGGAGAATTTTAAAAGATAAATTACACAAATTAAAGACACCGGAAAGCGGGAAGGGACGGCTGAGACTTTAGCCATCTAAAGACCGCTCATGTGTCAAAATTATTATTAGTCTCTGACGGAGGTCGGGGGCGGGCGGGTGGGTCAACCTCCGCGGCGAGCGGCCCCTTTCCACATTTCGAGAAAATGGTAAAATAATTAAAAAAAATTTTCTTGCCCTCCTTCTGAAAACTGACAAGACATGGCACAGAAACTTGAATGTGAGGGGTTGTAGAACTATATCTCAGAAGCCTTCGGGCTATTGCAGTCTTAGGACAGCAAGGGTATCCGCCGAGAATTAAGGATCTCCTCCCATCTTTCAAGGATTCATTTCGCACTCCCTTCGGTTTTCACAGAAGAATTTTCGGTGTAATGTGAATTATGCGCGGAATAAAAATTTTAATGCATCAATAATTTCAAAATTTCATTTCACAAATTCCATTAAAAAAAAAAAATCGCGAAAATATTAAAGTAATTAAGCTAATTTTGTTGCCATTCTATTGAAAACTGACAAGTCATGGCCCAGAAACTTGAATTTGAGGGGTTGTAGAACTATATCTCAGAAGCCTTCGGGCTATTGCAGTCTTAGGACAGCAAGGGCATCCGCCGAGAATTAAGGATCTCGTCCCATCGTTCAAGGTTTCATTTCGCACTCTATTCCGTTTTCAGAGAAGAATTTCCGTTGTAATGTGTCTAAAGCGTGGAATAAAAATTTTAATACATCAAAAATTTCAAAATTTCATTTCTCAAATTCCATTTTAAAACATAACAAATTTCGCGAAAATATTAAAGTAATTAAAAAAGCTACTTTTGTTGCCATTCTATTCAAAACTGACAAGTCATGGCCCAGAAACTTGAATTTGAGGGGTTGTAGAACTATATCTCAGAAGCCTTCGGGCTATTGCAGTCTTAGGACAGCAAGGGCATCCGCCGAGAATTAAGGATCTCGTCCCATCGTTCAAGGTTTCATTTCGCACTCTATTCGGTTTTCAGAGAAGAATTTCCGTTGTAATGTGTCTAAAGCGTGGAATAAAAATTTTAATACATCAATAATTGCAAAATTTCATTTCTCAAATTCCATTTTAAAACAAAACAAATTTCGCGAAAATATTAAAGTAATTAAAAAAGCTAATTTTGTTGCCATTCTATTCAAAACTGACAAGTCATGGTCCAGAAACTTGAATTTGAGGGGTTGTAGAACTATATCTCAGAAGCCTTCGGGCTATTGCAGTCTTAGGACAGCAAGGGCATCCACCGAGAATTAAGGATCTCGTCCCATCGTTCAAGGTTTCATTTCGCACTCTATTCCGTTTTCAGAGAAGAATTTCCGTTGTAATGTGTCTAAAGCGTGGAATAAAAATTTTAATACATCAAAAATTTCAAAATTTCATTTCTCAAATTCCATTTTAAAACAAAACAAATTTCGCGAAAATATTAAAGTAATAAAAAAGCTAATTTTGTTGCCATTCTATTCAAAACTGACAAGTCATGGCCCAGAAACTTGAATTTGAGGGGTTGTAGAACTATATCTCAGAAGCCTTCGGGCTATTGCAGTCTTAGGACAGCAAGGGCATCCGCCGAGAATTAAGGATCTCGTCCCATCGTTCAAGGTTTCATTTCGCACTCTCTTCGGTTTTAAGAGAAGAATTTCCCTTGCAATGTCACCAAAGCGGGGAATAAAAATTTAATGCATCAATAATTTGAAATTTTTCATTTCTCAAATTCCATTAAAGAAAAAAAAAAAAAAATTCGCGAAAATATTAAAGTAATTAAAAAAAACTAATTTTGTTTGCCATGCTATTCAAAACTGACAAGTCGTGGTCCAGAAACTTGAATTTGAGGGGTTGTAGAACTATATCTCAGAAGCCTGTTTCTAATCCGTCCTGGAGAGCGGCCTGTTTCCGTCCGCGGTCTTTTATTCTTCTGCTTATTCCGACTCTTTTGCGGAAACCAGGTAAATAGGTCCCCAGCATAGTCCCGAGTATAAGATTCTCTAGCGGAAGCCAGGTTAAAAAAAAAAAAAAATCAAAAATTGAAACCGGAGAATTTTAAAAGATAAATTACACAAATTAAAGACACCGGAAAGCGGGAAGGGACGGCTGAGACTTTAGCCATCTAAAGACCGCTCATGTGTCAAAATTATTATTAGTCTCTGACGGAGGTCGGGGGCGGGCGGGTGGGTCAACCTCCGCGGCGAGCGGCCCCTTTCCACATTTCGAGAAAATGGTAAAATAATTAAAAAAAAATTTCTTGCCCTCCTTCTGAAAACTGACGAGACATGGCACAGAAACTTGAATGTGAGGGGTTGTAGAACTATATCTCAGAAGCCTTCGGGCTATTGCAGTCTTAGGACAGCAAGGGTATCCGCCGAGAATTAAGGATCTCCTCCCATCTTTCAAGGATTCATTTCGCACTCCCTTCGGTTTTCACAGAAGAATTTTCGGTGTAATGTGAATTAAGCGCGGAATAAAAATTTTAATGCATCAATAATTTCAAAATTTCATTTCACAAATTCCATTAAAAAAAAAAATCGCGAAAATATTAAAGTAATTAAGCTAATTTTGTTGCCATTCTATAGAAAACTGACAAGTCATGGCCCAGAAACTTGAATTTGAGGGGTTGTAGAACTATATCTCAGAAGCCTTCGGGCTATTGCAGTCTTAGGACAGCAAGGGCATCCGCCGAGAATTAAGGATCTCGTCCAATCGTTCAATGTTTCATTTCGCACTCTATTCCGTTTTCAGAGAAGAATTTCCGTTGTAATGTGTCTAAAGCGTGGAATAAAAATTTTAATACATCAATAATTTCAAAATTTCATTTCTCAAATTCCATTTTAAAACAAAACAAATTTCGCGAAAATATTAAAGTAATTAAAAAAGCTAATTTTGTTGCCATTCTATTCAAAACTGACAAGTCATGGCCCAGAAACTTGAATTTGAGGGGTTGTAGAACTATATCTCAGAAGCCTTCGGGCTATTGCAGTCTTAGGACAGAAAGGGCATCCGCCGAGAATTAAGGATCTCGTCCCATCGTTCAAGGTTTCATTTCGCACTCTATTCCGTTTTCAGAGAAGAATTTCCGTTGTAATGTGTCTAAAGCGTGGAATAAAAATTTTAATACATCAAAAATTTCAAAATTTCATTTCTCAAATTCCATTTTAATACAAAACAAATTTCGCGAAAATATTAAAGTAATTAAAAAAGCTAATTTTGTTGCCATTCTATTCAAAACTGACAAGTCGTGGTCCAGAAACTTGAATTTGAGGGGTTGTAGAACTATATCTCAGAAGTCTTCGGGCTATTGCAGTCTTAGGACAGCAAGGGCTTCCGCCGAGAATTAAGGATCTCGTCCCATCTTTCAAGGTTTCATTTCGCACTCTATTCCGTTTTCAGAGAAGAATTTCCGTTGTAATATGGCTAAAGCGTGGAATAAAAATTTTAATACATCAAAAATTTCAAAATTTCATTTCTCAAATTCCATTTTAAAACAAAACAAATTTCGCGAAAATATTAAAGTAATTAAAAAAGCTAATTTTGTTGCAATTCTATTCAAAACTGACAAGTCATGGCCCAGAAACTTGAATTTGAGGGGTTGTAGAACTATATATCAGAAGCCTTCGGGCTATTGCAGTCTTAGGACAGCAAGGGCATCCGCCGAGAATTAAGGGTCTCGTCCCATCGTTCAAGGTTTCATTTCGCACTCTAATCGGTTTTCAGAGAAGAATTTCCGTTGTAATGTGTCTAAAGCGTGGAATAAAAATTTTAATACATCAATAATTTCAAAATTTCATTTCTCAAATTCCATTTTAAAACAAAACAAATTTCGCGAAAATATTAAAGTAATTAAAAAAGGTAATTTTGTTGCCATTCTATTCAAAACTGACAAGTCATCGTCCAGAAACTTGAATTTGAGGGGTTGTAGAACTATATCTCAGAAGCCTTCGGGCTATTGCAGTCTTAGGACAGCAAGGGCATCCGCCGAGAATTAAGGATCTCGTCCCATCGATCAAGGTTTCATTTCGCACTCTCTTCGGTTTTAAGAGAAGAATTTCCCTTGCAATGTCACCAAAGCGTGGAATAAAAATTTTAATGCATCAATAATTTGAAATTTTTCATTTCTCAAATTCCATTAAAGAAAAAAAAAATTCGCGAAAATATTAAAGTAATTAAAAAAAACTAATTTTGTTTGCCATTCTATTCAAAACTGACAAGTCGTGGTCCAGAAACTTGAATTTGAAAGGTTGTAGAACTATATCTCAGAAGCCTGTTTCTAATCCGTCCTGGAGAGCGGCCTGTTTCCGTCCGCGGTCTTTTATTCTTCTGCTTATTCCGACTCTTTTGCGGAAACCAGGTAAATAGGTCCCCAGCATAGTCCCGAGTATAAGATTCTCTAGCGGAAGCCAGGTTAAAAAAAAAAATCAAAAATTGAAACCGGAGAATTTTAAAAGATAAATTACACAAATTAAAGACACCGGAAAGCGGGAAGGGACGGCTGAGACTTTAGCCATCTAAAGACCGCTCATGTGTCAAAATTATTATTAGTCTCTGATGGAGGTCGGGGGCGGGCGGGTGGGTCAACCTCCGCGGCGAGCGGCCCCTTTCCACATTTCGAGAAAATGGTAAAATAATTTAAAAAAACTTTTCTTGCCCTCCTTCTGAAAACTGACGAGACATGGCACAGAAACTTGAATGTGAGGGGTTGTAGAACTATATCTCAGAAGCCTTCGGGCTATTGCAGTCTTAGGACAGCAAGGGTATCCGCCGAGAATTAAGGATCTCCTCCCATCTTTCAAGGATTCATTTCGCACTCCCTTCGGTTTTCACAGAAGAATTTTCGGTGTAATGTGAATTAAGCGCGGAATAAAAATTTCAATGCATCAATAATTTCAAAATTTCATTTCACAAATTCCATTAAAAAAAAAAAATCTCGAAAATATTAAAGTAATTAAGATAATTTTGTTGCCATTATATTGAAAACTGACAAGTCATGGCCCAGAAACTTGAATTTGAGGGGTTGTAGAACTATATCGCAGAAGCCTTCGGGCTATTGCAGTGTTAGGACAGCAAGGGCATCCGCCGAGAATTAAGGATCTCGTCCCATCGTTCAAGGTTTCATTTCGCACTCTATTCGGTTTTCAGAGAAGAATTTCCGTTGTAATGTGTCTAAAGCGTGGAATAAAAATTTTAATACATCAATAATTTCAAAATTTCATTTCTCAAATTCCATTTTAAAACAAAACAAATTTCGCGAAAATATTAAAGTAATTAAAAAAGCTAATTTTGTTGCCATTCTATTCAAAACTGACAAGTCATGGTCCAGAAACTTGAATTTGAGGGGTTGTAGAACTATATCTCAGAAACCTTCGGGCTATTGCAGTCTTAGGACAGCAAGGGCATCCGCCGAGAATTAAGGATCTCGTCCCATCGTTCAAGGTTTCATTTCGCACTCTATTCCGTTTTCAGAGAAGAATTTCCGTTGTAATGTGTCTAAAGTGTGGAATAAAAATTTTAATACATCAATAATTTCAAAATTTCATTTCTCAAATTCCATTCTAAAACAAAACAAATTTCGCGAAAATATTAAAGTAATTAAAAAAGCTAATTTTGTTGCCATTCTATTCAAAACTGACAAGTCATGGCCCAGAAACTTGAATTTGAGGGGTTGTAGAACTATATCTCAGAAGCCTTCGGGCTATTGCAGTCTTAGGACAGCAAGGGCATCCGCCGAGAATTAAGGATCTCGTCCCATCGTTCAAGGTTTCATTTCGCACTCTATTCGGTTTTCAGAGAAGAATTTCCGTTGTAATGTGTCTAAAGCATGGAATAAAAATTTTAATACATCAATAATTTCAAAATTTCATTTCTCAAATTCCATTTTAAAACAAAACAAATTTCGCGAAAATATTAAAGTAATTAAAAAAGCTAATTTTGTTGCCATTCTATTCAAAACTTACAAGTCATGGTCCAGAAACTTGAATTTGAGGGGTTGTAGAACTATATCTCAGAAGCCTTCGGGCTATTGCAGTCTTAGGACAGCAAAGGCATCCGCCGAGAATTAAGGATCTCGTCCCATCGTTCAAGGTTTCATTTCGCACTCTATTCCGTTTTCAGAGAAGAATTTCCGTTGTAATGTGTCTAAAGCGTGGAATAAAAATTTTAATACTTCAAAAATTTCAAAATTTCATTTCTCAAATTCCATTTTAAAACAAAACAAATTTCACGAAAATATTAAAGTAATTAAAAAAGCTAATTTTGTTGCCATTCTATTCAAAACTGACAAGTCATGGCCCAGAAACTTGAATTTGAGGGGTTGTAGAACTATATCTCAGAAGCCTTCGGGCTATTGCAGTCTTAGGACAGCAAGGGCATCCGCCGAGAATTAAGGATCTCGTCCCATCGTTCAAGGTTTCATTTCGCACTCTCTTCGGTTTTCAGAGAAGAATTTCTCTTGCAATGTCACCAAAACGTTTAATAAAAATTTTAATGCATCAATAATTTGAAATTTTTCATTTCTCAAATTCCATTAAAGAAAAAAAAAAAAAATTCGCGAAAATATTAAAGTAATTAAAAAAAAACTAATTTTGCTGCCATTCTATTGAAAACTGACAAGATATGGCCCAGAATCGTGAATGTGAGGGGTTGTAGAACTATATCTCAGAAGCCTGTTTCTAATCCGTCCTGGAGAGCGGCCTGTTTCCGTCCGCGGTCTTTTATTCTTCTGCTTATTCCGACTCTTTTGCGGAAACCAGGTAAATAGGTCCCCAGCATAGTCCCGAGTATAGGATTCTCTAGCGGAAGCCAGGTTAAAAAAAAAAAAAATCAAAAATTGAAACCGGAGAATTTTAAAAGATAAATTACACAAATTAAAGACACCGGAAAGCGGGAAGGGACGGCTGAGACTTTAGCCATTTAAGACAGCTCATGTGTCAAAAATATTATTAGTCTCTGACGGAGGTCGGGGGCGGGCGGGTGGGTCAACCGCCGTGGCGAGCGGCCCCTTTCCACATTTCGAGAAAATGGTAAAATAATTTAAAAAAACTTTTCTTACCCTCCTTCTGAAAACTGACGAGACATGGCACAGAAACTTGAATGTGAGGGGTTGTAGAACTATATCTCAGAAGCCTTCGGGCTATTGCAGTCTTAGGACAGCAAGGGTATCCGCCGAGAATTAAGGATCGCCTCCCATCTTTCAAGGATTCATTTCGCACTCCCTTCGGTTTTCACAGAAGAATTTTCGGTGTAATGTGAATTAAGCGCGGAATAAAAATTTTAATGCATCAATAATTTCAAAATTTCATTTCACAAATTCCATTAAAAAAAAAAATTCGCGAAAATATTAAAGTAATTAAGCTAATTTTGTTGCCATTCTATTGAAAACTGACAAGTCATGGCCCAGAAACTTGAATCTGAGGGGTTGTAGAACTATATCTCAGAAGCCTTCGGGCTATTGCAGTCTTAGGACAGCAAGGGCATCCGCCGGGAATTAAGGATCTCGTCCCATCGTTCAAGGTTTCATTTCGCACTCTATTCGGTTTTGAGAGAAGAATTTCCGTTGTAATGTGTCTAAAGCGTGGAATAAAAATTTTAATACCTCAATAATTTCAAAATTTCATTTCTCAAATTCCATTTTAAAACAAAACAAATTTCGCGAAAATATTAAAGTAATTAAAAAGCTAATTTTGTTGCCATTCTATTCAAAACTGACAAGTCATGGCCCAGAAACTTGAATTTGAGGGGTTGTAGAACTATATCTCAGAAGCCTTCGGGCTATTGCAGTCTTAGGACAGCAAGGGCATCCGCCGAGAATTAAGGATCTCGTCCCATCGTTCAAGGTTTCATTTCGCACTCTATTCGATTTTCAGAGAAGAATTTCCGTTGTAATGTGTCTAAAGCGTGGAATAAAAATTTTAATACATCAATAATTTCAAAATTTCATTTCTCAAATTCCATTTTAAAACAAAACAAATTTCGCGAAAATATTAAAGTAATTAAAAAAGCTAATTTTGTTGTCATTCTATTCAAAACTGACAAGTCATGGCCCAGAAACTTGAATTTGAGGGGTTGTAGAACTATATCTCAGAAGCCTTCGGGCTATTGCAGTCTTAGGACAGCAAGGGCATCCGCCGAGAATTAAGGATCTCGTCCCATCGTTCAAGGTTTCATTTCGCACTCTATTCGGTTTTCAGAGAAGAATTTCCGTTGTAATGTGTCTAAAGCGTGGAATAAAAATTTTAATACATCAATAATTTCAAAATTTCATTTCTCAAATTCCATTTTAAAACAAAACAAATTTCGCGAAAATATTAAAGTAATTAAAAAAGCTAATTTTGTTGTCATTCTATTCAAAACTGACAAGTCATGGCCCAGAAACTTGAATTTGAGGGGTTGTAGAACTATATCTCAGAAGCCTTCGGGCTGTTGCAGTCTTAGGACAGCAAGGGTATCCGCCGAGAATTAAGGATCGCCTCCCATCTTTCAAGGATTCATTTCGCACTCCCTTCGGTTTTCACAGAAGAATTTTCGGTGTAATGTGAATTAAGCGCGGAATAAAAATTTTAATGCATCAATAATTTCAAAATTTCATTTCACAAATTCCATTTAAAAAAAAATTCGCGAAAATATTAAAGTAATTAAGCTAATTTTGTTGCCATTCTATTGAAAACTGACAAGTCATGGCCCAGAAACTTGAATCTGAGGGGTTGTAGAACTATATCTCAGAAGCCTTCGGGTTATTGCAGTCTTAGGACAGCAAGGGCATCCGCCGGGAATTAAGGATCTCGTTCCATCGTTCAAGGTTTCATTTCACACTCCCTTCGGTTTTCAGAGAAGAATTTCCCTTGCAATGTGACCAAATCGTGGAACAAAAATTTTAATGCATCAATAATTTCAAATTTTTCATTTCTCAATTCCATTAAAAAAAAAAAAAAAAAAAAAAAAAAAAAAAAAAAAAAAAAAAGCAAATTTCGCGAAAATATTAAAGTAATTAAAGAAGCTAATTTTGTTGCCATTCTATTTAAAACTGACAAGTCATGGCCCAGAAACTTGAATTTGAGGGGTTGTAGAACTATATCTCAGAAGCCTTCGGGCTATTGCAGTCTTAGGACAGCAAGGGCATCCGCCGAGTATTAAGGATCTCGTCCCATCGTTCAAGGTTTCATTTCGCACTCTATTCGGTTTTCAGAGAAGAATTTCCGTTGTAATGTGTCTAAAGCGTGGAATAAAAATTTTAATACATCAATAATTTCAAAATTTCATTTCTCAAATTCCATTTTAAAACAAAACAAATTTCGCGAAAATATTAAAGTAATTAAAAAAGCTAATTTTGTTGTCATTCTATTCAAAACTGACAAGTCATGGCCCAGAAACTTGAATTTGAGGGGTTGTAGAACTATATCTCAGAAGCCTTCGGGCTATTGCAGTCTTAGGACAGCAAGGGCATCCGCCGAGAATTAAGGATCTCGTCCCATCGTTCAAGGTTTCATTTCGCACTCTCTTCGGTTTTCACAGAAGAATTTTCGGTATAATGTGAATTAAGCGCGGAATAAAAATTTTAATACATCAATAATTTCAAAATTTCATTTCTGAAATTCCATTTTAAAACAAAACAAATTTCGCGAAAATATTAAAGTAATTAAAAAAGCTAATTTTGTTGCCTTTTTATTCAAAAATGACAAGTCATGGTCCAGAAAATTGAATTTGAGGGGTTGTAGAACTATATCTCAGAAGCCTTCGGGCTATTGCAGTCTTAGGACAGCAAGGGCATCCGCCGAGAATTAAGGATCTCGTCCCATCGTTCAAGGTTTCATTTCGCACTCTATTCCGTTTTCAGAGAAGAATTTCCGTTGTAATGTGTCTAAAGCGTGGAATAAAAATTTTAATACATCAAAAATTTCAAAATTTCATTTCTCAAATTCCATTTTAAAACAAAACAAATTTCGCGAAAATATTAAAGTAATTAAAAAAGCTAATTTTGTTGCCATTCTATTCAAAACTGACAAGTCGTGGTCCAGAAACTTGAATTTGAGGGGTTGTAGAACTATATCTCAGAAGCCTTCGGGCTATTGCAGTCTTAGGACAGCAAGGGCATCCGCCGAGAATTAAGGATCTCGTCCCATCGTTCAAGGTTTCATTTCGCACTCTATTCGGTTTTCAGAGAAGAATTTCCGTTGTAATGTGTCTAAAGCGTGGAATAAAAATTTTAATGCATCAACAATTTCAAAATTTCATTTCTCAAATTCCATTTTAAAACAAAACAAATTTCGCGAAAATATTAAAGTAATTAAAAAAGCTAATTTTGTTGCCATTCTATTCAAAACTGACAAGTCATGGTCCAGAAACTTGAATTTGAGGGGTTGCAGAACTATATCTCAGAAGCCTTCGGGCTATTGCAGTCTTAGGACAGCAAGGGCATCCGCCGAGAATTAAGGATCTCGTCCCATCGTTCAAGGTTTCATTTCGCACTCTATTCCGTTTTCAGAGAAGAATTTCCGTTGTAATGTGTCTAAAGCGTGGAATAAAAATTTTAATACATCAAAAATTTCAAAATTTCATTTCTCAAATTCCATTTTAAAACATAACAAATTTCGCGAAAATATTAAAGTAATTAAAAAAGCTACTTTTGTTGCCATTCTATTCAAAACTGACAAGTCATGGCCCAGAAACTTGAATTTGAGGGGTTGTAGAACTATATCTCAGAAGCCTTCGGGCTATTGCAGTCTTAGGACAGCAAGGGCATCCGCCGAGAATTAAGGATCTCGTCCCATCGTTCAAGGTTTCATTTCGCACTCTATTCGGTTTTCAGAGAAGAATTTCCGTTGTAATGTGTCTAAAGCGTGGAATAAAAATTTTAATACATCAATAATTGCAAAATTTCATTTCTCAAATTCCATTTTAAAACAAAACAAATTTCGCGAAAATATTAAAGTAATTAAAAAAGCTAATTTTGTTGCCATTCTATTCAAAACTGACAAGTCATGGTCCAGAAACTTGAATTTGAGGGGTTGTAGAACTATATCTCAGAAGCCTTCGGGCTATTGCAGTCTTAGGACAGCAAGGGCATCCACCGAGAATTAAGGATCTCGTCCCATCGTTCAAGGTTTCATTTCGCACTCTATTCCGTTTTCAGAGAAGAATTTCCGTTGTAATGTGTCTAAAGCGTGGAATAAAAATTTTAATACATCAAAAATTTCAAAATTTCATTTCTCAAATTCCATTTTAAAACAAAACAAATTTCGCGAAAATATTAAAGTAATAAAAAAGCTAATTTTGTTGCCATTCTATTCAAAACTGACAAGTCATGGCCCAGAAACTTGAATTTGAGGGGTTGTAGAACTATATCTCAGAAGCCTTCGGGCTATTGCAGTCTTAGGACAGCAAGGGCATCCGCCGAGTATTAAGGATCTCGTCCCATCGTTCAAGGTTTCATTTCGCACTCTCTTCGGTTTTAAGAGAAGAATTTCCCTTGCAATGTCACCAAAGCGTGGAATAAAAATTTTAATGCATCAATAATTTGAAATTTTTCATTTCTCAAATTCCATTAAAGAAAAAAAAAAAAAAATTCGCGAAAATATTAAAGTAATTAAAAAAAACTAATTTTGTTTGCCATTCTATTCAAAACTGACAAGTCGTGGTCCAGAAACTTGAATTTGAGGGGTTGTAGAACTATATCTCAGAAGCCTGTTTCTAATCCGTCCTGGAGAGCGGCCTGTTTCCGTCCGCGGTCTTTTATCCTTCTGCTTATTCCGACTCTTTTGCGGAAACCAGGTAAATAGATCCCCAGCATAGTCCCGAGTATAAGATTCTCTAGCGGAAGCCAGGTTAAAAAAAAAAAATCAAAAATTGAAACCGGAGAATTTTAAAAGATAAATTACACAAATTAAAGACACCGGAAAGCGGGAAGGGACGGCTGAGACTTTAGCCATCTAAAGACCGCTCATGTGTCAAAATTATTATTAGTCTCTGACGGAGGTCGGGGGCGGGCGGGTGGGTCAACCTCCGCGGCGAGCGGCCCCTTTCCACATTTCGAGAAAATGGTAAAATAATTAAAAAAAATTTTCTTGCCCTCCTTCTGAAAACTGACGAGACATGGCACAGAAACTTGAATGTGAGGGGTTGTAGAACTATATCTCAGAAGCCTTCGGGCTATTGCAGTCTTAGGACAGCAAGGGTATCCGCCGAGAATTAAGGATCTCCTCCCATCTTTCAAGGATTCATTTCGCACTCCCTTCGGTTTTCACAGAAGAATTTTCGGTGTAATGTGAATTAAGCGCGGAATAAAAATTTTAATGCATCAATAATTTCAAAATTTCCTTTCACAAATTCCATTAAAAAAAAAAATCGCGAAAATATTAAAGTAATTAAGCTAATTTTGTTGCCATTCTATTGAAAACTGACAAGTCATGGCCCAGAAACTTGAATTTGAGGGGTTGTAGAACTATATCTCAGAAGCCTTCGGGCTATTGCAGTCTTAGGACAGCAAGGGCATCCGCCGAGAATTAAGGATCTCGTCCAATCGTTCAATGTTTCATTTCGCACTCTATTCCGTTTTCAGAGAAGAATTTCCGTTGTAATGTGTCTAAAGCGTGGAATAAAAATTTTAATACATCAATAATTTCAAAATTTCATTTCTCAAATTCCATTTTAAAACAAAACAAATTTCGCGAAAATATTAAAGTAATTAAAAAAGCTAATTTTGTTGCCATTCTATTCAAAACTGACAAGTCATGGCCCAGAAACTTGAATTTGAGGGGTTGTAGAACTATATCTCAGAAGCCTTCGGGCTATTGCAGTCTTAGGACAGAAAGGGCATCCGCCGAGAATTAAGGATCTCGTCCCATCGTTCAAGGTTTCATTTCGCACTCTATTCCGTTTTCAGAGAAGAATTTCCGTTGTAATGTGTCTAAAGCGTGGAATAAAAATTTTAATACATCAAAAATTTCAAAATTTCATTTCTCAAATTCCATTTTAATACAAAACAAATTTCGCGAAAATATTAAAGTAATTAAAAAAGCTAATTTTGTTGCCATTCTATTCAAAACTGACAAGTCGTGGTCCAGAAACTTGAATTTGAGGGGTTGTAGAACTATATCTCAGAAGTCTTCGGGCTATTGCAGTCTTAGGACAGCAAGGGCATCCGCCGAGAATTAAGGATCTCGTCCCATCTTTCAAGGTTTCATTTCGCACTCTATTCCGTTTTCAGAGAAGAATTTCCGTTGTAATATGGCTAAAGCGTGGAATAAAAATTTTAATACATCAAAAATTTCAAAATTTCATTTCTCAAATTCCATTTTAAAACAAAACAAATTTCGCGAAAATATTAAAGTAATTAAAAAAGCTAATTTTGTTGCCATTCTATTCAAAACTGACAAGTCATGGCCCAGAAACTTGAATTTGAGGGGTTGTAGAACTATATATCAGAAGCCTTCGGGCTATTGCAGTCTTAGGACAGCAAGGGCATCCGCCGAGAATTAAGGGTCTCGTCCCATCGTTCAAGGTTTCATTTCGCACTCTAATCGGTTTTCAGAGAAGAATTTCCGTTGTAATGTGTCTAAAGCGTGGAATAAAAATTTTAATACATCAATAATTTCAAAATTTCATTTCTCAAATTCCATTTTAAAACAAAACATATTTCGCGAAAATATTAAAGTAATTAAAAAAGGTAATTTTGTTGCCATTCTATTCAAAACTGACAAGTCATCGTCCAGAAACTTGAATTTGAGGGGTTGGAGAACTATATCTCAGAAGCCTTCGGTCTATTGGAGTCTTAGGACAGCAAGGGCATCCGCCGAGAATTAAGGATCTCGTCCCATCTTTCAAGGTTTCCTTTCGCACTCTATTCCGTTTTCAGAGAAGAATTTCCGTTGTAATGTGTCTAAAGCGTGGAATAAAAATTTTAATACATCAAAAATTTCAAATTTTCAATTCTCAAATTCCATTTTAAAAAAAAACAAATTTCGCGAAAATATTAAAGTAATTAAAAAAGCTAATTTTGTTGCCATTCTATTCAAAACTGACAAGTCATGGCCCAGAAACTTGAATTTGAGGGGTTGTAGAACTATATCTCAGAAGTTTTCGGGCTATTGCAGTCTTAGGACAGCAAGGGCATCCGCCGAGAATTAAGGATCTCGTCCCATCGATCAAGGTTTCATTTCGCACTCTCTTCGGTTTTAAGAGAAGAATTTCCCTTGCAATGTCACCAAAGCGTGGAATAAAAATTTTAATGCATCAATAATTTGAAATTTTTCATTTCTCAAATTCCATTAAAGAAAAAAAAAAATTCGCGAAAATATTAAAGTAATTAAAAAAAACTAATTTTGTTTGCCATTCTATTCAAAACTGACAAGTCGTGGTCCAGAAACTTGAATTTGAAAGGTTGTAGAACTATATCTCAGAAGCCTGTTTCTAATCCGTCCTGGAGAGCGGCCTGTTTCCGTCCGCGGTCTTTTATTCTTCTGCTTATTCCGACTCTTTTGCGGAAACCAGGTAAATAGGTCCCCAGCATAGTCCCGAGTATAAGATTCTCTAGCGGAAGCCAGGTTAAAAAAAAAAATCAAAAATTGAAACCGGAGAATTTTAAAAGATAAATTACACAAATTAAAGACACCGGAAAGCGGGAAGGGACGGCTGAGACTTTAGCCATCTAAAGACCGCTCATGTGTCAAAATTATTATTAGTCTCTGACGGAGGTCGGGGGCGGGCGGGTGGGTCAACCTCCGCGGCGAGCGGCCCCTTTCCACATTTCGAGAAAATGGTAAAATAATTTAAAAAAACATTTCTTGCCCTCCTTCTGAAAACTGACGAGACATGGCACAGAAACTTGAATGTGAGGGGTTGTAGAACTATATCTCAGAAGCCTTCGGGCTATTGCAGTCTTAGGACAGCAAGGGTATCCGCCGAGAATTAAGGATCTCCTCCCATCTTTCAAGGATTCATTTCGCACTCCCTTCGGTTTTCACAGAAGAATTTTCGGTGTAATGTGAATTAAGCGCGGAATAAAAATTTCAATGCATCAATAATTTCAAAATTTCATTTCACAAATTACATTAAAAAAAAAAAAATCTCGAAAATATTAAAGTAATTAAGATAATTTTGTTGCCATTATATTGAAAACTGACAAGTCATGGCCCAGAAACTTGAATTTGAGGGGTTGTAGAACTATATCTCAGAAGCCTTCGGGCTATTGCAGTCTTAGGACAGCAAGGGCATCCGCCGAGAATTAAGGATCTCGTCCCATCGTTCAAGGTTTCATTTCGCACTCTATTCGGTTTTCAGAGAAGAATTTCCGTTGTAATGTGTCTAAAGCGTGGAATAAAAATTTTAATACATCAATAATTTCAAAATTTCATTTCTCAAATTCCATTTTAAAACAAAACAAATTTCGCGAAAATATTAAAGTAATTAAAAAAGCTAATTTTGTTGCCATTCTATTCAAAACTGACAAGTCATGGTCCAGAAACTTGAATTTGAGGGGCTGTAGAACTATATCTCAGAAACCTTCGGGCTATTGCAGTCTTAGGACAGCAAGGGCATCCGCCGAGAATTAAGGATCTCGTCCCATCGTTCAAGGTTTCATTTCGCACTCTATTCCGTTTTCAGAGAAGAATTTCCGTTGTAATGTGTCTAAAGTGTGGAATAAAAATTTTAATACATCAATAATTTCAAAATTTCATTTCTCAAATTCCATTTTAAAACAAAACAAATTTCGCGAAAATATTAAAGTAATTAAAAAAGCTAATTTTGTTGCCATTCTATTCAAAACTGACAAGTCATGGCCCAGAAACTTGAATTTGAGGGGTTGTAGAACTATATCTCAGAAGCCTTCGGGCTATTGCAGTCTTAGGACAGCAAGGGCATCCGCCGAGAATTAAGGATCTCGTCCCATCGTTCAAGGTTTCATTTCGCACTCTATTCGGTTTTCAGAGAAGAATTTCCGTTGTAATGTGTCTAAAGCATGGAATAAAAATTTTAATACATCAATAATTTCAAAATTTCATTTCTCAAATTCCATTTTAAAACAAAACAAATTTCGCGAAAATATTAAAGTAATTAAAAAAGCTAATTTTGTTGCCATTCTATTCAAAACTTACAAGTCATGGTCCAGAAACTTGAATTTGAGGGGTTGTAGAACTATATCTCAGAAGCCTTCGGGCTATTGCAGTCTTAGGACAGCAAGGGCATCCGCCGAGAATTAAGGATCTCGTCCCATCGTTCAAGGTTTCATTTCGCACTCTATTCCGTTTTCAGAGAAGAATTTCCGTTGTAATGTGTTTAAAGCGTGGAATAAAAATTTTAATACTTCAATAATTTCAAAATTTCATTTCTCAAATTCCATTTTAAAACAAAACAAATTTCGCGAAAATATTAAAGTAATTAAAAAAGCTAATTTTGTTGCCATTCTATTCAAAACTGACAAGTCATGGTCCAGAAACTTGAATTTGAGGGGTTGTAGAACTATATCTCAGAAACCTTCGGGCTATTGCAGTCTTAGGACAGCAAGGGCATCCGCCGAGAATTAAGGATCTCGTCCCATCGTTCAAGGTTTCATTTCGCACTCTATTCCGTTTTCAGAGAAGAATTTCCGTTGTAATGTGTCTAAAGTGTGGAAGAAAAATTTTAATACATCAATAATTTCAAAATTTCATTTCTCAAATTCCATTTTAAAACAAAACAAATTTCGCGAAAATATTAAAGTAATTAAAAAAGCTAATTTTGTTGCCATTCTATTCAAAACTGACAAGTCATGGCCCAGAAACTTGAATTTGAGGGGTTGTAGAACTATATCTCAGAAGCCTTCGGGCTATTGCAGTCTTAGGACAGCAAGGGCATCCGCCGAGAATTAAGGATCTCGTCCCATCGTTCAAGGTTTCATTTCGCACTCTATTCGGTTTTCAGAGAAGAATTTCCGTTGTAATGTGTCTAAAGCATGGAATAAAAATTTTAATACATCAATAATTTCAAAATTTCATTTCTCAAATTCCATTTTAAAACAAAACAAATTTCGCGAAAATATTAAAGTAATTAAAAAAGCTAATTTTGTTGCCATTCTATTCAAAACTTACAAGTCATGGTCCAGAAACTTGAATTTGAGGGGTTGTAGAACTATATCTCAGAAGCCTTCGGGCTATTGCAGTCTTAGGACAGCAAGGGCATCCGCCGAGAATTAAGGATCTCGTCCCATCGTTCAAGGTTTCATTTCGCACTCTATTCCGTTTTCAGAGAAGAATTTCCGTTGTAATGTGTCTAAAGCGTGGAATAAAAATTTTAATACTTCAAAAATTTCAAAATTTCATTTCTCAAATTCCATTTTAAAACAAAACAAATTTCACGAAAATATTAAAGTAATTAAAAAAGCTAATTTTGTTGCCATTCTATTCAAAACTGACAAGTCATGGCCCAGAAACTTGAATTTGAGGGGTTGTAGAACTATATCTCAGAAGCCTTCGGGCTATTGCAGTCTTAGGACAGCAAGGGCATCCGCCGAGAATTAAGGATCTCGTCCCATCGTTCAAGGTTTCATTTCGCACTCTCTTCGGTTTTCAGAGAAGAATTTCTCTTGCAATGTCACCAAAACGTGGAATAAAAATTTTAATGCATCAATAATTTGAAATTTTTCATTTCTCAAATTCCATTAAAGAAAAAAAAAAAAAATTCGCGAAAATATTAAAGTAATTAAAAAAAAACTAATTTTGTTGCCATTCTATTGAAAACTGACAAGATATGGCACAGAATCGTGAATGTGAGGGGTTGTAGAACTATATCTCAGAAGCCTGTTTCTAATCCGTCCTGGAGAGCGGCCTGTTTCCGTCCGCGGTCTTTTATTCTTCTGCTTATTCCGACTCTTTTGCGGAAACCAGGTAAATAGGTCCCCAGCATAGTCCCGAGTATAGGATTCTCTAGCGGAAGCCAGGTTAAAAAAAAAAAAAATCAAAAATTGAAACCGGAGAATTTTAAAAGATAAATTACACAAATTAAAGACACCGGAAAGCGGGAAGGGACGGCTGAGACTTTAGCCATCTAAAGACAGCTCATGTGTCAAAATTATTATTAGTCTCTGACGGAGGTCGGGGGCGGGCGGGTGGGTCAACCTCCGTGGCGAGCGGCCCCTTTCCACATTTCGAGAAAATGGTAAAATAATTTTAAAAAACTTTTCTTATCCTCCTTCTGAAAACTGACGAGACATGGCACAGAAACTTGAATGTGAGGGGTTGTAGAACTATATCTCAGAAGCCTTCGGGCTATTGCAGTCTTAGGACAGCAAGGGTATCCGCCGAGAATTAAGGATCGCCTCCCATCTTTCAAGGATTCATTTCGCACTCCCTTCGGTTTTGAGAGAAGAATTTCCCTTGCAATGTGACCAAATCGTGGAACAAAAATTTTAATGCATCAATAATTTCAAAATTTCATTTCACAAATTCCATTAAAAAAAAAAAAATTCGCGAAAATATTAAAGTAATTAAGCTAATTTTGTTGCCATTCTATTGAAAACTGACAAGTCATGGCCCAGAAACTTGAATCTGAGGGGTTGTAGAACTATATCTCAGAAGCCTTCGGGCTATTGCAGTCTTAGGACAGCAAGGGCATCCGCCGGGAATTAAGGATCTCGTCCCATCGTTCAAGGTTTCATTTCACACTCCCTTCGGTTTTGAGAGAAGAATTTCCCTTGCAATGTGACCAAATCGTGGAACAAAAATTTTAATGCATCAATAATTTCAAATTTTTCATTTCTCAATTCCATTTAAGGAAAAAAAAAAAAAAAAAAAAAAAAAAAGCAAATTTCGCGAAAATATTAAAGTAATTAAAAAAGCTAATTTTGTTGCCATTCTATTTAAAACTGACAAGTCCTTCCCCAGAAACTTGAATTTGAGGGGTTGTAGAACTATATCTCAGAAGCCTTCGGGCTATTGCAGTCTTAGGACAGCAAGGGCATCCGCCGAGAATTAAGGATCTCGTCCCATCGTTCAAGGTTTCATTTCGCACTCTATTCGGTTTTGAGAGAAGAATTTCCGTTGTAATGTGTCTAAAGCGTGGAATAAAAATTTTAATACCTCAATAATTTCAAAATTTCATTTCTCAAATTCCATTTTAAAACAAAACAAATTTCGCGAAAATATTAAAGTAATTAAAAAGCTAATTTTGTTGCCATTCTATTCAAAACTGACAAGTCATGGCCCAGAAACTTGAATTTGAGGGGTTGTAGAACTATATCTCAGAAGCCTTCGGGCTATTGCAGTCTTAGGACAGCAAGGGCATCCGCCGAGAATTAAGGATCTCGTCCCATCGTTCAAGGTTTCATTTCGCACTCTATTCGATTTTCAGAGAAGAATTTCCGTTGTAATGTGTCTAAAGCGTGGAATAAAAATTTTAATACATCAATAATTTCAAAATTTCATTTCTCAAATTCCATTTTAAAACAAAACAAATTTCGCGAAAATATTAAAGTAATTAAAAAAGCTAATTTTGTTGTCATTCTATTCAAAACTGACAAGTCATGGCCCAGAAACTTGAATTTGAGGGGTTGTAGAACTATATCTCAGAAGCCTTCGGGCTATTGCAGTCTTAGGACAGCAAGGGCATCCGCCGAGAATTAAGGATCTCGTCCCATCGTTCAAGGTTTCATTTCGCACTCTATTCGGTTTTCAGAGAAGAATTTCCGTTGTAATGTGTCTAAAGCGTGGAATAAAAATTTTAATACATCAGTAATTTCAAAATTTCATTTCTCAAATTCCATTTTAAAACAAAACAAATTTCGCGAAAATATTAAAGTAATTAAAAAAGCTAATTTTGTTGTCATTCTATTCAAAACTGACAAGTCATGGCCCAGAAACTTGAATTTGAGGGGTTGTAGAACTATATCTCAGAAGCCTTCGGGCTATTGCAGTCTTAGGACAGCAAGGGTATCCGCCGAGAATTAAGGATCGCCTCCCATCTTTCAAGGATTCATTTCGCACTCCCTTCGGTTTTCACAGAAGAATTTTCGGTGTAATGTGAATTAAGCGCGGAATAAAAATTTTAATGCATCAATAATTTCAAAATTTCATTTCACAAATTCCATTTAAAAAAAAATTCGCGAAAATATTAAAGTAATTAAGCTAATTTTGTTGCCATTCTATTGAAAACTGACAAGTCATGGCCCAGAAACTTGAATCTGAGGGGTTGTAGAACTATATCTCAGAAGCCTTCGGGTTATTGCAGTCTTAGGACAGCAAGGGCATCCGCCGGGAATTAAGGATCTCGTTCCATCGTTCAAGGTTTCATTTCACACTCCCTTCGGTTTTCAGAGAAGAATTTCCCTTGCAATGTGACCAAATCGTGGAACAAAAATTTTAATGCATCAATAATTTCAAATTTTTCATTTCTCAATTCCATTAAAAAAAAAAAAAAAAAAAAAAAAAAAAAGCAAATTTCGCGAAAATATTAAAGTAATTAAAGAAGCTAATTTTGTTGCCATTCTATTTAAAACTGACAAGTCATGGCCCAGAAACTTGAATTTGAGGGGTTGTAGAACTATATCTCAGGAGCCTTCGGGCTATTGCAGTCTTAGGACAGCAAGGGCATCCGCCGAGTATTAAGGATCTCGTCCCATCGTTCAAGGTTTCATTTCGCACTCTATTCGGTTTTCAGAGAAGAATTTCCGTTGTAATGTGTCTAAAGCGTGGAATAAAAATTTGAATACATCAATAATTTCAAAATTTCATTTCTCAAATTCCATTTTAAAACAAAACAAATTTCGCGAAAATATTAAAGTAATTAAAAAAGCTAATTTTGTTGTCATTCTATTCAAAACTGACAAGTCATGGCCCAGAAACTTGAATTTGAGGGGTTGTAGAACTATATCTCAGAAGCCTTCGGGCTATTGCAGTCTTAGGACAGCAAGGGCATCCGCCGAGAATTAAGGATCTCGTCCCATCGTTCAAGGTTTCATTTCGCACTCTCTTCGGTTTTAAGAGAAGAATTTCCCTTGCAATGTCACCAAAGCGTGGAATAAAAATTTTAATGCATCAATAATTTGAAATTTTTCATTTCTCAAATTCCATTAAAGAAAAAAAAAAAATTCGCGAAAATATTAAAGTAATTAAAAAAAAACTAATTTTGTTGCCATTCTATTGAAAACTGACAAGACATGACCCAGAATCGTGAATGTGAGGGGTTGTAGAACTATATCTCAGAAGCCTGTTTCTAATCCGTCCTGGAGAGCGGCCTGTTTCCGTCCGCGGTCTTTTATTCTTCTGCTTACTCCGACTCTTTTGCGGAAACCAGGTAAATAGGTCCCCAGCATAGTCCCGAGTATAAGATTCTCTAGCGGAAGCCAGGTTAAAAAAAAAAAAATCAAAAATTGAAACCGGAGAATTTTAAAAGATAAATTACACAAATTAAAGACACCGGAAAGCGGGAAGGGACGGCTGAGACTTTAGCCATCTAAAGACCGCTCATGTGTCAAAATTATTATTAGTCTCTGACGGAGGTCGGGGGCGGGCGGGTGGGTCAACCTCCGCGGCGAGCGGCCCCTTTCCACATTTCGAGAAAATGGTAAAATAATTTAAAAAAACTTTTCCTGCCCTCCTTCTGAAAACTGACGAGACATGGCACAGAAACTTGAATGTGAGGGGTTGTAGAACTATATCTCAGAAGCCTTCGGGCTATTGCAGTCTTAGGACAGCAAGGGTATCCGCCGAGAATTAAGGATCTCCTCCCATCTTTCAAGGATTCATTTCGCACTCCCTTCGGTTTTCACAGAAGAATTTTCGGTGTAATGTGAATTAAGCGCGGAATAAAAATTTTAATGCATCAATAATTTCAAAATTTCATTTCACAAATTCCATTAAAAAAAAAATTCGCGAAAATATTAAAGTAATTAAGCTAATTTTCTTGCCATTCTATTCAAAACTGACAAGTCATGGTCCAGATACTTGAATTTGAGGGGTTGTAGAACTATATCTCAGAAGCCTTCGGGCTATTGCAGTCTTAGGACAGCAAGGGCATCCGCCGAGAATTAAGGATCTCGTCCCATCGTTCAAGGTTTCATTTCGCACTCTATTCCGTTTTCGGCGAAGAATTTCCGTTGTAATGTGTCTAAAGCGTGGAATAAAAATTTTAATACATCAAAAATTTCAAAATTTCATTTCTCAAATTCCATTTTAAAACAAAACAAATTTCGCGAAAATATTAAAGTAATTAAAAAAGCTAATTTTGTTGCCATTTTATTCAAAACTGACAAGTCATGGCCCAGAAACTTGAATTTGAGGGGTTGTAGAACTATATCTCAGAAGCCTTTGGGCTATTGCAGTCTTAGGACAGCAAGGGCATCCGCCGAGAATTAAGGATCTCGTCCCATCGTTCAAGGTTTCATTTCGCACTCTCTTCGGTTTTCACAGAAGAATTTTCGGTGTAATGTGAATTAAGCGCGGAATAAAAATTTTAATACATCAATAATTTCAAAATTTCATTTCTCAAATTCCATTTTAAAACAAAACAAATTTCGCGAAAATATTAAAGTAATTAAAAAAGCTAATTTTGTTGCCTTTTTATTCAAAAATGACAAGTCATGGTCCAGAAACTTGAATTTGAGGGGTTGTAGAACTATATCTCAGAAGCCTTCGGGCTATTGCAGTCTTAGGACAGCAAGGGCATCCGCCGAGAATTAAGGATCTCGTCCCATCGTTCAAGGTTTCATTTCGCACTCTATTCCGTTTTCAGAGAAGAATTTCCGTTGTAATGTGTCTAAAGCGTGGAATAAAAATTTTAATACATCAAAAATTTCAAAATTTCATTTCTCAAATTCCATTTTAAAACAAAACAAATTTCGCGAAAATATTAAAGTAATTAAAAAAGCTAATTTTGTTGCCATTCTATTCAAAACTGACAAGTCGTGGTCCAGAAACTTGAATTTGAGGGGTTGTAGAACTATATCTCAGAAGCCTTCGGGCTATTGCAGTCTTAGGACAGCAAGGGCATCCGCCGAGAATTAAGGATCTCGTCCCATCGTTCAAGGTTTCATTTCGCACTCTATTCGGTTTTCAGAGAAGAATTTCCGTTGTAATGTGTCTAAAGCGTGGAATAAAAATTTTAATGCATCAACAATTTCAAAATTTCATTTCTCAAATTCCATTTTAAAACAAAACAAATTTCGCGAAAATATTAAAGTAATTAAAAAAGCTAAATTTGTTGCCATTCTATTCAAAACTGACAAGTCATGGTCCAGAAACTTGAATTTGAGGGGTTGCAGAACTATATCTCAGAAGCCTTCGGGCTATTGCAGTCTTAGGACAGCAAGGGCATCCGCCGAGAATTAAGGATCTCGTCCCATCGTTCAAGGTTTCATTTCGCACTCTATTCCGTTTTCAGAGAAGAATTTCCGTTGTAATGTGTCTAAAGCGTGGAATAAAAATTTTAATACATCAAAAATTTCAAAATTTCATTTCTCAAATTCCATTTTAAAACAAAACAAATTTCGCGAAAATATTAAAGTAATTAAAAAAGCTAATTTTGTTGCCATTCTATTCAAAACTGACAAGTCGTGGTCCAGAAACTTGAATTTGAGGGGTTGTAGAACTATATCTCAGAAGCCTTCGGGCTATTGCAGTCTTAGGACAGCAAGGGCATCCGCCGAGAATTAAGGATCTCGTCCCATCGTTCAAGGTTTCATTTCGCACTCTATTCCGTTTTCAGAGAAGAATTTCCGTTGTAATGTGTCTAAAGCGTGGAATAAAAATTTTAATACATCAAAAATTTCAAAATTTCATTTCTCAAATTCCATTTTAAAACATAACAAATTTCGCGAAAATATTAAAGTAATTAAAAAAGCTACTTTTGTTGCCATTCTATTCAAAACTGACAAGTCATGGCCCAGAAACTTGAATTTGAGGGGTTGTAGAACTATATCTCAGAAGCATTCGGGCTATTGCAGTCTTAGGACAGCAAGGGCATCCGCCGAGAATTAAGGATCTCGTCCCATCGTTCAAGGTTTCATTTCGCACTCTATTCGGTTTTCAGAGAAGAATTTCCGTTGTAATGTGTCTAAAGCGTGGAATAAAAATTTTAATATATCAATAATTGCAAAATTTCATTTCTCAAATTCCATTTTAAAACAAAACAAATTTCGCGAAAATATTAAAGTAATTAAAAAAGCTAATTTTGTTGCCATTCTATTCAAAACTGACAAGTCATGGTCCAGAAACTTGAATTTGAGGGGTTGTAGAACTATATCTCAGAAGCCTTCGGGCTATTGCAGTCTTAGGACAGCAAGGGCATCCACCGAGAATTAAGGATCTCGTCCCATCGTTCAAGGTTTCATTTCGCACTCTATTCCGTTTTCAGAGAAGAATTTCCGTTGTAATGTGTCTAAAGCGTGGAATAAAAATTTTAATACATCAAAAATTTCAAAATTTCATTTCTCAAATTCCATTTTAAAACAAAACAAATTTCGCGAAAATATTAAAGTAATAAAAAAGCTAATTTTGTTGCCATTCTATTCAAAACTGACAAGTCATGGCCCAGAAACTTGAATTTGAGGGGTTGTAGAACTATATCTCAGAAGCCTTCGGGCTATTGCAGTCTTAGGACAGCAAGGGCATCCGCCGAGAATTAAGGATCTCGTCCCATCGTTCAAGGTTTCATTTCGCACTCTCTTCGGTTTTAAAAGAAGAATTTCCCTTGCAATGTCACCAAAGTGTGGAATAAAAATTTTAATGCATCAATAATTTGAAATTTTTCATTTCTCAAATTCCATTAAAGAAAAAAAAAAAATTCGCGAAAATATTAAAGTAATTAAAAAAAACTAATTTTGTTTGCCATTCTATTCAAAACTGACAAGTCGTGGTCCAGAAACTTGAATTTGAGGGGTTGTAGAACTATATCTCAGAAGCCTGTTTCTAATCCGTCCTGGAGAGCGGCCTGTTTCCGTCCGCGGTCTTTTATTCTTCTGCTTATTCCGACTCTTTTGCGGAAACCAGGTAAATAGGTCCCCAGCATAGTCCCGAGTATAAGATTCTCTAGCGGAAGCCAGGTTAAAAAAAAAAAATCAAAAATTGAAACCGGAGAATTTTAAAAGATAAATTACACAAATTAAAGACACCGGAAAGCGGGAAGGGACGGCTGAGACTTTAGCCATCTAAAGACCGCTCATGTGTCAAAATTATTATTAGTCTCTGACGGAGGTCGGGGGCGGGCGGGTGGGTCAACCTCCGCGGCGAGCGGCCCCTTTCCACATTTCGAGAAAATGGTAAAATAATTAAAAAAAATTTTCTTGCCCTCCTTCTGAAAACTGACGAGACATGGCACAGAAACTTGAATGTGAGGGGTTGTAGAACTATATCTCAGAAGCCTTCGGGCTATTGCAGTCTTAGGACAGCAAGGGTATCCGCCGAGAATTAAGGATCTCCTCCCATCTTTCAAGGATTCATTTCGCACTCCCTTCGGTTTTCACAGAAGAATTTTCGGTGTAATGTGAATTAAGCGCGGAATAAAAATTTTAATGCATCAATAATTTCAAAATTTCATTTCACAAATTCCATTAAAAAAAAAAATCGCGAAAATATTAAAGTAATTAAGCTAATTTTGTTGCCATTCTATTGAAAACTGACAAGTCATGGCCCAGAAACTTGAATTTGAGGGGTTGTAGAACTATATCTCAGAAGCCTTCGGGCTATTGCAGTCTTAGGACAGCAAGGGCATCCGCCGAGAATTAAGGATCTCGTCCCATCGTTCAAGGTTTCATTTCGCACTCTATTCGGTTTTCAGAGAAGAATTTCCGTTGTAATGTGTCTAAAGCGTGGAATAAAAATTTTAATGCATCAACAATTTCAAAATTTCATTTCTCAAATTCCATTTTAAAACAAAACAAATTTCGCGAAAATATTAAAGTAATTAAAAAAGCTAATTTTGTTGCCATTCTATTCAAAACTGACAAGTCATGGTCCAGAAACTTGAATTTGAGGGGTTGCAGAACTATATCTCAGAAGCCTTCGGGCTATTGCAGTCTTAGGACAGCAAGGGCATCCGCCGAGAATTAAGGATCTCGTCCCATCGTTCAAGGTTTCATTTCGCACTCTATTCCGTTTTCAGAGAAGAATTTCCGTTGTAATGTGTCTAAAGCGTGGAATAAAAATTTTAATACATCAAAAATTTCAAAATTTCATTTCTCAAATTCCATTTTAAAACATAACAAATTTCGCGAAAATATTAAAGTAATTAAAAAAGCTACTTTTGTTGCCATTCTATTCAAAACTGACAAGTCATGGCCCAGAAACTTGAATTTGAGGGGTTGTAGGGGTAGAGATATCTCAGAAGCCTTCGGGCTATTGCAGTCTTAGGACAGCAAGGGCATCCGCCGAGAATTAAGGATCTCGTCCCATCGTTCAAGGTTTCATTTCGCACTCTATTCGGTTTTCAGAGAAGAATTTCCGTTGTAATGTGTCTAAAGCGTGGAATAAAAATTTTAATATATCAATAATTGCAAAATTTCATTTCTCAAATTCCATTTTAAAACAAAACAAATTTCGCGAAAATATTAAAGTAATTAAAAAAGCTAATTTTGTTGCCATTCTATTCAAAACTGACAAGTCATGGTCCAGAAACTTGAATTTGAGGGGTTGTAGAACTATATCTCAGAAGCTTTCGGGCTATTGCAGTCTTAGGACAGCAAGGGCATCCACCGAGAATTAAGGATCTCGTCCCATCGTTCAAGGTTTCATTTCGCACTCTATTCCGTTTTCAGAGAAGAATTTCCGTTGTAATGTGTCTAAAGCGTGGAATAAAAATTTTAATACATCAAAAATTTCAAAATTTCATTTCTCAAATTCCATTTTAAAACAAAACAAATTTCGCGAAAATATTAAAGTAATAAAAAAGCTAATTTTGTTGCCATTCTATTCAAAACTGACAAGTCATGGCCCAGAAACTTGAATTTGAGGGGTTGTAGAACTATATCTCAGAAGCCTTCGGGCTATTGCAGTCTTAGGACAGCAAGGGCATCCGCCGAGAATTAAGGATCTCGTCCCATCGTTCAAGGTTTCATTTCGCACTCTCTTCGGTTTTAAGAGAAGAATTTCCCTTGCAATGTCACCAAAGCGTGGAATAAAAATTTTAATGCATCAATAATTTGAAATTTTTCATTTCTCAAATTCCATTAAAGAAAAAAAAAAAAAAATTCGCGAAAATATTAAAGTAATTAAAAAAAACTAATTTTGTTTGCCATTCTATTCAAAACTGACAAGTCGTGGTCCAGAAACTTGAATTTGAGGGGTTGTAGAACTATATCTCAGAAGCCTGTTTCTAATCCGTCCTGGAGAGCGGCCTGTTTCCGTCCGCGGTCTTTTATTCTTCTGCTTATTCCGACTCTTTTGCGGAAACCAGGTAAATAGGTCCCCAGCATAGTCCCGAGTATAAGATTCTCTAGCGGAAGCCAGGTTAAAAAAAAAAAAATCAAAAATTGAAACCGGAGAATTTTAAAAGATAAATTACACAAATTAAAGACACCGGAAAGCGGGAAGGGACGGCTGAGACTTTAGCCATCTAAAGACCGCACATGTGTCAAAATTATTATTAGTCTCTGACGGAGGTCGGGGGCGGGCGGGTGGGTCAACCTCCGCGGCGAGCGGCCCCTTTCCACATTTCGAGAAAATGGTAAAATAATTAAAAAAAATTTTCTTGCCCTCCTTCTGAAAACTGACGAGACATGGCACAGAAACTTGAATGTGAGGGGTTGTAGAACTATATCTCAGAAGCCTTAGGGCTATTGCAGTCTTAGGACAGCAAGGGTATCCGCCGAGAATTAAGGATCTCCTCCCATCTTTCAAGGATTCATTTCGCACTCCCTTCGGTTTTCACAGAAGAATTTTCGGTGTAATGTGAATTAAGCGCGGAATAAAAATTTTAATGCATCAATAATTTCAAAATTTCATTTCACAAATTCCATTAAAAAAAAAATCGCGAAAATATTAAAGTAATTAAGCTAATTTTGTTGCCATTCTATTGAAAACTGACAAGTCATGGCCCAGAAACTTGAATTTGAGGGGTTGTAGAACTATATCTCAGAAGCCTTCGGGCTATTGCAGTCTTAGGACAGCAAGGGCATCCGCCGAGAATTAAGGATCTCGTCCAATCGTTCAATGTTTCATTTCGCACTCTATTCCGTTTTCAGAGAAGAATTTCCGTTGTAATGTGTCTAAAGCGTGGAATAAAAATTTTAATACATCAATAATTTCAAAATTTCATTTCTCAAATTCCATTTTAAAACAAAACAAATTTCGAGAAAATATTAAAGTAATTAAAAAAGCTAATTTTGTTGCCATTCTATTCAAAACTGACAAGTCATGGCCCAGAAACTTGAATTTGAGGGGTTGTAGAACTATATCTCAGAAACCTTCGGGCTATTGCAGTCTTAGGACAGCAAGGGCATCCGCCGAGAATTAAGGATCTCGTCCCATCGTTCAAGGTTTCATTTCGCACTCTATTCCGTTTTCAGAGAAGAATTTCCGTTGTAATGTGTCTAAAGTGTGGAATAAAAATTTTAATACATCAATAATTTCAAAATTTCATTTCTCAAATTCCATTTTAAAACAAAACAAATTTCGCGAAAATATTAAAGTAATTAAAAAAGCTAATTTTGTTGCCATTCTATTCAAAACTGACAAGTCATGGCCCAGAAACTTGAATTTGAGGGGTTGTAGAACTATATCTCAGAAGCCTTCGGGCTATTGCAGTCTTAGGACAGCAAGGGCATCCGCCGAGAATTAAGGATCTCGTCCCATCGTTCAAGGTTTCATTTCGATCTCTATTCGGTTTTCAGAGAAGAATTTCCGTTGTAATGTGTCTAAAGCATGGAATAAAAATTTTAATACATCAATAATTTCAAAATTTCATTTCTCAAATTCCATTTTAAAACAAAACAAATTTCGCGAAAATATTAAAGTAATTAAAAAAGCTAATTTTGTTGCCATTCTATTCAAAACTTACAAGTCATGGTCCAGAAACTTGAATTTGAGGGGTTGTAGAACTATATCTCAGAAGCCTTCGGGCTATTGCAGTCTTAGGACAGCAAGGGCATCCGCCGAGAATTAAGGATCTCGTCCCATCGTTCAAGGTTTCATTTCGCACTCTATTCCGTTTTCAGAGAAGAATTTCCGTTGTAATGTGTCTAAAGCGTGGAATAAAAATTTTAATACTTCAAAAATTTCAAAATTTCATTTCTCAAATTCCATTTTAAAACAAAACAAATTTCACGAAAATATTAAAGTAATTAAAAAAGCTAATTTTGTTGCCATTCTATTCAAAACTGACAAGTCATGGCCCAGAAACTTGAATTTGAGGGGTTGTAGAACTATATCTCAGAAGCCTTCGGGCTATTGCAGTCTTAGGACAGCAAGGGCATCCGCCGAGAATTAAGGATCTCGTCCCATCGTTCAAGGTTTCATTTCGCACTCTCTTCGGTTTTCAGAGAAGAATTTCTCTTGCAATGTCACCAAAACTTGGAATAAAAATTTTAATGCATCAATAATTTGAAATTTTTCATTTCTCAAATTCCATTAAAGAAAAAAAAAAAATTCGCGAAAATATTAAAGTAATTAAAAAAAAACTAATTTTGTTGCCATTCTATTGAAAACTGACAAGATATGGCCCAGAATCGTGAATCTGAGGGGTTGTAGAACTATATCTCAGAAGCCTGTTTCTAATCCGTCCTGGAGAGCGGCCTGTTTCCGTCCGCGGTCTTTTATTCTTCTGCTTATTCCGACTCTTTTGCGGAAACCAGGTAAATAGGTCCCCAGCATAGTCCCGAGTATAGGATTCTCTAGCGGAAGCCAGGTTAAAAAAAAAAAAAATCAAAAATTGAAACCGGAGAATTTTAAAAGATAAATTACACAAATTAAAGACACCGGAAAGCGGGAAGGGACGGCTGAGACTTTAGCCATCTAAAGACAGCTCATGTGTCAAAATTATTATTAGTCTCTGACGGAGGTCGGGGGCGGGCGGGTGGGTCAACCTCCGTGGCGAGCGGCCCCTTTCCACATTTCGAGAAAATGGTAAAATAATTAAAAAAAACTTTTCTTACCCTCCTTCTGAAAACTGACGAGACATGGCACAGAAACTTGAATGTGAGGGGTTGTAGAACTATATCTCAGAAGCCTTCGGGCTATTGCAGTCTTAGGACAGCAAGGGTATCCGCCGAGAATTAAGGATCGCCTCCCATCTTTCAAGGATTCATTTCGCACTCCCTTCGGTTTTCACAGAAGAATTTTCGGTGTAATGTGAATTAAGCGCGGAATAAAAATTTTAATGCATCAATAATTTCAAAATTTCATTTCACAAATTCCATTAAAAAAAAAAATTCGCGAAAATATTAAAGTAATTAAGCTAATTTTGTTGCCATTCTATTGAAAACTGACAAGTCATGGCCCAGAAACTTGAATCTGAGGGGTTGTAGAACTATATCTCAGAAGCCTTCGGGCTATTGCAGTCTTAGGACAGCAAGGGCATCCGCCGAGAATTAAGGATCTCGTCCCATCGTTCAAGGTTTCATTTCGATCTCTATTCGGTTTTCAGAGAAGAATTTCCGTTGTAATGTGTCTAAAGCATGGAATAAAAATTTTAATACATCAATAATTTCAAAATTTCATTTCTCAAATTCCATTTTAAAACAAAACAAATTTCGCGAAAATATTAAAGTAATTAAAAAAGCTAATTTTGTTGCCATTCTATTCAAAACTTACAAGTCATGGTCCAGAAACTTGAATTTGAGGGGTTGTAGAACTATATCTCAGAAGCCTTCGGGCTATTGCAGTCTTAGGACAGCAAGGGCATCCGCCGAGAATTAAGGATCTCGTCCCATCGTTCAAGGTTTCATTTCGCACTCTATTCCGTTTTCAGAGAAGAATTTCCGTTGTAATGTGTCTAAAGCGTGGAATAAAAATTTTAATACTTCAAAAATTTCAAAATTTCATTTCTCAAATTCCATTTTAAAACAAAACAAATTTCACGAAAATATTAAAGTAATTAAAAAAGCTAATTTTGTTGCCATTCTATTCAAAACTGACAAGTCATGGCCCAGAAACTTGAATTTGAGGGGTTGTAGAACTATATCTCAGAAGCCTTCGGGCTATTGCAGTCTTAGGACAGCAAGGGCATCCGCCGAGAATTAAGGATCTCGTCCCATCGTTCAAGGTTTCATTTCGCACTCTCTTCGGTTTTCAGAGAAGAATTTCTCTTGCAATGTCACCAAAACTTGGAATAAAAATTTTAATGCATCAATAATTTGAAATTTTTCATTTCTCAAATTCCATTAAAGAAAAAAAAAAATTCGTGAAAATATTAAAGTAATTAAAAAAAAACTAATTTTGTTGCCATTCTATTGAAAACTGACAAGATATGGCCCAGAATCGTGAATCTGAGGGGTTGTAGAACTATATCTCAGAAGCCTGTTTCTAATCCGTCCTGGAGAGCGGCCTGTTTCCGTCCGCGGTCTTTTATTCTTCTGCTTATTCCGACTCTTTTGCGGAAACCAGGTAAATAGGTCCCCAGCATAGTCCCGAGTATAGGATTCTCTAGCGGAAGCCAGGTTAAAAAAAAAAAAATCAAAAATTGAAACCGGAGAATTTTAAAAGATAAATTACACAAATTAAAGACACCGGAAAGCGGGAAGGGACGGCTGAGACTTTAGCCATCTAAAGACAGCTCATGTGTCAAAATTATTATTAGTCTCTGACGGAGGTCGGGGGCGGGCGGGTGGGTCAACCTCCGTGGCGAGCGGCCCCTTTCCACATTTCGAGAAAATGGTAAAATAATTTAAAAAAACTTTTCTTACCCTCCTTCTGAAAACTGACGAGACATGGCACAGAAACTTGAATGTGAGGGGTTGTAGAACTATATCTCAGAAGCCTTCGGGCTATTGCAGTCTTAGGACAGCAAGGGTATCCGCCGAGAATTAAGGATCGCCTCCCATCTTTCAAGGATTCATTTCGCACTCCCTTCGGTTTTCACAGAAGAATTTTCGGTGTAATGTGAATTAAGCGCGGAATAAAAATTTTAATGCATCAATAATTTCAAAATTTCATTTCACAAATTCCATTAAAAAAAAAAATTCGCGAAAATATTAAAGTAATTAAGCTAATTTTGTTGCCATTCTATTGAAAACTGACAAGTCATGGCCCAGAAACTTGAATCTGAGGGGTTGTAGAACTATATCTCAGAAGCCTTCGGGCTATTGCAGTCTTAGGACAGCAAGGGCATCCGCCGGGAATTAAGGATCTCGTCCCATCGTTCAAGGTTTCATTTCGCACTCTATTCCGTTTTCGGCGAAGAATTTCCGTTGTAATGTGTCTAAAGCGTGGAATAAAAATTTTAATACATCAAAAATTTCAAAATTTCATTTCTCAAATTCCATTTTAAAACAAAACAAATTTCGCGAAAATATTAAAGTAATTAAAAAAGCTAATTTTGTTGCCATTTTATTCAAAACTGACAAGTCATGGCCCAGAAACTTGAATTTGAGGGGTTGTAGAACTATATCTCAGAAGCCTTCGGGCTATTGCAGTCTTAGGACAGCAAGGGCATCCGCCGAGAATTAAGGATCTCGTCCCATCGTTCAAGGTTTCATTTCGCACTCTCTTCGGTTTTCACAGAAGAATTTTCGGTGTAATGTGAATTAAGCGCGGAATAAAAATTTTAATACATCAATAATTTCAAAATTTCATTTCTCAAATTCCATTTTAAAACAAAACAAATTTCGCGAAAATATTAAAGTAATTAAAAAAGCTAATTTTGTTGCCTTTTTATTCAAAAATGACAAGTCATGGTCCAGAAACTTGAATTTGAGGGGTTGTAGAACTATATCTCAGAAGCCTTCGGGCTATTGCAGTCTTAGGACAGCAAGGGCATCCGCCGAGAATTAAGGATCTCGTCCCATCGTTCAAGGTTTCATTTCGCACTCTATTCCGTTTTCAGAGAAGAATTTCCGTTGTAATGTGTCTAAAGCGTGGAATAAAAATTTTAATACATCAATAATTTCAAAATTTCGTTTCTCAAATTCCATTTTAAAACAAAACAAATTTCGCGAAAATATTAAAGTGATTAAAAAAGCTAATTTTGTTGCCATTTTATTCAAAACTGACAAGTCATGGCCCAGAAACTTGAATTTGAGGGGATGTAGAACTATATCTCAGAAGCCTTCGGGCTATTGCAGTCTTAGGACAGCAAGGGCATCCGCCGAGAATTAAGGATCTCGTCCCATCGTTCAAGGTTTCATTTCGCACTCTCTTCGGTTTTAAGAGAAGAATTTCCCTTGCAATGTCACCAAAGCGTGGAATAAAAATTTTAATGCATCAATAATTTGAAATTTTTCATTTCTCAAATTCCATTAAAGAAAAAAAAAATTCGCGAAAATATTAAAGTAATTAAAAAAAAACTAATTTGTTGCCATTCTATTGAAAACTGACAAGACATGGCCCAGAATCGTGAATGTGAGGGGTTGTAGAACTATATCTCAGAAGCCTGTTTCTAATCCGTCCTGGAGAGCGGCCTGTTTCCGTCCGCGGTCTTTTGTTCTTCTGCTTACTCCGACTCTTTTGCGGAAACCAGGTAAATAGGTCCCCAGCATAGTCCCGAGTATAAGATTCTCTAGCGGAAGCCAGGTTAAAAAAAAAAAAATCAAAAATTGAAACCGGAGAATTTTAAAAGATAAATTACACAAATTAAAGACACCGGAAAGCGGGAAGGGACGGCTGAGACTTTAGCCATCTAAAGACCGCTCATGTGTCAAAATTATTATTAGTCTCTGACGGAGGTCGGGGGCGGGTTCGTGGGTCAACCTCCGCGGCGAGCGGCCCCTTTCCACATTTCGAGAAAATGGTAAAATAATTTAAAAAAACTTTTCCTGCCCTCCTTCTGAAAACTGACGAGACATGGCACAGAAACTTGAATGTGAGGGGTTGTAGAACTATATCTCAGAAGCCTTCGGGCTATTGCAGTTTTAGGACAGCAAGGGTATCCGCCGAGAATTAAGGATCTCCTCCCATCTTTCAAGGATTCATTTCGCACTCCCTTCGGTTTTCACAGAAGAATTTTCGGTGTAATGTGAATTAAGCGCGGAATAAAAATTTTAATGCATCAATAATTTCAAAATTTCATTTCACAAATTCCATTAAAAAAAAAAATCGCGAAAATATTAAAGTAATTCAGCTAATTTTCTTGGCATTCTATTCAAAACTGACAAGTCATGGTCCAGATACTTGAATTTGAGGGGTTGTAGAACTATATCTCAGAAGCCTTCGGGCTATTGCAGTCTTAGGACAGCAAGGGCATCCGCCGAGAATTAAGGATCTCGTCCCATCTTTCAAGGTTTCATTTCGCACTCTATTCCGTTTTCGGCGAAGAATTTCCGTTGTAATGTGTCTAAAGCGTGGAATAAAAATTTTAATACATCAAAAATTTCAAAATTTCATTTCTCAAATTCCATTTTAAAACAAAACAAATTTCGCGAAAATATTAAAGTAATTAAAAAAGCTAATTTTGTTGCCATTTTATTCAAAACTGACAAGTCATGGCCCAGAAACTTGAATTTGAGGGGTTGTAGAACTATATCTCAGAAGCCTTTGGGCTATTGCAGTCTTAGGACAGCAAGGGCATCCGCCGAGAATTAAGGATCTCGTCCCATCGTTCAAGGTTTCATTTCGCACTCTCTTCGGTTTTCACAGAAGAATTTTCGGTGTAATGTGAATTAAGCGCGGAATAAAAATTTTAATACATCAATAATTTCAAAATTTCATTTCTCAAATTCCATTTTAAAACAAAACAAATTTCGCGAAAATATTAAAGTAATTAAAAAAGCTAATTTTGTTGCCATTCTATTCAAAAATGACAAGTCATGGTCCAGAAACTTGAATTTGAGGGGTTGTAGAACTATATCTCAGAAGCCTTCGGGCTATTGCAGTCTTAGGACAGCAAGGGCATCCGCCGAGAATTAAGGATCTCGTCCCATCGTTCAAGGTTTCATTTCGCACTCTCTTCGGTTTTCAGAGAAGAATTTCCCTTGCAATGTCACCAATAAAAATTTTAATGCATCAATAATTTGAAATTTTTCATTTCTCAAATTCCATTAAAGAAAAAAAAAAATTCGCGAAAATATTAAAGTAATTAAAAAAAAACTAATTTTGTTGCCATTCTATTGAAAACTGACAAGACATGACCCAGAATCGTGAATGTTAGGGGTTGTAGAACTATATCTCAGAAGCCTGTTTCTAATCCGTCCTGGAGAGCGCCCTTTTTCCGTCCGCGGTCTTTTATCCTTCTGCTTATTCCGACTCTTTTGCGGAAACCAGGTAAATAGGTCCCCAGCATAGTCCCGAGTATAAGATTCTCTAGCGGAAGCCAGGTTAAAAAAAAAAAAATCAAAAATTGAAACCGGAGAATTTTAAAAGATAAATTACACAAATTAAAGACACCGGAAAGCGGGAAGGGACGGCTGAGACATTAGCCATCTAAAGACCGCTGATGTGTCAAAATTATTATTAGTCTCTGACGGAGGTCGGGGGCGGGCGGGTGGGTCAACCTCCGCGGCCAGCGGCCTCTTTCCACATTTCGAGAAAATGGTAAAATAATTTGAAAAAAACTTTTCTTGCCCTCCTTCTGAAAACTGACGAGACATGGCGTAGAAACTTGAATGTGAGGGGTTGTAGAACTATATCTCAGAAGCCTTCGGGCTATTGCAGTCTTAGGACAGCAAGGGTATCCGCCGGGAATTAAGGATCTCGTCCCATCGTTCAAGGTTTCATTTCACACTCCCTTCGGTTTTCAGAGAAGAATTTCCCTTGCAATGTGACCAAATCGTGGAACAAAAATTTTAATGAATCAATAATTTCAAATTTTTAATTTCTCAATTCCATTAAAAAAAAAAAAAAAAAAAAAAAAGCAAATTTCGCGAAAATATTAAAGTAATTAAAAAAGCTAATTTTGTTGCCATTCTATTTAAAACTGACAAGTCATTCCCCAGAAACTTGAATTTGAGGGGTTGTAGAACTATATCTCAGAAGCCTTCGGGCTATTGCAGTCTTAGGACAGCAAGGGCATCCGCCGAGAATTAAGGATCTCGTCCCATCGTTCAAGGTTTCATTTCGCACTCTATTCGGTTTTCAGAGAAGAATTTCCGTTGTAATGTGTCTAAAGCGTGGAATAAAAATTTTAATACATCAATAATTTCAAAATTTCATTTCTCAAATTCCATTTTAAAACAAAACAAATTTCGCGAAAATATTAAAGTAATTAAAAAGCTAATTTTGTTGCCATTCTATTCAAAAATGACAAGTCATGGTCCAGAAACTTGAATTTGAGGGGTTGTAGAACTATATCTCAGAAGCCTTCGGGCTATTGCAGTCTTAGGACAGCAAGGGCATCCGCCGAGAATTAAGGATCTCGTCCCATCGTTCAAGGTTTCATTTCGCACTCTATTCCGTTTTTGGAGAAGAATTTCCGTTGTAATGTGTCTAAAGCGTGGAATAAAAATTTTAATACATTAAAAATTTCAAAATTTCATTTCTCAAATTCCATTTTAAAACAAAACAAATTTCGCGAAAATATTAAAGTAATTAAAAAAGCTAATTTTGTTGCCATTTTATTCAAAACTGACAAGTCATGGCCCAGAAACTTGAATTTGAGGGGTTGTAGAACTATATCTCAGAAGCCTTCGGGCTATTGCAGTCTTAGGACAGCAAGGGCATCCGCCGAGAATTAAGGATCTCGTCCCATCGTTAAAGGTTTCATTTCGCACTCTCTTCGGTTTTAAGAGAAGAATTTCCCTTGCAATGTCACCAAAGCGTGGAATAAAAATTTTAATGCATCAATAATTTGAAATTTTTCATTTCTCAAATTCCATTAAAGAAAAAAAAAAAAATTCGCGAAAATATTAAAGTAATTAAAAAAAAAACTAATTTTGTTTGCCATTCTATTCAAAACTGACAAGTCGTGGTCCAGAAACTTGAATTTGAGGGGTTGTAGAACTATATCTCAGAAGCCTGTTTCTAATCCGTCCTGGAGAGCGGCCTGTTTCCGTCCGCGGTCTTTTATTCTTCTGCTTATTCCGACTCTTTTGCGGAAATCAGGTAAATAGGTCCCCAGCATAGTCCCGAGTATAAGATTCTCTAGCGGAAGCCAGGTTAAAAAAAAAAAATCAAAAATTGAAACCGGAGTATTTTAAAAGATAAATTACACAAATTAATGACACCGGAAAGCGGGAAGGGACGGCTGAGACTTTAGCCATCTAAAGACCGCTCATGTGTCAAAATTATTATTAGTCTCTGACGGAGGTCGGGGGCGGGCGGGTGGGTCAATCTCCGCGGCGAGCGGCCCCTTTCACATTTCGAGAAAATGGTAAAATAATTAAAAATCTTTTCTTGCCCTCCTTCTGAAAACTCACGAGACATGGCACAGAAACTTGAATGTGAGGGGTTGTAGAACTATATCTCAGAAGCCTTCGGGCTATTGCAGTCTTCGGACAGCAAGGGTATCCGCCGAGAATTAAGGATCTCCTCCCATCTTTCAAGGATTCATTTCGCACTCTATTCCGTTTTCAGAGAAGAATTTCCGTTGTAATGTGTCTAAAGCGTGGAATAAAAATTTTAATACATCAATAATTTCAAAATTTCGTTTCTCAAATTCCATTTTAAAACAAAACAAATTTCGCGAAAATATTAAAGTAATTAAAAAAGCTAATTTTGTTGCCATTCTATTCAAAACTGACAAGTCATGGCCCAGAAACTTGAATTTGAGGGGTTGTAGATATATATCTCAGAAGCCTTCGGGCTATTGCAGTCTTAGGACAGCAAGGGCATCCGCCGAGAATTAAGGATCTCGTCCCATCGTTCAAGGTTTCATTTCGCACTCTCTTCGGTTTTCACAGAAGAATTTTCGGTGTAATGTGAATTAAGCGCGGAATAAAAATTTTAATACATCAATAATTTCAAAATTTCATTTCTCAAATTCCATTTTAAAACAAAACAAATTTCGCGAAAATATTAAAGTAATTAAAAAAGCTAATTTTGTTGTCATTCTATTCAAAAATGACAAGTCATGGTCCAGAAACTTGAATTTGAGGGGTTGTAGAACTATATCTCAGAAGCCTTCGGGCTATTGCAGTCTTAGGACAGCAAGGGCATCCGCCGAGAATTAAGGATCTCGTCCCATCGTTCAAGGTTTCATTTCGCACTCTATTCCGTTTTCAGAGAAGAATTTCCGTTGTAATGTGTCTAAAGCGTGGAATAAAAATTTTAATACATCAATAATTTCAAAATTTCGTTTCTCAAATTCCATTTTAAAACAAAACAAATTTCGCGAAAATATTAATAAATTAAAAAAGCTAATTTTGTTGCCATTCTATTCAAAACTGACAAGTCATGGTCCAGAAACTTGAATTTGAGTGGTTGTAGAACTATATCTCAGAAGCCTTCGGGCTATTGCAGTCTTAGGACAGCAAGGGCATCCGCCGAGAATTAAGGATCTCCTCCCATCGTTCAAGGTTTCATTTCGCACTCTATTCCGTTTTCGGAGAAGAATTTCCGTTGTAATGTGTCTAAAGCGTGGAATAAAAATTTTAATACATAAAAAATTTCAAAATTTCATTTCTCAAATTCCATTTTAAAACAAAACAAATTTCGCGAAAATATTAAAGTAATTAAAAAAGCTAAATTTGTTGCCATTTTATTCAAAACTGACAAGTCATGGCCCAGAAACTTGAATTTGAGGGGTTGTAGATATATATCTCAGAAGCCTTCGGGCTATTGCAGTCTTCGGACAGCAAGGGCATCCGCCGAGAATTAAGGATCTCGTCCCATCGTTCAAGGTTTCATTTCGCACTCTCTTCGGTTTTCACAGAAGAATTTTCGGTGTAATGTGAATTAAGCGCGGAATAAAAATTTTAATACATCAATAATTTCAAAATTTCATTTCTCAAATTCCATTTTAAAACAAAACAAATTTCGCGAAAATATTAAAGTAATTAAAAAAGCTAATTTTGTTGTCATTCTATTCAAAAATGACAAGTCATGGTCCAGAAACTTGAATTTGAGGGGTTGTAGAACTATATCTCAGAAGCCTTCGGGCTATTGCAGTCTTAGGACAGCAAGGGCATCCGCCGAGAATTAAGGATCTCGTCCCATCGTTCAAGGTTTCATTTCGCACTCTATTCCGTTTTCAGAGAAGAATTTCCGTTGTAATGTGTCTAAAGCGTGGAATAAAAATTTTAATACATCAAAAATTTCAAAATTTCATTTCTCAAATTCCATTTTAAAACAAAACAAATTTCGCGAAAATATTAAAGTAATTTAAAAAGCTAATTTTGTTGCCATTTTATTCAAAACTGACAAGTCATGGCCCAGAAACTTGAATTTGAGGGGTTGTAGAACTATATCTCAGAAGCCTTCGGGCTATTGCAGTCTTAGGACAGCAACGGCATCCGCCGAGAATTAAGGATCTCGTCCCATCGTTCAAGGTTTCATTTCGCACTCTCTTCGGTTTTCAGAGAAGAATTTCCCTTGCAATGTCACCAAAGCGTGGAATAAAAATTTTAATGCATCAATAATTTGAAATTTTTCATTTCTCAAATTCCATTTTAAAACAAAACAAATTTCGCGAAAATATTAAAGTAATTAAAAAAGCTAATTTTGTTGCCATTTTATTCAAAACTGAAAAGTCATGGCCCAGAAACTTGAATTTGAGGGGTTGTAGAACTATATCTCAGAAGCCTTCGGGCTATTGCAGTCTTAGGACAGCAACGGCATCCGCCGAGAATTAAGGATCTCGTCCCATCGTTCAAGGTTTCATTTCGCACTCTCTTCGGTTTTCAGAGAAGAATTTCCCTTGCAATGTCACCAAAGCGTGGAATAAAAATTTTAATGCATCAATAATTTGAAATTTTTCATTTCCCAAATTCCATTAAAGAAAAAAAAAAAATTCGCGAAAATATTAATGTAATTAAAAAAAACTAATTTTGTTGCCATTCTATTGAAAACTGGCAAGACATGGCCCAGAATCGTGAATGTGAGGGGTTGTAGAACTATATCTCAGAAGCCTGTTTCTAATCCGTCCTGGAGAGCGGCCTGTTTCCGTCCGCGGTCTTTTATTCTTCTGCTTATTCCTACTCTTTTGCGGAAATCAGGTAAATAGGTCCCCAGCATAGTCCCGAGTATAAGATTCTCTAGCGGAAGCCAGGTTAAAAAAAAAAAAAATCAAAAATTGAAACCGGAGTATTTTAAAAGATAAATTACACAAATTAAAGACACCGGAAAGCGGGAAGGGACGGCTGAGACTTTAGCCATCTAAAGACCGCTCATGTGTCAAAATTATCATTAGTCTCTGACGGAGGTCGGGGGCGGGCGGGTGGGTCAACCTCCGCGGCCAGCGGCCTCTTTCCACATTTCGAGAAAATGGTAAAATAATTTAAAAAAACTTTTCTTGCCCTCCTTCTGAAAATTGACGAGACATGGCGCAGAAACTTGAATGTGAGGGGTTGTAGAACTATATCTCAGAAGCCTTCGGGCTATTGCAGTCTTAGGACAGCAAGGGCATCCGCCGAGAATTAAGGATCTCGTCCCATCGTTCAAGGTTTCATTTCGCACTCTCTTCGGTTTTAAGAGAAGAATTTCCCTTGCAATGTCACCAAAGTGTGGAATAAAAATTTTAATGCATCAATAATTTGAAATTTTTCATTTCTCAAATTCCATTAAAGAAAAAAAAAATTCGCGAAAATATTAAAGTAATTAAAAAAAAACTAATTTTGTTTGCCATTCTATTCAAAACTGTCAAGTCGTGGTCCAGAAACTTGAATTTGAGGGGTTGTAGAACTATATCTCAGAAGCCTGTTTCTAATCCGTCCTGGAGAGCGGCCTGTTTCCGTCCGCGGTCTTTTATTCTTCTGCTTATTCCGACTCTTTTGCGGAAATCAGGTAAATAGGTCCCCAGCATAGTCTCGAGTATAAGATTCTCTAGCGGAAGCCAGGTTTAAAAAAAAAAATCGAAAATTGAAACCGGAGTATATTAAAAGATAAATTACACAAATTAAAGACACCGGAAAGCGGGAAGGGACGGCTGAGACTTTAGCCATCTAAAGACCGCTCATGTGTCAAAATTATTATTAGTCTCTGACGGAGGTCGGGGGCGGGCGGGTGGGTCAAACTCCGCGGCCAGCGGCCTCTTTCCACATTTCGAGAAAATGGTAAAATAATTTAAAAAAACTTTTCTTTCCCTCCTTCTGAAAACTGACGAGACATGGCGCAGAAACTTGAATGTGAGGGGTTGTAGAACTATATCTCAGAAGCCTTCGGGCTATTGCAGTCTTAAGACAGCAAGGGCATCTGCCGAGAATTAAGGATCTCGTCCCATCGTTCAAGGTTTCATTTCGCACACTATTCCGTTTTCAGAGAAGAATTTCCGTTGTAATGTGTCTAAAGCGTGGAATAAAAATTTTAATACTTCAAAAATTTCAAAATTTCAATTCTCAAATTCCATTTTAAAACAAAAAAAATTTCGCGAAAATATTAAAGTAATTAAAAAAGCTAATTTTGTTGCCATTCTATTCAAAACTGACAAGTCATGGCCCAGAAACTTGAATTTGAGGGGTTGTAGAACTATATCGCAGAAGCCTTCGGGCTATTGCAGTCTTAGGACAGCAAGGGCATCCGCCGAGAATTAAGGATCTCGTCCCATCGTTCAAGGTTTCATTTCGCACTCTCTTCGGTTTTAAGAGAAGAATTTCCCTTGCAATGTCACCAAAGCGTGGAATAAAAATTTTAATGCATCAATAATTTGAAATTTTTCATTTCTCAAATTCCATTAAAGAAAAAAAAAAATTCGCGAAAATATTAAAGTAATTTAAAAAAAACTAATTTTGTTTGCCATTCTATTCAAAACTGACAAGTCGTGGTCCAGAAACTTGAATTTCAGGGGTTGTAGAACTATATCTCAGAAGCCTGTTTCTAATCCGTCCTGGAGAGCGGCCTGTTTCCGTCCGCGGTCTTTTATTCTTCTGCTTATTCCGACTCTTTTGCGGAAATCAGGTAAATAGGTCCCCAGCATAGTCCCGAGTATAAGATTCTCTAGCGGAAGCCAGGTTAAAAAAAAAAAAATCAAAAATTGAAACCGGAGTATATTAAAAGATAAATTACACAAATTAAAGACACCGGAAAGCGGGAAGGGACGGCTGAGACTTTAGCCATCTAAAGACCGCTCATGTGTCAAAATTATTATTAGTCTCTGACGGAGGTCGGGGGCGGGCGGGTGGGTCAACCTCCGCGGCCAGCGGCCTCTTTCCACATTTCGAGAAAATGGTAAAATAATTTAAAAAAACTTTTCTTGCCCTCCTTCTGAAAACTGACGAGACATGGCGCAGAAACTTGAATGTGAGGGGTTGTAGAACTATATCTCAGAAGCCTTCGGGCTATTGCAGTCTTAAGACAGCAAGGGCATCCGCCGAGAATTAGGGATCTCGTCCCATCGTTCAAGGTTTCATTTCGCACTCTCTTCGGTTTTAAGAGAAGAATTTCCCTTGCAATGTCACCAAAGCGTGGAATAAAAATTTTAATGCATCAATAATTTGAAATTTTTCATTTCTCAAATTCCATTAATGAAAAAAAAAAAAAAAAATTCGCGAAAATATTAAAGTAATTAAAAAAAAACTAATTTTGTTTGCCATTCTATTCAAAACTGACAAGTCGTGGTCCAGAAAATTGAATTTGAGGGGTTGTAGAACTATATCTCAGAAGCCTGTTTCTAATCCGTCCTGGAGAGCGGACTGTTTCAGTCCGCGGTCTTTTATTCTTCTGCTTATTCCGACTCTTTTGCGGAAACCAGGTAAATAGGTCCCCAGCATAGTCCCGAGTATAAGATTCTCTAGCGGAAGCCAGGTTAAAAAAAAAAATCAAAAATTGAAACCGGAGAATTTTAAAAGATAAATTACACAAATTAAAGACACCGGAAAGCGGGAAGGGACAGCTGAGACTTTAGCCATCTAAAGACCGCTGATGTGTCAAAATTATTATTAGTCTCTGACGGAGGTCGGGGGCGGGCGGGTGGGTCAACCTCCGCGGCCAGCGGCCTCTTTCCACATTTCGAGAAAATGGTAAAATAATTTAAAAAAACTTTTCTTGCCCTCCTTCTGAAAACTGACGAGACATGGCGCAGAAACTTGATTGTGAGGGGTTGTAGAACTATATCTCAGAAGCCTTCGGGCTATTGCAGTCTTAAGACAGCAAGGGCATCCGCCGAGAATTAAGGATCTCGTCCCATCGTTCAAGGTTTCATTTCGCACTCTATTCCGTTTTCAGAGAAGATTTTCCGTTGTAATGTGTCTAAAGCGTGGAATAAAAATTTTAATACTTCAAAAATTTCAAAATTTCATTTCTCAAATTCCATTTTAAAACAAAACAAATTTCGCGAAAATATTAAAGTAATTAAAAAAGCTAATTTTGTTGCCATTCTATTCAAAACTGACAAGTCATGGCCCAGAAACTTGAATTTGAGGGGTTGTAGAACGATATCGCAGAAGCCTTCGGGCTATTGCAGTCTTAGGACAGCAAGGGCATCCGCCGAGAATTAAGGATCTCGTTCCATCGTTCAAGGTTTCATTTCGCACTCTCTTCGGTTTTAAGAGAAGAATTTCCCTTGCAATGTCACCAAAGCGTGGAATAAAAATTTTAATGCATCAATAATTTGAAATTTTTCATTTCTCAAATTCCATTAAAGAAAAAAAAAAAAAAATTCGCGAAAATATTAAAGTAATTAAAAAAAACTAACTTTGTTTGCCATTCTATTCAAAACTGACAACTCGTGGTCCAGAAACTTGAATTTGAGGGGTTGTAGAACTATATCTCAGAAGGCTGTTTCTAATCCGTCCTGGAGAGCGGCCTGTTTCCGTCCGCGGTCTTTTATTCTTCTGCTTATTCCGACTCTTTTGCGGAAATCAGGTAAATAGGTCCCCAGCATAGTCCCGAGTATAAGATTCTCTAGCGGAAGCCAGGTTAAAAAAAAAAATAAAATCAAAAATTGAAACCGGAGTCTTTTAAAAGATAAATTACACAAATTAAAGACACCGGAAAGCGGGAAGGGACGGCTGAGAGTTTAGCCATCTAAAGACCGTTCATGTGTCAAAATTATTATTAGTCTCTGATGGAGGTCGGGGGCGGGCGGGTGGGTCAACCTCCGCGGCGAGCGGCCCCTTTCCACATTTCGAGAAAATGGTAAAATAATTAAAAAAAACTTTTCTTGCCCTCCTTCTGAAAACTGACGAGACATGGCACAGAAACTTGAATGTGAGGGGTTGTAGAACTATATCTCAAAAGCCTTCGGACTATTGCATTCTTAGGACAGCAAGGGCATCCGCCGAGAATTAAGGATCTCGTCCCATCGTTCAAGGTTTCATTTCGCACTCTATTCGGTTTTCAGAGAAGAATTTCCGTTGTAATGTGTCTAAAGCGTGGAATAAAAATTTTAACACATCAATAATTTCAAAATTTCATTTCTCAAATTCCATTTTAAAACAAAACAAATTTCGCGAAAATATTAAAGTAATTAAAAAAGCTAATTTTGTTGCCATTCTATTCAAAACTGACAAGTCATGGTCCAGAAACTTGAATTTGAGGGGTTGTAGAACTATATCTCAGAAGCCTTCGGGCTATTGCAGTCTTAGGACAGCAAGGGCATCCGCCGAGAATTAAGGATCTCGTCCCATCGTTCAAGGTTTCATTTCGCACTCTATTCCGTTTTCGGAGAAGAATTTCCGTTGTAATGTGACTAAAGCGTGGAATAAAAATTTTAATACATCAAAAATTTCAAAATTTCATTTCTCAAATTCCATCTTAAAACAAAACAAATTTCGCGAAAATATTAAAGTAATTAAAAAAGCTAATTTTGTTGCCCTTTTATTCAAAACTGACAAGTCATGGCCCAGAAACTTGAATTTGAGGGGTTGTAGAACTATATCTCAGAAGCCTTCGGGCTATTGCAGTCTTAGGACAGCAAGGGCATCCGCCGAGAATTAAGGATCTCGTCCCATCGTTCAAGGTTTCATTTCGCACTCTCTTCGGTTTTCACAGAAGAATTTTCGGTGTAATGTGAATTAAGCGCGGAATAAAAATTTTAATACATCAATAATTTCAAAATTTCATTTCTCAAATTCCATTTTAAAACAAAACAAATTTCGCGAAAGTATTAAAGTAATTAAAAAAGCTAATTTTGTTGCCATTCTATTCAAAAATGAGAAGTCATGGTCCAGAAACTTGAATTTGAGGGGTTGTAGAACTATATCTCAGAAGCCTTCGGGCTATTGCAGTCTTAGGACAGCAAGGGCATCCGCCGAGAATTAAGGATCTCGTCCCATCGTTCAAGGTTTCATTTCGCACTCTATTCCGTTTTCAGTGAAGAATTTCCGTTGTAATGTGTCTAAAGCGTGGAATAAAAATTTTAATAAATCAAAAATTTCAAAATTTCATTTCTCAAATTCCATTTTAAAACAAAAAAAATTTCGCGAAAATATTAAAGTAATTAAAAAAGCTAATTTTGTTGCCATTCTATTCAAAACTGACAAGTCATGGCCCAGAAACTTGAATTTGAGGGGTTGTAGAACTATATCTCAGAAGCCTTCGGGCAATTGCAGTCTTAGGACAGCAAGGGCATCCGCCGAGAATTAAGGATCTCGCCCCATCGTTCAAGGTTTCATTTCGCACTCTATTCGGTTTTCAGAGAAGAATTTCCGTTGTAATGTGTCTAAAGCGTGGAATAAAAATTTTAATACATCAATAATTTCAAAATTTCATTTCTCAAATTCCATTTTAAAACAAAACAAATTTCGCGAAAATATTAAAGTAATTAAGCTAATTTTGTTGCCATTCTATTGAAAACTGACAAGTCATGGCCCAGAAACTTGAATTTGAGGGGTTGTAGAACTATATCTCAGAAGCCTTCGGGCTATTGCAGTCTTGTGACAGCAAGGGCATCCGCCGGGAATTAAGGATCTCGTCCCATCGTTCAAGGTTTCATTTCACACTCCCTTCGGTTTTCAGAGAAGAATTTCCCTTGCAATGTGACCAAATCGTGGAACAAAAATTTTAATGCATCAATAATTTAAATTTTTCATTTCTCAATTCCATAAAAAAAAAGCAAATTTCGCGAAATTATTAAAGTAATTAAAAAAGCTAATTTTGTTGCCATTCTATTCAAAAATGAGAAGTCATGGTCCAGAAACTTGAATTTGAGGGGTTGTAGAACTATATCTCAGAAGCCTTCGGGCTATTGCAGTGTTAGGACAGCAAGGGCATCCGCCGAGAATTAAGGATCTCGTCCCATCGTTCAAGGTTTCATTTCGCACTCTATTCCGTTTTCAGAGAAGAATTTCCGTTGTAATGTGTCTAAAGCGTGGAATAAAAATTTTAATACATCAAAAATTTCAAAATTTCATTTCTCAAATTCCATTTTAAAACAAAAAAAATTTCGCGAAAATATTAAAGTAATTAAAAAAGCTAATTTTGTTGCCATTCTATTCAAAACTGACAAGTCATGGCCCAGAAACTTGAATTTGAGGGGTTGTAGAACTATATCTCAGAAGCCTTCGGGCAATTGCAGTCCTAGGACAGCAAGGGCATCCGCCGAGAATTAAGGATCTCGTCCCATCGTTCAAGGTTTCATTTCGCACTCTATTCGGTTTTCAGAGAAGAATTTCCGTTGTAATGTGTCTAAAGCGTGGAATAAAAATTTTAATACATCAATAATTTCAAAATTTCATTTCACAAATTCCTATAATAAAAAAAAAAATCGCGTAAATATTAAAGTAATTAAGCTAATTTTGTTGCCATTCTTTTTAAAACTGACAAGTCATGGCCCAGAAACTTGAATTTGAGGGGTTGTAGAACTATATCTCAGAAGCTTTCGGGCTATTGCAGTCTTAGGGCAGCAAGGGCATCCGCCGAGAATTAAGGATCTCGTCCCATCGTTCAAGGTTTCGTTTCGCACTCTATTCGGTTTTCAGAGAAGAATTTCCGTTGTAATGTGTCTAAAGCGTGGAATAAAAATTTTAATAGATCAATAATTTCAAAATTTCATTTCTCAAATTCCATTTTAAAACAAAACAAATTTCGCGAAAATATTAAAGTAATTAAAAAAGCTAATTTTGTTGCCATTCTATTGAAAACTGACAAGTCATGGCCCAGAAACTTGAATTTGAGGGGTTGTAGAACTATATCTCAGAAGCCTTCGGGCTATTGCTGTCTTAGGACAGCAAGGGCATCCGCCGAGAATTAAGGATCTCGTCCCATCGTTCAAGGTTTCATTTCGCACTCTCTTCGGTTTTAAGAGAAGAATTTCCCTTGCAATGTCACCAAAGCGTGGAATAAAAATTTTAATGCATCAATAATTTGAAATTTTTCATTTCTCAAGTTCCATTTAAAAAAAAAAAAAAAAAAAAAAAAAAAAATTGCAAAAACATTAAAGTAATTAAAAAAACTAATTTTGTTGCCATTCTATTGAAAACTGACAAGACATGGCCCAGAATCGTGAATGTGAGTCGTTGTAGAACTATATCTCAGAAGGCTGTTTCTAATCCGTCCTGGAGAGCGGCCTGTTTCCGTCCGCGGTCTTTTATTCTTCTGCTTATTCCGACTCTTTTGCGGAAACCAGGTAAATAGGTCCCCAGCGTAGTCCCGAGTATAAGATTCTCTAGCGGAAGCCAGGTTAAAAAAAAAAAATAAAAAATTGAAACCGGAGAATTTTAAAAGATAAATTACACAAATTAAAGACACCGGAAAGCGGGAAGGGACGGCTGAGACTTTAGCCATCTAAAGACCGCTCATGTGTCAAAATTATTATTAGTCTCTGACGGAGGTCGGGGTGGGAGGGTGGGTCAACCTCCGCGGCGAGCGGCCTCTTTCCACATTTCTAGAAAATCGTAAAATAATTAAAAAAAAATTTTTCTTGCCATCCTTTTGAAAACTGACGAGACATGGCGCAGAAACTTGAATTTGAGGGGTTGTAGAACTATATCTCAGAAGCCTTCGGGCTATTGCAGTCTTAGCAAGGGCATCCGCCGAGAATTAAACATCTCCTCCCATCTTTCAAGGATTCATTTCGCACTCCCTTCGGTTTTCACAGAAGAATTTTCGCTGTAATCTGAATAAAGCGCGGAATAAAAATTTTAATGCATCAATAATTTCAAAATTTCATTTCTCAAATTCCATTTAAATAAAAAAACAAATTTCGCGGAAATATTAAAATAATTAAAAAAGCTAAATTTGTTGCCATTCTATTGAAAACTGACGAGTCATGGCCCAAAAACTTGAATTTGAAGGGTTGTAGAACTATATCTCAGAAGCCTTCGGGCTATTGCAGTCTTAGGACAGCAAGGGCATCCGCCGAGAATTAAGGATTTCGTCCCATCGTTCAAGGTTTCATTTCGCACTCCCTTCGGTTTTCACAGAAGAATTTTCGCTGTAATGTGACTAAAGCGCGGAATAAAAATTTTAATGCATCAATAATTTTAAAATTTCATTTCTCAAATTCCATTTAAAAAAAAAAAAAGAAATTTTGCGAAAATATTAATAAATTAAAAAAGCTAATTTTGTTGCCATTCTATTGAAAACTGACAAGTCATTGCCCAGAAACTTGAATTTGAGGGGTTGTAGAACTATATCTCAGAAGCCTTCGGGCTATTGCAGTCTTAGGACAGCAAGGGCATCCGCCGAGAATTAAGGATCTCGTCCCATCGTTCAAGGTTTCATTTCGCACTGTCTTCGGTTTTCAGAGAAGTATTTCCTTTGTAATGTGTCTAAAGCGTGGAATAAAAAATTTAATAAATCAATAATTTCAAAATTTCATTTCTCAAATTCCATTTTAAAATAAAACAAATTTCGCGAAAATATTAAAGTAATTAAAAAAACTAATTTTGTTGCCATTCTATTGAAAACTGACGAGACATGGCCCCGAATCGTAAATGTGAGTCGTTGTAGAACAATATCTCAGAAGCCGCTTTCTAAACCGTCTTGGAGAGCGGTCTGTTTCCGTCCGCGGTCTTTTATTCTTCTGCTTATTCCGACTATTTTGCGGAAGACAGGTAAATAGGTCCCCAGCATAGTCCCGAGTATAAGATTCTCTAGCGGAAGCCAGATTGAAAAAAAAAATCAAAAATTGAAACCGAAGAACTTTAAAAGATAAATTACACAAATTAAAGACACCGGAAAGCGGGAAGGGAGGGCTGTGACTTTAGCTATCTAAAGACCGCTGATGTGTCGAAATTGTTATTAGGCTCTGACGGAGGTCGGGGGCTGAGGGTGGGTCAAACTCCGCGGCGAGCGGCCTCTTTCCACATTTCTAGAAAATCGTAAAATAATTTAAAAAAAATTTTTCTTGCCATTCTATTGAAAACTGACAAGTCATTGCCCAGAAACTTGAATTTGAGGGGTTGTAGAACTATAACTCAGAAGCCTTCGGGCTATTGCAGTCTTAGGACAGCAAGGGCATCCGCCGAGAATTAAGGATCTCGTCCCATCGTTCAAGGTTTCATTTCGCACTCTCTTCGGTTTTCACAGAAGAATTTTCGATGTAATGTGAATTAAGCGCGGAATAAAAATTTTAATACATCAATAATTTCAAAATTTCATTTCTCAAATTCCATTTTAAAACAAAACAAATTTCGCGAAAATATTAAAGTAATTAAAAAAGCTAATTTTGTTGTCATTCTATTCAAAAATGACAAGTCATGGTCCAGAAACTTGAATTTGAGGGGTTGTAGAACTATATCTCAGAAGCCTTCGGGCTATTGCAGTCTTAGGACAGCAAGGGCATCCGCCGAGAATTAAGGATCTCGTCCCATCGTTCAAGGTTTCATTTCGCACTCTATTCCGTTTTCAGAGAAGAATTTCCGTTGTAATGTGTCTAAAGCGTGGAATAAAAATTTTAATACATCAATAATTTCAAAATTTCATTTCTCAAATTCCATTTTAAAACAAAACAAATTTCGCGAAAATATTAATAAATTAAAAAAGCTAATTTTGTTGCCATTCTATTCAAAACTGACAAGTCATGGTCCAGAAACTTGAATTTGAGGGGTTGTAGAACTATATCTCAGAAGCCTTCGGGCTATTGCAGTCTTAGGACAGCAAGGGCATCCGCCGAGAATTAAGGATCTCCTCCCATCGTTCAAGGTTTCATTTCGCACTCTATTCCGTTTTCGGAGAAGAATTTCCGTTGTAATGTGTCTAAAGCGTGGAATAAAAATTTTAATACATAAAAAATTTCAAAATTTCATTTCTCAAATTCCATTTTAAAACAAAACAAATTTCGCGAAAATATTAAAGTAATTAAAAAAGCTAAATATGTTGCCATTTTATTCAAAACTGACAAGTCATGGCCCAGAAACGTGAATTTGAGGGGTTGTAGATATATATCTCAGAAGCCTTCGGGCTATTGCAGTCTTAGGACAGCAAGGGCATCCGCCGAGAATTAAGGATATCGTCCCATCGTTCAAGGTTTCATTTCGCACTCTCTTCGGTTTTCACAGAAGAATTTTCGGTGTAATGTGAATTAAGCGCGGAATAAAAATTTTAATACATCAATAATTTCAAAATTTCATTTCTCAAATTACATTTTAAAACAAAACAAATTTCGCGAAAATATTAAAGTAATTAAAAAAGCTAATTTTGTTGTCATTCTATTCAAAAATGACAAGTAATGGTCCAGAAACTTGAATTTGAGGGGTTGTAGAACTATATCTCAGAAGCCTTCGGGCTATTGCAGTCTTAGGACAGCAAGGGCATCCGCCGAGAATTAAGGATCTCCTCCCATCGTTCAAGGTTTCATTTCGCACTCTATTCCGTTTTCGGAGAAGAATTTCCGTTGTAATGTGTCTAAAGCGTGGAATAAAAATTTTAATACATAAAAAATTTCAAAATTTCATTTCTCAAATTCCATTTTAAAACAAAACAAATTTCGCGAAAATATTAAAGTAATTAAAAAAGCTAAATTTGTTGCCATTTTATTCAAAACTGACAAGTCATGGCCCAGAAACTTGAATTTGAGGGGTTGTAGATATATATCTCAGAAGCCTTCGGGCTATTGCAGTCTTAGGACAGCAAGGGCATCCGCCGAGAATTAAGGATCTCGTCCCATCGTTCAAGGTTTCATTTCGCACTCTCTTCGGTTTTCACAGAAGAATTTTCGGTGTAATGTGAATTAAGCGCGGAATAAAAATTTTAATACATCAATAATTTCAAAATTTCATTTCTCAAATTCCATTTTAAAATAAAACAAATTTCGCGAAAATATTAAAGTAATTAAAAAAGCTAATTTTGTTGTCATTCTATTCAAAAATGACAAGTCATGGTCCAGAAACTTGAATTTGAGGGGTTGTAGAACTATATCTCAGAAGCCTTCGGGCTATTGCAGTCTTAGGACAGCAAGGGCATCCGCCGAGAATTAAGGATCTCGTCCCATCGTTCAAGGTTTCATTTCGCACTCTATTCCGTTTTCAGAGAAGAATTTCCGTTGTAATGTGTCTAAAGCGTGGAATAAAAATTTTAATACATCAAAAATTTCAAAATTTCATTTCTCAAATTCCATTTTAAAACAAAACAAATTTCGCGAAAATATTAAAGTAATTTAAAAAGCTAATTTTGTTGCCATTTTATTCAAAACTGACAAGTCATGGCCCAGAAACTTGAATTTGAGGGGTTGTAGAACTATATCTCAGAAGCCTTCGGGCTATTGCAGTCTTAGGACAGCAACGGCATCCGCCGAGAATTAAGGATCTCGTCCCATCGTTCAAGGTTTCATTTCGCACTCTCTTCGGTTTTCAGAGAAGAATTTCCCTTGCAATGTCACCAAAGCGTGGAATAAAAATTTTAATGCATCAATAATTTGAAATTTTTCATTTCTCAAATTCCATTTTAAAACAAAACAAATTTCGCGAAAATATTAAAGTAATTAAAAAAGCTAATTTTGTTGCCATTTTATTCAAAACTGACAAGTCATGGCCCAGAAACTTGAATTTGAGGGGTTGTAGAACTATATCTCAGAAGCCTTCGGGCTATTGCAGTCTTAGGACAGCAACGGCATCCGCCGAGAATTAAGGATCTCGTCCCATCGTTCAAGGTTTCATTTCGCACTCTCTTCGGTTTTCATAGAAGAATTTCCCTTGCAATGTCACCAAAGCGTGGAATAAAAATTTTAATGCATCAATAATTTGAAATTTTTCATTTCCCAAATTCCATTAAAGAAAAAAAAAAAATTCGCGAAAATATTAATGTAATTAAAAAAAACTAATTTTGTTGCCATTCTATTGAAAACTGGCAAGACATGGCCCAGAATCGTGAATGTGAGGGGTTGTAGAACTATATCTCAGAAGCCTGTTTCTAATCCGTCCTGGAGAGCGGCCTGTTTCCGTCCGCGGTCTTTTATTCTTCTGCTTATTCCTACTCTTTTGCGGAAATAAAGTAAATAGGTCCCCAGCATAGTCCCGAGTATAAGATTCTCTAGCGGAAGCCAGGTTAAAAAAAAAAAATCAAAAATTGAAACCGGAGTATTTTAAAAGATAAATTACACAAATTAAAGACACCGGAAAGCGGGAAGGGACGGCTGAGACTTTAGCCATCTAAAGACCGCTCATGTGTCAAAATTATTATTAGTCTCTGACGGAGGTCGGGGGCGGGCGGGTGGGTCAACCTCCGCGGCCAGCGGCCTCTTTCCATATTTCGAGAAAATGGTAAAATAATTTAAAAAAACTTTTCTTGCCCTCCTTCTGAAAATTGACGAGACATGGCGCAGAAACTTGAATGTGAGGGGTTGTAGAACTATATCTCAGAAGCCTTCGGGCTATTGCAGTCTTAAGACAGCAAGGGCATCCGCCGAGAATTAAGGATCTCGTCCCATCGTTCAAGGTTTCATTTCGCACTCTATTCCGTTTTCAGAGAAGAATTTCCGTTGTAATGTGTCTAAAGCGTGGAATAAAAATTTTAATACTTCAAAAATTTCAAAATTTCATTTCTCAAATTCCATTTTAAAACAAAAAAAATTTCGCGAAAATATTAAAGTAATTAAAAAAGCTAATTTTGTTGCCATTCTATTCAAAACTGACAAGTCATGGCCCAGAAACTTGAATTTGAGGGGTTGTAGAACTATATCGCAGAAGCCTTCGGGCTATTGCAGTCTTAGGACAGCAAGGGCATCCGCCGAGAATTAAGGATCTCGTCCCATCGTTCAAGGTTTCATTTCGCACTCTCTTCGGTTTTAAGAGAAGAATTTCCCTTGCAATGTCACCAAAGCGTGGAATAAAAATTTTAATGCATCAATAATTTGAAATTTTTCATTTCTCAAATTCCATTAATGAAAAAAAAAATTCGCGAAAATATTAAAGTAATTAAAAAAAAACTAATTTTGTTTCCCATTCTATTCAAAACTGTCAAGTCGTGGTCCAGAAACTTGAATTTGAGGGGTTGTAGAACTATATCTCAGAAGCCTGTTTCTAATCCGTCCTGGAGAGCGGCCTGTTTCCGTCCGCGGTCTTTTATTCTTCTGCTTATTCCGACTCTTTTGCGGAAATCAGGTAAATAGGTCCCCAGCATAGTCCCGAGTATAAGATTCTCTAGCGAAAGCCAGGTTAAAAAAAAAAAATCGAAAATTGAAACCGGAGTATATTAAAAGATAAATTACACAAATTAAAGACACCGGAAAGCGGGAAGGGACGGCTGAGACTTTAGCCATCTAAAGACCGCTCATGTGTCAAAATTATTATTAGTCTCTGACGGAGGTCGGGGGCGGGCGGGTGGGTCAACCTCCGCGGCCAGCGGCCTCTTTCCACATTTCGAGAAAATGGTAAAATAATTTAAAAAAACTTTTCTTGCCCTCCTTCTGAAAACTGACGAGACATGGCGCAGAAACTTGAATGTGAGGGGTTGTAGAACTATATCTCAGAAGCCTTCGGGCTATTGCAGTCTTAAGACAGCAAGGGCATCTGCCGAGAATTAAGGATCTCGTCCCATCGTTCAAGGTTTCATTTCGTACTCTATTCCGTTTTCAGAGAAGAATTTCCGTTGTAATGTGTCTAAAGCGTGGAATAAAAATTTTAATACTTCAAAAATTTCAAAATTTCATTTCTCAAATTCCATTTTAAAACAAAAAAAATTTCGCGAAAATATTAAAGTAATTAAAAAAGCTAATTTTGTTGCCATTCTATTCAAAACTGACAAGTCATGGCCCAGAAACTTGAATTTGAGGGGTTGTAGAACTATATCGCAGAAGCCTTCGGGCTATTGCAGTCTTAGGACAGCAAGGGCATCCGCCGAGAATTAAGGATCTCGTCCCATCGTTCAAGGTTTCATTTCGCACTCTCTTCGGTTTTAAGAGAAGAATTTCCCTTGCAATGTCACCAAAGCGTGGAATAAAAATTTTAATGCATCAATAATTTGAAATTTTTCATTTCTCAAATTCCATTAATGAAAAAAAAAAAAATTCGCGAAAATATTAAAGTAATTAAAAAAAAACTAATTTTGTTTGCCATTCTATTCAAAACTGACAAGTCGTGGTCCAGGAACTTGAATTTGAGGGGTTGTAGAACTATATCTCAGAAGCCTGTTTCTAATCCGTCCTGGAGAGCGGACTGTTTCAGTCCGCGGTCTTTTATTCTTCTGCATATTCCGACTCTTTTGCGGAAACCAGGTTAATAGGTCCCCAGCATAGTCCCGAGTATAAGATTCTCTAGCGGAAGCCAGGTTAAAAAAAAAAATCAAAAATTGAAACCGGAGAATTTTAAAAGATAAATTACACAAATTAAAGACACCGGAAAGCGGGAAAGGACAGCTGAGACTTTAGCCATCTAAAGACCGCTGATGTGTCAAAATTATTATTAGTCTCTGACGGAGGTCGGGGGCGGGCGGGTGGGTCAACCTCCGCGGCCAGCGGCCTCTTTCCACATTTCGAGAAAATGGTAAAATAATTTAAAAAAACTTTTCTTGCCCTCCTTCTGAAAACTGACGAGACATGGCGCAGAAACTTGAATGTGAGGGGTTGTAGAACTATATCTCAGAAGCCTTCGGGCTATTGCAGTCTTAAGACAGCAAGGGCATCCGCCGAGAATTAAGGATCTCGTCCCATCGTTCAAGGTTTCATTTCGCACTCTATTCCGTTTTCAGAGAAGATTTTCCGTTGTAATGTGTCTAAAGCGTGGAATAAAAATTTTAATACTTCAAAAATTTCAAAATTTCATTTCTCAAATTCCATTTTAAAACAAAACAAATTTCGCGAAAATATTAAAGTAATTAAAAAAGCTAATTTTGTTGCCATTCTATTCAAAACTGACAAGTCATGGTCCAGAAACTTGAATTTGAGGGGTTGTAGAACTATATCTCAGAAGCCTTCGGGCTATTGCAGTCTTAGGACAGCAAGGGCATCCGCCGAGAATTAAGGATCTCGTCCCATCGTTCAAGGTTTCATTTCGCACTCTATTCCGTTTTCGGAGAAGAATTTCCGTTGTAATGTGACTAAAGCGTGGAATAAAAATTTTAATACATCAAAAATTTCAAAATTTCATTTCTCAAATTCCATCTTAAAACAAAACAAATTTCGCGAAAATATTAAAGTAATTAAAAAAGCTAATTTTGTTGCCATTTTATTCAAAACTGACAAGTCATGGCCCAGAAACTTGAATTTGAGGGGTTGTAGAACTATATCTCAGAAGCCTTCGGGCTATTGCAGTCTTAGGACAGCAAGGGCATCCGCCGAGAATTAAGGATCTCGTCCCATCGTTCAAGGTTTCATTTCGCACTCTCTTCGGTTTTCACAGAAGAATTTTCGGTGTAATGTGAATTAAGCGCGGATTAAAAATTTTAATACATCAATAATTTCAAAATTTCATTTCTCAAATTCCATTTTAAAACAAAACAAATTTCGCGAAAGTATTAAAGTAATTAAAAAAGCTAATTTTGTTGCCATTCTATTCAAAAATGAGAAGTCATGGTCCAGAAACTTGAATTTGAGGGGTTGTAGAACTATATCTCAGAAGCCTTCGGGCTATTGCAGTCTTAGGACAGCAAGGGCATCCGCCGAGAATTAAGGATCTCGTCCCATCGTTCAAGGTTTCATTTCGCACTCTATTCCGTTTTCAGAGAAGAATTTCCGTTGTAATGTGTCTAAAGCGTGGAATAAAAATTTTAATAAATCAAAAATTTCAAAATTTCATTTCTCAAATTCCATTTTAAAACAAAAAAAATTTCGCGAAAATATTAAAGTAATTAAAAAAGCTAATTTTGTTGCCATTCTATTCAAAACTGACAAGTCATGGCCCAGAAACTTGAATTTGAGGGGTTGTAGAACTATATCTCAGAAGCCTTCGGGCAATTGCAGTCTTAGGACAGCAAGGGCATCCGCCGAGAATTAAGGATCTCGCCCCATCGTTCAAGGTTTCATTTCGCACTCTATTCGGTTTTCAGAGAAGAATTTCCGTTGTAATGTGTCTAAAGCGTGGAATAAAAATTTTAATACATCAATAATTTCAAAATTTCATTTCTCAAATTCCATTTTAAAACAAAACAAATTTCGCGAAAATATTAAAGTAATTAAGCTAATTTTGTTGCCATTCTATTGAAAACTGACAAGTCATGGCCCAGAAACTTGAATTTGAGGGGTTGTAGAACTATATCTCAGAAGCCTTCGGGCTATTGCAGTCTTGTGACAGCAAGGGCATCCGCCGGGAATTAAGGATCTCGTCCCATCGTTCAAGGTTTCATTTCACACTCCCTTCGGTTTTCAGAGAAGAATTTCCCTTGCAATGTGACCAAATCGTGGAACAAAAATTTTAATGCATCAATAATTTAAATTTTTCATTTCTCAATTCCATAAAAAAAAAAGCAAATTTCGCGAAATTATTAAAGTAATTAAAAAAGCTAATTTTGTTGCCATTCTATTCAAAAATGAGAAGTCATGGTCCAGAAACTTGAATTTGAGGGGTTGTAGAACTATATCTCAGAAGCCTTCGGGCTATTGCAGTGTTAGGACAGCAAGGGCATCCGCCGAGAATTAAGGATCTCGTCCCATCGTTCAAGGTTTCATTTCGCACTCTATTCCGTTTTCAGAGAAGAATTTCCGTTGTAATGTGTCTAAAGCGTGGAATAAAAATTTTAATACATCAAAAATTTCAAAATTTCATTTCTCAAATTCCATTTTAAAACAAAAAAAATTTCGCGAAAATATTAAAGTAATTAAAAAAGCTAATTTTGTTGCCATTCTATTCAAAACTGACAAGTCATGGCCCAGAAACTTGAATTTGAGGGGTTGTAGAACTATATCTCAGAAGCCTTCGGGCAATTGCAGTCCTAGGACAGCAAGGGCATCCGCCGAGAATTAAGGATCTCGTCCCATCGTTCAAGGTTTCATTTCGCACTCTATTCGGTTTTCAGAGAAGAATTTCCGTTGTAATGTGTCTAAAGCGTGGAATAAAAATTTTAATACATCAATAATTTCAAAATTTCATTTCACAAATTCCAATAATAAAAAAAAAAAATCGCGTAAATAATAAAGTAATTAAGCTAATTTTGTTGCCATTCTTTTTAAAACTGACAAGTCATGGCCCAGAAACTTGAATTTGAGGGGTTGTAGAACTATATCTCAGAAGCTTTCGGGCTATTGCAGTCTTAGGGCAGCAAGGGCATCCGCCGAGAATTAAGGATCTCGTCCCATCGTTCAAGGTTTCATTTCGCACTCTATTCCGTTTTCAGAGAAGATTTTCCGTTGTAATGTGTCTAAAGCGTGGAATAAAAATTTTAATACTTCAAAAATTTCAAAATTTCATTTCTCAAATTCCATTTTAAAACAAAACAAATTTCGCGAAAATATTAAAGTAATTAAAAAAGCTAATTTTGTTGCCATTCTATTCAAAACTGACAAGTCATGGCCCAGAAACTTGAATTTGAGGGGTTGTAGAACTATATCGCAGAAGCCTTCGGGCTATTGCAGTCTTAGGACAGCAAGGGCATCCGCCGAGAATTAAGGATCTCGTCCCATCGTTCAAGGTTTCATTTCGCACTCTCTTCGGTTTTAAGAGAAGAATTTCCCTTGCAATGTCACCAAAGCGTGGAATAAAAATTTTAATGCATCAATAATTTGAAATTTTTCATTTCTCAAATTCCATTAAAGAAAAAAAAAAAAAAAATTCGCGAAAATATTAAAGTAATTAAAAAAAAACTAATTTTGTTTGCCATTCTATTCAAAACTGACAAGTCGTGGTCCAGAAACTTGAATTTGAGGGGTTGTAGAACTATATCTCAGAAGGCTGTTTCTAATCCGTCCTGGAGAGCGGCCTGTTTCCGTCCGCGGTCTTTTATTCTTCTGCTTATTCCGACTCTTTTGCGGAAATCAGGTAAATAGGACCCCAGCATAGTCCCGAGTATAAGATTCTCTAGCGGAAGCCAGGTTAAAAAAAAAAAAAAATCAAAAATTGAAACCGGAGTATTTTAAAAGATAAATTACACAAATTAAAGACACCGGAAAGCGGGAAGGGACGGCTGAGACTTTAGCCATCTAAAGACCGCTCATGTGTAAAATTATTATTAGTCTCTGACGGAGGTCGGGGGCGGGCGGGTGGGTCAACCTCCGCGGCCAGCGGCCTCTTTCCACATTTCGAGAAAATGGTAAAATAATTTAAAAAAAACTTTTCTTGCCCTCCTTCTGAAAACTGACGAGACATGGCGCAGAAACTTGAATGTGAGGGGTTGTAGAACTATATCTCAGAAGCCTTCGGGCTATTGCAGTCTTAAGACAGCAAGGGCATCCGCCGAGAATTAAGGATCTCGTCCCATCGTTCAAGGTTTCATTTCGCACTCTCTTCGGTTTTAAGAGAAGAATTTCCCTTGCAATGTCACCAAAGCGTGGAATAAAAATTTTAATGCATCAATAATTTGAAATTTTTCATTTCTCAAATTCCATTAATGAAAAAAAAAAAAAAATTCGCGAAAATATTAAAGTAATTAAAAAAAAACTAATTTTGTTTGCCATTCTATTCAAAACTGACAAGTCGTGGTCCAGAAACTTGAATTTGAGGGGTTGTAGAACTATATCTCAGAAGCCTGTTTCTAATCCGTCCTGGAGAGCGGACTGTTTCAGTCCGCGGTCTTTTAATCTTCTGCTTATTCCGACTCTTTTGCGGAAACCAGGTAAATAGGTCCCCAGCATAGTCCCGAGTATAAGATTCTCTAGCGGAAGCCAGGTTAAAAAAAAAAAATCAAAAATTGAAACCGGAGAATTTTAAAAGATAAATTACACAAATTAAAGACACCGGAAAGCGGGAAGGGACAGCTGAGACTTTAGCCATCTAAAGACCGCTGATGTGTCAAAATTATTGTTAGTCTCTGACGGAGGTCGGGGGCGGGCGGGTGGGTCAACCTCCGCGGCCAGCGGCCTCTTTCCACATTTCGAGAAAATGGTAAAATAATTTAAAAAAACTTTTCTTGCCCTCCTTCTGAAAACTGACGAGACATGGCGCAGAAACTTGAATGTGAGGGGTTGTAGAACTATATCTCAGAAGCCTTCGGGCTATTGCAGTCTTAAGACAGCAAGGGCATCCGCCGAGAATTAAGGATCTCGTCCCATCGTTCAAGGTTTCATTTCGCACTCTATTCCGTTTTCAGAGAAGATTTTCCGTTGTAATGTGTCTAAAGCGTGGAATAAATATTTTAATACTTCAAAAATTTCAAAATTTCATTTCTCAAATTCCATTTTAAAACAAAACAAATTTCGCGAAAATATTAAAGTAATTAAAAAAGCTAATTTTGTTGCCATTCTATTCAAAACTGACAAGTCATGGTCCAGAAACTTGAATTTGAGGGGTTGTAGAACTATATCTCAGAAGCCTTCGGGCTATTGCAGTCTTAGGACAGCAAGGGCATCCGCCGAGAATTAAGGATCTCGTCCCATCGTTCAAGGTTTCATTTCGCACTCTATTCCGTTTTCGGAGAAGAATTTCCGTTGTAATGTGACTAAAGCGTGGAATAAAAATTTTAATACATCAAAAATTTCAAAATTTCATTTCTCAAATTCCATCTTAAAACAAAACAAATTTCGCGAAAATATTAAAGTAATTAAAAAAGCTAATTTTGTTGCCATTTTATTCAAAACTTACAAGTCATGGCCCAGAAACTTGAATTTGAGGGGTTGTAGAACTATATCTCAGAAGCCTTCGGGCTATTGCAGTCTTAGGACAGCAAGGGCATCCGCCGAGAATTAAGGATCTCGTCCCATCGTTCAAGGTTTCATTTCGCACTCTCTTCGGTTTTCACAGAAGAATTTTCGGTGTAATGTGAATTAAGCGCGGAATAAAAATTTTAATACATCAATAATTTCAAAATTTCATTTCTCAAATTCCATTTTAAAACAAAACAAATTTCGCGAAAGTATTAAAGTAATTAAAAAAGCTAATTTTGTTGCCATTCTATTCAAAAATGAGAAGTCATGGTCCAGAAACTTGAATTTGAGGGGTTGTAGAACTATATCTCAGAAGCCTTCGGGCTATTGCAGTCTTAGGACAGCAAGGGCATCCGCCGAGAATTAAGGATCTCGTCCCATCGTTCAAGGTTTCATTTCGCACTCTATTCCGTTTTCAGAGAAGAATTTCCGTTGTAATGTGTCTAAAGCGTGGAATAAAAATTTTAATAAATCAAAAATTTCAAAATTTCATTTCTCAAATTCCATTTTAAAACAAAAAAAAATTCGCGAAAATATTAAAGTAATTAAAAAAGCTAATTTTGTTGCCATTCTATTCAAAACTGACAAGTCATGGCCCAGAAACTTGAATTTGAGGGGTTGTAGAACTATATCTCAGAAGCCTTCGGGCAATTGCAGTCTTAGGACAGCAAGGGCATCCGCCGAGAATTAAGGATCTCGCCCCATCGTTCAAGGTTTCATTTCTCACTCTATTCGGTTTTCAGAGAAGAATTTCCGTTGTAATGTGTCTAAAGCGTGGAATAAAAATTTTAATACATCAATAATTTCAAAATTTCATTTCTCAAATTCCATTTTAAAACAAAACAAATTTCGCGAAAATATTAAAGTAATTAAGCTAATTTTGTTGCCATTCTATTGAAAACTGACAAGTCATGGCCCAGAAACTTGAATTTGAGGGGTTGTAGAACTATATCTCAGAAGCCTTCGGGCTATTGCAGTCTTGTGACAGCAAGGGCATCCGCCGGGAATTAAGGATCTCGTCCCATCGTTCAAGGTTTCATTTCACACTCCCTTCGGTTTTCAGAGAAGAATTTCCCTTGCAATGTGACCAAATCGTGGAACAAAAATTTTAATGCATCAATAATTTAAATTTTTCATTTCTCAATTCCATAAAAAAAAAAGCAAATTTCGCGAAATTATTAAAGTAATTAAAAAAGCTAATTTTGTTGCCATTCTATTCAAAAATGAGAAGTCATGGTCCAGAAACTTGAATTTGAGGGGTTGTAGAACTATATCTCAGAAGCCTTCGGGCAATTGCAGTCCTAGGACAGCAAGGGCATCCGCCGAGAATTAAGGATCTCGTCCCATCGTTCAAGGTTTCATTTCGCACTCTATTCGGTTTTCAGAGAAGAATTTCCGTTGTAATGTGTCTAAAGCGTGGAATAAAAATTTTAATACATCAATAATTTCAAAATTTCATTTCACAAATTCCAATAATAAAAAAAAAAAAAAATCGCGTAAATATTAAAGTAATTAAGCTAATTTTGTTGCCATTCTTTTTAAAACTGACAAGTCATGGACCAGAAACTTGAATTTGAGGGGTTGTAGAACTATATCTCAGAAGCTTTCGGGCTATTGCAGTCTTAGGGCAGCAAGGGCATCCGCCGAGAATTAAGGATCTCGTCCCATCGTTCAAGGTTTCATTTCGCACTCTATTCCGTTTTCAGAGAAGATTTTCCGTTGTAATGTGTCTAAAGCGTGGAATAAAAATTTTAATACTTCAAAAATTTCAAAATTTCATTTCTCAAATTCCATTTTAAAACAAAACAAATTTCGCGAAAATATTAAAGTAATTAAAAAAGCTAATTTTGTTGCCATTCTATTCAAAACTGACAAGTCATGGCCCAGAAACTTGAATTTGAGGGGTTGTAGAACTATATCGCAGAAGCCTTCGGGCTATTGCAGTCTTAGGACAGCAAGGGCATCCGCCGAGAATTAAGGATCTCGTCCCATCGTTCAAGGTTTCATTTCGCACTCTCTTCGGTTTTAAGAGAAGAATTTCCCTTGCAATGTCACCAAAGCGTGGAATAAAAATTTTAATGCATCAATAATTTGAAATTTTTCATTTCTCAAATTCCATTAAAGAAAAAAAAAAAAAATCGCGAAAATATTAAAGTAATTAAAAAAAAACTAATTTTGTTTGCCATTCTATTCAAAACTGACAAGTCGTGGTCCAGAAACTTGAATTTGAGGGGTTGTAGAACTATATCTCAGAAGGCTGTTTCTAATCCGTCCTGGAGAGCGGCCTGTTTCCGTCCGCGGTCTTTTATTCTTCTGCTTATTCCGACTCTTTTGCGGAAATCAGGTAAATAGGTCCCCAGCATAGTCCCGAGTATAAGATTCTCTAGCGGAAGCCAGGTTAAAAAAAAAAAATCAAAAATTGAAACCGGAGAATTTTAAAAGATAAATTACACAAATTAAAGACACCGGAAAGCGGGAAGGGACGGCTGAGAGTTTAGCCATCTAAAGACCGTTCATGTGTCAAAATTATTATTAGTCTCTGATGGAGGTCGGGGGCGGGCGGGTGGGTCAACCTCCGCGGCGAGCGGCCCCTTTCCACATTTCGAGAAAATGGTAAAATAATTAAAAAAAACTTTTCTTGCCCTCCTTCTGAAAACTGACGAGACATGGCACAGAAACTTGAATGTGAGGGGTTGTAGAACTATATCTCAAAAGCCTTCGGACTATTGCAGTCTTAGGACAGCAAGGGCATCCGCCGAGAATTAAGGATCTCGTCCCATCGTTCAAGGTTTCATTTCGCACTCTATTCGGTTTTCAGAGAAGAATTTCCGTTGTAATGTGTCTAAAGCGTGGAATAAAAATTTTAACACATCAATAATTTCAAAATTTCATTTCTCAAATTCCATTTTAAAACAAAACAAATTTCGCGAAAATATTAAAGTAATTAAAAAAGCTAATTTTGTTGCCATTCTATTCAAAACTGACAAGTCATGGTCCAGAAACTTGAATTTGAGGGGTTGTAGAACTATATCTCAGAAGCCTTCGGGCTATTGCAGTCTCAGGACAGCAAGGGCATCCGCCGAGAATTAAGGATCTCGTCCCATCGTTCAAGGTTTCATTTCGCACTCTATTCCGTTTTCGGAGAAGAATTTCCGTTGTAATGTGACTAAAGCGTGGAATAAAAATTTTAATACATCAAAAATTTCAAAATTTCATTTCTCAAATTCCATCTTAAAACAAAACAAATTTCGCGAAAATATTAAAGTAATTAAAAAAGCTAATTTTGTTGCCATTTTATTCAAAACTGACAAGTCATGGCCCAGAAACTTGAATTTGAGGGGTTGTAGAACTATATCTCAGAAGCCTTCGGGCTATTGCAGTCTTAGGACAGCAAGGGCATCCGCCGAGAATTAAGGATCTCGTCCCATCGTTCAAGGTTTCATTTCGCACTCTCTTCGGTTTTCACAGAAGAATTTTCGGTGTAATGTGAATTAAGCGCGGAATAAAAATTTTAATACATCAATAATTTCAAAATTTCATTTCTCAAATTCCATTTTAAAACAAAACAAATTTCGCGAAAGTATTAAATTAATTAAAAAAGCTAATTTTGTTGCCATTCTATTCAAAAATGAGAAGTCATGGTCCAAAAACTTGAATTTGAGGGGTTGTAGAACTATATCTCAGAAGCCTTCGGGCTATTGCAGTCTTAGGACAGCAAGGGCATCCGCCGAGAATTAAGGATCTCGTCCCATCGTTCAAGGTTTCATTTCGCACTCTCTTCGGTTTTAAGAGAAGAATTTCCCTTGCAATGTCACCAAAGCGTGGAATAAAAATTTTAATGCATCAATAATTTGAAATTTTTCATTTCTCAAATTCCATTAAAGAAAAAAAAAAAAAATCGCGAAAATATTAAAGTAATTAAAAAAAAACTAATTTTGTTTGCCATTCTATTCAAAACTGACAAGTCGTGGTCCAGAAACTTGAATTTGAGGGGTTGTAGAACTATATCTCAGAAGGCTGTTTCTAATCCGTCCTGGAGAGCGGCCTGTTTCCGTCCGCGGTCTTTTATTCTTCTGCTTATTCCGACTCTTTTGCGGAAATCAGGTAAATAGGTCCCCAGCATAGTCCCGAGTATAAGATTCTCTAGCGGAAGCCAGGTTAAAAAAAAAAAAAAATCAAAAATTGAAACCGGAGTATTTTAAAAGATAAATTACACAAATTAAAGACACCGGAAAGCGGGAAGGGACGGCTGAGACTTTAGCCATCTAAAGACCGCTCATGTGTAAAATTATTATTAGTCTCTGACGGAGGTCGGGGGCGGGCGGGTGGGTCAACCTCCGCGGCGAGCGGCCCCTTTCCACATTTCGAGAAAATGGTAAAATAATTAAAAAAAACTTTTCTTGCCCTCCTTCTGAAAACTGACGAGACATGGCACAGAAACTTGAATGTGAGGGGTTGTAGAACTATATCTCAGAAGCCTTCGGGCTATTGCAGTCTTAGGACAGCAAGGGTATCCGCCGAGAATTAAGGATCTCCTCCCATCTTTCAAGGATTCATTTCGCACTCTATTCCGTTTTCAGAGAAGAATTTCCGTTGTAATGTGTCTAAAGCGTGGAATAAAAATTTTAATACATCAAAAATTTCAAAATTTCATTTCTCAAATTCCATTTTAAAACAAAACAAATTTCGCGAAAATATCAAAGTAATTAAAAAAGCTAATTTTGTTGCCATTCTATTCAAAACTGACAAGTCATGGCCCAGAAATTGAATTTGAGGGGTTGTAGAACTATATCTCAGATGCCTTCGGACTATTGCAGTCTTAGGACAGTAAGGGCATCCGCCGAGAATTAAGGATCTCGTCCCATCGTTCAAGGTTTCATTTCGCACTCTCTTCGGTTTTCAGAGAAGAATTTCCGTTGTAATGTGTCTAAAGCGTGGAATAAAAATTTTAATACATCAATAATTTCAAAATTTCGTTTCTCAAATTCCATTTTAAAACAAAACAAATTTCGCGAAAATATTAAAGTAATTAAAAAAGCTAATTTTGTTACCATTCTATTCAAAACTGACAAGTCATGGTCCAGAAACTTGAATTTGAGGGGTTGTAGAACTATATCTCAGAAGCCTTCGGGCTATTGCCGTCTTAGGACAGCAAGGGCATCCGCCGAGAATTAAGGATCTCGTCCCAACGTTCAAGGTTTCATTTCGCACTCTATTCCGTTTTCGGAGAAGAATTTCCGTTGTAATGTGTCTAAAGCGTGGAATAAAAATTTTAATACATCAAAAATTTCAAAATTTCATTTCTCAAATTCCATTTTAAAACAAAACAAATTTCGCGAAAATATTAAAGTAATTAAAAAAGCTAATTTTGTTGCCATTTTATTCAAAACTGACAAGTCATGGCCCAGAAACTTGAATTTGAGGGGTTGTAGAACTATATCTCAGAAGCCTTCGGGCTGTTGCAGTCTTAGGACAGCAAGGGCATCCGCCGAGAATTAAGGATCTCGTCCCATCGTTCAAGGTTTCATTTCGCACTCTCTTCGGTTTTCACAGAAGAATTTTCGGTGTAATGTGAATTAAGCGCGGAATAAAAATTTTAATACATCAATAATTTCAAAATTTCATTTCTCAAATTCCATTTTAAAACAAAACAAATTTCGCGAAAATATTAAAGTAATTAAAAAAGCTAATTTTGTTGCCATTCTATTCAATAATGACAAGTCATGGTCCAGAAACTTGAATTTGAGGGGTTGTAGAACTATATCTCAGAAGCCTTCGGGCTATTGCAGTCTTAGGACAGCAAGGGCATCCGCCGAGAATTAAGGATCTCGTCCCATCGTTCAAGGTTTCATTTCGCACTCTATTCCGTTTTCAGAGAAGAATTTCCGTTGTAATGTGTCTAAAGCGTGGAATAAAAATTTTAATGCATCAATAATTTGAAATTTTTCATTTCTCAAATTCCATTAAAGAAAGAAAAAAAAAATTCGCGAAAATATTAAAGTAATTAAAAAAAACTAATTTTGTTGCCATTCTATTGAAAACTGACAAGTCATGGCCCAGAATCGTGAATGTGAGGGGTTGTAGAACTATATCTCAGAAGCCTGTTTCTAATCCGTCCTGAAGAGCGGCCTGTTTCCGTCCGCGGTCTTTTATTCTTCTGCTTATTCCGACTCTTTTGCGGAAACCAGGCAAATAGGTCCCCAGCATAGTCCCGAGTATAAGATTCTCTAGCGGAAGCCAGGTTAAAAAAAAAAAATCAAAAATTGAAACCGGAGAATTTTAAAAGATAAATTACACAAATTAAAGACACCGGAAAGCGGGAAGGGACGGCTGAGAGTTTAGCCATCTAAAGACCGTTCATGTGTCAAAATTATTATTAGTCTCTGATGGAGGTCGGGGGCGGGCGGGTGGGTCAACCTCCGCGGCGAGCGGCCCCTTTCCACATTTCGAGAAAATGGTAAAATAATTAAAAAAAACTTTTCTTGCCCTCCTTCTGAAAACTGACGAGACATGGCACAGAAACTTGAATGTGAGGGGTTGTAGAACTATATCTCAAAAGCCTTCGGACTATTGCAGTCTTAGGACAGCAAGGGCATCCGCCGAGAATTAAGGATCTCGTCCCATCGTTCAAGGTTTCATTTCGCACTCTATTCGGTTTTCAGAGAAGAATTTCCGTTGTAATGTGTCTAAAGCGTGGAATAAAAATTTTAACACATCAATAATTTCAAAATTTCATTTCTCAAATTCCATTTTAAAACAAAACAAATTTCGCGAAAATATTAAAGTAATTAAAAAAGCTAATTTTGTTGCCATTCTATTCAAAACTGACAAGTCATGGTCCAGAAACTTGAATTTGAGGGGTTTTAGAACTATATCTCAGAAGCCTTCGGGCTATTGCAGTCTTAGGACAGCAAGGGCATCCGCCGAGAATTAAGGATCTCGTCCCATCGTTCAAGGTTTCATTTCGCACTCTATTCCGTTTTCGGAGAAGAATTTCCGTTGTAATGTGACTAAAGCGTGGAATAAAAATTTTAATACATCAAAAATTTCAAAATTTCATTTCTCAAATTCCATCTTAAAACAAAACAAATTTCGCGAAAATATTAAAGTAATTAAAAAAGCTAATTTTGTTGCCATTTTATTCAAAACTGACAAGTCATGGCCCAGAAACTTGAATTTGAGGGGTTGTAGAACTATATCTCAGAAGCCTTCGGGCTATTGCAGTCTTAGGACAGCAAGGGCATCCGCCGAGAATTAAGGATCTCGTCCCATCGTTCAAGGTTTCATTTCGCACTCTCTTCGGTTTTCACAGAAGAATTTTCGGTGTAATGTGAATTAAGCGCGGAATAAAAATTTTAATACATCAATAATTTCAAAATTTCATTTCTCAAATTCCATTTTAAAACAAAACAAATTTCGCGAAAGTATTAAAGTAATTAAAAAAGCTAATTTTGTTGCCATTCTATTCAAAAATGAGAAGTCATGGTCCAGAAACTTGAATTTGAGGGGTTGTAGAACTATATCTCAGAAGCCTTCGGGCTATTGCAGTCTTAGGACAGCAAGGGCATCCGCCGAGAATTAAGGATCTCGTCCCATCGTTCAAGGTTTCATTTCGCACTCTATTCCGTTTTCAGAGAAGAATTTCCGTTGTAATGTGTCTAAAGCGTGGAATAAAAATTTTAATGCATCAATAATTTGAAATTTTTCATTTCTCAAATTCCATTAAAGAAAAAAAAAAAAAAAATTCGCGAAAATATTAAAGTAATTAAAAAAAAACTAATTTTGTTTGCCATTCTATTCAAAACTGACAAGTCGTGGTCCAGAAACTTGAATTTGAGGGGTTGTAGAACTATATCTCAGAAGGCTGTTTCTAATCCGTCCTGGAGAGCGGCCTGTTTCCGTCCGCGGTCTTTTATTCTTCTGCTTATTCCGACTCTTTTGCGGAAATCAGGTAAATAGGACCCCAGCATAGTCCCGAGTATAAGATTCTCTAGCGGAAGCCAGGTTAAAAAAAAAAAAAAAAATCAAAAATTGAAACCGGAGTATTTTAAAAGATAAATTACACAAATTAAAGACACCGGAAAGCGGGAAGGGACGGCTGAGACTTTAGCCATCTAAAGACCGCTCATGTGTAAAATTAATATTAGTCTCTGACGGAGGTCGGGGGCGGGCGGGTGGGTCAACCTCCGCGGCCAGCGGCCTCTTTCCACATTTCGAGAAAATGGTAAAATAATTTAAAAAAATCTTTTCTTGCCCTCCTTCTGAAAACTGACGAGACATGGCGCAGAAACTTGAATGTGAGGGGTTGTAGAACTATATCTCAGAAGCCTTCGGGCTATTGCAGTCTTAAGACAGCAAGGGCATCCGCCGAGAATTAAGGATCTCGTCCCATCGTTCAAGGTTTCATTTCGCACTCTCTTCGGTTTTAAGAGAAGAATTTCCCTTGCAATGTCACCAAAGCGTGGAATAAAAATTTTAATGCATCAATAATTTGAAATTTTTCATTTCTCAAATTCCATTAATGAAAAAAAAAAAAAAAATTCGCGAAAATATTAAAGTAATTAAAAAAAAACTAATTTTGTTTGCCATTCTATTCAAAACTGACAAGTCGTGGTCCAGAAACTTGAATTTGAGGGGTTGTAGAACTATATCTCAGAAGCCTGTTTCTAATCCGTCCTGGAGAGCGGACTGTTTCAGTCCGCGGTCTTTTATTCTTCTGCTTATTCCGACTCTTTTGCGGAAACCAGGTAAATAGGTCCCCAGCATAGTCCCGAGTATAAGATTCTCTAGCGGAAGCCAGGTTAAAAAAAAAAAATCAAAAATTGAAACCGGAGAATTTTAAAAGATAAATTACACAAATTAAAGACACCGGAAAGCGGGAAGGGACAGCTGAGACTTTAGCCATCTAAAGACCGCTGATGTGTCAAAATTATTATTAGTCTCTGACGGAGGTCGGGGGCGGGCGGGTGGGTCAACCTCCGCGGCCAGCGGCCTCTTTCCACATTTCGAGAAAATGGTAAAATAATTTAAAAAAACTTTTCTTGCCCTCCTTCTGAAAACTGACGAGACATGGCGCAGAAACTTGAATGTGAGGGGTTGTAGAACTATATCTCAGAAGCCTTCGGGCTATTGCAGTCTTAAGACAGCAAGGGCATCCGCCGAGAATTAAGGATCTCGTCCCATCGTTCAAGGTTTCATTTCGCACTCTATTCCGTTTTCAGAGAAGATTTTCCGTTGTAATGTGTCTAAAGCGTGGAATAAAAATTTTAATACTTCAAAAATTTCAAAATTTCATTTCTCAAATTCCATTTTAAAACAAAACAAATTTCGCGAAAATATTAAAGTAATTAAAAAAGCTAATTTTGTTGCCATTCTATTCAAAACTGACAAGTCATGGTCCAGAAACTTGAATTTGAGGGGTTGTAGAACTATATCTCAGAAGCCTTCGGGCTATTGCAGTCTTAGGACAGCAAGGGCATCCGCCGAGAATTAAGGATCTCGTCCCATCGTTCAAGGTTTCATTTCGCACTCTATTCCGTTTTCGGAGAAGAATTTCCGTTGTAATGTGACTAAAGCGTGGAATAAAAATTTTAATACATCAAAAATTTCAAAATTTCATTTCTCAAATTCCATCTTAAAACAAAACAAATTTCGCGAAAATATTAAAGTAATTAAAAAAGCTAATTTTGTTGCCATTTTATTCAAAACTGACAAGTCATGGCCCAGAAACTTGAATTTGAGGGGTTGTAGAACTATATCTCAGAAGCCTTCGGGCTATTGCAGTCTTAGGACAGCAAGGGCATCCGCCGAGAATTAAGGATCTCGTCCCATCGTTCAAGGTTTCATTTCGCACTCTCTTCGGTTTTCACAGAAGAATTTTCGGTGTAATGTGAATTAAGCGCGGAATAAAAATTTTAATACATCAATAATTTCAAAATTTCATTTCTCAAATTCCATTTTAAAACAAAACAAATTTCGCGAAAGTATTAAAGTAATTAAAAAAGCTAATTTTGTTGCCATTCTATTCAAAAATGAGAAGTCATGGTCCAGAAACTTGAATTTGAGGGGTTGTAGAACTATATCTCAGAAGCCTTCGGGCTATTGCAGTCTTAGGACAGCAAGGGCATCCGCCGAGAATTAAGGATCTCGTCCCATCGTTCAAGGTTTCATTTCGCACTCTATTCCGTTTTCAGAGAAGAATTTCCGTTGTAATGTGTCTAAAGCGTGGAATAAAAATTTTAATAAATCAAAAATTTCAAAATTTCATTTCTCAAATTCCATTTTAAAACAAAAAAAATTTCGCGAAAATATTAAAGTAATTAAAAAAGCTAATTTTGTTGCCATTCTATTCAAAACTGACAAGTCATGGCCCAGAAACTTGAATTTGAGGGGTTGTAGAACTATATCTCAGAAGCCTTCGGGCAATTGCAGTCTTAGGACAGCAAGGGCATCCGCCGAGAATTAAGGATCTCGCCCCATCGTTCAAGGTTTCATTTCGCACTCTATTCGGTTTTCAGAGAAGAATTTCCGTTGTAATGTGTCTAAAGCGTGGAATAAAAATTTTAATACATCAATAATTTCAAAATTTCATTTCTCAAATTCCATTTTAAAACAAAAAAAAATTTCGCGAAAATATTAAAGTAATTAAGCTAATTTTGTTGCCATTCTATTGAAAACTGACAAGTCATGGCCCAGAAACTTGAATTTGAGGGGTTGTAGAACTATATCTCAGAAGCCTTCGGGCTATTGCAGTCTTGTGACAGCAAGGGCATCCGCCGGGAATTAAGGATCTCGTCCCATCGTTCAAGGTTTCATTTCACACTCCCTTCGGTTTTCAGAGAAGAATTTCCCTTGCAATGTGACCAAATCGTGGAACAAAAATTTTAATGCATCAATAATTTAAATTTTTCATTTCTCAATTCCATAAAAAAAAAAGCAAATTTCGCGAAATTATTAAAGTAATTAAAAAAGCTAATTTTGTTGCCATTCTATTCAAAAATGAGAAGTCATGGTCCAGAAACTTGAATTTGAGGGGTTGTAGAACTATATCTCAGAAGCCTTCGGGCAATTGCAGTCCTAGGACAGCAAGGGCATCCGCCGAGAATTAAGGATCTCGTCCCATCGTTCAAGGTTTCATTTCGCACTCTATTCGGTTTTCAGAGAAGAATTTCCGTTGTAATGTGTCTAAAGCGTGGAATAAAAATTTTAATACATCAATAATTTCAAAATTTCATTTCACAAATTCCAATAATAAAAAAAAAAAAAATCGCGTAAATATTAAAGTAATTAAGCTAATTTTGTTGCCATTCTTTTTAAAACTGACAAGTCATGGACCAGAAACTTGAATTTGAGGGGTTGTAGAACTATATCTCAGAAGCTTTCGGGCTATTGCAGTCTTAGGGCAGCAAGGGCATCCGCCGAGAATTAAGGATCTCGTCCCATCGTTCAAGGTTTCATTTCGCACTCTATTCCGTTTTCAGAGAAGATTTTCCGTTGTAATGTGTCTAAAGCGTGGAATAAAAATTTTAATACTTCAAAAATTTCAAAATTTCATTTCTCAAATTCCATTTTAAAACAAAACAAATTTCGCGAAAATATTAAAGTAATTAAAAAAGATAATTTTGTTGCCATTCTATTCAAAACTGACAAGTCATGGCCCAGAAACTTGAATTTGAGGGGTTGTAGAACTATATCGCAGAAGCCTTCGGGCTATTGCAGTCTTAGGACAGCAAGGGCATCCGCCGAGAATTAAGGATCTCGTCCCATCGTTCAAGGTTTCATTTCGCACTCTCTTCGGTTTTAAGAGAAGAATTTCCCTTGCAATGTCACCAAAGCGTGGAATAAAAATTTTAATGCATCAATAATTTGAAATTTTTCATTTCTCAAATTCCATTAAAGAAAAAAAAAAAAAAAAAATCGCGAAAATATTAAAGTAATTAAAAAAAACTAATTTTGTTTGCCATTCTATTCAAAACTGACAAGTCGTGGTCCAGAAACTTGAATTTGAGGGGTTGTAGAACTATATCTCAGAAGGCTGTTTCTAATCCGTCCTGGAGAGCGGCCTGTTTCCGTCCGCGGTCTTTTATTCTTCTGCTTATTCCGACTCTTTTGCGGAAATCAGGTAAATAGGTCCCCAGCATAGTCCCGAGTATAAGATTCTCTAGCGGAAGCCAGGTTAAAAAAAAAAAAAAATCAAAAATTGAAACCGAAGTATTTTAAAAGATAAATTACACAAATTAAAGACACCGGAAAGCGGGAAGGGACGGCTGAGACTTTAGCCATCTAAAGACCGCTCATGTGTAAAATTATTATTAGTCTCTGACGGAGGTCGGGGGCGGGCGGGTGGGTCAACCTCCGCGGCGAGCGGCCCCTTTCCACATTTCGAGAAAATGGTAAAATAATTAAAAAAAACTTTTCTTGCCCTCCTTCTGAAAACTGACGAGACATGGCACAGAAACTTGAATGTGAGGGGTTGTAGAACTATATCTCAGAAGCCTTCGGGCTATTGCAGTCTTAGGACAGCAAGGGTATCCGCCGAGAATTAAGGATCTCCTCCCATCTTTCAAGGATTCATTTCGCACTCTATTCCGTTTTCAGAGAAGAATTTCCGTTGTAATGTGTCTAAAGCGTGGAATAAAAATTTTAATACATCAAAAATTTCAAAATTTCATTTCTCAAATTCCATTTTAAAACAAAACAAATTTCGCGAAAATATCAAAGTAATTAAAAAAGCTAATTTTGTTGCCATTCTATTCAAAACTGACAAGTCATGGCCCAGAAATTGAATTTGAGGGGTTGTAGAACTATATCTCAGATGCCTTCGGACTATTGCAGTCTTAGGACAGTAAGGGCATCCGCCGAGAATTAAGGATCTCGTCCCATCGTTCAAAGTTTCATTTCGCACTCTCTTCGGTTTTCAGAGAAGAATTTCCGTTGTAATGTGTCTAAAGCGTGGAATAAAAATTTTAATACATCAATAATTTCAAAATTTCGTTTCTCAAATTCCATTTTAAAACAAAACAAATTTCGCGAAAATATTAAAGTAATTAAAAAAGCTAATTTTGTTACCATTCTATTCAAAACTGACAAGTCATGGTCCAGAAACTTGAATTTGAGGGGTTGTAGAACTATATCTCAGAAGCCTTCGGGCTATTGCAGTCTTAGGACAGCAAGGGCATCCGCCGAGAATTAAGGATCTCGTCCCAACGTTCAAGGTTTCATTTCGCACTCTATTCCGTTTTCGGAGAAGAATTTCCGTTGTAATGTGTCTAAAGCGTGGAATAAAAATTTTAATACATCAAAAATTTCAAAATTTCATTTCTCAAATTCCATTTTAAAACAAAACAAATTTCGCGAAAATATTAAAGTAATTAAAAAAGCTAATTTTGTTGCCATTTTATTCAAAACTGACAAGTCATGGCCCAGAAACTTGAATTTGAGGGGTTGTAGAACTATATCTCAGAAGCCTTCGGGCTGTTGCAGTCTTAGGACAGCAAGGGCATCCGCCGAGAATTAAGGATCTCGTCCCATCGTTCAAGGTTTCATTTCGCACTCTCTTCGGTTTTCACAGAAGAATTTTCGGTGTAATGTGAATTAAGCGCGGAATAAAAATTTTAATACATCAATAATTTCAAAATTTCATTTCTCAAATTCCATTTTAAAACAAAACAAATTTCGCGAAAATATTAAAGTAATTAAAAAAGCTAATTTTGTTGCCATTCTATTCAATAATGACAAGTCATGGTCCAGAAACTTGAATTTGAGGGGTTGTAGAACTATATCTCAGAAGCCTTCGGGCTATTGCAGTCTTAGGACAGCAAGGGCATCCGCCGAGAATTAAGGATCTCGTCCCATCGTTCAAGGTTTCATTTCGCACTCTATTCCGTTTTCAGAGAAGAATTTCCGTTGTAATGTGTCTAAAGCGTGGAATAAAAATTTTAATGCATCAATAATTTGAAATTTTTCATTTCTCAAATTCCATTAAAGAAAGAAAAAAAAATTCGCGAAAATATTAAAGTAATTAAAAAAAACTAATTTTGTTGCCATTCTATTGAAAACTGACAAGTCATGGCCCAGAATCGTGAATGTGAGGGGTTGTAGAACTATATCTCAAAAGCCTTCGGACTATTGCAGTCTTAGGACAGCAAGGGCATCCGCCGAGAATTAAGGATCTCGTCCCATCGTTCAAGGTTTCATTTCGCACTCTATTCGGTTTTCAGAGAAGAATTTCCGTTGTAATGTGTCTAAAGCGTGGAATAAAAATTTTAACACATCAATAATTTCAAAATTTCATTTCTCAAATTCCATTTTAAAACAAAACAAATTTCGCGAAAATATTAAAGTAATTAAAAAAGCTAATTTTGTTGCCATTCTATTCAAAACTGACAAGTCATGGTCCAGAAACTTGAATTTGAGGGGTTGTAGAACTATATCTCAGAAGCCTTCGGGCTATTGCAGTCTTAGGACAGCAAGGGCATCCGCCGAGAATTAAGGATCTCGTCCCATCGTTCAAGGTTTCATTTCGCACTCTATTCCGTTTTCGGAGAAGAATTTCCGTTGTAATGTGACTAAAGCGTGGAATAAAAATTTTAATACATCAAAAATTTCAAAATTTCATTTCTCAAATTCCATCTTAAAACAAAACAAATTTCGCGAAAATATTAAAGTAATTAAAAAAGCTAATTTTGTTGCCATTTTATTCAAAACTGACAAGTCATGGCCCAGAAACTTGAATTTGAGGGGTTGTAGAACTATATCTCAGAAGCCTTCGGGCTATTGCAGTCTTAGGACAGCAAGGGCATCCGCCGAGAATTAAGGATCTCGTCCCATCGTTCAAGGTTTCATTTCGCACTCTCTTCGGTTTTCACAGAAGAATTTTCGGTGTAATGTGAATTAAGCGCGGAATAAAAATTTTAATACATCAATAATTTCAAAATTTCATTTCTCAAATTCCATTTTAAAACAAAACAAATTTCGCGAAAGTATTAAATTAATTAAAAAAGCTAATTTTGTTGCCATTCTATTCAAAAATGAGAAGTCATGGTCCAGAAACTTGAATTTGAGGGGTTGTAGAACTATATCTCAGAAGCCTTCGGGCTATTGCAGTCTTAGGACAGCAAGGGCATCCGCCGAGAATTAAGGATCTCGTCCCATCGTTCAAGGTTTCATTTCGCACTCTCTTCGGTTTTAAGAGAAGAATTTCCCTTGCAATGTCACCAAAGCGTGGAATAAAAATTTTAATGCATCAATAATTTGAAATTTTTCATTTCTCAAATTCCATTAAAGAAAAAAAAAAAAAATTCGCGAAAATATTAAAGTAATTAAAAAAAAACTAATTTTGTTTGCCATTCTATTCAAAACTGACAAGTCGTGGTCCAGAAACTTGAATTTGAGGGGTTGTAGAACTATATCTCAGAAGGCTGTTTCTAATCCGTCCTGGAGAGCGGCCTGTTTCCGTCCGCGGTCTTTTATTCTTCTGCTTATTCCGACTCTTTTGCGGAAATCAGGTAAATAGGTCCCCAGCATAGTCCCGAGTATAAGATTCTCTAGCGGAAGCCAGGTTAAAAAAAAAAAAAAATCAAAAATTGAAACCGGAGTATTTTAAAAGATAAATTACACAAATTAAAGACACCGGAAAGCGGGAAGGGACGGCTAAGACTTTAGCCATCTAAAGACCGCTCATGTGTAAAATTATTATTAGTCTCTGACGGAGGTCGGGGGCGGGCGGGTGGGTCAACCTCCGCGGCGAGCGGCCTCTTTCCACATTTCGAGAAAATGGTAAAATAATTAAAAAAAACTTTTCTTGCCCTCCTTCTGAAAACTGACGAGACATGGCACAGAAACTTGAATGTGAGGGGTTGTAGAACTATATCTCAGAAGCCTTCGGGCTATTGCAGTCTTAGGACAGCAAGGGTATCCGCCGAGAATTAAGGATCTCCTCCCATCTTTCAAGGATTCATTTCGCACTCTATTCCGTTTTCAGAGAAGAATTTCCGTTGTAATGTGTCTAAAGCGTGGAATAAAAATTTTAGTACATCAAAAATTTCAAAATTTCATTTCTCAAATTCCATTTTAAAACAAAACAAATTTCGCGAAAATATCAAAGTAATTAAAAAAGCTAATTTTGTTGCCATTCTATTCAAAACTGACAAGTCATGGCCCAGAAATTGAATTTGAGGGGTTGTAGAACTATATCTCAGATGCCTTCGGACTATTGCAGTCTTAGGACAGTAAGGGCATCCGCCGAGAATTAAGGATCTCGTCCCATCGTTCAAGGTTTCATTTCGCACTCTCTTCGGTTTTCAGAGAAGAATTTCCGTTGTAATGTGTCTAAAGCGTGGAATAAAAATTTTAATACATCAATAATTTCAAAATTTCGTTTCTCAAATTCCATTTTAAAACAAAACAAATTTCGCGAAAATATTAAAGTAATTAAAAAAGCTAATTTTGTTACCATTCTATTCAAAACTGACAAGTCATGGTCCAGAAACTTGAATTTGAGGGGTTGTAGAACTATATCTCAGAAGCCTTCGGGCTATTGCAGTCTTAGGACAGCAAGGGCATCCGCCGAGAATTAAGGATCTCGTCCCAACGTTCAAGGTTTCATTTCGCACTCTATTCCGTTTTCGGAGAAGAATTTCCGTTGTAATGTGTCTAAAGCGTGGAATAAAAATTTTAATACATCAAAAATTTCAAAATTTCATTTCTCAAATTCCATTTTAAAACAAAACAAATTTCGCGAAAATATTAAAGTAATTAAAAAAGCTAATTTTGTTGCCATTTTATTCAAAACTGACAAGTCATGGCCCAGAAACTTGAATTTGAGGGGTATTAGAACTATATCTCAGAAGCCTTCGGGCTATTGCAGTCTTAGGACAGCAAGGGCATCCGCCGAGAATTAAGGATCTCGTCCCAACGTTCAAGGTTTCATTTCGCACTCTATTCCGTTTTCGGAGAAGAATTTCCGTTGTAATGTGTCTAAAGCGTGGAATAAAAATTTTAATACATCAAAAATTTCAAAATTTCATTTCTCAAATTCCATTTTAAAACAAAACAAATTTCGCGAAAATATTAAAGTAATTAAAAAAGCTAATTTTGTTGCCATTTTATTCAAAACTGACAAGTCATGGCCCAGAAACTTGAATTTGAGGGGTTGTAGAACTATATCTCAGAAGCCTTCGGGCTGTTGCAGTCTTAGGACAGCAAGGGCATCCGCCGAGAATTAAGGATCTCGTCCCATCGTTCAAGGTTTCATTTCGCACTCTATTCCGTTTTCAGAGAAGAATTTTCGGTGTAATGTGTCTAAAGCGTGGAATAAAAATTTTAATACATCAATAATTTCAAAATTTTCATTTCTCAAATTCCATTAAAGAAAGAAAAAAAAAATTCGCGAAAATATTAAGGTAATTAAAAAAAACTAATTTTGTTGCCATTCTATTGAAAACTGACAAGTCATGGCCCAGAATCGTGAATGTGAGGGGTTGTAGAACTATATCTCAGAAGCCTGTTTCTAATCCGTCCTGGAGAGCGGCCTGTTTCCGTCCGCGGTCTTTTATTCTTCTGCTTATTCCGACTCTTTTGCGGAAACCAGGCAAATAGGTCCCCAGCATAGTCCCGAGTATAAGATTCTCTAGCGGAAGCCAGGTTAAAAAAAAAAATCAAAAATTGAAACCGGAGAATTTTAAAAGATAAATTACACAAATTAAAGACACCGGAAAGCGGGAAGGGACGGCTGAGAGTTTAGCCATCTAAAGACCGTTCATGTGTCAAAATTATTATTAGTCTCTGATGGAGGTCGGGGGCGGGCGGGTGGGTCAACCTCCGCGGCGAGCGGCCCCTTTCCACATTTCGAGAAAATGGTAAAATAATTAAAAAAAACTTTTCTTGCCCTCCTTCTGAAAACTGACGAGACATGGCACAGAAACTTGAATGTGAGGGGCTGTAGAACTATATCTCAAAAGCCTTCGGACTATTGCAGTCTTAGGACAGCAAGGGCATCCGCCGAGAATTAAGGATCTCGTCCCATCGTTCAAGGTTTCATTTCGCACTCTATTCGGTTTTCAGAGAAGAATTTCCGTTGTAATGTGTCTAAAGCGTGGAATAAAAATTTTAACACATCAATAATTTCAAAATTTCATTTCTCAAATTCCATTTTAAAACAAAACAAATTTCGCGAAAATATTAAAGTAATTAAAAAAGCTAATTTTGTTGCCATTCTATTCAAAACTGACAAGTCATGGTCCAGAAACTTGAATTTGAGGGGTTGTAGAACTATATCTCAGAAGCCTTCGGGCTATTGCAGTCTTAGGACAGCAAGGGCATCCGCCGAGAATTAAGGATCTCGTCCCATCGTTCAAGGTTTCATTTCGCACTCTATTCCGTTTTCGGAGAAGAATTTCCGTTGTAATGTGACTAAAGCGTGGAATAAAAATTTTAATACATCAAAAATTTCAAAATTTCATTTCTCAAATTCCATCTTAAAACAAAACAAATTTCGCGAAAATATTAAAGTAATTAAAAAAGCTAATTTTGTTGCCATTTTATTCAAAACTGACAAGTCATGGCCCAGAAACTTGAATTTGAGGGGTTGTAGAACTATATCTCAGAAGCCTTCGGGCTATTGCAGTCTTAGGACAGCAAGGGCATCCGCCGAGAATTAAGGATCTCGTCCCATCGTTCAAGGTTTCATTTCGCACTCTATTCCGTTTTCAGAGAAGAATTTCCGTTGTAATGTGTCTAAAGCGTGGAATAAAAATTTTAATAAATCAAAAATTTCAAAATTTCATTTCTCAAATTCCATTTTAAAACAAAAAAAATTTCGCGAAAATATTAAAGTAATTAAAAAAGCTAATTTTGTTGCCATTCTATTCAAAACTGACAAGTCATGGCCCAGAAACTTGAATTTGAGGGGTTGTAGAACTATATCTCAGAAGCCGTCGGGCAATTGCAGTCTTAGGACAGCAAGGGCATCCGCCGAGAATTAAGGATCTCGCCCCATCGTTCAAGGTTTCATTTCGCACTCTATTCGGTTTTCAGAGAAGAATTTCCGTTGTAATGTGTCTGAAGCGTGGAATAAAAATTTTAATACATCAATAATTTCAAAATTTCATTTCTCAAATTCCATTTTAAAACAAAACAAATTTCGCGAAAATATTAAAGTAATTAAGCTAATTTTGTTGCCATTCTATTGAAAACTGACAAGTCATGGCCCAGAAACTTGAATTTGAGGGGTTGTAGAACTATATCTCAGAAGCCTTCGGGCTATTGCAGTCTTGTGACAGCAAGGGCATCCGCCGGGAATTAAGGATCTCGTCCCATCGTTCAAGGTTTCATTTCACACTCCCTTCGGTTTTCAGAGAAGAATTTCCCTTGCAATGTGACCAAATCGTGGAACAAAAATTTTAATGCATCAATAATTTAAATTTTTCATTTCTCAATTCCATAAAAAAAAAAGCAAATTTCGCGAAATTTTTAAAGTAATTAAAAAAGCTAATTTTGTTGCCATTCTATTCAAAAATGAGAAGTCATGGTCCAGAAACTTGAATTTGAGGGGTTGTAGAACTATATCTCAGAAGCCTTCGGGCTATTGCAGTGTTAGGACAGCAAGGGCATCCGCCGAGAATTAAGGATCTCGTCCCATCGTTCAAGGTTTCATTTCGCACTCTATTCCGTTTTCAGAGAAGAATTTCCGTTGTAATGTGTCTAAAGCGTGGAATAAAAATTTTAATACATCAAAAATTTCAAAATTTCATTTCTCAAATTCCATTTTAAAACAAAAAAAATTTCGCGAAAATATTAAAGTAATTAAAAAAGCTAATTTTGTTGCCATTCTATTCAAAACTGACAAGTCATGGCCCAGAAACTTGAATTTGAGGGGTTGTAGAACTATATCTCAGAAGCCATCGGGCAATTGCAGTCCTAGGACAGCAAGGGCATCCGCCGAGAATTAAGGATCTCGTCCCATCGTTCAAGGTTTCATTTCGCACTCTATTCGGTTTTCAGAGAAGAATTTCCGGTGTAATGTGTCTAAAGCGTGGAATAAAAATTTTAATACATCAAAAATTTCAAAATTTCATTTCTCAAATTCCATTTTAAAACAAAAAAAATTTCGCGAAAATATTAAAGTAATTAAAAAAGCTAATTTTGTTGCCATTCTATTGAAAACTGACAAGTCATGGCAAAGAAACTTGAATTTGAGGGGTTGTAGAACTATATCTCAGAAGCTTTCGGGCTATTGCAGTCTTAGGGCAGCAAGGGCATCCGCCGAGAATTAAGGATCTCGTCCCATCGTTCAAGGTTTCGTTTCGCACTCTATTCGGTTTTCAGAGAAGAATTTCCGTTGTAATGTGTCTAAAGCGTGGAATAAAAATTTTAATAGATCAATAATTTCAAAATTTCATTTCTCAAATTCCATTTTAAAACAAAACAAATTTCGCGAAAATATTAAAGTAATTAAAAAAGCTAATTTTGTTGCCATTCTATTGAAAACTGACAAGTCATGGCAAAGAAACTTGAATTTGAGGGGTTGTAGAACTATATCTCAGAAGCCTTCGGGCTATTGCAGTCTTAGGGCAGCAAGGGCATCCGCCGAGAATTAAGGATCTCGTCCCATCGTTCAAGGTTTCGTTTCGCACTCTATTCGGTTTTCACAGAAGAATTTTCGGTGTAATGTGAATTAAGCGCGGAATAAAAATTTTAATACATCAATAATTTCAAAATTTCATTTCTCAAATTCCATTTTAAAACAAAACAAATTTCGCGAAAGTATTAAATTAATTAAAAAAGCTAATTTTGTTGCCATTCTATTCAAAAATGAGAAGTCATGGTCCAGAAACTTGAATTTGAGGGGTTGTAGAACTATATCTCAGAAGCCTTCGGGCTATTGCAGTCTTAGGACAGCAAGGGCATCCGCCGAGAATTAAGGATCTCGTCCCATCGTTCAAGGTTTCATTTCGCACTCTCTTCGGTTTTAAGAGAAGAATTTCCCTTGCAATTTCACCAAAGCGTGGAATAAAAATTTTAATGCATCAATAATTTGAAATTTTTCATTTCTCAAATTCCATTAAAGAAAAAAAAAAAAAAATCGCGAAAATATTAAAGTAATTAAAAAAAAACTAATTTTGTTTGCCATTCTATTCAAAACTGACAAGTCGTGGTCCAGAAACTTGAATTTGAGGGTTGTAGAACTATATCTCAGAAGGCTGTTTCTAATCCGTCCTGGAGAGCGGCCTGTTTCCGTCCGCGGTCTTTTATTCTTCTGCTTATTCCGACTCTTTTGCGGAAATCAGGTAAATAGGTCCCCAGCATAGTCCCGAGTATAAGATTCTCTAGCGGAAGCCAGGTTAAAAAAAAAAAAAAATCAAAAATTGAAACCGAAGTATTTTAAAAGATAAATTACACAAATTAAAGACACCGGAAAGCGGGAAGGGACGGCTGAGACTTTAGCCATCTAAAGACCGCTCATGTGTAAAATTATTATTAGTCTCTGACGGAGGTCGGGGGCGGGCGGGTGGGTCAACCTCCGCGGCGAGCGGCCCCTTTCCACATTTCGAGAAAATGGTAAAATAATTAAAAAAAACATTTCTTGCCCTCCTTCTGAAAACTGACGAGACATGGCACAGAAACTTGAATGTGAGGGGTTGTAGAACTATATCTCAGAAGCCTTCGGGCTATTGCAGTCTTAGGACAGCAAGGGTATCCGCCGAGAATTAAGGATCTCCTCCCATCTTTCAAGGATTCATTTCGCACTCTATTCCGTTTTCAGAGAAGAATTTCCGTTGTAATGTGTCTAAAGCGTGGAATAAAAATTTTAATACATCAAAAATTTCAAAATTTCATTTCTCAAATTCCATTTTAAAACAAAACAAATTTCGCGAAAATATCAAAGTAATTAAAAAAGCTAATTTTGTTGCCATTCTATTCAAAACTGACAAGTCATGGCCCAGAAATTGAATTTGAGGGGTTGTAGAACTATATCTCAGATGCCTTCGGACTATTGCAGTCTTAGGACAGTAAGGGCATCCGCCGAGAATTAAGGATCTCGTCCCATCGTTCAAGGTTTCATTTCGCACTCTCTTCGGTTTTCAGAGAAGAATTTCCGTTGTAATGTGTCTAAAGCTTGGAATAAAAATTTTAATACATCAATAATTTCAAAATTTCGTTTCTCAAATTCCATTTTAAAACAAAACAAATTTCGCGAAAATATTAAAGTAATTAAAAAAGCTAATTTTGTTACCATTCTATTCAAAACTGACAAGTCATGGTCCAGAAACTTGAATTTGAGGGGTTGTAGAACTATATCTCAGAAGCCTTCGGGCTATTGCAGTCTTAGGACAGCAAGGGCATCCGCCGAGAATTAAGGATCTCGTCCCAACGTTCAAGGTTTCATTTCGCACTCTATTCCGTTTTCGGAGAAGAATTTCCGTTGTAATGTGTCTAAAGCGTGGAATAAAAATTTTAATACATCAAAAATTTCAAAATTTCATTTCTCAAATTCCATTTTAAAACAAAACAAATTTCGCGAAAATATTAAAGTAATTAAAAAAGCTAATTTTGTTGCCATTTTATTCAAAACTGACAAGTCATGGCCCAGAAACTTGAATTTGAGGGGTTGTAGAACTATATCTCAGAAGCCTTCGGGCTGTTGCAGTCTTAGGACAGCAAGGGCATCCGCCGAGAATTAAGGATCTCGTCCCATCGTTCAAGGTTTCATTTCGCACTCTCTTCGGTTTTCACAGAAGAATTTTCGGTGTAATGTGAATTAAGCGCGGAATAAAAATTTTAATACATCAATAATTTCAAAATTTCATTTCTCAAATTCCATTTTAAAACAAAACAAATTTCGCGAAAATATTAAAGTAATTAAAAAAGCTAATTTTGTTGCCATTCTATTCAATAATGACAAGTCATGGTCCAGAAACTTGAATTTGAGGGGTTGTAGAACTATATCTCAGAAGCCTTCGGGCTATTGCAGTCTTAGGACAGCAAGGGCATCCGCCGAGAATTAAGGATCTCGTCCCATCGTTCAAGGTTTCATTTCGCACTCTATTCCGTTTTCAGAGAAGAATTTCCGTTGTAATGTGTCTAAAGCGTGGAATAAAAATTTTAATGCATCAATAATTTGAAATTTTTCATTTCTCAAATTCCATTAAAGAAAGAAAAAAAAAATTCGCGAAAATATTAAAGTAATTAAAAAAAACTAATTTTGTTGCCATTCTATTGAAAACTGACAAGTCATGGCCCAGAATCGTGAATGTGAGGGGTTGTAGAACTATATCTCAGAAGCCTGTTTCTAATCCGTCCTGAAGAGCGGCCTGTTTCCGTCCGCGGTCTTTTATTCTTCTGCTTATTCCGACTCTTTTGCGGAAACCAGGCAAATAGGTCCCCAGCATAGTCCCGAGTATAAGATTCTCTAGCGGAAGCCAGGTTAAAAAAAAAAATCAAAAATTGAAACCGGAGAATTTTAAAAGATAAATTACACAAATTAAAGACACCGGAAAGCGGGAAGGGACGGCTGAGAGTTTAGCCATCTAAAGACCGTTCATGTGTCAAAATTATTATTAGTCTCTGATGGAGGTCGGGGGCGGGCGGGTGGGTCAACCTCCGCGGCGAGCGGCCCCTTTCCACATTTCGAGAAAATGGTAAAATAATTAAAAAAAACTTTTCTTGCCCTCTTTCTGAAAACTGACGAGACATGGCACAGAAACTTGAATGTGAGGGGTTGTAGAACTATATCTCAAAAGCCTTCGGACTATTGCAGTCTTAGGACAGCAAGGGCATCCGCCGAGAATTAAGGATCTCGTCCCATCGTTCAAGGTTTCATTTCGCACTCTATTCGGTTTTCAGAGAAGAATTTCCGTTGTAATGTGTCTAAAGCTTGGAATAAAAATTTTAACACATCAATAATTTCAAAATTTCATTTCTCAAATTCCATTTTAAAACAAAACAAATTTCGCGAAAATATTAAAGTAATTAAAAAAGCTAATTTTGTTGCCATTCTATTCAAAACTGACAAGTCATGGTCCAGAAACTTGAATTTGAGGGGTTGTAGAACTATATCTCAGAAGCCTTCGGGCTATTGCAGTCTTAGGACAGCAAGGGCATCCGCCGAGAATTAAGGATCTCGTCCCATCGTTCAAGGTTTCATTTCGCACTCTATTCCGTTTTCGGAGAAGAATTTCCGTTGTAATGTGACTAAAGCGTGGAATAAAAATTTTAATACATCAAAAATTTCAAAATTTCATTTCTCAAATTCCATCTTAAAACAAAACAAATTTCGCGAAAATATTAAAGTAATTAAAAAAGCTAATTTTGTTGCCATTTTATTCAAAACTGACAAGTCATGGCCCAGAAACTTGAATTTGAGGGGTTGTAGAACTATATCTCAGAAGCCTTCGGGCTATTGCAGTCTTAGGACAGCAAGGGCATCCGCCGAGAATTAAGGATCTCGTCCCATCGTTCAAGGTTTCATTTCGCACTCTCTTCGGTTTTCACAGAAGAATTTTCGGTGTAATGTGAATTAAGCGCGGAATAAAAATTTTAATACATCAATAATTTCAAAATTTCATTTCTCAAATTCCATTTTAAAACAAAACAAATTTCGCGAAAGTATTAAATTAATTAAAAAAGCTAATTTTGTTGCCATTCTATTCAAAAATGAGAAGTCATGGTCCAGAAACTTGAATTTGAGGGGTTGTAGAACTATATCTCAGAAGCCTTCGGGCTATTGCAGTCTTAGGACAGCAAGGGCATCCGCCGAGAATTAAGGATCTCGTCCCATCGTTCAAGGTTTCATTTCGCACTCTCTTCGGTTTTAAGAGAAGAATTTCCCTTGCAATGTCACCAAAGCGTGGAATAAAAATTTTAATGCATCAATAATTTGAAATTTTTCATTTGTCAAATTCCATTAAAGAAAAAAAAAAAAAAAATTCGCGAAAATATTAAAGTAATTAAAAAAAAACTAATTTTGTTTGCCATTCTATTCAAAACTGACAAGTCGTGGTCCAGAAACTTGAATTTGAGGGGTTGTAGAACTATATCTCAGAAGGCTGTTTCTAATCCGTCCTGGAGAGCGGCCTGTTTCCGTCCGCGGTCTTTTATTCTTCTGCTTATTCCGACTCTTTTGCGGAAATCAGGTAAATAGGTCCCCAGCATAGTCCCGAGTATAAGATTCTCTAGCGGAAGCCAGGTTAAAAAAAAAAAAATCAAAAATTGAAACCGGAGTATTTTAAAAGATAAATTACACAAATTAAAGACACCGGAAAGCGGGAAGGGACGGCTGAGACTTTAGCCATCTAAAGACCGCTCATGTGTAAAATTATTATTAGTCTCTGACGGAGGTCGGGGGCGGGCGGGTGGGTCACCCTCCGCGGCGAGCGGCCCCTTTCCACATTTCGAGAAAATGGTAAAATAATTAAAAAAAACTTTTCTTGCCCTCCTTCTGAAAACTGACGAGACATGGCACAGAAACTTGAATGTGAGGGGTTGTAGAACTATATCTCAGAAGCCTTCGGGCTATTGCAGTCTTAGGACAGCAAGGGTATCCGCCGAGAATTAAGGATCTCCTCCCATCTTTCAGTGATTCATTTCGCACTCTATTCCGTTTTCAGAGAAGAATTTCCGTTGTAATGTGTCTAAAGCGTGGAATAAAAATTTTAGTACATCAAAAATTTCAAAATTTCATTTCTCAAATTATATTTTAAAACAAAACAAATTTCGCGAAAATATCAAAGTAATTAAAAAAGCTAATTTTGTTGCCATTCTATTCAAAACTGACAAGTCATGGTCCAGAAACTTGAATTTGAGGGGTTGTAGAACTATATCTCAGAAGCCTTCGGGCTATTGCAGTCTTAGGACAGCAAGGGCATCCGCCGAGAATTAAGGATCTCGTCCCAACGTTCAAGGTTTCATTTCGCACTCTATTCCGTTTTCGGAGAAGAATTTCCGTTGTAATGTGTCTAAAGCGTGGAATAAAAATTTTAATACATCAAAAATTTCAAAATTTCATTTCTCAAATTCCATTTTAAAACAAAACAAATTTCGCGAAAATATTAAAGTAATTAAAAAAGCTAATTTTGTTGCCATTTTATTCAAAACTGACAAGTCATGGCCCAGAAACTTGAATTTGAGGGGTTGTAGAACTATATCTCAGAAGCCTTCGGGCTGTTGCAGTCTTAGGACAGCAAGGGCATCCGCCGAGAATTAAGGATCTCGTCCCATCGTTCAAGGTTTCATTTCGCACTCTATTCCGTTTTCAGAGAAGAATTTTCGGTGTAATGTGTCTAAAGCGTGGAATAAAAATTTTAATACATCAATAATTTCAAAATTTTCATTTCTCAAATTCCATTAAAGAAAGAAAAAAAAAATTCGCGAAAATATTAAAGTAATTAAAAAAAACTAATTTTGTTGCCATTCTATTGAAAACTGACAAGTCATGGCCCAGAATCGTGAATGTGAGGGGTTGTAGAACTATATCTCAGAAGCCTGTTTCTAATCCGTCCTGGAGAGCGGCCTGTTTCCGTCCGCGGTCTTTTATTCTTCTGCTTATTCCGACTCTTTTGCGGAAACCAGGCAAATAGGTCCCCAGCATAGTCCCGAGTATAAGATTCTCTAGCGGAAGCCAGGTTAAAAAAAAAAATCAAAAATTGAAACCGGAGAATTTTAAAAGATAAATTACACAAATTAAAGACACCGGAAAGCGGGAAGGGACGGCTGAGAGTTTAGCCATCTAAAGACCGTTCATGTGTCAAAATTATTATTAGTCTCTGATGGAGGTCGGGGGCGGGCGGGTGGGTCAACCTCCGCGGCGAGCGGCCCCTTTCCACATTTCGAGAAAATGGTAAAATAATTAAAAAAAACTTTTTTTGCCCTCCTTCTGAAAACTGACGAGACATGGCACAGAAACTTGAATGTGAGGGGTTGTAGAACTATATCTCAAAAGCCTTCGGACTATTGCAGTCTTAGGACAGCAAGGGCATCCGCCGAGAATTAAGGATCTCGTCCCATCGTTCAAGGTTTCATTTCGCACTCTATACGGTTTTCAGAGAAGAATTTCCGTTGTAATGTGTTTAAAGCGTGGAATAAAAATTTTAACACATCAATAATTTCAAAATTTCATTTCTCAAATTCCATTTTAAAACAAAACAAATTTCGCGAAAATATTAAAGTAATTAAAAAAGCTAATTTTGTTGCCATTCTATTCAAAACTGACAAGTCATGGTCCAGAAACTTGAATTTGAGGGGTTGTAGAACTATATCTCAGAAGCCTTCGGGCTATTGCAGTCTTAGGACAGCAAGGGCATCCGCCGAGAATTAAGGATCTCGTCCCATCGTTCAAGGTTTCATTTCGCACTCTATTCCGTTTTCGGAGAAGAATTTCCGTTGTAATGTGACTAAAGCGTGGAATAAAAATTTTAATACATCAAAAATTTCAAAATTTCATTTCTCAAATTCCATCTTAAAACAAAACAAATTTCGCGAAAATATTAAAGTAATTAAAAAAGCTAATTTTGTTGCCATTTTATTCAAAACTGACAAGTCATGGCCCAGAAACTTGAATTTGAGGGGTTGTAGAACTATATCTCAGAAGCCTTCGGGCTATTGCAGTCTTAGGACAGCAAGGGCATCCGCCGAGAATTAAGGATCTCGTCCCATCGTTCAAGGTTTCATTTCGCACTCTCTTCGGTTTTCACAGAAGAATTTTCGGTGTAATGTGAATTAAGCGCGGAATAAAAATTTTAATACATCAATAATTTCAAAATTTCATTTCTCAAATTCCATTTTAAAACAAAACAAATTTCGCGAAAGTATTAAAGTAATTAAAAAAGCTAATTTTGTTGCCATTCTATTCAAAAATGAGAAGTCATGGTCCAGAAACTTGAATTTGAGGGGTTGTAGAACTATATCTCAGAAGCCTTCGGGCTATTGCAGTCTTAGGACAGCAAGGGCATCCGCCGAGAATTAAGGATCTCGTCCCATCGTTCAAGGTTTCATTTCGCACTCTATTCCGTTTTCAGAGAAGAATTTCCGTTGTAATGTGTCTAAAGCGTGGAATAAAAATTTTAATAAATCAAAAATTTCAAAATTTCATTTCTCAAATTCCATTTTAAAACAAAAAAAATTTCGCGAAAATATTAAAGTAATTAAAAAAGCTAATTTTGTTGCCATTCTATTCAAAACTGACAAGTCATGGCCCAGAAACTTGAATTTGAGGGGTTGTAGAACTATATCTCAGAAGCCGTCGGGCAATTGCAGTCTTAGGACAGCAAGGGCATCCGCCGAGAATTAAGGATCTCGTCCCATCGTTCAAGGTTTCATTTCACACTCCCTTCGGTTTTCAGAGAAGAATTTCCCTTGCAATGTGACCAAATCGTGGAACAAAAATTTTAATGCATCAATAATTTAAATTTTTCATTTCTCAATTCCATAAAAAAAAAAGCAAATTTCGCGAAATTATTAAAGTAATTAAAAAAGCTAATTTTGTTGCCATTCTATTCAAAAATGAGAAGTCATGGTCCAGAAACTTGAATTTGAGGGGTTGTAGAACTATATCTCAGAAGCCTTCGGGCTATTGCAGTGTTAGGACAGCAAGGGCATCCGCCGAGAATTAAGGATCTCGTCCCATCGTTCAAGGTTTCATTTCGCACTCTATTCCGTTTTCAGAGAAGAATTTCCGTTGTAATGTGTCTAAAGCGTGGAATAAAAATTTTAATACATCAAAAATTTCAAAATTTCATTTCTCAAATTCCATTTTAAAACAAAAAAAATTTCGCGAAAATATTAAAGTAATTAAAAAAGCTAATTTTGTTGCCATTCTATTCAAAACTGACAAGTCATGGCCCAGAAACTTGAATTTGAGGGGTTGTAGAACTATATCTCAGAAGCCATCGGGCAATTGCAGTCCTAGGACAGCAAGGGCATCCGCCGAGAATTAAGGATCTCGTCCCATCGTTCAAGGTTTCATTTCGCACTCTATTCGGTTTTCAGAGAAGAATTTCCGGTGTAATGTGTCTAAAGCGTGGAATAAAAATTTTAATACATCAATAATTTCAAAATTTCATTTCACAAATTCCAATAATAAAAAAAAAAATCGCGTAAATATTAAAGTAATTAAGCTAATTTTGTTGCCATTCTTTTTAAAACTGACAAGTCATGGCCCAGAAACTTGAATTTGAGGGGTTGTAGAACTATATCTCAGAAGCTTTCGGGCTATTGCAGTCTTAGGGCAGCAAGGGCATCCGCCGAGAATTAAGGATCTCGTCCCATCGTTCAAGGTTTCGTTTCGCACTCTATTCGGTTTTCAGAGAAGAATTTCCGTTGTAATGTGTCTAAAGCGTGGAATAAAAATTTTAATAGATCAATAATTTCAAAATTTCATTTCTCAAATTCCATTTTAAAACAAAACAAATTTCGCGAAAATATTAAAGTAATTAAAAAAGCTAATTTTGTTGCCATTCTATTGAAAACTGACAAGTCATGGCCCAGAAACTTGAATTTGAGGGGTTGTAGAACTATATCTCAGAAGCCTTCGGGCTATTGCTGTCTTAGGACAGCAAGGGCATCCGCCGAGAATTTAGGATCTCGTCCCAACGTTCAAGGTTTCATTTCGCACTCTCTTCGGTTTTCAGAGAAGAATTTCCCTTGCAATGTCACCAAAGCGTGGAATAAAAATTTTAATGCATCAATAATTTGAAATTTTTCATTTCTCAAGTTCCATTAAAAAAAAAAAAAAAAAAAAAAAAAAAAAAAATTGCAAAAACATTAAAGTAATTAAAAAAACTAATTTTGTTGCCATTCTATTGAAAACTGACAAGACATGGCCCAGAATCGTGAATGTGAGTCGTTGTAGAACTATATCTCAGAAGCCTGTTTCTAATCCGTCCTGGAGAGCGGCCTGTTTCCGTCCGCGGTCTTTTATTCTTCTGCTTATTCCGACTCTTTTGCGGAAACCAGGTAAATAGGTCCCCAGCGTAGTCCCGAGTATAAGATTCTCTAGCGGAAGCCAGGTTAAAAAAAAAAAATAAAAAATTGAAACCGGAGAATTTTAAAAGATAAATTACACAAATTAAAGACACCGGAAAGCGGGAAGGGACGGCTGAGACTTTAGCCATCTAAAGACCGCTGATGTGTCGAAATTGTTATTAGGCTCTGACGGAGGTCGGGGGCTGAGGGTGGGTCAAACTCCGCGGCGAGCGGCCTCTTTCCACATTTCTAGAAAATCGTAAAATAATTAAAAAAAAATTTTTCTTGCCATCCTTTTGAAAACTGACGAGACATGGCGCAGAAACTTGAATGTGAGGGGTTGTAGAACTATATCTCAGAAGCCTTCGGGCTATTGCAGTCTTAGCAAGGGCATCCGCCGAGAATTAAACATCTCCTCCCATCTTTCAAGGATTCATTTCGCACTCCCTTCGGTTTTCACAGAAGAATTTTCGCTGTAATCTGAATAAAGCGCGGAATAAAAATTTTAATGCATCAATAATTTCAAAATTTCATTTCTCAAATTCCATTTAAATAAAAAAACAAATTTCGCGGAAATATTAAAATAATTAAAAAAGCTAAATTTGTTGCCATTCTATTGAAAACTGACGAGTCATGGCCCAAAAACTTGAATTTGAAGGGTTGTAGAACTATATCTCAGAAGCCTTCGGGCTATTGCAGTCTTAGGACAGCAAGGGCATCCGCCGAGAATTAAGGATTTCGTCCCATCGTTCAAGGTTTCATTTCGCACTCCCTTCGGTTTTCACAGAAGAATTTTCGCTGTAATGTGACTAAAGCGCGGAATAAAAATTTTAATGCATCAATAATTTTAAAATTTCATTTCTCAAATTCCATTTAAAAAAAAAAAGAAATTTTGCGAAAATATTAATAAATTAAAAAAGCTAATTTTGTTGCCATTCTATTGAAAACTGACAAGTCATTGCCCAGAAACTTGAATTTGAGGGGTTGTAGAACTATATCTCAGAAGCCTTCGGGCTATTGCAGTCTTAGGACAGCAAGGGCATCCGCCGAGAATTAAGGATCTCGTCCCATCGTTCAAGGTTTCATTTCGCACTGTCTTCGGTTTTCAGAGAAGTATTTCCTTTGTAATGTGTCTAAAGCGTGGAATAAAAAATTTAATAAATCAATAATTTCAAAATTTCATTTCTCAAATTCCATTTTAAAATAAAACAAATTTCGCGAAAATATTAAAGTAATTAAAAAAACTAATTTTGTTGCCATTCTATTGAAAACTGACGAGACATGGCCCCGAATCGTAAATGTGAGTCGTTGTAGAACAATATCTCAGAAGCCGCTTTCTAAACCGTCTTGGAGAGCGGTCTGTTTCCGTCCGCGGTCTTTTATTCTTCTGCTTATTCCGACTATTTTGCGGAAGACAGGTAAATAGGTCCCCAGCATAGTCCCGAGTATAAGATTCTCTAGCGGAAGCCAGATTGAAAAAAAAAATCAAAAATTGAAACCGAAGAACTTTAAAAGATAAATTACACAAATTAAAGACACCGGAAAGCGGGAAGGGAGGGCTGTGACTTTAGCTATCTAAAGACCGCTGATGTGTCGAAATTGTTATTAGGCTCTGACGGAGGTCGGGGGCTGAGGGTGGGTCAAACTCCGCGGCGAGCGGCCTCTTTCCACATTTCTAGAAAATCGTAAAATAATTAAAAAAAAAATTTTCTTGCCATTCTTTTGAAAACTGACGAGACATAGCGCAGAAACTTGAATGTGAGGGGTTGTAGAACTATATCTCAGAAGCCTTCGGGCTATTGCAGTCTTAGCAAGGGCATCCGCCGAGAATTAAACATCTCCTCCCATCTTTCAAGGATTCATTTCGCACTCCCTTCGGTTTTCACAGAAGAATTTTCGCTGTAATCTGAATAAAGCGCGGAATAAAAATTTTAATGCATCAATAATTTCAAAATTTCATTTCTCAAATTCCATTTAAATAAAAAAACAAATTTCGCGGAAATATTAAAATAATTAAAAAAGCTAATTTTGTTGCCATTCTATTGAAAACTGACGAGTCATGGCCCAAAAACTTGAATTTGAGGGGTTGTAGAACTATATCTCAGAAGCCTTCGGGCTATTGCAGTCTTAGGACAGCAAGGGCATCCGCCGAGAATTAAGGATTTCGTCCCATCGTTCAAGGTTTCATTTCGCACTCCCTTCGGTTTTCACAGAAGAATTTTCGCTGTAATGTGACTAAAGCGCGGAATAAAAATTTTAATGCATCAATAATTTTAAAATTTCATTTCTCAAATTCCATTTAAAAAAAAAAAAGAAATTTTGCGAAAATATTAATAAATTAAAAAAGCTAATTTTGTTGCCATTCTATTGAAAACTGACAAGTCATTGCCCAGAAACTTGAATTTGAGGGGTTGTAGAACTATAACTCAGAAGCCTTCGGGCTATTGCAGTCTTAGGACAGCAAGGGCATCCGCCGAGAATTAAGGATCTCGTCCCATCGTTCAAGGTTTCATTTCGCACTGCCTTTGGTTTTCGCAGAAGAATTTTCGCTGTAATCTGAATAAAGCGCGGAATAAAAATTTTAATGCATCAATAATTTCAAAATTTCATTTCTCAAATTCCATTTTAAAAAAAAATAACAAATTTTGCGAAAATATTAAATTAATTTAAAAAGCTAATTTTGTAGCCATTCTATTGAAAACTGACAAGTTATTGCCCAGAGACGTGAATTTGAGGGGTTTTACAACTATATCTCAGAAGACTTCGGAATATTGCAGTCTTACGTCAGCAAGGGCATCCGCCGAGAATTAAGGATCTCGTCCCAACGTTCAAAGTTTCATTTCGCACTCTATTCGGTTTTCTGAGAAGAATTTCCGTTGTAATGTGTTTAAGCGTGGAATAAAAATTTTAATACATCAATAATTTCAAAATTTCATTTCTCAAATTCCATTTTAAAACAAAACAAATTTCACGAAAATATTAAAGTAATTAAAAAAGCTAATTTTGTTGCCATTCTATTGAAAACTGACAAGTCATGGCCCAGAAACTTGAATTTAAGAGGTTGTAGAACTATATCTCAGAAGACTCTATTGCAGTCTTAGGACAGTGTTAAGAATTTGCTCCTCGATCAATCTAATTGAACGGTAGCTGTGAGGAACAAATCTCTCTACCATGGAAAATTAATCAAAAGTTTTATTTTGAAATCTTGAATACGTAGAATACAACAAAAATAATAAATTAAATGCGTAGGTCGTTGACTTATATGATTACATAAAACACTGAGTCCTTGTAGCTTCAAATTTGGAAATTAGTTCACTCTAGAACTTCTCATTCAGCAGCAAGTTCGTTGGTAGGTGGCTTTTACAGGAAGGTCTCCCGCCGTCCTATACAAGTTCCGAGCGCTTCGCTCAATTTTACTCGGCACCTCTCGTGCCTTCAGCCCGGGAAAAATCTCTTTTTCCCTCGTTCCTTCGAACCAAACGCACACTCCAGTTCCCGACTCCAAATTGACCCCCTCCTCTATTTTCCTCCGTAAACAATGGTCACTCTCTCGGACACCGTGAGAAAACTTTCAACATCCATCTCTGTCAATGCCTTTAGGCATTAGCGAATTCGTTTGTGAGACCTAAACAGGGTGGTCTATACTCCGAACCCTTAGATGTATCTCATATCCTTTATCAGGGCGTGCTACGTCCTAAGTGCTAATCTATCATCACTTACAATGTCCTAGAGCGTGAGAAAAATGTCTACTAGTCTTTCTATGCACCTGGGTGTATTCAGTTTTTCTTTAGGAAGACTTCTTCCCCCATCATCTGAAAACATAGAAGTTCATTTCTTTACAACACCTCCCTCTAAAAGACGATTCTTCAGGCTTGAATGAAGAATCTTATGACCAGTGGATGAACGCAACAAATTCCAATATCTCAGAGTGGCAGATGCAATAAATACAATTATCAATGCGCGCTCTGATACATTACACTAAAAAAATATACATATATATATATACATAACAAGATCAAAAATTACCAAATGAAAAATTTAGAATAAAACAACTATTTCTTGGCTTACAAAGTATAAACAAATGAAATTATTATTTTTTTTTCGTGCATAGTACTTTTAGCTTTTAGTATTTAACGAGTTTATTCCGCACGACTTAAATAATCAACATGTGCAATATTTCGTCCTGGTCTACGCTTTATTGCATAATGATAGGGTTGCAGTGTGAGAGCCCATCGTAAAAGCCTCGGATTATTCCCAGAATTTCGTTTAAGAAAAACTAAAGGATTGTGATCGGTTTCTATAGCAAAGAGTTGGCCGTCAACATAGTGACGCAATTTCTTGATTGCAAAGATAATAGCTGCACATTCCTTCTCCGTCGCACAAAAACTTTTTTCTGTTTCCGAAAATTTCCGACTTAAGTAAATTATGGGATGTTCCTCTGAACCCTCACGTTGTGCTAAAATAACCCCAATACCCTTTTCAGAAGCATCCGTTTGTATGATAAATTCCTTAGAATAATTGGGAGCGTACAAAATGGGTTCTTCCGTAAGTTTCGTTTTCAACAGTCGAAAAGCCTTTTCCATTTCGTTGCTCCATGTTACCTTTTCCCTTTTATTTTTACCTTTAAGCGCGCGCGTTAATGGTTCCACCATAACTGCATAATCTTTTATGTACCTTGAGTAGTAACCCGCCATACCCAAGCATCGACGTATCTCAGTTTTGTTTTTAGGGGTTGGTAAATCTAAAATAGCACGAATTTTAGTTTCTGCCGGGGAGCGTCTCCCGTCGCCTACCACATGCCCCAGATATTTGACCGTTTTTTGTGCAAACTTGCACTTAGCTAATTTAATCGTTACCTTAGCTTCTTCTACTCTCATGAGCACTTTTTCTAGGTGCTGCAAATGATCCTCCCAAGTTTCCGAGAATACGGCCATGTCATCAAGGTAAGGTAAACAAAATTCCTCTAAACCTCATAACATTTTATCCATAAATTTCGAAAATCTATAGGACGCGTTTAACATTCCAAAAGGCATGACCAGGGGGATATAAGAACCGAAACTGGTTACAAATGCGGCCAACCTTTGCGCCCTAGCTGTCAATGGAATTTGCCAGTATCCTTTAGTGAGATCCAAAACTGTTATATACTTCGCAATGGCAACTCTCTCTACCCTATCCTCTATGTTTGGTAAGGGAAAAAACTCGGCCCGGGTGATCTCATTTAACTTTCGGTAATCTATACAAGGACGAGCGTCTTTCCCAGGGGCTTCTACCAGAATCATCGGGGAGGCGAAATCTGACTCCCCTTCAACGATTATATTTAACTCTAACATTCTTTTGATTTCTTTCCTCAAAATTTCAGTTTATCTAGGCGAAGATCTGTAAGGTTTTATCTGTACAGGTTTATATTCTAATAGTTTCACGTCATGCTCCATTAAGTCCGTGCGCCCCGGATCATTAGAAAATAAAGATTTAAATTTATCTAATAAATTTCTCAATTGCTCTATCTGCCCGGACGTACATCTAGTACTCAAATTGCTGTCTTTAATAACATTTTCAAAATCATAAATCTCAGCCCCCGCTTCTGGAAATGCTATGTCCAAATCTTGATTTTCCTCGCCCTCATCTATCTCTTGCGCCACAAAATTCACTAACTCAATTCTTTTCAAATATGGTTTTAAGAGATTGACGTGATATATTTGAGCCTTTTCGCCCCTACCTGGAACATTCACAATATAATTTGTCTCTGAGATTTTGGACTGAATTTTTCCTGGACCTATCCACGATACCGATAATTTGTTCTTTTTGTTGGTAGCTAGAACCAACACTTCGTCACCCACCTTAAATTTCCGTTCTACCGCCGTTTTGTCATACCACAACTTTCTCTTTTCACGAGATTCGGTCATATTTTCCACTGCTAGTTCCTGACAGTGTTTTAGCCTATTAACCAAATTAAATACATATTCAGTAACTAACTCATTCTCTTCCTCTCCTCCCGTCCACTTTTCAAAGAGCAATGATTCGGGAGTTCGTAAATTCTTTCCATGTACTAACTTTGCAGGAGAAAAACCCGTAGAATCATGAGTTACCGTCCGCAAGGCTAATAACGCATACGGCAAATTTCCCTCCCAACTTGCGCCATTTTCAACACACAAAACTTTCAATAATCTTTTCACTGAGCGATGCCATCGCGCAACCAAATTACTTTGTGGTCGACAAACCGACGAGTGAGTTAACTTAACTCCAAATTTCTTTAAGAATGCGGTTGTTAACTCGCTTACAAAATATCTTCCGAGATCTGTTTGTAACTCTCTGGGATATCCTAATCTGCTAAATACCCACATTAATGCTTCAATTATAGTTTCCGATCGGACATTAGATATCGCAACAGCCTCCGGATACCTGGACGCCACACAAATAACTGTTAAAATATACCTATTCCCTTTTTCAGACTTCGGTAAGGGACCCACAATGTCAGCTGATAACTTCGAAAAAACCTCTCCAATAATCGGCACACGTCTGAGCGGCGCTTTCCCTATCTCCCTAGGTTTTCCAATCCTCTGACATGAGTCACATGTTTTGACAAAATTCTCTATGTGTTTTATTACATTCGGCCAAAAGTAATGACGCAAAACCTTATCCTTTGTTTTCATTTCACCAAAGTGCGATGAAATCCCCTCATGACAGGCTCCGAAAACGTCTAATCTGAATTTCGAAGGCACCACTAACTGCAATCTCTCCCCACCACGATTGTCAAAAGTTTTCCTAAACACCAAGTCATTCATAATTTCATAGTGAGATTTCTTGGCTCTCGCTTTTTCCCTAACTTCTTTTAACGAAGGATCAACATCCTGTTCTTTTTTAAATTCCTCACGACTAATCCGTGCTAAATTTCCGAACTTGTCATTTAAATCCGCAGGTAACAATACACTTCCCGAGGTTTCATCTACCGTTAGCTGCTCTAACTCCTGTTCGCATTGTTCTGCAAACTCGTCCGATTCACATTCTAAATCCACGACCTGCTTCCCCTCTCCCCTTTCGCAACTCGTATTTACACTAGCCCCGTCCATCAAACTAACAGTGTCTCTCTTCGCCTGCGATCTCGTCATTACCGCATTCACTGCATTAACCTTTTTTCGGGCTAATTCAATTATCTTTTGCGTTTTATTCCCTAAGAGATAATAACGCAAGTCTGCTTCTTTGTCTACAACCCCAACTTCCGTTTTTAGGGAACCCAATCAATCAAAATCTATCTCTATGTGAGCGACAGGTAAACAGCGGATTTTAGAATCCAAGGGCTGTTTCACGAAGATATAATCTCCGGTCAATTGTTCCTTTTTTACGTGTTCCTCACCACACAAATCATAATTGGTACCCGTATCTCTTAGAGTGACAATATCACGCCCATTTATTTTCGCTCTACTAAGATAAGGTTTGAACCCTTCTTCATAATCCGACGTTTTACTCACATGATTTACCTTAGCGGTGTCTTTCTCCTTCTTTTTTAACTGCGGACAATTGGCTCGAAGGTGAGTTGTGGAATCACAAAGGAAACACCTGTTTACCCTCCTTTTTTCGAAAACACGATCCCTATCTGTCACTATATTCTTGTCCCTCCAATTGAAACTTTTATCTGCACTTTTATTCTCCAACCCCGAGCTATTTTTCTCGAATTTCTTATCAAAAAAATTTCTCCAATTTCCTGTTTTCCTTTGGGAATTTTTCACAACCTCTAATTCATCTAAGCGTTTCACTAAAACTTCTGTGTCAGTGAAATTTGACCAGGCATCAATCAGATGATCCTTTAATTCTTGAGGGGCTCTTTTTTTTAATTTGATCAGTGATCAAAAGCTTCTTTAATTCCTCAAAATTAGTGATTTTTAAAGAATTTAACCACCCCTCCAGATAGCTATTCAATTCGAAAATTAAATCACGCCACGGATTATTTGGATTCCTCTGGTGTTGATTAAATTTTAGTCTATACGATTCTGCATTTAATTTGTACCTTTCTAACAATTTACCTTTCACATAATCATAATTATCAATCAAATGTGATGGCTTTCTAAGAATTAATTCTGCCACATTTACCGGTAGAAGCGCTAATAAATTTGTCACTGATTCATCATCTTCTAAATTACATTTTTTTGCCTGCCTCTCAAACAAATTTAAGAATAAAGATATTTCTGATCGACTCTCATCGAAACGATGTATTAAGGATTTTAAGGGCAATTTATTGCTTCTCTCTGCACCATTATTTGATGTTAAGCTACGCGTTTCTGCTTCTTGCAATAATTTTAACTTTTCGAGTTCATAAGCCCTGTCTTTGTCTCGATCCTCCCTTTCTAATCTCTTTCTTTCCTTTTCCTCCGCTATAAGCGCTTCCCGATCTTGAAGTATATTTTTGGCTTGTGCCAACGCAAAATCTCTATCAAAATCTTCAGCCGCTTCTATTTTACTAACTATTTTTGCAATCGTGTCGCTCTCATCTATTTGAACATCTAATTCACCCGCCAGGATTCGCAAATCTACCTTTTTGAAATTTTTCCACTCTGACATTTTTGAAAAATTAACTCCAAAACCTAATTTACATGGATATCAGATCAAAATTTAAAACAGAAAAAATACATACATACACAAAAAATATAATTCAGTAATACATTCACAAAACAGTTAGAAATATAATTTCCCTTTTTTATAACTTGTATTAAAAAAAATGGCACTATGTTTCACTTCTGCAACCCATCATCTCGCAAAATTTTCACATATTAAACGTCTTTGCCAGATCACGACAAATACATTTTCCCTAAAGAAAAACCAGAACATTAAAATATCAAATTTTAAATACAGCTCAAGCAAAATTTTCTTAAACAAAACTTGTTGGTAACAGAATAAACGCACTTAAAATTTTCCTGACAGTAAAAATTATTAACATTTCTCTTTTTTTTTTTTACATGCCAATAACAGAAGGACTATCCTTTATTATTACTTTTCCTTTGAGAGGAAAAAAAATAACTGCCCTTTATCATTGAAATCTACTGAGATATTTCTTGTGTCACACACAATAAACCACTGACACACAATAGCCAGTTTACGGCTAAAGGAAATTAAACTCAACAGAATGCCACTGAGATAAAAGAATTTGTTAGCTCATCCCTTTGAAGACAGGATCCGTTGTCGTCCACCCAGCTGTTCCGAATAGAAGGCACTGTCAATCAACGTCGTCACTACGATAATCCTTTAGCTCCAGATGTTTGTAATCCACACAGAAATGTTTTTCTAGCTTGACCCAAGATACACAGTCTAAACACAAGGCAGTCAGTTCTAAGAAATGTTTCTTTCCAATAATCCTTGACGTTGTCACCACTAATAGCACTTGATAACAAGTTCTGTTCAACGTTGAACTTCACAAATGTTCTTTGAGGACCCCTATTGTTCTACTCATCATCTGGTCAACATGATCCCACCGCTGCCACCAGCTGTTAAAAATTTGCTCCTCAATCAATCTAATTGAACGGTAGCTGTAAGGAACAAATCTCTCTACCATGGAAAATTAATCAAAAGTTTTATTTTGAAATCTTGAATACGTAGAATACAACAAAAATAATAAATTAAATGCGTAGGTCGTTGACTTATATGATTACATAAAACACTGAGTCCTTGTAGCTTCAAATTTGGAAATTAGTTCACTCTAGAACTTCTCATTCAGCAGCAAGTTCGTTGGTAGGTGGCTTTTACAAGAAGGTCTCCCGCCGTCCTATACAAGTTCCGAGCGCTTCGCTCAATTTTACTCGGCACCTCTCGTGCCTTCAGCCCGAGAAAAAATCTCTTTTTCCCTCGTTCGTGCGTAACAAACGCACACTCCAGTTCCCGACTCCAAATTGATCCCCTCCTCTATTTTCCTCCGAAAAAAATGGTCACTCTTTCGGACACCGTGAGAAAACTTTCAACATCCATCTCTGTCAATGCCTTTAGGCATTAACGAATTCCTTTGCGAGACCTAAACAGGGTGGTCTATACTCCGAACCCTTAGATGTATCTCATGTCCTTTATCAGGGCGTGCTACGTCCTAAGTGCTAATCCATCATCACTTACAATGTCCTAGAACGTGAGAAAAATGTCTACTAGTCTTTCTATGCACCTGGGTGTATTCAGTTTTTCTTTAGGAAGACTTCTTCCCCCATCATCTGAAAACATAGAAGTTCATTTCTTTACAACAGTAAGGGCATCGGCCGATAATAAAGGATCTCCCCCCATCTTTCAAGGATTCATTTCGCTCTCCCTTCAGCTTTCGCAAAAGAATTTTCGCTGTAATGTGGTAAAGCGCGGATTAAAAATTTTAATGCATCAATAATTTCAAAATTTCATTTCTCAAATTCCATTTAAAAAAAAAACAAATTTCGCGAAAATATTAAAGTAATTAAAAAAGCTAATTTTGTTGCCATTCTATTGAAAACTGACTAGTCATGGCCTAGAAACTTGAATTTGAGGGGTTGTAGAACTATATCTCAGAAGCCTTCGGGCTATTGTAGTCTTACGTCATCAAGGGCATTCGCCGAGAATTAAGGATCTCGTCCCATCGTTCAAAGTTTCATTTTGCACATTATTCGGTTTTCAGAGATGAATTTCGTTGTAATGTGTCTAAAGCGTGTAATAAAAACTTTAATACTTAAATAATTTCAAAATTTCATTTCTCAAATACCATTTTAAAACAAAACAAATTTCACGAAAATAGTAAAGTAATTAAAAAAGCTAATTTTGTTGCCATTTGATTGAAAACTGGCAATTCATGGCCCCGAATCGTGAATGTGAGGGGTTGTAGACTATATCTCAGAAGCCTGTTTCTGAACCGTCCTGGAGAGCTGCTAGTTTCCGTCCGCGGTCTTTTATTCTTCCGCTTATTCCGACTCTTTTGCGGAAGCCAAGTAAATAGGTCCCCAGCATAGTCCCGAGTATACGATTCTCTAGCGGAAGCCAGGTTGAAAAAAAAATTAAATTGAAACCGGAGAAATTTAAAAGGGAAATTATACAAATTAAAGACACCGGAAAGCGGGAAGGTAGGGCTAGGACTTTAGATATCTAAAGACCGCTGCTGTGTCGAAATTATTATTGGTCTCTGTCGGTGGTTGGGGACTGGTGGCTGGGTCAATATCCGCGGCGAGCGGCCTCTTTCCAAATTTCGAGAAAATGTTAAAATAATTAAAAACACTATTTTCTTCCTTCTGAAAATTGACGGGACACGGCGCAGAACCTTGAATGTGAGGGGTTGTAGATCTATATCTCAGAAGCCTTCGGGCTATTGCAGTCTTAGGACAGCAAGGGCATCCGCCGAGAATTAAGGATCTCCTCCCATCTTTTGATTATTCATTTCACACTCCCTTCGGTTTTCACAAAAGAATTTTCGCTATAATGTGACAAAAGCGCGGAATAAAAATTTTAATGCATCAATAATTTCAAAATTTCATTTCTCAAATTCCATTAAACAAAAATCGCGAAATTATTAAAGTAATTAAAAAAGCTAAATTTGTTGCCATTCTATTGAAAACCGACGAGTCGTGGCCCAGAAACTTGATTTTGAGGGGTTGTAGAAATATATCTCAGAAGCCTTCGGGCTATTGCAGTCTTAGGACAGCAAGGGCATCCGCCGAGAATTAAGGATCTCGTCCCATCATTCAAGGTTTCATTTCGCACTCTCTTCGGTTTTCAGAGAAGAATTTCCGTTGTAATGTGTCTAAAGCGTGGAATAAAATTTTAATAAATCAATACTTTCAAAATTTCCTTTCTGAAATTCCATTTTAAAATAAAACAAATTTCACGAAAATATTAAAATAATTAAAAAAACTAATTTTGTTGCCATTTTATTGAACACTGACGAGACATGGCCCCGAATCGTGAATGTGAGGGGTTGTAGAACTATATCTCAGAAGCCTGTTTCTAAACCGTCCTGGAGAGCTCCTAGTTTCCGTCCGCGGTCTTTTATTCCTCTGCTTATTCCGACTGTTTTGCGGAAGCCAGGTAAATAGGTCCCCAGCATAGTCCCGAGTATAAGATTCTCTAGCGGAAGCCAGGTTGAAAAAAAAAATCAGAAATTGAAACTCGAGAATTTTAAAAGATAAATTACACAAATTAAAGACACCGGAAAGCGCGAAGGGAGGGCTGGGACTTCAGCTAAAATTCTCTAAAGACCGCTGCTGTGTCGAAATTATTATTAGTGTCTGACGGATTTCGGGTTCAAACTCCGGGGCGAGCGGCCTCTTTCGACATTTCGAGAAAATGGTAAAATAATTAAGAACACAATTTTCTTGCCATCCTTTTGAAAACTGACGAGACATGGCGCAGAAACTTGAATGTGAGGGGTTGTAGAACTATATCTCAGAAGCCTTCGGGCTATTGCAGTCTTAGGACAGCAAGGGCATCCGCCGAGAATTAAGGATCTCGTCCCATTGTTCAAGGTTTCATTTCGCACTCTCTTCGGTTTTCAGAGAAGAATTTCCCTTGCAATGTGAGCAAAGCGTGGAATAAAAGTTTTAATGCATGAATATTTTCAAATTTTTCATTTCTCAAATTCCATTTAAAAAAAGGAAAAAATCAAATTTCGCGAAAATATTAAAGTAATTAAAAAAGCTAATTTTATTGTCATTCTATTGAAAACTGACGAGTCATGGCCCAGAAACTTGAATTTTAGGGGTTGTAGAACTATATCTCAGAAGCCTTCGGGCTATTGCAGTCTAAGGACAGCAAGGGCATCCGCCGAAAATTAAGGATCTCGTCCTATCGTTCAAGGTTTCATTTCTCACTCTATTCGGTTTTCAGAGAAGAATTTCCATTCTAATGTGTCTCAAGCGTGGAATAAAAATTTTAATAAATCAATAATTTCAAAATTTTATTTCTCAAATTCCATTTTAAAATAAAACAAATTTCGCGAATATATTAAAGTAATTAAAAAAACTAATTTTGTTGCCATTCTATTGAAAACTGATGAGACATGGCCCCGAATCGTGAATGTGAGTGGTTGTAGAACTATATCTCAGAAGCCTGTTTCTAATGCTTCCTGGAGAGCGGCCTGTTTCCGTCCGCGGTCTTTTATTCTTCTGCTTATTCCGACTCTTTTGCGGAAGCCAGGTAAATAGGTCCCCAGCATAGTCCCGAGTATAAGATTCTCTAGCGGAAGCCAGGTTGAAAAAAAAAATCAAAAATTGAAACCGAAGAATTTTAAAAGATAAATTACAGAAATTAAAGACACCGGAAAGCGGGAAGGGAGGGCTGAGACTTTAGCTATCTAAAGACCACTGATGTGTTATTAGTCTCTGATGGAGGTCGGGGGCGGGCGGGTGGTTCGACCTCCGTGGCGAGCGGCCTCTTTCCACATTTCGAGAAAATGGTAAAATAATAAAAAAACAATTTTCTTGCCATCCTTTTGAAAACTGACGAGACATGGTGCAGAAACTTGAATGCGAGGGGTTGTAGAACTATATCTCAGAAGCCTTCGGGCTATTGCAGTCTTAGGACAGCAAGGGCATCCGCCGAGAATTAAGGATCTCGTCCCATCGTTCAAGGTTTCATTTCGCACTGTCTTCGGTTTTCAGAGAAGTATTTCCTTTGTAATGTGTCTAAAGCGTGGAATAAAAAATTTAATAAATCAATAATTTCAAAATTTCATTTCTCAAATTCCATTTTAAAATAAAACAAATTTCGCGAAAATATTAAAGTAATTAAAAAAACTAATTTTGTTGCCATTCTATTGAAAACTGACGAGACATGGCCCCGAATCGTAAATGTGAGTCGTTGTAGAACAATATCTCAGAAGCCGCTTTCTAAACCGTCTTGGAGAGCGGTCTGTTTCCGTCCGCGGTCTTTTATTCTTCTGCTTATTCCGACTATTTTGCGGAAGACAGGTAAATAGGTCCCCAGCATAGTCCCGAGTATAAGATTCTCTAGCGGAAGCCAGATTGAAAAAAAAAATCAAAAATTGAAACCGAAGAACTTTAAAAGATAAATTACACAAATTAAAGACACCGGAAAGCGGGAAGGGAGGGCTGTGACTTTAGCTATCTAAAGACCGCTGATGTGTCGAAATTGTTATTAGGCTCTGACGGAGGTCGGGGGCTGAGGGTGGGTCAAACTCCGCGGCGAGCGGCCTCTTTCCACATTTCTAGAAAATCGTAAAATAATTAAAAAAAAAATTTTCTTGCCATTCTTTTGAAAACTGACGAGACATAGCGCAGAAACTTGAATGTGAGGGGTTGTAGAACTATATCTCAGAAGCCTTCGGGCTATTGCAGTCTTAGCAAGGGCATCCGCCGAGAATTAAACATCTCCTCCCATCTTTCAAGGATTCATTTCGCACTCCCTTCGGTTTTCACAGAAGAATTTTCGCTGTAATCTGAATAAAGCGCGGAATAAAAATTTTAATGCATCAATAATTTCAAAATTTCATTTCTCAAATTCCATTTAAATAAAAAAACAAATTTCGCGGAAATATTAAAATAATTAAAAAAGCTAATTTTGTTGCCATTCTATTGAAAACTGACGAGTCATGGCCCAAAAACTTGAATTTGAGGGGTTGTAGAACTATATCTCAGAAGCCTTCGGGCTATTGCAGTCTTAGGACAGCAAGGGCATCCGCCGAGAATTAAGGATTTCGTCCCATCGTTCAAGGTTTCATTTCGCACTCCCTTCGGTTTTCACAGAAGAATTTTCGCTGTAATGTGACTAAAGCGCGGAATAAAAATTTTAATGCATCAATAATTTTAAAATTTCATTTCTCAAATTCCATTTAAAAAAAAAAAGAAATTTTGCGAAAATATTAATAAATTAAAAAAGCTAATTTTGTTGCCATTCTATTGAAAACTGACAAGTCATTGCCCAGAAACTTGAATTTGAGGGGTTGTAGAACTATAACTCAGAAGCATTCGGGCTATTGCAGTCTTAGGACAGCAAGGGCATCCGCCGAGAATTAAGGATCTCGTCCCATCGTTCAAGGTTTCATTTCGCACTGCCTTCGGTTTTCGCAGAAGAATTTTCGCTGTAATCTGAATAAAGCGCGGAATAAAAATTTTAATGCATCAATAATTTCAAAATTTCATTTCTCAAATTCCATTTAAAAAAAAAATAACAAATTTTGCGAAAATATTAAATTAATTTAAAAAGCTAATTTTGTAGCCATTCTATTGAAAACTGACAAGTTATTGCCCAGAGACGTGAATTTGAGGGGTTTTACAACTATATCTCAGAAGACTTCGGAATATTGCAGTCTTACGTCAGCAAGGGCATCCGCCGAGAATTAAGGATCTCGTCCCAACGTTCAAAGTTTCATTTCGCACTCTATTCGGTTTTCAGAGAAGAATTTCCGTTGTAATGTGTTTAAGCGTGGAATAAAAATTTTAATACATCAATAATTTCAAAATTTCATTTCTCAAATTCCATTTTAAAACAAAACAAATTTCACGAAAATATTAAAGTAATTAAAAAAGCTAATTTTGTTGCCATTCTATTGAAAACTGACAAGTCATGGCCCAGAAACTTGAATTTAAGAGGTTGTAGAACTATATCTCAGAAGACTCTATTGCAGTCTTAGGACAGTGTTAAGAATTTGCTCCTCGATCAATCTAATTGAACGGTAGCTGTGAGGAACAAATCTCTCTACCATGGAAAATTAATCAAAAGTTTTATTTTGAAATCTTGAATACGTAGAATACAACAAAAATAATAAATTAAATGCGTAGGTCGTTGACTTATATGATTACATAAAACACTGAGTCCTTGTAGCTTCAAATTTGGAAATTAGTTCACTCTAGAACTTCTCATTCAGCAGCAAGTTCGTTGGTAGGTGGCTTTTACAGGAAGGTCTCCCGCCGTCCTATACAAGTTCCGAGCGCTTCGCTCAATTTTACTCGGCACCTCTCGTGCCTTCAGCCCGGGAAAAATCTCTTTTTCCCTCGTTCCTTCGAACCAAACGCACACTCCAGTTCCCGACTCCAAATTGACCCCCTCCTCTATTTTCCTCCGTAAACAATGGTCACTCTCTCGGACACCGTGAGAAAACTTTCAACATCCATCTCTGTCAATGCCTTTAGGCATTAGCGAATTCGTTTGTGAGACCTAAACAGGGTGGTCTATACTCCGAACCCTTAGATGTATCTCATATCCTTTATCAGGGCGTGCTACGTCCTAAGTGCTAATCTATCATCACTTACAATGTCCTAGAGCGTGAGAAAAATGTCTACTAGTCTTTCTATGCACCTGGGTGTATTCAGTTTTTCTTTAGGAAGACTTCTTCCCCCATCATCTGAAAACATAGAAGTTCATTTCTTTACAACACCTCCCTCTAAAAGACGATTCTTCAGGCTTGAATGAAGAATCTTATGACCAGTGGATGAACGCAACAAATTCCAATATCTCAGAGTGGCAGATGCAATAAATACAATTATCAATGCGCGCTCTGATACATTACACTAAAAAAATATACATATATATATATACATAACAAGATCAAAAATTACCAAATGAAAAATTTAGAATAAAACAACTATTTCTTGGCTTACAAAGTATAAACAAATGAAATTATTATTTTTTTTTCGTGCATAGTACTTTTAGCTTTTAGTATTTAACGAGTTTATTCCGCACGACTTAAATAATCAACATGTGCAATATTTCGTCCTGGTCTACGCTTTATTGCATAATGATAGGGTTGCAGTGTGAGAGCCCATCGTAAAAGCCTCGGATTATTCCCAGAATTTCGTTTAAGAAAAACTAAAGGATTGTGATCGGTTTCTATAGCAAAGAGTTGGCCGTCAACATAGTGACGCAATTTCTTGATTGCAAAGATAATAGCTGCACATTCCTTCTCCGTCGCACAAAAACTTTTTTCTGTTTCCGAAAATTTCCGACTTAAGTAAATTATGGGATGTTCCTCTGAACCCTCACGTTGTGCTAAAATAACCCCAATACCCTTTTCAGAAGCATCCGTTTGTATGATAAATTCCTTAGAATAATTGGGAGCGTACAAAATGGGTTCTTCCGTAAGTTTCGTTTTCAACAGTCGAAAAGCCTTTTCCATTTCGTTGCTCCATGTTACCTTTTCCCTTTTATTTTTACCTTTAAGCGCGCGCGTTAATGGTTCCACCATAACTGCATAATCTTTTATGTACCTTGAGTAGTAACCCGCCATACCCAAGCATCGACGTATCTCAGTTTTGTTTTTAGGGGTTGGTAAATCTAAAATAGCACGAATTTTAGTTTCTGCCGGGGAGCGTCTCCCGTCGCCTACCACATGCCCCAGATATTTGACCGTTTTTTGTGCAAACTTGCACTTAGCTAATTTAATCGTTACCTTAGCTTCTTCTACTCTCATGAGCACTTTTTCTAGGTGCTGCAAATGATCCTCCCAAGTTTCCGAGAATACGGCCATGTCATCAAGGTAAGGTAAACAAAATTCCTCTAAACCTCATAACATTTTATCCATAAATTTCGAAAATCTATAGGACGCGTTTAACATTCCAAAAGGCATGACCAGGGGGATATAAGAACCGAAACTGGTTACAAATGCGGCCAACCTTTGCGCCCTAGCTGTCAATGGAATTTGCCAGTATCCTTTAGTGAGATCCAAAACTGTTATATACTTCGCAATGGCAACTCTCTCTACCCTATCCTCTATGTTTGGTAAGGGAAAAAACTCGGCCCGGGTGATCTCATTTAACTTTCGGTAATCTATACAAGGACGAGCGTCTTTCCCAGGGGCTTCTACCAGAATCATCGGGGAGGCGAAATCTGACTCCCCTTCAACGATTATATTTAACTCTAACATTCTTTTGATTTCTTTCCTCAAAATTTCAGTTTATCTAGGCGAAGATCTGTAAGGTTTTATCTGTACAGGTTTATATTCTAATAGTTTCACGTCATGCTCCATTAAGTCCGTGCGCCCCGGATCATTAGAAAATAAAGATTTAAATTTATCTAATAAATTTCTCAATTGCTCTATCTGCCCGGACGTACATCTAGTACTCAAATTGCTGTCTTTAATAACATTTTCAAAATCATAAATCTCAGCCCCCGCTTCTGGAAATGCTATGTCCAAATCTTGATTTTCCTCGCCCTCATCTATCTCTTGCGCCACAAAATTCACTAACTCAATTCTTTTCAAATATGGTTTTAAGAGATTGACGTGATATATTTGAGCCTTTTCGCCCCTACCTGGAACATTCACAATATAATTTGTCTCTGAGATTTTGGACTGAATTTTTCCTGGACCTATCCACGATACCGATAATTTGTTCTTTTTGTTGGTAGCTAGAACCAACACTTCGTCACCCACCTTAAATTTCCGTTCTACCGCCGTTTTGTCATACCACAACTTTCTCTTTTCACGAGATTCGGTCATATTTTCCACTGCTAGTTCCTGACAGTGTTTTAGCCTATTAACCAAATTAAATACATATTCAGTAACTAACTCATTCTCTTCCTCTCCTCCCGTCCACTTTTCAAAGAGCAATGATTCGGGAGTTCGTAAATTCTTTCCATGTACTAACTTTGCAGGAGAAAAACCCGTAGAATCATGAGTTACCGTCCGCAAGGCTAATAACGCATACGGCAAATTTCCCTCCCAACTTGCGCCATTTTCAACACACAAAACTTTCAATAATCTTTTCACTGAGCGATGCCATCGCGCAACCAAATTACTTTGTGGTCGACAAACCGACGAGTGAGTTAACTTAACTCCAAATTTCTTTAAGAATGCGGTTGTTAACTCGCTTACAAAATATCTTCCGAGATCTGTTTGTAACTCTCTGGGATATCCTAATCTGCTAAATACCCACATTAATGCTTCAATTATAGTTTCCGATCGGACATTAGATATCGCAACAGCCTCCGGATACCTGGACGCCACACAAATAACTGTTAAAATATACCTATTCCCTTTTTCAGACTTCGGTAAGGGACCCACAATGTCAGCTGATAACTTCGAAAAAACCTCTCCAATAATCGGCACACGTCTGAGCGGCGCTTTCCCTATCTCCCTAGGTTTTCCAATCCTCTGACATGAGTCACATGTTTTGACAAAATTCTCTATGTGTTTTATTACATTCGGCCAAAAGTAATGACGCAAAACCTTATCCTTTGTTTTCATTTCACCAAAGTGCGATGAAATCCCCTCATGACAGGCTCCGAAAACGTCTAATCTGAATTTCGAAGGCACCACTAACTGCAATCTCTCCCCACCACGATTGTCAAAAGTTTTCCTAAACACCAAGTCATTCATAATTTCATAGTGAGATTTCTTGGCTCTCGCTTTTTCCCTAACTTCTTTTAACGAAGGATCAACATCCTGTTCTTTTTTAAATTCCTCACGACTAATCCGTGCTAAATTTCCGAACTTGTCATTTAAATCCGCAGGTAACAATACACTTCCCGAGGTTTCATCTACCGTTAGCTGCTCTAACTCCTGTTCGCATTGTTCTGCAAACTCGTCCGATTCACATTCTAAATCCACGACCTGCTTCCCCTCTCCCCTTTCGCAACTCGTATTTACACTAGCCCCGTCCATCAAACTAACAGTGTCTCTCTTCGCCTGCGATCTCGTCATTACCGCATTCACTGCATTAACCTTTTTTCGGGCTAATTCAATTATCTTTTGCGTTTTATTCCCTAAGAGATAATAACGCAAGTCTGCTTCTTTGTCTACAACCCCAACTTCCGTTTTTAGGGAACCCAATCAATCAAAATCTATCTCTATGTGAGCGACAGGTAAACAGCGGATTTTAGAATCCAAGGGCTGTTTCACGAAGATATAATCTCCGGTCAATTGTTCCTTTTTTACGTGTTCCTCACCACACAAATCATAATTGGTACCCGTATCTCTTAGAGTGACAATATCACGCCCATTTATTTTCGCTCTACTAAGATAAGGTTTGAACCCTTCTTCATAATCCGACGTTTTACTCACATGATTTACCTTAGCGGTGTCTTTCTCCTTCTTTTTTAACTGCGGACAATTGGCTCGAAGGTGAGTTGTGGAATCACAAAGGAAACACCTGTTTACCCTCCTTTTTTCGAAAACACGATCCCTATCTGTCACTATATTCTTGTCCCTCCAATTGAAACTTTTATCTGCACTTTTATTCTCCAACCCCGAGCTATTTTTCTCGAATTTCTTATCAAAAAAATTTCTCCAATTTCCTGTTTTCCTTTGGGAATTTTTCACAACCTCTAATTCATCTAAGCGTTTCACTAAAACTTCTGTGTCAGTGAAATTTGACCAGGCATCAATCAGATGATCCTTTAATTCTTGAGGGGCTCTTTTTTTTAATTTGATCAGTGATCAAAAGCTTCTTTAATTCCTCAAAATTAGTGATTTTTAAAGAATTTAACCACCCCTCCAGATAGCTATTCAATTCGAAAATTAAATCACGCCACGGATTATTTGGATTCCTCTGGTGTTGATTAAATTTTAGTCTATACGATTCTGCATTTAATTTGTACCTTTCTAACAATTTACCTTTCACATAATCATAATTATCAATCAAATGTGATGGCTTTCTAAGAATTAATTCTGCCACATTTACCGGTAGAAGCGCTAATAAATTTGTCACTGATTCATCATCTTCTAAATTACATTTTTTTGCCTGCCTCTCAAACAAATTTAAGAATAAAGATATTTCTGATCGACTCTCATCGAAACGATGTATTAAGGATTTTAAGGGCAATTTATTGCTTCTCTCTGCACCATTATTTGATGTTAAGCTACGCGTTTCTGCTTCTTGCAATAATTTTAACTTTTCGAGTTCATAAGCCCTGTCTTTGTCTCGATCCTCCCTTTCTAATCTCTTTCTTTCCTTTTCCTCCGCTATAAGCGCTTCCCGATCTTGAAGTATATTTTTGGCTTGTGCCAACGCAAAATCTCTATCAAAATCTTCAGCCGCTTCTATTTTACTAACTATTTTTGCAATCGTGTCGCTCTCATCTATTTGAACATCTAATTCACCCGCCAGGATTCGCAAATCTACCTTTTTGAAATTTTTCCACTCTGACATTTTTGAAAAATTAACTCCAAAACCTAATTTACATGGATATCAGATCAAAATTTAAAACAGAAAAAATACATACATACACAAAAAATATAATTCAGTAATACATTCACAAAACAGTTAGAAATATAATTTCCCTTTTTTATAACTTGTATTAAAAAAAATGGCACTATGTTTCACTTCTGCAACCCATCATCTCGCAAAATTTTCACATATTAAACGTCTTTGCCAGATCACGACAAATACATTTTCCCTAAAGAAAAACCAGAACATTAAAATATCAAATTTTAAATACAGCTCAAGCAAAATTTTCTTAAACAAAACTTGTTGGTAACAGAATAAACGCACTTAAAATTTTCCTGACAGTAAAAATTATTAACATTTCTCTTTTTTTTTTTTACATGCCAATAACAGAAGGACTATCCTTTATTATTACTTTTCCTTTGAGAGGAAAAAAAATAACTGCCCTTTATCATTGAAATCTACTGAGATATTTCTTGTGTCACACACAATAAACCACTGACACACAATAGCCAGTTTACGGCTAAAGGAAATTAAACTCAACAGAATGCCACTGAGATAAAAGAATTTGTTAGCTCATCCCTTTGAAGACAGGATCCGTTGTCGTCCACCCAGCTGTTCCGAATAGAAGGCACTGTCAATCAACGTCGTCACTACGATAATCCTTTAGCTCCAGATGTTTGTAATCCACACAGAAATGTTTTTCTAGCTTGACCCAAGATACACAGTCTAAACACAAGGCAGTCAGTTCTAAGAAATGTTTCTTTCCAATAATCCTTGACGTTGTCACCACTAATAGCACTTGATAACAAGTTCTGTTCAACGTTGAACTTCACAAATGTTCTTTGAGGACCCCTATTGTTCTACTCATCATTTGGTCAACATGATCCCACCGCTGCCACCAGCTGTTAAAAATTTGCTCCTCAATCAATCTAATTGAACGGTAGCTGTAAGGAACAAATCTCTCTACCATGGAAAATTAATCAAAAGTTTTATTTTGAAATCTTGAATACGTAGAATACAACAAAAATAATAAATTAAATGCGTAGGTCGTTGACTTATATGATTACATAAAACACTGAGTCCTTGTAGCTTCAAATTTGGAAATTAGTTCACTCTAGAACTTCTCATTCAGCAGCAAGTTCGTTGGTAGGTGGCTTTTACAAGAAGGTCTCCCGCCGTCCTATACAAGTTCCGAGCGCTTCGCTCAATTTTACTCGGCACCTCTCGTGCCTTCAGCCCGAGAAAAAATCTCTTTTTCCCTCGTTCGTGCGTACCAAACGCACACTCCAGTTCCCGACTCCAAATTGATCCCCTCCTCTATTTTCCTCCGAAAAAATGGTCACTCTTTCGGACACCGTGAGAAAACTTTCAACATCCATCTCTGTCAATGCCTTTAGGCATTAACGAATTCTTTTGCGAGACCTAAACAGGGTGGTCTATACTCCGAACCCTTAGATGTATCTCATGTCCTTTATCAGGGCGTGCTACGTCCTAAGTGCTAATCCATCATCACTTACAATGTCCTAGAACGTGAGAAAAATGTCTACTAGTCTTTCTATGCACCTGGGTGTATTCAGTTTTTCTTTAGGAAGACTTCTTCCCCCATCATCTGAAAACATAGAAGTTCATTTCTTTACAACAGTAAGGGCATCGGCCGATAATAAAGGATCTCCCCCCATCTTTCAAGGATTCATTTCGCTCTCCCTTCAGCTTTCGCAAAAGAATTTTCGCTGTAATGTGGTAAAGCGCGGATTAAAAATTTTAATGCATCAATAATTTCAAAATTTCATTTCTCAAATTCCATTTAAAAAAAAAACAAATTTCGCGAAAATATTAAAGTAATTAAAAAAGCTAATTTTGTTGCCATTCTATTGAAAACTGACTAGTCATGGCCTAGAAACTTGAATTTGAGGGGTTGTAGAACTATATCTCAGAAGCCTTCGGGCTATTGTAGTCTTACGTCATCAAGGGCATTCGCCGAGAATTAAGGATCTCGTCCCATCGTTCAAAGTTTCATTTTGCACATTATTCGGTTTTCAGAGATGAATTTCGTTGTAATGTGTCTAAAGCGTGTAATAAAAACTTTAATACTTAAATAATTTCAAAATTTCATTTCTCAAATACCATTTTAAAACAAAACAAATTTCACGAAAATAGTAAAGTAATTAAAAAAGCTAATTTTGTTGCCATTTGATTGAAAACTGGCAATTCATGGCCCCGAATCGTGAATGTGAGGGGTTGTAGACTATATCTCAGAAGCCTGTTTCTGAACCGTCCTGGAGAGCTGCTAGTTTCCGTCCGCGGTCTTTTATTCTTCCGCTTATTCCGACTCTTTTGCGGAAGCCAAGTAAATAGGTCCCCAGCATAGTCCCGAGTATACGATTCTCTAGCGGAAGCCAGGTTGAAAAAAAAATTAAATTGAAACCGGAGAAATTTAAAAGGGAAATTATACAAATTAAAGACACCGGAAAGCGGGAAGGTAGGGCTAGGACTTTAGATATCTAAAGACCGCTGCTGTGTCGAAATTATTATTGGTCTCTGTCGGTGGTTGGGGACTGGTGGCTGGGTCAATATCCGCGGCGAGCGGCCTCTTTCCAAATTTCGAGAAAATGTTAAAATAATTAAAAACACTATTTTCTTCCTTCTGAAAATTGACGGGACACGGCGCAGAACCTTGAATGTGAGGGGTTGTAGATCTATATCTCAGAAGCCTTCGGGCTATTGCAGTCTTAGGACAGCAAGGGCATCCGCCGAGAATTAAGGATCTCCTCCCATCTTTTGATTATTCATTTCACACTCCCTTCGGTTTTCACAAAAGAATTTTCGCTATAATGTGACAAAAGCGCGGAATAAAAATTTTAATGCATCAATAATTTCAAAATTTCATTTCTCAAATTCCATTAAACAAAAATCGCGAAATTATTAAAGTAATTAAAAAAGCTAAATTTGTTGCCATTCTATTGAAAACCGACGAGTCGTGGCCCAGAAACTTGAATTTGAGGGGTTGTAGAAATATATCTCAGAAGCCTTCGGGCTATTGCAGTCTTAGGACAGCAAGGGCATCCGCCGAGAATTAAGGATCTCGTCCCAACATTCAAGGTTTCATTTCGCACTCTCTTCGGTTTTCAGAGAAGAATTTCCGTTGTAATGTGTCTAAAGCGTGGAATAAAATTTTAATAAATCAATACTTTCAAAATTTCCTTTCTGAAATTCCATTTTAAAATAAAACAAATTTCACGAAAATATTAAAATAATTAAAAAAACTAATTTTGTTGCCATTTTATTGAACACTGACGAGACATGGCCCCGAATCGTGAATGTGAGGGGTTGTAGAACTATATCTCAGAAGCCTGTTTCTAAACCGTCCTGGAGAGCTCCTAGTTTCCGTCCGCGGTCTTTTATTCCTCTGCTTATTCCGACTGTTTTGCGGAAGCCAGGTAAATAGGTCCCCAGCATAGTCCCGAGTATAAGATTCTCTAGCGGAAGCCAGGTTGAAAAAAAAAATCAGAAATTGAAACTCGAGAATTTTAAAAGATAAATTACACAAATTAAAGACACCGGAAAGCGGGAAGGGAGGGCTGGGACTTCAGCTAAAATTCTCTAAAGACCGCTGCTGTGTCGAAATTATTATTAGTGTCTGACGGATTTCGGGTTCAAACTCCGGGGCGAGCGGCCTCTTTCGACATTTCGAGAAAATGGTAAAATAATTAAGAACACAATTTTCTTGCCATCCTTTTGAAAACTGACGAGACATGGCGCAGAAACTTGAATGTGAGGGGTTGTAGAACTATATCTCAGAAGCCTTCGGGCTATTGCAGTCTTAGGACAGCAAGGGCATCCGCCGAGAATTAAGGATCTCGTCCCATTGTTCAAGGTTTCATTTCGCACTCTCTTCGGTTTTCAGAGAAGAATTTCCCTTGCAATGTGAGCAAAGCGTGGAATAAAAGTTTTAATGCATGAATATTTTCAAATTTTTCATTTCTCAAATTCCATTTAAAAAAAGGAAAAAATCAAATTTCGCGAAAATATTAAAGTAATTAAAAAAGCTAATTTTATTGTCATTCTATTGAAAACTGACGAGTCATGGCCCAGAAACTTGAATTTTAGGGGTTGTAGAACTATATCTCAGAAGCCTTCGGGCTATTGCAGTCTAAGGACAGCAAGGGCATCCGCCGAAAATTAAGGATCTCGTCCTATCGTTCAAGGTTTCATTTCTCACTCTATTCGGTTTTCAGAGAAGAATTTCCATTCTAATGTGTCTCAAGCGTGGAATAAAAATTTTAATAAATCAATAATTTCAAAATTTTATTTCTCAAATTCCATTTTAAAATAAAACAAATTTCGCGAATATATTAAAGTAATTAAAAAAACTAATTTTGTTGCCATTCTATTGAAAACTGATGAGACATGGCCCCGAATCGTGAATGTGAGTGGTTGTAGAACTATATCTCAGAAGCCTGTTTCTAATGCTTCCTGGAGAGCGGCCTGTTTCCGTCCGCGGTCTTTTATTCTTCTGCTTATTCCGACTCTTTTGCGGAAGCCAGGTAAATAGGTCCCCAGCATAGTCCCGAGTATAAGATTCTCTAGCGGAAGCCAGGTTGAAAAAAAAATCAAAAATTGAAACCGAAGAATTTTAAAAGATAAATTACAGAAATTAAAGACACCGGAAAGCGGGAAGGGAGGGCTGAGACTTTAGCTATCTAAAGACCACTGATGTGTTATTAGTCTCTGATGGAGGTCGGGGGCGGGCGGGTGGTTCGACCTCCGTGGCGAGCGGCCTCTTTCCACATTTCGAGAAAATGGTAAAATAATAAAAAAACAATTTTCTTGCCATCCTTTTGAAAACTGACGAGACATGGTGCAGAAACTTGAATGCGAGGGGTTGTAGAACTATATCTCAGAAGCCTTCGGGCTATTGCAGTCTTAGGACAGCAAGGGCATCCGCCGAGAATTAAGGATCTCCTCCCATCTTTCAAGGATTCATTTCGCACTCCCTTCTGTTTTCACAGAAGAATTTTCGCTGTAATGTGAATAAAGCGCGGAATAAAAATTTTAATGCATCAATAATTTCAAAATTTCATTTCTCAAATTCCATTTAAAAAAAAAAAAACAAATTTCGCGAAAATATTAAAGTAATTAAAAAAGCTAACTTTGTTGCCATTCTATTGAAAACTGACTAGTCATGGCCCAGAAACTTGAATTTGAGGGGTTGTAGAACTATATCTCAGAAGCCTTCGGGCTATTGCAGTCTTACGACAGCAAGGGCATACGCCGAGAATTAAGGATCTCGTCCCATCGTTCAAGGTTTCATTTCGCACTCTATTCGGTTTTCAGAGAAGAATTTCCGTTGTAATGTGTCTAAAGCGTGGAATAAAAATTTTAATAAATCAATAATTTCAAAATTTTATTTCTCAAATTCCATTTTAAAATAAAACAAATTTCGCGAAAATATTAAAGTAATTAAAAAAACTAATTTTGTTGCCATTCTATTAAAAACTGATGAGACATGGCCCCGAATCGTGAATGTGAGGGGTTGTAGAACTATATCTCAGACGCCTGTTTCTGAACCGTCCTGGAGAGCGGCCTGTTTCCGTCCGCGGTCTTTTATTCTTCTGCTTATTCCGACTCTTTTGTGGAAGCCAGGTAAATAGGTCCCCAGCATAGTCCCGATTATTGTCGGCTCTCGTTAATTCGAAATCGGATAAATCGAATCTTCGCTTAATTCGAACTAAACATTAAGTCCCGAAATTTTCAATGGCAGAATAACGTTAAAACTTTTCCTTTATTCGAACTCATTTTCTCTTGACTTCGTTTAATTCGAACTAATGAGAATTCCATTTTTTCATTTTTCCTTACTTTCTCATGGACTTGGATCCTTGAAATAACTTTCTTTCTTTCATTTTCGTCAGAATTGTTCTGAACTAGTATAATAATTTCATGCATTTGAAATCCGCTTTCTTAGTGCGGCCCTGTCTGTCCATCAATGACACATCCGCCCTTTCTTCCATTGTGCTTTTCCTAATCCTTTCTGTAGCATTTGACCCAGTGACATTCCAAGAAATTCACAGAGTAAACATCTGTTAAAGATAGAGGAAACCTGTTTTATCACTACATTCTACTTTCACTCTGGGGATCGAATTTTTCAGTCAATGGTTTTACTTACTGCTAAATTGTTTTTTGAGAAAGTAAAAGGTCTTGTTTCTTTAAAATATGGCTCCACGTGGAAGTTATAAATCGTAACTCTAGAAGCCAAAGTGGGAATTATTAAAAAGGTAGGATGTGGCCAATCTAAGGCAGAAATTGCTGCAGAATATGGAATAAAAAAGAATACGCTGTCTACTTACTTGAAAAATAAAGAATTCATCCTGAAATCAAGGGAAAAGGAAAGATTTGCTAAAGGACGAAAACGTATGAGAACAGCAGCCCATGAGGATTTAGAGGAAGCTTTACTGTTATGGACAAAAGATGCATTGGCAAGAAATGTACCTTTGAGTGGACCTATATTGGCAGCTAAAGCGAAAGAACTTGCACTACTCATGGGTATTAAAAATTTCAATTGCAGCGAAGGATGGCTGACACGTTTTAAGCAGCGAAATAACATCGTACACAAAACTGTGTGTGGTGAAAGTGGTGCTGTAGACCTCGCTGTTTGCAATGAATTCTGCGAAAAGCTACCCGAACTTATTTCTACTTATGCAATGAAAGACGTGTTTAATGCCGATGAAACAGGGTTGTTTTATAAACTTCTTCCTAATAAGACTTTAACATTTAAAGGTGAAACGTGCACAAGTGATAAACTTAGAAAAGACAGGATAACTGTGATGGTAGGTGCCAATATGGATGGAAGTGAGAAGTTAAAATTGTTAGTTATTGGTAAATCAACTAATCCACGTTGCTTCAAAGGAGTTAAAACACTGCCTGTTGATTATGTGGCAAATGCCAAAGCCTGGATGACGCGTGAGATCTGCATCAGTTGGTTAAAAGAACTGGATAAAATATTTTCTCGTGAAAACAGAAAAATTCTATTGCTGCTAGATAATGTGCAGAGTCATTGTAAACTATCAACACTGAGCTCTATAAAGATTGAATATTTACCCCCTAATACTACAGCACAACTGCAACCGATGGACCAAGGAATAATTCAAAATTTAAAAACTCATTATCGTAAAAAGGATTCTAGAACAAATTTTATTTTCGATTGACCTTAAAGAAAGCTACGACATAACATTACTCACGGCCATCAACGATTTATATGCGGCGTGGGACGCCGTACAACCTGAAACAATAGAAAAATGCTTTCGACATTCCGGATTTATCCATCCATCTAAAACGAGTGGTTATAATGCAAATGACGAAAACGACAGGCCTTTTGAAGAAATAGAATTTCCAAACTTTTCTGAAAAGTTCCAATGCGATATTACGTTTACAGAGTATGTAGCAGCCGACAATAGTTTAGAAGTATCTGGACCCTTAACTGTGGAAGAAATTGTTGAAACGATTCACGAAAAATGCTATGAGGAGATGGAATCGGATTCTGGTGATTCTGCTACTATGTCCCAAGTGCTTTCCTTACCCACAGAAAAGTCAATTGCACAATCAATTGAGTGTTTGCGTACATTTATCCTGATGCAACCGTCATCAGACAAAGAACTTAACTGTTTGTTACAAATAGAAAAACTGGCTAAAAAGTCAAAAATGAATAGGACTAAGCAAACAACAATTGATAATTTTTTCATAGAGATGATAAATAAGTGTAAATAATTTCTTAAATGTTCATCTAATTTCAGGTAAGAAAATTATAGTACAATTAAAATGTAATTTTAAATGCCGTTGTTCTATAGTGTATTATTAATTTTTATGTTTTATTTATATTATTTTAATATTATTAATTATATTATGTATTTATATCTTTTAATTTAATATTAAGTCATTCTAACGATAACATCCGAAATTAAAAAAAAATACTATAACATTAATTCCTTTGTAATACCCAAGCAGCAAATAATCCCTGGCCGAACCTCCGTCGCATGTCCTAATCTGACTATTTTTCGCCCGGTCGACCTCATTTCCTGAGATCGGCAGTAAAAGCTTTTTGGCCGCACGGCAAACGATCTGAGGATCGTTTGATTCTGATATGTTGTGCACAGATTTTGGACATATTGCCGACGTCTTTTTGACTACTAAGTTCAGGCTGTTTTCTTGTTATTTAACCCTCCCCCCCCCCCCCCAAGTTTTTTGCCCTCTTTTTTTCGTGGTATGCTAGCTGTGAAAACCATACCTTTTAAAAGTGCACTTTGTATTAAAAGTAATTTATAAAGAAATATAATATTTATTTCATGTGAATTATTAATCTATGACTTTGAAATTAATTTTAAGTAATACACGTAAAAGTTATTTTTGGTGAATATAAATTGCTTAGCAAATTTTCTATACAAATTAGCAAACTCTCATCTAAAAAAAATAAATGACAGCCCGACAAATGTTGCAAAATAAGTCTTATTATTAGAAGAAGCATTTTTACGGGTTTTTTTTTTATGAATTATGAATGGTCAGTCATACTTAAATAATATTTTGATAAGTAAAACGTAATGAAATACACTGTTGTACACTTTAAATACTAGGATATAAAAACTAGGTTATTTTGGGCGATTTAAATGAATAAATTCAAATAAAGTATGTAGATAATAGCTAAAATTTTGAATATAAAATATTAAAACTATTATTTGCAATAAATGCATTTTTAAAGTAAGGATAAATAATTGATGAGTTGAAATAATAAATTTAGCATCGTATTTTTAAGAGACATGTTGAAATAATTTTTTTATTATTATTATCAGATTAATTTCGAACATTAAAACTTTAATCAGGTATAAACTAATAATACACTAGTAATAAACTAAAATGTTTCACGTTTTCTGAAATGCATTTAATTTATAAAATAAATTATTTTATTTCCTGCAATGCATAAAAATTTATTGATATTAATTTTTCATAAATCCCGAAAAAAAAAAGAAATTAAATTCTTACATTCTAGGTTTTTCTTTAACCCCCCCCCCCTTATTACCGTGTTTTCAAGGTAAAAAGTACAGGATTTATATTATAACATCTCGTTCAAGTAGGCTATTCCTTACGGTAATATTTCCAGTTTTCCATACTTTCCCGAATCCTAACATAAAGAAAGAAACAAAAAAGAAAAAAAAAACGCAAATAATTGTTTAATGTTTTAATTTTATTATTAAATATTCTGTATTATTCATTTATTCATATAAATCATAAAAACAATCTAGTCTTTGCATCAAGTATATAATTCACTTTTTCTATTTTTAAAGCAAATTTTTAAGTATGAGTAACTATTCGTAATTCAAAAAAAGGGTGCACACTCCTTCTAATTTCTAGAAATATTTGCGGTATATATCGAGCGATCGCTTATTTTTGAAAGGTGAAAAATTGCTAACTTCTGAAGAAAAAGCTTAGAAATTTATACCCACTCTCTCACTTTACATAACGTCTCCTCGCATTCCCGCATCCCTTCTCTGTCTGGTTAAAAATGACCTTGCTTGCAACATAAAAAGGGAAACAAAATCTTGAGGGGTTTGATAAGGTGGGTGAGAAAGACCTTGAAAGGGAGTGGGCAGTCACGTGGTTCGGAAATACGCTGAAACTGCAGGGGGTATTGATGAGGGGTCGCACATTGTCGGGCATTAATCGCCCCAGGAATGTCGGCCGATGTTATTTTCTGAGTAAATATTAACGTTTCAAATCTATCAGTTAGTGCGATCTCGTGCCGATACCAGCGTTGGACTACTGGAACAGAGTATGATCTATTGACATCATAATAATGTCAGTGGGCGATTACCGATATTTCGCCAATAATTCGGATAAACGGCCTAATTCATTTCGATATATTTTGCTGTCTGGGTAGTACCCCTTTAAACATGTTTTCTCTCATACTTCTCCATAATTCGAACTCTGGATAATTCGAACATTTCTTGTGGTCCCGACGAGTTCGAATTAACGAGAGCCGACTGTATATGATTCTCTAGTGGAAACCAGGTTGAAAAAAAAAATCAAAAATTGAAACCGGAGAATTTTAAAAGATAAATTACACAAATTAAAGACACCGGAAAGCGGGAATTGAGGGCTGGGACTTTAGCTAAAATTCTCTAAAGACCGCTGCTGTGTCGAAATTATTATTAGTCTCTGTCTCCAGTTGGGGGCGGGTGGGTGGGTGGGTCAACCTCCGCGGCGATCGGCTTCTTTCCACATTTCCAGTAAATAGTAAAATAATTAAAAAACTATTTTCTTGCCATCCTTCTCAAAACTGACGAGACATGGCCCAAAAACTTGAATGTGAGGGGTTGTAGAACTATATCTCAGAAGCCTTCGGGCTATTGCAGTCTTAGGACAGCAAGGCATCCGCCGAGAATTAGGGATCTCCTCCCATTATTCAAGGTTTCATTTCGCACTCTCTTCGGTTTCCACAGAAGAATTTCCGTTGCAATGTGACTAAAGCGTGGAATAATAATTTCAATACATATAATTTCGAATTTTTCATTTCTATAATTCCATTTTAAAATAAAAGAAAATTACGCGAAAATATTAGAGAAATTAAAAAAACCAATTTTGTTGACATTCTATAGAAAACTGACGAGACATGGCACAGAAACTTGAATGTGAGGGGTGGTAGAACTATATCTTAGGAGCCTTCGGGCTATTACAGTCTTACGACAGCAAGGGCATCCGCCGAGAATTAAGGATCTCCTCCCATCATTCAAGGATTCATTTCGCTCTCTCTTCGGTTTTCACAGAAGAATTTGAGCTGTAATGTGACTAAAGCGTGAAATAAAAATTTTAAAACATCAATAATTTCAAATTTTTCATTTCTCAAATGCCATTTTAAAATAAGAGAAAATTACGCGAAAATATTAAAGAATATAAAAAAACCAATTTTGTTGGTATTCTATAGAAAAATGACGAGACAGGGCACAGAAACTTGAATGTGAGGGGTTGTAGAACTATATCTCAGAAGCCTTCGGGCTATTGCAGTCTTACGACAGCAAGGGCGTCCGCCGGTAATTAAAGATCTCCTCCCATCGTTCAAGGTTTCATTTCGCACTCTCTTCGGTTTTCAGAGAAGAATTTCCGTTGTAGTTTGACTAAAGCGTGGAATAAAAATTTTAATACATGAATAATTTCAAATTTTTCATTTCTCAAATTCCATTTTAAAATAAAACAAATTTCGCGAAAATATTAAAGTAATTAAAAAAATTAATTTTGTTGCCATTCTATTGAAAACTGACGAGACATGGCCCCGAATCGTGAATGTGAGGGTTTTTTTAGAACTATATCTCAGAAGCCTGTTTCTAAACCGTCCTGGAGAGCGGCCTCTTTCCGTCCGCGGTCTTTTATCCTTCTACTTATTACGACTCTTTTGCGGAAGCCAGATGTATAGGTCCCCAGCATCGTCCAGAGTATAAGATTCTCCAGCGGAAGCCAGGTTGAAAAAAAAAATCAAAAATTGAAACCGGAGAAATTTAAAAGGGAAATTACACAAATTAAATACACCGGAAAGCGGGAAGGGAGGGCTAGGACTTTAGCTATCGAATAATTTCAAAATTTTCATTTCTCTAATTCCATTTTGTTGTAAAATACTCCTTTTATTTTATTTATGTAATCTAACGATTCGTATATCTCTTTTCTTTTCTGCCGCTAGAAGGCCTATCGTGTTTCCATGGAAATAAGTTTTGATAATATATAGACATTCTAAGATGTTTTATGATGTTCTTTGTAGTTGTGTGTTGATTGTGTTATGTAAAGGTGATTTCTGCTGTTTTGTCCAGATAAATGTATATATTATGTGAAAGGTGTTGCTGCATTATTTATTTGATGGTCATGTCTTTATCTACTACAAGCCAAACCTGCGCAACTGCGAAAAGTAAGCATGAACTTTATTTGTTTAAACAAGTATAGTATATAATCTATTACTGTTTATATTAAAAAGAAAGTTCACCAACTGCTTACAGATCACGAGACTGAAGCTCTAATATATTATTAATACTGATTTGAAATGTTTAAAATAAAATAAATCATTAAATATCATTTATTAGCTGTAGTAAAACAAAAACGAATGACAAATTATTAAACAAACAAAATGGCATCCTTGAAAGAGAATAATATTACGAAACTAACTAATGACAATTTTTCCATTTGGAAATTCAAAATGCAAAGGATTCTTATAAAAGGGGATTTTTTTATGTAATTGAGGATGAATCTCCAGCAAATCCGGATGAAAAATATTTAAAACGCGATAGACAAGCAAGAGCGTTAATTAATTTATGCATAGAAGATTCTCAAATTATTCATGTCAAATATGAAACCACGGCAAAAGCCACGTGGAATAAGCTTAAAGCTATTCACGAACGATCGAACTTATCTAGTAAGCTTTTCTTATTACGAAAATTATAGGCTACAAAAATTCCAGAAGATGGTAACATGAATGAGCATATCGCTCAAATGTTCGAATTAGTGGATAGGTTAAAAGCCGTTTGTGAGGAAATGAAAGATGATCAAATAGCGGCATTGCTTTTAGTCTCAGTTCCTAAATCTTACGATAAATTAATTGTTGCCATGGAGGCACGACCCCAACAAACACAGAACTTGTGGGCCACTGATGGGTTCGTTAGCCTTGGCCGAAAGTGTCTGATGGCGGCCCGCTATCATTGGCCGTAACGGCTCCGTCAAAAAAGTGTCACGCCGGACACAATAAGGCCGGAAGGAAATTGGCCGCAAGTACAATAAGTTGCCCACAAACGCGCCATTAACGGTCATCTAAAACTGATATTAAGCCACAAACTGGCCACAATTACACATTTAATGGCATTCCTGAATAAAAGCTTGCCACAGCTATGCCATTAAGGGTCATTTTAAATAAAAGCTAGCCACAAGCCAGACACACTTATGCCATCAATGGGCATAATTAATGAATGCAAGCCGGAAGCTAGCCACATTTGTGCCATCAATGGGCATCATTAATGAATGCAAGCCAGATACTAGCCACATCTATGCCGCTATTGGTTATCATGGATGAAAACTAGCCCGAAGCTGGTCGGAATTATATTGTTTAACCCCCCCCCCCCCCACAAAAGTTCAGTAAATGATTTTTTTTTTTTTGGGGGGGGGGGGGGGAACAGAAAATTTTTCTTCTAAAAAATATTTTGATAAAAATTAGAATCTAAATTTACTGGTTTTGAAGTGTTTATCTGAAAACAGCTTATATTATAAACTGTTTTCACATATTATATATTAAATTATACTATGTAAAATTTGGAACAGGTCTAGGAAATTTTATTTTTTTAAATATGTTCTCATAACACCATCCTGACTTTCATACATGTTTTACTTTAACATACACTTAAGTTAAAAACAATTTTTATTAAAAGTCAAATAATTAAAAAAGAATAAATTTTACAGAACAAAATGCATTTAGATCCTAAATTTTATCAAAACATTTAAGACTGTTCTCAAATCAAAAGGGTTAACTTTCTGACGTAAGTTTTAATTCATTTTTGTTCGGATACGCATGAAACTATGTGTTCAGAAACTATGCCATCGAACTGTTTTTCAGTTTTCTTGTAAATGCAATAGATCTTTCAGAAAATACGGTCAAACTGGGCATTTTGAACTGAAGTTCCGAACGAAAGAAGAAAATCCAGTCAGTAGGGGGAGAAAAATGACGTGTCACGTGATCAAAATCTCTTATAACCCGATAGGTAATTGATTGATCAAAAAATCGAAAACACAGATTCCAAATCGCTTCCAAGGTCAGGCTTTCCAATTTTATATCTTTCCATTAAAAAATGAATTTGTAAATATGTCAAAAGGTTTTGCGCTTGTTGAGCAGAGCAGTTGAGAACAGCCTTAAAAGATAATTCCAATGGAGGCATAACTGAGCCTTATCTGCTCATCACCTTTGAACAGAACAAATTTCAAATTTGCTGTTAGTAAATGAACGTTCAACAATATTCAACCTTAAATATTTTTATAGAGACATCTTCACCGAAAAAATTTCTTTTTTATAGTTGCTTTAGTTTTTATAAATATTGAGATTCCTAAACAGCTGCAAGAACCAAATTTACAGTTAACAAAGAAAATTTGATAACAAAGCCTTTAATGTATTTTTAAAAAAATATTGAACATATGCTAGCCAAAAGAGCAATTTTTTAACTAGTTTCTTAATTTCCATTCAAAATTGTTATATAACAATTATATCCGACGCTTTTATAGTACCATGTTTTACACAGAATTTCTTACCTGGATGTTTCTTTTAATTATCCAACTGGAAAATAAAATACAAGACCACAGGAGTTTCATTTTTGTAAACTGAGAAAATGTTAACTTTATTGATCATTAGAATTTAAATCGATTTTTCAAGATAGATTATTTATGTAATTTGGTACTTTAAATTATAGTTGAAAATATGCCACTTCATTACAATAATTTCTTTGGTGTATAATTAATCAGGGGGGGGGGGATAAAAGTGTGTCTATAATGTAATATGTTGTAGTCTGTTAAGGTCTTACCCCCCCCCCCCCCCCCCACACACACACACAACCCATCCTTGACATACCTCATTTCATGAACTGTAAAAAAAATTAATTTTCAACATACATTTTTTTTTTTTTTCAAAATTATTATGAATTGACAGAAGGCCAGTTGGCACCACTTTTAAAGTTTTTTTTTTTTTCATTATTCAATCTTAGAATTTATTAAAGGCAAAGAATATTTTTCCAAAATATTGGTGGCAGTTTTTTTTAACAATATATAACCGCTACTCAGGCACTAATCGTTCATGTTTTTTTCCAAATGAACTTCATAATAAAAATATATCTTTGTTTTTCTTACTCTATAAGGATCATTAAGTAATGAGCACTTTATATTTCATTTTTTAACAATATTACCTAGACAATCAAAAATTCAAATTGCACTATACAATATTATCCATATTAAAATTGTAATTTCAACACTCATTATAGACAAACTTTCATTTAAATCATAACAGTTTTTGAAGAGCAGTTAATATTTAATGTGTCATCTCCAAGCAATACTAATGTATAATTTGTACCATATTACTTTTTCAGGCCGTCAAAGTTTAAAATATATAATCTACATAAATCCAGATATTTATTGAATTATACATAATATATAAAAACTATTAATTATTATTTAACCCCCATTTTTGTTATGAAGCAAAGAAGGTGGTTTTCTTAGAAGGAAAAAGGAGAAATGCTTTATTCCTTTTATTTCACTTTTCTAAAAAGAAAATATATTAAAACACTAGAACTGAATGCCATTTTGTCACACAATTTTATTTTTCACCAATAATGTAAAGTAATCAAAAATAATTTTTAAATTTATTTACAAGTTGATCAAATTTATTACAAATACATTACAAGTAAAATTATTCCTGTTAGAATCGTGCTATTAGTCAACAAACGTTAATAAAAGAGCTGAAAATTCACAGCCATCTTCTTAAAGAACTTTACTTCCAGATTTTCATATTTTTCTGTAAAACAAAAGAAAAAAACAGAAATGAAAAATTAGTTTTGCAGAACAAAATTCAAATGTTTTTAAAAAATCATATTGAAAAATCAAATTATGGAGATACACTACTATCTATCACTTATATTTTCTACTTTCCAGTACTTGAAATAATTCGGTCTTGCAGTTCCACCACAAGGGAGAGCGTGGTTTGAAGCATAATTAACTCAATTGTTCTTGTAACTCATAAATCGTTATAATTATAAAAATTATTTGGTGATTTATTACCTGCACCTGGCTAACAAAAGACTGCTTTTAAAATTATTAAGTTCAAAAAATATTAAAATATTATATTGCCATTGGAAACATGCCTATGTACATTGTTTCGTTAATTTTAGTATATCGGGAAGTGAGTGAAAAATAGAATAGGGTCATTCCACGTCAAATCAACACACTGATTTTACCTCACCATCTCAGAATTTAATGAAAATTGGTAGAGAGTTTGCTTTCATGTAGACTAAGATAAATACCAAGCATTATTGAAATATATTAACCAGTTTGGGAATTACAGTCTTGTAAAGTTGCCAAAAATTGGTCAAAAATGCTACAACTGGACATTTTAAAATGCAAGTTGCAGCTTCCCTAATTAAGATACAGAGCTAGGATAAGTGTCATTATAAAGCATTTTGCATGACCTTTCAAATGACATACAACATCATAGAGGTTAAGTAGGAAAAAATATTTTGAAAATCAAATTCAAAATTTGAATATTTCAAAAAGTACACTTTCAAAAAAATTTATAAAAGGGTTCAGACTGTTTTTAATAAGCAGAGTAAGTTTGAAAATGGGACAACAATGGGTTCATAGCTTTTTAACATTTCAAAAACTTGCATTCATTGAAAATTTCCTCCGTTATAGGTCTAACTACAATAAGTAGTTGCTATAATACTATAATTATAAAAAAAAAATTGTCACTTTTTCGGGACAAATTGGTTGCCATTTATAGTTCAGCCTTTAAAGGGTTTAATGTATGAATAAAAAACTGCTATGATTAAAAAGATATTATTAGGCCTTGTTTTGTTTTGTTTTTTTTAATGTTGTATTCAGTGATGGAAAATTTCAATAAATTGATGTTTTTGATTTGTTAAAAATCTATTAGTCCATTGCTGTCCCACTTTCATATTTACTGTACCGGTTAAAAACAGTCTGAACCCTTTTTTAAATTTTTTTGAAAATTTTCGAAAGTGTACTTTTTGAATTATTCAAATTTAAAATTTTGAATTTGATTTTCAAAATATTTTTTCCCACTTAACCTCTATGTTGTTAGATATCATTTGAAAAGTCATGAAAAGTGTTTTAAAATGCCACCTTTTTCAGCTCTGTATCTTAATTAGAGAAGCTGCAACTTGAATTTTAAAATGTCCTGTATGTGCATTTTTGACCAAATTTTGGCAACTTTTCAAGGTTGTAATTCTGGAATGGATTGATATATTTAAATAATACTTGGTATTTTTCTTAGTCTACATGAAAACAAACTCCTTACCAAATTTCATCAAATTCTGAGATGGTTGAGGTAAAAAAATTGTCAATTTTGTGTTGATTTGACACAGAACGACCCAATACAAAATTTCATCTTAATACAGAGATCAAGTTAAATAAAAGAATGCAAGAAACAATACAGCTGACACTATCGCAGAATTAAATTTTACTCTAAATACTGTTAATTTAAAAAAATGTGCTGCACTTTATGACTCTTTATGGACTTGGGCGGGGGGGGGGGGGGGGGGGAGGCCATTGTTGCAGAGCAAAACCAGAATAGGCAAATGATTAGAAATTTATGCCTAAATATCTTTAAAGAAATGTTTAGTGAGCCATTGTCATACTAGTAAATGAACAAAGTTTTAATGATTAGTTTTGAAGACATTCAATATTAAAAACCTAGCTAATTTTGGGTATCATCTAAAAGTGAAATTAGTTGCATTATAATTCAGATTACAAACACATTTTATTAATTACTTTAACACTGAATATTATTAGTATTAGAAAAATGCTAAATAAACTGCTTAAACATTATAACAAGTAGCTGAATAGTGAACAAATATTAATAGTTCTTACAAATTCAACCATTTCTTTTTCAATGACTATGTAAGTTCCTGCTATAGTAACAGCTTAAAACATTTTTCCACACATTTTAATAAATTGCAATTTTACTTGTTTAAAACTAAGTTCATAACTGAAGTTTTTTACGTTTCTTTTTTAAAAAGCAATAAATAAAACAAAAACCAAACCCTATTGAATGTTAGTCCTTAACTCATTTGCAATGATGCACACATACAGAAATGCACTTCTGATGACACACCGCAAAAATTTAATTTTATCTTCTCAGGGTGTCTATTCCAGCTGAGCTACAAATTTCTTTGACTTTTTCAGGTTTTCCATACCAAAAAAGAAAAAATTCCAGGTTCCAGGTACCGAGATTTAGTGATGTTACACACAAAAAGTCTAAAAGGTTGTGGAATTTGAGAAGAGAACTTTCACAATTGATTCTGAAGCACAAACTATTGATTTTTTAAGATTTTTTTTGTAAAATGTACAAATTGTCGAATACCAAGATATTTACTTCATGGTTAATGATTGCTTGACATCTCTATATTTCTTACATTTTGCAGCAGGGTTGGTAAAAAACCTGTTAAAAAAAAAAAAAAAAAAGAAAAGAAAAAAAAAGGGGTTTTTTGGTTTAAACCGGGTTTTAAAAAAAAATATTTTTTCCTATTACATACACATGCATATTTATTGATAAAAAAAAACATTGTTGGATATATAAGTAATATAACTTCATTTAAAAATAATTTAAATTAAATAATTACAATCAATTATGTAGAAAATTGAAATCATTTAGAATTTAAACATTTATAGTAAAAGTCTTATGTTCCATGAATAAAATGTTCTACATAGTGAAACACTGATACCTCGAAAATCTTAATAAACAATCTTTTGATTACTAATACTATAAATAAATATATGGTGTAGTTTCATAAATATAATATGCTTTTCCATGGCTATTCAAAGTAATTTCTTTGAACTATTTGCCATCTGAGATATCTGATTTTTCTGTTAGAACACTACCTGAATAATTATCTTTTATTGAAAGTAAAGCTTTTTATAAAGAATTCCCGGAATGATTTGAATTTAGCAGTAGAGTCTTTACACGTTTCAAGAAGTATTGTGTATTGACATTTGACACTTCTGAGAAACTGCCAGTTAAAAAAAAAAAAAAAAAAAAAAAAAAAGGCAACAGTTAATAAACAGAAATACCTTTTTACCAGATTTTTAGACTACTGAAAACATTGATCTTAAAATGGAAAGTATATTTATAAAAGTTGTCATCCACTAACACATTTAAACAGCCATCAGACTTAATACTCAGGCTTTTTTTCCTAAGCTATGTTGTAATACATATTACTTTTTAAATGTCTAAACTAAAAATTAATAATATATCTTTTTAGGCATTTTTATGAGACTTTTTTCTATTATGTCTCAAGCGAACCTTATCTCGATTTCCCCCCATTTTTTTGTCAGATCTAAATAGTGGATTGGATTATGCAATAGATGATTTAAATATATTGTTTCGGCGTAAATGCCCTCAAATTTATTTGTTTATAATTTAACTCTGTTTATCTTTCATGTTGTAAAACATAATTATAAAAGTGATTTCGTTTGACAGAAAAAATCTAATCTGTTTATCTAAATTGTTTATAACCCTGAATCAATATTTATGAGTAACATTATGATTTCAAGGTCATGTAATATAGATTTATTTACTTTATAATAATTTTGAATTGATGGTGATTTATTAGTTTTATAATTACTTGGATGTCATTTAAATGAATATTATAGCTATTTAGAAGATTTATAACTGCATATTGTAATTTTTATTTTGATGTTTATTTTATATAATATGTATCATTTTTAAAATGGTCAGTCTTGACTCTGTAACCAAGCAGAGAACATGTAACATGTCCTGACTCTGTAATCAGAGATGCCAATTGTTAAATCATGGCTCTGTTTAATACAGAGTGTATAGTGGAAGTCCTGACTCTGCAACCAAGCAGAGAACACATTTTTTTTTGTATTGGCTCTGTTAAATACGGAGAATTACTATTATGGAACAATTATTAACTTCTAATGATGAATAGAATTTACATACTATTTCAGTTTTATTTAATAAACTATTTATTCTAATTGCTCTCCCATCTCACTTGGATTTTGAAAATTTATTTGTCAGACGAATTTCGGCGCCAACATTTATTTTTGGTGCCGAAACCCGGGAAACATTTTTTGGAAATAATAGTGAGCTATTGTGAAAGAGATTTGTGATTAACAACTGTGATTTATTTTTCAACATGTGATTAGTGTGTGATTTATATTTCAACCTGTGATTAGTGTGGAATTATTATTGTGCCATTTGGATTACGACATGCCATCTACATTACCTGGAATTAACAGGTAAGAAAATATTTTTTTCATTTTCTATGAATGGTTAATGTTTTAAAATAAGAATTATTCTTTATTTAAAATGGAAAATCTTGAAAAGCTGAAAGCAAAACGTTCTGTTGAACGAACGAGTTTCACGAAATTAATTACAAAATTAGAAACATTATTAAATGATGACATTGATAATACGAAAACCGATGAATTATTAGAGCTTCAAGAAATATTTCTCTTAAAAGAAACGGCTTTCCAAAGTTTGAATCGTGATATTGAAGCTCAAATATCCGACTTAAAAGAATATGAAAAGGACATTGCTAATAGTGAAAAGTACACTGACCAATTGATCAGTGCTAAATTTAAAATTAAAAATAGATTAAGAAAATGTAAAAAGGATAATGTTTCTATGATAGCAACTAGTCGTGTAAATTCATTGAATGGTTCTGCTAGTGGAACAGAAACGAGTTCTGCCATGAAATTGCCTAAATTAAATGTTCCAAAATTTTCTGGTGAAATCGAAGAATGGGTCGAATTTTTTAACTGTTTTGAAACATCGATACACCAGAATAAATCACTATCTAAGATAGAAAAATTCGCTTATCTAAAATCCTTGTTATGTAATCGGGCCTATAATGTGGTAGAAGGGTTTCCTTTGACAGAACAAAATTATGATACTTGTATTGATTTATTAAAGGACCGTTTTGGTAAGGTTGATGTTATTATTAATAAACACATGACTAATTTATTAAATATGGAACCAGTTAAAAATTGTTCAAATTTAAATGCATTAAGAAGATTGCATGACATGTGCGAAGTTAATATTAGAAGTTTAAGAAATTTGGGGGTAACATCCAGTTCTTATGGACAATTGCTAAATCCTATTTTGCTAAAGCTATTGCCCCATGAATTAGTGATTGAATATCATAGAAAACGTGATACTAGCAAAGAGTCAGATGTAACCGATCTAATTGCCTTTCTGAAATGTGAAATAGAATGTAGAGAAAAGGCTTTGTCAATGACAAGTTCTAAAAATGATGCATCCTCTTCTTTTGTACATAAAAATAAAACTGAATTTCGTGAAAAGAAAACATCAAATAAATATCAACATGCTAATACCTTAAATGCCACTATTAAAGTTTTTTGTGTATTTTGCAAAGGTAATGATCATTTATCTTCCGAGTGTAAAAATTTAGCTGATGATAAGAAAAGATTAATGTTACGTAAGGAGGGTAGATGTTACAAATGCTTTTTGAAATCGCATTTATCTTCGCAATGCCGCATAAAATTAAAGCCATGTCTAAATTGTAAAAGCACTGAACATAACAAATTATTTTGCTTTAAGAAAAGTTTGAAACCGGAAATTAATGAAAATCAAAATCAAACAGTTGTATCTAATTCTCATTGTAATTTTAGAAATTCTAAGCATGCTGTTTTATTGCAAACATGTTGTGTAACTGCTCAAGGTAATTCTAAATCAAAGGTAGTTCGATTATTACTTGATTCTGCAAGCGAAAAAAGCTTCATAACAAAAGCATTAGCTCGTGAATTAAATTTGCCTGTTTTAAGAAAAGAACATTTAACTGTATTCGCTTTTGGCATGGATCAAGGTCGCGAAGAAGAATATGATGTTTTTAAAATTAAATTGCGAAGTAAAATGAATTATCATCGTTTTATAGATGTTGAGGTGCTAGCTACCGATTTGATAAGTGCAACAACATTGAAGGTTCCCAATTCTGACCCTCTAGTTATAAAATACATTGAAAGTAAAAGATGGAGGTTAGCCGACCCTACGCCCGAGGAATCCGAAGTACAAATTTTACTTGGAGCTGATTATTTCTGGAATGTTCAGAGAGGTGTCATTGAAGAAATTAATGACCATTTATATGTAGCTAATACACTTTTTGGGTACACAATAGTGGGAAAAATAAACTCTAAAGGTAACGAAACAGTTAATGCTCATCTTGTATCTGTTAATGAAATAGAAAATTTTGATTTGCAAAAGTTTTGGAAACTAGAGTCTTTGGGTATTTGTGATAGTAAAAATGAATTATTTTCACAAAAGGATTTAGATGCTCTTGATTTATTTAATGATAATTTAAATTTTGTAAATGGAAGATATGAAACTAAACTTTTGTGGAAAGTAAATAAAAATGAATTGGAATCCAATTTTGATGTAGCTAAACATAGACTTTGGGGATTAAAATCAAAATTGTGCAAAAATGAATGGTTACTTAAGGAATATGAGAAAATATTAAATGAACAATGTGGTTTGGGTATAATTGAAGAATGTGAGTTTAATAAAGATGAAATAAACACGTATTACATGCCTCACAGACCAGTAATAAGGGAAGATAAATCGACAACTAAAGTAAGAATTGTTTTTGATGCGTCATCCAAAGATAAGGGGGCAAAATCGTTAAACGAGTGCTTATTTCCTGGGCCCAATCTAAATCCTAACATATTGGACATTATTTTAAAATTCCGTCTCCACAAAATTGCTTTCTTGGCCGATATAGAAAAGGCATTCTTGCAAATCCAGATACAACAAGAAGATAGAAATTTTTTGAGGTTCCTGTGGTTTGACAATATCACTAGTAACAATCCCATTTTGAAGGTTTTTCGCATGACCCGTGTAACTTTTGGTGTAACAACTTCACCCTTTTTCCTTTCTGCAACCATCAAACATCACATTGAGGGGTATAAAGATTTGTTTGGAAAAATAGTTAATATGCTGGATACTTCCTTATACGTTGATGACCTGTTTCATGGAGCTGATTCAGTAAATGAAGCCTTTGTTTTATCAAACGGTGCAGAGAAGATATTGAGTGAGGCCAATATGAAACTCAGAAAATTTAAAACCAATTCTTCCGATTTAAAATTTTTATGGAAGGAACATGGAATAAACTTTGAGGAAGACACTCTTGAACAAAATCTTTCGAAGGTATTAGGAATTATATGGATAACAGAAAGTGACACCTTGAAAATAGACATACAACCACTTTTGGTAGAATTTGACCATAAAATTATTACCAAACGTATTGTTTTACAAACTGTGGCAAAAATTTATGATCCTATTGGACTCATTTCCCCTTTCGTGATAAGAATTAAATTTTTAATGCAAGAACTCTGGGAACATGGAATTGACTGGGATTCTACATTACCAGATTCTTTAAGTGGAAAATTCAGAAAATGGCATAATGAAATAAAAGACTTGGTAAATTTTGAAATTCTTAGAAAATATTTTGTAACTATCCCAAAATTAAATCCTGAAACCGCTCAACTTTTCATATTTTCTGATGCTAGTTTAAAGGGGTATGGGTCAGTGGCTTATTTACGTGATTCTTCTTCTTGTGAAACTTCATTTGTAATAGCAAAGTCGAGAGTAGCGCCTCTCAAGAAAATTACATTGCCGCGCATCGAACTTCTTGGAGCACTTACGGCTGCAAGATTAGCGAATTATTTAAAGGAAATATTTAAAATTGTGAATGAAAATATATTTTGTCTAAGTGACTCCCAAATTACCTTGCACTGGATTAAAGGAAGTGCTAACAACTGGAAGCCCTTTGTGGCAAACCGCGTACGCGAAATTCAGGAACTTGTTGCTCCTGTACAATGGAAATTTTGTAAAGGAAAGGAAAATCCTGCAGATGTTCTCTCTCGTGGTTGCTCTGCATCTGAATTGATTAATAACGAGGTATGGTTACATGGTCCTAGCTGGCTGAAGGAAGAATCGTTACCAGTATTTCCCCCTGAAACTCAACCTAATCTACCTGATGAAGAGGTCTTGCAAGAACAACGTAAAACGCTTGTTTGCTCCATATCCCAAAATATTCCAGAATTTGAGCTTTTATTTAAATTTTCATCCTGGTCTAAATTAAAACGAATTACGGCTTGGTGCCTCAGATTCATCAAAAATAGTACATGCCCATCTGAACGAGTCTATGGTTTTTTGACTGTTCCAGAACTTGAAAGGGCAACAAATGCTATTGTGAAATTAATTCAAAACCATGAATTCGGAGACGAACTGAAAATTCTAAAATCCAGAAAGATCCTAAATTCTAAAAGCAAACTCCTTCCTTTACATCCATTTCTTGACGAAAATGATATTCTTCGTGTTGGAGGTAGGCTAAAAAATGCAAACTTGTCTGAATATCAAAAACATCAAATCATTCTCCCTAAAAGGCATCATGTTACAGACTTGATAATAAAGTATTTTCATGAGAAACATCTTCATAGCGGGACTCAATTGACAATTTCAGCAATTCGACAAAAATTTTGGATAATTAATGCTAAAGAAGCTGTGAAAAGAGAAATAAGGAAATGTATGAAATGTTTCCGAAATTCATCACACCTTTCATCTCAGTTGATGGGAAATCTGCCATCAGCACGTGTGACACAAGCTCGAGTATTTTCAAGAGTAGGAGTCGACTTAGCCGGCCCCTTTTTGATCAAACCTCGTAAGGGACGTGGTGTGAAACCCTTTAAACATTATGTTTGTCTGTATGTTTGTTTCGTAACAAAAGCTATCCATCTTGAGTTAGTCACTGATCTTACAACTGAAACCTTTCTAGCCTCATTGAAAAGATTCGTGGCTCGACGTGGAAAACCTCTAGAAATATTTTCCGACAGAGGTACAAATTTTGTAGGGGCAGACCGCGAAATAAAGAGAATGATGTCTCTAATTGCTTCTGATGAAAAATTGCACAAGTATCTTACTGACGAAATGATAGTATGGAAATTCAACCCACCTTCCGCCCCTCACTTTGGAGGCCTTTGGGAAGCGGGAATAAAACAAATGAAAAATCATTTGAAGAGAACAATTGGTGATCAGATTTTAACTTATGAAGAATTTTTGACCTTAATTGCACAAATTGAGTCATGCTTAAATTCAAGACCGCTTGTCGCTGAGTCTTCTGATCCAAATGACTTTACGGCTCTGACGCCAGGACATTTTATTATAGGAGCACCCTTGACCTCCTTACCTGAGCCTGATATCTCCTCTACCTATGTAACTCCTTTGGAACGTTGGAAATTGCTACAAAAGATTTTCCAAAGTTTTTGGAAAAGGTGGTCGTCAGACTATCTCTCACAATTGCAGCAACGTACAAAGTGGTTTAGAAGCAACCCGAACTTAAAAATCAATGACTTGGTGTTGATAAAGGAAGAAAACCAGCCCCCATTAAGGTGGAAATTGGGCAGAATAATTGAACTATTTCCTGGGGATGATAATATTGTTCGTGTTGTCAAATTAAAGACTTCTACTGGTGAACTGAAACGCCCTATCACAAAATTGTCTCCTCTACCGATGGACATTTAATATAATAGAATTTTACTTTATTTTAACTAACTTTATTATTATTATTTTTTTCTATGTCTAATTTTTGTAACTTTCTGAACTATTTTGTATATTAATGTCTTTTTCTATTTTTAGTTGTTCCAGAAACTGTTTTTTATAGAAGTAGTAGGATTTAATTGCATTTCATTTTAGTTATACTTAACATTTAAGGTAATATTTTAATTTTGTATTTAATATTTGATTATTTAGTATGTGATAGTGGAAATATGGTAAGTTATAATTGTTTGATGAACTTCGTTCATGGAGGCGGAGGATGTTTCGGCGTAAATGCCCTCAAATTTATTTGTTTATAATTTAACTCTGTTTATCTTTCATGTTGTAAAACATAATTATAAAAGTGATTTCGTTTGACAGAAAAAATCTAATCTGTTTATCTAAATTGTTTATAACCCTGAATCAATATTTATGAGTAACATTATGATTTCAAGGTCATGTAATATAGATTTATTTACTTTATAATAATTTTGAATTGATGGTGATTTATTAGTTTTATAATTACTTGGATGTCATTTAAATGAATATTATAGCTATTTAGAAGATTTATAACTGCATATTGTAATTTTTATTTTGATGTTTATTTTATATAATATGTATCATTTTTAAAATGGTCAGTCTTGACTCTGTAACCAAGCAGAGAACATGTAACATGTCCTGACTCTGTAATCAGAGATGCCAATTGTTAAATCATGGCTCTGTTTAATACAGAGTGTATAGTGGAAGTCCTGACTCTGCAACCAAGCAGAGAACACATTTTTTTTTGTATTGGCTCTGTTAAATACGGAGAATTACTATTATGGAACAATTATTAACTTCTAATGATGAATAGAATTTACATACTATTTCAGTTTTATTTAATAAACTATTTATTCTAATTGCTCTCCCATCTCACTTGGATTTTGAAAATTTATTTGTCAGACGAATTTCGGCGCCAACATATATGTTATTGCATATTTTAGTTAAAAGTAAACATGTGCTTCGCTAGCACACAATTTTTCAATGTTTTTTTATTTGACTTCATATCTTGAGTTTCTTTTTTATTCTAAGGTTGTTCTCAAATCCGAAAGGGCAACTTTCTGAATAAATTTGCTTATTAAAAATATTTTATTTATTTTGTTTACTGAAAGTGAACATTATTAAGTAACAAAATTTTAACTTTTAACAAAATAATTCTATAGCTGAGTATTTTTTTTTTTAATATATGTTCATATATTAAAGACTAGTGAATATTTTGCAATCATTAGTGTACTCAAAAAAATGGTTGCTGGCCTGGAAAAAAAAAAAAAAAAAAAAAAAAAAAAACATGGAAAGCACAGTTCTGTTACATAGTTACTAAACAACAGCATCTGCTAGTTTAATGCATTTCCGAACAAAAATAAATTAAAACTTATGCAATAAATTAAAATAAATAAAACTTGCAAAGAACCAGCAGATGTTACCTTATAACACTTATTATACAGATACAGATATACTACATAAAAAAAAGAAAATTTGTTTTAATTTTTATGGGGGAAAAAAAGTATACAGACAAAGTCAAACACAGTATTGAATAATTAACATTAATCATGAGTAAAACAGAAAAATAGCTTAAAATATGAATTTCCACAATGTTATTGAAGCTAAAATATTTTTGCAAATGAAATATGTATAATAAAACTGATTAAATAAAAATTATTAGGTAATGTGTAAAATTGAATGCTAACTTAAAATATATTCTTCAAACATTTCATTGGTGAAAAAAAAATCTTTAAAATTTAAAAAATACATATTTAAATTTATAAAGAAATATTTGAAGTAAAAAGTAATGAATAAGAATGAGTATAAAAACTAAACCTGTGACTTTATGATCCATTAAGGAGGGTCTACAGTGCCCATCCCTATTTACTTGACCCTGGGGCCCAAAGGGCTATACAGCATATGTCCCGGTCAAGTGGACAGACTAATATGCAAAAACTTCAGTGTTTAGTTCCAAATAGCTTGGTACTCATTTTATCGGCTGCAAAGGAATGAAAATGCCAAGTTACCTTTGCATGCTGGGAGTCGAACATTCGACCAGTAGCGTGCTGACTAATATGCTATTAGGTTTAATAATGGGTATAACTCAATAAAAATGTAAATATACTTTTAAAAAATTTTGTTGATGCTAAAAATGTTTTTAAAATTGCAACTTTATACATATATATATATATATATACATATAATAAAACATTTGAAATAAATGAATTATAAGTGATAAAACCGACTAATAATAATAATTCTACATATGCACTTTCTTGCATGTCACAGCTTTTAGGACTCTTAAAAATATTTTTGGGTTTGGTAAATTCTAAAACAATTCTCTGTACAAAGACCCAGAATTGATTTCAGAACTTTTTGTTTACTGCCCAACAATGATTATTCTTATCAACAAATTGCATCTGTATGTATGTAATTTCTGGCCTATAATCTGTGGATCAAACAATTATGTTTCTTTCCTGAAATCCCCAGTAGCAGAATTTTCGATGTCTGTCAGCAGCAAACTAAAATTTATATGCGACCAAACAATGGTGAACCAAGCTACTACCATAAATACTTACAGTAAACCATAATATAAGCAAAAGTTGCATTTTACAAAGAAAATGCACTAAGAAACACAACTATAAAAACAAAGTAAATTTTTAGTGAACTTTTTAAACCCAATATTTATTTTTAAGCTGGTAGATTAATCTGCAAGGTCTAAAATAATCTGCAGCACTGCTGCCGTGCTGCACAGTTTCTGCTACGGGGATGAAATCTTATTTTCATAAAATGTAACTTATAACTCCAATTATTAAATAAAATTTATGGGTCAAAACATGATTGTTTGATCTGCGGAATACAGCTCAGAAATTATGTAATAAGAAATGATATTTAAAAAAAAAAAACAGTTATTAAGTAAACTGAAGAGAACACTACTAGTGTTGACTCTAAGCCAATTTGACAAGGTACAACAGCTGGCAGCCTTTTTTTTTTGCTATTTTAAGCACCCGAAGACCCCTTTCAAAACTATGCACCCAATGGTCTGTACCTATTACTCTTTTTAACATATCCTTTTGGTTAATTTCCTCTCAAGATACATCATCGTCCGTAAAAAAAAAAAAAAAAAAAAAAAAAAAAAAAAAAAAGTGTGAATTTTGTCAATTGGCCAAGGTGAAATTTGCTATTGGTTGTGGAAGGAAAAAAAAAAAAGTTAAAATCCACCAATCGATTAAAAAAAAAATTTCAATCAGTAAGAGCAAAAGGTAATTACAAAAAAAAAAGGGGGGGGGAGACTCATATAGCAGTTGCATTAAAAAAAAGTTTCACCAATAAGCCGCAGGGACAAATCCTGAAACTATGTTGTGAAATTTTCCAGTCGTTTGAGAAAATATCACAAAATTCCATGATAAGAGGGAATTCTAAGCAGATCAATTCAAAATATGTTTTTGAACAGGACAGGATTGCCCCTCCCTTTCTCTTATTAAACTAGGGGGCTCTGCCCCCAAAGAGCTACACACGCCAACCCCCGTTTAAACACCCCAGATTCTAAAAGGACTCTAATTTGATCGGCTTTAAAATTGAATTACAATTTTAAAAAACAGTGACAATCTTTCTGTGAACGGGTTTCCATTTGTTTTCCATTGATTGCAGATTTTTAAGACCAAATCAACTGCTGTTAAGAGATACAATGGCTGTTTTTGTCTGATTAAAAAAAAATTAGTTAAAAATTTGAAAATAAGCTAATGTAATATAATATGACTTAACGCATAATAATGATTTTAAAATTTTCTTTCTCATTTAAAATTCAAGTGTAAATGTATTCTTATGACGCAATTTTCAATATTTTCCTGCTTTTAACATGTAATCATTTAATCCTATTAATATTCACGTGAAAATACTTTTTTTATTACAAAGGAAATATTATCTGCACTGTCTTAGAATTTACAACAATACTTGAAAAGATTATTTCAAAATTTGAAATAAATGTCTCATGCAAATATATTTAATTTAAACTGTTTTGCATTAATATTTGGCCATTTTAAATATGACATAATTTCCTCCATTTATGACTTTTAACGCATAATAATGAATTTTTTATTTTAACATTTTCTTTCTCTTTTAAAATCCAAGTGTAAATATAGTTCAATGATATAATTTTCAATATTTTCTTACATTTAACACGTAATTATTAATTCTAATTTGAAAGTTTTTTTCTGTTTATAATAGCCATGTGTAAATAAACTTTTAATTTGAAGGAAACATTCTTTCCATGGTTTTTAAAATTGCCAACAATTTAAAATAACACTCGTTACTAAAATATGTAGAAAATTATTCTCAAAATGCTGAAAAATTGAATTAAAAATGGAAATAAAACCTCAAAAAATGAATCAAATTAAAAAAAATTAGCAGTCTGCACATTGGGAACTTCTAATGTATAAAATGATCCAAAAATGATTCAATTTCTTATGTATGGTTTTTGCTCCTATAATTTTTTTTTAATGGAATGATTTTGACCAACTTCAACATTAAATATTTCTTAAAATAATTCTTCGGTTTGAAAACTGTCTGCATCAGCGTGTTTATGAAATATTTCTTTATAATACGACCCCGGGCGCAGAATCGGCGCAACGCTGTGACGCACGTTGCAGACTCCTGAGAAGGTCTGCAAACTATTTTTCAACTGTTAAAATTTAGAAGAAAAAAAAGTTTGTTAAAAATTATTTGCCATGTGCCATAATAATACGATCCACGCCACATACTATTGACGAAGCTCCGATTTCCTTTAAATATAAATAATAATTCACAGAGAAAACTAGACATGCGATCATGAAACGCCCATTATTAAATGAGTCAATCCTCGTAGGGGATTGACTCGCTCTATAGAAATATATTTGATCGCTCTATAGATTTTTAAAAAATCGGTCATTAGTCTGAAAATTCGGATGTAAATATCACGAATTTCGACAAATGTTCGCCGAAAAAACATTTTCGTCAATCGTTTGCAGTTAAAATAGCCAATTTTGTCAAAGGATCATGAAGAAAACGTGGATTTCGTCAAAAGATTGCGAAGAAAAAACGAAATTTTGTCATAAGATCAAGAAGGAAACATTTCGTCAAAAGGCTGCGGAAAAATAGCAACTTTCGTCGAAGGCTGGCGGAAAATTATGACTTATGTCAAATGATCGCTGAAAAAACATGAACTTCGTCAAAGGGCTACGAAAAAATAGCAACTTTCATCACAGGACTGCAGAAAAACTCAAATTTCATCAAAGGATCGCCGAAAAAACACTAATTTCGTCAAAGGATCATGGAAAGAACGCGGATCTTATCGAAGGATCGCTAAAAAATGAGATTTTCGTCAAAAGATCGTGGAAAATAGGCAAATTTGTCAAAAGATGGTGAAAATTTTGTCATAAAACCCATTTCGTCAGATACGTTGTCGTTATAATAATATATAATAATGTCGTTATACGACAGATTATAAAATTTTGAAAAAGTCGTACATTTAACCCTTTGGGCTCTCGCATGTGCATTTTAAACAATTCTTTCTAAGTGATCCCTAATTAGGTTGGAGGAGTGAAATTTTGCATACTTATAACAGAATACCTCACATCAAACGACAAATCATAAAATTTTGAAAAAGTCGTACATTTAACCCTTTGGGCTCCCACATGTGTAATTTAAACAATTCTTTCTAAGTGAACCCTAATTAGGTTGGAGGAGTGAAATTTTGCATACTTATAGCTGAATACCTCACAAAAAAATATTGTAACATACATAAACATAGCTTTGCGTTTTGACAATGAAACTGAACTCGTTACTATAACAGTAATAAATATTCCACCTACATTTTAGTATTTTAATATATTTATCCTTATTTAAAGCAACTTTAAAGTAATTTATAATTTAAGGAAAGAAAAATGAAAGTTTGAGAGAAACTTTGGAAAAGAGTGTAAAGAATAAGTATTCTAACTGTATAAGTGTAAAAAATGGTCAAAAAGTGTACATTTAAATTCAGCAAACATGGTAAAGAGTTCCAAAGTTCACCAATAGCCAGGCGTGTGGAATTTCTAGTAAATCTTACCAGCCAGCAAGATGCAACATACAGTTGAAAATTGTTATGTCAAAATTTATGCGGCTGCAAAAATAATTACTGTTACTACAATGCATTTCTATTTTTCTATAAAATTAAGAAATATATGTAACAGAGGAAAGTTTAATATAGGATAAAACTTAGTATCATGTTTACATCGCAGTAATTTGGAAAGTTGCAAAATATAGTTAACTAGTAAAAAAATAAAAGTTTTTGGCATATCTCTATAGGTTGCAGTTTTCAAAGACTAACTAAAAATTCACTCATCCTGTCAGAAAATTCATTTACTGATCATTATGCGCCAGTGGCAACTAAAATGATGAATTTCTCCACCCTTGTTCGCCTACGATATAATACAATAGTGACAGTGCATTTCCATTTTTACATGCAAAAAATTCTAGTGACATTATAAATATAGAAAATTGACAAGTATATTTACCTTTGCTTGAATGCCAAAAGAGCTGAGTAAGGTGCACAACCCTCTCTGAATTGATTTAAAATCCTTGCACTCCCCTAAAATTCATGAAAATAAAAGTTTGTTATGCAATTCAATTATGTTAGTAGAACATAGCAACTCACAAGAACAAATTTTCTATTCACAAAACAAAACATTTTATAAGTAGTAAAGTAATATAAGTAATGAGGGAAGTTAACAAACTGAACATTCACTGTTAAAGAAAAAGGGGAAGATAGAAGTATTAAAATATTCTCTTTCCAAAGCCGGGTTGCCAGCTTTTAGCCAAGCCCCAGAAAGCCGGCTGGCTTTTTTTTGGTTTTGAGTTTTGACCACTTAAAAAAAAGACACTACTTTTAAAAAAGGTGGTTTACAGCTAATTCATATTAAATTTGGATTTATGGATTGGCAAATTTCTTCCAAAATGGAAAAAACCAAAATTTTCTTCAAATTTCAAGCAAGTTTCTTGCAAAATGGAAGAAATAGGTTTCTTCCAAGCGGAAGAAACTGCTATTCTTGCCAAAATCGCACACCTGTCTAAAGCTTTTCAATGATTGGCTGCTTCGAGAAAAGAAATTTTGTCCAAACTATACAAAATTAAAAGTTATTTCAATTTAACTAGCATATTTTTTAAATTAGACTTCTGAAACTAGTAGTAAATAGTATCTAGATCATTTACCAACAGCAGGCAGAATGAAACTAAAAAAAGACGGTGCTTTTAATTTACATCAATTTTATTAAGGTAAGTAGTAGACTCACTTAAATCTGCAACACTAAAAAACCCACAAATGCCTAAAATACACACATCATTGCAGATGTAAACAATGAAACTTTCAATTCAGATGTAGGGACAAAATTACACACTTTTATTTTTATATCATTCTGTACATATTTTAATATGTAATTCTAGTTAATATGACTGAACTCATGCTTTTTTATGATGGAAGTATAAATTTATTTCTGAAAAAAGAAAAAAAAAAAAAAATATATATATATATATATATATATCAAGATATTGCTGATATCACAAGTAATTGCAATATTTTTACCAGATATATTTATGTATTAATCAAGCTTTTTCAGTTATTAAGTCTGGCTAAACCTGAAATAAAACTTCCTTGTTATTTTGATGTGAATTAGTAGGGTACCTTTATGAGGTAAGTTTCATTCTAATAATTCAAGAAAAATGTATCTCATATATATTATGCATATTTAATTATATACTATTAATTATTTACTTGACCTCTGCTCTTAATAATTTAATCATTTTTAAAATTATCTTAATTTATTACTTTACTTAAATATTTTCATATTTTACTATATTGTAAGCATTCATTACAATTTTGATTGCATTATTACATTCAAACTACTGCTTAAAAATGTAAACAAAGCATGACCAGAAATCTGTAAAATTCTAAAATCCACACAACCTGTGGTTTCAATCTGTGCGGATTTGAGAGAGTCTACTGTAATACACAATAATAACTGTATTTAAAAATTTCATTAAAATCCTTATTTTTCTTGCAACCTGGTGTAACAAAACAAAAGTTTTTTAGCAGTAGGATTAGGTTGCTGCAAATGGTTTCTCAACTTAGAATAGATGAATGCAAAAGATGAAAAAATTCTTTAAAGTTTTACAGAACTTAACGGAGTATTTAAAATCATTTCAACATACGCACAGACATTTTTAGAAAATTAGACTTTAAAATCAGCATTGAGATATGCATGCTAGATGCTAGCAGGGGTGCAGAATATGTCCGATCCGGCGACCTAGGATCGGGGGAAATTTTGCAGAAACATAATACAACTGATTTCGATTTTAACTACAAATTCCATAATTTCCTGAGATAGAAAAATTTCACTATAAATAAAAAGATCCGTATGGTGAAATTCACAAAATCGATCTCAGAATAATATGTACCGTATATCGGGTGATTCTGTTCCGAATTTTCCAAAAAATTAAGGCATGCAGTTCCGAAAATTTAAAAAAATCGTTCATCAATCTGAAAATTCGGACATAAAAATACTGCGAATTTTGTCAAAGAATTAAGGAAAAAACGCGAATTTTGTCATAAGATCGCAAAATAACCGCAAATTTCATCATAAGATTACAAAATAATCGCAAATTTTGTCATAAGATTACAAAATAATCGCAAATTTTGTCATAAGATTACAAAATAATCGCAAATTTTGTCATAAGATTACAAAATAATCGCAAATTTTGTCATAAGATCGCAAAATAACAACAAATTTCGTCAAAAGATCGCGAAATAACCGCAAATTTCATCAAACGATTGCAAAACAACTGAATTTCGTCAAAAGAGCGTGAAACAACCGCGAATTTCATCTAAAGCGGAGAAATGACCACGACTTTCGTCAAAGGAACGCAAAAAAAATCCGGAAATTTCACCAAATGTTCGCGAAATGAATGCAAATTTCGTCAAAAGATCGCGAAATGAAGGCAAATTTTGTGAAAAGATCGCAAAATGAAGGCAAATTTTGTGAAAAGATCGCAAAAAACCGCACATGTCATCAATAGATCGCGAAAAAAGAACAAATTTCGCCAAACGATCACAAAACAACCGTGAATTTCGTCAAAAGAACGCAAATTTCATCAAAAGTTTGCGAAACAACTGCAAATTTCGTCAAACGATCTCAAAACAGCTACGAGTTTCGTCAAAAGAGCGGGAAACAACTGCGAATTTTGTCTAAAGGGGCGAAATGCCCCTCGATTTTCGTCAAAACATGGCGAAATAACAGCGAATTTCGTCAAAGGAACGCGAAAAAAACCCAGAAATTTCATCAAATGTTCGCACAATGAATGCAAATTTCGTCAAAAAATCACGAAAAAACGCACATTTGGTCAAAAGATCGCGAAATAAGAGCAAATTTCATCAAACGATCACAAAACAACCGCGAATTTCGTCAAAGAGCGTGAAATGAACGCAAATTTCATCAAAGATCACGAAACAACCACATATTTCATAGAAGGGCAAAATAACCGCAAAACTCGCTAAAAGGAAGGCGAAATAAACGAACATTTTGTCAAAAGATCACAAAACAACCACAATTTCGTCAAAAGATCACGAAACAATCACAAATTTCGTCAAACGATCGCAAAAAACTGTGAATTTGTCAAAACATCGCAAAAAACCCGCAAATTTCATCAAAAGGGACAAAATAACCACGATTTTCGTCAAAACATAGCGAAATAATCATGAATTTCATCAAAATAACGTGAAAAAAACTCGCATATTTCGTCAAAAGATCGCGAAACATCCGCGTATTTCGTCAAAAGGGACGAAATGACCGCAAAACTCTTCGGGGAAAAAAACGCAGATTTCGTCGAACGATCGCGAAAAAAAAACGCAACTTTACCAAAAGATCGCGAAAAAAACCGAAATTTCGTCAAACGATCGCAAAACAACCACGAATTTAAGCGAAAAAAGCGCTAATTTCGTCAGAAGATCGCATTTCATCAAACGGCCGCGAAAAAAAAAACATAGTTAGTGCTGGGAGTGGATCCCCCCCCCCCATTTTCCATCCACTGTGCTGTAACCTTTCAGAAAATTTGCTGTGAATTTCAGAATTTTTGCTTTTCACTCAGAACCACCCCTGTTATATATACTCGCGCATAAGTTGAGAAATATTGGAACTTACGATAATACAGCATTTACCTCCTACAACATACCGTAAAATTTTGGGGAAATTATCATGTGGATTGGGGGAAATGTTGGGAGTAGAAACATTTTCTACACCCCTGGATGCTAGTATAAATATGTACAAATTCATTTATTTACTGGGCTGCACAGTAAAATAATGTATAAACAAACACTTTTAAATAACACATTTTTATATGAAAAATAAAGAATTGTACAGAATTGGCATGAATGTAAGATTGTCTGCTTTTTCATTCCCTAACCTGTTGTGCAGTTTAATTTTCAACAGTTGTTCTAGGTAAATAATGTCCCACATCATTATTGAATGTATATTTAAAAATTCCAACTTCAAATGTAAAACTAGGAAATTTTATGTACAATTGTCATAAACATAATACAAAATCTGCAATTCAAATATTTTCAATTAAAAATGGTAGAAGTTTAAGATTTATTTCAATTTTATTTGAATGGAATCTAATTTTTTAGGGTGTTTTAAGCATCATATTGTATGAATTTTACTTATAATTTTTAATCTTCAATTGGCTTAACTTATTTGTTACAAAATTTAACATTAAATGTAGAACTAATTGAATGAAATATCTTAATATCTATCCCTTCTCAGGCTTAAGCAATGCAGGAAATAAAGTTTGTGTTTGTTTTTAATTTGTTCTTCAAATTATGTTTTTGTTTAATTGTTTTTGATTGTAGAGAATTAGAATGAAATTCTTAAAAGTTGAATTTCCTGAAACTGCTTGATATATTAATTGTACTAATTAGTAATACACATAGTATGGAGGAAATTAAACTGCGCGTTTTCGTTTTTAAATACTAAACAAATTACATATAAATATAAAGCTGCTCCCATTATGTACGTAATTAGGTTATCATAGAAAAATAATCTAACAAAGAATAGCTTTTAAAAACTCTTTTGACTTTAATAAAATTGTCTATTTTAAAAAGATCAGCTTTAGCGCATTTAAGCCTACTCATGCCGATAAGCCTATTCATCGATACGTGATTGTATTGCTTTAGCTTAAATACAAATCTGTCCCGTGGAGTGATGAGAACTAATTTTAACTAACTGTAATAAACTTATTGAAATAATATATAAAAATAATCTTACCTTTTATCTTGATGATAAAGCTTTTTACTTCAGAAACATGACGTAGCCGGCGAGGGACGTGGAAGCAGAACGGAGCGATTCAATTCGATTCTTTCACTTGAGAAGTAAACAAGTTCATAAAATCCCTAGAAGTCCCCACAAATCAAAAGTTGCACACCTTTCTAAAAAACTATCTTTTAATATAATTGAGTTTTCAATATTTTTATAACTCTAAAATTCCATATATAATTTAAAAATAATTTTAAAAGCTGAAGTTTTCAATACAAAGGCGAAAACATTTTTAAATATATCTACGAAAATCCCCGCTGGGGAAAACAATGTGTCGGAAAAGGTAAACCTCGTTTCGTTTTCCCTAGCTCTCCTAACTTTGATCTCTGCCGGGCCGGTAAAGGCAATATTTGTTATTTTTTTAGGATTTGTTAGGATTTTTTTTTTTTTAATCTACTTTTAGGGTTTTGAAAAATGTCAAATAACCTATTTTTTGAAACTGACAACTATTCACAGTCACACACACAGAGAAAAAAAAAATAATAGTTCGTTTGACTTTAATTTCTTATTATACAGAACATTTTGAAACAACCATATTTGCACATAGACAATTTTAAGGGCAATGTTTACTTTTCCCTGCCCCCCCCCCCCTCTTCTTAAAATCCATAAGGATTTCATGGAACATTTGTCAAACCCTTTAACAATAAATAAAATCTTGTTTTTGTTTTATGCATTATAATTAGGAATTTAAGGTGTGCAGTATATATATTTTAAACATTTTGATTCACAAAACATTCTATTTTATTTATTTATTTTGTCACATTTTAGATTATAATTTTTCTTTACACAGAAAATTCTGTTTTCAGTATTGTACTTTAGACTGAAAATGTCTCAAATGATACTGAATAAAATTTTAGCAGCAGTCTTTTCAGTACAAGGTTTATTTACATTTAAAAATTTATTTTTTAGAAAAATAGTTTTAAACTAAATAAAAATGTGTAATCTATTTTACTGCTTTAAACATAAATCTCATGACGTATTTATATTTTTACTAAAACCAAGATTTAAAATAATTAAGCTTACATTCAAAGAAATGAAGAGAAAAATACATTACCTCTCTTTAATTAAATATTCGGGTTAACCTATATTAGCCCTCTACTTTCTAGACGATGACGGACCATTACAATTTCGCCGGAAACCACCCATGTACATTTTCGGGACAATTTTTGATTTTTATAAAATATTTTCAAACTAAATAAAAATATGTAACCTATTTTACTGCTTTAAATATAAATCTCACGGCATATTTACATTTTTACTAAAACCCAGATTTAAAATAATTAAACTTACTTTGAAAGAAATGAAGAGAAAAATACATTTCCTCTCTTTAATTAAACATTCGGGTTAGGTGATATTAGCCCTCAACTTTCTAGACAATGACGGACCATTACATTTTTGCCCGAAACTGCCCCTTAAGAGTTGCCGGGCAAAGTAAATGCAACAGTTTTCTCAATGCCGAAACATTAGCGGTTCGGCAATAGCTGCCGCAACTAGCGGCGGGTCATTTACGGCACAACATTGTTTGGTTACAAATGGCCTTAACTCCTTTTGGCCGCGACATATACGCCTTTCGGCCATAAGTTGAGTGTTTGTTGGGACCTGAAATCGAAATAAATTCCCAATTAATAAGAAATAAACTGACAGACGAGTACAATCGTAGAATGGAAATGAATAATGATCGTGGAGTTTCACAAGTCTTTAAAACGAACGTTTTTAAACAAAATCGGCCCAAAAAGAACAAATTCTGCTCGCATTGCAAGGAAACAGGCCATTGCTGAAACGAATGTTATCACTTGAACACCAAAACTTTTCAAAATCGCAATTGGAATAAATCTTACTATCCATTACAAAGTAAAAATAACAAGAAACAAAACGTTGATCTCAGAAGATCCAATTTTACTTCCATGACAACGAACGATAAAAATATAAATCAGAATAAAGTTTGTATGCATCGAACAAAATTCCAATTCTAACCAAGATTGCAGACGATCTAGTGAAAGAAAAATAAAAGAAATAAAAACTCAGGATACAACAGCTCGCGATAAATATCCTTTCAATAAAAATAATCAAATGAATCGAGAAGCTAATTCTGTCTTGAAAAATGAAAATAAAAATACTGAAGAATACACTTTAAAACTAAACGGTAATTTAACTCAAAATTTTAAAGGAGATTTCTTTATAGATAGCGTTGCGACACAACACTTAGCTAATGACATAAATATGTTTACAGATTTTAATTCGAGCGCGGAACCTGTGAAAATTATTATTGCAGATGGGAAAAGTTTATTTTCGCAAGATATCGGTAACGTTCACATTTCAACAAAACTGTCTGACGGAACTAGTCATGATGTTATTCTAATGAATGTATATTTCTTATCTGAATTAGAATGTAATTTAAAATCGGTAAAAAGAATTACTGAAAAAGGATTTACAGTTACATTTAACGAAAACAAATGCTTCGTTACAAAGAATGAAATTACGTACTTAGAAGCAGTTTCAAGTAATAATAGTCTTTATAAGGTAAAACAAAATGAATATACAGGGAAAAGTAAACACCAAACGTTCGCTTTGAAATGCAGAAATGGAAACTGCATTAATTTATGGCACAAACGCCTTGGGCACCGAAATTCAGATGCTATTAAGCAACTTGTGAGAGAAAATCGCGCTGATGACATCGAAGTTGATAACTGCGAAAAAGTTAATAATTGCGAAAATTGTATTGAAAATAAACTTTCAGAATTTCCCTATCCGAACGAATCAAAGTTCAAAGCTAAGAGTCTTGAGCTTGTGCATAGTGACCTATGTGGCGCCATGAAAACCACCAGCGTTAGTGGAAAGAGTTACTTCCTTACTTTCGTTGACGATTTTTCCCGTTTCACTATGATTTATCTAATAACAAACAAAAATGAAGTTTACGCTAAACTAAAAGAATACGTCGCTGTGACTACGAATAAATTCAATAAGAAGCTAAAAACGCTTAGAAGCGACAATGGAGGGGAATATATAAGCAATGAAATGGAAGAATTCATGAGAAATCATGGAATTGAACACCAGTTCACAGTGCCACATTCACCACAACAGAATGGAATTGCGGAAAGTAAAAATAGAAGCTTAATGGAGATGACAAGATACCTCCTGTCTGAAGCCAACCTTCCACACAAATATTGGGGAGAAGCCATAATGACAGCAAACTATTTGCAGAATAGATTGCCCACTAAAGCCAAAATTAAAACACCGTATCAGTTATGGAATGGTCGGAAACCAGATTTATCAAACATCAGAGTTTTTGGATCTAAAGCATTCGCACACGTTCACAAAAGTAAAAGAGGAAAACTAGACGAGAAGGCTGTAGAAGGAATTATGATTGGCTATTGTCAGAATCTGACAGCCTGTTTTCCTTGATACTTATACACCCTGAAATGGTACTTACCTTTATTCCATTGGTTTTCCTTATTTCCATTCTAATACAACTACGTCACAATAACCAAGTTTTCTTTTGGTTATTTTTTCATTTATTTTCCAAGTTTTCATTTATGCATCGTTCATCATTTATTTCGTTACGATCGTTCTTCAAAGATCGTCTGTTTATTTCTCCAACTGCTCCGATCTTTGTACGTACTGATGTGACGTCACGTCTTTTGCCGATCGCTGATCTTTGCACCGTGTCGGAAGATACGATTTTTCATCCTTTGGTTTTGCCGTAAGGCAGGTTGCGTTTTTCTCGACTCCGCCGGAACAGGGGGGAATGTTTTGATCGTAAGAGGGCGTGTTGGAAGCAGACGATATATGCCGATGATTTTGAAGTTGTGAGAGCTTGTCTTTTAAGAGCTTGTCGTATTTTTTAGTTTGAAGTTGTGTGGGGTTTTTTTTTTTGTTGCGTTTTGAAGGAAGCTGGTCCTGTTAATTTTAAGTAGCTTGCCATGTTATTTTTAAAAGAAGCTCGTGTTGGTTTAAGAAAGCGCGTGTTCAATTTTAAATAGCTTTAACGTTTCTTATAGTGTGTGCTTAGATGATGTTCGTTTTTAAAGAACTTAAGATATGTTCGTCAACTTCAACATTTTTTCGGATAGCTACGATGTTTTGTATTAAAGAGAAAGATAATTTACGATGTCGTTAGTGTTTCAAGTTGACATGGCTCTTCATCATTTTTTTGCATATCTTTCAAAGTATCGTTACTGGTATTGAGAATTATTATCGTATTATCTACATGGAAAGTATACCAGTGTGCCGTATTCAGCCTAAAGTTAAACCGTGAGTTCCTCTTTTTATTTTTGTTGTATGTGAATATTGAGAACTGTTCAACCATTTAATTCATACTGTTTACTGCCATTTGTCATTAACTTTTTCATCATAATTTATTTATGTTTTATTGTATTATTTGATAATTATTTAAGTCATGTTTTTCGTTGAATAAACGTTAGTTTTATTTCAAACTTAAATGCATCTTTACTTGTTTTACACTTTTACATTTTCTCAGTCACTATCCTACCATGGTTACCTACAGCACTTAAAGTTAAAATATATTCCATACTCTGCTAAAATTTTTAGTAATTCTAGACCGGTCCTGTTTCCGGACCGAGAACACGGGTTATGGGCCAGGCCTATTTTAACCCTTGAGCGTCAGCAGTAACCATTTGGTGCAAATTGGAAGTGACAAGTGTTAGCTACAGTCGGCCATACGAACTCCTAGTGAATTCTAGTCGGGGGGCCGCACTGTAGATGTAATTTTTTTAAGAATTTTTTTTTTATATTTATAAAGTAAAGACTGTAATGACTTAGAAAAAAAAATTGATTTTTTTTTTAAATTTTTTCTTGAAATTTTTCAAAGTTTTTTTTATAAGTTTTTTTGTACTGTACTGTTTATATCTGGCTCCCGGTACATTTTTTTTTTACTTTGAAAAAAAGAAAAACTTCTTGTCTTAAATTTTCTATTTTCTTCTGACAATGGCTAGTATTCAGGTTAGTATCAGTAAATTGAATTCGAACAACTATGGAAACTGGGCCGCTGATATAAAGTATCTACTGCTTGATAAGAATGCCTGGGGAATTGTAAATGGAACGGAGAAAGCTCCCGACAAAACAGATGCAGCAGCAGATGAGAACTACCAGTCCAGAGTCAGGTCAGCCCTTTCCATAATATATCTGAATGTAGAACCGGAGTTCAGACGAATAATAGAAAATATTGATGACCCAAAGGTAACATGGGAGAAGTTCAAAAGACATTTCCAACCGGACAACCGTTCCCGTCACATGCAGTTATTCTCTGAGGTATTGGCTTGCCGAATTGAAGCTGATGAAGCAATCGACATGTATGCAGCCCGCCTGCAGAGAATTGCAAACCAATTAACAGCGATGAATGAACCCATCAAGGAGACATATCTTTCATTCCAGCTCCTACGATGGCTCCCGAAAAGGTACGACGGTTTAGTCCAGAGCATTCTCCGATGGTCTGAGGATAAATTCAAGTTCAACGACATACTGACCGAGCTGATCGCAGAGGAATCCCGCCTAAAACTACGATCCGAAGACAGAGCTGAATCTATCCAAAGCAACTTTTCTAGAACTAGACCACCTAGGAACTCTAATTACAGACGGAAGTTCCAAGGAAAGTGCCAGAAGTGTGGACGAACGGGCCACGTGAAAAGAAACTGTGCCTATTCTAATCCTGAAACTTCTGGTCCCGACTCGTCTGCCGGAAATAGCTCCCGTGACTCATCCACTTCCAGAGAGACCGTCCCTAGATCCAATCCTGTTCGCCCAAGGAACAGAGGTGCCACTTCAAAGCCTAAGTCCACTTTTAAGCCTCAACGTCACCATAGCAGCCAGGTACATTATTTAATACAATCCAATCTCAGTAAAGTAAAGGGTGATGACGACGCCTGGGTCTTTGACACGGGCGCGTCACACCATTTCTGTAAAAACAAAGATCTTTACGTTGATTTTAAACCTCTCAGAAATCAAGAACTTGCTGTAGCCGTTGATGGCGCCACCTTCCCAATCAAAGGGACAGGCACTGTAGATTTAAAATTAAATGGGGAAAAGGTGCGTTTCGGGGACGTTATGTTTTGTCCTAGCCTGAGACGTAATCTTATATCAGGGTCTCGCCTCGATACAAAAGGGGCAAAGTTCAAAGGAGGTGAGGGGAGAGTAAAGGCTTATTGCGAAGATAGAACCCTTTTCCGTGCATTTCTTAAAAATGGCATATATTATATCCACCCTGAACCTAGTTCTAGAACCATAACTAATTCTAAACTTAAAAGTAATCTTAAAACTAAACATGTTCGATTTGAGGCATCAACCATCCAAAAGGATGATCTAAAGCTTTGGCACAGAAGACTAGGGCACATCAGTCCGTCCTTAATCGAACATACTGACAAGTGTAATGGGGTGAGGGGTCTTCCACACATCAAAAACAGGGATTTTGAGTGTGAAGTATGTAAGTTAAATAAACATAGACGCACCCCATTCAAACCTTTAAAACAAATAAGATCCAAAAAGCCACTCGAGCTCTTGCACACAGATTTATGGGGACCAACTAAAATCACTGACAGAAATGGGGAGAAATACTTTTTAACTATTACTGACGACTTCTCCAGAAAAGTTGCAGTTTACCCATTGTGTAATAAGACACAGGTCTTCAAAGTTTTCACAAACCACGTCCAAAGAGCCGAGCGGTTTTTGAATACCAAACTTAAAAGTGTTCGCAGTGACAATGGGAGGGAATTCTCAAATGAAGCTTTTAGGAATTATTTTGAAACAAATGGGATAAAACACGAATTCACAAATATCTATTCTCCGGAACAAGATGGAGTTTCGGAACGTCTTAATCAAACGCTAGTAGATGGAGCTAGATCAATTCTGAATGAGAGTAAGATGAACCTGAAGTTCTGGCCTGAGGCCATTCTCTACTATGCTTACACACTGAATCGTGTTTGCCACAAGTCCCAAACCAAAACTCCTTTTGAATATTACTGTGGAAATAAACCTTCTATTCGTCACTTGCGTCCATTTGGATCAATTGTATATGTAGGGGTACCTAGACAACTCAGGGGATCCAAGTTTGAGGCGAAAGCCAAAAAGGGAATACTGGTGGGGTATGCAATGTCCACAAAGGGATACAGAGTGTGGCTTCCTGATGGGAATAAAATAATTGAAACCATCAATGTCAGATTTAGTAATGAAGCAACTCTGCCCAAGGATTGGCAAACCCACAGTGAACCAGGTCCTACTTATTCCATAGGAACAGACCCTTTCGATGTTGCAGAAGAGCGCAACGGAAGCGGTCTGGGTCCCACTTACATTATAGGTACACAACATCCTGAAATCAATCCTTTTAGAGAATTACAGCCTGATAAACCACCTCCTGCCGTTTCTGAGCCAGACCAGTCTCACTCTGATGATCCCGCCTCCAGTCGCACATCTCTGGATGAAAGTGACGAGGAGAGCGAGAGGTGTTCACGAAGTTTAAGAGATGCGGCATGGTTTAGAAAGGCAGTACGACGTCGTGGCGATAAACGCAGGGACATATATTATTATGAGGTAGGTGAAACAAAAAGGTTGAGATCACTCAGAGAAGTTAGAGATTATTGTCAAAAACATGGTATTAGATTTGATGCAAGATGGTTTAGTTTTAAAGGAAAGAATACGTATGAGGGGTTAGTTGACACTACTAACGTAAGCTATAATTCTAGTCCTAGCCAAACACCACCATACGCTTCCATATCTTCTATATTTGATCCATACACTGCATCTTCATCTAAACCTAGTAGTAGTTATACAACCACGTCAACCATCTTTGAAATAGAAGATGATTATATGTACGAACCCAGGATAAATCTTGACAATTATCACTAAAATTTACTAAGTATGATTTAAACGAGTTCATTGAGGTTATTTTTAATTTAAAGTCTAAATAATTCTGTATGATATTTTCTTTCAAAAAAAAAAAAAAAAAAAAAAAAAAAAAAAAAAAAAACCCTCCTTTGAACTTAAACTAAGTACTTTTGAAAATGCTTGTATAAATGTTTTTGATGGTTAAACTGTTAAAGTTACTTAACATTTTTGAATACTGAAACTTCCAAGTTTCAGAAACATGTCTTTTATATTGTTTGAATCTTATGTATATACACTTGTTTTCATTACTATTGCACCTTACTTATACACTTGTTGATTTTCTTGTTTTTCAGTATAAAGTACAGTGATGTTTTATTACCCTCATTTCCAATGGCGCGGACAATTTAATTCCCGCTGGAATGTGGTCGGACCTCACGTTGGTTGATCCTCCGGCACCCGATCAGCCTCTGGAAGCGACTCGCGAGGTACCCTTGCAAATAGCCAGAGTGGTCTGCAGGGGGTAGCGGCCTTCGTGAGTGTTCTGACCACAGGAAGGCCTCTCGCGGGCATTTTTAATTTATTTCAGTAAGTCCCTCGTTATGATTACTGGAACTGCCACTTTTGTCCCGTCCGTGCTATTGGAAATCGAGCCGTAATCTTTTTTATGCATAATTGCAATTTTTCATTATGCAGCGTATTTTTATGAAAATACCTTTCTGGTTGTGTATTACATAAGTAGTCAATATAAGTAATTTTTATAAGTTATCTAGTAGTTAATACAATACTTGTTAAGTGAGCTCACTATATAGAAATAGTATTAGTGTATATATATATATTAGTTTTTGTTCACTATGTATATGAATATGTATTCTCACTATGTGTCAAGTAAAATGTGTTTTCTTGAAAAATCAAAGTGCATTTGAATATTTCAAATCTTGAAAATGAAATTGTCCTAAGTGAAAATCTTTACAATTGTCTACATAAAAAAGTAAATTACCTGAATTTCGTCATCAACTAAAATAGCGGTAAAGTAGTCACGTTTTGACGTGATGAGGTATTGTGTAACAAAATCGAAAAAGAGCTTTTTCTTCAAAATGAACTTTTGCGTTGAAAAGAACTTTGAACTTTAAGGTTTCCAAGAGGGTTATCGTTGAATAACTCATGTGTTAAAGCGTTCCTCAAAGTAACGAGGATTCTGTAGTTATTTTTGATATATGTATTAAATTTGTATAAAATGTGTATTAAATTTATAAAAAGTGTGTTTTTTTGAAATGTATTGTTATTATAGATATAAGTATATCTGTTTTACTAATTGTATTTGCATAATGTGTATATCTTACTATCAGAGGTTGATAGTTAGTTTTGCATTAATAGGTAAAGGAATCTTTTATTTATCCATTTCCAGTCTTTCAGTATAAGTGTCAAGGAGGGGGGCAATTGTCAGAATCTGACAGCCTGTTTTCTTTGATACTTATACACCCTGAAATGGTACTTACCTTTATTCCATTGGTTTTCCTTATTTCCATTCTAATACAACTACGTCACAATAACCAAGTTTTCTTTTGGTTATTTTTTCATTTATTTTCCAAGTTTCCATTTATGCATCGTTCATCATTTATTTCGTTACGATCGTTCTTCAAAGATCGTCTGTTTATTTCTCCAACTGCTCCGATCTTTGTACGTACTGATGTGACGTCACGTCTTTTGCCGATCGCTGATCTTTGCACCGTGTCGGAAGATACGATTTTTCATCCTTTGGTTTTGCCGTAAGGCAGGATGCGTTTTTCTCAACTCCGCCGGAACAGGAGGGAATGTTTTGATCGTAAGAGGGCGTGTTGGAAGCAGACGATATATGCCGATGATTTTGAAGTTGTGAGAGCTTGTCTTTTAAGAGCTTGTCGTATTTTTTAGTTTGAAGTTGTGTGGGTGTTTTTTTTTGTTGCGTTTTGAAGGAAGCTGGTACTGTTAATTTTAAGTAGCTTGCCATGTTATTTTTAAAAGAAGCTCGTGTTGGTTTAAGAAAGCGTGTGTTCAATTTTAAATAGCTTTAACGTTCCTTATAGTGTGTGCTTAGATGATGTTCGTTTTTAAAGAACTTAAGATATGTTCGTCAACTTCAACATTTTTTCGGATAGCTACGATGTTTTGTATTAAAGAGAAAGATAATTTACGATGTCGTTAGTGTTTCAAGTTGACATGGCTCTTCATCATTTTTTTGCATATCTTTCAAAGTATCGTTACTGGTATTGAGAATTATTATCGTATTATCTACATGGAAAGTATACCAGTGTGCCGTATTCAGCCTAAAGTTAAACCGTGAGTTCCTCTTTTTATTTTTGTTGTATGTGAATATTGAGAACTGTTCAACCATTTAATTCATACTGTTTACTGCCATTTGTCATTAACTTTTTCATCATAATTTATTGTATTATTTGATAATTATTTAAGTCATGTTTTTCGTTGAATAAACGTTAGTTTTATTTCAAACTTAAATGCATCTTTACTTGTTTTACACTTTTACATTTTCTCAGTCACTATCCTACCATGGTTACCTACAGCACTTAAAGTTAAAATATATTCCATACTCTGCTAAAATTTTTAGTAATTCTAGACCGGTCCTGTTTCCGGACCGAGAACAGCTATGATTACAGAAGTAAAGGATTTCGAATTTTAATATCTGACCATAATGTAATTATAAGTAGAACAGTCAGATTCATTGAAGACGCAACCTCCGACAAGGAAATTGCAGTAGTTCCACCAAAACAAATAGAAAAGGAATAAGAAGAAGTGGATGAAGAAACATATCAAGAAGATTTGAATATTATGAAGAAACGATCTCCGACACCGATAGAACCAAGAAGATCCCATAGAATTAATAAAGGAGAACCGTCAGAAAGATTAACTTATTTTACAGGTGAATCAGTGAAAGAACCTGCTAGTTTCAAAGAACTGAATTCTCTTAATCCTGATGAAAAGAAGAAATGGTTCGAAGTGATCGAAGAAGAGATGCAATCTCTCAAAAAGAATCGTACGTGGTATCTTCTAAAGCTACCCAAAGATAAAAAGGCAATAGGCTGTAAATGGACGTTTAAAGCCAAGTTGAACGAAAATGGCACAGTTGAAAGATATAAACCAAGGCTCGTCGCAAAATGTTTCAACCAAAAGTTCGGAACAGATTGCGACCAAACTTTTGCCCCAGTAGTCAAGCACACAACCATAAACTCATTTTTAACAGCTGCAGCTCAGAAGAATATGCATGTCAAACATGTTGATATCACAACAGTATTCTTGCATGGAGATCTCAAGGAAGATATCTATATGGTACAGCCAGAGGGATATGTTGAAACTGAAGTTAATCATGAGAAGAAAGTTTGCAAATTAAGAAAATCTATATATGGGCTTAAACAAGCTGCATATGCGTGGAATCAAAAGCTAGCAGAAGTTTTGCTAAAAAACAATTTCAAGCAAAGTATGGCAGATGCATGTTTATTTAGAAAATCAGATGAAAATGAAAATATACTAATTATTCTGTACGTAGATGATCTTCTTATTTCTTGTAAAGATGAAACAAAAATTAACAAAGTGATTAGTATTCTGAAAGAAAACTTCGAAGTCAAAAATTTAGGTGAAGTGAAACATTATCTTGGAATAAACATCCAAAGAAATATTGATGGAAGCTATGAATTGAATCAGAAAAATAAAATTGAAGAATTATTTAAGAAATTTAACATAGAAGAGAAGAAGCCCACATACATACCAATGGAAACTTCATACCCAAAAAATGAAGATGACAGTGATTTTCTCGACGATAATAATGAATATAGACAAGCCATTGGAGCTCTTCTTTACATAGCAACAGTGTCACGACCGGACATTGCCCTAGCAGTTAATATACTTAGCCGAAAAATTGAAAAACCATCAGAAAAAGACTGGAAATCAGTTCAAAAGATTATCATGTATCTAAACACAACAAAGAACCTGAATCTTGTTATAAGCAGCCAAATTGACCCAATTCTCACTTGCTACTCTGATGCAGACTGGGCTGGAGATAAAGTTACCAGAAAGTCTACAAGCGGTAACATCTTTCTTTTAGGAGACAATCCAATATCATGGTTCTCAAAACGACAAAATTGTATTGCCCTGTCCACTGCAGAATCAGAATATATAGCCGCTGCAAATGCTGCACAAGAAATACAGTGGTTGCTGACTCTACTAGATGACTTAGGTCTCAAACAATCCTTACCAATTATACTATATGAAGATAATAAATCTTGTATAGTACTGACACAAACTGGGAAACATAGTGCTAGAACCAAGCACATTGATGTCAAATATCATTATATTAGACATTTACAAGAACAAAATATAGTGCTTGTTGATTACTGTAGTTCAAAGGAAATGATTGCAGATATATTAATAAAGCCTCTTCCCAGACCCCAATTTTTAAAATTAAGGGAAAAACTAAATTTAATTTCTTTTTCGAACCGCTAGATTAAGGGGGGATGTTGTAAAATACTCCTTTTATTTTACTTATGTAATCTAGCGATTCGTATATCTCTTTTCTTTTCTGCCGCTAGAAGGCCTATCGTGTTTCCATGGAAATAAGTTTTGATAATATATAGACATTCTAAGATGTTCTGTGATGTTCTTTGTAGTTGAGTGTTGATTGTGTTATGTAAAGGTGATTTCTGCTGTTTTGTCCAGATAAATATATATATTATGTGAAAGGTGTTGCTGCATGATTTATTTGATGGTCATGTCTTTATTTACTACAAGCCAAACCTGCGCTACTGAGAAAAGTAAGCATGAACTTTATTTGCTTAAACAAGTATAATATATAATCTATTACTGTTTATATTAAAAATAAAGTTCACCAACTGCTTACACATTTTTCCTACTGTTCCACTAGATGAAGGCACAGTTTTTCATAGCAATAAGTCAGACATCTCATTTTCGATTATTCCTAGATGCCCTACTGTTACTCTCAGTCAACGATATGTTCATTTTTACGTATAAAAGATAAAATCAATATTAGAGACAAAATTGTAGATTATATTAATAAATTTATTAAAATATTAATTAATTTTCTTTCATTTCGGTTTCGGGACTAAGTATTTTGGGTTTCGGGTTGAAGTGTCTTGGTTTCGGGTTGACAGAATTTTTTTTGTCGCATTCGAATCGAATTTCGGTTTGATTTCTATAGAACTTTCGGTTCGGACTAGGGGATTGACCCAAGTAGGAACTTCACCGAATACCGAATATTCGGTCAAAATTTTTACCAAATATTCTGTATTTGTCAACGGAATACTTAAAAAGTTTTAATAAAAGTTTTTACATATGTTAGCTTTTTTAATAAACTTTAATAAAAATTAAACGTAATAATTTAATTGTTGCAATTTTGTTGTTAAATCTAGTTACACAAAAACTTAAATTACGTCTTTCCACCTACAAATTCATTAACCCATCACTAATTTATTGTTTTATCACTAGTCAATGCCCAAAATAAAGTATGAAAATTAAATTTTGCAAACAATTATAAAAGATAAGGATTATCAGGAAAACAAAAGTTCATTCAAATAAGAGAACCTGGATGTTATCATTAAGCTGATTTACTGATTGTCTATGTCTAATTATAAATAAACACATAGAATAGGAATGTTCTCAAATACAAAAGATAACATATATTAACTTGTACATTTAACTATTTCCTGGCAAATTGTTGCTTTATATTTTTATTAATGATTTAACTGGGTGCTTTTATTTTAATGGATATAAAAGCTATATGATAGGAAATAAGGATATACTTATTTGATGTGTAGGGTAATTCCGGGATTTATGCTGCACATTTTTTTGAATTTGTGTATAAAGTCCCATGGTAGACATAAAAAAAAAAAAAAAAATCATGCTGTGCTTTTTAATGTTAAATATACAACTCGTGTAGTGCGACAAAAAAATTCAAAACAAATTATTAATATTTTTTAACAATTCTTTTCTAAAACATTACATTGCGGCGCGTCACCCGTACATTCAGGCTGAGACGCCGCACTTGTGCAGTAGTTATGCCGCGCTTGTAACAAGAACAGAATGAAATTAAAAATAACAATATTAGAAAATATATTCATATCTGGACTATAATTAAAGATGTAATAACAAAATGAAACTAAATGAGTACAATGAAACGTATTAGTAGATTCAAATTAATAATTGTTGCCTACTTTCACTATTAAAATTATCAACTTATTTTTTTTACATTAAATTTTAATTGTTATTTCAGCGACAACGTAACATCAATGTATTAGTAAGGGAAAAGAAAAAAGTAAAATTGCATTTACATAATTTATTTGCTAACCCTTTCGGGACCGGTGGCTTTTACACAAATTTTATTCGGTTGGTACTACTTTTTTAAAAGAAGTTACCTTTACTTAAATAATCATGAAAATGCTCTAATTAAACAAAGAAAATATTACTTTTCTTTTTTACTGGTGCCAGAAACAAATTTTGTAAGCTCTTTATGAATTGTGCTTATATGCACCTATGGTCCCGAATGGATTAAGAGACCTGTTTTTTCGACTACAATCTACAGAAAAAGTGTCGAAAAAGTACAGTCTTTATGTAACCACATTTAAACACATGATTCAACGAAGCCAATTACACTTCCTCTTTTTTTGGAGTAGTTTGGAAAGAACGTCTGCGTTACGCGTAATCCAATTTTTCATTATTATCATATTGACTTGCATCTTCCTTGCCCTTCTTACTTTTTATTTTCCCCTTTTTCTCCTTTGGATTTAGTAAACTTGATAACATACCTAACGTGGTTAGTCTCTGCAAAAAGAAAAGGAAAAGTTAATAACACTTAATCATCCCGTACAAAAGAAACTGCGGCATGTATACCGGAATAGCAGTGCGGCATGTATCTCATTTTGCATGGTGCAGACGTCGGCCATTACAGTTACCTGCCATCGCTATGGGGAATGGCGTAACAATACGCACAGTACTCTATACAAACACTACACTTAGTTTTGACTTCGAAATCATGCATGCATTTAGTAATAAGTGTATGAAAAGTATTTAAACATAATGTTTTAAAAGTTTGGACAATGAAATCATGCACTTACGCCAAAATAAGGATTGTACTTATACAAGTAAACATCAAAATGGGATTCACGCTATACACTGGTTAAAATAATCTCATTGTGCACCTATACTGTGCGTTTGACGACCATCTATCGATAATTACAAGAAATACTGGTGGTGCGGCATCTATCCCGTATGCGGCGACTCTCCCGGAGTTGCCCTATATTAAAGAAAATATGCATTAAATAAATTTAAATTTTAAAAAATCTAATTTAGAGATAATTAAAATTAAATGTAAGGGGAAGATGCCTCATCTTCCTTATACTTTTAGGTAGCTTTCATTACAAAAACTACCTATTGCAGCCGTTCGGAGGAAAGCGATTTCAAAAAATGTTGGTATATTTTCATCGATCATAACCCCCAGACCCTGAAACCACCCTCCGTTCAAATGTTGATACATATATATATATATATATATATATATATATATATATATGATCTTTTTCATACTATAACTCTCGTATTTATGAACCGATTTGGATGCAACTTGGTGTATACATAGTACATACCAATGTCTCGACCGAGTTTGTTGGCCAGCTTCATCCGCCATCTTGTTTCAAAATGGCTGCCATTTAATTTTTTTTTAATTTAAAATTTGAAATGTGGTACCAAAAAATTGAAAAATATTTTTTTCTTATATGTTTGACCTTGATACAAAGATTCCGGAGCAATTTTTGTTTCGTCTATATCTTAAAAAATGGTTGAGTTATAGCACTTTGAATATCTAGCATGGCTGACATTTTGAAACGATCTGGTATTTGTCACTCGATAACAGGCATATTTATTAACCTATTTGGATGTAAGAAGCATGTGGATAGTATATAGCAATGTCTCGACCAAATTCGCAAGCCAGCTTCATCCGCCATCTTGTTTCAAAATGGCGGCTATTAAATTAAAAAATATATTATATTTAAATTGAGGTACCAAAAGATTAGAAATTGAGAAAGGTTTCTTTCTTAAGTATTTTTACCTTGATATAAAGATTCCGGAGCATTTTTTTTTTGTCTTTATCTTAAAAAATAGCTCAGATATAGCAGTTTGAATTTCTAATGTGGGCGACATTTTAAGAAATCTGATTTTTTGCCTGCGTCAGCACTCGTATACATCAACCGATTCCGATGTAAGTGTGCATGTGCACAGGAATTACTAAGGTCTCGACCAAATTCACTTGTTAGCCTCATCCACCATGTTGTCTTAAAATGGCAGGCACTTCAAGATATCGCAGAATTTGGCAACCAAATATAAGTTACTTAGGGGCGCACAACCTTTTTGAGAGAAGCGCCACTTACAAAAATGTTTGGGTTGTCGAAGGCCACATCAGTAACACAGACAGAATTCTATATCGGGAGGGTTTTTTTTTTTTTTGGGGGGGGGGGGGGCAATAACTCTATTCTTGAAGAATAATGAATTTTTGTATATAAAAAACAAACAAATAGAAATAAGTAATTGTACGCAGGGCTTCTTCACATCTGTATTCATATCCATCTGTAACCATATCTGTAATCATACAACACTTTATGAAGACTAACTGTTCTTTCTTGATAAATGGAAAATTTTGATAAAATTCACAATTTTTTTCCCACGAGCGATTGAAGAATTTCGCGATATTTTTGTGATCAATCGACAAAAGTCTCCATCGGTTGTCGAAATTCGTGATTTTTTTTTTTTACCGCGACAGAGTGACAAGATTCGCGATTTTTTCTCGCGATAAATTGACGAAACTCGCGATTTTTCCGCAGCCGATCACCGAAATTTGAAATTCTTGATGCCTGATTTGCAAATTTTGCGATTTTTTTTCGCCCCGATCAACGAAACTCGTGATTCTTAACTGACTGACGAAATTTGTAATTTTTTTCCGCGGAAAATTGACGAAATTAACGATTTTTTTCCTGCGATAAACTGACGAAACTCGCCATTTTTCCGCGGTCGATCAACAAAATTTGCAACTTTCCGCGCCTCATCGGCAAAATTCGCAATTTTTCTGTGCCCGATTAGCAAAATTTGATACTTTTCCGGTAAAATTCGTTTTTTCCCGCACTCGATCAACAAAATTTGAGATTTTTTCGCACTCGATCAACGAAATTCGCGATTCTTAACTGAATATGACGAAATTTGTACTTTTTCCCGCGATAAACTGGCAAAACTCGCGATTTTTCCGCAGCCGATCAACGAAATTTGAGATTTTTTCACACATGATCGAGAAAATTCGTGCTTTTTCCGAACCCGATCAACGAAATTCGTGATTCTTAACTGACTGACGAAATTTGTAATCTTTTCCCCGGGGAAAATTGACGAAATTCGCGATTTTTTCTCATGATAAAATGACGAAACTTGTCATTTTTCCGAACCCGATCAACGAAATTTGGAATTTTTGAGCACCTCATAAAAATTCGCGATTTTTCCGCACTCGATCAACGAAAGTCGCGATTTTTCTGCACCCGGCCAGTGATATTCGCAATTCTTATCTGACTCTGACGAAATTTGTAATTTTTCCCGCGGCAATTTGTCGAAATTTGCGATAAACTGACGAAACTCGCGATTTTTCCGAATCCGATAAACGAAATTTGAAATGTTTTTCAGCGAGAAATTGACGAAATTACCGATTTTTTCCAGCAACATATGGACAAAAATTGCGATTTTTGCCAATTATAAATTTTCGAAATTCGCGGGCCACAAGTTAACCCATCGCGGGGTACTTTTGGCCCGCGGGCCACAGGTTGTGCATCCCTACTTAAATAAAATCAGCTTGGATAAAGCTGACTAATTTCGCGAAATTCTCATTCATAATTATTTAGTATTGATAAAAATTTGTATTGAATCTTCTATAATCGGTTTGCCCTAAATTGAGCTTCGTGTGTTTGAATAATATAAGCTGGCTTTTTAAAAATAAGGAATTTGAAAGGCTACCCCTTACTCCGGCACTGGCAGGAAGGACTTTTTTCCCTTTTTTGTAGACAATTGTTTTCATTTTACACCTATACAACTATTTTAGGAAGGAAAAATTCACTTAAAAAAATAATAAATTTTAATTTGCTTTTTGTTTTAATTTGCCTTTAATTTGCTTTTTGTAGTGCAGCTGAACTCTGAACTTATGTACATAATATTGAAACTCATCACTTAGCCTATTCTATTTCTAAGTAAAGGGGAATTCTGCTACTTCTAAGAAATTACATATCCGCACCTGCCAGCAGTGTTTATAGCTATAATTTATTTTCTGAATTTTGATTACAAATAGTAGTGTATCTGCTTTTATAAATGATTACTTATTACCCGACTGAAAAGAAGGGTTGTTTCACGCGTATCTGTGTATGTGGATTTCTTTATACCCTCGAAACATCCCAACGGCTGGATAGATTTTAAGGAATGAGGTCTCTATGAATTCGTCTTAACCGTCCGATGGTTATAGGATAGGTTTTGTTTTTATAAATTCAAAATGGCGGCCGTAAACTACAAAATGGCGGTAGAGACGAAAATTTTTTTTGCGTACCCTATTGAGTGGCATATCTATTAACAGGTCTTTCAAAATGAAGACGATGTTTCAGTGACCATTTTGCAGTCAGAAGCTCCGTTTAAATATTACACAACCTGGAAGTTGTGTACTTTGGATCTCTACCTTTACTGTAACTCTAACTTTCATAATAGACTTCTGTAGGCCTCATCAAAACAGTGTTTGTAGATAGGAACTGATAAATTAAACACAACTAAAAAATCATCGATACAAGTAAATAAAAAGAAAGGTAAGTGTAAGTAATATAAATAATAGTTTCATATTGATGAGAAATAATTAATTAGTTCGCTTTTTACGCAGACGGGTTTTTTGATTTTTTAAATTTAATATATTTATCGCTTAAGCATATTAGAATAGCATCAAATGGTCATGTATTTTTACAACTAGTAATACTTTCTATCTCATCATATATCTTCTCATCATATATTTTTGAAACTAGTAATATACTTTACCTATTGTTTTTCATAAATTATTTGTAAAATTTGGACGAATACTTGTATCTGCTGTTATAAATGATCATTTATCACTGCAGCATATTAAAATAGCATCAAATGGTCATGTATTTTTACAACTAGTAATACTTTCTATTGCTTTTCATAAATTAATTTATTTGGAAAATTCGGCCGAATACTTTTAAAATAATATATCTATATATACTAGTAATATACTTTACCTATTGTTTTTCATAAATTAATTATTTGTAAAATTCGGCCGAATACTTGTATCTGCTGTTATAAATGATCATTTATCACTGAAGCATATTAAAATAGCATCGAATGGTTATGTATTTTTACAACTAGTAATACTTTCTATTGCTTTTCATAAATTACTTATTTGGAAAATTCGGCCGAATACTTTTTTAAAATATTTGAATGAAACCGAATATTCGGTTTACATCCCGAATCCCTAGTCCGGACTCGAGCAGGACTCTAATGAAGATAAAGTGGTAGATAGAATGAAAATATTTTGCAGATTACAGGCTGGGCACTTCTGTGAAAGACAGAAAGCGACCAATCCGCGACGAGATAAAAGTCAACAAAATTGCTTTTCATATTAGGCTGTATTGATTTGTTAACTAAGATTGTAAAAATGCATTTTTCATGTTTTGCTTTTATCTGGCATTTTAAATGAACATTTTAATCTTTCAGCTGATACAATATTTTTATTAACTTTCATAAGAATTATACGGGGTAAACTGGTGATGCAATTTGGATGCTATATTTAGATCTTAAGAAGTCGAATCTACCGCTCATGTTCAAAATATTAGAATAATTACTTTTTTTACAAATTGAAAATATCGTTAAGTAATTTAATGTCTTTTAATGCAAATATGCAAACGATATTTTTATTAAGAACTTATTGTTGATTAAACTTATTTATTATCTTAAAATTAATATCATTTTTGAAAAGATTAATTGAAAAAAAATTATTTTGAAAAGTAAAAATATTAGAATATTTATTCAAGTGGTTCAAAATTTTAGAATATTTCACATTAATTCTCCTTTAATTATCACCAATTCATAACTGGTGACATCTTTGATTAAATTCAGATGATTTTATTTAAAATCAGTATTCTTTTTGTAGTTTGTTTGCCTTTTCGTCTTAAAATGGATCGTGTGAATCATATTCCTGAATCTATTAAACTTCGTATGGTTGATTTGTATCGGCACGGTAAAAATCAATGCTATATAGCGAATTATTTACGTTGTTCGCAATCAAGCGTTAGTAAAATACTAACACAATATTCCAAAAATGGAAAATTTCAAAATAATCGCCAAAATGGCGGCCGAAAACCAAAAACATCTGCTAGAGATCACAGGAAACTGAAGCGTATAGTTAATAAAAACCGTTTTAAAAGTGTGCGATTCTTGCACCGAAAATAGAAAGAAGAAGGAGTTGAAGTTTCTACATCGACAACATTAAGACGTCTCCATAAATTTAAGTTTGAATCTCGTGTACCGAAAACAAATGACTGCAAAACAAAAGCGTATAAGATTGAATTGGTGTAAATAAAGACGTTTATGGAGCGAAGAAGATAGGAAAAATATTTTATTTATTATTATCGATTGTACGCTGTTATGAAAGCTAAAGGGGATGCTACAAAATATTAACTACTTCATATTCATAAGGTAATATTGTTGCGTAAAACAAAGTATTCTAATATTTTGAACCAATCTAAATTTTATTCTAATATTTTGATGTGTTTCAGAAAGCTGTATACCTAATTTTTGTACTGTATTTTATATTTTGTAAATGTTAAAATCTTATCTAAACATTCCAGATTTAATTTATAAGAAATTTAATTGCATTTACTTAGATCAAAAATAAATAAATGAAAAATAATTTTTTCTTATTACTTTTTCTCAATTATCCTAATATTTTGAATATGATCTGTACATACAATTCTTCTATCCTCTCTCTCTGTCTTTTTTATTTATTTATTTTATTATTTTTTTTAAGCTCCCACTATGCTATTTCTTTCAGACAACAATTAAAATGTTGTCACTGAAAAATAACATTACGGCTAACCAGAAGCCACCATATCATTGTACTGTTAAATATTGATAATCTACTGCAATTTTTTAAACTTCTAAACATCGCACTTTTTAATTTTTACACTGTAGTACTGGGCAAAAAAAAAAGTACTTTTAAACGTAATTTGTTTAAAAACTGCATCTCAATTTATTTTTGAGATATTAATATATTTTCGTAGTTTTTAATACCATTTCTGTAACGGTGGCAACTGAAGTAGACAATTTCTATAGAAAGTAAAGGGAAAGTAGTCATAAAGCGAAAGAATAGAGTTGCAGTATGCCGTAAAAAGGGTTTGCAATATGATGCACGTTATCGCTCAAATTTAAATGCCCTCATTCGGCCCAAACAAAACAAACACCTGGAATAGGGACCGAATTCTTTGACATCACCCGTACATTTTTTTTCTCTAAATGAAAGAGATCTGCTTATGTTTAACACTAGAACGCCTGGAAGGAGTCGATCAGATTCCGACCATATGATTAAATGTCAACTGGAACCAGAAATTCTTTCATAAAATAAGTTAAATTTAAACTGTGCACATTTACGTTAAATAAATAAGTCAAATAATTTTAAATAAAAATTCTGGTGTCAAATATTTTTATGAAATTTCCGGGTGTTCTAGTGTTAAGCATTCTAAAGTAGCATTCCATTGTATTATGAATTAAAAACTCTATTACTAAAAGTTTTCTTTTTTTCGTAAAAGAACGTGCTTGCGTTTGGCCGAGTGTAGCGGATTTTATGGTTACTTTTTTGGCGTCACCCTTAGCCATTATACTTCATATCTATTCTTTCTCTTTACTCATGGAAAATAGTAGATTACTACCTATATCTTTTTGTTGCCATTTTCTCATAACAACTGAAAAAAATTGTAATTAAAATACGTGCTATGCCAAGAATATTGTCTGCTATAAAATGTGTTTTAAAGAATATTTGTGTGACTTCTTTTCTCCGCATTTACTTAACCCTATCAAAAACCTGAAAGGATACAATTTTATTAATCCGTGTGTAATAACATTTTCCTAATTTTGAAAAAATATATAAATGAATGATTTCTGATAAAATATGGAGTTTTTATATATTATATTTAATTTTCAGTATCCATATAACGTTACAAAGAAATGAAGGCATATGAATCATTAAATACCCGATTTTTTTGGTCGAGTTTCTCTAGAGGTAGAAGAAACTTTATTTTATATGTTACTTTACTTTTTCTTTTCACCTTTTTTTCTTTTTTCGACAATCAGTGCGATTAAAGCCATCGTTAAAACAAAAAACTAATGCGTCCAAAGACAATTTTCCATCTGTCTCAACACTGTAAAAAAAGACCGATCTCTCTTAATCGTGTAAAATAAAATATGACAACAAACGAAAATATACAATAACTTCTTCCGAGCTACCAACCATTCTGAAAAGTATCCTTTATCTTAAAAAAAACCTCAGAAACAATGTATTTTTGAGATTTAAAGAATCATGCATGAAAACAAATTTTGTTTAGCTGTCATTGATTTCACTGGTCAACAAATTTGAACTTTTGTTCTTTCACAAAACCAAAATTAGTTGTTTCTTATTCAATTTTTTGCGCTGATTCCGAATCTAGTTTTAGATTTACTCCAGCAAGTCTTGTTTTTGACATATTTGCATATTTCGATTTATGCAAATTTAGTAAATTTTGTACAATTATATGCAAACTTAAGGCATAAAACATTATGAGACTGGCGTTTTTAGGTGCGTTCGTAATTATATAAATACGTAGCACCTATAGTCGTCGTTCGGTCCGTCTGTCTGTCTGTCCGTCGGCATATAACAGAGCAAAAGCTACCCAACTGAATGATCTGAAATTTTAAATGCATAATTGTTGCAAAATTTTGTCGAGTCATTTCAAATTTTATAAAATTGGATGCATACACTGAAAAAAATGAAGTACTCAAAAATGAGTAAATCGATGTACTCATGTCGAATTGAGTATTTTTGGATCAAAAATGAACCTATGTTCTCAATTTTGAAACATCACATGTTATCATGATGTTTATTAATGTAAATATTAAATTATGTACAGTATTTTAAAATAATTTAAAGTGCTTGGAAATAATGCTCTTGTCATAAAAATATTCCATTTGGGTATCTTGTTTTTAATTTTGCTATTTTTGTTAATAAACAATCAATTAAACATTTCTTGTTAATAACTTTGAACGGGAAATACATATCAGTACATTTTTACTTTAATTTTTAGGTTTAGGGGGGGGGGGGGGGGCAGTACATAACGATTCGTATTTGAACACATAACCATGGAATCAAAAATGAATACACTTGTTTCCCAATTTTGAGTACATTTGGATCGGAGCTACTTTGAGTATGTGACATATTAGGAGCATTCAAAAAGTAACGAGCCGGACCCCTAAGAACAGAAACTAGTACATGTATTTCAGAAGTATTGGCCCTGGCTGTTGAGGCATTTGTCCCACTAAGACACAAGGCGGTGAATGGCTCTCTCGTAAAATTTCTGGGGCTGCGATGTGAACCAGTTCCGCACGTACTGCTTGACGTCGTAGTCCGAGGTACTAGCGTCTCGTTCCTAGATGGTTCCCTACGGAAGAACGGAAAGTGGGATAGTCCACTTTTTGATTGGGGTAGTATGCAAGATTGGTGTGAAGCCATCGAGATTTGTTTCAAATTTTGTTTTAAGCAAGTATTTGCAAGTAAACCGTGGAGTTGTGGTACGTCGTTTTTCTCGAATACAGTAGATCATTAGTTCGAATCCAAGCGAGCGGAAACGTGAAAATGATGCGTCTTTTCACTTTTCCATATTTAAATTGTAAAAAAAAATACGATTGAAAACAAATCAGTTTCTAATAAAAAATAAATGAAAAGTACAAATTATTTTTTTTTAATATGTATTTTGATTTTAATAATTATATGACGTTAAAAATTAAATTTTATAAAATATTTTAATAAGTTTTTATATAATAATTTAACTTTTTATTGAAAATTCTATTAATTGAAACTCTCTAAAATTAAAACTGGTTTTTTTTTTTTTAATGGAATTAAAAATCCATCTTCAAAACAATCCTGCAATGCTTGTTTAGATTTTTTTTTTCCCGTAAACGATCTGTTGCATTTAATGCAGATAATTGACTCTGAAAAGAGCCGTTTTGTATTTTTGAACTCGAGATTTGAATTACTCATAATGTGATATGAACAACAAAACAACAACAAAAATCGGAATCAGATGCAACAGATACAAAATTAATCAATTCTGTCAACAGATGGCTCCACTCCACTTCTGCATACCACCCCACCCCAATTAAAAAGTGGACTATCCCACTTTTCGTTCTTCCGTGGGGAACCATCTAGGAATGAGACGCTAGTGTCTGAGGTGAATCGTTTGCCCCTCAGAGCCTTTTTTAGGGGACCAAAAATGGCGTAATTGCAGGGAGAGAGGTGTGGGCTGTAAGCAGGGTGACCGAAAACCTCCCACTTGAATTTCTGTACGAGTACCGTAATCATGTTGGCCGTATGAGACCTTGCATTGTCGTGGAGCAGAATGACCCCACGGGTGAGCTTGCCTGGTCGTTTTGATTTGATCGCTTGGCGAAGGGTGGTCAAGGTTTACGAGTAATGCTGGGCATTCACTGATGTCCTGTGCTGCAGGAAGTCTATCAGAAGGGGACCGTCTTGGTCAAAGAAGAAAGTCAGCAAAATCTTTCCTGCACTTGTGTGGATGACCTTGGATTTTCTTGGTGGTGGTGACCCTCGATGTTTCCACTGGAGACTTTGTCGTTTCGATTCTGGTTCGAAGGGATGACACGAAGACTCATCTCCAGTCGCTTACAACTCGAATGAGCGTTAGACGACTGATGCATGCTTCTGCTATCTTTGTAGTCACGTGACTTTCACTCGTGACCCTCTAGCGGCGGGCATGTGGACTTCCATGCACTTGACGGAAACCCTCTTTGTTACTGACGCAACAATTACCATTCTGTCATCGGTTTGCACTTTCTAGACTCCAGCTCGTTTCTTTTTGAACGTCCCTTATATTTAAAATTGAGTACTTTTTACTCAATTTTGAGTACCCATTTTTTTTGTCAGTGTGATTTAATGACAGGGATAGTCAAAAGTTTTCCGTTGCATTGCGGCCAATGGGATAAAATTATTTCAAGTACGTTTTAATGATGTTACAGCTTTTCGAGCAGAATGAAATTGGTATGCACTTATGAAGTCAGGATTAGCACGGGTCCTTGAATTTCGAGACTAAAAAATTCTTCCGTACCAGCATTTTCTTATAGAAAATATATCCTTAAATAAAGCGAAATTTCGCGTGTTTAAACCAGATTGATTTTTCTATAAAAAATACTGATATTTAGCCTTGGAAATAACGGACCCGTACGAACCCTGGAAGTGCACTAAAATATGCATTCAGTACAATATGCGGTGCAAAAAATATTTATAAAACTAGTTATAGTACGAACGCACCTCATTTGCTACGTATGACGTGCAATTTCCAACTTGTTGTTTGATCTTACAATTACTGTCTAGTTTATTTCACAAAAACGTTGTTTCTTAGATTATATGGACATGTGACCGTGAAATAGTGTGCCTAACTTGCATATTTTTCATCTTTTTTCTAATATTTCTTGCCGTCCAGATATTTCTACCACACAAGTACGCTAATATGTTTCTAAACAAGTTTTTTGCGCTGTTTTCAAATCTGGTATCTGTTTTCTTTTATCACGTCTATTTTTTTAAAAAAGTGAAATTTTATTTTTTGGTCAAAAAAGGCAGATATCGCTTTTTATGCTACTCTGTGATGTACTTCAACTAGTTAGGTTGGTTGGTTGGTTGTATTTATGTCAGCCAATTATCTGCACGTGGGATATAGGCCCTAAGGGGGGAGTGCCTTCCGTGGAGGTCTTTCTAAGGGAACCTAACCCGTATTAACGCTTGGAGAACCAAGGTTCGAAGAAAACCACGAAAACTCCGAACGATTAGGCCGACGGGCGCGATTGGGATCGAACCCAGCATCTCCCGTCTACCAGCTTCGAGAGCAGAACCTCTCGGCCACTGGTGGGGTCAACTAGTTAGGATAGATTCTACTAATTTTTTATTTTTTTTTCTTTTGATTATATAAATTGTTGTTTTTGTCCCTGATGACACGTTTTACCCTTTTGACCAGGTACACACTAGGGATGCACCGAATAGTGATTTTGACCGAATGCCGAATATTCGGTCTACAGGCAAACTGAACACCGACTATTCGGAGTGCCAAATAGTAACTGTTATACCGAATACCGAATATTCAGCGAGCCGAATAGTAATTATTCGGCCGAATAATTTTTTATTTCAAAGTTTAAAGGCATTAAAATGTTAATTTTTAAACAATTTTACATAATATTTAATACAGAAAATAACATTTGGATAAACAAGAGCATTTTACAGGTAAACTTTATACTGAAAAAAATCTACTTTGAGTTATTAAAGAGGATAGTTATAAAACTTTTTTAATTAATAAAATTTTTAATTTTATGGCTGCGAATTAAAACAAATGAATATTTTCTTAAATTCTAAAACAAACATTTTAAAATAAAAGAGAAATTGTGAAAAAATTTGAAAGGAAAACTTCACAGGGTCATATACTGTTTTTTTGCCAGGAAGAGACTGCAGTAAAAGTAAATAATTAAATAATACTAACCTATTCGAATGGTGGCAACTCAGCAAGAATAACTTTTCTTCTCCCTTTGATTTAGCAAGGAAGTTTTTAAATGCATCCCAGATCAGTGTCTGGAGTTTGTGATCATTTTCAGAGATTGTAAACATACAGGTTGAAAATCTTGCAACAAATTTTTAACGGAGCTAATATGATCAGGAAAAACATTTTTTTTTTTAAATATTACTTACTAGACAACGCTCAGAAACTTGCATTTGTGCGTCATTAATTTCTATGAAAATCCTCAATGATTAATTTCCTTATCTGAAATTTTACAAACAGCAAATAAATAATGTAAAAGCATTATTTTTTATTTAAATATGATTCTATTTATTTAATTATTCTGAATAACTTTTTAAATTGACAGTCAAAAGTAGAAGTTGTATAAGGTTTTTAAAAATGTTTCAAAAGGTTTTTCTAAGTATTCAATTGGGCCGAATATTCAGATATTCGGCCAAACCGAATATTGAGTATGCCGAATAGTTTGATATTCGGCCAAGCCGAATATTCGGCAGACAGAATAGTTTGATATTCGACTAAACCGAATATTCGTTAAGATGACTGAATAGGCCGAATACCGAATAGATACCGAATATTCGGTGCATCCCTAGTAGAGGTGGGCATTATTAATCATAACAGTTAAAAAAACAGTGTTATTGCTTTAAAGTCTGTTTTTTAGTAACAGAATATCAGAAACACCCTGATAATTTTACAACTATTTATCAATTTCCCTTGCGAAAAAGTGAAAATGAGACAAAAAAAATATTTTAGCTTTATTTTAATTTTATATTCCAATGAAAATAAAATCGCAAAATCTTTTTTCCTAAGTCTTAATAAGCTTCTAAGAAAAAGCGAAAAAGAAATGAACTGTTACAAAAGAGTCACGTAAATCTTACTTCAGCTTACAAAACACAAAAACGTTCAACCACGTCCTATGTATGAAAAAAAAAGCCAACACATATCGTTCAATCGCTTCCTTTGTATGAAAAAGAAAAGCCAAGAATATTTCCATTTCATTCATTACTGAGTCACTGTTCACCCCCTCTAACGATAATAAAGACGTTCGACAAACTTTTCTCCTCATTGTGTTGTTAGGAATAAAAACTATCTATCAGTTGAAATTATCTCTCAGTATCAAATATTCTATACGAACTGTTATATGTTCAAATATTATGTTCCCTTCAAATGGATATATGTGGCTCTTTGATGTCGAATGCGTAAAAAAAATTTAATAACATCTATGAGAGATTAGAGTTATTTGTAATACATAGCTATGAAGCAGTTATATTATTCAAAAAATATATTATTGCTTTGAAGTTTGAATATATTGTTTATCTAGACTGGTAATATTATAATCTGGGAATTTTACGTTATCGAGAGGGGAGGAAAAGTATTTCTAAGTCTGTAAGTTAGATTTCGCGCTTGCTTTCATGGCTGGCTGGGGATATTTTGAGGTAATTTGTAAGTTAGTATGGCGCTTGCTTTGAGGTTGGGAAGGTGAGGCAAAGCATTTTTTTTTTTTATTGCGGGTTGAAGGATATGTCTGTTGATGCGGGTGTAATGTACGGGTGCGGTAAAGCTATTTATTTATTGTACTTTTTGTCATAACTATGATTGCTAGAAAACTTTTTTCTTGGAATTAATTTTACTAAAACAATAAGATTCTTATTTTAAGGAACATTTGTAAAAAATTTTTAAATGTTTTAATCAATTTAGAAAAAATAATAATCACTGTTGTCAAACATGAAAACGACGGCGTTTTAAGAACTATTTGCTCAAATAAGTGGAAATGTCATGATAGTAGAATTTTTTAAATAACAAATTTTGCCTTAAACCTAATTAGGTTTAAGAGATTTTATTAAATTATTTTTCTATATCCCATAATGTTATTGGAAGTTGTTAACGGATAGGTCAGAATACACAGTTGATTACATCGCACCATTATTCGATAAGTGACACATGTGAAAAAAGTGAAGTGTTTCAGAAAAAAACGAAAAATACTTTTAAATGTGAAAGAAAAAAATGTTTCGGAATATATAGAGTAAACATTTATTTTAGTATGAGCAATTTCGTTCATTTAATATATCGCTCACCCGCAAGAAAAGTGACACATCTCGACAAAAGTAAATTTCACAGGAGAGGCAAAAGAAAATTTGCATGACTTTACTGTAACATGAAATTATAGCAGTTAGCTCTGCATGCTGGAATGAAAATTTGCATAAAAGGATAAAACCCTTAAAAATGAAGACGCAGGATGAGGTTTCGAGGCTTGGGTTATTTTACCTCCTCACACAAATCACCCCTCTTCTGTGGTCATAAATGGGCATACGGCGTAATAAAGTGATTTTCAGCATAGGAACACTTATGAAACTGTTTGTGTAGCAAGACGCACTTATAACAGACCTGTTAGTGAAAAAAAACGCAAAATCAATATTTGCAAGACGTATCTATTTTCTTGCGGGTGAGCGATATGTAAACAGTGAGACTAAACAATATTGTAAACAATATACCGGGTGTCCCAAAAAGGACTGACTGATTTTAAAATTCAATAACTTCCAAACGGTGACAGATATTAAAAAAATTCTTGCAGGAGGGTTATGCATAAAGTCAAAAGTTTTTTTACAATGATTTTCGATTTTAGTTCGAATTACAAACAATAGATGGCGCTGTAAGCAATAGTCGCTAAATACAGGCTCGATTTTTGGTCCTTTCTGTTGTTCCATGCAGAAAAAGGAGATGGAAATGTATTATAAGGGCCACGAAGTACCAAAAATCGAGCCTGAATTTAACCCTATTGATCGCAGCGCCATCTATTGTTTGTAATTCGAACTAAAATCGAAAATCACTGTAAAAAAACTTTTGACTTTATGCATAACCCTCCTGCAAGAATTTTTTTAATATCTGTCACCGTTTGGAAGTTATTGAATTTTAAAATCACTCAGTCCTTTTTGGGACACCCGGTATATGTATATATAATTATTCTAATTTGGTCTTTCTATAGATATTTAAATATCCTTTTTTAATGTCAAATGGGGGTATGTTTGTAACCACTCATATTAAGGAACGCTCAAAATATATGTACACACAAAGAAAGAGAGTTGTGCATTTTAGGAATAAGTGTGAGATACCTATCGAATAATCTAACAGTTAGGCAGATGATTTTATAATAGTGATAAATTTACTTGAATATATGAATTTTCACCTTAAAAAATTGAGAGATATTCTAGACATTGAATGACATTTGAATTGGGAACATCTTAATTCCTAGCGAGTTTTGAATGCTAAAAGCTATTAAAAAGAAAAAAATTTTTGTACTATTGCTTTATGTACAGATATGTTCAAACATAGGTTGGGTGGCAATAAGAAATTAGGATGCTGTAATTATAAAAGAAGAATCATGTTCGATATAGACTCTAATGTTAAACTTTTTAAATATATATATAATTCTGTTTAGTATGTCTTTATGTCCACTGCTGAAGTTCAAAAAATTGTTTTGATTTTTTGTAAATTTTAAGTCTACGTTTTAAATGTGAGCTTAGATCATTTTTCAGACATTTATGTTTAAAAAATTATATATATATTACCCAAAAGTCCAAAAAATGTTCTTTACCTACAAATACTTAACCAAAATGTATAAAAAAATGACCTAAATTTTTAAAAAAAGACCCTAAAAGTGCAATTTTCAACAAATTTTTAGCCTCTGGTAAGGTGTTAAAAAATTATTAGGTTATTGTAACATGTTACCAAGCTAGTGGTGTAATGATGGAACCTGTTAACAAAAAGTAACTGTTTTTATCATCTCTAATCCCTAGTACACACCTCTAAAAAGCATCTTATATCATACTTGTGTCGATACCGTACAAATGTAGAAATTCATTACTAGTAGAAATGCATTACTTACTAGCCAAATACTGTTCTATATTTAGCCGAATAAATTCGGGATATTTTATATTTTCTTTCTTTTTAACACTTTTTAATGTAGTTGAAAAGGTTATAATAATAATGTGAAAATAAAATAAATCACAAGCTTACTAAGCTTACTATAAATGGTGTACACATAATGTTTTAAAGTTAAAAACTAAACAAACATTAAATTAAAATTATAATAATCGACGTCTCGGTCACCATCTATAACCATCTTCAGGAAAGAGTTATTACATTGCTTTTAAAGTTTTAATACTAAAATAATATTACGCCAAGAAAAAATTTATTATAATGGAAATTTCAGTACTTTTCCAGTATAGGGGCGTTGGCGAGAAGGAAATTTTTTATGTATATTTTCCGGCAATCTTTTTACTGTTTTATATAGACAAGCATTTTTTTCAATATTTATACAATTTATTTAATATAAAGAAGCCATTTGTCTATTTTATACAGACAGAAGTAAATTGTATACAAAAAACAATAATAATAATATATATAAATAAAATGTTTATATATATAAATACATACATAAACAAGCATAAAAGTTCAGGTTTGTTTTCATGGCTCTTTATATCATTTGGCAACTAAATCTCTCTTTCTGAAGCACGAATTGCGCCAACGTTTTTTAAGAAACACCAAGGCCCCTGTACTGGAAAAAGTACCGAAATGTCGAGCCAGAACTTATAGACAACAACCAAGGTTATTCAATAGAGCTGAGCGGCAAAGAATATGGCCTTTATGTGCAGAAATTAACATTTAAAATCCTTTTCATAAAGTGTGAACGACCTTCTGTATTTTTACAACGACAATTTTCAAATATTTCTTTAGAAAAAAAAGCTGGCCGAACGCAAAAAAAAAATAGCAAATTTATTGACAGCGTATTACCAAACATGTATTTAACCCCTTCAGGACCGACGGTTCTTACACATATTTTAATCGATTGGCACCACTTTCATTCAAAAATTTATCTTTATATCAATAATCACGAAAACACTCTGATTTAATACGAAAAATATTACGTTTCTTTATTAGTGGTGCGTAAAAGAAATTCTATATGCAGATTTTGAAGGTGCATATATGCACCATGGTCCCGAATGGGTTAAAAAAATTTCAGAAATCAAGACTCTATAATCCACAGGATACGAATTATTCAGAACCTTCCAAATTTACTTTAAAGAAGTTACACGCGTTTCTCGCTAAAGCAAACGTATAAATATGAGACAAGGCAAAAATTACGACTAAAATATTCTGGTGTTAAAAAATAAAAATAATGCGCATTCTACATGGAATGCATACATGGTAAGGTTAACGAACCTGTTAATATATGTATAAAAAAGATGTAATCATGTTAAATAATTCTTGAAAACATATTTTATAAATGCGAATTCTTATTTTATTTAAAATAAGAATATTTACATTTGTATATAATGATGTAAAAGATGACAATTTGCTTCTACAACATAACAAATTTTAATGTTACTACCAGTTCAGTTGTTTCAGTCTTTGTTCTTTATCCGTGCTTCTTTTTTTTTCTCATGTAGATTTATTATTTGTACTTATTTATTCTTCCAAATATTCATTTAAAATGTGCACCTTTGAAAGGAATCGGAAAATAATAATTCTTAATGTACAACTTTGGTGCTGAAGTTTCACAAGACAAAATTTCTTCTTTTAACTACATTTTAAACGTTAATGTTAAAATGTGTTTAGAAGTACAAAAAATACGTAATGCTAAAGTTAATAAAAAGTTAAAAAATTTAATAAAATATGATTATGCGTTTTCAAAAAGTAGTGTTCCGGAACTTCAGCACAAAGCTTTCTGTTACATAAACAGTTCTTTGCAAAAAAATATCTATTGAGACCATGCTATCTATAGTTGTGCATGTCTAATACAAAGCTTTTTCTTTTTTTTTCTGTCTTTAACCCTTTATGTACTGAATCATGAATTCATGAAAATTTTATCTTCTAAAGCATTTTTCGTGAATTGTTTAAAATACATTAGAAGATTTACATAATCATATAATAAATTTTAGAGGGATTCATTAAATTTGAATTTATAGGATTTTTGTGCAATATTTACAACCCCACTCAAATCTTTTATTTTAAATATTTTTCTTAGTATTTTGCAGAATTAGGAAATGTACAAATATAATGTTCTTAATATTTCCGCATTAAAAAATTCTCCCCCCCCCCCCACCCCAACGCCAAGAAAGCTGAAAAGATGCAAAGACAAAAGAAATCATCCTTTTAAAAGTATTTTTGTTTTGTGTAACCCATAATGTTTTTGGAACAAGATAAAGTAATACATCTATAACTCATTCTAAACTGTATTATAACTAATCGATGTATTAAATGAATTTTATAACAAAATATTTTAATGGCACTAGTAATGGCACTTTTAATGGCACGTCAGTAGATAGAGGGTTAACCGAACTGGTACTAACATAGTTTGTAAAATAAAATTAAAAGATGATGAGGCTTTTTTCTTTCAGACACGAGCATTGAACTTCTTATAATCGTATCCATCTAACACATGCCAGTTTTGATAGTCTACAAATTCAATTCTGCAACCAGGTGATCCTGTATGCCTTAACCATAGAGCCCTGTAATAGAGAAATTACTTCATCACATTTATCTATGTTAAAAAAACACGTTACACATACAATATTACACTGAGTTTCATAATGATACACTGTAAAAAAATACGACCAGTTTTCCTGTAGGAATCGGAAAAATAGTTGCCCTTATCGTACCGGAAAAATTTCCGAGCCAGTTCGGAATAAAATCCATAAAATCGGAATAAAATCCATAAAATACCGTTTTATTGACTATTTCCTTTTTTTTACGGATTTTATTCCGAGCTGGGTCGGGAAATTTTCCGGTACGATAAGGGCAACTATTTTTCCGATTCCTACAGGAAAACTGGTCGGATTTTTTTTTTTACAGTGTATGGACACCCAATTTTTCAAGCATAAAAAAGAAGAAAACGTTACAAAACAAACTGAAGTCTAATCAGTGTTTGAAATAGAACAAATCGTTTTATTTTATAACAAAATATAATTGAAACAGCGATTTATACATAAAATAAACTGCGTTTTTCCATTTTGAGGTGTTTTATAATGATATGAACATTGGCCAAAAATACAGATTAATAGCCATTGTATGCCCCAGATCTTTTAATTAAAGTAAAAACGCGATCAGGCATGGAGTGAACCAAGTTTTTTAATATATTTTGATCGATTTCATTTCAATGGAAGATGCTAGCAACTTTTAATTCTGAAATTGTGGCATATTGTTTTCCACTTGCGTAAACAGCTGTAACCAGTAGTCTCCATACATTTTCCATTAGATTTAAATCAGGAGAAACAGATGGCCATGGAATTACATGTACACCATTATTAAGAAACCATTTCCAAGTGCTGTTTGCCGTGTGAATGGGCGCATTGTCTTGTTGGAACATCCAGAAATGTCCCCCAATTCCCTCAACAAATGGCAGCATGTTTTCTTCAAGTAGATCCCAGTAGGTTAATGCACTCATTCTGCCAGAGGAAAATGCAACGTTGATCTTACCATGAAATCCAAACGCAGCCCAAACCATAAGTAAACCTCCACCCTGCTGCCGTTTTGAAAAAAGTTTCTGGTTCCTTGTGCAAAATCGCTCGGACCATCCAAATTGATTTTTTTTTTCATTGGAAAATATTACTCTTTCATATTCTAACTTCCAGGGCATGCGATCTTTTGCCCAATTCAAGCGATTCTGCTGGTGCATTTTAGTCATACGTGATTGGAGATTTTTCTTCTTGTACGTCATTATCTTAGAGTTCCTGACTACTCTGGACAAGGTACTTTTTGACACTGCTATCAGTGGATCTCTTGAAAATTCGCCTAAAGTTGTTTTCCCATTGCTCATTCTTTTTATAATGGATCTTTTTTCCCTTTTGGACAGATTTGACGGACGTCCCTGAGACTTCTTTGCTCCATAATCCTCTTTTAATCGAAGAAAATTTAATATTACACCTGGAGATCTTTTCAATTTTTTTGCGATAGCTCTGGCTGAAAGTCCTTGATGCTTAAAAGCCACATTTTTCTATTTCTCAAAACCAGTTAAAGCGCTTTTACGACCCATACTTCTTGAACTCACTTTGTGATCAGGTTTGGAAATTTCCTAGTCTGTGAAGTATCTTTATAATGCTAAACTAATTTGCATATTTCGGTTTCTTCTTCTCGGAGTGGCATTCAATATTCCTGCACAGTTTCCATTTTCGTTTAGTGATAATTTAGATCAATGTTCATATCATTTTGCAACACCATTTTTTTAGATAATTCATATTTTCAATGAATCTAAAGTTTTATATTTCTTTCACAGCTATGTATTATGTAAAATTACTGAATTTGTCTCGAAAATGGCGTTTTCTGATAAATATTTATGAATTTTTGCTAGGATATCACAAAATTACTAGGTGTTCATATCATTATGAAACCCAGTGTATATATAGCATACATGTGTGAATTATTAATAACAAATACTATGCGCTAACAATGTTCAAAAACTTTCAGCTATCTATGGTGTTTTTCAATCTAAATTTAATAGGTATAGGGAGGCCATGCACGCTAATGGCGCCTGGTGCATGTAAAATCCGTCGTGGCTTCAAAGTCCTCTCAGTTCCCTATGAATTATACCTCTGGAGGTGTCTAGTCAGGTGAAGACCTCGTCACATGATCAAGGCTGTAAATTACGAGATCAAACTCGAGTAGCGATGGCCTCCCTTTTTTGGAGATGAGCAGCCCCCCCACCCCTTCCAGCTTTTTTTTTTCCTTTCCATTTTCTTCAAGTTACAAACAAATCCAAACAGCAAAATTAATAGCAATCTAGAACCGGCCAACACAGTAATAAAAGGGGTAAAATAAATAACGATACAGCGAGGAAAGCCACGGTATTATCAGGTACATCTCCGCATTAGGCGATCAAGCAACTTTCGCCCCGAGGCCAGGTAAAACTCGTTAAGCTAGGCATAATGCCCGGCAGGTACGGGCCTGGTCTGTGGTATAATAATAATAATAATAATAATAATAATAGTAATAATAGGTATAGGGAGCCGGTGACATCGAAAGCCCCGTGATCGCGGAATTGAATAAATTTTGTGTAAATCGATATAAAATAGTCATACAAACAAAATGAGCTAGGTATGATTATGATATGACTAAGTTTGACAGTACGAAAATAGATTTAATTAAATTAACTATTATTATAAAAAGCTATAATGTTTTACCGTTATCGCGGATATTGATCACTCATAGGGCATTTTATAGAAATTTTTGTGCTCTTTTAGAAAAATTTGGTAATGACAAACTTTATTCTGCCGAAAAAGTCTGTGATATACCTATTTTAAGGGTGCGGCCAGTGATAAAATTTCATTGTTATTTTGCTTTGAATTTTTACCGGTGGCGTCTTTATATCGCGTCTCTGGACGCTGGTCAAGTGTCGGCTTTCCGCGATAACGGTAAATCATTATAGCTTTTTAATAATAGTTAATTTAATGAAGCATATTTTCGGCTTGTCAAACCTAGCTCATTTTGTTCGTATGACTTTACTATCCATTTATCGATATATATTTTTATCGATAGAATGTTTCAATTCCGCGATCACGGGGCTTTTGATGCCACCGGCTACCGAACTATAAAAATCATTGGTATTACAGTAGAGTCCCGATTATCCGAGTCCCGCTTAACCAAATTCCCGCTTTAACCGAGTTATTTTCTTCTGATGGACTAATGGCTTCCATTATTATGAAACAGTCATTATAAATGAAGTGTTAGGTGAAGATGAAAGATCAGTCGTAAATTGGCCTTTTTTTTTTTTTTTTTTTTTTTTGCTAGCTTTTAATCTCGATCTAGGTTGCTTGTATAAAGTTTAACAAACATTTTGCGAATTAACGAATATTCTTTGATGCAGAACAATATTTTGAATTTTTATTACAATATATTAAGTATCCTGCCTCAATAATGAATTGTTTTGTGGCATTTTTAGCATAGAGATCGACCGAAAATTCGGTTCCGTTTTCGACCCAAAATCTGAGTTTCGCCCAAAATTCGTTTTCGGAGAAAATCCTACCGAAAATTCGACCGGACCGAAACTATCTGTATTCCAAAAACCCCGGTTCTTCCTTCAAAAATTTTCAACATAATTTGAGACACTCTTTATTTATTGCTATGAACCTCACTGTTTGTGATTATCAGTCATGACTGACTCAAGACGTGCAATAAAAATAAGTAATTATAAACTGAAATACAGCTAATTATAAGACTAATTATAAAGCAAACAATGCATAATGTCTACAATTTGAAGACCATTTCCACGTGCTCATTAAAAACTGCAGACTTAACAGTTATAGAAAATTTTTAGTTAAACCGCAGAAGTGTTTCGAATACACTTTGAAAAAATTCTAGTAATAACAGATGATCATTTACAAAAATCATTATAAAAGATAAATCGAGGTATGCATACCTAAAACATTTTTTAATGAGACGAAATTCGTATAATTAGAAAATCATTTTGTGTCGTTGATGAATTAATTAGATTTTATTTTTGTTTTATATGGAAATAAAAAGTTCTGGTCAGAGGCAGAGAGAGCCAACTTGGGCCACAACGTATAATTACATATATAATCTATATAATAAAAGCTCAAGTCATGTGACTGTCATCAACAGTTCCGGGTTGACCGCTTCGCTTTTTGTATGCCAGGCGATCAGTTTGGCAATTTAATGCTACCCGGGAGCAGATGATAATATAATCTATATAATAAAAGCTCAAGTCATGTGACTGTCATCAACAGTTCCGGGTTGACCGCTTCGCTATTTGTATCCCAGGCGATCAGTTTGGCAATTTAATGCTACCCGGGAGCAGATGATAATATAATCTATATAATAAAAACTCAAGTCATGTGACTGTCATCAACAATTCCGGGTTGACCGCTTCGCTTTTTGAATGCCAGGTGATCAGTTTGGCAATTTAATGCTACCCGGGAGCAGATGATAATATAATCTATATAATAAAAGCTCAAGTCATGTGACTGTCATCAACAGTTCCGGGTTGACCGCTTCGCTTTTTGAATGCCAGGCGATCAGTTTGGCAATTTAATGCTACCCGGGAGCAGATGATAATATAATCTATATAATAAAAGCTCAAGTCATGTGACTGTCATCAACAGTTCCGGGTTGACCGCTTCACTTTTTGTATGCCAGGTGATCAGTTTGGCAATTTAATGCTACCCGGGAGCAGATGATAATATAATCTATATAATAAAAGCTCAAGTCATGTGACTGTCATCAACAGTTCCGGATTGACCGCTTCGCTTTTTGAATGCCAGGCGATCAGTTTGGCAATTTAATGCTACCCGGGAGCAGATGATAATATAATCTATATAATAAAAGCTCAAGTTATGTGACTGTCATCAACAGTTCCGGGTTGACCGCTTCGCTTTTTGTATGCTAGGCAATCAATTTTGCAATTTAATGTTACCCGGGAGCAGGTGATAAATCGTCAAATATTGTTCCATCGCCATCATGTCATCACTATTATAATAGTCCATTTCATGCGACTATCATAAACAATTTTTCGCGTGGTAAATTAAAACAAAGCTTTGATGTTGAAATTAAATGTCATGGTTAATGGTATTATTTATTACTTTTCTTTATTATTTTCTTTTCTTTTTTTTAAAGCAATAATTGAGAGTCATACATTTTAAATATTTCAGTTTTAAATTAAAGGTATGCATTTTAAATATTAAATGAGTGAAAGTACTATATTTTAAATGAAATTAATGAAATACGACGAGAACAATGTTTGTCGATTTATCACATGCGCCCGACTAGCATAAAAATGCCGAGTTCATGATTTCTGTATTAGAATCTTCAGATTTGACGAACGATTGAGCAAGTAAATTAAATTATGTATAAAATTAACGTGATACAATGCTTAGCATATATCTAAGGGAGACCAAACTGGTCGCCAAGGGTGGCTAGTTAATTAATAATTACGTATATGTATGTATGTGTACTTTGAAAAAATTGACATTTTCGTTTATGGCCTGAAATAGGAAGAATACCGAAATTCGGTTTCGGCATTAAAAACCTGTTTCTGTCGATCCTTAAAAAGAACATTGGTAATACATTAAAAAGCAGAAAAACCAACGTTTAAAATGCACAAATAATATATGAAAAGCAGCAAACAGCTGTTTCGAATCTACTAGCGAGATTCTTCTTCAGTGCAAAAGGAACAGCGTGCTAGAAAAAGCCTTGCTTTTTCTAGCACGCTGTTCCTTTTGCACTGAAGAAGAATCTCGCTAGTAGATTCGAAACAGCTGTTTGCTGCTTTTCATATATTATTTGTGCATTTTAAACGTTGGTTTTTCTGCTTTTTAATATTGTTGCACAAAGGCTTTATTTGCTATTTTTATTGGTAATACATACTACATAGATCGCTAACCTAACATTCAAAGGTAAAGACCGCCAACAGATGAATTCTAGCCTCGAACTCAGGTCACGTACATGAGGTCCATTAAATTCGCATTTAAAAGAATAAAGTACTTACATTTCGTCTACTCTGTCTTTTTCTCCTTGTATCTGTCCTATAGCTGATCCATATCTTGAAATTCTTATCCAACCTCTTACTCCTAGGCGATCAGCTAAGCTTTTTGCATGCTGGGGAAAAAAGAAAGATGCAACCATAATATTTAAGCAAAACTATTTTTTAAACAGTATTTCAACTAATTTTATTTTTAAAGCAAGAGAAAGCGAGTAAAATTTCAAAATAAATTATGGTTGAATTTCGAAATATAAGAAAGTAATACACAAATTAAATTTAATAGAGTCAAAACACTGCACTAAAACTAGTGTCGTTTATATTAAATTTATGAGATAAAAAACTCGTAGTTTTTTTTTTTAAGTATGTTAATCTTTGTAATAAGTAGTGTTAATCCTTGGAGAAGAATAAAGCTGCACATCGATCCTAAAACCTTTCCATTCCGATTCAAATGTTTATCCTCTCCGGGAAAATGTGATACATCCCACAACAAATGTAACAAAACAAAAATTTCATTGCATATCACACGATCACCTTCCTTAAAGTCCGAACTTTTCACCTTCTGAAGAAAAAAGAAAGATGCAACCATAATATTTAAGCAAAACTATTTTTTAAACAGTATTTCAACTAATTTTATTTTTAAAGCAAGAGAAAGCGAGTAAAATTTCAAAATAAATTATGGTTGAATTTCGAAATATAAGAAAGTTATACACAAATTAAATTTAATAGAGTCAAAACACTGCACTAAAACTAGTGCCGTTTATATTAAATTAAATTTATGAGATAAAAAACTCGTAGTTTTTTTTTAAGTATGTTAATTTTTGTAATAAGTAATGTTAATCCTTGGGGAAGAATAAAGCTGCATATCGACCCTAAAAACTTTCCATTCCGATTCAAATGTTTATCCTCCCCGGGAAAATGTAATACATCCCACAGCAAATGTAACGAAACAAAATTTTCATTGCATATCACACGATCGCCTTCCTTAAAGTCCGAACTTTTCACCTTCTGAAGAAAAAAGAAAGATGCAACCATAATATTTAAGCAAAACTATTTTTTTTTTAAGTATTTCAACTAATTTTATTTTTAAAGCAAGAGAAAGCGAGTAAAATTTGAAAATAAATTATAGCTGAATTTCGAAATATAAGAAAGTAATACACAAATTAAATTTAATAGAGTCAAAACACAGCAATAAAACTAGTGTCGTTTACATTTCATTAAATTTATGAGATAAAAAACTCTTAGTTTTTTTTTTTTAAGTATGTTAATCTTTGTAATAAGTAATGTTAATCCTTGGAGAAGATTAAAGCTGCACATCGATCCTAAAAACTTTCCATTCCGATTTAAATATTTATTCTCTCCGGGAAAATATAATACATCGCACAAGAAATGTAACGAAACAAAAATTTCATTGCATATCACTCGATCACCTTCCTTCTAGTCCGAACTTTTCGCCTTCTGATTAACATTTATTTGGATCTTCATGAAGAAGCGTCAGGAGGAGCAAGATTTCAGTCGGGTAACCAAGTCAAAGAATTTTAATGCAATATGTTTCATACAAGTTCTAGAACTTTTTATTATACAGTAATACAGATGACTTCAAAAATCCGGCATCAAAACTATCTTTTTCCCTTCTTTTTTCTTTTGAAATTTCAAGTTATGGTAGAAGAAAAATAGCAATTGTTTATGAATTAAAAACTTCAAGATTAAAAAAAAAAAAAAAAAAAAAAAAAAAAAAAAAAAGAATATTGACAATTTTTTATTTGTCAGAGGTGATTATTTAATGTTTTATGATTAAAAAACACGTGTTTTTTACAACCCTGATAAGATTGTTGTGTTTATTTAGTACAGTAGAACCTCTTTCATCCGAAACTCTCGGTTAACCGAAATCCATTTTGAAAGTTTTTTTTTTTTTTTTTTTTACTATCACATTCCTCGTGTGCAAAATCCATTTTGAAAGGTTTTTTTTTTTTTCAACTATCATATTACTTGTGTGCAAGTGGTCCTTTCCGAACTACGAGTACATATAAATATTTTCATTCCGCTTTCTTAGAGTTCCTTCGAATTTAACTTGAGATCTCGTAAGCTGCGGAGTAGAACGAAGAAAACGAACAAATTAGAAATTCTGAAGCTTTTGAATGTTTTGCAAAAGGTTTGGCATGGCTGTAGCATCAGAAAGACTGTGATCTTCTGAACTAATAATATTAAAAAACTCCGTGATAGAGCTTCAAAACAAAGGCAATTGAAACTGCGACAAACAAAACATTTTTCCAAACCCTTGTGTTGTGATAAATGGAAAAGATACTTAATTTCAAAATTAAAATTCAGGTAATTTATTTTTATTTCTCTTTTGCTATTGCTTTATTTTTATTAAGCAAAGCACTTGTTACCATAATAAGAAATATTGCATATATTTCTCCTTAATCTTAAAATGACAGAATTTCAGAAAGACAGAATTTCATGGGGCAGAAGAAATATTCTGTGTTAAACAGGTTACCGTCTTAGCAGGTATGGTATTGTTACTGTAAGGACAATGACATTTTTACATTTAAAACAGGATTCTGTTGTAAACAGGTTCCGTTATCATAGGGTTTACTGTATTTTATTACTGATTTTATTATTTTATTACTCAAGATTATTATTTGTGAGGAAGGTGAAATCATAGTCCACATTTTGGCATTTTGATCCAATTTACCCGGGGGAAATTGCTCATTTAAGACTATGAAGTCATTCCCATCTATTAGACTATGAAGGGTTCACAAAGATTGTATTTGAGATTAGGATTGCCATTTATTTCGTCAATCGAATTCCTTGCACTTTCTTTAGCAAAAAATTAAATTTTCCCAGAGTAATTCCTCTGAGAATTTTCAAATTTTCAATGGATAAATTTTGCAAAGTACTAAAATGTAGTAACATTCCTTGTTTTTAATATTCATTTTAAATTCCCTCAGTTTTTCCAGTTTTTCCTATACAGTGGCAACCCTGAAGATTATTATTTGTGAGGAAGGTGGAATCATAGTCCACATTTTGGCATTTTAATCCAATTTACCCGGGGAAAATTGTCCATTTAACACGGGTTTTTTAATAAAACCCGCCCGAGCTAGGTTTTTTACAACCCTGCTCATAACCCATTTGAAAACTCATTTTCATCCATTACCATCTACAATCAAAAATATATGAGAATTATTTTGTGCAGCTCTGTATATAGTCTATTGATTTGTGTATATACTACATTGCACTCAAAAACTTAGTTCAGTTAGCAAATGCATAATTCAGTTGAAAATTCCCCTTCAACAATTTATGTCAATAACCGGAAATGTACTCGAATTCTTTGTGCAACCCTGTATATAATCTATTTAATTTACACACACCAAGAAATATGCAAAAACGTAGTTACATTTAAAAACGTATACGAAAATTAAAAACACACTTCTTTCAGTTATTTCTCAGCTGTAACCGAATACCGAATTATCTTGTGTGTCTCTGTAAAGGAACGATAAACCTATTGTCGCGAGAAGAAGAAACCCACAGAAGCCACTTTTACTTTGTTGCGAATGGCAACGCAGGTTTGTTGATATAGAATGTTGTTCGACGATTTTGAGTCGTAACAATGGAACGCGGAAACAAATGGTTTTATTTTGATATACAAGATGTTCAGAGTGAATGTTTCGAAACGAAATTATTTTAAATGTAAATAGTATGTAAATATTATGCACTTTATATTTAGCTGTATGCGTTTAGTGGAAATATTGTGTTATATACAAGTAAAACAATGAAACGTATCTACGTCGTCTGTCATCAATTCCAGCGAAGTCTCTCATTCTATTTTAATTCGTAGTTTTTTCAACATTATTCTACAGCAAGCATCTTTTAATGTACCTCAGTGATGTATATCAATTTCAATATGTTTGAAATAATGTAACATCGTCAAAATACACTGCAAACGGTTTTGCCTCATAGACTATAAAGTAACGAAATTATTTCGAGTGCACCTGTAGACGAACTATAAATGCTACGCACTCCATTTTTCACACCCACGCCATGGTAAACCTCAACAATATATCAATTACATGGCAATCTGAGTATATTTACGCGAGTTATAGCACGGATAGACACAGTGTTGAATCTGTGGGGGTGCATCCCCACGGAAAAAGGAGATATCCCCCCGGAAGATTTGGGATTTTGTGTTTTCAATTGTCAAAAAATGCAATTTACCCCCCGGAACTCTATAATGTTCCCCTCCCCCCAGGGCCACAGAAATCCCTCCCGGAGAAAAGTGTCTGAATTCAATACTAGATAGACAAACCGAATTCGTAAACACTTTTTAATTATGCTGGAAAATGTCAAAAAGCAACTAAACAAGCTTTTACTAATTCTGGTGCCATTGTGGCGTTTGGGAATTAAAATTAAGCGGTTTCATAAAAATACCACCGCCCCTGAAAGGTTTAAGCAAAACTATTTTTTAAAAATGTATTTCAACTAATTTTATTTTTAAAGCAAGAGTGGCACCATTGTGGCAATCCTAACCAAAATAAAATTAGTTGAAATACTTTTTAAAAAATAGTTTTGCTTAAACCTTTCAGGGGCGGTGGTATTTTTATGAAACCGCTTAATTTTAATTCCCAAACGCCACAATGGCACCAGAATTAGTAAAAGTTTGTTTAGTTGCTTTTTGACATTTTCCAACATAATTAAAGAGTGTTTACGAATTCGGTTTGTCTATCCAGTAGAGATGGGCAACATCGTTCCTTTTAAGGAATCGTTCCAGTCGGAATCGTTCACCGAAAGGAACGAGTTCATTGGAGTCGTTCCTTTCGGAATCGTTCCGAAAAAAAGGAACGAATTCGAGAAAAAGGAACGATTCCGAAAAAAAGGAACGATTCCGAGAAAAAGGAGCGATTCCGAGAAAAAAGGAATGATTCCGAGAAAAAAAAAGAACGATTTTGAAAAATAAAGGATTCCAAGGGGAAAAAAACACTTCTGAGATAAAGAGAACCACATGCAATCCATAATATTTTTTACTAATTTATTTTCTTATGTACCCATCCATTTTCTTAGGCATCCAGTCGCTTTAATTTTGTAATGTTTTGGACAGATGATTTTGTTTTTAAGAGTTCATTTTATTGATCAGTGTGTGCAATTAATTTGCAGTTATTTCTAACTTTATGATTTATGGTATAAAGCATAATTCCTCTTGGAAATTTAAGGGCGGTGCAAGGTCTATTCGATTTTCAGTGTAATCACTGGTTTCTCTTGAAAATATGTCGTCAAATGACCGTCCATTTATATTATTATTTTATACAGTGTGTCTTTACTCTCAACGATGTTCAGTGGCTAAGTCCTAAACCGTTAGTCATAGACCTATAGTTCCAATTACAAAAATGTTTTAAATAAGGTAAAAAATTATTCTGAAAGTCGTTTGGATCAATAAAAATATTTCTAAAAAAGTTACGAAATTTAATTTTTTATACGGTCCTCCGCCCTATAAGAGATATTTAGTAAAAATTTCCTGTTCTATTAAAAGAAAGACAAAAAAAGTCCCATTCATCTAACACTAAAATTCATGAAGTTATACGAAACTTTGAAATGCAAGACTTATGCCACTTTTCTGCATCCGGATACACATGAGTTTAGCCATGCTTCTAGGGGTCGTAAACAAAGTGCTTAAAGTATTTGAAGGATTTATTTCATGTTTAGCTGCGCTTTGAAAGAAATCGTATTATGACAGATTTTTGTAAGGATTTGAAGCTGTTTCTTTTCATGATTTTTTTAACAAAAACTATGCTATTTTTATAAGCTTTTATTTAACCTATTAACCGCCAAAACTATAAGTAGGAATTTTCAAATTTCTTGTTGAAAGTCGCTTGTCACCACAAATTCAGAAAGGTAATTTCCGCTTTATTAAAATATCAAAATTTCTGCCAATAAATAAGGAATTTTTTTTAATTGTAAAATAGTGGTGACAAAGTAATTAATGTAAGCATGAGCAATTATTTTGACCGTTGCGTGAACGCAACACCAGCGGGTAACGGGTTAACTTGAAACGATCGTATATATGTCTTTCCAGTTCAAAATTTGTACTCGAAATTCAACTCACTTTAAAATATGCGATCGAGGTTAAATTTTACATATTGACGTAAATCAGATGACAATGTAATATTATTATGATTTTCAGTGCTTACCATTATGCACTTATTTTACAGGGTAACACAAAAAATTTCGGATAGATTACTGCCAACAAGTTTTCTAAAAAGTTTTAGATTAGATAACACAAGACTGCGATGGTTGTGTTTTTTTATTTTTAAAATTATGTATTTTTAAAATTATGATTTTTATGTATTTTTTAGCGCTAAATCCGAAAATTATCTTCATTTTTAACCATCATGTCAGAATTTTTCGCAAATAGTAAATTTCAAAATAGTAAATTTCAAAATTGAAAAAATAGCTAATACTATAAAATAGAGTCGATGGTTGTATTTTTTAACTTTTACGACTGATTTGTATGTGCTTTTTAGCACTGAATGTAAAAATTACCTTCATATTTAACCATCATGTTAGACTTTTTTGTAAATGGTAAATTTCAAAGTTAAAAAATAGCGAAAATCTGATACTATAAAATGGATGTAAAACTTCTTTTATTCAATTTAATTTTATTTAATTCAAGAATTTACTCAATTTTTGGCTTATACTGGGATTCTTACAGCTAAACAGCTCGGGGATCCGATGATGTGGGAAGGGAAGAGGTTCAATTAAAACTTTGAACTTTTAAACTTTGAAATTTACGATTTGCGAAAAATCCTGACGTGATGGTTAAAAATAAAGGTCATTTTCGGATTCAATAGTAAAAAATACATAAAAATCAATTATCAAAAGTTAAAGAAATAACAATCACATCTATTTTATACTATCAGAATCAGATTTCCGAAAATTTTTCACTTTTTAGCTTTCAAATTTACGATTTGCAAAAAATCTGTACTTTGTGATAAAAAATGAAGGCCATTTTTGGATTCAGTGTGTAAAGAATCGAGGCTGTTGCTTTTCAACATTTTATTTAACGAAAATTCTATTATTTTTTTCCTGTTATATGTTTAGTACAAGCTGTATATTTTGCATTAATATTTCAGAATGATTATAGATTTCAAATTTATAATGCAATGTTAATTTTACTATCAATTATATTTTTTATATATCTGAAGATTATTTATATTTCTAGTAAATTTGTAAATGACCCCTATTTCGCAGCAAAAAATATGCTCCAAGTTGAAACAGCCATTACTTCGGTCAGTTTCAGTCGTAGAATAATAGGACTTTTATTTGTCTTAATTGTAAGTGTAATAGGAAAGTTTTACTAACTATAACTTGAAGGACCGGGGGATCGTATAAAAAATTAAATTTCATAATTTTTCAAGAAATGATTCTATTGACCCAAATCACTATTTAAATACTTCTTTACCCCCATTTAAAACATTTTTGTAATCGGAACTATATGGCTATGACTAACGGTTTAGTAATTAGCTATTGGACATCGTTGAGAGTGGACATCCTGTATAGGAAATTTTATTATTGCTCTGATATTTGTCACCAGGGTCTAGGAATTTTTAGTCTCATAGATTCCTCTTCAAAATCTACCTCTAGGTAATCTTAATTTCATTTTTCATTCTGAATCTCATTTTTCATTTGGATGGCCCTACTGGTTTGGATATGTAACTAGTTAAAGTAGATTACATTTTTGTTCCAGTGTCCGTACTTTCAATAACTTTATGCCCTTTATCGTCTTTCTCCTCAGCTCCCTAACTTTACGCACACAGGATATTTCGCATAATTCATCAACATTATCACCGCCTTCAGGATCTGGTTCAGAAGTGAAACACCCTATTCTATAGAAATCATCTTGTAGTGCAATTCAGTGATATATATCAATTTTAATGCATTTGAAATAGCTTAATGTCATTAAAATGCGCTGCAAACGATTTTTTCCCGTTGACCATAATGTAACGAAATACTTTTGAGTGCCCCTGTAAATAAACTATTAATGCTACACTCTTCATATTGAATACCAAACATCCCATGGTAAACATCATTAACATATATCAATTGCATGGGAATCCGAGTATATTTACGGGAGTTAGGTATAATACACACTGAGACCACAGAACGACACAAAGCGCAACATGAAGTGAAAAAACCGGTCGAAACAAAGAACGAAGTTGTTGCAAACTTGTTTTAAACCAGTTTTTCTAGCGAATTCAAGCGACATGTCTTATGTGTCGCCTTAGTGTATGACTTGTCTTAGAGCGTGAACAGACGGTCTGACGGACAGACAAACCGCATTCATAAACACTAACTTTATTGGAAAGAGTTAAAAAGTAAAGCACGTTTTTGCACACTGTCTTTCCTGAGTGACTGATGTATGTCTTGTCTTTTACCCTAACATCGCTATTTGTGAACTGCTGTTAACTACGTAGAATTTCAATAAACTTACAACTCTTTTTGAATCTCCAATTTCACGAGAACTTACAGAAATTTCTCTAATTTCACACCCTCATCCGCCGTCACCCTCTCTACACTTATATCATACAGAACCTCAGTTCGGTGTGAGTGAATTGCAATGCTAATATGTTTGTTTGGATTGGGATCTTTGGAGCTTCATAACTCATGAAGTCATGGAACACTTGTGTTACACGAAAGGGTAGAAGTTCCTTCAGATGATTTGTAAACAGATTCATTAGCAGGGCTATGGCTAGTGATATTTATAAGATAATATTATATGCATTAATATTATAATATATATATATATATATATATGTATATATATATATATATATATATAGTAATATATATGATTTTATTCATATATAGTACATATTATCTTCGCCAAAAGATATAGTGATTCACTAAACTTCAAAGTTCTATTTCTTTAAATTTGAAATTTGCTAACATTTTAACTGAAAAACGGTTTATTGGTTTAATTAAATTAAACAAATTAAAAGTATGTCCATTATTATTACAGAGTGTAGTACTATATATTAAAATATCTAGAAGGGGTGAGTTCGCGATTAGCGTGTAGCTAAAGACCCAGTATAAATATAAAATAGTTATACCAAAAGTTTTTTCATTAATAATGAAAGATAGAAATTTATTTTCTTACCTTTCTGGTAAAGCAGATATACGTTGGTTTACTGCATGTGAAAACAAACTATATATTTTATTTATTTATTGGATGTGAAAAATATCTTCTTAGAATGATGGGAAGGCACTTGTACCAAAAAAACTATTTAATGCACGGCGATGTCTAGGTTACACGGACGAACACATACACACTAAAAAAAGGAATAAAATAAAAGAGTTAAGTGTGGGTACTATAGAAGCAATAACATTAAAATCCAGTAGGAGATGCAAATCTTCCATTGGACTGAGAGTTAACGCACCAAAAAACCGTGCGTCTTGGCCTCACGAAATCGGGCCTAGAAGTGTAGAAGTAATAGGGGCCCACAAGAGTTAAAACAGAGTAAAAGAAAACTTGAAACAATACAGTCTGCTTAATAAGCAAAAAGGTTCTATTTAAAATCAGTTTATCAGGAAATGTCTGTGGTGCTGCGATCTGTTGACGCCTTTTCGAAACACAAGTCTTTTACACAATCCTTCTTTAGTTTGTGACCTTACGCTACGATGGCTCACGGAAGTGTCGCCATCTTGGAACATATTTCACAACTAAAAGAGACGCGTTGCACGTATCACGAAGAAATCGTCATTTCACAAGCGAAGTGATGTTTGACATAAAATTACTTACACTGTGACGTTTTCCAACACCCCCGCTTTTTATGTCAAACCGACGAGCGTAGAATGTTTAACTTGTTTCTCAAACACTCGAAATGAGGCTTAGGCAACGGCTTGGTGAGTACGTCTGCCAGCATTAACTTCGATGGGCAATAAGTTATTTTGATTATACCATTCTGGCATAGATGTCTGATGTGGTGATACTTAACTTCCACGTGTTTAGTCCTTGTCTGTGCCTTTTCGTTTTCGGTCAATCTTATGGCTGATAAGTTATCTTCGTACAACGTTACGGGTAGTTATTGACACAGTTCGAGGTCATTTAATAGGTCTAACAACCACGAAATCTCTTGACCTGCATTAGAGGCAGCGATATATTCAGCTTCCGTGGAGGAGAGTGCTGTGCAACTCTGCTTCCTCGATGACCATGCCAATATATTATTTCCTAATTTGAACAAGTTTCCAGTGGTTGATTTCCTGTCTATTCTGTCGTTTCCCCAATCGGCATCGCTATATGCCGTTAGGATTGGAGGTTTTGTTTTATCTATGACGAATTTAAGATCTTTGGTAGTAAGCAGATATCTAATTAATTTCTCGATAGCTTGCCAATCGACTTCCCTTGGGGATTCATTCCTTCTTCCCAGGATGTTAACGACTGATGCTATGTCGGGTCTAGTTAAAGTTGCAATGTATAGAAGCCCTCCTATAGCCTGTCTAAATTTTACGTTATCTCCCATTAGTTTCCCGTTTGGATCTAGATTAAAGTAGTTAGTATTCATGGGTGTATACGTAGGCTTACCATTTAACAAATTGAATTTTTCTGCGATTTGTATTATTTTGTGTTCCTGGTCTAACTCTAGATTACCGTTTGCCTTTTCCTTTATGTTTATGCCTAAATATTGTGTGACTTGACCCAAATTTTTGATTTCGTATTGCTTTGATAATTCAGTGTATATTTCGTGTGTGTCTGTTTTGTCTCCTGCGACTAAGATGTCATCAACATACACTATTATGTATGCGATTTTTCCATCTTGGACTCTTTTGTACAGACATTTGTCTGACGCGCATTCAACGAAATTTAGTTCTTTTAGAGATTTACTTATTTTTTGGTTCCATGCCCTAGCCGCCTGCTTAAGGCCGTAAATCGCTTTGTTTAAACTACAGACTTTATCTTCTTCCCCTTTTGTTATGTATCCCTCTGGCTGATGCATATAGACCTCCTCTTCTAAATCGCCATGTAAGAAAGCAGTTTTGACATCTAGGTGAGTTATTTTAAGATCTTTGTACACCGCTGCGTTTAAGAATGCTCGTAGGGTGGTATGCGCTACAACGGGTGCGTAGGTCTCGTCGAAATCGCTTCCATATTTTTGAGCATATCCCTTAGCGACCAATCTGGCTTTATATCGCTCTATAGACCCGTTCGCTCCCCTTTTTGCCTTAAACGTCCACCTACAACCTATGACGCGTTTTCCCGGGATAGGTTTTATTAATCTCCAAGTATTATTTTGCTTCAGAGAATCTATTTCCTCACTAGTGGCTTTTAGCCATTTATCTTTAGTTTCTGCGTCATTGATATTTTGTAGGTCTGTCCATGACTTTGGCTCCTGAATGTGACACAGGTTTGCGCTTATTCCATAACGGTTAGGTGGTACACCACGATTTTGTCTCTGCGATCTTCTCGGCTCAAGGGATGTGTCGGTCGGGGTGTTATTCTGATCATCGTCGCGCTCTTCTAGATCAATTTCAATATTATCTGCGGGAGTTTGTTCGATGTTTTGATTTTCTTTGGCGGGTATAATTTCCTCATCTTTTATACCTTCTTCGAAGAATTTTACGGTTCTAGATATTATAATTTTATTTTCACCCGTATATATCCTATAGCCCTTGCTTCTGAAATCATATCCCAACATTATTCCCTCGATGGCTTTCTCATCTAATTTATTTCTTTTAGGTTTGTCGACATAGGCAAATGCCTTACATCCGAATGTTTTGATGTTCGAGAGATCGGGTTTTCTTTTATGCCAAAGTTCATAGGGTGTCATGTTATTTTTGTTAGCCTTTGTTGGTAGACGGTTGATGAGGTAGGTGGCAGACATGACAGCTTCCCCCCAGAATTGCTTAGGTAACTTGGCGTCCGACAACATGGTTCTAGCCATTTCCACTATCGTTCTATTCTTTCTTTCTGAAACACCGTTCTGTGGGCTAGAATAGGGAACACTCAATTGACGCTCTATCCCGTTTTCTATCAGGCAGTTTTCAAATTCGTCACTGATATACTCTTTTGCGTTATCGGACCTGATTGCCTTTATCAACTTGCCAAATTTATTTTTTGTTAGCGCTATGTATTCTTTCAGTTTGATAACGGCTTCCGACTTATGCGCGATTAAGTATGTTATTGTGTACCTGCTATAATCATCCGTGAATGTTATAAAGTACCTTTTCCCTCCTATCGTTTCAGTATTCATGGGGCCACATATATCGGAATGTGCGAGGGTACCGATGTCTTTGCTTCTGTTTGTGGCTACTTTAGGGTAGGGCAGAGCGGAAAGTTTCCCTTCAATGCACTTGGTGCATCGCGTGTCATGTTTACATTTGTTAATTGTTATCCCATTGGCTAATTCATGATTAACAAGGTATTTAATATCATCAAAATTTTTGTGTCCGAGTCTTCGGTGCCACAATGAAATACAATTTGTATTGTTACAGAAAGTTTGAGTACTTATAGTATAGCCGTAATCATCTTCAGGGTTTAATACGTAGAGATTATCATTTAATTTAGCTGTCAAGATTATATTATCATCTTTGACAAATAAACATGCATTTTTCTCGAAAATTACCTTTATATTATTTTCAGTGGCTTTCTTAACTGACAATAAATTGCCCTTTAGTTCTGGACAGTACAAGACGTTTCTTAGTGTAATGTAGTGGTTTTTGTCTGTTTTTATTTTTACGTCGCCCATACCTTCCGAATTAAGCCTTTTTCCATTAGCGATTGTTATATTCCCAAAATTCCCGGCTGTGAATGTAGCAAAATTTGTTTTTGCTGATGCAACGTGCCTGGTGCAACCCGAGTCAATGATATATGTGTTTGGATCTGTTGTTTGTGTTTGGTTAATTTTTACTGACTCAATTTCAAAATTGTTTTCCACTGGGAAGAGAGGAATGATCGATTGGTTGACCTCATCCTCTATATTTGATTTGCTGTTAAAGCAAAAATTCGAGGAGTCTGTTTTACTACCATTGTGCTGATTTTTGGGGTTTACCGAATTGGCTTTAAAGTTGGCATGGTTGTTAAATTTATTACTGTTATAATTTTCACTTCTTTGGTAATTGTTTTTCTGTTTGTTTTTCAATTTGTAACACTCTGAACGAGCGTGCCCATCTCGTTGACAGTAGCTGCAATGTTTTTTGTTTCCTTTATTTATTATTTTATATGCTGTGTCCCTTGGTCGTGTGCTGGTGTTTTTGTATTCGGTTCGATGAGAGTACTCGTCGATGAGTTTGTTTTTCACAAACTCGAGGTCTAGATCCTTTTCGTCTCTAGCCTCCATGCTCGTTATGAGAGGAGCATATGACTGAGGCAAGCTGCAAAGCATAAGAGCCACGATGTGCGAATCATTTATGAGCTCTCCAATGGCAGCGAGTTTGTCGCGGATAGTTAAAATATTGTTGATATGTAGATTTAAGTCTCCGCCCTCATTGAGCCTTTGCGAATATAGTTTCCTCAAAAGGAATAATTTGGATGATAAATTCGCCCTTTGGTGAACACTTTTTAATCTTTCCCAAATTTCTTTGGGAGATGTCAAATGTCTAATATGCACGATTTGTGTATTTTCAATGCACAAACAAATTATGGCTTTCGCCTTAGCCGCGTTTTTAGTATATGTATCATCGGGTGTGGCAGGTGGAGATTCTGTTATATATTTAAATAAATCGTCTTTAATTAACAGATTTTCTAATTTGAAACACCAATGATTGTAATTATTATCATTTAGTTTCTCCACTGCCGTAATTTCTTTTGTGGCTGACATAGCGTGTTATTCAAGTTTTATAAATTCTTTGATAACAAATATATTTACTATAAGAAGTTTGTGACTTTCTTAAAATAATTTCTTAGAATATATTCATAAATATAAATAAAATGATCAGTTATTCACAATAATCAATCAATATTCGTTCACAATAATACTCTTTTTGCGATATTATATATATCGTTATTTATTCATGCACATTTATTTTTATTTTCATGTATATAGTTCAATATTTCATATCTCATATGTGCATCTTGTTCATCATTTTATCACAATCAGATAAACAAATTTTTATTACTGGGTTTTTTTTTTTTTTTTTTTTTTTTATTATTATTTATTTATTTATTTACTTTCCCCTTCAACTCATCTCTCATAATCTATTAAAATATCTAGAAGGGGTGAGTTCGCGATTAGCGTGTAGCTAAAGACCCAGTATAAATATAAAATAGTTATACCAAAAGTTTTTTCATTAATAATGAAAGATAGAAATTTATTTTCTTACCTTTCTGGTAAAGCAGATATACGTTGGTTTACTGCATGTGAAAACAAACTATATATTTGATTTATTTATTGGATGTGAAAAATATCTTCTTAGAATGATGGGAAGGCACTTGTACCAAAAAAACTATTTAATGCACGGCGATGTCTAGGTTACACGGACGAACACATACACACTAAAAAAAGGAATAAAATAAAAGAGTTAAGTGTGGGTACTATAGAAGCAATAACATTAAAATCCAGTAGGAGATGCAAATCTTCCATTGGACTGAGAGTTAACGCACCAAAAAACCGTGCGTCTTGGCCTCACGAAATCGGGCCTAGAAGTGTAGAAGTAATAGGGGCCCACAAGAGTTAAAACAGAGTAAAAGAAAACTTGAAACAATACAGTCTGCTTAATAAGCAAAAAGGTTCTATTTAAAATCAGTTTATCAGGAAATGTCTGTGGTGCTGCGATCTGTTGACGCCTTTTCGAAACACAAGTCTTTTACACAATCCTTCTTTAGTTTGTGACCTTACGCTACGATGGCTCACGGAAGTGTCGCCATCTTGGAACATATTTCACAACTAAAAGAGACGCGTTGCACGTATCACGAAGAAATCGTCATTTCACAAGCGAAGTGATGTTTGACATAAAATTACTTACACTGTGACGTTTTCCAACACTATATAAAGAACTATCCTTTTGACGATGTTTCGGCCGTTGAATGAAAGATATCTGTTGCAAACGTGTTATAGATAATACCAACCTTAATTTTTTGAGAATTTGACTATTTTTTATTCGGAGTTAAACTTTTTACTGTCAAAACTATTTAAAATAGATAAAACATTTTGTTAAATTCGAACTTTTCAGAAAATTTTATGTAATTTAAGAAAAAAAAGAAAAAAAAAATAAATCTTCTAAGTGAAAAGAATAACAATAAGAAAGGAAAATACATAAAATTTAGTATCGTATTTGCAGTAAGTTTTACCTCAATAAAAACGGAAATTTGGTATTAGGCTTGAAACATTAAATTTAGTTTAGCATGAAGGGAGCCTCGATTTGATCGAAATTAAACTCAGATATGTATTATCCATCACCACAGTAACAGGCATTAATCGTGGCATTGATTTCGGGATTTACGACTATCAATAACGATCAAGAAATCTGAATTATTATAAGAAATTATTACGATAAACGATTTTTTTTTTGCTTTTATTTTACGTTGAATTAAAAGAAAGTCACAGTTATTTAAATTCTAATTATTTAGCAAGAAATAGAAGTAAAATAACAATTGAAAAAACTGTACAAAATCACAACGTGCATTCTTTGGAAACCAATAATTAAATTCGTATATTGTAAAACTTTTTAAATGCAATATTAACCTTCCGCATACCAGACCGGTGCAACAGACCCGATAGATACATTCAAATTGATTTTTCACATTTTAAAAAATGAAAATTTTGTAAATATCTGACTTTTTCTGGAATGTTCTACTCAAAAGAATAGAACATCCCAGAAAAAACCCATATTTACAGAAATTTCAGTTTTTAAAATAAATTAGAAATATCATTATAAATGTACCTGTCGGGGCCATTGAACCCCTCTGGTAGGCGGAAGGTTAACATAAATCTATTAAACTGAAACAAGCATAAAATATGCAGCTTTATATATATATATATGTCGCAGTGTTGGAGAAAGTCCGATAATCTATATGTAGCACGTGATTTTTCTTTCCCGTTTTTATACTCAAAACGGCCATTAAGAGAGCGAACCGCGGTTAAATTATTTCAATCCCACCCACCACTGTTACTGTTATCTTATTATTATTATTATTAGACATTATGCTTTTTGAAATATTCATTATCTTAAGAAAGAAAGAAACGTTTTACAAAAATTCCTTGTTCTAACAGATTTTACTCTATGTAATAAATCTCAATGTAAGTTGATTAAAACAACAATCTTAGGGAGTTTCGAGATTTTTTTAATCATCTTCTTCAGGAGAGAAAAACAAGACGCTAAACTGTGGAAATAAAGTGGTACTCGAGCGCTCGTAGCTGGTCATATATTTATTTTGACAAAGAGGATTCTCAAATTGAAATTATGTTTGAGGAAAAAACATGAAATAGAGAAATATGCATGAAAGTGCGTAACTCTACAATTATTAAAATAATTGAAAATCAGTTATTATTATCCTATTAAAATGCAATTTTTATGGCCTAGTGATATATTTCTTACATTATTCAAAACTGTTTCTAGTCAGATTTAAAAAAAATATTTTTCACTAGTAATTAAACAAGCATTTTCTTTGTTTTTCTTAAGGCTGTTCTTAAGTGATCTGCTCAACAAGCGTAAAACGTTTTGACACATTTACAAATTCATTTTTTAACGGAAAGATATAAAATTGGAATGTTTGACCATGGAAGCGATTTGGAATCGAACTGTGTTTTCCATCTTTTGATCAGTAAATTACCTATTGAGTTATAATCGATTTTGATCACGTGACAAACATGTTTTTCGTCCATTTTTGAGCGATTATGCCCCTTTCGCGCGGAAATTCGGTTCAAAACGCCCACTTTGACACTATTTTCTGAAAGGCCTATTGCGTTTGCAAAAAAACGGAAAAAACAGCTCGATTACATAGTTTCTGAACAACAACACCTGTTTGTTTCATGCATTTCCGAATAAAAATAAATTAAAACTTTTGTCACAAATTTATCCTTTTGGATTTGAGAACAGCCTTAAGAATTCATTTAGAAAAAATTCATTTCGTATGATACGTTTACCAATTAGAAAATGTATTAATGTATTAAAGTACACATGGTGTTCCATTACCCTCGGGGTCCAGGTACTCAATCGGTAAAGCACGTAAAGTTTCTGGGTTCGAATCCCATCTCGGGCACTTTTTCTCTCAGGTGTAAAAAATCCAATTCGTATAAAATATTTTTTTTAATTATTTCTTTCAGATTAATTTAGCACAAGAAGATGAATTAGTAATGTTTATTAAACGCCCTACTCCGCCCCGCACTTCAATTTATTTTTTATTTCTTTCTTTACTTTTCTTTTTTTTTCTTTCTTTTGAGGAGGGGGAGGGGGAGGGGCACACACATTAGAAGGATATTTTGGCAATAAAGTCAGCTTTAATAGAATCAAAATCTGTTATTTTGAAATAAAATAGCGTATTTTAATTTATTAAAACTGGCCAGTCTACAAGAAAAGAACCGATTCCCGAGGAATCGGTCCTTTTCGGAACGGTTCCTCGGATTCGGTCCTTTTTGGAACGGTTCCTCGGATTCGGTCCTTTTTGGAACGATTCCGAAATGGACCGACTCCGAGGAATCGGTCCTTTTCGGAACGACTCCGAGGAATCGGTCCTTTTCGGAGTCGGTACATTTTGGACCGATTCCGAGGAATCGTTCCGAAAAGGACCGATTCCGAGGAGTCGTTCCTTTTCGGAATCGTTCCAAAAAGGACCGATTCCGAGGAACCGTTCCAAAAAGGACCGAATCCGAGGAACCGTTCCAAAAAGGACCGAATCCGAGGAACCGTTCCAAAAAGGACCGAATCCGAGGAGTCGTTCCTTTTCGGACTCGTTCCGAAAAGGACCGATTCCTTTTTACAGAATGGAATCGTTCCTTCAGTTTCACTGCCGGAATCGTTCCTTTGGAGTCGTTCCTCAACAAATGACACATCTCTACTATCCAGTGTTGAATTCAGACACTTTTCTCCGGGAGGGATTTCTGTGGCTCGCACCACTAAATTATTTATTGTAGTTATAGTGCTGCCATCTATGACCACAAACTAGATTTTAAAAAAAATAAGCTACAAAATTAAAATTGTAGTTTCTTAACTTCCGACTAATTTTTGGTATTTTCCATGCCATTTTTATTTTGATTAAAGACAACAAGATTCTTTGAATTTTCTAACATTTTTGCAATTTCCTCATTTTCCAAAATGAAGACACCATGACCATGTAAAATATCGAAATCAAAAAGATGATTTTACCTCAGTCGTCAATGACACATTATGAATCACAAGTAATTTATTATAACAATGACATACAGAATAAAAATGGAGCATAAAATAAATTATAGAAGTTTTACATCTTAAAAATTTTTGGAAATCAAAACAAAATCCACGCTCTGTTAAAAATCAATTAATAAAAATATCTTTACGAAATTTTATAGTGCTGCCACCTATCAGCGTACATGCAAACATAAGTTGCAAAATTAAATTGATTTATGTAAAATGGTATGAACTTACCGTAAGAAAATTTACACCTGAAAAAGAAAAAAACAATAGATTAATTTCCACAAATTTGGTCAAAAAATATACAAATAAGATAAAAATATACTTAATTTCATTTTTAAAAAGTCATCGCATGGTTATGCATATATTTTATTTAAAGTGCTAAGCTAAGGGAGGTCGGTATCTTTTGATTGTTTTTCTTAGTTATTTCTTTTATTTGTATCTTCTTTACATATCATACAATGAAATTATTAGACATAATAATTTTCATGTTATGGCTAAATTTTGAAGAAAAAAAATTGCAAACATTTAAAGAAACATTAAGAAAATTACATTTTTCAATTTTTAATATTTTTACACTTTTTTTTTATTTGTAGGAGTATCTTTTATAAATTTAGGGATTTATTTTTCTATAAACCCATTAGTTTACGAAAAAAAAATGGGAAATGGCCTTATATGTGCTAAAATCGAGTAAAAAACGTTAAATAAAAAATTATACATTCTACTGCAACTTCCATCCCTAATTATACATTTTTAGTTATGTAAAAAAAAAACAAGTAGGAAATTGTACGTCAAACATGGCAAATAAGGTACGTTTGTTCTTTAACTAGTTTTATAAATATTCAGATCTTGGTGCAATAACTGTTGCACTCTTAAGCAAAAATGCATGAATACAAAATTTATGACGATTACTATATATTAAATTCAGCAGTACAAAAATAACAGCATTACGTCTTAAATAGTACGTCATCACCCTGGAAACCTAGAATCATTACCTATCATGGATTATCACTGAATTAAACACGTATGATAGGATTTAATAGAATGAAGAAAACTTTAATTAATATCTTTTTAAGTTTTGATTCGATTTTCATAATATTTGAAATGGTTCGACACCATTCTGCAACGATTCTATATATTGAATTTCAAACCATTCGGTTGGGTACTTTTTGCGGTGTTATATGCGGACTGACGGACAGACCAGACGACGATTATAGTTGCTACGTACAGTAAAACTTCCCTAAAGCGACCACGTTCCGTTCCAAGAAAAATTGGTCGCTCCAAGAGGTGGTCTCTTAATGGAGGTCATGTTTAAATCTAGATTTTAATGGTTGAAAAAAGGTAACAATCAATGTTACTAAACTTTATTTTTCACATTAGGAAAAAATATGAAAATTTAAGTATCAAAACAAAAGTTAATTACATAAGTTAATAACTATAGAGTTTAAAAAATGAATATAGTGACGTTTGCTTTGATTTTACGGTTTTACCTTTTATAACTTTTATCTCCCAGTCCTTTCGAAGTTCAGTAAATAAAAGCAATTTTCTTTGGACGGAAACAAATAAGGACGATTTCATTAATTTATCTATTTCTCTGACAGTTTCCTGACAGAATAGGGCAGGGGAGTTTATTGACCGTCATTCTTAATTTCTCATCAGAGTTAAATTCATTGCCTAATAAGGCACAAAGGGGTTTAAACTCTTAAAAGTTACCGAAATAAAAAAAATATTCTAAACTTAGTTTCGAAGTTGGAGGAATAATGCGCTCTCCGGAATTATTTTTTATAATAAAACCTTCTTCAAGCGACCAGGAAAAAACGGAATTTGTTTCATTTTCTTCAAAGAAATGGGTCGCTCATGGAGGGAGTTCAACTGGGATGGTCTCTGAATGGAGGTAAAATTAGTATTGAGACTATAGGAATAAATTTCGTTCCATGGGAAAATGGTCGTTCAGGGAGATGCTCGCTTAATGAGGGTGGTCGCACAGGGAGGTTTCACTGTATTCATAAAATTACGAACGCGTCTAAAAAAAGAAATGGCCTTATCTTTGCTAAAATCGAGTGAAAAACGCTAAAATAAAAAATATAAAAGATCTGTATCCATTCTACAGCAAATCCCATCCTTATTTATACATTTTTGGTTATGTAAAAAAAAAAAAAAAAAAAAAAAAAAAAAAAAAAAAAAAGTCATTTCTTGCATATCTGTTGAAGCATGCGCATTTTAAAATCAGTAAAATGTCAAAAAAGCCTCGAACTGAGGAAAATGAGGTTGCAACTCTGATACTTTTAAAAGGAAATGGGTGCAGTCAAAACCCTTTTTCACATATTTTCAATCATCGGATCTTTACGCAACTTCGCCTAGGGATGTCTAAATACATTTTATGAAAAAAAATGACATTTTTATCATTCTTCGCAAAGTAAAGGGTGAATTCCCTTAAGGGGAGGGTGGACGTTTTTAATTTTCATAATAGAGATTTGAAATTTTGTGCAACTATACATCTCACCATAAGTATATAGAACACCCTAAAAGAAATTTCCAATCTTATTATAATTTTAAGATGTTTAAAAAAAATTTAATTTTAAAACGAAATTTTAAAGTGCTTCTTGCGTCTTAATTTTTTTTATATTTCCTTGATTTTGGATTTTAATGAAACTCTATAACAAACAAATATGTGCATCGATTTTTTAATCCCTTCAATAGTTTTTTTTTTTTTTTTTTTTTTTTTGAGATATTTCTCTGAATTCCATATCGATTTTCATCCAAATCCAACCTTATATTAAGTTAAAAATCAAATTTAATTGTCTGAATGAAGTCGAATTTTAAAATGCATACACAGTTTCTTTTTAATATCAGGATTCTTCCTTATCAGTTTCATGAAGTTTGATAAAAAAAGTAAGTAGCAAGGAGAATTTCAAAAAATAAATAAATAAATAAATAAATAAATGTAATTTAACAAATTACAACGGCCATTTGGAAAATGATTTTTTCAAAGACTGAAATTCAAGACATACAAAATCGCACGGAGTTGATCATACATTACGTACGCCATGATTGCATTTTTCGGTACTGTAAATTTTTAAACTTCTACGGAGCTGGTCATACATTACGTACGCCATGGATTAAACATTAATATTCCTGGACCCATTTTAAATGAAATTTCATTCTTAAACTTCTAAACATCCCACAATATTACTTTTTACACCGTCGTATAGAGAAAAAAAATGTACTTTTAAATGCAATTTGTTTGAAAGCTGTATCTCAATTTGTTTCTGAGTTATTAATTTTTTTTTTTGTTTTGTTTTGTAGTTTTTATTACTTTTTTGTCATAGTGGCAACAGAAGTATCCATCTCTATTGAAAGTAAAGGGAAAATACAGATTACTGTATACACCAATCAGAAAATGAATAAAATGCGGGATTCAACTAATAAAACGCTTCAGATATGTTTTTGATTTCCTACCCTGACCGAGGACAATAACTATTTTTTGAAATGGTTGAAAAAAAAAAAAACTGAACGTCAGTATTGAGAAAAACAGATTTAAAGTATAATTAAAAGGCCAAAAACTTGTTTGTGAACAAAATTAAAACACTTGTAACTTTGCGTAAAATAATCGCACCTGCATGCGGTTTTCCACGAATGACGTAGTACAAATTGGAGAATAATAATACACACAAAAAGTAATGTCGATTTTGGGGTCGATTTTTGCTCAAATAAAGGTCCACGGTCCGCTTAAGACGACAGTTCGCCTTCAGCCGGTCAAAAATGTTAGGAAATTGATTCAATTTCCACATCTTTTCACAAACTAACTAATAAAGCAAATTCAATTAAAGTTTTTGGATTGTTAAGTATAGTAGGTATTACTTGTGACAATAAACAAAACATGTCGATGAAAAATATTTAAATTAATTAAGAAAACTTAAGTAACCTAAGCATGGTATCTCATGTTCGTTTTAATTTATTATCTTTAAACAAATTTTAATTTAAAGATAACACTTCGCTTAACATGAACTAAAATCTTTTAATTATCTCCATTTGTAATATTTATAATTAATAATAGAAATTTTAAAAAGAAAATCTGTAAAAATTTTCGATCATTTTTTTAAATAAAATTTTTATTATTTGAAGTAATTTCCTAGATTTTAGTTCATTTTATGCAGAAATATAATAGTAATGCACACAGAAAATTTTCACCATTATCTTTAATAGTTTTTGAGAAATCATGCGCGCAGTGATATATAGTAACTATGAAAACAAAAAAAAGAAACAATTGGTTACATAATTAAGTTTTCCTAATTAATTTAAATATTTTTCATCGATCTGTTTTGCTTATTCTAACAAGTAATACTATACTTAACAGTCCAAAAAAATTCATTGAATTTGCTTTATTAGTTAGTTTGTGAAAAGGTATGGAAATTTAATCAGTTTTCTAGCATGTTTGACCGGTTGAAGGTGAACCGTCCCCTTAAGAGGCTACTTCAGTCAAACGAAAAGACCCGTTCGCTAATGCTAATCCTATGGAAGACATTTATAAAGATATCTCGTTTGAATTTAAATATTTTTCAATGTTTCTTTTTTTTTTTTTTTGCATTGAATAGTTGAGATCGATCTGTACAAAGACCGTTGTTTACTTTTTCGATTTTGTTTGCAGGTATTTTTAATGAGGACACTTTCATTTTCGGAACCGGTTTCGAAAGTAAAAGTATCGTCATAAAAAAAAAAAAAAAAAAAAAAAAAAATCTGCAATCAAAATCGAAAAAGTAAAAAACGGCCTGCATACAGATTGATCTCAGGTATCCAATGAAAAAAAAAATCATTTAAAAATATTGAAATACGACTGAGATATCTTTATAAATTTCTTCCATAGGATTAGCATTAGCGAACGCGTCTTTTCGTTTGAGTGAAGTAGTAGAGGTCTGCACGGGCCGGAATTTCCAGGCCCGGGCCCGGCCCGGCCCGGCCCGAACGAAAGCTATCTTGGCCCGGCCCGGTGTAAAAATTGGAAGTTCGGCCCGAGCCCGGCCCGGCCCGTACAAAAATCAGTGAAAACAGGCCCGGCCCGGCCCGACACAATTTCTACACAAAAAAAAAATCCTTTTTTTCTCAACATACAATTAAGATTCTTTTAATGAATACTGCATACATATTTATGGGAACATTTTACAGTATATTTTACATTACTATGATGTTCGCAAAATAGAAAACACACAATAGTAAACATTAATGATTACTTACAGTGTTTTAGTCATCGTGTCTACAGACATTTCAAAATAGAAATAAGGATTCATTAAAAGATTAATGTAGTTCAGAATAAAGGATTAAAAACATGATAACGTTTGAAGCTTCATAATAAAAGGTAGATTTGTGAAAATATTTCTCTCATTTTTAAGGCTTTTCTCAAATCCAAAGGAGGTGCATTTCGACACATTTCTGAATTCTTTTCTTTTCGGAAACGTGTAAGATTGGCAGGTATTCTTATTCAGATGCTATGTAAATGTCTTTTTTTTTCATAGATAAAAGCAATATATCTTTCTGAAAATACTGTCAAAGTTAGCGTTTTGAATCGAATTTCCGGAAGCGATAGCGCAGGAAAGGAGAAAAACGTACAGTCACGTGACAGGAATCTCTGTTATCTCTGTAAGTGATTTAGCAAATATGGGAAAAGCTATTCGTTTCCAAATGCCTTCAATAGGCAGGCCTGTCAAATTTATGCCTTTATAGTTAAAAATTTTGTCAGAAAATGTGTCTGAAAGCTTCGCATTGTTGAGCAGCGAATATGAGAACCACCTTAAGGTATATTTCCAAAGATAGTGTTAAGAGAAGCTCATTATCACTATTAATACTACAAAACGCAATGACTGTTCTACACATCCTGAGATCGATTAAGACCAGTTCCGTCCCGGAACGAGTCTGCTGAAAAAAAAAATTAAACTCTGAATCAGACATCTTGAAACTGTACGATGCCAATCTCTACGATGGACATGTTACATTTCTGTACTGATGTTGTTAAACTCGCATCGGCTCGTGACGCACATTTATACTTCTCGAGAAAATCATATTCATTGAAAATGGCTCATATTTTATCTACTTCGCTTAAATTCTTATATCGGGCCGATAGGCCCGATTAATTTTTTTGCCGGCCCGGCCCGTTGAAAAAATTGTCCTAATTCTGCCGGCCCGGCCCGGCCCGTTTGAAAATTCACCTTCATTCCGCCGGCCCGGCCCGCGGTCCGGGCCGGGTACGGGCCTCGGGCCAAGCCCGGGCCCGTGCAGACCTCTATGAAGTAGCCTCTTAGGGCTCCTGTCCCTGCCAGTGAAGACACTCACGAGCTAATGCTAATCCTATGGAGAGGGATTTTTCTAATATCTCGTTTGCATTTCGACATTTTAAAATATTTTTTTTGCATTGGATAGCCGAGATCCGTCTCTACATCACACCTTTTTTACTTTTTCGATTTTGGTCGCAGACATTTTTTATGAAGTTACTTTCACTTTCAAAACCGGTTTCTGAAAATGAAAGTGTCATTCTAAAAAATATCTGCATCGAAAAAGTAAAAAAGTCGCGATGTAGAGACGGATCTCGGCTATCCAATGCAAAAAAAAAAAATTATTTAAAACTGTCAATTTCAACAACATTTTTTTAGCACACAGATAGAAAGGTTCTTTATCCCTAAGCTCCTAATTTTTATATCTTTTTCCAGTCCAAAGTTACAAACGAGTAAAGAGTATTTTTTATACTTTTTGGAATTTTTTGAAACTTTAACACACCTTTTAAAATACTCATAATTATCTTTAAAATATTGTAACCTTACAGATAGATAAAGAACCTTCCTATCTACATGCTGTAAAAAAAATATTGTTAAAATTTCCAAAAATGAATGAACAAGAAGGATACGTATTTTTCCCCATAGGATAACACGGGATTCCACTTTTTTCTTCCCCACCAGTTACGCCCCTTTAAAGAGACTTTTCATGTGCTTTAATTCTTTTAACTTAAAAAAAAAAAAAAAAAATCACAAAATCTTATTTTTATGAGACATCTTCAAAAATATAAAATTTTGAAAGAAAATGTTTTAAAAATTTTACAAAATTCAGCATATTCTTTAAAATTAAAATTGAAACAATAAATAGAGCTTGGTGAACATTTCCTACAATATATCTTGAAAATGCCAACATTAATGTTACATAAATATTAGTAAGCAACATTATATATATTTTTCTAAAATGCAAACAACCTAATATTGGTAATGATATGACATAACATATAAGGATCGACCGAAACCGAAACTGAATTTCGGTAATCTTTCTATTTTCGGTCGAAAACAAAAATGTCCAAAACCTTTTTTTTAAGTAATTAATACATACACAAATATACAGAATTATTTGTTAATTATACGTGTGGCCCAATTTGTCTCTCTATGGTATTGGCCAAAACTTTTTAATTTTATATAAAATAGAATGTAATTAATTCCTCCACGTCACAGAATGATTTTCTAATGATACGAATTTCATCTAATTAAAGAATTTTTTAGGTATAGATACCTCGATTTACCTTTTATATTGATTTTTGTAAATGATCAAATACTCAGGGGCGTAGCTACATATATTTTTTCGGATGGAGGGGGGGGAATTAAAAAATTTTCCAACTTATAATTCAAAAATTTCCCAACTTGAAACAAATTGCTCTATTTTCGAACTGAAATGATATGTGCAATGTCTGTTTAAAGATAGTGATACTTATACGTGAGAAAAAAAAAATCTTTCCAAGGGAAAAATACTGAAACTAAACACATAAAAATTATAATAATTGGCTCATTTAATGAAAGATTTTGTCTTCTATTGTGTACCAATCATAATCGTACTTCATATAGCCTCATGATATTTTGAGATTTTTCAGAAAGGAACAAAGTTTTGGAGGAAATAGATTGGATGTTGATGGACAACACTAGAGATATTCAGGTCTCGTAGAGGTATGATATTTTCGTAGCACAGAGAAACACAATGACAAATTGAGCCTTGTTGCTTTTTGTATTTCTTTTGAAAATTTAACTATTTTACTGTTACAGAACTCAGAAAGGTAATCAGCAAAACAATAAAAAATTCTTATTTATTTACTATTTTTTAAAAAAGGAAATGTGTTTAAAAAATCTGGAATTTTCCAACTCGAAGCTCAAATTTCCCAAGTTCACATATATTGGAGGGGGAGCCCCCCCCCCCCACACACACACACCATAACCCCCCATCGCGACGCTTCTGGTTATACTAAAAGATTCTCAGAGATCTTATGCGGTTTAAAACTAAACACTTTCTATTACTGTTAAGACTGCAGCTTTTTAATGAACACATGAAAAGCGTCTTCAAAGTTTAGACCTATAGGCATTACTTGCTTTAAAATCGCTCACGTCTTGAGTCAGTGTCGACTGATTATTGTAAACTGCGAAGTTCATAGCAATAAATAAAGAATTTCTGTCTCATTTGAGCCGATACAGCTCAAATCAAAGATTAATGTTGAAATTTTCCTATGGGAAAAACGAGATTTTTGGAATACTGATAGTTTCGTTTCGATCGAATTTTCAGCAGCATTTTTGCCGAAAATGAATTTTCGGAGTAACTCAGATTTTGGGCCGAAAATGAAATCGAAACCGAATTTTCGACCGATCTCTAATTATATTATTGTGCTCCGATTGCTTCGATATTAACAATCGATTTCTTTTTTCTTTGATCTATTCTACACTAACGTATAAAATTGAAGTGCCTGTCTATGGCTAAAAAAATGACGAATGCTGACGTATGATATCGTAAGGGGGGGGGGGGAGGAGGGGGTTAAAATTAGCAAAATGTTGATAATGTTATATATGTATAGCCCCTAAACTTTAAAGTCTATTATTATTATTATTATTAATTTACACACAAAAATTTAAATATATAAGTGAAATGGTGATAAGTATAATTGCAAAAGTCCAAAACTGATGTATTTTTTCATCGTAACCGAAAACAAAATCGTAAAAGACACGCGAATTTACGGCCAGAGAAATAGAACGTCCCCAATCTAAAACAATGAAAACTAGTTGGATGTGGCAATCCAAAACCTTACTTTTATCTCATACATATTAATACTTCATCATAAATTCAGAATAGCAGCGCCACTGGTTAGGTGATTTACACCAAAATCTAATCAACAACAGCTTATGTCAACTTCTAACTGAATCTGAAGTTTGATGAAAATCCGTTAATTAGTTTCTGAGATAGAGCTCTTGCGGAAATCGTAAGAAATTCTGCATAACAGCGCCACCTGTGGGGCAATTGATACCAAAAACTAATCAAAATTAGCACCAATTTATATCAGGGACCAACTGAACCTGAAGTTTGATGAAAATTTATGTATTAGTTCTTGAGACAGTACATGTATTATGTTTAGACATTAGACATTATGTATTAGTTCTTACAACAGTTGTTGCGAAAACCGTGAAAAATGCAGCATAACAGCGCCACCTCTTGTGCGATTTACACCAAAAACTAAACAGCACTAATTTATATCAGAAACTAACTGAATCTGAAGTTTGATGAAATATTCGGGCATTAGTTCTTGAGATAGAGCTATTGCGGTAATCATGAATAATGCAGCATAGCAGCGCCACCTGTTGGGCGATTTACACCAAAAAGTAATCAGCACCAAATGATATCAGGGACTAACTGAATCTGAAGTTTGATGAAAATCCGGGGATTAGTTGTTGAGATAGAGCTATTGCAAAAATCGCGAAAAATGCAGCATAGCAGAGCCATCTGTTCGGCGATTTACACCAAAAAGTAATCAGCACTAATTTATATCAGGGGCTAACCGAATCTAAAGTTTTATTAAATTCCGTTCACTAATTTTTGAGATAGAGCGCCCATAAAATTTGTGTCACATACAGACAGAGTCACAGGCTCACACACATTTTGTAAAAACATGTTTTACGGAATCTCTGACCCCAAAACATGTAAATCCCTCGAAAATTTTTACAAATCCAATACTTTCTTCTTATAAAGATAGAAGAAAGTAAAAATGAGAATGAGCAGGTGTGCTATGTAATAGATAAGTGAAATGTAAAAGATGTACGATTAAATATCTTCGGGATCTCTGCAGATTAAAAGTTGGCAGGAGGAGAGGACAGGTTTTTGATGTTTGCAGTTGGATTTGAAACGGCATAGGTGATGTGCCAAATATTCAAGAAATGAGTTCACGACCAATGCGCCAGTGTTTGATAAAACTAGATTATTTTTATGAGAGTGGTGTTTCTTTTTACTTTCTTCTATCTTTACAAGAAGAAAGTATTGGATTCATGAAAATTTTCGAATTCCAGTTTTCGACGGATTTACACGTTTTAGGGGTCAGAGTTGCCGAAAAACATGTTTTTACAAAATGTCTTGTCTGTGAGTCTGTGTCTGTATGTGACACAAATTCTGTAGGCACTCTATCTCAAGAACTAATCAACGGAATTTAATAAAAAATCATTTACAGTTAGTCCCTGATATAAATTGGTGCTTATTAGTTTTTGGTGTAAATCGTTCAACAGGTGGCGATGCTATGCAGCCTTTTTCACGATTTCCGCAATAGCTCAATCTCCAGAACTAATGCACGGATTTTCATCAAACTTCAGATTCAGTTAGTTCTTGACATGAATTGACACGTTTTGTACATTTTAGAGTACATCGATCAACAGGTGGCACCGCTATGCTGCATTTTTTTAGATTTCCGCAATAGCTTTATCTCAAGAACTAATGCTTGGATTTTCAACAAACTTCAAATTCAGATATATCTGGATATGAATTGGTGCTGTTTATGTTTTTTTGCAAATCGCTCAACAGGTGGCGCTGCTATGCTGCATTTTCAGAATTTCCGTTATAGCTCTATCTCAATAACTAAGGCAAGAATTTTCATGAAACTTCAAATTCAGATATACTTTAATTTGAATTGGTTCTAAATTGATGTAATTTCTTGTATTATTTAAATGATTCAGATTATTATTCAGATGAAATTATTAGATAATAAAGTACATTTCTTCAGGGGAACTCTGCGCCCTGAACGCCTGAACCCCCGTAGTCTCTTTAAATTTACATTCGTATCTTCCTATCGATTGTATGAATGGTTATAGTATATATTAGGTTTCTTTTTACACTGTGATTTTATTAGGATAAGCAACAGTTTGGACAAGCATTTTATGTTATCCTAATATCCAAATAGCAGTATTTACTTACCTGCCAACCACAAACACCTGCATCAGATTGATAAAGAACTTATGGAGATGTAACGGAGTTATTTAACTTATATCTAATTTAGAAATCTAATGTTTTACAATTTATGTTACCGAAAAACAGTTTTGATTGTCGTTTTATAATATTTAGATCTAAGATTTTATCTAAATGCATCCTAAACTACTCGATAGCTTACTAAAATCACCCCAAAATAGGCATATTTGGAGACTTTTAAACCTAATAAGTGATCATACATCTTCGTGTCCACTGCCAATTGACTAAATAGCTAACGTGATTTGGCGCTATAAAGTATTTTTTGCGATAGCCTTTTAATAGTAACCACATTCAATGTAAAACCGTAATGTTACTAACATCGTTCGTATTTGACGCAAACTTATGTTGCAGACCAAATTACGAGAAATCAACTAATCTTTTATTTCCTTCAGCCAGACTTTCTGTTTATTCTTTCATAATCGGGATTATTTGAATAATTTCTTTCATAGACTATGAAATAGAGTTGCTAGGTAACTGACAAAAGTAAAAGAAAAAACGAAATATGTATCATGTTCTTTTCAGAAATCCTATAAAAACAAAACATTTATAAAACAAAATGTTTTATATTATTGGAACACATGTATAAAATTCCACCAAAAGTTATACACCTAATTTTAAAAAAAAATCTTACAAATTTCAAACTAATAGATATAATTTAAGACTCTTATTGGTAAGTTTCAGCACACATACTTTTCCATTTAAATCTATTAATCAAATGCATTGTTTTCTTTCAATAAATGGAAATTTAAAAATAGTCTGAATTGTCGTAGAAAAGCATTATGACGCAAAATAAAATTTCTATATTTTCCGAACGAATGAACCATATACAGTAAACTCAGTCTAAGTCGGAATCGATCGGGACCGAGAAAATTTTCCGTAGTAGACAATATTCACCTTAGATAAATTTTACTCTATGTCTATGGATTCTCAGGGACTTGAAAATCTTTCCGGGTTAGACAGATTTCCGTCTTACACAGAGTCCGCCTTACAGAGAGTTTACTGTATAAACAAAAACTATCCAGCTAAATCCAGCACCTCACCAACATGCCTACTTAATCACAAGCTACAGATGAAAACCAATAACTTTTCGTGTCTCCATAGTAAGCCGCCTTTACTGACGTTTCGGAGATAAAAACTCTAATAAGGCTGTTCTTAAATCCAAAGAGGCAACTTAATGACATAATTTTAATTCACCTTTGTTCGGAAATGCATGAATCTGGCAGGTGTTATTCAGAAACTATGTAACAGAACGACGTCTTCGTTTTTTTTTTTTTTTTTTTTTTTTTTTGGTAAACACTACAGATTTTTCAGAAAATACTGTCAATGTTGACATTTTAAACCAAATTTCTTGACGAAAGCAGAAAAACCATTCAGCGAAGGGAGAAAAAGGCCTTGTCACGTGATCAAAAACGCTTATAACTCAATAGGTAACTTATTTATCAAAAATTAGAAAAAGCATTTCGATTCCAAATCACCTCCATAGTCAGGTCTGTCAATTTTATACCTTTACGTTTAAAAATGTGTACGTCATTAAGTTTCGCGCTTGCTGAGCAATGAACTTGAGAACAGCCTTAAAGTCTTCAATAATAATTATTTTCACCAATGTTTTGCATACTGCACTTTAAAAAAATAAAACTCTTTCTTAATCTAGAAAAGTTTAACATAACCACAAATGAAAATCTACAATAACCCCTTCTGAGTCATCCACAATTCCGAAATGTTTTCTTTATCTTTAGAAACCTCAGAAGCTTAGAGATTTAAAGAAGCATTTACAAATACGGTAGAAACTCTTTTATCCGAAACTCTTTTAACCGAAACTCTCGGTTAACCAAAATTCATTTTTAAAGCTTTAAAAAAAACTATCACATTCCTTGTGTGCAAGTGGTCCTTTCCGAAAAACGAGTATAGATAAATATTTTGGATCCCCTTTCTTAGAATTCCTTTGAATTTAACTTGAGCTCCCGTAAACTACGAAGTGAACTAGAACACAGTAAGAGGATGGAGAACCGGAATGTGTGAATGTGGTCTAGGAGGCGAAGAAAACGAACAAATTAGCAATTCTGAAGCTTTTGAATGTTTTTGCAAAAGGTTTGTCATGGCTGGAACAGCAGAAAGACTGTGATACTGGTCAACTAATAGTATTATGTGGTACAGCTGCCAAAGCAAAGGCAATCGAAACTGCGATAAACAAAACTTTGTTTCAAACTTTCGTGAAATATGTAAAAAATTGAAATGCAGGTAATTTATTCTTCTTTCTATTTTGCTATTGCTTTATTTTTATCAAGCACTTTTTACCATAATAAGACATATCGCGTATATTTGTCCTTAATCTTAAAATTGAAGCATTCTCGATTATCCGAAAATTTCGATTTTCCGAACGATGGTCGGTCCCAATTACTTCGGATAATCGAGGTTCTACTGTTCAAAGTTTCTTTTGCTGCAACAGATTTTTGGAAACATTTCCGAATAATTTTTATAATGTATTAATTAGTTTTCTCAACCTGGAATATCGGATGCTTTACAATCTCAAGTAAACATTTTCATGTTCACGTTTTACAGACAAGACACATGAGTTTTTATAATTGTTCCTTTAATTTTTACTGCCGGTGTATTTACTGACGTGAACTTGCTAGATATGACCATTATAGATATTTTACCTTGAAATCCGTTTCAAAAAATACACCTTTACAAGTATTTGGTACGTTGCAAGGAGAAAATTCGCCCTGCTTCTCACAAGATGTATTTTTTTTAAGTTGACCGATATCTTAAGAGTTTTAGCTCGAAAATGTTTCTTTACTTTTCTTCTATGTTTATGCATTATCTGCTTATATAAAATACAAGTGTAGGAAAATGTAGGTAACAATTCAGACCATGAAAAATATTCAGACCAAGACTCCATTATCATAATAACACATATCATATATGTTATTATATGATGGGGGTCTTGATTCAGACATGTGGCTTTTTTCATTTGCAAGTTATTTTCGGTATACAATAAAACCTCTCTAAAGAGACCGCGTTCCGTTCCAATAAAAATGGGTCGCTTCGAGAGATGGTCTCTTAATAGAGGTCCTGTTTAAATCTAGATTTTAATTGTTAAAAAAAAGTAGCAATTAATGTTACTAAAATTTATTTTTCACATTAGGAAAAAAATTTAAAAATTTAAGCATCAAAACAAAAGTTAATTCTGCAGAGTTAAAAAAAATGAATACATTGTTTGCTTTGATTTTACGGATTTATCTTTTAAAACTTTTATTTCTCAGTCCTTTTGAAGTTCAATAAATATATGCATTTTTTGGACAGGAACAAATAATGACGATTTCATTAATTTATTATTTCTTTGAGACTTTCCCGACAGAATAGGGCAGGGGAGTTTATTGACCTCCATTCTTAATTTGTCACCAGAGTTAAATTCATCGGCACCTAAAATGGCACAAAGGGGTTTAAACACTTAAATGTTACCGGGATTTAAAAAAAAAATCTGAACTTAATTTAGAAGTTTGATGAATAATGCGCTTCCTGGAATTATTTTTCTAATAAAACCTTCTTCAAGCGACCAGAAAAAAACGGAATTTTCTTCAAAGAAATTGGTCGCTCATGGAAGGAGATCATCTGGGATGGTCTCTGAATAGAGGTAAAATTAATATTGAGCCTATGGGAATAAAGTTCGTTCCATGAAAAAAATATCGCGTTCAGGGAGGTGATCGCTTAATGGAGGTGATCGCACAGGGAGGTTTCATTGTAATTTGTTTTCTCAGCCTGGAATATCGGATGCTATACAATCTCAAGTAAACATTTTCATTTTCAACAAACACGTTTTACAGACAAGACATTTGAGTTTTTATAATTGCTCCTTTAATTTTTACCGCCGGTGTATTTACTGATGTGCACTTGACAGATACGACCAACATAGATATTTTACCTTGAAATCCGTTTCAAAAAATACACCTTAACAAGTGTTTGGTACGTTGCCAGGAGAAAATCCACCCTGCTTCTCATAAGATGTCTTTTTTTGAAGTTGACCGATATCTTTAACAGTTTTAAGACTGAAAATGTTTCTTTGTTTTTCTTCTATGTTTATCCATCATGTATGAATAGTTTTCATAAGCTTTTAACATAGACTAAGAAACAGAAATACGAAACTGGGGTGCTACCTCTAGCGATATGTCTTTTTCAGTTTGAAGATTGTTTATAACAAGAAAGAAAAATCATGCGTCAAGTATAAATTATGAAACACTTTCCAACACATTCAGAATAATGTAACAAAACTTCATCGTTTAATAAGGTAATTTCAGCAATCACCATCTAGAGTCGGAAAAGTAATCGAATTATTTTGTGAAACCCTGTATATGATCTGTAGATTTGTATCTATACCACAGAGTATGCAAAACCTTTGTTCAGTTAAAAAAACCATAGCATGCTTGAAAATTCCCCTTCAGCAATTTCCGTCAATAAGCAGAAATGTACGCAAATTCTTTTGCATAGCACTGTATATATCTATAGAATTATACACATCGAGAAATACGCAAAAAATTAATTAAATTTAAAAACCCATACCAAAATTGGAAACGTATTTCCTGCAATTATTGCTTAAAGACAGTATTGTAACCGAATTTTGTCGCGTTTTCCTGTAGTAAATGAACGATAAGTGCTATAAACACCCGATTCTAAAGTAAGCATCGTGCACTTCAGTGATGTATTTCAATTTTAAAATATTTGAAATAGTGTAACATCATTAATCGGAACTGCAAACGATTTCCTCCCATTGACCATAATGTAACAGAATTATTTTCAGTGTCCCTACACTGTAAAAAAAGACAGATGTTTCTTAAACTACGAAACTTTACTATAATCACGAAAGAAAATATTCAATAACCGCTTCCTAGTCATCCAATATTACGAAAAGCGTTCCTGTCCGTAATTTTCGGAAACGTTTTCGAGGAGCTTTTACAATGCATTAATCCGTTTTCTCTACCCGGAAAATTGTTTTTTTCGGATGCTATCAGACCTCAGCTAAACATTTTCAGCTGCATAACTGAAATTGTGCATGCAATTCTAACAGAAAAATGTTAATTTTAATGTTAATGCCAATGCTGTTAATTCTATATGTTTTTCAGTTAAACATGTCTACTGAACATGAAAATATTTATTTGAGACCTCATAGCATCCGAGAAACCGGTTTTCTGGGTAGACAGAACTGATTAATGCACGGTAAAAACTACTTGGAAACGTTTTCGAAAACTACGGGCAGTTAATGAAAAATTATTTTTACCCGACTGCCAAGAAGGGTTATGTGTTTCACGCGTATATGGGTATGTGGATTTCTTTATACCCTCGAAACATCCCAACGGCTGGATGTCCTTTAATGAATGAGATCTCTATCGATTCGTCTTAACCGTCCGATGGTTATAGGCTAGGTTTTGTTTTTATAAATTAAAAATGGTGGCCGTAAAATACAAAATGGCGGTAGAGGCGAAAAAAATTTTTTACGCACCCTATTGAGTGGCATATCATTAGATAGGTCTTTCAAAATGAAGACGATGTTTCATTGACTATTTTACAGTCAGAAGCTCCGTTTAGATATTACACAACCTGGAAGTTGTGTAGGTAGGGCATCTAGCTTTACTGCAACTCTAACCATCATAGACATCTATAGACCTCATCAAAACAGTGTTTATAGATAGGAACTAACAATCAAACCCCAACTTAAAAGTCATCCATATAAGTAAATAAAAAAAATAGGTAAGTAATATAAAAAATAGTTTCACATTGATGAGAAATAATTAATTAGTTCGCTTTTTACGCAGTCGGGTTTTTTGATTTTTTAAATTTAATTAATTTTATTTTATATTGAAATATTTGTTAAGGGAAATAAAATCAATTTTAAAAAAGGCAGAATAACTTTATGCTACATGGTTTAATTATTATTAAACAATGTTTGGGAAAATGTGGTATGTAAACAAACCTGCTTAGACGGGATTCAAGGCAAAGGAGATAAATTTCATTTTAAACACCCACTTTTCTGGATACTCGACTTGGCAACACTAGTTGCCACATACTTTAGCATCATCTCATTGTGTTTATCTTGGTAAATTTGTCTACATACCTTCCTAAAGTGTTTTGATCAATGTTATGTTCTTTTGCAGAGGATGATTACCTAACATTCCTTAAGGCTGCTGATTTAATCCTTTTTAGTCTTTTCCATTCTTTCTATTTACCTACTGCGGGTACTATTTAAATGAAATAAAAGTTCCTATCAAGTTTCTAATTTATATTTCACTAAATTTTTTCTTGTTTCTTATAGCAAATTTTTTCATCTTCATTTAATCAGTTTTAAACTTTTACCTTTCCATCACTTCATTTTACTGTAGCTTTACACAATAAATTTACATTATTTTAGAAATATAACCATTAACCCTTCATTACGTACGGTATGTAATAAAAAGATTTCCAAAAACAATTTAGGAGCTTTGACCATCTGGTCAACCCTCCCCACATAGCCACTTTTTAAAGTATATAACTTATGTTATGTTTAGCCTAATTTACTGCACAATCTTTATGCCTGGAATGAAAGCTCGGTATTTCTACATTACTTAAAACCCACTTACTTAAATTTGTATAATGTATTTTATCTGAGAAAATCTTAAATTTTTTTCTAAAAAATACACTTTTTAAGCTGAAAACACTCCACAATTGATTTTTCCTACACCTGTTTCAATTATCTTCATGAAACAAAGACTATTGTTTGAGCATTTCCAGTAGCTTTGATTGCCACCTATCGGCAAAACTCTGAAATTCGTTTAAATATGAAAACTGAAGGGTGGGCCAAGCCTCTCCCCTATATAGATAGATTGATTGATCTCTCTTAAAAAAATTCAGCGATTTTAACTCCGACTGAGTATATTTTCACTCCTTTTCAGTATTTTAAATGCACTTATCCTATAGGAGTGAATTTCATCCATCTTGCGGAGTGGTTTTTTTTCATTCCTTTTTGATAAGCTGTTTTCGCTCTATTTTCCGACTAAATTGAACGAGTGACTGCACTCATTATTGACAAGTCATTTTTAAACCCCCTTTTTTGCCAAATTTAATAGGCAAAATAAATTATTTCCCTCTTATTTTCAGATTTTTTTTTTTTTTTTTTTTTTTTTTTTTTTTTTTTTGTATTTTAACATATATAACTCCCCAGTTTGCAAAATGTATTATTTTTAAAACTCCATTTTGTTTTATTTTGATCTAGATGCAGAAGAAATTTTGTTTTTCATTTCCGAAAGATAAATTAAATAATAATAAAAGATAGTTCGCGCCATAACAAGACAAGATTTTCTACGTTGTCAATATCCTGAAGTGCGCTGCTTTTACTTTATCTTTCTTATTATAATTTTTTTCCTTTTTAATAGTTTCACATTGTATATATAATTTTAACGTTATTAGTTTTAATCCGGAAATGTCGATTTCTTTAATTATTTCTGATATTATTATATCTTATTAATATATTTTACTTATGACACAGATAAATAATTATGGAATATATAGAATTCATGTGTTACATAACTGCAGACTTTTTTTTAGTTAAACTTTTGAATATGAACAGAGCGAAGTATAACACAAAAATAAAAATTTACAAAATCATAATTTAAAAAAAGATCAAGCTAGTTGTGTCATAAAAATAAAATAAATTGATAATATGTTTTACTAATCTATTATTTTCTGATACTTTTTTTAAATTATCTTTTACATTCCGTACTATTTACATAATACTGTGGCAATTAAAAAAATAATAAATAAAGTGTAGATGTGTACAACTATCTAAATGAACACAATTTATTAAATACTTGTACTTACTGAAACATAAAAAAAATAGAACATATATCATAAGTTAATAATAATTTAATAATTTTTATAATCATGGGTTGTGTTCCGCAAATATTTCTGAGTGTCATGAGCAAAGTAGTATATTAATAATCAATAATATAAGCACAAAATGATATATGTTTAATAATGTAAATACCAATTAGCGAAATTTTACACAATTTGAATACGAGAAAATTACATATCTAAGTGCATTTTATTGATTATAAAAATTATGCAACAGACGCATTAAAAAAAAGAAAAAAAAGTAATTTAAGAAGTTCATGTTTCCGGTTTAAAAGTAATAACATTAAATAACGCAAAAAATCATATATACAATGTGAAAATACAACAAGGAATGGCGAAGGAATTACAAGAAAGATGAAGTAAAATAGCGTACTTTACCTTAGAATTTTCGGAATCAGTAAAATCCTAGAATCGCCGGTAGCCATCTTGGTTTTAGCTGGGAAACAAAAACGAAATTTATCCAGTTCTTTGTGATGATTCCCCCCCCCCCCCCTGCTTTCGTCGGCATAATCCATCTATCTTATTCTATGCCATTTTTAAATCAATCAAATTATAATTGTAATATTGTTGTTTTAATCATGTAGGTAACGCTAAGCTTTGACGCTTGAAATAAACAAGCGACTCCCTTTTCAAAACGGTTCTCCCTCTGCGAAACTGTATATCGCGTTACAGGATTTCAACCAATAGGGAAGCTTCTTAAACCGCTCTTTTAGAGATATTTTTCTGTTCCGATCTGAAATGAGCGGCCCTGGGACGCTACTCCTAAAAGGATGATTTGACAAACCAGTTTTTTGTGGAAAATTTCTCTTTTTGATAAAACAGATACTCAGAAAGTACAAAAACACGCGTAAAACTTTTCGTTCTTTTTTTGAGTTAATAATTCGTTCTTTTGATTTAAGAGTTTTGAACTGGGGAGTGGTTTTGGGTACTAGAGGTAATGATCGGCGTAGATCTAGAATGTAATACAGTCGTTCCCGTTTAAACGAATATTGAGGATTCCGGAAATAATATTTGATTAAGCGGGGTATTTGATTAAACGGGTATTCATAACTGTAATTTTTAATGCGTAATAAAAAGGCAAAATAACCATCTGTTGTATATTTAATTAACAGCATAATAAATCGTTAATAGAATAAGTTAACGTAAAATAAATACAAATGCTAACATAAAGGAAATACGTTTTAATTTAATGTCAGTACATACATTTACGTCACGCTTAATGCAGCTCGTTTGAATTTGGTCAAAACTTCGCTACTTCTAATTTACGTTACTTATACTGCCTTAAAAAAAATTGTTTAAAGTGGTTTGTTTAAGTGGAATTTTAAAGGAGTAAATATCGAGTTATTTTTCGAATGAGCGCAAAATATCACAACTACTATATCGAGCCATTAAAGCCTGGTTAACAGCAAGAAGTGATGGTAGGGAGATCAAGGTGGGGAAATCATTTGACCTGTCCATTATATACCTGCCGGCCGAAATCATTGCAGTAAGAACTGAAAATTTGTTTTCAGCGTAAAAGAACCGAAAATGACAAAAGGTGGAAGGAAATTACAGCTGAAACGTGCTTTCCGGGCCTATTTTCAAACTTCGGTCACACAGTTGTTATTCGATTAAGTGAGGACGTTCGTAAAAGGTATTTGGTTTATAGTCCAGGCAATAGGGAATTTTACCTAGCAAAATTAATGGTAGTACTGGAAATCGGCTTTCTAGATGTTTTTTGGGTCGCTGAATCCGAATTTGTAACTTCCCACCAAAATTTCCCCCGGCAACCTCCCCAAATTTTGGTAAAAAGCCCCCCAAAAAAGGTTTTTATTAAAAAAAATCAATTTTTTTATTGTTTTAGAGAAAAAGTATCTAAAAATTCAGAAAATAGATAAAATTGGTTAATAATAGTGGTTAAGTGGAATTGCGCAACTTAGTTTACGCAGCACCGCGCGCATGTTCCGAGGCAGATCCCGCCTTCCCCTTCATCCTAAGTCATAATGTCATATATCTAATTTGTTGGAAATTTTGTCTCTGAATTTCTAGATACTTTTTCTCTAAAACAATAAAAAAAAATGATTTTTTTAATAAAAACCTTTTTGGGGGGGCTTTTTACCAAAATTTGGGGGGGGGGGGGGGTTGCCTGCGGAAATTTTGGTAGGAAGTTACAAATTCGGATTCAGCGACCCAAAAAACATCTAGAAAGCCGATTTCCAGTACTACCATTAATTTTGCTATGTAGAGCCCCTTTACGGTCTCTATTGCCTGGATTATTAAGCGGAGAAAAATAACATAGAACCAATAGGAATAAATTCGGTTCCGGATGATTCTATTCGAATAAGCGGGTTATTCGATTATCCGTGACCCGATTAAGTGGGAGACTTGTAGGTAGTATTTCTTACGAAATCTACCTAAAAAGAGAATTAGAACATCTGTTTCAAGGCTTCGTAATAGGAAACCCTTCATTTCAAATTGAATGAAAGATTGAGGAACTAAGTGTGTGTGTAACTGCTAATGCTGATTCTCTCTCTCATTCTTTTATTCTGCTCTGAAGTTTGAAGAAGGAATCCTTTTATGAATCCTCAAAATAGCTGAATGCTAAATTTAGTTTGTTTGCTTGTGTTTTCATTAAGTCAGTTTCTACACGCCACGTATTAACTAAAAAAATTAAGAGCAAATAAGGAAATTGATCATTTTATGAGTACAGTAGTAGATTCCCTCAAATCCACACATCACAGATGTAAACAATGAAACTTTCAGTTTAGATGCAGGGACAAAATTACAGATTTTTTTAAATTTTATATCATTCCGTATGTATTTTAATATGTAATTCTCAATAATATGACTGACTCATGGTTTTTTATGCAGAAAGTATAAATTTATTTGTGAAAAAAATCAAAATATTGCTGATATCACTAGTAATGACAAGCTTTTTTACCAAATATATTTATGTATTATTCAAACTTTTTTGGTTATTAACACGTTGAGTGCCACGTCAACTGAACTTTCCGTTTAGGCCGCGTTAGTCATCGGTGACTGACAGTTGTAAATTTTGTAACGGGAATCTTATTTCGTGTCCCAAACGGAAAGACATACAAAATAGACTTGGCATTCAACGTGTTAAGACTGGCTAAACCTAAAATAAAACTTCCTTACTTTGTGATTTTTATGTGAATTAATAGGTTACCTTTATGAGGAAAGTTGCATAGAATAATTTAAGATCTCATCTTTATTATGTATACAGTCAACTCTGTGAAATCCGCACACTTAGGGACCGAGGGTTTTGTGGATTATACATTTTAGCAGATTATAGATGATCCCTTTGTTTACATTTTATTTTTTAAAGTCTGACTATAAATTAGCAACAAATGTACAAAAATTACAATTACAATGGACAAGAAAAACATAATGTAACATTGGTTTAATAAATTTAATAATTAAGATTAAAGAAAAGTTAAATTATATACAATTTTTACTGATTATTCATTATTTTAAACACTGACACAACACAATGGTAGTTTTCGTTTGTTGTCAATAATTTTTTTCTGTAGTCTATGAGCATTCATTACTTTTTGATCCAAGATAAAATTTTGTTACTCAAGGTAATTTAAACATTTATATCCAATTTATATTTAAATATTTATTTATTAGAAAATTGATAACAAAAAAAAAAAAAAGTACCAAATTTAGCTTTTGAGTTGAACTTTTAATGACAATTTTCATTGTTTACATTCCAGCATGTATCGCGGATAACAGACATTTGTGGATTATACATCAGCGGATTTCACAGAGTTGACTGTATTTAATTACATATTATTAATTATTTACTTGACCTTTAATAATTTAATCATTTTTAAAGTTATCTCACTTTTTATCATTTTAGTTTATTATGTTACTTAATTACTTCAATGTTTTACTATATATTTCAAGCATTCATTATAAATTTGATTGCATTGTTACATTCAAATTACTGTTTAAAAAATGTAAACAAAGCAATCACCAGAAATCCGCAAAATTGTAAAATCCGCATAACCTCTTGTCCCAAGCTGTGCGGATTTGAGGGAGTCTACTTTAATAAGGCTCAAACTCCGTCTTTGGTGAAGATCTTAGACAAATGATAAATTTTTCTACAGGAAAAATTTAGGCAATGTTCTTTTTTTAAAACCAAAAATTTCTACGAAAAGTAGTGTGTGCGAAAATTAAACGGGGGCATAAATACGATACATACATAGGTATATTCCGATTTTAGAAACAGGCTGGGGTTTACTGACGTGAACTGACATATATATGACCAATCTACAATATTTTATTTTTCAAATCCGTTTCTAGAAGCACACCTTCACAAGTGTCTGGTACATTGCCAGGGTAAAATCTGCCTTTGCTTCACACATGACGACTTTTTACTTTCTTCTATCTTTATAAGAAGAAAGTATTGAGTTTGTGAACATTTTCGACTTCCGGTTTTCGACGGATTTACATGTTTTAGGGATCGGAGATCCCAAAAAACATGTTTTTACAAAATGTCTGTCTGTGAGTGTCTGTCTGTCTGTGTGTGACACAAATTTTGTGAGCGCTCTATCTCGAGAACTAATGCACGGATTTTAATAAAAATTCTATATTCAAGTAGTCCCTGATATAATTTAGTGCTGATTAGTTTTTGGTGTAAATCGCCCAACAGGTGACGCTGCTATGCTGCATTGTTCACGATATCCGCAATAGCTCTATCTCAAGAACTGATGCACACATTTAGATCAAATTTCAGATTCAGTTTGTCCTTGGTATTAATTGATGTTGATTACGTGTTGGTGTATATCGTCCAATAAGTGGCGCTGCTATTCTGCATTTTCCACGATTTCCTCAATAGCTCTATCTCAACAACTAATGCATGAATTTTCATCTAACAAGCTTTTCTATATATTACTGCTGTTTTAACAATGCTATTGTATCCTCAATTTAAAACATCTATGCTAATATGAAAATATAGGTTATTTTGTTAATTTTAATCAGAAGAGTAGCTACAAATATTTTTTCGGAGGGGGGGAGGGATGGAGAATTCAAAAATTTCCCAACATGAAACAAGGTGATTTATTTTCCAACTGAAAAGATATGTGCAATGTGTGTTTATGATAACGATACTTTATACGTAAAAAGTTCTTTCCAAAGAAAAATATTGAAACTAAAAACATAAAAATTATAATTATTGATTTATTTAATGAAATTTATTTAATGAAATTTAATAATGATACGTTTTTAATTTAAATAATTAAAATCAAAACTAGATTAATTTCTATTTTCTTATCTTGGAATCATTGAGCATGAAAATAATAAGATACCCAATTGCTAAATGAATAGTTAAGGAAGCAATTTCAAAGAATACAGTAAATGTAAGATTTAAATCTAGAAAAATTGCATATATTTAGAGAAAACCAGCATTAATTTAAGGTTTGCGAATTTTTCTCTTCTGTATTGTACAGTCATTTTCGCTCTTCATATGAAAATACCATGTAAGATATTTTCGTAGCACAGAAAAACACAATGACAAATTGAGTCTGGCAACCTTTTGTACTTCTTTTGATAATTTAACTTGTTTACTGTTACAGAACTCAGAAATGTAGTTAGCAATGCAATAAAAGTTTCCTACTTTTTTACTATTATTAAAAAAAAAAAAAAAAAGTCTTTCAAAAATCTAGAATTTCCCAACTCTAAGTTCAAATTTCCCAAGTTCACATATATTGGAGGGGTAGGCTCCCCTCCCCCATAACCCCCCCCCCCCCAACACGACGCCTCTGTTTTTAATGCATAGTTTATATTCTAACAACTCATAAGTTAACAGATATAGGTAGTTACATAAATGTCACGTACAGTACATTTTGTCCTTTTTTTCATGAAATGACCCGAATACAATATAAAACACAGAATTAAAAAAAATTTTAAAAGTGAAGCATACCATGTAGAAATCCAAAAACTTCAAAATCCACTTGTACCAATACCGGTGATAATTCTATGTACCTTTCGGGGTACCTCCAAACGATAACATCTCCAATTCTGTCTCTCGTATTTAGAAACCTGTGATACTGAAACATATTCGAAATATTGTGATCTCGGGGAGCGAAAAATTTTCGTTCGTTTTGCTTTGAAGGGCAAGCTAAGGAGTGTTACATTTACGTGGGTGAATGTGGTTGGTTTTTCTTCGAAACTCGTGCCAAAAAACTGCTAAATCAGCCAAAAAAAATCCCGTGTTGTATTTCTGTGGGATTCATTCGTAGCTGATGCCAAAAAAATATTGTGTCTGACACCTGCATGCATTGTTTTTATGCGCAAAAGAAGGCTTTTTCGTTGTTTTAGAGTTTCTTTTCTCCTATTTTTTGTTGTGTGACACATTTTTTAAGTGAAATCAGATAAGGAAAATAAAAGGAATTAGATGCGTTGTTTTTACTGTGGTTTGGGATCGTAATGAAGAAAATTACAAAGGAGTTGTTCATGAGAAATTTGAAACTGCAGAGACAGAGCAAATGTATAGAGACGAGATGAGATGGGTTCGAGCTCAAAATAAAAATTTTATTCAATGACTATTCGAAACAAGTCGGAAATTGAGCGTCAAATGTGGCAAATGAGGCGCGTTCGTACTATGGTTTTATAAATAGTCAGATCTTGGTGCAATAGCTGTTGCACTCTTATGCAAAAGTGCATGAATACAAAATTTATTACGATTCTATATATCAAATTCAGTAATACGGAAATAATAGGACTCCATCTTAAATAGAACGTCATCACCATGGCACCCGAGAATCATTACCTACCATGGTATATCATTCAATGAATTGCGTATGATAGGATTTAATAGAATGAAGAAAACTTTAATTAATATCTTTTTAAGTTTTGAATCGATTTTCTCAAAATTTGAAATGACTCGACACAATTTTGAAACGATTCTACATATTAGATTTCAAACCATTCGGTTGGGTAGATTTTGCGCTGTTATATGCGGACAGATGGACAGATAGACAGACGGACGGACCAGGCGACGACTATAGGTTCTACCAATTTATATAATTACGAACGTACTTAATAAAAGGGGGCGGTTGCATTTTGCTATTTGAGAAACAAGAATGTAGCCTAAAGTTTCTTAAGGTATTTTACAATCCTCTAACAAACAATCAGTTTGAAAGGGAATTGAATTGCTATTGGTGGGATATAAAGAGAAATATTCCATCTGATTCCGAAACCTTGTCACGATCAGTGCTAATAACGTATAGAAGTCGTGGGATGTCCCTTGTCTGTCCTCTTTGTATTTCAAATTACTTTTAGAATGACTGGAAAACAGTGCTCATTCATTCATTCCTACTATAGTTGTAGAATGATATTTTAAAAGAATAAGAATTCTGACTTTTGAAGATTTCTGCCAATGGTTGCGTATAAATAACACATTTTGCTGGTTGCAGATTTTCAGGGACTTGAAAATCACGAAACGTCGTCATGGCGAGTGTTTAGGATTAATAGTTATTTACATGCAAGAAGAGATTTTTAAGTGAGAAAATTAAAAATTAATCTTCAAACAATTTTAAAATGTCATTAACAACTACTTTCGTTATCGGGGATGGTCTCTGATAACAGATTTTTTTTGTTTTTTTCGGGTTCGGATTTCAAGTCGTTGGGCTCGTGCCTCGGAAAAAAGAGCCTGGACTCATCTCTAACTCTAGGCCAGTGGTTCCCAACCTTTTAGTGGCAACGCCCCACCAAAATAACTGTAAAATCACGATTCCCCCACCCCCGCCCAATCTATTTCTGTAATATACGTCTCTTATTCAAGGATGTAGTGGAGGATATACGGGGGTATACGCCGTATACCCTCTGGATTTTTTAAAGAAACACCGTATACCCACTGTTTCTTAAGAAAGCTATAGTATATATACACTAGGGCAGGCTCGGCGAACCTTTTCACGCGCGCCAAAATCCACAAGCAATATCTATCAACAATGTAACGTGCCGAATTTATACAAAAATAATTTTGAAGAGTACAATGTTTATATACAAAACACTATAAAATCAGTTGCTTTCGTGCAAAATAATTAAAAAATATTAAAAATCAAGATGCGATTTTTCCGTATACTGGAATTAGCCATTAAATGAATGGATTTTTAATTCGTAAATAGGATTCATTTATGCAGTATGTACTGTAATAAAGGGGGGAAATGCGAGTTTTTATTTCATTAACTTTTAACTTATTATTACAGCAACATCTCGGTTATAATTTTCCAAGTTGCATTAAACATTGTGCTAATAATGTATTGATGCGATTTTTACTGTTGTACGTCCGATGAAAAATGCTTTATATAATTGGTTCATATTTTGGTTTTTTGTTTTTTTTTCAAATATACATAGCTAAAGTGGATCCACTTGTCATATGGTCGAGGGTTTTTTTACTTCGAAGGCATAACAACTAATATTCTTTTAGAATATGACAACATGATTTTTATTTTTATAACAAAATAAAAGATATTCTTGAATAAATAAAAGTAGCTATGTACACAACAATGTAATTTTGTTGAACAAAATGTTTATGCATCAATCAAAATAGTGTTCGTGAGAAGGTGGCAGCTCGTCGCTTAAGTCCGTAAGGTAATGCATTATTTTATCGTCAGACACTTGTCTTATTTTAGAGATAAGATCTCTTCACCGCGACGGCACCCGGTGCCCTGTCGCCGCTGATCCCAGGTATAAGTCTCCGGTCTTAGGATTTGTAAACCTCGGCCCTTTCGGCCTTCAACTTTTCTCCGGAGAGAACTTTCTCCTCTCCAAGTCGCTCTTCCAACTCCAGCCAAATCTCCTCTCCTCTCTATCCTCCTCCCCTATATATCTCAATTATCTCCCTCTAAAAACAATAGTGAGTTTCTCAGCCACTCACTTTCCGTTCCATTCAAGACCCTCCCAGGAGTTTTCTTGGCTATCCCTTGAATGGTCGACTTAAGAACCTCCACTTTTTTGCACACGGACTCTCTGATCACCTGTTCTTGTGAGAAGCTATGTGAGCTATTTTCCCACGCTATAGATCACAAGAGTTCCGACTGTTCCTTTGCATTAGCAAACTGTCACCGATTGTCAAATGTCCAAGACCGATGGTGATTGAACAGTTTATTTTATCTAGCCGTCCGGCTTAGTAGACTTTACCATATTTTTGCTCTGTTTTAGAAATACATTAGTTCTTTCTATATGGCGAATCTGATATAGCTCAAATGTCTACAACTACCCCCCCCCCCTTTTTAAAGAATATTTTGGCCGCAGGACGAAATATTCTGGAAGAGAGAAAGGCGACTCAAAATTTATATGAATGGCTCACATGCAAAAAAAAAGAAAAAAAAACTTTATTTGCCTGTCTGCCCCTCCAAAAAAAATATTTTCCTTATACACTCTGTATAATATTTTACACTTTATTCTATTTCAAAACACTTCACATTATATTATATTTTCAAACATTAAAAGGAATGATAACATCCTATATACAATTTTCTTTTTCTTTTTTTTCCAAGATATTACTCTGCCCTACTCAAAAAACCTACTTGGACAATGTCCTTCCCTGGCCTTTGTACTCTGGCATATTGGTCAGGTTGCAAAGTATGTGCCCTTTTGAGTGGTTTACGAGTCATTTTGTTTTTGCTTTTCCTAGATGAATGCGCACTACTATCCGTTTCTATTAAACTCTTTTTATCAGTGCAGCTCTTTAATTTTTTTATGGCAACTATTCTCGTAGTCCCATCTTTTCCCGTATTCTTTCGTTTATTTGTCGAATGCCTCTCTGAATTTTGCCGATCCTCTCGCCCTTCACTGATTTCTTTTTGATCAATTTCCTTGTTTTTTCCTAAGCCTTTCCTGTTTTCTGTTTCCCTTTTACTTTTTAACAATGTATTTATCTCCGTTATTTTAACTACCGTTGGCTTTCTCAGATTTTTGTTTATTTTTACCCTGATTTTGGCTTCTAAATCTATGTTTGTGCTTTTTTGTCCCATCTTCCTGTTGCCACTTTCTTTCCAATTTCGCCTTTTCAATCTATTCGTGGACTTATGAGTGTTAAGCTTCTCTCCTTGACCAGCAATTTACCAGACCATTAAGGCCTTTAATCCTTTATTTCTTTTCATTTTCGTATTATTTTTCTAGCACGTTTTGCTTTATTTGCTTTCGCCTGTTTTTTTTTTTTTTTTTTTTTTTTTTTTTTTTTTTTTTGGGGGGGGGGGGATCTCTGTAAGTTCGTCCACTCTTTCTGTTTTTTCTTTCCCTTTCTTAATGTCCTCCCAACTAACAGTTTCATTTTGTTGACCGTTTGCTCCTAAATCTAGTATTTGTTTCCCGGGTTTAAATTCTATTTCTACTGTTTTGCTTACATTCTGTAATTCGCACTTTCTTTTATTTTTAAGTGAGTTTTCACTCTCCATTCTAACATTTTTATAGATGTCATGCGACTTAGCCTGCTGTTCCCTCATTTTAATCCCTTCTATCCGGGATGAATCTCTGAACAGCTTTTCTTGACCAGCACTTTGCCTATTTTGTATGATTTTTGCTGGTATTTTTGACTTCTTGCCTTCGCGAGTTATGTGTGTGTCTAAGTTCCTTATAAACCTTAAGTTTTTGACCTCACCTGACAGTTGTTTCTCTTGTGGTTTCTTTTGGTTCTCTGACCCATAGACTTTTCCTATTTTCCGTTTTCGAACGCTGTCTTTTATTCTCCCCTCTTTCTCGAAGTTTGACGAATTCGTCGCTATTCTGTTTTTCGGATTACCGTTATAACCCCTTTACCATAACGCCTGTTTGTTTTTTAAAATCCCCATCGCCTCGAAAGTTTTCTGACCTGGAAGTCGATTCTTCACACGACTTGACTTTGTTTTGTGCATTTTTACAATCTTACTTTTTTTTCTTAAGCTATAAGTTTCATTTTCCAACGGCATTTTGTCATTCTCATTCGACTCCTGTGCGAACGGTGGTAAAGAAATCGGCTCCTCCCCTTCGCTCCCGTTTAACTCGTTGTCTGGCGTCGCTTTTTCCGGACTAATCTCCCGTGATTGATCCACCCCTTGAACGCACGGCTCCAAATTTTGACTGCTATTGGTTTTGTTTTCTTTGGCCAGCTGAGCTCGATCCCGTGTTGTTACCGTGTGTAATGTTTGAGGTTTTAATGTGTTTCCTGAATCGATAAGATTTTGAGTTAAATTGCCCAAGATATAATAATTAATGTCTGATTCTTCGTTCGTGACGAAATCACCCACTCGTGGACAGCCAACCTTTCGGCATAGGAACTGAAAGTCCACGAGGGGATAACCAAATCCACCATCCAGCGAGGACCCCAGTCTCCAGGAATCGTCAGCGTACTCACGTCGACGACGGACTCGAGATCCCCAGCTGGTTGGAAGACCCCTGTTTATTGAAAATTAAATAAAATGAACTTCACAAATTTTTCACACGAGCCACCCAATTTTGCTTAATGCTGGGCGGGCCGAATTGGTACAAGATGTTAAGGATTGCTTGAAAGGTATTACACAAAAATGTAGTAAGATGATAATTGATACATATTATGAGGGTGATGATAATTGATGCATATTATGAGGGTTTGTTGATTACAACTTTAAAAAAAAAAAGATGGTTTTTATATGACCCACAACTTGATTAGAATTATTTACATAGTGCTGGGTGGGCCCAAATTGTACAAGATTTTAAGGATAGCGTTGAAGGTATTACTCAAAATAAATGTAGGTTGTCACTTGATTACATAATTTGAGGGTTTATAGTTGTCCCACAACTTAATTGAAGATTAATTGAAGATTATTTACATAGTATGAGGGTTTATAGGTGACCCACAACTTTCACTAATAATACTTGAAGATAATTTTTTTTTAGTTATTTGAGGGTTTGTTTGAGGGTTTGTTGTGACCCGTTTCTTAGTTACATGAAATGATTCAGTTCAGTTCTTTTGAGATACTAAATTTGAAGACTAGGTTATGCCTTGCTCATTTAAATAGTCACTTATAATGTTTTTTTGAGTTTAGTGTTTATAGGATAATTTGTTGAAGTCCTTACAGGAATCTTTAAAGATAATTTGTGTTGATAATTTCACGTCAGTTAATAGTTTTTCAATAGGTTTGGATTCTGTGCTGAGAGTTTATTCCTAATAAAGAACTGTTGTTTGAATGTTGGACAAGATGAAGAGTCAGCTGTATGAGGGAAGTATCCCTTCGAATCTATACAGTTTGCACAGTGCTGACTTTGCTGGTTTGATTTATGTGGGCAGTTAGGTGTTAAATGTCTCTGCACAGTAAGCACAGATTTCTTCCCTTCTGCAGCTTGTTGATGAGTGGCCGAAGAGTTGGCATCTGCTGCAGCGTATGATTGGACGGTAAATCGAAATCCGGCACTGATTGAATCCTATGTTGAAAAATCTCCTACATAGTAGGAGATGTGCTGTGCCATGGTCCATTTCTAGGACTATCTGGTAAATGCTTGTGTTGGAGCGTTGTAAAATTTTATGTGTCCTGATTGTTGATTTTTGTGAGTTGTAACTTTTAATGGTTGTAATTAGTTGATCACGATCCATGAATTTAGGGACTCCGGTGATGATTATTTTCAGAGTATGTTCCATTTTATATGATATTTCAGTTTTATTCTTCAGATGTTCCACTTTCTCTATTATTTGTAGCAGTTTTTCTGTGTTGTCATCTGTATTTGATTTGACGATTATGGAGCCTCTGTAACGAGAAATTTTACTGTAGATTGGAGGTAGTGATTCTGTATTTAGAACTTCTTTGTTAAGTAACTCTTGTAGTTTCGAAATCGTTGTGTTTTTGTCCAAGTTCTTTATGGTAATTGCTGAGTTTGAGTATTTGGATCCTGGATTTAGAGAGTCTCGTTGAGATTGGAGGTTGTCTATTTCTGGATTTAAGCCTATTAACTGTTTAGTTTCTTCCATTATTCCTGTTAACTTCGTTCGTGATGAAAACTTTGATGAAAGCTTTGATCATAATTTGCATTTTGTCTGGTAATTCGAGCTTAACTTCGGCTATGGGAAGGCAACGAAGATCGCTAAACAAGGGCTGTTTTACCCAGCTAACGTTCCCATTGAATTGGTTACTTTTAACCAATCTTCCAGGGCATACATCCACCATACTTCCGCTGTCACGGAAATTGTAATTTCCATGTCATTTATCTTTCCCTTACTTAAATATGGTTCGAAACCTTTTTCTAATTTCGTACTACACCTAACATGATGCACCGTGCTTATTTCTATTTCCGATATTTTTAAATCTGGACAATCTCGTATCCAATGTTTTTAACTTCCGCATTGAAAGCAAGTGCTTTGTTTTGCTTTTTCGAAAGCTTTTTGCCTTTCCCTATCATCGTTTTTCTCCCGCCAATTATATTTATTATCGGGCCCTTTTCTCGGTTCCCTTTCCTCATAACTAGGGCGATCGAACCGTTTTTGTTGTCTTTTTCCGCATATCTCGGCCTCTTGAATCTTTTTTCCACGGGGGGTCTCGCATACCCTTTCCAGGTCGTTGCGCCCCTTATTGCTTCACACCCGTCCAAATCTTTTGCGAGCTTGTCTGGTTTTTTATACTCTGCCCACGAATCTATAAAATGATTCTTAGTTTCGGTCGGTACTCTTCGTTTAATTTGTTCCGTAATGAGCAATTCTTTTAGCTCCTCTAAACTTTTAATGCCCAAACCATCTAACCACCCTTCTTGAAAACTATTTAATTCGAAGATTAGGTCTTTCCATGGGGTGTTTGTATTTTTTTGATGCCTCATTAATTTTAAACGATAGGTCTGTGCTGTTAGCCTATATCGTTCTAAGAGAATTTTTTTCACGTGAGCAAAATTGTCCACACTGCCAGTGGGTTCTCGTAATATTAATTCCGCTATTTCTATGGGCAATAAAGCTAAAAGATGAGTTACTAATCTTCGGGCAAACCTTAGTTGTCAATGGTGATTATACTGAGCGAGCCTTTTTACTGACTCTGGCGTTGTAGGATTTCCATACTGTGAGATATAGCGAGGAGTTTGGCGCGCAGAAAATCCTTTTTCGGATTTAATTTATATTATTTGTTTACTGCTGAAGTATATTCTTGGATCGCCAGGCTGTTTATCGTTGTTTGGAGGAATAAATTTGCGCGAGTTGAATTTACCAATTAATTTGTTTTTTCCCGTTCCACGCAATTTTTTTTTTATATTCCTGAAAGAATTCCGGTTGATGATAGACAGCCAAAATACATTTAGAATAAAATTATTAAAAAAAAAAAAAAAAAAAAAAAAAAAAAAAAAACGAAAAAAAACGAAAACGAAAAATCCCCTTTAGGGACGCCGGCTGGGGAGGGGCCAGGAAGGGCCACCGCCTCTCTCTGGATTTTGAAAATTAATTTTAAACGCAACTTTCTTCATTTCTGATTGTTAAAAATGAAAGATAAAAAACTGCCTTCCCTTCCTCAACCCCTACCGTGGCAAAGAATTTTTAATTCTTTTTCTTTAATTTTCTTTTTACATTCACGTGTTTTTAATTTATCCAAAAGGGATCAGAGACCCTGTGGCGGGATTTTTTTTTTTTTTTAATTGTCAGTTTTGTTAAATGTTGGTAGAAATCTATTTTTGAATATTTAATATTTCTTAATTGTTGTATTATTTTATTGCTTCTGAGTATGTTTAAAAATTGTCTTAAATGGATAATTCTGTCAATTTTTTTTTTTTAATTTAGCTTATTTCATACTTACATTCTGCAGCTGGCGAATGTAGACCATGGACCTCAGCCATCCAACAAAAAAAAAATACATTTAAAAATGTGTAAATGCAAACGAGATATTAGAAAAGAACCTTCCCATTGGTTTAACATTAACTCCCGTGTAAGGCTCCTGTCCCTACAGGCGAAGACACTCGCGAACTAATGCTAACCCTATGGGAAGTTTATTTTCTAATATCTCGTTTGCACCTCGGAATTTTTTAATATTTTTTTGCATTGGATAGCTGAGGTCAATATCTACATCGCTCTTTTTTTTTTTTTTTTTACTTTTACTTTTTCAATTTTGGTTGCAGATATTTTTTATTAAGTTACTTTCGCTTTCGAAACCGGTTCCGAAAATTAAAGTGTCATTCTAAAAAAATATCTGCAACCAAATCGAAAAAGGAAGAAAAGGAGAGATGTAGAGATAAACCTCAGCTATCCAATGCAAAAATAAAGAAAAAAAAATTAAAAATGTCGAAACAAGTTTTTAAAAGGAAGAAGTCCTTAATCAGAAATTTGTATTCGAGTATGGGTTGAGGAACGGTGAAACTCTGAAACGAAAAATGTATGTACTTTCATTTTGGAAAAACATTCTCAATATGTATATCTATAATTTCTTGTAACAATCAAAATAAGATGTTTGTGTTGGTAGTCGCGCCCCTCAATCTCCGCGCCTGGGATGACTGCCCCCCTTCGCTACCCCCTTCCCCATTTCGCACGGGCCTGATTGATTTATGTCAAGTTAAATTATAATTTTACTTATCAAATCAAATTAACTTACATTTATGCATAAAACTGTAGCATGCATTATGAATAACTGGTGAATTTTTTCTTGTTTTTTGTGTCTAAAATACTGTTAAAACATTGAATTTATACTATTGTTTAAAAGACAAATTAATTTAACTGCTGATCAATTCTTTCTAAGTAAAATAAGAATAGTTTAAACTTCTATTTGCGGAAAGATAGAAATTATATCGTGAATTTACTTAAGAAAAGCCGCATTAAAAAAAAAAAAAAAAAAAAAAAAAAAAATTAGTTTTAATTTACACAAAAAAGAAAATTCTTGTTATTTTACATATTCTTTCCATGTGCTTCATATTTACTTGAGATAAAATTGTCTAATCCACCAAAATTTTCTATCCAACGCGATTGTCCAGTAAATTAAAGAAATAAAAATACATTCTTAGATAACAATTGCTTGTAATTAATTTACCGGAAACTAAGAAAAACTGTTCGATTTCAAATCCCTTCAAATATCATGCCTGCAAGTATCCTGTTTTTACGGTTAAAAACAAGCCCTAAAATATAAAGTTTCCGGTTCTTGGACGGGAAAAAATAGTTTTATGAGAACAGCCTTAAAATAAAGAGCTTCTTTTATTCGTTTTAATTTGCAAAAGAAATTTTTCTTTGTTATTTTAAATGTTTCAGCCATATATTGGGTATGTACTTGGGGTGAAATTTTCCGAAAAATTCGAATCCACCGAAATTTTTTCTCTATATTTAATAGTTTTAAAAAAGAAAATTTTGATTGGACATCAAAAATCTACTATCTCTGATAATAAGAAGAGGCTTTGTCTATTGACCATCACCCCGCAGATCTCTGTTGGGGGTCTAAGGTTACTAGCCATTTGCTTGCACCGCGCCAAATTCTCGCCAGAATCCTTCCTTGCGAATAAATACATTTCCTTGATTATTATTAGATATTTATTATAAAAATGAATATATGTTAAGCTCAATCGATTTTGATTAATGAGTCAATCATTTTTCATATAAAAATGTGGAAAAAAGGAGATTTAATATGCCATTTCTTTCAGATTCTGTAGAGAACTATTTATTGTCGCGGACTTACACTCCTCTCTAGTATGATCTCCATTGACAACTAAGGTCTTCCTCAAGTATAGATCATCTGACTCGATTCCCGATCTTTCTGCCTGTCTCTCAAATAAATTTAAAAATAGAGTTATGTCTGATTTTTCTGGATCGAACGTATGCATAATAGATTTTATGTTTAATTTTGGGCCTCTATCAGAACGATTACTAGCACTGGAGCTGCTTCTCTCTGTGCCTTGCGTTAATCTTAATTCTTCCAGTTTAAATTCCCTTTCTTTCTGTTTGTATGCGCTTTCTAATTTAGCTCTTTCTAATTCTATCTGTTCTTTTTCGCGTTCTCTTGCCGCTTTTTCCCTAGCTAAATTGTCTTCTCTATCTTGTACAATATACCTGGCTTCGTTAGCGCAAAGTCTTTCTCGTAACTATCTGACTGCTCAGTTTTTTGGATGATTATTTGTATAGTATCCCCCTCCTCAAGTTCTACACCCAATTCTGCTGCTAAGTTCTGTAGATCAACCTTTCTGCAATGTTTTAATGCGGTCACCCTTGTCATAATGAAGCCTTATTTTTAACACAATTTCAATAAATTATACCAATAATTTCCTCGGAGAATTTAAAACCTGTCAACTGACACTATAAAACAATTTCATCCTTATCCAAAATATAGCTTTTTACTGTAAATGCTTACATAAAACCATTTTTAAATACAAATACAGCATATAAAGTATAAATGTAAAATATCTGTGAAATTATTTGGATACCTTCCCCTTTTGTTAAAAATAACCAATGTGCACGATAAATTTTTCTGTTTTAAAGTCCCTATACACATAACTTTTCTCCGGAGAGAACTTTCTCCTCTTCAAGTCGCTCTTCCAACTCCAGCCACATCTCCTCTCCTCTCCATCCTCCTCTCGTATACATATCTCAATTATCTCCCTCTAAAAACAATAGTGAGTTTCTCAGCCACTCACTGTCCATTCTATTCAAGACCCTCCCAGGGATTTTCTTGGCTATCCCTTGAATGGTCGACTTAAGAACCTCCACTTTTTTGCACACAGACTCTCTGATCACCTGTTCTTGTGAGAAGCTATGTGAGCTATTTTCCCACGCTATAGATCACAAGAGTTCCGACTGTTCCTTTGCATTAGCAAACTGTCACCGATTGTCAAATGTCCAAGACCGATGGTGATTGAACAGTTTATTTTATCTCGCCGTCCGGCTTAGTAGACTTTACCATATTTTTGCTCTGTTTTAGAAATACATTAGTTCTTTCTATATGGCGAATCTGATATAGCTCAAATCTCTACACTCTACATAAAAGATAAAACTGATATTAGAAATACTATAACAGAGCATTTTTTCATAATTGAATTAAAATATGGGTTAATTTTCTTTTCTTTTTGATTTTGAGTTGTTTATGGTTCAAACTGACTTCAAATAGTATTTTCTTGTTTGGATCAGTATAATCCAACCAGTACAGGATATAATGTGAACAGCAACGCAGAGATAAGAAATTCTCCCTGAAAGCCTGTTTTATTAGTATTTTTTAATTACTTGTTGAGATATGTTAACAAGAAATAAAATTTCATGGAAATGCTTATGTATTAAAAAGGACTCCATGAATGTGTATGAGCAAGTTTGCGTTGTTCGAGTGCGGGAAAAAGAAATTAATGAGATGCAAGTAAACAGAAAAAAATAATTAAAAGGAAAACACTGAAAAGCAAAAACAGTTTTTTCCTTACTATTAAAAAAAATATTGACATCTCCGTTGTTAACCGATTTTGTTCAAATTTTCATATGGTTGTGTAATAAATTTTCATTAAAATATAATAAGTTATTAGAAAATTTGAACAAACCGCAAAAAAGTGCACTATAGAGTCACTGCAAAGAAAAAAAGAGAGAACTATCTGTGGTTTGTTTTGTTCATGAAGTCAGAAGTCGGGCAAAATATCTTGGAAAAAGAATATATATATAGTATATGGTGCAAAAAGAAACATGGAAAAGGGGCAGGGCACATTTTCTATGTCTAAAACAGACAGGGTGCATTGGCAATGTAAACAGAAAGGGCAGTGCACGGCAATCTTTGAAAAATGGCGAAGATCACCGTGCACTGCCCTTTTTGTTACCCAACTGAAAAGAAGGGTTATGTGTTTCACGCATATCTGTGTATGTGTATTTCTTTATACCCTCGAAACATCCCAATGGCTGGATGGATTTTAATGAATGAGGTCTCTATCAATTTGTCTTAACGGCCCGATGATTATAGGCTAAGTTTTGTTTTTATAAATGGCGGCCGTAAAATACAAAATGGCGGTAGAGACAAAAAATAAATTTACGCACCCTATTGAGTGGCATATCATTGGATAGGTCTTTCAAAATGAAGACGATGTTTCATTGACTATTTTACAGTCAGAAGCTCCGTTAAAATATTATACAACCTGGAAGTTGTATATGTATTGTGGATCTCTCGCTTTACTGCAACTCTAACCATCATAGACATCTATAGACCTGGTCAAAACAGTGTTTATAGATAGGAACTAACACACTAACAGTTAAACACAACTTAAAAGTCATCAATACAAGTAAATAAAAAAAAAATAGATAAGTAATATAGACAAGTAATATATATAAAAAAAAAATTAAGTCAATTCCTACTTAGGTCAATAAAAGAATCTTTTTTTCTCCCATTCTTCTTTCCTTTTGAGTTACACAACTTAAAAGTCATCAATACAAGTAAATAAAAAAAAGAAACAGATAAGTAATATAAACAAGTAATATATAAAAAAATATATTTTAAGTCAATTCCTACTTAGGTCAATAAGGGAATCTTTTTTTCTCCCATTCTTCTTTCCTTTGAGTTGTGCTTAAAATACCTTGATCAAGAAAAGGGCTCTCTCGATTATTGAAAATTAATTAATTTATTTTAATTAATGAATTAATATTTGAAAAAAACTGGATTAACATCAAGTGTCATCCGCTACAAGTTTTAAAAAATTTATTGATTGGATGAATAATAAGTATTTTATTAACGATTGAAAATTTGAACAAGATATATATAGCGAGAGTGTGAGCTAATAGTAGGAATTGAAAAAAAAAATTGTTTCACATTGATGAGAAATAATTAATTAGTTCGCTTTTTACGCAGTCGGGTTTTTTGATTTTTTTTAATTTAATTGTTTATTGAATAGCCACTCTAGGAACATTAAAACAAAAAAGCTAACCTTGGAGCACTTAAGTGGCACTGTAAAAATTCATTGTCAAGCGGTGGATGAAAACACATTCCAACTAAAGATTTTTGATAGAGGAGCTTATAAATGGATTTTTTTCAAAAAATGAAATTTGTTGAAAATTGGGGAGGGGCTTATATTCAGATGGGTGAGAGCTTATTTTCAAAATTTTATTGTATCTTTAAAATTAAAGTTCCTTTTATATGCAAGAATGCTACTTTTACACTACTTGTGATTTGCTGCTAGATAAACTTGATTGTAAATAAATAATTAATATTCAATAATAATATTTAAATAAAAATTTTAAAACGTGTTTTCTGATAACGTTTATTTTAAAATTGTGTCACTCTTCTTAAAAATGAACAATATATGCAATGCAATAAAGACACTTGAAAAAAGTAAGAAGGAGGTATACCAAGTACTTTTATTAAGCACAAAGTATTGCTGCTGCAAACAAAGCACTAATGAAAAAAAAATATATCACAAATTATTATATATATTAGATATGTTTTACTTTTATCTTCATCCAATATTTCTTTTATTAGGTTGAGCAAAAAATTCTGGGAAATTTTTTATCTAATAGTTACCAGAATTTTTATCGCATATAGGAGTATATATCTATAAGAGTTCAGGAATTTCGACTCCAAAATGCCTATTGAACAGTATGATTTGCGTGCGTTGATATTGGAGAAAAGGTCTAATGATTCTGAAAGCTTTCGATGAGAATCCTTTAATGAAGTAGAAGAAGCATGTCAAGAGTTTTTCGATTCCAAGGAGCCACCATGGTACTTCCAGCAACTCCAGAATCTGGCAAAACGATGGCAGAAAATCACGGACTATGATGGTCTCTACTTTGAAGAATTGTCCTTGTTGCTTTTGTTGTTAATTTGTGCATAACAATGCAACTTTCACAAATTTCCCAGGACTTTTTGCTCAACCTAGTACAATACAGTGTGATTGTCAGCTGTTTTAAACAAAATAAGAAGAGTGATAGAACACAAAGGACTAATGCTATTTACATTTGAACTGATGATTGTAGTCCATTTTTTAGTAAAGAATACAGGGCTTCTCACTCGGATTTCTGTTGTCTGTCTGTTTTGTATTATACAAGATGTTTGGGATAAATTTGATAGTTGCTGGTGAAAAAGAAAAAAAAATGTATTATATTGTTTTATTAATTTTTGGTCAAGATTTTAATGAAATAAAAACATAAACTGTCTTTCATGCTGTACGCATCTAAAAAAATTTGTGATATTTCACAGAAAATGTATGGCTGAATCCATATCAACTCAGGCAGGGGGGTTACCTTCATAGTCTCAGAAGTTTTTGAATTGAACATATGTTAAAATTTAAGAAAAAGTAAGATACTTGTATATTTTCATTTTGCCCAAAAAAATTCCTGGCCCGAGATACAGGCCGCCAAAGATGACATCCCCAACATCCTTTCTCATTCGCGATTTTCGATAAAAATTTTAAAGTGCTCTATCTCTAGAACGGTGCAAGATATTTTGTTGTGGTTTATTTTATTTTAAAGATAATATTCTTCTGTTTAAAATGATATACCCAATTTTGAAAAATGTATTCAACTTTTCTTGTGGCAACCTTTTGAAAAAAAAAAATTTTTTTTTTTTAATTTTTTTTTTTGAAAATGCCAATCCTAAAAATTTTGATTTTTTTGCTGTTGATCAATACCATTGGGAACTATCTTCACTGTAAAGGAGAACTTCTACTTTTGAGTTTAACAAATTTTAGAAACATTTAAAAAATTCAGAGAATTTTACAGGAGCTGTATATATACAGTTCCAGTAAAAGTCACTGAATTTTTGCTTATTTGTATCATATTTGTAAGGATAAGCCTACTATATATCCTAAACAAGTTAGAAATTGCAATATCAAATGTGGCAAATGAGGTGCGTGCGTACTATAACTAGTTTTATAAATATTCAGATCTTGGTGCAATAAGTTACACTCTTGGGCAAAAAGGGCATGACTACAAAATTTATTATGATTCTACATATTAAATTCAGTAATACGGAAGTAATATGAATTCATCTTAAAAGGACTTAATCGCCATGGCAACCTAGAATCATTGCCTATCATGGTATATCATTGAATCAATTATGTATTATAGGATTTTTAAATAGAATGAAGAAAACTTTTATTAATGTCTTTTATGTTTTAATTTGATTTTCATAGCATTTGAAGTGATACATACTTTATTTTCAATACCGAACATAGTAAAACAATCTCAATAACATATATCAATTACACAGCAATACAAATTATATTAATACAAGTTAGAGTTCAGACGGATGAGCAGACAAATCGAATCCATAAAGACTTTCAACTATGTTGGAAATTGTTAAAAACACATAAATAGGTCGGAATTTGACTTTTAGAAATTTATGTCAATAGACGGAAGCATACTTGAATACTTTTATATAACCCTGTATTTTACCTATTATCTTTATATACATGCCACTATTTAGCTAATATTTAATTAAGATTAAAACATCCTTAAAACCAGTGAAATCACACTTCCAGAGATTATCATCCATAGACGGCCATGTATCTAATTCTTTGCGTGGACTTGTATATCATTTTATATATATTCTCCAAACATATCTTAGTATACTAAATGTAGTTCAGTGTAAAAATGCATAACTCATTTAAAAATCACCTTTAAGCTACTTTCATTCATACTCAGTAAACCCTTAAGATTTATTTTGTGTAGCCCTGTATATGATCTACAGCATTTATGCGCACAACGTAATATGGAAAAAATTAGTTAAACTTAAAAACTCAAACACAACTAAAAATGCACCTCCAGCAATGCCCTTACGATTTCTTTTGTGTAGCCCTGTATATGATCTACAGCCTTTATACACACAACGTAATATGGAAATATTTAATTAAACTTAAAAACTCATATTGCAACTAAAAATGCACCTCTAGCAATCATCGCTAATGTACAGTATTTCCAATAAGGTAAAGTATCCGAAATGTTTTGTGTGTCCCTGTAAACACTGTGCATTTTCTATGACACAGGAAGTAATTTTTTGTAAACCTCTGCAATAAAGTATGTATCACTTCAAATGCTATGAAAATCAAATTAAAACATAAAAGACATTAATAAAAGTTTTCTTCATTCTATTTAAAAATCCTATAATACATAATTGATTCAATGATATACCATGATAGGCAATGATTCTAGGTTGCCATGGTGATTAAATCCTTTTAAGATGGATTCATATTACTTCCGTATTATTGAATTTAATATGTGGTATTATAGTAAATTTTGTATTCATGCCTTTTTGCCCAAGAGTGTAACACTTATTGCACCAAGATCTGAATATTTATAAAACTAGTTAATACTATGCACGCACCTCATTTGCCACATTTGATATTGCAATTTCTAACTTGTTTAGGATATATAGTAGGCTTATCCTTACAAATATGATACAAATAAGCAAAAATTCAGTGACTTTTACTGGAACTGTATCAGGGCCGGCGCTGGACATTTTGCCGCCTGAGGCGAGCATCATTTTGACGCCTTTATGACGTAATTGTTTTTCTTCATTACTCAAATGTTTTTAAGAATAGAAAATTAATATGCTAACTAGAGATCGACGGAAAATTCAGTTTCGTTTTCGTTATCAGCCTAAAATCTGAGTTTCATTAAAAATTCGTTTTCGGCGAAAATGCTGTCAAAAATTCGGCCGGGCCGAAACTATCTGTATGGTAATGGTAAAATGATCGGAAATGCATGGCAACCCGATTACAAAACACCATTCGTAATAATATCATTCAATATTCCGTAACTTGGTGATATTTAAAAAAAAAAAAGGCACATTACCATGTTTAGAGAATGTGAAATCTGAATTCAGTGAAATCTGAATTTAGTGAGCGCAACAATTTACAATTTTCAATGTACAATTTAAAAATGTACAGAAATGTACAAATTACATAACGTACATTTTTTTTACAGTTAATTGGGAAAAAAAAGTGATATTTGAGATATTAATATGATGAAATGATAAAAATATGTATGGCTATATCAATGTATGGCTAAAAACACACTTCAATAAATAACAGAAAACATATTTTATTTTTATTCCTGGGAACATTTTTTAAAATTTTCTGGAAAACTTAATTTTTAGAGTTGAAACTTTTTGAATAAGTGTGCAATATGTATAAAAATGAACTAGTATCAGTAAATTAACCAATCTAAGAGAGCACGAAAAATCGAAAATGTCCTGGACACAGAAACTTGCTAATCGGGCTCTGTATATAAGCATTTCATACATATGTTATATATATAGGGTAGATAATATATATATATATATATTATATACTATTTATATGCAAAGTATAAATTTTTTTGTCTAAATTTTCATTTGTTTCTAATAAAAAGTATACAAATCGCTTCTTTATATTAAAAAAAAATGTATAAAGTATAGGTGCAGATTCCCAAAATTTTTAAGGAGCCAGTGGCTCCTAAACCCAAGTTGTGGAAGAACCCGTAAAAGCAATAGCGTTTATATGAGAAAAATTCAGAGCGTGAATCTCGTCAAAGGACCGCAAAAAAACCTTCAAATTTCGTCAAAGGATCCAGGAAATAAAGCGAATTTCGTCAAAGAATTCTAAAAACACGAATTTCGTCAAAAAGTTAAACAAAAAAACACGATTTTCGTCAAAGAATCGTGAAAAAACGCGTATTTCGTCAAAGAATCGAGGGGGAAATGCGAATTTCGTCAATCTCCGCAGAAAAACGTCAACGTCGTCAAAGGGTAATGAAGAAAAACCACAATTATTTTATCAAAGAAACGCAGAAAAAAGCTAATTTTGTCAAAGGATTGCAGAAACAACGCGAATGTCGTCAAAAGATTGCAGAAAAATGCGGATTTCGTCAAAAGATTGCAGAAAAAAAAGAATTTTATCAAAAAATCGAAATTTCGTCAAAGCATTGAAAAAAAAAAAAAAAGACATTTATAAAACGATCGCTATAAAACCTGAATTTCTTCAAAGGTTCGCGGAAAAAAACGCGATTTTTGTCAGAGGATCGCGAAAAGAAATCGTGATTTACGTCTAAAGATTACCGGAAAAAACGCGAAATTCGCCAAAGGATGGCGACTTAAACGCCGAAAATTAGTCGCCAATGCAAAAAATTTAGTCTCCACATGGCGACTAGTGACCGTTAATCTGCACTTATAGCTATAAAGATTTTTAAAAAATTGCTAGTATATATGAAACAAAATATGTATGAAAAATTTCCTTCTTTCGCCAAGGCAGATTTCTCTATTTTGCCCGTACTGAAAAAGTACTCTTTTTGTTTTATTTTTGAATAATATCGTACGTAAAATTAAAATTGTAACTTTTATTATTATCATCATCTGAATAAATTAATTGTCCATGAATCAGTCAACAAATTCGAGTACAGAAAGTATAGTTTTATTTCATACTTATGTAGGAGGATCGCTAAAATAAAATAATTACTTGAAAATGATAAATGTATATGCAAAGGGAAAAAAAAAAAGTTATGATTTTTGAATTTTTAAAAAACACTAAAAAATTTATTATAAATTAAAGTATTTTTTTTATATTATTATTTATTTATTTACGATAGGCATCATTTTTAGGGTTTCGTTCATCTGACGAAACCCTATTCGTCTCGCCCATCTGTCTGTCTGTCCGTCACAGAGCCCGTTCTCAAAAACTATGTATGTTAGAGACTTGAAATTTTGCATACTTATAGCTGAACACCTCATATCAAACGCAAATCCTAAAATTTCTAAAAAAATCTTATATTTAACCCTCTGGGCTCTAACTTGTGTATTTTAAGCTTTTCTTTCTAACTCAGCCCCAAATTAAGTTGAAGACTTGAAATTTTTCAAAATTGTAGCTAAGCACTTGCGATCAAACGACAAATCATAAAATTTCGAAAAAATCTTATATTTAACCCTCTGTGCTCTAACCTGTGTATTTTAAGCAATTTTTTATCCTCCCCCCCTTTTACCCTGGGGGTCTCTTTTTAAACTTTTGCTGCCACCCCTTTGATCACTCTTTCATATTCTGCACCATAGACTTACATATTGTAGTTACATTTTTTACCGCCAGGGGCGCCTACCTATCTCGGGTGCTATGGGCCCGATTCCCTCGACTAATATATCTATGGATAGGTTGTAAAACGGAGTTTCGTTCGGATAGAGGTTTGTGTAGAATAGAGTGCGCCCCCTGGTTGCGAAATGTGGAACTAACAGATTTTTCAAAAGGATAAAGTGTTTTGAAAGGAATATTAAACGAAACTCTTTGTGCGATCTGTGATCACACTTACCCGCTTGTTTGAAAGCTAGTTTACCTAAAATCATTTTAAAAGGAAAGTTGTGATCAACGGGAAATTAAAATTGTGACCAATTGATTCAAAACAAGAGATATATTTCCAGATAGCTGTAATACGGTTTTTTTCGCATTCTTTTTTCATGGCGAAAATACAATATTTGTAAAATTGATTTTTCATCTTTGTTAGAAATTTTTAGATTTTCAGGAAATGTAAGTTTGATTATTTGGATATACAGTGGATGATCGATTAACGAACACTTTTGAGAGAGATTTTTATGTTCAGATAACGAACACTTTCGCGAAGAATTTTCTGTTCCGTTACGAACACCTCATGAAGTAGAAGCAATGCCATGTTTCAGTTTTCCAGAGCTGTATTTAATTGTATCTATTACCGACTTAGAAAATATTTTAACAGTTGTATATTTATGGCCTAATTAGTTTATGGGTTATCGAGAGTTTGGGTCCTACATTTTAGGACCCCCAAATTTGAATGAACAGATTAAAAATATTAAATTATATATCTTGTCCTTTTTTAAAGAAATATTTTTAATTGGAAATTTTTCATTTTAATTGAAATGGAGTTCCTAAATTATAAACAAGCTCTAAGCTCCACTTGGAATTTATCGGGCCTTGCAATAAATATAATTTTTAGAGAACAAATGGAACTTTTGATAGGTCAAAGTGATATGGAGTGATATGGTCTAATGCTGCAGTCAACGAATGTGATCCTAAAAGTTTTTACAATACAAATGTCATTTATATAACTTTTAATTAATTTTTCAATTTATTTTCAGCAGTGAAATTACACTTGATATTATTGAATATTTAATACGTGATTTACCACATTGCTAACTAAGCGTAGAACCAACAGAGTGAAAAATTTCCAAGCCGGGAATCGAACCTGGAATCCTTGGAATACCGCTCCAAGTGCTCTACCACTGCTGAAAATTAATTGAAAAATTAATTAAAAATTATAGATGTGTTCACCGATGCTGGGTTTATTTGTATCTCATGTTTCGCCGCAGGACTGTGTGTTCATGAAGACTATTTCATCGTATGCTGCAGTTGCAACCTTAGCAACATATTTAGTGAGAGATGCTAAGATGGTATCGTCCTCGTAGCTTAAATGATAGAACACTTGAGCACTATTCCAAGGGTTCCGAATTCAATTCTCGACTTGGACATTTTTCACTGTGTTGGTTCTACGCTTAGTTAGCAATGTGGTAAAACATGTATTAAATGTATGTCATTTATTTCTTTTTTAATGCAAACGACACGTATAAAGCCATCAAAATACGATCTATACATATTAAATACGGACGTATTATTAACCTTATTTAAAAAGGAAGTTTGAAAACTTTTTCGATTGTTATTAATGTATGTATCATAGTTATTACATTTAAATAAATTTAGGTAGAATTTATATTAATTTTTATATATTTGTTAGTTTTTAAGAACGAATTAATTCAACGCCCACACAAATGTATACAAAATCTATGATCGGTTAATGAACAATTCGGTTAACGAACATTGTTTTGGAACGGATTAAGTTCGTTAACCGATCACCCTCTCTATGATTTTTTCTCAACCAGGCTTTTGTTTTTTTCTAAAGATATTGGAAACAGCTAAGATAGTGCAAATGATAAATATATATATAACTCGTTAGAAAACATTAAAAATTGCAAAAAATTGAAAATCTGATAAAAGCATCAGAATGGGAGGGGGGAGGGAGCGAACGGCAATTAAATGATCTACAAAATAATATTTTCACTGCACTCGACGGAAATTCTTCTCTGTTCTCAGCGGGAATAGTCGAAAATTATGTAGGAAACTGCAACGAACAGTTTATTTAATCACTAATAAATAAAAATCGGTTTTTCGGATGTTATCCATTCTCAAGTAAGCACTTTCAGTTGCGTAACTCATAACTGAATTTGCAGATGCAGTTGTCGCAAAATAATGGTGATGTTACTGGTGATTTTGCATGTTTGTCTGTTAAACATGTTTGCTGTGCGTGAAAATACTTACTTGAGTGGGTAACACCCAGAAAACCGATTTTCCGTAAAGGGAAAACTGATTAATGATGCATTGTTGAAGCCACTCGGAATGATGGACAGTTTTCCGAAAATGATGGACAGCTAATAAAAAATTATTTATATAAATTATTTTTTAATCCTAATGCGGTGTTCATTTTGAATGAACATTATTTCAAATATGCAGAGCTTCCAAGTTTCTTACCACTATTTTAATTCAGAAAATGTTCTTTTTTTTAATTGGAACATTTGAGCGATTCAAGAGAACAACAATTTCTCTAAAATAATAGTGGTGTGCAAAAAGCCGCAGACTCAACAACTCTGAACGCTGGGCCAACTTTTGGGTCAAAAACGACCCGAACACCTTAGCAGGGTTAAATTTCAAAAATAAATTGTTTTCAGATTTTTATAAATATAAAGAAGCGCTTTGCGGGATTTTAATATTTTCGTTCGTGATTATAGTACATTTTCGTATCTTGCAATCCAGCACAATTTCACCAGACATTCCTTTTTTTTCAGTTCACTCTTTTTCATATAGAATATTATCATGCTTGAAATCATGCTTCAATATTTTGCAATAAATTCCTTGATTAAAAGCTAAAAAGAAAACGAAAAAAATAATAAACTAGTAAAGAAAAAAAAAAGGAATAAACAAAAAATTTTGGAAATTTATATTATTTTGAAATAATTTGCTTTCATATTTTATACTAGGAGGCATTGTCCCTACGAGCTAACTTCACCAAACCCGTCCAAATCCTACTGGTTCTACAAACAACACTAATTTGCTATGTTTTAAAAAGATTACCTGATTACGAAAGATTGAAAGATATTACTACGATCAGTGGTTGGTCTCATCAAGAGTTTTTGTTTCTTTTATCGTTTTCCCGCTAGAAATTATAGAAAGAAAGGAAAATTATTAGTCGAAAGGGGCGTTTTATCAGGGTCTCATATTTTTTGGAAGACGGTTTATTAAGATATTATATAATTATTCTTTTATTTGGATAAAGATCCAGAACATTGAGAAGTTAATAATTTATGCAGGCTGATTTTTTAAGCAAATGAAATACGTTTTAAAGAATACTTTTTCAAAATTACCTAAAATCATCATCTTAAATTAATGACTAAATAAAAATACTAGCATTATATTTACCTGAAGTAAGAAATATTTTTTTTTCTTTTAACTGGTACAACATCTGTGTAATCCTAGTATCCGACTCACTACAGGCAATTAATGAAAATAATTTCACGATCGAAAGACTATGCAAGTAAAATAATGAAATACTAAAAGCCCGTGACGCTACAACATTATGAGAATTTGCGGTTTGCATGCGTCTGGCGCAGTATACCCTTTGTGAATTCTGCTGATTTCAGTACAAGACAATCCTTGAAAAGAAAAGAAAAAGCATGAAATTCTCTTCGTTAGTTTTGTTCGTGTCGATTTAATCCATTTTCCATAACAAAGATTATGAACTCTTTGATTATCATTCGGCTGTAATTATCTGAAATGTACTCCGTATTTTTATTCTAAAATGAGAGGAAAAAGATCACACTTAAAAAAAAAGTTTTGATACATATAATGGTACGGAATGTCATGTTCAATATATGTGAGGCAAATGCCGCCCTTTATGCGTGCGCCCTGAGGCGGCCACCTCGCTGCCTCACCCCTGGCGCCGGCCCTGAACTGTATGTATACAGTTCCTGTAAAATTCTCTGAATTTTTTAAATGTTTCTAAAATTTGTTAAACTCAAAAGTGGAAGTTCTCCTTTACAGTGAAGATAGTTCCCAATAGTATTGATCAACAGCAAAAAAATCAAAATTTTTAGGATTGGCATTTTCGAAAAAAAAATTTTTTTTAAATAATTTTTTTTTTTTTTTCAAATGGTTGCCACAAGAAAAGTTGAATACATTTTTCAAAATTGGGTATATCATTTTAAACAGAAGAATATTATCTTTGAAATAAAAAAAACCGCAACAAAATATCTTGCACCGTTCTAGAGATAGAGCACTTTAAAATTTTTATCGAAAATGGCGAATTGGAAATGGTGCCCGGGATGCCATCTTTGGCGGCCTGTATCTCGGGCCAGGAATTTTTTTGGGCAAAACCAAAATATACAAGTATCTTATTTTTTATTGAATTTTAACATATGTTCAATTCAAAAACTTCTGAGACTATGAAGGTAAGATTTTTTCTTTGGCTGCCTGAATTGACATGGATCATACCGTATGGAGAATTTATTGGACAAAACAGAGAAACTAATCTGTAAATTTACCATCAATACTTCATATTTACATCTATAAAAATACACAAGAATTCACAAATTTACATGTATCAAAATATTAAAAACTGATATGAAAAAAGAAGATGATTATCAACGGTTTATCATGGTTTTTCTTTTCATAATTTGAGTAAATTACACCACAGTGCATACACGTTTTTTACCATCATGCTATCATAGATGCCAACATTTCGGTATTCTTACGGAGTCCAAACCAAGCAAAACATGTTTTGAATCTTAAAATGTATTTAAACGGATCTATCTTGTTTCTATGTGGTGCTTTAATAAGTAATTAGATTTTACTTAATAGAATTTCTGTTTTAAAACATGTTTGAATTGAGTCAGACTCTGGAAGAATACCAAAATGTTGCCATCTATGCACTGCTATTGTATTATAAAAACAATGAGCAAGTTTTCAAAAAAAAAAAAAAAAGGGATAAATTTATTATGGTAAAATCTCACAATAAATCAAAAATTGCTATGCAATATCTATAAATTTAAATGGATTAGACCTCTGTCTTCTCCTGTGCAAAATTTCAGTCTAAGCACTTATTCCTCCCACTAATTTTTAAAAATATGTATGAATTAAAGATAGAGGATATTGATAAAATATTTTTAACTAAGAACTACGACAAATTTTCCTAGAAACTTTTTTTTCTTTTCTGTATTTTTACAGATTTTTTTTTTTTTACAGTATAGCTAGTAAATAAATGAACATAGTAAGTCATGACACAACTTTCAACGGTAGATTAATTTTGTTTCAATAATAACAAATCAGAAATGCATTCAACTTGTAAGTGGGAGTCAGGTAAAAAATGAAAGTTTCCTATAAAAATCAGTAGAGTTGGTTTTTTTTTGTTTCCACCATTCCATTTCACTGTTAGAAATTGTCAGAACAATTACAGAATGAGGGAGGGTGAACTGCAAAGTAAGCTGCTCAAAAAAAGCAGGAAAAAGAAAAGCATTTTAAAAAGATAATTAAAGTCTCAGAAGAGTAGAAGACTTTCATTCCTAGAGTAAGGGTGATTGCGTTCTGATATTTTCAATATCACTGACTCCAAATTATAATATATTCTCATTTAATAATAGAAATCTACAAGTAAATAAGGTAAAGCTTGCTACACAGAAATAATGGTATTCAAAATGTCAGAACACAATTATCTATGCTATAGATGTGGTGGTGAAACAATACCGCAGACTAGATGCTCTGGGAGCTCGAAGTCCAGTTCCCATGAAAGATTGTTAGCCCAGCAAAAAGTCAAGGATGAACCCAGATATCCAGGACATTGGACGGGAGATGCTTGTCCGAGTTGGCCAGAGAAAGATGTTCTCTGCAGGCCGCTCTCTGATAGGGCGTTGTCCCTTTTATTTTATTTGACGGGATCTAAGTAGATCCGAGTTTAAACCTCTCATTAATGTCTAAATATTGTATCCTGTATAATTCATATAGCCCAGAACCAGTATTTGTATTTTTAGTATAATCAAGAAGTCTAAAATTAAATGTTTGTGAATTTGAACAGCGACAGTTCTTTTTTTTGTTTGCTGACTGATTTTAACCCTACTTAATCCTACATAGATATAAATAAATATGCAGACATAAACACAGATATCTGATTCCAAAGAGTGTACAATTTAATATTATGGGCACAACAATTTTTAAAAAACACATTACAAAAATTTAGAAATTTTTTATTAAACAATTTTTTTCTTTACAAATATGTTGAGTATAAATATATATAGATAAACATCAAGTGAATTTAGATAATATAAAATTTTATTTTTTGCCTTTAGCAAGTAAATTTGCAGGATATTCATGTGGCTTTAAATCTCTAACTTTCCATAACCTTTGTGCACGGTCACTTACGGTTCCTCCACATTTCAGACCACGAGCCATTAATGCAAATTTGAGTCTATCTAAACCGAGGGCTTCAAGTTCAGATACACTTTGAAAATCAAGAAGATCAATCGGTGAGTCATCCTACAAAGAAAATGAAATAGGTTACAATAAATGTTTACATTTAACAAAAGAAAGAAAAATAATAACAATATTATACAATGTAATAGATATAAAGAGCCAAAATGAGAGTGATTAGTACAGTGATCTGGCCATGTTATTTAAATATCCACTCACTTCACTTAGCTTCAATCCTTAATCGCCACATAAGTTTTGGAAAAATTGTTCAAAAATAATCGATTTTTTTTATTCACATACATCTTCCAACACCTACATATTCTTAAAATTAAGCATCCTGATCTTAAACTCAATTCTGTCAATTTAGTGCTGCCATTTATTGAGAGCTTAGGCATTTAAAATAATCTCGGAAGCAACAAAATCAAAGAAGAAACTATAATATATTAGTTAAAGTAGTGTTGACTTTAGAAAAAAAGGGCCACCGGGCAAGAATTTTTCAAAAAGGGAACACTATTCTAAAAAAAGGGGCACTAGAGTCCCTAAAATTTACGATATTTTCCCGGTACCAATTGAATTGCCACAGGGCACATAGGAAGTGTTAAAAATGGCAGCCACGCACATCAGAAGGGTTTAAAAGAGCCGCCAGGCACAAAAAAGAAATGAAAAGGGCCGTCGGGCACTGCACCCTGCTAAAGTGGCTTAGAGTCAATGCTACTAAAGTTTGGAGAAGTTCAGTCTGTGAGAGTCACCACAGGTATGGCAGAATTTGTTCATAAACGACCGTATGTGAACGTTTTGGGCACGATGATTAAGAGGTTAATGTCAAACTGTATATCTTAGAATCACAAAAGAAGCCATCATCTAGTGATGAATTCAAGGCTCAATGTAAGGCTTTACGCTCCGGAACATAAAAATATCCTCCCCCCTACACACACACACAAACAAAAAAAAAAATTGGGATTTTGTGCATATCCCACCTAGGAAATTCCTCCCAGAGAAAAATATCTGAATTCAACACAGGAGACAATGGATAGCAAGCTATTATGAAACACCGATTCCTATCAATCACTAAAATGAAACAGCATGGCACTAGTACACTAGTACTTGGGTGGGGTGCCAGATGCCCAATTTAATTTAAATGTCTCATGTAGAGCAGCTAATTTCATGATTTTTCATAGTGCAAATGATTCAGGCCATAACACATAATTGCTTTTGCAGCACCCATAGAGTGAAAATGTTAGATGAGGGATTTAACTGGTTGGAACCATCTGCTAAAATAAATGTGAAAATTTCAAAAAATTTAGCAGCACAGAAATGGAATTCATTTTTCAAGACATTCCAAAAAAAGATATGCTAGAAATGTATAGTATTTTTTTTAAGCATTTCCTATTCCTAGGGCAAATTGGCATTTAAAAATAAATTTAAAGTGGTCTAATGAAAATAAGAGGTTTTCACTTTTTGTACTGTGCTGGTAATGGATTCTGACAGTATAGCACACTTAGCTATTGTAAACTGAAAATTAACAATCCTCTTTAATAAAAAGCTATGTGTTGCTGACACGACTGGCTTTTTTGCTAATCGTTGCCACAGATTAATCTTGGAAAATGAAACATTTGAAGCTACATAAAAATTAATAGTTCAAATAGTATTTGTGAGAAAATTGTTAAACAAACTGCATTAGAATGGTAAAAAATTGCATTTTTTTTCCAACAACAGATTACCAATATAAACAAACAAACATTTCAGAAATTGTGATTAATTTTACAAATGTGAGCAACGTGTAGTGAGTCATCCATTTTTGAAAATTCATTGATAAAAATTTGAAAACTTTCGTACATTGAATATTTTAACTCCTGTAGTATTAACATACCTTTGACATCATTCGCCTATGAACCAATGAAAGCAAAGTCTTAAAAAATTCAACTCTATTTTTTGTACTTTTATCCGGGGGCAAATCTCGCCAATAACAGGGTTTTTTTTCACCAATAGTAGCTATTTTTTTGCATGTGTGATTTAGAAATAATGCTTTAAATTTGAAATAATATGCTACAGTATTTATTATCATTGTTATGTATTTTAAAGGAAATGAGTGAAAGGCATGTATTTTAATTGTGCGCAGTATTTTGAAAGTTTGTATTTTAAATAAAAGTGATGCTTTTTAAATGAAATGGTTTAAAGGTTCATATTTTAAGTGAAATTAATGCAATATGAATGATGCCAATGGGAACAATATTTGGCAATTTATCACATTGCCAAGCTAACATAAAAGTACTCTATTTTCTGTGTATTAATGTAATAAACATAGTTTTAGTTTAATTTACTTTGGACAAATTGATTTGATGAAAAATTAATCCATTTTCTTTTCTTTTTTTTTTTTTAAATTTAATTACTTATCAACATTACATAATTTAAAATTTTACACTGTTGAATAGGAAGGGTGTACTTTCAAATATAAATAGCTTGAAAACTGTATTTCAATTTACTGGCATTTTATGACTTTTAAACCAAATAGCTCAATTACGAAATAAGGGGCTGTACATATATAATGTTATCAACTTTGTGGTAATTTTGGATCCTCTCTCTCCCTTACGCTATCATCTCTCGAACCCCACCTCCGTAATGATATTGTTATCAATATCTAAAAATTCTTTTGATTTTCAGAATTTTTTTCTTTTGTTTGAGTGATATACAAATATGGTTACATTCAATTTTCACATTCTTTATTGATTCAAAATAAAGAGAAGTCAATAAAATATCCTTTTATATATGAAATAACTTTGTATCAAATAAATAACACTTAAAAGAAATAGTTACTATTTAAAAGAATTGAATAATAGCTTTTTGTTACATAATGCATTCGACAGTAATAATGTCTTCTTGCACTTGCCCCACATGGAGAGGAGGTGGAGGGGGTCTAACAGAACTTCTTATCAACAAAACAGGGAGACAAAATTCTTTCTCTTTTATTTACTAGTAAACACAAAGTATAATTTCAAACATACTTCGCATATGGTTTCTCGAACAGTGGATTATACGAATATATGTAAACACATATGACAGAAGAATGATAATGCCAAACGTTGGGGTATTACACATTTTGAAATTAAATAATTTTATAATCATTTAAAGATTTTAATAACTTTGTATTCTCATAAAAATAGATAAACTAAAACAAGATAACATACTATTTTGATGCAAAGACCAAATTACAAATAAAAAAAGAAAATTTTGGTTGGGTCAAAAATGATAACGATATCAAAAGACAAATACCCCCCTCCCCCTAGTGATATCATGTTCCAAACATCCCCTCCCCCTAGTGATATCATGTTCCAAACATCCCCTCCCCCCTAAAATGATAACGTTATACAGTCGAACCTCATTAACATGAAATTTCTTAACGCAAAATTTCGCTTAACACGAAATAATATTGCGCTCTCGTCATATAAGTCTGAAAATAAATGCTAATTAGTTCGTTTAACATGAAATAGACTTTTGCAAAATCCCACTTAATGCAAAAAATTTTTTTTGCTCCAAATTCAAAACAGGATTTTTTATTCGAAGTTTTTGATATTTCAAACTTACATGTCACATCCTGTTATTAATAATGAAATTTTTCTCATGGTTTGAAAATGACTTAAAGTAGAAAATGGTTTCAGAAAAGGGTAAAATACTGAATTCCTGAGTTATTCCTGCTTTCTGAGTCCCCTGATATGTCGAAGTTTTCCCACTCTGATCATATGAGCTATGGATCTGTCACAATGAAAGTTTGGGTGAAGGAATTTCTCTTTTGAATGTTATTTTTCAGCTACTTGTTTGGCTGTATTGGCTATGACATTAATTACCAACCGTGTTTCAGAAATCTGTTTCTTCTATCCACTATTTGACTGACATAATTGAAACTCTGTTCGCAGTTGCTCTGTAGAATTTTATGAAATATGAGCCGAAAACTTATGAAACAGAATCTGAAATGCCGCTTAATTTAATAGAAGAATCCGAAAAATAGGAAAATCTTTCACAGACATTGTTTGCCTAGTACATTTGCATAGAAGATGTGGTGACTTCAGACGAGACGACAGACGAAGAAAAAATTGCTGCATTAGCTTTAAAAAAAAAAAAAAAAAAAAAAAAAGATGATAACATAGAAGTGTGAGAAGAGGATAAAGAAATTAGCACAGAATGGAAACATTTAGTGTCCTTAAATAAAGTTGCCACAGCACTGAAAACTGTGCAAGTTTCCTTATGAAACAAGAGGATGCTTCTCGATCTTTGGGCAAATTAGATGAGCTCCATATGTTCATAAAAGAGAAGTAAGCTATTTATTACTACCTAAAATGATGTCCAATTTGTTTTAATTCTTTATTAAATTTTCTGTTTCTTATTATTTTATGATTTTAGTAGCAGGGATATATATTTGTAAGTTATTTAGTTTTTCTACATAATATAGATATGCTACTGCTTGTGACAGCGTTTCTGTCCCATAGCTTTTTTTTAATTCAAAATTTAATTTAAAACATAACTTTCTTACTTTTAGATCATATTATCCCCCCCCCCCCCTCTTTCCTATAATGAAATATGTGATTAAATTCATTTCTCAAAACCATCCAGAGTTTGTTAAAGTGATTTCTTTCATCTTTCTAAAATTATCTTTAATTCAAAGCGCTCAAATTATCATTTCTTTTTTTTCCTTTCTTATTTTAATCTGTAACTACCCGTTACCGCTGCATGTGCAAAGAAATAAATAAGAATTAAATAGCACAGCTGCTAGTCTCATTTCATTTTCTTGCATTGGATTTTTTCCCCCGCCGCAGTGATAAGAAATTTTTATCGCTACTAATACGTGAATCTTGAATATGTATTAACAATAAAAAGTAAAAATGAACGAATCTTATGGGAAGCATGTATTTATCGTGTTATGTGGTCGAGCTAAAAGCCCGATGTCCTGGATTTTCTGCATTCTTCTCGTCGAACAATCTGCAGTCTGCAATTTCATGTAACAGTTAGTTGGGCAAAGGCCTATCTGCAAGATAAACAATTTCGGTTTGTCTGTTACTTTTCTCATCCTATTTAGAAGCGCTTACTTGCAATCCACATTTTTGCGGTAATGTTTATCGCCAAAAGCCTTTGTACACTTTCGCGCGGTCACCAAAAGTTGTAAATTGGCGATGCTGTGCCACGCCAAGATTTCTTGATTTCGTGCAAAAAACTTCACTTCTGTTTCAGCTCTCGAGATGTAAAGTGGTCTAAAAGGAAAAGGCGCTTCGGCGTCCCATCTATTATGGGGTCTCTCTCTCCCATTTTGGCTCCACTTTAACCATTTTTTTATAAGATTTTTAATAAAGAAATAGTTCCTGTAATATGGTTGGAGTTTTTGTATTTTAAGCGAACCATCCCACTGAACACTATTACACTGCTATTTCGACGATTAGCACGAAATCCCAGACAGCACGAAAAAGTTCCTGGTCCCTTTAATTTCGTGTTAATGAGGTTCGACTGTATATGCACAGCCCCTAATAGTATATAAATATTTTTATCAATTATTTAAAATTTTAAGGGAAAACCACGATTTCTATCCACCATCCAACGATGGACGTTTCCACTAGTAACTAATAGTTACAATGGTTTTTATCATTTCCAGAAATACTTTGGAAAATAATTTAACATTAATATTTTTCTTTTACTCTCATATGAAGACATAGACTGAAATACTAATACAACTTTCAATTATTGCCATGTAAGCAATCAACAGTCTATTTTAACAAATAAAATATTAGAACCAACTAAATATGTACATATTTACAAGAAATTTCCTGAAAAATACATCACTACTAATAAATACAATTTCATTAGGTCGATAACAAACTGAGTCATTAAATCTGTAGCACAAGAACATTATAATTGTTAAAGCTAAATGGATATATAAAAATATTATAATGCATATAAAAAATAATTGTAAGACAACATGAAATTTGTACACATGGTAAAATCTAATTATAAGAAACTCGAAATACACATATTCTCCATAAAATTATACAACAGAAAGAAGTGATCTTCCTAAATAGTTAGCAATAAAAAAATCATTCTCTTAACCTTACTTTTGTTTAGATTTGGATTATAAGTAAGATAGTCAAATAATCAAAAAGAGTTCTTTTTTTTTAATTTAAAAGACTTATGAAAATATGAATTATTTTTTGCCCATGAATTCCACTATCACTTTTAGAAGAATTCCCCTTTGAATTACCCAAAATAAGAAACTGGATTTCTATGCAGCCCCCATCCCTAAAAAAAAGTGAAAAAAAAATAAACTGAAAAGTGTGGATTTTTAAAATAATTTTCTTAAAACATTATACTGGATGTCTTTAAGGCAATAAAAAGTTTTGCTTATTTTCTAACAATCGATATATTAGAATACAGTAGAACCTCGATTATCCGAAGTAACTGGGACCGACCCTCTTCCAGAAATCAAAATTTTCTAATAATCGAGAATGCTTTAAGATTAAGGAGAAATATATGCAATATTTCTTATTGTTGTGACAAGTGCTTAATAAAAATAAAGCAATAGCAAAATAGAAACAAGAATAAATTACATGAATTTTAATTTTGAAATTAAATACCTTTTGCTTACAGTGAAATATGTTTAACAAGAAACTGAGGGGACCGAAATTTTTTTTTTTTGTTAAAAGAATTTCGCGTTAAAAGATTCTTAAAAAAAAGAACAAAACTCACAAATATTTTCGACGTTATCAAATTTTATTTCGATTTCCTGTTAAACTACTAGTATGCTGCATCCATTAGGATAAAAAGCAAGTAAACAAAATATCTTTTTTTTGTAGTGACTTTTTCAACATTCTAAGATCTAGCTTGTTTGAACCAAATAAGTTAAGCTGTCTCTGAACCTTTGTGCTCAGCAGTTCTCACCCTTTTTCTCTCACACTTAAACATACTGCACTCAAACATTAACGTAATGGGATCCCTGTTTTTTATTATTGTTGATAATTGGCATGCAAAACTTTTTGCAGATTTCTGTTTTCGTCCTTCTTTTTCATCAACTGCATTAAGCAGCTTCATCTTCATTTGATGCGAAATAGCAGTTTGTTTTCGCACCGATTTCTCAGCCATTGTGCTTGTAAAATATAAGCTAATTTACAGAAAACACGAAATTCTCTGATTTTCACCCAAAATTCAGTAGTTTTAACATAAAATTCACCAATTTCAATTTAAACTAGCTACCTCGAAAGAGAGTTTTTTTTGTGTTAAATGATTTTTGTTTCGTGTTAAAAAAACAAAAATGTATTATATTGTATTGTATACTGTCCGGACTGCTATATCATTTCGTGTTAACCGATTTTTCATTTTAAGTGTTTTTGTGTTAAACGTATTTCACTGTATATCACAATGGTTTGAAAAAATGTTTTGTTTGTCACAGTTTCGATTGCTTTTCCTTGAAGCTCTGTCACAGAGTTTTTTTTAAACATTATTAGTCATAGTCCTCCAACCATGCCAAACCTTTTTTTTTTATAAAACATTCAAAAACTTCAGAATTGCTATTTTGTTCGTTTTCTTCGTTCCACTGTGCAGCTTACGGGAGTTCAAATTAAATTCAAAGGAACTCTAAGAAAGGGGATCGAAAATATTTGTATGTTCAGAAATGACCGCTTGCACACAAGGAATATGATAGTTAAAAAAAAAAAAAAAAAAAAAAAAAAGTCTTTAAAATGGATTTTGCACAGAAGGAATGTGATAGTAAAAAAAAAAAAAAAAGCTTTAAATATGGATTTCGGTTAACCGAGAGTTTCGGATAAAAGAGCTTCTACTGTATTTCTTTTGTAACAAAAATAAGGTTTTGTACTTATATTTAGAAATAGCATAATTTATTATTGGTAATATTACTAGCCATTGCAGTTATCGATATATAGTTAAAATTTAATTTAAAAACTTACTTTTTCTTCAGTTTGTTTTTTACTATTTGAATCTGTATTAGGTTGAATAACCACATCTTTTTCAGTACTCTTTTCTACTTCCATTACATCTTTCACAGCATTTTCAATTTCACTCTCCACAAGTTGAGAAACTTTTACATCTGATACTGGTATAGCGTCTTTTCCGTTGATAATCATTGTTCTTTCTGTAGAGTCAATTATTTTAGAATCTGAAATAGATGAAGCATTAGTATCTTCATCATGTTTTCCTAGTTCAATATTGTTACTACTAGTCTGTTCATCCTGCATGTGAACATCATCAGATACGGTACTGCTGTCTTCACTGTTTCTTCCTGTTGAAGCAATTTTTGAATCACAGGAGGCACTGCTCTCATCAAAAGCAAAACTATCTTTTGATGTACCTGGAAGAGACTGTGATGATTCAGAGATATCAGAAATGCAGCTCGAACTAACAGTCTGAGCTATCTTTGGTTTTTTGGAAGGGCTGGAATCAGTTGCAGAATTTGTCTCTTCTGATTCACTGTCACTACTTGAGATAGGAAAATCATCAGCAAGCCTGTAAATTTCAATATTTAAATAAGTAAATTCTCATAAATTAAAACACTGTAAACACACACAAAAAAAAAACTGAATTGTTAATAAGACAAAAAGCACCATCTACAGATAAAATATAAAATTTCATAAAAACATTTAACGGATTAATTAATTCAGCAGAAGTTGCATATTTACCCCTACCCACCCTAGCCATTTATATTTTGTTATTAATCCTAGAATGCTACATTAATTTTTAATAATGGATCTGTTACACTGTTTTTTAAGGCATAGGTATTCTTTCCCATATTTATAAGTACAAGTACATCTGAGTCCTGTATTAGGTCTGGCAGGGGTGCAGAATATGTCCCGATCTGGCGATCAAGGATCAGAGGGAAATTTTCGCCATCTTTGGAAATTTTGCAAAAAATATATACAATTGATTTCGATTTTAACAATGAATTGCATTAATTCTCTGAAATAGACAAAATTTCACTACAAATTAAAAGATCTGTATGATGATCTTCACAAAATCGATCTCAGAATAATATGTACCATATATACTTGGGATGCACCGAATAGTGATTTTGGCTGAATGTCGAATATTTGGCCAACAGATAAACCAAATATTCGGCTTGCCGATTACTTTTAAAGTATTAAAAAGTATTAAAACCAATTTTGAAACAAGTTTACATAATATTTAACACACATACTTCCATATTGATAAACAAGATTTTTTTACAAGTAAATCTACACTTAAAAAAAAATCATGCTTTGAATTATTATTTAAGATGAGTATAGTTTTAAAGCTTCTTTAATTGATAAAATTTTAAATTCCATAGGTTCCTCTCTGAATTAAAACAAATGAATAAAATTTTCTTATATTCTAAAACAAATATTTTAAAATCAATGTGAAATTTAGAAGGAATTGGATGAAAAATTGTACAGTTACATACTATTTGTCAGGAAGGGACTAAAATCGTCATTATTGGTTAATTTTCTTATGTGATACTTTTCAAATAGCAAATAAAAAATGTAAAAGTATTCTCTTTTATTTAAATATAATTCTTTTTCTAATTATTAAATATCTTTATTAATTGAGAGTTAAAAATAATAGTTGTTTTTGTTGGAGAAAACTATCTCGTTCACACATACATGTTTGATTTGAAAAGTCTTATATCAAAGAAAAAGGACTGAACTTCATCTCACTCTCGCTAGATGGCGACATCAAAAACTTTCTCATGTAAGGACATTGACTCTTTAGTTCTCAACTGAAAAGTGAAAGACATGCAAAATGTTTTTCAATGCGCATTAACTCTTTTCCTGAACTTACTTTTTTCATCCCCGCATATATGTTTTAGTACTCATAAAGAGAGCACACGGCTCTCCTTTTTTTGATGTAATTCTGTAACAATAGTGGAAGCTAAAAGCATGTTTAAGCTACACAAATGTTATTCAAACAAACCCAAACTATTCATCATTTCTACATCTTCTTATTGTGTAATATTAACCAAGATTTATTATATTTTTGCAGTGTATTAACAAGAGTGAAGTTATTAAAATTGGTTCCATCGCCAAGTAGTGGAGCACTGAATTTACACGAGCTCATCTTTAATGAATAATATTAAGTAAGTATTTTTTCAGCTTTCGACTTCTGAAGCGGATCGGCCTAGCTGACTGTTACGCTTTACTCAGGTAAGTGAAGATTACCTCTTTTGTATTATTACTTAAAAAATTATTATTAATATTCAGGGCCAGAACTCGCAACTTCAAACAGTTTTAAGGCTTTTAAAAATATTTTTTTAAAAAGGTCTTTCACGTGTTTGATCTGGCCGAATATTTCGATATTCAGCATATTGAATAGTTTGATTTTCGGTCTAACGGAATATTTAGTAGTAAGACCGAATACCGTATAGATACTGAATATTTGGTGCATCCCTAGTATATACTCGAGCATAAGTTGAGAAAAAAAAAAAAATTCTATATCTACGGTAATACAAAATTTACCTATACATATCGTAAAGTTTTGGCGAAATTTTCATATGGATTGGGGGAAATCTTGGGAGTAAAAACATTTTCTGCACCCCTGGGGTTGGGTAACCCAATCTTATCTGAGCTCAAATCAGTGGTTTAGGTCACAGCTAATTTTTTTCGTTGCAGATCGGGTTGCCTAACTGTTTTGGATCAGGTTATAGCTAACATGATTTTAGAAAAAAATAAATAAATAATTAAATAAATAAAAATTAGTATATTATTACAAATGAAAAATTATATATTTGAATATGAAAGAGTCTTTACATGTTTATTTTTTTACCTAAAAGATAATATTGATGTTAGAGATATGATTGCAGACTTGCTTTCCAGAGTTGTAGTCGTAAAAAAAGCAGAGAGTACACAGTATAGGCAGAGGGTATACGATGATGTCATGAATGTTCATAGATAGAGTATATGCTAATGCTTTATTTGAGAAACAGAGGGTATACAGAGCTTTTTTAAAAAATCCAGAAGGTACATGGCATATACCCCTGTATATCCTCCACTACATCGCTGTTGCTTTCATAATTGCATTAAATTATAAAACAATTTTCTTTGATTTCTGTTTTTTAAGTCCATGAATTTTTTTTTTTTGTCTCATTTCAGTTGAGTTTCAGGTCAGTGAAATTTTTTTTGCCAGGTTAACTTTAAGCAGAATTTTCATGTTCAGGTCGAGTACAACCAAACACACACAGGACTCTAACGTACATTTCATGCATTAAAAATGAAACATATGCCTTAAAAACTTAATCATTCTAAAAATTTAATCATGCACATAACATTGTTTGAATCTTGTTTTAATATGGCCATTAATCCCAGGATACTTTCAATTTTAGACATTTTGTTGAATATTTAAAGATATATTTGTCAGATTTTTCTGGAACTTCAGGATTTTGGAGAATATGTTCGATTTCATATTTATAAATGGCGATTTGATCAGAAGCACAATTAGGGGACCAACAAAAAATCAAAGAAAAATAATAATGTTTGGGGATCACCCTCTAAAATAAAATGCACGAAACGATCTATTGCTATAGCTTACAAATATATGGATATTGTATAATATATGTATTAGTTTGTGGAAGAATAGAACGTATATTCATGGAGATATATCAATTTTCTTTTAAAGTTCAAAAAATTCTTACATGTTTTTTGTTTATATCATGCAGGATTTTTTACCAAATTTAATGCCAGTTTCAGAAAATTTGACAAAATGTAGTAGAAATCATATAGTGTAATTGAAATGTAAATATATTAAATATTTGATGATATATGAGCAGTTGTACTCGTATAAAATATTTTTTTATCTGCGCTTGGGAGCATGATAATTTTTTTTTTTCATGATTTGATAGTCAATTCTATGGAGCAACTCTTTAAAAAAATTCAGAAAGATGTTGTCGAAAGACTGAGCTGATTTTTAGTTGTTCTCTAAAAACAGTTAAATAATAAAGGGTTTAAATATATATAGAAAACTATACGTAAGAGAAACGACACATTCACCTTAATACTTTAAGTTAAAACATGAATACATTAAAATGATTCTCAGTTTTTAGTACTAAAATAGGTGCTAAAAATACAATTAAGAGGTTTTAAAACATTAAAACCAATAATCAGATGGCAAAAACTTCCCGAGCGCTTTCGACCAAGCCCTGGTCATCATCAATGGGGTGAAAAATGAAAAGAAGACCTTCAGAATGCATACTGGTATAAATAACGCAGGGCGATTCCAAAAACTGTAAAAAAGGGGTGGGGAGAGGGGGGGGGGACGCATGAGTCCATACAGCTACATTGATCATTCCAATCCAAAGATTCCATTGACTCCAAGTAAACCAAACCAAATGCTTGGTATATGACAGGACGATGTATCATTACAAGTGTTTCTACCTCTGGTTAAAATTTCAATAGACTCTCTCAAAATACATGTGTTAAATTGACTTGTATGTGTGATGATCTTTGCTTTACTAAAAAGGATGTCAATATCAGCTTCTAAATTTAACCGAGCTAAAGCTGTAGATTGTTTCCCCTTTCCTATATCAGCCATATGTTCTTTCAACCTTTCCTGTAGCCTTCTGGTTGTCATTCCAATGTATGTATAAGTTCTATTATTATTTTTATATCTGAATGGGATCATATAAATTCCTGCTTTGTCATATGAATTAACTGGATCAACTTTTCTATGAACTAGATTTTGCAGTTTAGCCGGAGGTTTAGCTATTATTGCTATATCATATTTTTTTAATGCATACCTAATTCTCTCATAAAGTTGAGGAACGTAATCAACACTACAAAATTTTGAAAAATGCGTACTCTTTTTTATACAATTCCTGCTTTTAAACTCATTAATTACTTTATTGATAAATTTTCTCGGGTAACCGTTTTCAGCTGCGATTGTTTTGATCTTGGTTAATTCCTCCTGTATATAGGTATCAGTACATACTTCGAATGCTCTCTTTACGTAAAATCTGTAGGCTGCTTTTTTGTAATTAGCTGGAACTGTTTTATTATAAGATATTGTATTGTTAGATCTACATGGTTTCCTATAAACCCTCCTATCTATGTTGTCTGTTAATTTATTCTTGATGAGTTCAACATCTAGGAAAGGCAAAGATTCCTTTTTTTCTATTTCTAAGGTAAACTGTATTCTGTTGTCGATACTATTAGCATGCTTTAAGAAAATTTCCAGGTTCGAAATGCCATGATTCCACACTATAAGAATGTCGTCGACATAACGAACCCATAATTCAGGTTTTAACTCGGCGGTGTTTTAACTCATCAAGAATAAATTAACAGACAACATAGATAGGAGGGTTTATAGAAAACCATGTAGATCCAACAATACAATATCTTATAATAGTACAGTTCCAGCTAATTACAAAAAAGCAGCCTACAGATTTTACGTAAAGAGAGCATTCGAAGTATGCACTGATACCTATATACAGGAGGAATTAACCAAGATCAAAACAATCGCAGCTGATAACGGTTACCCGAGAAAATTTATCAATAAAGTAATTAATGAGTTTAAAAGCAGGAATTGTATAAAAAAGAGTACGCATTTTTCAAAATTTTGTAGTGTTGATTACGTTCCTCAACTTTATGAGAGAATTAGGTATGCATTAAAAAAATATGATATAGCAATAATAGCTAAACCTCCGGCTAAACTGCAAAATCTAGTTCATAGAAAAGTTGATCCAGTTAATTCATATGACAAAGTAGGAATTTATATGATCCCATTCAGATATAAAAATAATAATAGAACTTATACATACATTGGAATGACAACCAGAAGGCTACAGAAAAGGTTGAAAGAACATATGGCTGATATAGGAAAGGGGAAACCATCTACAGCTTTAGCTCGGTTAAATTTAGAAGCTGATATTGACATCCTTTTTAGTAAAGCAAAGATCATCACACATACAAATCAATTTAACACATGTATTTTGAGAGAGTCTATTGAAATTTTAACCAGAGGTAGAAACACTTGTAATGATACATTGTCCTGTCATATACCAAGCATTTGGTTTGGTTTACTTGGAGTCAATGGAATCTTTGGATTGGAATGATCAATGTAGCTGTATGGACTCATCCCCCCCCCCCCTCCCTTCACCCTTTTTTACAGTTTTTGGAATCGCCCTGCGTTATTTATACCAGTATGCATTCTGAAGGTCTTCTTCTCATTTTTCACCCCATTGATGATGACCAGGGCTTGGTCGAAAGCGCTCGGGAAGTTTTTACCATCTGTTTATTGGTTTTAATGTTTTAAAACCTGTTAATTGTATTTTTAGCACCTATTTTAGTAATAAAAACTGAGAATCATTTTAATGTATTAATGTTTTAACTTAAAGTATTAAGGTGAATGTGTCGTTTCTCTTACATATAGTTTTCTATATATATTTAATTAGTTCATCGATTCTGGATTTATTATGGAACGCAGTATCTTAATGAAGAAGTTTAAGACTGAAAGAATGAGACTGGACAGAGAAATTATCAATGTAAGATTTTTACAGTTGTGTAAAGGAAATAATATCATTCCAACATTTTTGAGGAATCAGAATAAATTAATCAATGATGAAATTCCAAATATTAGGCATAAATTAGACAGCATAGCTTTAAAGGCATACATTAGATCCAAGTTTAAATTAATTGATATTTTAACAAGGACTGTTATGGACTTATACTATGAGTTGGCACAAGCTTTAGATAATGTGGTTTTTGATGATTTTTTACGTTTGTTAAATATTTACCGGGATATTCAAAGGAAATTTAAAGAAAGAATAATTTATGGAAAGTTCAATAGACTAAAAAACAAGAAATCTTACGAGAGACTGCAACGTAAACCAGTGGCATATGTTAATCTTACCAATGATAACATAGATAGCAAACTACATAATTTCTTAACGATGGGACCAAAGCAGATGTTTCAAAAGAAAGTAGATATTAAAAAAGTAGTCACAGATTATGAAAGGATTGTTAATATATTACCTGCTAACAGGAAAGATGAAGTCAGAAGCTTATTGTTCAATAATGTACAGAAATACATGAAAATACCTAACAGGACAATCAATAAAAATCTAAATGTAATAAAGCAGATCCGAAATAATAAGGAACTCATGATTATACAAACAGATAAATCAAATAAACTAGCTATTCTACCTACAACTGATTATATTGAAAAAATGGAACAATGTATTGCTGAAATGAACTGTTTAAAACTAAAAAAGGATCCAAACTCAGTCGTTGACAGAAAGGTAAAAGATTTAATTAAGCATGGAACTTGGCCTAGTGATATGAAAGTAAAACTTACGATCAATAAAACCGCAGTCACACCCAGATTAATTGGACGTTTGAAAGATCACAAATCAGACCCCCCCCCTCAGACCTATTGTTTCCAAATGCTCCGCTCCAACTTATCCAATAGAAAAAGTATTTATACCTCTACTCAAATCAATGTTACCCCCTACTGAACATGCAATCAATTCCACTTCAGATTTAATTAAAAGGATCGCAGATATTAAGATTGGGGATAATACAATTCTTGCAAGTTTTGACATTAAATCTTTATATCCATCAATAAATGTACAAGAAATTAGGAATATCATTGAAAACCATATCAATAGCAATTCATTACAGGATGACAATATTAAAACCACACTTGTATCAGCTTTGAATTTAATTATCAATAACAACAACTTTGTTTTCAACGGAAATTATTATAAACAAACGGATGGGGCCCCTATGGGATCTCCCATCTCCAGTTAATTAGCTGAACTGAAACTAAGGCCATTAGAGAAGCAGATTTTATCCACTGCCGAGTTAAAACCTGAATTATGGGTTCGTTATGTCGACGACATTCTTATAGTGTGGAATCATGGCATTTCGAACCTGGAAATTTTCTTAAAGCATGCTAATAGTATCGACAACAGAATACAGTTTACCTTAGAAATAGAAAAAAATGAATCTTTGCCTTTCCTAGATGTTGAACTCATCAAGAATAAATTAACAGACAACATTGATAGGAGGGTTTATAGGAAACCATGTAGATCCAACAATACAATATCTTATAATAGTACAGTTCCAGCTAATTACAAAAAAGCAGCCTACAGATTTTACGTAAAGAGAGCATTCGAAGTATGTACTGATACCTATATACAGGAGGAATTAACCAAGATCAAAACAATCGTAGCTGAAAACGGTTACCAGAGAAAATTTATCAATAAAGTAATTAATGAGTTTAAAAGCAGGAATTGTATAAAAAAGAGTACGCATTTTTCAAAATTTTGTAGTGTTGATTACGTTCCTCAACTTTATGAGAGAATTAGGTATGCATTAAAAAAATATGATATAGCAATAATAGCTAAACCTCCGGCTAAACTGCAAAATCTAGTTCATAGAAAAGTTGATCCAGTTAATTCATATGACAAAGCAGGAATTTATATGATCCCATTCAGATATAAAAATAATAATAGAACTTATACATACATTGGAATGACAACCAGAAGGCTACAAGAAAGGTTGAAAGAACATATGGCTGATATAGGAAAGGGGAAACCATCTACAGCTTTAGCTCGGTTAAATTTAGAAGCTGATATTGACATCCTTTTTAGTAAAGCAAAGATCATCCCACATACAAATCAATTTAACACATGTATTTTGAGAGAGTCTATTGAAACTTTAACCAGAGGTAGAAACACTTGTAATGATACATTGTCCTGTCATATACCAAGCATTTGGTTTGGTTTACTTAGAGTCAATGGAATCTTTGGATTGGAATGATCAATGTAGCTGTATGGACTCATCCGTCCCCCCCCCTCCCCCCACCCTTTTTTACAGTTTTTGGAATCGCCCTGCGTTATTTATACCAGTATGCATTCTGAAGGTCTTCTTTTCATTTTTCACCCCATTGATGATGACCAGGGCTTGGTCGAAAGCGCTCGGGAAGTTTTTGCCATCTGATTATTGGTTTTAATGTTTTAAAACCTGTTAATTGTATTTTTAGCACCTATTTTAGTAATAAAAACTGAGAATCATTTTAATGTATTCATGTTTTAATATCTTAAATTTTCTTTTCTTATGGATGCTTTAGTTCTTCTAGGAAAATCATCAGAACGAGCCTATTTCAAGAAAAAAAGAAGTATCAAAATCTAAGCATTTCTTCTACGTCTACTCGTTGACATTCATTAAGTACAAACTCCTTTGCTGAAAGCCAGATAATAAAGAGTGACAATTCCTTATCATTCAGCAGCTTTTAGAGAGCAACTAAAAATTTGCTCACTATATTGTTGACATCTTTCTGAATTTTCACAATATTTGACTGGCTTTTTTTTTTATGAGTTGCTTCATAGTTGATTATCGAATCATGAAAAAAAATATTTTTTATACTGTGCGCATGTGCTGATAAAAAATATATCATACAACTGCTCATATTTGATATATTTCATCAAATATTTAACATATTTACATTCCAACTGCACTTATTATTTCTACTACATTTTGTCAAATTTTCTGAAACTGGCATTAAATTTGGTGAAAAGCCTTGCATGATATAAACAAAAAATATGCAAAACTTTTATGAACTTAAAAAAAAAAAATCGATATATCTCCATGAATACATGTTCTATTCTTCCACAAATGAATACATATATTGTACAATATCCATTTATTTGTAAGATATAGCGAGAGATCATTTTTTGCATTTTATTTTACAGGGCCCAAACATTATTATTTTTCTTTGATTTTTTTGTTGGCCCCCTAATTGTCTTTCTGATCAAATCGCCATTGATAAATATGAAGTCGAACATATTCATGCGCAGTCGAACATAGTCATTCATATAAAAATTTATCATACTCGCAAGCGCAGATAAAAAATATTTTATACGAGTACAGCTGCTCATATTTCATCAAATATTTAATATATTTACATTTCAATTACACTATATGATTTCTACTACATTTTGTCAAATTTTCTGAAACTGGCATTACATTTGGTAAAAAATCCTGCATGATGTAAACAAAAAACATGTAAGAATTTTTTGAACTTTAAAAGAAAATTGATATATCTCCATGAATATATGTTCTATTCTTCCACAAATGAATACATATATTGTACAATACCATACATTCGTAAGATATAGCAATAGATCATTTTGTGCATTTTATTTTACAGGGTGATCCCAAACATTATTATTTTTCTTTGATTTTTTTGTTGGCCCCCTAATTGTCTTTCTGATCAAATCGCCATTGATAAATATGAAGTCAAACATATTCTTCCTAATCCTGAAGTTCCAGAGAAATTTGACAAGCATATCTTTAAATATTTGACAAAATGTCTAAAATTGAAAGTGTCTGGTGATTATATTAATGGCCATATAGTGTATATCAATATATATCAAATAAAAAAAAAAAAAAAAAGTTTGCAGTGTTGTTTGTTTGTTGCAGTGTTTGCAAATATATCTATTTAGAGGATCACGCAAATGTTACTGGACAATTTTAATTCTCATTGAGAAATATTTGTGTTAAATGAATGATGATGGCCCAGGCAATACACATAATCTTTCAACAAATTTTTACATTCAACCATTAATAAAATAGGAAACACTTTATGGACTTTTAACTATAATCAACGCAGAAATGTTTTTCTTACAACAAAAAATGGCAAATTCAATATAAAAACTGTAATTTCAACTTTCACCAGTTAGTGAAAGCAAAATTCAATAGAATAAGTCAAGATGTCGGAGACATCTCAAATTATGGTAAAATTATACAATGTGATAGAGCATTTGTATTTTGACAACAGTTTTCAAAACACTGTTTTCAGTAAAATTTAACAAGAACTTATACCACAACTATTTATTCAGGTTACAATAAGGTTGCCAGATTGTACGTTTTTGAGACTTATTGTATGTTGTACGCTTAAACCAGAGAGTTCTAAGTAATAATAGAGATGCAGTATGCAGTAAAAAGGGTTTGCAATACGAAGCCGGTTTTCGGTCAAATTTAATCGCCTTCATTCAAATTTAATTTGCCCTCATTCGACCCAGCCACAAACAGGCTGTGGAACCGCGAGTATTTGGACTTAATTTTGACCGGTTTCAGAGATGTATTTCTAACATCACACCAAATCAAAACACTTCATCTCTACCTATCTCTTACTTCTATGGCCTAAACTATTCCCTCATGACAATTTCTTCCAATTTAAAAAATATATATATGACTTTTATAACGTCAAGAATCTTCATCAGTTTACATTCTTAATTTGCTACAACAATTTAATTTTTGATGAACTTTTTACCACAAAAATGTGACTACAAAATTAATTAAACAGTATGCTAGAATAATGCAAAAAACACAGTTGGAAAATAACAATTAATTATTTGTTTTTAACAAAAAATTCATTAAAGAAGAAATTATTGGAACATTCAACATAGTTCAGCAGGATGAAGAAAATGACAATGATAAAATAGAAAAAGGCTAGTGTCAATAAAAATCTTCCATTTTTTACAGAGATAAATCTGGTAATCCCTGGTTACATTGGCAATATAATTAACTAATTATATTGTCAATATAAGCAGAAATCCAACACAAAATACAGGGTACCTAAAATTAATGCTGATACTCTTGATTATTAATATTAGAATAAAAATAAGCTGAACCATTACGGTTACAAATATTTAAAATGGTTATAATTAGTAACAATACATTATCTGCAATACTACAGAAGAGAGTTAAACAGCAGCTAAAATTTTCATAGGAATGCATTTATAGGTAGTCACAATTTCATCTCTCATTGCATTCATACTGAATACTGTGTTTTGTATACACTGACTATCAAGTGACAGGCACAGTGTTCTTCAGCAAATACAGCAATCACATCAGGCTATTGCCATAATATAAGAAGTGATCTGCAATAACCCATATATTCATATGAAGAATGTACGAATATTCGGACTTTTTGCCAAATACTTTGGTCAAATATTGTTGGATATTAAAGCAAATAAATTCAGATTTTTTTTTTTTTTTTTTTTTTTTTGTGTGTGTGTGTGTGTGTTTCTTTTCTTTTGTTACAATCTCAAATCCAAACTGGCCACTTTCTGACACATTCATGAAGCTATTTTCATTCTCAAATGCATAAAATTTAGAGTTATTCTGACTCAAATGCCTTCACAGTAAAGGTTGATCTTTTAGAAAATGATGTCAATATTATAGATTTCAGATAATTGAATAGACAGAACTGTCCTGGAAAGGTTTTCATTGGGGAGTAATCAATTGCTGAAAATATAAAACAGTTATATTAAAAAAAAAAAAAAAAAAGCAATATTTGATTTTAAAACAATTTGATGTCAATGTCTATAAATTTCATCTACATATAAAAATGTCTTTGTGAATGTGTCAGAAAGATTCACACTGTTTAATTGTATTTTTATTTATTTATTTTTAAGAACAGTCGTAAGGAATACAAAACAATGCAATAGATTCAAGATCATTCATACTGTTGTTTTCAGGTTCTGCATGTACTTTCAAAATGTGTTAAGTAAGTGGCAGGGCTTTCTATGTTGATGTGTATATGCTGGTTCAACAACTAAAAGTTTTGTAAAATGTATATTTTTTACTTTAAACATACCTTTTTCTAATTTGTAACTTAATAACTTAAGTTACGACAAAGTAATTTAAGAATGGGAACAGGTTTTAGAAAAAGATTCATTCCAACAAATTTTTTGACCAATAGGGACAGAACAAAATTTATTTAACTAAGGATTATATCAGGAGGTATTTCATTGTGAATCATGGGGTAGAGTAATCATACCAAGGGGCTCATTAATTTTTAATCTGAATGTAAGAAAGGTTAAAAGTATCACTGGGTAGAAGCAGTGAAGGAAACATCTTATCATTCTTACTTATAGAAAATAAATTTGACATATCTAAGTATAAAATGTAAATTCTTAATTTTTTTTGTGATTAAAGATGTTTTCTAAATTTAAAAAATAACAAATTTAAAAAGCACGTTTAACAGTGGTAATGAGTTAAAATGTACATGAATTGCAAAGATCTATAGATAAAATTAAGCTATTAATAATTTAGAGTTAGTAAAAGTCCCGGTAGCAGAAAGTTCCTGACGGGTGACGTGCGTCGCAGATTTTCTTTTCCCTTTTGCAGATTTTTTTTTTTCATTGGATCTTTTTCCCACTTTATATTATGTTTAGTTCTTTATTATTTATTACTAAAACTTAAGATTATTATTAATAAAAATGAGTAAAATGCTTAAAAAACATTAAAAGTGAATGATTAATTAATTAAAGGTTCATTTGTAACATTTTACTTGCAGATTATTTTCAGTCCCTGGAAGATCTGTCGCAGACACTTGGAGCATTTTCTGCTATTGGGGTAAAAGTCATGTTTAATTATTAGCATTGAAATGCTTGAAATATCACAAAAAATACACTAAGCTGTTAGAATTTTTGAACATGCAAATAATAAAACAATGAATTTTAATCTGTGTTTAAGTAAATTTCTAGTTTTAAATTTTAAAAAATATGTATGCAATCAGAACGCATTTTTGTTTAGAAAAAAGGCTGGTATTTGTCCTAAAATGTGGCAAATATTTAGTATTTGACCAAATGACTATTTGTTACACTCCTAAAACATATATTATTATATTTAATTTACATTTTGTTTTCTCTGCTGGCTTTTAGCTTAGTATTTGCTTATTTATAAATATTGAATATCACACCAACTGATACTGCAATCTTTACCATGTAGTTAGGTGTAAAAATACACCAAGTTTTTTTATTTAAGTAACTTATAGTTATAATAAACTAACATACCATGTTTTCTTTATGGGTTTTACAGGCTTTTCTAAAGGTCTTTTAGCAGGTTGTTTTGCCTTTTGCAAACCTAAAAATCCAAGAATTTTATATGAACACAAATAATAATAATAATAATAACAACAACAACTTTTCATTCATTTATTTATTGTCAAAACACTTAGAATTCCCCCAATTCTGATTTCATATACACAGTTTAATAAATTATTAGAACTTCTTAATTGTAGATTCATACAGTGGGAAGGTGGGACATGTGGGGACAATTTCTTTTAAATAATTTTTATAAATTTTATTTCTTACCGAATCTTAGTAGCTTGAACTCTTAATTGAATAATAAAAATTAAGCAGGTTTAAAAATTTTTAATTAAAAAATATATAAGTTACTCTTTTAGATTAATAATCTATTCCTCCCACTAGGGAAGATTAAGAAAGTTGAGCAGAGACAAATATTAAACGGTGAAATACAAAATGCCCAAATAATTTCTTTTAAGTTAATTTTATGCAAAATTGAACATATAGTAGTATATATGAGTAGCAATTTTTTCAACTCAATGGAAATGTGTCCAGACTTGGACTTGAATTCAGAGCATTTTGGCTTTAATTCTCAATTACCTTTTAATTAAACTATCCGAGTGACATCTGAGTCAATGTAATTCCCAAAAGCAACCATTTGGAACTGTAAGCAAAGGAACTCCCTTAAACAATGGATACATAATTATACTTTTATTATTTTAACACAATCAAAACGATTGAAAAAGAAATCATAAAAACAGTAATTTTTCCAAATGAGTGAAAATATTCCATTTTCACTTTCATTATTTGGGGATATCTCCAAAGTAGCCGGTTAGCAGCATATCGGATATATATATCACAACTTATTTTTGTAGCCAAATAATAGCAAGCTTGGTGCTGGAGGGCACTCGTGCATGTGTGTATGTAAATACAATATATAAATATTACGGTACAAAGATAAAATCTGTAAAAATAGACAAACTTTTAGACTGGCGCCATGGATTTTGTTGCACAAATAAGCATTTCTTTTACACACAGGATGCACAAGCTTTATCTACTGAACAGAAAAATATGGGATTGCATCTGTGTTTTGTAGCATAAATCACTTCACTTCCAAGTGCGACAGATAATCTTAATTTGCTGCCCAAAAAGAAAGTGCATAGAAGTTTTCACTTCAAAAAAGCTAGCAACTTTATATTTGAAGAATTATTAAACATATGGAATTCCCATGGTCCACTGAAACTTTATACGGTAACAGAAAGAAAAATAAGATTTTTTTAAAATAATAAAATTAACTAGTGTTCACTCTAGAAAGAAAAAGGGCACTATTGCAAGAGAAAATATATTATGGTCTTTAGTTAAGAAAAAAAAAAGTTGGAAAACATGTAATTTTTAGGTATGATAAATAAAGTAACATTAATTTTGAATGATTTTAAGATATAAAAATAAAATGTACAATTATGTAACCAAAACAATTTTTTTTACGTGAACTGCACCTTCAACCTTAAAATCCTTTCCACCTCTTAAGCGTCATTGTTTCAAACTATGAACATAAAAACTCCAATAATAAAAAATATACAATTTTTTTTTCTTTTTGACTTCTATATCACAAATTTTTGTAGAGACTAGATGACGAAAAAATTACAAACAAAGCAACAACTTATAGCAAAAATTTTAAATTGCTACACAAGTGATGACTTAATTTTTACTTATACAGCCAAAGTATTACTCCAGGCTTCCCAGCAAAACATGACTGCAAATTCCCTGAGCAAATCTCAAAAAATTCCCAAACCAAATGGGCATAGAACAAAATTTGCTACTTATTTTTTCAAACCTTTATCAAAATTAGCGATTTTTTTTTCTATCGTTCTTCAAATTTCTGGAAAAAAAATTTCTTGCGATCATTTGAGGAATTTTGGGTGATTCCACAGTATTGTGGACGTTGCGGACATGACATTTACAAAGTTCATTGAATTATTTGTTTATAAAATATTGAGATGAATGAATAATTTGAATTGTTATTATTATATCATAAATTTTAATGAAAAAAATTTTTTAACTCAGAAGAAATCATTAATTATAAACATTGCAGACATGACCAGACCTGCCAACCTTTGAAAATGAGAAATCATAGCACACAAATTAAAGTTAATCTGGAGGTTGGTTGATTGTTTTTTTGTGTTTCGCAGCCATCTTTTGACATTCGTAAAAGGAATAAGGTCTTTCAACTCAATATAGTAAATTTTTTCCTCTGAAAATTTTTATACGATATGATTTTTAGAGTTTCTTCTCGTTTCGCAGTTTTTTTTTTTTTTTACATTTGTAAAAGGAGCCTGGTTCCAATTTTTTAGCCCAGTGCAGTAAATTTTGACGAAATTCGCGATTTTTTTTCCGTGGTCATTTCAGGATATTCACAATTTTTCCCCCATAATCGTAATTCACATTTTTCTATCACGATTCTTTGTTGAAATCTGCACTTTTTGCGGAGAACTTTTGACGAAATTCGTATTTTTTACCACAATTCTTTGACAATTTTTGTGTTTTTTTAACACGATCCTTTGACGAAATTAGTGTTTTCGTTCTGCGATCTTTCGGTGAAATTTGTGCTTTCTTAATGATCTGTCGATGAAATTTGCATTTTCTTACTGATTTTTTGACAAAATTCGCGTTTTCTCTCTGCGATATTTTGACAAAATTCACGTTTTTACCACGATCGTTTGATGAAATTTATTTTTTTTACACGGTCATTTGTCGAAATTCGCGATAGTTTATTGCAAATCACGCGATTTTGTACACTATTTCAAACTTTGCCTCTCAAAGAACCTCCCTCCCTCCAGAAATTCTTAAAATGGCACCCATGTTTCTAAGGAAGGGAATTCTTGTATAAATATTTACAGATACACAATTCACTCATGGTTAATATACATAGTGTTTTATGTTAAGAAGTTTGTTTTGCAGTCCAGATTTTTTTTTCCCATGAGCATTTTTTAACGTTCGAATTTTTGGACTCTCTCTCTAATGGCCAATTTTTTAAAACTTTCGGAAATGAATACTTTGAAAGTTTGGAAATTTCGGAGCAGAATCACTCCTGAAAAATATGCTACGTGGGATAAAAATCGCAACTAAAAACAAAAAATGCATTTGTGTTTTTTGCGAAAAATCATAGTTTAAGACAGATTTTCGTAGCATCGTAGTTTATAGGTCAAAATCGTAGCAACTACGATCTTTTCGTAGAAGTTGGCAGGTCTGCATGACGCACATAGATTTTCTATTTTGAAAGTCTTTGTACTTTTTAGAAAATCTGTGAATTTTATTTTTTAAACAAAAAAATTATTTTTGATAAGAATTGAATGCATATCCATTAATTCAAATTAGCAATATTTTAATTTTTTTTATAAGTAAATTTTTTATAATTTTTTTAAATGTAGAATTAGTCACTCAAATTTCAATCTATGTGTTGCAGACATGACATAAATGCCTTGCAGATCAAACATAAGAAAATTCAAATAAAAACATCTTAATAATAATGATGTAGTTTTAATGTAATTGTAAATATACATATCTGCATATATTTTAATGATATAATATACAAATGAATGTTATTTAATATTTTTATCTATTTAAATTAAAAACAAAAATACAGAAGTTTCACAAGAAAGTTGGGAGCTCTGCAGTTTGCTAATTAAGATTTTTTAGCAAATGTTATTGATAATGTTTGTTATGTTTAGAGCTATTGTTGAATCATAGGGGGGGGGGGGGAAATGTGCTGTGTGATCTGATGTTGAATCACAAGGTAATATAGATAGCTTTCAACTGGAATTGACTCGTGTTGCGGCTTTTCAAGATACTTGAATTTGTTTTTGGATACTGGCTTAAAATTATACTTTACTTTCATAGTTCTATCTTGAATAAGTACTATTTGACCAGGCCAGCATTTATTATGATACAAAATAGCAACCCAGTCACCTTCTTTTAAACCTGCATTTTTTAACAACAAATTTGACATAGAACATTCAGGTGAATTTTGAAGACTATTTTCTGTGAGAACTGTAGTTTTTTTCATAATTTGGGGTCTTGAAAATGGTGAGTTCAAAGAATATTCAATGACATTGGAGCCTGCAGGGATCTAGTATTTGGTATAGACTTACAGGTAGTGCTGTATCTTTTTTTAAATTTTACTGTGCATCCTTTTCTACAACATCTTTGCTAACATAAATTACTTTTATTTTGCTCTCAGATGACAGTTTATATGCAGTTTCAAAAAATAAAAATGATCTAGGACTGGTTACATTTTCTTTCCCTTGAAGAACAGCTCTCCAAACTTTATTTTTTAATGCACTCCCAATATCATCTACTGCACCTTTTCTATGGGCTGTTTCAAAAAATGACCAATCTGCCTCTATATTAAGTTCTTTGTGGAACAGTAAATTTGCAAACATGTATATCTGTTTTTAAACTGGCTGGCAGCCCCATCAGACCAATAATGAACTTTTCTTATGTTATTCTAGATAGATTGTAAATCATTTAAAATTTGTTCATTAAATATTTTTACAGAATCTTTACTATGACTTAAGTCCCCTGTAGCAGAAACAGTGCAGCACGGAAGCGGGCGCTGCAGATTATTTTAAAGCTTGCAGATTAATCCACCAGCTTAAAAAGAAATGCTGGGCTTAAAAAATAGCTGAAATTTACTTTAAGTCTTTTAGATTTATAGTACTTGTCGTAACCTTGTTATATTTTCTTTATAAATGTAAATTTTGCTTATTTTTTGAGTTTCTGTTACTTCTTATGATAGTATAAGCTTAGTATAGTATTGTTAAGCCGCAGATAAATTTTAGTTTGCTGCAGACTGATGCAGAAAACTCTGCTTCTGGGCTTAAGTCATCAGATATAACTGCAAATGATTGATGCTGCAAAGTTCCATCTAATTCACGAAAATAAGTTGCACAAGTATAAAATAATCCAATATAAAATAATTTTATAAAAATCTTAATAAAAATTTTTAAAATGTGTATTAATTGAAGGGATAAAGGGATTTTTTTTTCTTTCTATTTGTTCGTAGGAATGATATTTAACTTTTATATTGGCAGACTATTTTGTAAATTCCACTAATTATATTTTCTATTTTAAGTTGGCAACAAAATTAACGAATTTAATTCTAAATTTCTAACTGATAAATAACCTATTTTTAAAACAAAATGTGCATGATTTTTGTTTTAAATAAGAAATTGATTTAGAAGCTTCTAAGCAGGAAGATGAAATATCTCAAGTAAGATTGTATGTCATACCTACAACGTTGCAGACATGACAAATTTCAAAACTTGAAATAAAATAGTTATTGAATCCAGAATTTTTTGGGGGTTGTTCTTATTGTTAAAGCATACAAAAAACACAGAAAATTCTTTTTTTCAAGTTATCAAAGTCATAAAAAAAAATTTTAGAGAAAAGATTTTCACATTTTTCATTGTGGACATGACAAGTTTATATTTTAAAGTGCCAAAGATGCAAAATTAAAAATAGTAGTCCAGTGGCAATTGTCTCAATAATTAAAGTTACATATGTGCTAAAGAAAGACGGTGCTTAGTCACTAATATGATATCTACAGATCATATAATTGTAATTAATAAGTGTGTCATGTCCGCAATGTAAGATTTCAAAAGTTTTCATCCTATCACAATTTTAAAAGAAAGAAATAAAAGATTTAAAAGAAATAAAGGTTTATAGATATCTTTTTAGAATTTAAATGTTTAACTAAATATAAATAAAAATTTTTTTTAAATGGATGAATAGAAATATAAAAACACTTTAATATTCAGTAGGTAATAATTACCTTCACTTAAAGCCTCATTGACTTTGGCAGGCAATTCAGATATTTCTTTTTCATACTCAAAATCAAAAAACTTGTGAGCAGGTTTATGTTTGAGTCGTTCAATTCTTTCCTTTCGCCGCCTTACTTTCTCTGCTTCTCTTTCAGCTTCTTTTGCTATCCATTTCTTTAATCTGTAATAATTAAGAGAATAATTAATTATCCTATCATTATTCACAGCTTTAAAATAATTTTACATTAACATGTAACCATATACTAATTCCAAATGCTAAAAGGTGTAAATTAAAATTTTAAAACCATTAAAAATATGTGTGTTTTGACTGCTGACATGTTTCGACTCTCCCTGAGTCGTTTTCAAAACAAATAAATAAAACTATTCTAAATTTGCAAGGTCTATGAAATGCCATCATTCAGTTTTCCGCGTATTCTTTCATAATATGAACGTTATTTTTAATTTTACTTGTAGTTTTATTTTCATAACCATTGATCGAGCCCACCCATTGAGCCATAGATTTGGTAAGAGAAATGATGCTGCATCGCTACATATTTATTTTTTGTGCATTACAATCTCTATGGTTTCTCTTATAATGGATGGATAGTATAGACCAGAGGGAAAAATTATTTTATTTTTATTGAAATTTATTTGGATAGTATAGACCGGAGGGAAAAATTATTTTATTTTTATTGAAATTTATTTGGATAGTATAGACCGGAGGGAAAAATTATTTTATTTTTATTGAAATTTATTTGGATAGTATAGACCGGAGGGAAAAATTATTTTATTTTTATTGAAATTTATTTGGATAGTATAGACCGGAGGGAAAATTATTTTATTTTTATTGAAATTTATTTGGATAGTATAGACCAGAGGGAAAAATTATTTTATTTTTATTGAAATTTATTTGGATAGTATAGACCAGAGGGAAAAATTATTTTATTTTTATTGAAATTTATTTGGATAGTATAGACCGGAGGGAAAAATTATTTTATTTTTATTGAAATTTATTTGGATAGTATAGACCGGAGGGAAAATTATTTTATTTTTATTGAAATTTATTTGGATAGTATAGACCGGAGGGAAAAATTATTTTATTTTTATTGAAATTTATTTGGATAGTATAGACCAGAGGGAAAAATTATTTTATTTTTATTGAAATTTATTTGGATAGTATAGACCGGAGGGAAAAATTATTTTATTTTTATTGAAATTTATTTGGATAGTATAGACCGGAGGGAAAAATTATTTTATTTTTATTGAAATTTATTTGGATAGTATAGACCGGAGGGAAAAATTATTTTATTTTTATTGAAATTTATTTGGATAGTATAGACCGGAGGGAAAAATTATTTTATTTTTATTGAAATTTATTTGGATAGTATAGACCGGAGGGAAAATTATTTTATTTTTATTGAAATTTATTTGGATAGTATAGACCAGAGGGAAAAATTATTTTATTTTTATTGAAATTTATTTGGATAGTATAGACCGGAGGGAAAAATTATTTTATTTTTATTGAAATTTATTTGGATAGTATAGACCGGAGGGAAAAATTATTTTATTTTTATTGAAATTTATTTCGATAGTTTCTTCTTGATAAAATCTTGCTAGGGCTGTGGTTTTTCTATCATATTTAATATCAGCTACAGTGGAGTCTCAAAAATCCGCACAGCTTGGGACAAGAGGCTGTGCAGATTTTAGAATTTTGCGAATTTTACAGTTTTGTAGACTCTGGATTAAATGATTTATTTTTTCAACTTACCTTTTTTATTTCCAAGAAGAGCGTATAATAATTCAATTTAAGCAAATCAAAACTTGAATCTCTTATTTACCTGTACATTATCATTTTAATACCTAAAATTATATTTTGTTACAATTTTTAAACGTTTCTTATATAGTCCTTTGGTTGAGAACTCCCATTTTCTCTCAATGAAGTTTCTTTTGAATTCTGTAAATAGCTATTATTTTTTGTTGGTCTATACAACTCTGCTGCTCAAAGAACTTCAAAATCTTCACCTAAACCAAACATTCTTCAAAAATTAATTTTTGGTAGTTTCTTTTGGCTTTAATTTGTGGTAAGGTCAAGTGAAAAATCTTTTTCTTCATCCTCATATTGGATAAATAAAGAGCCAGACTATATTTTATGTCATGCATTAATTAAAGTCTTGCATGAAATATAAAATAAATTAATTTGCTATTTTCTACTTCGCTATTTGCCACTACTAAAATTTTTCTGCTACTTGTTTATATCTCTCGTTGATTTCTATTATTTTTTTTCACTTTCTTGTATGTAAGTTTCTATGAAATAAAAGCGTTTTATTTGTGTAATATTCTGTATCATTACTATTTTCTCATAAATTTATGTTAAAAATTTATTCTCGTTCACTGTTATTTGGAATAAAGATTATAAAGAATACTTCTAAATTTCAAATTTCATTGTTTACATTTTGAAATGCATGCAGATTTCGGAGGATTGTGGATTTTAGAAGTGTGGATTTTTGAGACTGTACTGTATATGTTCCTTTTTCATAGACAATGCAAATTTAGAATATTTTTATTTATTTGTTTTGAAAATGACTCGGGGAGCGTCAAAACATGTCGACAGTCAAAATAAATGTATTTTTACTGGTTTTAAGGTTTTAATTTACACCTTTTAGCATTTGAAATTAGTGTATTATTACAAGGTGTTAATTTGCTGCATATTAACATGTAACCTACAATAATAAACAAACCAGTAGCAGAAATTTCTCCAAGTGTACATGACAGATACTTCAGGGGCAAAAAATAACACAAGCCTGCGATGAAAAAATTGCCGGTATAGTAAGTGGTATTTTTTATAGTTTTTTGGATGTTGATTACTAAAAAAATAATAAAAAAATTCCATCACGTACAGTTTCATCACAAATCGCAATGTAATTTTTTTTTATGAATTTAGTATATTTCGGACCAAAAATTATTATTTATATGTTTGATAAATAAATTTATGGACTTAAAATAGTAAATTAGTGCATTAAACTAATAAAAATGAAAGAAGAAAATATTTCAATACAGAATGTTTCTCTTAATCGGTAAACTGCCACAAGAATAGGGTCCATAAGACCCTATTCTTGTGACGTCAAAGTCATGTGCTTTGGGGAACATTCCCGGCATCGTAGCCATTAACTGCGCAACGACTCATTTCGCAACTCATGGTTGTATGCCATAGAACAGTAACGGAGCATATTAATGTGACATGAGGCCACATGCTTTGGGAAAATATTTCCGAAATCACAGCCTCGAACCCAAAGGGAGAATAGGGTCCATTCAAGACAGAGGAAACCAGAGAAAACCAGTTGAAATCAGATCTCTCCTGTTTGCAGGTGTCTGCTTGCCACTCCTTCTTCACACCCTTTTTAACTGACATTATTTCTACTCCTGAATCAGTGTCTTTCTTTACTCTGTGCTGTACACATGTGTTTTTATTCCGACTTGTGAGTTATAGTAGTATGGTAGACAAAATTCTAGTTTTTGCTGCATTAGAGAACATAGCTTCCAGAGGATGTGCTAATTCACCGAATTGTTTCTGCTACATTTGTGGTAAGTATACGGTGAAAAAACAACAAAGAAGCATTTCTGATTTTGAAAAAAAAAAAAAAAAAGCACCGAATATTCGGTATCTATTCGGCCGTACTACCGAATATTCGGTTAGGCCAAATATCAAAGTATTCGGTATACTGAATATTCGGCTTGGCCGAATATTGAAATATTCAGTCAGACTGAACACTTAAAAGACCTTTTTTAAAAAAAAAAATGTCAACCTTAAAACAACTACTATTTTTAACTGTCAATTAATAAAGATATTTAATAATTAGAAAAAGAATTTATATTTAAATAAAAGAGAATGCTTTTACATTTTTTATTTGCTATTTGAAAAGTATCGCATAAGAAAATTAACCAATAATGACGATTTTAGTCCCTTCCTGACAAACAAACAGTATATGACTGCACAATTTTTCGTCCAGTTCCTTCAAAATTTCACTTTGGTTTTAAAATATTTGTTATAGAATATAAAAAAATTTTATTCATTTGTTTTAATTTGGAGAGAAATCCATGAAATTTAAGATTTTATCAATTAAAGAAGCTTTAAAACTATCCCCTTCTTAAATAACAATTCGAAGCAATTTTTTTAGTGTAGAATTTACTTGTAAAAAGATCTTGTTTATCAATATGGAAGTATGTGTGTTAAATATTATGTAAAATCGTTTCAAAATGTAACTTTTTAATACTTTCAAATTTTGAAACCAAAAAGTAATTGAAATGCCGAATAGTTACTATTCAGTATTCGGCTTGATAGTCACTATTCGGCTAGCCAAATATTCGGTATTCGTTTTACCTGTTTGCCGAATATTTGGCATTCGGCCAAAATCACTATTCGGTGCATCCTTGTTTTGACTGGTGAAAACTAATTTTAACCAGGGAACAGCAGTCAAAACTGGTTTTAACCATCTAAAACTTCACAAAATTGGTTTTAACCACTCAAAAGGGGTCGAAACTCTATTAAATAAATTAAGCTAATACATAATACATAAATTGCTCAAACTGTAATATTTTACATAATTATTAAGTATAGATGAAAAATTTTCATGCCTTATGTAATAATATTTCATACAAAGACATACATTTCATAAATCTAAATATAACTAATGCATAAGATATTTGGAACCAGTAATGAGAAACTGGAACATATTAATTTTGAATTTCTAACTTTTATAATGAACCTGGTCAGTGGTTGGGCTAATACTTTATCAGTACTAAGATTATTTTCCAAGCTCGATCTCATTCAGAATAAACTAGGAAGCCATCTTGCCTTAAGACAACTTGTAATCTTTTTTTGAGTTCTAAATAAAATCCTTAAAATATTTCTTTTACTAAATGAATGAGATTATAAAAGTGGATACATAAAAAAATTATTAAAAGAACTTCTCAATACTTATGAAAATTGCTTATCTTTAAAATATTTTGTGCTGTTAAATTAAAAAGTAATGAAAATTAAAGTATAATACTAAGTAAAATACTCAGAATCACTTCCAAATGTTGTATTAAATATTGTTAACCCTCCCCAATGTTGCATTAAATTTAACAGTTAACGAAATTTATTTTAATTTAAAACCAATACAACTCTACTCTAAATTATACACCTAATTTGACCATCGAAATTTGGACACTCTAGAAGTTTAATTATTCATTTGTTGTTACTACAAAAAAGGCAGTTTTTTAAATAAAAATTTTTTAAAGACATTAAACTTTGGTATAATGAAGGTACAAAAGAGGGAAGTAAAAATTTAAGGAAAAGAGTGAATAAAAAAAAATCTAAACCTGTGGCTTTACGATTCATTAAGGCTGTTCTCAATTGCACTCATCAACAAGCAGAAAACTTTCTGCCACAATGACAGATTCATTTTTAAACGTAAAGATACAAAATTGGCAGGCCTGACTGTGGAAGCGATGTAGAATTGAACAGTTTATTCCATTTTTTGATAAATAAATTATCTATCGAGTTATAAGCAAATTTGATCACGTGACACGGCATTGTTGTCCCTTCCCTGACTGGATTTTCTTCTTTTGTTCAGAAATTCGGTTCAAAATGCCAACTTTGACAGTATTTTCTGGAAGATCTATTGCGATTACAAGAAAATGGAAAAAACAGTTTGATGACATAGTTTCTTAATAGCAACACCTGCTTATGTCAGAAAATTGCCCCTATGAATTTGAGAACAGCCTTAAGGATCAAGGTCTACAACGCCCAACCCTGTTTTCTGGGCCCCGACATGCTGTACAGCATATGTACCGGATGCAGACAGGTGGTAGGCCTAATGTGGGAGGCTCAGTGTTTAGTTTCCAAGCAAGCTTGGTTCTCATTAATCGACCCCAAAGGGATGAAAGACTGAGTGAATCTAGCCAAACTCTGGACCTGCTGAGTCTTAGCCAGACATGCTAACCACTACACCACTGGGCTTAGAAGGGTGAATTAAGGTAATTTATTATTTGGTATGCATGTGTGTGAGGACGAGGAGATGAATTTTTTTAAATAAAAGGGAAAATTTTAAAAAATGCAGAAACCATGTGCTGCAGAAGGATCTGTGTGCTTGTTGCATAGATTTACTTTGTGATATTAGCACCAAGTTCCAGCCACAGGGTTTCAATCAATATAAATTAATAATTTTTTATTTAGCTGAAGAAACAAAAAATATAAGCTATCAAAACTTTAAGCATTCATCAAAATTGAAAACAATAAATAACAGTAAGTTTCATCGAAGAAATAATAAAATGTTGCACAAATAACATAAAAAAAAAAGACAATAGGTATAACAAACAAATACATAAGCAAGTAGGTGCTAAAATCAAATTTTACCGTTGCTCTTCATTAATATCTCTTAATCGTCTTCCACTCAAATCTCGACAAGCTTCTCTATTAGTCGTTTTTTCAATTTGTGCACCAATTGCTCGAAGCATAGATCCAAAACCTACAAAAATAAACGAAAAAAATTAAAGCAGACACAAAAAAATACACACAAAATAAAAGTGTACAAAAATTCAAATGATAGGAAAAAATGTGAGTTGCTTTAAAAAAAAAAAATCTTTTTTCTAAAAATAAAAGCCTCCATCATTACAGCAAAAAGAGTTTCAATTCTGTTATAGCATTCAACTTAGAACATAAGTAGTAATAATTCTTTTTCAAATTAATGTTCATTATTTTATTAAGAAATGGCTATGAGATTATATTATGAACAATAAATAAAATAAAAACAAGCAAATATAACAAAAGTCCTTTAATTATTATATGTTAATTTATTTGTAAAAATATTTTTTATGCTTTTTACGACTTAACCTTTAAAAACACAGGCAGTGTACTGTATCTACCAAGACATTTTAAAGCCTCAATAATACAGCTATTGCAAAGCATATGTATTTGTTACTGGGTAACAGGTGTTCTTTCCGACTCGAAGTACCAAATCATTATTTTGGAATATGACTCATTACTGCGTCAAAACTAGGGATTGACCGAAGCAGCAATTTTGCCGAATACCGAAGCTTCGGTCGAAGTGTACACCGAATATTCGGTATTCGGCAACCGAATACTTGGAAATTTTTAATATGCATTTTTACATATACAGTGGACTCTCTTCTATTCTGAACACGCATGGGACCGACCAAAAATGTTCAGATTATGGGGGTGTTCATTATAGAGGGAGACTGTGAAATAAATGCATTACTACTGCAACGATTGAGTTTATAGACTGTATAAAATGCCAATTACCGAGATGGACGTGTTGAATTTAGATTTGGCGGCTAGTGCAATGTCAAACTGAATACAGTTGAACCTGTAATCTACCGTCTCTTTTTTTAATTAAAAAAGTTTTACAAAACATACATATATACAATATATTACTTTTAAAACAAAATCTGTACATTATTTAACAAAGTGAGTAATTTTAGTTTGTTTTTGCACTGTGCGTGGTTGTGCAGTGTACATGTTAGCCAGTTGTTTAACCCCTTAATTCTCGTTCCCGTGATATTCGCGGGCTGCGTCTTTTATTCAGATTGTTTGATTCCTACCAGTTTTATAAAATAGTGCAATTGGCTTTATTATGGTATCGTTTTACCTGTCATTAATTAAGGTGAATATTTCTTTTTTTTCAAAAAACTGGTGCCAATAAGCAATTTGATTTTTTAAACCGCAATTTAATGCGACCGTTAAGGGGTTAAAAAGTGGAAAGACTTCGGGTGATGTTCAGTTACATAGTTCAACAGGTCTTAAATCCCTTGCCCATATTACTTGAAGGTAAGCGTACTTCTAGTTTCATCGGTCTATTCTGACTTTACGTTTTCTTCACTATCCTCTTCCGCTTTAACGATGTTGTTATCGCAAACTGGAAGGCTTCCGTCGGCTCCAAGATAAGTTCCAGGTTCAATTTCAGTATAGACCATTTGGAGAATTGACTCCAATGGATCCAATGGATATCATTGGATATCAATGGATCCAATGATATCCAATGGATATCATCCATAACGTTGACCTTCTTCGTTAGTTTTGTTGCCTTCAAAAAATGGATTCGGTAGTGAGCTGTAAAGGTCTTGATTACTTCTTTATCCAGTTGTTGGATTATAAAAGTACAATTCGGTGGTCAGGAACTTCAGACTCACGTTGCTCAGCTGCATGTTTGTGTGTGATCTGGCATTATCCACAAAAAGAAGAATTTTTCTCTTTCTCTCTTCATCATCTCGTTACTACCCTCCAATCAATGTGAGAAATTTGTGAATGTCATCATGGCTGTTCAATTTAATTTACACAGGCAATGATGCGATTTTCACATTTTAGAAAAATCGTGGTTTCTCACATTTTCCGATCACAAGTGGTAAGAGCTTCTCACAAATAAAACTGGCACTGAGCATCACGACAAGTCTTTCTTTTGACATTTTTCAGCCCACACCTTTCTCGCTTGTTTCTGTTAGGGTTTTATTTGGAAGACCGGTTTCGTTGGCATTGAAAATGTTAAACGCGTCGAAATCCTTCAATACATCCTGAAGATTTCTTTCCATTCCTTCACAGTGTCGATATTTACGTCTGCAGCTTCACCAGTGATTATTTTGAATTCGATATTATACCGATTTTTGAAGCGAGTCAACCATCCTTCTTATACCTTGGATTCCATTATTTTCTCCTTTTCTGTAAAATTAAGAGAAATCTTCTTTAGCAGGGGTCTCGTACAAGAAGATTATTCATTCTCATTTGGCAATAAAACTTCAGACGCGATTGTTTATGTTCTTGTTTCCCATTTTCTTTTTGAAAATTCTACAGTTTGAGGAAATTTCATTTGATTTTTTCAAAAGCGATTAGAATTTTTTTCTCTTTCTTGCTTATGGTGTTGACTTAACCTACTGAAATTCCAAACTCACATGCAATTTTCCTTTGACTTGCGTTTGATTTTAATTTTTGAACAACTTCGTATTTCTCCTAAAGCTTCAGTTCTTTCCGTTTTTCTACTTATTTCCAATATAGCTGCATAAGTGCAATGCTTCTTACCCTGCAACTGTAGAGAAACGGCGAACAAAAATTTACCATTGCCGAGCAAAAGGAAGAAAGTAACAGTAGCGATAGTCCCCATGGAGGTGTGCGGAAAAGAAACCATAATCCTTTTTTAGCCACTCCCTCTAATACTTGTTGACTTTTATCTGTCACTGGGGGCGGGGCCTTTCTGTCGCATAATCTTTCTATTTTTATCTCGGCTCCGGAGAGGGGGACTCTCCTGACATGGGTTTTTACATTATTATTATTATTATTATTATTATTATTATTATTTTGTATCCTTTTGCATAAAAATTGATTGTTTTGTTCATTTTATTTATCTGATTAACATGATTTACTTTTTGTGAAATGGCAACAGTTTTATATCTGGACTTTTTTGTTTATTAAAAATATAAGAATGTTCTAGCTAGTTTAGATGTAGAACACGTAAAGGCATACCTGTTTGAAAAATATTCTTTCAATTTTTTTTTTTTTTTTTTTTTATAACATATGTTTTGTTAACCGAAGATTTTATCTCAATTATTCAAACAAATTACAGCATCGAGCAGATGCTTAAAATCTGGCAATGATTCTGTCTGTTTATTTTTAAATCGAGTTTATTGAAATTTTTATTGTTCTGCAACAATTCCCAGAATTTATAATTACAAATTACACACGTTCAGTTTACAGAGAGGCGGAGTAGAATGGGATCAAAAGTAGCGTTCATAATAGCGAGGTGTTCACATTAGAGAGTGTTCAGAATATAGAGAATTCATCTTATGTTAAATCTATGGAGTTTCGCCGGGGCCGTCGGAATGTGTTCATAATACCGAGGTGTTCACATTAAAGAGTGTTCAGATAGAGAGAGTCCACTGTACTAGCTTTTTTAATGAACTTTTGAAATGAAATTCTCAATAATTTAATTCAGTTACATTTTTATTCTTAAATCTAATTAACAAAAAATTTAATGAATTCTTTCCACTCACAAATTTATTATCCCATCACTTATTTTTTATTATTTTATCACTAGTCAATACCCAAAAAATAACCTATGAAAGTATTAAACTATGCAGGCTATTATTAAGGATAAGGATTGCCAGAAAAACATAAGTTCATTCAAATAAAAAGAAACAATGTTGTTATTACAGCTGATTTACTGATTGTCTAATTATAAATATATTGAATAGGAATGTTCTCAAAATACAAAAGGTATCATATCAATTTGTACATTTAACTATTTTCTATCAAATTATTGATAGATATTTATATTTTGATTAATATTTTAACGCTGTGGTGATGAAGATTACAAATTTGAGAGATTTTGATATAACGGTTATAAAAGCTATAGGATAAGCATTGGGGTATACTTATTGGATGTGTGTATTTTCTTTAATAACCTTAGATATACAGATATGAACTCTAATGCATTTATTTGATGGGTAATGTATATTAAAGAAAATACATATTAAATAAATTTAAATTAAAAAAACTAATGTAGAAGTAATTAAAATTAAATGACAAGGGAAAGATGTGCATCTTCCTTACTTTTTTTTCTTCTCTAGTTGGCAGTTGTTTTGATTTCACCCCTATGTAGACTATTTTCAGAAGGAAAAAGTTTTTTTTTAATAAAAAATGGCCTTTGACTTGTTTTTTGTAGTGCAAGCTGAATTCTGAACTCATGCACATAATATTAAAACTCATTGTTTAGCCTATTCTACTACTAAGTAAAAGAGAATTCTTCTAATTCTAAAAAAATACTTATCTGCAATTATTCGGCCGAATACTTAAAAGTATTCGGCCGGAGCCGAATATTCGGTTTACATGCCGAACCACCGAATACCGAATCAACTATTCGGTATTCGGTCAATCCCTAGTCAAAACGCTGTAGAACTAAGTGAAACAAACCTCAAACATTGCTTCCATATACGTGACTCATGAATGGAGATGGATAATGAGAAAAGATGATGAAAGTTTGTGCTTGGACTCTGAGAATTCAGCGTCAGGTGTTCCCATATCACATATGAAGATACAGTAGACTACCTCAAATCCACAAACGCCTAAAATCTGCACATCCTCTCAGATGTAAACAATGAAACTTTCAGTTCAGATGTAGAGACAAAATTTTTAGTTTTATATCATTCTGTATGTATTTTAATATATAATTCTTGATAATATGAGCGAACATGTGGCTTTTCATAAAGAAAGTATAAATTTATTTCTGAAAGAAAATCAAGATATTGCGGCAATCTTTTTACCAACTATATTTATGTATTAATCAAGCTTTTTTGGTTATTAAGAATGGTTAAACCTGAAATAAAACTTTCTTACTTTATTTTTTTTATGTGAATTAATAGGGTACCTTTATGAAGAAAGCTTCATTGAATAATTCAAGGAAAGTATATCTCTTCTTTATTATGCATATTTACACATTATTATTTACTTGAGCTTTACTTTGAAGAATTATTTAATCATTTTAAAAATTATCTTACTTTTATCATTTTAGTTTATTACTTTACTTGGTTATTTTAATATTTTACTATATTGGAAGCATTCATTATAATTTTGATTGCATTATTACTACATTAAAATTACTGTTTAAAAATGTAAACAATGCAATGGATCTGAAATCCACAAAATTCTAAAATCAGCACAACCACTGGTCCCAAGCTGTGCGGATTTGAGGGAGTCTACTGTATTGTACTGCATTTAGTACTTTCATTACTTTAGCATTGGTATAGTATCATTTATATAGGATCAGTAACCCGGGGGCCGAACAATTTTTGATGCTCCAGCTCCGCTCCTAGAGAAAATACTGTGGCTCCAGCTCCAACTTCGCGCTTTTGAGTTGTAGATTTGAATTTACACGTTTAATTTTTTTGCTCACAAATACTTTCTACCTTCATTAAAGATCTGACAAAATGCATTTTTCTTCTCATCAAACTTGAAATGCTTGTTCAGAAAATATGACATCTTTTAGCTTTCACTTTTAAAATAGAAAGTTTGGTGGAATTTTAAACACAAAAATCTTAAATTTTAGGGATGCACCGAATATTCGGTATCTATTCGGTATTCGGCCATGTTACCGAATATTCGGTTTGGCCGAATATCAAACTATTCGGTATGCCAAATATTCGGCTTGGCCGAATAGCAAACTATTCGGCATGCCGAATATTCGGTTTGGCCGAATATTGAAATATTCGGCCTAACCGAATACTTAAAGAAAACTTTTAAAACATATTTTTAAAAACTCTATACAGCTTCTATGCTTAACAGTCAATTTATAAAGATATTCAGAATAATTAAAAACAGAATCATATTTAAATAAAAGAGAATGTTTTTACATTATTTATTTGCTGTTTGTTAAGTATTATTTAAGAAAACCAATCACAAGGATTTTCATAAGAATTAATTATGTACAAATGAATGTTCCTGAACATTGTCCAGTAAATAATCTGTTTCTTGCTAAGATTTTAAGAACAACGGGTACTTTTCGGTTAGCTGGGCGCCAGTGTTATATATATATATGTATATATAAATATATATGTTATGTGTATATATACAATATATGTATATTTAAATGTGTGTATGTATATAAATATGTATATATAACACTGGCGCCCGGCTAACCGAAAAGTACCGAACAACGTTTATAATCTCTGAAAATGATTGCACACTCCAGACACCGATCTAGGATGCATTTAAAAACTTCCTTGCTTAATCAAAGAGAGTAGAACAGTTGTTCTTGCTAAGTTGCCACCACATAAAATTTGAATAGATAGTATTATTTATTTACTTTTAATTTAGTCATTTCCTGACAAACAAATAATATATGATCCTGTACAATTTTTCTTCAAAATTTTTCACAATTTCTCTTTGATTTTAAACGGATTGTTTTAGAATTTAAGAAAATTTTATTCATTTGTTTTAATTCTCAGAAGAAGCCATGAAATTCAAAATTGTATTAATTAAAACATTTTTATAACTATCCTATAAATAACTCAAAGCAGTTTTTTTTTTTCAGCATAAAGTTTACTTGAAAAAAGCTCTTGTTTATTAGAATAAAGCTTCTGTTTTAAATATCATGTAAAATTGTTTTAAAATTTAACTTTTTAATGCCTTTAAACTTTGAAATATAAAAGTATTCGACAAGCTGAATATTCGGTATTCGGCCTAGCAGTTACTATTCGGCCAGCCGAATATTCGGTATTTGGCTAAAATCACTATTGGGTGCATCCCTATTAAATTTCTTCTACACTTTTCAAATAGCCAAAATTATACAACTACACATGTAAACAACAGGCGGCCATATTTGTTTTCAAATAGTGTTGTCACTTAGTTCAGTAGAAAGTAGAAGTAAAGTAGTATTACCATGTTTTGAGAAGTTTTCCTTCTCTAATAATAATAATAATAAAAACCTAAAGAATGATATAATTAAAATACTGAATAATGATGTAATTAAAATATTTTAAGCCTAGAAATTTAAAAGACTGAAAAAAAAAAAAAAAAGATTTAAAAGAATATTAAAAACTAAAGGAGCCCTGGAGCTGGGGAAAATTTAGAGCTCTGGCTCCGGCTCCAGGGAAAACACATCTCCGGAGCGCTCTGGCTCCCTGTATAGGACCCATTCATTCATCAAAAATATGTGTGTGAATTTTGAAATGAGCTTTTGAAGCCACTGGTCAATAGCAGAACAAACTGCTTTTAAAAGAATGATTGCTATGAGATCGTTTATTCTTTTAGGAATTAAACTTTTTATCTCACAGATATAAAGTGTTTCATACATTTTTCAAATGTAGACAGTGCAATTGAATGTTTTGACCAGAAGCATAATCAAATTTCCATGCATGTATTAAAAAAAGGAAACATATATCTAAGCAATAGTGAAACAAGATGCTTTTTTTTAAAAAAGATTTTAATTAAGGTTGATTTAGACTTTATTTTCCATTTAATATTAAAATTGCTCATAATTTTACAGTAAAAAGAACAGAAGCTTATAGTAAAATAAAATATTTATTATAGATATAATAATATATTTTAAGGAATCTATAAATATATTTCTCTTGTGTTGCACTAAAATAGGGCTGAATTTGTAGCTTGCCATTTGGCAACAACCGCAGTAACACAATTAATTTGCCTTATTACATTCCATCAATCAGAAGAGTGATTTCACCACTTAAACGCATGTCACATTTAAAAGAAAAATTTCAATGGTTTTCTTAAAATGTAAAAATATTAAAACAATTCCGTTTAATTATAGACTAAATACGTAAGAGCGGAACACAGATTATTTATTGAGGAATAATAGGAAGTAATCTGTGTAAATAAAATGGCAGTGAATAATCTTTCATAGTAAGCAATATGAATTACTAAATGTTTCAGATGAAGATAATGACGTCATTCGGAAAACAAAAGATGCATTTTCATCCCTGTATTAAAATATTTTACTATAACTGTGTCAGGGATGGTGTTATATTCCTGATCCTTATTCCTACACATACATAGACTGGACTCTTGCTATTTATTTAAAAATCCTTGGTATAGACAAAATAAAATATTTCTGAAAATTACATAATTTCAAATTAAAATAAATATTTAATGAAACTCAGGAATGTTAAAACAATTGCTTAAATGACGCTTTAATCTCAGAAGGGATTGATGGTTCTGATAGTGAAAATGATGTTATATTTGAAAGAGAGTAGTGATGCAACAAATAGTGGTTTGGCCGAATAACCGAATATTCGGCCTATTCGGCAGCCGAATAATGAACTTATTTTTGCCTAAAAACAAAATATAATATGCACTATATGCACAATTCTTGTATATTTCACAATTAAAATGTATTGTTTTCTTTTAAAAAATTATTTATATACAAATTTTTAATTTTTGAAAGCATTATTGTACTCTGAAAAAATATTCGGCTATGTTCGGCCTAAAAATTGCCTCAATAATATAATTCAGCCAAAAAAAGAAATCTTTAGCAAAAGTTCCTCATCAGGTACTGTCTAGTTACATTTTAATAGATATTATGTGTGTTGTTGTTACATTTTAAAATAATGACAAAATTTTAAAAGTACTGGGAAACATAAGTTTCTAGCTTTCAGATGAAATAAAATAAAAAATAAGAAATCTTAATATCTTAAGAAAAACCACTGATAGAAAGGATGAAAGAAATACCCTCTAAAATGGTGGAAAGAGATCATTGTAGACTATATAAAGCTCACAATTAACAATTTTTTTTTTTATCATTATTATTATCATTATTTTTTTTCTTTGCTGTCAGCAGATAGAACTATTAAGAAGTGTATAGTGAATGTTTTCAGATTCAGAGGAAGGAAATATCTGTAAGGAAAAGCAAATTACACTCATTACATTTAACAGTATCTGATGCTCTAACATATTAAAGATCAATAAATGATTTCATTGTTGTAGGTAAAAAAATCGTTTGCACATTTTAATCATTCGCCATTAGCATGTTCAAGATTAACTGATATACAAATTAATGAGTTAAAAATTCCTAAGAAGAAATTAGTTCAACGTGTGTAGTTCAAACTACTTAAAAGGTGACAGAAACATATAAAAAATATTATTTAACGCAACCCTGGGATCTATGAGATATGTTTATGTCACCTTTTAAGTAGTTATAATAAGCATGTTTGTATGTTATAAAGTTTATTAATAACAAGGTGAAAATTTCCTTCATGACACTAGTGTTTAATACAGTGTTTTGACTCTATTGATTAATTTTAAATTTAACAGATTATGTTAGCTTATTACAGATATTTTTTGTACTTATTGATACAGCATAAAATTTTTTTAACATGATTCCTAAATTAGCCTCTTATATAAAAATGGGTAGATAAAATCCATTCGAGGTATGAAAGTTAATGGAAAAAAAGTGTTTGTTAATTTCAAATAAAATTTTCATTCTACATGATGAATATAAATTGCCAAATTAAAAAGATATACTGTGTAAATATAAATTGTCAAATTAAAAAGTTATACTGTGTAAATATAAAAACATTTATTAGTATTAGTATTCGGCCAAGGCCGAATAATAGACTTGATATTCGGCTGAAGCCGAATATTCGTTGCATCTCTAAAAGAGAGGATTCATTCTCATATGGCTTCAAAAGTATTATGGCACACGGTAGAATTGTTTCAAACAAACAACCGATTTCTGGGAAAGTTTTCCATAGTGTGAAGGAGTTACCTCCGGAAAAAAGCACAGGAATGGTTTGTTAGGAACTACCAATGACATCACGAGCTTTAGAGTCTGTATAAAACTGAAATAATTTAGTATGATTTTGTCCATATTCACTGGCCTTTACATCTAATTCAGGAAATTAAAATTCAGAGCAGGAGATCTTTTTAAGTACAATACGATCTTTTGGCACATGTAAGAATAGCAACAGCCATTGGTTCTTTTTACGGTCATGTGATGAATTCAGAAAATCAGCTTTTTGATCAAAAGTTTCTTTTAGACACATCAGAAAATGTGCTGTTTATCTTTTGTTAACAGGCCAAGTGTCTGAGGGATATTATATTTTTCACATCGAATGAACTTTAGATAGTGTTTGTTGATTTATATTGAACTATCTTAGTATCAGGTAGTGTTTTTCCAAGAATTTTTCGAAATAAATTTAAGCTGTTCTGTACAATATTAGGTACAATAAGTTTTAAATTAATTGTGCTCCATGGTAATTTTTTTCCAGTTAATTATTTTACATTTCAAAAATTGGTAAATTTCATAATGTTAAAATGATCTATGCCTATTGGTAGCACCAACTAAATGCATTTTTAATTGTGATTTCAACGAAGTTTTCAATTACTGTTTTTTTACATTAATTTTTTTTTTAATATTTCATAAGTTACAAGAATTTGTGATAGTACTCATTACGGCTAGAGTTGCTGCAAAAAGTGTCGAGCAAGCTGGGGACACGTAGCGGTCCCAGTGTGAATTGTGTCCCAATTCATGGGGGTTGGCGAGCTTTAGTGAGCAAGAGGCAGAGCTCCCAATAATAAAGTATTTCTACAAAATATGACTTTTTAATTACTATTGTTTTCTATTCGTAAACTCATAAAATCAGCAGATCCTCTGGACGGGAAATTAAAAACTGCTAAGTAACATAGGATGTTCCAGATTATGCTGTAAAAAACAACCAAAAATTAAACCTTGCACTTAACGAAGCAAAATTCAAAAGAATATCATACCTCCTTTGCCACCAGGGAGCGAAAATGTAACTTGCACATTGGAATCACCAGAAATGACATCAACATCATGCAGTGATTTTCCATTGCACAACAGTGTAAACTGATCAGTTCCCTAAAATATAAAAATGTATAATAAGTACAGTTTAAAAGAAAGTAATGTACCTACATATGTAGGGTAGATGTACCAGTTTTGGCCACATTTAGAGAAAATTTGAAATAGAAATTTTACATTTCTTGATCGATTGAAGCATATTAAATCATAATAACATCATTCTTTAGTAAATTTAATTGTCTTTCTGTTAACTATAATGACTTTCTACAGAATATTTTAGGTTGTGAGTAATAACTCATCAAGTAATTTATTCCAATTTGTACCAGTTTTGGCCACCCCTACACCAGTTTTGGCCATCTCTATGCACCAGTTTTGGCCACTCCAATATCATGTAGTTTAACAAACATTTTAATTGATAATAAGTAAAAATAAAGCATTTTTATGCAACATCTATTTTACCACACATATATTTGTTTTCTGTATTAAGAGAATTTTGCAAATTTCTTTGTGAATTGATAAAAACATCAAATAAAATATACTTATGTTGATTTTAACTGAAAATTTTAATTAAAAAACATAAAATATATTTAAATTTGATTAATAAAAGGGACAACAGTGCCATAAAGATTAACTATTTAATCAGTTTTATAATTATTCATGGATTGTGGCTTGTTTAGAACACTTGAATCTTCATCAAAGAGTTATATTTCTTGAAAGCATTTTCTGATTTTTGTTTGATTTTCATCAAAAAGTTATGAAATCATCTTTTGATTTATATTAGCTTGTGCCTTATTTAAATACCTTGCTTCTTTGCAAGGTATTTTAGGGTGTGATTTCAGAAGCAAATCATACCATTTCATACCTGGTCTTCCATCTTGAAATGAAGTTTCTATCTTGCCGTCTACAATTTTCTGGGCAGAATCTTAAAAGTTATTCCATTTTTATAGGAAATAGTATTCTGACAATATCTAAAATCCACTTTTCTAATTGATTTTTAACTTCAATTCCTAGTACCTAGATCTACTACTTGAGATTCAACATTATTAGAGAAAAGCGGTGTCCGTCCTGCAAACTTGTGATGTAAGGCAAGAACGGGTTACTCCAAAACTTTGCTAGCTTGTAGTGCTGGCATTACATTTTGAATGGCCTTAATTTTACTTCCTATCTTAGAGCAGTGTTCCCTCTAGGCCATTTTTTAATAGCACAGAATCTCTTTTAAACTTGGTAAAAGGAATCCTGTTATTTTTTTTTAAATAATGTGAAATACATTCTTACTTGTATTTAGATATCTCTAGTAAAGATTTTCACAATATTTAGTATTTTTAAATCTGTGTGCCTGAAATATTGCAAAAATTATGGAACTTCTTCATTTCTTTAGGAAAAATACAAGCAATTAAATCATGCTATAATTTTATTGAACTTTTTAATTTATAAGTTGTAAAATCTTTCAAAATTTATGTTTTAATTTATCATATCTAAACATTACATATCACCCCCCCCCCTTTTGTTTTATCAATACTAAACACAATACTATATTTTCTTTAGCAATATCATTCTTTATTGACTAGCACAATGTCCTTCTTTCTAAAGTGAATTATCTATTGGACAGAGAATAACAAAATCTCTTTTATAAGAACTGCCATTAGCCTTGCGTTTATTATTATTATTATTGAAGCCATCCTACTATATAAAACAAAATTAAATTGATTTTTCCAGATGTTCTTAAATTTATTAAATGGCTAAAATTCCCCCTATAATGAATCATGTGGCCAAAAGTGGAACATAATGTTGTACCCTTTTTGGCCACCCCCATGGCCATAACTGGTACATATAACAAATTTAATGCACCAGTTTTGGCCACCCCCCCCCCCCCCCCATTAAACTGTTAAAATAATTAAATTAAATGTAAAATTGCAGTAGAGAGAAAGCTTGCCTCATAAAACCTAATAGCAATTTGTTTCAGAACAAATAGAACCCAATAAGTGCCTAATGTTGAAAGATTCTGAAAACTTGTCAGCTAAGCAAAAATCTTAATACATGTAAGCACACACTACAGTTTCACACATTTATTTTTTTTTTGCAAGTCATATTTTATCAAAAAATAAACAAATGATATTGTAAATGATAAAAGAGTGTTTGCTTAAAATGTAAGAACGCCTATTATTTGTTAGCATTAATTCACAGGCTAAATATTGGACAAATTGATCCAATGTGGCCAAAACTGGTACAGTGGCCAAAACTGGTGCATCTACCCTAATTGAAAGTCATTTAACATGCCAGCGACATGAGTTTTTGATATTAATATAACATAAAATACAAAGATGTTTGGGGACAAATATCAAATATGGTAACTATCGAATGAACTTTGCTTACAATATGAAGCTTAAGGCGAAAGAAAATAGAAAAAGAAAATCACATTTTTGATCTCAATTAAAATAAATTTCGGAGAAAGTATGATTTTATCGATTTAAAATTATCTGTGAACAAAACGTAAAGTTTTCAAATCACTACTTACTAAATATGACTCAATATCATGTTTAATTACACCGATATCTGTAGAACTGCTTCCATAATCGAGTACTTTCAAGTCACATTGAAAAGGAAATCTAATAAAAACCATTTTTCTTTCTTTGCTCGCGAAAGCTTTACTATTAATTAGAATAGAATTAAACCTAGTAGATCTAGTTCAACAAAAGCCAAAAGTAAACAAAAATTACAACGTAAACACAAGTGTTTTCTGAACTTCACTTCACTTCACTTTTTCTTAAACCATGGAACAAAGAATTTCAAGCTCGATTCAACCACTTAAGTGCGCTATCTGGTGATCAGAAAATAAAAAACTGCAACCTTCTCGCATCACGTGATGATCGGATCTATGCTCGTCTCTAGGGCGCGAAATTTTAAAATGGAGGTTCAAAATCACAGTCAGGTGAAATCCGAGCACCTCATTGGTCATTGAGTCGCGTCCTTTTCAGAGAGCAATCTCTAGTGCAAGGGGAAACATCGAATACTCCCTTTTCCGAGAAAAAATCATGTATTGAAGTGAATTTTTTCTGTTTCATTTAAAATAAGCCATCGAAATTAACTCAAGATATTTTGATGACTTTTTATAAAATGTGAATGAAAGATTTCGATTTTAAGCTGTAAAAATTTTTAAATAATATGGCATGGAACTTGCATTTTTTTCCCCTTATGTTACTTTTAAAATCCCAAATAAAACAAATATTCACAATTTTCTGTAGAAAAATTTAATAACTAACTTGGTATACTAAAAACTTTCAAAAAATTTTGCCTAATGCAAAATAATTTAAAAAAAATAATGTCAGTTTTTACACCGATTTTAATCATTAAGAATAAACAGAACAAACAATATTACATGAACAATTTTGTAATAGTACGTACAATAAGTTATTTTGTTTCCTGGTTCGTATATTTAAATCTGGAATTTTTAAATCGATTTTTCACTCACTTCCTGGTAAGCTAAGATTATAAAAATTATGAAAGCAGGTGTGTTTTCGATGAATTTTATAATATTTTAATATTTTGAGAATTTAATTATAAATTAATGATATGTTTCCCTAAGGAGGGTACAGGTGATAAATTGCTAAATATTGTTTATAGTTATAATTGTATAAGAGTTACAAGAAGAATGGAATTAATTATGTGCCAAATCATGCACGCTAAAATATGCCAATTAGCTGTGAAACTGCAACAATGAAATATTTTAAATATTAAAGTGTAAAAAATTAAATATAAATAAAATTAAACAAAAACATAATTTGAAGAACAAATTAAAAAAACAAAATTTATTTCCTACATTGTTTAAGCCCGAGAAGGGACCGATATTAAGATATTTCATTCAATTAGTTCTACATTTAATGTTAATTTTTTGTAACAAATTATTTAAGCCAAATAAAGATTAAAAAATAAAAATAAAAATCATACAATATGATACTTAAAACAATCTAAAAAATTAGATTCCGTTCAAATCAAATCGAAATAAATCTTACACTTCTTCCATTTTTAATTGAAAATATTTGTATTGCAAATTTTGTATTACGTTTATGACAATTGTGCGTAAAATGATAAGATACATGCGAAATACAGAACTTAAAAAAAAGTCTAAGATTTATTTCGATTTCATTTGAACGGAATCTGATTTTTTAGATTGTTTTAAGTATCATATTGTATGATTTTTATTTTTATTTTTTAATCTTCAATTGGCTTAAATAATTTGTTACAAAAAATTAACATTAAATGTAGAACTAATTGAATGAAATATCTTAATATCGGTCCCTTCTCGGGCTTAAACAATGTAGGAAATAAATTTTGTTTTTTTAATTTGTTCTTCAAATTATGTTTTTGTTTAATATGTCAAGTTTTTTTAATAACTACAGCACTCAGACGAACGCATTTCAAAATTAATAGAGAATATCATCATCAGGGTTTGATGTATGCGGTATTGTACCAGAATGTGAAATGCAGTTTGCCAATGTGTAATTCAAAATGTTTCACCACTGTAGTAATATGCAGGTTGCGGTAATTTGGACAAAAACTTCCAATCTCAACGTAAAAAATCTATAATCAAAACATAATAAATTAACTTCACTTAAATTTAGATACCCTATTTCCCACTCAGGAACGCTATGAATGTAAATGTAAATTGTGTTGAATCCTTACTGCTAATATTTAACAATATTATAGCTGTGATACAGTAAAATATAAAAGTTTTACTTAAATTTTTAAACCTTATTCTCTCCCAAGGGGTGATGTAAACACATCAGGAAATTGTTGCCTAAGTTCTCATCTCGGAAAAAAAAAACATTTTAAAATTTAAGTTATGTGTTACCCCACTAAGTTCGCTACCTGCGTAAAAATAGCTATCGATTAGAAACTTTTTACTAAAATATAAACTTGATCAAAGTAAAAACTTATTCTGAAAATATCCTCTTTATTTCTATTATGACGCCATATTCACCTTTTTAATTTTTGAATATAAAAAAAAACTAGCTCAATTTATTATTTCACGTGAAAATCTTTCAACTAAACAGAAATAAATTATTATTACGGCTTTTGAAATTTTTGCAACAATGAAGTAAAAATGTTACATTTTCTATGAAAAATGTCCGTTGATTTTCAATGAAAAAAGCGAAAATTGGAATTATTAAGAAAGTATTTGAATAATGCAAAAAAAATATTCCCATGTTTCTCTCTGGGTTATAATTCATCCATATGCAAAGGTATTTTACCATTCGTTTTGACCCTGACGTCAGGCAAACGTTTTTACACTTTAAATTTATAATATCATTAGAATTAGTAAAGTATAAAAAATGAGTGGCATCAGGGACAAAAAGGTGGGAAGAAAAAATGAAAAAGTTATGATCTCCATAGGCTTTTCCATGTTAAAATAACATTGAGAAGTGACACTGGAAATAAATAAGTATTGCGCTGCCGCGCAATACTTAAATATAAAGAATGTAATATATATTTTAAATGCACTTTTATCATTAATTAATTAATTTATGATTTTATGTTTCAAAAAACAATTTAGAAATCTTGGAAGGTTGTTTAAACTATGCTTTTTTTTTCCTTTTGCATTTGTTAAAAAAAAAAAAAAAAAAAAAAAAAAAAAAAAAAAAAAAAACAGAGAGAAAATTGTGATTTTTAAAATAAATGCACAAGTTCATGCTTTTCTAACCGTAAATTAAACGAAGGAAATTTCCATAATCGGGGTCCATGCTAAATTAACACACTGTAGCGGACTTGAATAGCAGTCATGAAACTAGGCTTGATTTTTAAGATAAACATTGAATATCTGTAAAAAAATATTTACCTACCTTTTATGTCCCAAATTATGAATTTATGAAAATTTCATCTTCTAAAGCATATTTTGTTAATTTTTGAAACTACATTAGAAGATTTACACAATCATTTAATAAATTTTTGAAGGATTTTGCCAAAATTAATTAAATTTAGTTTATAGGGATTTTGTGCAATATTTGTAACTCCCCTCAAATCTTTTGTTTAAAATCTTTTTTTCTTTAGTATTTTGTACAATTACAAAATATACAAATATAATTTCTTACAATAGAAATATTTCCGAACAAAAACTTTCGTCCCCCCCCCCCCTCAATCTGTCAACGTCAAGAAAACTGAAAAAGATGCAAAGGCAAAAGAATTTATTTATTTTTTTTCTTTTGTGCAACCAATAATGTTTTTGGGAACAAGATAAAATAAAATATCTATAATTCATTCCAATCTAATTTCTATTTTTAAAGTTTCTTTTTTTCATTTATTGCTAAAACATTAACTTCTGTATTTTTAAAATTATTTGTGTAATTTTTTTTATATAATTTTGTTAGTTTAAAGTTTCCGATTTAAAGTCTAGAAAAAGGTCTTTTTTTTTATAGTTGACTTTTTCTAGAATAATATTATTTTCCTGTGATTTTATGGAATTAAATGTGTGCGTGTGGGGAGGTAGAAGAGAAAATTTATTGCGATTTTTATCATACGGAATTTATAGACAATTTTTAAATGATATTACAAGTATTTTTCAATTAAAACTAAATTTTTATTAAAGAATATTTGTCATGTCATATCATTTAAAAATTGTTACAACTTATAATCTAAATTATTCGCTCTCGTTGTATAAAATTTTATCAAAATAACTTAATTGAGTTAATTTCGATTGTTTATTATAAATAAAAGCAAACAAAATAATAAGGTAAATAATGCATAAATGTAAATAAGTTAACAATCGCTTCAAAATTACTTTTCCCCTCACTCCTTTCAAAATTCAAATGAAGAAACAAGTTGGTGATCCTCACCCTTATCTCTCTTAAAACCACGCGACCACACAACCAATGGGGTGGCTGTATTTCACTTGACTGTGATTTTGGCCCTCCATTTTAGAATTTCGCCTCTAGGGCTCCTATAATACGATTATAGGAGCCGATTATAGGAGCCTTATCGTCTCGCAAGACTTTGAAACCAGCTGGTTCAAGAATGATGATTTCAAGACAATCAAGAATGACGAGTGAACTGAGGATTTTGTCACAAGATGGCTACTGCATAGCTGCCTTTACGCTTTCTTCCTACCACTAAAATTTTCTTGTAAATATTGCCTTGTTTAATGGTCGAAATCTCACGATTAAAGAAGGTGAAAATCTTTTCTAAATTTTAGTAGTAGCAAAAAAGCGTAAAGGTTGGCAGCTATGCTACTGTTTTCTTTAATCCGATTCGCAGTTTCCGATTACCGCCGGTGAAAACTTCCACCAGTGAACTTGAATAGAAAAGTTCGTTTTATTTAAGCGCCTTCATGGGAAACTTCTCTCACAAATATGGTAAAAAAATTCGATTTCTTTTTACTGGTGTCAGTTGCCCAGGTAATCTTTTCACTGACATTGGCAGAAGGTTGTCTTGGTTGTCACAATATGGCGGAACTACTACCACTGTTAAACTTTCACCAGTAAAGAAGAATAACAGTTTTTTCCATTATTTTTGACTAAAATTTTCCTTTAAAAAAGCATTTGAAGAAAAAGAAATTTTCTCCTTAAATTTACTGGTGGAAGTTTGCCCCGGCGGTAATGAACCTCTGCGAAAGTGGTTACAGTTGAAGCTTCGCTATTTTAAGGATGTGCCAGTTCCTCTTTCTGAATAGTTCTATGGGTTCAAGAAGCACAGACAAATATCATGGAAAAAGAAAGGCAAATACTAGAAAACAGGAATTCTGCTTTTTCAGAATTTAGTGTCGCCCCCGATGAAAAAAAAAATGTATGTATATATAAATAGAACAAAACTTATTTCAATTTTAAGACTTAAAGCACACGCTTTTATTTTATGTAAAATGACGTCATTCGCATCCGCTGAAGAATTCCGCATTTACGATCAACACTTAAACAGCTACAGTAAAGTATGCATAGGACGTCACTATCGCAAAATAATACAGAAACGAAGCAAACAGATGCCGTCATAAAAAAAAAAAAAAAAAAAAAAAAAAAAATGCTATTTAGTGATTTATATGCCTTCGTTTGTTCGTAACATTAATATAGACACTTAAAATTAAATATAGTCTATAATAGCTCCATGTTTTAACAGAAATGATTCGTTTATATATATATTTTTAATAGCACGCATTTTAATTACATTTTCTTCGGTTGTTATGAGAAAATGGCAACAAAAATATATAATTAATATTTTACAACTATTTTTCCTTTACTTTCTACAGAAATGGAGTACTTCCGTTGCCAATACTAAGCAAATGGCTCCAAAAACTAGAAAAAAAATTAATATTTCAAAAATAAATAGAGATTCAGTTTTCAAACGAATTGCATTTAAAAGTACTTTTTTTTTTCAATACGAGGGTATAAAAATTGAAAATGTGCGATGCCTAGAAGTTTAAAAAATTGCTATAGAGTATTTAATCGTACTGCTTTGTTTTACGGCTGGCTTCTGTAAGGTAACTTTTTTTTTTTTTTTTGAAGACGACACAAGATAAGCTGGGAGAAAGAAATAGCATACCGTACCGGGGGCAAACTAGGATTAGTTTCTCATTCTATTACAAATATATTTATTTAGGTGTAATACAATGATATTTTTATTTTATCTTGCTCTACACTTTCGATTTTCTTTCCAAAGATGATGGGTTGAATTTAATTTTAATAAAAAATATATAAAAAATGTTATTAAAATTTTAATATATTTTTTAAATTAAAAATGCTATTATTATTTTTATTTATTTAATGGGATGAAGAAGTTTCCTTTCAAATTTGTAAGTAAAATTTTAATAAGTTTTAATATATATTATTATATTATATATATAATATTAATTATATATATAATTTTAATATTTGTGAAGAAATTGAAGGGCTTCAAGGGTCTATAGGACAGGCTAAAGATTCGTCTGATTTTAATGCTACTCACGTAGCGTTAAATTTATTAACTTAAAAAGTAACTTTTTAATATCTAGGTGGTAGCAAGCACTCCCTGCATAGAGCGGGAGGCGACTGCACAGAACATCACCTTATCGAGTTGACGGTTGAAATTCCAGTATTAGACAGAATTCGATTAGCATATTAACACGCAAGTGATCTGCCAAGTCATATCTTGGTGGCCATATCTTGATATCTACATGAAGAATAGATTTTAGTGTTTGATCTATAAGTTTTTCATTGTGTTTTTCTGCACTCAAAGGTATGAAAACATGGAGGACAGGAAGCGGGAAAACACAGTGGTAAACCTACCAGTCAACCCCTAAAATCGGAATTGTAGGTTCCCAAAAATTTTTTAAGGAGCCAATGGCTCCTAAACAAGAATAACTAGTGGCCACATGTGAAAGAAACGCATAAAAGCACTAGCGTTTATATGGGCAAAAAAATTCTGGAATTCAAAGGGAAAAATAATCTACACATGTACAACAGAAACAGACTAATTGCATCAAATGTGTATATTTCATTTAATCACACAATTCTTTTAATTTGGATATAAATTAAGAGTAATATAAGTTATGTGTGGTCAGAAGATAAAGTTCGGCAAGATCGAGGTTAAAAAAATATATCTATAAGAATAAACTAAGCAATCATGGTAGTGGAAAATTTCATTTTGTCATATAAAAAAAACTGTGAATGTGTGAGATTGCACTTTAAAAATCAAAATATAATTCAAACATTTGTTTTTCAAGAGCACACAAGAAAAGTTATGTTTAAAAAAAAATCTTATCACAGACTATTACAGGGACGATTCTGTTCCGAATTTTCCGAAAATTTAAGGCATTCGGTTGCGAAAATTCGGACATAAAAAATATCACGGAAAAATACCGAGAATTTCGACAAATGGCAGCCGAAGAAATAAATTTTGTCAATCTTCAGAAAAAGAAAGCGCGAATTCCGTCAAAAGATCGAAAAAAAAACAAATTTTGTCAAAAAATCGCAAAAAAAACCCGCGAATTTCGACAACGGATTGCGAAAAAAAAAACCCTGAATTTTTCCAATCTTCTCAGAAAAATTGCCCATTTCGTCAAAGGATAAGGGAAAAAATGCGTTTTTCGTCAAAGAAACGTCAGAAAAATGCGAATTTCGCTAATCTTCGCAGAAAAATTGTCGTCAAAGGATCACGGAAAAAACACGAATTTTATCAAACGATCGCAAAGAAACGCTAATTTTATCAAAGGAACGCAGAAATAATGCGAATTTCGTTAAAAGATTCCACAAAAAACGCGAATTTCGTCAACAGATTGCACAAAAACGCGAATTTTATCAAAGGATCGCAAAAAAGCTTGCAAATTTCGTTAAAGGATCACAAAAAATGCACGAATTTTGTCAAACATTGAAAAAAAACACCGCGAATTTCGTAAAAGGATCACTGTAAAAACCTGAAATCGTCAAAGGATCACGGAAAAACGCGATTTTCGTCAGAGGATCACGGAAAAACGCGATTTTCGTCAGAGGATCGCGAAAACAAAAACACGATTTTCGTCAAAGGATCGCGGGTAAAAAAACGAAATTCGCCAAAGGATGACGACTTAGATGTCGAAAATTATTCGCCAAAGCAAAACATTTAGTTGCCACATGGCGACTGACTACCGAGAATCTGCACCTATAGTTTGCAGGTGTTTTCCATCAAGATATCACTTGGAAGACCAGTTACATTTTAATATGCGAATCGAGTTTTGCGTAATCCATGAATTTCAGCTGCCAACTCGATGAGATGATGGTTTGTGCAGTCGCTTCCCGGTCTATGCGCTGACGCCAACGAAATCAAAATCATATCGACTGAATTCAGAATCTGTGCCGAAGAGCAAGATTGTATTGACGAATGAAACTTTTGAATAAAATTTATATAAATTTCATAAACTTCCAGTAGCAGAAATATGTGTTATAGACCGAGAGGTGACTGCTCAAACCAAACAATCACCTCATCGAGCTGACTGACGGCTGAAATTCCAATATTAGACAGAACTCGATTAGCATATTAAAATGTAATTGGTCTGCCAAGTCAAATCTTGGTGGAAAACACCGGCAAACCAAATTTTAGTGGTTGACTGGTAGGTTTGCAATTGTGTTTTCCTGCTCTCAGTCAATTATGTTTGTATAGCTTTGGGTGAAGGAAAACACAATGGTAAACCTACCAGTCAACCACTAAATTCGTTTTTGCAGAGGTTTTCCACCAAGATATGATTTGGCAGACCAGTTGCATTTTAATATGCGAATCGAGTTTTAACTAATCCTGGCATTTCAGCTGTCAACTCGATGAGGTGATGATTTGTGCAGCAGCCGCTTCCCGGTCTAACACTTGACTTAAGGTTTTAGGTAGTTAAAAGATGGAGATTAAAACTTCATATGTACAAAAGAAAATTCCAAATTATATTAAACATTGCAAAATATTTCACCAGACGATATTTTAAGTATTTTTTAATCGAAGCTCGCCCTACTGCTAGAAAAAAAGTACATATTAAATATAAGGGCTTGACAAATTAAATGATTGTAACTTGGATCTAATTGAAGCAACCTGTTAATTTTTTATAAGAGTATACATTATAATTATAAGAGTGGACATTGTCGATTTTTTATTGAAGCACTCCCCCTCCCCACATAAAAAAATGGAAAGTCCAAAAATAAAACATAAAAGACTAATTCGTGCCCTAATTCATGAAGTCCCGCTATTTTCTATATGCGTAAGTACAGTTATAATGAGGGAATTTTTTTTATTTAAGCCCCTTCAATTTTTAGTGCAATTGCAATGTAAGAGCCTGACACATTAAAACTGATACAACATACGAGTGTCCTAAAAAGGACTGACTGATTTTAAAATTCAATAACTTGCAAATGGTGACAGATATTTAAAAAATTCTTGCAGGAGCGTTATGCATAAGGTCAAAAGTTTTTTTACAGTGATTTTCGATTTTAGTTCGAATTACAAACAATAGATGGCGCTGTAAGTAATAGGCGCTAAAAACAGGCTCGATTTTTTGGTCGATATCTTCTTCCATGCGGAAAAAGGAGATGGAAATGTATTAAGTGGGTCCCGAAGGACCAAAAATCGAGCCTGAATTTAGCGTCTATTGATCACAGCCTCATCTATTGTTTGTAATTCGAACTAAAATCGAAAATCACTGTAAAAAAACTTTTGACCTCACGCATAACCCTCCTGTAAGGATTTTTTAAATATCTGTCACCGTTTGCAAGTTATTGAATTTTAAAATCAGTCAGTCCTTTTTAGGACACCCGTTAGCATTAATTAACACAACACACCCAAATTTTTTTTTTACTCATATACAAAATTATAAGAGGGAACTTTGTTGTTGTTTTATCTAAGCGCGCATGATATTCAGTAAAAAATAAATATAAGGTCAGACCAATTCAAATGGTTATAACTTGGGCTCTACTTAATGTAGCCTCGCCATTTTTTTACGGCTAAACATAACCCATATAAAGAGGGATTGTTTGACATCTTTCTTATCGAAGCGCCCCCTCCCCTACCAAAAACTAGTCGGATGTACCAATCCCAAAACTTTCTTCTATCTCATACATGTCAATACTTCAAAATTCGTTATCACTGTGCCAAAATTAAATGGCAATCTATGCTCATCATGAGGATTCTAAAAAGAAGAAATTCCGTGCATTAGTTCTTGAGATATGACTATCGCTGAAATCGTGTAAATCCAGCAAAATGCAGCATAGCCTCGCCACCTATAGGTGATTTACACCAAAACCTAATCATCATACACTTATGTCAACGTCTAACTGAATATGAAGTTTGGGGAAAAATAGTGCATTAGTTCTTGAGATAGAGCTATTGAGCAAATCATGACAAATGCAGCATAGCAGCACCACCTGTTGAGCGATTTACTCCAACACATAATCAGCTGCAGTATTAATCAAGGTATACTTGAATCTGAAGTTTCGCGAAAATTCGTGCATTAGTTCTTGGGATAGAGCTATTGAGGAGTTCGTGCAAAATGTAGCACAGCAGCGCCACCTATTGGGGCGATTTACACCAACACATAGTCAGCATAATTTCATATCAAGGACTAACTGAATATGAAGTTTGATGAAAATGTGCGCATTAGTTCTTGAGATAGAGCTACTGCGGAAATCATGTAAATCCTGCAAAATTCAGCATAGCAGCGCCACCTGTTGGGCGATTTACACCAAAACGTAAACAGCACCAATTTATATCATTGACTAACTGAATATAAATTTTTATTAACTTCCGTTCATTAGTTCTTGAAATCGCTCACAAAATTTGTGTCACATACACACAGACGAACAGACAGACAGGCTCACAGACAGACATTTTGTAAAAACATGTTTTTTGCAATCTCTGACCCCTAAAACGTGTAAATCCGTCGAAAACCGGAAGTTAAAAATTTTCACGAACCCAATACTTCTTGTAAAGACAGAAGAAAGTAAAAATTAGCATGAAGCAAATAATACAAGGGCTCGCCACATTAAAACGGCTATGACTTGAACTCAAAAGGTGCTATCAGATTCACCAACTTTTCGAGCAATTTTTGAGCCAACTCTTGATATCCTCCAACTTTTCGCGAAATCTTGTCTCAACACCCAGTGTGATAGCATACAGCAATATCCCCCAACTTTTATCCACAGCTCTAAAAAGTCTGAGCTAGCCGCGACTTTTCTCCCCAACTTTCAACATTTGAGCCAATCAGAGATAAACGATTGATACGAATAGGCGATAAATATGAACGGCTGGTACTAGTAGTACTGGTTTTCCTCCAACTTTAGCAACGACAATTGCAACCTTTTTCTCCTTTTGAACGGGGAGAAGTTGGGGTTAAAATCGGCTGAAAAGTTGGTTGCTCGAAAAGTTGGTGAATCTGATAACAGCTTAATTGATGCAATCCGACAAATTTTAAACGAGTACATGTCGTCGGTACCATGTCAAACTATCCAATATGAAAACAGCTTTGCCAGTGGGCTACTTTTTTAAAATTCAGATTTCTTGATTGGAACCAACTTTTTGAAATAGTAAAATTCGTCTTATTTAAAGACATATTAATTAAGGCGAAAACAAGGGGAATTTTACCATTTCAGAAAAGTGATGCCATTCAAGAAATCTGAATTTTAAAAAAGTAGCCCACTGGCAGCACTGTTTTCATATTGGATAATCTGACATGGTACCGACGATATAATTACTATAGCCGCTAATATTTATTTCAAATATTCATGAATTATAAAGTTTTCTAATGATAACAGGACTTTTTAGACACCCTGTATATTTCAGTGGCGTAGCAATTAAAAAGTTATGGGAGGTGCTCAAGAAATCTATTCGAAATAAATTGAATTATTAGGATTATCAATAATTAATAAAACATTTATGAGAATAATTAATTGTTTTAACCTAATTCTGGAAGGGGGTGGTGATAGTAGCATATGATTGTTATTCATTGTTTTTTCTTTCAGAAGCGTCGACTCTAATCGCTCTTTCCCCTTTATACGAATCACCAACTGTAATTTTTCATTGTTATTCTCCTTTTATACCTATCTTCAACTGTGATTTTCATAAGAATTACATTTAAATTTTACCTCGATCGATACATCGCCTAACAAGCGGTAGTATGGAACTCTCAAGCTTAGAAATAGCACTGTCATCGAAAATTTCAGAAAAGTGAACTACCATCATTTTCCCTCTTGAACCTTCGATTATTAACTATTAATCCCACCATTGTGTCAAAGGGAATGAGAGCCTCACTATTATCTCTATGAGCCCCCGATATGCTATTTCTTTCGGCCAGCAAGTAAAGTGTCGTCTCTAAAAAATAACGTTCCGTTGTATAATCCAGCCGTAAAACAAAGCAGATGTATCATTGTACTGTAAAATAGTCTAATGCAATTTTTTAAATTTCTAAGTATCGCACATTTGCAATTTTCATACCGTCGTATGGAAAAAAGTACTTTTTCATGTAATTTATTCTTTGATATCTCTTATTAGAAAATTGCATCTCCATTTATTTTTGAGATATTAATTTTTTTGTAGTTTTTAGCGCCATTTGTTTAATGTTGGCAACTCAAGTACTCCATTTCTGTAACTTCAGTATGTAAAGGAAAAATAGTGAGAAAATAGTAATGATATCTTTTTGTTGCTATTTTCCCATAACAACTGAAAAAAAAAAAAAAAAACAGTAATTAAAATACGTGCTACTTTGAAAAAATATGAATGAATGATTTTTGATAAAACATGGAGCTATTATAAACTATATTTAATTTTAAGTATCTATATTAATATTACAAAAAAATGAAGGCATATTAGTCATTAAATAGGCGATTTTTTTCTCGAGTTTCTTGAATGACGACATCTCTTTTTTTTTGGATTTGTATATTATTCAGCGATAGTGACGTCCTATGCATACTTTACTGTAGATGTTTAAGACTGGATTGTAAATCTAGAATTATTCAGCGGAAGCGAATGACGTTATTTTATATAAAATAAAAGCGTGTGTTTTAAGTCTTAAAACAGAAATATGCTTTGTACTATCTATATTGATATACACATATATATATGCATATATATTTCCTCGGGGGCGACACTAAATTCTGAAAAAGCCGAATTCCTGTTTTCTAGTTGTTAATATTACTTTTTACTTTCTATTGATCGTCTGTAATTGGATCTACTTCCATTGTTGCGATAATGTAAAGTCCTTTAAATTGAACGTTAATCTATTTTATAACAAAAACATGTCCATTAGTAATGCTGACATCATATTGATGGTGGCAAAAACCTGATGAGCAAATTTCACTTTTACTGCAATATCCTTAACTTCTAAACATAGCACAATTTTATTTTTGCACCATAGAAATAAATAAAAAATAAAAAAAAACCTTTCAAATGAAATTTGTTTCAAAACTATCTCGATTTACCTATTTTTCATGTTTTTTAAAATAAGTTTATAGGGTGAATTTTAAAAAAAAACCTATCTCTATCGCGAGCAGAACACACAAATTTAACAGACATGTCATCAAACTATGTGCTTAAATCAATGAAACCAAAAGGTTACTGCAAGTAGCAAAATATCTACCGATTTATTTAGTATTAATGTGTGGTATGCGACTAATAGGAAGGTATTTTAAATAATTTTCAAAACTTTATTTGATTAAATTGATATTTTGAATAAAAATGCTTTTTAGCGTTGTTATTGGGCAAGCTAAAAAATATATTAAATGTAAAAAATCTGTTAGACTTTTAAAAAAAAAGTGGTTTTCACCTATGTTTTGTAAAATGAAAAGCCCGGGTTGGATTCCGTAGTTAAATATAGACGAGGAGGCGACAGCACAGGCAATCACCTCATCAAGTTCACGGCTGAAATTCCAGGATTAGATAAAACGCAATTCGCATATTAAAACGCAATAGGTTCGCCAAGTCATATTTTGGTACAAACACAGACTTCTCATATGAGTAGACTCCAATTTGGTAACCTTTTCTTGACGCCCACATCTCTGCCCTCCGTCATGTGATGGAGGGCAGAGATGCGCGCTGAACCGGTTTTACTCCCGGCAAAAGCTTCTCCGAATCTCTCTCTGGAACGTTGAGTTGACCGAGAATAAAATCCGAAAGTTACCAATAAAGGGATCACTTTCAAAAAAGACATCCTTTTGGCGATGAAAGAGCGAAAACATGTTGGATTCAAAATCTAGCTGAAAGAACAATGGGGTTTGGGCTCTACTCCTATCTTTCCTCTGAGGGTATAAAACACCTGAAACCCCGATTTTCGAGGTTGACTCGTAGGTTTACTATTGTGTTTTCCTGCTCCCAGTCCTCCATGTTTTTATACCTTTTGCCCTCGTTCCTCTGAGCTGCTAAAAGCGTTGTTGGCGGTTCTATTTAGTACAGCGTCAGCGATCTCGCTGTCCGTTAACCCGTCGCTTTCAGTCTCGAAGTTTTTGATTTGTAAAAAATTGCCATTTTTTCTTTCTCCTGTAAGTTAGAAGTGTTATAAAAAAAAAAGAAAAGAAAAGAAAAGAAAAAGGAGGAGAAGTGAGATGACTTCAATGCCGGAATTTTCAGGTCACAATGTATATTCTACTTTTTAGTGTTTAAAATATTTCGTTGTTGCAGTTTAACAGCCAGTTGTCCTATTTTGGCAAACGTGATTTGGCGCATCATTTATTCCATTGTTCTTGTATCTCGTACACAGTTGTAACTATAAAAAATATCTGCTGATTTATCACCTACGTCAGGGAGGCAAAACAATGCCTTAAAATGATTTTTTTAGTTTACAATTAAGTTCTAGAAATATTAAAATGTTGTAATGTTTTTGGAAATATGCCGGTGTACATAATTTTTATATTTCTCGCGTATCAAGCGTTTATATAAATCTAGCGTTTATATAAATTTAGAAGACTTTCATGAATTTTATTTTGTAAAAAGGTATGTGCAGAAAGACTTATTGTCTAAATTATATGTAATCGCTCCCCAAAATACTTTCCATTCTTGTGTGGAAACTGAAGGCTTAACCCTTAAATGCCTGATTTTTCAAAAGTCATTGTAGTAATGTTTTTCGGCTTTCATTTTTTAAATAAATCATGGGAAAAATACTTAAAAAAATCATATTTTGTTTTAAGTAGTATGGTTTACGGCTAAAAATCAGTTTGTTACTAATTGGCAATACTGGTCTTTAATTGAAAAAATAATTTTCCTTGATAAAATTCTATGATATTAAACACACAAGAATTTTAGAAACTATAATAAGAAATAAATTTTACTTGCTCACTGCAGAACAAAATAGGATATTTCGCAAGTTTCCAAACAAAACAAAAAGAACGTGTAGCAACAATTGAAAAAATAAATCGATCTTTATTCTTAAACAGCACAAGTGTTGCCATCTACATGTTGAAAATCGATTTAATAATATTTTCAGAATGTATTTTATTTGCAACATAAGGCATTATAGCTTCACTATTATTCTAATAGTATTTTATTTGCAACATTAGGCATTATAGCTTCACTATTATTCTAATAGTATTTTATTTGCAACATTAGGCATTATAGCTTCACTATTATTCTAATAGTATTTTATTTGCAACATTAGGCATTATAGCTTCACTATTATTCTAATAGTATTTTAGAAGCCTAAATTGGGTATGTTGCCGAAAAGCAACACCAGGCATTTAAGGGTTAAATAAGCTCTACTGAATTTGAAAAATTATATAATCAGTAAAATCCAGTGTTAAAAAAAGTTGTTCCTCCAATTTTCAGTATGATTTAAAATTAGAAAGTTAACTTTCAGAGGGATTTAACCAGAATTAGCAAATGACACTCTCCACCTACCCAAATAGCGAGTAGAAATCTGGCATGGCTAGTACAATTTTACTTTTTTTGCCTATACCAACTAGAGATGAGACATGCTCGGAATCAGAGTAAACATTTTATTTGTTCAACAAATGAAAACTAGTCGGATATGGCAATACCAAAACTTTCTTATCATACATGTTAATATTTCCTGAAAAATGCATTTTAGCAGCGCCACGGTTAGATGATTTACATCAAAATCTAATCAGCAACAACTTATGTCAACTGTTTATTGAATTTGAAGTTTGATTAAAATTCATGCATTAGTTTTCGAGATAGAGCTATTGCGGAAATCGTGAGAAGTTCTGCATAGCAGTGGCGCCTGTTGGTCAATTTACACCAAAAACTTATCAGGAACTAACTGAATCTAAAGTTTGACGAAAATTGATGCATTAGACCAATGTCAGACGGGCGTCTTTTTTGCTGCTTTTTTGCTCAAGTATTATCCATTCACAATGCTATGTCTTAGTCTTGAGATACAGCTATTGCGGAAATCGTGAAAAATGCAGCATAGTAGCGCCGCCTATTGGGCGATCTAGACAAAAACCTAAACAACGCTAATTTATATCAGGAGTTTATGTCAGTAACTGAATCTGAAGTTTGATGTAAATTCGTGCTTTAGTTCATGAGATATAGCTATTGTGGAAATCACGAATAATGAAGCATAGCAGCGCCCCCTGCTGGGGGATTTACACCAAAAAGTAATCAGCACCAATTCATATCAGGGACTAACTTAATCTAAAGTTTTATTAAATTCCGTTCATTAGTTCTTAATAAGGAACTCCCACAAAATTTGTGTCACACACAGACTCGCAGACAGACATTTGTAAAAACATGTTTTTCGGGACCTCTGACCCCTAAAACGTGTAAATCCGTCGAAAACCGGAATTCGAAAATTTTTACGAATCCAATACTTTTTTCTGGTAAAGATAGAAGAAAGTAACAAAACAGAGGGCATCTTTTCGTATGGCTTTTATAAGTTTTGAAAGAAAATTTATTCTTCTACTTTCTGGAATTTGAAAACTGAACACTTATTTCAACATAGTTGTATGCTTTTGCAAGCTTTCTATCAAAAGATAAAATAAGAATGGGGCTGATTGGAAAAACCTGTTAATCTTAAAATCAAATATTTACATGGAACCAAGCATTCAATTTCTTTTAGTTGTCATTGAACAGAATAAATTCCAAAATGGCTATCGAAGCAGACGATAACTTTTACACTTTCGTATGACAATGCTGCGTTTTATGCAATTTTGAGGGTTATTCTTAAATCGAATGACAAATGTATCACATGTTTGTTTTGATAAATAAAAGTCAGATCTTTAAAGTTTGATAGTTTGAACTCTGGTTATCAGGGTTTTCTTCACGTTTTCCGTCTAATCTTATCTAAACAATAATCAGTTAGTTTGACTAAATAGAAATGCTCCCAGTTCGTTCACCATTCTTCGAAGTAATCGTTATGAAGTTGTACGTTTTTTGTCTTACATTACTGTTTGCTTATACAAGTAAGTAATTAATGAAATTTTCATTTTATTGACACGTATTAAAATGACCACAATTTAAAAATTTAATTTGTTTTGCATAGATTTCTGTTGATAACTGGAATTATTCTTTTGTCTGTTGGCAATGCATTTTGTTGTGTTTCATTTATTACGTCATTTGTCAAAAAACTCAAAGGAGGTGACTGTAAAAAAAATATTTTTAATGATATAAAATATGAGTTGAGAAATATCTTCAATTTTTTTTATAAAATAAAATATTACCAATTAATGTCCAGAAACTTCCGAAAAACAAATAAATAAATAAAATGAAATAAAATAAAATAAAAAAAATAACTGCTGTCAGTAATAGGAAAAAATATATAAAATGAATTTAATTTACATAAAAAGTAAATATTTAATTTAATAAAAGAATATTTCATTAGACCAGAAACGTAAATAAGTTTTCTTTTATTTAAGCTGTTCTAATTTTAAATTTATACTCTTTACCTACGTCACTATTCTATTTTATATAAACATTAAATTTTAATAAGTTTTTGTGTTACATAAAATTTTGGATTGCTAATGCATTTAGATTTTATAAATTTTACTTGAAATGAACCGAAAAAATTCTTTTTTATCGGCAGAAGGTGCCAATTTTCTTTTTTTATATAAAGTGCGCATTAGTGTACAATAAATATTTGAATTAAAAAAAGAAATCAAATGCTGTTAAACAAGACACTAATTTTGTCATTTTAATTACAGTATGGTTTGCGGTAAATTATTTTTAAAGAATTTTTCTCGTGTGGTTAATAATGTCTTTAAGAAGGCTGTTCTCAAATCAAAAAGGGCAACTTTCTGACAAAAGTTTTAACTAATGAAAACTAGCAGGGCATAACTAGCACAAACATGAAACTAGCAGGTGCTGCTGTTTAGAAACTATGTCATCAAGCTGTTTTTTCTGTTTTTTTTTTTGCTGTTTTTATTGCAAACGCAATAGACCATTCAGAAAAGAGTGTCAAAGTGGACGTTTTGAACCGAATATCCGCGCGAAAGGAGAAAATCCTCTCAAGAAAGGGTGAAAAACACGTTTGTCACGTGATCAAATTCGCTTATAACTCGATAGGTAGTTGATTGATCCAAAAATGGAAAAAACAGTTAGATTCCAAATCGCTTCCATGGTCAAGCTTTCCAATTTTATATCTTTCCGTTAAAAAATGAATTTGTAAATGTGTCAAAACGTTTTGCACTTGTTGAGCAGAGCAGTTGAGAACAGCCTTCAGAAACAAAATAAAAAGAATTTTTTGCATAAAAAATTATTTTTTTAGTCATTTACAATACAATGTGTTCAGTAATGTTTAAAATATTTAAAATATTTAAAGACATTTCTTTTCATTTACTTTAAATTAAAGCAATCATTTATAACGATTATAAAATGAAATTTTAATTTGTATTACATATATTTATTACGGATGTTGCTTTTAGTTTTTATAAAATAAATTGTCCATGTAGTTTATTTTTCCTTTACACAGTATTGGTCATTTAAAATGCAGTATGGTTTGTGACAGTTACTTTTTAAAGCATTTTCTTCGTGGAGTTAATATGCGTCTTTAAAGAAAAAAAAAAAATAGATTTGTCAGCCATTTTCAATGTTAAATTTAATTTTGAAAATATTTTAATTTTTAAGTAAACTATTTTAAAAGAACCATTTTTTCTTTTCAGTTACTTTAAATTAAAATAAATATAATAACTATAAAATAAAAAATTAATTGATGCTAAATGGATTTGTTTTGATATTTAGAATTATTATTATTTTTTTTTATCAGATGATAAATCAGCACTTTTTTTTTTAAAGAAAAATTAAATTAATTAAATTAAATTATTTGTACAAAAATTTAAGGTGATTAAGAAAAAGTCAGAGAATATTTTAATGGTATAAAATATGAAATGAAAAATGCATTCAATCTTACTTTATTTTTATCAAATAAAATGTTATCAATAAATGTGATAAAAAAAAGAAAAAAGGAAATTAAATGTTTTCAGTAATATAAATAGATAGATTAAAAAAGTTAACATCAACTTTGAATGAAAGGGTTTTTTTTTAATTTTTTCCACTTTAAATTTATAATGCTTACAATTTCTTGTAAATATTTAAATTTAATATTTTTAAAGTTTTGTTGTGCAGTAAAACATCTCAAAACAGAACCTGTATATAACGAAATCCTATGCGTAAAAATTTCACTCCCCCGATGGAAGAAACGCTGTACAATTATACCTACAAGGACGGAAACCTGTTTAAAACGGATTTTTTTTCAGGCCATTGATTTCGTCTCAGCAGGTTTTACTATTATGCTTTACTAATTTTTAAAACAGTACCATTTTTTAAAGAATCTTTCTTCCCCAATTTTTTTTCTTATTTACTAGGGGGCTCGGTCCCCTACGAGCTACGCTCGCCAACCCCCGTTCAGACACCGCAGTCTCTAAAAGCACGCTAATTTGATTGGCTTTAAAAAGATTTTGAAAGATTGAATTATACTTTAAAAAACAGTGGCGATCTCCCTATAAATGGGTTTCTATTCATTTTTCTTCGATTGGAGAATTTTAAGGGAAAATCAGCTGCTGTTAAAAGATACAATGTCAGTTTTCGTCTTTGATTAAATAAAATCAGTTAAACATTTCAAAATAAGATAATATAATAAGTAAATCTGCATCAAAATGCAAATATATTTTACAAATACCAATGCCTTCTTTTGACGGAAACGACACAGAAGGTTAACGAATCTTCTAAACCATTTAAGCAATTTCTTTAATTTCTGCTTCGCAGATTTTTCTCTTTCAAATCATATTTTTTGTTGATGACACTTCATTTTCAGCTTGCAATCTTTTTTATTTTTATTACATTACTAAATAATCGCTCGAAAGCAGTCTAAACGCGTTCAATAAAATTAATATTAATCTTATTAATATAATAACAAAATATCAAATTAATGTCTCGCGCAATTTTTAAATTTAAACTGTTTTGCAATATTACTTTTCGTTCATTTTACGTAATAAGTGTAATGTGACGTAAATGTGATGTAATTTCTCCTATTTAAGACTTCTAACGCATGTTAATGAATTTATTATTTTACAATATCCTTATAAAATTCACGTGTAAATATAGTTTTTATGAAGTAATTTTCAATAAGTTCTTGCTTTTCACACGTAGTTATTTAATTCTAATTTGAAAGTTTTTTTTTCTGTTAATAATAGTCACGTGTAAATAAATTTTTAATTTGAAGCAAACATTATCATTTGCGCTGTTTATACAGTTGGCAACAGTTTAAATTAATACCATTTCCTAAAATAAGTAAAAGATATCTCTCGAAATGCTGAAAATTTGAATTTAAAATAGAAATAAAACCTCAAAAAATGAGTCAAATTAAAAAAGTGAATGCAGTCTGCACACCGGGAAATTCTAACGTATAAAATGATCTAAAAATGAATTAATTCCCATGTATAATTTTTGCTACTATAAAACTTTTTTAGTGGAACGATTTTGTCCAACTTTAGCATTAAATATCTCTTAAAATAATTCTTCGATTTGAAAACTGTCTGCATCAGCGTGTTTATCAAACATTTCTCTATAATACCGCCGATTTTCATATTTTTGTATGCAGTATTTTTCTTAATATTAACGGAGAAAGACCTCCGGTCACAAAAAATTCAAGACCGACGGCGGCGGCGGTGACAGCGTAAGTTACTTTTTTTTTTTAGAATAGAGAGATTATTTTCAATGTTACACTTTAGATTTTTTTAAAACTATACATTTTTATGAGACTTTTTTTATTAGACCCTGATATGCTATTTCGTTCGGCCAACAATCAAAGTGTCGTCTCTAAAAAATAACGTTCCGTTACAGAAGCCAGTTGCAAAATAAAGCAGATGTATCATTGTGCTGTTAAATACTGATAATCTCTATTACAATTTTTTAAACTTCTAAGGATCGCACATTGTCAATTTTTATACTGTAGTACAGGGGAAGAAAAGTAGTTTTAAATGCAATTTGCGTCTCCATTTATTTTTGAGATATTAATTTTTTTGTAGTTTTTAACGCCATTTCTTTTTATTTCGGCAACTGAAGTACTCCATTTTTGTAGAAAGTAAAGAAAAAATAGTAGATTATTATATCTTTTGGTTGCCACTTTCCTATAACAACTGAAAAAAATTGTAATTAAAAAACGTGCTACGTTGAAAAAAAATATAAATTTATGATTCCTGATAAAACATGCAGCTATTGTAAACTATATTTAATTTTATGTGTTCATATTAATGTTACAAACATATGAATCATTAGATTCCGTTTTTTGTCGAGTTTCTTGAATGACGACATCGCTTTTTTGCTGGATTTGTGTATTATTCTGTGATAGTGACATCATATACATATTTTTTTTGTAGATGTTGTTTAAGACTGGATCGTAAATATGGAATTCTTCAACGGATGCGAATGACGTCATTTTATATAAAATAAAAGCTTGTGTTTTATGTCTTCAAACTGAATTATGCTTTGTACGATCTATATTTATATATTCATCGTGAGCGATACTAAATTCTGAAAAAATGCAATTCCTGTTTTCTAGTTTTATTATTATTGTTTTTGTCCTTTTAATTATTTTCAATGATATTTTCATATGGCTTTGTTATGGGGATTATTAGAAAATGTGCGCAAAATATAATCTTTTGAAAAATGAAATTATTGTCATATTGATTCATGTTCTTGCAGAAAATCAGTATTATTGTAATACAGTAGAATCTCGTTACAACGAATGTCACTTTAACGAATTTTTCAGTTTTACGAGTATTATTTGAATCTCTCTATTCTAAAAAAAAGTAACTACCGCTGTCACCGCCGCCGCCGCCGCCGCCGGTTTTAAATTTTTTGTGACCGAAGGTCTTTCTTCGTTAATATTAAGAAAAATAATGCATACAAAAATATGAAAATCGGTGGTTTTATACAGAAATGTTAGATAAACATGCTGATGCAGACAGTTTTCAAATCAAAGAATTATTTAAAGAGATATTTAATGCTAAAGTTGGACAAAATCGTTCCACTAAAAAAGTTTTATAGCAGCAAAAACTATACATGGCAGTGCAATCATTTTTAGATCATTTTATGCGTTAGAATTTGCAGGAGTGCAGATTGCATTAATTTTTTTATTTTGACTCATTTTTTCAGGTTTTATTTCTATTTTAAATTCAAATTTTCAGCATTTCTAGAGATATTTTTTACAGATTTCAGAAAATTGTACTAATTTAAACTGTTGCCAACTGTATAAAAAGCGCAAGCAATAATACTTGCTTCAAATTAAAAATTTATTTACACGTGACTATTATAAACAGTAAAAAAACTTTCAAATTAAAATTAAATAATTACGTATAAAAAGCAGGAATTTATTAAAAATTATGTCATAAAAAGTACACACGTGAATTTTAAAAGAGAAAGGATATTGTAAAATAATAAGTTCATTAACATGCGTTAGAAGTCGTAGGAGAAATTACGTCATATTTACGTCACATTATAGTTATTACATAAAATGAACACAAAATAATATTGCAAAAAAGTTTAAATTTAGAAATTGCGCTAGACATTTATTTAATATTTTAAGAGGATCTTTTCAACTATTTTTGTTAGGAAAGCGCAAATAATATTTCATTTCTAACAAAAGTATCTTCACGTGAATATTTAAAAGAGAAAAAAATAGCTTGGTAAAAATTACGTCAGATTAAAAACGATTAATTTAAAATGTCTCATTTAAAAGAACTTTCTTTTCGCTTTGTTAAAAAATACCAGGAGACAAAGACTCTGTTTACTTAATTCCTTTTATATTAGCTTATTTTGAAATGTTGTTACACGTATCTACGTCAAGTTATTTTTATTCGACGTTTTATTTGTATTTTTATTAATGTTGTACAAATTTATTTGTTCTATTGTTATTTAAAATAAAAAATTATGTGAATTTGTATAATTTGGCGAGTGGTTTGGCGATTTATATAATTTGGCGAAATTGGTCGACGAGATAATCAAGCAGTACCGCAGCGGATTTGGCATTAAAATTCCCCAATCAAAGAGAAATGAATAGAAATTCGTTTATAGGGAGATCGCCACTGCTTTTTACATTATAATTCAATCTTTCGAAATCTTTTTAAAGCCGATCAAATTAGCGTGCATTTAGAGTCTGCGGTGTCTGGGCGGGGGTTGGCGAGCGTAGCTCGTAGGGGGCCGAGCCCCCTAGTTGTTAAAAAAAAAATCTTATTACCCTATTTATTTACAAAAATATCCACTTTAACGAATTTTTCAGTATAGCGAATTTAATCAGTGCTCCCCCAGAGGTTCCTTGTAATGATTTTTTACTGTATTGGTTAAATAATGTGACCAAATATGAAATATTGTTGGCAGAATAAAGCAATCTATTATAAATTTAATTTCAGGAAAATAAAAATGTAAGAAGTAAGCCTTTAATTACAACAACAACAACAACAATAATAATAATAATAAAATGACAGAAAATTATTTTATTAAAATTAACTTAAAAATTAGATTTAATAATAAAAATTTAATTTACAAACGAAAACATTCTATTAAAAGTAGCCGAAAACTGCAAAGATTTTTATGAAATTACCATTTGGAATTTTTATATATATATATATATTTTTTTTTTCTACTTCCCTAAAACACCTTAAACCTGTGGCTTTACGATCCATTAAGGATCAAGACCTGTAGTGCCCAACCCCGTTTTCTTAACCCCTGGGCCCTGAGGTGCTATACAGAACAAATCCCATTCAGGTGGTCAGGTTTCGGCCCAAAACCTGAGTTTCGCCAAAATTCGTTTTCTGCAAAAATGCTACCGAAACTCGAACGAAACTATCTGTATTCCAAAAATCTCGTTTCTTTCTTAGGAAATTTTCAACATGACTCATTCATTTGAGCTGTATCGGCTCAAATGAGACACTCTTTATTTGTTGCTATAAAGTCCACTGTTTATAATTATCAGTTATGACTGACCAGACGTGAGTGCAATTTATAAAGCAAGCAATGCATATATGATTAAACTTTGAAGACGCTTTTCATGTGCTCATCAAAATCTGCAGAATTAACAGTAAAATGAATTTTTAAATTTGAAAACGCAGAAGTGTTTCGAATACTCTTTGATAAAGCTCTAGTATAATAGATGATCATTTACAAAATTCATTATAAAAGATAAATCGAGGTATGTATACTAGAGGTCTGCACGGGCCGGAATTTCCAGGCCCGGGCCCGGCCCGGCCCGAAGAAAAGCTATTTTGGCCCGGCCCGGCCCGGTGTAAAAATTGAAAGTTCAGCCCGAGCCCGGCCCGGCTCGTTTACATTTTTACCGTTCTCGGCCCGGCCCGTACAAAAATCAGTGAAAACAGGCCCGGCCCGACTAAATTTCTACAAAAAATTCAGTTTTTTCTCGACATACAATTAAGATTCTTTTAATGAATACTACATGCATCAGTGGCGTGGCGTGAAAATTTTCGGTGGTCATCGCAATTATTTAAGTTTGTGGTGAAAAATTATTAACTCTAAAATTCAATGGTTGAATGTTCAAAAAAGAAACTTTAAATCTTACCATCACTTATACATGAACTCCAAATGTTCTGCTAAAACTGGATCGTAGAGTTTTAAAAGCTTATTAAGAGTTTTAAAATATTGCTTGGTCATCGCCGCATCCAGCGATGACCGGACGACACGCCACTGACATGCATATTTATGGGAACATTTTACAGTCTATTTTAAATTACCATGTGTTCGCAAAATACAAAACACACAATAGTAAACATTAACGATTACTTACAGTGTTTTAGTCATCGTCTCTAGAGACGTTTCAAAATTTAAATAAGGGTTCATTAAAAGATTATTGTAGTTTAGAATAAAGGGTTAAAAAACATGATAACTTTTGAAGCTTATAATAAAAGGTAGATTTGTGAAAATATTTCTGTCATTTTTAAGACTTTTCTCAAATCCAAAGGAGCTACATTTTGATACATTTATGAATTCATTTCTTTTCGGAAACGCATGAGACTGGCAGGTATTCTTATTCAGAAACCATGTAAATGCCGTTTTTTTCTTAGATAAAAGTAATATATCTTTCAGAAAATACTGCCAAAGTTAGCGTTTTGAATTGAATTTCCGGAAGCGATAGCACAGGAAAGGAGAAAAACGCACAGTCACGTGACAAGAGTCTATGTTATCTATGTACGTAATTTATGAAAAATGGAAACGCCATTCGATCCCAAATGCCTTCAATACTCAGGACTGTCAATTTTATGCCTTTATAGTTAAAAATGAGCCCAGAAAATGTGTCTGAGAGTTTCGCATTGTTGAGCAGTAAATATGAGAACCATCTTAAGGTACATTTCCAAAGATACTGTTAACAGAAGTTCATTATCGCTATTAATACTTTTACAAAACATAATGCCTGTCCTACACATCCTGAGAACGATTAAGACCAGTTCAGTCCCGGCACAAGTCTGCCGAAAAAATTAAACCCGGGATCAGGCATCATGTAACTGTACGATGCCGATCTCTACGATGGACATGTTACATTTCTGTATTGATGTTGTTAAACTCGCATCGGCTCGTAACGCACATTTATACTTCTCGAAAAAGTCATATTCATTGGAAATGGCCTTGTATTTTATCTGCTACTCTCAAATTCTTATATCGGGCCGATAGGCCCGATTAATTTTTTTTATCGGCCCGGCCCGGCCCTACAGGCCCGTTCAATTTTTTTGCCGGCCCGGCCCGTTTATTTTGTCTGCCGGCCCGGCCCGTTGAAAAAATTGTCCTAATTCTGCCGGCCCGGACCGGTCCGTTTGAAAATTCTCCTCCATTCCGCCGGGCCGGGTACGGGCCTCGGGCCAAGCCCGGGCCCGTGCAGACCTCTAATGTATACTTAATACATTTTTTAATGAGATGAAATTCGTATAGGGTAATTCTAGGATAGATGGCCATAGAGGAGAGATGGCCAGTCTAAATATTTCAAAAACTATACCATAGATTGCAACATAAATTTTGTTCGTAAGAAATAGTTCAATGTGTTAATTCATTGCGACCTGCAGCTGTGTTTTTCAATTATAAAAAGAAAGTGTAATTTTACTGTTTATTTAATTTAGTGGTTGGATATTTTTGTTGAGTTAGGTATATGAATGTTTTGCAGCACCTATGTTACAGTTTTTTTAATAAAAGGACTTTTAAGGCACGTATATAGTCCAATCTTTGCTTTTAAGTCTAAAACAAAGACGTACAATGGCGGAGTGACGCTTTAAATTGGGTGGCAATCTGTCCATCAATTTTAGGAGAGATGATCGCATCAAATCGAGGAGAAATAGCCACCTATAATCAATATTTCAAAATTATACAGAGTGACGATTTTAACTAAATATAATTATTTTTTAAATAATTATACATTTTTTATGTTTTATTAATTGGTATAATTATTTAAATTTTAACCAATATAAATGTTTCAATAGCAATAATATAATAGGGCCTAACGATCTTTTTTTGTTTCAGAAAATATTTAAAACTTCGGAAACGTTCATTCCAGAAATATATAAAATTGATAAATAAACTTAAAACAGTGAAAAAACTAAAATAAACGCGAGAAAATAACAAAACATGACACTTCCAGTAGCGAAGAAGATGAAATACATTTCAAATTATTAGATTCTACAGATTCCGAGGGAATAGAATTGGATGAGATGATTGTGTTGATTGTGGAGAAGAATATAATACCATAACCAAAAAGGATTACGGCATACAATGCATAAAGTGCCAGAAGTGGTTCCATGGAACGTCTACAAACCATCAAGATCTTTGCCGAAAATGTGGTAAAATTTTACAAAAAGAGAAGGATTGAAATTATACTTCAAATTTTGTTTATTCAATTTTTATTCACTGATTTTCCGTGATATAATTGCATCTTTACAAATTTCTATGTTTTTTTTTAATGATTAACTACATGAAATGCGTTATTTTTCCCTATTTTAACTTCATTTTTAGGTGCGTTCGTAATTATATAAATACGTAGCACCTATAGTCGTCGTTCAGTCCGTCTGTCTGTCCGTCCGTCCGCATATAACAGAGCAAAAACTACCCAACCGAATGATCTGAAATTTTTAATATATAATTGCTGCAAAATTTTGTCGAGCCATTTCCAATTTTATGAAAATCGGATGTATAGTTTAATTACAGGGACAGTCAAAAGTTTTTCTTTACATTACGGCCAATGGGAAAAATCATTGCAAGTGAATTTTAATGATGTTACAGACTTCCGAATGGTCTGAAATTTTTAATATATAATTGCTGCAAAATTTTGTCGAGCTATTTCCAATTTTATGAAAATCGGATGTATAGTTTAATTACAGGGACACCCAAAAGTTTTCCGTTACATTACGGCCAATGGGAAAAAATTATAGCAAATGCATTTTAATGATTTTACAGCCTTCCGAATGGTCTGAAATTTTTAATATATAATTGCTGCAAAATTTTGTTGAGCCATTTCCAATTTTATGAAAATCAGATGTATAGTTTAATTACAGGGACAGTCAAAAGTTTTCCGTTATATTACGGGGAATGGGGAAAAAATTATTGTAAGTGCATTTTAATGATGTTACAGACTATGCACTTATGAAGCGCAAAAAAAATATACATTCAGTACAATATGGGGTGCAAAAAATAATTATAAAACTAGTTATAGTACGAACGCACCTCATTTGCCACGTTTGACGAGCAATTTCCAACTTGTTGTTTCTTGTATTGGATGGCCATCTCTCCTCGGCTTGAAGGAGAGATGGCCATCTACCATTTTAATTTCAATTTTGTTTCCCACATTTTGTTCTCGATATTTAATTATTTTTTTGTACAAAATATCATGAGTATACGTATAATAATTTTAAATATGCATAAATACTTTTTGTATTTGCATTCTAAGAATTTTTATTTCAATCTGTAAAAATCTGGCCATCTATCCTAGAGTTATCCTAATTAGAAAATCATTGTGTATCGTTGATGAATTAATTACATTCTATTTTATATGAAAACAAAAAGTTTGGGTTTGAGGCACAGAGAGCCAACTTAGGCTACACGTATAATTAATTAATAATTATGTATATTTGATAAAAATGCGCTATTAATAAATAATTATGTATATTTAATAAACAGGCGCAATGAATTAATAATTATGCATATTTATGTATGTATTAATTAGTTAAAATAATTTTTTGGACATTTTCGTTTTTGTTTTCGGCCGAAAATAGAAAGATTACAGATATTCGGTTTCGGTCTTAAAAACCTGTTTCGATCGATCCTTAATGAATATATTTGTTTTTCAGGCAATGCAGTTCCTACAAGATCTCCGCCGACTTTCGCTGACAACTACAATGTAAAAGGAATTCTGCTGCTACCTTATGCTGAAATCAACGAACCATTTTCAGCTTTTTTTGACAAAAAGAGCGGGAAAAGCCGCATTGATTACTATGGAGGTAAGCATTACCATTATTAATACAAAAGCATATTATAATTTTATTTTCATTCAGTTATTCAATAATTTCATTCAATTATAGTATTATTCATTTAATGTATATAAAAACTTTCAAGTGAATATATTCGGCAGTTTTTGAGAAAAGGTACATTAATTTAACATGGTAGGTATAGGGGCTTCCAAGTCCAACTGCCCTTAACTTGAACCAAATCCAAACTCTCTACTACGCATGAAAGCCGTCAAAAGAGAATTTTGAACAAAACAATCATAATTTTTATGACTCCCATAACGTTACAATAGAAATAATTTCGTCACATTATGGTTGTAGGGATTTTAATATTATTTACAAATACCATTCTGCGGGTCTTATTATAATTTTCTTTACAATTTTCTGACATGTTATAAAAAATGTGAACACATAAGAATGGTATATGCTATATTAATTTCAAATGCTAAAAGGTGTAAATTAAAACTTTAAAACCAGTAAAAATACGTTTATTTCGACTGTTGACATGTTTCGACTCACCCCGAGTCATTTTCAAAACAAATAAATAAAATTATTCTAAATTTGCCCGGTCTATAACACGCCATCATTCAGTTTTCCATGTGTTCTTTCATATTAAACACGTTACATTTTTATTTGATATGGATGTTTATTTTATTTTATTTTCATACTCATTGAGTAGTTCGAGCCATATTTTTGGTAAGTGTAATGATGCTGTATCGTTACGAGTTTTTGCGCGTTACAATCTCTATAGTTTCTCTTATAATCGATGGATAGCATAGACTGGACGGGAAAATTATTTTATATTTTCATTGAAATTCACTTGGATGGTTTCTTCTTGATATTAAAGTTTAAATTTAAATTTTAAATTTTATTTTTTAAAGTTTTAATTTACACCTTTTAGCATTTGAAATTAAAGTATTATTACAAGGTGTTATTTGCTATAGATTTACATAAGAATGGTATTAGAATTATATAATCGCTATCAGGACTGTTTATTCAAAGATTTTTTAAGCCTTTATGTTTACTGTAATTTCTCTTAGCATCTATATTTTTACTTTCACACAAGAATAATTAACATTTGTTTGTTATAAAAACAGTTTAAAAATAATTGTGTCTCTTTAAATGGTTTAAAAATACTAGAACTTGTAATCCTTTTCGAAATTTTATCTGCCACCAGCTTAAAATAGAGCACTGATCTTCGACCATTTTTTTTTACAGCAGGCATGTCATTTTTTTAACCATCTTCACAGGCACATACCTCTCATAAACACAGGCATACTTGCTTACTTGTTTATATGTATAGACCCCATGCAGCCTTGACATATAGAGCTTCCAGAAAATACTCTTAAAACTCATTAAAATAAAAATCCAGATGTAAACTGTGTATTAAAAAAGGAAACATCAAATACATGTGTTTTAATAAAAATAATAACTGAATTATACGTCAATTTTCGTATGTATACCGCAAAAAAAAAAAAAAGAAAAAAAAGTCGAACAAAACGTTATATCTCCATTTTTATCATCAAAGCTACTTATGTTTTTCTATGGTCATATAATAGACTTATTTTTGCCTTAAAATATCTGCCTGCATATTAATTTTTTTCGAACTTTTACTCTTTAAGCGTCTTAAAGTCAAACAACGTTTTATATTTTTTATATTTATGCGATACATCTTCAAATATAACTAACTGCTCAGTCATGTTAATCTTTATGTGACTGTCGAGTTTAAAAATTTTTTTTTAAAAATTGCCAACTTTGAAAACATTTTCTGTAAAATTATTTGCCTTTATAAGAAAATGGGAAAGTCTGTTCAATTTTTTGGTATTTGAATAGAATGCGTAAATTTTATACGTATACGAATATACCTGCAAATTTCATGCATTTATGAATGAAAATGACTTCGTGAGTATGCCATAAAACAACCAATTTGAAATTGTGGACAAATTTATACAAATTGCTGATGAAGAGATGCAGTCACACCCTTTCAAGAAAAGAGACATGACCACCTTTTAAACGAAGGCCTGTATCCTATAAAAGCGTTACTATCTTGTCTATTTGTATAGCTTTTGATATCCCCCTAGAAATTGAAGAAAAGAACAAAGTATGCATTTTTTTTCAATAAAATTCACATTTTCTATCGCCGTTATGCAATGCTGATTTATCTTCTAACATTTTTTTTCTTTGTTCTTTTGACTCAGACTTGAAAAGATATGCTGTGAAATGCGATTACCATTAAAATCGTCTGATATACATTATCGAGAGTTGATTACAACTTGTTTGTTGCAGATAAACAAATGTATGGTTTGCATGATGAGTCAACCACTTGGAAGACTTTTAAACGGCGCAATTTTTGAGTACCAGTATTTTCCAAATAAACACTTCGTTCTACAAAATTTGCAAGAAAAATCTAAAAGGAAGATTTCTGTTTGAAAAAGGTAGCTTAAAAAAAAAAAAACTGACCTTTTGGGATCCCTGCATCTAGATTTGCAAAAATGTATAGTGAACAACAGTGATGAATTAAAGTTGTAGACCACGGGGAAATTCCTCGACTTAAACCCCTCGAATCCGCTTCTCTTCCATATATATATATATATATATATATGGACAAAATTCCATAATTATTTGCACTCATGACGGTACGCCGAATGCTATCGAAACAAGTCTGCAATTAGTTTAGAAGTTCTGGTGCAAAAAAGTTCTTTGAATCTGCCTGCAATGTACTGGCCAAGTATCATCTTGATTATCACATGGAGTTATTCCGGGGGGGGGGGGGACTTTGATGCTCCGAGGGGGGGGGGGATCTCTTCCTAGGTCATCCCTTGAATTCATCACTGGGGACGTTAGAACACTTCGGAAGGAATGTTTCCTCTCGCCCCATTCCTAAATTCATCACTGGCCATTGGTCAGAAACCTTATGAAATGGAACGAAAACAAATAAGAAGAATAGAAGCTAAAACTTTCTTTTTATGTTTTTGTAATAACGAAAAATAAAATAAAATAAAACATAAATTGCAGAAAACCCCCCATAATAAATACGAGAAAGTTCAATATGCGTGCGCGTTTCAACACATCCTAACAACGGAGTTTTTCTATGTAATTATTATCATCTGTCGAAAGAGAAAATCTACCCATGGGAAAAGAGGGATTCATAGTTCTTCGGCAATTAAGTTTTTAAAAATACCTTATTGATTTAAAAACTTTGTATTCAAATTAAATACAACTTGCTAAATGGTACATATAACATAAAAGTTATATTATGTTATACAGTGTGATTCATAAAATTCGAAACAATAGCCTAATTCCTTAAATATTGCCACTAGACACATACTTCTAATTACAAAGTTTCATAAAAAAGGTGCAGAATTTAATGACATAAGTTGCAACCACATGAGTGTCTATTTGAGGAAATACAAAAACTAAATTTTCATACGGCCCCCGTAGAGTAAAAGTTCCAATTAGGAAAATTTTCCTTCTCCATTCCTGAATTAAACACAAAAAATTCCATTTTGATATCTGCAAAACTCACGGATATGCTTTTTTAAATAATTCGTCAGGTTTTAAGGGATTAGATACAAATTGAAATACATGTAATTCAAGAAAAAATGTTAATTTAAGGAGTCAGGGAAACATTTTTTTTTTTTTTTTTCGTGATGGTTAATCCTATAATTTGTAAACAAAATCACATCCTAAAATTTCTCATAAAGTTTCTAAAAAGATTTAAAATTAAAAAAAATTTTAAAGGTGGGGGCGGTAATTTAAACTCCTTATAACTCGAAATAATATTTGTCGAATTTAAATTTTTTTTCTTTATTTAATTAAAGAGAAAAATATAAGTTTCAATTTTCTTTCAGTATTTTTTTTAATATTAATTTTAAAAAATAAATATATTTAAAATGAAAATTTAAAAAAATGATGTTACTAATTTTTAAAAAAACATATTTTCAGAAAGTAAATGTTTTTTCAATAGAGACTTTTGACATATAACAATTTAAAGATGGGAAATGGTGAAAAATCCTATCATGCAATAAAACACATTTAAAGTTTTAAACAAAGATTGTCTCGTAATAGAATGTTTAAATGCCTTTTAAAAACTTGCAGGTGAGTAAGTAACTCCTTCCTGTAGCTTAAACTTCTGATTCAGTTTAACTTTCGCCATTCCCACATGAATGTCTCATAAACAATGCTTTTTCTAACATGACGATTTCGATTTTTTTCATAATATTAGCCCTCACAACTTCAGATTTTTTATTGGCCCGGCCCGGCTCGTTAAAACAAATCTTTATTCTGTCGGCACGACCCGTTTGGAAGTTTGCCTTCAGCCGTGTACAGTCCCTGGCCCAAGGCCTATTTTCATTCACGACAGTCGGACCAGGCCCGGGCCTTACTTTTGCCAAGCCGTGTCTAGTCAAATATTGGACCAAGCCGTGCCTAGACATTTTTTCCGGGCCGGACTGGGCTCGCGCCTTACTTTTTTCTGAAAGATCGGGCCGGACCGAGCCGGGACTGTCTTCATTCTTCCTAGTCCTGCACTGGCCGAAATTTTTAGTCCCGGTCTCGACCCAGCCCGTATGAAAATCATTGTCAGGGTCCGTACAAAAATCAGTAAAATTTGGCGAGACCCAGAAAGTTTTGCAAAAAATGCATATGTTTTTAAATCGCCATTATTCTACAATTAAACTTTATTATTTTTTTCTTTTTAAAGAATAGTAGATTTCTAGGCAATAAAATAAAAAAAAAACAGTAAAACCTTTGAAAAAGAACCTGCCTATTACGGAATCCTGTCTTAAGCGAAAAAATGCGTTGATTCATGCAAAATGAATGTAATATTATGTGAGAAAAGAATAGAATACATTTACACCTGCTAATATGGGAACTTGTCTATAACGCATACCTTTTTTCTTTCCTATATGATTCCGCCTTAAAAGATTTTACTGTGAAACATTTTTCAGAGTCTGCAATACACGGAATATGGATTAACGATTTTAATGATAACTGAAATATTTACATACAAATAGATATTCATAATTAAAAAAAAAAAAAATCGCAGCCTAAGTCGCTTCTTTGAAAATGAAAATTATAAACATGAAAAAAAAAAAAAAAAAAAAAAAGAAGCTAAAATAAGTATTTTTGGCCAGAACTCGTACGAACCAATTTTTAACCACATCGACGTGATAATCAATGTTTTGCAGAAATTCAGTCTCATCAGGTCGCAATTTTAACGTTTTTCCTTGTCAGGCCGGTCTCGGGCCAAATTTTTAGCTTTTATACCGGGTCAGCCAATAACTTTTTTGTACGGGCCGTGCCGAAATTTTTTCTATGAGACTGGCCCGTGCAGACTTCTAGTGCATACGTCTAGCATATTTCGTATAGCATATAAAGCACTTTTAACATAAAATATTAACGCTGCTATTTTTATCTTCAAAATCTGATGCACTGTCTTAAATCGACTTTTACTAACATCTAATTTATGGATGATTCCTATCTTTCATTCCAAATGTATCAGTGTCTCTTAGCTCAGAGGTATGCTTAAGTGATGCAAGTCACGAATTTTGGATTTTAATATCCCTGTGAGTTTTGCAGGTATTAAGATGGAATTTTTTGTGTTTATTTCAGAAATGGTAAAGGAAAATTTTCCTAATTGGAAATGTTACCCTACGGGGGCTTTATAAAAATTTATGTTTTGTATTTTCTCAAATAGACACACACACATGGAGTTGCAACATATGTCATCAATTTTTGCACCTTTTTCTTGGGAAACTTTGCAATTGGAAATATGTGTCTAGAGGCAATATTTAAGGAAATAGGTTATTGTTTCGATCTTTATGAAGCAGCACTGTATATTTACTTCTACCATTCACTTGTACAATTTAGCAAGTTGTATTTTATTTGAATACAAAGTTTTTAAGTATAATTTATGGTGCAATTGTCCAATAGATATTTACCTGAATAATTTTAGCATGGTGGCAATATATAAACTGTAAATTATTAGAGTTGTCTCCTTACCACTTTCATCAATTTTGATAACGTTATCATCTCACTGATGTACAACAGTCGAGTGTCGTGCTCTTTACAAATTGTTCTTTCCATTTTACATCATATGATATAACTTTAATTGTATCGACTTAGTTTCTAATCAAGTAAAGCATGTGTACAAAGCCATATGCATGCCCTCAAAATTATCTTATGTAATAGTAGCATTTTATCGAGGAAAAAAATGTTTAAGACGCTGTTTTATATCTATCATTATGTATGAGATTAAAATGACATTGGGACGCTAAAGATAAAATCAAGAATATGAAAATATTTAGGCTGTAGATTATTATTTCTAGGTGCGTTCGTAATCATATAAGTCGTCGTCTGGTTCATCCGTCTGTCTGTCCGTCTGTCCTCATAGAACAGAGCAAAAACTACCCAACCGAATGGTTTCAAATTTAACATATAGAATCGTTGCAGAATTGTGTCGAGTCATTTCAAATTGTATGAAAATCGAAACAAAATTTTAAAATATATTAATAAAAGTTTCCTTCATTCAATTAAATCCTCTCATACATAATTAATTCAATGATATCCCATGTTAGGTCATGTTTCTAGGTTACCTTGGTGATGACATTCTATTTAAGATGGAGTCCTATTATTTCCGTATTAATGAATTTAATATATAGATTTGTAATAAATTTTGTATTCGTTCATTTTTGCATTAGAGTGCAACAGCTATTGAACCAAGATCTGACTATTTATAAAACTAGTTATAGTACGAATGGGCCTCATTTGCCACTTTTGACGTACATTTTTCGACTTGTTTTACGTTATTCTTAATTTCATATACTAATTTTTAATATACATTTTATGTACATAAATCGCGCTGCTGAGTAAAAATTAAGGATAATTTATCAGTAATTTCTTCAGTTATCATAATTTTCACCACTTTTAAATATTCATAATTATTTAAAGACATCGATTTTCAATCGATTAATTATGTCACACAAATTTCCTTTTTGTACCCGTTCTTTCCTCTATGTCACAAGTTATCCAGACACGAGTGATAGCCTTCTACCTGTTATGAGGTAACAATTTTTTAACCTATTAATTTAGAGCTATTGTTATCAAAAACAAGAAATAACAAGGAAGGAAAAAAATCATGCGTCATGCATAGATTATGAAGCACTTTTCAACACATTGAGAATAATGTAAGAAAACTGCACCGTTTAATAAGTTGAAATAGGATGTCTAATTCAACCCTATGGAAACGCATAACACATTTGAAAATCCAGTTTCAACAACTCCCATCTATATTCGGAAAATTATCCGAATTCTTTCAGCAGCCCTGAATAGGATATATAGATTTGTATCTATTAGCTGCATGCATACAAAAATTAAGTTCATTTAGGAAATACATTGGTCATCAAAATTAAAGGATAATGAAAAAAACTATGCTCATTAAGTTAATATTACAACCAATGCACAATGCTGCAATTATTTATGTTAATTAAATACTATTGAAGTCAAAATTGCACTTCCGCGCATACATTAGTGTCGGAAATATGCAAATTAGATGATTGACAATGTGGTGCGCCAATAGACGTATGTTGGAATTCTGGTTTGCAGTGTGGCTTAAAGTGAATATGGTGTCTCAGTGTGATCAGTATTCATTGTTATAGCTCAAAGGCATAATTTAAGTTTAGGTCAAAAGTGGAGAATAATTGGTAGAAGCGAGGAAAGTAAAAAACAAATGGAGGTCGTCCAAGATTTGAATATCCCTCAGAGTGTCATATCAAGAGCTTCTAGCCGCTTTTTAAGCACTTGATAGACAACCTGGTTAAGGGAGACCAAGAGCAACAACTGCATCCGAATACCGTTTTTTGTCAATTTGGCTCGAAGAACCCGCGAAGCGACTACAAGAGATTTGTTTTCAGACCTTCAGGCTGCCACAAGAACTCGAATTAGCCGTTATACTGCTGCAGGAAGGCTTAATGAGGATGGACTGTATGCGAGAAAAGCAAAAGTTTGAGCCCCGCTCACTCCAGCTTCCGAAGGGACCCGTTTAAACTGTTGCTGTCGTCATGTTCAATGGAGTCAAGAAGACTGGGCTCGAACGGGATATTTCACTGACAAAGGAAGGGCAAGTTGCATCTTCCTTCATCTCTCCAGATCAAAACACGTATAGAATCAGAGTTCAGACTATACCTGGACTCGTCAGTAAACAATACTTGAGCCCAGTCTTCTTACCTCCATTGAACTTGACGAGGGCAACAGCTTAAACGGGCCCCTTTGGAAGCTGGAGTGAGAGAGACACAAACTATTGGTTTTCTCGCATACAGTCCACACTTGTTAAGCCTTCTTGCAACAGTAGAATGGCTAATTCGAGTTCCTGTGGCAGCCTGAATGTTTCAAACCAAGTCTCTTGCAGTCGCTTCGCGGTTTCTTCGAGCCACAATGCAAAATACGGTCTTCGGATGAAGTTGTTGCTCTTGGTCTCCCTTGACCAGGTTGGTCTATCAATGGATCCAGTGCTTAAAAAGCGGCCAGAAACTCTGTATATGACACTTTGAGGGATATTTAAATCTTCGGAGACTTCCATTTGTTTTTGAACTTCCTCGATTCTACCAATTATTCGCCACTTTTGACCTTAACTTAAATGATGCCTTTGACTTTTAACTAATGAATACTGATCATATTCAGACGCCACATTCACTTTAAACAACACTGCAGACCAGAATTCCAACATACGTCCATTGCGCACCACATTGTCAATCATCTAATTTGCATATTTCCGACGCTAGCGTACACGCGGAAATGCAATTTTGTGTTCAATAGTATTTAATTAAAATAAATAATTGCAGCATTGGGCATTAGTTGTAACATTAACTTAGTGAGCATATTTTTTCTCATTACCCTTTAATTTTGATGACCAGTGTTCACATCTCAGTTGAAAATTCTTCTTCAGCCATTTCTGCTAATAAAGAAAATCCTTTTATTCAGCCTTGTATACGAGGCATGGAATTTATACACAACGTATAACTTGCAAAAAATTGGTTCAATTTAAAAGCGCATACCGAAATTGAAAACGTACTTTGAGCAATTATGGCTCAAAGATAGTACTGTAACACTTTTCTTTTGTGTCTCCCTGTACATGAACGACAAATGTTATGAATGCCTTATTCTATAGTAATCATCTTGTAACGAAATTCAGTGATATATATCAATTTCAATATATTTTAAATAGCGTAATGTCATTAAAATACTTTGCAAAGGATTTTTCCCATTGACCCTAATGTAACCGAATTCTTTTGAGTGTCCCTATGTAAATGAACGATTAATGATAATAATAATAAGCTAGATATAACTAATAATAAGCTAGAAAAAGCAAGGGGTCGTCGGGTAGCTTCATCGCCCCGAGCCCTACCTTCCCGCTTTTCGGTGTCTTTAATTTGTGTAATTTCTCTTTTAAATTTGTCCGGTTTCAATTTTTGATTTTTTTTTTTTTTTTTCATCCTGGCTTTCGCTAGAGAGTCTTTCATTCGGGACGTGGCTGGGCACGTGGGAATCTTGCTTCCGCAAAAGAGTCGGAGTAGAGTGGAAGAATAAAGGGCTGCGGACGAAGATGGGCCGCTCGCCGCGGCGGTTATAATAATACTAATAATAAGGGGATTAGCCCCGCCCACCCCCAACCGCCGCCGAGACTAATAATAAGCTAGAAGTGGCTAGGAGTCTTTCGGTAGCTTCATCGCCCCGAGCCCAACCCTTCCCGCTCTTCGGTGTCTTTAATTTGTGTAATTTCCCTTTTAAATTTGTCCGGTTTCAATTTTTGATTTTTTGATTTTTTTTTTTTTTCAATCTGGCTTTTGCTAGAGAGTCTTTCACTCGGGACGTGGCTGGGCACCTGGGAATCTTGCTTCCGCAAAAGAGTCGGACTAGAGTAGAAGAATAAAGGGCTGCGGACGAAGATGGGCCGCTCGCCGCCCAGATTGAAAAAAAAAAAAAAAAATCAAAAAATCAAAAATTGAAACCGGACAAATTTAAAAGGGAAATTACACAAATTAAAGACACCGAAAAGCGGGAAGGGTTGGGCTCGGGGCGATGAAGCTATCGAACGACTCCGAGCCACTTCTAGCTCATTATTAGGGATCACACATCATATTCAATACCAAACATGCACGATAAACATCGGTAACATATAACAATTGCATGAAAATCCAAGTCCATTTACGCGAGTTACAGCGTGGGCAGACAGGCGGACAGACAAACCGAATATATATAAAAAAATACAAAATACAAAATGAATAAAAATCCCCACATTTTTTTAATGAACTTTATTACGCTGTTTGCAAACAATGCCTACCTAATTGTTTTCATACTTTTAGATATGACGTCACAACATATTATAACCGGCTTCCTCCGCCTGTCACACTATATATGACACTTCCCCCCTGTCACACTATATATGATACTTCCCCACTTTCTTGAAGAATGATGGATGACCCCTTATTAATTGGTACGAAACTTATGAACGACGTTGATTATACTCGCCTCCTCCTATTCCTCTTTACCATTTTCTATTAAAACAAGAACGAAAAATCATGCGTACGGTAACACGTTGAATGCCACGTCTATTTTGTCTGTCTTTCCGTTTAGGCCACGAAATAAGACTCCCGTTACAGATTCTATAAGTGTCAGTCACCGATGACTGATTGAGGCCTAAACGGAAAGATCAGTGTCAGTCACCGCGGTGACTGACGAGACATTCAACGTGTTAAATAAAATACGACAGCAACTGCCGTGAGTGAAAAAATTGTACCGGTGGGAGGAGGGTAGAAGAAGCCGCGTTCTGAATCTACTTGGTTTAAAATTTACAAGATGAAAATGGCGGATTGTAACACACAGCAACTAACGCACGGTTAATGATTCAAGAAATAAAAGAAAAACAAATTATACAACACATTGGTCTGTCCATTCCTTATTTTCATAGGTTGTCTTAATTTTTCAGACACTGTTATGACATACCAGCGATCTGACAAAGGTGATTTTGGAATCAGCTATAAACTTGCTTTCATGCCCGATGAAAACGGTACGCCGGAAAGGACCTGTTTCCAAGTAGATGGTACAAGCGAAAATCCTGTTACGATCCAGAGCATTCTGCCAAACTTGGATGGCTTCCAGGTATTACATTATTTATAATTGGGGCCTTTAATTTTACGCTTTTTTAAATTTATGATTGACGTTTTTAAAGGCAGGTTATGATAAGCAATGCCGTAGCCAGTTGGGGGCAGGGTGGGTCAATCAATACGGGACTTACAGAGCGTCTACTGGGAGTGAAACTTCACTGCTAATCTCCAAGGAATTTGTGTTGTAACTGCAGAAATCCACTGCAGCAATAACAACATAACGATGATTTACAGAAGAATAGTGGAATAGAAGTGCAATGAACTGATTTCCCATCGGTCAAAGGTCTAAGCCCCTCCCTCCGCTTCGGTAGTCAACTTATGCAGCGTGTTGAAGAGACTATGCCAGTTAGTTCAGTCAACATTAAGATAGTTTGAGAAAAAGGCATGTTATAGGATGCAAGTTCAAAACAGCTCTGCTTTGATTTTTTTTTTCAATGATCTCGACAAATTTTGTAAAGTCGTTTTAAGATTCTTCCAACTGGTAAAATTGTTCTGGGGCAGGTGACGCCATCTTAGGTTGTTGATGAGTTGAAGTTGTTGGCTGTTGATGTTTAATTTCCGTGTCAACTTTAGGCTTTACAATTTTCTTTGCGATTTCGGCGTTGGATTTACGAAATTCAACTTTTAAAGGTTAATTTTTGTAACCTTTGTAAGAAGCAAGATGTTGTTCCCCACAGTTGCAAAAAACAGGGGGAGGTTTCTCCGCACTATCTTCAGTTTTTATAGGGCAATTAGAGGATGGGTGACTATCGCTGCAACCAACGCATTTGAGATTTAAGTTGCAATCTTTGGCGTCGTGAAAAAAATGCTGACAATTATAACATTGTGCAGTCTTTCTCGGTGCTCTATACTTCTCAATACTCATTCTAATCTTCAAGAGGGAGGTTATCTGAAATATCTTTTTAGAATTCGCGTTACGCAGTAGATTTAAGAAAAAGAGTGGAGCATTCTTCCACTTTTACTACTACGCATTTGGGTTGCTTTAGTAGCATCTATTCCTTTAGCATTTAGCTCGTTAATAATTTTGTCTGAGGAAATGCTCTTGGGAAGGCCTTTGAGGTATGTGCCTGCCTTTGGGGTACTTTTTTTTGAAAAATGTGAAATTTTTATTTAACACATGTGTTTTTAGTTAAAACATGGAATAAAACTATGAGTTCAAATAAATTTTTAATGGAAGTTTAATTAACTTTTAAAATTTAGGCAATATTTAGTCAAATTTTAGCAAAGAATTGCGTTTTTGCCAAACCTTCTGTAACGAAATCCATTCAATATATTTCACTTTTTTTTAAACAATATATTAGAAAACCACTTACCTGTGTTATGAAGCAAAAGATTTGCAATACCTCTTAATATTTACTAACCTATACCAAATGTTGTATACAAAACATGATTTTCTTTTTTCAAAATGTATATTTTTCAATAAAAACAGCTCTTACATTAATATAAAACCAGACAGTACTAAAACCAGATAGCAATACCTGTGCAGAAACTGTGTTGTTTTCTGACAGACAGTAAATGTAAATAATATAACTTCGAAGATTGGAACTGTCCATGCCAATCGGTTGCCTTCGATTGCCTCCGACATAGGAACTTGTAACCTATCCAATTTAGCTCTGTTGTTGATGAACACGTGCAAACATTTGATGCTGAGGTTTGCGCCATTTGGGGGTAGCTTTCTGCGTAATTTCCGCAGCTCTCAACCACTTTCCACTGCCGCAATGCAAGTTATATACATATCTGATTATTCACTTAACGTATAATGATTCATGTTATTCATGTTATAATTAAAATCTGTATTTTGCTTCATAACATACCTACAGATGAGCAGAACCTTGTGACCAAATTTTATTTCAATATCTTAAAAACTTTTTAAGAAATGAAGTTTCTTATAAAAGTAAACAATTAAAAACGCAGCTTTCCAGAAAACACAATTTAAGATTTTAATATAGCACAAAAACTTATGTATAAAGGTTTATATTTTCGGCTGTAACTTTGCTTCTAATTAGCGATGAGCTAAAAGTAAGGTATTTTTGGAATCCTAAATGTTTGAACTTTAATTTTAAATAATAAAAGCAAAAACGAAATTTTTCGCAAAAACAGCTATTTTAGGGTAAGCACATACCTTAAGGACGACTTTGAGAGGTGCAATCAGATTGATCACAATGTAGAATTAGAATTTACGTTCCTTTAAGAAATACGAAAATTTGTTTTTACTGCTAAAAGAGTCGGTGTTAATTTTCACCCGCCTACCAGTTTATATTCAAATTCATGGAATGGCTCCTCTACTTCTGTCTGCATTTTTTTAATCATTAAAGTGTATGTGTGTGCGGGGAGACTAAACGTAAATTAGCCCCACCAAAAAATTTCAAATCCCCCCATGACACTGAGTATGTCACTAAATTTGAAAAAATCAGTTAAATGCTTGGTAGATATCAAGACATATCAATCTATACATAGGAATATCGGTATAAGTGAAAGTTCCACAAAAACTGCCTGTATTTAGCACCCGACGTCATACTGATCTGACGTTATAGTGATAAAAATTAATGTGGGATACTTGTCCGTTTTTATTACTCTTATTGTACGCAATAATTCATCTGATTGGTCCATGATTAAAAGGTCTGTGATACGATTGTTTTACGTTATGACGATTCCTGAAGTGATCGCTAAGGCAAAAATGTAATAGGCATAATTAACTAACGGAAGAATTTTTTTGCAAACACGCCACTTCCTTATTCAGAAACACTCTTTGCAATAGCGCCCCATGGTTGGGAAAGCAGGTGAAGAACAATAAAATCTGTAGTAAAAAGTCTTTATAATTAAAAGGTGCCCATAAATAATAGCCTAGTTTGCCGGAAGTATTTCCATGTTTAACACTCATTCTTACAAGGGAGGTCTCCTTAAAGCTGAGAATATTTTGCGAAAAATTCTGATGATCTTCCATATGTATCTAATACAGGATCAGAGAAACTTAGCTGCAGAATCTCAATAGAAAGATTGTAAAAAATAATAAACTATAGAGATTGGCGAAGAAACCCGGTGCTCGCCAAATGCACGTGATTGAAATTGCAATGCTTAGTTAATTTAAAAGTTAAACGATGAAATATTTTACTATTTTTGTATAAGGTTATACAATAATACAGTGTTTATTCGCGTAATACTCGCACTTTTTTTGTTAATTTTTCATTATGAACGTCTAGGTGCGACTATTATGCGGGGAATTCTACTGCACAATATTGTATACTCTAACGCTAAAACATTACTGATATAAAAAACATATAATAATAAAATTAGTAATTTACCAAATGTTTCCAGATTATGTGTTGTTTATTATATATCATTTTTATTTTTATGATAATATTTTTATAGACATCATTATTGTAATGTGAATCGGTATCCGAAGAATGTCCGTCATTCCATAAAATGTCATCTTCCCTTCCGTCCAAAACGTTGGAGATACCAAATATTCTTAAAACTTTTTGAAATTATATCGCTTATTATTAAAGTTCAGCTTTGTAATATCCAACTATACATTAGTTCTAGGGATGGACGCCTTACTTTTCCACTGGGAGTTTATTCTTTGTTCCCATTGGCCATCCAATCTCCATATATTCGTCTTATATTGACTCTAAACGGTTGCAGAATTGGTGTGAGTTCTCCAGAAATTATCACAAGATCTGTTTTGCGAAGAAAATATTTTAACGATTTTTTTCCGCTTCAAAACGGGGGGTGCGACTTTTAAGCGAGGGCGACTATTACGCGAGTAAACACGGTGCATGCAAGTTGTGTGCATTTCGATTATTTAATTTCATCATTGAAAAAACTTTTAATATACCGGGTTAGCCTAAATGATTCATCGTGTTTCAAAAGACTGTTTATTCACAAGTGTACGACGTACAAAGATGGGTGATACATGAAAAGATGCATACACTCATCAAGTTTCTGGTACATACTACAAATGCTCCACGTGTTCGCCCTTAGTCACCCGGCACACATCCCCAATGATAATCCCGTTCCGTCCATACATTCAATAGTATGTTTCTGTCAATGTCCGTCACGGCAGCAATGGTGCATTCCTGAACGCGAATCACGAGGCAGGATTTTTAAAACTTGGTGAGTCATGTATCACCCGTCTTTGTAGGTGTGTGTATCTCAATACACGGTGTTTTGAAACCAGGTGAATAATTTAGGCTAATCCTGTTTTTTATTTTGAAAGTGACAAATACTTCATTTAACGTGTTAGACCGAGAGACGGCAGCACAGACAATCACCTCATCGAGTTTACTGCTGAAATTCCAGAATTGATTAAAAATCTATTCGCATATTAAAACGAAATCGGTCTGCCAAGTCATACTTGGTGAAAAACACCTGAAAACCCGATTTTAGGGGTTGACTCGCAGGTTTCTCATTATGTTTTACTGCACCCAAAGGTACACTGTTAAAAATCTGTGCAATTTGCTGCATCGTCACTCCACCGCTTTTACAGAAAACGGTTACTTCACTGTATCATGGAGCATTCTCATTTGTCAGAATAGAGATATTCTATAAAAGCGGTGGAGTGACGATGCAGCAAATTGCTCAGATTTTTAACAGTGTATGAAAATATGGAGGACTGGGAGCAGGAAAACACAATGGTAAACCTACGAGTCAACCGGTAAAATCGGGTTTTCAGGTGTTTTCCTCCAGCATATGACTTGACAGACCGATTGTATTTTAATATGCTAGTCGAGTTTTAATTAACTCTGGAATTTCAGCCGTGAACTCGATGAGGTGATTGTCTGTGCTACCGCTTCCCGATCTATGTATTCAAGTTAACCTTTTAGACTTTATTTTTCGATTCGAAAAATTAAATAGTTATCACCTGGATTTTTTACATTTTTTTTTTTAAATAAAAGCGCTATATTTGAGAATCAGCTTGTATAATATCGTCTGGATTTTTTTTTTCTTTTTCTTTTTTTTTTTTTTTTTTTCTTTTTTAAGAATATGCAGAAAAAATAGGGGGTGATAGATGTTAAGTTGTAGTATCGATAATAATTTTTTATTTTCACACTTTTTAGTACATTAAAGATGACAACTGCTTCGCTGAAAACTCTCTCGTTGACGATGCAACGAAGCAGCTGGTCTGCGAATTGTGGCAACTCGTTCATGACGAAGGGGACAAAAGAAACACCTACAGTATGTATATCTTGAAAACAACAAAAGAACCTATCCACTACATTATGAAGGGGTACAATACTCTACTGGGATCTCACTACGACAAGTATGAACTGTACTACGCGAACTACTCAGAAGGTACAGCAAGAGATGAAGATTTCGAAGTCAGAGATGGTAAGAAACATTTGTTTTATGTAAACAAGAAACATGTGGTCATATTTCAATTTTCGCGCAGCATGTCCCTGGTCCCTGGGGATATTTGTGCCGTAAAACCTCATTCAACCAACCAACCAATCATATTTCAAAATTTAACGAAAGGTAAGTCTAAGTTGAAAATAAACTGCAATACCTTTATTACGAAATTTTTCTAATTTCTAAATAAATTATAAAAAATATTAAAAACAATTATTAAATACTAGCCGCGTAGTAAAACGTTGTGTTGCATTTAAATTGCATGAGGTCTTTCGAGTGTCTGGCGGAAAAGAAATCCAATTTTTTGATCATATATATATATATACATTTCAAGTTTCTAGCTTTAACAATTTCAGATAAATCGCAATTTAGAACGTTTTTAGAACGCTTTCCCCTCATTTTACCTTTTTAAATTTCGAAATTTTTAGAAAATGCTCTTAGATAGCATTTATATCTTAAAAGTAACCACCATGCAAAATTCAAAGTTTTAATCCCCGGCCAGTATCACAGAAATCAATATTTTAAAGGTATTTTTCATCCTACAGTTTTTTAAATTTTGAGTTGGGTTGATTTTTGACGGCCAATTATCTACTCTTGGAATATAGGCCCTAAGGGGAGTGCCCTCCGTGGGTGGTCTTTCTAAGGGAACCCAACCCGTATTTACGCATTTTTACATTTTGAATATTTTAGAACTTATTCTATTGCGAGCATTTGAGGCATTTTCACATAATTTTGACTTTTAAGCCCCTGAATTATAATTTTTATTATAATACATATTCTTGTGCTTTTTTTATGTCTTATACTGGAAAATATCCCATTGCATGACTGTATAACAATATTAACGAGATAAATAAGTTTTGGACGATGTTGGGGGTCCAAATATACCACGAAATTCCTATACCGTTCCGCGTCTCTGATGCTGATTTTTAAGTTTGGAGCTGTCTGTATAAAATTGTTTCAATAAAAGCAATTCGGTGTAATTTTTTTTCGAAACTGGGACTATGTTTTATATAAATATGTAGCAAAAAATTAACCTGCACACATTTTTACAGTTGCTATTATTTTTTTTAACTCTCTCTGTGGATTTTAGATTCTTTATCGTCCCTCTTGCTAAAATTATACAGAAAATAACTTCAGATGCAGCCACAGAATTATTTTCAACTTTTTTCTCATACAGAAGTATGCTAAAGAAAGAATAGCTAAAATTCTTTGACAGGAAATTTACTGCAGAATTTAAATCAGCATTTAAATATCAATTTCAAGTATCGTGGCTTTATTGGTAGTCTTACCGTCCCCAAGATTTATTCCTGCACTTTTCGAGGTAAATTAATTTTATTTTTAATTTAATCCATTGTAAATAACTGTTTCTAAAAATCAATGAACATTGTGGCTATCAGTTAGCCTTAACATGATTTGTCTAAAAATTGGTGGTAATTTTCTTTTCTGTCCCATCCTCACTTCCTTACCGTCCTTTTTTCCCTTACCGTCCTTTTTTCCCTTACCGTCCCTTTTTCCCTTTACCGTCCCTTCTTTAACACCCCTTTAAGACAATGTTATACCAAAGTTTTGTACTAAAAATACTACATTGTTATTCTTATTTGAATGTTCTGTGGGTACTGTGCAAATTCATTATAAGTAAAGATTTTGAAGAAAATAAAAAATTAGAGAGGTAAACCGCTAAGGAAAATTAAACTCGCACGTTTAATTTAAACCTCCGGGAAATAAAAAAAAAAAAAATCTTCGCTGCTGACCATTTTTTCTTTATTTTGAATCATTAAGGCATTCGTCTGTATGTTTAAAATGCTATTTTACTAAGTTTAATTTCACCAGATTTTTATTCCTGAAAGTTAAAAGTTTGTAAGAACGCCTCATTTACGTCTTAAAAGTAGCAGCCATGTCAAATTTCAAGTCCAAACAATTCCAAATAAATAGTAATTTCGAACATTTTCCGCCCATTTCACCCTTTTAAATTTCGAACATTTTAAAGACTGTTCTTAAAGTGGTTCTCAAGTCCATTACTCAACAAGCCCGAAACTTTCAGACACATTTACCGACTCATTTTTAAAAGTAAAGATACAAAATTGGCAGAGCTGACTGTGGAAGCGATTTGGAATCAAAAGACGTTTCCCATTTTTTGATAAATAAATTATTTATCGAGTTATATGCGATTTTGGGTCACGTGACAATCGGTTTTTCTCCCTTGACTGGCTGGTATTTCTCCCTTTCGTCCAGAATTTCGGTTCAAAACGTCAACTTTGACAGTATTTTCTGAAAAGTCTTTTGCGTTTACCAAAAACTGCAAAATGTAATTCGATTACATAGTTTCTGAATAACAACACCTGCCCATTTCATGCATTTTCGAACAAAAATAAATTAAAACTTGTGTCATAAATTTCCCCCTTCACTTTGGATTTGAGAACAGCCTTAACTAGCATTTACATCTTAAAAGTAAACACAACAGCAAATTTGAAGTTTATAGTCCTAACAATATCAGAGAAATATCAATTTTAGAACATATTTTGCTCCTGCACCCTTTTGGGTGTTGTTTTACCACCTATGTTCAAACAGAGATAATCACCAGTTTTTTCTACTATTATTTTTTAAATCGGTTCGATAGTTCCAGAGATTTTCTCCTGAAAACAAACAAACACACAAACATTAATTCTTTATAATGTTAGTATAGATTATGTAGATAATTCAAAAAGTAAGTTACACTTGGCGTTAGTTGACGATATATTGTAATGAGCTTAAATTAGTTTGGCGAAGATTAAGATATCAAAACGTGTACCTATCCTTCATGTCAATGGTGTTCTGTCTGAAAACAACTCATTTAACTTTTTTGAAATCATCACAACAGTTAGGTTCAAATGCGATATTTCATTAAAAAAAAATAAACCCTCTTCATATTATAGCACACATTAAGCAAAATTCTGTCTTGTTTCTTCTATTATATTGATAACATGGCGATAACGCTTTTCTAAAGAGGAGGGTTTCATCCAGTATACCAATATAGCGATTTTTTTTAAAATTTAAAATAATTAAACATTCGACATATAATTTATCAATAAATAAGACAATTACTCTTCGGAAATAGTGGAAGATATCTGAATTAAAATGAATCTACTATACTGGCAACACTGGATTGAGGCCTCGGAAACTGTTAGATAATATTTTGGTTTTGTAAGTAGACTACAGATGGCAGCACTACAAAACTAAAACTCATATAAATAAAAGTTTTTGTAAGTGTACTCCAGATGGCAGCACCACAAACTGTAGCCATATAAAATTATTCCCGTGTCTGAGAATTATTCGCATAGTATTACGGAGCCCCACCAGCGGCCGAGAGGTTCTGCTCTCGAAGCTGGTAGACGGGAGGTGCTGGGTTCGACCCCAATCGCGCCCGTCGGCCTAATCGTTCGGAGTTTTCGTGGTTTTCTTCGAACCTTGGTTCTCCAAGCGTTAATACGGATTAGGTTCCCTTAGAAAGACCTCCACGGAAGGCACTCCCCCCCACTTAGGGCCTATATCCCACGTGCTGATAATTGGCCGACATAAATACAACCAACCATAGTATTACGGTGTACCACATAATAATAAACTATGTATATGTTCAGGTTCCTTTCAGTTAAAGTATTGATATATTAACATTTCTGATTCCCCCCAAAATCATTTATTTTGCAACTGAAAAGATTTGTTCATTATTAATAAAATACCGTGAACTTTGGGCAACTTTTTCCTGGTTCCACTCACATTTCCATTATTAAAAAATATTATATATGATTTTTCAACGTCGAAATGGAGTTGTAAACAATTAACATGAAACAATGAAGTGCTGCGTGGTTTTAAAGAGGAATTTTTTTATTTTTTAACTATTTTCAAAGTTTAGGAATAAAGTAGCCCCTGCTGGGAGCTTCTTTGGTCCATTCACTTAGTTTCATATAAAATAAAATGAATATATTTCGTATGTAAATGAATACATTTTTATTGAAACCCACTTGCAATAGCATTTGCTAATAAATTAACATTGCAAACTCGATAAACAAATGTTTTTCTTTTACATTTAAACACAATAAACCAATTGTTAATATTAAAGAAATGAGAAACAGTTTTCGTCGTGTTATCCTCAGCAACTGGAACAAAAACCATTAATGTAACATTTTGCTACAGTAACATTTGGAAAAAATGTTACTTAAAACATGTTTTAAGAGATTTGGTTGTATAAAAGGCATTTGTAAGTAATTGTGGCTATTTTCGGACCAAAAAAGGCCTGGCACAAAGTAGCCTCGAAATACTAGCTTTCATGTTAGCTTTATGATAACGTAAACATTTTCTGTCAAAATAAAAAGCTAAAGGAAAAACTATGATCACACATGGGTTACTGGTTACTAAAGGTAATATTTTGACACTTGTCTTATTTGTAGGTCTTATCCAGATTGTTTCACTATATAAAGTTTGGAGAGTTAAAATTTACACACGAAAACAGTTGTTTACAAACACAAAAAAAAAAATTAAATTACCCCCAAACTATTCAAATACCCTATAGTAGGGTATAAAATATTTTTCAAAGGCAAAAACTCCAAATTATCTTGTATTGTTTGTTCAATACAAAGAATAAGAACTTTTTTTATGGGATGGACCAAAGTAACCCCCCTAAGGACTAAAGTAGTTGACGATAATCAAAACATGGATTTGACTAATATCTTTTTTTTTTTTTTTTTTCATGAGTGTTCAACTGTATGGGCTAAAATTTCCAAGCCCGGGCAGGGGCTCGGCCCGTCTCGACTTAATATCTACAAAAAATTCCGATTTATCTTAACATACAATTAAGATTCTCTTAAAGAATATGCATATGTTAAAAGAGTACACTGTCAAAAAATTCGTTTTTATACACTAAATTATTCGTCCTTTTTAAACAAATAATTTCCGTTCTTCTAGAAAACATGTTTCCGCCGTTAATGCAACCCGGAAGTCTGAAAAAGAAAGAAAAATTCCATTCATTCTTTGCACTCATGCGTATTGGCTGTATTAATACCAAAGTTTGAATTTAAATTTAAAATGAAAAACTGAAAATTCAATCAATTAAAATTTCTAATTTATTTAAAAACAAACAAACAAAAATAATGCTTTCGAATTTAATAAATTAGCCATTTTCTCATTCATTAAAACTTATTCGCAATTTATTTTTTTAGAGCATTAAAAAAAATATTCGAATGTAAAATATATTCTAAACGAACACATTTAAAAATTATATAGTAGTTCATTCAAGTTTAAAAAAAATCGATTTTATTAAAAAAAAAAAAAAAAAAAAAAATCCCGAATTTAATTCAAAATATAATATTCAAATTTTACATCTAACGATCAAATTATGTCTTATTAAAAATGTCTAATATGTAATAATTGTTATCCTGTATTATTCTATAAGTGTTAAAGCGCCAACCATTATTTCATAACGACGAAATGTCACTGCAATTAAATGTAAATTTCCGAGCTTTCTGAACAAGGAATTTAAGAAGCCTTACCATTCACCAGTTGAAGAAAATCCGTATCTTAATTTTAAACTCGCACTTTAACAAGTGCTCGCTGGCCGAGTGTTTAAGATGCTCGATTCGAAATCCCTGGTTCAAAACCAAGTAGATCCACGGAAGAAAGAGAAATCTATCTTTTTTAAACACCTTTTTCCGATTATGGACATTTTCTGTCCTAGAACGAAAAAAACAAACAAAAACAGAACGGAAATTTATGCGAAAAGTACAAAAAACATGTTTACGCGAAAATTTTACATTGTTTCAGATTATATGCATCTAATCCATAGAGTACAGAATAGAAACATTAATTATCCCTTACACTCTTAGACTATTGCATTCAAATAAAAACTCGCTAAAAAAAAATAATGGAGTTTAGAATAAAACAGAAAAGATGGTAAAACACCATAGCTTTGAAGCTGTACAACATAAAAAGTAAATTTTTGAAAATATTTTTCTATAATTTATTAAACTACTAATATATAACCACTGTCAAAAAATGACGGAATTTTGATCTGCGTTTAATTTTCAAAATAAACTTCATACAAACAAACAGCATAGAGATTTTATTATTGAAAGGTTTGTATTGTAGAAATTGAAAATGGCAAATGATTTCTACAAATATAAATGAGGAGGATAGTATTTTTACTCAATATTCAATTTGTGAACTAGTTCAACGATCCATAAAGGCTCCAATTCTAATTTTTAGAATTAAGAAACGCAAAAATCAGTGAAAATTACGTCACGTTGACGCAATTACATCAAATTTTCTCCTTAGTTTTATTAATGTAAAAATGCATTTCAACTAAGCATAACGTCAACAGCGCAAACTCTTAAACCTACTTTATATACGTAATTTTATGCTTAGCTGCAGTATATAAAATAAAAATGTATTTTCTTTTTTATTGTAATGAAAAAAGACTAATCTATATATATATTATGCTATCGTATGTGGAACAGATATCGCGATTATTTGTTAATTGTTTAATGGTAACGCCCGAATGAATTGCATCTCAGTAGTTATTGAACAGCATTTAATGCATCACCATACCTATAAGGGGGGTTACCATAGGGGACACTGTTCTGTCACCAAAGTTGTCGCCAATTTAGTGACCAAAATGAATCGCCAAAAGTAACGCCAACTTGGCGATATCTCTAATAATTCGCCAAATTCCCATAGATTTCCATTGTAAACCAATAGGGTTTAGTTGCTTACAGAAAATTCCTAAATTGAGATATTTTAATGCAACAAAAACTAATATTAGCTTAAGGGATTATATTGGTTATATTTAAGGGAGTCCAAGTAAATTAAATTATGAATAAAAGTTACATGATACAATGCTTAGCATGCTTTCCCAAACATAAATTTTAAGGGAGACCAAATTGGTCGCCAAGGACGGCTAGTAAACTCATAATGCATAAAGATAAAATAAACCCAATAGACAATATTCTTGTGATGTCACAATAAATATGAATTTTTATTCGTTTGTAAAAATAAAGTACACACATGCATAATTTTGGTTACCAAAAATAACTTGCAAATGTAAAACTACATCCAAAAAGCCACGTGTCTGAATATTCTTCCTTATTTCTCTTTTATCTGAAACAATGGAAGTAATCCGATTGTTACCGTTTTCAAGAAATTTCATAAAATCTTTAAAAACAAAAATTAAAAAAAAAATAGTAATATTTTTAAAAATAGCTACTGCGGGCACATCTACAAATGAAGAGCTTTCATTTAAAAAAATAATTAGTAAATCGATTCAGTAGGAAGCTCAGGGAAGATGACTAAAAAAAACAGCAGGGTTCGTCCCGGAATGGTTATCTACACTTTCCTACACTTGGATTTTATATAAGTAGATATTTCCAAAGATTCCGTTATTTATTATGTATCATACAAATATCTATCACGTATGTTTACAGGCATCGCCTGCAGAAGTTTCCCAGGACCTGGCGTTGAAAGCATGATCTTGATGAATCCTATGAGGGAGTACATCGGCAATGAGGACCAACATATCCACAACAGGTTCGAAGAATTTAAGAAAATACACAACAAAACATATGGGGATGATAAAGAACACGAGAGGCGAAAGAATATCTTCCGTCAGAACCACAGGTATGCAAATCGTTAAAATTATAATTAATTGCTTTTTTTATTAGAAAAGTGTCCCTAATTTTATACTTAATTGTTTAAGATTTTTTTTGCATAGGATAGCTGAGGTCGGTCTTTAATAGGGCTATTTTCTACTTTTTAGATTTCGGTTGCAGATTTTTTTAAATAAAGATACTTTCACTTTCAGAACCGGTTTCTAAACTAAAAGTGCTTAAAAAAAAAAAAAAAAAAAAAAAAAAAAAAAAAAATCTGCAACCAAAATTGAAAAAGGTGGAAAATATTAAAGATCGACCTCAGCTATCCTATGCAAAAAAAAAAAAAAATGTTTAAAAATATTGAAATTTAAACGAGAAATTCGACAATAACCTGCCCATTGGTTTAACATTACGGAGCGGGTGTTTTCAAGTGAGTGAAGAGTCTTTTTAAGGGGTATAGGAGGAACTTTAACACTTTGAGGTCTAAGTCCGAGTGTTACTCGGGGTGCTGTTTTCGCTGAAGCAAACTAAGCCCGAGGGTTTCTGCTGTTCAAATTTCAACTCTCTGAGCTATAAAAATACTATAGAATACGTTCGCTGTCTTTTCATATATTATCTATAAACCTTTCATTTTGAAAAAAAAAAAAAATACGTGGCAGTAGTAAACAGAAGTAAGTATATGAAAATATCTAGAATCAGAGCTTAATTCGAACTTATTGTGAAGCTTGTGGTGTTGCTCTTTGTGCTTTGAAATGGACCCCACAAAAGCAAATTTTACTAAATGATGTTTATATACAATTAACACCTATTTTCAGATATTTGTACAACATTTGGGCAAGTTTTTATTCATGTCTATATAAAATGTTATGTTAAAAAAGGATGTTTTCTTATGCGGAACTTTAAAAAATATACATAAAACATGTGCTTTTTTCCAATAATTTCTCATTGAATATTAATTTTTAATACATTTAAATAGTTCTTTGATTATGAATAAGAACAGTCTGAAGTTTATAATAAAAAACCATTATTAAAACACATATCTTCCAAGTACGTTTTTTAAAAGAGCTTGAAAAGTACCAAATGCGCTCAGTCCAGAGGGAGATATGCGGTTGATAAAGCCCAGACCTCAAAGTGTTAAACTTACAAAAAATCAAATTTTGACTTTTAATTTATTCTGAATCCTTAAACCTTTCTAAATAATATGCAAAAAACCGCATTCAAAAAATCTGCATTATTTCTTGAGTTATAATCATCTATAGACAGCTAGATATGAAAGATGTTCGGATACTGATAATACTTGAAACTGACTGACACTGAAGATGAAAAATTTACAATGTTTTAAGTAATTTTTAAGAAAGTATAATCCTGTAATAAATAAAAGGTAAGTAAATTTTAAATAAATTTTCAATAATTACTTAAAACAGTGTATATACTTTTCGTTTTATATGATATTTTAGACTGTCGGTCATCGGTGAACTAAACGGAAAGTTCAGTGTCGGTCACCGGTGACTGACTTGGCGCTTAACGTGTTAAGATGCGTTTTCCCATTAGTAGTTTTTGAGTTTGCGCGCTCTGTTATTTTAAAACTATATAAGGTACAGTTTTTAAAATTTAACCACATATGCGTTCTTCATAATTTATATGCTGAAACCAAAATAATTGACATACTTTGATTTTTTTTTTTTTTTTGCACGTGAAAAATAAGATTTTTTTTTTTTTCGAAATTTTTTAAAGTTGTGTGTTAAAAATAAATTTTAAACAATTTTTTTGTGTACAATTTTGTTTTAAGTTAGAGATAAGTGAGTTATGATTCTATTTTTAGATAAAAATAGTTTTCTATAAGCATAATTTCCAGTTTTATCATGCGCGCAGCACTTAATGATTTTTATTCACGTAATAGCGATATGAATTTTAAAAATTAAAATTAAATATTACTTTTGTATATACAACATTTATTTTTCTGTGTAATATGCTTAAGAATATATACTTTAGGCAGAAAGGAAAAAGAAAAATCTTAATTGCGTATTATTTGAGCTTTCGTACTTTGATAATAGTGATACTTTTGATCATTTTCGACAATCTCAAAGGTTTTGCGCCCCCTGTGTGTTCATATAACACACCAAAAACTGTAATTACTCCTGTATTTTGGGCATTTCTTTCACCATTTCTTCGGTGCCCAAAAAAAAAATTATGTTCGGGGGTACAAAAAATATGTAACTATTTCTTTCTTTTCCTTTTTTTGAGTACTTATTGTATTTATTGATATTAAATTTCCTGAGAGAAAAACTTAGAATAATTAAACATATATCTCTCTTTAAGATAATGCTAACATTTTAATAAATAATAATAAAATACAGTTGCAGCAGATTTAAAGTGTCATTTTTAAACAGGGTAAAACCAGTTTTTTCTCTCTATCTCAAGTTTTCAGGAGTATTTTAAAACAAGTAATATATATATATATATATATAATTAAGTCAATTCCTACTTAGGTCAACAAATACATTTTTTTTTCTAAATGAATAATCAGTATTTTATTAACGATTGAAAATTTGAATAAAATTAAATAATTAAATTTAATTAATGAATTAATATTTGAAAAAACTGTATTAACATCAAGTGTCATCCAATACAAGTTTTAAAAAATGTATTTGAACTTGAGTGGATGAATAATAAGTATTTTATTAACGATTGAAAATTTGAACAAGATATTTAAATATATATAGGGAGAGTGTGAACTAATAGTAGGAATGGAATAATAATAATAATAAAGAAATAAGTTAGCGACAGAGCGTGATATTAGTAGAATATAAAAACTCATATGTTCTCAAACACTCCGTAAATGATAGAAATTGCAACGCGTTTCAAAATAAATCCATTCAAAATATGTTGCAATTTCTATATTACGATAGTGTAATTAAAAATCTATTTCCGTTTTGCTACTAAATTCAAATTTATTATTAACTTTATAACAAGAACTAAAACAGGAGGAGAACATGCACTGCTACCACTAAAGTAAATCTATCGAAAGGTGAAGAAAGAATCACGAAAACCTAATTTCCCAGCAACAAGGAGATCGAAACAGGAAAGCGAGTTCTAGAGGTTACGTTAGCCTACCGTAGTCCGAAGGAAAAAGCACTATCAGCAGAAACTTAACCAGACAGCAAAGTGAGGCTTTAAAATTGCTTGGTGGGGCTAATTCATATCGGATTCTTTTTTTCCTTCACTTTAACCCTTTATGTACTGAATTATGAATTCATGAAAATTTTATCTTCTAAAGCATTTTTCGTGAATTGCTTAAACTATACTAGATGATTTACACAATCATTTAATAAATTTTAGAAGGATTTTAGAAGGATTCATTAAATTTGAATTTATAGGAATTTTGGGCACTATTTATAAGCCCACTCAAATCTTTTAGCTTAAATATTTTTCTTAGCCTTTTGTAGAATTAGGAAATGTACAAACATAACGTTCTTACAATAGAAATATAGAAATATTTCCGAATTGAAAAATCCCCCCCCCCTCCCCTCCCCCAACGTCAAGAAAGCTGAAAAGATGCAAAGGCAAAGGAAATCATCCTTTTAAAAATATTTTTGTTTTATGCAACCTATAATGCTTTTGGAACAAGATAAAGTAATGTATCTATAACTCATTCTAAACTGTATTACAACTGATCGATGTATCAGGTTGTAACGAAAGTTTTCCGCCACAGCTAATACGTTCTGTGCAAACAGTTCGCGTTGACGTATTTGCTCATATTTTGTTAAACGATTTTTGGCATTTGAAAGAAAGAGACTTGATTTATAAAACTGTGTTGCGAAATTTGTAAAAAAAATCTCGTTATCATTAAATATAGGGTGTCTGAAATGGAACTACCACGCTACCAGATTAGAATCATCATTTACTACACACACATTACATTTACACATCATTCATTACATATACACTACATTCACATTACTGTTGCAAAAAGTCAGCAACAGAATGTCACCGAATAAAGTGTACAGCTTTAGGTACTAGTGTTCTATCATATGACGCTGTGAAGGTTTGGCGGAATGATGGTTATATATAAAATTACAGTTAATTATATATGTTATAGTTAGTATTATGAAATGGTGATTTGGCGGAAAACTTTCGTTACAACCTAATATTAAATGAATTTCTTAACAAGTTATTTTAATGGTACTTATAAGTACCGTCAGTAGATAAAGGGTTAATGATAAATAAACATAGACAGAAACATAAATTAAGTTTCCTTGTCTTTTTGTAATTTTCGATTAAAATTCACTTGTAACTAGCAAGGCGGTTCCGATTTTCAGAAGTTCCTAAACCCGTCTCGCGTAACCAATGCGCTGGACACCAAAAGTAGCAATTTTTCAGGTTACACAATTTATTTTTAGCCCTGGTATACTATTTCTTCCTCCCAGAAATTAAAGTGTCGTTTCCAAAAAATAACGTTCCGTTGTATAAGCCAGCCTTAAAACCAAGCAGATGTATCATTGTACTCTTAAATAACCTAGTGCAATTTTTTTTTTACTTCTAAGCATCGCATATTTTCAATTTTTATACCGTCGTATTGAGAAAAAAAGTACTGTTTAATGCAATTTGTTTGAAAACTGCATCTGAATTTATTTTTGATATTTTAATTTTTTTTGTAGTTTTTAGTTCCATTTGTTTAATTTTGGCACCTCAAGTACTCCATTTCTGTAGAAAGCAAAGAAAAAATAGTTGGAAAATAGTAATTATATCTTTTCTGTTGCCATTTTCCCATAACTACTGAAAAAAATGTAATTAAATTACGTGCTATTTTAAAAATATATTAAATGAGTGATTTCTGATAAAACATGGAGCTATTATAAACTCATATTTAATTTAATTATCTATATTACAAACAACCGAAGGCATATGAATCCTTAGCTAGCCATTTTTTTGTCGAGTTTCTTGAGTGGCATCTGTTTTTTGTATTATTCAGCGATAGTGACGTCACATGTATACTTTACTGTAGATGTTGTTTAAGACTGGATCGTAAATGTGGAATTCTTCAGAGAATGCGAATGTCGTCATTTTATCTAAAATAAAAATGTGCGTTTTAAGTCTTAAAACTGAAATATGTTTTGTACTATTTATATTTATATACATATTTTTTTTCCATCGGGGACGACACTAAATTCTGAAAAACCAGAATTCCTGTTTTCTAGTTTTAATTTCTTTTCGTGCCATGCGATTCGTTAGTCTTCATGAAGTATAATACAGTTCTGTGCCCTCAAAGGTTAAGCGGATTAAAAAAAAAAAAAAATTGAATTTTCGAAAATTGACTGAAGTTTAATAGTGTAATTAATTTAGACCAGTACTTCTTTTAGAATTTATTTATTTATGTTTTACCAACAAAAATATTTGTTTAATTGTAAATAATAATAATAATAAAAGTTTAAACATTGTACAACAAAATTAATCTTGAAAATCTAGTTTTGACACGATTTTGATGTACAGGATCCATATTTTTGAGGCGTCATTTCTTACTCATACTGCTTATTACGTTGTTTCTCGATTACACCTGAAACAACAAATAAATAAATGAATAATTCCAAATAATAATAATAATAAAAGTTTAAACATTGTACAACAAAATTAATCTTGAAAATCTAGTTTTGACACGATTTTGATGTACAGGATCCATATTTTTGAGGCGTCATTTCTTCCCCATACTGCTTATTACGTTGTTTCTCGATTACACCTAAAACAACAAATAAATAAATGAATAATTCCAAATCCATAAAAATTGATCATTTTTTTGTTATAACTTCAAATTTTATTTCTTTATTTGTACAATTTTATTTCTTCAATCTTTATTTCAGGTACAATTTGTACAAAATTTATTTTCCTTAAGGGACCAGTGGACATTAAAAATTAGTAAATACTTCAATTTACAATAGATTCTTTTGAATATTGGAAGACTTGTTAATGGCAATCTCAAATAGTTATATTCAAAATGTGTTAAAAAAAAGTTTTAAAATTATTCACTATTTAAATTTTTTTTAATATCGAATAATTATCACATTTTGAAAATGTCCCATGCGCATTTCTTTTACATAAAATATCAAATACATCCACATATATTACAATGGAAGTTGTCACGAATTATAAAGGTTCTCTGAGTGTATCAGCAGAAAAAATATATTTTTACAATTATGTTTTTTTTAAGTAGCTATATATTTTCATATGCATATAAATTTCAACACTAAAATACTTCTGAAATGCAACTTTTTATATTAGTATTGTATAGAGAATATATGGTATAAATTTCAAAAGAATATGATAAATTAGGAATGCGCATGGAACTTTTCAAAAGTTAGAAGTGTGCGAAATTTTCAGTTTTGAGAAATTAGCATTTTAAGTAAAAAAAAAAAAAACTGTATAAATGCGTACAAATTATTATATTTTATAAATACGAGTATAAAAGCTTATATATCTGCAAAGACGCGCCAGAATTGAAAAAAAAAATCTTTTTGCATCGGATAAATTTGAGCACCTATTTCATAATTTTCTTTAAAAAAAGTAAGCATGTAAATTTCTTATATGGTTAGCACAATATACTAGTTTTTATGTAGTTTATGTTTTATAATGAAGCCCCCAATAAGACAAATGTTTTTGCTAAACCTTGATAAAGTTCGTGAAATATAAAATCTTCAGCATTTCTAATAAAGTTGTATGCTAAATAAATATAGTTTATCGCCCCGTAATGAGGATTTAAAAATCCAATTTTAGTGTGCAGTAATTTGTTGATTTCCTTTATTTAATTTTGTCATATGAAACATTTCATTGCAGGTATATTGAAAGTATGAACAGAGCAGGATTATCGTTCTCTCTCGAAATCAATCACTTGGCTGACTTCACCGACTACGAACTCCATAGGCTCAGGGGTCGTTTACCCTCTAGTGGCTACAACGGCGGATCTTCTTTCCCAGAACATGAATTTTCCGATGATATTCCTGAAAACTTGGACTGGAGGCTAATGGGTAATTAAGCCCTTTCAATGCTTGAGTAATTTATCAATTTAAAAACTGCTATACATTTTTTAGTTTTTGTACTTTATTCTGTACCCTCAATCGGTGAAGATCAGTTTTAACTGACGTCATATCCGAACTTAACAACCTGGTGGGCATTTTGTTTGCCCGCTGGTTTTTGTATATTATGATTGATTAGGCGATGATACGCGACCTAACGTCGAGGCTAAAATTCGGCTGTTGGCGGTACTTATACTTTTGAATATTATCATAGCGTTCTATGGAGTATGTATCATTGATGTTCTTTTGTTAAGGGGTCTTGTACCTTTTAAACGTGACGAAAATCAGCAAAAACTTTCAAAGTTTGAATTGGTGTATCTTCAAAACCTTTTTATGCATAAGCATGGAATTTTGACCGGTTGATTAAACAGATTAGATTTTTTAATATACTGCCATCAGAAACTGACTAGCCTTTTACAGAGTTTATGGGTTTTTGAATAATTTAAAATAACTCTTTTTTATTGCTCTGTAAGTCATTGCGCGCATGATATATTGATAATATATGTATGGATTACTAGAAAATTTGAAACAGATGATAAGCACATTTGTGCGTTTAAAATGACCTAAATTAAGTATTTACAATGGTAATATTTTTAGTTATGACTATTTTTAGGGTTCGTACTTAAAAAGTAAAAACGTAACCATTATAAGATCACTCCTGTGTCTGTCTGTCTGTCACAGCCATTTTATTCGTAAACTATAGAACGTGGAAAGTTCAAATTCGGGTATGTAATAACGGAACCATTATAAGATCACTCCTGTGTCTGTCTGTCTGTTACAGCCATTTTACTCGTAAACTATAGAATGTGGAAAGTTCAAATTCGGGGAAGTAATAACGACTATTGACCCACATATTTTCAGATTATTAAACATTTATAAATATATTTAGTAAAAATGTACAGGGACAAATTAAGTGACTTAAAAAAAAAATCTTTTTTTTTTTTTTTTTTTTTTTTTTTTTTTTTTTTGTATATTGTGTGGGGTATCCTGTGAAAGCTTTCGTAACGCTGAATTAAAGAATACATTTTTTTTTAATTTTAGGTATTACATTTTCAAAAATATCGCCGAAAATGTAGCGGGAAAATATGTTCCGCCCATCTAATTCCGCATCTACTGAAACTAAAATTATGAAAAAATTAGAGGTAGTAGACATTAATTTAAACCTTGCAGGAAAATTATAGTGATTACCCTAGGTCACATAGTTTTTGAGAAAATCGCATTATTGCGTTACACACAAATTTCGATTTACGGGCATTCAGCAAAGGTGTTGAGGAGCGCTGGAGGTGCCTATCACAGCAGAAGTATAGAAGCATTGTTGATCATGATTTTCGACAAAAATCGTCAGTAATTAGCCGAGATATTAACCCTTAAAGGTATGGACGGTAATGGCAGGGGTGGCGTACTCTATGTACCATCGGCTTTTAAAGCCTATAGTTAACAACTTTTAATGATATATATGTGTAATGCAAGGGCCAGTAAGAGTATAAAAGCAATAAACGTTACATTGTTAAAAACAGACTAATTCAAGGGGTCTCAGGACTCCTAAAGCTTCAAAAAATTTTAATTTAATTTTTTTTAGATGTTAATCCTCTATTTTTTCTGAACATTTTAGTATAATTGTTTCCTTCAAATTCTCATTAGAACAGAAGTTGCGGCTTTTAGAAGTATACCCGCTCAATAGCTGAAGCGGCATTTTCCAAACTTTTAAGTAATTTTCTCCAAATGACTTTTTTAGGCATGACGCGCACGATATCTCAGAAACTTTTGAATATTTTTTATGAATTTTCAAAACAAACGTTTCATGTTAATCTGTATAAACTGAACCTAAAATTTCCTTTTTATTGCTCAAAAAAATATAGTTTTAAGTGATTATGTTGTTGAAATTTTCAAAATTTTGTATTAGCTAAATACAACTTTGTATTAAAAATATAAAAAGGCTTTAAATACAAATTTATTTAGGTTCAGGGTAATTATTACAACCTGAAATATAAGTAGACACCAATTTTTTTTTCTAGTTGCTATATTTATTTCCCAATCGTGCGCGTAAGCTGTTATACCAATTTTCTGCTTGTCAAATGTCTGACTGTTTGGAGCCCCCCCCCCCCCCCATCCCTGTAAATGCTAATTCAGCATCTTGCAATTTTTTAAATACATAAAATGAAAGAACGTACTTATATCTTTGATATAAGTAAAAATTGTGTTTTAAAATCTCATACATTTTACAATATTAAATGTTGAAACTGGTCTCTTTTTTTCATTTCCAATTTTAAGAGTCCTGAGACTCCTTAATTACAACGAATTACACAAATACTATGGGATTCGCGACAATTTTGTATTGAATGGATCTTTCAATCGCCTCGAGTGACTTTAAAAGTCAATTAAAAACCTATCTGGAAAAACGCTGCACGGACCAAGGCGCGTTGCAAATTTGTGACCTCCTTTCGAAGCGCGCTTAGCACAATGCCAAATGTAAACTTTGAAGGAATGTTTTGCTTTAGCTACACTGTAGAAAGAAAGGTTATTACTATGATGAATTTAGTTTTATGAAATGCCAAATGAAGTTTAAATATGCACTGCTTTTATTGTCAGTATTGAATTAAGGTCATTATAAACAGATTAAGATATATTAATCTAGTCGGATGCGTCAATCTCAAAACTTTCTTCTCTCTCATACATGTAAATACTTCCTGATAAATGCAGCACAACAGCGCCACCAGTTAGGTGATTTATACACAAATCTAATCAGGGACAACTTATGTGAACTTCTATTTGAATTTGAAATTTTGATGAAAATCCACGCATTAGTTTTTGAGATAGAGCTATTTCAGAAATCGTGAAAAGTTCTGCATAGCAGTGGCACCTCTTGGACAATTTACACCCAAAACTTATCAAGATCAGTTTATATCAGGGACTAATTGGATCTAAAATTTGATGAAAATTCATGCATTAGTTCTACAGACACAGCTATTGTGGAAATCGTGAAAATTGCAGCATAGTAGCACCACCTGTTGGGCGATTTGCACCAAAAACTAAACAGCACTAATTTTTATCAGGGGCTAACTCTGAAGGTTGATGAAAATTCGTGCATTAGTTCCTGAGATAGAGCTATTGCGGTAATCATGAATAATGCAGCATAACAGCGCCACTTATTGGGCGATTTACACCAAAAGGTTATCAGCACCGAATTATATCAAGGACTAACTGAATCTGAAGTTTTCTGAAAATCCGTGCTTTAGTTCTTGAAATATAGTTATTGTGGAAATCATGAATAATGCAGCATAGCAGCGCCAGCTGCTGAGCGATTTTCACCAAAACGTAATCAGCGCCAATTTGTATCAGAGACTAACTTAGTCTAAAGTTTTATTAAATTCTGTTCAATATTTCTTAAGATAGAGCGCCCACAAAATTTGTGTCACGCACAGACAGACAGACTCACAGACAGACATTTTGTAAAAAACATGTTTTTCATGATCTCTGTCCCCTAAAACGTATAAATCCGTTGAAAACCGGAATTAGAAAATTATCACGAATCCAATACTTTCTTCTTGTAAAGATAGAAGAAAGTAAAAATGAGTTATACAGAATAGCTATATTTTATCTTATACTATAATGCGAGCAAAAATTGTGTGTGTGTGTGTGTATGTAAATCTTATCTCGAAAACGGCTCTAACGATTTTGATTAAATTTTGCATCCTACTGTTTTCGGGCACGAAAAGACCATTGGGATGGGTCCAGTGGTGGGATTCAGCCTGTTCGCACCGGTTTGGTAGAACCGGTTGTTAATTGATATTGAGTTCGGCGAACCGGTTGTTAAAATGATACTGCAAATGAGAAAATCGCATTTACATTAATTTGCTTTCTTTAAATGTTTATATGCACAACATTGTTTCTTAGGCATAACTCTGGATTAATTTCATTTAATAAAATAATATTTCATTTGCAACATTAATATATATTTTTTCTTCATTAATCATGTAAGAGAAAATTCAACTTAAAAAAACGAAAGTTTGAAGAATTTTGGTAATTAAATTGACAGCCTTAGCCTAACCCAAGTTATATGGCAAGGTTATTAAAAAATACAACTACTACTTATCTATACTAATAAAAAATTTTTTGCTCTGTCTGTGTGCGTGCGATGGTTAACAAAGTCTACGGCCCGTACTAGGCTGAAATTTTTGTTAGGCTAGCTCAAAGTGTCTCCTGATGCACTTGAGACACAGAATTTTAAAATTCTAATGATTAGTTGAGTTATTAATTAAAAATTGCAACTCACTCGCGTTAAAACTCAACTCGGTTCTTGCGAGAAAGAATTAACTCTGGCGCACGCACAGAACCCTTATTTACGCATCAGTTGAAAATGAAGAACGAAAAGCAGAAATTTCGGGGGTATTATGTCATTATTTATTAATTTACATCGTCCAGACCGCTTAGTAGAGTTAAAAACGAAAGACATATTCTAAAAGAACATACAGTTACGTCTCAAATTGCTCAATCAATAATTTAAAAAGAAATATTGCAGTTAACCCCTTGAAAAACAATTTTCAAAAGGGGTCGTTTTTCCGAAAAACTTTTTCTCCCTTGTTGTAACGCCCCTCTAGAGCGCAATTTTAGAGGTACCGACAAACCAAAAATATGTTCTTAAAGCTGAAACCTTTTTCTCATGTATGGTGTAATCAGTTTTAAGAAATAAGAATTTTAACCCATTTTAATTCACCGGCAAACTGAGGTCCCTTTGCTCCTCACGGAGACGAAATTCTTTCTACGCTAAAAGTAACTAAAAGCCCGCATTTTAACACAATCTTTATAGAATATCTCAATAGACTACATTACATCAACTACAAAAATTTTGAAATGTACTGATGGGTAGAAATATTTTTAAGAAAATAAAATATGTGAAAGTTTCGACGAAATCCGTAAAAAATTGAATGTTTCGTCGCGATTTTGCCCTTCCAAAGCGCTAATTTAAAGATTCCTACAAGCCAAAAGTATTTTCTTAAAGCGGAAACTTTCTTCTAATCGATGGTGCAATCGGTTTTAAAAAAATCGGAATTTTAACCCTTACAAATATATCAGCAAATACAGGTCAATTCGCGCCTCATGGAGAAGATATTTTCTACACTAAAAGTAATTAAACGACCGTATTTTAACATAATCTTTTAAAAGAGTCTCAAGAGATGCTATGGGGATTCTCAATAGATCAAATTTACGTCATCTACAAAAATTTTGAAACATTCAGATATATTTTTTACAAAATAAAATGTGTGAAATTTGGAGGAAATCAGTGACAACTGAGTGTTTCGTCGCGGTTTCGGTGCGCATAGACTCCTCAAATCAAATTGCGCAGAAAGTAAAATACCATATACTTTCAATAGAATATTTTTTCATTTAAAAATATAAATTCTGATAATATAAATTCAGATATAATAGATTTAAAGATATAAAATCATACAAATTTCGGGTTAATTTAAGGGACATTCATCACGGACCCGACAACGCTATTATTCGAATAAACGGTACTTTGCTTTGAGACGGAATGTTCCCTGTTATCGCTGATCTATTGTTATTACTTAAATCGTCAGATTTGGAGGTATAATTCCAACTAGACTTTTTTTATATTGTTATTCAAATTTTAGAAGTCATTTAAATGGAAGTAGTTATTTTCGTAAATGTAACAAATCCAAAATTTTGATAAGATCCTCGAGTCCTATAAGTTATATTTAGAAAAATATTTTTCCAGCTCTCAGGGCTCGACTTAGGCTATGGAGGGCCCCGGGGCAAGCATCATTCTTGGGGGGCCCCCCTTCTATGTATAGAATTCTTTTGCGAATAGTCTGAAAGTCGCTATTACTAAACTTCATATTGTAATTGTACGTATGCATATTTTATACTCGGTACTGGTCACATCTGTATACAGGGTATCGCAAGAAGATAATCACAACTTTGAGAAAACATACTAGTAGGATAATAGTAGAAAAAATGATAAATTGGGTCATACAAGTATTTCTTTGCAAACTTGTACTTTACTTATCTACGTAACGTTATAAGATTTTTAAAAGAAAATGCCCCCAAATGTATCATAATTAATGGTTTTAATTTGTCATATTGCGACGTTAATGAATAATTCCTTTTGAAAACTATAGAATACTAAGTTTTTATAATAAAATTTGAATCATTAGTTCTCTAATCATATAGTTTGTTTTTTGCATAGATGGATGGGGTACTGAAAGTAGAGAGGGGAAGGGTCACTGAACCTCTTCCTAAATGTTTGAAAATATATGAATTTTGGTCATTTTGGCTAATTTTAATCATTTGGCACCTTTAAATGAAAATCCTGATTACTCTGCCAGTTCTAACAAATGAAAAGACATTGTATGATCTAAACTCTCCGAATCATGATACTTTGTATTTTACGTATTTTCAGCGTTGGATGGCCCGTTTTTAGTGTACTAAGAAATAATAAAAATTCCTAAAATTTCTAAATGTCATAACTCGAGAAGTTTCGGGCCTGCAAAAACTTGTCTCACTTGCTGTAGCATCGATAATATATTTCTAAATATGTTATATGCAACTTTAGGTCATGAACATGGGTTAATTCTTAAGCTTAAATTGCTGCCATTTTTGTATTATTTTATTTTGATGCATTTTCTGATCAAAATTATGATAAGGGTTTCATGATTGCCGAATATTCACCGTCCTTTTATAGGGTAACATGTTTCAAGATTTTTTTCCCTGTACCAACGGATCAAAGTTTTTTTAACAATGTTCTTATAATATTGGAAAATGTTTCATAATCTATGTGTGATGCTTCATTTTTATTTCATTTTTGTACATCAAAAATCATTCGAGCAGCGAACCGGTTGTTAAATTATTTGAATCCCACCACTGGATGGGTCCCGTGTTCGAGAAAATTCGATTAGTGGGTCATTTTTGGGTCACCGTGGGCCAAGCTATTTTAATCTAAAAAACGGCTCTAACGATTTTCCCTAAACTCTATATTCTACAGTTTTGGATTACGAGAAGACCATTGGGCTAAGTCACATGTTCGAGAAAATTCGATTAGTGGGTAATTTTTGGGACACCGTGGGTCAAGCTAAGTTTATCTAGATAACGGCTCTAACGATTTTGACGAAATTTTGCACCCTACTGTTTTCGGGCACGAAAAAACCATTGGAATGGGTCTCGTGTTCGAGAAAATTCGATTAGTGGGTCATTTTGGGTCATAATTGGTCAGAGTCAAGCTAATTATATCTAAAAAACGGCTCTATTTATTTTGACTAAATTTTGTATCTAACCATTTTCGGGCCCGAAAAGACTATTGGGATGGGTCACGTGTTCGAGAAAATTTGATTAGTGGGTCATTTTTGGGTCACTGTGGGTCAAGAAATTTTATCTTAAAACGGCTCTAACGGTTTTCACTAAACTCTATATTCTACAGTTTTGGATTACGAGAAGACCATTGGACTAAGTCACATGTTCGAGAACATTCGATTAGTGGGTTATTTTTGGGTCACCGTGGGTCAAGCTAAGTTTATCTAGATAACGGCTCTAACGATTTTGACGAAATTTTGCACCCTACTGTTTTCGGGCACGAAAAGACCATTGGGATGGGTCTCGTGTTCGAGAAAATTCGATTAGTGCGTCATTTTCGGTCATAATGGGTCAGGGTCAAGCTAAATATATCTAAAGAACGGCCTAATCGATTTTGATTAAATTTTGCACCCTACTGTTTTCAGGCACGAAAAGACCATTGGGATGGGCCTCGTGTTCGAGAAAATTCGATTACTGGGTCATTTTGGGTCATAATGGGTCAGGGTCAAGCTAATTATATCTAAAGAACGGCTCAATCGATTTTGACTAAATTTTGTATCTAACCATTTTCGGGCACAAAAAGACCATTGGGATGGTTCACGTGTTCGAGAACATTCGATTAGTGGGCCATTTTTGGGTCACTGTGGGTCAAGCTATTTTTATCTAAAAAACGGCTCTAATGATTTTCACTAAACTCTATATTCTACAGTTTTGGTTTACGAGAAGACCATTGAGCTAAGTCACGTGTTCGAGAAAATTCGATTAGTGGGTTATTTTTGGGTCACCGTGGATCAAGCTAAGTTTATCTAGATAACGGCTCTAACGATTTTGACGAAATTTTCCACCCTACTGTTTTCGGGCACGAAAAGACCATGGGATGGGTCTCGTGTTCGAGAAAATTCGATTAGTGGGTCATTTTGGGTCATAATGTGTCAGGGTCAAGCTAACTATATCTAGGGAACGGCTCAATCGATTTTGACTAAATTTTGTATCTAACCATTTTCGGGCACGAAAAAACCATTGGGATGGGCAACATGTTCAAGAAAATTCGATTAGTGGGTCATTTTGGGGTCACCGTGGGTCCAGCTAAGTTTATCCAGATAACAGCTTTACGATTTTGACAAAATTCTGTAATCTATCGTTTTCGGGCACGAACAGACCATTGGGATGGGTCAAGTGTTCAAGAAAATTCGATTTGTGGGTCATTATGGGTCATTATGGGCCAGGGTCAAGCTATTTATATCTAAAAAACGGCTCAAGACATTTTCGCATTTTTAAAAAAATATATATGGCCGTTTCTGGTCATGAGATAACCATTGGGCTAAGTCAGATGTTCGAAAAAATTCTATTAGTGGGTCATTTTGGGTTACAATGGGCCAGGGTCAAGGTAATTGAACCTAAAAACATGCTCAAAACATTTTGACCAAATTTTATATTATACCGTTTCTGGGTATGAGAAGAGAATTGGGCTAAGTCTCATGTTTGAGAAAATTTGATTAGTGTGTTATTTTGCATCACAATGGGTCAGGGTCCAGCTAATTGTATCTAAGAAAGGGCTTAAATGATTTTGACTAAATTTGTATTCTATCGTTTTTCGGGCTCGAGAAGACCATTGGGCTAGGTCGTATGTTCAAGAAAATTCGTTTAGTGGGTCATTTTGGGTCACAATGGGTCAGGGTGAAGCTAATTGTATTTAAAAAGCGCTTCAAAAGATTTTGACTAAATTTTGTGTAATACCGTTTCCGGGCATGATAAGACCATTGGGCAAGATCGCATGTTCAAGAAAATTCAATCATTTGGTCATTTTGGGTCCTAATGGATCAGGATCAAGCTAACTGTATCTAAAAAACGGCTCAAAAGATTTTGGCAAAACTTTGTAATATACCGTTTATGGACAAGATAAAACCATTGGGCTGGGTCGCATGCTCAAGAAAATTCTATTAGTGGGTCATTTTGGTGATAATGGGTCGGGGTCAAGCTAACGGCATCTCAAAAAGGTTCAAACAATTTTGATAATTTTTTTTGTTACACAGTTTCACAGTATAAAAAGACCATTGAAATAACTCACAGGTTCGATAAATTTCGGTTACAGGGTTTTTTAATCAAAGTGGATCAAGCTATTTTATCTAGAAAACGACTAACGATTTTCACTAAATTTTGTATTCCATCGTTTTTAGGCTCGAGAAGAGCATTGTGTTAGGTCGCATGTTTGAAAAGATTCGATTAGTGTGTCATTTTGGGTCACTATGTCTCAGGGTCAAGCTAATTGCATCTAAAACAGCAAGTATGATTTAGTGGGAATATTATATCGAGATAAACACAAAGCTAATTTTGACCGAGCTTAGCTCGGTCATTCCTGTTAGTATTATTTAGGTTCCGTATCTCTTTGAACTCTCATGGTATATCCATTTACATTTTTCTAGTACATACTGTTATACCCAACTCTACTTTGTATACTTTTTACAAAGTCTTAGTATTCTTTTAGCAACGGTTTTTTTTAATAATACAATCACTAATTCATATATTTATTGTACGGAACCCACTGTGCGGGAGTAATACTGGCACTTGACCGTTTATTATTATTAAAAATAAAAATAATTAATTTTTTTTCACAAAAATATTTTTTTACATGGTTAATAAAATAATTTTGACCTAAGAGTAGATCATTTTTAAAATACATATACAGTAAAACCTGCGTAAGTTGACCACTTGCGGTGCCGCACTTCAGTGGTCAACTTAGAGGAGTGGTCAACTTATAAAGGGTGATAATAAATTTACTTTTTTTATGTAATATTCATACCATATTATTTTTTCCCACAAAAATTTTATTTATTGACAGGCTTTAAAATAATATTGTATTACCATGCATATTTCTAACACCTTACAAAAGAAAAGATTAACTACAAGAATGAATTAATAGTTTTGTACCAATTTTAAAATCAATTAGTATTACTACTATTTATTAAAAAAAAAACAGTCAATCAATATACAACCAATTAGTGATTCGTCAAACTATACTAGTTATTACACATAATTTATAAAAAGCATAAAAAAAAATATTTCAGCTTACCAAGTAGCATCTGGGGTTATTGAAAGAAGGGAAGGAATGATAAGAGAATGGGAAATAGAAGAAAGAAATCTAGAATCAAGGAATGGAGGGGGAGGGTTGAAAAGCCAAATCCACAAGAGCAACAATGTAAGAATAGATAAGCCTTGAATTATTTACCTACACCTATCACTGCTAAAATCATTTCCCAGGCTAAGAACTATTTCACACTTTTAGAAATTCTAGTTAAAAAGAAAGAAGAAGAAGAAGAAAAAAAAAAAACAAAAAAAAAACAGAAAATTTCATGGAGAGTTACTTTTTTTTTATTCATGATTTGTTAGCTTTTTGGATGGTCAAGTTATAAAGGGTTTTGATGGGCATTTTATAATAGTTCTAGTCAAATTTGTATAATTTCAGTGGTCAAGATACAAGATAGACAGGTGGTCAAGTTACAAAGGGTTTGTCTTATAGTTTTGTATAGGATATATTTGGTTCCTGACAACAGTGGTCAACATAGAGAGGTGGTCAACTTAAAAGGGTGGTCAACTTTACAGGTTTTACTGTACTTATATCAAATTTTATGACAATCCATACATACGTTCTGAAGATATCATGCGCGCAATGACTTACGGAGTAAAAAAAAAAAAAAAAAAAAGAGCTATTTTAATTTCTACAATACATAAATTCTGTGAAGGACTGGTCAGTTTTTAATGATAGCATATTAAAAAGCAAAATCTGTTTAATCAATTGTCAAACTTTCATGTTTATACATAAAAGGGCTTTGAAAATACACCAATTCAAACTTTGAATGTTTTTGTTAATATTCAGTGATTTTAAAAGGTACAAGACCCCTTAAATGTACCGCAAAATATTCATTATTGTGGCAGTAGATAATATATTGTAATATAAATTCAAAATGTTGTTCTGTATCCGAGAACATTCGCTAAATTTGCAAAATTTCTGTTAAACTTTATGTACGCAACCTAGGTCGATGCTAAAAACCGTCTGCTGGCGGTATCGGCGTCTGCGCAAACTGACATTCTTTTGGTACAGTAGATAGAATAAAGGATCAAGATACCGTCAGCTCTAGAGAGTGACGTCACGTGCATAAGATCCATTGACGATTTTAGTTGGTCGGATACAAACAGAAGGATTATGATCACTTCTTTTAAACCTATCTGTAGTCTAAATAAATATTTCTGTTTGAGAAAACATGTCGGCAAACACGTTGCAGCGAAGTCACGATACGACATAACCCAGATAGCATTTTTAATTTGCAGAAAATCTGCAGCAGTCTTGCTTTGAAAACCTGCAAAAGTTGCAGCAAGCCCAGCATGACAAGACTGAAAGTTCATAACAAGACTGCAGCCAGATAACGCAAACGCCGAAGTCACCACACTTTGAACTTGCAGCTAACTTGTTGTGCAAGTTAAACTCATGATGTATCAAATTAATTGCAAATTAACTGCAAACAAGTAATTAAAAATACTGCAAATTTACTGTAAAGTAGTAATCTTTCAACACCCCACTATCTGTTTACAACTGTTTCACTATAACTTTAACACCTATGGAGGGGTCCATAGACCTAATCAGGTCTATTGATACGAACACACTGTCGGAAAGCGCATGCATCATTGTCATCACCACAAACAAGTTACGGTAATATGTGTACTTTTTCAATACGAGACTTTTTTTTGGCATTTGATAAGTATAGCGTATAGAAAAAGCGGTGCAAACCGAATAAAATTTCTGCGTATGTGCTGATTGTCTATTCTGTCAACAGAGGGATTTTTCGCTTTCGTTACTTTCGTGAATTAAAGACGGTCTTGCCTTCAGTTTTACAACAAACTACTCATGCAAGTGGGAGATGGTATTCCTTGCGGGAAATTTGCTGCGAATTTCTCAATTCAAATTTGTCCCGGCAAGATAATGTCAGAAAAAATTAAACTTGCTGCTAATGTTCATGCTATCTGGGAATCGTGTCAAAAAGGCCAAAATGTCCCGCACATACTTCCCACTGTAACAAAAAATGTAAAGATTTTGTAAATAAGACTGAAAATTTCAAAATACGGCTAGGCGATAATTAAAAGTGATGTTTTTGGAGTTCCATTATTTGAAAAAATGGTTCTAACATAATCAAATTCGGTGGATATACGATTTAGATTAAGAGAAATTGATTGCAGAGTCCACATGGATGCGAATAATGTCTTCAGACGCTACAGTCTATCGTCGCATCCTCGTAGTCATAGACTTAAGCTATGTCGATTGTAAAGAAAAACATTTGCGAAAACCACAATCAAATTGAAAAAAAAAAATCAACTAAGAAATCGATACCACTTGCTGTAAAATTAATTATTTAGATGTAGTAACGAAAACAACTAATTACAGTTGACAAAAATATTGGTTTTACTAATACATTAATAATGTTCAATCTATTACTTTTGCACATCGTGTAAAACGGGATTCTATGAACCGCACTTACGACTGTAATATGCACCATACTTCAACAATCTGACTGAAAAGCTAGTTGATCATTTAAAGTAATAAACTTTCAACTTGCTCATGATAAAACAAAAATGGTTCTTTTTAAATGCTCCCATAATCAAAGTGATGCGGAGGGAGATCTGGTGAATATGGTGGAAAATGAACTTTTTATTAATTTTTCCTCCACAAAATATTGATGTAGAACTTATTGTACTCTCCTTTCACCGTGTCTCCTACAAGGAAAGCGCAACTGACGCCACTGCTGGTAAAATGACAAGGTTATATGCTCCCTATTGTACAAAAGAGCACAGGCAATCTGATTGGTCTATGATTAACTTGTTCGCTATATGATTGATCTACGTCCCTATGACGATTCCTGCGACGAACACTAAGGCAAAAATGTAGTAGGTAGATTGGTTGACAGAAATGTTTGTTTGTAAACATTCTCTTTCCATATAGGGACATAGCGATAGAGTAGATTAGCAATCTCAGATAAAAATTCGCTATTTGTACAGTGACTGACAGCGACTCCTCGTGCAGAAATTTTTAAATGTTTCCTTCATAGTCAAATTCTTCTGATCTAAAACGCATACCACCAAATTTTGTCATTTTCTTCGTTTTAAATTATAGGTCTCTGGACACCTCTTTTTAATTATGGCCTTTCTGAAAGGAACATAGCTCGATAAATATTCATTTTTGAAAACTCCTTATCTTAGATTTAATTTTAACACATTGTATACTTGCGATTTTTCGAGAATGATCGCAAAATTTATGGGCACAAGAGGCGATATAAATGGAGGATATTCCATCTACGTCAGGATCACGTGGTCAAGGCGAAAACTTCTAGCGTAAAGAAGGGAAAGCTCCATAGACGCAATGTAGTAGCTTCCCTTCTTATCAGTTTGAAGTTCTTTGGGTAAATTAGCGGTACCACGTGACTTTTTTCAGCCTCGAACCCAGATTTGGAATACTATCCACTGAAACCTGTATACAACCAAACTGTATCAAATCATGCGCTTGGATTACACCTTGTATCTTCCACTTATGAAATTTTCTGGTTCAAACAATAATTTCTACCATCAGTCTATAAAAGCGCTCTTTTACGTTTCCTGTATACGATGTGTGTTTCCCGCATACATAATTGATACCATTCATATCGTTTATATCCTTGCAGAATCTAGAACTGGCACAAAAGAAGAAAATAATTCGGAAATCGAACATGACCCGCATTGAAAAAAAATATAGCATTATCCCGACCAGAACTCCGGGTCGGATCGGGTTTGGGCAAAATTAGGTTACCTGACTTAATGCAGGAATCTAGCCCACGAGTCATAAACTAATTTAGGGATAAAATATGGGAAAAATAGTAATGAAGTAATAAACAAACTCTTCTAGCAATGCCAAACTTTCGGTTGTTGTTCATGTCAAACATGCATGCTTTCAACCAGAAATTTTTACTCAATAAATGAAATCAAATAACTAACACAAAGAAACAAGACACATTTTATTAAAAAAAAATTCTGACTCAAAGCTTGTTTATTTGACTTGAAAAAATTGGAAGGTTTACAGCTTTGAACGCAGTGTTGCCAAATAGAGGACATTTTTGCCCCCAGATTGTTGATTGTCACCGCTTTTTTGAAATAGAAATATTCGGCCTATTTAAAAATAGATTAAAAATTATGAAAAACAAGGCGAATTATACTATTTTAAAAAGTGGTGACAGTCAAAAAATCTGAATTAAAAAAGTCCCCAATCTGTCAACACTGTTTGAACGTATCGCGGATGGGCAAATCAGAAGTGAATATGATAAAAATTTGACTCTAGCGATGCTATTTTTACTTCATAAAATTCTGCTTTTTAATCTGTCTTCTCTCTGTAAAGAAAAGGTTAAACATCATAAAAGGTAGATAACATCATAAATTGAAAAATGATGACTGATAAACTGCCCGTCTTTATACTCTCTATTGAACAAAAGATCTCAAGCACATTGATTGGTTTACAAGTAAGTTACCTACTATATCTGATTAGTCCACGTCTGCAATATGATTGGTCTACGCCGTCATGGAAATTTCCGCAATGATCGCTAAAACAAATATGTAGTTGGTAGATTGGTTGATAGAAGACTTTGTTTGGTGCCCTTTCCTTATATTTGAAGAACGATATATTACTTATCTTACTGTTTTTTTTTAATCATCTTGTCAGGTAAGAGTTAATTTAACGTTCCATTAAATTTTGAAAGGTGCTGTCACTCCCGTCAAGGATCAAGCCGTTTGCGGATCATGTTGGAGTTTTGGAACTACTGGAACGATTGAAGGAGCACATTTCTTGAAGGTTTGTAAACGTTACTCATTGTTTTATACTGCATCTGGTAAATTTTAATAGTTATTTTTGCTTTAAAAGGTGATAGGCTTAACAGTGGCTTAACAGTGTTTGCACTTTGAAGGGCTTCCGAGTTGTAAAAAGATGATAGCTATTCCATAAATAAAGTAAATGAAAATTGCCGTTCAAAATTTTCTGGTATGAATTCAATATTTCTAAATAAAATATCCTCCAGATGCGTCAACACTGCTGACATATGTTGTGTACATATACTTAAAAGAAAACGAATAAAAACGAAGATAGTTAAAATATATTGTTTGTTTATTATTAAATTTCATTGCAATTATGTATAAGTCGAGATTTAATTAGTAAATATTTATTACATGTAAAAAGGGTTGTAAAGTTGTATAAAAGGTTAATTTAAAAAACTTCCATTATATTTTTATAAATAACTAGCAAGGATTGCCCTATGTAACATTCTCCACCCTCTGCATATATCGTCCATGCCTACAGATTGCTGTTAAATGTTCAAATGGTTATCTCAGATTGCTAAACAATTTTCTGCGCCATTGAGCTCCATTAATAATTTTGAAATAAAATATTTTTCCTAATTAATGAACACACGAAATAGCTTTGCTTACATTTTTCTGTTTTGTTTTCATTTAGACGGGCCATCAAGTGAGACTGTCTCAACAACAACTTATCGACTGCAGTTGGCAGTTTCAGAACAACGGATGTGACGGTGGTGAAGATTTCAGGGCGTATGCCTACATCATGGCCGCCGGTGGACTGGCCTCAGAAGACGATTACGGCCACTACATGGGACAAGTAAGTGAAACAGATCAAGAAAATAATGCTACGAAAAGATAACATAATCGGAAGAATATCTGATCTTAGTTCAAAGTTGTTTAAATTTTAACTTCATAATAACAAAATAGCGATATAATAAAACTGTAAATCTAAAGATAAATGAATCACTTCCTCATTTAAAGAGACGAAGAAGCCTAATTATATATATGCATAAAAAGCTTAATTTCGATTTGAGATATGTATAATAAAGCTTATCTGCCTAAAAACAAATCTCTTTTACGTCAAATCCCCTTTCTTCATCATATTTTTATGTAAAACATTCAAAACTAACAAAATGATTCAATGATTTGCGCAAGCGACAAATCATTTCAGAAACCGAGTTTAATTTTGTTTACGGAAATTGCTGAATGGAAATTTCAACTGTTGTATTCGTTGAACGGAACTAACTTTTAGCATACTATGTAGTATGCATACAAATCTATATAGACCATATACAGGACTGCACAAAAAAGGCAAAAAAAAAAAAAAAAAAAAAGAACATTTTCCCGATTGAAACAGCAGAAATTAGGTTTTCAAATGCGTTATGAGTTTTTCAAATTATTTATTTAGATATTATATTTCACCTTAATAAACTGTGAGGTTTTCTTACTGTATTTTGAATGTGTTGGAAAGTGTTACATAATCTATGCTGGACGCATAATTTTACTTTCTTATTTTATCCTAATCAAATTTATATCTGGGGGAACAACAAGAAAAAAATGTTTTTTGAAGAGAAAATAACTGAAAATTTGAGGATTTATTAAAATGTACGCTTTTATATATGTTAAAAAGCATAATGATGGTATTGCGATAACAGAGCTACAAAATAGTAATGTTAATTACAGTAAAGTCTGTCTAAAGCGGAATAGATCGGGACCGAGGAAATATCCCGTCGTAAATAGTATTCCGCGGTAATCAGAGTTTACTGTGTTCAAAAATGTTCTGCAGGACTTGAAAATCTTTCCGCGTTAGACAAATTTTCGTTTTACCCAGATTCCGCCTTAGACACAGTTTACTGTATTTAAAAAATATTGGTTATTTAGCAAACACATACTGGTACGCAGTTAAATTCTCAAAAAATGTCTTCGATTGTTTTAGATGTCTTTCCATCTCCTTTAATCCTTATCTCGCTTTGTCATTTGCTTTGCAGGATGGAATTTGCCACGATTCCAAGGTAAACAAAACAGCCAAAATTACAGGCTTCGTGAATGTTACCAGTGGCGATCTGAATGCTCTGAAGAAAGCCATTGCCAAAAAAGGACCCATATCGGTCAGCATTGATGCTTCTCACAAGACCTTCTCCTTCTACTCCCATGGTGTTTACTACGATCCTTCGTGCAGTAAGTATTTTCCTGTTACTAAGATTTGAGTCAATGTTATCTGGACTATTTTATGAGACTCGATGAGATGATACAATCTGTACGGAACATGTACTAATAAAAAATGAGAAAAAAAAAACAAGAAATATAAGTTCAAAGAAATACAGGGTATCCATACTCTTTCCAAATACAGGCGTTTATTAAATAAAATACTGAACAGATTCAAACTTGAAAATTATTTTATTTTAAGATGCAATTATTAATGATTTTTTGCATCAATCAATGACCTCTATATGCACACCATTAGTTGCGCATTAGTACATCAAGGCAATACTCGAATTCCCGTCTACGATCCTTTGCATCAGGTTAGTGATATCCCTCATCTTTGTTCGGTATACACGATCTTTAACATACCCCCACAGAAAGAAATCCAGGGTCGTGATATCAGGTGTTCTCTACAATGGGGCGGTGCACCATCTTGCTGGAAAAAGACGTTTGGTTGAAGATTTTCCAATTGTTAAAATTCTGTTAAAAAGCCTAGGTACACACCTGCAGTTATTGATTTCTCTACGAAGAAAAATGGTCAAAAATTTTCAAAATGTTATCTAAAATACAGAAAACAAAGGTTAAGAAAAACTTTAATAGTAACCTGAGTATCTATAACAAATTTCATTTTCATATCTCATCAAAAAAATTTTTATGAATTTTTGAAGTTGGAAAAAGACTTTGTGCACACCCTCTATATATTATTTATTTCCAAATTATATTTTATCATCTACAATAGCTGTTTCCAAACTATGGGTTGCGGCTGCTGTTTTGGTGGGTTGCGGAACAATCGAAGTTTGTCCCAAAAATACATCTTTTATTTCATCTGTTTAAAAGATATAATAATTTCAGCAGCAAATAATATATGAAGGAAAAATCCTTAATTTCTTTTCTGGATGAATATACGAGCAGAATATCCAGAAATATCTAAATCAGCTTTGAATTCCCTGATGGGGGGGGGGGGGGAGGGGTTCAACATGACATGCTTCATCTGTGAACATGCTTTTTACCCGGCTGCCAAGAAGGGTTATGTGTTTCACGAGTATGTGGGTATGTGGATTTCTTTATACCCTCGAAACATCGCAACGGCTAGATGGGTTTTAATGAATGAGGTCTCTATCAATTTGTCTTAACCGCCCGAAGGTTATAGGCTAAATTTTGTTTTTATAAATTCAAAATGGTGGTAGAGACGAATTTTGTTTAGGTGGTTTATATTAGGTGGGTCACGAAATTTTTTTTACTTAAAGGTGGGTCGCGCATCGATAAAGGTTGGGAGCCGCTGATCTACAATCATCCCATCGTTCAAATACCTTTAGATAATACCTATGCGGAAGCCCCATTCGTGAGCCCTGTACAGTTGAAATAACGTTAGCATCTGTATAAATTTGTTTTCGTGGCGTTATCGTTTGGGGGAAAATTGCTTTAGAAACAGTTTAATGATACAGGCTTACAAGGAAAAAGTATTGGCGACACTAAGAATTTTAGACTGCATCTTGATCCGAAGGAGAAGCTATCTTGAAGAAAATTCAATATAAATTCAGAAGTTACTTTAGCTGTATGAGTACACTGAAGTAACTTCTACAAAATGCTTTGAGAAGGAACTAAACGACGTAATTGTTGCATATCATCTGCGAGAAGCTATTTTAATATGGAATAAGTTATTATTTGATGAACCTATATTTATTGAAATGGAAGAGCCTTTCCTTAAACTATATTTCTTCATTCTGAACTTAGTTTTTGTAGGCTTCACCTTGTATAACGATTTCTGATTACTCCAAATAGTGACGTTTTATACTTTGCTTGATATTGCGAAATCAGGCTCACTATAATGGTGATAATTATTGTGATTGTGAGGATCCTTATTAAAGTTATATAAAAATATGTACTGAAATTACATCTCTCAGGGATCCTGACCAGAGACTGATTTCTTACAGAACAAGCGTGATTCCCGGTCTCTCAGATAAAAAAGGTGCTCCAAATTTACTAAAATGACAAACTAAAATTTAAATTATAATGTATATGTTTAAAAAATCAATTTGGAGTATCGGCAATTCAGTTACGGAAAATATTAATGTTGTTATATAACTCGTAACTCATCCACTTATTCACGTGATACCTATCAAACAGTTAGTAATTTTGGAAGATTTTTTTTCTACGTACATAATTTTAAATACAAACTGAAACATATTTAGAAACATCTTCATTCAATATACACCTCTATAGATATCTAACTCATACTTAACTTTGCCATCATCAAAATCTTCAACTACATTCAAAGTCTAGATGGATTAAGATAAATAAATTTATATTGTACTTGATTATCTATTATATACAGTGTATGCCCACTAAAATCCCTTTCTACCCTCTTAACTTCGGAACGCTGCTGCTATATTCATAAAAGTGATGTCTAGGTATAGCAAAGTAGCGATGCGCTACTGAATGAAAACTCCTACGGCGCCACCTCGTGGAAAACTGTGGAATTAGCATTCCTATCTCAAAAATGGAAAGAGATAGGAAAAAAATAGTTTCCGAAATTAGCTTCCGACTTGCATGCGCGTCGAAATTCATTTTCTGCCAAAGTGCTTGGCCACAGAGGTTGGCGTCAAGCGCGCTGGGACCTTGAGTGATTGCGAATTTGCCACCTGGTATTAGAATATCTGTTAAAAGTAGTTTTTTTTTTTTTTTTTTTTTTTTTTTAATTACTTATTCTTAACATTTTCCTATTAGAGACAAATAACATATTTGAAATACTATACGTTCAATTATTACCAAATGAAAAAATTTCGACGAGTCTAGAATCTAACATTATTTTGTCTTGGCTATTTATGTTTCCTTTTTAATTTTAATTTCATTTTTACAGAGAGCGGAGAAAATGAACTGGATCATTCTGTCTTAGCAGTTGGCTACGGTGTCATGAATGGTGAACCCTACTGGATTGTCAAAAACTCTTGGTCCACCTACTGGGGCAACGATGGATACGTCTTGATGAGTCAGAAGGATAACAACTGTGGTGTTGCGACCAGCCCCACTTACGTCCTGATGTAATTTATTGAGAAGCATCTGCCAGAAAAAAGAAATTTAATTTTCTTATCGAATCCGATTCAAGATATAAAAAAAAAAAAGCATAACATCATCAATTGCTTTGAATTACTGCACCTATGCAGTGAAATTCCGAAAAATCTGTAACTAACACCTACAGTAAATGAATATATTAAATAAAATACATGTTTTTTTTTGTTTATATTATTTTAATTTACGTGGAGAGACTATATTACTTTACCAGCAAAGTTCGTCCGACGCATAGGATCCTTAACTACATGGTGATTCAAAAATGATTACAGAAACTTTAAGAGGTGGTAGTGCAGACCAAAAAAAAATAATTTTTGTAGAGGAAACTAACGTCAAAGTCCATTCTTTTACTTCACAATAGAGAGTGCCTCATTCCAATCCGAATGTAATTATCGTTCATAACTTTAACTAAATTAAAGTTACAGGCTCCCCCCCCCCACCCGATTAGTGCAGTCATCCATATAGTTAATTGATATCGCGATATTACAGAACTAGTCGAAACACACATTTAATGAGACAAACTACAATATATCCACTACCAACATTTTAAAAATCCAATATACATAAATAAACAATATAATAATTTAGTACGATATTTTTTTACCCGACTGCCAAGAAGGGTTATGCGTTTCACGCGTATCTGGGTATGTGGATTTCTTTATACCCTCGAAACATCCCAACGGCTGGATGGATTTTAATGAATGGGGTCTCTGTCGATTCGTCTTAACCGTCCTATGGTTATAGACTAGGTTTTGTTTTTATAAATTCAAAATGGCGGCCGTAAAATACAAATTGGCGGTAGAAACAAAAAAAAAATACGCATCCTATTGAGGGGCATATCATTGGATAAGTCTTTCAAAATGAAGACGATGTTTTATTGACTATTTTACAGTCAGAAGCTCCGTTTAAATATTACACAGTCTGGAAGTTGAGTAGGTAGGATCTCTAGCTTTACTGCAACTCTAACTTTCAAAGAAATCTAAGCCTCATCAAAACAGTGTTTATAGATAGGAACTAACAATTAAACACAATTAAAAGTCATCAGTACAAGTAAATAAAAAAATAGGCAAGTAATATAAAAAACACTTTCACATTAATGAGAAATAATTAAATAGTTTGCTTTTTACACAGTCGGGTTTTTTGAAATTTGAAATTTAATTTTTACTTGTTATGCTTTATTGTTAGAAAGTATACTTATGTTACAGCTCGATTCGAAATTTTTTAAATAAAATTTATCTTAATTTTCATAAACTGTCATTAGCATAAATATGTGAGCTAGGAGTTAATTTAAAAAGTAGCAATCAATAAACATTAAAAAGTCCATTTTAAATTCAATTCTGCATAATAACTACTTTTGACCGATTATTGCGCCATGCTATTAGTTCTTGTCAGATTATTATTTTATTTTCATAAAGATTCCACAGCGTTTGTCTTCCTATGTATACCTAATATAAAAAACACTTTCACATTAATGAGAAATAATTAATTAGTTCGCTTTTTACACAGTCGGGTTTTTTGAAATTTGAAATTTAATTTTTACTTGTTATGCTTTATTGTTGTGTAATGTTGTGTATTGTTGTGTAATAACTATGTGATCCTCAATGATCTGAAAAAATTATAAAAATACCATAAACGGCCATTGGCATAAATATGTGAGCTATGAGCTATTTTAAAATGTGGCAATCAATAAACATTAAAAAGTCCATTTTAAAGTCAATAATAAATACTTTTGACAGATTTTTGCGCCATTAGCCATTTTCTTGTCGGATTTTTATTTTATTTTCATAACGATTTCACAGCGTTTGTCTTCCTATATTGGATTCCTCAATCATCTGAAAAAATTATAAAATTAACACACTAACTAAAATTGCATAAGTTGAATGAAAAAATAAATGAAATCACAAGACTATACACTATATGGTCAAAGGTGACCGGCCACTTGCGATTTTAGGCGTTTTGTTAAATATCTAGAAAAATACATGAGGAATTAACCTGAAACTCTAGGTGTGTAAACAGTATAGTATAGGTCATATATTTACGCGAAGATTTTTTCCCGAAACCCCATAGAGGACCGTCAAAAAATTGAAAAAGAACGAATATCTTTTGGATAACCCTGTAAAAACTAATGTAGCAAAAGCATTCAAACTGGAGATTATAATTAAGTGGCTTATTGTAATAAACTGTGTTCATTTTTATGAGGATAGCATATACTACTCGTAGAGAAATTAAGGTTTTTATAAAAACAGTCCCAAATTTAGTCAAGTTTTTTTGCTTATAATTTGCAGCGTTCTTAATATAAAAAAAAAAAAAAACTTTTCAGAAAATATGAAAAATAACATCGTACATAATACCCTGCAATCAGAATTAAAAAATAATAAAAACTGGATGAAAAATGAGCAAGTTTACTAAAAAATGTTTCACTGCGCATGTGCGAATACAATCAAAATATAAGGTGCATAATGTATTAGCTAAGTATATAGAGCAACTTTTGTGAAAGTCTCAAAATCATAGCTTGAAAATTCTGAAAATTATCGTCGATAGAATAAGCTCGAAATCCGTTGTTCCCAAAAGGAAGCAAAAAGATGAGGGGTTGTATCCAAATATAGTAGTACGTGAATATTATGAACGCTATATTGGTACTAATCAACAGACTAATCAACAGTGCTCAAACATTTTTTGAGTAAAATAACATAAATATTTTCCCCCCTTAGTGCGTATGTGTGTGGAAAGAGAGGGGGGAAGAGCGAATGACTAAAGATGATAATTCGAAATTAAATTATGTTTTTTCTTAGCAAATTTTAAATTTATTATAATTTTATTAAATTATATTTTTATAAGTTCTTCCTTATAAATACATTAATATTTATTTTAAATAACATTGGATTTGCTAACTATTGAAAGCGCAAAAAACTGAATGTCAAGAAAAGCATACATTTCAGTCACCTAAGTGCTTTATCCATCCAAGACATCAAAATAGGCAGGAAATTTGCTTTCGTGAAAAATTTAACTATACATCCGCGGAAGGGGTTTTCAGTGCTCCTGTAAGTCTAATTAATGTCCTTACTATTTTTCAAACAAAACTATTTTGAGAACGTTAATAAAACCAAATTTCAATGACTACATAATTACAAAAAATAAATTACGATATAAAACAATTGAAATTGGGTGGACGGAGAGATCAAATTGTTGAGTGGGCTCGCGCCCCATGGGCCCATATAAGTTGGTGCCACTGTATGTTACTATTGTGTGTTTTCCGTTTTATTAACAGAATCTGTGTAAAACATGAATTCAATTTGCAAATATTTAAAAAAATCTGGAAGTTGTGAAGTAGTGACTACTTTTGAAAAGTAGTTGGTACCCGATACGTTTTTGTACCAGTAGTTTTATTTAACTACATTTTCGATAAAGCTGTTGTACACTGGCTTCCAAAAGTTAAGGTACAGGGACTGGATGCTTTCGATTGCACACGTTTTGTCGTATAGCTACCAAAATTATTGGCGAATTGTTCTTGAACTTCTGGGATGTAAAGAACATGTTTGATTTCATATTTCTCGGTGAAGGTTTAGTCGTGAGGACAATTAACCGGCTAATAATAAATTTAATAACAAAATAGTATTTGCGATCACCTATGAAACAGAAAATGCTGGAAATGGTTTGTCACTGTGTTAAATGACTATTTGGGCCTTGTTCAACGTTTGTGTGAATTTGTGTAAGCATAGCACTCATATTCGTGAAGATGTTATTGTGCCTGTGAAAAATTCAAAAGTTTTTTTTTTTTATAGCATACAGAATTTTCAACCGAATTTAACACGACTTTCCTGACGTAGAACCTGACAAAGAACAATAGCAACAGTATACTGCAATCAAAACATGAATATATTGAATATCTGATGAGATATGGGCACTTGTATGAAATAATTTTTAACTGCGCATGCGTGGAAGATTCTAAAATTTTTATTTTATAATTTGGTAGCCAATTATTTAAGGCAACTTATATAAAAAGTCCAGTCAAATATCTCGAAAATCCACAAAGATAGGAGCGATATAGTGAGTTGCTTTCTAAAAACAGCTTCATTAGGGGATTTTCCACAACTTTTCAATCAGCTCACTATATCTTTCTGAGTTTTTAGAATATTTGACTGGACTTTTTATAGAAGTTGCCCAGAATAGTTGACTACCAAATTATGAAATAAAATTTTTGAAATCTTCCGCGCATGCGCAGTTAAAAATTATTTCATAAAAATACCCATATCTCATGAAATATTCAATATATTAATGATTTAATTACATTATACTGTTGCTACTATTCTTTATCAAGTTTTCGGAAAGTTGTGTTAAATTCGGTTGAAAACTCTGTATGATATAAACAAAAAACTTTTGAATTTTTCACAGACACAATAACATCTTCACGAATATAAGTGCTATGCTTATACAAATTCCCACAAACGTTGAACAAGACCCAAATAGTCATTTAACACAGTGACAAACCATTTCCAGCATTTCTTGTTACATAGGTAATTGCAGATATTATTTTATTATTAAATTTATTGTTAGCCCCCCAATTGTCCTCCCGACTAAATCTTCACCGAGAAATATGAAATTAAACATGTGATCTTTCCAGAAGTTTAAGAACAATTCGCCAATAATTTTCGTAGATATTCAACAAGCCGTGTACAATCGAAAGCATCCAGTCCCTGTACCTTAACTTTTGGAGGCACAGGGCCGAAACTAGCCTTTTTGGCGCCCGGGGCAAACATGGATATTGGCGTCCCCCCCCCCCTTCCACCTCAAAGTAAATTTACAAAAAGTATTTTACTAATAGACAACTTATTTTTAAATTTAAAATATATAAAACTGAACTACGTAATCAGCTTTGTCAAACACTGATCCATTGAAAACGGAATCAAAAGGAAGCGAATTGCATTTTAATCTTTTTAATTTTTTTTTTTTTTTTTTTTTTTTTTTTGTATAGGCTAAATGATATTGATATCTAAAAGAAAAAAAGGTTTTAATAAGAATTTTACTTTGTGTATTCCCCCTCCCGTTTGTTTTTATTGTCCCGGGCAGTCGTCGCCCATGGCAAGACGAAAAAAAAAAAAAAAAAAAAAGAAAGAAAGAAAGAAAGCTCGACGCTGCTCAGCGGAAAGAAAAACAGTTTTCATGGAATTTTTTTATCTAATATAAAAGTCAGACTGAGGGGTCTCTTCGCGTTTGGTAATTATCCTTAGTGGACAGTGTAGATACAGTAGAGAGTGACCTTGAAAAACAGTAGTGATTCTCCTACACAGGAAGTGATTTAAAATATAGAAGGCAAAGGAATAGACATGATACTTTTGGAATGGGAGAATGAAAAATACCTAACAGTTCTTTTTTCTTATTCATTTGCAATTTTGTATTGTAGACGATTTTTTTTTATCTATTTGTAAAGTTTAGTGCATTTGGTTCAATTTTCCTCTTAAATTTTCCGCTGCGAGATATTTTTATACAAATTTCATATATATATATATATATATATATATATATATATATATACATTCTTGTATCAAACGTCAAACAAAATCTTCATTTTGGCGCCCCCTTCACCTTCTGTTAAAACGGCGCCTGGGGTACGTGCCCCCTCTGCCCCCCCCCCCCCCCCCACTAGTTTCGGCCCTGGGAGGCCAGTGTAGTTTGCTGCAATAAAAAGAAGTTTTTAGAACCAGTGGTGATGCTCATGCAAAAGAGCGTCTAATAAACGTAATTTTTTGAAGAAAAAGATTCTAAATTCCTTTGCGGCAATATATATACACAAGTACCTATTCATATGATGGTGAAACGCCTTCTTCAATAAAAACATAAAAGCCTAAGCAATTAATTATATTTAAATTGTTTAATGGTTTTATTTCGATAAATTGTAATTCGTTTTTGCAAAGTCCTTCTTTTTATAATATTAATTGGTATTCATATTTTAGATCTATAGTAAGACCTCTGAATAGCGGCCACCACTGAGAGCACGATCAAATGACCGCACTTCGGAGATTTCTGTTATTTTCACATTTTAAAAGCTCAAAATTACGTTACATTAAAATAAAAAAAACAAAAACAAAAAAAAAACGACCAAAATTATTTTATTTTTACAGCTAAAAAATGTATACTATTGTTTTACATTAAAGAAATCATTTATTCCTAATTCTTTTGTTTCTTTATAAGCTCCATTAAAGCTTATATCTTTCTCTAAATGCATAATCATTTCCACAGATTTGTTGAACAATTCGTTATCATTTTGATTGAGCGCAAAATGTTTAATTTCTCTGAAGCTAAAAAGAACACCAGAAAATGATTTTATGCTGTGATAATTCCATATTGTCTTCCACTTCATTTTAATCACCAGTTTGATTCTCACTGGCCTTGCTTTCTAACAGTTCTTCTATCGTATTAAAAGTAGAAAAACTTCCAAATCATTATCTGCATTCACGTACTCTGTATAGGTGCAGATTCCCAAAATTTTTAAGGAGTCAGTGGCTCCTAAACCCAAATAATCCAGTCACCACATTGTGAAACAAAGGCATAAAAGCAATAGCGATTTTATGGGGAAAAAATTCAGGAATCAAAGTGAAAAATAATCTACAAATGTACAAAAGAAGTAGACTAATTACATCAAATTTGTATAGTTCATTTAATCGCCCAATTCTTTTAATTTGGATATAAATTAAATATAAATCTTAAGCTATGTACTGTCAGAAGATAAAGTTGGGCAAGACAGAGGTGAAAAAATATATATCTATAAGAATAAGCTAAGGAATCATGGTAGTGGGGAATATTAGGAAAACAGTATTTCTTATTTTCATTTTACCATACAAGAGTTCATAAAAGAAAAATATAAGAGTGTGTAAGATTATTTTTCACTATAAAAGCCAAAACAGAATTCAAGCATTTGTTTTTCAAGATCGCACAAGAAAAAAAAAAAAAAAAAAATCTTATTACATATTGTTACAGGGTGATTCTGTTCCAAATTTTCCGAAAATTTAAGGCATTAGGTACCGAAAATTCGGACATAAAAAATATCACGGAAAAAACATCGAGAATTTCGACAAATGGCTGCCGAAATAATGAATTTCGGCCAATTTTCTCAAAAAAATCGTCCGTTTCGTCAAACGATCAGGGGAAAAACGCTAATTTCATCAAAGAATCCCCCCCCCCCCGAAGAACGCGAATTTTATCAAAGAATCGCGAAAACAACGCGCTTCTCGTGAAAAAATCACGGAAAAATGCGAATTTCGTCAATCTTTGCAGGAAAATCGTCAACTTCGTCAAAGGATCGGGGAAAAAAATAAGGATTTCCTCAAAGAATTCCGAAAAACCCAGCAAATTTTGTCAAAGAATCACGAAAAAAAACTTAAGGATCTGAGAAACAACGCGAATTTCGTCAAAAGATTGCAGAAAAAAGCGCGAATTTTATCAAAGGATCTCGAAAAAAAAAAAAACCCGGTAATTTCGTCAAAGGATAGCGAAAAAAAAGTGATTTTTGTCAAAGGATCGCAAAAAAAAACGCGATTTTCGTCAAAGGATCGCAGATAAAACGCGATTTTCGTGAAAGAATAACAGAAAAAATGCAATTTTCGTCAAAGGATCGCGGAAAAAATGCGAAATTCCTCAAAGGATGGCGACTTAAACGTCGAAAATTTGTCACCAAATCAAAAATGTTAGTTGCCACTTGGCGACTAAAAGCACCGTGAATCTGCACCTATAGTACTTTAATGGTCATTTGCGGCTCTATTTAAAATATCATTTAAGGCTGTTTTTAACTGCTCGGCTTAACAAGCGCAAAACGTTTTGACACATTTACAAATTCCTTTTTAACGGAAAGGTATAACATTGGAAAGCCTGGCCATGGAAGCGATTTGGAATTGAACTGTTTTTTCCATTTTTTGATCATTCAGTTACCTATTGAGTTACAGTGAAACCTCGATTTTACGTCCCCCGAATCTACGTTTTTCCCGCATTATACTTTTTTTCATCAGGTCCCAGTTTTTCCGTATAATTGTAATGTTAATTTAACCCGGATCATAAGTTTGTTATTTATGGAATTTCCCGCATTTTACGTTTTCTCTAGAAAGTAAAAAAAGAAAAAAAAATGTTCTAAAATAAGCAATATTTTTTCCTTTTGTATTTTTTTAAAGTTAATCGACGTTGTTGAAAGTTATGCAATCTATGAAAGCAGAAACGCATTGTGCCCCCCCCCCTCCTTTGTTGAATACCTGTTGTCGCGGACTGCTTCCTCCCCCCCCCCCCCCCGGATAGCTGGCGGGGGAGCAAAGTAAAGAAACAACACACTTTATTGGTGTAGGATTGAGATGGGCAGGAGAAGAGACATTCTTGTTACCAATCAGATGGGGTGGCTCATTTCTTTCGTCGGGTTAGGGAAAGAGGTCCTTACCCTTCTTCACGTTTTCAAATTCAGTTGCTGTTTAGCACGCGGTGGTCGCATTTCTAACCTTTTTGTGCCAAAATGACGAGTAAAAAACGCAAAAACTTTTCTGTTTCTGAGAAAGCCGAAATTGTTAAACAATTTGATGAATTCCATGGAACCAAAGTAGCGTTCGCTCAATTGCAAGGAATTCCCATGACAATTCTGCAATCCATGCTACAGGAAAAAGAATGCATTGAAGAAAACATCGAGAAAGTGGGAGAAAAAAATGCCAAGAAACGGAGAACATTGAAAAAATCGCCATACGACGAGCTGGAAGGTATCTTATTAAAGTGGTTTAAAGAAGCGCGTGCCGTGAATGTACCTGTAAATGGCACGATACTTAGAGAAAAAGCTCTAGAAATCGCTAGGCTTGGTGGTTTGAAAGATTTCTCAGCTTCAAATGGCTGGATTGACCGAATAAAAAAAAGACATAATCTTGTGTATAGATTGCTTTCGGAAGAATCATTAAGTGCTAATGAAGCTACACTAGAAGATTGGAAGAAAAATCTACCAAATTTGACCAAAGGATACAAGCCAAAGGACATATTCAAATGCGGATGAAACCGGACTTTTCTTTAACCTCCAACCGGATAAAAGTTATGTTGCTAAAGGAAACGCCTGTCATGGAGGGAAGATGTCTAAATTGCGTCTTACGGTTTTACTGTGCTGTAATTCTGATGGAAGTGAGAAGCTGACGCCTCTTGTTGTTGGAAAGTCGCGCAACATACGATGCTTCAAAACCGTGAGAAGTTATCCGACAAAATACGAGGAAAACAAAAATGCGTGGATAACCAAACCCCTTTTCGAAGACTTTTTGCGCAAATTAAACAAAAAAATGGAGTTGCAAAATGGTAAAATAATTTTGTTCATTGATCAATGCAGTGCACATCCGGTTTTGCAACTGTCCAATGTGCATGTCGAGTTTTTTCCGGCAAATTGCAGCTTTGTGATCTCGGCATTATTCGATCTTTCAAGGTTTTTTATTAAAAGCAACTTGTCCGCTAAGCTGTAGCTGAAATAGAAAATGGAAACCTAAATGACGCCTGCAAGTTAAAGTTAAGTGTTCTAGAGGCTATGCATTTTATTTCTGCGTCGGTCGTGGAGAAACGTTACACAACTGTGCATTTCCCATTGTTTTGAAGAAAGCATATTCGTAGCATCTAATGAGCCGAGAACAGATGAGGAATCAGCTGCGGTACACTCGGAGAATGATAACGAAACAGTTATCTATGATTTCGACGATCACATCCCGGAAAATTTAGCAACATGTGAAGCTGAAAGAGCTACTGCTCCATCCGTAGCCGACGTTATGGACTTTTCGTCCACCGATGAAAATGAAGAAGAAGAAACAGAAGCACAGCCTGTCCCTTCTTTCAATATTGCATTGAAGAGCTTACAAACAGTGAAAGACTATTTTCTTTCTCATAAAGACCAGGAAAAAACTTACAAAGTATTTCAATCCTGAAGATGCTGCATTCACTTTGAACTCAATGACTAAAAAACAATCCACTATTACGGACTATTTTCAACCTAAACGCCAGGATTCGCAATTAAATGTGTTAGTAAAATGATCTTAAAATGGTATGTATAATAATGTTTTTTTCGTAAAATATAGATTGTAATACCTTCTGAGAGAGTCATCTTTACTACCTTTGTTTTTTTTCTACGATTTTTTGCCTTCTATGTATTTCCCGTATTTTACGTTTTTCCCGCATTTTACGTTTTTTTACTCAGTCCCTTGAGAAACGTAAAATCGGGGTTTCACTGTATAAGGAGTTTTGATCACGTGACAAACACGCTTTTCGCCCGCTCTTGAGTCTCTTCGCGCGGAAATTCGGTTCAAAACGCCTACTTTGACATTCTTTTCTGAAAGATCTATTGCGTTTGCAAAAAAAAAAAAGAAGAAAAAACAGCTCAATGACGTAGTTTCTGAACAACAACACCAGCTAGTTTCATGCATTTTCGAACAAAAATAAATTAAAACTTATGTCAGAAAGTTGCACTTTTAGATTTGAGAACACCCTTAACTCAGCATCATCCATTACTATTTCTGTACTTTCGGAATTCCTGATTTACAGATATCCCTAATTAATTTTCAATTTTAATGCAGAATTGTAGTCAAATATAACAAAAAACTGACAATAATGCTGTAGAGCTTTTAATTTCTTTCACAGCCATGTTAATCCAGTCGATGGCATATAACACGTTGATTTCTTTTGTTAGAGCACTTACTGATGTCACATTTGTCCTCCTAGAAACTACTTTCCTTATAAACATTTTTCTGTAGTGCAATTTAAACACTTCGATAATTCCGCAGTCTAATGGTTGTGAGAAAGCAGTGGTGTTTGGTGACAAAAACTCGATTTTTAGATTACTGTAAATATTATCCATAGGATGACATTTAGCATTGTCCATAGCAGGATGTTACTTTTTTTCTCTGCATGTTTTTATTGAGCTCTGTCAGCCATTCAGTCCTTATACATTTTGTCATCGAAGATTTTTGATTATTTTTCTACATTACAGGAAGTTTGTTTTATGTCCATATTCCCAAAACATGATGGCTTGGCAGATTTTCCAATTACAACGAGTTTTTTAAAATTCTTCCGCTATATTACAGCGTAAAACTACCATCAATCTCTCTTTCGCAATCCTTTTTACTCTGTAAACATCAGTTTTCAGACATAAAGTTTTATCTAGAATAGCACGAAAAGAACAGACCAATTTCATCACAGTTATACACATCCTTGGGATCATACACAGCTATCAAATCAGGTAGGATTTGCATTCAAGAGTTAACTTCTTCTATCGGGGTATCTGCAGCTTCTCCATTTAATTTCCACAATAATATGTTATTTCTGGCCTTAAACTTTTGCAACTAACCATTCAACCAACAACAATCGGATCCCATTTTATCTCCAATTTCTAGGGCACTTCCCTGCAGCATTGGTCCAGAAATTGGAATATTTTTCTCTCGACAGTTCAAAAGCCTTTCCTAATCAACTTATCAATCTCATCATAATTAGTTTTTTTACTCTTAGTTTTAAATTCCAAATTTACACCTTGAAGCGTCTTTTCTAAATAAAAGTCAGCTTTTTTTCAGAACGTCATTTATTTGGGTCCTACCGCAATTGTACATTTCAGGTAATTTTCGTGCACTTAAACTTCTTTTGGTCGCGTGGTCAGTAAGCGGAGGCTGCTGTCACCCCGAGGGCCCGGGTTCAAGTCCCTGGGTAAGACATGGATGTAATTGTGAATGTCTTATTGTAGTTATATAATATATGTAATGGAAAATAAAAATTGTTGTAACTTGTTGTTGTTTCTGTATAATAAGGATCACTCGAGGCGACATCCATTGTAGCTATAGGCCCCAAAGCATTCTACACTTCGGTGGACTTCAAATGTCAAAATCTCAAACTTCTTTTGCTGTCCTGGGCAACATTCAACTTATCACTTAAAGTTAAAAAATTTCGCTTTGAACTCATTCTTTTAGTGAAAAAAACTTTTTTTGCTGTCCTGGGCAACATTCAACTTATCACTTAAAGTTAAAAAATTCCGCTTTGAACTCATTCTTTTGGTGAAAAACACGTGCTATACTTAGAAAATAAATATTATCAAACGATTCACACTGAGTACACATGATTACCACTTGGTCACTATTTCATTTCCAGAAAATGTGGAAATGTGGAATTTCGTCGTAAGCATTCCTTTTTTCAGCGCTGAATCTATCTATATTATAAAGGACAAACATATCTGTGCGTAACGCATACGTCATTCTGCGAATGGCAACACTTTGAAATTTGAAATGAAATTTCGCTTTTGTAATTTTCGCTACTGCAAATTTTTAAACTTCTAAACATCCCACATTTTAAATGTTTACACCGTCGTATGCAGAAAAAAAATGCACTTTTAAATGCAATTTGTTTGAAAGCTGTATCTCAATTTATTTCTGAGATATTAATTTTTTTATAGTTTTTAATACCAATTTTCTAATCGTGGCAACTGAAGTACTTCATTTCTATTAAAAGTGGATTAGTTATTTTTATTGATTATATTCTTACTAATGCCATTTTCTCATTGCAATTAAAAATATAATTTTTAAAAATTTGAACAGAAAATGACGTTATGCTTTAAAAAAGACACAATTTCCCTGATGATGCTCTTATATTTCACTATTTTTTCATTTTGCTGATATTGAGTTTGAGACAATAGGCAAAATATTTCAGCGACTGAAAATGACGTCACATTTAAAAGTAAACGATAATTTTATTTGATAAAACGAGATATTTCCCCTTGAATACGTCTAAAAGTTATAAATTTCTGGAATTTTTACGCGCAGGTACAGATATTATAGTAAGACCTCAAATCACGAGTGGGAATTTTAACATGGAAAGTTGTAATAGTTGACAAACGTGACTTCAAGCTTGAAAAAATATTTATTAATAACCTATTGCGCGTTAAAATGTTTTTAAATGGTTAATATGGACGTGAAACGTGGAAAATGACTTGATTCGGTTTAGAAGTAAAGGTAGAAAATTCTATGATTATATCAAGGTGAAATCATTTATGCGAATTTTTCATTCCGTAACCAAGCATCAATTAATAACTTAATCAAAATTACTTATCTTGATTATATGTTACTGATTACGTATATGAATAAAGTTTAATTTTTCAATAATTTTAACAGTTGAAGTTTATGAAAAAAGTATTTTGTTAAACTTAGGTTAAAATATGTCTTTGGAGAGTTAAATTAACAAGTGTAAGATGGATTTTTTATTCTAATTATTTTTTGTCGATGTATTATAAATTTGATGCAACACTTCCTTTGTAAACATTTTCTTTCGTCGAAATTCGACGGGTTCCACCTCGTAATAATAAAAAAATATATTTAAAAAAATAAATGATTAAAATTATAATAAAAATTTACCAAACTCGATTCTTCCCCTATACGACCTTCACACTAGTGTCTCATTCCTAGATGTTTCCCTATGGAAGAGCGGAAATTGGTTAGTCCACTTTTTAATTGGTGTGAACAGACGTTGAGCCATCTGTTGAGAGAATTGATTATATTTGCATGATTCCATTAAAAAAAGGAAACACAAAATCAGCTTTAATTTTAGAGAATTTCAATTAATATAATTTTCAATAAAAAATTTAGAAATTATTATATAAGAACTTATTAAAATATTTTATTAAATCCAATTTTTAAAGCCATATTAAAAACGAAATTTATCTATTAAAAAAAATTGTACTTTTATTTTTTATATTTTTAAATCACCGCATAATATTTTGGTATTAATCTTTATACCTGAATTATTATTATTAAATAATAATTGTGCGCTATTCATTTGTATTTTTAAATAACTTCATTTTGGTTCTTGTGTAAGCATTACAACAGATATATTTCTTTTCATATTTTTCAGTGCTCAATGATAAAAAAAAATATATATTTAAAAAAATTAAATGATTAAAATTAGTTTTAATTTAATTGAATTTTTAAAAGCAGAAACTTTGCATTTTTTAATTCAAACAATTTTTACCAATTTAAATAAATGTTTTATAAATTAATATAATAATAAATGCTCAATTATTTAAAAAAAGTGTTTTTTTATTACAATAGTTTTGTAACTTAATTAAATTTTTAAAAATAGAAACTTTGTACTTTTTCGTTAAAACTTTTTTTTTAACAATTTAAATAAATATCGATCTGAAATAAATATCCAATTTTTTTAAACTCTGGCCCTAGGGATTTGAACTCATGATCTACCAAATTGGAGACAAACGACATAGAACAGGGCAACTGGTATTTCGACGAAACAGCTTAGCACAAAATTTTAAACAAATCTCAATTCTGTCAACACAAGCCTAATTCTGTACATCAACCTCACTTAAAAAGTGGACTTTCCCACTTTTCGTTCTTCCATAGGGAATCGTCTAGGAAGGGTACACGACATTTCGGTCCCGCCGTTTCGGTCCTTAGCCATTTCGGTCCCTTGTCATTTCGGTGCCCACCACCTTATAACTCGGATTCTAATTGTCGTGGGCTTCGACAATTATGATCTGTGTTATAAGTGTTTGCGTTTTCGAGTCCTTATATTCGGGTTATACTGAAATTTAGGGGGTTTAGTTAAAAAAGCTGATAATGTCCCCCCTTTTATAAAGATTACGTTTACCATACAAAATATGAGTGGTTTGCGATAATTATAGATCGAGTTATAAAAGTTTTAATTTATCAAGTCCTTATACTTATGATACACTAAAATATAGGAAAAGTCAACAGAACTCCTACACCCCCCCCCTCCTGTTTTTTTTTAAACGATTACGATTACCATACTAAATTTGTATGGGCTGTAATTGTTTGGGTCTGAATTATACGTGTTTGCGGTTTTCGGACCATTATATTCGCGTTATACTAAAATTTTAAGGCCTTCTGTTAAAAAACTCTACAATGTTCCTTATAAAATTATTTCACATATTTCACGTGCACAAAATTTCAGCTTGCTGGAGAAGGGACCGAAATGCTCAGGGACAGAAATGATTCGGGACCCGAAATGGCTAGGGACCGAAATGACTTGGGACCGAAATGTCTCGGGACCAAAATGGCCAGGGACCGAAATATCTCAGGACCGAAACAGCGAGACCGAAACATCGTGCTTCCATCTAGGAATGAGATGCTAGTGACTTCACAATCACCCATTTGTTTCGGAATCGTTAAACGACCACAGTCGTCGCCAGATGGCGCGAATACCTACTGTAATAGGGATGCTTATTAAGTGTTACTTCCAAACATAAAAATACGAAAAACGCTCTGTATATGCGTTATAAAGGGTATTGATAATATATGTATATTTTGCCTCGGCGTTTTTTATACTACAAACAGGAAAACTGAAGTATTTGGAGATTAAATGAATAAATACAATGCTTTAAGCATAAGCAACTAAAAATATATTAAATAACACGCTACTATAAATATATTCAGACCGTAAAATATACAGAAAAAAAATTTTTAAAGTAATATTTAATAGTTTCAAAAGAATAAAAAAATTAACCAAAACTTTTTCAAAAAAATCAAATTCTTCTCAAATCAGGATAACTTAAAAAAAAAATTAATTAGTTTTTGCACCAGACTTCTGATGTAAAATATAGGTATATAAAGTTGATTGCGGACAACTTTGGATAATAGTAAGCATTAGAGGTACTGAAAATGAAGTGTACAGGGTTGGTTGGTTGTGTTTATGACGGCCAATTATCAACACGAGGGATATAGGCCCTAGGGGGGGGGGTGCCCTTCGTGGGGGTCTTTCTAAAGGAACCTAACCCGTATTAACGCTTGGAAACCCAAGGTTCGAAGAAAACCACGAAAACTCCAAACGATTAGGCCGACGGGCGCGATTGGGTTCGAACCCAGCACTTCCCGTCTACCAGCTTCGAGAGCAGAACCTCTAGGCCACTGGTGGGGCCGAAGTGTACAGGGAAATAGAAAAATAATAAAAATTATAGGTTTCTATCATTTTTAGAAAAAAAAAATAGGGGAAATTATAAAATCAGATATTTAAATTTTAGGCAGTCATAGTATAAAAAATAAATAAAAAAATATTTACACAATATTAAGAGAATAAGCAAGTTTGCCAGTATCCGGCAATCTACTCATAACGAAATATTTTTTTCGGAACATCATTTTTGCACGATTCTTAATTAATTAAAAAATATAGATTTATGTAATTTGCAAACAATTTTCAATAAATTTGGCCGTTATATGCGTTGATCTGAAATACTCAAGCATGTAGAAAAATAACAAAATGACATATAAAATTAAATATTCTAACTCTGGACACTTATGGTATGAAACTATGATACAATTAAAAGGATATTTGCATGTTTCATAATATCAGCAAAATAAGCAAGCCTTTTTTGCAATAACCGTCAATCAACTCATATCGACTTTTTTTTTTTTTTTTTTTTTTTTTTTTTTTTTTTTTTATGTGGATATTTACGTGATTCTTCGTTACTAGCCGCCCTTGGCGACCAGTTTGGTCTCCCTTAAATGCATGCTAAGCATTGTATCATTTTACTTTTATTCATAATTTACTTGCTCAATCCTTCGCCAAATTCTGATACAGATATCATGTACTCGGCATTTTTACGTTCCCGCCGTATTTTTTCGTATTTCATTAATTTCATTTCAAATATAATACTTTTAATACTTTTAATTTAGATTATAATCTTACATTATAATATAGATTTTTATAATACTTTTAATTTAGAAAATAATCCTTTCACTCATTTTATTTAAAATACATAACTTTAATTTAAAACTGAAAAATTTTAAATTTATGACTCAATTATTTCTTTAAAAAAATAAAAGAAAAAAATAAAAGTAATAAATGATACCATAAATCATGATATTTAATTTCAATATCAATGCTTCGTTTTAATTTACCACGCGAAAAATTGTTTATGACAGTCGCATGAAATGGACTATTATAATACTGATGACATGGTGGCGATGGAAACATATTTTGCGATTTATCACCTGATCCCAACTAAGATAAAAGTACCGGAATGGCCGTGTGGCATTTAAAAAGTGAAGCGGTCAGCCCGGAATTATTGATGGCAGTCACATGACTTCGGCTTTTATTATATAGATTAAGAAAATATATATGTCTGTACATTGCAAACAATTTTCAATAAATTTGGCCATTATATGTGTTGATCTGAAATATTCAAGCATACAGAAAAATTACAAAATTACACATAAAATTAAATATTCTAATTCTAGACAGTCATAGTATAAAAGTATACGATTAAAATAAAAATATATTTAAATGTTTCATAATATAAAAAAATAAGCAAGTCTTTTCGCAATATCCGTCAATCAACTCATATCGATTTTTATTTATTTATTTTTTTTTTCAGCATGGATATTTACATAATTGTTAATTATTTAGAAAAAATATATATCAATACCATTGCGAACGATTTTCAGTAAATTTAACCTTCATATAGGCTAATCTTAACTATACAAGCATATAGAAAAATTACAAAATCACACATGAAAGTAAATATTCTAATTCTGCACAGTCATCGTATAAAATTATGCGATAAAACTAGAAATATATTTACATGTTTCATAATATCAAATAATAATAAGCAAGTCTTTTCGCCAACATCTGTCAATCAAATCATATCAATTTTTTTTTTATTTTCTTTAAAAAAAAATAATAAATAAATAAAAAAAAATAAAAAATAAAAAATAAAGGCTATTTACACGATTCTTAGTTTAGAAAAATATAGATATGTGTACATTGTGAACAATTTTCAGTAAATTAAAATTTTGCAGGTGTTGATCATGAAATACGGGGAAACAAAAAACTAATAAATAATTTTTTTTTTCATGTTTCATTATTTTAAAGAATCAACAAATCTTTTTTTTTCTTTCAACAGTTTGTTCTCCAAATTTGAAGGAAATTCTTGAAAAAGAAATTTCTGGATTTTTTTTAGTTAATCGTAAGTGCAGTATGGAACACAGCAATGAGACGTTTTATACTAAAAAAAATCAAAAATCGCAATTTCAGTTAAGTTATACCTAAGAAAACACAAGCGTGCAAGGCAAATTCTTCATTAGACTCAGTAGGTAAAAGCGCCCCCTAAAAAAATTGTTGGGTGGCCGTTGTTCGGAATTCGTTCTTCGGAGGTTTAGTTTAATGTTATTTCTAAAAAAGAGATTCGGTAACACTGAAACATGACCGGTATTCGGAGGTGACCGTGGTTCGAAGTGACCGCTGTAGGAGGTTTCACTGTATCTCGCAATCTCTCGCTGTTTAAATCAAACTTTGAAAAAGCAAACTGTAATTCATTATTTTAGAACAGTTATTTCTCATAATAATTTTCTTCTGTAAATTAAAAAAAATTACTTTTTTACTGAATATGTTTATAAATTATTCGTTTTATATCTTTTAATATAAAAAGTAATATTGTGAAAAATTAAAAAAAAAATCAAATGCTCCGCTCTCTCCCCACCCTCCCCCCCCCCCAAAAAAAAAAAAAAAAAAATCATACGCAATTTTTATTTTTCTAAAGTAATTTTCCCTGTTACTTTTCATTAATATCGGCATGATTAACATCGGCATTAACAGTTTTGTTTTTTCCTTTTTCTTTTGTTGCAATAAAACGCATCAGTATTCATTTATCACATATATTTAAGGTAGAAAATTCATTAAAAGTCTACATTTTAAAATTGAACTTTTTGTTGATATAAATATCTACTTTTTCAAATTTTTACAAAAACTTCTGTAGTTCAATAATGATTAAAAGTTGTTAAATTAAAAATTAATAATAAATTGTTAAATTAATAATTAATAATAAAATTAAATTTATTATTTCTGATTAAATTTTTAACAAGGTTTTTTTTTTATAGAGGTTATAAGTATTACTCAAATAGCACGTCCTTATGTTAGTATTTTTTTCAAACCACCATCCAGTCCCAAAACGCAAAAATATGAAGTCTATTTTATTTTATTTTATTTCTATAAATTATAATGTTTCTACACACTAAAAGAAGTATAAACAAGTATAGTGATATAGCAATAGTTCTACCGATGTACTTTTGTACTTATATGAAATTTAAAAGTATTAAATCTGTTTATTTGAGTTCATAATTCTATTACTAAGATATAGAAACATTTCAAGACTATCTCTAATCTCTCACACTTGTACTCTTGTGAAAAACATGCAATGGCTATGATTCAACGCAGCTTAATTAAATTAAACAGATAAAACAGAAGAGATTAAAGTCTTTCTTTTTTTCCTCTACCCAGAAATAAACCTGACAAAGTCTCATCTCTGAAAACAGTCCTTACAGATCAATCAACATCAATAAGATTTTGAGAACCTATCATCTAAATGATTGTCACTTACTTCTGTGTGAGTAGATGCTACGCTGTATTTTGATTCGCTATGATGTCACTGTTACATCATAGCTCCACCCTGTGTTATGACATCATAGCTGCAATACTTTGTACTAGTTCTAGTTTTCAGTTTTAGTTATTTAACGCTATATTTATTTGTTTATTTATTTTTTAACTTTATAAAAATATTTCATTAAAGCTCTAAAAGTGCGAAAACAAATCAATCAATAATCGATCTGATCAGTTAAAAATTCTACAAGAGGTAAGACCAAGTCTGAAAATTTTATAAAATATTAAAGAAAAGTTCGTGTAATATTACTTGAGTAAACTCAATTAATAAGATTATAAAAGCAAGGAATTTCGACATGAAATGTTAAACCAATTGTAGACATGAATTCGAACAGAGAGCAGAATCCGGAGTTTATGGGGAACGTATGGCAGTCCCAGGACATTGTGTTTTGTGCCAAACAAAAACCTGTAATGTGTCGAGCAAACAGGGCCATGATCTCTCTCTCCTTGGTTGTTGGCATTGCAAAGGTCAGTTTAGTCTGAGATGTATCCTCTCCCAATCTGTCCCCCTCCCCTTCCCATAAAATAATTCTGGAAAACAAAAAAGCACCTGTTGATATCTGTGTATATATTTAAATAAGTTAATAAGTATGTTGCATATCTTGTATTTCTCCAATTCGTGTAAGTATAATTAAGATTTTTAATTAGTGTAGTTCTACAAGGTTCTATAATGTGAATTATCAGTTTGTAATTTTAAATATAATCTTTAAAGTTTCTTTTTGGATATATTATATTTCAAAGACAAAATACTTTTATTCGTAAAATGCTGAAATGATTGAATGACGCCAGAATTTACAAACAAATTTATTTCAAAATAAGTAAGAGCTTTTCTTCGTGTACTTGATAAAAGGAAAAAATTTCATTCAAAAATTCTGGTGCCAGTTTGATTCTTAGGGATTAAAATTAAGAAGTCCAAAAATGAACCATCGCCTTTCAAAGTATTAAGTAATATGGTAAATTCCATTATCATTTCTTTAAATTTAATCACAGTCAATGATGATGCACATTATATCATAAAAAAAGATATTGATATCATAGTTTTGAAAATTTGGAAGAAAAAGCACAAATTTGACATGTATCCACTCCCTAAAAAAAATTGGAAAACATAACAAAACACCTGTTGATATAAATAAAATTTTTAGTTAATGTAATTCTATAACGTTCCACTTTGTACCTTATATGAGTATGTGATTTTTAATATAATTTTTTTAATTTCTTCATGGATATATTATTTTTAAGCCTTTCAATGGCAAAGTACTTCTATTCATAAAATGCTTAAAATGCTGAAATGATTGAATGATACCAGAATTTATTTAAAAATAAGTAAAAGCATTTCTTCACATACTTAATAAAAAAGAAAATTTTCATTCAAAAATTCTTGTGCTAGTGTGGCAGTTAGGGATTAAAATTAAGATCTCAAAAATGAAATACCGCCCTTCAAGGGATTAAGTATAATGATTAATTCTGGTTATCAATTCTTTACATACAATCACTGCCTATGATGATGCATATTATATCAATTATTATGCAAATTATTGATATTATAGTTTGGAAATTTGGAAGAAAAAGCCAAAATTTGGCATGTATCCACTCCCTATCTGCCCCTCCCCACACCAAAAATAAATAAATAAATAAATAAAATAAAATAAAATAAAATAAAATGGTAAACATAACAAAGCACCTATTGATATCTGTATAAATATCTGTTTAAGTCAATAAGTATGTCACATTTCTTGTATTTCTCCAATTCATGTAAGTATAATTAAGATTTTTAGATTAGTTTTTAACACAATTATTCAATTGGTAAATAAATCATAACCAGTGTCATAAACCAGTCCTAAAAAAACCAGAGGGTATACGCTAAAGCCATGAACGTCATGCCTAGAGTATACGCTATAGCTTTATTTGAGGAACAAAGGCTATACGGAGCTTCTTAAAATAATCCAGAAGGTATACGGCGTATACCTCCGTATACCATCCACTACATCCTTAATCATAACAGCTGTAAATTTCTAAGTGGGTGAAAAAATTTCGGACCAGGAAAAGTCCGGGCTTTTATCCCCCACTGGGAAATTTACAACTGTTAAGATTTTTAGTTAGTGTAAGTCTTTAAGGTTCCACATTGTGCCTTATGAGTTTGTAATTTTTAATATTTTTTCTTCGATATATTGCAAGCCTTTTAACCCTTTCAGGGTCAAAGTACTTCTATTCGTAAAGTTCTAAAATGATTGAATGAGATCAGATTTTACAAACAAATTTAATAATAAGAAGTTTTTCTTCGCGTATTTAATAAAGGAAAAAAAAAAATTATTCCTCATTTCTGGTGGAAAGGTGGCATTTAGGGGTTAAAATTAAGAAGTCCAAAAATGAAACACTGCCCTTCAAGGAATTAAGTATTGTGGTAAACTCTGTTATCAATTCTTTAAATCCAATCTGTCTCTGATGATGCAATTTTTCGTTATTAACATCTTGACATCATGCCCTTCTTACTTTTTATTTTCCCCTTTTTCTCCTTTGGTTTTAGTAAACTTGATAACACGCCTAACATGGTTAGTCTGTACAAAAAGAAAAGGAAAAGTTAATAACACTAATCATCCCGTACAAAAGAAACTGCGGCACGCATACCGGAATAGCAGTGCGGCATGTATCCCATTTTGCATGGTACAGACGTCGGCCATCGCAGTTACCTGCCATCTCTAAGGGGAATGACGTAACCATACACACAGTACTCTATACAAACACTACACTTAGTTTTGACTTCGAAATCATACATGCATTTAGTAATTAGAGTAGGAAAAGTATTTAAACATAACGTGTTTAAAAGTTTGGACAGTGAAATCATTAACTTACGTCAAATTAAGGATTGTACTTCTACAAATAAACATCGGAATGGGATTCACGCTATACACTGCTTAAAATAATCTCATTGCGCACCTATACTGTGCGTTTGACGGCCATCTATCGATAATTACAAGAAATACAAGGGGTGCGGCATCTATCCCGTATGCGGCGACTCTCCCGGAATTAACCTATAACTAACAAACTTACTGATTTAAACAACTGGCAAATACAATCACGTAAAAATACCACTGTATTTATACTCTTTTATTTAACTCAACTTCGTTTTTGCATATAAAGATGGAATTTTGTAATTTATTTTTAACCTACTTCTTGATAAAGTAGAATGAAAAAAATTATGTATAAGTAATTGTATGATTCCTATAACACTGGACAACAATGCTTATCCCACAGAACTGAAATTAGTTGATTATAGATCAGTTTCTTGCGCTGATTCCTAATATGCTTTCCGTTTTCTCTAGATGGTTCAGTTTTTGTTTTGGGGAAATTTGTATATTTAAGTTTAAGCAAATTTAAGCTTTTTAGTACCATTTTAGGCAAATTTTAGGTACAATAAATTCCAGATTCAATTAAATTTTCTAGATCTGGACTATTTGCTTTAGATAAATGTCACAATGTGCATATTTCTTATCGTTTATCTGTCAGTTATTAAGAGGTTACTTCAGTCAAATGAAAAGACGCATTCGCTAATGCTAATCCTATGGAAGAAATTTATAAAGATATCTTGGTCGCATTTCAATATTTTTAAATGATTTCTTTTGCATTGAATAGTTGAGATCGATCTGTATGCAGACCGTTTTTTACTTTTTCGATTTTGATTGCAGATATTTTTTATGAGGATGCTTTTTCTTTCGAAACCGGTTCCGAAAGTTAACCGAAAATGAAAGTGTCCTCATAAGAAATATCTGTCAACAAAATCGAAAAAGTAAACAACGGCCTTTGTACAGATCGATCTCAACTATTCAATGCAAAAGAAATCATTTAAAAATATTGAAATGCGACCGAGATATCTTTATAAATTTCTTCCATAGGATTAGCATTGGCGAACGTTTCTTTTCGTTTGACTGAAGTAGTCTCTTAAGCCTAATTTGCATATTTTTCAATGGTGTAGTGCTTACATTACTTTTAGCTTTAAAGTAATTTCTGAAGAATTGACGTAATGTTTTTCTAAACTAGATTTTTATGCTGATTTCCAATCTGCAATCCGTTTCCGTATATTTCGTACCTAGTTGTGGGGTAAAATGAATTTCTACTTTTGTATGGTATTTACACAATTTGGATATAAAGTACTTTTTTAAAGTGTGTACCTCATTTAAAAAAAAATAGTGAAACAGTGCCAGATTCCTATCAGGGACATAATAAACAATGGGTATAACCGGAAAACAATTGAAAAAAAAGTAGTAGAATCAATCCTAACTAACTGAAGTACATCACAAAGTAGCATAAAAAGCATTTTTTTGGCCTTTTTTTTTTGACAAAAAATAAAATTTCATTTTTTTCAAAAATTTTACATAATAGAAGAAAACTGATAGCAGATTTATCATTATAGAATTATATTATAGATAGCATTATTACTATAGATAGCAATCAAAATCAGTGCAAAAAATTGGTTTAGAATAGCGTACAAATTAGGCACAATATTTCTCGGTCATATGTCAGTATAATCTCAGAAACAACATTTTTGTAAAGTAAACTAAAACAGTAATTATAACATAAAACAAAAAATCCACTCTGATAGTGCCTCATGTCGTAAATTTACATACAATTTTACAAAAATTCCAAAATGTGCTTTAATCGAAATATGCAAATATCTCAAAAATTAGACCTGCTGGGGAAATTCTAAATTAAGTTTCGGAATCAGCACAAAAAATTGAATAAGACACAACTAATTTCAGTTTTGTGATAGAGAAAAGCCCAGTTTTGTTGACCAGTGTAACAAAACAGCCTTTTAACATTTTTAGAACTTAATTATAAATTAATAAAATTAATTTTAAGACATTTTTCTGTCAGCTGGCCACAAATGATCAACCACCAGATATTCTTCATGGTTACAATTGTATACCAGTTGCAACAATAATGGATTTATGGTATCCGCCTACGTTTGGAGCGCTTTTTTAAAAAAAATAAGTACAATATTCAATAAATACGTATATTTTTAGTTCAATTACAACACAGAATGATGAACAAGTGGGTAAGTGTGATCACAGATCGCACAGAGGGTTTCGTTTAATATTCCTTTCAAAACACTTTATCCTTTTGAAAAATCTGTTATTTCCACATTTCGCAACCAGGGGCGCACTGTATTTATAAAAAAAAAATCTCTATCCGAACGAAACTCCGTTTTACATACTATCCGTAGATATATTAGCCGAGGGGATTGGACCCATAGCACTCGAGATAAGTAGGCGCCCCTGGCGGTAAAAAGTGGAACTAAAATATGTAAGGCTATGGTGCATAATATGAAAGAAGGGTCAAAGGAGTGTCGGCAAAAGTTGGAAAGTGCTCCCCAGGTGAAAAGGGCGGAGGTTAGAAAAATTGCTTAAAATACACAAGTTAGAGCCCGGAGGAGTAAATAATATAAGACTTTTTGAAAATTTTATGATTTGTCGTGTGATCTGAGGTATTCAGCTATAAGTATGCAAAAATTCATGTCTCCAACTTAATTAGGGGCTCTCGTAGAAAGAATTGCTTAAAATACATATGTGGTAGCTCAAAGGGTTAAACGTAAGACTTTTTCAAGATTTTTATCATTTGTTGCCTGGCCTCAGGTGTTCTGCTATAAATATGCAAAATTTCAAATCTCCAATTTAATAAGGGGCTCAATTAGAAAGAATTGCTTAAAATATGCATGTGGGAGCCCAAAGGGTTAAATGTACGACTTTTTCAAAATTTTATGATTTATCGCATGATGGTGTTCAGCTATAAGTATGCAAAATTTCACGCCTCCAACCTAAATAGGGTCTCACTTAGAAAGAATTGTTTAAAATACACATGTGGGAGCCCAAAGAGTTAAATGTACGACTTCTTCAAAAATTTTATGGTTTGTCATTTGATGTGAGGTGTTCAGCTATAAGTATGCAAAATTTCACGCCTCCAACCTAAATAGGGCTCACTTAGAAAGAATTGTTTAAAATACACATGTGGAAACCCAAAGGGTTAAATGCACGACTTTTTCAAAATTTTATTATTTTTCGTTTGATGTGAGGTGTTCAGCTATAAGTATGCAAAATTTTACGCCTCCAACCTAAATAGGGTCTCACTTAGAAAGAATTGTTTAAAATACACATGTGGGAGCCCAAAGGGTTAAATTTGCGACTTTTTCAAAATTTTTTGGTTCGTCATTTGATGTGAGGTGTTCAGCTATAAGTATGCAAAATTTCACGCCTCCAACCTAAATAGGGTCTCACTTAGAAAGAATTGTTTAAAATACACATGTGGGAGCCCAAAGGGTTAAATGTACGACTTTTTCAAAATTTTATGGTTTGTCATTTGATGTGAGGTGTTCAGCTATAAGTATGCAAAATTTCACGCCTCCAACCTAAATAGGGTCTCACTTAGAAAGAATTGTTTAAAATACACATGTGGGAGCCCAAAGGGTTAAATGTGCGACTTTTTCAAAATTTTATGGTTTGTCATTTGATGTGAGGTGTTCAGCTATAAGTATGCAAAATTTCACGCCTCCAACCTAAATAGGGGCTCACTTAGAAAGAATTGTTTAAAATACACATGTGGGAGCCCAGAGGGTTAAATGTACGACTTTTTGAAAATTTTATGATTTATCGTTTGATGTGAGGTGTTCAGCTATAAGTATGCAAAATTTTACGCCTCCAACCTAGTTAGGGGATCACTTTGAAAGAATTGTTTAAAATACACATGGGAAAGACCAAAGGGTTAAATGCACGACTTTTTCAAAATTTTATGATTTTTGGTTTGATGTGAGGTGTTCAGCTATAAGTATGCAAAAGTTTACGCCTCCAACCTAATTAGGGCTCATTTAAAAAGAATTGTTTAAAATACACATGTGGGAGCCCAAAGGGTTAAATGTACGACTTTTTCAAAATTTTATGATTTGTCGTTGGATGTGAGGTGTTCAGCTATAAGTATGTAAAATTTCACGCCTCCAACCTAATTAGGGGCTCACTTAGAAAGGATTGTTTAAAATACACATGTGAGACCCCAAAGGGTTAAATTTACAACTTTTTTCAAAATTTTATGATTTGTCGTATGATGTGGTGGGTTCAGCTATAAGTATGCAAAATTTCAAGTCTCCAACATGTATAGTTTTTGAGAACGGGCTCTGTGACAGACAGACGGACAGACAGAGGAGCGAGACGAATAGGGTTTCGTCAGATGAACGAAACCTTAAAAAATATAAAATCTGAGCAATATTTTCATAACGTTCTAAAAACTTTGGGGGGGGGGGGGGGGGTTGCCACTTTTTTTAAAATCAAAATTTCATGCTTACGCCAAACAGCGTACATTCAGCTAAGTATATCGTTGTACTACATATTACTATTAGACTTACCTGTGCACTGAACTAGGAGTTTTAAAATATCTTCAAAATTAACTGGAATAGTTCAAAATATGTCAAACAATACGTATTTTTACTTTCTTCTATCTTTACAAGAAGAAAGTATTGGTTTCATGAAAATTTTCGAATTCCAGTTTTCGACGGATTTACACGTTTTATGAGTCAGAGATTCCAAAAAACATGTTTTTACAAAATGTCTGTCTGTGAGTCTGTCTGTCCGTCTGTCTGTATGTGACACAAATTTTGTGGGCGCTCTATCTCAAGAACTAATGCACGAAATTTCACAAAACTTCATATTTAGTTAGACCTTGATATAAACTGGAACTGATTAGGTTTTGGTAAAAATCGCCCAACAGGTGGCGCTGCTATATGGCATTTTTAACGATTTCTGCAATAGCTGTATCTCAAGAACTACTGCACGGATTTTCATAAAACTTCAGATTCTGTTAGTCCAGGATATAGTTTGGTGCTGATTACTTTTTTTGTGAAAATCGCCCGACAGGTGGCGCTGGTATGCTGCATTGTTCATGATTATCGCAATAGCTCTAACTCAAGAAAAAATGCACGAATTTCCATCAAACTTCAGATTCAGTTAATCCCTGATATAAATTAGTGCTGCTTAATTTTTGGTGCAAACCGCCTAATAGGTGGCGCTGCTGTGCTGCATTTTTCACGATTTCCACAAGAGGTGTATCTCAAGAACTATTGCACGCATTTTCATAAAACTTCAGATTTAGTTAGTCCTTGACATGAATTGATGTATAAATTAGTGCTGTTTAATTTTTGGTATAAATCGCTCAACAGGTGGCGCTGCTGTGCTGCATTTTTCACGATTTCCACAAGAGGTGTATCTCAAGAACTATTGCACGGATTTTCATCAAACTTCAGATTTAGTTAGTCCTTGACATGAATTGATGTATAAATTAGTGCTGTTTAATTTTTGGTGTAAATCGCTCAACAGGTGGTGCTGCTATGCTGTATTTTTTGCGATTTCCGCAATAGCTTTATCTCAAGAACTAATGCTTGGATTTTCAACAAACTTCAGATTCAGGTATACCTTGATATCGTTTAGTGCTGTTTACTTTTGGTGTAAATCGCTCAACAGGTGGCGCTGCTATGCTACATTTTTTTTCAGAATTTCCGCTATAGCTCTATCTCAAGAACTAATGCACGAATTTTCATCCAACTTCAAATTCAGATACACTTTGATGTGAATTGGTGCTAAATCGTTATCATTTCTTGTACTATTTAAATGATTTAATTGACGTGATTTATGTAGAAGAAAGTTTTGTGATGACCACAACATACTAGTTTTATTAAAAATTACCATTTTTAGGTGCGTTTGTAATTATATCAATACGTAGCAACCTATTAGTCGTCGTTCGGTCCGTTCGCCTATAACAGAGTAAAAACTACCCAACCGAATGGTCTGAAATTTTAAATATATAATTGTTGCAAAATTTTGTCGAGCCATTTCAAATTTTATGATAATCTGATGTATAGTTTAATGACAGGGACAGTCAAACGTTTTCCGTTACATGACGGCCAATGGAAAAAAAAATGATTTCAAGTGCATTTTATTGATGTTACAGCTTTCCGAACAGAATGTATTCCGGATATTCATTTATAAAGACACACTAGGACACAATAAAATATACATTCAGTGCAATATGCGGTGAAAAAAATATTTATAGAACTAGTTATAGTAGGAATGCACCTCATTTACCACGTTTGACGTGCAGTTTCCAACTTGTTTATATTCGAGTACCTATAAAATAACTACATTATCATTACAGCTTAGATTCTTGTTCAGAACATAGTGCGTAATATGGAAAGCATTCTGAGAATTTTTTACTGAAATAGGTTTAAAACATTTTATGCAATGCAGTTTATTGAGCATCAAAATAACAGAAAAATTTATTTTACAGAAATCGCATTCAAAGATTTCTTATCTATATTATTTCTTACCTATAAAGTTAATCTAGAAGTGTCAATTAAGGCTTGTTAGTGTTTTTGTGTAAAAAAAAAAAAAAAAAAAAAAAAAAAAAAACATTAGAAAATAAATGCATAGAAGCACTGTTTACATTTCTCCTGGCTTTTCTGCTCATTTTCGTTACTTGGCTCATTACTTCCTGTTTATTAAATTGGCCATAACTCCTCTACTAGTACTCGCAGAAATGAAACTCAAACAGATTTGGAATCGTGAAAGATAGCTCCTTCATATAAAACAATTTTTTAAAAAAATCACCAAAATGGCCATTTTAATGTAGGCCTTAATGATGTGTCAAACCACGCTCAAAAAAAAAAAAAAAAAAAAAAAAAAAAAAAACAACTGGCTGTGAAACTGCAACAATGAATATTTTAAATACTAAAAAATATATTAAAATAAATAAATAAGAAATAAGAAGCATAACATTAATTTAGTTTGGTATTAATTAAAATACGATTATACGTTAAGAAATTAATTTAGAATTCCTAAAAAGGCACTTTCATTAATGTTTCCTTTTTAATTTCCTGTTATGCATTCTCATAAAAAATAAAATAGAGCAAAATTTATAATATAATTTCTTTAATAAATTAACTAGCTCTCATTTTCTGTAAAACGTTAAAATACAAAAAGCAGTGATTTTTTCTTCGGTTTCCACCGGATATACATAGGGGAAGGGCGGGTAAAATAGCCAGTAAAACTGGATATATATAGGGGAAGGGCGGGTAAAATGGCCAGTGAGGGCAAAATGGGCATTTGAGTTTTTTCCTTTGTATAGAGGCTCACCACGCAGTAATTGGACGAAACAGTCGTCACAGGTGCTGGTATTATTGTCTATGACTTTGAAGCGGAAGGCTACGTTTTTCCAGTTATGAACTCATTTTTTGTTTTTTCGCATTTTTGATTTTAGGTAAGGGCTATAAATTCTTGATTATAAGTAAATAATATATAACGCTATAATTATTTGCTCTCATGCTGCTTGATCAGAGTAAAATAACCTTTTAAATGATGTCTGTTTGAAAACGCTAAGTCACAGTTTTGTAATGACGTCATTCCAGGCAAAGTGTCCACAAAGAGTCCGGGAAAAATGACCAGATGGCCACTTTGCCCAGAAACGTTTTTTTATTCATTGTTCATAACAAAATATTATCCAAAAGCATTTTCTTTGAAAGAAAGAAGACGGGTCGGGGCAATAACTTCTGCAGAGAAAGGCTCACTCTCGACATTTGCTGTCTGCATGTCTACTGCGGGCACCTTGTGGTACCTCCACTGGAGGCACCTCCATTTGCCATATTGATACGCATTACTGCTAACTTTATCTTGTAACGATTTAATACTTAGAATATTGCAAAACATAATACTTATTCTTAATCTGTGTTCTTTTGTGTTGATTAAATATACATCCTATATGAATCAATGTAATTTGTTCATTTACCTATGCTGGCCACTTTACCAGCTTACGTGGGCAAAGTGGCCGTATTGTAGTTTTTCTTTTAAAATGTATAGATTTAAAAATAACTAAAAAAATGTAAAATACACTGCTCAAAACAATTAGGGGAAGCACATGGTTTTAACGAAATTACGCAAATATTTACACGGATAAGCAACGTAAAATAAAACATCCATAATTCAAAGTGTTGTAGAAAATAGATAAAGAAAACTTCACATGCAAATTAAAGTTTATGACGTGAAAAACTAGAAAAAGGAGATAAGAGCAGAAATCGGGATTTTGCAGAAACGTCTGTTTCACTGCCTCAGCTGCAAAATTCAATTGCTCAGCTTGTGTTTTGAAAAAAGATGGCTTGAAAATGTCACAACAACATGATTTACCGCAATCCATGGTTTGGCGTGTTATCGGGACAGTTGAATTTAGGGAAACACAACGAAGTGCAGTGGACGCTGTTGGAGCCGCAAGAAGTGTCCATGAAAGGCTGTGGAATCGATTCCAAGACACATGGAATGGTAGTCATCGACAAGTGCAAGGTCGAAAATGCGCTAACACAGAAATTGATGACCGATATATCCTGTTAACAGCTCGTCTAGACGGAACAGGCAGTGCTACTCAGCTGCAAAAACAGTTGTTCTTGGCCACAGGAAGAAGGGTGCCCAGCCAAACAGTCCGAAATAGGCTTAATCAGGGTGGTCTTTATGCACGTAAGTCAATGATCTGTATTCCGTTGACCTCAAGCCATTGTGCGGCCCAAAGAAGGTGGGGAACTGAACATCGAGTTTGGAGGCAACGTTGTTGGAGTCAAATTCTGTTTACAGACGAGTCCCGATTCAGTCTGGGTGTGACATCTGATGTGTTTTGGCATGGAGAGAAAGAGTCACTCAAAATAATCCACATTCGTTCGTGAAAGATCACATTACAGACATGGTGGGTTAATGCTATAGGCTGGAATCAGCATAGGGGACGTACGGGCCTGCATATCATTCGGAATGGCACTTTGACGGTCCGAAGTTATACAGACGAGATACTGAGGCCTCATGTCGTATTTTATGTTGCAGCAAATAGTGATTTCTTTTTTTCCATGCATGATAATGCTAGACTTCATACAGTTCGTCTTGTGGAAAACATGCTTGAAGCTAAAATAATAGAGCGTATAGAATGACCAGTATGCTCTCCTGACCTAAATCCGATCGAGCATGTTTGGGACATACTCAGACGACGCATTGGTGCGAGACTGATGACTCATTTTACTGTCCGGTACCTGGAGATTGCAATTCTTGAGCAGTGGAACAGTATCTCCCAAAGTCTTATCGATAACCTCATCGCATCCATGGAAAACAGGTGTGCAGCAGTCTTAGCTGTTCGAGAAGACCACACGCCATAATAAAAATCTTGCATCATTTCTAAACAATACTTTTTTTTATTATTTACATGAAACCAAATTGTTGCCCTAAACCATCTTTTCATGTTCTTTTCATCTTTTCAAAGAATAAAAGCTCCCTTACAATTTTTTCCGGTTTATTTTTCTGTATTGCGCATTGATACACGTGTACTATCTATTTTATGCCCGTACATGGCTGTCTTGCACTGTTCTCTTCACTTTTTTGCTTGCTCCCCTAATTTTTTTGACCAGTGTAGCAATTGAAACTAAAGTTACTATAGTTACTATTATGGTATTTTCGTTTCTAGAACTTTACTGATTAAAAAGGTAAAAAAATTCACCAAACGTTAGGTGGACACTTTATTCTTCCTTCATATATATGAGGGGCTCACAACTAGAGTAGATCAAGTCCATTTATCTCTATTGTGAATAATAACGCTTTAAAGTTCTTAATAAATAATTAATTCTGGTCAAGTAATTTATAAGGATTATATATGCCAATATTCAATTTAAAGTATCATTTTTATAGTACAAATTTTTATAGTACAAAAACTTTTACAAATGACAAATTAATATTTCTATTGTAAATTTATGTATTTTTTAAAAACATGAAGACTTGGCCCAGTATGGTTGTTGAAAATTCCATGTGTAAATAAACACTTGTTTATGGTGATTACAAAAGCTCTTGATTTTGATTTGTATTTACTTAATCTATTTTTTAATCTAAATTAAACGCAGAGTGAAACATATTGCTAGTTATTGTAAACCATTCACTGTACACAACACTATCATCATCATCATCATCATCATGATGTACTGTAGAGAAAGTAGCTTGGAGCCTGGTATTGACCTCTACTGGAACATTCTTGAAGTATACATGATGAGTTGGCGGAATGTGTGGCAGAAGATCCATCGTATCTTTCTTTTTGACCAAAGTGATTTTTCTACAACCCGCGTACAATGCATCTTGACTAACATTTGAAAAAGAAAATATCTTACGCCCACGAACCGTTTTTCCAAATTTATTTTGCAAAAAGGTTGATCCTCATTGAGGGTTTCTTTGATCAGTAATATGAAGGGAGAACCTCTCGTAACTCGTAGCCATCTAATATCCATCCAACTAAAACAAGATCCCTCGGTATCCTTCTTTCTGTTTGTGATACTTTGTTCCCAAGCTGTAGTAGAAACATAGTCAGAATTCTTAACTGCAATAGCATCAAATTTAGGACTTTGCCTCTGTCCATTCATAATAATTTCCTTCCAGTCTCTAGAAATATAAATGTGTTGTTTCTTGCGACTTGCTGCTTCAATCAGACCAAATTCTGCGTCATTCGGAAGGAAAGAGTGGCCGGACAAAATGAATTTGTGGTCAATTGACTCTACTGTTATGTTTGTACTATTAACTAGTTACAACAGCGTAAAAGACATTTTGATGTTCCTATTTTGGCGACAACAGGCATCAGAATATAGAATAATTTTCTTATGTTTAGAGATTTTCTCTCTTAGGTATCTTGCAACAATACTAGAAAGGTCTTGAGAACCTCTTCCTCCTTTTATTTCATTACCAGACGTACATGTATCACACACTGTTATTAAAGGAATACATCTCAAAGTTATAAACACATAGATTGCGTTTATAATAAGGTATGGATGTTGAAAACTTAGGAAAGGGAAGTGCTTTTTGCAAGTAGAATGTACAGCATTAAGTTTCATCTGAGGCTTTCATTTTATCAGTTTTCATGTTCTCTCTACCTTGTTTAGCTTTCCGAAAATGGAGCCCTCGTTTCGTTTCAAGATTTTTCATAATATTTTGTCGAAAGCTTGATTGATATGTCATCACATAATTTACATGTATCTTACTTGGCAGCTTGAAGGTTACATTAAACTTTGTACTGAAGACTTTGTAATAGAATTTCTCTTTCAAGGGGTCTTATTCTTTGTCGTACATTCCTCTTTAGGCCGAAGGTCGAAGTATATGTGATTCGTGATATTTTTTTTTTTATCCTTGTAATGACTTTTTAAAGAAAAACGCTGTCGTTATGTTTACCGTTTGTTTACCGAGAGAAGGGGGCGGGATCATAAAAAATAATATTACTTTCCATTCATACTTTATCCATCTTATGATTCAAGAGCGTTTATTTTTCCTGAGAAGTTTTGAAATCGCTACTTTTTTAAACTAAAACGTTTTTGATATCAATGAGGCAAGATTTAGATAAGAATGGACCACAGATGTAAGAATAGTACACTGATGAATGGACTTGATTCGGTATGGTTGTGAAGGTTTTTTGTATTACTTCACCAATTCTGGACACAAATGCAATCTATGAGAAAGTATGTGAACTACAGACTTGGTGCACTATGGCAGTAGATAAAGTACAGTTCACTGCACCTTCTACATGAACTATCTCATTTTTTTTTTAAAGTGGACTTGGTCTACTACGGTTGTGAGCCCCTCATATATTGATGTATATATTGATTTCCCACTAAGAACACCGAAATGGATTTTTATATGCAAAATATCAATAATGCATTCAAATAAAGTTTCGAAATTTATTAAAAGCTATACTTTCGTACCAGCCGTATGTCAGGAATAAATATCCGAAAAAATCTTCAAAGATTTTCTACTTTCATCATCTTTTTTAGGGTTCCGTACTTAAAAAGTAAAAACGGAACAATTATAAGATCACTCCTGTGTCTGGCTGTCACAGCCATTTTACTCATAAAATATGGAACGTGGAAAGTTCAAATTCGGGGAAGTAATAAAGACTATTGACCCACATATTTTCAGATTATTAAACATTCATAAATAAATTTAGTAAAAATGTAGAGGGGCTAATTAAGCTACTTGAAAAAAAAATATTTTCCTTGCATATCGTGTGGGGTATCGTGTGAAAGCTTTCATAACGCTGAACTCAAGCATACATTTCTTTTAATTTTAGGTATTATATTTTCAAAGATATCGTCGAAAATGTAGCGCAAAATATGTCCCCCCCCCCCCCCAATCTAATTTCGAATCTACTGAAACTAAAATTAAGAAAAAATTAGAGGTAGTAGACGTTAATTTAAACCTTGCAGGAAAATTATAGTGATTACCCTAGGTCACATAGTTTTTGAGAAAATCGCATTTTTCTGTTACACACAAATCTCGATTTACGAGCATTCAGCAAAAGTTTTGAGCAGCGCTGGAGGTACCTATCGTAGCAGAAGAATAAAAGCATTGTTGATAAGGATTTTAGAAAAAAAAATCGTCAGTAATTAACCGAGATATTAAAGATACGGGCAGTTTGGACATACATAATGACAGGGGCGGCGTACTCTATGTCTAGTTAACAACTTTTAATGATATGTATGTCTAATGTAATGTCCAGTAGCAGTATAAAATCAATAAACGTCAAATTGTTAAAAACAGACTAATTTCAGGGGTTACAGGATACTTAAAATTGGAAAAAGGAGAAAAAAAAAGACTATTTTCAACATCTAATGTCTTAAAATGTACATGATTTTAAAACACAATTTTTATTGGGATGAAAGATATATGTTCATTCATTTCATGTATTTAAAAAATTGAATAATACAGAATTAGTATCTACAGAAGGGCTCCATACTGCCAGACATTTGTCGAGCAGAAAATTGGCATAACAGCTTACGCGCAGGATCAGAAAATAAATATTGCAACTAGAATGGAAATTTTGGTGCCTACTTATACTTTGGATTATAATAATTACCCTGAACTTGAATAAATTTATATTTAAAGAATTTTTATATTTTTAATGCAAAGTTGTATTTAGCTAATACAAAATATTGAAATTTTCAACAGTATAATAACCTAAAAAAAATAATTTTTTTGAACTAAAAAAAGGAGATTTTAGGTTTAGTTTATACAGACTAATATGAAATATATGTTTTGAAAAGTTCATGAAAAAATATTGAGAAGTTTTTGAGGTATCCTGAGCGTTATTCCTAAAAGCGTCATTTGGAGGAAAATGACTTCAAAGTTTCGGAAAGGCCGCTTCAGCTATTGAGCGGGTATAATTCTAAAAGCCATAACTTCTGTTCTAATGAGAATTTCAAGGAACCAATTATATCAAAATGTTCAGTACCTCTTTGAACTTTCATGGTATATCCATTTACACCTTTCTAGTATATACAGTTATACCCAACCCTACGTTGTATAATTTTTTACAATGTCTTAATATTCTTTTAGCAACATTTTTTTAATAATACAATTACAAATTCGTATATTTATTGTACGGAACCCTCTGTACGCGAGTAATATTCGAACTTCACATTTTATTTATTTTAATCATTCCAGTGGTTGAAGCGCATAGTTCGATTACATGGCTATTAAATTTGTGTTTTATTTAGATTTAACAAATTTGAATATTATTTATCTATTGACAAAGTTTTAATTTCGTTGTGGAATATTAGCTGGAAACATTTATAGGAATTATTTATATTGTTTTAACTATAAACAGGTTATTCTTTCGAAATCGAATTGCACGTGTCAGAAGCGGTGTTTTAAAAAAAGAAATAATCCTTTAAAATTATTTTAGAAACGATAACAAATCAGTACACTAAGATACGGTTTTCAAACAAATTGCACTTAAAAGAACTTTTCCTCTCCTTATTCGACGGTGTAAAAATTTTAAATGTGCGATGTTTTGAAGTTACAAAAATTGCAGCAAAATCAAAATTTATTGGTGAGGTACTGCCACTGTCAATATGCATTACTCACGGGCTTGTTTACATGTTTTTTGCTTTATAATATAGATTTCGAAATTTTATAAATTTTCTTTATGATTTTCATTGGGGCTTAATTTATTAATCACATTTTTTCCAGTGCCTCGCGCTTTCACGATTTTTGTTTCACCTCTAGATTTTTGATAAAAATAATATTTTGAATTTTTAAGTACACAAATAAAACCATGTTTAAAAAAGAGATATTTTTATAAATAAGATGTATACGTTAAAAACACATAAGCATGCCCATAAACAAGAACATAATAAATAATATAATAAAAATAAACAACTGCTCATCCTTATATTACTTTAAGAATAGGATTAGTTATATGAATATCTTTTTTTTAATAGGATGAAGAAAAAGATTTAAATGCAGATCGGCTTATTTAGTTCCTAATGGAAGTCCTCCTTTTTTAGCTCCTTTAATAGCATTAATTGAAAGTGTTAGACACTTAATTCGTCCTTTTACTTTATCTATTCGTTTAGATGCTAATATGATAGCAGGTCATTTAATTATTGGATTATTATCAAGAATTAGAATGATTAATTTATTAGGATTTTCTACTTCTGTAATATTTCAGAGATTATTATTGTTATAAGAGTTTGGTGTAGCTGTAATTCAGGGGTTTGTTTTTAGAATCTTATTATTATTGTATGCATTGGAATATTATTGGAAAAGTTTTTTCATCCTTATCATATAGTGAATATATCACCTTGACCATTGTTGGCTGGTTTTGGAGCTTTGAGAGTGGTAATTGGTGTATGAACTTGTACAAATAAAGTTAATGATAAAGCATAATATAGACGTTTCGAACTGCTTCTGCAATCGTCTTCAGGATAAATGTGATGTTGAAATGCTTAAAAATCTAGAGACAAAAACTTCCTGCCGAGTCTTAAAAATTATATGAATGGAAAACTGCAAGTACATCAGAAAAATTTAAAATAAAATAAGTTGAGATGAATCGAATTAAATATTTACCTAAGGATTACCTCACTGTACATTAAAACATTATGAAAATCATAATTACATATACATAAGGGGGGAATTACTTTTGAACATTTCAACATCATATTTATCCTGAAGACGACGGCAGAAGCAGTTCGAAACATCGATATTATGCTTTATCGGGAATTTTATTTGTACAAATTCATATAAAAGTTCTTGTTTTTGTGTACTGTTGAGCATATTTATGTGTTTTTAAAGTATGCATGTTATTCATTATATTTTATGGTGCAATTGTCCTACATATGTTAATGCTAAATACATTTTTATAATTACTTTAAAAATACTGAAAAAGGTGAAGAAAGAGACCTCGCTGAGCTTAGGCAGTCAGTTACGTGCTAATTATAGTAATGCTACCACTTTCTCCTTAGTTTTACATAACTATTTATATTATTGAATTTTTCTTTTTTCTTTTTTTACGTTACTCGCCGCGCTCCAAGAAATAAGCCTCAAGTCATCTCTAATAGTAAGTAGTACAGTAAGAATTCATGAGCATTGTTTTCAAAGCTATTTATATCATTTGGCTACAAATCTCGCTTTTGAGCCATTCCATGCAAAATGGGCAAATCAGTTGTGGCAGACATGTCACAGAGATTTTAATGAATATCAGCATATAAGTAAATTATGCTTATTTATGGGTAAATTCAGAATAATAGATTTCAGGACTGTTTATTTAAGTATTAAAACTTACATTAAAAGTTGATGCAAAATCAAGGTTTTGTCTATATGCCTGAAATTTCAATTTTGAATATTTGCCTCAGGAATGGATAGACTATACCAAAAATTATTAATAATTAAGAATAAATAATAAGTAACAGATTGGCGTAATTTAATAATTGTTATTTTATTTCTTAATGAGAAAAAAAATAAATAATAAAAAATTTTGAGGAGAAAATGCAATATTTCTATTACTTATTCGAACATGAAGGGAAGCTCTTAAAAATTTAAAATTATTTGCCATAATAGATACAAGTGTATATTTTAAATATAGAAACTGTCATTCTTATTTTCAGTTTATTTTTGCCTCAAGAATATTTTTAATTAGAGTAGAACAATTGGTTGAGTTGGACAAATAATTATATAGTAATCCTAAATCAATGTAGATGGTAACAGTAATTTTTTTTTCCTGAAATCATTTGCAAGATGGTAGAAAAGGTGAGAAATTTGAAGTGGAATAGCCCATAGAATGTAAAAAATATTCCTTTTTTTAACCCAATTATATTATGTTTAGAACACTGTAAAAAAAATCTGTCAAATTGACAGGAAAAACCTGTCAATTTTGGCCCAGTAAAAAAACGTTTAATTTACAGAAAAAAGCTGTAATTTTTCATTAAAACAGTTTTTTTCTGTAAAAAATACATATTTGTTCTGCAAAAATTACAAAATTTAGTTTATTTTACAAAAAAAAGAAGTTTTTCTTTAAAACAGTTTTTTTCTGTAAAAAATACAATTCTTTTCTGTAAAAATTACAGATTTTTTTTACAGTGAATCAAAAGGCGATACTGAATTTTTTTTAAGCATATCATGGGCTTATTGATCTTTATGCCTATGCACTATTGTTGATGTCTGACTTTTGATTTTTTGCGTCTGCATAAGAGGAAAAATTGTGATTTAAAGTTATTTTGAAAATGAAGGAAATGGCAACTTCTTAACTTGAGAAATTTGATTTTCATATCTAACATTAGATCAGGCATCAATTTCATAGATGTTTTAAAATTCCTTTGATTTTTATAACGTTTTTAATTTTCTCAAAATTGACAAATTTTCAATTTATACAAACAAAATTTAAGGTTAACCATGGAGTTACCAAATTATTATCTATTTATATAAAATCCAAGTCTCTGTGTGTCCCTCACGATTCCGGTAGGACCGCCTCATTGAAATGAGTAATTGTTGAAAAAAACTAATGCAGGGTTACCACAGTAGCGCCAAATGTTAGCCAACTTGGTGATAGCTGGCTAATTTGGCGAAATTCCCATTTAAAACTATTAATCTTTCATAAAGGAGGTCACCGAAATTTAATTTAAACTCCGCTCTTTTAAGATATTTTTTCAAAATGTATGAGTGAGAATTTAAGGTACATCTTTACATCTTCCTCCCGATGCTACAAATAAAATAACCGCCAATAGACGACGCTGTACTGCGTGAAATCCTAACTGCGCGATTTTAATGTGCTTTAGGTACTTTTCCAGTATAGGTGCCTTGGCGAAAAAGAAAAATTTGGCAACATATTTTCCGGGAACCTATCCACTGTTTAATTTTATATATACACGCTATTTAATATAAAAAAAGACGTTTCTCTGATTTTATAAAGAAACAGATGTGATTTGTACATAAAAACATCAATAATATACATGTAAAATAAACGTATAAAACAAACAAAAACGCTCATCAAGTTTGTTTTCATAGCTGTTTATATGATTTGACAACAAATATCGATATTTTTCCGTTATACGGACACCATGCCAAAATGTATGCTAATGCGCCAATTACTTCAAAATGCTAAAAGATATTTATAATTTTATGCCAGCAGTTTAATATGAGTTTTATCTTATTGCTTTATTTTATAACAGTTATTTGTTCACTTATTTTAAGTATATAATTGTGATTTAATGAAATAGTTCGTAAGAGTCTAGAATTTTCAAATGTTATATTTTTTAAATGCTCACTTTAGTATCGACAATGTTTTTTCTTTTATTTTTTCAAATGCTCCAATTCACGTGATTTTCGTTTTGCGACATCTATTACGCTTGGCGACAAAGGTATCCGTATAACGGAAACGAAACCAAATCTTACTTTCTGATGCCCAAATTACATCAAGCTTTTTTTTAAAAAACGCCAAAGCTCCTACAGTGGAAAAGTACCAAATTGTCTGTTATTTTGCGCTATCTGTATTATAGTTTGTACTATATGTAAGGGGTGTGGAGCGAAGAGTTTAAAAATTAAATATTAAAGTTTCGGCACAGATGTCATATACCCCATATTGGCGCGATTTTTTTCTGACGCCAATGTCATATACACAACGGGTAACTGGCGGCAAAATGTTGTTATTTTGCTTGATATGGTAACCCGGATGTTGTTGTTTATGCTGTTGATGTTTTCGCCAAATTGGCGTATATGACAATTGTGCCAAAGTTTCTATAAAGCAGTATAAGACTAAAAAATTAAGAATAAAATAAATGCAAAACAAGACTAAAGAAGAAAGAAAAATCATGCGTTAAGCATAGAATATGAAACACTTTCCAACACATCCTGTATGCTTTAACAAAACTTCGTTATTTTGGGAAATAAGATAACTAAGTAAACATTTTAGAAGACGCATAAAAAATTTTAAAAATTGATTTCAGCAGTTACCGTCCATAGCCAATAGTATCGTTATTACATGCCACTATTCAGCCTAAATTTAATTTAAACTACTCTTAAAACTACTGAAATCACATTTCCAGATATTATCATCCATAGACGGTTATGTATCCAATTCTTTGCGTGACACTGTATATCATTTTATCTATATTCTACAAACATTTCTTAGTAAACTAAATGCAGTTCAGCTTAAAAACGCATAATTCCTTTAAAAACCACCTTTAAGCAATTTACTCTCATACTCAGTAACCCTTACGAATTCTTTTGTGTAGCCCTGCATATGAACAGTCGCATTTATACGCACAGTATAGTATGCATAAATGTAGTGAAACATAAAAGCGCATATCATAATTAAAATTGCATTTCTAGCAATCATTGCTTATGTACAATACTTCGGATAAAAGTTGCTTGGCGAGAAAGAGGTTTGCCAAAGTATTTTCTGACAACCTATTTACTGCTTCATACTCACAAGCAATTTTTTCCATATGTATGCAATTTATTTAGGTAGTTGTTAGCTATCCCGTCGACCAGTTTCGCCACATTATATAAATCGCCAAACCACTCGCAAAATTATACAAATTGACATAATTTTTATTTTAAACAACGAAAGATCAATTAAATTAGCAAAACATTAATAAAAATACAAATATAACGTCGAATTAAAAATCACTTGATGACGTAAGAAACACATTATCATGTTTAATGTCAACCATTATTGGCATTTAATCTTACAATTTGGCGACAGTAATTTGGTCGACGGGATAACTAACAAGTACCTTTATTTAATGTAAAAAAAGCTATTTACCCATTTTTTAATTATTTTTTTTACCCATTTTTTAACAGAAGTAATTTTGGCACAGATGTGATATTCGCCCCATATTGGCGCGATCTTTTCCGACGCCAATTTGGCGAAAACATCAACAGCATAAACAAAGACATCCGGGTTACCGTATCAAGCAAAATAACGACACTTTGGCGAGAGTTAAGTACCTGGTGTGTATATGACATTGGCGTCAGATAAAAAATCGTGCCAATATGGGGCGAATATGACATCTGTGCCGTAATTTTTGCACAGATGTCATATACGCATCGGGGTTGGCGTGATTTTTCTCTGACGCCAATTTGGCAGAAATCTTGCTTTCGAATACCAGTTACTTTTATATTTTAAAATTATTTGCTATCATTTTGTAAAGGAAATACCTATAAATAAATAAAAGTTTGAATAATAGCTATAGAACAAAACAGTTTATATAATTAAAAACAGAAAATAAAAGTAAATAAACAATTTATTAATAAATAAAAAACAATAGCCGGGTTACCATAGCAAGCAAAATAACACCATTTTGGCGCCAGTTAGGTATCCCGGTTCATATCTGAAATCTGTGCCGTAATTTGTATATAAAAAAATGTTATATATATTTAGAAACGATTTTTTTATGTATATAAGTGCATATATAAACAAAAATAAAAGTTCATTAGATTTGTTTTCACAGCTGTTTATATATTTTGGCAACATATCTCACTTTCTGATGCCCGAATTGCGCCAAGCTTTTTTTAAAAATGCGCTATAATGGAAAAGTACCTAAATAAATAATTAACAGAAATAACCAATTATACAAACTAAAACAATTTGGTACAGATGTCATATTCGCCCCATATTGGCGCGATTTTTTTCGGTTGCCAATTTGGCGAAAACATCAACAGCATAAACAACATAATCCGGGTTACCACATCAAGCAAAATAACGACACTTTGGCGCAAGTTAAGTACCTTTTGCCTATATGATTTGGCGTCAGAAAAAAATCGCGCCAATATGGGGCGAATATGACATCTGTTCCAATTTTTTATTTCGAGATCAAAGCATTGTTTTTTATTTCAATTAAAAATACATATATCCTTGGATAACTTTAGTTGAAATTAGGTTCACAGCTTATTATCTCATTCCATAAACCTAAACCACGGCCAGACTGATCTAATAGCGGCCTATCCAATTTTTAAAATCCCAATGCATTTTAAGGAAACAGTTGCGGCGGCTGTTTGCCGAGAGAGGGCGCTACTATACCTCCTCAAATCCCGCGATTTTTGTAAGCAGATATACGTTTGTTTATTTTATTCTTGTCACAATTGATTTATAAAACAGCACTTTTTAGTGCTTTTTGTGGAATACTAAAATATAGGTAGGTGCTGTTTCTCCATTAGTTATTGTTATAGCTGTTAAAGTTTCCAGGAGCCTTTATTATTTTTTTTTCCATTATGGTTTACTGTTGTGTACCATATTGTAAATCCTCTAGTAGGCAAAAGGGTGAAGATAAAATTTCTTTCCATGAATTCCCAAGTAATATCGATTTACGAGAGAAATGGATACTGTATTTAGTAAGTAGATGTATTAATTGAAGAATGTTTCGTGTATATTTATGAGCTCTAACAATAATGGTTAAATAGTATTTGTTTTAAATCTACATATTATTTATTCATATTTCTCCATCCAATTGAAATAAATAAAACTTTATGCGATAAATATTAAAATGTTTTATGTTATAACGATCCCTTTTTACAGTAAACATCCTACACGGCCATCTGTTTATGTCGTAGAACATCATTTGTATGCAAATAAAAAAAATTTTGCGCCGATTTCTTATTGCCCAATGTAAGTTTTTAACTTATTTCCTATTAAAAAACAGTCTGTAATCGTATATAACTAGACATTTTAGCGGTTTTTGTTGAATTTAGTATTGTAAGCACGATTAAATCTAGCACAAGTCCTATATTTAAGCTTTGTACGGTACAAATTTTGAGGAGAGTATGTGGCGCCCTCTAACAAGTTCCTCATTGTAGAGCGTTTCCATGATATCCTTCGAATTGAACTGGCCGCTAAGCGCTAGTGCATCAGTCTGGCCGTGCCTAAACAAACACAAGTGATTCATTCATCGTGAACCGTAAAAAATATTAAATCATTGAGGTAATCACTCACAAAGTAAGTTCTCCAACAATCAATGGACAATATTCTAATGACATCATAGTAGGTAAAATGGTGGCGGTATCGTTTGTTTATGGTTTGAAATCACAAAGATTTAATTTTGCAGTGTCTCTTAGTTACATTATTTTATTGTCATATTTATGAGCTCAGAACAAAAGCCTATTTTTTCATTATTTAGTTATTAAAGTCGGAAAAAAATTATAAATGCATAATTTGAAAAATTTAAATAATTTTCTTTCTTAATAGTAAAAAAACAACATCGGGAAGTAACAGCGGGTTTATGTTAGATAAGTTTAACTGTTTAATTCTGTTGTAATATTCAAAATAACTGTATTTATTAGATTTCAGTAAACAACATCAGGGCCCGATTAAACTTTGAAGTTACAGGAATTACAATGTTATTTCAGGACCTTTCTATTGGAGAAGCTTTTCTAAATTTCATATATACATGGAAACTCTTCAGTGTTAGAAATATTATTCTTAGGACTGACATAACATGAGAACGGCCTGCAATTTTACACAAGTTTTTGAAAACTACTTTATATCAGAAATTTTGCTAAAAACTGGTTACTTTTTTGTTAAAGCGGCCCACACTATTAGGAATATGACAAGTTGCAGCCAATTTCGCCAACGTCGTAACCAAGATCGTAAAGCACACACATATAATACCATATAATACCATTTCATGAAATTGTATACGATAATTTAATAGTTTTTACCTTACTTCAAGTGTAAAATTTATTTATTTTTAAGGCTTAACAATCTAAATTGTCCAATATATGAATTTAAAAAAATGTAAACAAAGATTGAATAGACATGACCGCAATAAGCCTCAAATCTGCATAACACTTGGAACCAAACTGTGCAGATTAGTGGTCTTCTACTGTACACATTTTTTCATAAAAGTGTTTCGTTCTTTAAATGTGTTATTTTCATCTATCACTGCGGAACAAGCGAGAAAACTCATATTCTTGCACATGAGTTGTATATATCTTTATATCTAAATTTCCGTCATTTTTGACGGGCTACCTTTCTAGTGTATTTATAAAATCTGATATTACATGCATTTTACAGGTAACATATCCTATTTTTTTTAATGTAATTATTGTTGTATTTTGTAGTTACTCGTCAACTGGTGCCAGAGAAAGACACAGATCAAAGCAACATGCCCTCGTTAGACTCTTCTACAAAACTCCCTAAACTAACTAAAAGGGATTCATGGGATCTGAAAGGTCGAATTCAGGATATGGAAGACAACATTTATACAACTCAAGCGCAAAATGAGTACCTTAAGCAAGAACTTGAAGCGTGCAACATGCGTATATCTTCTTTAGAATCTGTCAATTCCTTGCTGCATCACGATAACGAAATAAAGGCTGTAATATCTGAAGAGGCTATCATTCAAATCGATGAACTGGAGTCCCAATTAAAGTAAGCAAATATTTTTAGTAACAGTTAATTCATATGATTTTTTTTTCTGTCGTATCTGTCTCTTGTAGTTTATCTAGGTAGTGGATTATGACAGCTATACAGAAATAGAAAGCTGCTCACCGGGCCCAAGAGGGTCAATAAACAAACAAACAAACATATGATTTTTAGTGCATACTCTAAAGAAGCAATGGCTGCTAACCTTTTTGATTTGCAGAGAGATTTTTTTTTAAATCAATTTCTATGGACGGACTATAAGCTTATAGTACCTTAAGTCTCACAAATATATTCCATGCATGTGCCGTCACAGTCCAGAGCTGGCGATATTTGATATTCCAGAATGCCATTATGTGCAGATAAAAATACCGACAGCAGACGAATTTTACCCTTGACACAGGTTGCGTGCATAAAATTAAATCAAAATTTCGAAAATTCAACGAATGTTCTCGGAATACAGAATGACATTTTGAATTTCTATTACATTATAATTTAGACATCTGCCGCGATTATATTAAGTATATTAAGATTATTATTAAGTATAAATTTTTTCTCAATATTTCTTACAAATATACATTAATATAACACTAATATTCCACAGAGCGCTAGCTATATTCAAATGTATAAACACTGCCAGCAGACAAATTTTAGACTCAACCCAGGTTTTGTGCATAAAATTAAACCAAAATTTCGAAAATTCAGCGAATTTTCTTTGATACAGAACAACATTTTGAACTTATGTTACAATTTATTAAGTATCCGCTGCGACAACAATGAATTTCTTCTAGATATTTTTAACAAATGCATAATAATAACACTAATTTCCACACAGCGCTATGCTAATATTTAAATGTAAATACCGCCAGCAGACGAATGTTAGCCTCGACCCGGGTTTTGTGCATAAAATTTCGAAAATTCAGTGAATGTTCTCTGATACAGAACGACATTTTGAATTTATGTTGCAATATATTAAGTATCCGCTGCGACGACAATGAATTTCTTCTCTATATTTACTTTCTTCTATCTTTACAAGAAGAAAGTATTGGTTTCATGAAAGTTTTCGAATTCCAGTTTTCGACGGATTTACACGTCTTATGGGTCAGAGATTCCAAAAAACATGTTTTTACAAAATGTCTGTCTGTGAGTCTGTCTGTCTATCCGTCTGTATGTCTGTCTGTCCGTCCGTCTGCCTGTCTGTCTGTATGTGACACAAATTTTGTGGGCGCTCTATCTCAAGAACTAATGCACGGAATTTAATAAAAATTTATATTCAGGTAGTCCCTGATATAGATTGGTGCTGATTAGTTTTTGGTGTAAATCGCCCTGCAGGTGGCGCTGCTATGTAGCATTTTGCAGGATTTCCGCAAAAGCTCTATCTCAAGAACTAATGCACGGATTTTTATAAAACCTCAGATTCCGTTAGTCCTTGACATGAATGGATGCTGTTTACGTTTTAGTGTAAATCGCCCAACAGGTGGCGCTGCTATGCTGCATTTTGCAGGATTTACACTATTTTCGCAGTAGCTCTATCTCAAGAACTAATGCATACATTTTTATCAAACTTCGGATTTAGTTAGTCCTTCATATGAAATGATGCTGACTACGTGTTGGTGTAAATCTCCCAATACGTGGCGCTGCTGTGCTGCATTTTGAACTATTTCCTCAATAGCTCTATCTCAAGAACTAATACACGAATTTTCATCAAACTTCAGATTTAAGTATAACTTGATTAATATTGCTGCTGATTATGTGTTGTTGCAAATCGCTCAACAGGTGGCGCTTCTATGCTGCATTTGTCATGATTTGCGCAATACCTCTATCTCAACAACTAATGCACGAATTTTCCTCAAACTTCATATTCAGTTAGACGTTGACATAAGTTGGTGATAATTAGGTTCTGGTGTAAATAACCCAATAGGTGGCGCTGCTATGCTGCATATTGCTGGATTTACACGATTTCAGTGACAGTCATAACTCGAGAACTAATGCACAGAATTTCTTATTTTTAGAATTCTCATGATGAACACAGATTGCCATTTAATTTGGTACTGAGATAGTGAATTTTGAAGTATTGACATGTATGAGATAGAAGAAAGTTTTGTGATGGCCACAACATACTAGTTTTTAACAAATATTCATTAATAACACTAATATATCACACAGCGCTATGCTAACATTTAAATGGAAACACTGCCAGCAGACGAATGTTAGCCTCGACCCAGGTTGCGTGCTTAAAATTTCACCAAATTTTCTGAAATTTAGCTAATGTTCTGGTATATAGAACAGCATTTTAAGTTTATATTAAGTATTATCTACTTCTACAAATGAATTTCTTTGCGGTATTTTTAACAGATACACATTAATAACAAGAAAACTCCATAGTGTGCTATGCTATTTTTCAAATGTAAAAATCGCCAACAAACTAATTTTATAGCTTCGACCTCAGGTCGCATGCATAAAGTCCATTGGGTGTAGAAATCAGAAGTACTGTTATGGAGTAGAAAATAAGGGCATTAGTAGGGGAATATAAAAAAAAAGAGATCTAAATAATTGGGGAATGTCCACACAATAAAATTATATTTAGAAATTTTTTAATTTTCCATAGGTTTCTTTACAAAGAATTTGGATTATTTTAACCCTTTATCTGCTGACGGTACTTATAAGTACCATTAAAATAACTTGTTATGAAATTCGTTTAATACATCGATTAGTTGTAATAGATACATTACTTTATCTTGTTCCAGAAGCATTATGGGTTGCACAAAATAAAAATATTTGTAAAAGGATGTTTTCTTTTGCCTTTGCATCTTTTCAGCTTTCTTGGTGTTGGTGTGTGTGGGGGAGGGGGGAGATTTTTCAATTCCGAAATATTTATATATTTCTATTGTAAGAACATTATATTTGTACCTTTCTTAATTCTACAGACTAAGACAAATATTTAAAATAAAAGTTTTGATTGGGGTTATAAATAGTGCACAAAATCCCTGTAAATCGAAATTTAATTAATCCTTCTAAATCCTTCAATCCTTATACAATCCTTCTAAAATTTATTAAATGATTATGTAAATCTTCTAATGTTGTTTAAACAAGTCACGAAAAATGCTTTAGAAGATAAAATTTTCATGAATTCATAATTCAGTACATAAAGGGTTTTAAAGGGCCGTTCACAATTTCTTTCATCTTAAAATAGGAACTCTTCACGAAAATTTTCATCTTAAAACAGGACCCTTGACAAAATTTATTATTAATGTCGCTGATTTTTTGCAAAATTTGTGAATAAAATTTGAATAATAATAATATTTGTAATGAAGTATAAATAGATTATCATATTAAATCTATATCAATTTATTATTAATTTCTCTGATTAAAAAAAAAAAAATGTGAGGTAATGTAATGATGTTCGATGAATTGTATATGTTGTGTCAACAGTCAATAAATATACTAGAGATTAAAATAAAATTATATTGAATCAAACACATTGACATGTTACAATTTCTTGCATGTGCACAGGAAAGAGTGCTTGCGGTTTACGAGGACCGGGGATTTTGTTACCCGGCTGCGAAAATTAGGAAATCACAGCTAGAAAGATGAGCTGTTGCGTACAGTGTGAATGTTCGAGTTCAACTGCTTCTTCTAATGTAAAATCACTGAAACCAGGAAGTGTCCTTGACCAATACATATAAATCACAATAATTATTTTTAAACAACTGAGAAAATATCTAAATAGAAAAGTATCTTGATATGATAAACAAAGTTATTTCTCTAAGAAAATGAAAGGTAATGTTTATAAGTATAACACTATTTCAGATGATTTATAGTTTCAAAATTGCTAATTGCTAAAGGAACATATTTCACAATAATGACAAATTTATGGGATTGTTTATGTCTTGCTTAGATATTTCTATTACAACAGGAAATGAAATGTTGATTTATGATGGATAAATGTTTTAGATTATTATTTCAAGAAATATCAATAAAGGTTTTCTTAAATAACAGTTATAGCAATAAATAACTCTAAAGGGATTTTAGTTGAAGTGATTATTCAGTAAATGGTTTCTCATAAATCATAATTGCGAAAAATGAATATGTTCACAGAACATGCTCCCCCGCTATCAGGGGCTTAGTCCTGATACTGAGGGAGTAATGCTATTTTGTTGATTGGACGCTTGACTAATGAAGACCCGCGTTGCACAGTCACCACTCTGTTGAGTCCATCACTGCCTGGGTGGACCTCCGTAATGCGAACCAACGGCCAAGTTCCAGGCGGTTGATTTGCGTCCATTAATAACACTACCTGGCCCACCTCGATGTTAGGCGTGGCGATCTTCCACTTAACTCTGGGTTGCAGCGAGGCCAGGTATTCTCTGGTCCAACGTTTAGCAAATCTAGCTTTCATGTTTTGGATCAGTTCCCATCGTTTCTTTAGATTCGTTGTCGGGGTTGCTGACTCATCGGGTATGGAATGCAAAACATCCCCTGTAAGAAATTGTGAGGGGGTGAGAACATTTATTGAATCAGCATCATTATCGTTTAAATGTATAAACGGCCGCGAGTTTAGCAAGGCTTCTATTTGGACGAGTAACGTAGCTAGTTCCTCGAAAGTGAGCAATGTCTCTCCTATGACTCGCTTGATGTGATACTTTGTCGATTTTATGGCAACCTCCTAAACCCCGCCAAAATGAGGGGCAGAAGGAGGGATGAAATGCCATTCTAGAGAGTTTTCAGTTTGATAATGTAACATTATTTCATTATCTGTAAATGAACGCCACAATTCATAAATTTTATCCAACTTTCTGGATGCACCGACAAAATTGGTGCCACTATAAAGATGCCGTGGGGCGCCTTGCCTTGCACTAAAACGTCGAAGGGCGGCTATAAATGCCTCAGCTGTCATATCACTCACAGCTTCAATATGCACAGCTTTTGTAGCCAAACAAATAAACAAAGCTATATAGCCCTTAGTTGTTTTTGCATCCCGACCCTTACTAAATTTAATAGATATAGGGCCTGCGTAATCAACACCGCTGGAAAAAAATGGACGTTCCAGGGTTACTCGATGCTTTGGTAAATTCCCCATTAGTTGAGGGTTGCAATGGACCTTTTATGTCTGTAGCATTTCAAGCATCTATTGATGCATTTGTTAATGATCTTTTTTCCACCAACTATCCAATAAAATTGTCTTATTATGTGGGATAGCAGTGAAGGCCCAGCATGTAAATGGGCAATGTGTTGTTGCTGTATTAATAACTCAGCCATTTTATGCTGTGAGGGCAAGATTAAAGGATGTTTGTGATTAAATGATAATTGTGAATTTTGTAAGCGTCCTCCCACCCGTAACAGACCCTAATCATCAATAAACAGGTGGATGGACTGTAACGTACTTTTCTTTGGCAAAGCTTTCTGTTCTTGGACACATTTAAATTATTTCTGAAAGTAAGAATTCTGAATCCAACGAACAATATTCTCTTCAGCAGCTTTTGTTTCTTTGTAAGTGAGATGTGGTGAAGAAATTTCTGTTTTGTTAGACCTCTTGCATTTTTTGATAAATCTTTGGCAATATGTCAAAATGCGAATAATTTTTGCAAGCGAAGAGTGCTTTTGAAACAAATTATCAAATAGATCATTTGATATGCGAGCGTGAAAGGAAGAAATTGGATCAGACCTTTGTTCGGCTTTGATTTGATCATCAAACTCCTCAGCATTTGAGTCGTCCTTGGACCAATTGGATGGGTCCAAAACCAACCAACTTGGCCCCTTCCACCACAAATCGCAACCTGGAAGACATTTTGGATCAATACCGCGTGAAGCGATATCTGCGGGGTTCTCTTTGGATGGGACATGTCTCCAGTGCTTTGTAGGTAGAATTTCGGTGATTTGAGATGTTCTATTTGCGACAAAACTCTTCCATTTACGTGGATGTACAGATAGCCAAGAAAGGACGAGTTTTGAGTCCGTCCAGGCGAAAATATCGAACTTGTAACTCTTTAATGTTTCCATGACGGAACTAAACAGCTTAGATAGTAGGTGCGCACCACAAAGCTCTAATTTTGGCACTGAAATCTGTTTGATTGGAGCAACTTTAGTTTTAGAAACTAAGAGAAAAGAGTTTATTTTCCCCTTATAACTTTGTCGGCAATAAATTGCGGCAGCATATGCCAATGTTGAGGCATCAGAAAATCCGTGTAATTCAAATGGGTTACCGGATGAAATCGTGACACATCTAGGAACAGACAATTGATTTAGTCCGTTAAAGGAAATTTGAAATTGTAGCAATTCGTCTGTAAGATGTTTCGGTATAATAGAGTCCCAGTCCCCTTTTGTAAGCCAAAGTTTCTGATAAAATACCTTTAAAGTTACAGTACAGGGCGAAATTAGACCTAGCGGGTCGAAAATCCGTGCAGACTCAGCTAAAATGTGTCTCTTTGTAAGAGGTGGAGCGTGTGTTAATGAAGTTATGAAAATAAAACTATCTGATGAAGAGTTCCAGCCTAAGCCTAGAACTTTGGAGCTTCCGTTGTCACTTAGGAATGATTTCAAAATTTGATTCAGTGCTAGAAGAATCTATAAATTCATTAAGAAATGCCTGTGAATTCGAATTCCATTTCCTCAAGTGGAAACCATGCGCGTCTAAACAATCTGTAATTTCTTTGCAAGTTTCTATTGCTTCCCTAACAGTATTCGTACCGGATAATAAGTCATCCATGTACATATCCTCTTCTAACATGCGCGAAATGCAAGGATTTTTTGTATAATCCTGAGCGATTTGTTTTATACATCTAGTTGCCAGAAAAGATGCTGACGCTAAACCATAGTGACAGTTTTCAATTTGTAATTTTTTATTTCCTCATTAGGATTAGACCTCCAAACTATTTGCTGATAAATTTGATCCTCTGCGGCGACAAAAATCTGGCGGTACATTTTTTCTATGTCCGCAGAAAAGACTATTTTCGGAAATCGAAAATTAAGTAAGATTTCGAAAATGTCCCGTTGTAACTTAGGGCCTACACCCAAAATAGAATTCAAGGAAACACCACTTGAAGTTTTGCATGAAGCGTCAAAGACTACCCTTAATTTAGTAGTGATACTAGAAGATTTAATAACCGCATGATGAGGAAGAAAGTAGTGTTCGCTTTCATAATTAGTAATGTCATTTTGTGCAACTAATTCCATGTGATCTAATTCTTGATATTCGTACATAAACTCTTTGTACTGATTTTCAAATTCTGGTTTTTCTCTAAATTTCTTTTCCATAGCAAGCAAGCGAGAAATTGCGGCAGGTTTAGAATTACCTAATTCTGATTTAGATTGAATAAAAGGTAACTTAACCACAAAACGACCCTCGGAATTAATTGAATAATTTTCCTGAAAATGTTATTCAACAAATTGCTCTTCAGTTGACAACATTTGAGTATTCTTATTAAATACTTCTTCTACTTCCCAAAAACGCTTTAACTCTTTATCAATATTAACTTCATAAATGTGTAAATTATTTATCGAATTTGGAGATGTACTAGAATGTGGCGTTTTCCCTGATACCAGAAAGCCAAAAATTGAATTTTGAGTAATTAAATTGCTCTGCGTATCTGTTACTTGACCAGGGAGCAAAATAGAAAAGAAATAATCAGATCCTAGAATAATGTCTATTTTACTTGGTGTCTCGAAATGTGGATCCGCTAAGTTTATATTCTTTAAATGCGAAAAATGCTTCTCATGTATTTTTTCCGCAGGTAACGGAGCAGTTAAATCATCTAAAATAAATGCCTTAACAGACAACTTGGTGTCAGCATTATAAATTGGTGTAAGATCAAATATTGCGTAACCCTTAGTTACTGCGATCTTTGAATTAGACAGGCCTTTTACGGGGAACCTAGCGTTTTTCCTTTTAATTCCTAACATTTTCATGCAGGATTCAGAAACAAACGTAGACTCTGATCCACTATCACACATGATTCTTAAAGTGTGCTTTTGACCCATGCAATCATTAACCCGTTGGGGACGAGCGGCACGTATACGTGCCGCATGAAGCGCTCAGAATCCTTGTTTTTCCTCACCAGTAAAATTTTACTGTAAAAATTGCCTTACTTAATCAGCGCATTTTCTCGATTCAAGAAAACACAAATTTCTGTTTTTTAAAAACGGTGACAAATGATTAAAAAATTCGCAAAAGGCTCCCGTCCCGAAGGGGTTAATATATACACTAGCAGTGGGCAAAAGTGCGAAAGATGTTTGAACTGCATTTATGGAAGGAGAAATTTCCTTTTTATTCTCATCCGGAATCGAACCGGCCTCTGAATCAGGTTTGTTTTTGTGGCTCGGTGTTTCATAACGAGAAGTTGATATCGCGTAATTTTGCAATTTGTTTTCGTATAAACTAGTATGATGTTTCAGCTTGCAATTGTGACAAGAGTAAGAGGAACTGCATTGCCAGGTAGTGTGCTTGTCAGACAAGCAATTACTGCATAACTTGTTTTTCTTAACAAACTGTCTCCTATCCCTAATGCTTAATTCCTTAAATTTAACACACTTGTAAAGTGAGTGATTAAATTTACAAAGTAAACATTTGCTAATGACACTGGAATAAGATCTATTGACGTTATATTGTTTCTCTTTTTTATGCGAACCTTCATTTTCACTTTTATACAACTCTAAAGATGAACATCTATCATTTATAAACTGAATAAATTGATCAAAAGACGGAAAGCCTTCGCTTGAGGTCAATTTTGCCCATTCCTCCCTTGTTTTAGAATCAACCTTTTGTAATAAAATATGAATTAGCCATAAGTCACGGCCAGATGCCTTTTCATCGATTGATTTAAGGCCTCTAATTACTTCATCTGATACATCTGATAAACAGCGTAAGCTAAATGCATTCACTTGAGTAATGGGGGGAATGTCCAAGAATGTTTTAACTAAAGTAGAAACAATTTGTTTTTTCTTATCATATCTCGATAGCAATTTTTCCCACGCTTCTGAATAACTGTTTTCAGAAATAGGAATATGTTTTATTATAGAGGCTGGCTCTTCCCCTAGTAACCCTCTTAACTACTGAAACTTCTGTATATTAGTTATGCTGTCGTTATTATGAACTAATGATAAATATAAATCTTTAAATGACAGCCAGTTTTTAAAATCACCATTAAATTGCTCTATATTAAGCCTAGGCAATTTAAAATTGTTAGAAATAGTAGAACTAACAACTGGAATCTGATCATTTATCAACTGAGATTGTGCATGCACATTTACGGTAACTTTTTCAAGTTCTGTTTGCAATTTGGCTTTGGTTTCATAATTTTTTTTTCAAATTCCTCAATTTCAGATGCTTCAGCTGGTAATTGAGCATCATATTTATCAAAGTCTGAGTAAACTGTCTCTAATTTTTCTAATTTATTGTACAAATCATTCTTTGAAACGTTTGCTCAGAGTTAATGAAGTTGTTTATCCTTGTTAGAGCAGATTTAGCTCTGCCACGTAAATTTATAGCTGCTTTTTCCAATTCTTCAGCAGCCTTTTTTGCGGCTTCCAAGTCGGTACTCATTATTCAAATAATGAGGTGAATAGCGTAAAAAACAAAAGCCAAATCAATAATAATAATAAGATAAAATGTACTTATCTGTAATAAATGTGATGCGAGGTGCTCCGTCGTTTGTTGCAATTCCACATAAGACTGGTGAAAACTTTATTTAAAAAACTGCAGTAAGATATGATGAGCGTACACTTATTCCAAGCTTGAAAAAAGTATCCAAGATCTCGCCGATGCCTCCAGATTTTAATGTTCGATGAATTGTATATGTTGTGTCAACAGTCAATAAATATACTAGAGATTAAAATAAAATTATATTGAATCAAACACATTGACATGTTACAATTTCTTGCATGTGCACAGGAAAGAGCGCTTGCGGTTTACAAGGACCGGGGATTTTGTTACCCGGCTGCGAAAATTAGGAAATCACAGCTAGAAAGATGAGCTGTTGCGTACAGTGTGAATGTTCGAGTTCAACTGCTTCTTCTAATGTAAAATCACTGAAACCAGGAAGTGTCCTTGACCAATACATATAAATCACAATAATTATTTTAAAACAACTGAGAAAATGTCTAAATAGAAAAGTATCTTGATATGATAAACAAAGTTATTTCTCTAAGAAAATGAAAGGTAATGTTTATAAGTATAACACTATTTCAGATGATTTATAGTTTCAAAATTGCTAATTGCTAAAGGAACATATTTCACAATAATGACAAATTTATGGGATTGTTTATGTCTTGCTTAGATATTTCTATTACAACAGGAAATGAAATGTTGATTTAGAATGGATAAATGTTTTAGATTATTATTTCAAGAAATATCAATAAAGGTTTTCTTAAATAACAGTTATAGCAATAAATAACTCTAAAGTGATTTTAGTTGAAGTGATTATTCAGTAAATGGTTTCTCATAAATCATAATTGCGAAAAATGTATATGTTCACTGAACAAATGAAGTACAACCAAATTGTCACATTAAATCTACACCCATTTATTATTAATTTCTCTGAATTTTGAAGAAAAAAAAATGGGAGGTAATGTAATGAAGTATAACCAAATTGTCACAAATCTACATCAATTTATTATTAATGCTGCTGATTTTTTAAAACATTCTGAATTAGACTCGATATAATAACAATTTATAAAGAAGTATGAACACATTGTCACATTAAAATCAATTTATTATTTGAAGGTTCTGGGAAACAATAATAAATAGATCTTCTTCGAATCAGATCGTTTTCAGTTCAATTAAATACTCTGATTGACATTTTACACTAAAACGTGACTCATTTACACTGATAAATAAAGCTCGGTTTTAAATTAAAATTAGAAAATTTATTATTACCAAGCCAAAGTCTGGTTCAGAAATAGCCGGTTATAGCCTACATCAATTTATTACTAATGTTGCTAATTTTTGAAAAAATTCTGAATTAAATTTGAGATAAATAACAATTTTTAATGAAGTATAAACATATTGTCACATTAAACCTACATCAATTTATTAATAATGTCGCTGTTTTTGAAGAAATTGGAATTAAATTTTAGATAATAAAAATTTGTAATGAAATGTAAGTAAATTCTACGTATGAAAAAAAATCCTACTTTTGCTGATTTTTGAAAAAAAAATGGAATTAAACTTGAGATAATAACAATTTGTAATGAAATATCAGTAAATTCTACGTATGAAAAAAAAATCTTACTTTTGCTGATTTTTGTAAAAATTGTAAATTAAGGCTGTTCTCAAATCCAAAGAAGCTACTTTCTTAATTAATTTTTGTTCGAAAATGGATGATATTGGCAGGTGTTCTTATTCAGTAACTATGTAATCGAATGGTGTTTTCCTTTTTTTTTTTTTTTTTGGTAAAGGCAGAAGACCTCTCAGAAAATGCTGTCAAAGGTTCCATTTTCAACCGAATTCCTTCAGCGGCAGCTCGAGAAGAGGGAAAAAAATTGCGTCACCTAACAAGAATAGCTTATAACTCAATAAGTAATTTATCAAAAAACAAAAACGCTATTCAATTCAATTCGTTTCAATAGTCAGACCTGCCAATTTTATGCCTTTAAGTTTAAAAATTAGAAAATTTCGCGTTGTTAAGCAGGAAACTTGAAAACCATCTTCAACATGATATAATAACAATATGTAATGTATAAGTATAAACAGATTGTCACATTAAATCTATATTGATAATGTTGCTTATAATACTTGTTAATAATATTAATAATGTCGCTGATTTTTGAAAAAGAAATGTGAATTAAACTTGAGATAATAACAACTTGTAGAGAAATTTAAGTAAATTGTACATATGAAAAAAAAAACCTTACTGTCGCTGATTTTTGTAAAAATTGTGAGTTTGCAATATAAATATATTTTGATTGTACATAGGATTCTTTTTTAAACTCTTATATTAAGTGACTGTTAGAAAAATATTCATCACGTCAAAGAGATCAGCGAAATCACAAAGTTTAAAAGGCCACACTAGTCACTCAAAAAGACCTGGATGATAACATTAATCCTATGGGGAAGTTATTTTCAAATATCTCGCTTGAATTTTGATATTTTCGAATGATTTTTTTTGCATAGGATAGCTGAAGACGATCTACAACCGGGCTAGTTTTTACTTTTTCGATTTTGGTTATAGTTTTTTCTATATTACGATAGTTTCAATTTCAAACCGGTTCCGAAAGCAAACGTAATTTTTTGAAAAAAATATGAAATCAAAATCAAAAAAGTAAAAACTAGCTCGGTTGTAGATCATCCTCAGCTATCCTGTGCAAAAAAAAAAAAAAAAAAAAATCATTCGAAAATATCAAAATTCAAGCGAGATATTTGAAAATAACTTCCCCATAGGATTAACATTATCATCCGGGTCTTTTTGAGTGAATAGTGTAGGCTCTTAAGAACTGTTTGCTTATACTGTTTTTAATCTTTACAGGAAAAAGACTGAAGAAGCTGAAAAGCTTCAGAAAGAAATATGTTTTTTAAAGCAAGAAATAGCTAATGGGAAGAAGGAGTATGATAACTTGAAAATGATGTACGGACAGGAAACAGGCTATATGAAAAGCACCATCACTAATTTAACATTTTTAAAATCGAGTATTGAAGCTCAGCTGGATGCAACTAAGGTAATCATATGCAATGTTTATAACTCTATCTATACAAAAGTTCTATCACATACAATCAGTGGCGTAGCTAGACTTATCATTTCGGAGGGGTCTGAGATACAGTAAAAGTTTTTAAGATGGAATCATCAGGAACCGAAAAGTTTCCACTTTAAACAGGTTTTTATCATAGCAGGTAATGCATATGTTATACAATCAAACCTCCTAAGATGAAATCGCATGGGACTGGGAAAGTTTTCGTTTCAGGCAGGTTTCTCAGATAGCATTTTTAATTTTTAGAAAACTTGCAGCAGTCTTGCTTTGAAAACCTGCAAAGTTGCAGCAAGCTCAGCATGACAAGACTGAAAGTTCATAACAAGACTGCAGCAAGATAACGCAAACGCCGAAGTAATCACAGTTTGAACTTGCAGCTAACTTGTTGTGCAAGTTAAATTCATGTTGTATCAAATTTATTGCAAGTTAACAGCAAACAAGCAATCGAAAATATTGTAAATTTACTGCAAAGTAGTAACCTTTCCATGTCACACTATAAGTTTAACCTCTTCGAAGGGGTCGATAGACCTGATCAGGTCTATTGATGCGAACACACCGTCAGAAGGTGCATGCATAAATAATCATCAACATAAACAAGTTAAGGTAATATTTATACTTTTCAATACGAGCCTTTTTTGGTATTTGATAAGTATAGCGTTTAGAAAAAGTGGTGCCAACCGAATAAAATTTATGTAATTTCTGCGTATGTGCTGATTGTCTATTCCCTCAACAGAGAGATTTTTTGCTTTCGTCACTTTCGTGAATTAAAGAAAGTCTTGCCATCAGTTTCACAACAAACTACTCATGCAAGTGGGGTTGGTATACCTTGCGGGAAATTTGCTGCGAATTTCTCACGGCAAGATAATGTCACAAAAAATCAAACTTGCTGCTAATGTTCATGCTATCTGGGTTTCGCCTTACCAAGTATAATTCCATGGTTATACTGCACTTTTTTAAATGGAATATTGAAATCTATCTGCTAAACGCTGTCTCAATAAATAGTAAATAAAACCCAAGTAAACAGCAAATTTAAAATTACTTAAGAGAGTTCTCATCTTACCGAATTTGAGGGGGGGGGGGTGGAAATCCAAGTTTTTGCAGTTTATTCTAAGAAAATGTCTCAATCTATGCATAACTTTGAATCACAGACTTTCAAACTCATAAATAGCAAGTGATAAAAATGAATAATGCACTTTCAATCACCATGCAATTATTGCTGGAAGTACATTTTCAGTTTTGGTATGCGTTTTTAAGCTTAACTAACATTTAAAATTGGTCTTTAACTTTCTTTCTAGTTGATGCTTTTCACTCTTGAGACTGAAATTAACCAGTTGAAAATGAAGTGTTCGGATAAAGACGCTGAAATTAAATCTCTGAAAGAACACAACAAGGAAATAGAATCAAAATTACGTGAAGAAGAAAGTTTACGACGGAAGTTGCACAACACAATACAAGAATTGAAGGTTCGTCATTTAAATTGCTTTGTCCTGATTTACTACTTAGATCTAATTTTTATGTCATCATATAATGTGCTTTTCATATCATCTTTTATTTATGTCATAAATGTATTTTTAATATTAGAGGAATTGATTAAAAATTGCGGCGCATTAAGGGGCCACAGGTCCTTTGAATTTGTCGAAATTATCAAAAACATCACTTTTTTCAAAGTACCAAAATACTAATAATAGGCAATTAAGATCTTTTTTTCTGCCTAAAGTATATATTCTTAGCTATATTATCCAGAAAAATAAATATTGTATATACAAAATTAATATTTAAATTTCAAATTTAAAACTCCATCTCACTAATGCGTGAATTATAATCATTAAGTGCTGCGCGCATGATTAAACTCTAAATAATGCATACATAAAACAATTTTTGAACAAAATAGAATCATAACACACCAACTTCTAAATTAAAACCAAAATATACACAAAAAGTTGTGTTTAAAATTTAATTTTAGTATAAAATATAAAAAATTAAAAACAAATTTAAGTTTTTCAAGCGCAAAAAATTAAAAAACCAAAATATGTGATTTTTTTTTTTTTTTTTTTTTTTTTTTTTTTTTTTTAGCATGAAGACTATAAATAAATCAGTGGCGTGGCGTGAAAATTTTCGGTGGTCATCGCAATTATTTAAGTTTGTGGTGAAAAATTATTAACTCTAAAATTCAATGGTTGAATGTTCAAAAAAGAAACTTCAAATCTTACCTTCACTTATACATGAACTCCAAATGTTCTGCTAAAACTGGATCGTAGCGTTTTAAAAGCTTATTAAGAGTTTTAAAATATTGCTTGGTCATCGCCGCATCCAGCGATGACCGGACGCCGCGCCACTGAAAGAAATGCATATTTGGTTAATTTTTTTAAACTATAGCTTATTATAGCTTGAAAGTAACAGTGCGCGCAAACTCCAAATTTAAACTTAATCTGAGAAAACGCTTTTTAAAGTTTCAATATCAACGGACTTGTAATTGTACTCACCGTCTATAAATGATTATAACTCAAGAAATAATTAGGATTTTTGAATGGGGTTTTTTGAATACTGTTGAGAATTTTTTTTTAATTAAGAACAAATGAAAATCTGAAAACTGATTTTTTGAAAGTTTAAAGGTCCTGTGCCCTATATAAATAATAATATATGTAAATAATATATAAATAATATATAATCTATATAAATAAATTTCAAAAAATGACATCGAATACCATTATCATCATTATTATTAACAGCGGATCTAATCTTGGTTAGAGAACATTAGGTGAAAACCGATAACTCTAATAGATTTTTCATATTTAATATATATATATATATATATTTTTGCCCAGTAACAATCCCAAGAAGCATTTTTATATGATAAATATCAATTATGTATTCAAATAAATTTCTTTAAATTATTAAAAGTGATACTTTCATGTTAGCCACATGCCAGAGCTTAATAGACGAAGAAATCGCTAAAAATTGTGCTACTTAGAGCAACCTTTTTTTATTCGACTATTTAAGTGTTTAAGCGCGTAAGTTCGACAATACATATCAGTTAAATTTGCGATTTATTTATATATATATTATTTTATCTATTTATTGATTGATTGATGAAGTGTTAAGTTCGTTATGGAATATGCTTTAGAAACAAACGTTGAATTATTTATATTGTTTTAAGATTAAACGGGTTAATCTTGTTTTATTTATTGATTAATTGATTGATGAAGTGTAGATTTCATTATTAGTTGGAAACAAACAGTGAACTATTTACATTATATTAAAGGCAAACGGGTTAATCTTATTTTATTTATTGATTGATTGATGAAGGATAAAGTGTTGATTTCGTTATGGAATATTAGTTGGAAAGAAACTCTAAACTATTTCATATTGTTTAAAATGCAAATGGGTTAATCTGATTTTATTTATTGATTGATTGATGAAGGATGCAGTGTTGATTTCGTTATGGAATATTAGTTGGAAAGAAAGTATGAACTATTTATATTGTTAAAATGCAAACGTGTTAACCTTATTTTATTTATTGATTCATTGATTGATGAAGTGTTGAATTCGGTGGAATATGAGTTGGAAACAAAAACTGAATTATTTACATTGTTTTAAATTCAAACGGGTTAATCTTATTTTCTCTATTTTTTGATTGATTGAGATTGATGAAATGTTGATTTCGTTGTAGAATGTTTGCTGGAAAACTAACACTGATTTATTTATACTCTTTTAAGTGTAAACGTGTTAGTCTTCCGTAATCGTGGCTGCATGTGATAGAGATTTTTTTAACCCTTTCCAACATAGATAAAAATGTTTATGAATTCTGTTTGTCTGTCTGCAGTTTGTCTGTCCGTGCTTTAACTCTTGAATATATACTCGGATTGCCATGAAATTTATATACTTTATTTAGGCTTACTATAAAAGGTTCGGCATTGAAAATTAAGTGTGTAGCATGTATGGTTTGTTTACAGGGACACTCAAAAGAATTCGATTACATTACGGTCTATGGGGAAAAAATGTTTGCGATGCATTTTGTTGATGTTATACTATTGCAAATATATTGAAATTGATACATCACTAAGGTTTACTACAAGATATTTTCTATAGAATATGGTGTCTATATCATTTATCGTTCATTTACAAGGGCACACAAAATAATTCCTTATACATTAAAAAAAAAAATCATTTGCAGTGCATGTTAATAAAGTTATGATACTTCAAACATAATGAAATGGATAAACTGAATATTTTCTCTAGATTATAGAGTGCATAGCACTTATCGTTCATTTAGATACACATAAAATATTTGGTTAAATGACTGACTAAAAAAGATCATTTCTGAAGTGCGTTTTCCTCTATGGTATGAATTTTTAAACTGATCTTATTTCGACTGCATTGAATGGTGTGCATAAAATCTTTAGATTGCACATAAGGATATACGAAAGACTTCGTGCACATTATCGGACAAGGACAACAAATGGATTTTTACTGAGTTGTGTGTTTTTTAAGTTTATTTAGCTATCTCATTTCTTTCTAGTTAAAAATGAAATATCTTAATAATGAACTGTTGAAAAGAGTTACGTGATCTACGCAGGATTTTTCGTTCTCCTTTCAAAATCATGCTTGAAAATTATTATGGTGTGTTTAAGGGAACAAGGGACCTTCAAGTTCATTTTTTTTCACTATAAATGCTATTCAACGGCACACTATACGCATTACTGCATATATTTATCACACATGAAATTAAAAAGAAATTTAGTAGAGAAAATAAGGAATTTTCTTGAATATTTTAAGCGTTATATGGAGAACTTGACCAAATGCCCCATGTTTATTCCATATTAATTAAAATTCCCAATATTTTTTATCCCATTTTCTTTCTATATATACAAATGAAACTGTGCATAGAATTTTATGTACTTGAATATAAAGGTAAGGAAAAGAATATTTTCTAAATCTATACGTATAATTCTTGGAAATTTTTGTAGAAAATTTCCAAGAATTATATGTATAGATTCACTTCATCGATGCTAGATTCCCTTTAGTTTCGTGTTTGCCCCAGAGTTAGTGGTTCACGGAAATTATTCCATCTTGTGCTGCGGTTGCAGCCTTGCCAACAGATAAGAGTGGCAAGTGCTAAGCTTGGCTCGTCCATAGATTAACATTCAAGATTAGGGCTCCTATTACACAGGCTGAATCGTCAAGCATTTTGTTTCCCACTTAGACCAATGAGCGATTGTTGCCCACGCGACGTGGCCAATCGTTCTTCTCCTACCGGCAATTAAATGGCGGCGTGAGTCAGCCCGAGTTATAGGAGCCTTATTCAAGATGGGACATTTCCATAGAGCGTAATGGTAATGCGATTGCGATGGTAGCGCCTTTAGTGACAATGGGGAAGAAACTCCCCATCCTTGTACAGTTTTTATCATTGAGCATCTACCTTATTGTGATCTTTCATTTTTTAATGTTTCATGTTTACGTTTTCAATAGAATCTTACACCGATACATGAACACAGAATAGATATTCTATTTTATATATCTAATATCTATTCTATGTTCATGCACGGATATATGCTTTTTTTCTTTTCTTTTTACATGATGAATGAACGATATAAGTGCAACGAAAAACAGCGTAAAAATTTCGTCTTGAATGCTATATATGAAGTAAATATGATGCAACTGGATTTAAAGCTACATAAAGTAATGGTGTATTATAAAAATATACGAAGTATTGCAGTCTACAAATCCCAGAAAATTTCATAAATATTCCCATTCGGTAGGAAAACTTTTATAGCCGATGTTTTATTAATTTATGAAGTTTAACGTATTAAACAATCGTTACAATAATCTTGTGCAAACTTCTGAACACTCACCCTATGTCCATAAATCGTCGGAAAAACGTCTGAAGCTTAGATGGATTATAATCTATCTTCTAGACAGCTATGACAGTAGCACTTAGTCAAGATGACCAGATGAGTGATCGCTGGTCAGAGATTAATTTCAGGGACGAGACAGCCTGCAAAGGCACTGAATTCGCAAAGCCCATAAGGTATCCCTGTGATCATTCCCGACTTTCACTTTGAGGCAGATGGTCCCCAGAGCGTGGGAAATTAAGGTGTATCCTAGCTAAAAGCTCATGAGCAAATCAGAAACAGGAAGAACAAGGATTGGCTGAATCCTAACGCCAAAGAAAAGACAATTTTTAGAACTGAGAGGAGAGTCCTGGAGGAGTAGTTAGTTAATGACGGGGACGCGAAGTGGCAAGTTGGACTTGCGGTACTTGCGCCGAGGTTTCGTTACGGAGAATTAGATTCTCCAGTTCTTATCTTACGCTCTCACCTTGTGAGCAGCAAAGCAGACCGGGTCTGCAATCATCGTACTTACGTTAGTGAGCGACGGGAGATTGGATCTCCCAGCCAGAACTATTATTAACGTAGATCGTCATAGACCGCACGGACTAAGCGGTATTTGATCAATCTCTTACTGGACTATCCGGAGTTATATCTTAAGGCTGCCACCTTTCAATAAGACTTTTTTTCCTCTTTAAAATTTACGCATTTTCACTTTCTTACACATAAAATGAAAATATTGTTTTTAATGTAAATAACGTACTATCAATTCAATAATATTTATATTAACATATAAGAAATAATAATAAAATTACAGATGGGGAAAAATTCATTTCGACAAATTTTTAGAATTATATAAATCTAACAGTTAAAAATAAATAGAGGTACTGACAAATACTCGACAAAGTTAATGGACTTGATAAAGTTTTATTCGATATGAATAAATTAACACAATACCTGAATTTGATTTGTTACAATTTAATCTCATAAACTTACATATTTACGTTATTAACAGAATTTTCTAGGGTTTTCTTTTATATTATTACTCTAATTATCATTTTGTAAGTTAAAGGTGAGCAATACAAGTACGGTAAAAAAAAAACAGCTAAATAAATAAAGCAAGCATGAATAGAATATCGTCTGACACCTGCTTCGTTTTAGGAAAGAATAGATATTCAAAGCATAGAGAGTAAACATATTTCTTCAACATAGGTAAATTTCGGGGGCTTGTTAATTCTTCCCCCTTGTCGGTAGTGACGCTAGTACTGTTGCCATTAGAGATTTTGCCGTAAATGTCCCATCTTGGTCCTTAATCTATGGGCTCGTTTAGATAGTTTAGTAGCAAAGCATTGCCGCGTATAGACGGTTTGCGCATGACGTTACATGTTCAGAAGAATCTGTCATCGCTTCATATGGCGCCCAAATAAAAGGCAAATGTGGTGCTTCTCCATCTGACATATTAGACTTATTAGCACTATAATAATAAAAATAATAAAAATCTAAATTAAACAGAAAGACAGCACGGGCTTTTAAGAGTGTTCTCAAATCCAAAAGGGCAACTTTCTGACATAAGTTTAAATTTATTTTTGTTTGAAAATGCATGAAACTAGCTGGTGTTGTTGTTCAGAAACTATGTCATCGAGCTGTTTTTTTTCCTTTTTTTTTTTTTTTTTTTTTTTTTTTTTGCAAACGCAGTAGATCTTTCAATAAATAGTGTCAAAGTGGGCGTTTTGAACCGAATTTCCGCGTGAAAGTAGAAAAATCACTCAAGAGCGGGCGAAAAACGGGTTTGTCACGTGATCGAAATTGCTTATAACTCAATGGGTAATTGTTTGATAAAAAAATGGAAAAAAAAACATTTCGATTCCAAATCGCTTCCATGGCCAGGTTTTCCAATTTTATATCTTTCCGTAAAAAAATGAATTTGTAAATGTGTCAGAACGTTTTTTGTTTGTTGCGCAGAGCAGTTAAGAACAGCCTTAATGACAAATGGGGAGTTCTGATGTTCCGTGTGGGCTCCAGATGCAATAGTATCAGTCGTTGCTAATAGGAACGTGACGTCAATGCAAGCCGTCTATATTCAATGACGCTGGTTCGATTCCAGGTTTGGACACTTTTTCACTCTGTTGGCTGTACACCTTTTAAGCAATTAAAATTTAAATATTATTTTCTAAGTTTTATGATATTTTCAGAATTTTTGCATCATATTTCTGCGTTTAACTACTTTTAACTTTTCCAATTATATTTAGTTAAAAAAAACGGTGTAAAGTTTTATGACAATGGGTAAACAGCTAATGGAAAACAGCTATTTAAAAAAATATTGGGGATTTTAATTGATATGAAATGCGCATGGGGCATTTTGAAAGGGTCTTCATAACGCTTAAAGTATCCATGAAAATTCCATATATTTCTCAAAAAAAGAAAAAAAATTGTTTTTAATTTCATGTGTGATAAATATGTGCCATAATGCATATAGTGTGTCCTTGAATTGTATTTAACCCTTAAATGCATGATTTTTTAAAATTTTGTTTCGAAAAAAATTATGTATGATTTTCAGAAAGGTTTATTACACAGGAAAAAAAAAATGAAAAAAAAACAGAGATACATTTTTCGTCAACCTTTTCTTATATTGCACATCTGCAATACAAGTAAAAATTAAGGTATTGCAAATTAGTAAATATTTTAATAAGTATGAATCTAAATACCTTATTTTATATAATTTTTTATTTCGTAAAACCTAACCCTTAAATGCATGAATTATTCTTTTAGAATTGTGTTTTTTATTCTTACATTAAAGATTAGACACTAGAAATTTTAAGATAGATTTTTAACTTTATTTAGTAGGATTTTTTTTTTTTTTTGTAACTTTACAGGATTTATACAGGGTGTCCCTGCTAAGATGTTATAAACTTCGAGGGGAGGTAGGGTACAACTAGAGGACTCGGAATCACATAGGAATGCCGGGTCCGAAACGCCTTTCAGACCCAGTAAGGGAATGGCAGTGTTGCCAGTGGGTTACATTTTTTTAATTCCGATTTCTTGATTGGCACCACTTTTTTGAAACAGTAAAATTCCCTTTATTTTTAACTTAATTAATATGTCATGAAACAAGGGGGGGGGGGGTTACCATTTCAGAAAAGTGGCGCCAATTTACAAGGCCACTGGCAACTCTACCAGGGGCAAAGATCAGCTTTGTGTGATCCAGCCTTTTCAATGCTCAGTGTTGCCAGTGGCCTACTTTCTTTTAATTCAGATTTCTTGGTTGGCACTACTTTTTTGAAATGGTAAAATTCCCTTTGTTTTCAACTTAATTAATATGTCATGAAACAAGGGGGAGTTTACCACTTCAGAAAAGTGGTGTCAATCAAGAAATCTGAATTTTAAAAAAAAGTAGCCCACTGGCAACACTTTCAATGCCCTTACTGGGTCAGGAAGGCGTTTCCGACCCGGCATTCCTATGTGATTCCGAGTCCTCTAGGCGTACCGTACCTCCCCTCGAAGCTTGTAACATCTTAGCTTGGACACCCTGTATTTCTATATCAATATAGTGGTTGCTAAGAATTAAATAAAAAGTGATGCCGATATGCATCACTATGCACTTAACCCCTTAAGTGGTTAATTGTTTTGACATAATAAACTAAAAATAGGAAGCATACATCACTTTTACTGTACTAAAATATTTGCTTTATGCGTATAATCGAAATATTTCAGCCATTAAATAAAGCTAATATTGCAGTTTAAAATTAGTGGTGTAGAAAAACTTTTACTAACGAAACAAGCAAACTCTTCTTCCACATACGGTGGACGGGCAAACCAGTTAAGTGGTTAAGGGTTAAAGTGAAAATTTAAAAACATTAAAAAATGAATTTGAAGGTCCCTTGTCCCCTTAACAAGTTTTGTTTATTGTTAATTGTGCTTTGTGTCAGTATATTAATTGTTTGATTTACTATTTTGCCATAGGGTAATATTCGCGTCTTCTGCAGAATGAGGCCTGCTCTTTCCGAAGAAATCAAAAACGGAATGAATCTCCTAAATGTCGTGGCTGTTACTGACAAAACGATAGAAATTCAACACGTGACTGACATTGGACATTTAACTGAGGTGAACCTTTTACATCATTTAAAACTTATCTCTAAAGTTCGACCGAAACCGAAAGTGAAACCGAATTTCGGTAATTTTCCTATTTTCGGTCAAAAACGAAAACGAAAACGAAAATGCCCCAAAAAATTTTAAGTTATTAATACATACATAAATATACATAATTATTAATTAATTATACGTGTGGCCCAAGTTGGATCTCTGCGCCTCCAACCAAAACATTTTATTTTCATATAAAATAAAATGTAATTAATTCATCAGCGACACAAAAGACTTTTCTAACTACACGAATCTCATCTCATTAACCCTTTATCCCGCAAGTCAATTCTGTGGCTGAAATGTTGAAAATGTTCACTGCCACCAGAATCTACAAACAGATTTATTTGAAAATAAAATGCGGATTTTTTATCAGCTACATTTTAAAAACAAAATATTTTACTAAAAACTCCGGTGCGAATCGACTAGTTTTCAATAAAAATTAAGTGGTAAGTATATTACCATTGCCCGATAAAGGGTTAAAAAATGTTTTAGGTATACATACCTCGATTTACCTTATATAATGATTTCTGTAAATAATCATCTGTTATACTAAAACTTTCTCAAAGAGTATTCGAAGCATTTCGGCGGTTTCAAGCTAAAAAATTTCTGTTACTGTTAAGTCTGCAGCTTTTAATAAGAAAATGGAAAGCGTTTTCAAAGTTTAGTCATCTATGCATTGCTTGCTTTATACATTGCACTCACGTCTTGAGTCAGCCATGACTGATAATTGAGGAGCTGAGTGGAAGAACATGTTATGCTACATTTTCTTAAAAATAATTTTATCTTTTGGACGAAGGTGCTATCAGGTATTCTATCACATAGCAAAGCTAAAATACCAAAGTTCTATTTTTAGCCTTGAAGATTTAAGGCATTATTCGCTAATATTTAATATTTTAATATTTAATAATCCAAATAATATTAATATTTTTTAATATTTAAAAATTAAATATGAATAAGTTTTTTTTTGATAGAGTTTAGTACCACACTTGTTAATATTTTAAACACATGGTATCAAATAGAAAATAAATCATTAAAATTGAGAACAAAAACTTTCACATCAAGTTTCTTCAAAATGTAATTTTTGTTACTTAACATGTTCTTCCACCTAGCTCTTCAATTGTAAACAGTGAAGTTCATAGCAATACACAAAGAGTGTCTCATTTGAACTGATACAGCTCAAATGAATGAATCATTTCCAAAGGAAGAAACGAGATTTTTGGAATACAAATAATTTCTTTTCGGCAGCATTTTCGGCGAAAGTCAGATTTTGGGCCGAAAACGAAACAGAATTTTCGGCCGATCTCTACTTATCTCATTAGACTTCACTTTCCTTGAATCTTTTCGGCAAAATCTTCAAATAGCCTACTGATTTCGAAGAAATTATTTACTTTCTGAATCAAGTATATAAGCAAAAATAGCGAGGAGTGGAAGGTATGGAGTGTATCTGATATATCAACAACAAGGTATTTTATGAATATTTTTAACGGTTTAAAGACACTGATTAGAAAAAAAAAAATTAGAGAAATCCAAGAAGGAATTTCATGGAATTGTCACAGGTGCTTATTTATAAATTATATTTTATTGACATTACGAAAAACCCATGTTTTTATAAAGTGATAAAGGTATGTTTTCCATAGAGTGATGATAAATGTATTTAAAAAAAAAAAAAAAAAAAAAAAAAAAACAGGAGTAAAGATGTTTGAAAATTTTTACAGTATGTTTACATTACGATTTTTTACAGTAATGAAATATATTACCCTCTTTTTCAGGTGCGTTCATAATTATATAAATACATAGCACCTATAGTCGTCGCTCGGTCCGTCTGTCTGTCTGTCCGCCCGTCCGTATATAACAGAGCAAAAACTACCCTAACGAATGGTCTGAAATTTTAAATATATAATTGATGCAAAATTTTGTCGAGTCATTTCAAATATTATGAAAATCGGATGTATAGTTTAATTGCAGGGACAGTCAAAAGTCTTCCGTGACATGACGGCGAATGGGAAAAATTATTTCAAGTGCATTTTAATGACGCTACAGCCTTTCGAACAGAATGAAATTGACATGCTTTTATGAAATGCACTAAAATATACATTCAGTACAATATGTAGTGCAAAAAATATTTATAAAACTAGTTATAGTACGAACACACCTCATTTGCCACGTTTGATGTGCAATTTCCAACTTGTTTATACAGTAATGTCTGATGAGAATTGGCATAAATTTAGATGTATAATGTAGCACAGGCATTAACCAAACAATTTATCTTGTTTATTATATATTATATCTGAAAATATTAAATTAGTGTTTTTTAAAAATACCCTCTTCTAAGGGGAGATTAGGGAGGGGTGGGCCACTAGGAGGGATGGGACATCTGCAATAATGCTTAAAATAAGCTTAATTTTTAATTTATGACTTTTCCAAAAGATGAAGTAATCATTGCATCATTGCAATCTTTTTAGTTGCACGCACCTATGAGTTTGTGACTTAAAAAAACTATTTTAGAATATCAAAAGTAAGTAACTACTCAGATTTTTAATGTAAATTTTAAAGCCTAAAAGCCACATCAAATGCATTATCATCAAATGATCATTTTAAGCACAGAATTAATAATTATCAGTAATTTTGCTGAATCCTTGGTCTTGCAATGTTTCAAAGTTAGACGCATGCATCATTAACGAGTACGTTGACTGATTTAAAATATATACATATCTGATAATAAAACAGTATCAATTGCTTTCCTGATGTGCTAAGAAAAAAATCAAAAGAAACTCTCTCCCCTCCCCCCCCCCCCAAAAAAAAAAAAAAATTATCTTTCGAGAATTATCTTTCGATCTTAAGAGAATTTCTCAACAACTAATTAAATTTTACATGCAAAATTTGAATCCGTCTTTGATAGAATTGGACGAATAAGAATTATAATATCTTAAAAATTATTATAATTTAAAAGCAATGTTTAAGATTTAAAATTGTTTCTTGAAATATTTTTTTCCTCTTTAAGTATGCATGAAGCATAAATTTCTGATAGCATACAACCAATAAACCAACTTGTAATGGAATTTATTTTTACTGCTTGCATTTTATGATGTCGAAAATTGATTCCTTTTTTACTATATAAACATTTCGTTAATTCTTTTTTTATATATAATTTCGCTTTTATCTATAAATGCTTTATCAATTCTTATATTGCAGTATAAATACTTACTATTATTTCTAAAATATTTAAACATTTGTATAATAATTTGATTACACAATACGACACAACAAAGGCCAATTCAAAGTAAAATGCCACTGATAAACTCATTAAAACAATTAATAGAACTGTTTTTAAAAATTATTATAATTTACAAACAATATTTGTTCTTTAAAATTATTTCTTCAATGTTTGTTCTTTATAATTTGAATATTTTCCCTCTTTAAAAATACATGAAGTATAAATTTCTGATAGCATAAAACCAATAAACCAACTTATAGCGGAATTTTCTGATTGTATTTTGCGATATCAAAAACTGATTCCTTCTTTACAATACAAATATTTCGTTGATTTATTATTATTACAGTAAAACCTCCCTAAAGCGACCACGTTCCGTTCCAGTAAAAATTGGTCGCTCCGAGAGGTGGTCTCTTAATGGAGGTCGTGTTTAAATCTAGATTTTAATTGTTGAAAAAAGGTAACAATGAATGTTACTAAAATTTATTTTTCACATAGGAAAAAATATGAAAATTTAAGTATCAAAACAAAAGTTAATTACATAAGTTAATTACTGCAGAGTTTAAAAAATGAATACATTGACGTTTGCTTTGATTTTACGGTTTTATCTTTTATAACTTTCATTTCAAAGACCTTCCTAAGTTCTTTTTTTTTTTTTTTTTTTTTTTTTTTTTTTTGACGAGAACAAATTATGACGATTTCATTAATTTATTTCTTTGAGAGTTCTCTGAATAGAGTGGTCTCTGAATAGAGGTAAAATTAGTATTGAGCCTATGGGAATAAATTTCGTTACATGAAAAAATGATCGTTCAGGGAGACGGTTGCTTAACGGAGGTGGTCGGACAGGGAGGTTTCACTGTATTATTATTCTTTCTTTCTTTATAATTTTTGATCAATTATTTCATTGCTTTACTACTGCTTATTATTATTTCTACTACTAATTATTACTTCTGAAATATTTAAACATTTGTTGACTATTTTGATTACACAGTATGACACAGCAAAAGTTAATTCAACGTAAAATATCACTGAAAAGCTTATTAATAGAAATAAAAGATAATTTAAAAAAATACAAGCTATGTTTATCCTTTAAAATTATTGTTTGAGATATTTTTCCCTTCTTTAAATATATGCGGAGTAATAAATTTCTAAAAGATTAATAAATCAACTTACAATAGATTTTTTTTTCTGTTCGAATTTTATGATATCAAAAACCGATTCGTTTTTTTAAACTACATAAATATTTCGTTCTTAAAAAAATCTTTATTTATAAATGTTCAATCAATTATTTTATTGTTTTATAAATGATTATTATTTTTTTCTAAAATATTTAAGCATTTGTGTAATATTTTAATTACACAGTATGACACAGCGAAAATTAATTCAACATAAAATATCACTGAAAAGCTTATTAACAGAATTAATAGAATTGTACATAAAAATTATAATAATTTACAAGCAGTGTTTATGCTTTTAAATTATTTTCTGAAATATTTTCTTTCCCGCTTTAAGTATACGTTAAGCATAAATTTTTGATAGTACAAAATCAATATACTAATTGATAATGATATTTATTTTTTCTGTTTCCATTTTGTGATATCCAAAATGGATTCTTTTTTTTTACTATAAAAATTTTGATTAACTGTTTTATTATTATTATTATTTATTCTTCTTCTATTGCTTTATAAATACTTATTGTTATTTCTAAAATATTTAAACATTTGTGCGATATTTTGATTACGCAGTATAACACAGCAAAAGCTAATTCAAAGTAAAATACACTGTAAAAAAAATAACGACATTTTTACAGTACAAAGTACTGTTCATCTCGCGCATAAACTCGATCACAGTTGAATGTACTGTATCTTTCTTTGGTTTCCTGACTATTTAAACATGGAAAATACAGTAGTTGCGTAAAATTAACAGCACCATGTACTGGCAATTTGGACGCCAGTAGTTTGTGCTGTAGTCCAAATGCGTCCAAAATTGCCAGTACATTGTACTGTTAATTTTACGCAACTACTGTATTTTACATGTTTAAATAGTCAGGAAACCAAAGAAAGATACAGTACATTCAACTGTGATTGATTTGTGCTGGCACATTTACAGTGATTTTTTTACAGTGTATCCCTGATAAGCTTGTTTTATGTCTATTTATAATTCTCCTGATTCTTTTCAGAGTGCCGGCAAAATGCAGTTGAAATACGAATTCTCATTTGATTGCTACTTCCCTCCGTATACATCGCAAGAAAAAGTGTTTAGTGAAATATCCCAGCTCGTGCAGTCTGCTCTTGATGGTTACAACGTTTGTATATTTGCTTATGGACAGACTGGATCTGGAAAAACTTACACGATGGAAGGGCCTGCCGATATACTCGATTTTGTTGCAAATAAAAACAATCCCAAGCTGGGAATGATACCTAGATCAGTCAGTCAGATATTTTCAACAATCGAGAAACTTCATCTGAAAGGGTGGAAAGTAAGTGTAATTTAGAGTTCTGCATTGGAGGTATAATCCGATGTGTCGAGTTAGCCCTAATTTTTTTCGTTGTGGGTCAGGTTCACTTTTAATGTTCTGGGTCTGGGTTGGATTTTGACTCTTTTGAATCGGGTTCAGGTTGACCCGATTTTTGAAAATTTCTAAATATTTTCGAAATGAAAAAAAAAATACGTAGTATTTTAATATTAATGAGTGTACAGAAAAAAGATAAAATTGATTTTAGAGATATAATTATAGGCTACTTTTCCATAAATTATATTAAAAATGGATTCGTTTTCTTTCCCTTCACGTTCAGCTCGGTTTTGGGGTCGACGAAATTTATTTTTCCCTTTCGGATTTGGTTTACGAGTGCCATAAAGCAGAAATTTGGGGTTCGAGTCGAGAACAATCGGATCCGTGTAGGGCTCTAGTGTAATTTTTAGGATGATCTAAAATGGAATGGGTTTTTTAAATTGAATAACAAATATAAACGCTGACAACTATATGAATTATTAGTTTAGGAGAGTAATGTGTGAAGTCAGAAGTTTCTTTAAAACGCTTCCTTGTTCTACATTCAAATATCTCCGACAGATGGCACTGAACTCTGTTAAACTGTCATAATCCTCAAGCTATTAATAATAAATAGATTAAAGTTCATGCACATTTTATTCTTCATCATGTTTAGCTGTAAAAGTGCCATAAAATGGTTTGTGTTTTGAAACTGCAAGGTTATTTAAAACATTATTACAGCTTGAGATAGACAAATGCCATCTATCGGTAGTACGAAAGGGTATCAATAAGTTTTTGCCCTCACATAGGAATAATTGAGTGAAATTGATGAAATTGCTACATTGTATTAGTCTTTTCTATATAGTCACCGTGCACAGTAACACATTTCTGCAAACGGTATTTTAAAGAGGAGGGTGGTGGGAGGGTGTATTCCAGGAGGCGCGATAGTAGACCCAAAGCGGGACACTTTTCTAAGTTTTGCCGATCCCCCTCATGTGACGAGGAATGTTTGCAAAATTTAGAAGAGGACCCCTCGGGATGGGGGGCGCAAATTGGAGGGAGGGCTTCGGGGGTGCATAACATGAATAAGTGATCACAGGCCTTTCCAACAATATGTCACATGAGGGGTGTCAGCAAAAGTTATAAAAGTGCCCCTCTTTGGAGCTACTATCGCACCGCATAGAATACCCCCCCCCCCCTCTTTGAAATACCATTTGCAAAAATGTGTTGGTGTACTGTGACTGTATCGAAAAGGACTCATAAAATGTAGCAATTTCATAAATTTCACTCAATTATTTCTATGTGGGGGCAAAAACTTATTGATACCTCTTCGTATTTGGAGGTAAAACAAAATAGCATAATAGCGAAATTCCGAATTTCATGCATGACTCTCTTGTGAGAATAATTCAATAGCTGCAGTTGAATTTTCAGTCCATTTTTTTCAGTTATTTCTATAACTGTTGTATATTAAAAGCAATGTTTTTGTTTGTTAAAAGACTTTACAAATATACCATATGTACTCTACTATACTAAATTATATAATTTACACCTCGGCATATTTTTCGAAATCACTACTTTTGAAAAGCAATTTCAATAAAAAATAGATTCATATATTTCTTACAAGAAAAATATGAGACAATTTTAGTTAATGAGATAGGATTCCATATTAATCTAATTGCATACTCCCTGGTGACATTCATCGGTACTTTCCTGTTAGCTACACGCCAAGGGAGAACTTTTGAGCTCTTTTCTATTATAAAATACTTTTCTGTAGACAAGATATTTACACACATTACATATACATATACATGCTTAGATAAGGGTATATATGAAAATGTTACGTAAATATATGTTACATAGACACAAGTTACATTCATTTAGACACATCACCATAGCTGCCAACTTTTACGCTTTTTTTTTCTACCATTATTTTTAATCAGAAAAAATTGCCTTATGTAATTCAATATTTTCGATGATTAAATACGACAAATTTCTTTGTTTAAAAATAATGGTAGCAAAAAAGCGTAAAATTTGGCAGCTATGCATCACATGTACATGATTACATAAGAGTGTATATGTATATACGTAAATGTATGTTACATATGCACATAAAGGTTAATAAAATTACATGCATTTACATTATACCTATACAAGGTGTCGCCAAAAGATTGAAATGCGCTTCAATTTTTTACCTGTTGGAGATACACGGGTAATAGAGATGAGTTCAAGCTCTTTTTTCCCAGTCAATGCCCGACGGTTTTAAATCCGAGCACGAAAATTGTTTTGTCCTCAGAGCCCATTACCGAAAGTACACAGTAGAAAATTTGCATTTTTAGACCTTTACGAAACACAAAATCTCAAATCTTCCTGGGGAAGGGGTCATTTTTATGATCCGGTGTGTGGTGGAAGGGGGGATTCCTTCAGGAATACTCTTTGAATTCATCACTATGGTGGTGTCCGTCAATAGGAAAAGTCTAAAAATATTTTTTAAATACTTTAGTGTCCTTTTTGAGAGTTCCGTACTTAAAAAGTAAAAACGGAACCATTATAAGATCACTTCTATGTCTGTTTGTCACAGCCCTTTTACTCGTGAACTATGAAACGTGGAAAGCTCAAATTGGGGGAAGTAATAAAGACTATTAACCCACATATTTACAGATTAATAAATATTCATAAATATATTTAGGGAAAATGTAGACGGGATAATTAAGTTACTTGAAAAAAAAAAAATGTTTTCTTTGTATATCGAGTAGGGTATCGTGTGAAAGCTTTCGTAACGTTGAACTCAAAAATATATTTCATTTAATTTTAGGTATTATATTTTTAAAATTATGGTCGAAAATGTAGTGCAAAAATATCGTCGCTACCATGTCAAACTATCCAATGTGAAAAAATGCATTTTTCATATTTTGTGCCATTTTATTGTATTGTGCATGATACGTACTAATTAAAATCGTCACATCTCTAGCTTGTTTAGGAACTTAGATAATGACTGTTTCGAAGTATCCAATATGCACTTTTTTCTAAAATTTACAATGTCAAACTGTCCAATATGGCATATTCGATCCTTTGCCGCTAATGTTTGGATATTTTTCTTTTTCTAAGCATCCGTGCCATATCAAACTCCAATATGAGAATAGTCTTTTTATCAGGAAGACAAAAACTGTTTTATTTATGGATTGAAATTTAACGTAATTGACACATGTTTTTGGTATTTACTAAAGCATATGTTTTCTATTGTTAATGGAATGTGAGAATTTTTAGTTCATTTAGAGGGACACTGAAAAGAGTCCCGTTACATTACACTCAATAGGGAAATAGAGCGGTGTCGTTTAATTGTGTTACGATATTTAAAACATAATGAAATTAATATGGATTTATCAAGTGTATTAAAATATGTTTTATGCAGAATATGGTATACAAGACATTTATTATTATTTATAGGTTTATACAAAAGATTTTTGTTGTATAATGGATTGTAGAAAAAAAAATGTTTGAAGAATATATTAATAATGTTAAAATATTCTAAACAAAGTGAAATTGACATCCGTAATTGATTTAAATTACAAGGTGCTTACTTTAGAATGTGACATGTATGATATTTATCGTTAATTTACAGGGACACACAAAAAATTCGGTTACACTGCTGTCTATTAGCGATAGTTGTTTGAATAAGCGCGTTTTCAATTATAGTATGAGTTTTTAACTATTTGAATATTATGTGGTGCGTATAAATTCTACAGGGTGGCTACTAAATACTGTTACACTCCAAAAAATACGAATTAATTTTAATCTTTTGGTAAAACAATTTATTTCTCTATTTTAACGTTTGGCAATCTTCTATTAGTGCAGACGAATTTTGTTATAAAGCAAATATTTAAAATTATTTTAAAGATGGAAGCCAAAAGAATGATGATTAATCAGCTCTTTGATCGCAGATTTTCCGCTGGTGAACACTTTAAGCAATTAAAATGCCTTGATTGTAATGGAACATTTATATATAGAACTATAAATTGATTGTTGGATACCAATAGCTATGTAAAGATCGACCTAAGCCTGGAAGTCCACGCTCAGTTCGTACAATAGAGCGCATCAAAAGAATTCGTGAAAAAGTGTGAAGAAATCCACAACGTTCTGCAAATAAAATGGCTGCAGAAGAGAACGCGAGTCGCAGAACTATGCAAGTTATTATAAATGAATGTCTGGATTATGTCCCTTATCGCAAAAGAAAAATTCAAGGTTTGACTGCTGCATAAAGAATAAAAACATTACAAAGGAGGAAGAAATTGATGAAGCGGCACGGTAGGAAAAGTGTTGACAGAATAAAATTTTCTGATGGGAAGCTATTTTGCACTGAACAGTGTTATAATGCTAAAAATGATATCGTATATTCAGCAACCCTCGAGGATATACCTGAAACCTTTCGAACTGTTAAACGCTTTCAGAACAAGAATTCTGTTATGGTTTGGGCTGCAGTGTCAAACAATGGAAAATTGCCTTTGAAGTTCATCGATAAAGGGATAAAAATCAATGCAAATATTACAAACAGGATATACAGGCTACATATTTATTCCCACAAGCTGAAAGGTTGTATCCCAAACAGAATTGGGCATTTCAGCAAGATTCTACACCTTCGCACCGAGCTAAATCAACACGGGCTTGGCTCCCTGTCAATTATCCAAACTTTATCATGCAAGAAGATTGGCCACCTCCTTCACCGGATCTAAATCCTCTAGATTATTGCGTCTGGGGATTTTAGAGGCTAAAGTAAACAGCAACAAACACAGAAATTTGGACTCTCACAAAACTTCCATATTGCGTGAATGATACCGATTACCTCTTAAAATGATTCGTGCCGCAGTCTGACAATGGTATAAGAGATTATCTATGGTAATCGATAAAGATGGCGGTCAATTCGAGTAAATTTTTTTCCCTGTAAACTTTCATCTCTGATGTTCATCATATTAGTCTAGTTATCATTTTCTATTTTCTATTTGTAAAATAAAATGACTGAATATTTGTAACAGTATTTAGTAGCCACCCTGTATAGATCATATCCAGGGCTATACAAAAGAGTTTGTAAGCATTATTTTGTACGGGCATGAATTTCATAAAGGAGGTTTTTAATTGAGTTATGCAATTTCGGTCTTTTATTTCTTTTTACTATTCTAAAATATGTTAGTAGAAATTCCTAATATGCAGGGCTGCGCAAGGAACTGAAAACATTTCCGGATATGACTGGTAATTTCTGGAAGTGTGTTTATAACAATTTTTTGCCTGAATTAAAATCTATCATATTACGTAACGTGTATAAAAATCTGTAGATAATATACAGGGCTATAAAAGAAGTTCGAGTATATTTCCGTTTATTGGTGAAAATTGCTAAAGGTTGAAAGTGTAAATTGCGTTACGCGTTTTCTAATTAAACTAAATTGTCGCATACTATCTAGATTCAGGGTTGGCAAGGTTTTGGACACAACGGTAAAAACCACGGTAAAATCCATGGTTTAAACCGTACTGTCCAAAACCCTTCTGTCTAAAACTGTCTTAAACTGTCCAAAACTATATTTTGTAGTAAAATTGTATTTATCAGAACAATACTAAAAGTTAAAAAAATTGGCAAAAAGATTACAATAGAAAAATACCAATTTAGTATTAGCCCCACCAGTGGCTGAGAGGTTCTGCTCTCGAAGCTGGTAGACGGGAGGTGCTGGGTTCGGTCCCAATCGCGCCCGTCGGCCTAATCGTTCGGAGTTTTCGTGGTTTTCTTCGAACCTTGGATTTCCAAGCGTTAATACGGGTTAGGTTCCCTTAGAAAGACCCCAACGAAGGGCACTCCCCCCCTGGGCCTATATCCCTCGTGCAGATAATTGGCCGTCATAAATACAACCAACCAATTTAGTATTAACAACCTAATTACCCTACGTTATACTACCTAACAATTTAGTAGTAACAACCTAATTGCCCTACGTAACAAAGTAATTACATTAAAAAGATATTAAATTTAATTATGTATCATAATTTTAATGTTATTCATTTAAATAATAGTAGTTAATAGAAGTACTAACGATTTTTATGACGAATACATTCTGATTCTGTTACTGAAAGTCCCGAGAGTTGTTACTGGAAATAATTGATAAATGGAGTTCAGGTTCAGCATACTGATTAAACCAGCTTACTGCTGGCAAATATGTATATGTGTATATTAAGAAATAGTAAAAATAAAAATGATTTTGTTTGATTATGAGATATTTAGTTATTGACTATTATTATAACACTGTATTATATGGCTATTATTATAACAACACTATTTAACTCTTAAGAAATAGAATGTTCACTAGAATTAGATTAAATTCATAATAAAAATACACATTTTAAAAAATAACTTCTAGATTTTAAATTAAATATTTGTGTTTTCTTTCATTATCCTATAATCTAGAAAAGATAATTTACAATGAAACATTATTTAAAAGAAATTTCTTTGTAACATTTTCTTGCACAAAAATTGAAACAAAAGCAAATCTCCCCTCCCTATACTACATGTGTGGTATTATACAGAATTTCTTATTATTATAACTCAATTTTAACAGAAATAGAACTTTTTATGTTACACAGATATTAGAAAAAATTGAACTTTTTTTCATTTACCATAGAATTAAATTGAATGTTAGTAAAAGATATTGTGATATAATTATATTTATTCATATGTTTAATAAATGTGAAGTGGTAACATGTGGAATGTTGCTTTTTTAAGATTTTGGACACTTTAGTACAGTTTTGGACGCTTTAGTACAGTTTTAGACACTTTAGTACAGTTTTGGACAGTAAAACCCACATGTCCTGTCCAAAACTAGTTTTGGGCGTCCAAAACCCCAACCCTGTCTAGATTATATACAAATCTATAGATAATTTACTGGGCTTCCACAAACTGATTCGAGTACTTTTTCTATCTATGGACGGTAATTGTTTTTTAGTGAATTCTTTTGTGCATTCCTGTATACGAGGCATAGAATTTTTATGCAACATGAAAAGAAAAAAAACAACAACAAAAAAAAAAAAAAAAAAAATTTAAAAGCGCATACCGAAACTCAAAAAAGCACTTCTAGCAATTATAGACAGTACTGTAACCCATTTCTTTTGTGTGTCCTTGTAAACGAACAACAAATGCTATGAATGCATGCCCTATTTTGTCGTAATTTTCTCGTGTTGAAATTCAGTGATTTATATCAGTTTGAAATAGCGTAATGTCATTAATATTCTCTTCAAACGATTTTTCCCCATATACCATAATGTAATGGAAATCTTTTAAGTGCCTCTGTAAATGAACTACTAATATTAAATACTTCATGTGTAATACCGAACATGCCATTGTAAGCACCATTAACATTTTTTAATTGCATGAAAATCCGAGTATATTTATGTGAGTTAGAGCGTGGACAGACAAACCGAATTCATAAACACTTTTCAACCTTGTTGGAAAGTTTTAAAAAGTATAATAGGTTGAAAATTCACATTCAGTAATTTCTACAAATAGACGAGCATAACTGAATTATTTTGTACATCCCTGTATATTACCTACAGCTTTTTATACATGGCAAATAATGAGCTAAAAATTTAATGGAAGGTAAAAGACGCTTAAAACTACTAAAATGATACTTCCATAAATTATCATCCATAATTGTCCATGTTTCTAGGTCTTTTGCGTGGCTCTGTATATGATTTTACTTATATTCCACAAATATCTCATATTCTAGCTATAGCTCAGTTTTGAAATGCATAACACAATTTAAAAAAAAATTAAGCAGTTCAGAATCATACTTAGTAATGCTAACGAAGTATTTTAGGTACTCCTGTATACAATCTGTAGAATTTATACATACCACGTAGTATGCACATGGTTTTAAAACGCATATCATAATATAAAACGCATTTCCAGCAATTATCGCTAATAGAATGCACTTTAACTGAAATCTTTTGTGTGCCCCTGTAAATGAACTATAACTGTTGAACACTTCATATTCTAACGTAAGCATACCTCAATAATGTATATAAATTTCTTTATGTTTGAAATACAGTAAATTCTGCCTAAGGCGGACTCTGTGCAAGCCGGAAATCTGTCTACCGCGGAAAATTCTTCAAGTCCCGGCGAACTCATAGAAAATTACATTAACTCATGCTGCATAAGGCGGAATCTGTCTAACGCGGAAACGGAAATGGTTTTAAGGTCCCACCGAAACCAAAATTTTGCATAAGGCGGAAAAAATGATATTTTAAAAATAAAATGCCTTTGATTCATGAAACTTTAAAACTGTTTAGTCAAATACTCAATGTCAAGGATGTCAGTTAAATTCCGTAACACTTTGAAAAAGTTAATTTAAAAGAGCAGAAACTGTTTAAATTTAAAGGAATTCTTGCTTATGACATTTTTTCTTATACAAAATTGCATTTAAAAGTTATTATTTGTAGTAGAATGCAAATTTATGAAAATACATATTTTCTAAAGTACAATATTTTATATTTTAAGGTTGTACTCAAATTCAAAATTATAGCGTTCTGTCTCATTCTCGAAGTTTATTACTTTTTGTGTGTAAAATCATATATAACCAACAATATGCATGTTTTTGTTTCTAACTTACCTGTGTGAGCACGCGCCAATTCGCATGTATTACAGCAGTGCTAAAAAATTGAATAGCATTTCTCATTTACCTATAAAGACAGGATTTTTCAGAACTTCAGTTTTCAATCGATTTTCGAGTCAGGAAAATCAATAAAAAATAATCGAAAATCGAGATTTTTTTTTTTTTTTTTTTTTTTTGAGGGGGAGGTGGGAGCTGTTTTGCATAAGCCGGAATATTGTCTACCACGGAAAATTTTCTCAGTCCCAACCGATTCCGCCTTAGACAGAGTTTACTGTAGTGTAACATAATTAAACTAAACCACAAACTTTTCTTTCCCCAGTAAGCATAATGCAGCTGGATTCTTTTGAGTGTCCTTGTAAAGGATCTAGAAATGCTACACGCTCCGTTTTCAGTGCCAGACATGCCAAAGTAAACGTCAAAAACATAAATAAGTTATATGGCAATCCAAGTATATTTTCGAGAGTTAGAGCACGGTAAGATGACAGAAAAGTAAACCAAAAGTGATAAAAACTTTATTACGATCAAGAAAGCCTTGACAAAAGGGATTACCAATTAATCATTCCCCACGTTCGGGAGAACATTCGCAATTATTGTATTAAAAGAGCCTATAAAGCCTTTTCCTCAAACTCATTTATTCCAACTTTTATAAATGGGGGATTAAATAAATCGAAGATTTTTTTTTTTTTTTTTCGAAAATAGTGTTAGAAGCAGCCCATGAGTTTCTTAGAATAAACAGCGCGAAGATTAGTATTTATAATTGCGGGTATGAAGTGCCTGTTATTGCCCACCCTATTTGAGATATTTTTGCTTTCTTATATTTTAAAAAATTAGCAGAATGTTTAAAAATAAGCTTTTCTCTTTATTAATTTACTGTATGTATATTCGTTATTAAAATTATTAAAGAAAATTCTTAAGAGTTTTATATTGAATATGTAAATACGAAAATTTTTACAAATTAAACTATTCAATACGACACATTTGCTAATTTGCTGTTATGAAACGGCGAATCTGGGAAAAGCACAAAATTTTTACAAGTCAAACTATCCAATAAGGCATATACGCTACTATGGAATGACGAACCTGGGAAAAGCGCAAATTTTTACACGTCGAACTATCCAATGTGGCATATTGGATAGTTTGAAGCTAAAAAAGTTCAACGAAGCTCAAAACGTACAAATAAGCACAACATATCAAACTATCCAATGTGATTTTTTGGCGAATAAAATTATTCAAATGATTTATCTCAATAGTATGCTTAAATATGATATAAAACAGCATCCGAAAAATATAATAATTGTTTACTGCTGCTTGGCACTGATTTTAAATCCACAATTAAAACAGTTTTTTTGCCTTCCTGAAAAGTGGCTATTTTCACATTGGATAGTTTGACATGGTACCGACGATATGTCCTCCCCCCCCCCCCATCTAATTCCGAATCTACTGAAACTAAAATTATGAGAAATTTAGGGGTAGTAGACGTTAATTTAAACCTTGCAGGAAAATTATAGCGATTACCCTAGGTCACATAGTTTTGGAGAAAATCTCATTTTTCAGTTACACACAAATTGCGATTTATGGGCATTCAGAAAAAGTGTTGAGCAGCGCTGGAGGTACCTTATCGTAGAAGAAGTATAAACGCATTGTTGATCATGAATTGCGGAAAAAATCGTCGGTAATTAGCCGAGATATTACGCTGAATTTAGGTTTATGAAATGCCAAATGAAGTTTAAATACGCACTACTTTTATTGAGAGTACCGAATTAAGTTCATTTTAAACAGATTAGGATAAGATTAAAAAAAGAGTTATACAGAATAGCTATATTTGATATTATTTAGGTTCTATATCTCTTTGAACTTTCATCGTATATCCATTTATACTTTTCTAGTATACAGTGTGTCCCAGAAGTAATGGGGCAAACTTTAAGGGCAGGTAGGGGACATCACAAGGATTCAGATTTGCACAGCATCCCAGGGTAGGAAACGCTTTCCTGGCGCGGTAGTGACGACACAAAACACAAGAAAGACAGGATACGAATAAGAGGAGAAAACATGTTTATTATCCTTGGTACATCAAAAAACTAAGAAGAAAGAACATTAAAGGGACAACGATCGTCATCAAAGTAGATGTTCGAAATTACGACCCCGGGCCGTGATACATGGAAGCGCATCTCCGGCGTATGGAAGATCTAATGTTCTCGAAAATACTGGGAGTGCCCCGGACTTCCCCAGCAGCTGCCACGATGCGTGCAACAAGTTCCTCAACACTTTCCAGCATTGTCCTGGCATTTTTGCAGTACTAAGAATAATAAACATGTTTTCTCTCCCTGTTCGTGTCCTTTCTTTCTTGTGTTCTGTGTCGTCACTACCGCGACAGGAAAGCGTTTCCGATCCTGGGATGCTATGCAAATCTGAATCCTTGTGATGTCCCCTACCTCCCCTTAAAGTTTGCCCCATTATTTCTGGGACACCCTGTATACAGCTATACCCAACCGTAGGTTGAATATTTTTTACAAAGTCTTAGTATTTTTTTAGCAACGTTTTTTTTTTAAAATTAATACACTTGCTAATTCATATATATTACTGTACGGAACCCGCGCGAGTAATACTCGCACTTGACCGTTTATTTTATTCATTAAATTTATGGATTATTTTTTTTTTGTGTGTGTGTCAGTATAGGGTGGAGGCATTGTTTTTAGAGATATACAATGAGCGCATTAGAGATTTGCTGAATTCTCAGGGAGGAAACTCCAAATGTGACATTTTGAAGTCTGGCAACAGAGGAACCGACTGCGTGCTTTCGAATGTCACCACATCAGAAGTAACTTCTTGCGAGCAGGTAATTATGTTCCGTGTTTAAATTTTATTTCTTGTTTCTTTTGTTTCCTTTAAGAATTTTGATTTGTGATATTTTAGCAAGTTAATAAAAAAAATTATATGTATTTTATAAAAAAATTCTTAAGGGTGCCCGTCACTCAGTTTCCTAATTCCCTTCGGTAATGTTAAGTCTAATGGGCGTTTGATACATTCTTATATTTAAAATATCTCTTCAGGATATTAATATTTTTTATCTCTGTTTATGCTGTGTGCTCTTCTTAAAGGATATCCCTTTTTTTCTTAGTTGTCAGAATATTTCTAAAATCTATGTTTAATTTAATATTGTGTGTGTTAAAAGCAGACGAACTGGGAATAAAATTTTAAAACTTCATATAAAATTCAGCATAGATTTAAGAAATATTTTGAGAACAAGGAAGGTCTCCATACTGGGCATACTCAGAATATTTTGAAAAAAATACTAATTAAACTACTTATGTATCTAATAAAAGATCAGTCAAATTTAGCGGCGGAATTACAGTAGAAAGTCTGTAAAAAAATAAAATACTTTCCAATATTTGGCGCGAAAAGACGAAAGCGTCACGCTATTTGGCGAGCAGTACTTTTCCTCGCCAATAGCAAACGATTTTTAATGCACCTGAAAATTGTTTGCTAATTGATTTTTAGAATGTGTGTAAAACGTATTTAATGAATTTAAACATAAACAATGAGAGAGTTTAATACATGCATTTCTTCGTATTACATATTATGTTGCTTGTTAGTTAACTTTATTACTTTAAATACAATTTCATATATAAAACATACTTTCATATATTTAAGCGTATTCCAAAATAAAGGCAAGATTCATTTACCAGTTATTCATTTCAATGTCAAAGAATTTGTCGTTTCCATAGCAACAGAATTGAATCGAAAGTGCTCAATTGGTCTTGATTTTTATATAATGAAACAATTTTAATTTACTTTAATTTTGTTTTAATTCATAAAATTTGATATTTAACCTTCATTATAAATATATATATATATATATATATATATATATATATATATATATATATGTGTGTGTGACAAAACTATAGTTAAATCAATCTAAAACTGACAAAACTAAAGTCATTTACATTAAATTTATTTAAACAAGTTCAATATGAAACAATTTTATCTTAAAGACTATTCGACATAAAAAAGTATTTTTCGAAATTTCATTTCATCGCCAAATAAACGAAATTTTCATTATTTTTTTACGAACGTTCTATCAAGTTTCCGCCAAAAAAAAATTTATAAACATATATATCCACATGAGAAGAACACTCTGTAATTTTTTCAGATTTTTCTGAATATGCCCGTATGGAGACCTTCCTTGTAAGAAAAAAAAGAGACATCCTTTAAGAAGAGTACACAGGAAAATAAGTTAAAAATATTAATTTCTTGAGGAGATATTATTAGATTAAACGTACAAATGCATCAAATGCCCATAGACTTAACATTATCGAGGGGAATTCGAAAACTGAGTAACGAACAACCTTAAGGCTCCTGCCCTTGCCGGCGAAGACACCCACGAGCTAATGAAAATCCCATGGGGAGGGATTTTACTAATATCTCGTTTGCATTTCGACATTTTTAAATATTTTTTTTTTTTTTTTTTTTTTTTTTTTTTTTGCATTGGATAGCCGAGGTTTTTAGTTGCAGATATTTTTTAAAATGACACTTTCATTTTCAGAACCGGTTTTGAAAATGAAAGTAACTTTATTAAAAATATCTGCGACCAAAATCGAAAAAGTAACCAAGGTGCGCTGTAGAGACGGACCTCGGCTATCCAATGAAAAAAAAAAAAAAAAAAAAAAAAAAAAAAAAAAATTTAAAAATGTCGAAATGCAAACGAGATATTAGAAAAATCCCTCCCCATGGGATTAGCATTAGCTCGTGAGTGTCTTTGCCTTAACAGGACAGGAGCCTTAATATTTTCACAACTTGTGTCATTTAACTTTGAATGTATTTCTCTTGGATAAAGTTTTTTAAAATGAATTTTTGCCCTTTGAAATCTAAAGATGCTTTTTCAGAAATCTTCTAATTTGATATTTGAATGCATGTTATCTATACTGTACAGAAAAAAACACGTCATCCACTAACATTGGCCTCTTAACGAGGGTGACAACAATAAAAGCTATCGTTTTTTCTTTCTTTTATCGAAATATATTAACTTCTAACCGCATAATTTAAATTATTATACTAACAAATAGAACAAAAAAAATTAAATTCAAATGAAATTTGTTTGGAAATAATTCAATTTACTGAATTTTTTATGCATTTTGAAAAATAATTTTCAAGCAGGAGTTTTTTAAGTAACTCAAAAATAAGCATTTGTTGGTTACAATAATGTAAAACAAAATTTGCAGTAACATAAATATAAATATGCAAAACAAAGGAAGTGTTACCTAAATTAATTACCCATATAGCGAGCTACTTTTTCACCCTCCTCACATACGAGGGTGTATCATTAAGTTTTTGCCCGCACATAGAAATAATTGAGCGACATTTTTGCTACATTTTATGAGTCCTTTTCTATATAGTCATTGTGCACAGTAACACATTTGTGCAACCGGTATTTCAAAGAGAGGGGGGAGGATGTATTCCACGTTCCAGGAGGCGCGATAGTAGACCCAAAGGGGGCCATTTTTCTAACTTTTGCCGTCGCCCACATGTGACACAGTGTTGGAAAGGCCTGTGACCACTTATTCATGCTATGCACCTCCCGAGCCCATCCCCCCAAATTTGCCCTCCCCGGGGGGGGGGCACTTTTCTAAATTTTGCTGACATCATTCATGTCCCGGGCGAGAGGGAGCAAATTTGAGGGGAGGGGCTCGGGAGGTGCATAGCATGAATAAGTGGTCACAGGCCTTTCCAACACTATGTCACATGTGGGGGTCGGCAAAAGTTAGAAAAATGACCCCCTTTGGGTCTACTATCACACTCCCTGGAATACATCCTCCCCCCTCTCTTTGAAATACCATTTGCAGAAATGTGTTGCTGTGTACGGTGACTATATAGGAAAGGACTAATACAATGTAGCAATTTTATAAGTTTTACTCAATTATTTCTATGTGAGGGCAAAAAAAAAATATTGATACACACTCGTAATAAGAAAAAAAAGTAGTATCTGAAAAACAAACAAAAAATACTTGAACTAATTCCATTAGAATTTCGTTATATAGATAGATTATAAACGGGATTAGACCACACTAGACATTAGGTTGCTTAATTAATTTTAAACATGTATTTTTTAAACTCATTCTAAAGTTTATTATTGAAATTCATAATTGAAATCGTTCAAAAATACACAATTTTATGTGCAGTGTTAAAATATTACCCAGGTTCACTTTTAACACATTAAATTATAAATTATATAAAAAAAAAAGTATAAATTTTAGAAATATTTTGACAACAAAAAAGGGAGATATCCTTTAAGAAGGTACATACAGATAAAAAAGATAAGTTAAAAATATTAATTTCCTGGGAGATATCTTAAAAATACGAATGCAATGCATGTCCATAGGTTTAACATTAGCGAGGGACATTTGAGATCTCAGTGACCAACAACTTTTAATATCAGGGCTTAATTTCGAACAAAAAAAGTACCGGAGCTCTAATATGATCTGGTGAGTCCCTGAATATCAGATTAAATTAAAATTTTGACACCGTTATCGGAAACAATCGATGTTTTTACAGAAAGAGGGGAAACACTGTTCGATTGCTTTCTATCAGAATAACAATACATGGTAATTTATCTACTTACAAATGAAAACAATAAAACAGTCAATAAAAAATTATCCTATTGTCACAAAAGAAAATCGAACTGAAAGCAAATTCACTGTTCAGTGTCCTGAGTGGCGCCGTATCGACACGTCGCGTCGTCACCGACATAAATTTGAAATAGAAAAACATGATTTTTGTCTCCTCTTCGTTTTGATCAAAATAATATCATTAAAATGATTTGAAATAGAATATAATACGTGATTTTAAAGCAGGAAAAGTTTTTTTTTTCTATACATGATTAAGTAATATTTTAATTGTAATACAGATTGAGCTCGAGTCAGTCCAAGCCCAAAAACTGATATAAAAACTGAGCCCGTTTTATATCCATCTCCTACATGTGTGACACGTTACGTCACATATAAATGTTTTGGTAAAAAATAATACAAAAACTTGGAGGTGGAAAGGAAAGGAAAGGGTAATTTAGGCTTCGGTTTTTTAGAAACGCTATTGCACTGGGCTCCGGAGCCCTGTATTTATGACATATTTGATACCGTTTGCTCCGGTGAATTTCGACCAATATTGAAATATTTACTCCGGCGCAAATTAAGCCCTGCTTAACATCACTATTTCTGGCACTAATTTACTAGTTTAGCACTTTCAAGATTGTGAAAACCTTTCCTTGGTGTAATTCATGTTGAATTAGCCGCACAACTTAACTACATGATATATATTTTTTTAAATTACAGGTGTATGAGTTAATGAGGAAAGCTCGCATGAACAGAGCTGTAGCTGCAACTAAGTGCAACGAATACTCATCTAGATCTCACTACGTATTCCAGATGAAAATATATGGTGAAAACTCAGTCACAGGGGAAAAATGTGAAAGTAAGATTATTTCCTGTTGTAGAAAAAATATACTTGGATCTTTTGATTGTTTCATCAGGTCAATGATTTTTCTAAAGATAGATAAACCATTCTATTTTGAATTTATCTGCTTAGCAATATGTTAGTACAGTAGTATATGCAGACTCTTCTTAAATTCAGTTTTAGTTGATAGCCAATCTAATGTTGAGTTATGGAGGATTTTCCACCAAAGTAAGCATGTATAGGTATCGATGCATGAAAAAAATGTCGGATGAGGTGAATTAATGAAATAGAATTTGGTATGCAGATTGTGGCATCGTGTTTTTGATACACAAAGGCCTGGAGGCAATCAGCAAATATTTCCGGGAAGTACGATAGCCTTTTGTTGAAAGGAATTTAGGGAGAGGATAACGAGGTTTATCTATCTCTTTGGGAAATGTCCAAGAGTGTGCGTGAAAGTGTAAATTGCCACATCTTGGAGAAATTGCGGGGCTTGCAGGAAAGCAAGAGTGATGTCATGACTGACCAATGGAAGAGAAGCTCTTCAGGTCCCTAGCTGGGACAAGAGAACAAAAAAAGGGGTTGTGAGTTTTAGCGAGAAAAGCCGGTCAGTTAGACTCGGTTTTTGGAGAGTGTGGTGTTGTAACGTCTTAATGGTGGATATGGATAACGATAGTATACACTTATGCGGAGTGTTTTTTTACAGAACAACTTGAGAGAATGTCTCATACTTCATTGTATTTTTATATTTATTTTACCTTAACTTAATCGATCTAATAAAGAACTCAGGAAAGATATCATGTGTTGTATTTGAACTTTATTCATCGGCCATTTCACCACAAGATAATAGCAGGAGAAAAGACGGGTCTTTTGGACGTCACACTTATTTATTTTTACGGATATTCCGGAAGGATAAGACAATTATCAATAGTAAAATGTCTGAAATATACACCCTCTCATTCAGGAACGCCTGAAAATCAGCTAGTCTAAAACGACTCAATACAACAGAAATTTCTGGTTATTAATAAGAAATAAATTCGAATACTGAGACCGCAATGTGTCTCAAAACGCATCTAAGGCAGCTGCAAAGTCGATCAGCCAGTCAAAATAATTTTTTTCAATAAATAAACAATGATCTAAATTTCTGTGCCCACTTCGAAAATTTTAACTTCCCACCTTTTGCTCCTTCTTTCTTTGTTTTAAGTCGCATTTATTATGTTTTACCAATAATCAATAATCTAAATAACTACTTCAACTATTCCTAATAATATAATACTGGGGGGGGGGGGGAGAAAGGAAATTTCTTGGTATTCTACCATCAAAGCCACAACGAGTATTGTGCGGGAAGCTTCCCGACATCAGGTGCCTAACCTAATTACAAATAATTGCTTATGAAGAACTTTAGGTTACAAAACAATTTTAGAATCAATGTTTCATGATGAACATATTTTGTTAATATTTTCTACCATTTGGGCACTTTTTTCCCCCTGATTAGCCAAATTGCTAAGGTTGGTCAAAGGTAGGCGAGAACCCTGAATCTGACTTCAATTTTAGTTGCTTGTATTTGGTGTTTTGGACGTTGGTCAGGCTGTTCTTGATCTAAATTTATAACATTTAAGGACAATACCAAAACTTTACAACAGATTTTTAAATTTAAAACAATCTGCGTTACTTAAAAAATCGCAATAGGTCGCTGATAGGCGAAAGACATTTCGACGTAAATGCATAAGCGCATATTCGATAATGGGGCAAACAATAATGTGGGTTATTAGTTATCAATTAGGAAATCAAATGAAAGCATGAAACAGTCCGTCATCCGTTTAAAATATAAACCATTTTTTATATATTAATTATTTATTAAAATGTTATATTTATCTTAAAGACATTTATTTCCTTAATTAACCTTATTAGATTAATGCCCATTGATGACACAAGTGTGTCTGGCTTGTGGCTAGCTTTTATTTAAAATAAACCCTTAATGGCATAGCAGTGGCAAGCTTTTATTCATGAATGCCATTAAATGCATAACTGTGGCCCATTTCAGGCTAAATATCAGTTTTAGATGACCGTTAATGGCGCATTTGTGGGCGACTATTTGTACTTACGACCAATTTTCTTGCGGCCTCATTGTGCCCGGCGTGCCACTTTTTTGGCGAAGTTGTTACAAAAAATGATAGCGGGCCCATGTCGAACACTAGGGCCAAGGCTAACGTTAGCTTCTGTGGCCTACAAGTTGTGTGTTTGTTGAGAAGTTTTTTTCAGAAAAAAATAATACCAATCAATACTTCACAAAAATAACTCGTTATTTTTCGTAACCCCCCCCCCCCCTCATCCCTAATTCTGGTACATAAAAAGTGGCAAAGAAAAGTGAGAAAAGTACCCCAAGAATAAATACCGTATTTAGTAATATGTAAAGAATATGTAATGTGTAATAAATTTATTTTTATATGCATTGTTCATTATATTTATTCCCATTATTTAAAAACAAAGACAATACACGTCACGAGAAAAGAAAAAAAAAGAGAAAAAAGTCTTAAAGATAACTGAATGTAAATTATTATTGTATTTATTGAATAAATGCATAAAAAGAACTCTATTGTTAAACACATTCACAAAATTTGCCTTGAGAAATTCATGTTTATTATGAAATTATTAATTAATTTCTGATCTTTCAATTTTAAAGCAAATATGATAAATATTTTAGGTGCGTAAAGGAAAGCCAAACTCACAAATGCGTATTTATCTCTTCCTTTCCCTTTCCACCTGCTTTATTTCTCGTGGCAGTTTATTACTATTACTAGCCGCCCTTGGTGACCAGTTTGGTCTCCGATAAATGTATGCTAAACATTGCATCATGTTAATTTTATTCATAATTTAATTTACTTGCTCAATCCTTCGTCAAATCGGTAGATTCTATTACAGAAATCATGAACTCGGCATTTTTATGTTAGCCGGACGCAGGTGATAAATCGCCAAACATTGTTCCTGACGCTTTTTTTTTTCGTGTTTCATTAATATTAATTCTTTCATTAAAATATAATTCATTAAAATATTCACTCATTTTATTTAAAATATGCAGCTTTAATTTAAAAATGAAATATTTAAAATTTTTGACAATTATTTCTTTAAAAAAGAAAAGTAATAAATAATACCATAAACCATGACATTTAATTTCAAGATCAAAGCTTTGCTTTAATTTACCACGCAAAAAATTGTTTATGACAGTCACATGAAATGGTGGATAATACTGATGACATGATGGCGATTTATTACCTGAGCCCGGCTAACATTAAATTACCAAATTGGCAACCTGGCATACAAAAGCGAAGCGATCAACCCGGAACTGTTGATGACAATCACATGACCTAGAGCAGGGTCGGCGAACCTATGGCACGCGTGCCACTTTTGGCACGCTAAAGAATAATCTTGGCACGGCGCGGCATTGATTATGTCTCTGAATCAAGATACAGTGATTTTACACGAAATACACGAACTGATTTAATTCTAAATTCGATTAATCGGAAATTGAATAATTTTAATCATATTCAATATGGTTCGAAAATTTACCAAACAAAGAAAATACTTGAAAACTATCAGAAAAGAAAGATTATTATATGTATTCATAAAAATACCGATGGTAAATTATTTAAAGTTGAAAATTAATTTGAGAACTATTTAAATATAAACTTCCTTTCGATAATTTTTCCTACTATTTACACCTATGAGTCATTATTTTCTCAAATGAATAATATATAAAATCAAATATAGACCAGTTGCCAGACAAATCCATTTTAGTTCGCATTCCGTTAAAATTAACTGAGCATTAAAATGATATTATTTTCCATCCGAGATACAACGCAATTAATCAAATTATTTTTTTTTATTAATTTCTAAAATATAAGTGTTTCTATAACTATTTGAGTGTAATACTTACATGTATGTTACCCATATTAGAAAAAATCTTAAGTAATTTTCAAGTAGTTTTGATTCATTATTTTTCAATCCACAAAATTTATTTTATAGTTGGCATGTCGAGGGCATGTAAAATATTTTTTGAAAAAAATTGGCGCGCGACTACAAAAAGGTTCGCCAATTCTGACCTAGAGTATTATTATAGAGATTATACACTCTGTTGCAAGAAATATATGTACACAGAAAGAATTGAACCAAAGCTACGAAACTCGGCGTGTTGATGCGATTTGATGAGTTATATAAATGATTAACATTTCAGCATCAATGATCAATGGGGGCTTGTGCAATGCGCATTTAAAAGAGCCGGTACTCGAATTCTTGGGTAAATAGAACTGGACTATCATTATTGATACACAGGATTTGAAAGAATGATACCTTCAAGACGTACTCGACGGCACTATGAACAGCGGTCCGACTTCAAAAGGGGTCAAACCATAGGCCTCAGAAAATCGGGTTGCTCCAACAGACGTATCAGCCAGCATTTTGGTCGAAGCGATATTGGCATCAGTGGATCAGAGAAGGCACGGCCAGCCGCTGCAGTAGCTCAGAACGCTCCGAGTCACAAATGCAGGAGAGGATCGGAAAATCAGAAGAGCATCCACATCTACACCAACAATGTCACTATCATCTATTCGACGCCATTTGCCAGTTGATATGGATGCAGTGGTATCAAAGCATACCATCCGTAGATGACAAGACGGCTCTGGGCTCAGCTCTCGAGGCAGTTGCTTCTAACCTTTCAACATAGGCAGTGTCGCCGAGAGTTGCAAAGGGTGAAAAAAAACTGGTTTATTCCTATGAATAAACTGGGTTTTTTGGGAAGGAAATTTAAAAAATTCGCGGTAGTTTTCGGATTTAATTTTTTTTTTTTTTTTTTTTTTTTTTTATGATTTTAATCATTGTCAATGTAAACAAAATGTTTTTTTTTTTTTTTTTTTTTTTTTTTTTTTTTTTACAAATGCAAACAAAACTAATAACACACACAAAAAAATAGCGTAGTTTAAATGGAAACGCACGAAATACATGCTTAAGTTGCAGAAAGTTTAAATAAGAGAAATTAAAATATCATAAGTGATTTGATATTTTATTCGTCGATAAGGAAAAGTAAGAGAGGCACAGACAGATTCATCTTACCTGACATGAGTGTAAACATCAACCCTGTTCTCCGAGCCAGTCAATGTAAACCAAAAGGGAAATAAAAAAACGAAATGAAATCAATGCAAAAATACATTGCAACTCGCTAGAAAAATAATATAGCGTGTGCCTGGATAGTATATATACCAGCTAAAATAAATTAAACAATTTTCATTAAAAAATTTTTTTTTCAAATCCTCAACAATTTACAACCGACAATATTGTAAAGCTAATGAGCTTCAATAAATTGTAGAAACTTAGAGCGCAAACAAATAATAAAGAAATGCCTAAATTCATAAAATGGAAAAGCTATTTAAATTTTTCAAGGCACTGCATGAAATTTCTAAAAATAAAAATTTCACATTGAAAAATGCCTGGTTTTGTTTACCTCAAAACTTCTTCAAAATTTCCAATATTCCCCAAAATTCCGGGTTTATTTACCAAAATTCCCGGGTTTATTCCCGTCCTTCAAAATCTGCAGTTTTTTTGCAACTCTAGTGTCGCCTCGTCTGGTGTCGATTTCGAGCAAGCTGTGCAGTGTCTGATTGGATAAATGCGATATTCAGCGACCAATATCGCTTTTCTCTCAGTGCTGGTGGCTATGGCTACCGTACGAGTGTAAAGGCAGAGATGCCAGCATTCCAATCCTGCATTTGTTACTGAGTGGCACACTGCCATAACACCTGGAGTGGCATTCTGGGGAGCGATCTCCTGGGCAGTTGATCACTTTTACTCGTGCTTACAAGATACTCTGTTGTCTCGCAGGTGCGTAGACGACGTTTTAGAGCAGATAGTACGGCTTGTGCTATCAAGTCGCCTGGGTGCCATGTATCAGAAAGATAACGCTCGGCCACATACTGCACGACTCTCGCAACAGTGCCTATGTCCTTCCATGGTCGGCCCCACCAGTTACCGAGACGTTCTGCTCTCGAAGCTGGTAGACGGGAGGTGTTGGGTTCTATTCCAATCGCGCCCGTCGGTCTAATCGTTCGGAGTTTTCGTGGTTTTCTTCGAACTTTGGTTCCCCAAGCGTAAATACGGGTTAGGTTCCCTGTTCCCTTAGAAAGACCCCCACGGAAGGCACCCCCCCCCCTAGGGCCTTTATCCCTCGTGCTGATAATTGGCCGTCATAAACACAACCAACCTTCCATGGTCTGCCAGGTTACCAGATCTTGCACCAATAGAGAATGTTTGAGATATACTGGAAAGGCGACTTCAGACGTCTCGGAATACCACCGAACTAGTTTATCAGTTGCTACACTTATGGCAGAATTTACCGCAGAGGGACATCGGTAACTTAATAGACTCCATGCCTTACCGGTTATCGGTTTATAGCTGCCAAATGTGGCTTTACAACCTACTGAAATTAATATTTCTTTTGCTGCTACTAATCAATAATTTTTTTTTTTTTTTTTTTTTTTTTTTTTTTTTATGAATTTAGAATTATTTGTTCATCTAAGCAAACACTATTCACATACCAAGTTTCATGGTCGTGGCTCAATTTTTTCTAGATATTTATGGGTGAATATCACAAAATGCGAGATTTTGAAAACAAAAAATTTGAAAATTTAAATCGTTTCAAAGCTTCTGATTTTTTTTTAAATGTTGGTTGAGCAGCTCAATAAAGGAATTTATATGTAAAATTGTTAAAGTTTGAAGAGCTTAAGTTCATTTTTATGTAATTATAATTATATGTAATTTTCTTGGCATATATATATATACCAGGGTAGTGACAATTTCATTCTAAAACATTTTTCACATTTTTATTTTTTTTATTTTTAAATCTAACATTTTCATTTTGTGTAAAGGGACATGTTTCCTCTATAGTACCTCAAATTCAGTGTAATCTTCAGTTTTATTTGTAATTTATAGAAGCCAGAAAAATGACATAATAAAAGTCTACTCAATTTTTACAAAGCCTTTAAACACATTATTTTCAAAGAAATATCTAAAAGATCTTGCAGGTAGCAATGATTTTATTACTTCTGACTTGAACTATGTCAAGAACAAGAAGAATTACTCTGCAGCGCCATCTGTATAACTCATAAAGAACTAAAATGAGCAGGCCAGGAAAATGACATTCATTTTCAGTGACAATCATATTTTAATTAAGGAAAATTATTTGTAAAATACAGAACTTGGTACCTTCCTTATATATGTTTTATATAAGGTATAGTCATTAATTAGAAATAAAAAAAACTGGAAAAAGGTATTTGTACAGTATAGCGGAAAGCCTTTTACCTTGCACACATCACAGTGTGGCATGCCAGGAAAATGACAATCTGAAATAAGTATTTTAATTGCTTTATTTTTGTGTTATTATGTATATAATATCTCTTGACAATACTTCTAAGAATATGTTTTATTAGAATGTAAAAAAGAAAATTGCATTATATAACATTAAATAGAAATTTTATTGTGCGGACTGCAATTTTCGTATTATGTGATATTGTTCCTTATATATTTTTGCAACAGAGTGTACATCCAAACTTTTGAAATTTATTCATACCATTATGAATATATTTTAATTCATACTGATTTTTCTAATCATAAAACAACATGATTCTTAAATGTTTACTTTTGCTTCTTTTCAAATTCTTCACTTTTCTTTAGTCCTGCAATATTTTTACTCTGTCACTCAATGTAATTTTGACTTTTTCCCACCCTATATATAGGCACTCTAAATTTAGTGGATCTTGCTGGGAGTGAGCGGCTAAAAGATTCCGAATCTGTTGGAGAAAGATTAAATGAAGCCAAGGCAATCAATAAGTCTTTATCTAACCTTGGGAAAGTCATCATGTCTTTATCTAGAAAGGTAACTGAAATTGTTCCATCTTTTGTTTACGTATAAATTTGACTTTTTCTGCTTAAGTCGGGTGAAACTCTTCTGCATTTCAGCAGATTTCCACTTTAAAACCAAAAACTCCTCGAAATCTCCCACATCTCCTTTCCCCCCCCCCCCGCAAAAAATCCTTAAGGGGCGATCCATAAATGATATCACACTTTTTTCAATATTTTTACCCCCTCCTCCCCTTTGTCACACCACCGTACCCCCTCCCCTCTCCTTGTCACATGTCACGCTATATTACGTAAACATATACTTGCCGTTCAAAACCAAAGCACTACATTATAGATCATATTTCAAATTTTATTTTTTAACTTTAACTATGGGTTTTAATGACATTTGTGAGCATAACAATAAAAATGATTCATGTACTTATTTTGCATGAAATAAGATTAAGGTTTACAACAAAAAACATAATTTAATATACAATAGTAATAAAATATTAATATGAAAGAGCAATTGAAAATAGTAGTATTTTAGAATTTGAAATGGAATTTAATATATTTGGTTTTTAAATCTTATATTTACTTTATGAACACAAAATACTTTAAAACAGATTGATTTTAAAGAAGAAGCTTCAACATTAGTTTTACTTAAATGGAATTGCCATCACATTTCATTTGTCACATTGATATGAACATTTATAAAATTATATATTAAATCATAAAATAGAAATTACTCTGAATCATTAACTATTACGACTCTTCCTCCCTTGGAGAAGATATATACTCGTCCATAGAGTACACAGGCATTTTGACATCACTCTCATCGCCGGGGATAGTAAGCCCTCTAATGACAATACAATGATAGTAAGCCCTCTAATGTTTGACTAAATGTGTGATGTCACACATCTTCTTACCCCCTCTAAGCGTGACATCATTTCTGGATGGCCCCTAAAACGTAATTCAAAAGAAAATCTGTTTTATTTGTTAACTTGTTGCAACAATAAACTAGTCGTTGGGGGCCACAGTAATACTTATCCATCATGGATATAGATGATATAAAATATGAAAAAAAAACATGTGATATTTGCTAAGCATTGTACCATGTTACTTTATTCATAATTTAATTCGAAATTCATAATTTCGTCACTTTATTCATAATTTAATTTATTTGGACTTCCTTAAATATAATTAATATAACCCCTGCCTTAAGCTAATATTACTTTTTGTTGCATTAAAATATCTCAATTTGTTGATTTTCTGTAAGCAAGTAAACGCTATTGGTTTACAATGGAAGTCTATGGGAATTTGGCGAAATATTAGAGAAACCGCCAATTTGGCGTCACTTTTGGCGACTCATTTTGGCCGCCAAATTTGGCGACAGAACAGCCCCCCCCCCCTATGGTAAACCCCCTTATAGGTATGGAGAGGCATTAAATGCTTGACATTTACGATAAGTCATTATTGGCATTTAATCTTATGGTTTGGCGATAGTTTTTTGGTCGGCGGGATAATTGAGTGGTACCGAATTGCGTAAAAGAAACATCCTTATAACTCGAAAAATTATAATCCTATTAACTAACAATTTACTGCGTTAGATTAAGCGTCTCATTTTCAATTAAAATATACCTTTGAATTGAAATTTGAATGAAATACAGGGTCATGAAAAATCGAAGAGTGTGAAAAATAGAATTACAAATATCTCGGCAACTAATTATCCGATCGAGTTTATTCATGATGCAAAATTTATGTTTTTTCATTGTCTTTTATATTCACTCCTTCAAATAAACAATTTCAAAAAATTTTGTATACCTTTTATTAGAACAAATATTTTAAGAGTCCGAAAAAAATACTTCCGGTTAATCGAGGTTACTGATATTCAATAGGCTTCTTTCCATTATTACTCCCTAAGTACACACCGAATTTCAAGTCTCTATCTCAATTTGTTCGGAAGATAGAGCGATTTCAGACACACAGACATACAGACGGACGGACAATTTTTTTTTTTCTAAAAATATGTTTTTCGGAATCTCCAGTGTCTGAAACGTGTAAATCCGCCAAAAGAAAATTTTCGATTTTTAAAACGATTACAAGACTTACCCTATACTACGTAAGATGGGTAAGTAATAAATAGTCAATCATCTGAATTACCCTTTCTTTCCGAATTTTCTGCCTCATCTGTTTGTGACTCAGCAACTCCGATTTGAAAAAAATATTTACTCAGATGTTAAAAGGCATCATTTTAAGCATGTAAATAATAATAATAAAAATTTAGAACGAAACAATAAACTTATAGACAAAAATTTTTGCTTGCCGATTTTTAGAAAAAGGAATGCGTTTTCGGTGAGTTTGTAATTAATAACTCGACTAATCATCAAAAATTCAAAAATTTGAGCCTCAGGTGCATCAGGACTACCTTCACCTTCACCCAAATTTTCAGACTTGTACCTTCGGTAGATTTCATTAGCCATCGCAGACAGACAGACACACAGACAGAGCGAAACTTTTTTTTATTAGTACAGATTACTGAGTATTTCATATTTTAACTCTTTTTAAAAAACAGAAAAGCCTTAAAGCAAATATGGCCAGTATTTTTTTTTAAAGTGCACCCAAGGTCTAGAACGTCGAAAAAGATATATTAATAGTTTAATATCTATATATTTAAAACGCTAAGCGTTTTCTTTCGACAGTCCGTGAGAAGAAACTACTGCATCAAATTACACCAATCTTTTTTAAAATGAAAGATATTTGGTCACATATTTGTTATCGTCCATTCGTTTGTTCAAATATTTTATTAATTAGCCGTAATTTTAAATTAAAATTGTACAGTTGGGCATGCGCAGTATATAAGTACAAGTCTGCTTTTGGAGTGACGTGCTGCACATGCGCAAAGATGCTCGCTCAGTTGAACTATCACATCACAGGTCGAAGTTGTTTTAAGTTTGTCTGCTATTCGATCTTACTGTAAACAAGCTTTTCTTTCTTTCACAAAGTTAATATTATTTGGCTCTTTCAGCATTATGAACAATTAAAAAATGTATTGTGTCTACATTAAGAGCTAGATATACAATTTAATTCTGGGGTGTCATATTGTTTTGGTCATATTACACACAGAAGATAAACACGGTGATTTGAGGCTAAAAGTTATGGACTGTGATCCGTCTTATGAACTGTCAATAGTTAGACACGTAGGAAACTAGCATATTAAGTTGTAGCTACTTCTTTGAAAAAATAAGGTAGCATAAATATTAAAATGCACAACTATTTCTGTGAGATCAGAACTCAAATTCGAGACATTCGTATGCGTTAACTGTTTTTCGAACCTCTTCGAAGGAAGTTAAACGAGTTCTCCCTAGCGTAGCGGGTTAACGCAGCACTTTACAGCTCGGAATTTTTGTACAGGACGCAGTTTCGAACCCAAGCATGGCAAAATGTGTAATATTTTGTCAGTAATTCATTTCAATAATGACATATTTTATTAGGAAGGAAGTTATGGGCAGGGGAGCGCCAGCAGTATCCGGCGCCTGTGTGCAGAACTTAAATTGGCGCCCCATATTCCTAACCCCCCCCCCCCAAAAAAAAAAAAAAAAAAAAATCTTCATACTTTTTTTTTTCAAGGAATATAAATGCATAGCTGCCAAGCCAACCTTCCGTGGTTTTTTTTCCAAATCAAATAAACGAATTTCGAACAAGAAAATTTATTTAATTAACCCTTAATTGCATAGTGATGTAAATTTCCATCACATTTTTATTTAATTTTAATACATAAATTAAGTTCTTACAGCCACTATATTTATATAGAAATATTAATCCTCTAAAAATTACAAAAATATGCTACTAAATAAAGTTAAAAATCTATCTTAAGATTTCTGTTGTCTAATCCTTAATATAAAAATAAAAAACACAATTCTAAAAGAATAATTCATGCAATTAAGGGTTAAATGTGTCTTGTTTCTACAGGGTTCTGTTTTATTTCATTTATTAAATTAAATTCCTGGTTAAAAATATTATTGTTTGAATTAAAAATAAGGAATGTTGTCAGTTATGCAAATAAGACATGCCTAAAAGGTGGGTGCTTCAGCTGTTTGCTCTCTCTCCCCACAATGGCATACCTCCTAAGTAAGTAAATCAGTTTCTTTTACCTCTATCACTCCCGGAATTTTTAGAATCTAATCTTTATTTATACTTGTACTTAAAACAGTTCAAATAAACTTTAATTTGGAAATATAGCTGTGTTGAATTAATCAATGGTAGGACTATGACACAAAGAAAAGGGTGCTCGAAATACGGTAAATACACATAAAAATAGAAAAATATTTTCTCAAATTATGATGTTTGTAATAAACCGGAGCGCGTTATAGTACTTTTATTTCTTTCAAAGTAATGTAACATCAATTAAGATGCGCCTTAAACAATTACCACACATAAATCATAATTAGGGGTGCATTCGAAAATGTTCCAGTCCCGGAACATTTGATTTTATATTAGCAAATATAGAACCCCTATGCTGGCTATATAACAATTGTTATGAAAAATGCACATTCATTTCGACGTTTACATTGTTAAGAAGCTAAGCGAAACTTTACCTTGTTACACTGTTAACCCTTCCTTCTCTGTCAGATTTTTTTATTTTTCGAATTCCCAATTTTCGTGCAATGAAAGCCTCTCCTGGTGCATCGTGCACTTAAGTTTCAGAATTTTAAATCTTTAATAATTAGTTGAGAAATTAATTAACAAGCCCAAATTAAAAGAATGAAAAGTATTCATATTTCAACAAGAGCATAGATTTTTTTCAAACCGTTGACAAAGTCTTCAAAAACTCGAAGAGAGGGGGGAGAGGTTATTAGAATTACAGAGCTGCTAGGGCGATAAATGTACTGGACCTTTTTAAAAAGGACTGTATCTTAAATTCTACTGGGCCTGAGAACTCGAAAATTGCACAGCCAGACGCAAAAAGAAATCCCCCTTTCAGAAATTCTAAAAATTATTCCGGTACGGTTTCAGGAAGTCAAAATATCCACGAAAAATCGATTTTTAAAAACTTTTTATTTCCTTCGAGAAATGTTCGAAATCTCTCCCATGGACGCCAGGTGTTCATTGCAGACAACAGACGTCTTTCAATAGTGGATATTTTCGAACGAATATAAAATTTTCAAAATATAAATTTATAGATTTAATTTTTATTTATCCAAATGCAGAATTTTTCGCTGATTTCAGATATGTAAATTTCTTTATGGTTGCTCAATTACAACTTTAGATATTATTTCATTAATTGGATGATTCCTTTCAAACTCTCAATTTAACCCGTTCGAGGGCGGTGTCCTTAAAAAAGGACACCTAATTTTAATCCCAAGACTGACAAACGGCACCAAGAATATTTAAAATTTTCCTTTTATAATGTACGTGAAAATAAGCAAGTTCATATTTTCTAATAACTTCGTTTATAAATTCTGGTGTCAGTCCATTATTTCATCAGTTTATAAACAGAATTACTCCGCGCCGGAAAGGGTTAAAAGCCAGTCTTTCGAAACCACAAATGATTTTTATGGTATGATTCTTTGGAACGCCGTCAAAATTTTTAAAATACACCATTTAGATATTTTAAAGTTATGCCTCTAGCCCTATCTTTAAACGCTGTGTAATAATCTAAAAATTTTATAAAAATCGATTCACAAGTTTTTGTTTTATAAAAAATTCGATTTTTAAAAAGGAAAAATGCTTTGTTAAAATGCGAATTTGCTAAAATTAAAAAAACTGACGAACCGATCGATTTGGAACTTTCAGATAGTTTAAAACACATAATAAAGATTTTAAAAAGTAGGTGGCATTAGATTTCAGGGGGAGAGGGGAGAGAGAGGCGATAAAAAATTTGGGGGGAGGGATCAAATATTTAAAACCGTACCATTTCTACCGTTTTAGATGCGGATTTTTGACAGAGCCGTGGGATAAATATTACTTTTAATATAAAAATTTCAAAAGTGTACTTACCACTACTTTCGAATAGTAATTTCAGCAAATAACTTAAATTCTTAAGTCCGACACCCCCTTGACTAATATATATACTAATATATGGCTAATGACTAATATATACTGACTATGGGTAGGTTGTTTAAGAGAGTTTCGTTCAGAAACAGTTTTGTTAAGAGTAGAGTTCCCCCTGGTGTTGGAATGTGGAACTAAAAGATTCGAGATTTGTAATTTTGCAAGGTTTTGCAGCGCGTGCGCAACACGCCCGCTAAACCCTCATGTGATATATCATTAAAAAGCCCTCGAACCACTATTTCATATTATGAACCTTTCTACCGCCCCTCACTCAGATTACCCCCCCCCCCCCCTCCCTGGGAGTCAATTTTCAAATTGAGCTCCTAATGAAGCTGCAGCAAGATTTGGGTAGCTCATTTGAAGGCTTGACCGAAGGTGAAACTCTTTACGGGCCTTCGATTGGTGAGGTCTATGTTTGACCCCAGATTATTAGGGGGCACTCCCCTGTACGGGGGGGGGGGATAAAATGAATTTTTTCATGTGACATATCGTTTTAAAGCTTTTGGCCTGTACTTTACTAAGCACTCACTCCTCTCATCTAAACTCATTTTTTTACCAGTAAGTAGAGGTCATTTTAAAGTTTTAATTTGTTCATTACTACCACATACAATTTTCCAAAAATCAAGAAAAAAATTTACATAATAAATCTGAACATAGCAGCTTCTCCCCCATTTTCACACAGTGAGCGTGTACGTATTTCAGACAAAATCGAGTTAAAGATATAAAATCATACAAATTTAAGGTTCATTTAAAAATCAAAGGGAGAAGGGGTATCGTTCGAAAAAGCTCTTAACACAGAACTCAAAAATATATTTATTTTACTCTTAGATATTATATTTTCAGAAATTCTTCGAAAATGTATGGCAAAATTATGTCCCTCATCCTATTTCTGAATGTGCTGAAAATAAAATTACGAAAAAATTAGTAGTAGTTGGAATTTATTTAAATCTTGCAGGAAAACTATAGCAATTATCCTAGGTCAGTTTTTCAGAAAATCACAGTTGTCCGTTATACATAAACTTTATTTGGAGGGTGCTCAGCGGGGGAGTTGGAAGGAGTTCGATGTACCTATCGACGCGAAATCATCCAAGAACTGTCGATAATGATTTTCCAAAAGAATTGTCGATAATTAGTCGATATATTAATAAAAAACCTATCTAAAAACGTGGCACAGACCAAAGTGGCCATGCAACTTTGCAACCTCCTTTCGAAGCGCACTTGGCACAATGGCAAGATTAAACTTTGTACAAGGTCTTTGTTTTAGGTAAGACGGATAACAATGATAAATAGTCAGCGTTTTTCATTTAAATTGAATTCAATTATTGAAGACAATTATTGAAAAATATTTAATAAAATAATTCCAAGTTATTTGCAAAGTCTTATTATTAGTTTAGCGACTATGTTTTGTAAGATTGCAGTTAGTAATTAATAAATTTATTGTATGAAATCTCTGTACGCGAGTGAAACTCGCTTTCGACCGATTATTCTTTTTTCGAAGCAAATCTATAAAATATACAATTAAAATTGCAATAAAACGTAATTCATTTTCAGGCGGTTCTCAAAAACATGTTCCCCGACTGTAAATGACATGCAACTTTCTTACATGCTCATGGGCTTGTTTTTATGCGTTGCATACTATGATAGGCGTGACTATTAAATTTGTTTGGAATCTAATGGAGTTTTTCATTTCTTTCTTTACGTGCATTGCATTTAGAGCTACATCCTGTTTTATTGTTTTTGTTATAATGTAGTCCAGGGGTGTCAAACTGTGGCCCGCCGGATACCACTAATATTTTAAAGAAAATCTCGACTTCTTGAATCGCAGATATTCGATGATTAGATAAGGCAGCGATTTCTATAAAATATTAGTGGTATCTGGCGGGCCACAGTTTGACACTCCTGATGTAGTCGATTGCTATGATTGATTTGTGCTTTTTTCGGCAATTTACTTTTAAATGGGTACCGTGCATAACCTGGAGGCTTATGTTGCTTTACTATTCTGCAATATAATAGCTACCCGTTTTTATATCGTCAGTATGTGTATCACTACCAATACTACAGTATATATTTTCAATTATTTGAATAATGGAACCTTCTATGTTTGCCACCAGCTGTAGTGCGTCCCTGCTTTCTGAAAAGTTGGACAGGCCTGATCTAGAGCATGGATGTCAAAAGGGACATTCGCGGTCGCCTTTCCGAATTTATGTTTCTAACTTTTTTGAAGTTATTTTAGGCGCTTGATAGCGCCCTTAAACCTTCCGTGGTGCCTTACGACCGTTACCTTTCGACACTGTGGCGCCTTTCGGTTTGAGACTCTCCCCTCCCGTACCCCAAAAGCTACGCCACTGACGAGCATCTACAAATTTCATATATCTTATAAGTAAAAATGAACTCAGAAATGACGCACTTTCGATTTAAATACCGCTTTAATAAATTTAAATTGGATAAGTTTTTCAAATTTTTCAGCTTCGACTAAAATATTTGGCGCCTTTACTATTCTGGCGCCTGTGTGCGGTGCACACTTTGCACACTGGGTCGGTGCGCCCCTGGTTATGGGATATTTATTTTATTATTATTATTATTTGAATGCTTTATAATTAAATAAAATTTAACACTCAATAATATTTTGAAAAAATAATGATTTTATAGTTAAAATATTTAACTTAAAATATTTTGCTTGTAATTATCAATTAAATAAACTGAGCTGATCTAAAATTTTCGTTAGATTTTCTGACCATTATCAAGAATATATATGTGCATGTGTGTTAGAAAGAAAAGTAATTTGCGTAAAAAAAATAAAACGGAAAGAAAAAAAAAATATTCGTATAAGAGACTTGTATAAAATTCAAGTAATAAAAAATATATATTTATAAATCGTTAGCTGCATCAAATTTCAAATTTAGATTTTTAGAGAATGAGACAGATAAAAATGAAATTCATGGCAGCTTTTAATGCCCGTGTAGTTTTAATAAATAAATGAAAATAGATATTGTTATTTAAAAAAAAAAAAAAAAAATGAGGTCGTAATAAGTAAAAATAAATTCACCACCCTGTGTTTTTAGGTAAATTTCTGATAAAAATCAAGCATAATTAGTTGTAAATTATAAACTTAAAATTCTTTCACTTCATTGAATAGGTTAGACTGGCAGCACCATCTATCGCCTTAAAGAAATAAGAATCACTTATGCAATACAGAAATTTGTCACGTAATTCGTCATTCAATAATTAATTTAAAAGCAACTAATTAAAAATTCAACAATTTTTCTAATGGAACATTCAAGTTATTTACCGTGAAATCTTGACGGTCACTAACTAGTACTAATTATTTTTTTTTGGGGGGGGAGGGGAGGGGCGATTTAATCTATACTTTTTGCTTTAGATGCAGCAATTTAATTTTTGGACTCCACTTTTTCATTACGTAATTTTCGATTTTTTTAATATCTCAAATTATGCGATTAGGTAAGACAAAAATTGGTGTTCAAATTCAAAGATTCTTTGCAACCTATGATGCATGTATATACATGTCACTCGTCCCCAAAGGGATTTGATTACTACGGACCAGGACTGGTGACTATTTTTATATTATTTTACATTATGTCTCTTTTACACTTAAAAGTATACCGGGGTGGGGGGCGACTGCACAAACCATCACCTCATCGAGTTGTCGGCTGAAATTCTAGGAATAGACAGAAATCGATTAGCATGTTAAAATGCAACTGGTCTGACAAGTCATATTTTGGTGGTAACCACCTGCAGACCCGATTTTAGTGGTTGGTCCGCAGGTTTATCATTGTGTTTTCCTACACCCAAAGGTATGAAAACATGGAAGACTGGGAGCAGGAAAACACAATGGTAAACCTAACAGTCAACCACTAAAATCGGGTTTGCAGGTATTTTCACCAAGATATGCCTGGGCAGATCAGTTGTATTTTAATATGCTAATCGAGTTCTGTCTACTCCTGGAATCTAAGCTGTCAACTCGATGAGGTAATAGTTTGTGCAGCGCCTTCCGGTCTAATATTGTTATTGTTACAAGCCTCAAACCTATTGAAAGTCAAAATCGAAACACATTATTTTACAAATCAATATATGTCCCGTTAGCCTTTTGATTACGGGGTTGGGCTACCGTACGTCCCAACGACTATTTTTTCTATTCTATCCGTACCAGCTTTTTGAAAACTAATCTCTGCCATACACTAGGCTATTTTTAAAGAGAAATCTACCAGAACGAAAAATATTTGTAAATTACGGTAGATTGAATGTAAAAATAGTCGCCAGATCTAGCCCATAATCAATCCTAGCCCTAGAGGGCAGCACAGGGTACAAAAAATATTTTAATTTGAACACCAGTATTTTCTAACAATAATTTTCGCCTTATCTAATCAGAGAATTTCAGAGATTAAATAAATCGAATATGAAAAAATTGTGTTAAAAAATGAGACGTCACGAAACTTCAGGGCTTAATTTCTAACAAAAAAGTACCGGAGCCCTAATATTCTGGGGTTCCCGTACCGTCACCCACCCCCACCCCCCACCCACCGTCACTCCAATCTGCATATTTATATTTCGTACATTATTTGCAAAATTTAAAGCATTTTTTTTTCTTTAGCAAAATAAAAATTTTAACTATATCTATCAGCAGATACTTAGCTGTCAACTATTCCACTTTTTAGTTATCACTCCTTCTGAATAGTAAACTTTGTCTAATTTTAATGTTAATTTCAGAATTCTGCAATTAAACATGGTAAGTATCATGATTAGGAAATAGTGTTAGCACAAAAAAAAAAAAAAAAAAAGGATAGTTCGCAGCTATGCATTTTTAAGAAAAAATGAATGAAATTTACAGAAATTAATATTTATATGCTGAAAAATGTAACAGTGTTTTACAATTTCCTTATAAAAGGTTCATATCTTAAACTATAATCGATTCCTTCCGCATAACAATCTTTTGTGGTGAGTCCCTGAAAATCAAATTAAATTAAAAATTTGACACCGTTATCGGGAAGAATCGATGCTTTTATAGAAAAAGGGGAAACACTGCTCGATTGCTTTCTATCAGAATAACAATACACGGCAATTATATCTACTTACAAAAGAAAGTGACTTTCAAAATGTGCAGAGCAGAGCCTTAGCATGGGTACCGTTAATGATACAAAATACATAGAAAAATCACTAACGTGATTTTTATACTCGTACGCAATAGAAGACAACAAAACCTCAAACAAACAAAACATCAAGCTGATGCTCGTTACCAAAAATAGAAAATTTTCTTTTCAGATTAGATATTTAAATAATAATAATAAAAAAACAGCCTATAAAAAATTATCCTACTGTCACAAAGAAACTCGAACTGAAAGCAAATTCCTTGTTCAGTCTCTTGAGTGGCGTCGTATCAACATGTCGCCGACATAAATTTGAAATAGAAAAACACGATTTCTGTTTCCCCTTCATTCTGATCAAAATAGCATTAAAATGATTTGAAATAGATTATAATGCGTAATTTTAAAAGAGGATTTTTTTTTTTTTTTTGCTAAACATGAATAAATAAAATTTTAAATGCAATACAGATTGAGCTCGAGTCAGTCCAAGCCTAAAAACTGATATAAAAACTGAGTCCGTTTTATCTCCATCTCCTACGTGTGTGACACATTACGTCACATAAAGTGTTTTGGTAAAAAGAAATGCAAAAGCTTGGAGATGGGAAGGAACGGAAAAGGTAATTTAGGCTTCGGTTTTTCGGAAGCGCTATTGCATTGGGCTCCGGAGCCCTGTATTTATGAGCTCCGGTGAAATCCGACCAATGTTTAAATATTTACTAAAAACAGAGAAGTACCGGAGCCGGGCTCCGGCGCAAATTAAGCCCTGGAAACTATTAATAATCAATAAATGCATGAATAGAAATTTTTATGTAAAAATATGAAAACATTCGAAAAAGGATTCACTAAAACACATAACTAAAAAAGGTGTGATGAAGTATATACTATACACATCAACCATTTGCATATTTCATCACACCTTTTTTAGTAATGTATTTTAGTGAATCATTTTTTGAGCGTTTTCATATTTTTATGTAGTAAACAAAGGTGAATTTAACGTTTCAAATGGATTATTTATAAAGTCAGTTTATTAGAAATTTTCAATTAAAACTAGCAATTTTTTCAATAGTTCTGATTTATCGTATATTTTGTTTTTAATGCTGGATAGTGACTTTTTCTTTCTTCTAGCGTTACTACAAGAAAGTATTGGATTCGTCAAAAATTTGGGCTTCCGGTTTTCGCCGGATTTATACGTTTCAGAAGATCCTGAATACGATTTGACTGTTTTCAGAAAATGTCTGTCAGCGAGTCTGTCTGTATGCGACACAAATTTTGTAGCCACTCTGTCCAAGAACGGATTTAATGAAGCTTCATATTATATTAGACCTTGATATAAATAGATCCTTATTACGTATTGATGTATACCGCACAACAGATGTCGTTTGCTATCCTCTGTTTTTCACGATTTTCGCCCTAGCTACAGTAAAACCTCCCTAAAGCGACCACGTTCCGTTCCAATAAAAATTAATCGCTCCGAGAGGTGGTCTCTTAATGGAGGTCATGTTTAAATCTAGATTTTAATTGTTGAAAAAGGCAACAATTAATATTACGGAAATTTATTTTTCCCATTAGGAAAAAACATGAAAATTTAAGTATCAAAACAAAAGTTATTACATAGGTTAATTACTAACTACAGAGTTAAAAAAATGAATATAGTGACGTTTGCTTTGATTTTACGGTTTTATCTTTTATAACTTTTATTTCGAAGTCCTTTCGAAGTTCAGTAAATAAATGCAATTTTTTTTTTGGACGGGAACAAATAATGACGACTTCATTAATTTATCTATTTCTTTGAGAGTTTCCTGACAGAATAGTGCAGGAGAGTTTATGGTCCGTCATTCTTAATTTGTCATCAGAGTTAAATTCATTGCTTGAAAAGGCACAAAGGGATTTAAACACTTAAAAGTTACCGGAATTTCAAAAAAAAAAATCTAAACTTAGTTTAGATGTTTGATGCATAATGCGCTCTCCGGAATTATATTTCTAATAAAATTTTCTTCAAGCGACCAGGAAAAAACGGAATTTGTTTCACTGTAGAATGCTCATGGAGGGAGTTCAACTGGGATGGTCTCTGAATGGAGATAAAATTAGTATTGAACCTATGGGAATAAATTTCGTTCCATGAAAAAATGATCGTTCAAGGAGGTGGTCGCTTAATGGAGGTGGTCGTAGGTTTCACTGTATATGGGGTATTCTCACAATCTTTTGACTTTCATGTCCCTGAATAATAATCTTTATTTTAATACTCGTTTTTGTGTTTTTTTTAAATTTCATATACTGGGGAACATCCCATTGCATGATTGCACAACAATATTAACGAGATAAATAAGTTTTGGACGATGTTGGGGGGTCCAAACACCTGGAAAACTCCTATACCGTCCCGTGTCCCTGATGCTGATTTTTAAGTTTGGAGCTGTCTGGATAAAATTGTTGCAATAAAAATAATTCGATGTAATTTTTTTCTGAAACTGGAACTATTGTTTTATATAAATATGTAGCTAAAAATTAACCTGCACACATTTTTAGGGTTGCTATTATTTTTTAAACTCTGTCCCTGGGTTTTAGATTCCTTACCTTCCCTCTTCTAAAATTATACAGAAAATCATTTCAGATGCAGCCACATATTTTTTTTCAAGCTTTTTCTCATGCAGAAGCGTGCTAGAATGTCTAAAATTCTTTAGCAAGAAATTTACTGTAGAATTTAAATCAGCATTTAAATATCAGTTTCAAGCATCGTAGCTTTATTGGTAGTCTCACCGTCCCCAAGGTTTATTCCTGCACTTTTCGAGGTAGATTTAAAAAAAAAATTAATATAATCCAATGTTAACAACTGTTTCTAAAAATCAATGAACATTGTGGCTATCACTTAGTCTTAACATGATTTTCCTAAAAATAGGTGGTAATTTTCCTTACCGTTCCATCCTTACCGTCCCCTTTTTTACCATTTCGTCCCTTTTTTCCAATACCATCCCCCTTTTTTTACCTTACCGTCCCTTCTTTAACACAATGTTATACAAAAATTCTGTATTAAAAGTACTACATTGTTATTATTTCTTATTTGAATGTCCTGTGGGTACTATGCAGATTCATTATAAGTAAAAATTTAGAAGAAAATAAAAAGTTATAGGGGTAAAATGGTAAGGAAAATTAAACTCGCAAGTTTAACTTAAACCTCAGTTAAATAAAAAAAATTTCGCTGCTGACCATTTTTTCTTTATTTTGAATCATTAAGGCGTCATCAATAATTCGTCTATCAGATTAAAATGTTATTTTAGCAAGTTTAATTTTGTCAGATTTTTTTTTTCCAAAAGTCAAAAGATTGTGAGAATGCTTCATATATCTCAAGAACAAATAGATTGTCATTTAACTTAAATATATATAGAAACAAAAATTTATGATAACCACAACTTAAAATTTGCTGTTGTTAGTTTAGTGTACGTAAACAATAAGGTTTAATTTTTACAATTTTAGGAAAGTTACATTCCTTACAGAGATAGTAAACTGACCCACCTTTTGGCCAATTCTCTGGGTGGGAACTGCAAGACTCTCATGTTTGTTAACATCAGCCCAGACAATAAAAACTTGTGTGAAACTCTCAACTCTCTCAGATTTGCAACTAAGGTAAGTTTCACTTTTTTTTTTTTTTTTAATTTACTTTTGTCATTTTATAGATAAAAAAAGTTTATAAAAAAGTTCATATAAAAGAAAAGAATTTTGCGAATATGTTTTAATCATTTGAGATTTAAAAGAAAAAAAAATCAATGGCCATATTTTAAGATGAAAAAAAGTGAAAGGGCCTAAAGAGTATTTTTTGTACCAGTCTTCGACATCGGGCACAAAGAGAAAATTTTATTTATTCACAAATAGAAAAAAAGAAAAACTTTGTATTCGAGAAACAAGAATGTAGGCTAAGATTCTTAAAGTTTTTGTAAACCTTTAAAAATTAGTTTGAAAGGGAATTCAATTTTTTATGAAGAAGAAATAGTCTATCTGACTTCGAAACCTTTGTACGGTTGATGTTAGTAACATAAAACCATGGTACATTTTACTATGACATGTTCGGTATTGAAAATGAAGTATTTAGCATTTATAGTTCGTTTACTGGAACACTCAAATTAATTCAATTACATTATGGATTATAGGGTAAAATCGTTTGCAATGTATTTTAATGCTGTTACGTTATTTCAAGTGTATTGAAATTGATACACATGTACAGAGTGACTCGCAGTTTAATACAGAGTGACTCGCATTACAAGCAGGGCCCGCTTAAGACTTAGAAGTAGGGGAAGCCTATATCACACAGGGGGCCCCTATTACTCTACCAAATGTTTTTTTATGTACTAAACCTATTTTTAGTATGCTTAAATAAGTTGAAATTTTACCAACAAAATTTCGAGTAAATAACGCATTTAATATTAATTTACTAAAACTATTTTATTATATACATAATTATACATAAGTTAACCAATTAATTTTCTAACTGACAAATATGGAACCACAGTTGAGAACGTTTGAACTTCAAAATATATTTTGAGGCTTACAAACTGCAGCATAGTAAGAAAAAATGTTTCGTAAGAAAAAAATTGCATTTTTTATTCTAGTAGAATATTTTTTTTTCTAAGTTTTAGTTTTGAAAAGTAAATTTGGGGGCCCCTTTGTATTTCAGTGGATAAGCACGGGCTTCACGGGCCTATTCGGTAAACAGGCCCTGATTACAAGATGCTTACAATATATTATGGTATGCATAGTATTCATTATTCTTTACAGGGACATACAAAAATTTTCGGTTAGAGTACTTACTGTCAATGAGCTATAGTTACTGGTCAGTTGCGTATGCATTTTAAAATCTAACTAATGTTTTTAATATTACTTGGTGTGTATAAATTCTATAGATCTATACAGGGCTGCACACACACACAAAAAAAAAATTAGACTAAATTTCTGTGTATTGACAGAAATTACTGAAAGGGAATTTTCATCTGTGTTATGCGTTTCCTAACCGCAACTAAATTGTAGCATACTGTGTAGTATAAAAGGTGTCTCAAAAATGTAGCGACAAACTGTAGGGTGCATCATAAGGATTAAGATTTGCATAACAACCCATGACCGGAAACGTCACCGTAAGTTGCTAAGTGATGCTGTTCACGAGAGCACTGGAGGGGAGGGGGGTAATCTGCTTTATCACAGTCATTCCAGCAGTAGTCGGCTTGAAAAGAAGATGTAACATTTTATGGCCAGGGAGCTGGCAGACATTAACTTTGTGTACAAATTGGCTGATGGCAATGCACGAGCAGCTCAAGGACAGTTTGGTCGCGATTTCTTAGCCAGGCCTTACCTGTTGTCATCACCTCTGACATCAACAAATTATCTCATCTTTTTGGAACATGTACTACCAGGCTTACTTCCCCCTGTGCACAAAGTATGAGACGCAACGTGTGGTAACATGAAGGGGAGTCTTCCCATCTTCTGTCCCTTATTTCTTGTACCTCTGCTACCATTTTCATAGTTTGCTATGCAATTATGATGTGCCCCACCTCCCCCAAAACTTTGTTGCTATATTTTTTGAGACACCCTGTATATACATATATACGTGGGTGGTTATTGTCCCTAGTGTTTATAAAATAGTTGTACTGCGATGGTTGTTGTGGAATATCGAAGCCTAATGTCTTAAATGCCTATGTGCCCATTTCAGAATCGTAGCTACTTTAAAATAGTTTTGGAGGGAGGGGTGAATTTTTAAAGATCTATTTTTGAGGGAGTTTTTAAGGAGGTGGGTGAGGGTGAAATACTGGTTTGGAACTAAAGCTAAATTTGTGACAGTGGATGAGATAGGGCTACATCACTATGATCACAAACGACAGTAGTTACGTCTCATCCACTGTCACAAATCTAGCCCTATAAGCTAAAAATCAGCCTTTCATACCCACTCCCCGCCTTTCACTCCTTATGTAAATTTATAGATCATTAAAAGGCTGCACAGAAGAATTCGGATATTTTTACGACTGTTGATGACAATTGCTGAAATTGGATAATTTCCGAATTGTTCAGTTCAATATCATCTTTGACTTTATTAAGGGGACAAGGGACCTTCAAACTCATTTTTTTTAAATTGCACCTTAAATACTATTCAAGGGCACACTATATTAATTATGGCATATATTTATCACACAAATAATAAAAAAAAATTTTTTTGGAGAAAAAATAAGGAATTTTCCTGAATATTTTAAGTGTTATCAAGAACTTTCAAAATATTCCAAACTCACTCTATATCAATTAAAATCCCCAATATTTTTTATGCCAGTTTGGTTTACATATACAAATAAAACTGTGCATCAAATTTTATATAATTGCATATAAAGGTAAGGAAAAAAATTTCTAAATTTTATGAAATTTTCAGCATTTTTGCATCCTATTTCTACTTTTAACTTTTCCACTAATATTTAGTTTAAAAAAACTATGCACAGTTTTATTTGTACATGTAAACCAAACTGGCATAAAAAATATTGGGGATTTTAATTGATATGAAGTGAGATTGGGACATTTTGAAAGTTCCTCATAACGCTTAAAAAATCCACGAAAATTCCTTATTTTTATCCAAAAAAAAATTTTTTTTTTTTCAATTTCTTGTGTGATAAATATATGTTATAATTCAGATACTGTGCCCTTGAATAGTATTTATGGTGCAATAAAAAAATAAATTTGAAAGTCCCTTGTTCCCTTAAATGATGAAGTTTTGTTAGAGTATTCTGAATGTGTTGGAAAGTGTTTCCTAATCTATGCTTGATGCGATTACTTTTATTTGTTGACCTACTTATTGATTAGATATCATGCCTGATAAGTATTCTTATTTCATTCCAGGTTAATAAGTGTGATATTGGTACAGCCCACAAAAGGATAAAGTGAAAAAATTGGACCTTCAGAACTGTAAACATTTGCTCAATATCTAGCCTTCTTACACAGCAGTATAATTAAATATTCATGTATGCAGTACATTCCACTGAAATAACATTTACTCAGAAAGATAAAGTATCAAGTAGTTGTTCAATTTCAATAATAATAAAATTTAGTTTAAATTTTATAGTTGTGTTTTTATTGCAGTTTTCAAGCTATACCCAGCTTTAACATGGCATTAAGTTCTATTTTATAAAAAGTTATATATTAATACAGTTTATGCTCACTTAAGTGGGGAGACTCGTGTAAAATGCTGTTTTTTCAAGATTTTTAAAAATGAAAATGAGAACATTTATTCAATCACAGTAAAGTACAAAATAATACTGATGTTTCAATCAACAAGAAAAAAAAAAAATGGTAGCGTTGTGCATTGTAGCTGCTCAAACTTGGATCCTACGATTTGCGACTTGACCAAAATCAGTAAAGCAAAATTTTTTGATTAAAGTAAGTCCTTTCACTCAGCATAACCCTAAATATAGCAAAAAATTGAGGACGTTTTGAAAATAAAATAACTTTTTAAAAAATAAATTGTAAAAAAACATATGTAATTGTTATTTAAAAAAATTTTTAGGTTTGTGCTGAGCGTAAGGACTGACTTTAATCAAAAAATTTTGGTTTATTGATTTTAGTCAACTACAAGGACCTGGGCATTCCTCGGCACAAATCGTAGGATCTAAGTTTGAGCAGCTACAGCACCACTATATATATTTTTTTCAACAATAAAAATTTTCTTGTAGATTTAAACGTGAATGTTATCACGTACTTTACTGTGATTGAATAAATGTTCTCATTTTCATAAAATATATATATATATATATGTATATCGTTTTACACGAGTGTTTCCCCTTGAAATGAGGACTTTCGCAAAAACTATTGATTTTGTTTTTATTATTTCATTTGAAAGTACAATTTTTTACGATTCTAAAACTGCTTTGTTTTTGGTTCATACATGTTTAGAACAAAAATCAATCCATTATTCATAGTAAGAATATACTAATTTAATGTTTAAATGCACTTTTCTCAAAATTGATTTTTACACAAACTCACTTCAAAAATGATAACTAAAAATATTATTATCATTCTTCCATAAAACTTTATGAGCTTTGTGGCTTTGTCTATGTAGTGTTGTATAGTGCATCTACTAAAAGAATTTTAATTGCATGGATATTTTCAAATTTATGGCCTGTTATTAGGTGCACTAAATAAAAGCTTCCAGTTTAGTTTAGTAGTAATTTTTTTCTAATAAGTTTATTTGTTTTTCATGTAGCATTTTTCAAGTTTTTGAAATTTTTCTTTAAATTTCCATACATAATTTAACATTTTTGTAAATTCATAGGGATATATATTGGTAATAAATACTTCTCATTCATGACTCGATGGTGTAGAAATAACACGATTTTAATATCTGGAGTAAGGCATGAATTATATTTACAGGACACATACAAGTTATATACAGGTTTTAAGGGGATAAAAGGGGCTTTTTGCTGCAATTTACCAGCCGTCCATACTTCGGCACGCTATCAGAGTCTGACTGGACATCTTCCCAGGTCAGCTTGCAACAGAACTCTGAAGTTAATTTCAACCTTCGGTTCTCAGGCTGGAGATGCAAAATCATTAAGTCATCAAGTTTATTGTCTTTGAAATTTGCAAGCTGTTAGTTCTCATGAGAATTAGCTGCACCCTCTTACTGTGGTCAGGATGTTTTGGAAAGCGCAAGCTACATTCATATATATATATATATATATAATTTTAAAGGTAAATTATTAATTTTTATTAAAACTAAATCAAAAAATGTGAATACAACGTTTCTTTGTAAAGTTTTTCAGAAAAAAAAGTGCTTCAAACATAGGCAGATACCTTAACCCCCTCGGGACCGGTGGCTTTTACACAAATTTTATTCGGTTGGCACCACTTTAAAAAAAAAAAATTACCTTTACTTAAATAATCATGAAAATGCTCTAATTAAAGAAACTAAATGTTACTTTTCTTTTTTACTGGTAACTAAAACAAATTATGTATTCTCTTTTTGAGGGTGCAAATATGCAGCCATGGTCCCGAACGGGTTAATGAAAACTGCTCACAACTAGACTCATCAAGAGATAGCAAAATTAGCAATTGTATTGACAATCTAATTATAAAGTAAAAACACATTCATCACTAATGCTGAAGCCATAACAATAGTAGCAATGACCTGTGCTATTGCTTTTATAGTTGATTTCACTTCTAAATATCGAATAATTTAATTTTTTTCAAAATCGAATGGAGCAAAAGATGTACTCTTATGTATAATTTTTTTTTAAACAAACTCTACTTATTTTTTCTATTCTTTAAAAAATATTTTTCAAGCATTTTTTGTTCACCTCTATAAACAATAAAAATCTATTTGCTACAATAATGCAAAGTAACAATTGCAATAATATAAATAATATAATATTGACCGTTGGCATGCAGCTAATGCCAAAAATGATTTCTGGTGTAGTTGGTAGACAATGTAGGAAAATATCCTAAATGAAAGAAATCTAATCGAGATTTCAATTGAAAATGATTTGCATCTATGTTCTGTATATCAGGTATCTTTATCTGGGTTGTTTTGTCCATGTATGAGGTATCTTTAACTGGGTTGTATTGCCTGGTATGTGTAACACAAAATAAATACACCAATATTTCACAATTGAAATTTTATTATATGAGCACAGAAAGCAAATTATACACATACATTACAAATTATCTTAAGTACGCACATAACTTCCAATAAATCATACACTATAAACACAGGCCTTAAATTTGTGAGCAGTTTCACCTGCACATTAAAAGTACTAAGGTCCTGGAATTGACTACTATATCGTCCAGAAAAAATGGATTTTTTTTTTTCAAATAATATATACATTAAAAGTTTTAACAAGTGGATGAAACAGTATTTAGACATGAGTATAACCATAGTTAACCTAGTTTATTAAGGAAAAGTCTATTGACGATAGATCGAACTTCAACTATTTTGTGCTCATCAAATTGTTCACTCTATTTCAAAAATAACTTTTCTCTATAACTTTTTTTTTTTCCGTAAGAGAATAACGATTCGAACCACAGAACGAATTAAATAAAAAATATCTCAACTTGAGCAAAAATCAATCTCCAAAAAAGAAACTCAAGAACACAATATTTGAGTGACATTTTGTAAAAATATAAATTGGCATTTTAAAAAATTATTTATTAAAAAAGTTCCAAAAGAGAACAGAGTTTTTTTTCAAATACAAAACATTAATAATCAGGTACATCAGAATAGTTGGCAGAAATGGATTATTAGTTTGAAAAAAATTGCAATAAGCAGTTGTTACACAGGCTTCCTAACATTTTTAAATATATGGAATATGATATAAATATTGCATTGAATTTTAACAGAAAAATAAATAAAATTACAGTTTGATGAATTAGAGAATTTTTATTATCAGAGCTATTCTGACAGAGTATTGTATTTTAGATAGCTTACATAAATAGAGTTCAAAATATTTTGAAATTAAGCATTAATTGGCACCAATACTAAAAAAAAAAATATGCACAATATTGACATCATGGTTCAGTCAGGTCGAGTTGGCACTAATTTCTGTTTTTGTTGAGGGCCAGGTTGACCTGGATTTTTAGAAGAACGTCCTGACTATTTTTCAAATGAAAAAAAACTATATTTGAACATTAATTAGTATATATGTGTTCATTTTTATACAAAAAAGATAAATTGATATTAAAACTAATAATTATTTTTTCATAATTATATTAAAATACAGATTAATGTTTTTTTCCTCTTTGGGTTCAGGTTTGAATATTTCAGGTTGATGAATTTTATTGTCATTGGATTTGGATTGGGCACTACCCAACACATGCAGGATTCTCAGAATAACAGGTTATGCAGGGGATAATATATCAAGCAATGCATATGTCAAACTGGCACTGTTTGGCACTATTTTTATAAAAAGTTTCTGAAGTCAGTCTATTGGAATATGATAACTTATTTTCTGGTTTACTTTTAGGGACAAGTAATTTCATTTCTGTTATGTTGAATTCTCACTGAAATTTTCAAAAATTTTTATTTCAAAATAAGGAAAAGCAATTTTACAACTTTTTTCCCACTAAAGTTATAAAAGTAAAATTTAATTTAAAATTTATGGTGCAAATCTGGATTAAAATTAGGTGGGATAATGTTGAATTCTCAAAAAATTTTATTTCAAAATAGGGAAAAGCAATTTTACAACTTTTTTCCCCACCAAAGTTATAAAAGTAAAATTTAATGAAAAATTTCTGGTGCAAATTTTGATTAAAATTAGTAGGACATTAAATACAGCCCCCCTCCCTCTAAGGGTTAACAGTTTCCAGATGAAAAGCTCCAACTCCATACTGTAAAATAATAATGAGATAAGAACCCCCTCCCCACCCCACCCCCCAAAAAGAGGGGGAGAGGAGGATAGAAAAGTAGAAATTATAATGTAATTTGTTTTGGTTCATTAATATTTTAAACAGTGCTAAATATTATATCTGAAAAAGAATCATAAAAGGAATTTGTTTTATTTTTTAAATATATTAGGAAAACCTGTGCCGCTGCAGTGATTCTATGAACATTTAAAGCATATTTTAAAAAATCCGATTTCATGTATTGCTGATGAAAACTAACTATAAATAAATCTTATCCTTTTAGTACAGTCTTTTGTCTACAGCCCGAAATTATGAAGTCCTAATTCATGCCTCTTGAAGCAAATACAAAAACTTCCAAATACTTACCATTTTCACAAAAAGTTTGCTTTTAACACGTTGCTTTTATGTATCAAGCTTATGCGAATTCTGTACAGATATCAAAAAATAAATAAAAAAAACAGGCACCATGAGAAGTTCATTTAGAAACATTTACACCTGTCTGAAAAAGTTAGGAGTAACAAAATATACATCAGATGTGGGTCAGTTTGTTTTGTCCAAAAACAAAAAGGAATTCAAAAGCAGAAAAGGGTTGAAAAATATACATATTTCTCTCGATAAAAACGAAACTGAATTTTTAAAAGCTTAAAAAAATAAGAAAAAGATTACATATTAAATAACAAACAATTTACTGAGCCATTATATTCAAAAGTCATATGAGTATTTATAAAATCACTTAAAATTAATTTAAATATGCAATATATAAATAATAATATTTTATACTTGTATCAGATATTATTGCTATTATTTTTTTTATTTTAATATATTTTTTTATTAAATATTTATTAAAACATAATAACTGTTATTTAGTTTAATATTTTGGAATACTAAAAGTTTAAACTTATTCTTGCACGATTTTGAGTTGCAATTACTTCCTGTTATTATTTAAAATTGTATAAGCACCAGTGAAACTAACATGAAAAATCAAACAGGATTAAAAATTAAAAGTAAACATACAGATAGACAGATTTAAGTAATATTTTAAAGCTGTGACATAATTTAGGATAGAATAAGACAGAAAACCACACAATGAAGTCTAATGTTTAACACTGCTTTGAAAATCTGACTTTGAAAAAATTATTTAGAAAGTAATATATGACACATAAGGCTTTTGAGTTTGTGATAATTTATGCACATTTTTCAACACTAAATTATTAACATTCTGAAACATGCAACCGATTTCAATAAAAAAGTTATACACTGTAGTTTATTTTCTGTTTTTTAAACAATTAGTTTAAAGCAGCATACATTGGCTAGCCTCCATAAGTAAATAAATTAATAAGGAACATTCATTTAAAAAGAAAAAAAATTCAGGAATCATGCAAACCACGGAAGCCCAAAAAATTTTTAGAGTAAAATTTCTAGTCACATATAAAGAGTTAGTCCAAACCACAGGACCAAGAGATCAATAAATATTTCAAGTATGTAACTAATCAGACTAAAATTTTTCTTAAGCCTGATTAACTTGAGTGATTCTTAAATTGCTGAAGTAAGCACTACTTCAAATTGAAGAACGATTAATTTGAAATCCAACTAACAGTTTGCAGAAAATTTAAATTAAAAATAGTTGCAATATGTAAAATACTGTATGATGAAGTACCAGAAAATATTATAATAGAATACAGATTATTTGCAATCATTCAAGTTGGATCTTTTATGGATAATTGTTTATTCAGCAAGAGATATTTAAAAAATAATAATAAATAAAAATTTGACTTAAAAGAATTCATAAAAATTAAATACGAGACTGATTACACAAAGAAATAATTAGGAGCCTGTTAATTGGTTCTGAATAATTTTTAGCCATACAACAAGATATCCTATGAGAAAAAAAAATTTTTTTCAAAAAAAACTTCAGTAAAGACGAGGAAAAAAAAAAAAGAAAACCATTCTAAACAGATTTTTTTTTTTTTTTTAAATTCATCTTTTTATAAATATAGGAGAAACTTTCATTAAAAAAAAAAATGATAATAATAATGAGATATTTCGTCATTTTGCATACTTTTTATTTTTAGAAGACAAACATTCAGAACTGGCCATCAGTTCAATTAATGAGCATATTTCTGAAAGAAGATGGCTTTCAAAAAAAAGTTATTTATATCCTGAATAAGGTATTTCTGCTGAGTTCATTAGAATTTATTAATAGAAAAAAAAAATAATTCTGAAACTTTTGCAGATTTACACAAAGCTCACTTTACAGGAAAAAAACGTGAAATATGGAACTAGTGGTTTGAGTATTTTATTTAAATGCAATTATATTCTTTCACAAAAAGTTTGCTGAAAAAGTATTAAGCCCATAAAAACATTAAAAAATAAAAGTCATGTTCATAACAATGTGTTTTCAATATAACAAGTGACAGTTTAAAGAAAACTTGCGAATATTTTCTTAAGAGTAAAAAATATCTTGAAAATCTTCAGAAAAATATTTATTTCTTGAAAAAAATTGTGCTTAATCGGCTAAATTAATTTGTCATTTAGTGAAGGAAAACTGACCCACATCAATTTCGCACACATAAAGGCACAGAGCATTTGGTGTTGTACAACATTAATTAAGACAGTTACAGTTACATATTAAAGCACATGAAAATTGCTACTTGTTTGATCAATAAGCTATTGAGTCTAGAGGCTAAAATATAATTCAACTGCATTAGAAGAGGAGGAAAAACTTTCAGTGCATATACTCTACAGAAAACACATAGTTGCATATTTTATGATGCTATAAGAATATTTAAGTTCTTCAACCAGGTTCACTGACATACAGTAACATCACATATCACTATTTTCAGAAATAAAATATGAAAGATGGAGTATAATAGAAATAATGCTAAATAAAAGAATGAATTTGAAAAAAAAGGTTAACTTTACAGCTCTCACATTTCTTTCAAGTTTGGAGAATTTTCAACATTTAAATGCAACTTTTATATTAGGTCATCAAGGATGAAATTTGTAGTTAATGCTATTGCCAACTTTAACTCTCTGAGCATCTTGAGGGCTTTCCGGCATTTTCATAAAAATGCTTATAAAAATAATCTTAATTAAAATTTTCTTTCCCTGTTTGTTTCTAAAATACACTTCATGCCCCTTTATTTGATATACATCTTGAAATACAATTCTGCTTAAAATATTTTTGTCTACACTAGATTAAAGTTGATTTTGGGAAACAGAAAAATACGGACAAATCGCTCAAAGGGTTAACAGCTTATTAATTCACATTGGCTAAATATTTTCTCGCTCCTTTTTTTTCAAAGTTACACATTTCGCCTGTTTAAAGAAATCATTGTAAGCTCTAAAAAATATTAAAAACTTTTTTTTTAACCATTTGGAAAAATGATTATTGTCCTCGTCAAGGTAGGAAATCAAAAACATATCTGAAGCTTTTTATTGGTTAAATTCGCAATATCTGAAGCTTTTTATTGGTTAAATCTGCATTTTATTCGTTTTCTGATTGGTCTATACCATAATCTGTATTTTCCCTTTACTTTCAACAGAGATAGATACTTCTGTTGCCACTATGACAAAAAAGTAATAAAAACTACAAAAAAAAAAAAAATATATATATATATTAATAACTCAGAAACAAATTGAGATACAGCTTTCAAACAAATTGCATTTAAAAGTACTTTTTTTCTCTATACGACGGTGTAAAAAATATTGTGGGATGTTTAGAAGTTTAAGAATGAAATTTCATTTAAATTGGGTCCAGGAATATTAATGTTTAATCCATGGCATACGTAATGAATGACCAGCTCTGTAGGAGTGTAAAAATTTACAGTACCAAAAAATGTAATCTATGGCGTATGTAATGTATGATCAACTCCGTGCGATTTTTTATGTCTTAAATTTTAGTCTTTGAAAAAATCATTTTCCAAATGGTCGTTGTAATTTGTGAAATTGATTTTTTTTTTTTTTTTTTTTTTTTTTTTTTAATTAACTTTGTTGAAAATGGAACGGTCAGAAATTTGCACTGTTATGAAGTGTGAGATCTTACGTGGAACTTCGGCATTGCAGACTATGCAAAACATTAATAATGTGTTTAGTTCTAGTAGTGTTAATATACAGAAGACAGTATCAAATTGGTTCACCTAATTTCGTACAGGTAACTTTGACCTCATAAATGAGCTATACAGTCGCCCAGAATCAAGGGTCAATAATGATGAAATGAAGGTCACCATTGAATCTGACCCATTTCAGAATGCCTACAAATTATCGTTGATGTTTGGATAAAATAATTCCTTAAATTTGAATAAAATAATTCCTTATATTTGTAAATTATCAACTAACTTTGCCTTTTTTCTACAAATTTCATCCTTGACAACATGATACATTAGCAGACAAAAAATAGAAATTGTAATATACACATTTTTGAAATGACTAAACAAAAATTAATTATGTATAAATAATTTTAACATAAGTTACAATTTCTCATACCATGTTCAGACTATGATCTTTAAACCAGTTAATCTCAGATTTTTGAGCTAGTACGCCAGAATTTAAATGCACCTGCAAACTAATTTATAATTATAGCTTATTTTAACTGCCATATCATACTTTTTCTTATATTCTCTAAATATAGTTTTATTAAAATGTATATTATTTTACTTCAAACTAATTTATAATTATAGCTCATTTTAACTGCCACATTCTATTTTTCTTATAGTCTCAAAATTTAGCTTAATTAAAATGTATATTATTTTACTTCAAACTAATTTATAATTACAGCTTAATTTAACTGGCATATCATATTTTTTCTTACATTCTCTAAATTTAGTTTTATTAAAATGTATATTATTTTACTTCAAACTAATTTATAATTACAGCTTATTTTAATTGGCATATCATATATTTTCTTATATTCTCTAAATTTAGTTTTATTAAAATGTATATTATCTTACTTCAAACTAATTTATAATTATAGCTCATTTTAACTGGTATATCATACTTTTTCTTACATTTTTTAAATTTAGTTTCATTAAAATGTATATTATTTTACTTCAAACTAATTTATAATTATAGCTTATTTTAACTGCCACATTCTATTTTTCTTATATTCTCTAAATTTAGTTTTATTAAAAAGTATATTATTTTACTTAATTTTCTAGGCTAGTGAGTATGTGTAATTTTTATATTAGGAATAATTGAATCTATATCTATTATAATAATAATTAGTTTAAGTAAAAGTAATTTGAGAAGTAGTATTATTGATTAAATGATTCAAATATTTAAGACTTTTGTTGAAATTCCCAAGCATTACTGAAATGTATTTTGAATTTTATCAACGTAAGAAAACCAGAAAGATGTGAAATGACAAAAGAAAAAAAAAAGTAATTTTCTTTATAGTTATTTTAATAATGCTTGAACTTTAAGAATTTTGTATAGTTGGTCTGATAGGAAAATTCTTAAAACTACTGTCATATGAGCCATTAACATTTTCAGTGCCATGAACTGATATATTTGTTCACTAAGCTGTAGGTTTAACTGCAATAGAAGCATTATTTAAATTAATATAATTCTACAGATATAATGCTGTTTTAAAATGCTAAATAATTAGTAATACTCTCAACGATTATATTCACCTACATAATTAAGTTTTTTACATCATGTTGGGAAAAATCATCCATTTTTAGTATTTTAAAAAATTTACACAGAAAACAACATTACAATTTTGCCCTTTTGCTCGGTGGTCAAAGGGTTAACATTGACCCATGCCCACATGCAAAGAGAAAACTTTAAACTCAATAACTTTTAAACAAGTTAATAATTTTTACTTTTTTTTTTTTTTAAATATAGGAAATTAAATTTTCTACAAACTACACCTGAAATACAAACAGGAATTTTTTTTCTGTCTAGTTTTATATATATATGTGTGTATATATATATGGACAATTGTTTTAATTTAATTTTTTACATTTTTTTTTCTAGATATGTATAATTGAGACAACATAATAATAAACAGTACACACAAGAAATGACATCTCAAACTCATGCAACCTGGAATTCAAAATTGCGGCAAAACTAGTAAATAAATAAATAAATAAATAAATAAATATATATATATGTATATTTATTTATTTTGTTGTACAATATTAAAACTTTTGTTATTGTTTTTCAGAATTTCATAAATAATAAATTAATGCAAAAATAAATAAGTCTAAATTAATTAGAGGCTTTCTCATCCATGATTAAACTTCAGTCAATTTTTGTCATTTAAAACTATTCTGGTTTCCTTAAGGGATATTTTAAGGCAGTTAGTTATATAACATTGGGTAATACTAAATATTATATTAAAAAAATAAGATTAAAAAATACAATGAAAAAGAAATGTGAGACCTTGAAGGCTACCAATAATTTTTTTATAAGTTTAATTTGGATTTTGTAAAGTTACTTTTATATACATACATAACTTTGGTATAACACAAGTAAATAAAATCTTGTATTTAGTCAACATATTATGTCGATAGACTAAAGCAAATAATGAAATATAAATTTAGCTCAAAAATTAACAAGACTAGTTCATAGACACTTTAATAAATATCTACTTTATGAATATTTTTTTTTTAATCAACTGTTAATAATAATATACACAATTATATAAAAAAAGATGCTTTACAATTTAAATAGTACTTAATTGCGCACATATAAAACACCATTTTTCCACATACAATAACTTGAAAATAGAATTAGCAGCTTTATAAATTGAGAGGAAATGTATATTTTGTTTAGAGTAATATCTAAAACATCATGATAAAAAAAAAAACCTTTAAGGTATCGATACAGTATTTCATAAATTTAATTCAAAAAATACAAAGAAATAAATTAGGACATAGTACATATTTCCAGAATACAAGAAAGGTATTCTACAAAAAATATTAAAAAAGTAGAAAATTAAGTTTATCAAATAAACTAGAAAAATGAAACAACATTTAAATATAATCTATGTTATGTTCAAAAATTGAATTTTTTTTCGATAAATTTACATAACTATGGGAACACACAAACACAAATCAGGACAAAATTAATTTTCCTAGAGTTCAATAAAAATGAGTTTAGGATGATTTCTCCAGAATAGGCCATATAAATTTTGCATCACAGCGCTTATATGTAAAAAGACAATTCGATCCAGCTGCCATCAGGTCAGCCTTGATCACTTGAGGACATTCACTATCACCCAACATAGTTTCTGAAATGAGAAAAATACAATTAAAATTTTCTTTTAACACATTTATTTAAAGATTTACTTACAGATTTTTAAAAACATATATAGTGAAACCTCCCTGTGCGACCACCTCCCTGAACGACCATTTTTTATGGCACAAAATTTATTCTCATAGGCTCAATACTCATTTTACCTCTATTCAGAGACCATCCCAGTTGAACTCCCTCCATGAGCGACCCATTTCTTTGAAGAAAATGAAACAAATTATGTTTTTTCCCCGGTCGCTTGAAGAAAGTTTTATTAGAAAAATAATTCCAGAAAGCACATTATTCATCAAATTTCTAAACTAAGTTTAGAATTTTTCTTTATCCCGGCAACTTTTAAGTGTTTAAACCCCTTTGTGCCCTTTTAGGCAATGAATTTAACTCTGATGACAGTCAATAAACTACCCTGACCTATTCTGTCAGGAAACTCTCAAAGAAATAGATAAATTAATGAAATCGTCATTATTTGTTCCTGTCCAAAAAAAAAAAAATTGCATTTATTTACTGAACTTCGAAAGTACTTGGAAATAAAAGTTACAAAAGATAAAACTGTAAAATCAAAGCAAACGTCAATGTGTTCATTTTTTTAACTCTGCAGTAGTTAACTTATGTAATTAACTTTTGTTTTAATACTTAAATTTTCATATTTTTTCCTTATGTGAAAAATAAATTTTAGTAAGATTAATTGTTACCTTTTTTCAACAATTAAAATCTAGTTTTAAATATGACCTCCATTAAGAGACCACTTTTCGGAGTGATCCGAAGGAGTTTTTATTGGAACGGAACATGGTTACTTTAGGGAGGTTTTACTGTACATAGCGCCCACAAACTCTTTAATAAAAAAAAGAGAGAAGAGTGATAATGCACAAGAAAAATGAACAACATTCTTGATACAGCTTAAGTCACAAACCACTTAGTCAGAAATACAGGGAATACCACTACAAGTGAAATCTGTTGAATTTTCATTCAGAACTTTAAAAATAATGAAGATATTGTAACTTAATATTATCAAACTTTCCTTGGATTGTGTGTAATGTGATGACAACACAAGAAGTGAGGTGAGTGTGCAATAATTATACTCAGTAATGTCAGACTTCTCATGTTGACAGTTCAAAAGTTTGCTAAAATATTTCATTACAGTTAAGTTATGATTGAAAATTCGGGCTCAGCTTGACTGAGACACTATGAACTTCTGTTTTTGTATTAATTGGCATACCTTAGTAGCACACAACATGGATAAAATGTTTTAAAAATGAGATTGAAACAAAATATCTGGCCTTTAAATGTTTTGTGCTACTAGGGTATAGTTCTAGGTTCTATAGAAAATATTTTTTGTCTTGCTGTGTAATATTACACCTCTTTTAAACCACTCCCTGATTATTTCGAGAAAACTCGGCCATAGCAGAACTTGTTAGTATGATTTGTTTTATCATGTTTTTACTTGGCATGAAGCTTAAAAAGAAAGAAAATATTCTGCTTTGATTGGCAGTTTGCCAAGTTTTGTCTGAGAGCTTTGGAGAGTGGGACTGGACATGTGTTTTGCCCCATTGTATGTATGGCAGTTGCTGTATAAGTACGGACAGTTACATTGAGAAAGAGTAAAAAAATGGCAACTGAATGCGAAAGCGATGCAGATGATTTTCAGAGAGTGATTATGAAGAGGTGGACTTTGAATGTAGTGGAAATGATTCTTCTGTAAGTAGTCTTATGAAAGGTGATAGTTCAAGTGATTTGGATGATTACCTAAACATTTTAGAATAGAGCTTGTTGAAAAACTAATTGCAGAAAATTATTGTGACGAGTTTTTTGTCACATCAGAAAGACGCAGCATTAGTCCTTCACCACTCAGGCTAACGTCAAGGCATTTTCCAGATGTTACGCCTGCTACTGAGAAAAAATCACATTCAAAGAGACAATGTGCTCTATACTTCCGTAAAAAAGATTTCAGAGGTAAGCCAGTAAGAAAAGAGATCAGATATCAGTGTACCGAATGTCAAGTATCACTTTGTGTTGCCTCTTGTTTCAAAAACTATCATACAAAGACTAATATTTAACTTTTTTCATTAACTTGGGACAGTAAACTGACAATAAAACTAAATGCTTTCACACCTGTAAAAAATTAAAAATTCAACTGAAAACCTGTATATTATGTTTTGTTTCAATTCCTTATATTTAATAATAGAATTTTTAAAAAAATGATGATTTTTGCATTTTATTTTTAATTAGTTAGGGAAGTGGCTAATGTCCAAGTATTTATGATGCTTTCTTAATATAGCAATCCCCAATGATGAATTGCTATTGACTGAATTGTAACACCAAATTAGGCTCTAAAATCTTAGAAAACATTTCCAGTCCTAAAGAAACAGCACAATATTACCATCATTTTATTTTTACATTAATGTTCCAAAAGATGTTGTTCTATCTTTTAATCACTTTTTCTTTTTATGTGGAGTCAGGGTGTCTACAAAAATGATAAAAAAAAGTTCCCTGATTTTTCCATGATTTCCCTGACTATCTTTATCAGACTATCCTGATTTCCATTATTAACAATACACATACGATATTTCTTTGTGTATTCCGATTCCTCATATAACACACTTAACCAGCTTGCTAATATCTCATTTGGGCGAAAAAACAAGATAAAATATAAAAATTGCCTAACATCCATTAAGTATTTATTGACAGTTTTATAAATCTGAACTCAAAATTTAGTCCAACAACTTCATATAGTGGTCAATAGATATAGGGTGACCAGAAAATTTCATTATTTTCTGAAAAATATTCAATTCTAATACTTATTTACATCTAACGGGATAGCTAATTGGATTAAGCTGGCCACCTGGTCAAGTTATGCTAATGTAATCATTTAAAAAATTTTAAAATGGGTAAATTGCCTTCAATATAAGCACGATCTACAGAAAATGAGGACATCTGATCACCTTAATTTGTGTTAAATATCAAAAACTCATACCATATGCATCTTTTTAAAAATATTGGGAAAGACTACTCAGCATGTGAAAAAATATGGTGCATAAAATAGACAAATCAATCTTGCTGGCAAGGTAAAAATGCAAATATTTTGAAATATATACAAATTTCCTTGATTTTCGAGTATTTTTACAAAGTTTCCTGACTTTTCCAGATTGATTAGCCTCTCTGATTTTTCCATGATTCCCTGATTTCCATATTCTGTAGACACCCTGGGAGTTAGCAAAGATCAACCATTGCCATTAACTATACGGAAGGATGAGTCATGTATAATAATTACAGTATAGAATCTGTTATCCAGAATGCTTAGGACCTCAGACATTCTGGATAAGGGATTTTTCCATAATTCAAAACATTAAGTTTAGTATTAAGAAACGTACAAAATAACTGTATGAAATGTACAAAATATGAATAATATGTAAAAATATGATTACAAGTTTGTTAATTTAATAAATTATTTATATAAAATAAAAAACATTCTTAAATTAATAAAAAATTCTTAAATTAATAAAAAAAGAACAATTATAATAATTAGCATATAAAGCTCAGTTTTAATAATCCAGAGCAGAGTCCTTTGATTTGGATCTTTTGAATAATTTTACTAAAGTTTGTTACTTAAAGTGTGTCTCTTGCAGTAATTACTCCTGTATCCTGTATACTGACATGATTTGCTGTTCATGGAAATATTTTCTTTGCTGTATTTAACAGCTGTTCAGTCGAAAAACATCAGTTGCTCATTTGAAAACTTTTCATCCACCTCATTCAGCTGACAGGGCTGCCACAGACAACTTTTTTTTATACTCTGTTTGCACCAGTATTTTTCTAATATAAATTTTCAAATATATTTCTCTTGCAAATGTTGTCAAAGTGTATGTTAAGGATTTCTGTTTTTAGAAAGTGGTGCTAGTTAGAATTAAAAAATAGCTGCCTGTGGCAGCCCTGTGCTGGTCATCATCATCACTTCCATTAGACATACCATTTGTCATGTCACAAATCGCACTGCCAGCCATGACTTACAGGAGTTATCATCATCAACATTTAGGTAATTTTCCACTGACTTTTGATCCAGCAATTGAGCTTCTAAAAATGAAAGTCCTCCAGTACTGTCCAGAGGATCTGTAATAATTTCATTCTCCTTGGGAATTTTAAAGTCTTCAATTTTAGGATCAGATCATTCACATCATCAAAAAATATCGCGAATGGCCACAAATTGTACTACCCATGGATGAGTGTATTTCAATCTGCTGCATCCTATGCTTGACATAAAATACATCTTAATTTTTTACGCTTTTGAAATGAAACAAATTAAGTTTTGGTTATCACTTTGCATTCTGGTTTTCAGAGCACTCCAGATATGGGAATGCCGGATAACAGAACCTACACTGTAGTACAAATATTATAAAAAAGATTTTTGATGATTTACTAAAAGCAATTTCAGAAATATGGTCTATAATATAAAGTACAGTATAATACCACAAAAAACATTAAAAATATATTTTTGAAAAATTGTAAAAAATTTATGAAACATTCTTATAAAATTTATATGAAATATTGTTAAGGAGTTGTTATTATACATTGTAAGAATATTCTTATAGACACAAAATATTACATTATTTACTATTATTTATTATTATTTCTCTACTTGTTATTATTTTTACATTCTTCACTACATTCACACTTCACAACATATTGGCATAGTCATAATTAAAACAGCTGCTATACACTACGGGATTCATTATCCCTGTATCCAGAATGCTCTGAAAACCTGAATACAAAATGATAAACTTAATTTGTTTCAATATAATAACTAAAGAAGAAACATAAAAACTACGTCAAGCATGGAATGCAGCAGACAGAAATACCCTTCCATGAGTGGTACAGTTTGAGGCCATCTGTGATATTGTTTGATGATGTGAATGAGCCTGAAATTGAAGACTTTAAAATTTCAAAGGCCAAGGAAATTATTAGTACAGTAAAACATCCATAAAGCGACCACATTCCGTTCCAATAAAAAGTGGTCGCTACGAGAGGTGGTCTCTTAATGGAGGTCATGTTTAAATCTAGATTTTAATTGTTGAAAAAAGGTAACAATGTTACTAAAACTTATTTTTCACATTAGGAAAAAATATAAAAATTTAAGTATTAAAACAAAAGTTAATTACTAAGTTAATTAATGCAGAGTTTAAAAAATGAATACATTGACGTTTGCTTTGATTGTACGGTTTTATATTTTATAACTTTTATTTCCAAGTTTTTTCAAAGTTCAATAAATAAATGCAATTTTGTTTTTTGGACAGGAACAAATAATGACGATTTCATTAATTTATCTATTTCTTTGAGAGTTTTGATGATAGAATAGGGCAGGGGAGTTTATTGACCGACCGTCATTCTTATTAATTTGTCATCAGAGTTAAATTCATTGCCTAAAAAGACGCAAAGGGGTTTAAACACTTAAAAGTTACCGGAATAAAAAAAATCTAAACTAAATTTAGAAATTTGATGAATAATGTGCTCTCTGGAATGATTTTTCACATAAAATCTTCTTCAAGCGGCCAGAAAAAAACGGAATTTATTTCATTTTCTTCGAAGAAATTGGTCGCTCATGGAGGATAAATAGGATAAGAAATACCCTTCCATGAGTGGTACAGTTTGAGGCTATGTGATATTGTTTGATGATGTGAATGAGCCTGAAATTGAAGACTTTAAAATTTCAAAGGCCAAGGAAATTATTAGTACAGTAAAACATCCATAAAGCGACCACATTCCGCTCCAATAAAAAGTGGTCGCTACGAGAGGTGGTCTCTTAATGGAGGTCACGTTTAAATCTAGATTTTAATTGTTGAAAAAAGGTAACAATGTTACTAAAACTTATTTTTCACATTAGGAAAAAATATAAAAATTTAAGTATTAAAACAAAAGTTAATTACTAAGTTAATTAATGCAGAGTTTAAAAAATGAATACATTGGCGTTTGCTTTGATTGTACGGTTTTATATTTTATAACTTTTATTTCCAAGTTTTTTCAAAGTTCAATAAATAAATGCAGTTTTGTTTTTTGGACAGGAACAAATAATGACGATTTCATTAATTTATCTATTTCTTTGAGAGTTTTGATGATAGAATAGGGCAGGGGAGTTTATTGACCGTCATTCTTATTAATTTGTCATCAGAGTTAAATTCATTGCCTAAAAAGGCGCAAAGGGGTTTAAACACTTAAAAGTTACCGGAATAAAAAAAATCTAAACTAAATTTAGAAATTTGATGAATAATGTGCTCTCTGGAATGATTTTTCACATAAAATCTTCTTCAAGTGGCCAGAAAAAAACGGAATTTATTTCATTTTCTTCAAAGAAATTGGTCGCTCATGGAGGGAGTTCAACTGGGATGATCTCTGAATGGAGGTAAAGTTATTAAGCCTATAGGAATAAATTCCGTTCAATGAAAAAAATGGTCATTCAGGGAGGTGGTTGATTAATGGAGGTGGTCGCACAGGGAAGTTTCACTGTATTATGTATCTACTGGACTATGCTAAAGGACTTTCATGTTCAGCAAATCAATTGCCGGATCAAGAGGCAGTGGAAGATTGCATAAATACTGATGAAGACACTCGTCATCAGATGACTGGCACTGAGATTTGTGTCATAATGACACGTCTAATGGAAGTGAGGATGATGACTAGCAGCATGATGTGCATGAAAAAATTTCAAATGATCAATTGAACAACTGATTTGTGGAATGGAGCAAAGAAGCTACTTCCATGAACAGCAAATCATGTCAGTGTACATGAAACAGGAGCAATTAGTGCAAGGACATGCTATAAGCAACAAACTTTAATAGAAATGTTCCAAAAATCCAAATAAAAGGATTCTGCTCTCAAGTCCTAAAAGTAGGTTTTATTCTTTTGTTTAAATGAGTTATTGAATTAGCAAATTTGTAATTGTATATTTACATATGTTATTCCTATGCATATTTTTTGTATATTTCTTAATACTTATTGTAAAGTGTTCCGGATTATGGAAAACCCCCTTATCCAGAATATCTCAGGTCACAAGTATTCTGGATAACAGTTCATACACTGTATTACAGAAGTACTGCGATGGCTGATATCCCATATATAAATTCATTGCACATAATTTAGAAGCCTAGGAACATTATTATAATCTGGAGATAATGCACTAATATGGCAAATACAAATTTATTTTGATTGTATTGATCATATGAAATTACTTAGTTTTAGTTCCACTGATTAAGCAATGACACTAGTTTGACATAAAACAAAAAAAAGTTTCAAAATTGTTAGTGTTACTCAAGTTTACAAAAAAAGAAACCCATTCACATCCCAAAGGAAAGAGTGAAATGCACTTTCTTCTTCTTCTTATTTTTTTTTATGTGAAATTGAAGATATTTAATCATTTCTGAACAGCAAAAGTTTTAAAATTCACAATTTTTGCCAATCGTCATAAGTTTGCATACAATGGCTAGTATACACAAATTTGTTTAATTATTTCTCATAATGTAATAGCACTTGAAGTGATCAATAGATAAAAATACTTGTCAGTTTTGTACATTTGTAGCTACTGCACACTTGCTACATCATGTATAAAAATAACTCAACATTTAGGAATAATTCAAAAACTTAAGGGTGTATTCCAATCCAAACTGCTTATTTTCTAATTTATTTTAAAATTCATTTTTGCTCTCAAACGCATCAAACTGGTAAATTCTCTAATTTAGAAACTATATAATGTGCCGTGCTCTTAGATTTTTTGATAAATGCAGAAAATATTGCAAAAAATGTTGTCAAAGTTGGCGATTTGAACCGAATTTTCCGAAGCGGGAGATTTCAGGAAGAAAAAAATGGCCATACTGAGAAAATAATTGTTTAAAAATCAAATTCTAATTAATTGAACGAAAAATGAAATCACACGGCCTCTTATACGTCTCTTCAAAAATCATCTCAGCAAGTTGCATGTTTTTACTTTTAAAAATGAGTCTGAAAATGTCTCAGAAAATTTCGAGTGGTTGAGGGTGAAAAAATATTTTTTTCAAATACACCCTTAAGCCAAATTCGTAATTTTTGCTCATTACACGAATAAATGAAATATTTATAAATTTGATACATTATTTTTCCTTACACAAAATATAAAAAATTAGTTTCACTTTGATTTCTGCTATTAAAGCTCCTCCGAATAAAACGTCTTTCATTTTATACATCTAATTACTTACTTTTATCTTGTAGTAACTTATGATGAGATTATTTGTAATATAGTTGATCATAATTTCCTTTAATACTAAATAGCAATAAAGCTTTATTTCTGGCAATCTCTATTTTTAAATATTTTTTTTTTTTTTTACATGACTAGGGATTCAGCCTTTATGAGCTAAGCTCACAAATTCCCAGACAGACCTTGCAGACTCTAAATACACACTAATTTGCTCTGTTTTAAAAAAATTATCCAATTACGAAAGATTGGATGATATTATCACGACCAGTGGTGATCTTTTGTAATTCGGTCGCCATACATTTCCCTTTGAGTGGGAGGTTTTTTGGTTCTGAAGGCTCGCTTGCACCACTATTGCAACATCTGTTTTCATGATTGATTAAGTAAGATCTATCACCTAGTTGAAAATCAGCTGGTATAAAATGGCTAAGTGAAAAACGTAGCTGCATCCTGGTTTTTTATAACAAAGTCTATAAGAAAAGTTTCCTTTTAGATGTTATAAGAAAATATTTTTAAATATGATGTAAGTTTCACCATTACATGCTTTCGCACATGATTTAATTACTTTAAAGGTTTCTTTTTTACATATATTCACATGCAAATAAATTTTTCCAATTTAAAAATGTTTGGAAATATTAATATTGAGGTTTTTTCAAGATGTAAACATTTGTTTTTAAGAAATATGAAATAAATCTCTATTCAAAAAGTGAAATTTTGAACAAAAAAAAATTAAAAGTAAAAAAAGTTAGACAAAGTTTAAAAAATGATTAGACACTGATTACCTAGATGGTTAAATTACTATGCATAGTTTTTCCTTCTGTAAAACTTGTAATTGAATTATCTTGGATGATTTCAACATTAAATAATGCTTAAAATGATTGTTTGATTTAAAAACTGTCTGCAACAGCGTGTTTATCATACATACTCTATAAAACAACCATTTTTCATGTTTTTATGTGCAGTAGTTTTTTCAACATTAGCCGAGAAAAGGCCTCGACCACAATAAACTCAATTATGAATGCAGCCGTGTTTGTTACTTAAAAAAAAAAAAAAAAATAATAAAGACACTCTTGTTGTGATTAATCAGTTAACTTTTACATTTACTGCTTATTATTACCTTTATTTTTTCTAATGTAAACTGGATTTTATAGATTTGAAGATTCCCTTGACAAGAAAATATCAGTATCAATAAAAACAAAAGAGCATTGAAACCTACATAAATTCTCACTGCGAAAAATCAAACGAATGTACCAAAATAATAATAATAATAAAAAACTAGCAGAGATTTGTTGAAATTAAGCTGCTGGGAAGAAAGTAAAAGTAAACAAAAATTAGAGCACTCATCTTAAACATAGACTTTAAAAAAGGTCTGATAAAATGTCAGAATTAAAAAGTACAACTGAAATCCCTCATAAAAGTTGTGTGCAACATATAAATTTGGAAATACTAAAGAGTCATTCAATTTCATTTATTATTAATAGAGTGCAAAAGAAAAACAAAATTCTTACCTTCACCATCAACTAGTTTAAAGAGATTATAATCCTGTGGATTTGTAACATTGAATTTGTGAGCAATAAGTTTAGCTGGAAAAGAACAAAAATAACATAATAAGTAATTGTGAAAAAGATATATTTTATAACTAAAAACACTTTTTCAACTAAACAAAATAACATTTAAAAAATACATATTTTGTTTGAACACGGGCACCGGCAAAATGAAATCCAGGGAGGGGCAAGATTTTGGAACAGATATGCCTGTGTTCTGTTGGCAAGACTACTTTTTTAAAAAATGGAGAATGTAAACATGAAATAAGTTAAATTAAATGCTTTTTGACAGAACAGATTATGCAATTCAACTTTTAAACATACAAACGTAGGAAAGCCATAATGTAAAAATAAACTTCTACCAGCTTTTATCAAATTGCACAATTGAACCATTTTTTTTTCTCTTCTGATAAAGGGGGCTCTCTGCACTCCTGTCCTCCCCTATTTACATATCTTTTTTAAACATATGAATGCAAAGGTATAACAGAACTGAAATTTGTTTTCTGTGATGGTTTTGAGGAAGGAGGGGGGGGGGGGGGGGGCAGCGTACCCTGCTGAAATTGAAAGATCCTTAGTTCTCTTTTCTTTTAATGTTTCATCATTTTAAGTCACTTGAGAAAAATAAATTTTACTATTTTTTTTTTTTCAAAGTCACAGAAAAAGAATTATTAAATTAAAATCCAAACACTGGGACAGCCAGTGCCCCCCCCCCCCTTCCCTGCTGTTGCTCATGTGTTCAAATAAATGGTGCTTATAAAGGGGAAAATTTATTTGCAGAAGTGTAAATAAAATTTATACAAAGAGTCAAACAGGGTTCAGACACAAATTTACTGACTTTTCCAGATTTACTATATCAATAAAACAAAACTATTGAGTTTTGAAACAAAATTTACAAATTGTTAAGCACCAAAATATTTATCTCATGGTTAATAATTTCTTGACACTCATATATTTCTTAATGAGGAAGTTTTTTCATGAAATTGTTTATCACATCACCCATAGAATGCTTTGACAATACCATGCTCCCACCCCCCAACCAAAAAAAAAAAACAACTTTTTATTTATAAGTAATATAGCTGCTCTATAACTAACCCTACTTAAAAATTATAAATATTCAATAAAATAAACTAACATACATTCAGTTCCCAAATAAAGATGCATAAGCAGCAACACCTAAATCTTACAAAACTATACAAAGATTAGTGGCTGCTCATGGGTCATTTAGATGGGGATTCATAATATGTAAATTACAGAAATCAAATTTGCCAGTATGGCTTAATATACAGGTTAAAAAGCATTTGTGTTTTCAAAAGTTAAAAAACAATGCAAATAAACAAAATAACAAGCATTTAGCAAAAGTGTAACATTTAAATTCTATGAAGGGAAATCATACAATCAATCAAACAAAAATTAACTAACTGAATATAAGAAACCAAGGATTTCGGAGAAACAACAATCAAGAAAGAGACAGTGAAATATTCAAGCTTTCATACAGGAAAGTTCGTGCAAATGGAAGTATATGAGCGGAGCCTTTGCTTCACACTCCTCTCGCCATTTTCGTCCACGTAATCTGGTTTCAAACGAAATTTCTCTGATCACACGTGCGATCCTGGAAACACTGGTGCTATTGATAATTTTCGAAATTTACATTAATACAGTAACATTTTGTCATGTACATATCTAAAAGAGATGAGGGGGTGAGGGGGGTAATATTTAAACTCATCCTGGAAATTGACAAAAGTCTGGAAATGGGATTAATATTACAATATATATATATTACACTATCGTACATGGCACAGAAATCACAATTATTTGTTAATTGTTAATGGCAACATCCGAATGAAACTCATCTCATTGTTTACTGAACAGCATTTAATGCATCTCCATACCTATAAGGGAAGTTACCATAGGAGGGACCCTGTTCTGTTGCCAAATGCTGCCAAGTTTGTTGCCAACTTGGTGATATATCGCCATATTTAGCAACCAAAATGAGTCACCAAAAGTGGCACCAACTTGGCAATACCTCTAATATTTCGCCAAATTTCCATAGGCTTCCACTGTAAACCAACAGGGTTTACTTACTTACAGAAAATCAACACATTGAGATATTTTAATGCAACAAAAACTAATATTATATTAATTATATTTAAGGGAGTCCAAGTAAATTAAATTATGAATAAAGGTAACATACAATGCTCAGCATGCTTACCCAAACTTAAATTTTAAGGTAAACAAAACTGGTCACCAAGGGTGGCTAGTTTTATTTAATACGCTAACTTACGTCTTCATTTCCCTTTGGGGTTTCATGTGCTCTGGTGGAGGAGTCGCCACTCACAAAGATTCAGTGGGAGTAAAGCTAGTATGGAAAATCTCTGAGTTACAAGAAGAGATTGAAAAGGGGTAGACACACAAAGGGAAATACAATGGAACAATTTGAAATACTGTTTACAGTACTTATGAAGAACAAAGTTAGATTTTCCTGACACTGTAATTCAAAATCCTTAGTTTTATATAATTAGAAAACATATCCTGAATTTTTCTCGGAAGTTTCAAATTTCTCTGACTTTTCCTCATGAATAATAAATTTCCAAGACTTCTCTCACTTTTCCAGGTTATCCAGGTGGCTAGACACTCAAATTTATAAGGGGGAAAAGGGTGTTGACTTACCAACTTCTTTTGTAGTCATGTTTGGCTTAATCGGAAGAGTCTTGGAGATAATACTGCCTGTCAGCTCATCGGGGATCATGATTTTTAAGAAACCTTGAAGATCAGCTATGCATGCAAGTCTTGGCTCAGGAGATGGCTGAAAGAGAAACAGGAAATTACTCATACAGTGCTGGAAAAAATTATAAAGCCGATAGAAAAATTTACAAAAGTCAAAAAGTAATGGAATTATTGATATTGCAAATTCTATTTACATTTGCATGATCAACATCGCAATAATACGCATAAACTTTGTTTAGAAAAATCGGAAGGGGGAACATAAATTATGCTGATTTCTTACAACCAATGAAAAACAAATTGGAAAAAATTATAAAGCCGATCGTTCTAGCCTCATTTGGCATAATGCCAAACTTTAGAAAGCAGGTTGCCAGGGAAGTTTAGATAAATGTAAACATGTTACGTGCATTCATTTTGTATTTGGTGTGTTTAATACAATGCCAAGAGGAAAAAAGTTATCCAATGGTGAACAAATTAAAATATTAATTTTAAATGAAGCTGGAATGTCTGGTTCTAATATTGCAAGAAAAATAGGAAAGTCCAAGGCTGCAGTAAACAGTTTACTCAGAAATCCTGAAGATCACGGCAGTAAGAAGCGTACAGGAAGACCGAAATCCTTAACTGTAAGGCAATCAAGACAAATCCGGAAGCTAGCTTAAGCAGAAAAAATGTCGATTCAAGAGCAAATTCAAGAGCAGTTACAATTACCATGTACAAGCCGAACGGTAAGAAATGTTTTAAGTAACAATCCCATTGTTCAATTTAAAAAATTTAAAGAAAAACTCCTCCTTCTAGGCACCACAAAAATGCTCGCTTAGACTTTGCACGAAAACATTTAACCAAAGGCACAAATTGGAGAGATGTTGTCTTTTCCGATGAAAAGAAATTTAATTTCGATGGACCTGACGGCTATAAATTCTTTTGGCATGATTTACGGCAGGAATCTCATATTTTTTTCAAAGCGTCAATTTAGAGGTGGCTCAGTAATGGTTTGGGCTGCATTTGCTGCCTGTGGAACCACTCCAATTGTTTTCATGCACAACAAAATGAATTCAGTTATGTATCAAGATATGTTAGGAGATAATTTATTACCCATTGCTCCTCTTATAACTTCGGGAGACTGGACATTTCAGTAGGACAACGCTTCCGTTCATGTTTCGAAGTCAACTAAATCTTGGCTGGAAGCTAATCAGGTGAAATGCCTTCAATGGCTAGCTCGTAGCCCCGATCTGAATATAATAGAAAATCTCTAGGGAATTTTAGTCCGAAATGTTTACAAACGACAATTCAATTCAAAGTTAGATTTGATGAATGCTATTAAAAACTGCTGGAACAATATTGATGCAAGTACTTTGTGTGGTCTGATAAATCCAATGAACAAGAGACTAGTCAAAGTCATCGAAAAAAGGGGTCTCACATCGATTATTGATGAAATACATGTATCGACTTTATAATTGTTTCCAACTTTCTTTGTACAGAAAATTTTCTTAAGTCTATTAACCTTTTATTAATGTAGTTATTAATAAATTTCTTTTTTTCGTTACTTCCTTGTAGCATATAATATATATGTATGAAATTTCACAAATGTTCCATCTTTCGTTTTTTAATTATATCATATTTTCAAGTGGCTTTATAATTTTTTCCACCACTGTACAACCCAGATAGGCATTAAAGTGTAATTGATGAAATCAGTCATTTAACTTATCTAGTAAAAGTAAGCACAGATTTAGCTATTATAGTAGACTCCCTGAAATCTGCAAACACCTAAAACCTGCACATCATTCCAGACGTAAACAAAGAAATTTTCAGTTAAAATGTAGGCGAAATATTAAAGACTTTTTAATTTTTTATCATTCTGTACACATTTTAATATGTAATTCTGGTTAATATGACCGAATTAATGATTTATCATGAATTAAGTATAAATTTCTGAAAAAATTCAAGATCGTGCGGATGTCAGTGGTGATCATGACCTTTTTACCAAATACATTTATATGTATTAATCTTGATAATTAAGCCTGGCTAAACATGAAATAAAACTTCATTATTTTATGATTTCAATGTAAATTATTAGTTCACTTTTATGAAGTGAGTTTTATTGAATAATTGAAGAAAAATGTATCTTATTATTATGCATATTTAAATATGCATTATTAATTATTTACTTGATCTCTACTTTTAATATTTTAATCATTTATTAAATTTCCTTAATTTTTATTATTTTACTTAATTATTTTAATATTTTACTATATTCATTATAATTTCGAATGCATTGTTACATTCAAACTATTGTTTAAAAAATGTAAACAAAGCAGTGACCAGAAATCTGCAAAATTCTAAAATCCGCACAACCTATGGTCCTGAGCTGTGTGGATTTGAGGGAGTCTTGTATTACATTTGACATAAAGATCTGCTTACATTTAGTTACAACCACTACCTTTTATTTTTTTAAATAACTAAAAAGAACGACCTTTTTAAAATTTTTGATGAAAAAACTCTTTTAAGCATATTTGATTAGAATATTTGATATGGTTTAAAGCAAGCAGCTAAAGTTTACAAAATTATTTTTGTGGCAAAAGATAAAAATTTTTGAATCACCAAAACTTTGAATTAAAGAAAATAAGACATTCCACCAGAAAGTACAGTGGACTCCCTCAAATCTGCACATCTTGAAAACAGAGATTATGCAGATTTTAGAATTTTGTGCATTTCTGGTCGCTGTTTTGTTTACATTTTTTAAAAAGAAAGCATTGTAGTTAAGCATTGGAAATTATAATAAATGCTTAAAATAAATTATTAAAATAAGTAAAATATTAAAATAATTTATTAATTTAATAAATTATTAATAATCATATAATTATGTAAAAATTTAGCCTTAAAACTAGAATGAAGCTTTTTTATGATCTCTACTTTTTAGACTATTCTCAAACTAATGTGTTCTCTTTTCCTGTCTTTTTTAATTAAAAATGTTGGAAGCAGCCCCATTAGACAGAATTATGTACAAATCATGAAAAAAATGAAAATCACTACAGATTAAAATTTAAATAAATGCAAAAAATTTAACATAAACAATACGACTTCAACAGTTACAGCTGCAGGTATTGTGTGAAAGATATTCTAAGGTAAAAATATGGCGCAACAGTATAACTTACACCATAATCATAAAATAACGAAATTTTATGTCATGTTTATCCACATTTAATAAAACAAAAGCTTTGATTAAAAAATGTCTTGGAAAAAAATCGTAATTGCCATTGATATTAGTGGCATCTTGATTTTTTCAGAAATAAATCCATATTTTCTTCATGGAACAGCTTGAGTTTGATCATATTAACCAGAATTAATAGTAAAATGCATTTGTAATATTGACAAAATAAAAATTGAAATTGAAACACAGTGAAACAAACACAAGAAAAATAAACGAACAATTTGGTTACAGTTTGCACTTGTGAATATTGTGCAGGACCTATAAATACAATGACATATTTTTGCTATAGATATGCTAATTTACATCAAAATCAAAAGTAATATAATTTTATTTAGTAATTAATCAGCTGTATAGCCAAAAGAGTATGATTAACAAATAAATTAGTAAAAAAAATTGCGATTGCCACTGATTTCAGTGCCATCTTGAATTTTGTTCCTGAAAATCAACTGTAAGTTTTACTGTTTACATCTGAAAAAATAAGCAGATTTTAGGCATTCACAGACTTTAGGGTTGCGGATTTAAAGGAGTCTACTGTATTTAGTTACACCCATTACATTTTACTTTTTAAAATGACAAAAAGAACAATGATTTTTTAAAAATTTTTGATGAAAAAACTCTTTTAAACATATCTGATTAGAATATTTGATATGGTTTAAAGAAAGTAGCTAAAGGCTACAAAATTATTCTTGTGGCAAAAGATAAAAATTTGCTAAATACCAAAACTTTGAATTAATGAAAATAACACATTCCACCAGGAAGTATACTGTTTTAAGATATTAAAATTCTGAGTTGTAGTATGTTTTAAATACAGGGTAGACAATAAATTAACTGTCCATGAAATACTTGCAGGAGTCTGTTCAGGACATTTACATTTCAAAAACTTAGTTTACACATAATTAGGCAAAAAAGAAATTGGATGAGATTATTTTGTATTGTTCATTTTAATCCAAATCTTTACAAATATCAAGATAAGAACAAATTTTACTTGAAAGTTTGTTTAAGATTCTACTAATGTAAAAATAGAAAATAGTCATGAAGTGGGATTACATTTTAACAATAAAGAGTTTAAAAAAAAAAAAAAATCTCAAAATAAAAATATCATCTTCATTCATACTTTCATCAACATTTGGGACTCTTAATAATATCTTAGAAAATAATCATGAAGTGAATGATGGAAAAGAATTGAATTTTAATACCAATAAATAGCTTTTTATTAAAAAGATATTAATGGAAGATAAACAAAGATTAATTTCCTCTTGAGTCAAAACACAGAAAATATAAAATTAATAGGAAAAAAAAATCTTTCTTTATTCATCATCTATTTGTTGAATATTTTGTGAATGATCCATTTTTTCTGATATTGAAGTTTACGAACAATCGATTTTTATACATTGAATTTTCCCCAGGACAAACAATGACTTTCAATCATAATTTTTAAAATAACATTCATCAACCTATTTAGATAAATTTAATAATATCTAACTGCAAGTCTGTAGCCAAAAAAATAAATTTTGATTCTTTGTTCAAAAAAGTTCTTTTTGTTTTGTTTGGAAGCTTACGAAATACCCTATTTTGTTCTGCAGTGAGCAAGTAAAATTTATTTCTTATTATAGTTCCTAAAATTCTTGTGTGTTTAATATTATGGAATTTTATCAAATAAAATTATTTTTTCAATTAAAGACCAGTATTGCCGATTAGTAACAAGCTGTTTTTTAGCCGTAAACCATACTTAAAACAAAATATGATTTTTTTAAGTATTTTTCCCATGATTTATTTAAAAAATGAAAGCCGAAAAACATTATTACCATGATTTTTGAAAAATTAGGCATTTAAGGGTTAAGTGGTTAAGTTTATTCTTATTATTTTCAGTTGAATTGTTTTACTAATTTAGTAGTGAGGTGAATGAAATTAAAAGATTTATTACATTTTATTGTGAATTCGAATAACCCAATAACGTATTTATTATAAAAGAAATTTTTACTTTTGAGTGTTCTTAATTGTAAATAAATTTATAATGTTATTAAATAAATAGAAAAAGCAACATTAATAGCACCAGAACTTTAAATTTTAAAGCATACTAGTTTTGATAGAATTAAGCATACCGTCCTCAGTGAAAAGAATGACAGAAACTTGTCTGAATATATAGCAGAGAAGCGGATTCAAGTGAAAGGTTTATTGACCAATAGGAAAACAGGAGATTACGGGTAACAGCCAATAGGAAAATAATTGGTCCTATTCAATAATAATTCCTACAATAATTAGAATAGTATAATAATTCTTATTGGTCAATAAACTTTTCACTTGAATCCGCTTTTCTCCTATATGAGGGGCTCACAACCATAGTAGACCAAGTCCATTTTGAAAAAAAAATGAGATAGTCCATTTAGAAGGTACATAAAATCTGTTTTATTCACTCCCACAGTGAACCAAGTGTGTAAACAGACGCCATACATTTATAAGTATGTGAAAATATGCTTGTTTCACTGTGGGAGTAGGTAAAACAGATCTTATGCACCTTATCTCATGGACTATCTCATTTTTTTACTTTCTTCTATCTTTACAAGAAGAAAGTATTGGATTCATGAAAATTTTCGAATTCCGGTTTTGGATGAATTTACACATTTTAGGGGTCAGAGATCCCGAAAAACATGTTTTTACAACATGTCTGTCTGTGTGTGACACAAATTTTGTGGGTGCTCCATCTCAAGAGCTAATGCACGCAATTTAATAAAAATTTATATTCAGTTAGTCCCTGATATAAATTAGTGCTAATTAGTTTTTAGTGCATATAGCTCAACAGGTGGCGCTGCTATGCTGCATTTTTTATGATTTCCGCAATGGCTTTATCTCAAGAACTAATGCACGGATTTTTATGAAACTTCAGATTCAGTTAGTCCTTGATATGAGTTGGTGTTTACTACGATTTGGTGTAAATCGCCCAACAGGTGGCGCTGCTATACAGCATTTTTCATGATTTCTTCAAGGGCTCTATCTGAAGAACTAATGCGTGGATTTTCATCAAATTTCAGATTGAGTTAGTCCTTGATATGAGTTGGTGCTGGCTACGTTTTGGTGTAAATCGCCCAACAGGTGACGCTGCTATGCAGCATATTTTACGATTTCTGCAATGGCCCTATCTCAAGAATTAATGCACGCATTTTTATGAAACTTCAGATTCAGTTAGTCCTTGATATGGTTTGGCGCTGACTATGTTTTGGTGTAAATTGCCCATCAGGTGGCACTGCTATGCTGCATTTTTCCTGATTCCCGAAATAGTTTTATCTCAAGAAGTAATGCACGGATTTTAAACAAACTTCACATTCAGTTACCAAGTTGACTTAAGTTGTTGCTTATTAGCTTTTGGCTTATATCACCCAACAGGTCACGCTCCTATGCAGAATTTTTTACGATTTCCGTCATAGCTCTACTCAAAAACTAATGCACAAATTTTCACGAAACTTCAGATTCAGTTAAAAGTTGACATAAGTTGTTGCTGATTAGATTTTAGTGTAAATCATCTAACCGGTGGTGCTGCTATGCTGTATTTTTTCAGGGAGTATTAACATGTATGAGATAGAAGAAAGTTTTAGAATTGCCACATCCATCTAGTTTTCAAAATGGACTTGGTCTACTGGCTGTGAGCCCCTCATATAATCAAACAAATATCCATCGTTCTTTGCACTGAGGACAGTATGCTTAATGTTACCGAAACTAGTATGCTTTAAAATTCTGCCGCTATTAATGTTTTTTTTTTTTAATATAATAATGTACCAAGTATCATCTTATTAATCAAGTTTATAATGTTATTTGTGTTGATACTTTTTCGACATTTTTTTTTATTATAATGTCTGTCAACCAAATTAATGTTTTCTGGAATTTTGTATATACGTAGTAGGATTCAAAAGTTCCCGGACTGACTCTATAACTGTAAAAATATTATCAATTTCATTTTTGAAACACATCCGCCTTTGAAATAAGACCCTTGCGCAACAATACACATTTGCCATCGCCTGTAAAGGTCATCAAAGCTCTTCTGGAATCCATTTTTAGCCATGTCCTTTAATCCAGCCTGTGATGCATTTTTTACTTCATCTGAAGTTTGAAATCGACGACCATGCATGTTAAGCGAAGACCAAAAGGCAATTCGAATTGAAGTGGTGGGAGGCTTAATCTCGGCTGTTGACAAAGATCCTTCCCTACTCTGCAGAATTGTTACTGGAGACTGGAAATGGTGTTTTTAATACGATCCGCAATCCAAGAGAGCATCGGCAACTTGGAAATCACCACGGAAGAAGAAATTCTGCCAAGATCGCTCTAAAGGGAAGGTCATGTTAAAGGTATTCTTCGATATCCCGGGCATTGTGCATCTGGAATTTATCCCTGAAGGACGCACTATCAAAAAAGAACTCTATGTAGACATCCTGCGTCGTTTGCGTGAGTTGTCCGGAAGAAGAGGCCAAAATTGTGGGCTGAGCAGTCATGGGTGCTTGCATGACAACGTTCCTGCACACCAATCCCTAGTCGTCGGTGACTTCCTTACGAAAACAACCATTTTGCCACATCCTCCTTACTCTCCTGATCTCACAACCTGCAATTTTAGCCTGTTTCCTGAACTGCACGTCGCTTGCAGAGTCGTCAATTTCAATCTTCAGATGAAGCTAAGAGTGCATCGCAGGCTGAATTAAAGGACATGGCTAAAAATGGATTCCAGAAGTGCTTCGATGACCTTTACAGCTGATGGCAAAAGTGTGTTGTTGCGCAAGGATCTTATTTCGAAGGCGGATGTGTTTCAGAAATGAAATTGATAATATTTTTACAGTTATAGAGTCAGTCCGGGAACTTTTGAATCCTACCTTGTATGTTTTGTTATCAATACTTAAAAAATCATACATCAAAGCAATCAAGTTTCTCAAAATGTTTGAAAGTTTGTGGGTATTTCAAAATAAGACTCTTGCTGGAAACATTAAGAGTTTCAGTCAAAAAAGATTGGGAGGGTCTATATCCAATTTTGTTGTAAATTAACAGCTTTGAAATTTTACTTTTGGAGAGTCCTATTAAAACAAAAAAAAAAAAAAAATTGTATGAATTGTATTCTTTTTTACAACATGCTAAAGAAATCACACAAAAAAAGTGTAGAATTTTGACTTTTGAATCATTTTTTATCATTGTGACTGATAACACTGGTCAGCACCAAAATCCCCCTCCTGTAAAAATAATGGTTGATTCTTATAGATTTCATGATACTAAATCAAAATATGGTAATGGGATGACTGTATCACATATCAATTCTTAGGTGGGTGGGCTTGTTTTTAAAATTATTCATGTGTTATTAAAATATAAGGGGAAATTAAGTGGTATACAGTGACATATTATAACGTATCATAATCATTCTGTATTTTGTTTTAGAAGTTCTGTATACCCTCCCTGCCTATAGCATGTACCCTGTGTTTTTTTTTTTTTTTTTAAAGACTACAAGACTGTTAAAATGTATATAATATAATGTAAACAAGCTCTGAATGAATGCATATGAAACATTAACAGAGATACAGAGACAAAAGGAATGAAATAAGGTTAGTGGATGCTGCTGGACATAAAAGGGGGCAAGGCGTCAAAAGAACAATGTACAAGACAAGTATCAGCAAAATAAGACATGATATATTTCATTGAATTGTTATTTAGCATAGGGGAAATATTTTTTTCCATGCTAGCAATTTTAGCGAGCATTAACAATCCTTCATTTACCTGTTATTATTATAATGCTATTTCTCAGATAAATGGTGTGTGCTGAAGCAATTTAAATGTCATATTTAGATTTAGGGATGTATCTTCTACATAGTTCAGATACAGTACACTCACTCTAATCTACACAGGTCGGAACAAAGGTTTTGTGGATTATAGAATTTTGTAGATTATAGGCAATTTTTTTGTTTACATTCTAATATTTTGAATTTATCTACAAATAGTAATTACACTCTAAATAAATAATACAAAAATGAAAAAATACTCTTTTATATAAAGAAAAACTATATTTAATATTAGAAATACATTTAAGTGATATAATATCACAGAATTAATAGAAAACATTTCTACTAAATTTCTATTTATTTTTAAATCTATCAAACATTGCAACGATAGTGGTTTGCTTTAAAGCTTTTGATTTATTAAATCACAATTTAATCTTGAAACCTTTTAAGATTTAGGATTTTTTTTATCAGTAACAAAAGTTTGTTTTTCTAAAATACTAAGATTTTATCTTCAAGTGGTAACCCTTCTTTGAAAGCAATTTTATCTTTTTCAGCATCAGATACGGTTTCTCCTGAATTCAACACAGAAGATATTATTTCTGCATCAGTGACTTTTTCTGACTCCAAGATTTCATCCTGGGAAATCATCCAAGTAACTATATCCTCTTCTGATGCAGAGCTGAGAAGAGAATCCGATACCTCTTTCGCAAAGCTTAGTAATCAGCTGCTTTTTCTCATGCAACATATAATCTAAATCCAGTGAATTCAGAATCATCATTTTGGCTATCAATAAATAGCATAGCTGGCCACAGATTTTTCAGCCAATAATTCAATATAATTGCAATAATGTTAATCAAATTGAATTGAATATGTTCTGAAAGTGGTCGTCATGTGATCCATGGATGAGATTGCTTTGACAACAACCACGTTATATCATTTTCCATGCAGATAACACTAATAATATAAATAACAATGGAGTAAGTTGAGTCAATTCACTGCAGTCACAGCTGCAACTGCTTGTGATTTCATGATTCAGTAAGTGCGTTGACCATATCCAGATCCACATGTTTTAACTCCTGTGATTTTGGCATGAAAATGAAGCGATTGATTGGATGGCATACTACTCTGAAGTTCGTTATTTATGGTCATGTTATACAACAAATATGTTCAGAATATAACAGTCTAATAGTTATTTACAAGATACAGAAAAAATTTCCTTCTAATAATTGCAGAAATGCCTTAATAAATTCCATCATTCAATTTGTATTGCAGTCAAAGTCTACATTGTCTTGCTTAAAAAAATACTTAACTGTTTGTTTACATCTGAAATATATTGCAGATTATAGGCATTTTTGGCTTATAGAGTTGTCGATTAGAGGTAGTGGTCTTAGTCCAAGAGCCGACAGCACAAAAACCTATGTTATCAAGCACAAGAAAAAAAAACCTTTATTTTATGGGAGAGTAGAAGTAGGGGAATCTAATAATCCATGTCTGCCAGAAGTGAAGTGGTGCATAAGCTAAAAATTATTATCACCAGTGGTTCACTCATAGGTTAATCATTGTGTTTTCCTGCTCCCAGTCCTCCCTGTTTTCATAACTTTGTTTGTAGGACAAACACAGTGATAAACCTATGAGTGAACTACTGGTGGTATTAATTTTTGGCTTATGCACCACTTCACTGTCGGCAGACATGGATCATTAGATTCCCCTACTTCTACTCTTCCATAAAATAAATGTTTTTTTCTTGTGCTTGATAACATAGATTTTTGTGCTGTTGACTCTTGGACTAACTGTATTAGTTTTACAAGGAGGTAAAACTTTCATTTTTTTGCCCACCAGTATAATTAATAGCATATTTACAGCCATCCTGTTACAAATTCCAAAACTCTGTCAAGCTCTGTTGATCCTCTCCATTGATTATGGCCTTGATTAACAGCCTAAAAATATAAAGAAAAAAAGTAAAATAATCTTGCACTAAAATCTTAAATTTTACACATACCGTCTTGAAACCAAGTTGCGACCTAGGACTACCAATGTCTACACCATAAGGCCTTCCACTGCAACCTGCTCCTCCAATGTTATCGAATGAACTCTCGCTGTTTGGAGGAGATTCTGGACTGCAGGCCTGCAAGCTTTTCAAAACGTGGACTGCACTGCTCAAAGTTGTCAAGTAATACCTGAAAAAATAATAGAAATTGTATACATTCAACATTAAAGGCATTTTCTATGATATAAAACAGAATAAATACAGACAGTACAGTATAACAAAACTAATTTGAAGATACAGTCAAGGATCGATAATCTGCACACCCATTATCCGCAATTTTCTATAATTCGCACTGCTTAGCAAAAGTAAATATCGCGAATTTTGCCATCTGTTGCTGAAAAATATTGGAAATTTCGAGAAATCGTAGCGGTAAAAAATCGCGAATTTAGTCAATCGATCACAGAAAACGAGAAATTTGATAAACAATGGTGGAAAAAATCGTTAATTTCATGAAACAGTCGCAAAAAATCACGCATTTTGTCAATCGATTGAGGAAAAAGACACCAATTTTGATAAAAGATCATGGAAAAAATCGCTAATTTTGTGAAACGATTGTAAAAAAAAAATCACGAATATCGTCAAAAGATTGCGAAAACACATAGTATATTTTGTCAATGTGCTGTTGAAAAATATCGCGAACTTTGACAAATGGTCGTGGAAAAAAATTGCAAAAGAAAAATTTAATTTTGATAGTAAATATATCAATTATCAATGTATTACACTTTAAATACTTAATTTCCTTAATAAAAGAACTTGAAAAATTGCATTTCATGAGATAGCATATATTAAATTAATATATTTCATATTTATCTGATGCTATACTAAAAAAATGACTCATAATCCACCCATACTCTATAAGCCACAATATTGTATAATCTGCACAGCCTTTGACCCAATCTGTGCGGATTAAAGAACTTTGACTGTACTATCAAAGAAAACTAATTTGCAGATATAATCAAACTACTTATCATATAAATTAATGTCTTAAGTCAGTATTGTTTCCTAAAATTTCTGTAAAAAGCTAAAGTCTAATAGAGAAATAATAGGGTTTGTACACATTTCTTTAAATAAAAATCAAGGGACTTTCAACGGAGCAATAGGAAAAGCCCATTTTGGGTGGGAAGAGAAAATCTTCATGATCATTAATTTATTGTGACAATAAAATGACAAAAAGAGCAGATTTATTTATTTTTTTAATTAAACAGTTTTTAAAATTCAAGTACTTGGGGGGGGGGGGGGGGGAGAGGAAGACAAACACAGGAAGCAAAATTTTGGAGGGTGAAATTCAGATGAAATTTTAATGAAATGAATTGTCAACGAAATTTAGGGCTGATTATTTATTCACTATCAAATAAAGTAACAAATAGAGTAGAAAAGTTTACAAAAATTTAGTTTTAAAGATTTTAAACTTTGGTATTGTGGAGGAATGAGCAAAAGGAAGAAGTGAAATTTGGAAAGAAGGAGAGGTAAGGGAAGGGGTGGGGTAAGATTTATTTTTTAAATCAGAAATTCAAAGAAATGCAGAAGAGTTTCACCCCCTGATTAAGAAATAATACAAGAATAAAATTAAGGACTTTTTGCTGATTTTGCATGAAAATAAGTACTTTTAAGCACCAAAAATTCTATTTGGAAAATGTAAGTACTTTTAAGGGCCGTATGAACCCTGAATAAATTCGAGGGCTGCACTTACATTTTTGCAGCCATATGGTCTATACATTATAATGAATTACTAATATATGCTAATTATTAATATGTAAATATTAATTCTAAAGTAATTAATATTAAATGAAAATTTATTAATTTTATTAAATATAAATGGTAATAATGACAAGATATATAACAAAATTAAAACTTGCATATCTTTTCTTGAGTATTCAATTTTAAAAATAGATAGCATTTTCTAACATTTTATAAATTTCTGCATGTCTCTTATCAACAACCATTCATAAGAGATTTTCATGTCAGGCAAAATCTGTATTTTATCTTATTTTCAACCCACTAAATGCCAGCTCACATAAATATGTTGAATTAAAGAGACTCAAAATCTTAAGGTAATTTAAAAATATGTGAAATGATCTCTATTATGCAAAAATTTATGCACAACTTCTGGTTCCAAGGAATGTAATATAAAGATCTTCTTTTACTGTATATTAATATATTCCAGGCATATTTGGCCACATTTACAAGTTTAATGATCTATGAAATGTTATTTATATAACACAAAATTCTATCATATACACAATCTCTTGTCTCAAAGTGTGAATTATAAAAGATCTTCTACTGTAGTTACACATGATAGTCTATAACTGGGATGGCAAACCTATGGCATGCATGCCGAACTTGGCACATAAGAAAACTTCTCTGGCACGCAAAAAAAAAAAATTATAGATTATATTCAGTTTATAGAGAACAATCCATTTAATGTTTTTTAACAAAAAGTATAGTTTGCATAATAGGTATATAATTTACTTTAAAATAATCCATAAATTTTGAATGAATTAAGGTATTATAAATTTCAATAAAAGCCGCCTTGTATCGTCATTTTCTCGCCAATTCAACCATTCAACATATAGTGTTTTCCAAATCATTTTGCTTCTTTATGAAATTTCAAAGGTTTTTGAAAACTGAATCTCTATATTATAAATGTCATTGTAACACGTCCGGTGCGAACCCATCGATTTTGCCAATCTCCGATAAGATGGAGCCACGTTAGGCTTAATTTTGATTTCAGATGTGTAAGAGAAAACTTATCTGCTTAAATACAAATCTTTTCTACCTGAAATCCCTTCTGTTCAACATAATTGTCTTTAAAAGTTTCAAAACTGATGACCGTTCATTGATTTGCACAGTTGAAAAACAATTTCAGAAATTGAGGTAAAAGCATACATTAGCGTAAAAACGTAAACAAGTGGTAGCGAGTCATTCACTTGATTCATTAAAAAAAAAAAAAAAAAAAAAAAAACATGGAGATATTCTTCTCTCAGCGCAAATCAATTTTTGTAAACCCATTCAACTACGGTCCTCCAATTGGGTGAACATGAACAGAACCATGCTCCCTCCCGCACTAGAGAACAGGTTCTCTAGGTCAAGGTCGAAACGGTTGCAAAGGGTTCTTTGGCCTTTGGCGGTCGTTTTCAAAGTGCAAATGGCAAAAAGTTTTGTTGAAAGGAATGAAAAAGGATATCCATTGCTATTTTTTTCCACAGGTAAGTTTTATGCATGCTTTTCACGGTTTTCCAAAAATCTTAATTTTTCAGATATGTATGTAATTTTTAAGAGTCATAATACAAAGAAGAAGAAATTGTTAATGCCTGTTTTTAATTGTAGTGACTTTAATGTGTTGTAATGCGTTAAATTGTAGTGACTGTCTGTCTAAAGTTTAGCTCAATATTCCTAGAACTGTTTGTTATTTATTTATTTACTAAAAAAAATTAGTTGTGCTATACTTAAGAATAATTGATAGTCAGATGAGTGTAAGCAAAAATAATAAGATAATCGCCTCCACTTTTGCAATTTTTTCTTGATTTCTGATAGCAAAAAAAATGAGGAGGGCGGGGGGAGCTTACAATATCACCAGAATGTCTTACGTGTATTTAAAAATAATTTAATGTGAAAGCATGGAATTTAAATAAATAACCATGAATATCATTTTAAATACTTATTTTAGCATAAAAAATTATTTATTTATATTTTGCATTTATACTATTATTTTTATTTATAGTTTTCATTTAGACAATTATTTATAAAAAATCTGGTTGTGAAGCGATCTATACATACTAAAATTATCAACTATAAAGCTAACATATGAGTTTTACATTCTCTAAAAAAGTTATATAGTTTATGTGTTATTTGCAAAATACTATGTAAATACACATAATAGACTATAATTTGATAATAATTAGCTATGTAAATAAATATTGTATAAAATAACAAAATTACATTGATAAAAAAAATATCAAATTAAACATTACTAAAAATATTTAAATAATAATAATAATAAATAAACATTCATATGACTGATAAAACTAAAGTTTGAAGAGGCATATATTTTAAGTCATTTAGTCAAATTCATTTAAATAAGTTGAAAAGGAAGTGGCTAGTTTTAGTCTGGATATTTTTTAATGTAACATTTTTTACGAGCAAAAAACATTTTCAAATTCATTTAAATAAGTTGAAAAGGGAGGAGCTAATTTTAGTCTGAATATTTTTTAATGTAACATCTTTTAGGAGCAAAAACCTTTTCTACAGTTATTAAAAATAGGCATTAACTATGTTTGATTCTTCTTTGTTTTACAAAAATTTAAAAACTACATAGATATATAAAAATATTAAGGTTAAAAACACTAAAAGGCATTTATAAAACTCATCCTTGAATAAAAATAGCTTTCGTCTTTTGCTTACAAGTTTAAAACACACAGAGTTTTATTTCTTTAAAATTTATCCTATTTATTATTAATCAATATATATATATATATATATTTTTTTTTTTTTTTTTTTTGGGGGGGGGGGGGGGTAAACTATACAAATACAATTTCAAAGTGTTACTTAAAAAAATTATTAATTATTAGTATTATTTCAATAGTTGCAGCACAGCAGACTTTTTTTTTTTTTTTTTTTTTTTTAACTACGCAGTTTTATAGTATATTTGTTAAATTTTTGTTTTAAAAATCTAAGACAAAATTAAGAAATCTTAATTTTGTTATGGTATAATAGCCAGAAAGCCTGGTTTACCCAGAAGTATTCTAAATGCTAATAGTGTGTTTATCAAAACATAAACTAGACAAACTTTTCTCATCTAAACGCTTCCATATTGTCAATTATTTTTATCGTTTTTTTCAAATTTTAAGTGAAAAACCATCTTTTTATCCACAGTCCTAGGACGGACATTTACACTAATTTTTAGATATAGTTTGCACAGTAATATACCTAATTAACACGAATGTTGGTACACAATAATTTTGAAATTTTTGGCATGCATGCTCAAAAAGATTCGCCATCCCTGGTCTATAATATATATATATATATATATATATATATAATTTATTAACATTCAAAAAGTTTAAACACTAAACTGGGACACCTGTAAAGCTATAGTTAAAAAAAAAGAAACAGAGCTATCATTATTTTGAAAATTAGATTTAAAAAAAGAGGCCGAATTACTAACCCTCCTTCTCTGGCCATGAGGGAAGGGTGGAGAAGTCCCCACATATACTCTGCTTCTATTTCAGCAGCTATGAGACCGCACTGGACAAGAACACAAATGAAAATTGGAAGAAAGTCTATAAGAAATCAAACATGGATATAATTAGAAATAAAAGAATAATTTATACATCAAAAGTAACAAATTTAGTACCATAAGAGATTTAGAGAGTATACAAAATAACATTTAGACGTTTAAAGAAAAATGTTATATAACATTAGTAAAATTAGATATCACCACAAAGAAAATATAAAATACACAGATGGGATCCATAAAAGGAATTTATCTTAAGTGGCTACTTCAGTCAGGCAAAATTACCCGCTCGCTAAGGTCAATTGGATGGGAGAAATTTTTTTAAGCTATCTTGTTTGCACTTGAATATTTTTTATTTTATTTTTTTTTTCTGTTGGATAGCTGAGGTAGATTTGTACAAAGGCTGTTTGTTACTTTTCCGATTTTGTTTGTAAGGTATTTTTTGAGGATGCTTTCACTTTCGAAGCCGATTCTGAAAGTGAAAGTGTCCTCATTAAAAATATCTGTAAATAAAATCAAAAAAGTGCAAAACGGCCTTGGTACAGATCTACCTCAGCTAGCCAATGCAAAAAAAAAAAAAAAAAAAAAAAAAATCATTTAAAATTTTTCAAATGCAAACAAGATATCTTAAAAAATTTCTCCCATTGGATTAACATAAGCAAATGGGTGCTTTCGCCTGACTGAAGTAGCCACTAAAGCATAGAATTTTTATGGTTACATGAAAAACCCAGCAATAATAGCAATTTAATAGTTACAAAACAGTTTTATTTCAGGTTTACACTTTAAGAGGCTACCCCACTCACTCGGAAACACCCGCTCGCTAATGTTAATCCTATGGAAGAAATTTAAGATTCTCGGTTGAATTTCAATATTTTTAAATGATTTTTTTGCATCAGCTAGGTGAGATCAATCTCTAAAAAGGCTGTTTTTTACTTCTTAAATTTTGTTTTCAGGCTTGTTTTTTATAATTAGGATACTTTTACTTTCGAAAGTGAAATTATCATCATTAAAAAAAACTGCAAAGAAAATAAAAAAATAAAAAAACGACATTTTTAGAGATCAACCTCAGCTATTCAATGCAAAAAAAGAAAAAAAGTCATTTAAAAATATTAAAATTCAAACGAGATATGTTAAAAAATTTCTTCCATAGGATTAACATTAGCAAGCAGGTATTTTGGCAGGTGTGAAGTAGCCCCTTACACCATAGTTTCATGTTAAAAAATTTAATTTTTATCACGTTTCAAAAGCATAGATTAGTAAAGATGCAGTAAAAATTTATAACACTTGATTTTCAACTGTTGAAATTAGCCATTCATAAATATTACTCAGTCTTCTGACAATTTATAAATGTTATGATTCATTCGTCATTAGTGGTGAAACCCAAGATAATTCAGTATAATAATTGGGAAAAACTCATCTTTTGTGTTAAGTGAATATTTAGAATTAGTGATGGGCGATTCTGGAAAATTCAGGAATCGATTCAAATCGACATCGTATAAAACTGAATCGATCACAATAAGAATCGATTCCCAAATTCTAGAATCGATACTTGAATCGATATTTCGATAGTCACAGATTCGCACAGATAAGCTCAAAAATATTAATTTCAAAACTTAGCGAATCGGCAGAGCCGTAGCGACCACCTCCCATACCTCACATTTAGAGGGTAGACAAAGTCAGGGGCCCAGTCGTAAGCTATTACAGACCTTTGAGTCAAATAATAAAGTTTTTAACTTTTAAATTATTAATTTTAAGATGTAATTTTACTAATATTGTAATTTAGATTTTATTTAAATTTATTTTTTAAGAAAGGTCTCGGTTAAATACAAGTTGGAAATTGCGCGTCAAACGTGGCAAATGTGGTGCGCTCGTACTATAACAGTGCACTTCATAAGTGCATATCAATTTCATTCTGTTCGAAAGTCTGTAACATCCTTAAAATGCACTTGAAATAATTTTTTCCATTGCCTGTAATGTAACGGAAAACTTTTGACTGTCCCTGTAATTAAATCATTGTGATTTTCTTCCAGCCTGAATTAAAATTTAAATTTTCAGGGACATAATTCACGTTGCCATAAGAACCGATTTAGTATTCTTACAATTTGAGTTTAATAATGTAACTAGCAAAGTTTATTAAAGTTCTTTTATTTAAAAAAAAAAAAAAAAAAAAAAAAAAAAAAAAAAATCGTCGCTGCAAGACGTGAAAATTTAGTTTTCTCAGAAGAAATAAAAATCAATTAATTTTACTGTCTTAGAAGGATAGTGGACGCACATGTATATTGCTTGGAAATCTTTAACATTATAGCTAGTAACTAGCGGGTTCCGCCTAATATGAAATCAGCATCGTATAGGTGTACCCCCCCCCCCCCCACTTTGCCCACCGGGTAAGAAAAACGCGCTCACCTCCCCCCCCTCCCACCACCAATTTTTGACATTCATCATTTAAAAATTTTTTATTATGTGTTATAAACTATCTTAAAATTTCAAACAAATCGCCCTGTTATATTTTCTAATTTTGTTCTGCCCCTCCCATCTATCCCCCCCCCCCGAAATGTGACGCGCCATTCTTTTTTATAATTTTTTATCATGTATTATAAACAATCTTAAAGCTTAAAACAGATCGCATTGTTAGATTTCCTAATTTTAACAAAATCGCGTTATGTTGGTTCCAGATTCCACCACCAGGGTGCGCACTCTATTCCTAACAAAACTGTGAACGAAACTCCGTTAAACAACCTATCAGTAGATATATTACTCAAGAGTGTGGCAATCTTGATCAAAAATTTAAGCTATTTGCCGAAATTACTATTCGGAAATAGTGGTAACTAAACTTTTGACTTTTTTATATTTAATAAGTAGCATTTATCTCAGGACTCCGTCAAAAAACCCCACCTGAAACGGTAAGGAACGCTAAGGTTAAAAAAAAATTCTAGCGGCCTCCCCCCCCCCCCCCCCCCCCTCCTCCCGAAATTTTCGCACCATTCTTTTTTAAACTTTTTCTTATGTGTTATAAACTATCTTTAAAGTTTCGAACAGATCGCCTTGTTAGATTTTCTACTTTAAATGAAATCGCGGTCTGTTAGTTCTATATTCCACCACCAGGGAGCGCAGTCTATTAAAAACAAAAGTGTATCTAAACGAAACTCCTTTATACAACCTATCCGAAGATACATTAGTCTAGGGGGTGGTAGTCTTAAGCAAGAATTCAAGATATTTGTGAAATTACTATTCGAAAATAGTGGTATGAACACTTATAAAATTTTTGATATTGAAAAAGTAGTAATTATCTCAGCCCGCCGTCAAAGAACCGCACGCTAAACGGTAGAAAGCGTTAATGCTGCTATAAAAAAAATCACGTGACTGCCTTTAAAAAAAAGCATTTAATAGAAATAAACCAATTAGTGAAATAATAATTAATATCTCAGCTTGTAATTAAGATAATATTTTTTCGAATTTCTGAAAGGAGAATTTTTTTTTTTTTTTTTTTTTTTTTTTTTTGCATCGCCCTGTCCAAGTTTCGAATTTTTACGCCCCTTACATTCTAAGATGTGGTCCCCTTTTAAAACAGTACAAAATTTTTGGGAATCACTTTGTTTAAATTGTTAAATATATTACTTGAAAAAAAAGGTTTTAAAGCATTTTAGCACATATTTTCATACCTACACCCTTGAAAAAAATTAATAACATACAGGGGATCCTTTAGTTTCGGAAAGCTCCGAAATTTCATAAAATTCAAAGTATCATAAATCAGTAAGTTTGGTTGTAAACGACTGAATTTTTTATAATACAACTTACACAAACACTTTGACAAACTTAAGGGTGAAAATACGGCTTAACTAACGAGAACCTTGAGTCACGTGGCTTTAAACCAAGAATGATAAGTTTAAAATGGAAAAGAGATGAAATTTGTTATTACCATTCATAAATAGTGCTCACCAAGAGCTGCAGATATAATATCAGTGTTTAGTTGGTAAACAAATGATTCGGGAAGAATGTCAAAAAAGGTCCCATTGAAATTGGACCATAATTAAGAAAATTCGGATCGGGGGGGGGGGGGGGGTATAGGTGACGAACTGAAAAAGTACAGCTTAATAAACTAGTAACCCAAATAACTTGGCTCCTAAACTAAAAATATTACAATTTAACCTAGAAAGAAAAAGGCTCTTATGCGAAATTTGACAGCAGTTCTGCCTTTAAAACAGTAAATCCGAAAGAATAAATATATATTCCTTTGAAATTACTGTCAAAAATATCAATACAAAAGTTGGAGCACGATTGACCCTTACCAAAAAGAAGGAAGGCTAGAAACAGAAAATAAAAGATCACATTAAAAGCTTTCTAACGATATGTTATACGATATGGTTTGGAAGAAACAAAAAATATCCCCCCCCCCCCCGAGGGAGCAGGTAAGCCCCAAACGGTCGGAGGGGCGACCTCAAAAGTATCTTTGGTCAAGGTTTCAAAATGTGGCTTTATAATAAAATAGAACAAGAATTGGACATTTTAAAAATTGCATGCAAATTTTGAACGGCCCTGTAAATTAAGATTAGCGAGGAAAAGGGGAGAGGGGGGTGGAGAGATTAGAAGAGACGAACTTGAAAAATACAATATAATAAACTAGTAACCTGAATAACTAGGCTTCTAAACAAAAGTATAACGATTTAACCTAGTGTTGAACTCAGGGGGTAGCCCGGGAGGACATCCCTCCCGGGACATTGAAATGTCCCTCCCGTAAGTTTTGAGATTTTATGCTTTTTAATGGACAAATGTGCCCCCCCCCATTACGGAACTCTGAAATACCCCCCCCCCCCCCCCCAATCCCGACCGGAGTCGCATAAATCCCTCCCTGAGAAAAATACCTGCATTCAACACTGATTTAACCTAGAAAGTAAAAAAATGCTCTTATACAAAATTTTACAGCAATTCTGGCACTAAAACAGCAAAATTGGAAGAATTGATTCAACCCGAATCGTGGATCGACCGCGATGCGATTTGAATTGAAGTAAATCAAAGCATAACGATTCGACATTGCATCTAAAGAATTGAAAGTGAATCAAAATATAACGATTCGACATTGCATCTAAAGAATTGAAGTAAATCAAAAAAGTAACGATTCTGAAGATCGCATCTGAAGATCGACATCGGCATCGAATCTGAACTGAATCGATTCACCGTTTCTGATCCAAGGGCAGAATCGATGCGTTCATCTTTCCTTGCTTTCTTTTGTCTTTAGAAAAATAAAGTGTTTTCGTGAAAATTTTTGACTTCCGGTTTCTAAGGATTTATAGTGTTAGAACTTCTTTTCTGGAATACGATTTGACTATTTTTATAAATTTTTTGTCTGTCAGTCTGTCTATTTGTTTGTCTCTGACAAAAAAATTGTGAGCGTTCTATTTCAAGAACTAATGCATGGAATCTGTTGAAACTTTAGATTCAGTTAGACCTTCATATAAATTGGTGCTGATTACTTTTTGGTGAAAATCGCTCAACAGGTGGCGCTGCTATGCTGCATTTTTCATGATTTCCGCAAGATTGCTATCGCAAGAACTAATGCACGAATATTCACCAAACTTCAGATTCAGTTTGACGTTGACATAAGTTGTTGAGGATTAGGTTTTGATGTAAATCTACCGGCAGGTGGCGCTGCTATGCTGCATTTTTCCCGAGTTTCGCAATAGCTCTATCTCAAGAACTAATACACGGATTTTTATAAAACCACATTCAGTTAGACGTTGGCATAAATTGCTGCTTATTAGGTTTCGGTATAAATCGCCCAACAGGGGGCGTTGCTATGCTGATTTTATCAGCAGAGTTGAATTCAGACATTTTTCTCCAGGAGGGACAGTTCAGAGGGGGAGGCGATTGGACTTTTGTACATTTTAATGTACAAAAAGCATAAAATCTCAAACTTTCATTTTGAATGTTGCGGGGGGGGGGGGGGGGGGGGATGCTACCCTCCCGGACCATCCCCTGAATTCAACACGTTTTTCAGGATTTAAATAATGTCAGGGATAATATCTCAAGAACTAATGAACGAAATTTCATCAATTTTTAATGTACAAAAACGTATTGAACTCAGGGGGTGGCCCGGGGGGGGGGTGACATTCTCCTCCCCCCGAAACACTCAAATGCTTCCCAGAAAGTTTGAGATTTTATGCTTTGTTGTGTGGGGGGGGAGGAATGTCATCCCCCCGGGCCACCCTCTGAATTCAACACGTTTTTCAGGATTTAAACAATTTTAGGGATAATATCTCAAGAACTAATGAACGAAATTTCATCAAACATAATATTCTGTTAGACAATGCCATAAGTTATCCATGATTAGGTTTTTGTGTAAATGATATAACAAATTGTGCTGCCATGCTGCTTTTATCAACAGTGTTGAATTCAGACATTTTTCTCCGCGGGGGGGGGGGGATTTCTATGGTTCTGGAGAGGAACATTCTAGAGTTACGAGGGGGGAAGGATTGGACTTTCGTCCATTAAGCATAAAATCTCAAATCTCCCTAGGGGACATTTCAATGTTCCGGGGGGGGGGTCCACATGTACCAGCCCCTGAATTCAACACTGTTTTTCAGGGTTTACACAATGTTTGCGATAACATCTCAAGAAGTAATGAACGGAATTTCATCAAACTTAATATTCTGTTAGTCATTGACGTAAGTTGTTTTTTCTGAGTCTTTCGTGTTAATCATGTAATAGGCTGCGTTGCTATACTGCTTTTTTCACGATATTCATGATAGCCATATCTCAAAACTAATGCACGGAATTTAATCAAACTTCATATTCTGTTACACTGTCGTATAAACAGATCCTTATTAGGCTTGGGTGTATACTACCCAGCAGGTGTCGCTTTTATGCCCTTTGAACTGGGATTTTCCGTTGCGGACATCTACGAGGGTGTGGGCCGAAATTCAATGATTTGTTAGGAAAATGGGATTCTTATATATATTTTTTAAATACACATATTTCAACGAACCTATACTTTTGGATCCTCATGATGGGTATAGGTTATTTAAATTTGACACTGTGATAGTGAATTTTGAAGTTTTAACATTTATGAGACAGAAGAAAGTTTTGGGATCGGACATGCAACTACTTGACTTTAAATTTTTGAAGGAAAATGAAAATGATATGACCTTTAGAGACATCGATTAAAAAATTTATAGTATCGATTAAATCGAGTTGGCCATAGTATCGATTAAATCGATTAAAAAAATCGAAATCGCCCATCACTATTTAGAATTATATAACTTATTTATATTAAATGTAAATTCGTTTTAATGTGTATTTTTCAAGTAGTTCATAAAGTAGGTTGGAGTCTAGAGCAGGTTCTTCATGCGCTCCGGTGATAATCAGATCTTGCACTAAAGTGAAAGCCACAGACGAAAAAGAATATGAAAAAGTTCACCAGCTGATATTTTAGTGGTGAAAAAAAGAAGGAAAGGGAGAAAAAACAGCTTGTTATTATTATTAGATGTCAAGCTCACATTAACAGACTTAAATGAGTTTTACAGTGTCTATAAACTTAAAAAATTAACAAGATGTAAATTTATGTCAAATAAAAAGTTTAGACAAGAAAAAGAAACTCACCACCGGCACCAAGAGACACATGTTCTTTTCCCTGAGCAATTTTATCTTGTTGAACCTAAAATTAAATAAAATTCAAATTAAATATATAATTTCACTTTATCATTAAACTGTAATTTCATTAACTTATAAATAGGAATAAATAATATAAAGTTATCAAAGATTAATTCAGAGAATATACAAGGATAATTCATTGCTTCTTTAAGCAACTGATATTTAAAAAAAATTATGTATACAATCTCACCTATGGTAGTTTGGTAGTTTCCAACAATCTGTCAAAACATTTTTTTAATGTTTTTATACTGATACAGGTTTTCTTAATGTTTAGGAAATTACTTTAAATATGCAATGCTAAAAAATAAATTTGGAAGTTACAAACTATGTTTTTAACAAAATTAAAACTGTTTTTATTAAATTTTATTTTTTATTATGAAATTTAGGTACTTTTCGGTTAGCCGGGCGCCAGTGTTATATATACATATTTATTTATATACATACATATATATATTCAATATATACACACATAAATATATGTATATATATGTGTGTATATACATACATGTACATACACATATATATGTATATATAACACTGGTGCCTGGCTAACCAAAAAGTACCGAAATTTACTACAGCTAAATCTAAAGAATTTTAAATTTCAAACATATTTTGTTTTTAGTGTAATGTAAAATTATAGCAATAATTAAAAATCATAGTCGATTGCAGATCATATTTTCCTTTCTTCCTTTTACAGTTTTTGTTGTTGACGATAAGCTTCAATATTTAAAAGTTTTTAAATATTTATCAAATGTTCAAAACTGAACTTTTATCAAGATGAGTATTGAATATTGAAACTAACTCTTGAAATGAAAATAATAATAATGGATGTGGATATTACTCAGGTTATATTATTAGTATTAACTAGTAGAGCCAACTGGCTTTGCACGTGTTAACTATGGCAGGAGCCTTAAGCAAAAAACTAATAAAAATGCAATATTAAAAAAAAAACAGTGGTAACAATAAGGGAGCTCTGTGCATTCGCACCCATAACTCGTTAAAGCTACAATACAAAAAAAATGTCCCTGCCTTGATGCCATCATAGTAAAATTCCTTAGCTTTATAAATAAAAATGCAAATCTTTGGTGGGTGCAACAGAAAAATATATAATTTCTCTGACAATACACAAAAAAAATCAACCAAATGGCATAGCATTTAGTGAAATTCTATATCATATGACATTACTTTTAAATGGAAATATACATATTCAGTCATAAAAACTAAATCTACAATGATTGCATGAAAATGATGCCACTTTCTAAATTCTTTCATTTGCGATGTCAGTTATGAAGTTGTGTTTGAAAAAAAAAAAAGAAAGAACGGACTCTAAAAAAAATGGTTGCTATGTTTCATTTACAATTAAATATAAATCGGAGAAAATGTGATGACTGCACTAAAGTGAACACTTAGCTATAAGATATAGCTGTAGTATACAAAGGAAATAAAATATAGCACTAGTTTGATGTCACACTGAAAGTATCTTATCAGAAAGCCATGTCATATTTAACCGTTTATTTGAAATTTTTTCTTGAAAATGCATGTACTAATGTAGTAGATGTTTTAACTCTAAGGACATTTAAAGAAAGGTACTGTATTATTTTAACACACTTAAAATAAAAGTTTTAAATTTTATATATAAAAAATAGTCCTTATTTTCTCAGAAAGATGGTGATTTTGGTTGAAAAATATTGTGAGTTAGTCTAAATTTTTATTGGGTTATAAAAATATTGTTCATGCACAGTTTTTTTTTTTTTTTTTGGCAACAGGAAAGAAACAATTGCATTAGAAAAAAAAAAAAAAAAAGATTTAAATAAACTATGGCAGACGGTTGAAAAAAGGGTAACGAGTGGTTCTAAGAAATTTTTAAAAGAGCCAGTAATTTTATTCTTGTTCAAAAATGTATGTACATCAAGTTTCGTGCAAATCAGCCAAAATTGTAGATTTGTATAGGCAATATCCACTCAGACACTGATTACAATATATATATATTTCAATGAAATGCAAATTTTGAAATACTGTCTAATTATATTAAGAAGAATATAAATTTTATTAATCATTAGTTTATTGCATGATTTTAAAAAAATCACATAATAATAAAAATAAGAATTGATAAAGCAAAGTATGGTTAGAAAGGAAAGATAAAGCATGGATATATTTTCCACAATTAACTGAATTGAAAGATTTAACTATAAGACTCAGACAGAGAATATCAGAATTAATTGTAATAAAAATATTAACTTAAAACAGGAAGAATATTTATATACATCAAGAAGTGCCTTCAAAACAATTGACAATCTATACATATATTTCTCTTACGTGGCACAAAAATCAGGCTGATTTATAGCTTGCATTAGGCAAAACCACAGTGACGATTCTCAGTAGTTAATTTATGGTCATATCACTTGACTCATTCAGCAAATCAAAATTCAGAGAGAATCTCTTTTTAAGCGCAGACGTCCTTCTCCTACCGACAATTAAATGGCAGTGTGAGTCAGCCCAAATTGTATTTTAGATACAGCAGAAAAAGTTTGTTTACATTTCATTCACATCATTTTTCAAAGAGTTTTAAACAAATTTAAGCCGTGCTGTGCAATATTACAGATGAAAAAATCCATTTTTATTTGCATTTTCAACGAAGTTTTCCATTACTTTTTTATACATTAAAAATATTTGTAAATTTCATATGTTAAAATGATTTATGATAATACTCATTTTGTCTAGAGTTGATGTAAATAGTGGCAAGCGAACTGGGATCGCATAGCGGCCCAAATGTGAATTGTGTTGCACTTCACGGGGGTTGGCGAGCATTAGCAAGCAGGAGGCTGAGCTTCCTAGTGTAATCTAATAGGCAACATTTTATATTTTTACATTTACAATATTATTTTAACATTTTAAAAATTTTAATGATTTATTTGTAATGTAATTACTTGCTAATTTGAAGAGCAAATACTTTTTTAAATCATAAAAGATAATATAATTTTACGAGATTATAAATAAGTAGTAATAACAAAAAATAACAATGAAACAATAAATAAATTTTTCATCAATATGCCAAAAATTGAGTAAAGAGGGATCTGTTCATACTTTTCTAACAGAGTCCTGTTTTTATGAAATTGGGAACAGCTTTTTATATTTTGTGAAAAATCTTACCACAATTTTATGAATTTGAAATGATCTTTATATTCAGGTTTTTGTTTATAGATTTTAAACAAGATTCTTTTCATATGTAAAAGCTAGATAGCAGGTTCTATGGCAACTTCAGCTATTTGTGACAGGTCAAATTTTACTTTTAAATGATTAAATTTGTGAAAAGTTCAGTTTGGAGATGGAAAGTGTTTTGTGAAAGGCCTACTTTTAAGATAAAGAATTTTGTAAAGGATCTTGTTTTAAGATGAAAAATTTTGTGAAGGGTCCTGTTTTGAGATTAAAAATTTGTGAAGGGTTCTTTAAAGAACTTAATTTCTTCCTACACATATCCCTGGTAAAACAATAATAGCATATAAGATTATAACTCTAACTATCAAATTTTACAATAACTGTTTAATTTACTATTGTGCAAATGTTATCGTGACTAAATTTAACAATATTTATAAACAAACAAAATTAAACATCAAATATTCACTTACACTATTGTAAATAGTTGATATAGCTGCTAATAAATTTTCTAACTTCTTCAAAGGAGAATAAGCTTGCTGCAAACGATGGAGAAAATGTTTCACAACTTCTAAAGATGTTCCCTCTGGAAGCTTGAATTCAGGCTGAAATAATAAAGATAAAACATTTAGTAAAAGTAGTAAACACAAAACATTTTTATTATCTAACAATGTTTCATAAATAGTATTTAATACACAGTTCCATTCTGTTCCATTCTTGAGTACAAATTTCAAATAGAGAAAAGCTAATGAAATTTTAAATTAAATAAAATGCGTTTTTTCACTCAGTTGGAAAAATTCAGTTCATATTCTGCTAAACTGTCTACACGGCAGACTAGATGCTATTGCTGAGTGAAATGTGTCTACCAGTTGTCAGCCCAGGCAGTTTAATACCGAGTTGACAGTATTGCATATGCAACTGAAGTCAAACATCGTAAGTTCGACTCCCAGCCTGCACATTTTTTTTTTCTCAGTTGGAAAAATTAAGTCCATAAAGTATGATTGTTGTTATATTTTATATATCTCAAATTAAAAAAAAATCACCATTGAATTCCTTACCATATCTACTTGTGTATTTACCATCCCTATGTATATTATGCATCCAGTAAAGTAAACTTCCGATTATCTGCCACTCTATCAACCGGCAACCTCTGTTAACCGCCACCCCCTTTTACTATTTTTTTTTTTAAACCAGAAAGGAATAAAAAAAATTCGAATGCACAAAAACCCAAGTGAGATACTGCTATTTCCAGTAAAATACTTGTCTGATGTCAGAGACAGCAGCTAGAAAATATTTCTGCGGATGAAATCACAGACTGGCTTAATTGTAACAAGAACGATATTGGTTATAAAGAATTAACGAATGATGAAATTATTCAAAATGTTTTGTATCCAGGGAAAACTGAAGCAGATGATTGTGACGAATCCGGGAATGATCATCCAAGAGTCAGTCATACAAACTGTGGTCTCAAAATGCATTAATTGGTTTGAAATGCAACCCAAGTACTTTTATTAAGTAGAATTTATGATCTTGCTGCAGTAAAATTGCATGGAAAATGCAAACAAAAATATATAAGGGATTACTTTGGGTGAAAACAGGTATTCTGTAAAATTCTAAATTTGTATCATAAAATTGATTTTTTATTATCAGTTATGCTTTTTATAAACGAAAGTACAACAAATAAAAATCTTTTAATTATTATTTATAAATGAACATATAGAAATGTAATTTTAGTAATAGTCTTCTACTGTCATTTGATTATCCGCCACACCATTGGTCCCGTGAGCGACAGATAATTGGAAGTAGAGTCCTGCCTAAGTCGGGTTGTTCCCAACCCAAACCTGCAAAAGTCAACAAGCAACCGACCTGAACCAGCAAAAATAATTTTTGACGACCCACAATGAAACGAAAGTAAATCATGTTTTAATTGCATTAGGAAAAATAATCTACAATTGTATCTCTAATACCATTTTTATGTTTTACATAGAAAAATGAACAAATCTATATTCTCTAATATTCAAATATAGTAAACCTCTAAATAGCAGGCACCTCGGGATTGTTCAATAGAGTAAACATTGGGTCGGGTTATCCTGATTTTTTGTCTCGGAATGAATCTAATTTTCTTTCTGCAGGTTGGGTTCACCCAAGAAAAATTCTTGTGGGTGATATATAGGTGTTTTGCTACTTAGGTTGTTAAGATTTTCACAAAAAGTTTGAGCAAGACTATGTTTCAGATGAAAAAAATACCTATTTGAATGAATATGTATGAATATAGATTCAATTTGCTGCATGAGAAATAAAATATACTTGTATACAAGAAATGTGATCACAGATTGTTCTTTCTGTAAGAAAAATTCTTTCTTCTTTCAAAATATGAAAAATATTATCAACATTAAATTTTTTAAACATGCAAAAACACACATCGTATTTTTGATAATTTATGTACAAACACACATACACACACATATATACATGTTACGTGTGTGTAGATTGAGAGGTGCCCTCTATTCAGAGATATAAGCACTCAAATATATAAATTTTAGGAATTGAAAAAGTGTTTACTAAATAGAGATGTCTGCTTTTTCGAAGAAAAGCCATTATGGAGGTCTTATTGTATATGGATTTTTAACCTGAAAAAATGTTTTGGACACTCTTGAAATTCGGGTCGACCAACCTGAAATTCACCTGCAACAAAAAATCTAGTGCCAACCCGACCCAACTTGAGGATCAGGTTGGGTGCAGGTAAAAGCGGGTAACCCAACTTGATGCAGGACTCTAATCAGTTTATTGTACTTTTGAAAGAAAATTTGGATAAAAAACAAAGACTCGTATAATCGTCACATCAAGATTATGAGATAATTTGAGATAATAAAACTGCATGTATCTTCAAAATTTGCATGACAATTTCCTTCCTTCAATTGCAATACAACTGCATGCAGGTACAGGTAGTATAATAACTGAAGAGCTCAGGTGATAAAAGTGGTAAGTGGCAAAATTTGAGAAAATGAGGTGTAAAGTTCCAAATGTCTATTTGTGTTTATTGTCAAATGCCTCCTTTATCCATTAAAATCTCTGAATATAAGGTTTTTCAAATAGTAATTTAACAGATGTACAGGACAATTGATTACCTTCAATCACCTGGTTAACTCAACTTTTTTTTTCTGGTACTTACCACCTATCATCTTAGCTTTTCAACTGATAAAGCAATATCATAGATACTATGATACATAATTGCTGATTTGTTCACACGGAAATTTTTTATTCATGTTGGAGAATTTTGTTGAATAAAAAACAAACAGAAAGATGGATATAGCTGGAGTGAATGAAATACTTATTTGATAATAGCATAAAAACACACTAAGAAAAGTAATTAAAAGAGAATATTAAGGCCACGAATCTGGGAAATATATTTTATAAAAGAAACTAACAATGTGCAATGAAAGAGTATAGTTAGTAGGTAAACATATGACAAAGATAAAGCGCAATATGCAATGGGGTCTTAAAAAACAAGCCCCAAAGTCACCCAATTTTGACACTTTAGTACATAATCGGAAAAAGTACACACGCTTCTGAGTGCCCGTATGGTACAGTAGGCAGTGTGCCAGACTTCTAAATTTTCCCTTTCTGAACTTTGCGGGTTCGATACTCGACAAGACTTTTCTTTTCGCTATGAATTGAGTCTTCTGAATGACATTCAGAAGACATTCAGATGAAGAGAGAATGACATTCAGATATGAATACATTCTTTTCTTCGCTAGACATGTTCTTTCATTTTATTTATGACACTAAAGAACTATGTCTAATCTCTGCAAAACTTAAAAAACAAAATGCCATACTCACTCTGCCCATAGGTAGATAGATGGCTGTTAAAACTTTAACACAAACAAGAGTAAACATTCTAAATTTACCCTGTTTATTTTCAATAGCATATATGTTTTGTTAAAAACTACCTGCAAATCTATGTAATTAATAAATATTAATGCCCATGAAAAGATTTTTTATTGTCGAAAACAGTTTTTCTAATTCCAAACATAAGATCCCAAGATTTAAAAAATTTATTAAAAAAAAAAAAAACTAAAATTTATAAAACTTTTAAGTTGTTAAGTATTATAAAAGACGAAGTTAAATACCATATTTTAATTTTATGCACCACATTTTAATCGATCTTGCTGGGAGAGGTATATTCGTATAAAAAACTATAAACAAATGTGAATAAAATAAAAATTTTGCCATTTGAGGAATTCAAATTATGTATTTTTTAAAACTTTTCATTGGATCCTTAAAACTGCCATAAAATTACAATTTCTCTGGAAATAAATAGGTATATATATATATATGCGCACAGAAGCTTGTTTATATTTAGCTTAAATTTAAATATATATATATATTTGTAGTTCGAAAATAATTAATCATTATTTTGTCTGCGGCAAAGGGAAAAAAAATCTTGTTAAGGTATTGAACCCACAAAGTTCCAAAAGTGGAAATTTACAAATCTGGCACTCTGCCAACTGTACCATTCAGTCGCTCAGAAATGTGTGTAATTTATGCAATTACATACTAAAGTGCCAAAATTGGGTGACCTTAGGGATTATTTTTTAAGACCCTTTTGCCTATTGTACTTTATCCTTGTGATATGTTTATTCACAAACTATACTCTATCATTGCACAACAGGTCACCGGATTTTGTGCCCCCAACCTCATGTCCTCTACTAAGATGTTTTCATGTTTCAAAGCGTAAAAAAGTTTTTCCATATCTTATTGCCCACTACAAAAATTATCAACATTTATTTCCAATTTCAAATTTATTTTGAAACTGGTACACATTTTATTTAATCTTAATTATTAATTTTCTTTTTATGGACAATCATTTCTCTTTCTATTCTAATTATCCTATGAGAAATTCTTTTTCGCATAACCTAGTACTGAAAAAATAGAGAAAAAAAGTTTGGATGTTACAAAAGCAAATAGGGTAGTAATTATATTATTAAAGCATCATTTTCAATAATTATATAACATACTTACATTTTGTTTCATGTTGTTCATTAATTTTTTAAAGTCCTATAGGGAGCAAATATATAAAAAAATATATAACAGAAACTGAGAAAAATAAATATTTTAGTCTGAACATAGTACAGACATCATAACAAATAAATAAAAATTTTAAGATTATTAATTTAAAATTGAAAGTTTGATTTTCTATTAATTTTTTCTTCAAAAAATACACCTAAAAAAAAAAAGGCATTTTTTGAGCAGAAATACAAATTAAAAAAATAGATAAAAATCTAACAGCCAAGTATCTTAAATAGAAAAAAAAAAATATTTACATTCTGTAACAATCTGAAGTAAATAAACACATGAAACACCACTATAAAAGATTATTTTAAAAGAAAAACAAGTAAATTTGAAAAACAAAAACAAAAATTAAAATTAACTAAAAAGTTCACAGTAAACTTTATGCTGGAAGCACTTAAGTAAGAGAGTAAATGAATGAAAAAATTTTTGACCATGAATTTTAATAAATCTGTGTTTATTACAATTCAAATTCTTATAAAAATAGCATTGCAGAAACACAAGATTTGCAAAACTCACATCTATGTTTGGCAAAAAACAAATAAAGGAAGAAAATCTTACCCGTACACCTAATTCTTCTGGTGTTTTTGTGCGAGCAAATTTGATGTTGTCAGATAGAAGTTTCAAAGAACCATTTCTGCAAATACAAGTAAACAAATATGAATAAGCGTATGAAGGCAAATCATATAAAAATAAGAAAATTCTGTAATAATCTATTAATAAACATTTTCAAAAAATAAGTCCAACAGATAATAATGCATTGTTGGTTTTAAACACAGTGAATGCAGATGAATTTTTTTTATTTTTTTTTTTATCCATGATACTGTATTCACTTGTGTATAGTGTGGATTTTTTTTTTTTCAAAATTTTTGGACTAAAATTCAGGGTGTGCTCTATACACAAAATATTTTCGAAAACTGTATGAAACCATAAATGCTTTCTCTAAATTAGTAAATCATTATTTCTAGAATTCATTTTTTTTTCCTTCTTCCATAGTCATATATAAACAACATTGAACTTTTGAGCTATAGCTGTGTTGCTGTTTCCGTTAGCATAATGTAAATCAGAGAGTTTGAAACAGCAGTGTAATTTGGCCTCTTTCACTAGTGGCATATACACTGGCTCCCAAAAGTTCAGGAACAGTGATGGGATGGTTTCGATTGTACACTTCTTGCCGAATATCTACCAAAATTCTTGACAGATTGTCCTTAAAATTCGAGGATATAAGGAACATGTTTGACTTCATATTTTTCAGTGAAGATTTAGTCATGGGGACAATTAGGAGGGCAACAATAAATTTAATAATAAATTAAAGTTTAATGTAACGATCAACTATATAACAGAAAATGCTCAAAACGGTCCATCACTGTAGCAAATTACTATATGGATCCTGTTTAATGGTGTTGTGCATTTGTGCAAGCATAGCACACATATTCGTGAAGGTGTTAACATTTCTGTGAAAAATTATGTTTTTTGTTTATGGAATACAGAGTTTTCAACGATATTTAACACCACTTTCCAAAAACTTGAAAAAGAACAGTAGAAACAGTATACTGCCTTTAAAACATGAAATATTGAATATTTGATGAGATATGGGCATTTATATATAAGAATTTTTAAATGTGCAAAAATTCCAAAATGTTTATTTCATAATTTGGTAGTCAATTGTTTATGACAACTTAAATAAAAAGTCCAGTCAAATATTGCAAAAAACCAGCTCACTGTATCTTTTTGAGTTTTCACAATATTTGACTGGACTTTTTATATGAATTGTCCTAAATAGCTGACTACCAAATTATGAAATAAAAATTCTGGAATCTTTCATGAATACACAGTTAATAATTATTTCATACAAATGCCCATATCTCATCAAATATTCAATATATTCATGTTTTAATTGCAGTATACTGTTTATACTGTCTTTTTCAAGTTTTTGGAAAGGGTGTTAAATGTGGTTGAAAACTCTGTATTTTATATAAAAAAAAACTTGAACTTTTCACTGAAATGTTAACACCTTTAAAGAAATTAGTGCTATGCTTACATAAATGCACATGACCATTAAACAGGAGCCACATAGTCATTTGCTACAATGACAGACCAATTTAAGAATTTTCTGTTACATGAGTGATCACAAACATTATTTTATTATTAAATTTATTGTGCCCCCCTAATTGTCTCCACAATTAAATCTTCACTGAAAAATATGAAGTCAAACATGTTCTTTACATCCTCGAAGTTCAAGGACAATTTGTCAAGAATTTTGGTAGACATTCAACAAACTGTGTACAATTGAAAGCATCCGGTTACTGTTCCTTAACTTTTGGAGGCCAGTGTATTTCAAGTGTTGATAAATATTTTAAAATAAAGTTTCTAATGTGAGAAAAGTTTATATCGTAGAAACATGTATTTTATAGTAAGGTAAACATACAAGAGTAAATACAATAACTATGTTGATTCCTTTTCTATTTGTTTTTTCTTTTGTGAGCGGGAAGTGAAGATTTTTATAAAAATTGCTACAAATTCCCGGATTTTCTGATTACAAGCCCAGGCAGTAATTAAATCAGTATTTTTTAATGTTTGTCAGTATTTAGAATAAAATATCAACACTCATTCATGCTTCACAAATACAGATTTCCCCTCTCTTCGATTGCAAAATATCATGTTAAACTATATGGAAATTTAATTAACTGATTATTACATAATAATTATCAGAAAAACAGTTTAACAGTAATTCATGCTATCAGTAACTAAATTTTTGTAATCATTTTGACAGGATTATGATAACAATTCATGTTAAAAGTAATTCACGTTAAATGTATAATGACGTTCGGCTACAATAGCATCATATTAGAACATACACAATTTTATTAAAATTCATTAATATTCACAAATCATAAACATAGAATAAGACTTCAGTTGAAATTTAATTTCACTTAAAGTTAAAAGCAAAATCTCAACTAATTTTACACCAAAAGAGGCAAATTATATCAAGTCTTTTAAATAGCAGAGCAACAAATAAATTAAAATGCAGAAAAAAAAAACAATACTAAATTACTTTTAGCATAAAAAAATAAATTATTTAGCTATAACTGGATTTCAAATATATTTAAACATTCCATTCTAAGACAAAAAAAAAAAAAAAAAAAAAAAAATAGCACAAAAATTAAGTGTTATACCTGGTATACTCATTAACAAACAGCTGGTAAATGTAGCCTTTCAGAGGTTTAATAACCAACTTGTGTAATGAATCTTCAATAACAGCATCAATGTCCAGAAATTCATCAGACCGCAGCTAGAAAAAAAAAAATCTAATCATTCATACATATGAAAATTTTATTTTTATTTTTAGCAGGTATTTATCAAATCAGTTGTCTAAGTAATAAAATGAAAAAATCAATTAAATAGGCACAACTAAAAGAGAAATAGAAGAAAGGAAAAGAGAGTATATCGGGGACTTCAAATTAAATTAAGAAACCTTAGCAAGAAAGAATGTAATAACCCCCCTACAGATTGAAACATTAAAAATAGAGAAAATAGTGAATTATGAAATTATACATAATGCCCTATTACAAGAAGCAATTGAAATTTGTACTTCTAAAACTGAAGTTTGCAACGATATGGCACAAGTGACTATCGACTGTTGATGGAAGAAAATGCTAGAAGAGGGAGAAAGAGAAAGGGATAAATGGAAAACGAGGGAATCTACTGATACTAAAACATGATAGATACAGAAGCAAAGGCATTTAGTAAGTACAACTGAGGATGCTCCAGTAGAAGTGAAAACGTTCTTATAGTGTACTGTATATTATTTGTGAACTCTTGGATATATTTTTTTTTAATGTTATGTCTATTAAATTTTATCGATAACAAGCTATGATATATTTTTATAAAATCTGACCTGTATGTCTTAGAGATAGTAAAGGTGTTTTTTTAAATTTACAATAATGTCTGACAATTGGTATATAAACAGGAAATTTTCTATATTTCATCATGTTAAAAATATTTCAAAATTTAATAGTATTGAAAACTGTTTCTTGTGAAATTTCTCTTGTACTTACAAGAAAATAAATTTTGGTGAAGGTCACATTTATCATTGAGACCTGGTACATTTTATAGTCCTACAGGACAAATTTGTCTGCAAAAATCATATATATTGATTTTACAGCAGCGTAACTTTCTGAAAATGCAATTTTTGAGACCACTTATTAGACATATATATATAAAAGATTATATAAAAGTTTTTGTGAAAAAAGTACTTTAAAATATAAATTAGTTAATAAGGATAAAATATTTAAAGTTTTTAAATTCCTTCAAAAACCTACGAATTTCGTTTTGAAAAAGTGCATCATCATAATTGCATTTTTGGCAGTGTGAAATTGTTTTTACTCTTTACCATAGCATTTTTCCCGGCACCCCTGGCCGAGTGTCCTAGTCATCTGCTGTGTTTGTGTGTAGTGGTTTGGATTCCACTATAATATGTATTTGCCGACCTGATTATCTCACAGTTTAAAAGCTTGCTTTATGCACAGATTGGCCCATTCAATATTTATCAAAAGATAACATTTCACTAAAACATTCAAAACTTGATTCTATCTTACTCCAAGACAAAAAATCATTTGTTTATATTGCATTAAAAATAAAAATTCAATGTTTAAGAAAGATTTTAAAAGAAATATATATACTATTAATACATTTATTGACGACTTTGAAAAAAAAAATTTTTGCCATTAATTATTCTGATTTAATTCTAAGATGTGTAATATGCTATCAACTGCAGGATAAAAGTGGATAAAAAATTTTGTAGCATCCTATTTGCCAACTTAACTCTTGTTTGGCATGAAATTAACAACTAAAAGTTCAATATTTTAAAATTAAATGTATACAAAATTATATATAATATGATTTTTGCAGATTTTATCGGTTCACTAACTTTGGCCTATACAGCTATAAAATGCAAAGGTATGTTAGGTGCAAGCTCCACCAAAAGTGGTTCCCATGTTAGCATACAACTAAAATATTTGTTTAAATTTAAGAGTTATGGATATTACGAGATGAAGTATCATATTTCACAACTTTTACTGCTAACATAGTAATTAAAAAATCATGGAAGGAGCTCAAATAGTCACTTTAAAATAAATTGAACAGTTAGGATTATCTATAAATTAATCATGCAAACTTATTAATCCCATTATCACAAAATCAATATTTTAATTATTTTAGATAGAATATATAAAACACTTAATTCCAGAGAGATAATGATTATCAAATTAATGAAACAAGGAGGATTCAGGAAGGCAAAACACCCCTGATCAGGGATCTGTTTAGAAAAAAATTATGTCTTTTAACCCCTTCGAGCCATGGGTGCATATATGCACCATAAAAAGGTGCATACAACATTTGTTCTTGGTACCAGTAATAAAGAAAAGTAATATTTGCCTTATTTAATTAGGGCATTTCATGATTAAGTAAGTAAAGTTAATTGTCTTTAAAAAAGTTCTGCCAACCAAATCAAACATGTGAATGGGATGCTGGTGCCAAAGGAGTTAAAGGACCCTTTGCAAAAATGTTCATCTTGAAATAGGACCCTCCACAAATTTCCTAGTCTTAAGGCTGTTCTCAAGTTCACTGAGTGCAAAACTTTCTGACACAATGTCGGACTCAGTTTTAAATGTAAAAGTATAAAATTGGCATGCGATTATAGAAGCTATTAGAAGCGATTTGGAATCGAAATCGAGTTTTCCAATTTTGATAAATGAATTACCTATAGAGTTATAAGCGATTTTGATCACGTGACAAGAATTTTTCTACCTTCTTTGACTGGTTTTTCTGCTTTTGTCTGGAAATTCAGTTCAAAATGCCAACTTTGACAGTATTTTCTGAAAGATCTTTTGCATTTACAAAAAACAGAAAACATCTTTCAATTTCACAGTTTCTGAATAACAACACCTGCCTGTTTCATGCGTTTCTAAACAAAAATGAATTCAAACTTGTCATAAAGTTGACCTTTTGGATTTGAGAATAGCCTTAAAATAGATGTTTCAAAAACTTTTCCATCTCCAAATCTAGTGTTTCCCAAATTCATTCAATTTAGCACAAAATTTGACCTGTTGCAAAACAGCTGATTACCAAAGAACATATTATCAAGCTTTCATATAAATAAAGGGTCTTGTGTATAATTGTGTTACTTTTTGACACATTTACTGACTCATTTTTAAATGTAAAAGCACAAAATTGAGAGACCTAACTATGGAAGTGATTTGGAATCTAAAGATGTTTCTCCTTTTTTTGACAATTTAATAATTTATCAAGTTCGATTTTGGGTCATATGACAACTGATTTTTCTCCCTTTGCTGACTTGTAATTTCTCTTTCGTCCAGAAATTTGGTACAAAACGCCAACTTTGACAGTATTTTCTGAAAGATCTTTTGCATTTACCAAAAAATGGAAAACGTCTTTCAATCACATAGTTTCTAAATAACACCTGCCAATTTCATGCATTTCCAAACAAAGATTAATCAAAACTTGTGTCATTCTTACTGTATTTTCTTTGTAAATGCAAATTTTGCTTATTTTAATGGCTAACATTATTTTTTATACTTGGTCAGGCATTGTTGGATCACAGAGAAATTTTGGTTTGATGCAGGCTTTACAAACAAAATTCTGCTACTGGGACTATGACCAGGTACAGTAATGAGCTTATAAAAATAAAATTCAAATTTTGAATCTCCAACAATTATAATAAAAGAGAAAGTATTTTAAAATGTTATTAAATTATTACAATGTTATAGAAAACACAAACATTAATACGCAGCATACCTTGCTTCTTTCTTCCTGTACAAGATTTTCAAATCTACCTTCTCCATGTTTCAAAAGATAATTTTTAATTCCACTCATAAATTGGCGAATCTGTAATGTAAAAAAAAAAAAAAAAATTAATAATGAATCAAAACAACAGTAATTCATACATTAAAAAAATTTAATATGAATTCACATGTCTTAAAGTGAATATGCAGTAACATATTTATTGGTACAGTAGACTAACTCAAATCTGCACAGCTTGGGACCGGAGGTTGTGTGAATTTTAAAATTTTGCGGATTTCTGGTCATTGCTTGGTTTACATTTTTTAAACAGTAATTTGAATGTAAAAATGCAATTGAAATTATAATGAATGCTTACAATATAGTAAAATATTAAAATAAGTAAAATAAACTGAAATAAGAAAAGTAAAATAATTTTTTAATTGATTAAATTATTAAAAGTAAAGGTCAAGTAAATAATTAATAATATACTATAATCAAATATGCATAATAAAGATGAAATACATTTTTTTAAAAATTATTCGATGAAACTTCTCTTAAAGGTACCCTATTAATTCATATCAAAATCATAAAGAAAGAAAGTTTTTTTTTCATGTTTAGCCAGTCTTAATAACCAAAAACCTTGATTAATACATAAATATATTTGCTAAAAGATTGTGATTACCTGTGATATTTGCAATATCTTCATTTTTTCAGAAATAAATGTATACTTCTTTCATGAAAAGCCACGAGTTCAGTCATATTATCAAGAATCACTTATTAAAATACATACAGAACAATATAAAACTAAAAAATTCTATAATTTAGTCCTTATATCTCAATTGAAAGTTTCATTGTTTACATCTGTGATAATGTGCAGATTTTAGGCGTTTGCAGATTTTAGGGTTGCGGATTTGAGGGAGTCTATTGTATATGAAAATTTGCCTGTAAAAACATTACCCGTAATTGTATGAATGAATTTGAAATGAACAATATTTAAAGTATCATATAAATTTTAGAAAATCCTGAAGAATACTTTTCAACATTAGGGAAGTATTAAAAAAACAACCTGGCAAGTACATGCATTTTTATTTTTACAGAAAGAATTTTTTATATATTAACATAATTTAATTAAAATATAGTACTATACAAGAATATTATGTTAAGAAGATTCTTCGTGCACTTGAAAACACCCGCTCCATAATGTTAATCCTATGGGCAGGTTAATTTCGAATTTCTCGTTTCAATTTGAATATTTTTAAACAATTTTTTTTGCATAGGATAGGTGAGCTTAATCTTTAATATGACTCTTCTTTACTTTTTTGATTTTGGTTGCAGATTTTTTTTAAAAAGGTACTTTCAGTTTCGAAACCGGTTTGGAAACTGAAAGTACCTTTTTAAAAAAAATCTGCAACCAAAATCGAAAAAGTAAAAAAGAGTCATATTAAAGATCGACCTCATCTAGCCTATGCAAAAAAAAAAAAAAATAGTTTAAAAATATTCAAATTGAAACGAGAAATTCGAAAATAACCTGCCCATAGGATTAACACTACGGAGCGGGTGTTTTTAAGTGTGCGAAGAATCCCCTTAAGGCAATTTATAGGTTTCTAAAAAGTGAGCCTATGCAACTATAACTTTATAAGGAAAATTTGCATACAGGTACAACAGGCTTGGAAAAAAAAAAGAAGAATATAACTCCATACATTGATTAACAAATTGCCTAAATAGAAAAAAAAACATAAGAAATAGTCACTGAACTAGAAATTAATGCTTCTTTCAACTTATGTTAAAATAAACACTAATTTTGAAAAAAAATATTTAAAAATTAAGTTTTCGAAAAAAAAATATATATATTAAATATAATTATGAATTTTTTAACAGAAATCTATTTTTAAAAGCTTCAAATGTGCAAATCCAAAATTACAGATCATTTCACCAAGTAGATTTTCAGTTATGTTTAAAATACTACTCACATTTGCAACAAATATAAATGAATAAAAAATTAGGAGTTCCAAACTTTAGATCTTCATAATATCTAAAATAATTGAGGAGAGACCAGGGATGTAGTCAAGGGTATACGGTGGTATACACCGTATACCTTCTAAATTTTTTTAAAGCACACTGTATGTCCTCTGTTTCTCAAAAAGCAATAGTATATACACTGTAGGGTATACCCTCTGCCTTGAGCATATACCCCCTGCTTACAGCATATGCCCTCTGCTTTTTTTACTACTGAACCACTGGAAGTGACTTCCCATTTAGTGCCCTATAATAAAATTTATTGATAAAGCTAAATATAATGCCAAAATTAGATGTTCATAAATAAATTTTTCAGTGTTTGGTACAATTTCCCAATGAAGCTTCATGCGTTATTTTTTATTTTTTACATAAATGAAGACATAATTGTCTGTTAAATGGCTATTATGGTTTTTTTTTCCAGTGACAATTTAGAAATTACAATTCATGAAGGCTGTTTTTTTTATATGGTTCTTTCTGTTAACTGGCTACTATAGGTGCACTATTAATTCAATATTTAATAATCTTAAACGAAAATGTCATTTCTCAGAAAATCAGATTTTTTATATCAAAGAAAATATCCCAGGAATCCTAAAGACAATTTACTTTAAGTAAAACCACAAAATCCCTATAACAGTCCTAATGATGATAGTCATCCATTTTGCATTTCAATACTTTACATAACATTGAGACCATCATATAAATTATTTTAAAAAAATACCCAGAATATAATAAAATTATTTTTAATACCTTATCTACCGATTCAATATATTTCATATTGAGCAAAATAGTGAAATAACATCAGTATAGATATCAAATTTATATTAATAAAACATATTTAAAAAAATATGCATTACACTTTTTATTTTCTACTTTTTACTGCTTAAAATATTTTATTATTGCAGTTTCCCAGACAGTTGGCTTATTTTAGAAAATGTGATTTGGGGTATCATTAACTTCATAGTTGTTGTAACTGGTATACAGTTGGTAATAATTAATATTTGATAATTTATCACATGCGACTGGCTAACAGAAAAATGCTTTAAAAATAATTAATTAATTTACAATTAAGTTCTAAAAAAATTAAAACATTACATCGTCAACTAAAACACACGTGTGTATATAATTTTTATAATTCTAATCTTATCAGGAAGTGGGTGAAAAATCTGTTACAAAATTCTGCTTTTACATACATGAATCAAGTTAAACAAGTCGGAAATTGTAGGTCAAACGTGGCAAATGAGGTGCATTTGTATTATAACTAGTTTTATAAATATTCAGATCTTGGGGCAATAGCTGTTGCACTCTTATGCAAAAATGCATGAGTACAAAATCTATTACAATTCTATATATTAAATTCAGTCATACAGAAATAATAGGACTCCATCTTAAACAAAACGTAATCACTAGAATCATTACCTATCATAGGACATCATTAAACTAACTATACACGAGAGGATTTTATAGAATGAAGAATTATTAATATATTTTTAAGTTTTGATTCATTTTTCATAAAATTTGAAATGACTCGACAGAATTCTGCAATGATTAAATATAATTAAATTTCAAACCATTTGGTTAGATAGTTATTGCGCTGTTATATGTAGACAGACGGATCAGACGACGACTATGGTGCTACGTACCTATATAATTATGAACACACCTATTAAAAAGAGTTTAATAACTGAATAATGGATAGCTTTAGTTTTAAATAATTATTAAAAGATAAATTGCAAAACTAAAACTTAAATTATTAATTAGGATGAGAGCGAAGTGAATCCTCTACTAGGCTACACAAATTACATTTTGTCGTACACTTTACAAAAAAAACTATTCAGTATTTTGACTTGAAATTAAACATAAAAATAAATTATGATCTGCAGATTTGCACAATATTATTTTTTTTACAGAATAACCTTTAAAAATTTATTATTTTATTTAATTTATTTTACATGTTTTTAAATTACGGATGCATTTTTGCAAATAAAAAATGAAATACGTCTATTTTCAGAAGAAAAAATAAATCATCGAGTCAGTCATTATAGATAGAATCATGATTAATTAAATAGTTTCACAATTTCTTTTATGAAATTTTTAAAATACTTTTATGAAAATTATAGAATATTTTTAATTAATTAAAATTTGTGAAAATTCAATATTTACATTCAATTATAAAAGTATTTTTCAAATGGGAAGAATTCCAATACACAATTTATTCTTATTATGTGAAATCATTTACACAGACGATACTTATGCATTTTAAAAGAATTATATTATTTTTTTTTTTTGTAAAGTGGCAGCAAAAGAATTGTAAACAAATAAAATTAATTATTAACCCTCTAAGTGTTTGGGACGTAATATTCCGTTCACTAAGCTCCAGGTTTCACAGCAATACAAGCAATATTTAAGATAATATAATTCTATAGATTTAATGAATTTTAAATACATTGAAGAATGATTAATACTCTTAAGGATTACATTCATATTTGTAATTGAGTTGTTTTTTTTTTTTTTGTTTTTTTTATAATGTTGAAAGAATCATATTTTCTTAGCATTTAAAACAAAATGCAAAGAAAACAACATTACAATTTTACCCTTTTGCAAGACGCTTGGAGGGTTAAATTTGTCATATCATAAATAAAAAATTCCGAGGAAATTCTTAGTTGTTTGGCTGAATTTACATTTCTAAAATTAAAATGCACCAAAACATAAAATAATGTTTTTGCTTATTAAAAATGCAAAAATAATATAAAAAAATATTGTTAGTTTCAAATATTTATCTTATTAAGGCCCTACTTCAGTCACGTGAAAAGACCCATTCGCTAATGCTATTCCTATGGAAGAAATTTATAAAGATATCTCTGTCGCATTTCAATATTTTTAGATGATTTTTTTTGCAGTGGCTAGCTGAGGTCGATCTGTATGCAGGACGTTTTCTACTTTTTCAATTTCGTTTACAAGTATTTTTAATTAGGACACTTTCATTTTCAGAACCGGTTCCTAAAATGAAAGCATCCTCTTGAAAAAAATCCCCAATGAAAATCGAAAAAGTAGAAAACGTCCTGCATACAGATTGACCTCAGCTAGCCACTGCAAAAAAAAAATCATCTAAAAATATTGAAATGCGACCGAGATATCTTTATAAATTTCTTCCATAGGAATAGCATTAGCGAACGGGTTTTTTTGCATGACTGAAGTAGGGCCTTAAATAATGCTTCGTGAATCCAAACAAAGCATGGCTTTTGCTAGTTTAAAAAATATATAAAATAAAAGTGTTCTTGCACTTACATTCCTCATCACTATGGAAGGCTTAGTTTCTGTGCTTTCTTTTGTGCATTGTATGAAATGTTCAATGGATTTTGCAAATGTATTATCCCTTTCCTCGGCTAACCTGTGAGAAACAACAATGAAAATTATAATTCCAGTATAATTTTGAAAACACATTTCTTTTGAGAAGGGGAGGTGGGTAGCAACCATACCTGAATATATAATGCCTAATGTTTTCTCCAATTCGAGACATACATCTGTTTCTTAACGCAACAACTCTTTGAGCAGCTGAAATAAAGAATAATTTTGTAGTAGAGAATTTTTTAGAAAATACACATCTTATATACAAATAGAAACGAATATTAAGATTATGTTAAGAATTCATTTGAACAAAACAAACCATTTATATACAATAGGGAAAAAATATCATAAAGACAATACTTGAATACTTTACATAACATTTAACTTATTAGGTACTCAAATACTAGAGACCCTAAAATCTGCATGCTATTTAGACTCAAAATAAACGGTCAAGTGCAAGTATTACTCGCACCAAGAGTCCGTACAATTCCGTACAATAAATATGAATTATTAACTGTATTATTAAAAAAAATCGTTGCTAAAAGAATAATAAGACACTGTAAAAAACTATACAACGTAGGGTTGGGTATAGCTGTATATACTAGGAAAGTATGAATGTGTATACCATACAAGTTTGTAAAGATATGAAGCCTAAATAATATCAAATATTGCTATTCTGTATAACTCATTTTTAAATCTTATCCTAGTCTGTTTATGACAAACTTAATTTGGTACTAACAATAAAAGTAGTACATATTGAAACTTTATTTAGCATTTCATAAAACTAAATTCAGCAAAGTAATAATCTTTTCTTTTTACAGTGCAGCTAAAACAAAACCCTTGTTCAAAATTTAAACTTGGCATTGTGCTAAGCACGCTTTGAAAGGAGGTCGCAAAGTTGCAACGCTGCCTTGGTCTGTACCGTGTTTTTCCAGATAGTTGATAGCATTGAAAATTAAAATTCACAAAATTAGATTCAGTTTTCTCGGGCGTAAGTCATCTTTTAAATAATTATTATACAAAAAGATACCCTTTTTACCTAAAGACAAAAATCTAACGTGGTTATAGGTCTGGAATGAAATTTCCTTACTACAAGTTATAAAGCATATTTATTTCACAATCACTTAATGCAATTATAAATTTAAATACTTATATAGTAACTAGTCAACAATAAATTGCTTTCTGATAAAAGATTTTAAAATCACAGAAGTACAGAGTGATTTTTAAAAAACTTGTTCCACATTTAGACTACATGTAAAAATTATTTTAATTGGAAATCAATCTGCAATTGCAATAATCTTTGAAAAATTCTAAATTATGAATCAGAAAAATGTTTTGCAAAGAATATTTCTCTTTTGTAGGACCAAAAGTAATTTAATTCACTCATTAAGGGAGTAAAGTAAATTAATTATCCAAGAAAATTTCTTGAATCCCTAACTATTATAACAAAGAGAGAAACTATAACAGGGAGTGTTGAATTCAGGGGGTGACCCGGGGGGGGGGGGGGGGGACATTCCCTCCCTCCCAGAGCAATGAGATGTCCCTCTTGGAAGATTTGAGATTTTGTGTTTTCAATGGTCAAAAAGTGCAATTCCCCCCCAGGACTCTACAATGTGTCCCCCCCCCCCCCCGGAGCCACAGAAATCCCTCCCGGAGAAAAATGTCTTAATTCAACACTGATAACAGGTTTAAGAATAAATTATCCATATTATGCAAGTTTGCTACACTTGAACACACAAAAATGTAAAAAAAAATTCTGTATAAAATCTGCACAAAAACTTATTTCAAAATTTTTTTTTAAACAGAATATCAATTTTTTACTAATTACAAATTAAAACTGATTACTTTTTTCTTTGAGAAAATAATGAAAATGTTTTACCAAGAAGAGGTTCTAGTCTTTCTTCGAAACTTTTATTTCTATATCTGTCAGAACCTATGGTTGGATAATCTGAAGCAGATGTATCATCATTTCCTTCACTAGTTAGATCACTGTAAGCACTGACTGTGGAATTACTTTCATTATCTTCGAAACTAGTGTTATTGGTGATGTCTGGTTTCTAGGATAGAAAATGATACAAATAAACAAGACAAAATAATAATTAAAAAAAAAAAATAGATTTATTATTTAATTCACAATGAGATAGAAGAAAAAGTAAATAAAATCATATAAATATTTGAAATTAGACATCACTATAATAATAATACAGCTGAACCCGGTAATAGAATCCTCGGTTATAGTGGCAACTCTGTAATAATGTCAAATTCTTCCGGACCCTCAAAATTCCCATAGACACTAATGTTATAGTAACTTGGAAATAACGATGACTCTGGTTATTGCATCAAAAAATATATGTAACTAATATATTTATTGTCAGAAAGTTGGTCAGAATAATCTGTTTTCACAACAAGGAAGTCCAACTCGCCATCGATGGGAAACATTGAAGTCACAGCTGACTTAAGTTCACACTTACACGCAGTTTTTTGAATTGCTCTTGCTGTATTAGACAGAGGAAATAAGTCTGGGGGTTAGGCAGTGAATGGGATGAAACTTCGGCCCTTTATCTATCTAAACAAATAGTGCAGATGTCTAGTTAGATTAGGTAAAGAGGGAAAAAAAAAGGGGGGGGGGGAGGGATCGAATAACACTTGATGCTTGGCCAAAGAAATTATTAAAGAGTTTGATTTGCAAAATACTTGGGAATGTGCGCATGCACCAGAATCGCTCGATCCAATTTCATGCAGTCCTACAGGAGCATTCTTTCTTTGCATAATAAGAGTTTCTGACCAGACAGCAAAATCATTAGTATAGTTTTCACTTCTTGTGTGCCTTGAGTGAGAAACATTCAACATTATGGCATTCATAACATGAAAAGTTCTTTCTTTGGTAGATAAAGTTGTTGCCGCTAGAAGCGCCATCTATGTGGTTTGTTTTGAAACTTGTGAGTTGGGTTCGAGACGCCGATCCGAGGAGTAGTGTAAATATCGGCTCTCGATCAATTTATTGTTTGTGAATTAAAATTTAATTAGTAATACAGTCCGCTAGTTTTATTTTATTGTGAGTTGTGTGCAGTGAATATTTGAGAAAGAGCGATCGGCGGGAACACCTTCTTTTGGTCCCCCTCACCGGAGAAAAGAACAAGCATTTAATTACGTATTTAAAGTGTTTCGATTTTAGAGTCAACGAGATAAGTGTACCGTAACGAATTAAGTGTTTTCCTTTTATGAGAATTTGTGCATTTTAATACGTTATTATAATATTCTTTAATAGTGTGGTGTTAAAAATATATACTTTATTACGAGGAGTTTATATCAAGCAGTTGTTTTGATTCAAGAACAAAAAGAATTATGTTCTTTCAGTGCACTGTTGCGCAATCATAGGTAATCATTTAACTCTGAGTATAAACGGAGTTATTTTGAAATGCTGATTATGAGAAGACAAATGAAATAAATAAAAGAAACGAAATATTTTTTCTGCCGTAACTCAGCAGTTTGGTAAAAATGATTCATCTTTATTTTTGGAGGTATGTGAGATTTATTTATTTATTTATTGTGAACTATATTTATTAAAATGTTCAAAAGCGCGAAAAAAGAAGATTACCAAAGGGTAGCTTTTGAATTAGGGATTGATATTTCTGACACAAAATTAACTAATTATGATTTAATGAATTTAATAAAGGAAAGTGATAAATATAAAGCAGATTCTAAATTGGTCGAAGAAATGGCCAATAATATTATAGAGGAGAGAAAAAATGAGGAAGCGAAGGTATTAGAACTTGAAAAATTAAAAATTGAACGTACAAAATTAGAGCTTGAGTTGGCGAAGGCCCGTGCAGAAACCAAAAGTGAAAAATTAAATGATTTCGAGAAGGTAGAAAGCATAGAATCTTTAGACTCTCTCATTAAAAGCATAAAAACGCTTACAATCAAAATACCGTCTAGACCGGAAGGTTGGGGGTATTTTTTCTCGTCTTTAGAAAGGGCCTTCATTTCAAAAAATGTCCCAGAAAAGCATAAATCGGAAATTCTTCTAAATCTGTTAGGGGAAAGGGCAACAAATGTTATTACGTACATTAAGGATGGGGAATTAGAAGATTATTCAAAGGTGAAAGCTATAGTACTTAGAGAATTTGAGCCAACCCCCCAAACTTGTTTAGAACATTTTAGAAAAGCACAACGTCAACCCAATGAAACGTATGTGCAATTTGCATCCCAATTAACAACGAGTTGGGATTATTATTTAAAATTGAGAAATGTGACCGATTTTGAAACTTTAAAAAAGTTAGTGATTTCTGATAAAATTTGTCAGACGCTTGATAAGGATGTAACTTGTTTTATAAATGTTAGACAAGGAGATTCTTGGTTTCACCCAATTGAGTTATCTCGGGAGATAGATTTATATTACACATCAAAGGGAAAACCTGTGGTTGATAATTCTAGGTCGAATAATAAAAATAATTATTCCAGGCCAGTTTCTAAAGTTTTTCTAACTGATGTAAAAAATTCTAAATGTATATTGTCATGTAATGAAAATCATCCTTTGCATAAATGTCCTGTTTATAAAAATATGTCAGTGAGTGATAGAGTTGAGCTGGTAAAGGCAAAAAATCTTTGTTTTAACTGTCTTATGAATCATAAAGTAGTTGATTGTAAATCTAAATTCTCGTGTATTATTTGTAGGAAAAGGCACAATGTAACTTTGCATTTTCCTCGCGAACAAAAAGTAAATAAAGTTGAAAACCAAGAGGTAATTTCACAGGAAATGAGTCATATAAATAAAGGAGATAATAAATCTAATTTGGATGTTTCGGCTCCAGTATTTCAGCCTTTCCCAGCTAATACTCAAAACAATTTATTTTCAACGACATGTAATTTGGCTAATGATTTAAAAGCTGTGTTACTTAGCACATTTGTTTGTTTAATAAAAGATGAATTAGGTAATTTTCATGAGGTACGAGGTCTATTAGACGTTGGAGCAAACTCTAACTTTATGAGTAAAAGATTAGTAGATAAACTTAATTTGAAAAGGGAAAAGACTAACATTTCTATTTCAGGCATAAATAATTTATCGTTGAATGTTAGATCTAGGGTTAACACAACTGTTTCAAATAGAGATAAGGATTTTCATTTAAAATTAGACTTTTTAGTCGTTCCGAAAATTACAGAATTTACGCCGTCTAGGCCGCTTGAGACTTCTATCCCAGTGTTAAATAACATCAAATTAGCCGATGAAAAATTTAATGTCCCAGGCCCGATTGATTTGCTTTTAGGTGCAGAAAATTTCTATGAATTTTTAAGACCAGGTCAAATTTATCCGCAAACATTAAATACTAAAATTGTGTTACAAAACAGTGTATTCGGGTATATTGTCAGTGGAAGCCTTCCGGCTAAGGGTGATAGTAGTATACATTGTGGGTTAATTACAGATAATTTGGAATTAGAAAAAATAATTAAAGAGTTTTGGGAAATAGAAAACATAGAGAGAGAGTCTGAGATTTCTAAAACTAAGGAAGCAGAAATTTGTGAAGAACATTTTCGGAAAAATTATTCTAGAACTGAAAATGGACAATATATGGTGAAAATGCCGCTAAATGAAGATCCATCTTGTCTTGGCGAATCAAAACAAAAGGCAATGAATATTTTAAATTCATTATGGAAGCGCTTAGTTAGAGAACCTAAAGTTAATGATCTTTATAAAGCATTTATGGAAGAATATCTAAGTATGGGTCACATGGAAGAAGTGATAGAATCTGAAGAGCCAGAAGTCACTTATTATATTCCACATCATTGCATATTCCGTACAGAATCAAGTAGTACACCATTACGAGTCGTGTATAATGCCAGTTCCTTAACTTCTACAGGGAAATCATTAAACAGTTTGCAGTTTAACGGAGGAACAATCCAGGATGAGTTATTTTCTATAATGTTGCGATTTCGAAAGCATCAGTTTGTTTTTGTAGCTGATATTAAAAAAATGTATCGTATGATATTAATACATCCGAGTCAACGTGATTTATTACGAATAGTATTTAAACCTGAGGTGAATGAGCCAGTAAAAGTGTACAGGTTATGTACTGTTTCTTATGGCACAACTAGTGCCCCTTTTTTAGCTACAAGAACCTTAATGCAATTATCCAGAGACGAAGGAAATGAATTTCCTTTAGCTGCGAATGTGTTGTTGCAGGATGTGTACATGGATGACATCCTAACAGGAGCAGATGATTTAGGCACAGCGAAGGAGATTCAGCAACAACTGATATCTTTGTTAAATAGAGGAGGCATGGATCTCCATAAATGGGCAGTAAATAATTTTGCTCTTTTATGTAACACTTCAGAATCTGAATATTCTTTTTCTAACGAGACAAAAACTTTGGGAATATTGTGGAAGCCTCAACCGGATTGTTTAGGGTTTAACTTAATTATCGAGCAAAGTGAATTATATACTAAACGATCAGTCTTATCACAAATTGCTAGAATATTTGACCCTTTGGGTTTGATAGGTCCAATAATTACAAGGGCCAAGGTGTTTCTGCAAAAATTATGGTTGCTGAAAATAGATTGGTGTGATTATCTCCCAGTGAAAGAAAATAAGGAGTGGAATGAATTTCTTACGTCCTTAAAATGTGTAAATCTGATCAGTATCCCTAGATGTATTCTTATTGATCAGTCTATTTGTGTAGAACTACATGGATTTTCTGATGCATCTGAGATTGCTTATGGAGCGGTCATTTACGTGAAATCTACTAATTTTTGTGGTGATTCTTCTGTTAAGCTACTCACTAGTAAGTCCAGAGTAGCTCCTCTAAAGCATGTCACTATTCCGCGTCTTGAACTTTCTGCTGCAGTCCTGCTATCCAAGTTAATGAAGAAGGTGTTAAGTGCCTTAAAACTAGAAGTTTCTAAAACTTATTTTTGGACAGACAGCACCATTGTACTTGCATGGTTAAAAAAAGAATCCAATGATCTTAAGACATTCGTAGCAAACAGGATATCAATTATACAAAGTTTAACTTCGGTTGAACAGTGGCATTACGTACCTTCTAAGCAAAATCCTGCTGACCTTATTTCTAGAGGTATAGATCCCATCAAGATTCAACAGTGTGAACTGTGGTGGTTCAGTCCAGCATTCCTACGACAGCCTGAGGTGGTCGAGTGTCCCGATAGCAATCCTGCTGAAACCAATGAGCTGTTTTTGCGTGAATTGAAATCACCATCAGTGACTCAAGTATGTGCCTTAGTTAACACTTTTGAACCTTTAGACATAATTAATAACTGTTCTTCGTTCATCAAACTACAAAGAGTAGTAGCATGGTGTAAACGATTCATATATAACTGTAGAAACCCTTTATATCCTACAGCTGGAACTTTATCTAGCAGTGAACTCTCTCAGTCCTTATTGTGCATTGTAAAGAACATTCAAAGGACTTCATTCGTGAAAGAAATCCAGTGTTTAGAAAGGGGTACTGCTATCCCTAACAATAGCAAACTGATAAACTTGTGTCCATTTTTAGACAGTGATGGCTGCATTCGTGTTGGTGGTAGACTGAAAAACAGTAACTTATCCGATCACCAAAAATATCCTATGATTATCCCTGCAAAACATAATTTTACATTTTGTGTTATTAATTATTTTCATGTTTTATATTTTCATGCAGGTTCAGAAACCACAATGTCTCTTATAAGAACTAAATTTTGGATTTTAGCTGGCAGAAATGTAGTTAGAAAAATTATTTTTAATTGTATTATTTGTAAGAAAATTAATTCTAAAATTTCGCAGCAACAGATGGCTGATTTGCCAGCAGCAAGAGTAACGGTATCCAGAGTATTTACACGCACTGGATTAGACTACTGCGGTCCTTTTCAGGTAAAAAATTCCACAGGTAGGAGTAAACAGGTAAAAAAGGTTTTTATTTGTATATTTGTATGTTTTACTACAAAGGCATTGCACTTTGAAATTGTCAGTGATTTAACAAGTGCAGCGTTTTTAGCAGCACTTAAACGCTTTATTGCGAGGCGAGGCAAACTTCTGATATCTTTAGTGATAATGGTCGAAATTTTGTTGGTGCCAAAAAAGAATTAAGAGCAATTCTCAGATCTTTATTTAAGGATAAAAGTGAGGAGGAAATTCAAAATTATTTAGCTAATGAAGGAATCAAGTGGCATTTTAATCCCCCTTCAACCCCTCACTTTGGAGGTTTATGGGAGGCAAGTGTTAAATCACTTAAATATCATTTAAAGCGTGTTGTAGGTAAAACTATTTTAAGTTATGAGGAACTCTTGACTCTCATTATTCAAATCGAAGCTGTTCTTAATTCTCGTCCCCTCTGCCCTCTTTCAAATGACCCAAATGATGTTGAAGCTTTGACACCTGCTCATTTTCTTATTGGCTCATCTTTAATGGCCTTACCTGAACCGAATTATACTGAAATCCCTATGAATAGGTTGAGCAGGTGGCAATTAGTTCAAAAATTGACACAACATCTTTGGAAAAAATGGTCATCAGACTATTTAAATAAGCTCTTAAATAGGCCCAAATGGCATAAAGGAAGAGTAGAGATAAAAGAGGGAGATTTAGTTTTGGTAAAAAATCCTGATAATTATAGCCCTTTAAAATGGCATTTGGCAAGAATTGTTAAAATCCATCCAGGCCAAGATGGTATAATTAGAGTTGTAACATTAAAGGATAAGAATGGCACATATAAAAGGCCACTAACAAAAATTGTTGTTTTGCCTCATGTGAATGAAACCACATTAACTACTTGAATTCATACATTTTATTTCAATTAAACAAAAATTTTGTAGTGTAATGTATTATTATATTTTTGTGTTCATATTTGTAAATTTAACATTTCATTTAGTGTATATGCTGAAAAAAAATTGTATTATTGAGATTGTATTCTAAATTGATATCGTATTTATAGTATTGAATGTTTGAAACATTCAAGGCCCGGCGGTATGTTGCTGCTAGAAGCGCCATCTATGTGGTTTGTTTTGAAACTTGTGAGTTGGGTTCGAGACGCCGATCCGAGGAGTAGTGTAAATATCGGCTCTCGATCAATTTATTGTTTGTGAATTAAAATTTAATTAGTAATACAGTCCGCTAGTTTTATTTTATTGTGAGTTGTGTGCAGTGAATATTTGAGAAAGAGCGATCGGCGGGAACAAAAGTTAACATTATTAATGCACTGGATAAAGGGAAGAAGAAAGCTGAAGTTTGTCGAGAACTTGGGTTAGTAAATTCAATTGAGTGCTCTATCTGGAAAAACAAAGAAATAATTTTATGTGCTTTTGAATAAAGTGTCAAGAATGTTAAGCGAATGAGGAAGAAAGATAAAGAAGACCTTATGGGATTGACCTGTGGAGAGGGGGACCTTGGAGAGACCTTGAAATGATTTAAACTCTTTAAAGAGCAAAGAACTCTGAATGTATAATAATCAGTGGTCCAATACTGATGACACAAGCAGAACTACTTACCAAGTTGCTTGGACATGCAAATTTTGTTTGCTCCAACAGTTGGATAGATAGATTTAAGGTGTGTCACAGTACAGGGTTTCATGAGGTATGAGGAGAAGAAAATAGAGCTGACGACAAATGTGTTAGGATTGGCTAAGCAATGTATGGCCAAGAGTTTGACAAGGCTTCACAGACAATGACATTTTCAATGCAAATGAGACTGGCCTCTTCTTTAATCTTATTCCTGACAAAATTTTTGCATTTAAGAATGAAGTGTTTTGGTAGGAAATTACCAAAGGAAAGAATTACAGTTCTTGTGCACAGGAACTTGACTGGAACAGAGAAGAGAATCTTTACAGTGATTGCAAAGTCTAAACATCTCAGATGTTTCAAAAAAGTTTTAGATGACATCCGAGTTGTTTGAAGCTGAAGTGAGGCGATGGGATAAGGAACTTTGCAAACAAAAGTGAAAGATTCTACTCTTAGTAGATAACTGTCCTACCCATCCCGATGTAAAACATTTGCAGAGAATACAGCAGTTAGTGTTACTACCACCAAACTTTAAAAGCAAGTTGCAGCCTGTGGATCAAGATGTGGCTAGAAGCCTTTAGAGCAACAATCAGAAGTGTGTGCACATGCACATTTTAGAATGCTTAGAAAAAATAAGGTCTGCCGTATAAATGTTTCAAATGCAACTCATTTTTTGGAAAAAACTGAAGACAATTTAGAGAGAAAATGATTCAAAATGCATTTCAACATGCCGGTTTTGCTTCTGCAGAAAAAAATGTAAGTAAAATCCACAGGGGGAAGAAGATGAAGATTTGGCTTGTCAGAAATGAATCGTCAATTCGGAAAATCCGATGATTTGCCTTTTTCTGAAAATTTGGACGAATTTGCTGCTGTAGCTGATGATGTGATAACTTCAAAAAATAAGTCTGATTTAGAAATTGTTCAAGTAGTGCAAGAAACAGAGGAAACAGTCAGTGATGAGGAAGAAGGGCAAGAACTTGATGAAATACTACCACCTGGAATCAAAGTTGCTCAGCAATCAATAAAATTGCAGTCAAGTTTTTATGAATCCTAAGACACAAATACAATGATTTTTAAATTTATCAGACACAGGGAAGATCACATGGAACAAAAATTATTTTGCTTGAAAAACAACAAAAGATTGACTTTTTTTCTCTGAATATGTCCTCCTAGTTGTAATATTATCATATTATGTTGGAATAAATTAATTTTTTCCTTGAAAAATACATAGTAAGTGTAATTTATACTCAATTTATAATTATACAATTTATGTTATCATTAATATTTTATAAGGTGTAAAAATAGGTTAGTATGTACACGTTATTTACCTTATAATCCATGTTTCTGGACCAACCTCAGCTATTATACATCATAATTTACTATAGTCCCTAACACTATAACCGAGTTCGACTGTAATAGGATGTAATTAAAAAATTCTTTCCTATTAAAAAACTGCTAGATAAATCTATTTATTACAGGATGCTAACAGAATGTAATCTAAAAATTTCCCTGATTTTAGCGGATATCTAAATTTTTTTTCTTCAAAAAAGAAAGAGAGAAAAAAAAAATCCTGATTTTGAGTGTTTATTATATATTGCTGACCTGCAAGAAAAATGACAACTCCAAAATATTCATTTTGCATATTATTAGACTTAAAAGGTCGACTTAGGTGCATCTTACTATAGGAAAAGTGTCATAAGTGAATATAAAAGAAAACTGTCAGATTACACTATGTCACTTTGCCACCTCAAAAGGAGTACAAATTGTGTGTGGAAGAAATTTTTTCTCAATCCTTATCTCTCATAAGCCTTGATTCTTAAGGCTTTTACGTTTTCACAGCTGCAAGCAGACAAATATACTATAGTTTTATGTTACAGTAAAAAAATGTAAATGTCCTTTTGCCTCTATTGTGAAATGTTATATTTTGAGTTGTGCATCTTTTCTTGCAGGTGACCGATATTTTCTACTAGCAATAATTTTTTTTAAAAAGCAGAACAATAAATGTAATTTTACTAAGGAAGTATTTTTAAAAGTGAAATTTTAAATACATATATAGGCATAAAGCATTAACACTTTCAAATAAAAATGCTTTGAACTATTAGGTTGTTCGGAGAGTAATTTCGTTTTTTCTGAACAGAGGACGTAATTCTAGTTTTTTACAGTCAACTTCACACTTAAGTTGCATTGTCATTATATATTTTAACAGCTGATAAAGCAAGGCTTGTTTGTGAAAAAGTTTGATTCTGCACAACAGTTTTTGTTTGGTGCGCTATCAAATATGAAAAGTCTAATGCAGCATTGTCGGCATTTTTTACTTTTTTAATATCGAAAATGTAAAAATGCTGTTCAAGCAAGAAAAATATTCGATGTGTGTGGAGAAAATGTATTGACAAAATGATCGTGCCATAACTGATTTTCAAAATTTCTTTCCAACAATTTTGATGTTGAAGATGCACCACATTCTGGAAGGCCAGCTGAAACTGGTAAAGGCAAAATAAAGGCATTGATTGATACAAACAACCGAATAACAACTTGTGAGATTGCTGAGAGATTAAATTTATCGAATTCAACCGTTCATGATGATGAGAAACCAGGGCTCGAAAAATCTGTTGCCCGACATGCCCGGGGCATGTAAAATTTGCAATCGGGCATGTATTATTCTTATCAACATGACCGAACGGGCATGTATGTTTGATGACATTTGAGACACAATAGTGAGGATTTGAGATTCTATCTGTGATCGGTGAAAGTTAGAAAATACATCTAATATAGCTATCTGCAGCTATAACTCAAACAAGATATCACCAATACTATACTTTTTTTGGTTGAAATAATGTTTGTTTTTCATCTGCATGTGAAAGGGGCAGTGCTGCAGTTGGAAAGAAATATTTGTGGGAACTCACCTTTCCATAGAGTAGATTTTGATATCACTGTATTTTTGAAAAGCCAAAAGCCAATTAAAAACATTTAGCCAAAAGCCACTCTTTTAAACTAAAGAGCCTCTTCACTGAAACGCTCCGATCACGAAATCCCATGTTAACCTATGGGAAAACTTTGTTGAGCGATTGTTCATTGCCTAATATAATTATTAAAATACGGTTTTGATCATCAGAAAGTAGACGTCAGATGATAATGATGTGTGTTTTTAAAAATTGTCTCCTTAAATTTCAAGTATTTAAAAAACCCCTATTAACTTTGACATTTTCACTAGATAAAATTTTATCATTTTCTTTAAAATGCTTAAAATTTAAGGAGAAGATTTTCAAAAACGCACATCGTTGGCATCTGATGTCTACTTTCTGATGATCAAAACCGTATTTTAATAATTATATTAGGCAATGAGTCATCGCGCTTCGAAGTTTTAACACATGGGATTTCGCGATCGGTTAGTTTCAAGAAAGCGACCCCTCAACAATTATAATTGTTATATTCTAGTTTTATAGTATTGTATTTATATAGCATTCATCTAAAAGCAATATTTAATCAATCTCATAGTAACATTTTCCATTATCAATCAAAATTTAATTGAAATAACAAAAATAAATCCATATATTACTTACTGGCATATCTATCCTAGAAGTTTCCATAAAGAACGATAACGAACAATAATGCCTGCTCGTACGTGTTTTTATTTTTTTATTTTTTTTACAGTAACAAATCAAATATTTCTAGGAACGGCGTTCCCACCCAACTACAGCACTGGAAAGGGGCTTTAGCTATGTGAATAGAGTTAAAACTTCCCTTCGCTCTACCCTCTTCATGAAAAGTATGAATTACTTAAGACGAATAAGAATATCGACCGCCAAAGGTGCACGACACATTAATGGACATTCTCTACATTAGCAATCAAATGTAGAGAATGTAATTTATAATATAATAAAACAATGTTTAATTAGTTTTGTGGTGTAATTTGTATTTATTAAATATAAATCATTTATTTAAAAAAAAATGAATTATAAGAATTTCACATTCCCTTGAATAAAAAATATTCAATGCATTTTTTACTGTATTATAGATTATGTTATATTTACCAGCTTTAAAATTACAGGCACGAAATTAAGAGTGCAAAATGTCAGAATGTAATTTTTTTATTTGGGCATCTATTTTTTTCTACCACATGCCCGAACGGGCATGTAAAATTAAAAATTTTTTTTTAGCCCTATGGGAAATGCCTTGCTTTAATTTAAAAACTCGACATATGGGTTACGCATGTTCTTACAGAAAGAAATTTACTCCCTCGCATTAACATCTGTGATTTGCTTTTCAATCGTCAAAAAAATTATCCATTTTCCATTAAGTGAATCATAACTGGTGATGAGAAATTGATTGTTTACAACAATGTTAAATACACAGGATCATGGAGTAAAAAAGATGAACCGGTTCAAAGCACTTTGAAAAAAGATATTCCTAAAAAAGGGTGAAGGCAGGCTTTCAAGGGAATCTGTTTTTTTTTTTTTTTTTTTTTTTTTTTTTTTTTTTTTTTTTACACTTCTACTGGACAATACAACGATCAGTTCTGAAGTGTGTCTGAATGAATCACTCAAACAGAAAAGGTCAGAATTGATCAATAGAAAAGGTATTGCATTCCATCAAGATAATGCGAGTTCTCGTGCAAGTTTGGTAACTCACCAAAAGCTTTTACAGCTTGGATGGGATGCACTACTACACCAAGACTACTACATCCAGATCTGGCACCTTTGGATTATTACTTGTAAAACTTTTTTTCATATGAGGACATCAAAAACGACTTGGATCAGTTTTTTGCCAGCAGAGATTAGAAGTTTTATGAGCGTGGAATCATGCAACTGCCAGAAAAATGGCAAAAGGTATTGGACCAAAACTAAGAATATGTAATTCAGTAAAATATTTATACACTATAAGAAAATAGTCTTTCATTTTCACAAAAAAAAAAAAAAGAAATTACTTTCCGAACAACCCAATAGATCTAATTTTCTATATCATAATCATATTCCCGATGAACAACAACTGAAGTATTGTGGTGTATCACATTTTCTTGCATGATACAGATGACGTATTTTGCATAATTTGAAAACTAAACAAGAACAGATTTGTCTTCATAAGATCTTAGACTTCCCATGCAGATTAATTAAAAAAAGGTATGTATAAAGTCACAAAATATGCATAATTATACATTTATACATTACGCAGGTTTTCCTCAAGTGGTTAATTGGTCCCATGATAATAATGTAGTAATAAAAACTAATTGAAACATACATTCAATCAGAAAAATACAATATAGATCTATAGTCAAATTTCATAAAAACCTAATATATATAAATAAATAATATAATAATGTACTATGATACTGTTTTAAATGAGTTATTGTTAGAAAAGCACATATTACAGCTTGATTTGAATCTTTTAAAATAAAATTTATGTAAGTTACATGAACTTTCAATAACATTAACATGTTAAGTTAATTTAATATGTGACAATCAAGAAATGTCAATTTTAATTCTGTATAATTAAAGACCATTGTTCAAATTTTGTGCCATTGGTCACATTTTCTTGTCATATTTTTATTTTATTCTCGTAACAATTCATCGCCATTTGACTGGTAAAATGGGGTCATTCATTAAGAGTGTCGGTTAGTGAGATCTCAAATTCCCCTTACCAATGTGAAACTTGTGATCATAAAATGCATTCTTATTTTTAAAATAGTTCCTCAGATATTTAATATTTTAAATTTCTTTTTCAGTATATTCTTCTCAAAGAATCTCTCTTTCTTTTTTAGTTGACAAAATATTTCTAAAACATATGCTTGATTTAATGTGTTAAAAGCTGACAAGCTGAGAGTAAGATTTCAACACTTCAAATAAAATATAGTTTAGAAATATTTTCACATGAAAAAAGAAAGAGAAATCCTTTAAGAGTACACAGATAAAATAAGTTAAAAATATTACTTTCTTCACGAGATATTTTAAAAATAAGAATGCATTCCACACCTATGTTTAACAATAGCAAGGAGAATTAGAGATCGCATCGACCCTTAAGTACATTGTGCACTAATTGAAATTTTCCCTACATTAATCGAGAGATTGTCTGAAAAAAAGTTACTGCACTAACTGAAACCTTATAAATCGAGGGAAACCTGTATATACATATTTGAATGAAATAAAATTATACAAACCCCTATCTCATTTCTCTTATTATTCTCTAAAATCATGTTCCGGTGGTTTTCCATTTTCTCTCGCTGAACAGTATCATCGTCACCCAAAATATCTGTTTCAGGAATCATAAGTCCAAGAAGTCTCTCCCATCTTAAGCTATCCCATGGCTCACAAAATTCAGTTGCTGTATCATCTACAATCTCACTTACTCGTTGCTGTTGCCTATCAACAACATCGTTCTCGATATCTGGAGGACGGTCGAGGTTGTCATATTCAGACACACGCATTAAGTTACTCTGTGTAAGAGGCCTAATATCTGGAAGAGCTAACTCAGGAGATCGAAGAGCAATGATATCTTCAACGGTTGTGGTATCTCCCAATTGACTATCAGCATCTTTATATATAAGATGCAAGGGAAATTTTGAGTCTATACTACCTGGAATAAGCATACCATTTTCATCACTACTGCTATCATCATGGGCCATCCATTCCCATGATGAGTCTAGCGGCCATGCAGAAGAATTGCTCTGATGACCTTTGCCCTTTTTCGGAGAGGAAGACTTTTTATCTGGCTTTTGCATCAATAGATCATTAATGGACACTTGGGTTTGGCAATCTTTTTTCGTTGAATGAGAAGATATTCGCTGGTTCAGCTCTTGAACCCACTGAGTTGACATCTGCTTTCTGTGCTGAGGCGATGGACCTAAACCTTTTATATTATCAACACTAGAAGAAAGGCTAGCTAACCTTTCCTCATCAAGGGTGCTTTCAATTTTCCTACAGGATGCATTTTGAGGCCAATGCAAATTTGGGTCAGAAAAACGGTGGTTGAATAACCGCTGTGGCAACAAGTCCAAATCACTAAGTGCTGGCTTTCTAGAATTTGTTGAATTTACAGGTATAGAATCTACAGGTTCAGAATAAAATGGACTAGAAAAATTTTCTTGATCATCAGGAGATGATTCCTCTTTGATATCAAATTTATTTTCAATTTGATTTTGCATATCACTTAAAGAAGAATCCAACATAGCAGCAGCAGTAGAAAATGTATCAGTCTGTGTACCTTGAGTATAGCGTAAGTTTGCTGCTATAAAATTATCACTTTCCTGTCTTTTAAAAATCTCAAAGTTTTTTCGTTTTAAATTCGCTATATAATCATCTTCATTTTTAGAAGATGGTTGAAAAGTTTTTAATTTAGTTTTCTGACTACTTTCTTTTGTAACTGTATTTCCCCAGATATCTTCATAATCACTTATCTTGTCGGCTAGACTACTTTTGTAGTAAGCAGGAGTCAAGTCCACTATGTTTGACTGACTATAATGTGCCACCCTAGGTATTTTCTTTTCAACTTTTTTGTTGTCTGAATCCTCTATTTTTTCTTGGACAACCTCAGACTTTTCACCATTTACAACAGTTGGTTGGCTTTTGCTGTCGTTGTTTGTTGATGGGGAGGAAAGGTCAGTGGAAGTTTCTGAGGGTGCTGCATTTTGCACGGCGGGTAGACTGGAAACAGATGATGTTCTAGAAGTGAGGAAAGACCTAGGAGGTGGAGGCGGAGGTGCATTGTGAGTCTGATGTTTTGGTGCGACAGGTGGAGGAGGTGATCCACTGCTAGGAGAACTAAGGTCCGGTAGATTTTCGGAACTGTTCAGAGTTAAAGCAAGTGATTGTGAAGATCCATTTGGTACACTGGGAGCTGGCTTGAAAGTGGAATGTAAAGGCAGATTATTCACAGGTCCTGAGCTATGGAATGGTCCAGCTGAAGGAGCATGTGCTGGGCTTTGGACTAGACTAGAGAGCCAAAAATCTAAAATAGAAAAAATATATGAATTAAGACTGACAAATAAAAATAATACAAAATATATATATACAGTCAAAACTCTTCGAACGGCCACCTCTAAACAACAAAAACCTCCAAATACCAGCCACATGTTAATGGAACCAAACATATTCCATAACATTAACATTAGTATGAACCTCTAAATAAGGAATTCTGAACAGCGGTCACTCAAAAATCCCGAGAATTTTTTTTCTATACTTCTGCTGGCACAATTTCATATTTATTTGCAAACCGAAATGTGAAGCAGATCAAACAAAATTTACTTGATATGTGAAAAAACAGAAAATGAAGACATTAATAATAATGAGGAAATTTTATATAATATGTTCAGGTGTCTGTTTAGACTTTTCTCACAGGGTCCTGTTTTTGTGAAATTGTGAAGTTTTTCTTATTTTTGTGAAAATTCTAGTCATAATTTTGTGAATTTTAAATTATCAATGTCTTTATGTTTTATCCTTCATATATATATAAAGCTAAGTAATATGCTTTTTGATGAGTTCAACTGTTTACTTACAGGCCAGATTTTATTTTTAAATGACTAAATTTGTGAAAAGTTCAATTTGAAGGTGAAAAAATTCTGTGAAAGGTCTATTTAAGAGACAAATAATTTTGTGAAGGGTTCTGTTTTGGGATAAAATGTTTTGTGAAGGGTCCTGTGTGGGCATAAAAAAAATTGTGAAAGGTCCTGTTTGGAGAAAAAATGTTGTGTGAAGGGTCCTTTAAAGGACCTAAAATTTTCCTAAACATATCCCTGATGTTAGAACTTCAGGCATAACTAACATAAAGGCCAGCTTGTTTGTATATCTTGGTCAAAAATTTGGCAGTTACTGACACATTTGATTCCATACAGCAAATGGTAGAAGATAGGAGAGAGGAAGAGGAAATAGATTATAGAATCAGCCAAAATTTTCACTATTAACACATATACTGAAGATTTGAGAACCTTCATGAAATCTAAAATTTCTCATTATATCATAATGATGATGAGTTGTATAGCAAATCAAGTCATATTTTTTTTCTTTGGAAAAAGACATTTGCAGCAAAAAAAACAAAGCAACTGAAAATCACCGATTTTCTTATATTAAAACAATGGGGATGAATTAAAATGACTGTGTGTATTTCTATTTAAATTTATGTAATTTTGATTTTTTTTTTAATGAAACCTCTGAATAACACCCACCTCTTAAGAGCGGTCACTTTTCACTGGTCCCACAGGTAATCATTATTCAGAGGCTTACTGTATATAAAAATGACACAATTTATATATATATATATATATATATATATACTCTTGGCAATTTTTATAAATCCATAAAATTAGGATTATGAAAATGTTTAACATTTTTTTCTTCTGAAGTTGAAGCACAGTATTACAGAGTGTATTTACAAATTTTTTTAACAATTTTGACATTATAGTTATTACATTAGATGATGCAGATAATAAAACAGCCAGTCAACTAGCAAACCAGCGGGACATGTAACCACAGCAACAACATGCATCCTGTTGCAATGTTAAATGAATGGCAGCCTGATTACTGATGCTTCCATAGAGTCGTGGTTACATCAGTACTCGCTACTCAGATTGCCATTCATTTAATATTGCAGTCGAGGGTGCAATGTTCTTATCACCAATCACGCCCTTCCCGCTGGTGTTGATATGCTAGATAACTGTCATTTTTGTTATCTGTGCCCCCTAATTTCTCATATATACCAAAATCATCGATACTAAAATTGATTAAAAAAATATGACACTGCCTCCCGCATTATAATACAAAAAAACTCATTTTTCCAAGTGTCAGATAGTCCAATCTGCCTCAGCCTCATTTATGTTTTTAAGCTTGAAACATATTCATGGGCATGCTTAGGGATGGCCAGTGTTATTACTTACAAGGAAGGTCTCCATATGGACATACTCAGAAAAATCTAAAAAAATTACAGAATGTTCTTCTAATATGGATATATATGTTTATAAAAAAATTTTTGGCGGAACCCCTATACAGCGTCCGTAAAAAAATAACGAAATTTTCGTTTATTTGGCGATTTATCACCGGTTGGCGATGAAAAAAAAAATACGCTTTTATGTAGGAAAATCTTTTTATGTTGAATTTGTTTATATAAGTTTAATTTAAATAACTTTAGTTTTGTCATTTTTAATTTTTTTAACTATAATTTGTCATATATATATTTAGATGTATTTATAATAAAATTTAAATATCATATTTTACGATTTAAAACAAAATTTAAATTGATTTAAATTGCTTCAAGCTCAAAAATAAGGCAGATAGAACACTGTCGATTTGATTTTGTTGCTATGGAAACGATTTTGTCTTCAATATGGACATGTATTATGGCAATCAAATGTCAGCTGGCTATAACGTAAAATAGATATTTGCAACTTAGAAAGCATAGAAAATATTTTTACAGTGATAAAATTAAATAACTACAGCAACAAGCAACATATACATGTAATATAAAAAATATATAATAACCTCTTTCATTGATAAAGTTTGGATTCATTAAAAAGCGTGCATTCTAAAAAACAATTAATAAACTATTTTCAGATGCATTAAAATCGTTTGCTTTGCTTTTGGCGAGGAAAATTCTTGCTCGCCAAATCGCGTGTCACTTTCGTATTTTCGCGCCAAATATTAGTAGTAGTAAAGTATTTTATTTTTTTACAGACTTTCTACTTAAATTCTGCTGTTAAATTTAACTGATCCCTTATTACATACATGAGTAGTCTCACTAACATTTTTTTCAACATATTCTGAGTATGCCCTGTAAGGAGACCTTCCTTGTTAGTTGGTAAAATCACTTAGCATTAGTATAGACACAAGCAAGGAGGACAGGGATGTTGCTCTTCCCTGGATTTTGAAATTTAATTAAGTAAATTTTCTTTGTTTCTGTTTTTTTTAAGATAAAATTTATTCTTCCCAAATGACTTTAGAATAATTAAGCAACAAGAGAAACTAAATTATTTTCGTCAGGTGCCCCCCCTGTGACAGTGATTTCGTATACCCAGGTTCACAATATGATTAAGAGAAAAAAAACTCCAACACAAAAGTTTAGAGGACTTACATCTTTATTATGAAACACCTTTAATGTAGAGCCGTGAACAGTATAGAGGTATGGGGAAAGTTTCAATAACTGCCGAATGGGCAGACGCCCCACAGCGGGCCTTGATTTTGGTTTACATGGCTCGACGTCAGGAGCAAGAGTGGTTTTTTCGCCAAACATCTTACATATGGTTAAATAATGTTCGCCAATCTGTAAGTATTGGTAACAAAATCTCGATCACTCTTGCTCCTGACGTCGAGCCATGTAAACCAAAATCAAACCCCGCTGTGGGGCGTCTGCCCATTCGGCAGTTATTGAAACTTTCCCCATACCTCTATATTGTTCACGGCTCTACATTAAAGGTGTTTCATAATAAAGATGTAAGTCCTCTAAACTTTTGTGTTGGAGTTTTTTTCTCTTACTCATATTGTGAACCTGGGTATACGAAATCACCGTCACACCCCACCCTCCAACACTCACCTCTCCCATGTCCTAAACCTTCAATAACAATGTTTAATTCTGTTTTTCTTTCATGCATTTCCAATTCCTCTTAAGGCTGTTCGCAAATTCAAAAGATAACTTTCTGACATAAGTTTTAATTTATTTTTATTCGAAAATGCATGAATCTAGCTGGTGTTGTTCAGAAACTATGTCATTGAGCTGTTTTTTCCATTTTTTTTTTTTTTTTTTTTTTTTGCAAACGCAATAGATCTTTCAGAAAATAATGCCAAAGTGGACCTTTTGAACCGAATTTCTGCGCGAAAGTAGAAAAATCACTCAAGAGCGAGCAAATAACGGGTTTGTCATGTGATCGATATCGCTTATAACTCAATGGGTAATGGATTGATCAAAAAATGGAAAAAACAGTTCAATTCCAAATTGCTTCCATGGACAGGTTTTCCCATTTTATACTTTTCCGTTAAAAAATGAATTTGTAAATGTGTCAGAATGTTTTGCACTTGTTCAGCAAAGCAGTTAAGAACAGCCTTAAATGGGGGTTTCAGGAAGACAGAGTTCTCCAAATGAAAAAAATAATAAATAAAAAGATAAATTGTTTAATTTCCCATTTAATAAAATGTTACTAGGAACTTAATTTTCAAATATATACTATTTCTTAATTATTAAATTTCTGCAAGGCATTTTTATGTTGACATGTTTAAATATTGTTTTGCATAGGAAGATCTGACAAAAAAAAAAAAAAAATCTTAGTTTAGCTAATTCTGCATTTTAAGAAAGCAGATTAGGCTGTAAACGGCAGGCACATCTGTTCCAAATCTCGCCCATCCCGAGATTTCTTTTTGTCATGCCCAGTATTTCAAGTTATTCTTACTATATTCAAAGATTTAAGGGGGGAGGACCAGCATATTTATAATTTTAATGAAAAAAAATTCTCAAAGAAAAACACTGCCTTTACAGGACTAATAAATTTAGCTCTTTAAATAATAATAATAATAAAAAGCTTCAGACCTTGTCCTAAGAGAGCAAGAGAGGAAAGTTCTTGCCTGGAACCGGCTTGAGCAAGAGGACACGGCAATGATAGTTGAACGGGTAATTCATCACTGAAAATACAATTCAAACAATACACTTTCAAATTAATAGTTAAATTTTATGTGCATGTCTTAATTTAAAAGTTTCAGCAACATTTAAAATTTTAAAGCAATTTATTTCATTGAAAATTCTAATATTATAATTCATATAATAGTAATTATATATATATATATATATATATATATATATATATATTTAACACAAAAATAAAATTAATAAAAGAATCTTCTAAAAAATTTAGAGCAAATGCTAATTAAAATTTAACAATCTTAAAGGTAATAATGGCAATTCATCACTGAAAATACAATTCAAACAATACATTTTCAAACTAGAGATTATCAGGCAAAATTCCAAACTTAAGTGCATGTTTCAATTTAAAAGTTCCAGAAATATTTTAAATTTTAAAGTACCATATATTTCCACGTATAAGCCAAGTATACGGCTTTTCAGTGAAAAATTGTCCAAAATCGAAAACCTGTATATAAAAGCTGATGTTAAATAAAAGGTGATGAAAAATTCAGTAAACAAAAACTAATAGAAAAGCTAAATCGAAAAAAAAAAATGCACTCTCTGATATTATTGATATCTCCTATTATGTTTTAGTGTACTGCCAAATCTGCTTAATTAGGTTTCGCTGGACGTTTGTCTAAATAAGCCATTTGAAGACAAGTTCCATTCAAAATGGACTGAATGTATGCCATTTAAAGATGCAGCTGTGACAAATAGTGGTAATTTTCCTTTACTACTCCCCAACCAACTTTCCAACAACCATTCTACGGTTTCAGCACACCTTCGTGGGCTTCTACAGGAATCTAAATGAACCAAGATGTCAGCTATGTCAAAACTCTGCCTGACAGAAAATACATATGGGGTAAATTAACCAATGGCTGGGAAATAAGAATTTACTGTCGCCATCTGTTGAGATAATATAAATACTCTGTCGCCATCTGTTGAGATATGATGATAATATAAATATTTTGTCGTTATCTATGTGTGAAAAAAGTTGTTAAACTGCATAACTCAAAATCAAACGTTTCTAAGGATATGTAACCAAAGTTTTGAAATATTATATGATATATTGTCATTACATACTTCATCTTTTCTTAATGAAATTTCTATTGATTCTCTAATTAAATTTCTATGTGAGTCATTACCTGGAATAATAATGTTAGCATTCTCAAAATCAATATAGCAATGATAATTATTGAGATAAAATCTCGACAAGGCTGTAGACGGTTTTTGATATTTATGTCATAACGGTGCTCCCTTAACTTCTCCACAAACTTCCTCTTAGTAATGCCTATATAATATTTCTTACTATTGTCCTCACTAGTAATGGGTATTTTATAAATGCCAGCTCGAAATCTGAAAGGAGTGGGGTCCAAATGCATGACCAACAAATCCATCAAACTTGGAGGGGATGTAGCTATGAGAGTTAGATTAAAATTAATTAAAAATTTCCTGAGTCTTTCAAACATAATAGGTACATATTGAAACTTCCTAAAAATTCTTGTGGGGAAATCTAAATCTCTATGTTGAACCAAAGGGCTATCAAATTTCCTGAAGATTCTATAAATGTAACCAATAGGGAAACCATGATCAATAGCAATTTCTCTGATAAAATCAAGTTCGTTTTGCAATTCAGTGCCAGAACAAACTAAAAAGGCTCGTTTGATAAAAGAATTGAAGGCGGCGATGCATTAATTAAAGAGGAGCGAGGCATTAAATGGGATAACCGAGTTTAACTTAACAGGTTTTCTATAAACAGAGTGTGTCAAAGTCAGATCCTCTTTTGTAATAAGCACATCCAAAAATGGCAAAGTCAAATTTTCCTCCATTTCTAAAGTAAATTTATATTCTTATCAATTTCATTAATTGCCGAGAGGAAGTCAGATAAAGCCGACTGACCATTTTCCCATAAAATTAAAATGTCATCTACATACCTTAACCACAATGACGGTTTTGGATCCAAATTATCCAGAATCATATTTTCCAAAGGTCTTAGTTTAAATTCCGTTAAGAGGCTCGGTATCGGAGACCCCATTGGCACACTCTTCGACAGGGTGAAAAACAAAGACTTTACTAAAGATAATTAAGTTAAGTGCCGCTTTCAATGACATCTTGACATTACTACTCAAATTTTCATGGTTGTCAATTGCAATTCCTATACGATTAAATTTCTATGTGTAGTTTACTTACATTTCACTTATTTATATTTGAATTACCTATGGTGTAATAGTCCAAAGTTGTTTATAGTTGTTTATACATAAAATTAGTTTTCCATTATCTTAGCAGATACTAGCATTATATTAGATAAATTCAGAATAATTTAAATTTTTTTTAAAAATATATAATGGGTGTCCTAAAAAAGACTGACTGATTTTAAAATTCAATAACTCGCAAATGGTGACAGATATCAAAAAAATTTTTGCAGGAGGGTTATGTATGATGCCAGGAGATTTTTTACTGTGATTCTCGAATTTAGTTTGAATTACAAGCAATAGGTGCTAAATTCAAGCTCGATTTTTTGGCCTTTCTTTTTTCCCATGCCAAAAAAGGAGATTAATATGCATTGAGTAGATCCCGAAGTACCAAAAATCGGGCCTGGATTTAGCACATATTGCTCACAGCACCATTTTGTTTTGTTTGTAATTCGAACTAAATTCCAAAATCACAGTAAAAAAACTCCTGACATCATACATAACATTCCTGCAAGAATTCTTTAAATATCTGTCACTGTTTGCAAGTTATTGAATTTAATCAGTCAGTTCTTTTTAGGACACCTGGTATATGGATCTCTAATTTGCACTTCAATTTGCTATTCACAGGCAATATTTGTATACAGTACAGAACCATTTATCCGGAATGCTTGGGGTCAGATGTATTCCGGATAACTGGTTTTTCCGGTTAACTGGTTGTGCATTAAAGCAGCATCCATTTGATAAGTTTTGTGGAGTATGTGTGCTTGTGGTATTATTTCTGATTTTAAATTATTAGATTACTTGGATTAAAAATCAATGCAAGAAAGATCAAAAGTTAACCAGAGTTTAAAAGAAGATAATTTATAGGAATCCCTTAGGAACAAAAATTCTTCTGTTTCCTCTGCATAAAAATTAAAATATCTAAAATACAACTTAAATATATTTTCATTTCAAATACTAGATGTTGTCACCAAATTATACAATTGTTTCAGGCAAAGCCTATATCAAACTAGCAGTGTATGACACCTTTTTCTGCAAAGATTCTGAAATCAGTCTATCAGAAATATCATTCCGGATAACTGGTTTTCCGGTTAACTGGTTTCCAGATAAATGGTTCCATACTGTATACATAAAAATGACTTTAAAAATCATATTTCAGGGAAAATGACTGAAAAATGAATGAATAAACTTCATACATGTATAAAAATTGTTAGAAATTGCCAAAACTTAACAGCTTTTGAGAAAATGATAATACCAATATCAGTATATAAATTAAATTGCTATGTTATGATATTTAAAAATATATTTATAACTATGAAACGTGTTTTACAGAATTATTGTTATAGATCAATCTATGAAAGAAAAAAATATAAATGTAAACAAACAAACAAAAAATAATAAAACATGCTTTCATTAAAATTCACAAAAATGTAGATTTTTTTTTTTTTAAATGTACTAAAAAGTAGAAAAGTCGCGAAAAAAAACCTTAATTTTTTTTTTACACATGCTTTTATTAAAAATTCACAAAAATGTAGAAAAAATATAAATTTTTGAAATGCACTATAAAGTAGAAAAGTTATGAAAAAACCTTAAATGTGCAGAGTTTAAATTAAATTTCAGTGAGCTTGATTATGGAAAATTAATTGATTTAAATAGCAATTTTGCTAAATTAGGCAGCTATCACCAAGTTGGTTTCAAATATGGCAACTTATTTTTGTTGCCAAATTTGGCGATATATTGCCAAGATGGCCAAAATTTGGGGCTATTGTGGTAGGTAATCTTGTCATTAGTACTTTTCAACAAATACTCATTGTTGAAGCTGATACTGATTTCTTCATAAGAAATCAAACTATGAGTAACCATTAAGTAAATTTGTCCCTCGTTGCCCCCCTTGGGGATCGAATTTAAAAAAATCGATCTCCAATTCCTCAGGAATACATATGTTTCAAATTGCAAAGCTCTATGCCAACTGGAAGTGGGTGAAAAATGAGTCACAAGATTTGACTGCCACATACAAACATAATTGCAAGTTAAAAGAAAGCATGTAAAAAAAAGCTATAATACATTATATTAAAAACTCATTACAATGGCAGTTAAAGATAATTTATAGTGAAATTCTTACCAGCACTGACAATAATGAGCTACCAACATAGGGATGGCATGAAAATTGTTGTCGGAGCCTTCCAGTCTCAACTGAGCATCGCCGACAGTTTCGATTAGGTAGTGCTCTACATAGGGACCCTTATCTTCAGGCAGTCGAACAGACAGAGCCATAGTATTGGGCTTGCTTGATTGACGCACAATAAAGTTCTAACAAAAATAAAAAAAGACATACACTTATACTTTGTACAATTAAAGTAAAATGTCATATAATTAAAATATTCAGAGAATAAAACAGTATACATGAGAAAAATAAGTTACTATTTCACAATTATTTAAAATAAATAATATCATGTATTAAGTAACTTATCAAATTAATGTACTGCATTTTTCCTCTAGATATGCAATAATAAAATGATTAAATTATTATATTATCAGAAGCAAGATGATGAAACAAGATCTAATATTTATATTAAAATTTGCATGTCAAGCTCAAATGTGAAATGCATTTTCAAATTTATTACTAAAATCCTCCAACACCTGCACTTAAAAAAATCATTGGATATAACTTCTAAACTTAAGATTCCCATAAGGCATCAAATTATTGCTAAAGAATTGGCAAGATAAAAACTTATAAGAGCTACGATATAAAGCTAATACATAGAAGAATCAGGACTGACATTATCTTTAAATTAGCTGACCCTAGAAGAATAGAATCTAAGCGATCATGGCAAGGATTAAACAAGAGACCTCATGAACAGTAGACGAGAGACATAGCAAAGCTAGTAACTCGCCACAGACTGTTCAGATGAGATGACATTGCTACAGTACTGTAATCTCTTTCAGTTGTTCTTTATTTTAGTGAAGTTTTCTATTCTAACAAATGACAAAAATGTTCAAATTTCTTAAAATTTTATATATTACAGTACAATTTTATGGTTGTTTACCAAATAACAATGAATTCAGCATTAGTTTCTTACCCCTACATCTTTTCCTTGTAGCAAATGAACTGCTCCTGCACGTCCAATTCCAGGCAGGAACCAGATGGGATGTGTCCTAATGAGACGTTCCAGCAGCCCTATGTCACACGGAGCAAAGCTGCTGCTCGTGTGACTGCTGTCCCCATCTGAGGTTTCTTGAACAGAACTAATTGAGCTACTACTAACCATCTGAGACTAGAAATAAACATAATTATGCAAAATACTATAACAAAGCACTCTTTAGTAGATTACAAGTTACACAGTAAAGTAATTTAATATTATGACATTGAACTAGTTTAATTCAAGTACAAATTTTTGGGTCTATAAAATGATTTCATTTAGGATGTGGTATCAGAAGAAATGTAAAATACTTGAAGTAAATTGAAGGATTTAACGGGAATTTAGTGAAAATCAAAAAATACATAAAAAATAGTAGAAGCTAGTCTAGCAGACTTATTTCGTCACCTTACACTCTATATGCAGGGTTTGACAAATTTCTCCTAAACCTAGGAGCCAGTTTTATATTTATTTTTGTGAGTGCTATTGTAGTATTATGTTATGAATAGCTTTCACTTGAGAAAAACTTTCTTTTTGTATAAATCATGTTATTTTTTTAAAGTGATTGTTTAAAAAAAATTGTGAAGTAAATATTATAGGGGTATAAAACCATAAATATTAACACTCAGATAACTAATTTAATTTTTAACTTGATTAGAAATGAAAATAAATGAAAAAAATATATTAACTTATTAATACTTTGTGCAAAATACTCAAATTAAAGCAATTACAAATTTTTACCATGCTATGACCATAAAAAAACTATTGTTGATTTTGTCTTTGGTGACTTGTACATACATGTCTTGTACTTGTCATTTGATTAGTGTGGCATTTATGATTTGTCTGTTTATTAATTCATTATCGCAACATGGTAATGGCATTTACATTTTTTTTCACTTACTAGGCCCATTATCATGAATGTTGCATTTATTGCATAAATTACAGTATATATCACTAAAATTTCTGGTTGTCATAAATATTTCTGTGGAACCATGATGACCTGGCACCCAGGATTTGTCCACCTTTAACTATATGCTCAAACATTACATTACACGCACAATTTACTTACCAGATGAAGAAAGTTATTAATTAACTCTATATGCAGGTATAATAACTCTATATTTAAACTTACAGCTATGCTTTTTATTTTGAATTGAGAAATATTTATTAAATAATGTACAATTATCTTTGACTATATGTATAATACATATATATATATATTCAATCGTTATGAGTACAGCAACTTTAGAATATAAGAATTATTATTTAATCTTAGAGCAACATATTATCAAGAAGAATTTGTTTTGGAGATGTACTTTCTGAAATATTAAAATAAAAGTATGAATAATTCCAACTAAATATAACTATAATATTGAAGTATTCAAAAGTAGAATTATTCAGGTGATCATAATATGATTTTGATTAACACAATATAATCCTTAAACATAACATATTAAGTTAAAAAAATTTTTGAGATACATATTCAATTCCTTCCAGAGCTACAGAATAATTGTAGTTGCATTTAATTACTACAAACAGCAAACAAATCTACTGACAATATCTTACTAGAGACAATCCTGAAAATAGCATCCAACTGACATAACGAAATAAGGACTTCATATTTTAAAGATTGTGAAATAACTTAGTTTTGCATCTTAATGAAAAGGGAAAAAACTATTTGATTAACTGAAATTCTTTTGAAACAATAAAAACCATATGGATACTAATAAGCAAATTTGTATGCTTTTTTCAATAGCTAAATTTAATTCAATTTAGTAATCAGAACTGATCATATAGCAGTATACTAAAATATTTTGTAAAACTAAAATATCTACCTTTTATATGAAGTAAAAAAACTGTCTTTGATAATAAAATTTATTTTCTTTCCTTCTTTTCCTTTAAGATAGAAGCCATTTGGCTGTTATTAAGAAAATTAACATACTTTTTAATTTTTGCCATATTTAATAGTATAAACTTCTTATAAAGCCTAAAACAACTTCAAACAAGGGAATTAATAATTAAGGCAGTGCCGTCTAATTGATCAATGCTTAGTCGTGATAAATTTTTTTAATCACAATAATTAGTTCAATTAATTCATTTAAAATCGTCCAAAATTTGATTAATTTTTTTAATTAACAAACTAAAATGTAAAAGTTAAAAATGCATTCTATCTGTAAAATAATTTTCCTTCGGTGTTTCACAAAATATCCTAAAACATTGCATCAAATGATGTAAAAGAGACTTCAGGGCGATTTCCATGCGGAGAGTCACACTCGTAACGCAGGCTTTAATTTGCATTTATTCAATTATTTATTATATTTTAATGTTAATTCTGATTTTTAGGTGGTATGGTAAATAAGTTATTAACATATTTTTTAGTTTAAATGCGTATAAGTAAAACTCACAGAAGTATATCATTTAATTTCATACTCAAAATGTGCTTTTTTTCTGAAGTAGAAAAAAAGCACATTTTAAGTAATGAAATTAAATGATATACTTCTGTGACTTTTATTGCCACACATTTAAATTAAAAAATATGCTAATAACTTATTTACCATACCACTTAAAATCAGAATTAACATTAAAATTTAATAAATAATTAAATAAATGCAAATTAAAGCCTGCGTTACACGTGTGACATTCTCAACAGAATCGCCCTTCAAACATATGTCAATACCTTAGTTTATAGAAAGAAGGAAGCAATAAAAAAGAAATGCCTGGTTTATCTTTGTGCTGGGGTTGGGTATTTGATATTGTTCTCAGAAACATCTTTCATTATATGTATGTCCCTAATTTTAATTATTAAGTTAATTTTATATAATATTTATAAAGATTTTAGTTATACTTTTTAAATGATTATGTACCAAGAATCAAGAGGCAACTGCATGAAATGCTATGTAATCAAATACTCTCATCAGAGGTTGATCCAAGCAAAATTTGGGGCATATTTAGGGTCCCTTCACAAAAATTCATCTAATAAAACAGACCCCCTTCACAAAATTGTTCTTAATAAAACAGACCCCCTTCACAAAATTGTTCTTAATAAAATAGATCCCTCCACAAACTTACTCTTACAAAACAGCCCTGTCACAAAATTACTCTTAATAAAATAGGCCCCTTCACAGGGGTGTAAAAATACCGGGTGACTAAATTTTTGACACTGGCACCTGGATATGTCTTAGGAAATGAAAAATAATTCATATTTATAATCTTGATTATTTATGGATTTTTTTTTTCTTTTTGTTCCAGGCGCAAAGAAGAAAAAAATAAATGAAGTTCTCTTTCACTGAACTGGACTTATTAAAATTATTATTAAATCATTTCCAGAAATATTTTGTCACACTGAATGTTGATTTGGAAGCAACTGAAAGTATTGCTCTTGACGAATGGTACGAGTTTAAGGTACTATACAAAGACATGGAATTTAGTGAGCTTTTGATCAAATCAGTGAAAAATGATTCTAAATTTCCAATTTTATCAAAGTTACTGCAAATTGTATCTGTAATACTTGTGGCAACTGCATCCTGTGAGCGAGGATTCAGCACAATGAATTTCATCAAGAACAAGTTTCGCTCTACTTTGACATCACAAAATTTAAATGATTTATTATTAATAAATTTAAATGGACCTTCTGTAGAAGCATTTGATCCTACAAAAGCAGTTGAACGCTGGTACTTTACATAAAAAACAACAAGACACATGAGCGATCATAAACATCATAAAAATTTAAAAAACAAATGAGGACAAACAATAAGTTAACAGTATTGATTTATGGAATATATTATAGTCCTTGAAGTGAATTACATATTTGTATTTTTGAGGTGTTTAAAGAAGTTTTTAATAATTATTATTTGTATTTTACATCAGCACTTCCAATTTTTTTATATCAATATTTTTAATTTTATGTAACATTACTTTTTTATACAAGAAAAATTTATGTCATGTGTCTGATATATTTAATTAAAAAGAGTAACTTGTATGTACTATTATTAACTTATACTGTAATTTCATTTTACAAATTTGCTATTGATAGTAATTGGCTCCTAGATTTTCAAAAATTTTTTATACCCCTGCCCCTTCAAAAAATTCAATTCCGTAAAAACATATTTTTCATTAATTATTTTGATTTTGTTAGGTTTTAAAGTGTGCAATTTGCAAACTAAACAAGTTCACTAGAAAAGAAAACTTTAAAAAAAGGACTTAAAAGAAGTTTTTATTAATAAATGCTTAATTCGAATGAGTAACTGGATTTCATCCTTTGTTACAAAATGCTATTTTTTTTTACAAAAATATAATACTTTTCACAAAATAGGCCTCAAGAAAAACCTGCATCGACCCCGGCTCATAATTAAAAGTAAATTCAATATGAAATGCATCTAATAAAAATAAAATTGTTGGTTTATGGACGCCCTGTAATGTAAGATTTTTTGAAGTTGCCTAGCTCAAGCTTTTATTATTTTTGTATTTAAAATATCTTTGCATTTATTACTAACAAAAAAATAGTTACTTTAATTAATTAAACAAAAATTTAAATCATGTAAAACAAACTAGAAACAGATTAAAAATAAAATTAATCAGTCAATTAAGAAATTTCAATTAACCCACTTAAAACTTTTAATCTATTCCCATCCCTATTAATAATATGTTGTTTTAAAAACAAATCAGTATAACATAATGTAATAAGAAAAGTGAGCTCATACTTATATGGTTAAATACAAGAGTTTGATAGCATATTTTAATAATCCTATTAAAAATTACATGATTTTTTTTTCTCCTTATCAAGATGAAGGATGACATTCAACATATTTTCTTTGTTCAAATAGAAATGGGAAATGTTTTTAAGAGATCTTACAATATCATGACCTTTTATGAATTAATATATGAAGAAAATATTCATATTTTTACAGAAATACAAGAAGTAATTGAGATATATTCTACTTTTGGAATTGTGCCAGAGTTATGCTGCATCAGCAACTACAAGAGAAATTCCTAGTCCAAGTATTTAAAAGCTAAGTTGCTAAATTCTGGGAAAAGTTTGTTTTGTAACCAAGAAAAATATTCCTTAATGGATTAACTAATTAGAAATAGTATATTCTGCAGAAGTTAGCCAAAATAACACCAGATAATTTGATCAATAACTTCTGAGGCAACAGTTTTGAAATATTCAATTTTCATAGTCAAATAAATCTTTGTCTGGTCTGATATACGAGTCAGCTCAACAGAATAATTCACAGGTAATGGAACTCGAACCGCTGGATACATAATTACACTAAATTAATTTTAACACAATTATTTTAATTGGTAAAGAAAGTATAGGAGTTGTAATTTTCCAGCTAAGTGAAAAATAGGGGACCTCATTTAGCAGAGCATGGGTGATCACAAAGTTTCAATTTGAAACAGTTATAAAAGGAAAACTACTGGACTAAAAGTTTCTAAACTTGGAAATATTATGAAAGAGATCATAAAATTTTATACCCTGAAAGGATGGAAAAAATTAGTTCAAAAAGTCACCACTAGGGGCAAAATCAAAGTTCATTATAGGTATCAACATCATAAGAGATTACAGGAATGGCAGTGCATGTTCAATTTATTATCTATCATTTTCTGCAACCAGGTTAAAGTGCAATATTGTTCTTTCTATAGTAACTCGAAACATATTAGTCAGAATGTTATGGATATGTCGAATGATGGCATCTTTCAACTCTAACAAATTTCTAATGTTCTCGTGATCAACAGGGTTTTTGAGATAACTCCAAAACCAAAAGTCACATGGGTTGAGGGCCTGGTGATCAATGTGGCCAAGAAACTTTAAGGTGTCAACTAATAAACCAATATCACAGTCATCTGTAAAATGTTGCCAAAGTAACCATTTCACACATGTACCAATAAGCAGTATACAAGCTATTGCGAATTGGCACAAACAATGGGGTGGTCATAAATCCGAAATCCCGGATCCTGAGTGCAGGGTACAGTGCCATTTTCCCAGGGCTGCAGAGTCGGAGTCGGGCCCAATTTTGAGCGAAAAAGTCTGAGTCGGATCTGTTAAAATTCCCGGAGTCTGAGTCGTCCATTTTACAAGCAGGTCTGCATTGTCGGAGTCGGCCAATTTTTGAGCGAGAGTCTGAGTCGGATCAGTTAAAATTCCTGGAGTCGGAGTCGTCTATTTTTCCAAACGACTCCGCAGCCCTGCATTTTTCCTCTGGTAGTGACCTTTTTTTTTTATTTCTAGGATATAAAAAATTCCATGACCTTTTTTTAAAATAACATTTTAAAATTTCATAACTTTTGGTCCAGAAATTTTCATTTTATAGAGGTTTCAAAGATAAATTTTAATTATGAAACTGTATTTTAGACATTAAGCTATGGAAGGATTGAAGCTATGCAGAGTTTCTCCACAGGTTTAAAAAAAGGCAGAGGGCTGCAGACAAGACAAGGGCACATTTTTTATCCTTAAGAACACTTTTCAAGATTCTTAAATGCACTTTTTTGATTTTTAAAGGCATTCTTTCAAATTTTTAAGTCACTTTTAATATTTAAACTCTGATAACTCTGCTCAAGACAACATTGAGTCAGTTTTTACTATGCAAGCAAATTTTTTAATGCAAAAAGAACATTTTTTTCTATTGAGGGGCAAGAAAGGTGCAAATTTTTTTTTTATAAAGGGACAAGAAGGGAGCTATTATTTTGGGAGGGGGGCAAGAAAGGTGCTATTTTGTAAATCAAAGGGCAGGCAGGATGCAGCCCCCTGCTGAAACGGTCAGGGGGGGGGGGTAGGGGAACTCTAGCTACACTATATGTAAATTATAAACTTTCAACAAATTGTTATTTTTAAATGTCAGCTTTTAAAAGTATTAATTGAATTTAAATGCTGAGAAACGAAATTTCAGATTTATAAAGAACTATACAAACCTTGTATAAGAAACTACAAATACAATTTTATATGTTTATACATTTATTCAGATATTTAAATTGTTTCAGGGCAATAGATGTAAACACAATTAAGACTATAGTACAAGAAATCCTACTCCTATTCTATGATTATTTATTAAATTTGAACATATAACTTTTAAAATACAGCAAAATGCCGCCAAATCCAATGGAGGAAAAAAAAAAAAAAAAATGTGCTAAATTAACGTAAGCTACAAATATAGTATTTTTCCTCAAAGTCAATCAAACACCAGACTAATAAAGAACAAAAGTATTTTAATGTTGTTTTATTCAAAAAGCTGAACTGACAAATTTTCAGAAACCTTCCCAGAACAACAACAAAACTTTAAATTGAATAGAGATCACTAAAATAATATATGATATATAGCCAGACTGAGCAAATGAAATATTGAAGCAAATTATTTATGTATTGTAAATAAAACAAACTTGCATATTTCCTGAGGATACCCCTGTTAAAGTACCAGAAAATTTAGTGATAAAATGTAATATGATTTTATGCATAAGCAATTGGCCTGTGCAATAGATAACAAAATAGTAATAAATATGCATTGTTAAAATATAATATATAATAATAATCTTTTACTATGTAACTTTATACATCAACATTAATAGTGTCATAAAAAAAAAAAATAAATAAATAAATAAAAAAAAACATAAAAAAGCCATCTTACATAAAAGAAACTAAATAAATGACTTCTAAAGTAACATTTTTGAAAGAAATATTTAAAAATTCATTTTAATATTTAAAAAGAGTAAAATATAAATGTTCCTTTCCCATTTAACTGTTATGGATAAAGCATTTTTCAACATTTCCCAACCAATCCTAGAAATAATATAATGTACATTTTTTATGTATTACAGCGTTTCCCCCAGGCAGCTTCAGGGGGTGCTGAACCCCCACATGCCCTTTGGTTTACAAAATACCTCCCTCTAATATGCACCCCTCTTGTCAGTCATTAAAAAAAAGCATCCTTCTCTCCCCTCATCTAAAAAATTTGCATCCTTCTTGCCTCTCAGTAAAAAAAAGGATCCTTTCTTCTAAGAATTAAAAAAAATGAATGTAAAAATAAAAAAAAGTGCCTTTAAGAATCTGAAAACTGCCCTTAAGAATATGAAAAGTGCCCTAAAGAATCCAAAAAGTGCCCTAAAGAATCCAAAAAGTGCCCTAAAGAATCTAAAAAGTGCCCTAAAGAATCCAAAAAGTGCCCTAAAGAATCCAAAAAGTGCCCCTTCTCTCCGGCAGCATCCTTCCCTTTTTTAAACCTAGGGGAAACTCTGGTATTATAACCATTTAACTATTCACTATACAACTTTATACATTGGGTGCACTTACCATTACACAGATTAATTATACCAGGTATAAATATTGGTCTCAGAAGTGCTCTGTTTGTTGTATTTTGCTGGTTGATAAATAAATATATAAAAATCCTAGACCAGCAATATTTTCCAAAAATTCCCATTCTATGGTTGTAAATATTTTTGCAATAAACTTGTTTCAGATTTTGCAAATAATATATGAAATACAAATATGGGAGTATTTTTATCATATCTGGTTTACAATGGCACAAAATTTCTTTAACTTAATTTCTAACCAAAAAAAGTATCGGAGCCATACTTTTCTGCAGTACTAAAAGCCATATCATACCCCTGCATACCCTCCACTCGCATATTTGTATTTCATGTATTATTTGAAAAAATCTAAAACAATTTTTCTTCAAGAAAAGAAAAATATTCAGAAAAAATAACAAAAATATTTATAAATTCCTGCATATAAATATTTTTGCTACTTGTTCTTCATTTTTGTCTTTTCTTGGAAAAAAACTTGCTTTAGATTTTGCAAATAATACATGAAATACAAATATGCGAATCTATCACATCTTGTATACAATGGCACAAAATTTCTATAACTTAATTTCTAACAAAAAAAAAAAAGGACCAGAGCCATATTTTCTGTAGTACTAAAAGCCATATATCCCTGCATACCCTTCACTCACATATTTGTATTTCATGTATTATTTCCAAAAATCTAAAGCAATTTTTTCCTCAAGAAAAGAAAAATATTAAGAGCAAATAGCAAAAATATTTATAACCAGGGGATAAGAATTTAAAAAAAAATTACTAGCCTAGATTTTTTTATTTTCATTTATTTATTTATCAACCAGCAAAATAAAATATACAGAGCACCTCAAAGAGCAATAATTATAAGATATGGTGGATTCATACTAATTTTAAATATTTGCTAAAAGTAAAAAAGGGTACTACTTGATTATCCTGTTCACTGAGTTAGGAAAATTAATGAATTTATTAAAAAAATCACTAAAGAATAGGATTACTTTAATGATGATGTTCACTTATGATGCAGCAACATACCAAATATAAAATTTTATTTATTCAGATGATTTCAGAGAAAATAGTTTACGTACAAATAATAATTATGTACTAAGAATAGTTTACGTACATATAATAGTTATGTACTAAGAATAGTTTACACACATATAATAGTTATGTACTAAGAATAGTTTACGTATATAAATGCAGAATTATTAAATTACACCATAAACAAACAGATATTTTTAAGATACTGCATTTGTGAATAAAATTTTGTATTTTAAATGTAATAATCAAATTTATTAAGGGGCATTATAAATATCAATGATAACGGAAGATTGTAAGGAACTTACTGCTCTTTATGTAGTCGAAAAACGTAGACGGATATAATTATAAAATGTGTGTAAACAATAAATATAAAAAATAAAATAAAAAAAATAAATAAATAAAAAATTGCAGTAATTTTAAATAATGAAAGAACAAATAAAGGTACTTTTCGGTTGTGCCAGTATTATATACATATATATGTATATATACATGTATGTATATATACTTATATATATATACATAATATATATATGTGTGTGTATATATACAATGTGTGTATATATATATATATATAGATAGATGTGTATATATACATATATGTATGTATATTTATATGTATGTATAACACTGGTGCCTGGCTAACCGAAAAGTACCCAAATAAATTAGCAAAACATTAATAAAAAAACAAATAAAACATCAAATTAAAAATCCCTTGATGACGTAACAAACAAGTGCAATGTGTTTAATGTCAAGTGAATGTGTCATTTATGACCATCCATTATTGGGATTTAATCTTGTAGTTTGGTGATAGTTTTTTTGATCGATGGAATAATCAAATGGTACCTAAAAAGTACCAGAGCTGCATTCTGGTGCAAATTAAGCACTGGTTGGGACATATTGATCCTTCAGAATAGAATGGGTCAAATATTTTCTCATCTCAAGTGAATAAAATGTTCCAAACACTTTACAGTTCACTCACTACTGGTTATAATATGACTTAAAATTACACTGCATATATACAGGGTGTATCTGAAAAAGTGGACAAAACTTCACGAGGTGATTGAACGCAACTATACGAGCAAATTTCGTCATAGAATGTATGGTCAGAACACAAGTGGTGAGAAGTTAAAAGGTAGTTTTCCACTGTCCCAGGGCGATGGATTGGTCGAGGTTAGGTTGGCCACCAAGATGCTTGGTGGCCAACCTAACCTCGGTGGTGCTTGGTGGTCTCTTGTGCTTGGACTTTTTCCTGTGGGGCCTATCTATGCGTGCTTCATTGAAACCGATATGGATCTAGCAGCCAGGATTGCCGTTGATATTTGAGAAATGCCTGGTGTCTTCGCAAATGTGTGTCAGCCCCTGTCCCGCAGGTGTGAGGCATGCATTACAGCTAGCAGAAGATCTTTTGAGCAATTTCTTTGAGCATGTACATTAATTACATTGCTGTTAATGTTTTTTGAAGTATCTCTTCTCATTCTTGTGTTAATTCTTTAACTGTAACAGTGGAAAACTACCTTTTAACTTCTCACCACTTGCGTTCCAACCCTACATTCTATGACGAAATTTGCTCATATAGCTGCATTCCATCACCCTGTAAAGTTTTGCCCCCTTTTTTTAGATACACCCTATATATGTTTCAGTGTTCATATAAATAGGATCAATACTTAGTAGTGAATAATGGCTTAATAAATGCTAAGTGTAACAAAGCAAATAAATTGAAAATAAGTAAAATAATTGTTATTGTAAAACAAATTGCGTAACACACAACATCATCAATACACATGTAGTTAGTTGAAAGAATAAAATTAGTCAAATTAGTAAAAGAAATAGAAAGTTAGTGGAAAAAAATTATTTTGCCTTTTACTTAAAACATGTAAATTCGAAATATGATGAAATTTTCATCATATTTATCAGAGCGCACATTACTATATTTATTAAAGATATACTTGCCATTTAGAAAGAACATTTTATTCTTTATTACATTTAAAGTGATTGAAAAGTCAATGCTTTGTTTATAAAAATTACTCTAAGTTATTTTTACACACCGAAAATAAAAACAACTACAGAAAAAAAAAAAGAGATCTTGCAATAAGTTTTTAATCATTGTTGAGCACTTTTAAATACAGCGAATTTATTATCTTTCTTTCTCACATAAAAGTAGTGCAAAATAAAACAGAAGCTGTTTATAGTACAGTGAAGTCTTGGATATGATAAATTGTGCAATATTCTCTAACTGTGCAAATTTCTCTAACTTTCATACCCTGAATGGGTTTTATCTACCCATTTCTATATAAGAAGGTCATTTAGGAATCACGTTAAAACTTTTATGCTGTATTTATAAGTACAGAAAGTATCTGTAATAAGCTAACGTAATCTGTTAAATTTAAAATTAATCTATTCAAAATTTTTGATTACTAAGACAGATGGGAGTAATCATAAATGTGCATGTTATAGGGCATTTCAAGAGCCCAAAACTTTAATTTATACATAAGCACAATTTTCTTTTAGTGCCTCACAATTTTTTTATGACCTTGATTACTTACTTATAGAAAGATTTCACAAATACATAGTATTTTAATTTAAGATTTAATATGTTCTATAATGTACAGAAGTTAATTACTTCACTTAATACTGTTACATATTGAAAAAATTAAATTTCTATCAGAAAAGAATGTCAATTGGTTAGATACAGAAAGAAAGAGAAAAGACAAGAGTACCTGAGCACCAGCTGAAGAGCTAGCTGGTACACCTTGTACATTTGCAGAATAATCACCGGGGTAATTATGCAAGAGAGAAGCAGGAGGTAAAGACCTCGGAGGAGGTGCAGGAGGTGGTGGAGAAGGGGAAGAAGTACTAGTGGGAGTAGTCCTACCGTCACAACTGTCGGATGTTGGGGTCTCGGCAAACAGGGACTTACTGCTTCTGTACTCACTGCCCGGGTCTGTAGGCCCAAGGTAGGTGGTGTCCGGTCCAGCTCCTCGCATGAACTGCTCCAATAAAGTGGCGTGGCTGAAATAAATGTATCAAAATTATTTTCTATTTTCATTCCCACAAATTTTAGAGTATCAAGTAAACAAGCTTTCATTTAGCACCAATTTAGATAATGGTCATAATACACTGGTTCTCAGCCCAGGTAGCTCAATTATATGTATGTATGTATGTATGTTCTACATCACTATTTAATTTAGATTTTCATTCATCTGAAACTTGAAATTTATGTTGCTTAGTACTTTTAAAATTTTATCATTATTTTAAAATGTAAAAACAACATACATAATACTTACTAAAATATAACTGGACAGTACTTGAGGAGGAGCTTTTGCTAAGATTTTCTTTTGGTTTGGGGGGGGGGGGGGGGGGGGAGAATTATATCATTGAGGCAATTTTTAGGCCGAACATAGCCAAATATTTTTTCAGAATAAAATAATGTATTAAAAAATTAAATTTGCATATAAATAATTTTTTAAAAGAGACTTTTTAATAAGATTTTTTGGTACTTTTTGGTTAGCCGGGCGTCAGTGTTATATATGCATATGTATGTATACCTATATATACCCATATATAGAAGCTATATGTATGCATATATGTGCGTGTGTGTATATACATATATATGTATATATAGATATACATACATATGTATATATAACACTGGCACCCGGCTAACCGAAAAATACCGATTTTTTTAATAATACTTTTTAATTATGAAATATACAAGAATTGTGTGTATAGGGGAAGACGGGGTACAATGAAACAAAATTTACTATTTTTTTTTTTCCTATCCACAATTTTGCATGCACAAAAATATAATTAATGCACATTTTTAATCTTGTATTTTCCCCATCTAAATAAATTTTTATTAGGTTCTAAACAATATCTTTATGCTTGAAAAATAACAAAAAATAAATGTCTTACAGTGTTTCATTGTACCCCGTATGCCGGGGTACAATGAAACACATACTGGGGTACAATGAAACACTCCAAATGATAGAAGCAATTTTCACCAAGTATAGTTTATTTTATGAAAAATGAGATAAATACAAAAACAAAACTAGATTAATAAGGAACTTGATAAAAATATTATAGTCTAAGATGAAAAATAAGAAAATTCTATTAGTTTAAGAAATACCTTTCATTTTACATTAAATTGGCGAAAGTCAGTTTAAAAAATTAGCATTTCTGTTTATATTTCAGTTGATCCTGAAGGAATATGGGGTGGTAGTTTCAACAGAATGAGTTTTTTTTTAAATGTAAGTTTCTAAAAAAAAAAAAAAAGAAAAAAAAAAGAAAAAACTAGGTTGAGTCTTTATATCAAGTATTCACATTTGACTTCATTTAAATGTATGATTTCTCCAACAGTATATATTTCCTTATGTTTTCATTTATACGGATACTGCTTGTGCCATACATGTTGGGTGTGAATATCTCATTCTTAGTACCACGATGACCAGCTGGGCCTGGAAAAAAATCTGGATCATCATCAGAGTCTGTAGCAGGCAGAGTTTGTTTACAAAACAATCCCTTCTCAGCTTTTTTTCTCTTCCTATTTTTTAATTGCTTAACAAGAGCATTTTTTACTGACCTGGTTAGAACAAAACTCTTTTTTTCTGTTTTCCTACTCTTACTTCTAATATATTCTATTTACTACTTTTATTACTATAATAAAACATGTTTCATTGTACCCCATCTGCAAGTGTTTTATTGTACCCCGCACTGAGGTTACTAAATAAAAATTTATTTTCAAACTTCTAATATTTATTTTTTTTTAGTTTGGTTTTGGAGGTATGAAGACAACAACCCAAAGATAACAATGTATAGAAAAAATAATTATTACATATAACAACAAGGAAAAAGAAACTAAATTACTTTTAGTAAAGAAAGTTACTTTCAATGGCGTAAAAGCAATAATCTTCTATTGCTACTGTTGTAGAAGTGTGAATGTATCCAAATCACATCAGTAATTGGAACATATAGTTGTATAACATATATATAAATTGCAAAACTCTCTATGACAAATTTGACTGATTTTACAAGTAATGTTTCATTGTACCCCGTCTTCCCCTAGTCTATAGTGCATACTATATTTTGTTTTAGAGAAAAGTGAGTTCATTATTTGGTGGCCGAATATTTGGTATTCGGCCAAACCATTATTTGTTGCATCATTAGACAGAAGTGCAGGGGTCTGTCCAGACTTTTCTCTCAGAGTCCTGTTTTTGTGAAATTGTGAACAGTTTTTTTACATTTGTGAAAAATCTAGTCCTAATTTTGTGAATTTGAAATGATCATTATATTCAGGTCCTCTTTTATATATTTTTAAGAAGATAAATGTGCGTAAAATACATATATTTTCTTTATATATGTAAAAGTGACAGGTCAGATTTTAATTTTAAATGATTAAATTTGTGAAAGGCTTAGTTTAGAGTTTGAAAAATTTTGTAAAAAGGCCTATTTTTTAGACAAAGAATTTTGTGAAGGGTCCTTTTTAAGGTGAAAAGTTTTGTGAAAGGTCCTGGTTTTGAGATGAAACATTTTGTGAATATCCTGTTTTGAAATGAAACATTTTGTGAATATCCAGTTTTGAAATGAAACATTTTGTGAATATCCAGTTTTGAAATGAAACATTTTGTGAATATCCAGTTTTGAAATGAAACATTTTGTCAGTATCCTGTTTTGAAATGAAAAATTTTGTGAAGGATCCTGTAAAGGACCCAATTTCTTCCTAAACAGATCCCTGGAACCCTCTGACAGAGATACCCTTAGCGGTGGCATATAATCTAGCGTGAAAGCACCCTCGTCACCCTTTGTTCACCACCCACTCAAGGCACCTGGGCATGTGCCTGTTGTTGCCCCAGTATCAAATGTAATTTAAGTGTGTCCAAGTCCATTAAGCATTCTACTTAAACAAAAAGAACCAAAAATTTTGGTAAAAGTAAATTTTAGTTTAACTAAAATAATTTGTCTAGCATTTTTAAATAACATCAGTTTTAGTTCCAAAATACTTTTTTATAGCCCCTGTATTTTCTTTTAAAAGGTTTAAAACTAGAGTATATCACACAATTAATGATAACATGCATTAAAAACATAAAACCAATTTCTCAAAACACAAGAATTCATTTAAACATTTAAAAAAGAATAAAAAAACATTCGGCAAATTAACAAAAATTTCCTCTCCACACATACACGCTCAAACAATGTATTGTTTCAATGTATCAAACTATATGTAATAACTATAGCTAACTATAACTAATGTATCAAACTATATTACAAAGAAGCTATTTTTAGAATTCTTTAAGCTAATATTAACAGAAATGTTAATATATTTAACATTTCTTAATCAGAACATCTATTTTTGAAACGACAAAAGAAATGTGAATAATTCAGCACACAGAGAATTAACAGAAATGATAAACTATTGTTAAAAACAAAATATCACAAACAAAGAAATCTGAATAGCAATTCAAGACAAACAAAAATGTAAGCAGAATATGGAGTGTTGAGGAAATTTTTATGTAATTACATAAGCGTATCCAAACCTTTATTTTACGACTGAAAACAAATGAATGTTTTAAAAACATCCTTTGAAGTCCTTTTTATGTGCGTGGGCCATGTAAACAAACAAGAACGTTTGGGAGCAGCCATTAATGTCTCGATTATTTCTCGTTCTTCGATATAAAGAAATTTCGAACATTTCATCGATACAGTTCGATTCGATTATTCAATATAAGTCGATAATACGGTAGGCGCATACTTGTTGTTCTCAAATCGAAACCGTCAGTATCATATGCATGAAAATTTCCCGCATTCTAAATCAGATTATGAATATTAAAGTTTATTTTTTAATTTAATTATTATTCGTAAAATGTAAACAAAATGCATATTTTAAACAATTTTGCGAATCTAAAAAATTTATAAACATAATAAATATATCAACCTACTACAGCAAGAATTTTTGAATATTTACAAAGATAGCAATAACAACAACAAACTACTTCTTGTTCTTCGCCAAGTAAATTAGAATATCGGAAAATTTCACGAATATAGGATTGGAAACAGTCTCGTAAAAAGGATTAAAACTGTATTATTGAAGCAGGGGAGCCATTCCAGAACTTTCGTGGAGTGTGGGTAAAGTTTTCTTTCCTGGGGGGGGGGGGGATTTTTTTTTTTTTTCTTGTTGAATATATCTGAGAAGATATTGGTACAGTTTCATTCGCCCATACATTTAAAAAATATACCCAAAGTACTCCTTAAGGGTGTTCTCAAATCGAAAAGGGCAACTTTCTGACATAAGTTTTAATTTATTTTTGTTCGAAAATGCATGAAACTAGCTGGTGGTGTTGTTCAGAAACTATGTCATTGAGCTGTTTTTTCCATTTTTTTTTTTTTTTTTTTTTTTTTTTTTTTTGCAAACGCAATAGATCTTTCAGAAAATAATGTCAAAGTAGGCGTTTTGAACAAAATTTCCGCGCGAAGGGAGAAAGAGCACTCAAGACCGGGCGAAAAACGGGTTTGTCACGTGATCGAATTCGCTTCTAACTCAATAGGTAATAGATTGATCAAAAAATGGATAAAAGCAGTTCCATTCCAAATCGCTTCCATGGCCAGGCTTTCCAATTTTATATCTTTCCGTTAAAAAATGAATTTGTAAATATGTCAAAGCGTTTTTCGCTTGTTGAGCAGAGCAGTTAAGAACAGCCTTAACATCTTCAGACCTGAAGCTAAAATAATACTACAAATACTCATCCACTGGTTTTTCACAAACAAAATGACATCATAGATGATATATAAAAAAAAAAAGAAATTTTCTAAAATTGATCCTTTAGGGGACTAGTAATTTGGGTTCACAAATATGGATATAAATCCCCTTAAAATATCAATTTACTTATCAATAACCTAAATTCACACAATCACAAATTCGGCTTTAAACAAGTCAATGATATACAAATCCTTATTTTTTTTTTTTTTTTGTAAAGGATTTAAGTTAAATACTTATGAAAATTTCTCACTTTCTTGGCCGCACTGTTTTGAAGGCATTTTGCAAACTCAGATGAAAATAACATTTATTTTATGATTAAATTCACCACAGATGCTGCCATTTATTGATTTGTTTTTAAATAAAATAAAAAAAAAACATGCATCTATTAAGAAGTGAAGTCAATTGTGTAAAAAAAATCAGAAAGTTTAATTTTTATGACGAAAAGAATAAAGGTGCACATATACGGCAGGGCCGAAACTAAGAGGGGGCAGAGAGAACATGCGCCCCGGGGACCAGAACGGAAGGCGAAGGGGGCGCCAAATGAAGTAATGAAGATTTTGTTTGTTGATTTTTCTCACGTCTATGTTTAGCACGGTATTGTTAAAATCGCCCTGTCTGGTGTGTGCCAATTCATAGAAGAATCTAAGGATGATACGATATAAGGATCCTGTAAAAAGTGGAATATTTTTCGATTCTTTCCGATTCCGTTTTCAAGGTTTTAATGAATCAATATTTGACAAAGATGATTACGTAGTTCAGTATTACATATTTTAAATTAAGTCTGGTATTAGAAACTTAGTAAAATTCTCTTTGTAAATTTACTTTGCAGAGGGGGGGGGGGGGGGGGGGGGGGCAAAATCCATGTTTGTCCCGGGTGCAAAAAAAAGGCTAGTTTCGGCCCTGGACATATGGACCCAGGTAACAAAGAGGTTAACGATAAATGTGTGTCACTTTGAGAATGTTGCAATAGCATTAGCGAATATTATTGATAATTATTAATTTCTGAGCATAAAAGTTTATTTAATGATAACGTTTTCATTTTAGTTAAACCGGACAGGTTATTTTAATTTTTGTACAATTTCTAAAAAGTTTTTTTTTTTTTTTTTTTTTTTTTTTTTTCTAATTAGGTTGATACATTCTAAAATATCAAATTCCTTCAGAAGTGCAACCCTCCCTAATTTCCCCCAAACGACGCCCCTGTATTAAGGAATAAATCAAAAGATTTGAGAACAAATGAAAGTTATAACTATGAAATAACAAACATGAAAAATATTTACCGCAGCCACAAAAATAACACTTGAACAATCCCATATTGAAATAATCCTTGTAAATATACGTCCAAAGTAAAATTATAACACAGTTTAAAACAAATCATATTTCACTCTCTTGATGCAAGCACTGGTCTCAATTCAAACCCACAACACTATGCAAAGTTTGGGAGTGGAGTGTTAGCAATTTATTAGTTTTATTCCAGACGAAACAGTTTCTTCGAAATGTTTAACCACGATAAGCTCTTATCTTTCGGAAATAAAAACATCAAAAAATAGAGCGAAAGATTCATAAAGGCGTTGAAAAGTTCTTAATGATGACTGATAGCGATTCAAGAAGTTAATTAAAAATATGAACAATTAGGAGATTTGCAGAAAACTCAATACGGTGAAATATAGGAAAGGAAAATAAAGTTACATAATCAATTAAAGTTTTTTTTTTTTTTTTTTTTTTTTTTTTTTTTTTTTTTTTTAAAGGCTTGAATAAAACTTTTTAAAAAAGTGTTTATAAATTCGGTTTGTCTGTCTCAGACCCTGATTACCGAATAGGCACGAGAAGCACGTGCTTCCCTTCTAAAATTTTGGAGGAGGAGGGTGCAAAATTCAGAAAACAGGGCACTACTGCTGAAATTTAGCCATTACTACGTTTGTTTGGTTTTGTTTATGACGGCCAATTACCTACACTTGGGATATGAGCCCGAAGGGGGGTGGGGTGCTGTCCTCCGTGGGGGGGGTCTTTCTAAGGGAACCTAATCTGTATTTACGCAAGGAAATCCAAGGTTCGAAGAAAACCATGGTAAACTCCGAACGATTAGGCCGACGGGCGTGATTGGGTTCGAAACCAACAGCTCCCGTCTACCAGCTTTGAGAGAGGAACCTCTCCAGTGTTCCCAGCAAAACATGACTGGCAAATTCCCTGACCAAATCTCAAAAAATTCCCTGACTTTCCCTGTAGTCCAGGGGAAATGTACCAAAAAAAGGGGTTACCTTGCAAAAGGTCGGGTAAAAGATTTTTTTTTTCTTAATTGTTTATAATGATGCCAACATGGAAAAACTAAGTTTTCTAACAAAATTTCTTAAGGCTAAATTTTCTGTGGCCAAAAAACAAGAAAATTTTGGGACTTTTTTTTTTTTTTTTGAAATATCTCGAGATCCGTTGCCGTAGCATGTTATTTGTCAATTACAATATTAAAGAGGATAAAATTCTCTACAACTTTCATATTTACAACTTTTTTATACACTCAATAGCAAGCGCAGTACGCCATTTCAAAAATAGAACAATTTTTTCAATTTTCTTAAAAACCGTGAAAAACGCAGTTCTGCCCCGATTATTCTAATGTTTCCCACGGATTTAATCGTGTATGTCAACTTCTATATATTAGTAGCAGTAAATTATGTGTTTCAGGGCTATAACTAGCCTTTTTGGCACCTGTGCCAAACATGGATTTTGGCGCCACCTCCACCCTTCTCCCCCCCCCCCTCCCCGCCTCTTTTAAAAAGAAAATTTACCACGGGAATTTTAATAAATCTCTAATAGCCGGATTTTGAAAATTTTAAGTGTATAAGCATTAAATACGTAATGCTGAACTTCGTAATCAGCTTTGCAAAATATTGATTCTTGAAAACCGTACCGAAAGGAACCGAAATATATTCCGCTTTAAACAGGTTTCCGTCTTAGAACTTATAATTGTTCATATTCTTTCTCTTGAAAAAATATATACTTTTCTTTAAAGACCGAATTCCGTATATACAGATTTCATTTTCAGAGATTTTAAGGTAGTTGTCGTATTGAGGCGTTTAAAGTCACAGTTATATGAATTATAGGATTAAATTAGTCACACGAAGACATTCGCAAGGTTACATTAAACCTATGGGAGCGTTCTTGACAAATATCTTGCTCGCATTTTGTTAATTTTAAATAATTTTTTTTTTTTTCATGCGATACCTGAGATCAATATCTAATGTTATGCTTTTGTACTTTTTCGGGTTTGGTTGCTTTTTAGGTGCGTTCGTAATTATATAAATACGTAGCACCTATAGTCGTCGTTCAGTCCGTCCGTCTGTCCGTCCGTCTGTCCGCATGTAACAGAGCAAAAACTACCCAACCGAATAGTCTGAAATTTCAAATATGTGATTGTTGCAAAATTTTGTCGAGCCATTTCAAATTTTATGAAAATCGGATGTATAGTTTAATGACAGGAACAGTCAAAAGTTTTTCTTTACATTACGGCCAATGGGAAAAATTATTGCAAGTGGATTTTAATGATATTAGAGCCTTCCGAATGATCTGAAATTTTAAAGATATAATTGTTGCAAAATTTTGTCGAGCCATTTCAAATTTTAGGAAAATCAGACGTATAGTTTAATTACAGGGACAGTCAAAAGTTTTTCTTTACATTACGGCCAATGGGAAAAATTATTGCAAGTGGATTTTAATGGTATTAGAGCCTTCCGAATGATCTGAAATTTTAAAGATATAATTGTTGCAAAATTTTGTCGAGCCATTTCAAATTTTAGGAAAATCGGATGTATAGTTTAATTACAGGGACAGCCAAAAGTTTTTCTTTACATTACGGCCAATGGGAAAAATTATTGCAAGTGCATTTTAATGATATTACAGCCTTCCGAATGGTCTGAAATTTTAAAGATATAATTGTTGCAAAATTTTGTTGAGCTATTTCAAATTTTAGGAAAATCGGATGCATAGTTTAATTACAGGGACAGTCAAAAGTGTTCCGAAAAAATTATTGGAAGTGCATTTTAATGATGTATCAGACTATGCACGTTATGAAGTGCAAAAAATTATACATTCAGTACAATATGGGGTGCAAAAAATAATTTTAAAACTAGTTATAGTACGAACGCACCTCATTTGCCACGTTTGACGAGCAATTTCCAACTTGTTTAAAAAATATATTCGGACACTTTCATTTTTGGAAAACTGTTTGGAACCCGTTCTGAAATTTAAATTCCCCTGTTTGAGTTTTAAAGCAATTAATAGATAATCTTAAAGTTTTACATATTTTTGCATGCTGGAATGATATAATTTCTTGTTATATTCATTGATATAAGTGAAAAAAAGTGACAATATATTTTAAAACTAATATTTTAAATATTTTTTATAAAACTAGTGATTTCAAATATTTTATTAACAGAATTTATAAATATTACAAGATATAAATGCATAATATTAGTTAGTGAAATAATCTGGTGTCCTTTTCATTGTAGCTATTTTATAAGGTAAAGGTATTTCTTACACAAAAGATATTTATCTTTTCAGCCCCCCCCCCCCTTTTTTTATACGGAACTACAATTCAATGTTTGCGATCTTTAAAACAGTAAAACATTAAAACATATGTTATCAATAATTGGTAAATAAAATATACCATTGTAGTGGGGAATAAAATATGTTTTTCGCAAAATTTCATACCTGGGTTGATTTTCAAAAAAAGTCATGTTTTACTGTCCTTTCACATTTGCACAGAAAAATAGTTAAATATCATAATTTTAATTATTGCATTTTAACTATCATGTTTTTAATGATAATTTACAGATATATTATTTATAAAAAATTTAAAAATAAGAAATATATTCTTTTGTAGTCAAAATATCATTACCTTAGGTTGTCCCAACAAGCAATTTATTAGGTAAAGATTTGGCAAAGTTCTATTTAAAACCGATGGTTATAATTTTTTAATACATTTTTATTTATTAAGATGCTACTAATGAAAAAAATATTTATTTTCATTATTAAACTTATCTATAATTCTTAATAATTTTTTTAAACCGTGTCCCAAGAAAGAGTGTCATTGCCATGCTTCTGACAAAAAGTTCCTCCGAATTTTTTTAGAGAACAGCACATGCCTTATTATCAAGGCAAAAGTACTCCTAAGTCAACTTGTTATCAGTTTTAGGTGAATAGAGTAAATAGTTTGATAGTTTCAATAAAACAAGCAAAGACTTTGAATGTTTTGGTGAGTATTCTTTTGTAAGTCATTACCGTACCCAATTCTAATTGATAATTAAATGAACTTTTATTTCTTAATCTGTTTTCATTATATGAGAAATAAAAAATCATTGTATGGGCCAGAAGATAAAATGGCTGCCTTTTATGCCTGGGGAAAAATAAAAATATTTTGTTTAATTTGTCATTACCGTGCTCACTTATGTCATTATACCAAGTGCATTAAAATTTAAAAATTAGTTTTAAAATGTTAAATTAGTAATTTGGTCTCTGCTGATGATTGTATATTAATGTTTATGAGGTAAGGTAATTATTTACAAACAATTAAAACTTTCTGATTATTTCTAAAAATTTGATTTTGTTATTTCAAAACATGGACAGATTTTGAAAATGACCCACCTATTCCATTGGTACCTGGAAAAATATGTACGTATTATAAAAATTATAAAATTTATTAAAATTAAGCAAGAAATCTTTTTTAATTGAAACTATCGTGCCAATAAGTTACTATAGATTAAAAATTTTTTTAAACAATGCTTTGAAGTTAACATTGTATACACTTAAAGTTACTGTCTGAATATGAAAATTGTCTCATTCATCTTACACTCTGCCCTACTTTTAAAATTATATAAATTTATTGCATATAAAATGTCTGTTGAGATGAAAATAAAGACAAAATTTTTAATATCGCATTCCTTTTCGCTTTGAAAATGTTTTGCCGATTTTGAAAAACAATTATCATTTCCTTATTACTTACCCATCATACGTAGTATAGGGTAAGTGTTGTAATTGTTTTAAAAATCGATTTTTTTTTTTTACACATTTAAGACACTGGAGATTCCGAAAAACATTTTTTAGAAAAAACAATTTGATATAATGTTTATTCTAAATTCTATATTATTGAGAATATTTATTACAAGTGTGCAAATAATAATTGAGTGTGGAAATAATAGATAATTTACTGCTACCAATTTTTAGAAATCGACATACACAATTAAATCTGCGGGGAACATTTGAATAATCGCGGCAAAACTACATTTTTCACGGTTTTTAAGAAAATTGAAAAAATTGTCCCATTTTTGAAATAGCGTACTGCGCTTGCTATTGAGTGTATAAACAAGTTGTAGGTATGAAAGCTGTAGAGAATTTTATCTTCTTTAATATTGTAATTGACAAATAATATGCTACGGCAACGAGTCTCGAGATATTTCCAAAAAATCAAAAAATGTCCGAAAATTTTGTTGTTTTTCGGCCACAGAAAATTTAGCCTTAAGAAATTTTGTTAGAAAACTTTGTTTTTCCATGTTGGCATCATTATAAACAATTAGAAAAAAAAATCTTTTACCCGACCTTTTGCAAGGTAAAATGTACATTTCCCCTGGACTACTGACCAAATCTCAAAAAATTTCGTGATTTTTTTTTTTTTTTCCCCCGATTGTTTGATGAATTTCGTGATTTTTTTCCCGAGACTATTTGATAAATTTCGCGTCATTTTTCACTTTTTTCCAAGACTTTTCAGAAAATATTTGTAAATTATCTGAATTTTCCTATATACTTTTTAATTTCCCTGACTACTTTGAAATTCCCTGACTTTCCAGACGCTAGGAACACTGCTCTCGGTCACTGGTGGGGCCATTACTACGTTGGAGGTATGAGAGCTTGGTTGGATAGTCTGTCGATGCCAACGTCAAATCAAACTCTGATCTTAATTTTAACATTTTTGTTCCCCGGCCAGATTTGTTCAAAACTATGCATCAGCATATTCTTTTCGGGTTAGGTATCTACGTCATGGCTATTCTCATGGGAGCTCGCTGACAGCATCATATTTCTAAGTGTAAGCCGTACCGTGGGAATCTAACCCCCAACTCACACATATATATATTTAAAAAATTGTTTAAAAAAATACCTTTCATAATAAATTATTTTTTCATACAATAGATCAGTTTCAACCACATGATCACAATTCCTGTTTGTCCAGCCAACCAAAATCGTTAACTATTCGGGAAGTATTATCGTCCGGCCAATCAAAATCGAGAAAATCCAATTTCGAAGTAATTTGAATAATATTTGTAGCACTGGTGAGTTTCCGGGTATATCGAATTTAAGAAAAACTCTTCTCGACTGAAAAATATTTTTGAATATTCTTTTAAAAAATCGGTTTAACCCGACCCCGACCAGCCAGAGTCAAAAAGCCAATCCAACCCGCAGCGAGAAAATATAGCATCGACCCGACCGGATCGGGTTCGGGTAAAAGCGAGTAACCTGATCCGATGCAGGAGCAGGACTCCACTATGCTTCCCATAGCTTCAGAGGTTAACAGGGCCCTGGTCTGTCTGTCTGCTCCTGTGACTTAAATCTTTTGCGACGAGTGGCGCGTATACGTGACCTATAGGGTGGCAATCACTATTTCCGAAGGGTAATTCTTCGACAAATATAATCACTGAATTTCAGTGATTAAACATTAAATAAGGCGAAAATCACTATTTGGAAATACTCGTGTGCAAAAATTAAAATAAGTACACGGGACGTTGGTCGCGGAGTCATTAAGGGATAAAGGTCTATCAGTTGGGGTAATATTTTACCTGAATTTTTGTAGCAGACAGTTTTTTGTACAAGTAAATGTTATCATGGTGGGAATAAAACGGGAACACTAAAAATATATTCGTCATTTTATATTTTTCCATCTTGATTCTGTATTTAATAATTCCTTTAAGTATTGTTCGTACGCATACTAAATAATATATTAATAATAATAATAAAATACATCTTTAAAATTAAATGGTACCAATTTTGTTGGTACCAACATTTGAGAATCTCAATTTGCAACAGCAACCGGCAGTTCCCCCCCCCTGAATAATTAAAGTGTTGGGGAGGGGAAGCGGGTAAGAACATTAAATTTTCATGAAAAAACTATAGTAGACTAAACTCGTTTTAAAGTTGGCCATTCTTTATTTTACTTTATAGTAAACCGCTTAATTCAAAACCAAGCAACTTTCAATTATGCATGGGAGAAACAGACAAATTCTATATTTAACGAGCCAAAATTGAAGAAAGAACCTTTGACCTATTTTATTTAACAAATGGGCTCGATTTTAAATTACATAAAGAAAATAAAATGTAAGAATAAAACTAAAACTGTAAAGCGATTAAAAAAAGACAATTTTTTTTTCTTCTTAGCAAAATGTGTTTGCAACGTGACCTTGTTTAAAAGACAAATGGCAAATGCAATAAATTCTCTGTACGGGTCAGCTGCATTAAAAATTAAACTGACTGGTCGGTAGAACAGAATTCAGCTATTCAAATAATGGGAAACAGAAAATTTACAGCCGGTAATTATTTACCGAAATAGAGCAAGGTAGTGGTGGTGGTGTCCGATTATCTAAGCGAGGGATATAAGCAGAGGGCGGGGGAGGGGGGGGGGGATTGTCCATCGTAGAGGTCTTTCTAAAGCAACATAACCCGTATTTATGCAGCGTTACGTAGTTTCGAAGAAAACCACGAAAAACTCCGAACGGTAAGGCTGCTGAGCGCGACATGGGTTCAAACTAGAGGTCTGCACGGGCCGGAATTTCAAGGCCTGAGTAGGGCCGAACGAAAGCTATCTTGGCCCGGGCCGTGCTAAAATTAGTGAAAACAGTCCCAGCCCGTGCAAAAATTAATGAAAACAAACCCGACTCAATTTCCCCAGAAAATATCGATTTTTTTAAACATACATAATTAAGATTTTTTTCTAGACTAATATGTACATATTTATGGTGAAAATTAACATTATAGATTACAATATGTTTTATATTACTATATGTTCGCAAGCCATAGAATGCAGAGTAGCAGCAATACCTTCCCGCCATATAGGACCAGTATGTAGAAAGAAAATGTAAGGCTGATGCTGACCCGGAGAGAGTCTTCTGAAATAATTAAGCTCTGGTTCAGATACGACGTAACTGCTGCTCTACGCTGGATATGTTATATTTCTGTACTGATGTCAATCCAGCATCGGCTCATTCAGCATATTTATACTTAAACATAGTCTCAGTCTCGTCCATTGAAAATTGTTCATATTTTATATTGGCTTAATTTGATCCTTTAAATTTTATATAGGGCCGATTTTTTTCATCGGGTCAGTCCGGCCCGTTAAAAAAGGTGTCTTTAATCCGCCGGCCCGGCCCATTGGAAATTTTTCCTTCATTTTGCCACTGGCCTCGGTACAAGCCCTGTCCCATGCATACCTCTGGTTTGAACAAAGCACCTTCCGTCTACCAGATTTGCTAAGTCGCTGAAAGGGCCGAAACAGAAAAATAAAATTAACTGATGAAGTAGGTTATAGTATATGCTTTGTCATTAACATCCTGAATAATACAAAAAAAAAAAAAAAAAGTACGAGAGAAATTTTCCGTTTTAATCGACTTTTTGATTGAAATGAAAATATGTTACTCAATTTGATAACACAGTTTTAAACATTACAGTGTGTTAAACGGAATACTTGTCACGACATGCTCCATATGCTGAAAAAGAAAGAAAGAGAGACAAATGTTTCTTAATTTAGCAAGAAGGTTTACGAAAATATAATGTAACCACATCCGAAAAAAGACAAATGTTTCTAACTTAGCAAGAAGGTTTACGAAAATATAATATAACCTCATCCGAAAAAGACAACTGTTTCCTAATTTAGCAAGAAGGTTTACAAAAATATAATATAACCTCATCCGAAAAAGAAAATGTTTCTAATTTAGCAAGATGGTTTACGAAAATATAATATAACCCCATCCGAAAAAGAAAACTGTTTCTAAATTTAGCAAGAAGGTTTACGAAACGATAATATAACTTAATCAGACTTTCCACAATTCCGAAATGCGTTCCTTTATCCTGAGAAACCTCAGAAACCAACCTATTTCCGAGATTCAAAGAAGCATTTCGGAAACAAAGTTTCTATCGCTGCCCGTAATTTCTTAAAAGCGTCCCTGAGTACTTTCACAGTGTATTAATCGGTTTTCTCAACCCGGAATGCAGGGTTTTCGGGTTCTATCAATTATCAAGTAAATATTTTCAGTGGCGTAACAGAATTTATAATACAAGAATAACAAAATAATATTATTTTAATGTCAATGTTAATGCTGTTAATTTAGCATTATTGTTAAATATGAAAACATTTACTTGAGAATTGATAACATTAAAAAAAAAACCCGTTATAACGGGTTGAGAAAACTGATTAAATACACCGTAAAAATTGCTCGAAAACGTTTCCGATAAATACGGGCAACAAAAGAAACTTATTTCGGAAATGCTACTTTAAATCTGCGAAAATTAATTCCCGAGGTTTCTGAAGACAAAGGAACGCTTTTCGGAATTGATGGTAAGGGCATATATAACGTTATCAAATTTTTAGAAATTTTGGACCCCCCCCCCCTTTTTCACGATATCATACATCATTATTCCTCGATCCCCTCCCCCCCCCCGCCCTAATGATATCGTTATTAATGTCTAAAAATTATTTTTATTTTTACATTTTTTCTTTCTTTTTCTTTTAATACGTTTGCAATGATATCCCTTTATTATTCGTATATTTTACTGATTTAAATGAAGAGAAGTCAATAAAATATAACTATTATACATGAAATAGCTTTGTAGAAAATAATACTTTAAGGAAATGCTTACTATTTAAAAATATAGCTTTTTGTTACACGATGCATTCAACAATAATATCGTCTTCTTGCACTTGCCTCCTTGACAGGGAGGGGGTAAGCAGAACTTCTTATCAACAAAACAGGTGACTAACATTCTTCCCATTTTTTTTACTAGTAAACATAACAAGTATCACTTCGGACCTGGTTTTTCTAACAACGCATTATATCCACATATCGCAGAAAAATGGGAATGTCAAACGTTGGGATAATCCATATTTTGGAATAAAATGATTTTATAATTACTTAATGGTTTTAATAAACCTTTGTATTTTCATAAAAAGCGATAACAGACTAAGAAAAATGCGCATAGACTATTGCACTATATTGATGTAAAAAAAAATAAAAAAAATAAAAAGCATCAAAAATGAAAACGATATCAAAAGACACAACCCAACTCCCCCTAGAGATATCTTACGATATCATGCGCCAGACCCCACCTTCCCCCCTAAAGTGATAGCGTTATATATGTACAGCTCCTAACTCAGAAGAAATTATATTATGTATAATATGTAATTGTGTAATATATTATCTTAAACATTCTTGCTAGATCAAGAATTATTTCTCTTTACCAATGCAGAAAAAGAAGTTGTTTTACGCAGATAAAATCACATAAAACACGTAGATAAAATTACATATAAAAGCGTCAATCAATTTCAGTTGTCTTTTTTCTACGAATTAAAAGAAGATAAAAGATTAAATAAAAGAGATAATATAATATCAAAAAAAAAAAAAAGAAAAAGAAAAAGAAAAAGAAAGAAAGACTTATGGAGATAAAAGAGTACCAGAAAGAATCTTAATTTATTTTCTGTCGAAAAACTAAGGAATGGAGAAAGAAAGAGAAAAGATTAGGTACTTGGCAAAGGACTCGTGATCCAAGGCGACGTCATCCGTAAGTCCATATTCTTCTCTCAGGGGCGAAGGGATGGCATCAGGAAATAAATCCTGTAGCATCAAATCCAAGTCATGGGCAACGCCGCTAATCAGCTGAAAAGAAAGAGAAAAAGGTATACAACTAATTGCAAATATAAATGACTGCAACAAGAATAAAATTTAATTAATTTTATAATTATATATCTTCTATTCTACATTAAAAAAAACAAGAAAGAAAAAAAATCATGCGTCAAGCATAGATTATGAAACACTTTCCAACATATTCAGAATAATGTAACAAAACTGTACCGTTTAATAAGTTAAAATATTATGTCTAATTCCAAAAGAGTGAAAATTGTCCAGACCCGGAATCGAACCTGGATACTTGGCGAGCCGTGCCAATGCCTTACCTGTTAGGCTATCCGGACGATAACTGGCTGACATAATTCACTCTTATTTGTTGGACTTGTCTGCGAACTGCAGCGTGAATTATGTCAGCCAGGTATCGTCCGGATAGCCTAACAGGTAAGGCATTGGCACGGCTCGCCAAGTATCCAGGTTCGATTCCTGGTCTGAACATTTTTCGCTCTGTTGGAATAAAGTTCAACTGTGCTACTCCAGCCTTGAATATGATTTAATCCAGTTGGAAAAAATATTCGTTCCCTTCATTATGATATTATGTCTAATTCAACCATATGGAAACGATAACACATTTGAAAACCTAATTTTAGCTGTTCGCATGTACAATAGGGAAATTATCCGAATTCTTCGAGCAGCCCTGTATATAGATTTGTACCTCATAACTACATGCATGCAAAAATTTATTTCAGTTAAGAAATACATATACCTCAGTTGAAAATTCCACTTCAGCAATTTTCGCTAATAAGGAGAAAGGTACGTGATTTCGTTTGTGCAGCCTTGTATATGAGGTATTTATAGAATTTTTATACAACATGCAAAAAAACCCTTAAATTTAAAAGCGCATATCGAATTTTAAAACGCACTTTCAGCAATTATTATTCAAAGACAGTAATGTAACCGATTTCTTTTGTGTATCCCTGTAAATGAACGACAAATGCTATGAATGCCTTATTCTGTCGTAGTGAAATTCAGTGATTTATATCATTTTCAATACATTTGAAGTAACGTAATTTCATTAAGATACTCTGCAAACGATTTCTCCCCATATACCATAATGTGATGGAGTTCTTTTGACTGCCCCTGTAAATGAACTATTAATCCTACATATTTCCTATACAATACCAAACATGCTATGGTGACCCTAAATAACGTTTATCAATTGCATGAAAATCCGAGTCTATTTACGGGAGTTAGAGCGTGGCCAGACGGACAGACAAACCGAATGCATAAACACTTTTCAACTTTGTTGCAAAGTGTTAACCCTCTCATTCATACGTGTTTCATATGAGGACAAATAACTATTGTCCTATAAAGCAAAAAACTTTTCAGCATTCATTTATGGATAGCTGATTTGTGGACAGATAATAGCTAGCATGCAGCCCAATAATAAAATTATTTTATAATGGGTTCTCATGTATCACAAAAAAAGATTTTTTGTGAATAATGAAAAATAAGGAAACATAATTTATGCATGAGACGGTTAAAAAGCATAGTATTTGAAAATTAAAAAATTTCCAGCATTAACCAGTTTGACATGAATTTCACTATGTGACTATCTTTTTTTTTCTAAAATGAGATAGCCACATATCGAATTACATGTCACTTTTACTTGGTGGTAAGTTATAAAGATAATAAATAACAATATTAAAAATACATGCGATGAAATTTATTTGGGCAGAGGATTAATAACAAAAAATTAATATTTTTATGCGAATTAGAAATACGTAATTCACTCTTCTTTTAAATAAACTGCCTTATTGCATATTTTGTTTAAGCCCCACGGTAACTAACATTGATAAGTATTTTGATAATTTAATATTTTTTATCTCTATAATTAATGTACTACCTCCAACACATCCTTACATTTTACTCAAATCTTTCACCCATCTTATCTTATAATACATATAACAACGTTTTTTTAACAAATGAAAGTAACAGCAACAACTCCGCCCTTAACCCCTAGGGGTCGAGCGTCATGTATACGTGCCGCATAAGGTGCTCCAAATGCTTGATTATTCCCACCAGTTATATTTTTATTGTAAATTTTGCCTTATTTAATCAGGGCACTTTAACGATTAAATTTGGCAAATATTTCTGTTTTGAAAAACCGGTGATAAAAGATTAAAAATTCTGTAAAATACGCTCGTCGCGAAGAGGTTAACAAGTAATCTTCCATAATCACATTGAATAAAATATTTGTGGAGATAAATTGAGCGAATATTACATAATCGATGAGTTTTCGACAGTTTTTCACTGCTTTTTGAATAAACGAAAGTAACAGCTAGTCAGTTGCTAAAAAATCGTTAATAGAATCCTGCTTAAGGAACTTTTACCACTAATTTCTGGTAGAAATAATATATTTATTGACAGAAATTTTGCAATTAAATAAGGCAAAAATTACCGTTCAAAAGAGCAGTAAAAGTTCTGCATAATTGATATTCATTAATACAGGGTGTCCACAATTACACTTTAAAGTATAAATGGTAGAACGCAGTAGCGCCAACTTTTCAAAAATATTGGCTGGGCCGAAAATATTTTGAGTAAAATAACACCTGTAATTTTTTTCCCTTAGTGTGTATGTGTGTAGAGAGAGGAAAAAAAGGGCCGGGGGGAGCGAATGACTAAAGATAATAATTCGAAATTAAATTATGTTTTTTTCTAAGCAAATTTTTAAATTATTATAAATTAACTATCATTTTACAAATATTTTTATTAAATTATATTCTTATAAGTTCTTCCTTATAAATACATTAATATTTATTTTAAATAACACTAATTGCTAACTATTGAAAGTGCAAAAACTAAATGTCAAGATAAGCACACATTTTAGTCACCGAAGACTTTATCGACTCAAGGCATCAAAACGGATGGCAAAATATGAAGGAAATTTGTTTTCATGAGAAATTTAACTATACATCCGGTGAAGGGGTTTTCAGTGCTCCTGTAAGTCTAATTGATGTCCTTAGTATTTTTCAAACAAAACTATTTTGAGAACGTTAATAAAACCAAATTTCTTTTCAGCAATTAAATAACAAAATGAATTACGAATTAAATCAATTGAAATTGGGTGGGCTGAGACTGAGAGAACTAATTATTGGGTGGGCTCGCACCCCATGGGCCCATATAAGCTGGCGCGACTGGTAGAACGAATATATTATGTAGCAAGTAGTACAATACTGGGAGTTTATACTGATTATTTTTTTTATCAATTAATAAACTTCTTATATGTGCACCATTGGTTGCACGAAGTACGTCAAAATGATAATCCTGGATGCTTTTCTCTGACACGCTTTTTTTTGTCCACTCCTTGCTACGATTTGAGCCGGTCTCCACGAATTTCTTGTGCCATTCACGAATTGATGATGGACGTGGGCATAAGATATTCATGAGACTAAAACTCAGTACCGTAAACCAGGGGGCTACTTTGGGCCACTTTTTCCTGCTTCCACTAACATTTCCATTATTAAAAAATATTATACACTGGTTATCAAAAATTAAGGAAAAGTCACAAAATGCTAATTTTCAAATACACGAACACTCAAAAAGAAATAATATAATTCGAGTAATTACTATCTCTACAACACAGCTAGTCCATATAACATCTCATTCATGTCACACATGGTCGCAAGTGTCACAGTCACTACGGCGAAGCAAAAAAATAGGAAATTCCATACATCTCATTATGAGTCTCAAATGATCACTATTTGTGACTCCACTGAGACGTCACTGTGACTGCTGCTTTGTGACGAGTCACCATGTGACTTTACAATGTAGTTACATTGTGACTCTCATGTGACTGTCATTTGTAGACTCAATTTCAAAGTCATCGTGAACGCTGCATTGTGATAAGTTACCAAAGAATGTCACATTAAAGTCACATGATGACTTTCAGGTGACAGAGAGACTACTGTGAAGTCACCATTGTGCTCTTTTGGGAAAAGTCTCCATGTGACTATAATATGATATTATTTCGTGACTTATCATAATGCAACGTTCATGATGACTATGAAATTGAGTCTAAAAATGACAGTCACATAAGAGTCTCAATTTAACTACATTGTAAAGTCACCTGGTGACTCGTCACAAAGCAGCAGTCACATTGACTTCTCAGTGGAGTCACATATAGTGATCATTTGAGACTCATAATGAGATGTATGGAATTTCCTATTTTTTTGCTTCACCGTAGTGAGTGTGACACTTGTGACCATGTGTGACATGAATGAGATGTTATATAGGCTAGCTGTGTTGTAGAGATAGTAATTAGTCGAATTAAATTATTTCCTTTTGAGTGTTCGCGTATTTGAAAATTAGCATTTTGTGACTTTTCCTTAATTTTTGATAACCAGTGTATATGATTTTTCAACGTCGAAATTGAGTTGTAAGCAATTAGCATGAAACAATGAAGCAAACTGTATGGTTTTAAAGTGGCAATTTTTTATTTTTTAACTATTTTTAAAGTTTTGGAACAAAGTAGCCCCTGCTGGAAGCTTCTTTGGTCCATTCACTTATTTTCATATAAAATGAATACATTTCATATGTAGGAATATTGAAACCCCCTTTCAATCTGCTAATGAATTAACACTGCAAACTTGATACAATTTTTTTTTTAAATTTAAACACTATAAACCAATTGTTAATATTAAAGACATGAGAAGCAGTTTTCATCATGCTATCCTCAGCAACTGGAACAACAACAAAAAAAAAAATAATAATGTAACATTTTGCTACAGTAACATTTGAAAAAAATGTTACCTAATACATTTTTTAACAGATTTGGTTGTATGAAAGGCATTTCTAAGTAACTTGGGCTACTTCCGGATCAAAAAAGGCCTGGCACAAAGTAGCCCCGAAAAACTAGTTTTCATGTTAGCTTTATGAAAACGTAAACATTTTCAGTCAAAAAAAAAAAAAAAAAGTTAAAGGAAAAACTATGATCACACATGGGTTATAGGTTACTAAAGGTAATTTTTTTTTACACTTACCTCATTTGTATCTCTTATCCAGATTGTCTCACTATAGAAAGTTGGGAGTTAAAATCTACACACGAAAACAGTTGTTTACAAACACATCCAGTGTTGCCACTAACAAAGATTTAAATTACCCCCAAACTATTCAAATACCCTATAGTAGGGTATCAAATATTTTTCAAGGGCATAAATTCCGAATTATCTTCTATTGTTTGTTCAATACAAAGACTAAAAACTTTTTTTATGGGATGGACCAAAATAAAGCAAGTACCAAAGTAGCCGGTTGATAGTATTGAAGAAAGCAAGGAGTGGACGAAAAAAAGTATCAGAGGAAAAATATCGACAACGTGCATACAAAAAAAAAAAAAAAAAAACCCTCAATATACAGGGTGTTGCCGAATTCGACTAACAAATTCAGAGGGGTGATAGTAGGGATAAAGAATATGAAAACTTGCCATAAAACATGTGGTCGCAAACCAGCTATTTAAACAAAAATGCGGGTATTCTACCCTAACTCAACTTGGGTTGATAGTAATAACTTTCAGAAAACTGAAGTACATTCATGTCCAAAATTAAGGTCACAAACATAAAATCTGTGAAGACTGATGAACTATTCACTGTGTTGCCACGAAATTTGGCACAGAGGTATTACAACGGGAGAAAGAATATAGCAACATAACAATATGGAAAATATTTTAATTGTAAATTAAGATACAGAGTATATCAAAAAGTGTTAAAGCATGAATCAGAGATAAAGCATTTATGTCGGGAAAAGTGTGTCTAATATGGAGTGTGATCACCGTGTTGCCCACAAACATTTATTGACACCCTCATAAACAATATGAGGGCTCGTTGTGAGGCTTGTATAGCAGTGCACGTGAGAAATTGCCGGACTAGGACATCGGCCAGTGTAGCTGAGTAGTAAAGCAACAGCACAGTATGCTGTGGACCAAGGTTCGAGTGCTGCCCACGACTAATTTTTCATTCCTGTTGGGTTATTGCATTAATTGTATTGGTTACCTTTAATAATTAAGATACATATAGTTGCATTTTCAAAGCAATATTTATATTTTTCTCGAAATTATTACAATCAACCAATTCAGTTAGGATGAAACACCTTGTAATTGTGACTAAATAAGTGGTTTGCGACCCCGTGTTCTATAGCAGTTTTTACCTGACTGCCAAGAAGGGTTGTGTGTTTGACGCGTATCTGGGTATGTGGATTTCTTTATACCCTCGAAACATCCCAACGGCTAGATGGATTTTAATGAATGAGGTCTCTGTCGATTCGTCTTAACCGTCCAATGGTTATAGGCTAGGTTTTGGTTTTATAAATCCAAAATGCCGGCCGTAAAATACAAAATGGCGGTAAAGATGGAAATTTTTTTACGCACCCTACTGAGTGGCATACCATTGGATAGGTCTTTCAAAATGAAGACGATGTTTCATTGACTATTTTACAGTCAGAAGCTCCGTTTAAATTTTACACGACCTTGAAGTTGTGTAGGTAGGATCTCTAGCTTTACTGCAACTCTAACCATCATAGGCCTCATCAAAACAGTGTTTATAGATAGGAACTAACAATTAAACACAACTTAAAAGTCATAAATACAAGTAAATTAAAAAAAAAAATAGGTAAGTAATATAAAAAAATAGTTTAACATTGATGAAAAATAATTAGTTCACTTTTTACGCAGTCGGGTTTTTTGATCTTTTAAATTTAATTTTTACTTGTTCATCCGCTTGATGGGTACTATATTGTACTACTTTCCATACATGTATCAGTTTATTTGCGTTTGTAATAAAAGCTTGAAATTGTAAAGAGACTTTGTGGACAAACTGTTTAATTTTCTATACACATCACTGTAAAACACTTATAGTACACAAACCGTGAAACATAAAAAATAATATAGAACTAGTCGGATGTGGCAATCCCAAAACTTTCTTCTATCTCATAAATGTTAATATTTCATGAAAATTAAAGCATGTTAGTGCCAGCGGTTAGGTGATTTACACTCAAAATCTAATCAGCAAACAACTTATGTCAAGTTGTAGCTGAATCTGAAGTTTGGTGAAAATCCGTGGATTAGTTTTTGTAGAACTATTGCGGAAATCGTAAAAAAATATACATAGCAGCGCCACCTGTTGGTCGATTTACTCCAAAAACTAATCAGGACCAATTTGTATGAGCGACTAACTGAAGCTGAAGTTTGATGAAAATTCATGCATTAGTGAGATACAGTTTTTGCGGAAATCATGATAAATGCAGCCTAGCAGCGCCACCTGTTGGGTGATTTGTACTAAAAACTAAACAGCACTAATTTATATTAGGGACTAACTGAATCTGAAGTTAGGTGAAAATTCGGGCATTAGTTCTTGAGATAGAGTTATTACGCAAATCGTGAAAAATGCAGCATAGCAGCGCCACCTGTTGGGCGATTTACACCAAAAAGTAATCAGTATCAGTTTATATCAGGGACTAACTGAATCTAAAGTTTTATTAAATTCCGTTCATTAGTTCTTGAGATAGAGCGCCCACAAAATTTGTGTCACACACACACAGACAGACAGACTCACAGACAGACAGACTCACAGACAGAAATTTTGTATAAACTTGTTTTTATGGTTCTCTGACCACCTAAAACGTGTAAATATGGCGAAAATCGGAATTCGAAAATTTTCATGAATCCAATACTTTCTTCTTGTAAAGATAGAAGAAAGTAAAAACATATGCACTTGGTAACCCCTGTCCATCTAAAGATAACTCAGAGAAAACATATCAAAAGAATTCATATGAATCATTTTTCTTATTAAATGCTTATCCGCATAAACATACGCAGTCTATTGACTTTGTTTGGAAGTGCGACGTTCTAAAACAGAGAAGCGTATCATTCATTCATCCAATGCGACAGCCATCAAAATACATTTAAGTTTTTCTATAAAGATTTTCCATCGATAAGGACAGACTGACAGACGGAGCGATGAAATGTTTACAACTTCAGTATACGGATATCCACTTTAGTCAATTCCCATCAAAGAAAATAAACACGGAACAAGCAATAAACGAGTTGAATGAGTTTCATCGGCTGAAATCCGAACGAAGATGATTAATTTTTATCTAGACATTAATCTGTTGCGACAACTTGTTTGGTCATAAATAACAACAGAATAAAATATGAACAACAGAAAATGTAACTTTAGTATAGACTATTGCTATTAATTTCATAGATTTTTTTCCCTCCAATTCGAGAAATGTTAGATGTGCCAACTTTTAAAAGTTGCTTTTAAATAAAAATCGGCAAAATATCATTCTTATAAAAATAACAGTATTAATGGGGGTAATATTAATCAATTTTAACGCAGACAAAGATATAGAACTCATCCAGAAATATACAAGTACACTTTCCTATCGTAAGCCTCCAGAAATCAATGAAATTGAAAAACTAGAAAAATGAATTTGAGAATTTTATTAACCCGTGAATTCTAAACTAGTGCGAATTTGCACTAATTATAATTTCAAATGTCGGCATTTTTATTCATTTATTTTAAAAAACATTCTTTTTTTAACCCCTTGCCTGTGGAATATATTTGAGGAAAACGTGCCAAAAATGGATTTTTTTCTTCTTCTCTGAATGGTTTAAATAAAATTTGGGAGGAACTGCTAAATTACAAAAATCCGAAAAATAGCGCGAAACTGCCGAACTTTTCGCGGGAAAGTATCGCCTTCTATTGGGAAAATGGTAAATTACATATTATGCATTAGACGAACTGAGTTCGGGCTTCACGGAATTGAAACACCGATTTTTCTCTTGCCCGAACTCAGGTCGGGCATTCCAAAATTGTCGCGTTTGTGTCGTCCGAACTCACAGGCAAGGGGTTAATTTACCTTTTAAAATTTGAATAATAAATATTGATAAAAACAAATTTCACATTTCGATTCCTCATTAAATTTCGCATAGTAATCGAATGTTACATTTCATTATCACTTTACTACCAACAAAGTTATACAAAAATACAGGTGAAGTTATGGAATCCCAAATCCCACTAGTGTGGAATCCATGGGTTAAATGCAGTTTATTTGCCCATTAAAATGTTTTCACATAAAAATGGGCTAGTTTTAGACGCAAGTACAACGACAGTTTCGTACATATACGCAGAAAATCCAGATATTGTTACTTATATTTCCGAGAATTGAATAACCTTTTTCCATAAAAGAAAAGCATTTTTCAGAAAATGCTGAGAAATTATGTAATTTAGAGTTTTTAGAACATTAAAATCACAAAAAAGGTGTCATCAGGGTAGCAAAGATATATTACAATTGAAAGAAAATAAAAACCTCTGTTCAATTTTCTGGTCCCTGAATAAAAATACCTGAAATTTTCATCTTTATAGTAATAAAAAACGAGTCGGTAAATATATCAGAAAGATTCAAGAATAATAAACTTTTACTCCTGGAGATGAAAAAAAGTACATCTAAAAGCTCATCTAAAAGCTGAAAGAATTTTTTTATTGATTCAATGAAATCACAAATATATCCCTGTCTTTTTTGGAAGTTATATGACGTCCAAAAGAGAAGCATATTATTCATCCAATTTCTACAAAGATTTTCCATTGATAAGGACAGGTTGACGGACGGAGCGATGAAATGTTTACAACTTCAGTATACGGATACCTATTTTAGTCAATTTCCATCAAAGAAAATAAACACGAAACAAGCAATAAGAGTCGGATGAGTTTTATCGGCTGAAATTTGAACGAAGATGATTAATTTTTATCTAGATATTAAGCTTTGGCGACAACTTGTTTGGTCGTAAATAACAACAGAATAAAATATGACAAACAGAAAATGTAACTTTAGTATAGTATATTGCTATTAATTTCATAGATATTTTCCCCCTCCCAATTGGAAAAATGTTAGATGTGCTAACTTTTAAAAGTTGCTTTTAAATAGAAATCGGGAAAATATCTTTCTAATAAAAATAATAATATTAACGGAGCAATATTAATCAATTTCAACGCAGACAAAGCTACAGAACGCTTCCGGAAATATACAATACAAGTACACTTATCGTAAGTATCCAGATATCAATGAAATTGAAAAACTAGAAAACTGAATTTGAGAATTTTATTAACACGTGAATTCTAAATTAGTGCGAGTTCGCACCGACTAAAATTTCAAACGTCGGCGGGTTTTTTTTTTTTTTTTTTTTTTTTTTTTTTTTTTTTTTTTTTTTACATTCTTTTATTAATTTGCATTTTAAAATTTGGAAAATAAATTTCACAGTTCGATTCTTCATTAAATTTCGCATAGTAATCGAATGTTTACATTTCATTATCACTCTATTGCAAACAAAATTATACACAAACGCAGTTGATTTCTGCCCATTAAAATGTTTTCAAATGAAAACGCGCTAGTTTTAGACACAACTACAACGACAGTTTCATACATTTACGCAGAAAATCTAGATATTGTTACTTAAATTTCCGCGAATTGAATAACATTTTTCCATAAAAGAAAAGCATTTTTCAGAAAATACTGTGAAATTTGGTATTTTAGAGTTTTTGGAACGTTACAATCACATCAGGGAAGCAAAGATATATTACAGTAGAAGGAAAATAAAAACCCCTGTTCAATTTTCTGGTCCCTGAATAAAAATACCTGAAATTTTCATCCTTATAGTAATAAAAATGAGTTGTTAAATTATATCAGAAAGATACAGGAAACGTTTTCGATCGCTCTTAAAAAATCAACTTCACTCCTGCAGATGAAATAATATAGATGCACAAGCTCATCTAAACGCTGGAAGAAATTTTTTATTGATTCAATGAAACCATAAATATACCCTGTATTTTGATTAAGTATATGACGTCCAAAAGAGAAGCTTATCATTAATCAAATGTGGCAACCATCAAAATGCATTAAGTTTTCCAAAAAAGATTTTACACCGATAAAAGACTGGCTGACGGACGGAGCAATGAAATGTTTACAACTGTGGTATACGAATTAGAGAGCTGTGCGAGAAATTCCATTTGAAGTCAATCCACAACCCGACCCGAACCCGACAAAAAAATTTCATTGACCTACAACCCGAAATACTTCAAACCGATCCGCAAGCCGAAATGAAAAGAAATAAGTTCATGTTTTAATGAAAAGAAATTGTCAATTATATCTCTAGTACCAATTTTATCTTTAAAATGTACATATAAATATTATTCAATATTCAAATACAGTAAAACCTCTGAATAGAGGGCACCTCGCGATTGTTGAATGGAGTCGTGCATCGATTCGAGTTGTCTCTAACTTTCTTGCTGGTCATATTGTCTCTAATTTTCTCTTTGTGGATCGGATTCACTCTAAAGAATGTTTCTTGCTGGTCAGATTTACGTTTTTGAGGGTCGGGTTATTGAGATTTTCCCTAAACGTTTCAGCAGAACTAGGTTTCAGATGAAAATAAATAGATATTTGAATATGAATGATAGTATTATACAGTCGGACCTCGTTATCCCGACACCCGGTTTTCACGTTACTCCGCTTGTCACGCCAGTTTTTCAAAGTCCCGATTTTCTGTATATGATTTTAATGTAAATAAACTCCGGATTTTACGTCGTTGAATAATTTTCAACTCCGGATATCCCGACGGTTTAGGAAAATTGCCCAGTTTTCAAAATCTATCTCATAAGTACGGAAATTAAACGATAAGAAATATCTTAGCCAAACTTTTCACGAAAGTGTCTAAAATACCATTGACTTAAATGCGAAATTTTACTTCAATCCTTTATCTGAATAAATAAACCCACACATTATGTTTGACCCACTTAAGCTCCAGATGGACGTATCAGTCTACTCGCGGTGTTTTTGTTCTGGTCAGGTGGCGCTTTCTTGTGGTTATAAGGCGTTTTTCATCCGACTAAAACCGAAGCATTGCACCTTGCACTGAAACGATCAGAAATTATCTAACATCCTTTTCTGAAACAACGAATATTGATTATAATTTATTGTATAATATTGAAAAAAGAATTGTGGGAAGCACATCTAGGGATAAGCAAGCCTTAATTCATCAATATTTCATGTAACAATAAAGTCATCATAAATGTGATTTTTATTCTTTTCAGTTTTGTTTTTGTGTTTATTTGTTAAATAATAATGTTTTATGGCTTAAACTGCAAGAACAGTTATGAATTTAAAATTGTCTTAAATTAATTAAAAACATAGTTTTTTATAAACATATTTTTCTCAAACTCCGGTTACCGCGACACTCCGAATATGACGACACATTTTTCTGGTCATTAGAGTGTCGGGATAACGAGGTTCGACTGTATATTCAATTTAGTGCATGAGAAATAAAATGTATATAAGAAATGTGATCACAGATTATTCTTTCTTTATGGTACAGTTAAGAAACCTTTTTACTTCTCTCATAATATAAAAAATACTACCTATCAACATTTCGTTTATGATACATACAAAAACACATGTGTCGTATTTCTGATAGTATATGCACACACAAACGTTAAGTGTGCGTAGATTCTGAGGTGTCCACTATTCAAAAGTAGAATATATATAAGCATATGTATATAAGCATAAGCATATAACATATATATAGTATATACTACATGAGCATACAACATATATAAATGTTAGGAATTAAAAAAGTGTTCGCTAAATAGAGGTCTCCGCTATTCGACAGTGTTCGATCACTAATGAATTTTTTAAGACTAGATCCAATCACTTATAAATGAAGTATTAAAATGCACTGCCCTCCAAAAGTTAAGGTACAGCATGTTTTTCAAAGCTCACCATTAAAATAAAGGCAGTAACAATAAAATTCATAGTGTCTATGAATGATAGTATCATCTTTAAGAAAATTTATGCAAAAAACGCTTCATCATCACTTTTAAATAAATTTTCAGTTATGTAGGAGTAAGAGAAAATGTGATAAAATCAAATTTTCCTGACTTTGTGTGTAAGTATCATGCATGATTGTTTTCAATTGTTGTTGGCAGTTTCGCTGACAGTCTTAGTAATGTCGGAGAAGTCGTTTACCCGATTCATAAAGGTGGCGAACGATCAGATTGATGGAAATGGGATTGTCACAAGCCGATGCTGCTAGGGCAGCGGTGTAGGAACTTTGTAAAAACAGGGGGAGCCGGGGCATATATTGCGAAAAGCTAATGGCGCGGCTCATTTCGTTCATTTTGCAGGGTTCCTTCCTAGTGTTGCACGTTTCACAAACAGAAGTATAAAATAGAAGCATATCAAAAGATCACCAACTCTTTAATCCAGTTAAAATATTTTTTAATAGATATACTTGATTCATAGAAACTTAATTTATGTGCAATCCCGAATACAATATTCAAATTTAAGGCTTCTCCCACTTCCATTTACCAAAAATTAAAGTGCTTTCTGTTGTTTTGTTTACAAATTCTTTACAAATCTTTTCCAAATCGATTTTAAAGGCCCCCTCTTTATAAATATGTTATCGGTGCAGGTAATTTGTAGTGGACCTATTTAAGATCCCCTTTTTTCAGAAAATCGGGAGGCTTGTAAACATTGAGAAAAAGGGTGAAGGCACACAAACAAGTGTGCCCACCACCCCCTATCTCTCTTCTCTTTGTTGTTTATTGCGTGAATTTCCTAGAAAAAGTATACTTTATTTTTTAATTCAGCAATGTATCGTAAACAGATGTGGTGCGAGAATTTATACTGGGGGAGCTGAGCCCGTCTGAAATATTCCAGGGGGAGCGACAGCTCCCCCAGCTCCCCCGGTTCCTACGCCCTTGTGCTAGGGTCTCAATGCGTCTCACAGTGTGGTCCGACAACTGTGTAATCAGTTTACATCAGAAGATTCTGCGCCGAGAAGACCTGCTCCAGGCCGACTACGAGTTACAAAATCTGCGAGACCGCTTTCTAGCTTTTTCGACTCGAAGCAGGAGAACCACTACACGTTGTTCCTTAACTTTTGGACGGCAGTGTATTATAACATTTATATTTGGCAAAAGGTCAATATCAACATGAAGGCGAATGCATAAAAAAATTAAAATAAATATGTAGGAAATCAGAAATATTTGACATATTTTGTCAAACTGTTTGTAACTACTAGGTTGAGCAAAAAGTTCTGAGAAATTTGTGAAAGTTGCGTTGTTATTCGCAAATTAACAACAAAAGCAACAAGGACTATTCTTCAAAGTAGAGACCATCATAGTCCACGACTTTCTGCCATCGTTCTGCCAGATTCTGCATTTTCTGGAAGTACCATGGCGGCTCCTTGGAATCGAAAAACTCTTGATATGCTTCTTCAACTTCATTAAAGGATTCAAATCGACGGCTCTTGAAAAAGTCGAAAGGGGCCATAATCGGATTCCTGAACTCCTGTAGATATACCATTAGCACTCCTATATACCATACAAAGTCTGGTAACTATTAGATTAAAAATTTCCCAAAACTTTTTGCTCAACCTAATAAAACATTTTAACAAATGAATAAAGACCAGAAAAAATGTAATCGTTGGTTGTTGTTTAACTTTTGGACGGCAGTGTACTAAAACATTTATATTTGGCAAAAGGCCAATAACAACATGAAAGCGAATGCATAAAAAAAAAAAAAAATAAATAAATATGTAGGAAATCAGAAATATTTGACATATTTTGTCAAACTGTTTGTAACTAAAACATTTTAAGACCAGAAAAAAATGAAATCGTTGACAGCAAAATTAAATCCATTGTACGAAATGCAGGATATCATAATTGAAAATACATAAATTCAATAAGAAAAACCACAAAGGATTGCAAAAAAGGAGAACTATCATGAATAAAAATGGAACTTATGATTCGTAACTCGTTTTCAAGGGCAATATTACGGTATCATAAGTAAAATACGGTTAATTTATGAAGTAGAAATAAGAAGGCGTGCTTGAATGTATATATATATCAATTAAAAAACCCTTAACGGGTTAAAAGTTTGTGACGCAGCACTTTATCTCATTGCTATAAGAATTTTAAATATGGAACTTAAAAATAATGATATCAAATTTTAGTGACGCTACATTATTTATTTCATCATTTTATTTTTGTTTTCTTTATAATTGCATGCGTAAGAATTATGTTAAATTTAAAAGGACGTATAAAAATTTATTCATTGATGCGTTATCATTCTCATTTTTCATAAATTCAAACTATGAGTTTTAAAAGATATGATATCAAAATTTAAGTGACGCCTTGATGTAGCCTTAAACAATTTGTTTTAAAATTCAATTTTAATTGTTTTCGATTTGGCTAAATATATTTACACATCTAACCAAAACTTAATTTTCCAATACACTGTTAAAAATACCACTTTCACTGAACCTGTACAATGCACTGTAATGTATTTATATGAATAAATTGATTTATCTTTTGTGCCACGCTATCCAAAATCAAAAGTAAAATGAAAAGTAAAAATCAAAAGTAAAGTGCGTCATAATATCCATTTGCATATATTTCGCTTAGTTTGGATACAATGACGCAAAAAAATCCTTTACATAAATTTTACTTTTGATTTTGGATAGCGTGGCACAAAAGATAAATCAATTTATTCATATAAATACATTACAGTGCAGTGCATTGGAAAATTAAAAGTTTTGGTTACTTGTGTAAATATATTTAGCCTATAGCGTCACTTAAAATTTGATATCATTTGATATGCGATATTGGATAAAAGGGATTTAAAGTTAATGAAATAAACTTTTTAAGTTGGCAATATTTAAGAAATTAAAATCATTGAATAAATAAAGTTAAATTAACATCTTAAAGGCATAAAATCCCTCTATCCAAAGACGCATACCGACCGGAAAGAAAGTGGTTAGACATTGCGTTGAAATGTAAATAGAATTAAAGCCATCCAAAAATTATTAATCATATATAATATTTAATTGTTGAAAAATGAAAAATAAAGAAAAGATAAGTTACTCACCCAACTCTTGTGTATGTTGTAATTATACAAAATGAACTACCAATATAAATGTAACTAATATATTTATTGATGCAACATAATTTATTTAAATTCAAAATAAAGGGGGGGAGAAGGGTCAAAATAATATATTACTATTCAAATCACACAAAAAATATATTAACTCAACACAATGAGCGTGTGTTCACTTCAACAGGAATTAATAGACGATTGGAGGATTATCTTATGAAGCATTGAAATTTCGATATTGTAAAATATTGTTGTAAAATGTTCTATGGGTTTTAAAGGGAATATGTCCATAGGTATTATTTATATTTTAAAGTTCTGTAAAAAAAGATTAAACTTTAAACTGTTCTTTAAACTAATTGTTCGTAGGAGCTTTATACTTAAATGAAGGAAAAATGATGACTACGCAGGTAGAAGGGAGTAGCAGAAGTAAAAAGTATGCAGGATGCGCTAATATACCACCTTTGATTCACAAACATTTGCTGAGAAAATTCAATAAGGTGAAGTAGAGATGAATTATCAAAATAATAGATGGAGGTTAAACTTCTCTTTATCTTGGCGGTACAGGCAATAGATTATTTCAGATCGAAATGGTGGTCATCGTTGATTCTAGGAAGGCATGATGTTCTCACACTGTAGAATGTCGACAGATCTTAAATTTTAATTATTGAAGGGACTATTTTATTAGCCATATACTGTCATTTCATTTCTTGATGTAGACAAAATATTATCCTTGTTTCACGACGAAGATTTCTCAACTCACTGCCATCCGCTACGGGGATAAACCCCGCAGCCTCTTAAAACTGCACGTTCACCCTCTGACTTAATTCTTGTTGACTGACGAAAAACAGCTCTCTCCTTGCAAGAATGTGTAAGATTTTGAAAATAGCCAATCCGATGCATTCAAGTACCGCGCGTCCATCCGGGAACGCATGAGTTCAATGAACTATCCGCGTGGGTGTCTCGCGATGTCACCGAATTGTACGAAAAAAATGGTGCAGAAAAGCATCCTTTTATCAATGGCGGACAGAAAGCATCGCGCCAATATTTAACAAGATAAAGTAAAAAAACTAAAACCCAACTACGACAAAAAACTACGCTGAAAAAGTATAAAAGTACCCCATGAATACAGGTAAAGTCACAAGCAAATGCTAGTAATATATAGATATATTCAAAATGTACAAGTAAAGCGCTTTTGAATGATACCAAACACGGCATATTTATCTTAACTTTATTTTTTGACGTATGACGCTTCCAGTATTTGGTAGTAGTGACGCACATATCCGTCGATGGCAGCAAATGGGTAATGGACCGATTAGTGGATGAGGTCGTTAGTGTAATGTGTAAATGTGTAATGTAGATTGAAGGTTTCATGTATTAAGATGACCTAGGAAGATTTCTTAATCTATCTAATTCTGCTAACGATTGACTGTCATGTGGATTTTTAAGCAACTTATTATGATCCAAGGCACTTATAAACAAACCCTCTATGGTTTTGACTCTACTGAGAGCGACATAGGCCTGTCCTTTAGCAAACAATGACTTTCCTAGATCGATAACTGCTTTATCCAGAGTACAACCTTGTAATTTATGTACAGTACAACCCCAAGAAAGAATCAGCGGGAGCATTTTACGCTGAATTTTCCCAGACCCCCTCAAGCCGTCAAATTCAGTGAGGCAAGGCTCGATTCTGACAAGTCCGTTAATATCGGCTTTTATGGATGCGTCGTCAAATTGTATGAGAACAGCGCTTTTATACTTTTTGTCCGCTAGAGGGCATAATAGTAAATTTGGTGACAAACTTTATAGCTCACAACCAACAGAATATCAAGATCAAGACCCTTCTAATGGCACTGCAGTGGTCTTATTCTGATTACTAAGTACCAAAGAAATTAAGAACGAAAAGATGTGAATTATATGCAATTAGCCCATAAATGCAAGTAAAGTCACAAGCAAATGCTAGTAATATATATATATTCGAAATGTACAAGTGAAGCGCTTTAAAATGATACCAAACACGGCATATCTAGCTTAACTTTATTTTTTTACTCTGTATATTTTGTCCGCTAGAAGGCGCCACATTGAATTTGGTGAAAATCTATATAGCCTATAACCAGCGGACAATTAAGACGCTTCTAATGATATGTCATTTGTCGAATTCTGATTAGTGGTTTAGAAGTTACGAGGGAACAGATGAACATACATACATACATACATACATACATACATACATACATACATACATACATAGCCTGTCAAAATCATAACCCTCCTTTGGCTTTGCCGTAGTCGGGTAAAAATCGGAAAATGCAGAAAACGTTAAATTAAATATCTCCAATATTTGTTGACGGATTTTGCTGTAACTTATATCAATTTAATCAGAAAAATATAGTCTATCTGTTGATTATAGATTGAGCATGCAATATTAAAAAATAAATTATTTTTATTTTCGTTGTTTTAAACTTATAAAGAATGTAGAATCGCGATCTTTTCGGAAAAGTAAACACGAACGTAAAACTTTGTTTACACATATTATTGTTATTGTTATGTTTAGTTTAATATATTTTAATGAATGATTGAAAGATAGAATTTAAGTTTGATTGAGGAAAATAAATAAAATTTAGAATAACTTTATTAAGAGGAAACTTAAATATTTTGAAGATAATTTTCTAGATTAGAAGTTGAGTTTAAAATGAATAAATATTAATTTAAGATTGAGGAAGATAAATAAATAATAAAATTGAGATTATTTACTACTAGAGATGTTGCATTTTATAACATTTCCTTCCCCCTGTAGAAAAAAAATCAATAAAAAAAAAATTCTTTGCTGATGGCTCAAAAAAATTGCTGGATTGGCCATAATCATTGAGATTTGTTGCTAATTTATATCAAACTGTCTGTAGTATATTTTGTACTCAATAAATTCTTGCTTTGAAGTGAATCCTAGTTGCATCACTCTATAGCTGTCACACTGAATACTTAAACCAACAAAAGTACAGGGATAACAAATGCAAACACAATACATACAAATACAACACTAAACTTTGATACAAATACAACACTAAACTTTGATACAAACACAATGAATATAAATATGTGATACATAACAATGATATATACTTAACAAAAATACAAACACTACAAGAAATAACATTTATCATTTACACACTAAGGGTGAGTATACCTGAGAAACTGAAAATTCTGCGAAATCATATGTGAAAATCAAAAACCTGAACACATTGCATGGTAAAAAGAATAGCAATTTATGATAAAACTCATATTTATGTACAAACAATGAAACAGCAGATATTGGCACTTGTAAATAATTGACAGTTATTGAGTATGACAAGATATATTTGAATGTAGTAAAATCAAAACTACTAAACAATAACCAGATATTCCTATGTAAATATTGCTACGTAACTTGTAGAGTGATGTTGAGACAAAATTGTAAACAATAGAAATAATATTTCATATTTATAATAAATTGCAAAATTACTACATAACATTTAAGAGGAAAACTTGCGTACACCTCTTAGAGAATGTAGTTGTGTCCCCCCAAAAAATTAAAATTAATTTATTCCTTCATTTCATCTTTGTTACCATTAAAACAATGCGAAACTGGACACAATTTTACAATTAAAAAATTTTATTCCCTTTAAAATTATAGCTTAACTGCACCTTGAAGGACTTATCGGAGGGGTAAAAATTTTGTGTTAAGTAATTCCCCAAGCTATGCCGAATTTACCTTCCGTGTGTGCTCATTAAAATTTTGTGGGAATATAAAAAAAGAGAAAAGACTTAGAGCAGTTGCTCCATTGTATTCTCATACTAAAATCTCCACTAGTACCACATAGGCAGGCGCATTTTGGAGATAATTAAAAATTTTCATTTAATTTCATTGTCTTTATATTATTTATTATTTATATTCATTTTATATTTTTCTCTGAGTAATAAATTATTTACTTTCTTATAATCATTTGTAAAAAAATTAATTTAGGATCCTAAAATTGTAATATTTGAAATAAAAAATTTTATCACTCTAAACAAGTCGTAGAAATTAGTAAAGTCTAAATCACTCTCTCTGCACAATATGAAATGGACGATATATTGAATTAAGATTAATAGTTGAAAAATAAAAAAAAATGTGGTAACATAATATTGATTTCCAAAAATAAAATATAAAAACTAGGAAAAATAAGTTGGTGTAGTTGTGACTATATGAATTTAAAATTATAAATTAAAATATATTAAGAATGCAGAATCATAAAAACAAATAGATCCCAATGTGCTATTACGTACTAGCACACTGCTGTTTTGCCCGCAAAACTTGGAATATTTATTTTTAAATGACCTAAATGTTACCACTGTACTAATAAAAAAATATATCTAATAAAAAAAAAAGCACAAGGATATAAAAATGGAATTAAAGTTGTAGGAAGATTGGTAAAAAAATAAAAATTGAAAAAAGAATATCCATAATCAAGTGAGAGATGAAGGAGTAGAAGATAGACATACTATTTACCTCCTGTCCTAATTAACTTAGTGACATTAACTTTTATATCTCTTATTGTGGTGTCACTTAAATGTCTAATTAAATAATTATCACCTCTGAAAGCTCTAATAATTTTATATGGACCAGAATTTTTTGGATGAAAGGGTGAACCATGATGAAAATTTTTTAAGTATACTATATCACTAGTTTTAAATTTACAAGCAGGGCGACCTTTAAGGAATTTTTCATTTTTATCAAAATAATACTTCTCTGTGTTGTTTGTAATCTTTGTACCACCCGTTTTGTTAGCGTCCATGTTTCTGCTCCATAAATTAGCACAGGCAAAACACATTGGTTAAATACCTTTCTTTGCAAACAAAGGGGCATGCTACTCTTCAGAATAATATTGTTCTTCCCAAAAGCGCTCCATCCATTTCTTATTCTTCTATTGATTTCATTCATGATACTATTATCCGATGATATTTCCTGCCCAAGGTACACATAACTTAGCACTTCTTTAATTTCAGTGTTGTTGTAGACGATTTTCTTTTTTGATGCAAATGAATTGAACATCACCTTAGTCTTTTCAAAGTTTATTTTTAATCCCACATTAATGCTAGCTTCTGCCAAATCTTTTATCATATTTTCCAATTCTTTAGGACTGTTACTGAAAATTAAAATGTCGTCAGCGAATCGGAGATGACTTAAATATTCCCCATTTATTCCCTTTGTTTAATAATCCAGCTTCTTGAAAATATTTTCTAAAACAACAGTAAAAAACTTATGCGAAATGGTGTCTCCTTGTCTTACCCCTCTTCCAAGCTTGATATATGCTTTTCCTTTGTCCAAGCGGATGGTTGCTGTTGCTTTCTTGTAAATCTTCTTTGTGATATTGATGTAAGGTTTGTTTATACCAATGTCCTCTAGAGATTCTACTACTGCTGGTGTGTAGACCGAATCAAATGCTTTTCATAATCAATAAAGACAAAGCAGAGAGGTAAATTATATTCCTTATGTTTCTCTATGAGTTCCCTTACCGTTTGGATATGATCCATTGTGCTGAATCCACTTCGGAATTCTGCTTGTTCTCTAGGTTGAGCTGAGTCCAGAGCTGATTCAAGTCTTGTCGTTAAAACTTTGGTGAAAATTTTATAAATCACCGATCGTAAGCTGATCGGACGGTAGTTTTTAATCTTTTCCTTCTCTCCTTTCTTGTAAAGTAGCACCATCACAGCATTATTTAAATCTTCTGGTACATCTGAATTCTTGAGACATTTGGAAAACAATAAGGATAGCTTTTTTACAAATGGACCCTATTCAGGTGACGTCAGACGCCAGAGCTGGCGATATAATCATCTGTTATTCTAGTTACTACACCGGCGGAATATCGGTATGCGCAGGCGCAAACACCGCTAGCAGACGACTTTAGCCTTGACCCAGGTTGAGTGCATACATTTTAACTAAAAATTTGCAAACTTAGAGAATTTTCTCGCATACAGAACAACACTTTGAATTTAGAATACAATATATTAAGTATATGCTGCTGCATCAAAGAATTTTTTTGCGGTATTTTTAACAAACAAGCATTAATAACTCACACTCCATAGACTACTATGCTAAACACCGCCAGTAAATACCGCCAGCAGACGAATTTTAGCCTCGACCTCAGATCGCGTGCATAAGGTCCATTCTTCTCCTGTTTCTTTGATAAGGTCGATTGTAATTCCATCTTCGCCAGGGCCGTTACCTTTTTTCATATATCTAATGGTTTAAGGAATTTTTCAAAAGTCGCACCAAGGTAACGATTGCAATAGGTAGTATTTCTTATGTAATCTACCTAAAATCATATATGATTTCACATCAGAATACTGGAAAGTGTTAATAAAAAACTTCAATTGAACGAAGATGATTTGTTTTAACAAGAGTAATTTTACTCCTTTTTATATTCCGCATTTATTTATAATGACTTTATCAAAAATGTCGCTTTATATCTCCAAAACATAACACAATTTAACAAACGGAATATACTTTTGCATATGCATGCATTATTTCATCTAATAGAATTTAAGAAAATAAACAAATTTCATTTTCCACTTCTTTTTTTTAAACTTTTCGGAATCAACCACCATAAAAATTTGCAAAACTTAACTCAAGAAAATATTTACAGTTCCTCCACATGACATCCATTTTCTAATGGCTTTTAAAAAAATGAAGCTCTCTAAAAACAATAGAGTGGGAGGAAAGCAAGTACTCTAGAATAAATAAATAACGAAAATCAGACAATGGAAAGAGAGCAAAAAGAAAATCTTTAGCTAGAGAATCCGATTTATGTCATTCAAATATCGATACATCACTTCCTATCGGTCTGCGTCCCAACTCCTTTTTTTTCGTCGAACATTCAACCGTGTAACTGAATCTAAGAATGAAATCGAATTATGGATGACGTCTGGAAGTCATGTGACATCTTGAAGGGGTTAGAGACTCTTAGCGCCGATATTTTGGACATTGTCAGAGAGGTCAGAAGAAAGAGAAATCAGTGATGAAGAAGGAGAAAAAGAGTTGTGGAGAAAAAGTATAAAAGAATTCTCAAAAAAAAATAATAAAAAAGATTCTTAGTAGTAAAAGTTCACTTGCAAAACATAAATCCTTTGCAAACAATCATTTTAGAATTCATATGCATATTTAGAAACTTGGAAACTTAAAATCCAAATAATAATGAACAAAAGTTGTTTATTTCCAATGAAAATCTAATTTCAAATTATATTTGCTTAAAAGGCGCAAAGGCCAACCTAGTGAAAAAGATTCCACGCCGAGACTCGAACCCGGGCCATCAGCATATATATATATACAAAAATTTGAAATTTGATTTTCATTGGAAATATTGTATGCAAGGCGAATGTCACTCTCTGGAAAAATTTCCAAATATTAATATAGATTCAATCGATGCTGGATTTAATTATGAGTCTGTGTTTGTCCCGTGTCGGTGGCTCCATCTTGTGCTGCGTTCAAATATTCCATCTTGTGCTGCGTTTGTAGCCTTGCCAACCTGTAATAGTGAAAAGTTCTAGCCTGGGTATCGTTCCATGTGGTTTAGTCGGTAGAACGTCAGTGCGCTATACTGATGGCCCGGGTTCGAGTCCCAACATGGAACTTTTTCACTAGGTTGGCCTTTGCGCCTTTTAAGCAAATATAATTTGAAATTTGATTTTCATTGGAAATATTGTATGCAAGGCGAATGTCTCTCTCTGAAAAAATTTCCAAATATTAATATAAAAGTTGTTTAGTTAATGCCTGTATTATATTATACGCTTACATATACCGATTTTTAATGAGGCATTACTTGCACCAGAAAATGGAGTATCACGAATATCTGTGCTGTGCTCATTAAACAGTCATAATATAGTTACTTAGAAACATTTTAATTCAATATTTAAAAATATATTTAGTATTATTGTTTTACAGAAAAAACATGCCATTTCACATTCTATTTGTAAAACAGAGCCTTTTCTGTTTAATAAAAATCCAATATACTTCCAAACAGATGCAAGGATGCTACACAGATGCATATATTGCATATATGAGTTGTGTTTTTGGAAATATATCGGATTTCTATTAAATACAAAAGTACAGTTTTTACAAATAAAATGTGAAAGAACATGTTTTTTCTATAAAACGATTATAAATGATTTTTAAACATTGAATTAAAATATTTCTAAGTAACTATATTATGACTGTTTAATGAGTATAGCATAGACATACATGATACCTCATTTTTTGGTACAATTAATGCCTGACAAAAATCGGTATAAATGTAAACGTATAAACTTAAATTCTTAGTACAGTGAAACCTCTCTGTAAGGGCCACCTGCAGTTCCATTGAAAATTTGTCCTCATGAGGGGTGGCCCTTGAATAGATGTGACAAAAAAACAACAACTAAAATAAGGAAATCAAAACCTATATAGGTGAAAAAACTGTTTAATAACATTTTCAAACTCTATACATGATTGAAAAAAATTTCTATTGAAGTTTGTTTACTTTTAATAATTTTTTCTCAGACAATTTTGGTTTCCAATGATCCTTTTACTTTATGGAGCAAATTACTTAAATTTACATCATTTATTAATGCCTTAGAAGGAGATATTAGTTTATTTATTTCTGTTAGAGTTTCCTGACAGGTGTAAAAACTGTGCTTCAGTATGCATTCACAGTTTTAGTAAATGTGGGATCAGTTTTTCTAGATAACCTATTATCCTTTGTGTGCCCACAACAAAGGGTTAAGTTTCCCCTCCATCCCAACCCCTACAGGTTGAAAGGTCAAATAAAGTGTGAGGAACACCTGTTTGTCTCACTTGTGGAAAAGTTTGTGGTCCTTCATTGTATTACTAAATCCTCCCCCATCTCCCCCTGTCTTCTCTGTTGCAAGTGCAATTGTTTGCTGAACTCTTATCTTTTGTTCAGGAATTCAATACACCTGTTTAGGATTTAAAGCACATGTGAAAAAGATGGCCTTTATGAGGGGTAAGTGCGGCCCCTAATAGGAGTAAATTTATGTCTATAGGGAAAATTTTCGTTCTTAAAAATATTGGCCCTTAATAGAGGTGGACCTTGAATAGGGGTGGCCTTTAAAAGAAGTTTCACTGTATATGAACTAAAAATACAGTTTTAAGTAACTACCATTACAAAAAGTAAGAAGCTACCCTATTGCAGCCGTTCGGAAGGAAGCAATTGTGGAAAATTCCTATATTGTCGCAAAAAATTAACATTTTCGGGTCCTTAAAAATATATAACATGAATATATAAATTGCTATTTAGATTTTTTTTTTCTTATCCTACTTTACACGTACAAAATAAGAAAGTCGCATATTTATGATTAAAGAATATTATAAGTAAAAATAGAAAGTACAAATTCAAAAAGATTTAAAATATCAGCTTTGCAAAAATTTCATACTAAATTTAAGGGACCCAATACAGTTTTAAGTAACTACCATTACAAAAAGTAAGAAGCTACCTATTGTAGCCGTTCGGAAGGAAGCAATTGTGGAAAATTCCTATATTGTCGCAAAAAATTAACATTTTCGGGTCCTTAAAAATATATAACATGAATATATAAATTGCTATTCAGATTTTTTTTTTTTTATCTTATCCTACTTTACGCGTACAAAATAAGAAAGTCACATATTTTTGATTAAAGAATATTATAAGTAAAAATAGAAAGTACAAATTCAAAAAGATTTAAAATATCAGCTTTGCAAAAATTGCATACTAAATTTAAGGGATCCGTGGGCCAGGAGCCGGTTCGCGGAGATATAATCAGTCCCTACCAATGGTTTTACGTATTTCCCATCAAATACTGCATCCCACCAGTAAAACAAGTTTTACAAGGGAAAAAGAAATTTCCATAAACAAGCATATATATATATATATATATATATATATATATATATATATATATTTATTTTTTTTTTTTTTTTTTTTTTTTTTTTTTAACAAAGGCATATTTAAACCGGCCAATCACGAAAAAAAAGTCATAAATTCACATGACAGGAGTTACACTTTTCTTTCAGACACCAAATAATTAATACGTTATGAGCTCCTGTATTATTGCTATTTAGCTATAAAAATAAAATCTAGTTTTGATATTTCAAAAACTGTCATTTAAAAATTAAGTTTCTGAAATGACTTGCGAATAATCGTCATTTTTCATGAAAAAGTACAAAATAGAAAAAAAAAAAACTACTTTATAAAAGCATGTAAAAAATCTTTAAAAGTGCATGGATCCTTTATACGTAATACATAAATAAAGTTAATATTATAATTAATAAATAATAAATAAAATTAGTGATAAAGTTTTCTATTTTATTTTTCACGAATTTTTGATTTTTTTTAAAACTTTGACATGGGCAGGAGGCAATGGGAAGGGACATGTACATTTCAAAAATTTAAATGAAGATATAGTTGAGTAATTATAGGGCGTAGCTGGTACATTTTTTAAATTTACTTATTTATTTTAGAATTAAACTGTTTTATATGCTTTTTTTTTTAGCAGGGAGAGGGTAGAGGAAAGAATCAAATGAAATTTCTTATTTGAGATTCAAATTAAAATATCTGATTTTTTATGCATGACAACTAAATATTACACCCCATTATTTTTATATTTTTTATTCAATAAAAATCTCAAAAGTTGTTATTTTTCAATGAAAATCTATTCCAAAAAACACTTTGATCCAAAATCGCTAAATGTTTTTTTAATTATCCATGCATAAAGTATCAAATATGTTAATTCAAATACCAGATAAATGATAGCTTTTCTCCAATTTAAAATACTCTTCGGGTAAATAATAATTTATAACAATATATATATATATATTTACTTCGGTACCAAAATTGAAAAGCTACTTTCTATGAAAGATGATTGCGATAATGATTAAAGATATTACTTTTAAATGTAAACGAGAGGAATAAGAGATATATATTACTTTTAAAGGTTTTAATGATGCGAGAGATTATTTTTAAAAGTAAATAAATCCGTTATTAAGAATTTAAATTGGATTGATGCATGGATCAATGAAAATTATTTCATAACTGAAATTCAAAGTCACATATATGTATATATATATATATATTTAATTAAAGAGCATATTAAAGGGAAAGTAGGAAGTACCTGATTATTGATAATAATAAATCTAAACACGTTTTTGAAAGTTGCAGTTTTTAATGAAGAGCTAGCAATTTATTATTTTATTTTATTATTATTATTATTGCAGTCGATGCTTGGACTATAACACTATAAGGTCATGTAATAAAAACCTACACGATTCAGGTTATACATGATTCGAACCTAAAATTTTCCACTGAAGTCAACGTATGAAACACTACGGCCCGTACCCGAAAATATAGTTTTTGCCGGCAGGCAACCCGACCGGAGCAAACAAAACCGATTTTCATTGTTTCGAATGCCGCAAATAAGACTCAAATGCTAAGCACTTTGACTCGAAACGCATTCGAACGAGAAATGCTTAAGCCTAAAGTTGATCCAACCCTCGAAATAAGAATAAAAAAATCCTTAAATGCAATTTTGGATATTATCTGCAGTATAAACTTTATTTGTTATATTTAAACTGACTAAGTAAACAATGGCTACGTTCATATAGCTATAATCAGACTTAGATAAAATGTAAAACTGTCTGCGAACTCAAATAATTTCTTTAAAATTTTCTGAAAAAAAAAAAAAAAAAAAACGCTGCGCTCCTCCCGAGTCCTATATTGCCGGGTCCTATATAGTCCTATATATCCCTATTGCCAACAGCTAAAATGAAAAGTTATATACAAGCACATAAACATTCGCTAAAATTTCCAACCAAATAAACTTTATTTAAAAAGAGATCAACATTTATTTTTTAACACATAAGTTATTTTTAATCTGTTAAATTAATCTGCAAAGCTTAACATAATCTGCAGCACCCGCGTCGGTGCTGCACTGTTTCTGCTACAGGCCCTGGCAGGAGGGGAAAAAAAAAAAAAAAAAAGGAATTGTACCAGCCGTTCCAGCATAAGCACCACACTTACAATATTTTTAAGTTTTTATCTTGCATGAGCCGCGTCGCTTCTTCCAAAAAATACTGTACTATGGTACATGGAAAATACTTTCTAGCACACTTTTTTTTTTTTTCTCTCCAGTTGAAAAATAGTCTACAGACCTTGTCAATAGTCTGCAACGTGCGTTACACCGATTCTCCACCTGGGGTCTTGTTAATTTCTTTTTTTAAATAAAGAAACTTGTAAAAAAAAAAAAAAAAAAAAAAAAAAAAAAAAAAAAAAGAAACCATCAAAACTGTCTGCAAACTTTGAAATTTTTCTGCGAACGGCGTTCGCGTGTTCGTCTATATTATCTGACTCTGTCTATAATATAATAGTTACTTTCATCTGAAACAATAATCTGGCAGATTTTCTTGTGAAAAATCGGGCATGCACGAACCAAAAACAAACTCGGAAAAAAAAAAAAAAAAATGAAATTAAAAAAGCAAAACTTGCCCGAAGCAAAGAAGGAAAAAGGAGTCAGCCCGATGCGATGCCGAATAACAATCACCTTGCTATGGTTAACCCTTTCAGGGACAACGTATTTCTATTCGTAAAATACTGAAATAATTGATTGACATCAGAATTTAAAAAATTCAAAATAAGTAAAAGCTTTTCTTCACGTACTTAATAAAATAAAAATTTTCATTCCAAAATTCTGGAGTCAATGTGGCATTTCCCAATTAAAAGTAAGTGGGATATATTATATCCCAGCGCCCTTCAAAAGGTTAAAGGATCAAAATTTGAATGTTATAAATAAATCTTCAGTTTCATTTAATTTATGTGCTGCGATTTTTAATCAATTATTTCGTACAAACCAGCTTAACTGAACTAAAAGGTTTTTATTTGCAGGAAATAGATAAATATTGTATAGAAAAAAAAAGTACAAAGAACTATAGTATACACCCACGCAAGAATCATAGCACTGAACAACGTGTTCCGAAACTGCTGTGATGTAAATGACTAATGAAAAGTGAAATTAAAGTCATTCAGCTTACGAAACTGATTATAAAACATCTGGAAGCGGTTTGAGGGGATAGTTGTTTATAGATATAAATGTCTTTTTTTAACAGTATGATTTGCATTACAGATATAATAGAATTATGTTTATTTTGATATTGCTCTTTAGAAGTTGCCGCATATGTCAAAAGGTTTCTGAACCCGATATTTAATTTCGCTAATAATTGCTTAAATTAACATGTCTCATATCGAAAAAATTGGATAAGAATAAAAAATTCATTAATGGATCTCAGGGCTCTTAAAATTGGAAAAAATGAAAAAAGTGACTATTTTCAATTTTTATTATCTTAAAATATATATGATTTTAAAACACAATTTTTAGTCAGATGAAAGACATAAGTATGTTCTTCCATTTTATGTATTTAAAAAATTGCAAGATGCAGAATTAGTATTTAAAGGAGCCTCCAAGCTTTCAGATATTTGAAGATCAGAAAATTGGTATAACAGCTTGCGCGCACGATTACAAAATAAATATTGCAACTAGAATGAAAATTTTGATGCCTACTTATACTTCAGATTGTAATAATTACCCTGAACCTAAATAAATTTGTATTTGAAGCATTTTTATATTTTTAATACAAAGTTGTATTTAGCTAATACAAAATGTTGAAAATTTCAACAACATAATCGCCTTTGCCTAAAAAAAGTATATATTTTTTTAACAATAAAAAGAAAATTTTAGGTTCAATTTATACAGAGTAACATGAATCATAAGTTTTGAAAATTTCATGAAAAAATATTTAGATGTTTTTGAGATATCGTGCACGCTATGCCCAAAGACGTCATTTGGAGAAAAATGACTTCAAAGTTTCGGAAACGCCGCTTCAGCTTTTGGGAGGGTATAATTTAAAAAACCATAACTTCTATTCTAATGGGAATTTCAAGGAAAAAATTACATCAAAACGTTCAGAAAACATAAGGGTTTAACATCTAAAAAAATTAAAATTTCTAAAATTTTGAAGCTTAAGAGTCCCGAGACCTCTAAAAAAGCCAAAACGGAAACATCGCTGAAAAATCGGCAAAAAAATTATTCCAAATATTGTATATTTTATGTAATTAAATCAATTATGTTCCAAAACAGATCATATTTGAGATAGCAGGTGTACTTACAGCTTTTGTCTGTCCGACTTGTACATGAAAACAAACATGCTCATTTTTGGTAATTTGGACGATGATGGGGTGAAAATAAATTGCATTTATATGCACCAGTGACACTGAGATTAATAAATACTTTTTCTATTTTGAAACTATTTTTATTTTAAATATTCTTCAAAATTCCTCGCTTGTAGATACCTACGTTACAAAAAGTCCTCCAAATTTCATGATTTTATCACCAGTGGTTGAGATTAGAGGCTCATGTAACTCGATTTTAAATGGATCAACTAGTATTTCGGTACATATCGAGTCAGATTGGCGATAATATTTTTCGTATCGGGTCGGATGGACATAATTTTTTTCGGGTTCGACTCGGTTTCTATTTGAAATATGACTCCCGAGGGCCGGTTTCGAGTTGGCCCGATTAAAAAGAAAAAAAGTCCAGAATGTTTTTTAGTTGTAAAAACTACATATTTGAACATTAATGAGTATATATAAGTGTGTTCTTTTTTAAACGTAAAAGAAAAAAAAAATTATACAATTGTAGTCTATTCTTCGATAATTGTATTAAAATATGGACTAATTTTATTCTATTTCGTGGATCGGGTTTAAGTATATCCGCTTCGGGTTAAAGTGTGTCGGGTTTCGGGATGACTTGGAATAGAATTTTCGGTTTCGGATCTAAATGGCGTAAATAAATCAGAGTCGATAAATTCCTACGGTAAACCGTTTCCCCCCCCCCCCTCCTTTTTTTTAACTACACAATAAGAGAGACACAGCATCTTTAAAGAAAGAGGGAAGCTCACACACGACATTGTAGATTAAAAAAAAAAAAAAAAAAAAAATTAAAAGCATACATATAGATAAAACACGAACAAATCCTCTTCTAACGGTTGGAAATAAAAGCCTCTTTTTCCCGTCCAGCTAAGTTTTGCCATCACATATATATATAATAGAGCAGTGCCCGAAGTCAGGCCGATATGAGACCATACTTGTACTTGCACTGCACTTGATTAATCAGATAAAAGAGGGAATTGTTTCAGATAACATGGGTCACTTACAAGCTGGATTTTATTTACTTGCATACCAACGAAAGGAGAAGGGCAGTCTAAAGAAAAAAAAAAGAAGAAACAAACTAGTTTATTAGTAGATTTTTTTTTAATTACGTGCCCGAGTGGCTAAGATTGTTAAATACTTTTAAATCTTCTAAATTAGATTCGTACTAAATACTCCTTACTTTCATAAATCTCATATACTTCTAATAACATACAAACATAGTTGCACAAACAATTTTCAATACAACAAATGTATATGGCAATCCCTTTTCCAAGAGCGCGGTGTCACATTTCTTTTTTTCAGATTTCACACATTAATCTTTAATTTTCATTCTAACGATAGATACTGATGAAATTTTGTTTCGACTGCGAAGCCCTAGAACCACCACTAGAAACTTTTCAATAGGCAGATTTTAACTGTCTTGTATATACAGGGTGTCACTTTCAACGGTGTTCAATGGCTGATTCCTAAACCGTTAGACACAGACATATAGTTCCAATTACAAAAATGTTTTAAATGGGGGTAAAGAAGTATTTTAAAAGCGATTTGGATTAATAAAAACATTTCTTAAAGAATTATGAAATTTAAATATTTACATGGTCCCCCGGTCCTATAAGTTATATTTTGTAAAAAATATTCTATTACACTAAAGAAGTAAGACAAAAAAAGAAAAGAGTCCCATTCTTGAACGATTAAAACTGACCGAAAAATAGCTGTTTAAAGTTGAAGTATCTTTTATAGGGGTCATTCACAAATGTACTAGAAATATAAATAATCAACATATATATATTTACAAAAAAATAACAGTTGAGAGTAAAATTAACATCGCAAAAAAAGTTTGAAATTTATTTCCATTCTGGCATATTAAAGAAAAATACACAACTTGTACTAAAAGTATCAGTGAAAAAATATCAGAATTTTTGTTAAATGATATGATGAAAAGCAACAAATGCAATTCTTTACAAAGTTATTCATATTTTAAAATGCTATTAGATCATCTAATCTAAAAGTTAATAAAAATTATCTTAAGTCAGCTTAAAACTTGCTCGAAGTGACTGACTGCAATGCAGAAAAGTACACGCGAAATAAATCCTTCTAATAATTTAAGTACTTCGTGTGCGATCCCTCGAAGTTTGGCTCAACCCACTGCGTTCAGATGCAGAAAATTGATATAAGTCATACAATTCAAAGTTTCATAACTCTTTGAATTTTAGTGTTAGATGAATGGGGCTTTTTCTGTCTTACTTGTTAGTAGGGATGCACCGAATATTCGGTATCTATTCAGTACTATTCGGCCATTCTACCGAATATTCGGTTAGGCCGAATATCAAACTATTCGGTATGCCGAATAGCAAAGTATTCGGCCTGCCGAATATCGAAATATTCGGCAAACCGAATACTTAAAAAAAAACTTTTAAATTTTTTGCATAAGGTTTTTAAAACATTTTTAAAAACCTTATAATACAACTTCTACGTTTAACAGTCAACTTTTAAAGATATTCAGAATAATTAGAAGCAGAATCATATTTAAATAAAAGAGATGTTTTTACATTATTTATTTGCTGTTTGTTAAGTATAAGAAAATTAACCAATCACGAGTATTTTCATAGGAATTAATTATGTACAAATGCAAGTTCCTGAACATTGTCAATATGGAATAAAATCTGTTTCTTGATACGATTTTAAGAACAACGTTTACAAGCTCTGAAAATGATTGCCCACTCCAGACACCGATCTAGGATGCATTTAAAAACTTCCTTGCTTAATCAAAGGGAATATAACAGTTAGTGTTGCTAAGTTGCCACCCTATAAAATTTGAATAGATTGTGTTATTTATTTTCTTTTACTTTAGTCTCTTCCTGATAAACAAATAATATATGATCCTGTACAATTATTTTTCCAATTTTTTCACAATTTCTCTTTGATTTTAAAATGTTTGTTTTAGAATTTAAGAAAATTTGATTCATTTTAATTCTCCGAAGAAGCCATGAAATTTAAAATTTTATTAATTAAAAATTTTTTATAACTATCCTCTTCTAACTCAAAGCAGATTTTTTTCAGGTTAAAGTTTATTTGAAAAAAGCTCTTGTTTATTAGAATAAAAGTTTCTGTTTTAAATATTATGTAAAATTGTTTAAAAATTTAACATTTTAATGCCTTTAAACTTTGAAATAGAAAAGTATTCGACAAGCCGAATATTCGGTATTCGGCCGAATAGTTACTATTCGACAGGCCGAATATTCGGTATTCGGCCGAGCAGTTACTATTCGGCTAGCCGAATATTCGGTATTCGGTTCGCTCGTAGGCCGAATATTCGGTATTCGGCCAAAATCACGATTCGGTGCATCCCTACTTGTTAGTGTAATAGGAAATTTTTACTAAATATCACTTATAGGACCGGGGTGCCGTATAAAAATTTAAATTTCGTGACTTTTTAAGAAATGTTTTTATTGATCCAAATGACTTTTAAAATATTTTTTTTTACCTCATTTGAAACATTTTTGTAATTGGAAGTAGTACACTATATGGCCATTAATGACCGTCAACTTTCAATTTTAGACATTTTGTCGAATATTTAGAAATATACTTGACAGATTCTTCTGGAATTTCAGGATTAAAAAGAACAGGTATGACCTCATATTTAGCAACGTCGATTTCATGAGGGGGGCAATTAGGGGGCCAACAAAAAATCAAAGAAAAAAAATAATACTTGGGATCCCCCTGTAAAATAAAATGCACGAAATGATCTATCGCTGCCGAATATAAATAAACAGACATTGTGCAACATGCGTAATCTTTTGTGTAAGAATAGCACGTCAATTAACCCTTTGCACTCGAAGTTTTTTTTCATTCGTATTACCAGCAACTCGAAGCGATTTCAGTTATATCTTATTATTTTTTTAATTCTTTATGAATACAAATGTTATGATATATATAAAAAAATATATATATATAAAATTATTACATTTTCTGCATTATTACATTATATGCGGTCAGACGGACGGACTAGACGACGCCTATAGGGGCTACGTATTTACATAATTACGAACGCATCTAAAAAAGGAGACAGTGATAATGGATCAATTTGTAAAGAAATTCCTGCACTTATTATTGATCGAATTCATCGTTCAAATGATCGAACAACACCACAGAATTATATCATCTCAATGACTGAAATAAAAATTATATCATCTCAATGACTGAAATAAACCAGAATCGACAAATTTCTACGATAAACTGTTATCGAATCTCCCCTCCCCTTTAATTACACTAGCAGAGAAACAAAAGCAGCTTATTTGAAGATGGGAAGAGAGAAACTCATATACTGCCTACGGCAGGCATTGCGGAAAGAAAAAAAAAAGTTGCATACATATATCATGCCGGCAATATAGATAAAACACGAACAAATCCTCTAACGGTTAAAGTAACGACGTAAAAGCCTCTTTTTCTCGTCCATCTAAATCCTGTCATCACACACTATATAAGAGAGCAATGCCCAGAGGTCAGGCCGATAGGAGATACATGCACTGTACTTTCATTAATCCGATAAAGGCGGGAATTGTTTCAGATATAACATGGGTCACTCATACATTGGATTATATTTACTCGCAAGATGAAAAGGATAGTCTCCATGACACGTTTACATTTGATTGATATAGAATATCTTGGAGATATATAGTTTTGACAAGTGTCCCGATTTACGCGGGGAGCCCCGATTTTCAGGGGCTCCAAAGACCTGTCCGCGTAACCATTGCGCAGGACGCCAAAAGTTACGTTTTTTCATGTTGCACAAATTTTTAATTTTTTTTTCTTCTTTTTAGTATCATGCTATTCGTCAGCCTGCATTGAGTGAAAAACAGTGACACACTGTAAAACCTGTACAGACAGAAAGTATCATTAACGAAAAATTTTTATAGCTCTACATTTTTATGGTATGCAATATAAATCTATCTGCTTAGATGAAAACCTGTCTAAAATGGAATCTTTCGCGGCTCCTAGCGATTCTGTTTTATTAAGTTCGATCGTATTTGGTTCAATAAGGAAGTTAAATATATGGAGTAGTTCTCAGTCGCCAATGCAATGTTATTCTTAGACACCCACTCCATAAATTTAACCTCCTCCTCTCACATCAATACTGGGAGAAGAGAGAGGCCAAAAATTTCGGCTTCAATTTAGCATCCATTGCTCTCAGCGCCGTCTATAGCTGTTATTTTGAAATAAAATCGGAAATCGCAGTTAAAAAAACACCCGACATCTTACATAAACCTTCTGCACGAATCTTTTTAATAGCTGTCACCCTTTGCACGTTATTGAACTTGTTCTTCGCTACGAGCGTCCGTAATGGAATTTTTAATCTTTTTATCACTGGTTTTTAGAAATAGAAATGTTTGCCTAATCGAATTACAGAAATGCTTGCATTAAACAACACAAACTTTTCAATTAAAAATTACTGGTAGAAATAACCAAGGATTTTGTGCACTTTATGTTTCACTTCACTTTCTTCAAAATTTTATTTTTGCTACACTTTCTTCCACTTGTGTCTTCTACTCTAACTTTTTGAATATTTATAGACTTCGTATCAATTTTGATTCGTTTTTGCAAACAGCATTTTTCAAATAACGTTTGTTACTAATGGAATTTGCACAATTGTAGTTGGCGTTTTTTACGCATAATACTGTCTGTTCTTCTGAAGGAAATAAAAAAGAAAGGAGAATATAAAACATAGTTATTCGTATGCAATGCGGGAAGGAGGATCGTCTTGAAAATAGTTTACTTTTACATTTCAAGAATATTTCAAATGAAACACAATACAGCTTATAAAATGTCATTTGATTGATGATTTGATTGAAAATCCACTTCGAAAGAAAAACCGACATATCAATCTATCAGTCATCATAAGCGATATATATCATATTTTGCCATTTAATGTATACTGCATTGTATGATATACATATTGCTTTTACCGTTTAAATTCCACAGGAATATCTTATATCAGTTTACAAAAAGTAATTAAATAAAGATATGGGGCATTATCACAATCTTTTGACTTTTGGGAAGAAAAAAAATCTGACAAAATTAAACTTGCTTAAAAAACATTTTAATCTGATAGACGAATGCCTCAATGATTCAAAATAAAGAAAAAATGGTTAAAATGAAAGTTTTTTTTTATCTAACTGAGGTTTAAGTTAAACTTGCGAGTTTAATTTTCCTTACCATTTTACCCCTATAACTTTTTATTTTCTTCTAAATTTTTACTTATAATGAATTTGCATAGTACCCACAGGACATTCAAATAAGAAATAATAACAATGTAGTACTTTTAATACAGAATTTTTGTATAACATTGTCTTAAAGGGGTGTTAAAGAAGGGACGGTAAGGTAAAAAAAGGGGATGGTATTGGAAAAAAGGGACGAAATGGTAAAAAAAGGGACGGTAAGGATGGAACGGTAAGGAAAATTACCACCTATTTTTAGGAAAATCATGTTAAGACTAAGTCATAGCCACAATGTTCATTGATTTTTAGAAACAGTTGTTAACATTGGATTAAATTATTATTATTTTTTTTTTTATTTACCTCGAAAAGTGCAGGAATAAACCTTGGGGACGGTCAGACTACCAATAAAGCCTTGATGCTTGAAATTGATATTTAAATGCTGATTTAAATTCTACAGTAAATTTCCTGCCAAAGAATTTTAGACATTATTTCTCTAGCATACTTCTGCATGAGAAAAAACTTGAAAAAAATTCTGTGGCTGCATCTGAAATGATTTTCTGTACAATTTTAGAAGAAGGATGGTAAGGAATCTAAAACCCAGGGGCAGAGTTTAAAAAATAATAACAACCCTAAAAATGTGTGCAGGTTAATTTTTAGCTACATATTTATATAAAACAATAGTTCCAGTTTCAGAAAAAAATTACATCGAATTATTTTTATTGAAACAATTTTATCTAGACAGCTCCAAACTTAAAAATCGGCATCAGGGACACGGGACGGTATAGGAGTTTTCCAGGTGTTTGGACCCCTAACGTCCAAAACTTATTTATCTCGTTAATATTGTTGTGCAATCATGCAATGGGATGTTCCCCAGTATATGAAATTTAAAAAAAAACACACAAAAAAGTGTATTAATATAAAAATTGCTATTCAGGGACACGAAAGTCAAAAGATTGTGAGAATGTCCCATATACAAAAACAACTCACAAACATATAAATATTGGAATATATTTTGCATAATAGAAATGTATTTGTATTATGCACTTAAAACCGTTATAGCTGTCAGACCATAATATATCCGTTCCTTTGAGATCCTGTAAATGAACTGTAAACATGCTACAGACGAGACTTTTAACAGCCCTAGCACTAAAATAGTCTCAATAACAGATATAGTGAGTTCTTGATACATTGCGCCTCGTTGCATTGCTAAATCGGTTGTATTGCTCTTTTTTTTTTCCGAGACCCCGTTGCCTTCCTCCCCTCCTCCTCCCCAAAAAAGAAACCATATAATAATAATAATAATAATAAATCTATAGTTAAACTGCACGTTTAAGCAATTTTATGACAGTTAAAACATGTGTATTTTTGTACGGTTAATTTTGTTAAGATAATTGTAATATAAATATAAACGTTTAGGAGACAAATATCAAACATTTACATATAGATTATTATCACCTTCCTTAATTTTTTAATATCTTCGGTATATCGCGCATTCGGATATATCACGCTTTCAGCTAGTCCTCTAACAGGTGCGATACAATGAGTGGATACAGTATCAATATTGTGAGAAACAACATATTCACGAAAGTGAGAGCGAGGCCAGACAGACAGATAAACCGAAGTGAAATACTTTTCAACTACGTTGGAAAGTGTTTAAAACGAGAAGGTAAGACAGCTGCATTGATACAATCATAATTTGTACAAGGAAAGAAAACTGCTTTAAAGTAGGAGAGGTAGGGGAGATATATATATATATATTTACTAATTTTTTATAACCCTTAGAAAGCTATTTTTAAACAAATTTTCCGTGTTTTCTTATAAAGTGACCTTTTATTTATTTATTAAAAATATAATTATTTTAAAAAATAATCGTTCAAAAAACATATTCCAGTTAGTTATAATAGTTGCTATTGTATCAAATCTCCCCATTACTGGGGAGGATTGATACTCTTGCAAGAGAGATTTGATACATTGTTATGTAAATCGAAAAAAAAAAAAAAAATGCAAACGATGGAATTTTTGCGTCATACAATTTTTTATGATAAATCTTGAAATATTTTAATAAAATTTAAAAAGAAATGACATTGCCATATTTTTGTTTCAGAAATGTTTATCCAAAGTAAAATTTAAACAATCCTATTAACACACTTTTTCGAAAATAAATCTCTAACTTTAAATTATTCATTAAGCTTTTTTTTTTTTTTTTTTTTTTTAAACAATCATATGAATTAATATTAAATATTTTACTTTACGTTTTCCACCCTTTGTGGTTGAAGCTGTTTTCTTGGGATAAGGTTTAATACCTGTAGAATCCTGGGAGACTTGTAAATTTGGTACGCGACGGCCCTGTATTTTCATCTAAAGATATTTTAAGTGTCGTGTCAGTAGATAACTGATTCATATTTAACTCACTGGTTTCGTAGATATAATGACAAGAAGATGTTGAGGGTGAAAAAATAGGTAATGTCGAAACAATTAAGATCAAAAGGATAAATTTCAGCCTTTTTAAATTCAGATAAAATAAAATATTTGTTAGAGTAAATGATTACGGAAGAGCTTTACAAATTAATCCTCCTTACCAATTTCAGTAGCTCTTGCTGTAAAACAATAATGAATATAACAGTCCTATATTAGTTTGCAACTTAAAATACTATTAACTTTCAAATATGCAAGTGTATCATATCTCCCTATTATACCTTATTGGATTTTTAATCACTTTGTATAAATTCAGTTGCAAAATGACAATCTACTTTCTAGTAAATCTAATCCAAACAATGTGCTTTATATATATATATATATATATATATATAACAAGATATTATAGTCACAATAATAAAGGTTATGAAGAAAAGAAGTATTTCAAAAAAATTACATTGACATTCCAAAAATCTTCAAAATTAAAATAAAAGGAAAGTTGTCAGTTCTTCACTGATTATTCAAGATAATAACGGCTTCTGCAAATAAAGGAAGTCTTTAAATGTGTTAGAATGGCTGTTAATGCCATTTGTTGAGAAAAATTGTCTATGTATCAACCATCCCTATGTATCAAACCTCCCCTACCATTAAAACCAAGAAAAACTACAAAAAAAAACTGTTTAAAAGTACCATTAAAACAAAAAAAAACTACACATTATGAACAAAAACCTGCTTACAAGTAACTACCAAAAGCAAGAAGAACCACGCATTATGAAAAAAACCTGCTTAAAAGTACCATTAAAACCAAGAAAAACTACGCATTACGAAACAAAACTGCTTAAAAGTACCATTAAAAAGAATAAAAATTACGCAGTACGAAAAAAAATTGCGTAAAAGTACCATTAAAAAGAATAAAAACTACGCATTACGAAAAAAAAAAAAAGCTTAAAAGTACGATTAAAACTAAGAAAAATCACGCATTACGGAAAAAAATACTTAAAAGTACCATTAAAACCAAGAAAAACTACGCATTACGAAAAAAAAAAAAACTGCTTAAAGGTACCATTAAAACGAAGAAACACTTTTCCTTTTTGAATGCGCTCTGGAGTGAGCGAGCAGACAGAAAATACATATTGTACTTTGATAAATCAGATAAGATGGTGTGTGGATGTAAGGAAGTGGATTCAGATAACATGGGTCAGTCGCACATTATTTGGTTTTTATTTACAAGCAAGATGAGAAGGTTCATTCACAGGAAATTATTTTTACTGTTACAGAATAAATTTGGGAAGGACATACGATACAGCTTATAGAATGTCATATGACTGATGATTTAATTGAAAATTCCATTTTGAAAGATAAACTGATATACGTATCAATCAATCGGTATACGTTATATAGAATATATTTAGCACTTCACGGTATAATTTTTGATAAATCATTTTTAATTTTTTATAATTCTGGAGGATTAATTTACTGCCTATTCATGCAATTTTAAAACAAAGCAAAATTTATGAATTAACTTAGTGCATTCTGAACTTTCTTTTTGTCTTGTAAAAACTCCATTTTGAAAGATAAAATTGCATCCGTATCAATCAATCGGTATACGTTGTATAAAATATATTTAGCACTTCACTGCATTCAGTCTAATTCTTAATAAATCATTTTTAGTCTTTTATAATAGTACAGGATTAATTTACTGTCCATTCATACAATTTTGAAACAAACTCAAAAAGTAAAATTTGCGCATTAAGTTAGTGCATTCTGAATATTTGTGAATTTATTCTACATACTACACTTTTAAAAATTCATTAGTATATGGTAACAATATATAAATGTAGGAGCAAGGAGCAAATGAACATAATGAACAGGATAAAAATTAATAAATAGAATACGGAGGAAAAAAGGGAAATTCATACGATGGAATAACCTGCCTTTTTTCGTAAAATGTGTATTAATGAGTTAATTTGATCCAGGTTAACTATTAACTGCTGTGACAGACATTGTCCTATAGCTACCATCAGCGGTCTCTGACACCACTCGATGAAATCTAAACGAAACAAAATTTCACCAATATCTACAGTCAAACTTAAAATTACAAGTTAAATGTAGAAATGGAAAAAAACAGCGGTTTGTGAGACCGCTAACAGCAAGCAAAGGGTTAACCTGGATCAAATTAACGTACATTTTAGGGAAGAACAGTTGGAGGTTGGCAAGTATGCTATGGGCATTGTTTAAAACTGATTTTATTACGCATACATTGAAGGAGATTTATCTTTACTTATATTCGAACATTGAAAGAATTAAAAAAAAAAAAAAAGAGAGAGAGAGATAAATGGGCGATTCTTCAATAAGCAGGGCTGCGGAGTCGGTGGGAAAATGGACGACTCCGACTCCGGGAATTTTAACAGATCCGACTCCGACTCTTTCGCTCAAAAATGGGTCCGACTCGACTCCGACTCCACGACTCCGAAGCCCTGCCAATAAGTGGGTAATTTTTCACTATGTGATTTAGTGAAAAGTAGAAGTAAAATTTCAAACTTTTTTTTTTTTTTTTTAGAAATAGATAAGACATAAGGTAGTGAGTACGTAAAGTATACAATATTCCGGCATAAACAGTATTTTTCTTTAATCTACCTACCTTTAATCGAGCCGTTTTTATAATTTACTGCATTCGATTCGAGCCAGAAATTTCTTCATAAAGTTATTCAAAATAAAAGCCACATAACACTAAGTTCAATAAATATGTTGAATAGTTTAAAATAAAAATTCTGGTGTATACATTTTTAATCAAGGTTGAGTAAAATTTCAACAGGGTAGTGATGCAATTTCATTGAAAGGGGGCTGAAGTGACAGGGACAGCAATCATGACAAAATTAAGAAAATTGCTTCTGTGTTCATAGTAAGTTAACCTTAGTAAGACTGCAATATGATATTTTGAACTTAGCATGACAATATCATAAATAAATAAAAATAATAATAAGGAAAATTTAAGTACGAGACACAGTAGCGACAGGTAATAAACATATTCTCATCTTTCAGCATTTTGCAGCTTGTAACTGCTTTTGAAGTTCAGATAATTAAATCATGTGACTTTCTCAGCAATCAAGATTGTTGCTTCTACTAAATGTAACTGCCCTACAAATTTTATCTCAACTCTGGATGGTCACAGGAGCAGTTTCAAACAAGGGGACAGTAATGACATGAAAACTAGGGGACAACATTTCTTTGGCCAGAATAAATATAAAACAACTTATAATTTACAATAAAAATTCTTTATTTTATTCTTTAGAATGTAAATATTTATTTTGTGAAGTAAAATTTCTAAAAATAGTTTGTCATTACACTTAAATTTGTTCCAGAAGGATCAGTGCATGAAGTGGGGGACAAGGGACAGAAGTGACAATTTGAATATTTAAAATATTAGTGCAGTAAAATTTACAGTTATTATCTTGAAAATTCTTTTCGAAATTGTAGAAAGTCATTACAGAATTACATTTTAAGCTAACGAAAGTTATATAAATGATAAAATGTAGCATATAACCCCCAAGTGACACAAATTACCCAAATATTGAGGAATCTCCCAAGTACACTCATGTCCAAAATTAAGGACACAAACATAAAATATGTGAAAACTGATAAACTATTCACTGTGTTGCCACGAAATTTGGCGCAGAGGTACATTAAAATTGGAGAAAGAATATAACAACATAACAATATGGAAAAGATTTTAATTCTGAATTAAGATACAGGGTATATCAAAAAGTGTTAAATCATGAATCAGAGATAAAGCATTTATCTCGGGAAAAGTCTGTCTAATATGGAGTGTGACCACCGTGTTGCCACAAACATTTATTGACACCCTCATAAACAGTATGAGAGCTCGTTGTGAGGCTTGTATAGCAGTGCACAGTGGTCACACTTCATATTGGATTGACTTTTACCGAGATAAATGTTTTATCTCGGACTCATGATTTAACACCTTTTGATATACCCTGTATCTCAATTCACACTTAAAATCTTTTCCATATTGTTATGTTGCTATATTCTTTCTCCCATTGTAATATACCTCTGTACCAAATTTTGTGGCAACACAGTGAATAGTTCATCAGTTTTCACAAATTTTATATTTGTGACCTTAATTTTGGACATGACTGTACATTTAACCGAATAGTGCAAGTGACAAAAAACGACAACAATCTACGCTGTTTAATACTATTTTTAACACTTCGCCTGTAACTGCTACAGTATTTCAATACTCCTTCACTATTTAATACAGGCTTTCTTTAATCCTTAAAAAATATATATTCAAAATAGACGAAGGTAAAAATATTTTTTTTATCACCTAATACTAAAATCAGAAATTTTGTTACAGGTTTTAAATCAACTTTTTCATGTCTTGGGCTGGTGATATCGGTCCCTTCTATAAAATTTAAAAATCGATATGGCTGAAAATCATACTCTTCTATAATACTTCACCTTCAAACATGGATAGCCTTCTCCTTACTCCTACCATTCGCTAAAATAAATAAAAATGGATATAGAACACTTCTTTTTTATTTCGAATTTTATTACCCAACTTGCGAAGTGCATCCATTTGGCAGGGGAGTCTTGCGGTTTTACGACTTAGCAGTGGGAGTACTTTATGCTCTAAGACGGCATTAAGCAAGAAGAGTTTTTTTTAAAGATTTTTAAAAGTTCATACACACAGGCATACACTATCTGGAACCTGTTTACAGTCACAGATATCAAGGCAACATTTAATAGCGCGTATTTTCTAGATGCAGTATTTCTCAACCTTATTTTATTTCACTGTGCACTTGAAAACACGATTCAACTTCAGTGGCACACTAAATTTATTATCATGAAAGACATATGAAAGTATTGTAATGGATGCATTTTTGAATATATATGTTTCAGATGTTATTAAAACACATGTCCGTCAATAACGTATAAAAAAATCAAACAGAAAGCACTTGCTAGATAAATCCAGTTTAGTATGCATTTTGCTAAAATTGACGGTGTATGAATCCGATATTAATTATGTTTAATCCAAGACGCAACAACGCAATCACATTTTTTTAAATTAATTCCTAAAATATAATTGATTCTATAATTATTACAGTATCATACACACATGTATGTTACTCGTATTTTTTAAATAAGTCACTTTCAAGTAATTTCATGGTTATGTAATATATATATATATATATATATATATAAAGGCACGCGCCTAAAACATTTTCGGCAATCCTGGTCTAGAGTGTAGTAGAAGCAGATTGATGTGATCGTTTTTATCTATTGAACTTTGGAGGATACTTTCTGCATTTAATTAGGGTGAGGAAAATTAGACAACCCTTTGTATTTATGTATTAATGTTCATGACTGGGGATCGTAGAACAACTGAAACAGTGTTGAATTCAGACACTTTTCTCCGGGAGAGATTTTTATGGCGCCGAGGGGGACAGTATAGAGTTTCGGGGGTGGGGGGGGGGATTTGCACTTTTTGACCATTGAAAAGGAAAAATCCCAAATTTTCCAGGGGGGGGGGGTGATGTCTCCCCCGAGTCACCCTCTGGATTCAACACTGAACATAAAGAAAAGAGAACAACACAGTTACTATTTTTATTTAACATCCTTCAGCAACCACAGGTCTGAAACCAAAAACGGCATAGGATTTACTGGCTGCCTGTTATAGATTTTTACCCACTGAAACCGAGAAAAATATTTTAAAAATTTCATCACGTCAGGTTTTCTTGCAAACCTCATGTTTTTAGTTTAATTAAACATAAAATTTTTCTTTTTAACCTGAAATCTGGTGTGGTATCCTATTCTTGACTAAAAAACCATACCCAATAATGATTCCATATATTAATTTCATATTTCTAAGAGTGACACTCAAGAGAAATACAAATAGAAAATGCGAAGAATTTGAGGAACGAACACAATTACACACATACATAAATTTCAACGACGATTCACACAACATCTCCCGAAATGCAAAGAGTAAGCAAGGGAGAAAGTATAATTTGGAACTTGTAGTATGGGGCTGTGCATATATAACGTTATCATTTTAGGGGGAGGGGGGGGGGTCTGGCAAATGATATCGTTAGATATCCCTAGGGGGAGGGGGGTCGTCGTTTGATATCGTTATCATTTTCGATTCCACCAAAATTTTCTTTTTTTATTTATAACTTTGCCTTTACATCAAAATAGAATGTTATCCTTTTTTAGTCTGTTATCTATTTTTATGAAAATACAAAGTTATTATTAAAATCATTACATGATTATAAAATTATTTAATTCCAAATTTCCTATTTCTTCTGTCATATGTGTATGCATATATAATTCGCTGTTCGAGAAACCATATGCGAAGTATGTTTCAAATAATGATACCTGTGTTTACTAGTAAATAAAGGAGAAAGAATGTTGTCCACCTGTTTTAATGATAAGACGCTCTGTCTACCCCTTCCCCTCCCCCCCCCCCCCCTGTGCGAGGGCAAATGCAAGAAAACAGTATTACTGTTGAATGTATTATGTAACAAAAAGCTATTATAAAATACTTTTAAATAGTAACTATTTCTTTTAAGTGTTATTTGATAAAAAGTTATTTCATATATAAAGTGATATTTTATTGAGTTCTCTTCATTTGAATCAATGAAGTATGCGAAAAATAAATGTAACCATATTTGTATATCACTCCAATCAAAAGAAAAAAAATTCACAAATGAAAAGAATTTTTAGACATTGATAACGATATCATTACGGAGGGGGGGGGGGGTCGAGGGATGATAACGTATGATATCGTAAGGGGGGGAGGGGGTCCAAAGTTGCCTAAAAAGTGATAACGTTATATATGCACAGCCCCTAATAATTTGGAACATAGTTACTTGTAATAAATCAGGGGTGGGAAAATCAAATGCATCATTTTACTCGCAACCGGCGAGTGAATTTTCTGACAGGGCGATTGAATTTTTAGGTAGTCTTTGAAAACTGCAAACTATAGAGATATGTAGAAAACTTTTTTAGTAGTTAGCTATATTTTTCAACTTTCCTAAATACTCCGATGTAAACATGGCTCTAAGTTCTATTTTATACTAAACTTTCATCTCTTGTTCATATTTCTTAATTTTACAAAATAAATAAATAAATAAATATATATATATATATGAAAATGCATTATAGTAACAGTATAACCAACTATTTTTGAGTTGCGTAAATTTTGTCATAAAAATTTTCCCCTGTACGTTGCATTTTACTGGCAGGTGAAATGTGTACGTGATGGGGGGAAATGGAGGTCATTTTCGTATTCAGTACCATAAAAAACAAAGTTAACCAAAAATATCCAATGCAGTTGAAAAAATTAAATTTTTTTGCAGACCTGAGTTAATTAAGCATAATGTCCTACTAATTTTGGAAATGTGAAAGGACTTATGGGATATCCAGTATTTAAATAACTCAATTGAACATTCACACGTAGGAGAGAGTGTTATGCTCGCTAATTTCATAATAAGTTTTACAAATGCAAATACTTTACAAAAAAAATCTGTTAGAACATTAGTGAAGTCCTTGTTGAAGTGAGTCGGCGGATATGCCATCTGTAATTCATTCTATTCATACAAAATGTATAAAGGGCTGTTTCAAAACGAAACAGTTCTTTGTTCTAGACTGCGATACTCCCAAAAGCTGCACTACGTTACTTTGTTTACAAGAGTACCCACGCTTTACTTTGAAAACTATAGGGATTTTCCGCGGTGATTTGACCTTAATGAGAACAAAAATGGCGGAAACCTGGATGGCTATTGTTTGCACGGTTAATAGGAACTCGCTTTGATTTATGGCCTTAATGAGGAGGAGTAACCCAAGCGTATGTTTTATTATTATTAGGCACATACCTTGAATAATGTAAATCTTTCACCAGCAGAAGTTTTTAATTATTACTGAGTGATCAATCAACGTAATTAGGACGGCTGCTACACTTTCTTTCTTGTTAAACATTAATGACCGTTGTTAACAAAAAAAAAATTGTCATAGAGAGATGATAGTTGCAACACGCGTTGAATTTCTCAACAGATGGAGCCACATTAATGTAGAGCGTTTAGGAATTAACAGAAAAGAAAACACAAATCGCACTTTTCTTCTATTTTCATCTTAAATGATTTTTATTAAGGCGATTCACAAAAATATATTTTTTCTAGCTCAACAACGCGAAATTTTCTCACATATTTTCTAACTCATTTTTAAACGCAAAAGAATGACACATGCAGTGAAGTTATTTGTAATAGAACAGTTTTTCATTTTTCTATAAATGAATCGTATCTTGATTTGTAAGCGAATATTGTCTCACGAAAACAGTTTTTATCTTTACCACGCAGTCGCGTCAGGAAATTCGGTTCAAAATGCTAAGTTTGAGAGCATTTTCTGAAATATCTTCTGACTTTACCAAAAAGTGGTAAAAACAGTTCGATTACAAAGTTTCTGAATAAGAGCACCTGCCAATTTTATGCATTTGCTAACAAAAATGAATTTTAAAATGTGTCAGAAAGTAGCCAGTTTAGATTTGAGAATAACATTAATGGTGATAAATAGATTTTTAAATAAAAATGTACGACATAAGAAAAACAGATATACATGCATTGAGAATTGAACATTTCTACGTATTTTTTTGAGAACAACATTAATGGTGATAAATAGATTTTTAAATAAAAATGTACGACATAAGAAAAACAGATATACAATCGAACCCGAACCCGGTTAAGACGCGATCACGCTTAATACGCGGATTTTTTCTGATCCATTGAACATCGCCCATAAGTCTAGTAGAAAATTATCACGTTTAATACGCGAACGGTTATTACGCGGTCCCGCTTAATACGCGATAGATTTTCGGTCCTTTGAGTAAAAAAATCACATTTAGGACTCGAATTCATTGATCAAGATTAGGGATGCACCGAATAGTGATTTTGGCCGAATGCCGAATACCGAATATTCGGCCTACAGGCAAACCGAATACCGAATATTCGGCTTGTCGAATAATTTTATATTTCAAAGTTTAAAGGCATTAAAATGCTAAATTTAAAAAGTTTTACGTAATATTTAAAACAGAAACTTTCATTTTGATAATCAAGAGCTTTCTACAAGTAAACTTTATGCAGAAAAAAATCTGTTTTGATTTATTTAAGAGGATTGTTATGCAACTTTTTTAATTAATAAAATTTTAAATTTCATGGCTTCTTCTGTGAATTAAAACAAATGAATAAAATTTTCTTAAATTCTAAAACAAACATTTTAAAATCAAAGAGAAATTGTGAAAAAATTGGAAGAAAAATTGTACAGGATCCAATATTATTTGTTTGTCAGGAAGAGACTAAAGTAATACAGTAAATAACAGTAAATAAATACAGTAAATGACAGAAAATAGAAAATACAGAAAATACAGTAAATGACAGTAAATAAATAATACAATCTATTCAAATTTTATAGGGCAGCAACTCAGCAAGAATAACTGTTCTACTCCCTTTTATTAAGCAAGGAAGTTTTTAAATACGTCCTTTATCGGTGTCTGGAGTGGGTGGTCATTTTCAGAGATAGTAAATGTTGTTCTTAAAATCTTAGCAAGAAACAGATTATTTACTGGACAATGTTCAAGAACTTGCATTTGTACATAATTAATTCCTATGAAAATCCTCGTGATTGGTTAATTTTTTTAAATAATACTTAATAAACAGCAAATAAATAATATAAAAAGATTCTCTTTTATTTAAATATATGATTCTGTTTCTAATTATTCTGAATATCTTCATAAGTTGACTGTTAAAAGTATAAGTGGTATAAGATTTTTAAAAATATGTTTTAAAAGTTTTTTTTTAAGTATTCGGCTGGCCGAATATTTTGATATTCGGCCAAACCGAATATTCGGCAGGCCGAATAGTTTGCTATTCGGCCAAGCCGAATATTCGGTGTACCGAATAGTTTGATATTCGGCCAAACCGAATATTTGGTAACATGGCCGAATAGGGCGAATACCGAATAGATACCGAATATTCGGTGCATCCCTAAATAAGAATTCCTCATCTCTACTCCAATATGGCCAATTTAGCGAATGTTTCTTATTCAGATAAAAATCAGTTTCCGAATAGTAATATTTACTTTATTTGACAACAGATTAATTCAGGCGAATATTACTAATCGAAAATAGTGGCAGATGTTTGAATAAAAAAATCCCACTAAATTACCAACATTGCCATCCTTCTTTGATCCCGCATCCTAACATTCTTTGTCTTTTGCTTTCGTGTATGTTTTTAGAGTAGTAGAGAGATGTACACGAATTCAGGATACGCAGACACGTCATAAAAATTATTATGATTAGAGATAATTATACCTGTTGTTAGTTAGGTTTTAAATGTACGTTATATCACAACTATGTTTTATAATGCATTATAGGTAAAATAATTAAACTCGTAAAGATGAAACAAATATGACTGAGATTGTATAATTCTTTTATGTTTTCAATGTTTTCTTTACTTTTCGCTATGCTACCCAAAGATAGGATAGGATAAGGATACCAAGGATAGTTTTTTTATATATATAAAAAAGGAGGAAGAATTATAATTGTACTCATTATCACAATAACAAGTACTAAATATGAATTTAACTAATTTAAACGATTAGATGTGTAAATAACCCCAGCTCATGCAACATTATACAAATCACGTTTAATACGCGATCCCGCTTAATACGCGACTTTTGTCCACTCCGTTGAAACGCGTCTTAACCGGGTTCCACTGTACAGTCGTGGAAAAAAAAAAGTAAACACCCCCTACTAACTCCTCAACAAATTATCGTAGAAGAAATTACTGGTACCGAACGATTGAAAATAAAGTCTACTTTTAAATGATGTATATAAAATTTGCTTAGGGGGCCATCTACATATTAAAACGAACCATAACTTTGTTTTTTTTTTCAATAGCAGTACCCAATTCTGACTGCATAAATGAACTCTACACCCTTCAATTAGCCTAAAAACGAATTTTTATGCAATTCGTACCATAAGTTTCCGAGAAATTAATTATTTTAAAACGAGCGTATTTTAAGGGCTGTATCCAAATTGAAGCTCCGTACTGGATTGTTAACCGAGAGAGCCCCTTAAGCGCCACTCAAGGAGTCAATGAAGCGTGTCAGATTACAGTACGGCAGAATAAATTTCAAAATGTCTACTCACTTCCATCATAGACGACCCCTTAAACCATCATTTTGCCATTTTTTAAGCATAATTTGAAAACTACTTGGAAGAAAAATGTGAAATTTTTGAATTTCCATAAAGCAGGACTTAATAAATCTAAATCCATCAAAAAAATTGTAGGTTGCAGTTCATAATTTTTTCGAATATTAATTTCATAATTCATATCATAAAATTATAAAAATTGCAAATTCAGCTTATTTATGTTTGGGTAAATTAGTATTATTACTACAAAAAAAAAAAAAAAAAAAAAAAAAAAAAAAAATTAGCACATTAGGAGCATAATTTCGGAAGATATAAATAAAAATATGAAAATGTAATTTAACATTAGAAGCACTAAATTTTGAATGTTTATAATTCAAAAACTTATCATTGAAATGACTTGGAATTTGGTGTCTTGGCATAGTTTGAACCGAAGATTTGAAATATCTCGTTAAAATTGGGTATTGCCATTGAAAAAAAAGTTTGGATTCGTTTTAATATGTAGATGACCCCCTAAGAAAATTTTATATACATCATTTAAAAGTAGACTTTATTTCCAATCGTTCGGTACCAGTAACTTTCTTCTATGATGATTTGTTGAGGAGTTAGTAGGGGGTGTTTACTTTTTTTTTTTTCCCACGACTGTACATGCATTGAGAATTGAACATTTCTACGTATTTTCTTGAATATGCTACTAACCGTACGCCCATTGTCGGTTTCGCTGACACTGATCGCTGCTTCTTTTCAATGTAGATTCACAATCATGCTACTTACAAAAAGCATAAAAAATTAAAATATTCATATGTTATTTTTATAATCTTTCTTCGACAATATAAGAAACACACTTCCGCCTTTTACTGATTAAAGGAATCGTTTCCCGATTCGTTTGAATAATGAGAAGCAGAAGCCGCTTCTTAAATTCGTTTTTCAGTTGCCCAAATTTTTTTGACAGACGTGATTTCTTCATACCCTTTTTACTTTTTCAAGCTCTTTTTGATGATTTCATACACACTGACAATAGGCTTCTTTTTAACGCAGATTATAAATTATAATAGTGAAATGAAGAATCAAAATTCAAAATACAGTCGAACCTCTATTTAACGAAGTCGCTAAATCCCGGAAAAAAGTTCGTTATATGGAAAATTCGTTAAATAGAGATTCACCTTTTAAAATACTTTAAACTACATAAAACAAATTTTAAATTCATAAACACTAAATATTTTTACTAAAAGTAATGAATCACTTTTTTTTTTTTATAAATTATATCGATTTGTTTTATTTATTTTGCCCACCAATATCCATCATTAATTCTTTTTTTCTATGTGTTTAAATCTTTGAAATCTGCAAGGAAAACAAAACATTGTCCGGAATACACTGTATTTTCTGTTTAAAGTAAATAGTTTTACATTAAAATTAACAAATTTTAATGACATTATCTTATTTATTATTATTATAACAAATAATTTTAACCATACATTAACATATGCGTCCTTAAATTTAATTTCTGAAAAACTCGTTAATTTTGCCTGAGTTTTATCTTTCAAAAAGTGCTTTCTCTCATAATACGTCTCGCATCTTTGCAATGCACCAAAAACCCCTTCATGCTTATTTTCTTCTAACTATAATCCGCGTCGGATTCTTTCGGATTCATTTCATCATACGAAGTTTTGTTAATTCCAGCATCATATTCATTTCCATCATCATCATATTCGTCTTCATCGCAATTCATTGCTGTATTGTTTTTATTTTTCACACTGCTAACAAAGAAGGTGCTTGGTAAAACCAGTTCAAAACCATTGAACATCATAAAATGTGTTTAAACAAAGAATAAGTTTGAAATGCCCAGAAATATTTTGAGAAATGGGGAGAAAAAAAAATTAGATCACATAAAAAAGTTCGTTAAATAGAGAATGCACTTCGCTATTTGGAGGTTATTTTACGAAGAAATTCGCAAAATGTTCTTGGTTCCAAGGAAAAGTTCGCAAAATAGAGGTTCGTTAAATAGAGGTCCGACTGTATTTCATTGCATTTTTACAGTTTAATGACATTTGCTCAATGTTTAAACACGTTGTATTAGTTGGAAATACAATGGTTGAATAGTTGAATACAATATCTGAATTTCGACACTTTCTGATAATTTCAGGGAAACTGACTACAGGTTAGAAACCTTTGCGAGTCCGGTCATACCAAACTCCAACCCGAAAATTCTATTTAAAGTCAACCTGAACCCGACAAACAAATTTATAAACCCGAAAGCCGACATGGAAGAAAATTAATTCATATTTTAATACAATTTTGAAAAATTAGTCCACAATTATATCTCTAATATCAATTTTATCTTTTATGTTGAAAGATGAACACACATATAATACTTATTAATGTTGAAATATACAATTTTTTCATCTAAAAAATAGGGTGGACAGTGTTGAAAAATCGGGTTGACCTGAACCCAACCCGAAACAATTGAAACGAATTTAAATCAAACACGACCCTACCTGACAGATTTCTTTTCAATGCAAAGCAGAGTATAAAATAGGACACTGAAATAAAGCATCAAAAATCAAAATACGTCATTGGCAGTTCCATATTTCATGACATTGATTGATCATAACGTGTTCTATTATTAGAAAATGCAATATTTGAATAAAAAGAGGGTTCTTAGGGATGGAAAACAACATATATTTCATTGTCAATCTAATATAAGCTGTGTTACAATTGAGACCAATGTATCCTGAGTATAAGTGTTAGATACAGGCCGATAAACTTTGAATTTTTTTCTTTCAAACAGGTATTTATCCAACAGGTAATTCGTATAAAATGAATCTAAAGTATTTTACACATGCATTTATTTGTATTTATACTGCTCCCACCGTAACGTCACATAAATATTGTCCATCGGATTACAATGAAATGCAAAAATGCGAGTGAGATAGAAAATATAATTTAGGCAAACCATCTGATTACCATTTCTCCTTTTAAAAAGCTGCTATCAATATTGGATTTTTTTAAAAATATAAATAATTTTAAAGAAAGTAGTTCCTTTCATGTATATAATTGTAAGAAGATTAAATATTAAGGAACTCTTGGGATAGTTCATTGAATTTTAATTTACAGCTATTTTAACATCAAGTTTTAATTTCATTGAAGATACATCGTAATATTTCAATTATATCTGATCTCATTAAGGATTTTTTCCGGAAATTAAAATATCCCATTATGTTATTTCAACATCTCCAGCTTTCGCCTCGTTGTTCGTCGGTGATGAGACCGCGACACAATTCTCTCCCATTATCAAAGTTAATTAAAGGGTCGATTATTTATTTGTCTTTCTTAACGAGAAGGGACAGGGTACGAATTGAGAGAGAAATAAATGAAGCATAAAAGAAGGAATAAAGCGCGTCACAGATTAGCAGAAGAATTTTAAAGATGAGCGTCACCTTTTCTCGATATGACAATTGTTCTCTTGCCTCTGCTCCTTCTTTTAATATCATTGTCAATTAAAAAGGATGACATTCAGAAAGAAAAGTTGTTTAAGATATGAAATTAACTGTAATTGTATGAAAAGTCATATTTTATGAACTTTCTAAATAAAAGTTTTTATCTGGTCTTTAAGAGCCGATGGCACATACACTATGTCGCCCGTGTCTTTATGTATGTATATGTCCAAACCGTCCATGTCTTTAATAAGGGATAATATCTCGGCTAATTACAGACACTATTTTTCGAAAATCATTATCAACCATTCTTTTATACTTCTGCAACGGTAGGTACCCCCCAGCGCTCCTCAACTCCTTTGCTGAACACCTGCAAATCGAAATTTGCGTGTAACGTAAAAATGCGATTTTCTCAAAAACTAAGTGACCTAGGGTTACACTGACACTGTAATTTTCCTACAAGGTTTTAATTAACTTCTACTACCACTAATTTTTTCATAAGTTTCAGTAGATTCGGAAATAGATGGGAAAAGGACATATTTTTTCATTACATTTTCGACGGTATCTCTGAAAATATCTACAATTAAAAGAAATGTATTTTTGAGTTCGACGTTACGAAAGCTTTCACACGATAGCCCATACGATACACAGAGAAAATATATTTTTATTTTCAAGTAACTTAATTAGCTCCTCAACATTTTCCCTAAATATATTTGTGATTGGTCAATAATCTATAAATATGTGAGTCAATAGCCTTTATTACTTCTGCCAAATTTGAACTTTCCACGTTTCATAGTTTATAGTCTATGGGACGAACATTGATATCGTTCAAGTTCGTTTGCCATGTTTCGGTAAACTATAAATTTCTTTTATTAAACTATTCTAATTATTTAATTTCATCTGAAATCTCAATGTTCCCATACTTAAATGTGCACATTACTTATAAAATAACAATTATATTGCGAACTATATTTATTGTTTGCAGCCAATTGTAGATTCGCCACTAGATGGCGCAGTCAAAACACGGTTTAAAATTTAAAAAAAACAGCTTTTTAATCACAATTATCGCCTTTTTATTTCATTTTACGTCATTAAAAGTATTAATATACAATACACTTAATGTTTGACTTTTGAATTTATTTATTTAGCTGTGCATGTTTTGTATTCTTCCGCAGTCTGTTTGTTCATGTTTTGAATGTTAGACTGCAATACTGTTCGCAAAGTTTTTGTTTGAATATAACTCGTTTAACAAGGGTGATATTGCTGCTCCTGTTTGTTGCATTCACATCATTGAGGATTTAAATGACAATTTAATATCCTTGTACCCAAAAGCTTTGAAAAAATAAGACAGTGCATCATACTGAAAACATTTGAATCATTTAAACTGCACTAGCTAAAATTTTCTTATGGTATAAAAGATCATCTGATTGCCATTAAGTTTTTCCTTACACAATTTTGCATTCATATATCTAATTTTTGTAAAAGATTAAGGGAAAAAATTACTTTAAACCATGGACGTATTTTACATGCATTGATTTTATTGTTTTATATAGTGCTGCCATCTAGTTTAAGTTATTAGTGAATTGAACTTATATGGAATTCTTTTTCTTAATTTTATTTATTTAAAAAATAAATAAATAATGAAAAAAATGTACATTTTTACGATGAATTCAAAATTGAACTTGGGATAAATTTACATATTTTAGATAAAAAAATTAAGAATAATTAATATCACAGCTGCCAATTCTTCCGCTTTTCTTGTACCACAAAAAATTAATAGAAATTATTGTGTTATTTAATTGGCAGATTATGGCGATTTGAAAAGTTAAAAATCACTATAAAATTTTTGTGGTACAAAAAAGCGTAAGATGTTGGCAGCTATGCTTATATTAATCAAGACTCCCTTATCACAATAAGTATTTTATACGTAAGGAGACCTTCATATTGATAAAAAGTGATAGCTTCTCTAAAAGTGCTAAATGGTGCTACCATCTATTTTTCGATAACATTTATTGTTTTCGCAAGATTAATTTATTAATTAGGTAACAAGTTTTTGGTGCTACAAACAAAGTAAAACAAGCTTTTTCAACTTTTCAGTTTTGTCCAAAAACAAAAATGAATCTTTATCCTGGAGGAAATTTGAAAAATATTCATTATCAATTATCCTAGACTTTAAATAAATTACTCATACACATGAAAATATTTCTATTTAGCTTGAATATTAAAGAATAAAATTGACTAAATGATGCTCGGGTAAATGATATTAAATCAGAAGTAGCATCTGTTTGAGAGTTTGTTTTTGTTACATACGAATTTTAAAAGTAACAAACCTAACTGTCAAAATTAAAAATCTACCAGTTTTTTGTGCCTTTCCCTGACTAGCTTTTTCTGTTTAAGAGAAATAAAAATATAACATAAATTCTAACAAGATAAGGACACAAGCATGTCATCTTCCAAAGTAATAGAAAAGAATATATGAATCTACTCATAAAATAAAGGAAAAAGAAAATTAATGGCTAAAAGTTAATATGAAACTGTGTAACACAGCCAGATATAATTAATTTCAATAATTTTTACTTTCCTCTTTATTTTATGATGAGTTGATTCATATATAAATTCCAAAATGGTTAACGATTTTTCAAGTGCAGTTAGTAATTGTTTAAAATAAAAATAATTGTTTTTCTCCCTAGAGTGTAAAATTTACTTTTAAATTATGAATATTATATATGCAGATAGGCATGAAAAATTAAGTGCTTCTGCTAATAAAAAATTTTTTTGATCTTGAAACTTAAATATTCTGTGCAATTCTAGTATTTATTCAAATTTTTATCACACAGATACACGTTTGAATTTTTTTCAAATCTATCTGTTTGTAAGCATTTGTACTATTTTAATTTTTTTTTTCGAAAAAAGCATTTTTATTTTAGTGAAGACAATAAAATAAATCCCTTTTTCCGGGGGCAAAATAATAATAATAAAAGTTGAAATACTGTTTTCAAACGAACGAAATCTTCCAAGGATTTAAACCCGTGTGTATGCTGAATGTAAATAAACAAATGGCGGATGGTTACAATATCATATTATATGTGACAACAATAAAACAAATTACCAAAAATTTACTTATTTAACACTGTATTAATACCTTTTCAGACGTAATATAAAATAAAAAGGGAGCATATTGTGATTAAAAAGTTGTTTTGATGTTTGTTCTTTTATTTTTAAATGGATTTTGATTGCGCCATCTGGTGCCGAATCTGAGAATGGCTGCAAATTGGATAAAAGATATAGGGTAGATGTGCCAGTAATGGGCACCCTTAAGGAATTTCTTTCAAAATTATTTTTTTATCAATAGTTATAATTATTATATTCCAGTTTTTTTTTTCAATATTATATTAACCTATCAACAATATTTAACCATTCTTATAGTCTCATTTCCAAATATGAATCAAAATTTAATTTTAAATAACAGAAATATATCAAAACACCCTCTAACCCAGTAATGGTGTTGGGTTTCTTCCAGAACAGTGGAAGAAATGGAAAGAACTGGAAGAAACCAATAGATGCTCAAAATTACAGTATAATTAACTATGTAAAAGAATCAAACTCAAAGTATAATTAATTATATGAAATATAAATTGGAAATTTTAATTAATATTAAAAATATTATTTTTGGAAAAATAATTTTTTTTTAAAATAACAAACTTCAGGTTCAGCAGACATTTACAGGTGATGGAATAGCAGACATTTACAGGTGATGGATTTAGAGGTAGACCCGGTAGCAGAAAGTTCAAGATGGGAGACGAGCGTCGCAGATTTTCTTTTCTATTTTGCAGATTATTTTTCTAATGAACCTTTATTTCGCTTTATATTATGTTTAACTCTTTATTACTTAACACAAAAACTTAAGATTATTATCAGTAAAATTAATAAAATGCACAATAACGTCAAAGGTAAGTGATCGTTTGATTAACGCTTCAATTGTAAAATATTTTACCTGCAGATTATTTTCTGCCACTGGAGTATCTGTTGCAGACACATGGAGAATTTTCTGCTACTGGGGTAATGGACACCCTCTAGCCCAGTAATGGACACCCTCTGGACCAGTAATGGACACCCTCTGGCCCAGTAATGGACACCCCATAAAAAGCAATAAATATAATTGTTTTTATGACTGTATTCAGAACCAGAATTTAATGAATACATACTAATGAAACAAAATAGTTATTTTCAAATAAATTTAACAATTAGGATACCAGTAATTAATAAAATATTTGTGATAATCATTTACTGTTTGCATCAATTGTAATTATCAGAAGATAGATGTTTTAATTATTTTAGATGGATAGTTTAAAATACTAAATATCAGGCAATTACAGCTATCAAATTATTTAAACAGTGGGGGATTTTAAAGGCAATTAAAAAAAAAATAAAGGTTTGGAATATTAGTGTTTAGTTTTGTTTCACTATTTTTAACAATTAATCTTCCAGAGACTACTTGATATATCATTTATAATAATTAATATTACAAATAGGAAAGAAATGATATTGTGAGTTGAATATTTTAAATAAAATAATTTCAAAATAAAACTGATGTTTGAGGCCACTGATCTGCAGATTCACTAGTTTCAAGAATATTATCTATAAAACTTTCATTAATATTACCTTTTTTTTTTTTTTTGTCAGAGATGAATAAGGAAACATTTAAGACAGAAAATAGATTTTTAATAACTTCTATAACTTAATTGTTTTTATTTAAACAGAGAGGGATTAAGCCCTATGAGCCCTCTTTGACTGTGCTCTTAAACAATATTTTCTGCTTCCTGGCTGGTTTGATTGCCAGATTATAAAATATGCAAGGTACATCTACATAAAAAAATAATAATAAAATAAATAAATAAAATAAAATATTGAAATTGTATTAATCCACATAAAATAACTTGAAAACAGCTATTTATAGAAGTTTTGGTGTTATTACATTTTGGTAAGTATAATTTAAAAATTAAATTAAAATTTGATTATTTAGGTTTGCAGTTAAGTCAAAATATTTTATGCACTATAAACAGTACTGAAATTGCATTTTTAGCAATGTTTACAAGGGGTGTCCATTACTGGAAAATGACTAATTAACCATCCCAGTAATGGACACCCCCTCTTAAAACCTTAAAAATAAATGAAATTTTGTAAATGGCCTTTAGTATATAAAATTCTAAGTTTTCTATTGCTACTCAAACAAAAACATTCAAATTTTGCAAATAAATAAATAATATATAACTTAATTAAAACGAAGCCAGCTCTTAGCCTCTTCATTAAGATTTTCACAGAAAAACAGCGAAACTTTGAAACATTATTTTCTGCTTCCTGATTGGTTTGATTAAAAGTGTCAACAATAACACAGTTTTATAAAACATGCAAAGGGGAATTATTAAAAAAAAAAAAATTAAAACTAAATAGTTATTAGTTATTTTTTTATGAACTAAAAACTTCAAGAGGTGTCCATAACTGGAAGGGTGTCCATTACTGGCACACCTACCGTAGTTCCAAGTATATTTGCTATATTTTAAGAAATGTGCAAGTTTCAGTGTGGGAACATCGTGATATTCGATAAAATATGATCAGTAAAATATTTTAATAACAAATTTATGTAGTCTCAGTCGATGGCAAACGGAATCTCATTTCTAAGCATATTTTGAGACTTCGTCCCATTGTCTACAGGCAATACTATCTACTTTCATAATCCTTGACCGAAATAGATTGCAAAAAACTCTGGCGAACTATCGGATCCCACCCGATTGGAAGTGCACGGCGCGCACGCTAGGGCATCCACCCACGCAACTTGAGAAACATCAATTTTTTTATTAAAAAAAAATGAAATGTTCTTCAAATGATAACAAATAACAAGTAAAAAATCCCTGGGCTAAAATCTTCATTCCTATTCCAGAAAAAAAAAAAAAAAAAAAATTGGGACTTTTTTGGGTGGCATGAGGCAAGAAAAATAACTAAATAATGGTGTACAGCAATAAGGTGTATAGCTTTGTAAAAAAATTATACAGATCAGTGCGATTTTTTTACCCGTCTGCCAAGGAGGGTTATGTGTTTCACGCGTATCTGGGTATGTAGCTTTCTTTATACCCTCGAAACATCCCAACGACTGGATGAATTTTAATGAATGAGGTCTCTATCAATTCGTCTTACCCATCCGATGGTTATAGGTTAGGTTTTGTTTTTTATAAATTCTAAATGGCGGCCGTAAAATACAAAATGGCGGTATAGATGAAAAAAGAAATTACGCACTCTATTGAGTGGCATATCATTGGATAGGTCTTTCAAAATGAAGACGATGTTTCATTGACTATTTTACAGTCAGAAGCTCCGTTTAAATATTACACAACCTGGAAGTTGTGTAGGTAGGATCTCTAGCTTTACTGCAACTCTAACCTTCATAGACCTCTATAGGCCTCATCAAAACAGTGTTTATAGATAGGAACTAACAATTAAACACAATTAAAAAGCCATCAATACAAGTAAATAAAAAAAATAGGTAAGTAATATTAAAAATAGTTTCACATTGAGGAGAAATAATTAATTAATTCTCTTTTTACGCAGCCGGGTTTTTTGGGTTTTTTAATTTAATTAATTATTTGAGAATATTATTAATATGACAATAGTTTTCTTACCTCCGCTCTTTTTTTTTAGGGTTTCGTTCATTTCACGAAACCCTATTCGTCTCGCTCCTCTGTCTGTCTGTCTGTCCGTCACAGAGCCCGTTCTCAGAAACTATACATGTTAGAGACTTGAAATTTTGGGTACTTATAGCTGAACACCTCACATCAAACAACAAATCATAAAATTTTGAAAAAGTTGGTAATTAACCGAATTACGGGCTAATTAACTTCTAAAAATAACCAATCCACCTTTTTAACGCAAATTCAAACGGACTTTCTGGAAATCATCCGTGTTTCTCCTAAGGGTTGCCAGTAAAATCAGCCGAATGCACGGTTACCACGGAGGAAATTAAGTCGAAAAATGAAGTGGAGATTTTAAAGCGAAATCGTATATCAGAAAATATTGGTCCGAGAAATTTGTAAACGGAATAGACAGACGCAGAAAAAAACCTACTTTCATTTACTACAAAGTTCACATTTCTGCGATGTGTATAAGTTAAAATATCCACTAAAAATCGATCGATAAAAATTTAATTTCTTTAATTGGAAAGACAAGGAAATAAAAAGATTTCAATTCGGCGGGAAAGCAGGTAGACATGACGACGCTGCGGTTTTCCATAATAGCATATTTTAATACGAAATTTTAACTTTTTAAATATTAAATTTTTTGGCATCCCGATGTCAAATTTCTCGCTGATTTCATTGATACCCATATCTAAGTCCTATCTTAATTACAAGCTGAAATATTAATTATTATTTAATTAATCGGTTTATTCCTATCAAATGCGTCGATTAAAATGGAGAGGCGCTTATTTAACCACGAATTAACTTAAATTAGGAAATCTAATAATTTGCCTGGGCTTTTTGAACAGCGATATGAGATAAGTATAACTCATTCATCATCAGAAAGTTTACTTCATACCACTATTTTCTAATAGTAATTTCAAGAAATATTTTGAATTATTGGTTAAGACCGCCACTCAGTCTGTTTGAAACTTTAAGATAGTTTATAACACATAGAAAAAAGTGTAAAAAAGAATGGAGTGTGATATTTCGAGGAGGGGGGGGGGGGGGAGCTAGAATTATTTTTAAAATCTTAGCGTTTGTTACCGCAGCAAATATTTTAAATTCTTGTTTAAGACCGCCACCATCCAAAGCCGCCTCAAGAGTCTTGAGGCGTCTTGAGGCGGCTTTGCACCATCCCGACCCATCTATCTACGGAAAGATTGCGTAAAGGAGTTTCGTTCAGATATGCTTTTGTTAAGAATAGAGTGCATTCCCTGGTGGTGGAATGTGGAACTAACATAACGCGATTTTGTTAAAATTAGTAAGTCTAACAAGTCGATCTGTTTGAAACTTTAAGATATTTTATAACACATAAGATAAAGTGTAAGAAAGAATGACACGCGAAATTCCGGGGAGGGGGGGGGGGGGGGTGCGCTAGATTTCTATTTAAAAAATTAGCGTTTCTGACCGCTTTAGGTGACTTTTTGAGGGAGTCCTGAGATATATGCTACTTATTTAATATAAAATTGTCTAAAGTTTAGTTACCACTATTTCCTAATAGTAATTTCAGCAAATATCTTAATTTCTTATTAAGACCGCCACCACCTCGAGTATCATATCTACTTATAGGTTGTTTAACGGAGTTTCCTTCCGATACAGTTTTGTTAAGAATAGAGTGCGCTCCCTAGTGGTGGAATGTGGAACTAACATTTTTGTTAAAATTAGGAAATATAACAAGGCGATCTGTTTGAAATTTTACGGTAGTTTATAACACATTAGAAAAAGTTTATAAAAAATGGCGCGTGAAATTTCGGGAAGGTGGGGAGAGGGGGAGGGGCAAAATATTTCTTTTTTGTTTCATACCGTTTTAGGTGCGTTTTTTGATGGAGTCCTCAGATACATGCTACTTATACTATTAAATATAAATATGTCAAAAGTTAAATTGCCACTATTTCCGAATAGTAATTTCAACAATTATCTTAAATTCTTGCTGAAGACCGCCACCCCCCTCGAGTAACATATCTACTAATGGGTTGTGTAAAGGAGTTTCGTTCAGATACGCTTTTGTTAAGAATACAGTGCGCTCCCTGGTGGTGGAATGTGGAATTAACAGACCGCGATTTCATTTAAAGTAGGAAATCTAACAATTCAATCTGTTTTAAACTTTAAGATACTTTATAACACACGATAATAAATTATAAAGAAGAAGGGCGCGTCGCATTTCGAGGAGGTGGGGGGGGGGGGGTTGAGGGAGGTGCGCGAACAAAATTAGGAAATATAACTGGACGATCTGTTTGAAACTTTAATATGGCTTATAAAACATAACATAAATTTTTAAAATCAGGCCGCGTCAAAAATCATGGTGACCATCTGCCCACTCCCCCCCAAGGGGGGCACTTTCCTAAATTTGGCAGATACCCGTCATGTGATATATCGTAGCATTTTTTTTGGGGGGGGGGGGCGAACAAAATTAGGAAATATAACAAGGCGAATATGTTTGAAACTTTAACATAGTTTAGGATGTGTTTGCCAAAATTTAGAAGGTATTCCATGGCGATAAATGTACTGGACGTTTTGAAAGAAAGTGTTTTGAAAGGAATATTAAACGAAACCCTTTGTGCGATGTATGATCACACTTACCCACTTGTTTAATATCATTGTCAATTAAAAATATGACATCTTCAAAGAAAAGCTGTTTAAAAAGATGAAGAGTTAAAAATTTAATTGCTGAATGAAAAATCATACTCTTAAACGAAAATTTTGCATCACTTCTAAAGATAAAGAAAAATCTTAAAATGACTTATGAGAAATTCTATCTTTTCTACAGATTCATCTTGTTTAACCCTTTCAGGGGCAAAGCACTTTCTTTTCTAAAATGTTGAAATGAATGAATGACACCGGAATTTACAAACAGATTTATTCATAAGTAAGAGGAAGCTATATTTCACATGTATAATAAACCGAATTTTTTTTTACCAAAATTCTGGTGCTATAGTGGCAATTGAGAATTAAAATTAATTGGTTTCATAGACATACCACCGCCCCTCAAAGAGTTAAAATAAGCTATAGCTTTACAGGAAACATTACCTTTTTCTCTTTTACAGATTGATTATTTCTGCCTTTTCGTTAAATTACAGATTGTGACAATTTACGAGCAACAGACGTTTTAGCATTTCTATTGCACGGTTTGCACTCGTAAATTCACTGGGATATATATATATATATATATATGTGTGTGTGTGTGTGTGTGTGTGTGTGTGCATTACGATAATTCGGTAACATGCCATGTAGCTTGAAGTAAATAAAGCTGATATAGCTCAATAACAATCTATATTATAAGGCTTTAAAATAAAGCTTTCGTATCATTCCATATTTAGGAAAGGTAAAGCAGCATTCGATCAAACATTAGTGGATATCTCGGAGAATGCTATATTAAATAGCACTTATGCAATCGTCGTTACTATGCTGGTTGGCTTTGTCGAAATACACTGGCAATTTCCCGAGGGAAAAGAAGAACAGCTCTTCATAACAGAAGAAAATTTATTAGTTCCTTCTCGTAGAATACAGTTGTAAGCATCCACCAAAAATCACAGCTTATTGCGATATTCCACAACATCTACCTTAGTAGTTACTTCAGCTGAAACTACATTTAGGATAAGACGATAGGGTCAGGTGGGGGAAAGTGGTGGTAAAATCAAGCTTTTTTTAGAAAAGGCCCTAAAATCAAACTATTAAATTTATTTTAATGAAACATTTGATGCATTTTCTATACATTGGATTCATATAGATTAAACATGAAGCATAACCACTCAATTTTATTCGATTGTTTTCTGACAGTGATACATTTAAAAGAGCATGTTTTGATACCACCACTTTACCCCATGGTGAAGGAAAGTGGGGGTAGTTCCAAAATTAGTGTATATTTAAATAAAAATATGTAAATATTGTTTTTTAAATAAAAATACACTGAAATAAATGTATCTTAATTATTTTTAAAGGTACAAATGCACAAAAAAAAAATATTTTTCAGATATTATTTAATTAAAGAAATAATGTTCACTTAGTATGTAGCATATATTGCTGAACTCTATATAATCTTCACCACCAAATAGCAAGAAAAGTCTAATAGTTCCCCAATGGTGACTTATTCAAATGCTTTATGTGATATAATGTATTAATTTTTATCACTTGGGCGATTATTTTAGCTGATCGACTTTTTGACGGTATGCAATGAGCATAAACAAGATAGTTTGTAAACATTAAATTTGTTTCCAGTTTCTAAAACTAAAATAAGAATAGTTGCCATAATCTCAATATATGTCTCTAAAAAAGAATTAACAAAATATCTTAATTTAAAAGAGAAAATAGGTTTTTTTCAATATACCCCCACTTTACCCCATGGGACCACTTTCCCCCACCTGACCCTATGTAAAAAATAACTTTTAATTTAATTGTATTATCATATTAAGATTAAAATTTATAAATAAAGCCTATTTTTTTTAGATTAATACTTTTATTACAGCCCATTTTTAAAAATTAATCACATCTACAGTCTAAAATTGAATCGTCATACATGATTGAGCTAAGCCTAACTATACCACCACTTTCCCCCACCTCAGAAAAAAAATCATAAAAAATTGAAATAATAAAATAATTCTTACCTTGATGCATGAATCTGTTTTTAAGAAGTTCTTCTACTGAAATGTATCAAAATATACTAATTTTTTCAAGTGAGAAAGGATCAAGAACAAAGTTTATCAATACCATGTGTTAAGAACAAACTGCACATATATGTAAACAAGAAGATAAACAACAGTAAACTTGTTGCCAGATTTACAAATCTTAATAGAAATATTTGTCACAAACTCCAATTATGTATTAATTGGAAAAAAAAAAAGTAAAAATATGTACATTTATTGTGAAAAAAGTGCATTTTTTTAGATTAGCACCACTTTCCCCCACCTGACCCTATAAAAACATTCTTTTACTCCAATGCCTAGCTTCCAGACAGCAGAGGCAGCTTTGTAAGACAATGCGACGAAATCGGAGCTCCTAAACTCATGTTTTGATGTTTTATTATAAGACACGTAGAGTTTTGTAGGGCACTGCAGATGGGGAAAACGACCAATAGCAGACAGAAGCTGGGACAGAACTATATTTTACAGGCGTAAGAAATTTGGAATAATGCTGTTTCGCCGGAAAAAGAGCGCCAAACGATATTTAGAATAAAATAAAATAAAATGGTACAAACAGATAATTTTAATAGCGGCATTTTAAGATGCAGAAATGAAAGACCTTTAAAGTAAACAATAATTACGGGAAATGTTTTTTAGAATAGATTTTGATAGGAAATAAAATATTAAAATACGCATTTTAAATAGAAATGAATTTAAGTAAACGGAATGTATGGAATATTATTTAAGATAGGGAATAATTTAATGAACTAGGATTGTAGAATAATTTTAGAAAGGAAAATTTTTATGGAAAAATTTAATGAAGAGTGGAAATTTAATTTTCGTAATATATACCTAGATATAACACTGATGGATTAAAATATCAATGAGTCCTTTTTGAATTAGATGGCATTCTAGTACTTCAGTTAAAATCGAAATTAAAAAATGCTATTAGAGAGTATAATAATTGCAAAGCATCTGACTCTACTTCAAAGTATAGACAGATTAAATAAGTATAGCAGTATTATTTTTTTTAATACACTCTTTTGTAAGCATTCTATATTTATCCTGAAAATCATGCCTTATTTCATGACTACAGTTTATGATTTTCCCAAAACAAATTCCGCTTTAATACGTTGATTCGGCGTAGCCAGCAAACTCGATTATGGAAAATTCACTGCTTTTTTAACGCCTTTTTAAAATATGGCAACAGGAAAGAAAAAAAAAGTATTATTTAAACTATCTTTTCAGGATTTCTAAATTGATTTCTCAACGTATAATCATAATTGAATTAACACGAAACTGTTAATTGAATAAAGCGTATTTTTTAAAAGTATATTACACTCGTATTTTTTATTTATATTTTCTAATTTTTAGTGCTTAAAATATCTCCTTGTTGCAGCTTCACAGCCAGTTGGCCTTTTTTGGCAATCCTGGTTTGGCACATCATTAAATCTATTGTTTTTTCAACTCGCATAAATGACTTAAAATTAATTTATTAATTTATATTAAGGTTCTAAAAATATTAAATGTTGTATTGTCATCGGATACAGACCTGTGAAAATAATTTTTATAATTCTAGACTATAAAATGAGGGAAAATCGATTACAGAATTCTACCTAAGCATTTGAGTTAAATAAAATAGTGTAAAAATAACAATAATTCCTTTTGTACATAATTAAAAGAGGATTAAATATAAGAAGACCTTTTGGATAGCTTATTAAATTCTAGTACACAACTATATTTCCAAGCTTTCTTTTCATTGAAGATGCAATGCAACATTTAAATTATACCTGCTCTCATTTACGGATTTTTTTTTCTTCCGGAAATTAAAATGCTCCATTATTTTATTTCAATATCTACCCGTTTTCTCCTCGTTGTTGAACGATGATAAGGCGACGAATTTTCTCTGATTATTATCAAACTTAATTAAACGACCGATTGTATGTCTTCTTTAACGAGAGAGGGCAAGACATGAAATGAAGAGAGAAATAACTGAAGCATAAAATAATCAGTAAAGCGTCACAGCTTTGTAGAAGAATTACACAGATGAGCTCCATCTTTTCGAGAGTGTTATTAATATGGCAGTTGTCCTCTAACATCCGCTCCTTCTTTAATTACCATTGTCAATTAAAAAGGGTGATATTTACAACGAAAATCCGTTTAAGATAAGAAGTCTTCAAAATTTAATAGCTGATTGAATGAAAAATCCTTTTCCTAAAATAAAAAATTTTTCAACCACTTCAAAACTGAACAAACATAATTAAATTTAATTTTAAAAAATCAAGAAACCCGACGGCGTAAAAAGCGAACTAATTAACTGTTTCTCCTCAATGTTAAACTATATTTTACATCACTTACCTATTTTTTTATTTACTTGTATTGATGGCTTTTAAGTTGTGATTAATTGTTAGTTTCTATCTATAAACACTGTTTTGATAAGACCTATAGATGTCTATGGTGGTTAGAATTGCAGTAAAGCTAAAGATCCTACCTACACAACTTTCAGGTTGTATAATATTTAAACGGAGCTTCTGACTGTAAAATAGTCAATGAAACATCGTCTTCATTTTGAAAGACCTATCCAATGATATGCCACTCAATAGAGTGCGTAATTTGTTTTCATCTATACCGCCATTTTGTATTTTACGACCGCCATTTTGAATTTATAAAAACAAAACCTAGCCTATAACCATCGGACGGTTAAGACAAATTGATAGAGACCTCATTCGTTAAAATCCATCCAGCCGTTGGGATGTTTCGAGGGTATAAAGAAGTCCACATACCCAGATACGCGTGAAACACATAACCCTTCTTGGCAGGCGAGTAAAAAATTCCACTAGATTAATTTTAACACAATTATTCTAATTGGTAAACAAATCGAGCTGTAATTTTCCAACTGGGAGAAAAATGTCCAGGTCACGATTCGAACCAGGGATCTCTTGGCTGAATCTACCTGCTTTCATTTGCAATTCCCCCCCCCCCCCGGGAAATTAAAATATCACATTATTTTATTTCAGTATCTCCCGTTTTCTCCAGATTGTCCGGTAGTGATAAGATGACGACATTTCTTTCATATTATCAAAGTTAATTAAACGGTCGATTATTTGTCTTCGTTAACGAGGAGGACAGGACACAATATCAAGAGAGAAAGAACTGGAGCATAAAAGAATCAGTAAGGCGCCGCAGCTTTGTAGAGGAATTATACAGACGAGTGACATCTTCTCGAGTGTGTAATTAATATGACAATTGTTCTCTTCTCTCCGCCTTTTCTTTAATTATCACTGTCAATTTAAAAGGATTAAAACGAAAAGCTGTTTACTTTATGAAGTCTTAAAAATTTAGTTGCTGATTGAATGAAGAATCAGATTCTTAAAACAAGAAAAATTTGAACCACTTCGAAACTGAACAAACAAAAATTTTCGCATGGCTTACGAAGACACCTTTCGTGGATATATTGTTTAACCTCTTGACACTCGAATTAAAATAGTACTGCTAATTACTTATTCATTGCTTTCAGGGCTTAATTTCTAACAAAAAACAAACAAACAAACACCGGAACCCTAATATTCGGCAGTAGTTAAACCGTAGCGTCATCCCCCCCCCCCCCACACACACACGCTGTCACTCAAATAACAATTTATATTTCATACATTTATTTTCAAAATTTAAAATATCTTATTAAAATAGCAATTAAAGCCTTTGTGCAGGAATATTAAAATGCAGAAAACCAACGTTTAAAATGCACAAATAATACGTGAAACGCAGCAAACAGCTGTTTCGAATCGACTAGCGATTCTTCTTCAGTGCAAGGTAGAGCAAGACACAGCGTGCTAGAAAAAGCAAGGCTGCTTTTCACATAGAGCAAGACACAGCGTGCTAGAAAAAGCAAGCCTTGCTTTTTCTAGCACGCTGTGTCTTGCTCTATCTTACACTGAAGAAGAATCTCGCTAGTAGATTCGAAACAGCTGTTTGCTGCTTTTCACGTATTATTTGTGCATTTTAAACGTTGGTTTTCTGTTTTTTAAAGTATCTTGTTTTTTCTTTAGAAAAATAAAAAATTTAAGTATATCTGCCTGCATATACTTAACTGTCAACAATTCTTATACATGAATAAATAAAAATTTGAATGTAAGACAGATTGAGCTCGAGTCCGCCTAAGCCCAAAGACTGATATAAAAATCGAGCCTGTTTCATCTCCATCTCCTACGTATGCGACATATTACCTCATATATAAGAGTTTTGATAGAAAAGAAAGTAAAAACATGGAGATGGAAGGGAAAGGAAATGGTAATTTAGGCTTCGGTTTTCCGGAAGCACTATTCAACTGGGCTCCGGAGACCTGTATTTATGAGCTCCGGTGAATTCCGACCAATATATAAATATTTATTAAAAACAGAGAAGTACTGGAGCTGAGCTTCGGCGCAAATTAATCCCTGATTGCCGTTTCACAAACAAAATGACCCCGTAGAATAGAAGACAGAAAAAAATATATATATTTCTGATATTGGTACCTTAAGGGGCTGGTAACTTCGGTTCACAAATATGAATTTAAAATTACTAGCTCCCCCAAAAAATCAATTTAAGTATCGATAACTTAAATTCGCACAGTAAAAAAAAAAAAATAAAATAAATAAAATAAATTAAGGTATCTACATATGTGAATAATCTACAAAACCTACGATTTTTTTTTTTTTTTTTTTTTTTTTGTAAAGTGTTTAAGTTAAATAATTATGAAAATTACCTACTTTCTTGGTTGTACTGTCTTGGAAAAATTTTGCAAACTTAGATGAAAACATTTATTTTATGAGGAATTCAGCATTGTTGCAGCCATTTATTGGTTTCGTTTAAAAGCAAAAACTTTCAGCTATGTACAAGTGGGGTCAAAAGGTAAAAAAACAATCAATTTAGTTTTTATAAGGAAAAGAACCAAGCTAACCATTTGGGTAATCTGGACTTAAGATGTTAACACTAGAACAGCTGGAAATTTTACCCAAGTTTTATAAAAAAATATTTTAGACCAGAATTTTTATTTAAAACTATAACTTATTTCTGTGTGGCTTATATTTAACTTATTTTATGAAGAAATTTCTGGTTGGAAACGAAATATATTCATTTGCTACCAATCAAAATGTCCGCTCATAGCCATCCCAGTATTAAATACTAGATCTATAATTTTTGTAGGTAAATACTATAATAAGGTTTTTGTAGGTAATACTATAACAAATGTGGCAAGGCTGCCACATGCGACTATTTTTTAATTCTATTTCGCACCACTATTTTAATACAAAAATCTTTTACTCGCACTTTGACAACATTTTCAAGAGAAATGTATTACAAAATGTTTTTTTTTTATTTATTTATTTTTTTTTAATAATGGTGCGAGCAGAATATAAAAATAGTCGCCTGTGGCAGCATGGATGGGGAATATACTTTTTTTTTCTTTTTACAGAACAACATTATTTCAATCGCCAGTGGCGCCAACTTAAATGGGCCGGTTGGGCACGAACCAACCAATAATTTGATTTCTGCCCCCACCCAATTTCTATCGATTTATTTCGTTATTCATTCTGAAATAAAATTTGATTTTACTGATATTCTCAAAGTAATGGTTTTTTTTTTTTGGGGGGGGGGAGGTAAAATAATAAGGACATCAATTAGACTTACAGGACCACTGAAAGTCCCTTCAGCGAATGTATAATTAAATTTCTCTCAAAAACAAATTTCCTACATATTTTGCCATCTGTTTTAATGTCTTCAATCAATAAAACACTCAAATGTATGTTTCTCTTGACATTTACTTTTTGCACTTTCAAGAGTTAGCAATTTTTATCTTATTTATAATGTATTTTTTGGAAGAATTTAGAAGAATATAATAAAATTATTTATTAAATAATAATAATTTTATATTTTAGTTAGAAAAACCATAATTTGACTTCGAATTTTCATCTTTAGCCATTCACTTCTCCCCCTCCCCTCTCCCCACACACACTCACTAAAGTAAATAAAAAAAAAAGTATGTGTTATTTTAAAACTTTTGAGCCCACCCAATATATTTTAAAAGTTGGCGCTACTGTCTCTCGCACCGTTAAATGACAGACTGCGACAATTTACTGACAAAAAATATTTTAATGTATTTTCTCAGGTAGTTCTGGTGAGTTAATCAGTCTAAATTCACAAGCAGATTTTTTACAGTGTTTGATTCGGATACTAATGAATACAATTTAACTTCGCTGACAGAAATCGTTGCATAGTTACTCTGAGCGGTCTCCGAGACTGCTTCATGGAAAGACGAATAAAAGACTCGATTTAACAATGGCGATAAATTCTTAATTTGGATACATTTTAACAGATCTTTATACAATAAAATGAAATGCAATTATATATATCAATGCTATTTTCTTCTTGTAACTTAGAAAAAAAATTAAACTAACATTAACTGTATAGGTTCATGAAAATGGAATACAGTTTGCAAAAAGGTGTTGTACATCCAAACATAGCTGATGAATTTAAGCGGAGTGATTAATTTTTCAAAACAAATATTATTCTGGGTGTTTTGACTTTTAAGATTTTTTCAATCTTTCTACTGAGAAAAAAAAAAAAAAATATGCTAAACATATATACACATCAAAGCCATCTTTGCTCAAGAAATATATATATATATATATATAAAAATACATTACTGAAATTATACAAAAGTGTTGTATAGAGGGAATAAAATATTCTGTTCAAAAAAAAAAAAAAAAAACCTTCTGCAAGCTTTATTTACATTTTAAAGTCTAAAAAAATTTTCATTCTGGAGATCTTTAAACTACTTAAATTATATCTTAGTACTTCATTCACACGAAAACACCCGTTCGCTAATGTTAATCCTATGAAAGAAATATTTTAAAATGGCTCGCTTGCATTTCAATATTTTTGAAAGATTTGTTTTTGCTTTGAGTAGCTGAGTTCGATCTGTAACAAAAGCCCTTTTTTACTTTTTTGATTTTCTTTGCAGGTTGTTTTAATGAGAACACTTTCACTTTCGAAACCGGTTCCTAAGTAAAAGTGTCCTAATAAAAAAAAAACCTGTACACAAAATTGAAAAAAGTAAAAAACGACCTTACACATCGATCTCAGCTAGATAATGCAAAATCGTTTAAAAATATTGAAATGCAAGCGAGATATCTTTAAAAATGTCTTCCATAGGATTAACATTAGCAAACGGGTGTTTGCACGTGAGTGAAGTAGCCAATTAATTTACACGATTTTTAGATGTTCATAACATCAGTTGAACTTTGATTTGACCAGTTTTCTGTACAGCAGTTTAGAAACAAATTCCAAGGATTTAAGTAGACAAAATGACTGAAAATTAAATTTCCAATACCGCCCACCCGCCATCTCCGTATTCCAATATTTCCTTTCATCTTTGCATCAATCCACAGAATGTCCAAAATTGATGAATTCCACTCGATTGGGGAATGCCAGATTCTTGTAAAAATTATCAAACTAATTTTTTTTTAAATAAAATAATAAAAAACATTTTGAAAATTATTCATTCTTTCTCAGGTACGTAAAAAAGCTTAATTAAATTAACGCCCACATTTTTCCTTTTCCCATTTTTTTTTTTTTAAATCCCCGACATCCAATCATTACCAGAACTAATTGACCATCAAATTACAGCCCATGTAATAAATCCCCGAGACAGCAGATAATAATGGAAAAGGATGTCAGATTTTCCTGACATCCTGTACCTCGACAATCCGAGTAATTAAAATGGAGCATCTTACAGGCTTTTGTGGTTGACATTATCGCTCAGGCGGTAGTAAGTATGGGACAGAAATGTCGATACTGCGCCCCCCCCCCCCTCCTTGCTTTTAATGAAGAAGTTAATTATAAAAATGGTCGTAGAAAAAAAAAGTATTAAATTTATTTTGTTGAGGTTCGACTCTGTATGGCTCTTTAGGTTTATAAGAAAATAAGTAAAAAAAAAAGGGGGGTGGGGGGTGAGGCGCGTAAACCAAATTATAATTACCGTATTTACGCCCCTGGTGTTTTACTCACTCCGTACTTAAAAAAATAAAAATAAAAAAATCAAGGTAAAAAACAGAGATTGCATAATTTTCGCATCAAAATTATGAGATGAATTGAGAGAATAAAACAGCAGTTTCTTCATAGTTTTAATTTCCCAATATTTCGATTTAGTTATTTATTAGAATATAATTACCTCCCACTTCCACCACAACCTTTTTGCTTCAGCTGTAGCACAGTGTGTAGATGATATTATAACTGATAAAGCAATATCATTAATACTGTGCATATGATACATAAGTGCTGATTTGCTCACACTGAAATTTTTTTTATTCATGTTAGAGTGTTAATAAATTGTAAAACTTAAAAAGAAAAAAAAATATTCAAAGGCAGTGTTGCAAATAACAAGCACATTTAAAATCATGGATATTATTGAAAATTAATACGATTCAATTACTCGAACTAATATAGAGCAAACCTTGTAATATAATTCATAATCTTTATGATGGACAATCAAAAATACTGCCACCTTTTCTCGACACTTATATATTCCATAATCTTGCATTAAAAATAATTAAAATAGATCGTTTTATCGGCTTTCAGATTAGCTTCTTCTTTTAATCAATAGGATGGGTAGATAAATAGGTAGATAAGAATGGTAATTTCACAATTTTTTTGGGAGCGAAAAAAAATCCCCCTTTTCTATCCCTCCTCTCCATCCAACTTGAAACAAATGTATAAAAATAGCTGTCGCTGTCAGATCAATTGCTGTTTTGAAGACTTTTCTTTTTTCCCTTATCTTCATTTTATTTAACATACGAGGTAGATTCGGTCGAATTTCGACGAAAAAAAAAATGTTTAAAAATAAACTGTTACATTGAATTTATAACAAATCTACAAAATTAATTATAATAAAAAATCCATCTTACATTGATCAGCGAAACTCTTAAAATAAATATTGTTTTTCTTTTAAACATGGCATCATTTTCATCACTGAAAGCATTTTCGTCTAGCGTCTCAAACTCGGTATCAGCACCAGTATAAAAAAAAGTATTGAAATGTAACGGCTTTATGAGGGAAAAGGTGTGCTTTTAAAAGCATGACATCATTTTCTGTTCACATTTTGGAAAAAGTTATTTTAAAGTGAAATGAGAAAATGGGGTCTATAAAGATAAAATAAATCCCATTATTTTTCTTTTCCCTGCAACAATGAAAGTAATCCAATTGCCACCACTTTGAAGAAATTTCATAAAAGACTTTTAAAATTATAAATTAAATATAAAAATGAGAACATTTAAAAACATTGTTAGTGCGGACACATCTACAAATAAAAAGTTTTCATTTAAAGCTATGACTAAAAAAAACAGCCTTGTGTTTTAAATATATATATATATAGATTTTTACAATGGATTGACAATACAATTTTCAGCAAAAATCGCCTGTTGAGAATACTGACAAACTTAAAAAGCCCTTGTTTGTTGAACTGAATAATGCAAACAATTTTTTTTTTCAATTGAGAATTAATAATATTTCCTATTTTATAATAAAATGGAAGAATCAGAAATAATTGATATGATTAACGCTATGAATTATAATGCTGCTTAACTACCTTCTAATTTACACTCTGCTTGTGTTTATACATGCATTAAAATTAAATTTATCTGGTATTAAATTTGTCAAACATGTAGACGTGCAAAATTTTGACAAATGATGCATCTTTACGCTTTTTTCCCTTTATTTTTAATGGTACTGTTTTTTTATTTAGAATTAATGAAGAATTCTTTTATTTTTTACACCCAATGATTGATTGCGAGGCTAAACTGTAATTAAGATAATGTGCTGCCATAACTGACTCATTTCACACATAATTTTTCATTTCAAAAAATCTTTTCATCAACACACGCCTTTTTCAAAAATCCTACGCATTGTTCGGTAAAAGTGGTTTTCAACCAGTGTGGACACTGGTAACAGGTCATCAGGTGTGCAGCGAAAAAAATCAGTAAAATTATAACAAGATTCAACAAACTAACAAAAGTACTATGTAATCAAACTGTTATTTTTTTTCGGTTTCTGCTAAAGGCAGAAGCTTTTTTTAAAATGCTATCAAAATCGACGTAATGAAGAACCCCCCCCCCCCCCCCGCGCCCTCACAATAGCGTGGGAAAGGAAAAAAACTGCCGTCCTGAGACAACAATCGGCTACAACTCAAAAGTGTAATTTATCTATCGGAAAATGAAAACAACTGTTCAATCAATGATGCTTGCAAGTATCATGATTTTATGTTAAAAATGAGTCAGAAAATGTGTCAAAGTTTCATGTTGTTGAGCGGGGAAAAGTATATTTTTTTAGAACCACCTTAAGATATTTGTAATTTTCCTTTCCTTTCTTAAAAAAAAAAAAAAAAAAAAAAAAAAAAAAAGAGAGAGAGAAAAATCCAGGAATTACTTGGGGTAATTATTTATTGTTCTCTAGAAAATACACCGACATAATCTATTATTGAGATATTTTTCAAAAACGGGTAAATTTACACAGCGAAAAGAAAGAAAAAAAAGAAAAAAAGACTTGACATTTGGATAATATCAAATACATTTAAGTTTAGAGGTATTACCTCGAGTTAATTTGATTCAATTGAGAAAACTAACATACGAACAAATCCAGTAATACAAACTTAATAATCTTTCAAGCGGATAAGTGAAAGTAATGTCAGCTTTTCTTGACACTACGTATTTCAATAATGTTGCATAAAAATAATTAAATTAGATCGCATTATCGGCTTTGAGGTCGAACTTCATCTTTTAGTGAATGGGGCACGGCTAGATAAGTCGACAGATAAAAATGGCAATTATACGTTTCCTTTGGGGATTTTGTAAAATACCTTTCTTTCGTTTTTTGAAAGCGACTATGACTTATAAAAGTATCTGACAGATCAATATTAATTACTGCTTTGGGGTGACTTTTTTTCTCGTTAAAATTCCCTTCATAAAATTCATTATATATTCTTATAATAACGAAAATAGTTTCAATAAAAATTATCGTCTGCTGTGAAAATTTCAAAAATAAAAAACTCCTATGGAGATAGATAATGAATTTACTTTACATTGAAAATCAATATTGAATTGTTTCGCAACAGATATGAGAATCACAACTATAATTGATAAAAGCATAGATTAATGAATGATAATGTCACATATTGCTAATAATTTAATGTTTTGTTTGTGTTTATACAAGGATGAAGCTGCATCTATCCAGCCCTAAAATAAATTAGTGGAATAAGTAGACACATCTTTTTACAAAATATGTTACTTTCACCCCTACTTCATAATTTTAATAAACACGATATTATTTTTAAAATATTTTTTTTTGTTTTTGTTTTCTAATTTAACTTGACATCAAGCCGTAAGAAAGTTAATGCATTTTCCTCATTGGCCGATACCATATATAATTTAATGATTTGCAAAATTATATTATTTCATCAACAAGTCTTTCTAAAGGATCTAGGTACTATTACTTGAAAATACACCAATAGTACTAAGTACCATTACTTGAAAATACACCAATAGTACTAAGTACCATTACTTGAAATAACTTTTACTATGAATGCATTTAATAAAAAATAAAATAATTTATGTACAAAACTGAGAGCAATTGACTAGTATCAAATGCATTTTAAAGTAGAGATATTAACACAAGTTAATTCGAATCAGTTACAAGAACTAACATGCAAGTAAATCTTTTTATTTAAAAATCTTTTAGATGGATAATTGACAGTAATGTATATTTCAGGGCTGCGGAGTCGGTAGGAAAAATGGACGACTCCGACTCCGGGAATTTTAACGGATCCGACTCCGACTCTTTCGCTCAAAAATGGGCCCGACTCCGACAACGCAGCCCTGCTTGTAAAATGGACGACTCCGACTCCGAGAATTTTAACAGATCCGATTCCGGGAATTTTAACAGATGCGACTCCGCAGCCCTGGTACATTTCAATAATCTTGAGTAAAAATAATTGATAGTATTATGGGTTTGAGATCGAGCTTAATTTCATCTATAGTCGATGGCATCGGTAGATAAGAAATGATAATCCATGCTAAGAATTTGTAAAAAATCCCTCATTTTTCTGTTTTTTAAAGACAGATGAATAAAAGATATCTATCAGATCAATATTAATTACTATTGTTTTATTTCACTCCTCTTCATCATATTTAAAATATTTTAAAGATACATTGACAAAGAATTAGTTACAAAAAATATCGTCTGCTACTCTATCATTGAAGGTTGATAATGATATAAATTTATTGTTATTTTCCAATTTATAAGTTCTGCAATGACAAATATTTAATTGATAAAGGCACATAATGGCTCTATGAAAGATAACTTCAAATTCTGCAAGCATAAAGCTGCATTTATTTGGTCGAATTAAATTATTCGAATACATAAACCAAAATTTCCCCTTTAATGATTTTAATGGATACTGCGTTTATTTACCGCTAATACAAAATAAACATTTTTAACATTTCTACGTTAATTTGATGCCAAGCGCTAAGCAAGATAACACAATATCATAATTTGGCTCCATTTGTAATTTATTGATATCACAAACGATTATTTCATAAACATGTCTCCCCGAAAATAATTTAAATCTATGTATTGTTCCTTAGAAAATATATTCTAATAAGATTTACTATTGATGCATTTTTCAAAAAATGTTTACACTGAAAATAGGTGTCTGACTATTATCAGATGCGTAGAAAAAGTAATTAAAATAGATTATTTTTTCGGCTTTGTGCGCGCGTTTCATCTTTTACTCAATGACACAGGTAGATAAGAAGGAAGATAAAAATGGCAATTCCATGTTCCTTAGGGATTTGTAAAATAACTTTTTTACCTTTTTAAAAAAGATAGAGATATAAAAGTATCTGTCAGATCAATATTAATTATTGCTTTTATTAAAATTCCCTTTATCATATATAATATATTTAAAAAACGTGATGACAAAGAACTTTTTACGAACATTATCGTCTGCTGAGAAAATGGAAGAACTTAAAACGCCACTGTTTGTGTTTGATAAGGTTATTAAAATTTATTATAGTATTTTCTATTTTATAATAAGCACTAAAATGACAAACAATTAATTGAAAACAACACATAATGGCTCTAGGAAAGATAATTCCCTAATTTAACGTTTGGCCTGTCCTTATATAAGCATAAAGGTGAATTTTATTTGGTATTAAATTATTCGAATGCGTAGTCATGCTTTTTACCGAAGATGATCTTCTTTCTCACGTTTTTAATTAATTCCGCTTTTACTTATCACTATAAAAAATAAACTTTTTAAGGCTTTTTATTTTAATTTGACGCCAAACTCCAAAGAAGATGATTATTTCCATTAAGTAATACTCTGTACAAATGATTTTAAAACGTTTACTTCATCAACATGTTTTTCCAGAATTTGATTGAGTAAATCTGCGTATTTCTTAGAAAATACATTTAACATTTAGATAACTTTGACGCATTTTTCAAAAAATCCTAGTTCAGATAGAAACAAGTCAAGTATTTTATAGTAAGCCTCAGTAATTCATTATGTTTGTAATAGTGTAGCATGATTAAAATACATCGCAAATATTTTTCTCTCGTAGACCATAATGTAACGGAATTCCTTTCAGTGCCCCTTTAAACGAAGTATAAGCGCTTTTACGAATAACAGTATTCGACAGTAAGGATCTTGTAGTGCACCTCAGTTATGTACATCAATTTTCAATACGTTTGAAACAGTGTAAAATCATTAAAATATACAGCAAAAGATTTTCGGGTAAATATGTTAAATCCTATAATATAATATATCTGTCTATATCTATAATATAATAATCCCATAATATAATAACTTAACCTTTCAGCCGAATAATTGAACGTAATGTCATTTTTCAAAATTTCGCATTTCGATAATCCTGCATAAAAATAATTAAAATAGATCGTTTCATCGACTTATTCATCGCCAAGCTTCATCTTACTAAATGGCGCAGGTAGATATGAAAGATGAAAAAAAAATGGTAATTCCATATTCCTTTAGGGAATTTGTAAAATAACTTCACATTTTTTAAAAAGATAGATGCATAAAAGTATCTGTCATATCAATATTAATTACTGCTTTTGAAGACTTTCCTTTTTATTAAACTTCCCTTTATCGTATTTAACATATTTTAAAAACGTGCAATGACAAAGAAGTTTTTTATGGAAATTATCATCTGCTGAGAAGGTTGAGAAACTTAAATCGCCATTGTTTGCTTTGATGTTATTAAAATGATTAAAATTTCCTAATTTATATAAGAAGTAGGATGACAACTAATTAATTGATAAAGGGATACAATGGCTTTATGAAAGATAATTCCATATTCGGCTAATTTAACGCTTAGCTTGTGCTTTTACATGCATAAAATTGCGTTTATCTAGTTTTATGCATTCAAAATGCTTAGACGTGCTTAATTTTGACTAAGAATCCTGTTGACTATTTCTATTTTATAGAATTCTGCGTTAATTTAGCATAATATTAAATAAGTTTTTTTACTGTCCTTAATTTGAAGGTAAGCAGTAACAAAGGTAATGAACTTTTCTTCCTCAAATTGATTTGAGACATTATGTAGGCTCATTTCAAAAATAATAAAATTTTACCCTACAAATAATTGCGAAACTTTGTTTAAATTAAAACCAAATCTCGCTCTTTTCAGAATGTAATTTTTATTTACAGTACATATTTAAAATAAAGGGATAATTTATTTAAAAATTTATTACAAAAGGCCTAATTTTCGAGCAATTTTATTAAGAAAAAATTGTAAATATACATTAAAACTTTTATTTTGATTAATACTTTATTTAAAACTTATTCGTAGTATTAATATATATATATATATATATATATATTGCAGTTCTTTATAAAATCGCGGAAACCTACTGTGTATTAATAACAGCTTATTAAACCAAATACACTAAATAACAATAAAATAATAGTAATAATAAATAATAAGAAACATAGATACTCCGATTTTAAAACTACACCAAAGACTTTTCCGCTTAGTAACGAGAATAAAAAATATCTTTCATTTTATAACTGCAAAACACTAATCTAGATAATGAAACTAAATAATATAAATTGTATTCGTTAATTTATTATAATAATCAACATTTATTTATTGTTTTAGTAAGATAAAAATGTAAATAACAGCTTTAACTTTAAAACTTGTTCATTTCCTAAAACAAAGGCATTATATATTTTTACATGTATAATGAAAAGAATGGTAAGAATTAAATTTCTTAATTCTTTACCTATTATTATTCAAATTTTATTTATTAGTATAGTTGGAATGAAAGAATTTAATTTACAAAAAAGTTATTCTGGCAAAACACAGAATGAAATTCGATAAAAGTAAAAGAGATTCTCCTCTACTAATAAAACCCTTTTTATTAAAATATCTAGAAGGGGTGAGTTCGCGATTAGCGTGAAGCTAAAGACCCAGTATAAATATAAATATATACCAAAAGTTTTTTCATTAATAATGAAAGATAGAAATTTATTTTCTTACCTTTCTGGTAAAGCAGACATACGCTGGTTTACTTCATGTGAAAACAAACTATATTTTTATTTATTGAGTAGATGTGAAAAATAGTGAAAAAATATCTTCTTAGAATGATGGAGATGCACTTGTAGAGAAAAAACTATTTAATGCACGACGAATTCTAGGTTACATGGACGAACACACACACACACTAAAAAAAGAATAAAATAAAAGGGTTAAATGTGGGTACTATAGAAGTAATAACATTAAAATCCAGTAGGAGATGCAAGTCTTCCATTGAACAAAGAGTTAACGCACTAAAAAACCGTGCGTCTTGGCCTCACGAAATCGGGCCTAGAAGTGAAGAAGTAATAGGGGCCCACAAGAGTTAAAACAGAGTAAAAGAAAACTTGAAACAATACAGTCAGCTTAATAAGCAAAAAGGTTCTATTTAAAATCAGTTTATCAGAAAATTTCTGTGGTGCTGCGATCTGTTGACGCCTTTTCGAAACACAAGTCTTTTACACAATCCTTCTTTAGTTTGTGACCTTACGCTACGATAACTCAGGGAAGTGTCGCCATCTTGGAACATATTTCACAACTAAAAGAAACGCGTTGCATGTATCACGAGGAGATTGTCATTTCACAAGCGAAGTGATGTTTGACATAAAATTACTTACACTGTGACGTTTTCCAACACCCCCGCTTTTTATGTCAAACCGACGAGCGTAGAATGTTTAACTTGTTTCTCAAACACTCGAAATGAGGCTTAGGCAACGGCTTGGTGAGCACGTCTGCCAGCATTAACTTCGATGGGCAATAAGTTATTTTGATTATACCATTCTGGCATAGATGTCTGATGTGGTGATACTTAACTTCCACGTGTTTAGTCCTTGTCTGTGCCTTTTCGTTTTCGGTCAATCTTATGGCTGATAAGTTATCTTCGTACAACGTTACGGGTAGTTGTTGACACAGTTCGAGGTCATTTAATAGGTCTAACAACCACGAAATCTCTTGACCTGCATTAGAGGCAGCGATATATTCAGCTTCCGTGGAGGAGAGTGCTGTGCAACTCTGCTTCCTCGATGACCATGCCAATATATTATTTCCTAATTTGAACAAGTTTCCAGTGGTTGATTTCCTGTCTATTCTGTCGTTTCCCCAATCGGCATCGCTATATGCCGTTAGGATTGGAGGTTTTGTTTTATCTATGACGAATTTAAGATCTTTGGTAGTAAGCAGATATCTAATTAATTTCTCGATAGCTTGCCAATCGACTTCCCTTGGGGATTCATTCCTTCTTCCCAGGATGTTAACGACTGATGCTATGTCGGGTCTAGTTAAAGTTGCAATGTATAGAAGCCCTCCTATAGCCTGTCTAAATTTTACGTTATCTCCCATTAGTTTCCCGTTTGGATCTAGATTAAAGTAGTTAGTATTCATGGGTGTATACGTAGGCTTACCATTTAACAAATTGAATTTTTCTGCGATTTGTATTATTTTGTGTTCCTGGTCTAATTCTAGATTACCGTTTGCTTTTTCCTTTATGTTTATGCCTAAATATTGTGTTACTTGACCCAAATTTTTGATTTCGTATTGCTTTGATAATTCAGTGTATATTTCGTGTGTGTCTGTTTTGTCTCCTGCGACTAAGATGTCATCAACATACACTATTATGTATGCGATTTTTCCATCTTGGACTCTTTTGTACAGACATTTGTCTGACGCGCATTCAACGAAATTTAGTTCTTTTAGAGATTTACTTATTTTTTGGTTCCATGCCCTAGCTGCCTGCTTAAGGCCGTAAATCGCTTTGTTTAAACTACAGACTTTATCTTCTTCCCCTTTTGTTATGTATCCCTCTGGCTGATGCATATAGACCTCCTCTTCTAAATCGCCATGTAAGAAAGCAGTTTTGACATCTAGGTGAGTTATTTTAAGATCTTTGTACACCGCTGCGTTTAAGAATGCTCGTAGGGTGGTATGCGCTACAACGGGTGCGTAGGTCTCGTCGAAATCGCTTCCATATTTTTGAGCATATCCCTTAGCGACCAATCTGGCTTTATATCGCTCTATAGACCCGTTCGCTCCCCTTTTTGCCTTAAACGTCCACCTACAACCTATGACGCGTTTTCCCGGGATAGGTTTTATTAATCTCCAAGTATTTTGCTTCAGAGAATCTATTTCCTCACTGGTGGCTTTTAGCCATTTATCTTTAGTTTCTGCGTCATTGATGTTTTGTAGGTCTGTCCATGACTTTGGCTCCTGAATTTGACACAGGTTTGCGCTTATTCCATAACGGTTAGGTGGTACACCACGATTTTGTCTCTGCGATCTTCTCGGCTCAAGGGATGTATCGGTCGGGGTGTTATTCTGATCATCGTCGCGCTCTTCTAGATCAATTTCAATATTATCTGCGGGAGTTTGTTCGATGTTTTGATTTTCTTTGGCGGGTATAATTTCCTCATCTTTTATACCTTCTTCGAAGAATTTTACGGTTCTAGATATTATAATTTTATTTTCACCCGTATATATCCTATAGCCCTTGCTTCTGAAATCATATCCCAACATTATTCCCTCGATGGCTTTCTCATCTAATTTATTTCTTTTAGGTTTGTCGACATAGGCAAATGCCTTACATCCGAATGTTTTGATGTTCGAGAGATCGGGTTTTCTTTTATGCCAAAGTTCATAGGGTGTCATGTTATTTTTGTTAGCCTTTGTTGGTAGACGGTTGATGAGGTAGGTGGCGGACATGACAGCTTCCCCCCAGAATTGCTTAGGTAACTTGGCGTCCGACAACATGGTTCTAGCCATTTCCACTATCGTTCTATTCTTTCTTTCTGAAACACCGTTCTGTGGGCTAGAATAGGGAACACTCAATTGACGCTCTATCCCGTTTTCTATCAGGCAGTTTTCAAATTCGTCACTGATATACTCTTTTGCGTTATCGGACCTGATTGCCTTTATCAACTTGCCAAATTTATTTTTTGTTAGCGCTATGTATTCTTTCAGTTTGATAACGGCTTCCGACTTATGCGCGATTAAGTATGTTATTGTGTACCTGCTATAATCATCCGTGAATGTTATAAAGTACCTTTTCCCTCCTATCGTTTCAGTATTCATGGGGCCACATATATCGGAATGTGCGAGGGTACCGATGTCTTTGCTTCTGTTTGTGGCTACTTTAGGGTAGGGCAGAGCGGAAAGTTTCCCTTCAATGCACTTGGTGCATCGCGTGTCATGTTTACATTTGTTAATTGTTATCCCATTGGCTAATTCATGATTAACAAGGTATTTAATATCATCAAAATTTTTGTGTCCGAGTCTTCGGTGCCACAATGAAATACAATTTGTATTGTTACAGAAAGTTTGAGTACTTATAGTATAGCCGTAATCATCTTCAGGGTTTAATACGTAGAGATTATCATTTAATTTAGCTGTCAAGATTATATTATCATCTTTGACAAATAAACATGCATTTTTCTCGAAAATTACCTTTATATTATTTTCAGTGGCTTTCTTAACTGACAATAAATTGCCCTTTAGTTCTGGACAGTATAAGACGTTTCTTAGTGTAATGTAGTGGTTTTTGTCTGTTTTTATTTTTACGTCGCCCATACCTTGCGAATTAAGCCTTTTTCCATTAGCGATTGTTATATTCCCGGCTGTGAATGTAGCAAAATTTGTTTTTGCTGATGCAACGTGCCTGGTGCAACCCGAGTCAATGATATATGTGTTTGGATCTGTTGTTTGTGTTTGGTTGATTTTTACTGACTCAATTTCAAAATTGTTTTCCACTGGGAAGAGAGGAATGATCGATTGGTTGACCTCATCCTCTATATTTGATTTGCTGTTAAAGCAAAAATTCGAGGAGTCTGTTTTACTACCATTGTGTTGATTTTTGGGGTTTACCGAATTGGCTTTAAAGTTGGCATGGTTGTTAAATTTATTACTGTTATAATTTTCACTTCTTTGGTAATTGTTTTTCTGTTTGTTTTTCAATTTGTAACACTCTGAACGAGCGTGCCCATCTCGTTGACAGAAGCTGCAATATTTTTTGTTTCCTTTATTTATTATTTTATATGCTGTGTCCCTTGGTCGTGTGCTGGTGTTTTTGTATTCGATTCGATGAGAGTATTCGTCGATGAGTTTGTTTTTCACAAACTCGAGGTCTAGATCCTTTTCGTCTCTAGCCTCCATGCTCGTTATAAGAGGAGCATATGACTGAGGCAAGCTGCAAAGCATAAGAGCCACGATGTGCGAATCATTTATGAGCTCTCCAATGGCAGCGAGTTTGTCGCGGATAGTTAAAATATTGTTGATATGTAGATTTAAGTCTCCGCCCTCATTGAGCCTTTGCGAATATAGTTTCCTCAAAAGGAATAATTTGGATGATAAATTCGCCCTTTGGTGAACACTTTTTAATCTTTCCCAAATTTCTTTGGGAGATGTCAAATGTCTTATGTGCACGATTTGTGTATTTTCAATGCACAAACAAATTATGGCTTTCGCCTTAGCCGCGTTTTTAGTATATGTATCATCGGGTGTGGCAGGTGGAGATTCTGTTATATATTTGAATAAGTCGTCTTTAATTAACAGATTTTCTAATTTGAAACACCAATGATTGTAATTATTATCATTTAGTTTCTCCACTGCCGTAATTTCTTTTGTGGCAGACATAGCGTGTTATTCAAGTTTTATAAATTCTTTGATAACAAATATATTTACTATAAGAAGTTTATGACTTTCTTAAAATAATTTCTTAGAATATATTCATAAATATAAATAAAATGATCAGTTATTCACAATAATCAATCAATATTCGTTCACAATAATACTCTTTTTGCGATATTATATATATCATTATTTATTCATGCACATTTATTTTTATTTTCATGTATATATTTCAGTATTTCATATCTCATACGTGCATCTTGTTCATCATTTTATCACAATCAGATAAACAAATTTTTATTACTGGGTTTTTTTTTTATTTATTTATTTATTTACTTTCCCCTTCAACTCATCTCTCATAATCTATTAAAATATCTAGAAGGGGTGAGTTCGCGATTAGCGTGAAGCTAAAGACCCAGTATAAATATAAAATTGTTACACCAAAAGTTTTTTCATTAATAATGAAAGATAGAAATTTATTTTCTTACCTTTCTGGTAAAGCAGACATACGCTGGTTTACTTCATGTGAAAACAAACTATATTTTTATTTATTGAGTAGATGTGAAAAATAGTGAAAAAATATCTTCTTAGAATGATGGAGATGCACTTGTAGAGAAAAAACTATTTAATGCACGACGAATTCTAGGTTACATGGACGAACACACACACACACTAAAAAAAGAATAAAATAAAAGGGTTAAATGTGGGTACTATAGAAGTAATAACATTAAAATCCAGTAGGAGATGCAAGTCTTCCATTGAACAAAGAGTTAACGCACTAAAAAACCGTGCGTCTTGGCCTCACGAAATCGGGCCTAGAAGTGAAGAAGTAATAGGGGCCCACAAGAGTTAAAACAGAGTAAAAGAAAACTTGAAACAATACAGTCAGCTTAATAAGCAAAAAGGTTCTATTTAAAATCAGTTTATCAGAAAATTTCTGTGGTGCTGCGATCTGTTGACGCCTTTTCGAAACACAAGTCTTTTACACAATCCTTCTTTAGTTTGTGACCTTACGCTACGATAACTCAGGGAAGTGTCGCCATCTTGGAACATATTTCACAACTAAAAGAAACGCGTTGCATGTATCACGAGGAGATTGTCATTTCGCAAGCGAAGTGATGTTTGACATAAAATTACTTACACTGTGACGTTTTCCAACACTTTTCAAACAGTTAATCACAAAGCACAACAAACCAAATATAAACAATTAAGTAGTAAAATAAGTAGCAGACGAAAATGTATTTCAGCCAACAATTTCTTTTTTACTTTTTTTCGCTGAATTTTACAAATGTGCACATGAAAAAAAAATAAAAAAAAATAATATGCTAAGCATTGAATATGAAACACCTTCCAACTCTTCCAAAAAACTAAAACGGAATTTCACTGTTCAACCCGTTCGGGACCGGAGCTTTTACACAAGTTTTATTCGGTTGGCACCACTTTTTTTTCCTTTTAAGTTACCTTTTCTTAAACAATCACGAAAATGCTCTAATTAATTAAACTAAATATTACTTTTCTTTTTTACTGGTGTCTAAAACAAGTTCTGTATGCTCTTTTTCAGGGTGCATATATGCACCCATGGTTCCGAACGGGTTAAAAAAGTGATATCTTAAGTACATAATTTAGAAAACGCATAACAACGGAAAATGTACTTTCAGAAATAACAATCCGGAGACGGCGTTGTATGCAGTTCTTTGCGTAGCCCTGTATATTTATATACTACAGACATATCTTAATTATACTAAATAAAGTTCAGCTGGAAAATGCATATCTCAATTAAAAAACACCTCTAAACAAATCACGCTCATACAAAGTAATACTGACGAATTCTTTGTGTAGAGCTGTATGTGATCTACAGAATTCATACGCATCAAGTAATGCGAAAAAACGAACTTAACCCCTTCGGGACGGGAGCCTTTTACGAAATTTTTAATCTTTTGTCACCGTTTTTAGGTGCGTTCGTAATTATATAAATACGTAGCACCTATAGTCGTCGTTCAGTCCGTCCGTCCGTCTGTCCGTCCGTCTGTCCGTCTGTCCGTCCGTCCGTCTGTCCGCATGTAACAGAGCAAAAACTACGCAACCGAATGGTCTGAAATTTCAAATATATGATTGTTGCAAAATTTTGTCGAGCCATTTCAAATTTTATGAAAATTGGATGTATAGTTTAATTACAGGGACAGTCAAAAGTTTTTCTTTACATTACGGCCAATGGGAAAAATTATTGCAAGTGCATTTTAATGATATTACAGCCTTCCGAATGATCTGAAATTTTAAAGATATAACTGTTGCAAAATTTTGTCGAGCCCTTTCAAATTTTAGGAAAATCGGATGTATAGTTTAATTACAGGGACAGTCAAAAGTTTTTCCTTACATTACGGCCAATGGGAAAAATTATTGCAAGTGCATTTTAATGATATTAGAGCCTTCCGAATGATCTGAAATTTTAAAGATATAACTGTTGCAAAATTTTGTCGAGCCCTTTCAAATTTTAGAAAAATCGGATGTATAGTTTAATTACAGGGACAGTCAAAAGTTTTTCTTTACATTACGGCCAATGGGAAAAATTATTGCAAGTGGATTTTAATGATATTAGAGCCTTCCGAATGATCTGAAATTTTAAAGATATAACTGTTGCAAAATTTTGTCGAGCCCTTTCAAATTTTAGGAAAATTGGATGCATAGTTTAATTACAGGGACAGTCAAATTTTTTCTTTACATTACGGCCAATGGGAAAAATTATTGCAAGTGCATTTTAATGATATTACAGCCTTCCGAATGGTCTGAAATTTTAAAGATATAATTGTTGCAAAATTTTGTTGAGCTATTTCAAATTTTAGGAAAATCGGATGTATAGTTTAATTACAGGGACAGTCAAAAGTGTTCCGTTACATTAAGGGGAATGGGAAAAAAATATTGGAAGTGCATTTTAATTCAGACTATGCGCTTTATGAAGTGCAAAAAATTATACATTCAGTACAATATGGGGTGCAAAAAATAATTATAAAACTAGTTATATTACGAACGCACCTCATTTGCCACGTTTGACGAGCAATTTCCAACTTGTTTAAAACAGAAATTTGTGTCTTCTCGAATCGAGAAAATGCGCTGATTAAACAAGGCAAATTTTACAGTAAAATTTTACTGGTGAGGAAAAACAAGGATTCTGAGCGCTTCATGCGGCACGTATACGTGTCGCTCGTCCCCAAGGGGTTAAACTTAAAAACGCATACCAAAACTGAAAAACGCAATTCAAGCTTTTATAGCTCACAGACAGTGCTGTACCCAAATTCTTTTGTGTGACCCTGTAAATGAATGATAAATGCATTGCACTCCATATTCTTCAGAAAGCATGTTTTAGTGCACCTCAGTAATGAGTACAATTTTATTATTCCCGAAATAGTACAACATCATTAAAATAAGTGCAAACGATTTTTCCGCATAATCCGTATAATGTAACAGAATTCTGTTGAGAGCCCTTATAAACGAACTAAAATGTTGCATACTCCATTTTCAAAAACGAACATTTCAGAGCGAACCTCAATTACATGATGTATATTTGACCGAGTTAGAGAATGGACAGACGGCAGACAGACAGACAGACAAAGCGAATTCATAAACACTTTTGAACTATGTTGGAAAGTGTAAAAAGTAAAAAATTCGTCTATTTAGTACCGATTTTTATCAGAAAAAATTGCTATGGCAACTTTCACAATGCATTAATTAGAGAGGCCGATTATTAGCCGAGAGGGGCGGTGGCATGTTTATGAAACTACATAATTTTAATTCCCAAACGCCACAATGGCACCAGAAGTTTGGTTTAAAAAATATTAGATTTATTATACATGGGAAATGTAGCTCTTTCTTATTATTTACAAATAAATTTATTAGTAAATTCCGGTGTCAATCATTTATTTCAACATTTTAGGAATGAAAATGCTTTGCCCCTGAAAAAGTTAACGGATGAAATGGAGAGAAGATTGTGCAATAATATGACCCATGCGATAATTGACATGGCGCCAGATCTTACATAAATGAGTAGGGAAAAAAAGGGGGAAAAAAGCAAAAGCTTAAAATCTCGACCGAAAATATAAAGTTAATTTCATTCGGAACTGAACATGCCTCCGGGTGAAAACGTTATTCCAAAAAGCAGAGGCGAGCAGAGGTGTTGTTTGGTGTGTTAACGACCAAAGTGAATAGGATTTTTTAAAATGATTTTAAAGGACACGGGATAATTTTTAAATGAACTTTGAAGATATTCCAAAAAATAATAATAATTTTGTAGCACAGATGCATATATGAACTGTGTTTTTGGAAATATATTGGATTTTTATTAAACACAAAACTACTGCTTTTGCAAATAAAATGTGAAAATTATGTTTTTTCTATAAAACAATAATAAATGTATTTCAAATATTGAATTAAAATGTTTCTAAACTATACTAGGGCTATTTAACGAGTATTAAACCATACATGCATGATACCCCATTTTTTGGTACAAGTAATGCCTGATAAAAGTCGATATAAATGTAAACGCATAATATAATACAGACTAAACAACTTTTGTTTATTATGATTTGGATTCACATCTATATTCAGCCATCAATCTAAATATTTCTACTTAGCACAAAATTATTTTTTCGCATTTTTATAACGATAAACTTCAATCGAAAATAAATTCAGCTGACATGAGCAGGAAGGAATATTTAAAACTTAATCATAGAACAGAAAATGAAATCTCTTCACAACTGAAAAGCATTTAGCGAAAAGTAACGCTTTATGTGTTTCGGACAAAGGAATTGCGGCAAGAGCGTTGGAGAACGCTCCCCCATTCTCTTCTGTTGAAGTGCCTGGCGGTTATTGTTTTCTTTTCCATAACTTCAACAAGAACAATGAAGACACGAGCTAAAAATATAACCAAGAAATAAACCAGAGCTACCTTATTAACCCACCACAAAGATGTTTGCTCATAACGAAAGACGCGCGCGCTCTCCATTACACAGAAGCTGAAAGATAAAGCTGCGCGCTTATGGTTAAATCTATTGTTTTAAAAATGAGATTTTAATTAGTAATAAAACAATGGTAACATTAAGAAGAAACATAACGAAGTAACATATTCCCTGTATAAGTGATTTTTATTCAATAATTTCTTCAACTGATTTGAAAAATGAATTTATGACGAAATTTTTTTCGTTTAATAAGAAAAAAAAACTGTAGGTGGGAAATCAAAACGCAAGTCAACTATTGAAAATAACAGGTACAATTGAACCTCGTTACCTCGACACTCTAATGAGCAGAAAAAAGTATCGTCATAAGCGGAGTGTCGCGGTATCCGGAGTTGGAAAAAAATATGTTTATAAAAAGCTGTATTTTTAATTAATCTAAGACAATTTTAAATTCAAGCAATAAAACATTATTATTAAACAAAATAAACACAGAAACAAAATTGAAAAGAATAAAAATCAGATTTATGATGACTTTTTTTTTTTTTTTTTTTTTTAATTGTTACATGAAATATTGATGAATTAAGTTTTGCTTAGATGTGCTTCTTACAATTCTTTTTTGATATTATACAATGAATTGTAATCAATATTCGTTGTTTCAGAAGTAGATGTTAGATAATTTCTGATCGTTTCAATGCCATGCAATGCTTCGGTTTTAGACGGATGAAAAACGCCGTGTAACCACAAGAAAGCGCCTCTTGACCAGGACAAAAAGAAAGCGAGTAGACTGGTACGTCTATCTGGAGATTAAGTGGTTCATTCATAGTGTGTTTACTTATTCAGATTAAGGATTGAAGTACAATTTCTCACTGATCTCAATGGGTATTTTAGGCACTTTTGTGAAAAATTTGGCTAAGACATTTCTTACCAATTAATTTCCGTGCTTATATGACGGATTATGAAAAATGGACAATTTTCCTAAACCGTTGGGATATCCGGAGATGAAAATTATTCAAAGACGTAAAATCCGGAGTTTATTTATATTAAAATTATATATAGAAAATCGGGACTTTGAAAAATTGACGTGATAAGCGGAGTGCCGTGAAAACCGGGTGTCGGGATAATGAGGTCCGACTGTATTATCAAATAGAATTAATAACAAGAACGAAAAATCATCCGTCAAACATAGATTAAGAAACATTTTCCAACACATTCAGAATAGCGTTACAAAACTTCACAGTTTAATAAGGTGAAAGATGATGTCCAACTAAAAAGAAATTGGAACACGCATAACACATTTGGAAACCCAATTTTAGCAATTACCATTAACAGTCGGAAAAATATCCGAATTATTTTGGGTGGTATTATTTTTTTTTTTCAATTTTCACAACTTAATTTGTAATTTTCAGTTTAACAATAGTGACATTTTGTTTCGTTTGAAGCCCTAGAACTTTCGTTAGAGGCTTTTAAGCGCCCGCAATGAGTCACGAGAGAAAAAAAAAATGCTCAAGATAATGTTAATCCTATGGGTGGGAGGATTGTTTACAGATTTCTCGCTCGCATTTTAACATTTTTAATTTCTTTTTTTTTTTTTTTTTTTGGTATGAGGCCGATAACTTTTATTGTGCCTTTGTACCTTTTCGATTTTTGGTTAATTTTTTTATATGAGGATAGTTTCACTTTTGGAACCGGTTCTCAAAATGAAATTATCCTCATATAAAAAAAAAAAAAAAAAAAAACTATAACGGAAATCGAAAAACTACAAACGCATATCGACCTCATGCAAAAGAAAAAAAAAAAAAAAATAATAATAATAATAAATATTACAGTGCGAGCGAGAAAGGTGTAAACAACGCTCCCATAGGATTAACATCACCCTTTCTAGTTTCTCCGCGTGACTAGTAGTAGGGTCTTAAATAAGTGAATTTTAATTATAATAGTTATATATATAAAGCTTAGTACAAAAACAGTATCCTATGAGTTAATCGAGGCTTTTATTCATCTTTCGATCGTCTCAGAGATCGGTCACATAAAAGAGTGCAAAAATTAATTTCTAAAATGTGTCAAAGATTGTTGAGAAAGAAAATTATTATCTGAAAACAACTTTAATGTGTATTTAATTGTACTTTCAAGTTAAAATAAGGAAAAAAGAATTATTAACACCAAAACGCATTCAATTAATCAGAGTTAATACCTGTACGTAAGACACCAGCAACTGACCTTGGGCAGAGGTTAAATGACAGTTCAACCAGAGAAAATGATCTTATAATAATTTGCATTCTCGTTAGGTTCGATACACTCGCAGGTCGTTGATACAAGGGTGGAGTGCTGCCAGCAGCATTCACATCGTATTGGAGATGCAGGTGTAGTGAATATTTAAGCTAATTTGCCAGGGAAAACAGAAAGACAACAGGGATCGCAACACGCCGTCATGATATTTGCAACGTGTAAGAGAGAGAGCACTAAAATACTTAGGCAGCCGTACGCTACACAGCCGTAACCAGACGAGCATAGAGCGGGCTACCTGGGGATGATTCGGAGTTAAAAAGAAAAAAAAAAAAAAAAAAAAAATCTGAAATCCCGGTAACCCCGGCCCGGAGCTAATTATGCGTTTTTTTCGCTTACTTTTGACGACTGTCGCACTTTTCCGCGATCCTTTGGCTAAATTTGTATTTTTTCCGCGATTCCTTGTTGAAATTCGCGTTTTTTCCGAGATTCTTTTACGAAATTCGCGTTTATTCTGCGATCCTTTGAAGAAATTTCCGGGGTTTTTTTGCGATCCTTTGACGAAATTTGAAATTTTTTCGTGGTCCTTTGACGAAATTCGCGTTTTTTTCCGCGGTTCCTTGACGAATGCTTCGCGATTGAGGAAATTGATTTTTTTCGGCGACCTTTTGTCGAATTTCGAGATACTTTTCTATGTTCAAATTTTCGGACTGACGACCCATTTTTAAAAATTTTTGGAATCTAATGCCTTAAAATTTCGCATTTTTTGGTAAATTCGTAACAGAATCACCCCTGAGGCGACCACTTCCCCCACCCCCTTTTCCTCCCAGCAACTTATATTCAGCCTACTCTAGACTTCATAATTTTTCAATACTAATATCGTCTGTATTACATTTAAAAAATTTAAAGCTTTGGTAATCAAAAGTTTCATGACAGGGCACAGGGGGAGGGAGATGTTGCCCTCTATATTTCTACATCGTTGAAGTAAAGAGGAAAGGACAAGCAGTGAATTAACTCCACCAAAAAAAGTAACCCCCTCTCCTCTCTGACTTTTCCGACTTCTTACGGTCCTAGTCAGGGCTTAAATTCTATCAAAAAAAGTACCGCAGCTCTAATTTTCTGCAGCACTAACAACAATAATAGTGTATCACCCTGCCCATTCCACCCGCATATTTATATTTCATACATTATTTGCAAAAATACATTTAAAGATAAAAATATTTTTTTACTACATTTATATGCAATTAATTATACATAATAGCATATAATAAGTGAACAGAACAAAAACATTAAAACCGGGAGTAAAGAATTTCCAGAAAATCATACTCGCCTAGAATTTCTTTATACCAACTAGAAAAACACAACATACAGCACTGTTCCAGTGGGCTTCGTTGCGCAGTTTTCAGACTAATATTTAAATATTCACTGAAAAATAAAGAAATATTGGAGCTGCGCTCCTGTGAGCTACAGCGAAAATTAAGCACCGCGCGGAGTTAGAAAGTTTATCAGTGAGAATATTTCAGAAACAGGAACAAAAAAACAGGCAGTAAACATAACACGAACAGAAGTAAAAATAGCAGATACGATTGCGGTTAATTCTGGTATTCCTCGTCGCTGTTCAGAAACCACTGAGACAGAAAACAATTGAGTCAACACTTGCAAGCGCGAGATAGCAGTATGCTCCAACGTGTGCTTTTTGGAAGCGTTGTTCCGCTCGATTTCGGAGAGCAGTACTTATGAGCTCCGGTGAATTCTGACCAATATTTAAACATTGACTAATGAAGTACCGGAGCTGAGCTCCGGTACAAATTAAGAACTGGTCCTACAACACTAAAATGTTTAGATTACCATAAAACAAGAATAGCAAAGCTAAATACTATATGAATTCTGCAAACAGAAAGGGGGAATTTTTGGGTAAATAGATAGATTACACGAGCAAAATGAGTTTCCATAAATTAAAGTGATTTTTTTTTTTTGTAGTTGTTGTTGTTAGAGGAGTGGGTGATCGTATTTTCTTACGGTCGATTATCTGCACGAGGAATATAGGTCAAGGGAGGAGGGAGGGGAGGATTGCCCGCGGTGGAAGTCTTTTTAAGGGAACTTAATCGTATTTACACGCAAACATAAAGCAAGGTTTGAAGAAAACAACAGGAGGGTGGGTGAAGCGTCGAAGGGAACAAATCAATAATGGTGAACCAAGTGGGCACTATCTTGAATGATAACTTCCTCAATTCCTTACAAATTAGACAAAAAAAAAAAAAAGAAAAAAAGAAATATGCAAATAAATCAGCGATGATTATTTTTCTTTGCATGCAGTAAATCTCAGAAACTGTTTATAGTAATGGCTAAATTAACGCATTAAATTTCCTGTATTCTGATATCCGATTCATGTACATCGAGTTAGTTGGGTTCTCTGAACCCCCCCCCCCCCCCCCTCCCCATAAACTGATAGAAATGCACGCAGGTCCCGGTTACAGTGATCCCTGGAATAACAGATTACATTCATAATTGGGATTTGATGCTTTCTTTAGATTAATATAGGCAAATTTAACGCACTTACTGATGTAGTTTTCGCTTTTGGCAGCGATGGTAAATGTGATTTTTTTTTTTTTTTGTCACCCATTTGGCATTTTATTGTAATAGATTATAAGTAGGCTGGTTAAGAATATCCAAAAATACACAGGAAGCTTTAATAATAATAAAAAAAGAATTTGTTTTGATTCACTAACTTTAAAAAGTCTCATAACTTTTTTCTTAAAACCTTACATCTCAGCGTTTTATGCACTAAGAATTTTTTTCATGTGTTAAAGTCCTTGAAACTGAAGTAAAGATTTTTTTTTTTTTTTTTTTGGGGGGGGGGGCGATATTAGTGTTTTCCATGGACAAACAGATGGACGAACCGCATACTAAGCCTAAAGTATAGAAATGCATGTTAGAGATTGCCCAGAGCCCTTCTCCATGACAAATTAAAAAATGAATTTCGAGCTGAGCCTCAAACCCCGAATTTTATAGAATTAGATGTTTTTGCATTTTCAGCATTTTAGAAACTTTTACATGCATTCAAAAAACTTTTATATTCAGTTGTATTCAGCAATTTAAATACATGTGATGACTTTGAAGACATTTAAAAATAATGTATTCATTACAATTAAAGCTGTTTCCTATGAGAGCAAGTGGAATTTAAAGATTAACCACGATGTTAGACTCACTTCATCCCAAAAAGTTAATTTGAATAGAGAGAATCATTCTCTACGAAAAGTTAATTTTCACCAAAATAAACGTTCTTCTATACAAGAAATGAGTTCGCACCCTTCCTAAAAATTAAAGAAAAGAAAACTAAAAGACGGAATACAGACTGAATGAATATAATGTATAGCTTGTCTTTTCCCTCTCAAGGTTTCCAAAAGCATTTTCCGAGTCGCATTACTCTCGTACCTGGTAAACATCTGAGAATACTTCATGCCAACCGTGGAATCTCGGAGCTTGATTGATTTAGAACTATTTTAACAGCAGCGTTCTTATCTTCTTCGGTTTTAATGACCAGCAGTTATTATTAACACGTCTTCCCGATGTCCCGCATCTAATTCCATTAAATGTCACACAACCAGAATGGCAGTTTTTAGTCTTTTTTTTAGGGTTTCGTTCATCCAACGAAACCCTATTCGTCTCACAACTCTGTCTATCTGTCACAGAGACCGTTCTCAGAAACTATGAATGTTGGAGACTTGAAAGTTTGGATACTTACAGCTGAACACCTCACATCAAACGACAAATCATAAAATTTTGAAAAAGTCTCGTATTTACCCGTCTGGGCTGTAACTTGTGTATTTTAAGCTTTTTTTTCTAACTGAGACTCTAATTAAGTTGAAGACTTGAAATTTTGAATACTTATCGATCAACTCTTGCGATCACACGACAAATCATAAAAATTTCAAAAAGTCTTATATTTATCCCTCTGGTCTCTAACTTGTGTATTTTAAGCAATTTTTCTAACCTCTACCCTTTTAACCCGGGGGAGGGGCTTTTCTAACTTTTGCCGACACCTATTTGACCCCTCTTTCATATTATGCACCATAGCCTTACATATTTTAGTTCCACGTTTTACCGTCAGGGGGCGCCTAACTATCTCAGATGCTATGGGACTAATCCCCTCGACTAATATATCTACGGATAGGTTGTAAAACGGAGTTTCGTTCGGATAGAGGTTTGTTCAGAATAGAGTGCGCCCCCTGGTTGCGAAATGTGGAACTAACAGATTTTGCAAAAGGATAAAGCGTTTTGAAAGGGATATTAAACGAAACCTTCTGTGCGATCTGTGATCACACTTACCCACTTGTTTTATAAATAACACAGGCTTGCAGCAAATCTTATTACCTTTAAAGTGAAGGGCTTTTGTTATGCATTCTTTGATGCCGATTTTGGGAGGAGTACACAAAAATGTTCCTTCACATTAGAGGTTTGCACGAGCCTGGGGCAGGTCCGAGGCCAATTTTCCCTCACGAGACTTGGGCCTTACGTTTTTCTGCAAACCCAGACCCAGCCGGGGCAGACTTCTTTTTTGAGGGCCAAGACGGGTCTGGATTTGATTTTTCCTGGAGGTTTGCACCGCCCGAAAATTTCAGGCCCGGTCCCCACCGGACCAGTATGAAAATCATTGATCCGCCCTGGGCCATGTAACAATCCATAAAATTTTGCCCGGCACAACATTTTTTGCAAAAAATGCATATAAGCCCCATTTAATTTAAGAACGAATTAATCGAAATCAGGGAAAAATGGATAGTATACTATAGCATGATGGTTGGTAAATGTGGTAATTTATGCAGAAAAGTGATAATTTCCGAAACACTATTTTTTTTTTTTTAAATTTAAACATAACCTTAACAGAAACCCGAGTATTATTACCATTTATGAATTATCAATGTAAAAAGCAAAATAAAAATATACATCTTAATTTCTTGAATTTTTTAAGAATGAATCAACTATACTAACATAACATTCAATTACTACGAAATTAATAAAGACAAATGTTCGGATTCATTTCTGCTACTACCGAAATTTACATAACTGCTGAAATAATATCTTTCTGGCTTATAAACTTACATCAGAATAACCCACGTGGGACGCAGCGGTAGATAACTTATCCGATAATAAACGGACCTGACCTATTTTTATTGTCTTTAGAATAATCAGAAATCTCTCCATGCCTTTTTCTATTGTTTGAATTTTGATTATTTTCAAAAATACACAATAATAATTTTACCACAAGTAGGTGGTAAAATTAATGATTGCAGAGTTCAGTAGCTAATAAAATAAAAAAAGCTAGAAATTCGAGAATCAGGGTGTCTATTAATGAGTCTGAAAAAAGAAATGATATCTGAGAAATTTTTATGACCTATTTTATCTACGTATCGTCATATTAAATGTGATTATTTTAGTGACCCTAATAATAATTATTCATTATTTACTAACTATACATGTTATAAAGCAAAAATACGTCCGTGTGTAACGCTGACGTCATATTCACGGTACCATCGATCTCACCAATAAATTTCCCTTTTTACTGCATTTTTATTAACTTCTAAGCATTGCACAATTTCAACATCTACACTGTCGATTAGAAAAAAAGTTCTTTCAAATGCAATTTGTTTAAAAACTGTATACCAAATTACCGACTTTTTTAAAATAATTTTTAAGCATGTATGTTTTTAAACTTGCGAACCATTTAATTACAGAAGATGAGTTCGTGAGTATTGCGATACGTATGTACTGTACTTTAGGCCAAAGCAATAGTAACTGCATTACATTAGAAGTAGCTAGCTAGTCGTCGTCATACTTTTTTCTTTCACATTTTTCTCGAAAACTATGCCCGTCGAGATATACATGTCTCGTTTTAAACAGTTTGTGCGAGTGTGTTCAAACACCCTCTATATATAAGCAGATTACTTGTTTGCTGCATATATTTTTTTTTAACGCTACCAATATATACTAAAAATGATAAAACAAACATACCAATGCAGAGGTTGACGTAATTAGCTATACATAGGATAATACACCCAGGCACTTACCTAAAATGAAAAAAGAAAAGAGTAAGTAAGACATTAATTTAATGAACTATTTTTTTTTTTAAATTAAACAATAAAAATACTATTATGTACGAATTATGACAAACATTCTGTTACGCAGTTCTTTAAATCATTGTAGCCCATGACCGATGATTTTTACGTAAAAATGATATTCTTAAAATAAAGTATTCTAAACTTAAACATCCAAAAACTTATTATCTACACTTTTTGAACTAGTTTTTCCCTCGCGTGACTGAAAAATCAATAGTTTGATAACAGAGGAAATTGAATTCGTAAAAGCTGATGAGGGAGACGTGCGATGCATTCCTCTTGGTCTAAAACCGCAAAACAGACACAGAAAGTAAAGATTTTACACGATAAGTAGTATAGAGTCCCGCTTAACCGAGTTTCCGCTTTAACTGAGTAAACGGAAGAAAATACATTTTTTTTTATTCTGACCAAAAAATCAAGACTTTCATATTCACCTAGCACTTCACCAGCAATGACGGTTTCTTAATTCTATATTCTTGTTATCAAAAGTTAGATCAAGGCATATTTTTTTATCATCAAATACAGTGTTGCCAGTGGGCTACTTTTTTAAAATTCAGATTCCTTGATTGGCACCACTTTTTTGAAATAGTAAAATTCGCCTTATATAATAACATGTTAATTAAGGCGAAAACAAGGGGAATTTTACCATTTCAGAGAAATGGTGCCAATCATGAAATCTGAATTTTAAAAAAGTAGTTTCAAATGTGACTTCACTAACACAGCCATTAGATCAAGGTGTCCTTTCAAACTTGAAAATTTACAAAAAGAGTCTGTTGGGAAAACTGATTGAAATTTTTTAAGAACAAGGAGTTATATAGAATGCCTGAAACAAATTACTCTGAAGGATGTTGCTTATTGGATTGCCGAAGCATGGGAAGAAGTTAAACCAACGACTCTACAGAAATCGAAGGGGGATATATTATGGCACCAGAGCAGTCAAATGATAGAAATGGAGCTAGTGGTGATGAATCTTTGTTAAACCTGGCACAAAGACTTACTGTTTTTGAAACTTTTGCTGAAGAAGATATTGTTGAGTGGATGCAAGTAAATGAACAGCAAGACATTACAGCAAACAAAAGAGCAATGATGATGAAAAAGATGCCCATCAAAAGAAATGACGTACTCCGAAGGTCTAAGTACGATTACAAAAACTATTGAACATATTGAGCAGTAAGAATAGGCTATACTTAATTTTGATGACACTAAAACAGTGGCGTAACATTGCAGCCCCCCCCTCCCCCCCAAAAAAAAAATATCCGACAAAAAAACTACAAAGACTTCTTTAAATGAACAATTTTAATTACCTTTTTATAAAATAATTGGAAGTGTACATCATAAGGACTTTAAGCAGTACCATAAAAATTAATAAATTGTGTGTGAATTTATATTTCACCAACTTACTTAGTAGCTATATATACGGGAGATATTTGCTGACACAATAAAATGCTACTTTGATACCAGAAATAGGAGACACTTTCTCTTTAAAACAGTTATATTGAAGAATACTTATTTACACGATATATACAAGAAGATACTATTTACATAATTATTAATGCATCTTAATTTGTCTTCGTGTACACATCTATCTCGTCTTTTTTACCTCTATTTTAACATTCTTCCGCATGTTTCACATTCACCGCCAAAACACTCGAACGTTCCAATGTTCTTTTTTCCCCCATCTCACTTCAGTTCCCGCTCGCAATGAGCGTCTGTTGTACCGAAGGTTAGCTTTAGTGCGCATGCACTGTCACCGATCGCTAGATTATCTTTAAGGCGGAGTTTCGATCTCAAAACTAAATAGAGAGGACTTAATGGTGGAAGGAATTACTTCCCACGTATATGTAAATTCGCTTTATCAGATATTTTTGCTAATCAGAGCTGAGTTTGGTCCATATGAACTCGGATAATCGAGACTCTACTGTGTCTGAAAAAGAATGAAGAAAAATGCAGCTTTTACGCAGTTACTGAATGTTTATATATATATTTAATTTTAATCATTCAGAATTAAGAAGTTCAGAAATTAATTTAAAGCATAAGCAGTGATGCATCGAATATAATACAAATCCATATTCCAATAGCGTATCAAGGACAGGGTTCAACATAATTACAAATGAAACTATGAATAAAAGAGATAACAATTTTAATACACCCGCGGTTCATTTAAAACAAAATTACTTCTTTTATTTAAAAAATTATCACTCCTTTTACACATAAGATCTAAGTAAAAAAGAAGTTCTACTAATAAAAATATAGAAAATATTTATGATGAACTTACAAAAGGTAAGATGTTAGCATTTTTTTTTTGGGGGGGGGGGGGATCTAACATAATTAAAGGGGGCACTCCGATATCATGCTAAAAGCTGAAGAAACTGCTACATCATTTATTCCAACAACTCTATTAAAGCAGATACTTTTCATCTGAATTACACGTTCGTGTTATCCTCCAGAGCTCTTGAATATGAATAACTTCACAAAGATAACTGCTCTCGAGGTCTTTTAAGGGCTGTAAAGTTCTCCCCCAGACAATACAGAGCACATTAAAAAAAAAGTTTACGCGCGTTAGTATTCTTCGATGATCCAGTTTTTCCCTCGTGTGAACGAAAAAAATCAATAAGGTGATATAACAAAGGAAATTGATTTCGTAAAAGCTAATGAGGGAGGCACTCTTGCTATGCACTTTTGTCGATCAGAGACGCAAAAAGAGAAAACTACACTATAATAACCTGCAAAAGAATAAAAAGTAAAATGATTCAAATGCGAAGTTGCCATATTTCGTATTTATCCAACTTATCTTCAAAAAATTAATTAAGACAGCTTTTCATGGCTGTATTAGAGCAACTGTGCAGGTCGGAAATTCTCGAATCCGAAAAGTATTTTTCAAGTATACACTGTAAAAAAAAATCTGTAATTTTTACAGAAAAGAATTGTATTTTTTACAGAAAAAAACTGTTTTGAAGAAAAACAGTAAGTTTTACTGTAAAAGGAACTGAATTTCGTAATTTTTGCAGGAAAAAGCTGTATTTTTCACAGAAAAAATAACTGTTTTAATGAAAAATTACAGTTTTTTTCTGTAAATTAAACGGTTTTCCACTGGCGCTAAATTTGACAGTTTTTTCCTGTCAATTTCACAGATTTTTTTTTTTACAGTGTACTCGCATCCCGACCCGAACCTGAAACATGAACCTGTTGAATCCCTTACAAATATAGAAAAATAGCATACAATTATATCTCAAATATAAATGTTATCATTTATGCAGAAGAATGAACATCATTTAGGTTACAGTGAAACTTCTTTTAAAGGCCACCCCTATTCAAGGGCCACCTCTATTAAAGGCCAATATTTTCAGGAACGAAAATTTTTCCCATAGACATAATGTTAAATTTACTCCTATTAGGGGCCGCACCTACCCCTCATAAAGGCCATTTTTTTACACATGTGCCTTAAATCCTAAGCAGGTGTATTGAATTCCTGTACCAAAAGATAAGAGTTCAGCAAGCAATTGCACTTGCAACAAAGAAGGCAGGTAGAGATGGGGAGGATTTGGTAACACAATGAAAGACCACAAACCTTTCCCGAAGTGAGACAAACAGGTGTTCCTCACACTTTGTTTGACCTTTCAACCTGTAGGTGTTGGGTTGGAGGGGAAACTTGACCCTTTGTTATGGGCACACAAAGGATAACAAGTTATCTAAAAAAAAACCAATTCCACATTTACTAAACCTGTGAATGCATATTGAAGCACGATTTTTACACCTGTCAAGAAATGCTAACAGAAATAAATAAACTAATATCTCAATCTAAGGCATTAATAAATGACACAAATTTAAGTAATTTGTTCCATAAAGTAAAATAATCATTAGAAACCAAACTTGTCTGCGAAAAAATCATGAAAAGTAAACAAACTTCAATAGAAAAATTTTTCAATCATGTATAGAGTTTTAAAATGTTACTAAACAGTTTTTTTCACCTATATAGTTTTGATTTCGTTATTTTAATTGTTTTTTTTTTTGTTGTTTTTTTTGGCACCCTTATTCAAGGGCCACCCCTCATAAGTGCCAATTTTTAATGGAACGGTAGGTGACCCTTACAGAGAGGTTTCACTGTATATATATACTTATTATAGTTCTTTTTTTATCTAAAAATTATTCAGGGATTAAAGGAAAAAAATCGGTTAACCCGAATCCAAGACGCAACTCAAAATCCAATCCGATACGGACCTGAAAACAGAATAATAAAAATTAACTCGCAAAGAAATAAATTAGCGTCAACATAACCCAACCCGTTTAATACAATTCAAATAATATAATCAAAATTTACTTCTGTTAGCTCGAACGCAGTAGTTGCAATGCAAAGAATTTTGTACATTGAAGAAACTTTTTAACAAATTTGTATTTATTATTTTTTTTTTCATTTTGATGCGAGACTATTTCTAAATTTACTTGTACACCTTCCATACCTAGTACTATTAAGATTAGATATAATTATATAGAAGCATCAGTGTATGCCTTTGTACAATGTTATAGAGATTATGGTCTTGCCAGGTTCTTTATCAAAAATTTTAATAAATTTACAATCAGTATATGTCGGAGTTTCCTCTTAGTCCGCACAACTTCGAAGAAAATCCTTATTATTTATATGCTGCCACCACCGATATGATTACGTGATATCGGTCACGCACTGAGAGGATTGTTTAAATGAAATCCAACGCTTTCAATTAACTAAATTAACAGTTTATTTACACACTATTTACACAACAACAAAACACTATTTACACTTACAAACTCGGATATAGGTGATCCGGTTCAACATTAAATTGAATACAGTAAATGCTGGCTGTGTACTGTTAAACTACGTTAAACCACTCTCACTCTACACACGTTAAATTAGCATTCCGGAGCAGTGGTGTAGTCGTAAAAAAAAAAAACAGAGGGTATACGTTCTAAGCAGAGGGTATACGCTCAAGGCAGAGGATATACCCTAGTGTATACATACTATAGCTTTTTTGAGAAACAGAGGATATACGGTGTTCCTTTAAAAAAATCCAGAGGGTATACGACGTATACCCCCGTATACCCTCCACTACATCCCTGTTCCGGAGATCAATCTCGATCTCCCAACACATGGGCTCTAAGCCTAAGCTCTCCGAGCCTCTCTCAACCCTACACACTCTCTCAGAGCTATCCAAGGAACACCCGTCCACTTTGCGCGCTACACTCAAAACTCGCCATCTCAGCCGAAGAGACTGTATTCCAGCAACCCCTTGCTCCTTCTCAATGTAACCCCTCCGGAGTTTTCTACCTGGCTCCCATTTCAAGCTCTTTTCTTCGTTCGTGGAATGCTTTTGTCTTCGCATCTTCCACAGACATCTCAAAAGGTTGTGCACACCCCTCTCCAACTATCTTTTTCCCCCTCATACCATCTATACATTTTCACCGGCTTAGATCCAGTTTTAGATAAGGTAAGAGTTATTTTGAAATTCCAGTACACAGCCCATACAATCTATATATATAAAACAAGATATGTCTGCCTGCCTGACTGAGGCAAGCGCCGAAATTATAGCACCTAGGCCTCTGAAATTTTTGTCATGTGTTGATGCTGTCCTCAGAAAGTGTACTTCGCAGCCGGATTTTAAAATTTCAATTTAGATATTTAAAAAAAAATTAAAACGTTATGTGTTAGAGGCTATTTACAGCTCTAAGCCAATCCGCTGCAATAAAACGTTATGGGTTACAGGCTATTTACAGCTCTAAGCCAATCCGCGGCAATGAAGAAGCCAGCCAATGAAAGCAGGGGGTAAATATGAGATATAGCGGCTGCATTTCCTATCCTAACTATAGCGGGAAATTGCACTGTTTATTTCCCATGCTTTATTTTTTTTTTGTTACTATAAGATTTAATCTTATTTACATTATTTTATAATGTTTTTTACATTGTTTATATCAGAAACTAATACGATTCACGTAAGTTACTTTAAATTGTATTCGTTCTTCGTGTAAATATCTATTTACATACGCGTAGTCGCCCAAGAATGAAGTAGTATAATGTTTCTTGAACTTTCTGGGATCTTAAAGTAATTATTTTTTTTTTTTTCAAATTTGCTGAATCAACGCTTCACTAAATGTTTTCATTTCTTAGTAAAATTATAACTGTACATTTTAGTGTAAGATGAAAACTGTACTTTCTATGAAATGGAAGCATTCAGTAAATAATTTCCGTTCTCGGGTGATTAAGAGATGTATGTTGTCATCGCCCAAGAATAGGAATAAAACAAATATTTCTTTTCAGAATGAAATGAATGAAGTTATTTGGGTTTTTCTTTTATCATTTTTTTTCCCCACTTCCCCATATATTATGATTTTCCTAACAAATCCCTACGAAAACATATTTTTTACACTTTACTGAATGTTTTCATTTCTTATCAAAGTCATGATATGTAACAAGCACAGGGATCTGTTTAGGAAAAATTGGGTTCTTTAAAGGACCTCTCACAAAATTTTTCATTTCAAAACAGGACCCTTCACAACATTTTTCATGTCAAAACTGGACCCTTCACAACATTTTTTATGTCAAAACTGGACCCTGCACAATTTTTTTCAAATCAAAGCAGGATCCTTCACAAAACTTTTCACCTTAAAAAAAGGACCCTTCACAAAATTCTTTGTCATAAAAGTAGGCTTTTTACAAACTTTTTCACCTGAAAACTAAACTTTCGCTTTACAATTATGTTTATCTCTTTATTACTTAATACAAAACTAAGATTATTATCTATAAAAATTAATAAAATGCTTAAAGACATTGCAGGTAAGTGGTGGTTTGATTAATTAATGCTTCATTGTAAAATATTTTACCAGCAGATTATTTTCTGCCACTGAAGTATCTGTCACAGACACTTGGAGAATTTTCTGCAACTGTGGTGGCAGGCATAGCAGTTTAAAGTTTAGGCGTAATTCAATGAAGAGAAATTGGGATTTTTTTTTTCTGTCGCCATTTGTCAAAGTTCCCGATATTTCTCAGCAACAGATTGGAAAAATTCAGCGTGTGGTTCTGCACTCTGTCAAAATTTGCTATACATTTCCGCGATCTTTTGATGAAATTTGCAATTTATTCCCTCGACTGTTTATCGAATTTTGTGTTTTATTTTTATAGTGGTTGTTTTTACTAGATCATTTCATGAAATTCGCGTTTTTTTTTTTTTTTGCGACCATTAGCCAAACTTTGCTATGCGTTTCTGCGATCTTTTGATGAAATGTACAATATTTTTCTTCGTTTACTGAAATTCACGTTTTTTTCAGCAATCGTTTCACAAAATACACGATCCCCCCCCCCCCTCTCCGAAACCGTTTCACGAAATTTGCAGTTTTTTTTCACGATTTTTTTTAAACGAGCAGTGATAAAATTTGTTTTTCTTTTCCGTGGCCATTTGTCGAAGTTTCCGATATTTCTCAGCGACATATTGGCAAAATTTGTAATCTGCACTCTTTAGACAAGCTTTGCTATGCTTTTCTGCGATCTTTTGATGAAATTTTCAATATTCTTCTTCGTTTACTGAAATTCACGCTTTTTTTTTTCAGCGATCGTTTCACAAAACGCACGATTCCCCCCCCCTCCCCCCCAAAATTGTTTCATGAAATTTGCGTTTTTTTTTTTTTTTACGATCAGTGACAAAATTTGTGTTTTTCTTTTCCGCGGCCATTTGTCGAATTTTCCGATATTTCTCAGCGACAGATTGGCAAAATTCGTAGTGTGCACTCTTTAGACAAACTTTGCTATGCGTTTCTGCGATCTTTTGCTGAAATTTGCAATGTTTTTCTTTGTTTACTGAAATTCACAGTTTTTTTTCAGCGATCGTTTCACAAAATGCACGATCCCCCCCCCCCCCCCCCCCCCCCCCAAATCATTTCAGGAAATGTGCATTTTTTTTTTTTTAACAATCAGTGACAAAATATGTGTTTTTCTTTTCCGCAGCCATTTTTCGAAGTTTACGATATTTCTCAGCGACAGATTGGCAAAATTGGCATATGCTTCTGCTCTTTTTTGTCGAAATTTGCCATGCATTTCCGCGATCTTTTGATGAAATTTGCAATATTTTTCTTCGATTGTTTACTGATATTCGCGGGGTTTTTTTTTTCAGCAATCGTTTGACGAAATTCGTGATTTTTTTTCAACAATCTATGACAAAATTTTTGATTTTATTTTATTATTATTTTTTTTTGGCGACTATTTGCCAAAGTTCCCAATATTTCTCAGTGACAGATTGGCAAAATTCAGTGTGCGCCTCTGCACTCTTTTGTCAAAATTTGCTATACATTTCTGCGACATTTTGATGTAATTTGCACTTTATTCCGTCGACTGTTTATCGAATTTTGTGTTTTATTTTTACAGTGATTGTTTTTACAAGATCGTTTCATGAAATTCGAGTTTTTCTTTTTCAACGATCTGTGACGAAATTCGTGTTTTTTTTTTTTTTTTCAACCATTAGCCAAAGATTAGACAAACTTTGCTATGCGTTTCTGCTATCTTTTGATGAAATGTGCAATATTTTTCTTCGTTTATATGAAATTCACGTTTTTTTCAGCGATCGTTTCACAAAATGCACGATCTCCCCTCCTTCCCAAACGTTTCACGAAATTTGCAGTTTTGTTTTTCATGATTTTTTTTTAAACGATCAGTGACAAAAAAAATGTTTCTTTTCCGTGGCCATTTGTCGAAGTTTCCGATATTTCTCAGCAACATATTGCCAAAATTTGTAATCTGCACTCTTTAGACAAACTTTGCTATGCTTTTCTGCGATCTTTTGATGAAATTTGCAATATTTTTCTTCGTTTACTGAAATTTGCGCTTTTTTTTCAGCTATCGTTTCACAAAATGCACGTCCCCCCCCCCCCCCCCAAATCGTTTCATGAAATTTGTGGGGTTTTTTTTTTTTTTAACGATCAGTTGCAAAATTTGTGTTTTTCTTTTCCGTGGCCATTTGTCGAAATTCCCGATATTTCTCAGCGACAGATTGGCAAAATTCGTAATGTGCACTCTTTAGACAAACTTTGCTATGCGTTTCTGTGATCTTTTGATGAAATTTGAGATAATTTTCTTTGTTTACTGAAATTCGCGTTTTTTTTCAGCAATCGTTTCACAAATTGCACGATTCTCCCCCCCCCCCCCCTTCAAATCGTTTCATGAAATTTGCTTTTTTTTTTTTTTTCAACGATCAGTGACAAAATTTGTGTTTTTCTTTTCTGCGGCCATTTGTCGAAATTCCCGATATTTCTCAACGACAGATTGGCAAAATTGGCATATGCTTCTGCACTTTTTTGACGAAATTTGCCATGCATTTCCACGATCTTTTGATGAAATTTGCAATATTTTTCTTCGATTGTTTACTGAAATTCACGGGGTTTTTTCAGCAATCGTTTGACGAAATTCACCTTTTTTTCCAACGATCTATGACGAAATTTGTAATTTTATTTATTTTTTTGGCAACTATTTGCCAAAGTTCCTGATATTTCTCAGCGACAGATTGGCAAAATTCAGTGTGCGCTTCTGCACTCTTTTGTCAAAATTTGCTATACATTTTCGCGATCTTTTGATGAAATTTGCAGTTTCCTCGACTGTTTATCGAAATTTGTGTTTTATTTTTATAGTGATTGTTTTTACAAGATCGCTTCACGAAATTCGTGTATTTTTTTTTTCTTTTTCAACGATGTGTGACAAAATTTGTGATTTTTTTTTTTTTATGCACCCATTTCATGAAGTTTCCAAAATTTCTCAGCGAGATATTGGCATTTTTTTCAACGATCTATGACGAAATTTGTAATTTTTTTTTTTTTTTTTTTGGCAACTATTTGCCAAAGTTCCCGATATTTCTCAGCGACAGATTGGCAAAATTCAGTGTGCGCTTCTGCACTCTTTTGTCAAAATTTGCTATACATTTCCGTGATCTTTTGATGAAATTTGCAATTTATTCCCTCGACTGTTTATCGAATTTTGTGTTTTATTTTTATAGTGATTGTTTTTACAAGATCGTTTCACGAAATTAGTGTTTTTTTTTACTTTCTCAACAATCTGACAAAATTTGTGATTTTTTTTTTATGCACCCATTTATTTGACGAAGTTCCCAAAATTTCTCAGCGAGAGATTGGCAAAATTCGGCATATGCATCTGTACTCTTTGGACAAACTTTGCTGTGCATTTCCGCAATCTTTGGATGAAATTTGCAATATTTTCCTTCGATTGTTTACCGAAATTTGTTTTTTCTTTATAGTGATTGTTATTTTCAAGATTATTTCACGAAATTCGCATTTTGTTTTTTTTTAAACGATCTGTGACGAAGTTTGTGATGATTTTTTTTCCGAGACTATTTGTCGAAGTTCCCGATATTTCTCAGCGACGTAATGTGCACTCTTTAGACAAACTTTGCTATGCGTTTCTGCGATCTTTTGATAAAATTTGCAACATTTTTCTTTGTTTACTGAAATTTACGGTTTTTTTTTTTTTTTCAGCGATCGTTTCACAAAAGGCACGATCCCCACCCCCAAATCGTTTCACGAAATTTGCATTTTTTTTAGCGATTTTTTTTTTTCAACGATCAGTAACAAAATTTGTTTTTCTTTTCCGCGTCCATTTTTTTTTCAACGATCTATGACGAAATTTGTAATTTTATTTCTTTATTTATTTTTTTGCGCCCATTTGCCAAAGTTCCTGATATTTTTCAGCGACAAATTGGCAAAATTTGGCATATGCTTCTGCATTTTTTTGACAAAATTTGCTATGCATTTCCGCGATCTTTTGCTGAAATTTGCACTATTTTTCTTCGATTGTTTACTGAAATTCAAGGGCTGTTTTCAGCGATCGTTTCACGAAATGCACAATTTTCCCCCAAGATTGGCGAAATTTGCATTTTTTTTTTTCAATTATCTGTGATGAATTTGTTTTTTTTTTTTTCTGCGACTATTTGTCGAAGTTCCTGATATTGAAATTTGCAATTTTTTTCTTCGATTGTTTCACAAAATTCATGATTATTTTTCCAAGATCGTTGAATGAAATTCGTTTTTTTTTATGATCATTTCACATTTTTTTTCCACGATCTATGACAAAATTTGTGATTTTTTTTAAAATTTGTGACAATTTATCGCATGTTATATGTTCACTGTTCATGGGTGTCTAAAAATGTAATCAACAACATTAATAGGAAGATAGATTATAAATAACAAACACTCAACATTTTTGCTTTATTGAATTATGCCTAAACTTTGCACTGCCCTTTCAATGTGAAAACATTCAATAAAGTATAACATATGTTTTCATTAGGATGAGAGAATATTAACAAAAGAATAAGAACTGAGGGAAAAATCCTTGAGTTCATTAAATACTTAATATGGTGTGCATTTTGTGATATATTACGAGTTTTATAAAAATCGCACGTGAACGGACTCTTATCGCTCAAGAACGGAAATTATTTACTTCATAGAAAGTTCAAGAAACACGTTCCATGCTTGGGCGACTATGCATATGTAAATTGCCATTAACACGAAGAACGAATACAATTTAAATTAACTTACGTGAATGATAACACTTTAAAATTTTAAAGGTGAGAGAGTTGAATTTCGAGTTTGGAAGGCAGGTGACAATAATTGTCCTTTCAACTGTAGCGTTTTCTACGATGAGTATCCTTTATATGTTGTTTTCTGACAGAGGTCGTTTTAAAGCTTTTGGCCTGTACATTACTAAGCACTCACTCCTCTCATCTAATTTTTTCATCAGTAGAGGGTGTTTTAAAATTTTAATTTGTTCATGACTATGGCATACAATTTTACAAAAATTTGTGAATAAAATTTGCACAACATCTCAACAATTTGCAACTGCTTCTCCCCCATTTTCACACTGTGATTGGGTACGTATTTCAGACAAAATCGAGTTACATATAAAATCATATAAATTAAAGGTTTCTTTATAAATATTACCACGGACCCGGGAAACGCCGGGCGGGTCAGCTAGTATATAATATATTAAGACAAAAATAATATAGAACCCCAGTTCTAATAGCAGATATTTCTCAGAACCTGACAGTATATATGAATAACAAAAATTAATTTCACGAGGAATTTATTTGTTACGAAAAGATTTAACATATTTTTGTTCACGAGAAAACATTTAAATTTCCTTAAAAAATTGATCAGTTATAAATTTATTCCTTTTATACATCGCTTTTAAACGTTAACTCCTTGGGGACGAGCGACCCGTATACGTGCCGCATGAAACGCTCAGAATCCTTGTTTTTCCTCAACAGTAAAATTTTACTATAAAATTTGCCTTATTTAATCAACGCATTTTCACGATTCAAGAAGACAAAAGATTAAAAATTTCGTAAAAGGGTCCCGTCCCGAAGGGATTAAAAACACTTATTCTTTTAATTTTTCCGATAGAAATTAAAAAAAAAAATATGTTGGATTAAAAAAACACCTACTAAGTACGGCCACCACAAAACTTTCTACTATGTCAATATAAATCAAATCGTCTTACAACCAGAATTAAATGATAATCTATTCGTTTCTTGAAGTATAGCTATCGCTAAAATCATGAAAAATAGAGCATACTAACGACATCTGTTGGGCGATATATACATCAAAACTCAGTAAGGATTTATTTATGTCGAGATCTAACAGAATATGAAGTTTGTTGAAATTCCGTGCATAAGTTCTGGAGATATAGCTATTGCGGGAATCGTGAAAAATGCAGCATAGCAGCAGCACTTGTTGGGCGATTTACACCAAAGCCTACACAACTTCAATTTATGTCAAGGTCTAACAGAATATGAAGTTTGGCGCAATTCCGTAATTTAATTCTTGAGCTGTCACTATCGCAGAAATAAGGCACAATGCAGCATAGCAGCGCTACTTGGTGAGCGATTTACACCAAAGCCTACTGAACAATTTATGTCAAGGTCTAACGGAATCTGAAGCTTAATTAAATTCCTTGCATTAATTCTTAAGATATTCTGCGGCCACAAAATGTGTGTCATATTAGTGATGGGCGATTCTGGAAAATTCAGGAATCGATTAAAATCGACATCGTATAAAACTGAATCGATCACAATAAGAATCGATTCCCAAATTCTAGAATCGATACTTGAATCGATATTTCGATAGTCACAGATTCGCACAGATAAGCTCAAAAATATTAATTTCAAAACTTAGCGAATCAACAGAGCCGTAGCGACCACCTCCCATACCTCACATTTAAAGGGTAGACAAAGTCAGGGGCCCAGTCGTAAGCTATTACAGACTTTTGAGTCAAATCTCAAATAATAAAGTTTTTAACTTTTAAATTATTAGTTTTAAGATGTAATTTTACTAATATTGTATTTTAGATTTTATTTAAATTTCTTTTTTAAGAAAGGTCTCGGTTAAATACAAGTTGGAAATTGCGCGTCAAACGTGGCAAATGTGGTGCGCTCGTACTATAACAGTGCACTTCATAAGTGCATATCAATTTCATTCTGTTCGAAAGTCTGTAACATCCTTAAAATGCACTTGAAATAATTTTTTCCATTGGCCGTAATGTAACGGAAAACTTTTGACTGTCCCTGTATCATAATCATATGTAAATCACTGTGATTTTCTTCCAGCCTGAATTAAAATTAAAATTTTCAGGGACATAATTCACGTTGCCATAAGAACCGATTTAGTATTCTTACAATTTGAGTTTAATAATGTAACTAGCAAAGTTTATTAAAGTTCTTTTATTAAAAAAAAAAAAAAAAAAAAAAAAAAAAATCGTCGCTGCAAGACGTGAAAATTTAGTTTTCTCAGAAGAAATAAAAATCAATTAATTTTACTGTCTTAGAAGGATAGTGGACGCACATGTATATTGCTTGGAAATCTTTACATTATAGCTAGTAACTAGCGGGTTCCCCCAATATGAAATCTCGAAGCGAACGAACCGCGAACCGGGTTCCCGCTGCCTACAGCACCGTATAGGTGTACCCCCCCACACTTTGCCCACCGGGTCGGAAAAACGCACTCACCTCACCCCCCCCCCCCCCAATTTTTGACATTCATCATTTAAAAATTTTTTATTATGTGTTATAAACTATCTTAAAATTTCAAACAAATCGCCCTGTTATATTTTCTAATTTTGTTCTGCCCCTCCCCTCTATGCCCCCCCCCCCCCCCCGAAATGTGACGCGCCATTCTTTTTTATAATTTTTTATCATGTGTTATAAACAATCTTAAAGTTCAAAACAGATCGCATTGTTAGATTTCCTAATTTTAACAAAATCGCGTTATGTTAGTTCCAGATTCCACCACCAGGGTGCGCACTCTATTCCTAACAAAACTGTGAACGAAACTCCGTTAAACAACCTATCAGTAGATATATTACTCAAGAGTGTGGCAATCTTGATCAAAAATTTAAGCTATTTGCCGAAATTGCTATTCGGAAAGTATTTTCGTCATTTCTCCGGCTTTATTAACTATTACTTCTAGGTATCTTTGAGCTTCTGCGCAATCCCCCGGACGTCTTCTCCTGGTGAGACTGTTGTATTTTTCAATTATTTGAGACATTTGCATCTTTTGGACTGCTAATTCTCTAAATTCCAATATATTCTCGTCTTCCCTCGGTTCCGCATCTAGGTTCAGGTTACTCTGATTTATTTCATCTGAGACCAACACTTGAGCTGCTTTTTCAGCCGTTGCTGGATGTTCATTTTTATTTGATTTCGTTATTTCTTTTTGTTTCACTTTTGGAGTAGATTGTATTGTTATATTGGATTGAAAGGATTCTCTTGTAATTGTTGATCTTTCTCCAATTCCTTCCTCTTGTAGTTCCTTGACCCTCTGTGGCTTTGGTTTTGCCTGCTTATTTGTTGGTTGGATCTCTAAATCTTCTATCTTCTTGTTTAATTGTTTTATCTGTTCTTCTTTATTTTCCAACAATTCTCTCAGTTCCAGTATCTCCCGCTCTTTCTCTCCCAATTTCTGTTCATTGTTTTCATAATTTTTTATTACATTTTCTATTATCTCTTTGTATTTTGGGTAAAGTTCCTGTTCTTTTTTGCGTCGTTTTCCATTCGCTTTCTTATGAATCGTACAAAATTTTTCAAATGTTTGTTGGAGTGTCTGTTCTGAGCTACTCATTTCTATAGACTGCTCACTTATCGAAGAACTTTGCCCCTGTGTCTTGGAGCTATTTTGCATTTTTATGCTGTTTTATGAATAATTTTTCTTTCAAGAGTAATAAGATTCTCGAAGATTATAATATTTGAAATATGTATACTTTTATAATTAATTTTATAATTAATTTTAGATTAGAATTGGACGGGGCATCACCAGGCCCGCATCACACGTCTTTGAAGGAAAGGTATATAGGAAAGTAAAAAGCAAAAACCGATAGTCGAAACTACCGAAAATGACTGTGATAAAAAATTAAGCCAAATAAAAAGGGGAGATTTTTGAAAAATAAATGAAACAAATAAAATTAAATAAAATGATAGTTAAAGATTAATGCCAAAATAATAAAAAAAAGGGGGGGGGGGGTAGTATGTGTATATGCTTCTCGTGACACCATGACCATACACAACAAAATCAATTTCGACAAAATCAATTCCAATAAAGTCCATTGTACTATCAACATGTTATTGTTGTTGATGTGCACGTATTAGTTCTTAAAAATGTTTGTCTATGACACTCAGTATTTACAGTTGCACTCTTAGTAATTTTACCATTATGTTCAGCTTAATGCTTCACTAATAAATTATTATTTACAGTATGTTACAGCACAGTTAATACTTTTGATTTCAGATAAATTCAGTAGCAAATTAATTATAATATTTATATACAGAGATAAGTATGATTCCCAATGGTAAGGATAAAGAAGAAATAAATAAGCCTGACTGTTGCTGTCCAATGCGGCCGGGCGGAGGATGACCACACAGATATATTTGAAGAGTACTAAATGAAATTTGGAAAGGATAATGTATAGTGATAATTAAAAAGTAAAAGAATGGTTTTGCACTTACCCAGCTCATAAGTCCCGCTGCGCTTGCCTGGAAGGAAAAGCATGGTTAGGTGAAATGAAGGACTATCCTGTAGCAGAGATGAGTATTTGTTAGAGTAGCAACTAACAACTTGAAGTAATAGCGTCCTCAAGCAGCCAAAATAGAGTTAGAGCTTGGATGAGAATGGATGTGAGAAGGGTAGGCCATGATAAGAAGAATGATATGTACCTCGAGGGGGTGCGAGCAAAATTTGAAAATCTCTAAAAAACGCCCCATGGAGGCTGAAAATCAAACTGTAGAATGAAAAGGATACTGAAGATGGAAAGTAGAGGTCAAGACCTTTCCAACGATATGTCACATGCCTACCCCCCCATGACGAACCACCGTTGCCCCCCCCCCGGGGCCCCCCTGGTGCACCCCGTCACCAGGGGACCATAACCATCTGACGGCCCATCTGATAACTGAACTATACATGTTAAACATGTGGGGGTCTAGGACCAACGGTATACGAGTAAAACCTGTTTGAAAATAATTTACCTAGAAAATAACATTTAATAGTGGTAACTAAACTTCTGACTTTTTTATATTTAATAAGTAGCATTTATCTCAGGACTCCGTCAAAAAACTCCACCTAAAACGGTAAGGAACGCTAAGGTTTAAAAAAAAAAAAAATTCTAGCGCCCTTCCCCCCCCTCAATACCGACCGGAGTCGCATAAATCCCTCCCTGAGAAAAATACCTGCATTCAACACTGATTTAACAACCTAGAAAGTAAAAAAAAAAGGCTCTTATACAAAATTTTACAGCAATTCTGGCACTAAAACAGCAAAATTGGAAGAATTGATTCAACCCGAATCGTGGATCGACCGTGATGCGATTTGAATTGAAGTAAATCAAAACATAGCGATTCGACATTGCATCTAAAGAATTGAAGTAAATCAAAAAAATAACGATTCTGAAGATCGCATCTGAAGATCGACATCGGCATCGAATCTGAACTGAATCGATTCACCGTTTCTGATCCAAGGGCAGAATCGATGCGTTCATCTTTTCTTGCTTTCTTTTGTCTTTAGAAAAATAAAGTGTTGTTTTCGTGAAAATTTTCGACTTCTGGTTTCTAAGGATTTATAGTTTTAAAACTTCTTGTCTGGAATACGATTTGACTATTTTTATAAATTTTTTGTCTGTCAGTCTGTCTATTTGTTTGTCTCTGACAAAAAAATTGTGAGCAGTCTATTTCCAGAACTAATGCATGGAATCTGTTGAAACTTTAGATTCAGTTAGACCTTCATATAAATTGGTGCTGATTACTTTTTGGTGAAAATCGCTCAACAGGTGGCGCTGCTATGCTGCATTTTTCATGATTTCCGCAAGATTGCTATCTCAAAAACTAATGCACGAATATTCACCAAACTTCAGATTCAGTTTGACGTTGACATAAGTTGTTGAGGATTAGGTTTTGATGTAAATCTACCGGCAGGTGGCGCTGCTATGTTGCATTTTTCCCGATTTTCGCAATAGCTCTATCTGAAGAACTAATACCCGGATTTTCATAAAACCACATTCAGTTAGACGTTGGCATAAATTGCTGCTTATTAGGTTTCGGTGTAAATCGCCCAACAGGGGGCGTTGCTATGCTGATTTTATCAGCAGAGTTGAATTCAGACATTTTTCTCCGGGAGGGACAGTTCAGAGGGGGAGGGGATTGGACTTTTGTGCATTTTAATGTACAAAAAGCATAAAATCTCAAACTTTCTGGGGGGCATTTGAATGTTGCGGGGGGGGGGGGGGGCGATGTTACCCTCCCGGGCCACCCCCTGAATTTAACACGTTTTTCAGGATTTAAACAATTTTAGGGATAATATCTCAAGAACTAATGAACGAAATTTCATCAAACTTAATATTCTGTTAGACAATGCCATAAGTTATCCATGATTAGGTTTTTGTGTAAATGATATAACAAATTGTGCTGCCATGCTGCTTTTATCAACAGTGTTGAATTCAGACATTTTTCTCCGGGGGGGGGGGGATTTCTATGGTTCTGGCGAGGAACATTCTAGAGTTACGAGGGGGGGGGGGGGATTGGACTTTCGTCCATTAAGCATAAAATCTCAAATCTCCCTAGGGTACATTTCAATGTTCCGGGGAGGGGGGGGGGGCTCCACCCGTACCAGCCCCTGAATTCAACACTGTTTTTCAGGGTTTACACAATGTTTGCGATAACATCTCAAGAAGTAATGAACGGAATTTCATCAAACTTAATATTCTGTTAGTCATTGACGTAAGTTGTTTCTGAGTCTTTCGTGTTAATCATGTAATAGGCTGCGTTGCTATGCTGCTTTTTTCATGATATTCATGATAGCCATATCTCACAACTAATGCACGGAATTTAATCAAACTTCATATTCTGTTACACTGTCGTATAAATAGATCCTTATTAGGCTTGGGTGTATACTACCCAACAGGTGTCGCTTTTATGCCCTTTGAACTGGGATTTTCCGTTGCGGACATCTAAGAGGGTGCCGACCGAAATTCAATGATTTGTTAGGAAAATGGGATTCTTATATATATTTTTTAACTACACATATTTCAACGAACCTATACTTTTGGATAGTCATGATGGGTATAGGTTATTTAAATTTGACACTGTGATAGCGAATTTTGAAGTTTTAACATTTATGAGACAGAAGAAAGTTTTGGGATTGGGCATCCAACTACTTGACCTTAAATTCTTGAAGGAAAATGAAAATGATATGACCTTTAGAGACATCGATTAAAAAATTTATAGTATCGATTAAATCGAGTTGGCCATAGTATCGATTAAATCGATTAAAAAAATCGAAATCGCCCATCACTATGTCATATACAGACTGGCAGACACATTTTCTAAAAACGGTCAAATCGTGTTCAGGACCTTCTAAAACGCATTAATTTGTCGAAAACCGGAAGTCGAAAATTTTCACGAATCCAATATTTTCTTTTTATAAAGATAGAAGAAAGTAAAAATAGCAGAATTTTTGTTAAATGAAATGATGAAAAATAGCGATCGCAATTCTTTACATAATGATGCATATTTTAAAATACTATTAGATTATCTAATCTAAAAATTAATTAATAAAAATTAAGTTATCTTAAAACTTGTAAAAAAAAGTTATTTTAATTATGTTTGCAAAAAATAATACATAGTTATAACCAGGGCTGCGGAGTCGGTGGGAAAAATGGACGACTTTGACTCCGGGAATTTTAACAGCTCCGACTCAGAATCTTTCGCTCAAAAATGGGCCGACTCCGACAACGCAGACCTGCTTGTAAAATGGACGACTCCGACTCCGGGAATTTTAACAGATCCGACTCAGAATCTTTCGCTCAAAAATAGGCCCGACTCCGACGCCCTGGTTATAACAGGCAAACTGAAACTATTCTTAAAATCTGAATTTCAACACCTATTAATCCAACTGTTCTATCAAAACCAATGCTTTGCATCTGAATGATACGTTAGGAGCGTCATCCAAAGCTCCTGAGTAGGAATAACCCGGCAAAGGATATAACTGCTCTTGAGGTCTAATAAGAATTCTAAAGTTCAATACGGAGCACATTAAAAAAGAAGTTTGTGCGCGCGGCATTCTTTGATGAGCAAGTTTTCCCTCGTGTGAACGAAAAATCAATAGGATGATAATAAAGGAAATTGATTTCGTAAAAGCTGACGAGGGAGACGTACGCTGTATTCTTGTCGATGAAAACCGTATAAGTGAAAATTTCGCACACTAAAATCAGCAGAAAAATGATGAAATCATGATTAAAGCTTAAAAATGTTCGTAGGACTGAAATATGTGTTTCCACAAAACTCTGATAAAAGTAATATAATTTATACAAGCACCCTCCCCCCCGGAAGTTTAAAAAAGGACAGCTTTTACATTCTTAAGAGTACGTTTTAGATTCCCAAGAACCCCTTTTACATTCTTAAGGATACGTTTCACATTCTTAAGGACACGTTTTACATTCTAAAGGGTACGTTTTACATTCTTAAGGGTATATTTTCAATTATTAAGGGCACTTTTCTTACTTTAAAGGTATTATTTTGGTTTTTAAAAGCACTATTTTCACTTTTAAAGTCTTTTCAGAAAGTCAGAACCAACAGTGAGTCAGATTTTTTCAAGCAAACAAATTTTTTAATGCAAAAGGTAAAAAAAGGTATAATTTTGACTGAGAGGGCACTATTTTTTGGATGAAAGGCAAAAAGGCAGACCTGCCAACTTTCGAAAATGAGAAATCGTAGCACATAATATTGATATTAATCTGGAGGTTGGTTGGTTGGTTTTTCGTGTTTCGGAGCTATCTTTTGACATTCGTAAAAGGAATAACGTTTCAGTCTTTCAACTCAATATAGTAAATGTTTTCCTCTGAAAATTTTTATACGATATTTAAAGTTTCTTCTCGTTTTGCAGCATTTTTTTTACATTTGTAAAAGAAGCCTGGTTCCAATTTTTTAGCCCAGTGCAGTAAATTTTGACGAAATTCTCGAATTTTTTTTTCCCGCGACCATTTCAGGATATTCACAGTTTTTTCCCCACAATCGTAATTCACATTTTTCTTTCAAGATTCTTTGTTGAAATCTGTACTTTTTACCATGAACTTTTGACGAATTTTGTGTTTTTTACCACACAAAATTGAAATGTTTAATAATAATTCGTAAATTGAAATGTTTAATAATAAATAGTACCAATCGTGCGATTTTGCACACTATTTCAAATCTTGCCCCTCAAAGATCCCCCCGCCTCCAGAAATTCTTAAAATGACACCCCTGTTTCTAAGGAACGGAATTCCTGTATAAATATTTACAGAAACACGATTCACTTGTGGTTGATATACATGCATAAAGAGGGTTTTATGTTAAGAAGTTTGTTTTGCAGTCCAGATTTTTTTCCCTTCATGAGCATTTTTTAATGTCCGAATTTTTGGACTAATGACCAATTTTTTAAAACTTTCGGAAATGAACACTTTGAAATTTAGGAACAGAATCATTCCTGAAAAATATGCTGCGCGGGATAAAAATCGGAATTAGAAACAAAAAATGCGGTTTTTTTTTTTTTTTTTTTTTTTTGCAAAATATCGTAGTTTAAGACCGATTTTCGTAGCATAGTAGTTTATAGGTCCAAATCGTAGCAACTACGATTTTTTCGTAGCAGTTGGCAGGTCTGAAAAGGTTACTACCTTTTAAATCAAAGGACAAGCAGAGTTCAGCACTCTCCTGAAACAGTCTGGGGAAAAGGCTGATTTATATATTATATACATACAAAACAAATTTCTAAGAATTACATTAATATAGAGAACCAATATATTTTTTAAAAAAATAGATCTAGCCACAGCCAGAGAATAAATATTTTCTGTCACATTTCGGATTCCAAAATATAAAAAAAGTCGGATTCCGCCTCAGGACGCAAAACTATCAGCCATGGATGAAATCAAATTGATTTAAATGCAAAATTGCAATATTTCTAATTTATAAGATTTATCTTTCATAAAAACTGAACTGTATGCAGTATTACCCTTTCGTAACACAGAGTCGGAAGTTGTTTTCCTGCTACGAAACACTTTCGGTGGAAAAACCTGTTTTACAGGCTAATGACGATTAATACAGTGTTGCCAGATGGATGACATTTAAATTTTGAGCGGAGAATCCCGGGATTTTTTTTTTTATTATTATTATTACTTCCCGTCTTTGATTGGAAAATGTGAGATTAGATTTTTCAGCTGCGTTAACATTTTAGTCACTTTTGACACTATTTCTTGATAAACATTACTGACAAAAAGTTTTGTTTTTTAGATTTTTTGTAATCGTGTGGTTCTCTATGACTTTTAAAATTTTTGTTTGTTTATTTGTTTTAAATATAAACGAGAAACAACGTAATAAGCGGTATACACAAGAAATGACTTAAAAATACAGAACCTGGACTAAAAAATCGTGGGAAAACTAGTTTTGCAAGATTAATTTTCTTGTACAATATTAAAATTTTTGCTTTTTTTTTTACGATTTAACACACATTCTTTATTTTCATAAATCGTAAATAAATATAACCTGGACTACAAAAATCGTGGCAAAACTAGTTTTGCAAGATTCATTTTCTTGTACAATATTAAAACTTTTGGTAATTTGTTTTCACAATATAACACATATTCTTTATTTTCATAAAACGTAAATAAATATATAAAAAGTAACAGTCTAAATTAATTACAAACTCTCTAAATCGCGATGAAACTTCAGTCAACTTTCTCCAGTTCAAATTTTTCTGGTCCTCTTAAACTGCCGAATATGTATAGCATTCAGTGTTCGCAAATATCATGATATTTTTGAAAATATAAAAATATGCAATATCTTGATACTTTTTCAATATATATTCGATATTTTCAAAATTGCCAACTTACTGCTGATTACAAATATTCTCAGGCTTAATATAAATTAGAAACTAAAACATACTGCACGTAACATAGAAAGTTAATAAAACGATATTCTAAAAATACATATTTTTCTTCTCCTTTCTTTTTTTCCCAACAAATCTGGAGATCAACTAATCGAAAATAGAAATAATCCGCTTTTTGCATTAATCTAAAACAAAATATAGAATTCAGCATCATGAAAGTTTTATGTTTTATACAAAAAATTTTAAATGCGAAATATTTTTTATAGAAAATTTTGAACTTAAGCGCAAGTTTGTCAGCTTTTTCATTCCCTAACCTATTGTGCAGTTTAAACTGAGCTAAACCGAAACCAGAAAAAATTCTTTCTAAGGAAGCTGTAAATAACTAATTGTCTAAACAGTCTAGGCAGTTTATCTTTCAATGGCTATTCTAAGAGAATATTCTCTCAAATAATAATTGATTCCACATTTAAAAATTCAGCTTCAAATGTGAAGCTTGAAAAAGATTTTCCTTTTATCTAAAAAAGTAATTACCTGAGGCAAGAATTCTTTATCTACAGATCGACACAGCGAATATAATTTAAAAAATTCCATTACACTTGTTTTGACTAAAAATATATCATACTCAATATTTTGAAAATAAATATCAAATACATGAAAATATCGAACATCATGATATTTTGAAAATACATATCGAAAATATCAAACATCATGATATTTTGAAAATAAGTTTCGGTATATATCATGATACATTGAAAACATGAAGCATCATGATATTTTGAAAATAAATATCGGTATATATCATTAAATATCATATCACCGAACTATGGTAGTATTAAAAGTTTTCAAGCAATTACCAACGAATATTCTCCTCCGCCCTCCCCCTCCCCCTAAAAATTTTAATATATATACCAAATACATTTATGAATAAACTTAGTTAATTTACATTCCCTTTCAATAAGAAAATATAGTAATATCCGCTCTCGGCTTTACAAGAGTAATAATTAAAAGTATTCTCTAGAGAATCCCTAGTTTTGCGGATGCATTAAATAAAAATAACGAGTAAGCGAATTTCATTAAAGTCGGAGAATTTTAAAAACGGCAGCAGTAAGTAACGTTATGAACTAGCGCAAAGCACTTTCGAAATAACCACACGAGATGTTCATTTAGGGGATGGGAAAACTAATTAGTCGATTTTTCTTAGAAAATCTTTGATTTATGGTCCGTAACTAAACACAGGGAGGGAAGCAAGAAACAAACAACGGCTAAAGTAATTAAACTGTCATTATCGAACTCATTTTGGTAAAATAAAAGACAATACGGAGTGAAGTTAACATACACACGTGGTCTAAAACGAGTCTTTAAGAACTGTATTGTTTTAAAAAACATAACATAAAGAGAAAATAAATGGTTGTTTTATTTAATGACTAACATTGAGGATGAATAAATATTAAATTTATTTTTTCCCTTAAAATTCATCATTTATTAGCTGCGTTCGTAATTTTATGAATACTTAGCATCTATAGTTGCCGTCTAGTCCGTCCATCTGTCCGCATATAACAGCGCAAAATCTAAAATTCAATATAGTCGAGCCCCGAATCAACGAATCGCGATTTAACGAATTTCTCGATTTAGCGAATTTTTTTATGGTCCCGACGAAAATGAAACAAAAATACTTCGATTTAACGATTTTATAATCCCGATTTAATGAATAACTTTCTATGCAAATTAAAGTGAAAAATTGAAGAAATTTTCTAATATTTAGAAAATATTTTCAGTGTTCCTGATTGACGATTTTTTGAATATGTATCATATGGCGCAGAAATATCTAAATGCGAAAATGTACATTATACCGAGGTTATTCATGCTGTAGTAATGGATCAGATGAAGAAGATGAAATAGAGATGAAGCATTCAACATTCAAAGAAGCAGTTAGCAGTTTAGATTCTTTGAAACTTAAAACGGAATTTAATGGTTTATAATGTTGATAACACTATTTTCACAGCTTCATGAAAAAATCGATAAAGAAGTTTGGAATACAAAATTGAAATAACGCAAACAAACATCTATAAAAGACATCTTGTAATTTATCTACAAAATTTGAATGAATGAGACTATTTCTTAATTAAAATGTTTGTGATTTATAGCTGTGCATAAGAAAAGAATGAATTTTTAAACAATGTATTTTTGTAAAGCAACAAATGTTTAAAATCGTTATTAAGGCAAGTGAGGAATAGTCTTTTTATTTATAGCCATTTTCTAACTTGTGCTGCTGTATAAAAAATTCCTTTGTCTAACCCGATTTAACGAATAATCTCGATTTAACGAACAAAGTTGCTAGTCCCGAACGATTCGTTAAATCGAGGTTCGACTGTATAGAATCGTTGCAGAATTTTGCCGAGTCATTTCAAATTTTATGAAAATCGAATCAAAACTTAAAAAGATATTAATAAAGGTTTTCTTCATTCTATTAAATCCTATCATACATCATTAATATCCCATGATAGGTCATGATTCTAGGTTGCTATGGTGACGACGTCCTATTTAAGATGGAGCCCTATTATACCCGTATTACTGAATTTAATGTAGATAGCCGTAATAAATTTTGTATTCGTGCATTTTTGCATAAGAGTGCAACAGCTATTGCACCAAGATCTGAATATTTATAAAACTATTTGTAGTACGAACGCACGTTTGACGTACAATTTTCGACTTATTTGAACTGGTGAATTCGTTTGTACAATTTCTCCGGTGAATTATGAAATCTACGAATTTTCAACCAATATTTTCAAATTTTCACTACTATCCATTAAATTTAATGTCATAATGTATTAGTTTACACTCTAAAGAAAAATAAGATTTATAAAATATGTGGTTATGTATGTTTGCAGTGACATTACATAAGGCGAATTACAATACCATCTATGTTTAATAGTTATTAAAATATTATTACTATTAATTATTATAAAATACTGGGTGGTCCTATCTGTTGTCTCTTTTTACTTTCTTTTATCTTTACAAGAAGAAAGTATTGGATTCATGAAAATTTTCGAATTCCGGTTTTTGATGAATTTACACGTTTTAGGGGTCAGAGATCCCGAAAAACATGTTTTTAAAAAATGTCTGCGTGGATTTTCATCAAACCAGATTCAGTTAGTCCTAGATATGAGTTGGTGGTGACTACGTTTTGGTGTAAATCGCCCAACAGGTGGCGCTGCTATGCTGCATTTTTTACGATTTCCGCAATGGCCCTATCTCAAGAACTAATGCACGCATTTTTATGAAACTTCAGATTCAGTTAGTCCTTGATATGATTTGATACGTTATGGTGTAAATCGCCCAACAGATGGCGCTGCTATGCAGAATTTTTCCTCATTCCCGAAATAATTTTATCTGAAGAAGTAGTGCATGGATTTTAATCAAACTTCAGATTCAGTAACCAAGTTGACTTAAGTTGTTGCTTATTAAGTTTTGGCATATATCGCCACACAGGTGGCGCTGCTATGCAGAATTTTTTACGATTTCCGCCATAGCTCTACTCAAAAACTAATGCACGGATTTTCACGAAACTTCACATTCAGTTAGAAGTTGACATAAGTTGTTGCTGATTAGATTTAGGTGTAAATCATCTAACCGGTGGCGCTGCTACGCTGTATTTTTCAGGAAGTATTAACATGTATGAGATAGAAGAAAGTTTTGGGATTGCCACATCCATCTAGTTTTATTATGAAAGAAAACGCATTTTTTATGACTGAAAATCGAAATTCTTTATTGAACATGGAAGGTGGGTCTATACCATTTATGTATGGAATACAATATTGCACACGTGGCAACCGTGGTTCCGCTTACATGCCATCATCCGAAAATAAAAATTTTCGATGACTTTTCCCAGAATGAGCGGATCCATGGCCAAAATTTCAGCCCGGATGTTACGTTTGAGGTCTTGGATTGTGCGGTGGGCATTGGCGTACACTTTACTTTCCAGAAAACCCCCAAAGAAATTACAGCGAAACCTCTCTGTGTGACCACCTCCATTAAGCGACCACCTCCCTGAACGACCATTTTTCCATGGAACGAAATTTATTCCCATAGGCTCAATACTAATTTTACCCCCATTCAGGGATCATCCCAGTTGAACTCCCTCCATGAGCGACCCATTTCTTTGAAGATAATGAAACAAATTCCTTTTTTTTTCTGGTCGCTTGAAGAAGGTTTTAATTAGAAAAATAATTCCGGAGAGCACATCATTCATCAGACTTCTAAACTAAGTTTAGATTATTTTTATTCTGGTAACTTTTATGTGTTTAAAACCCTTTGTGCTTTTTAGGCAATAAATTTAACTCTGATGACAAATTAAGAATGGCAGTCAAACTCCCCTGCCCTATTCTGTCAAGAAACTCTCAAAGAAATAGATAAATTAATGACATCGTCATTATTTGTTTCCGCCCCAAAAAATTGCATTTATTTACTGAACTTTGAAAGGACCTGGAAATAAAAGTTATAAAAGATAAAACTAAAGCAAACGTCAATGTATTCATTTTTTAAACTCTGTAGTAATAATTTACGTAATTAACTTTTGTTTTGATACTTAAATTTTTATATTTTTTCCTAATCTAAAAAATAAATTTTAGAAACGTTACTTTTTCCAACAATTAAAATCTACATTTAAACATGACCTCCATTAAGAGACCACCTCTCTGAGCGACCCATTTTTATTGGAACGGAACGTGGTCGCTTAAGGGAGGTTTTACTGTTATCCATTGGGGTTAAATCGCACGATCTTGGCGGCCAATTCACATCAGAATTCCTTGAAATTACGCGATTTGGAAATTTCTCGTTCCTTAGTTGATGGTTTGACGAGTAGTGTGTGTCGTTGCACCGTCTTGTCATACAAATGGCATACATTTGACAGTTCATACATACATGACACATTTCAGCTGACACAAATAACCTGTGAAATATTCACATTTCAAAAAAGAACCAACAGATGGATCACCCTATATATTATATGATGCCGCAATATTCACATAAATGTATAGTTTGACAATTTAATGCAAGCCGCAGTTATTTAACCCTTTCCGGCACATAAAAATCCTGTTCGTAAAATGGTGAATGATTGACTGATACCGGAATTTACAAACGGCTTTTTTAGAAATTAAAAACTTGTTACTTTAAAACTTCCATTGTGAAAGCAAAATTTTATTTAAATATTCTTGTGCCGTTTTTAAGTTTGGAATTAAAATTAGGTGGTCCCGACGTCGGACCACTGCGCCGGAAAGTGTTAATAAAGTTTCTATCGCTTTTTAGTGGCTACGAATTTTAGATGATGGAAACCAATTTTGACAGTTCTGGTTAAAATTAGTTTTAATCGGTCAAATTTATAACCCCAATTCCAAGAGATCCGAATATCTATAACGAATACGTCCGTCATTACTATTCTTTTTCTCTGCCGATATTGATTTCAAAGAAAAAAAAAATTCTTAAACACACATAAAAGAGTCACGACCTATTATAGATGATCATAATAAAATATCCGCGTACAAGTACTATATGAAACTAAAGTAATAATTCGCGTGCAAATAGAGAGAAACACAACTTACTCTTCAAACAAAGCTGATGCAACAAATACAGATGTTCATAAATTAAACATATCAATGGATCCTACCATACTAACACATTCTTAATGTCCTGTCAATGGATACCACCATACTAACACATACGTAATGTCTTTTTTCACAATTCTAGAAGTGAAACATGATTTAAAAAGCTTTTTAAGTATAAATTTAAACTCTAATATAATCCGCATAACAAGATAGCAATTTATATACAGGCATCCTTCGACTTACGTATTATGCGCCTTACGTAAATTCGCAGTTACGTAGTAAATCTCAAAAATTACATTTATGAACACACTAGCGCGTTTGATATGCATTTCCCACGCTTTTGATAATTATTTTATAAATAAAATATGTACCGGGTGTTCTAAAAAGGACTGACTGATTTTAAAATTCAATAACTTGCAAACGATGACAGATATTTAAAAAATTCTTGCAGGAGGTTTATGCATAAGGTCAAAAGTTTTTTTACAGTGATTTTCGATTTTAGTTCAAATTATCAACAATAGATGGCGCTGCAATCAATACACGCTAAATTCAGGCTCGATTGTTGGCACTTTGGGACCCACTCAATACGTTTTAATCTCCTTTTTCCGCATGGAAGAACAGAAAGGCAAAAAAATCGAGCCTGTATTTAGCGCCTATGGCTTACAGCGCCATATATTGTTTGTAATTCGAATTAAAATCGAATATCACTGCAAAAAAAAAAAAACTTTTGACCTTATGCATAACCCTCCTGCAAGAATTTTTTAAAATATCTGTCACCGTTTGCAAGTTATTGAATTTTAAAATCAGTCAGTCCTTTTTAGGACACCCGGTAGATAAAAAAACAGCCATATTACAGTTTTATGTATTAATGAGAGTTTTATTCTTATTGGCATATACAATCAAATCTTTAACAAAACAAACTCAAATCTAATTAAAATGGGACAAAAAAAATCTGGGATTCAACCGTAACAATTATGTTAGCTAAAATCAAACCAGAACGAAAGCTAATTTTAAAGTTTCGATGAAAAGGAATGAGTTTTTTCTCTGAACTCTGTTTTTAACACTTTTCTGCAAAGTTGAAAAGTGTTTATGCATTCGGTTTGTCTGGCCGTCAGTCCGCGCTCTAACTCCCGTAAATAGACTCGGATTTCCATGCAATTGATAAAAGTTATTTAGGATCCCCAAAGCTTGTTTGGTAATGTATAGGAAGTATGTAGGATTAATAGTTCATTTACAGGGGCGCTCAAAAGAATCCCATTACATTATGGTATAGGGGAAAAAATCGTTTGCAGAGTATTTAATGAGATTATGCTATTTCATATGTATTGAAACAGATATAAATCACTGAATTTCACTACGATTACGTTAGAACAGGGCATTCATAGCATTTTTTATTCATTTACAGGGACACACAAAAGAAATCGGTTACAGTACTGTTTTTGAGTATATAATTGCTGGAGTATGCGTTTAAGAATTCGGTCTACACTTTTCAATTTAACTAATTTTTTGCATGTTACCCATTATATATAAATTCTATAAACTCATATACAAGGCTGCACAAAAGTATTCACGCACCATTCTCCTAATAAGAGGAAGTTGCTGAAGCGGAATTTTCAACTGAGGTATATTATTTCTTAAATGAACTAAATTTTGGCATGCATGTACTTAATAGATACAAATCTATATATCATATACAGGGCTGCTGAAAAAAAATTCGGATAATTTTCCGATTGTAGATTGGAATAACTGAAATTGGATTTTCAAATGTGTTATGCATTTCCATAATGTTGAAATAGACATAACGTTTTAACTTATTAAATGGTGCAGTTTTGTTACGTTATTCTGAATGTGTTGGAAAGTGTCTCATAATCTATGCTTGATGCATGATTTCCCCCCCTTGTTTTTTAACCATTTGGAAAAATGGTTATTGTCCTCGGTCATGGTAGGAAATCAAAAACATATCTGAAGCGTTTTATTAGTTGAATCCCACATTTTATTCGTTTTCTGGTTGGTCTATATAGTAATCTGTATTTTCCCTTTACTTTCAACAGAGATGGATACTTCTGTTGCCACTAAGACAAAAAAGTAATACAAACTACAAAAAAAAAATTAATAACTCAGAAACAAATTGATATATAGCTTTCAAACAAATTGCAATTAAAAACTCATTTTTTTCTCTATACGACGGTGTAAAAAGTAATATTGTGGGATGTTTAGAAGTTTAAAAATGAAATTTCATTTAAAATGGGTCCAAGAATATTAATGTTTAATCCATGGCGTACGTAATGTATGACCAGTTCCGTAGAAGTTTAAAAATTTACAGTACCGAAAATTGTAAAACTGAAATTTCTTTTAAAATTTGTTCATGATGGGTCCAGGAATGTTAAACGTTTAATCCATGGCGTACGTAATGTATGATCAAATGTCTTAAATTTTAGTCTTTGAAAAAATCATTTTCCAAATAGTCGTTGTAATTTGTTAAAATGCTTTCTTTTTTCTTCTGGTTTCGCCTGTTCGTTTGATATAGATTGAAAACTGTTTAAATCAATTTATCAATGTTAAATTTATAAATCCCGCATTCCATAAGAGATTTTTTATTTGCAAAGTGTTCTTTCAGCTTATTTTTATATATTTTTTTCATACTTTTATGGTGTATATCCGAGTAAATACTGCTGCATGATGCTTTATAAAATAATACTGTGTAAATAATAAATGTATATATTATATTCATAAATAACATACTGCACTAAACTCTAAGTCGTTAAAAATTAGCGTCGTTCTTATCGTTTATATTTATATATATAATAAATATTGTAGTTTCTAACGAATTTTACCTAATCAGTTTACAAATTCGCGTTACGTAAAAGTTTGCGGAACGCATTATTTATGTAAGTCGGGTGATGCCTGTAATTGTTATAATTTAAAAATGACTATTCCGGTAATATTCACAGTTTGAATTTTTCATTTAGTGAAATGGTGTGTTAATGAATTAGTTTTTTTCTTCATTTTTTTTTTTTAAATTTGATAGTTTTAGAAGAAAATCGGAATTAAGACGGACGTTTATTTACGTGAATTAAAATGCGTGAATGTAGTTTCAAATGATGTACAAATCTTTTTATAATCAAACAAGAACGAAAATGATTATGAATCAGTTTCCAACACTATCAAAATATTGTTAGAAAATTTCATTTCCTCTTATAATTCAGCAGCGTTCGAAATCCTTGGTGGTCCGCTGGTCCGAGACCACTAAAAATTCAATCGGGCCACTAATTTAAAAAATTTAGTGCTCCGAAGGATCAGTAACTAACAATAACTTTTTCCCCTCTCTGACAGGTAAACGTAAATTTTCCCATCCCTGAGAAAACTGCAACCAAACATTACAATAAGCATAAAATTTGCATAAAAACTTAGTCAGTTAAAATAAATAGACAGAAATAAAAAACATAATAATTTCAGTTTTTGTTTATGTACTATTTATTTAATTTTTAGCAAATTATAATTTTACATTTTATTATGACGAAAATTTTGGGTAACTGAAAGGAAGTTTGGTTTATATTCTCGGAGGAGGAGGGGGGGGGGGTCACTCAAAGGGTTAAGGTACTTATATAATTTTATGTAGCAGTCCAGTGACGATGTCTGCAGGCCAGTAAACTCTGATGTTTACTGGTCCTTGGGATCAGCGTTTTTTTTTTTTTTTTTTAATCAATTCTACCGCAGAAAATAGTCAGGGTTGCAAAATCGCTAAAAAAATGTCGTCATAACAAAAAAGATGACAGACGATCAAGGGAGAATATGCAAGGGATATACAAAAACTCATTCAATTTCATTATAAAAATTAACATAAGGTTAACAGATGATAAGATTAAAAATTCAAAACAATATTCTTGTATTTAATAACATTTGTTATAATACTTGTTCCCAAGCAGCATTAGCGATAAATACAAAATATTATTTTGTCTTCAAAAGCATCGGTAAATTAGAAAAATTTTGGTTTAAAAAAAAAAGAAAAAAAAAACCTATTTAATCTATCCTTTCTTAAATGCTACTTAAATGCTGCTATCTTAAATGCTTTTACAAACAAAATACCAAAGTTCTCCAAAATGTTATTTATGAAAAAAGAGAGAGAGAGAGAGAGATGGGGGGGGGGGGAGAAATTTATAAAAAGCAAATAGTATAAAATTTTGTAATGATAATGATTCTGAGATTCATATAAATATTAAAATTGATCTAAGCCCAATAAAAAACAATGATGTTTTCAAAACAAAATACCAAGATTTTCCAAACGTTATTTCTAAAAAAAGAGAGGGGAAAGGGAATTTGTAAAAAGCAAATAGTAAAAAAATAAACAAAAAATTTTGTCCATGCATGTGGCAGTAAGTAAAAAATACTGCATGCCCATAAAGCAAAAATTCAAAACAATATTCTTGTATTTAATAACATTTGTTAATGCTTGTCCCCAAGCAGCATTAGCGATAAATACAAAATATTATTTTGTCTTCAAAAACATTGGTAAATTAGAAAAATTTTGGTAAAAAAAAAAAAAAAAAAAAAAAAAATCTATTCAATATGTCTTAACATTCCGATGAAGCAAGTAACTTTTTTCCCTCTCTGATAGGTAAACTTAAATTTTCCCATCCCTGACAAAAACCGCAACCAAACATTACAATAAGCATAAAAACTTAGTCAGTTAAAATAAATAAACGGAAATAAAATAGTACATAATTAATAATTTCAGTTTTTGTTAATGTACTACTTATTTAATTTTTAGCAAATTATAATTTTACATTTTATTATGCCGAAAATTTTGGGTAACTGAAAGGAAATTTGGTTTATATTCTCGGAGGAGAGGAGAAGGGGGGGGGGGTCACTCAAAGGGTTAAAGGTACTTAATATAATTTTATGTAGGGGCCAGTGACGATGTCTGCGGACCAGTAAACTCTGATGTTTACTGGTCCTTGGGACCAGTCACTTTTTTTTAATCATTTCTACCGCTGTTCAGTGATATATCTATTATAATGTATGCTAATTCTTTTGTGCAAGTGAAAATAAAATTTAAATCAGCTAGAAAAGTCATAAAGCAAGTAAAAAAGCTTTTCTGAAAATTATCACCCATAAATGACAATATATCGCTTTCTTTTGGAGCAGCTATGTACATGAATTTATTTATATTACACTATATTAGCGCCCTATAATATAATAAAATATTTTGTTTGTGCTGAAAAGCGTGTAAAACAGTTGAAAATGCACTTCCAGGAAATCTTTTCCCTAAACATTAAACCTAATTCTTTTGGGTAAATCTATACAAATTATACCCACTAGAGTCCTGCATTGGGTCGGGTTACCTGCACCCGAGTTTCGGTCGGGTCGGCGTTAATTCCCTTTCGGTTCGGGGCGGTTTATATTTAAACGTTTCGGGTTCGGGTCGAGTTTGGGTCGTGTTTTAATTATTTTGGGTGGGGTTGACACAACTTTTCAAAAGAAAGTCATTATTTTTTTTTTAACGGAAAAACTATATATTTGAATATTAATGAGTACATTTTTATATCAAAATGATAACTGACATTACAATATAATCGAAGACTATTTTTCCGTAATTGTATTAAAATGTATTGGGTTTGCGTAGGGTTTTGGGTTGGCCCTTTTTTTTTTTTTTTTTTTTTTTTTTTTGTCGTCGTTTGGGTTGACTTTTAGCTGAATTTTCGGATTCAAGTCGGGTACTAAATTGTATGCCATTCGAAACTACAAGTAATAAAAAATAAATTCAGAAACTACCAAAATACCAGTATTTTTAGTTTTTAGATACTGTGAAAGTAAGTGAAGTAGAATTTTAAAATAAAGAGAGAGTCCAAGGGAAAACTCTATGAAGTAATGCAAAATGCCAAACGCAAATTTCGTCATTCCGTATTTTTAAAATACGAGATGCAAAAATATTTGAAAAGAGAAATGACAGAAAATAACTTTCAGAAGCAAGAAATTGGAGCGAATACTACTTTTTATTACCCACGTCAAGCCTAGCACAAAAACTCGAAACGAAGAGAATAGGAAAATATCACTTCCATTGATTTCACGCCTTTGACATGGCTTGTTAATGGTTCGTGACCAGAATATATGCTTACGCAGATGACAGTTATGGTACGGGAGTCGACACAGAATTTTTTGTTTATTTTAGTAAAAGGTCAAAGTAAAGCACAGTAGAGCAAAGCCGTAGTCAGAAAAAATATTTCGGAAAGCGATTTGATCCTCAAAAGTTATTCTTATTACCTTATTTTATATTCATTTTTTAAAATTGAATGAAATCAAAAGTTGCGTTCGAGTGAAACAGGTTTTTAAGCCCGAAACTAAATTTCGGTAATCTTCTCAGTTTCGGCCGAAAACGAAACTGTCCAAAAATTTATTTGAAGTAATTAATACGTACATAAATATGCAGGGCTCGACTTATGCAGGGGCATGCGGGGCAGCTGCCCCGGCGCCCCCTTTTTAGGGGCCCCCATGAGAGTAGTCAGGATTTTCATTAAAAGGTGCCAAATGTTTAAAATTAAACAAAAGTGACCAAAATTCCTATATTTTTAAACATTTAGGAAGGAAGTGCGGTTCCCCCTCCCCCCCCCCCTCTGCTTCCAGTACTCTATCCACTCATGCAAAAAAACAAACTATATCATTAGAAAACTAATGATTAATATTTTATTATGGCAACTTAATATTCTATTGTTTTCAAAAGAAATTCTTTATTAACGTTTTTCTCGTAACGTGGCAAGTTAAAACCATTAATTATGACCAATTTGGGGCATTTTCTTTTCGACATCTTATAACGTGCGAAGATAAGCAAAGTAAAAGTTTGCAAAGAAATACTCGTATCAAACAGTATATCATTTTTTTTTCTACTATTACCCTACTAGTATTTTTTTCTTAAAGTTGTGCCCATCATTAAGTGACACACTGTATACAGATGTAAGCAGTACCGGATACAAAAGATACAAAACTTATGCATATAGTACAATATATATGAAGTTTAGTACTAGTTACTTCCACATTAGTCACACACAAAAAAGAAAAAAAAAAAACTATACATAGATAGAAGGGGGCCCCCCACAGAATGATTCTTGCCCCGGGGTCCCCCATAGCCTAAGTCAGACCCTGTAAATATGCATAATTATTATTTAATTATACGTATATAGAAACTAAGAAAGTCCTGAATATTTTTGAAATGAAAAAAACTATATACAGTATAACTTCGAAAATCCGGACTAAGACTGATTTGTGAAAGAATATCAAAATTGCATCCGATATTTTTAACCCCTTGAGGGGGGATGGGATATATTTTATCCCACCTACGATTTATGAAGATTTTCACCAGAAAAATTTTATTAAATTTTACTTTTCTAACTTTTGTGGAAAAAAGCCGTAAAATTGCTTTTCCTTATTTTGCAATAAAATTTTTTGAAGATTCCGGTGCGAATTCGACATTACATAAACACAATTACTTGCCCCTCAAAGGGTTAATGATGCCTTTATTCGGAATTTAATTCATAGTCAAGTGATAATTATGTGAGAAAAGTGAAAATTAAGTATTTAAAAAAAATTACTTTAATTGGTATTTTCTATGTTATAAAAAAAAATTCTAATAAATAGTGAAGTGATTTCTTCTAGTGTATTTTCCGAAACATCGATGTCAATTTTATTTGCTTCAGTTTTTTCGGCGGTTCTTTAAAAAGTTTTTCTTGGATTTTTTACAAGTGAAGAATATTGATTTCGAAAATACAGTCTTGTTTCACTAAAGCAGTCATACTCAACCTGCGGCCTGAGACACATAATAATTAACCCATATTTATAAAATTAATTGATATGTGTATAAAAATTATTTCAAACCTTCACTTTTTTTAGGAGAAGACAAAATCTGTCCTGTTATTCATAATAAATTTAAAATTATTTTTAAATGCTTTGTACCTATTACATTCATATATGCAGTTCTTAATCATCAACACTAATCAAATATTATTACGCATTAATAACATTTCAGGTATATATTGTTACGATTAAAAAAATAATGAAAAGTTTTTTGTATTCAGAAAAACTGAATTATTAGAGAAAATCTCCTTATTTTTCTTTCTCTAGAACTCGGAAATTCTTCATTGTTGCATTATTACGTTTTATACTTATTATGTAGCTAATACTACTTTTTAGAGTTGAAAGTTTGCCGCGGAGAAAATGGACACTGGAAAATTTTTATGCCACTATTTTCAAACAACAAACTTTGTAGCCTACCTCTACAACATTTGCAATAGAAATCTACCGCGAAGTTTATTGTTTGGAAATAATGGTGTTAAAATGTTTTCTAACATTTCTTCCGCGACAAACGTTTAACCCTACTGATAATATCAAATTTGTGGTACTTTTTTGTTATACTACTTGTATTATCTTAATACAGTCGAACCTCTGTTTAACGAACCTCTATTTTGCGCATTTCTCTATTTTGCGAACTTTTACTTGGAACCAAGAACATTTTGCAAATTTCTTCGTAAAATAACCTCCAAATAGCGAAGTGTATTCTCTATTTAACGAACTTTTCCTTGGTATCTAAATTTTTTTTCTCCCTATTTCTTAAAATATTACTGGACATTTCAAACTTATTCCTTCACTTAACACATTTTATGATGTTCAATGACCATGAACAGGTCTTTCCAGGCACCTAACTCATCGAGAGCAGCAAAATCGTTGTGATTCTTTGCTTTCCATCCAAGAAGAGCAAACTTTCAGTATCCCCTTTTAACCCTAAATGGAGCTGCCCCCTGTCCTTAAACTATAGTTTCCCGTTTTCTAGATTGTTGATAATGATCAATCGTGTTGGTAACTTCGGTTCTTGTAGCTCGAAAATGTCAAAGCGAAAGTGCTTGAGCATCAAAGAAAAAAAAAATATTCTTGATGAGGTGGATAAAGGCATGAAGAAAAAGAATAATGCTTTAAAATTTGGTATTCCTCATAACAACTTATCAACCACAATAAAAAATCGTGATTTTAATGTAAAATTATTTTTTTTAACTGAAAATACAATGTATTTCCAGACAATGTTTTGTTTCATTCTTATTTCCCTTGCAGGTTTCTTTTTGATGGGTAAAATATGTAAAACAAATAGATATAATTTATAAAAAAAAAGTGTGACTAATTACTTTTTTTAATTATATTTCGTGTTTATGGACTTAAAATGTGTTTTTCGTAGTTTAAAGTATTTTAAAGGGTGACTCTCTATTTAACGAATTTTCCATGTAACGAACTTTTTTTCGGGATTTAGCGACTTCGTTAAATACAGGTCTGACTGTAATTTAGTTAACTTTTTTCAGTTTTTTGCGGCCCGCTTAACATCCTAAACATATGTTCTGCGGCCCGCGAAAAAATAAGGTTGAGTATAGCTGCTCTAAAGCATATATTAATTTTCCAGACAAATTGATACATTTTCCAGTGACACCTTTTCTTCTGCCGGCTCTTCGTCCTCGTTCCTCTGAGCTTCTACCAGAGTTATCGGCGGTTCTATTTAGCATAGCGTCTGTGATCTCTGTGTCCGCTAATCCTTCGCTTTCGAAATTTTTAATTCGTAAACAATTGATATTTTTCGTGGGTCGCAATATAATTTACATGATAATAATAATGATGATTATTCAAATAATAAAATTTTAAAAAAAGTAGTTACAAAAGAAATTAACAAAATTGATAGAATCAGTATTCTTAGGAAAATGTAAAAACCAGGGCAGCGGAATCGGAGTCAGGCCCATTTTTGAGCGAAAGAGTCGGAGTCGGATCTATTAAAATTTCCGGAGTCGCAGTCGTCCATTTTACAAGCAGGACTACGGAGTCGGAGTCAGGCCCATTTTTGAGCGAAAGAGTCGGAGTCGGATCTGTAAAAATTTCGGGAGCCGGAGTCGTCCATTTTTCCCACCGACTCCGCAGCCCTGGTAAAAACAAAGAGTTTGCGGAAGATGACTTTGATGCAAGATTTTTGAAGTTGCCGAAATTCCGATGGCGGATTTTCGAGGTTAAACTGTATTTGAATATTAATAACCGTATATTTGTTCATTTTTAAACAGAAAAGATTAAATTGATATTAGACATGTAACTGCTTTTCCATAATTCTATTAAAATATGGTATGATTTTTTTTTCGCTTCAAGTTCTAGTTTGAGTTGACTTTAAGCAAAAATATCGGATTCGGGTCGGCTACAGCCCGGACTCTAATTGAAGAATCAAACTTTACTTGCAGGGTACAATCTGAAACTAGTATAACACATTTTTGTTAACACTGACATTTAATCCGAAATAGTTTTGCTGTCGAAACACAAGCTGAAACATTCAACGCTACTGTACATTATGTAGATTTGTTTGCAGATTTACCAACCAGACAAACACATTACTTATTGAAATTTACCTACGCCAAATGTCAATTAATTACATCTACGAGATTAAATAATGGAAGCAGCAGCGATGGCAGTAGAATTTGTCTCGCTTTCAAATCTTAACGGAGGTTTGTTAAAGGTACGAATGCTCTAAGAAAATAGTTTATCAAAATAATTAAAATTATTCAATAAAATTACGTTATTAATTTATAATTTAGTTCTAAAAAGATAAAATATGTTCTATTATGATCTCGGTAACACAACCGTGTACATGGTTTTTATAATTCTACCCTATCAGGAAGTGAATGAAAAACAGATTACAACATTCCATCTTTACATACAGAACCTCAGTTAAGAGGCAATTTCAGTCACGCGAAAAGATCGCGCGCTAATGCTAATCCTATGGAAGAAATTTATAAAGGTATCTCGGTTGCATTTCAATATTTTTTAATGATTTTTAACACTTTCCAACAAAGTTGAAAAGTGTTTATGCATTCGGTTTGTCTGTCCGTCTGTCCACGCTCTAACTCCCGTAAATAGACTCGAATTTTCATGCAATTGATAAAGGTTATTTAGGATCACCATAGCATGTTTGGTATTGAATATGTAGTATGTAAGGTTAATAGTTCATTTACAGGGGCATTCAAAAGTATTCCATTACATTATGGTACATGAGGGAGCATCGTTTGCAGAGTATTTTAATGACATTACGCTATTTTAAGGTATCCGAACACCTTTAAAACCCAATTTTGGATCAAAATATTGATTTTTCATTTTTGCAATAATATTAAAATTGAATCTTTTATCTATCAAAAGCTGCTTAAATTTTGTTTGTATCTAAAATAGAACCCGAGTTACAGCCGCTTAAAGTTACAGCTATTAGAGCTTTTGAATTGCGTTTAAAAGTTATTTTTAGCTTTTTCTCAAAATGAAGTTTTTCTGATTTTTACTATACGCAAAACATCCTAAAACAAAAAATTATGCATGAAATGCCACGAAATTTTCTGTACTTCTTTTACAAATGTCTTTTGAGGGAATAGACTACACTCATGATAATATATATTAAATAGTTTTATATTTATACTGGTATAAATGTCAAACTTGAGACAAATTTTGCGAATTTTTCATTACATTAGTACTTTAACTGCCATATCATCTGAGATAGAGATGCGATTTTAATGTGTGTAGTCTAAGTCCCAGAGGAAGTTATTCTGTCTATTATGCAATTTACAAAATGTCAATACATTGTTTTATTTTTGAGTTATCACGTTTTGCGGAAATCTCAAATTTTGACATAATTTTGACTATTTTTCTCTTAAAAAAAATCTGGGTAATTTCTAAAATTTTTATATTTTTTTCAAAGTTTTAAAGTAAATGTCATAATAAAAAAATGGATAACAAGAGAAAATTTCAAAAAATCACTTCCGAAGGTGTGCGGATACCTTAAATATATTGAAACTGATATAAATCACTGAATTTCACTACGATCACTTTAGAACAGGGCACTCATAGCATTTCTTATTCATATACAGGGTCACATAAAAGAAATCGGTTACAGCACTGTCTTTCAGTAATAATTGCTGGAGTGTACGGTTTAAAATTCAGTATGCGCTTTTAAATTTAATTAATTTTTTGCATGTTACTCGTTATATATAAATTCTATACCTCATATACAGGGCTGCACAAAAGTATTCACGTACTATTCTCATTATTAGAGGAAGGGGAATTTTCAAACTTTGGCATGCATGTAGTTAATAGATACAAAACTATATATCATATACAGAGCTGCTGAAATTGGGTTTTGAAATGTGTTATGCGTTTCCACATGGTTGAATTAGACGTAATATTTTAATTTTTTAAACGGTGCAGTTTTGTTACATTATTCTGAATGTGTTGAAAAGTGTTTCATAATCTATGCTTACGCTTGATTTTTTCTTTCTTCTTACTTTTGTATTGGATAGCTGAGATCGATCTGTACAAAGGCCGATTTATACTTTTTCGATTTTCTTGCAGATTTTTTTTTATGATGATGCTTTCATTTTCGAAACCGATTCCGAAAATGAAAGTGCCCTCATAAAAAAAAATTCAAAATCAAAATAAGTCATGACTCAAGACGTGAGTCCAGATTATAAAGCAAGCAATGCCTATATGATTAAACTTTGAAGACGCTTTTCCACGTATACTCATTAAAAGCTGCAGACTTAACAGTAATAGAAAATTTTTAGTTTGAAACCGCAGAAGTGTTTCAAATACTCTTTGAGAAAGTTCTAGTACAACAGATGATGATTTACAAAAATCATTATACATGATAAATCGAGGTATGTATACCGAAAACATTTTTTAATTCGATGAAATTCGTATCCTTAGAAAATCATTCTGCGTCGTTGATGAATTAATTACATTTTATTTTGTATGAAAATAACAAGTTTTGTTCAGTGGCAGAGAGAGCCAACTTCGCCCACGCGTATAATTCATTAATAATTATGTATATTTAATAAACACGTATAATTAATTAATAATTACGTATGTATTAATTACTTTTCGTTTTCGGCCGGAAACAGGAAGATTAACGAAATTCGGTTTCGGTGTTAAAAACCTATTTCGGTCAATCCTTAGTTATTTTCATCTTAGCTTGCAAACTGCCTACAAGACAGCGTGGCCAAGAAAGTAAGTAATTTTCATAATTATTCAGGCATGAATGTGGGAAATGGGAAAAAGGATGGACATTTTTTTCCATCTACACAATAAGGCCAAACTCGTATAATTTAGAAACATTTTAACAGTTATTCATACAATAAAATGAATTATAACTGCATATGGTTGTTATTTTCTTTTTGTAACTTAGAAAGTATTTAAAAAAAATAACAATAAATGTATAAATTCATTAAATCAAAAAAAGAAAATTGGAAACAGTTTGCTAAAAGTAGGTATAAATCCATTCAAATGTATCTGAAGAACAGAGATTAATTTTTCAAAATAAATGTATTAAATGTATTTGAATGATTTGACTGTTTAAGACTTTATTTATTTTAAAAAAATCTTTATGCTAAATATAGGCAAGCCGATTAATCCAGAAGTACATTTCCAAAAATGCATCACTGAAATTACCCGGAAGTGTTTTATAAATAGAATAAAATATTCTATTCCAAAATGAACCTTATGGAAACTTCCTTTTTCTAGTTAAAGAACTTAATTTACATGACTTTCAGATGCTTATAATAAAAGCTCCCCTTTGATTTGATAGTACAGCAATTCAGAAACAAACTCCAAGGATTTGAGTAGGCAAAATATCTAATTATTAAGTTTTTAGACCCCCCCCCCTCCCCCATATGGTTCTAATATTTTCTTTGCATTTTTGAATCAATCCAGAGAATGCCCGAATTTCACTCTAAATTAAAATGTCTGAAATTCAGACACTTAAGTGTCTGAAATGGAGTGTTCAATTTTCAGACATTTTAAAATGTCTGAATTTTTTCAGACACTTTTTGCGTCTGAATTTCAGACACTTCAAACGTCTGAATCGCATCCATTTTTTTGTAAGCATCATACGTAGCCATGTTTGACCACGTTGAATCCTGGAAAAATATTTGGCTGTGGTCCTGCCCCCCCCCCCCCCCCCCCCCCCCCCCCCAATACAGCCTGATTTTTTTGGTGCTCTCAGTTTTGGTATACAATTTTCGTTACGTTGATAATTTAAATCTTTTACGACATTGTACTGATTATAATCAATATCTTGAACTTCAGGAGTAGAACAAGATTAAAAAACAAAAAATATTTATCTAAATATTAGATTTTTTTTAATTTATTTTGTTTTTAACCTTATTTTACTTTTAAAGTTCAAAATATTGATTATAATCAGTACAATTTCGAAACAGATTTAAAATATAAGCTTTACAAATATTGCACATCAAATTTGGGGGCACTACAGTCGTAGGGGGACGGGGCATTTCCCAGTTTGCCCTTCCTTTAATCAAGAAGTACTTTTGCAAAAAACGCAACCCTGCATTATAGTTGTCTAAATTGAGATGTCCGGTATTCGGGAGTATCCGTTGTGGAGGTTAATGGACATTCTCGAATAGCGAACACCTCTATTTAACGAATACTTTTTTAATCAGCAGACATACATATTTGTATATTTTTACCTCAAAAAAGTAGACATCTCCAATTATCGGACAAATTCCGCGGTCCCGAAGTGTTCGCTATTAAGGGCTTTTAAGGTACATAGATAAATATATATATATATTTTATAATCTTGTCCTACTCTAAAAGTTCAAAATATTTATTATACTCGGTTGAATGTGGAAAAAGATTTAAAATATCAGATGTACGAAAATTGCAAAAATCCCCCCCCCCCCCCAAAAAAAAATGAAAATATAAAAATATATATTGCCACATAGGCAATTTTACATATACATCACTTGATAATCACAACAGCCATTTAACTATGAATAATGAAAATAAATAAATAAATATTCTACTTTAATAACATTGGGGAAAAAATGACTTTGGTATTTTGTTAAATATATTTGCGTTTTTAAACTTGTCCTACTCTAAAAGTTCAAAACTTTCATTATAATCAGTGCAAGATTTAAGATATCAGCTTTACAAAAATTCATGCAAAATCCCCCCCTCCCCCCCCCCCAAAAAAAAAATGAAAATACTTATTTAAAAATTATGTTTTTAAAAAATTTATATTTCCACATGGGCAAGTTTTTATGTAGATCAGAGGGTACTCACAAAAGCTATTCAACTATCAATAAAAACAAATAAGTACATATTCTATATTAAAAACATGAGGAAAAAATAACTTATGATTTCCAAACTTCTTTCGTCTTAAATATATACAGTAACATCTGTCATTTTTGTATTTTTCGTATAAGTGCATATAAATAAAGTTACCACAATTTTAAATACGAAATCTAGTTGGAGGTTTTTACTTTTTCCCATTATAAATTTCAAATTACTTTTTTATTAAAAATAATAAAAAAATCAGTATTAGAGTTGATTGCAAATCAAATACATATGTATATTTTTACAGGCAGCTTCATATAATAGACCAGTCTCATTTACTTTATTTATCTTTTTTTAATCTGCGGTTTTATGCCAGGAAGTAAGAAAGCATTAGGTCATCTTTCAAAGTTTTTTTTTTCTTTACTTCCTTGTGGCCGTCATTTACTGCGAGATGAAATTTATCCATTGAAACTAAGAACTGACATTGAATATATAATTCGTAATAAAAAAGAACGTCATAAGTTTAAAAATATATACTTCTAGAATTAGTGGGGTTTTTTGCGAACAGATTCAAAACTAATTAAATTTCATGCAGGATTTTGTTTAGTACAATAAATAAAATCATAAAATACACTAATTTTACTACTATAAAGAAACTTACTTGAGTTGCTGCAAGAGGTAAGAAATATTCCTCGATTTGAAATTTTAAAAACTACCACAACCACAGTGAGGGAGAAAGACTTTCATCAGTTTAAAAGGTAATCCCATAATACATCCGACTAGCCATATTTAAAGAATGAGATGTTTCATCCTAAAAACAGGACCCGCCAGACAAAAGTTTCTTTTTTTTTGCCAGCTTCGACAGGACGAAGATGAATAACACAATATTAATGATATAAATTGATACGAGTTAACACTAAGCCCATTGCACACGCTTTGTAGAATTTCCGGGTGTAATCTTCAACCGTCGTCTACTTCTGTTCTGTGTCTATCCCGCCCTTGTATCGACGACAGCTTCTAAGAGACATTTGATGTCGAGCACACACGTCAGATGTATGTATTCAATAAATAAATAATCCAAGTTAATAGGAATTAAAATCACAGTACTTCACATTTCGCAAAAAACGAATTAAAATACACGCGTACATAAAAACAAACTTTGCTTGAATTACAACGTATACCACTTCGAACGAAGACATCTAAAACGCATGCGCAACTGGGAGTGCTAGTGCACCCTGGTGGTTATTGCGTCGGAAGAATCAAAACGTCTTAAATTAAGACACGTTTAAAGCAATGAAGTGTCTTAAAATAAGACGTTTTCGGATATTTTAGACATTATTCTCAGTTCGTTTACACCATGGTCATAGTAAGACGCTTATGTATCTTAAATTAAGACATCTATAGTGTCTTAATTTTCAGATTAAGACACTTAAGTGTCTAAAATTCTTTTTCAGTCACATATGTGTCTAAATTTAAGACGCTTCTATTAGAAGTAGCTTTTAAAAGAAGAATGTTGTACAGCAAACATGGAAACTAAAAGAGAATTCTACATTTAATTAGCTGCGAGCTCTCCGCACAAACATACACTGAAAATTCTCAAACACAAAAATAAAACAGATTTTACAACGCTTTTTGTTTCCAAATTAACAACGCAATAATGTGTTGTGAATTGGAAAACTCCATATGCAAACTATTTTTTGTGTTGTGATTGTGTTCTTATTATGCTGCAAAAAGTGTTGCTATCTAGAAATGTGTTCTAAATACGTTGCAAAAGTGTTGCTATCTAAAAATGTGTTCTAAAAATAGTGTTGTTGTGTTGAAATCGTGTTGTAAATAGTGTTGATGAAAATATTTTCTTACAATAGTGTTGTACACTGCAGAACTCTTTGTCACCAAATTAACAACACATTGTAAACACCACACAATTTAGAACACTATAAAACAACACATGTAAAACACTTTCTACATGGTGCCTTTAAAATAACACACACACACTTAAAACATACTATTTATTAAACATTTATAACACAACTTTAAAAATGAATGTTTTCAAATGTTTTGAAAACACATTTTCTCCTCTTGTAATTTTTAACAACACTTTTTGCACAATTCTTTTATTTAGCACAACACATTCGAAAATTATTTTAGTTAGAAATGTTAATTACAGTAAACTCTGTCTAAGGCGGAATCGATTGGGACCGAGGAAATTTTCCGTAGTAGACAATATTCCGCCTTAGGAAATTTTAACTCTATCTCTATGGATTCGCTGGAACTTGAAAATCTTTCCGAGTTAGACAGATTTCCGTATTACGCAGAGTCCGCCTTACAGAGAGTTTACTGTATTATGTTCAGTTAGTGTTGCAAGAGTGTTTCGCGAATTTGCAGTGTAAGATAAAATAAATACACATACAAAAATAATACGAGTATTGGCACTGATTTCTCGCCGTTGACACGGATCGTGATCAGAATTCATGCTACAGAGAGATGTCTGTTATGGTATGAACGTCAATACATCAGACTTCACATTTCCCAGTCCCCCAGCGATGCGATGTGGACTAGATTTATGACTTCTCCGACGGAATTTAAAAAGGACCTACGCAAAAGAGACAATTTCATGAATAACATTTCGCTCGGAGAGATGCGAATTCATACGTCAAATTCGTACACTCTTCGGCACAAATGTATACAGCAGTCTGGTGCATGGTGCCAAATTATACTCGAGAATGTAAATCAAGTAACGTTTTATATTAATTTTTATGTAGGAGGAAAAGTAAATTAGAAAACTGCTCTCTTATAAACTTCAATATATTTGCATTTCAGTAAACGTCTAGCACAGTAATCCTTTTAAAATATTTCCTATTCACATTTGAAATAGCTTTACAAATTTATAATAATAATTATAATAATAATAATAGCAATCCTCGTTCCATGCAAAAACAAAACAGAAAATAAACACCAATATAAAGATCTGTTATGTCAAATTTTTACCCCTATCCCCATTCAATCTAACGTTTTTTATTAATATTAGTATTTGTATTTAAAAAAATCGTATAATGAATTTTCCTAAGAATTAAGTTTAACCTACGTTTTTAAGGGTATATATAAAAGTGTCTTTAAAAAAATTGCCAATTTTAGTAACGACTTCAGTATGTATGTTATTTCAAAGTATAAATCAATAATATGCAGCGAATATAAAAACGTCTTGTTCTTGAATTCTGACAAAATACAGAGAAAATAAAAAGCAACAGAGGCAAAAAAAGAAAAAAAGTGAAATTTTTTTTTAAAGTTGGTCATTCCCTAATTTTAAAACACGAGACTTTATAAATATTCTAGTGCGATACTAGAATATTTAAAGAAAGAAAAATGTCATAAAACATCCGCCCTCGTAGCAAAAAATAATTCTACAATTCATATCTTGTCAGCTCTTGCACAAACACAGAAAAAGATACAAACATACAGAAATAATATTCCATTGATTTCATGCCGGTGATATGTCTCGTTAATGCCGTCGTGACCAGAATCTGTACCACACAAAGATGACAGCTATGGTACGCGAGAGTTGATACATCAGAATTCTCATTTCCCTTCACACTAGATTGTTGTGAGAGAGCAGAATGACAACGGCGTTAGATTTATGATTTCTTTAACTTTAACAGATCTGACGGAAAAGAGGAAATGCGAATTCATACATGAAACTCATGCACTCTTCGGCACAAGTGCATGCAGCATCCTGACCTGGAGCATAGTGCCAAATTATAGTCGAGAATGTAAATCAGGTAATGTTTTATATTAATTTTTAGTTAATTATTTTTTAATTAATATTTTTTTTAATTAACTAAAAATAAAGTGTTTAAATGAAAATACATTGAAAGATATAAGAAAGCAGTTCTCTAAACTTTTGGTACAGTAAAAATTCCTTTTTAATATTTCTTTATTTACTTTTGAAATAGCATTACAAATTTATGTTATGAGAATAATAATAATAGCTATACTCGTGCAATACAAAAACAAAAAAGAATATAAGAATCAATATAAAGATCTTTAATTATGATTATTTCAACCTCCCATACAATCTAGTCATTTTTATTGGTATTAGTATTTATATATATTTTTTAAATGATCCCCCCTCCAAGAATTAAATTAAACATATGTTTTTTAAGGGTACATAAATGTTAAAAAAATGTTAACATATGTTAGTGAAATTGGCATTTCAAAATGTGAGCCAATAAAAAACAAAATATAAAAAAAAAAGGTCTAAACGCAGGAAAATACAAAAACGTCTTGTTCTCGAATTCTGACTAAATGTAGAGAGGGATAAAAGAAACATTTGCTAAGGAGTAAAAAGCGAAAAAAAAAATATCCTAAAGTTGGTGATTCTTCACTTTTAAGGCTGTTCTCAAATCCAAAGGGTCAACTTTCTGACATAAGTTTTAATTTATTTTTGTTCGGAAACGCATGAAACTAAAAGGTGTTGTTATTCAGAAACTATGTCATCGAACTGTTTTTCCGTTTTCTTGTAAACGCAATAGATCTTTCAGAAAATACCGTCATAGTTGGCATTTTGAATCGAACTTCCGAACGAAAGAAGAAAATCCAGTCAGGAAAGGGAGAAAAGGCCTTGTCACGTGATCAAAATCGCTTATAACTCGATAGGTAATTGGTGGATCAAAAAATGGAAAACACAGTTCGATTCCAAATAGCTTCCATGGTCAGGCTTTCCAATTTTATATCTTTCCGTTAAAAAATGAATTTGTAAATGTGTCAAAACGTTTTGGGCTTGTTTTTCAGAGCAGTTGAGAACAGCCTTAAAGCAAGATACTTTATAAATATTTTAGTGAGATATAGTAAAATATTTAAAAAAGAGAAATATACTAGAATGTTTAAAAAAGGGAAATACCATAAAACACCCGCCCTCAAACCGAAAAGTGAAAGAAAATTCTACATTTCCTTACTGGTCAACTCTTACACAAACAAAGAAAAAGATACAAAAATACATAAATAATATTCCATTGGTTCCATGCTAGTGACATGGCTTGTTAATGGCTCCGTGACCAGAATTTGTACTGCACAAATATGACAGCTATGGTAAGAGAGTCAATACATCAGAATTCGTATTTCCCTCAACGTTGTGCGACAGAATAGATTTATGATTTCTTTAACAGGCCCCATGAAAAAGAGGCAATTTCAGAAATAGCATTTCGCTCGGAGAGATGCGAATTCATACATGGAACTCATGCACTCTTCGGCACAAATTTATGCAACAGCCTGGTGCATGGTACCAAATTATAGTGGAGAATGTAAATCAGGTAATGTTTTATATTAATGCAGAGGCGGATTAACCGCCTTCCGGGCCCCTAGGCTTGACTTTTTTGTGCCCGCTCCCTCAAAGTAACATATCTAATACAATTCTGATAATATTTTTGAATCCATTTCCTTTCAAAATGAATTTGCAGTGCATTTACAAATAAATTTATTTTTGTACGGATATTTATGATATTTTTCTCTTACTCTAAAAAAACTTTTTTGTTTAGCAATAAATGTTATCAGAGTAAATTTCACATTGCATAATAACTGAAACTTGGTTTTAATGTTGCAAATTATTGTTTAATAATAATAATTAAAAAAACCCACACGCATATTTCTATTTACAAAACTACTTTGTCCTATGAAACTCATGTGTAAATCCATCAAAAAGTGGAAACAGAAAATTTCATGAATACAATATTTTCTTTATACGAATATAGAAGAAGTTAAAGACAGTAGTGTTTGGGATACAATTAAATCTACATCTTAATTGGGGGATTCAATAAGTTATTAAAGCAAGGAATATTCCACATCATTCCTCATTGTAGAAATTATTACTATATATATATATATATATATATATATATAAAGACAAAAAAACACGAACAAAATTCTCAGCGCCGGGCCCGCTGTTCTGGGCCCCTAGCCTTAAGCCTACTCAGCCTAATGGGTAATCCGCCTCTGTATTAATGTTTATGTAGGAAGAAAAGTAAATTGCTGAAATGCAAATATATTGAAAGATATAAGAAAGCAGTTCCCTAAACTTTTGGTACAGTATCCTTTTTAAGTATTTTCTACTCACGCTAGAAATAGCATTATAGATTTGTAATAATAATAAGAAAACCAATTTTCGATCCATGTAGAAACAAAAAAGAATATGAACATCAATGTAAAGAACTTTCCCTCTCACTCAATTTAGCTCTTTTTATTAGTCATAGTATTTATGTTCAAATAATAATGATTTTCCCTAGAATTAAATTTAACCTTACATTTTTCAAGAGTATATAAAAGTGTAAAAAATAAAATAAAATAAAATAAAATAAAAATAGTTGACAATTTTAGTACCGATTTCCTTATGTATGTTATTTCAAAATATAAGCCAATAAAATGCAGGAAATATAAAAACTTCTTATTCTTGAATTATGACAAAATACAGAAAAAAAAAAAAGAGTACAAAACGAAAAAAAAATTATGGTCATTCCCTATTTTTAAAACACGAAACTTTATAAATATTCTAGTGTGATACTAGAAAATTTAAAAAAAGAGAAATGTCATAAAACATCCGCTCTTAACGCGAAAAATGAAGGAGAATTCTACATTTAATCTCTTGTAAACATAGAAAAAGATATAAACACAGAGACATAATATTCCATTGATTTCATGCAAGTGGCATGGCTTGTTAATGGCTCCGCGACCAGAAGTCGTGCCATATAAAGATGACAGCTATGGTGGGAGAGCCAATAGAAGTCTATAGTCAATACATCAGAATTCGCATTTCCCTTAGTACCCCGGCGATGCTACGGTGCGTTAGATGTGTGATTTCTCCGACGGAATTTGGAAAGGCTCGAAGCAAAAGAGCCAGTTTCATGAATAACATTTCGCTCGGAGAGAATCAAATTCATACATGAAAGTCGTGCATTCTTCGGCACAAATGTATAATGTATGCAACAGCCTGGTGCATGGTGCCAAATTATAGTCGAGAATGTAAATCAGGTAATGTTTTATATTAAATTTATTTTTGAGGAAACGTAAATTAGAGAACTGCTTTCTTATGCCTTCGATATTTTGCATTTCGGTGAACATCTGGCACAGTAATCTTTTTTAAATATTTTCTTTTTGCATTTGAAACAGGTTTCAAAATATACTAATTTTAATTGCTAAAGAGGTGTAAATTAAAACTTTAAAAACAGTAAAAATATGTTGGTTTATTCGACTGTTTATACGTTTCGACTCAACCCGAGTCATTTTTAAAAACAAACAAATAAATAAATAAAAAGCAATTTAACAAATTACAACGACCATTTGGAAAAGGATTTTTTCAAAGACTAAAATTTAAGACATAAAAAATCGCACGTAGTTGATCATACATTACGTACGACATGGAATAAACATTAACATTCCTGGATCCATCATGAACAAATTTTAAAAGAAATTTCAGTTTTACAATTTTCGGTACTGTAAATTTTTAAACTTCTACGGAGCTGGTCATACATTACGTACGCCATGGATTAAACATTAATATTCCTGGACCCATTTTAAATGAAATTTCATTTTTAAACTTCTAAACATCACACAATATTACTTTTTATATCGCCGTACAGAGAAAAAAATGCAATTTTGATTGCAATTTGTTTGAAAATTGTATCTCAATTTGTTTCTGAGTTATTAATTTTTTTTTGTAGTTTTTATTACTTTTTTGTCGTAGTGGCAACAGAAGTATCCATCTCTGTTGAAAGTAAAGGGAAAATACAGATTACTGTATAGACCATCAGAAAACGAATAAAATGTGGGATTCAACTAATAAAACGCTTCAGATATGTTTTTGATTTCCTACCCTGACCGAGGACAATAACCATTTTTCCAAATGATTAAAAATTATTCTAAAACTGCACGATCTGTGAAACGCATTATTTAATTTTTCACGTTATTCTTTTATATTATGCACATTATTTTTTATTTTACTTGGAGGTTTATTTTTATTTGCGCAACCCTTCAGTAACTCGAGCCATAATTTTGGTAAGTTAAATGATGCTACATCGTTACATATTAAATTTTTGCGTGTTACAATCTCTATGATTTCTCTTATAATGAATAGATTTTCATTATAAGAACTGTCCATCCATTATAAGAGAAACCATAGAGAAAAAATTCAATAAGTAACGATGCAGCCTCATTTAACTTACCAAAATTATGGCTCGAGTTACTGAGGGGTTGCGAAAATAAAAATAAACATCCAAGTAAAAAATAATAATAATAACAAATAATAATAATAATAAAGTGCATAGAAGAGTACGTGAAAAATTGAATGATGGCGTTTCATAGATAGTACAATTTTAGAATACTTTTATTTAGTACTAGCAAAACCCGCGGCTTTGCTCGCGTAATACAGTGGAACCCGGTTAAGACGCGTTTCAAGGGAGTGGACAAAATTCGCGTATTAAGCGGGATCGCGCATTAAACGTGATTTGTATAATGTTGCAGGAACTGAACTTATTTACATATCTAATAGTCTAAATAAACTTTAGAGCTTTCATATAAATGTTAATGGTCAATCATTGTGTCTTTTACGTACATTTAAATTAAAATTTAATTGTATTCCACTTTAACTCATTGTTTGTTTTTATAGGACCGGCTGAAATCATAATGGAAAATAAATATGGATCCCAACATGGCTTTATTTTCGATTAATATGTTGCAACCAAAAATAAAACAAGAAAAATAATTTTTCTACTAGAGTAATTTTTTAAAAACAAAGATAGGAATGTTCAATTTTTTTCACTTTTTAAAATTATCAGTTTTTAAAATCATATTTAGTACTTGTAATAATGAGTACCATTATAATCTATCCATCTTTTTAATATAGGAAAAACAATCCTTATTAATTTTTGTGTAAAAAATTATTGTTAGCATAGCAAACAGTAAAGAAAACTTAAAAAAATTATCCAACCGCAGTCGTATGAGTTTAATCTTTACGAGATTAATTTTTGTCGCCCATAATATGTATTATAAAACATAGTACTGATATAACGTACGTTTAAAACCTCACTAACAACATGCATGGTCATCTCTAACTGTAATAATTTTTATGACGTAACTGCGTAGACTGAATTCATCTCCTGAATCTCTCTACTACCGTAAAAACATGCACGAAGCTAGAGACAAAGAATGTGAGGAGGCGGAATCAAAGAAGTATTGCAGTTTTTCTAATTTAGCAGGTTTTTGTTGTATTGAAATATCTTCCACTATTTCCGATTAGTAATTTTCTACTTAATTAATTTGAAAGTTAAATAAAGTAAATAATATTATTCGGAAACAGTGCTTTTTTTCTGAATAAAAAAAAAAAAAAAAAAAAAAAAAAATCCACTAAATTTGCAAAACTCGAGAAGAGAGATGGAATTTGTATCTTGACCAATGGATTCGCGCCTTAAGCCTGATTTTTTTTTCCTCTTAAAGGACCGAAAAATTATCGCGTATTAAGCGGGATCGCTTAATAACCGTTCGCGTATTAAACGTGATATTTTTGCATTAGCCTTATAGGTGATGTTCAAGGGATCGGAAAAATCCGCGTATTAAGCGGTATCGCGTATTAAGCGTGAGCGTCTTAACCGGGTTCGACTGTAGTTGAAATATGCTAATTGATACATGTATGTCTAATTTTTATTAGAAGATATTATACTTGTAGGAATAATTCAATAATTGTTAATTAAGACACAGAGTAAACTAAACTTCATTATTACACTGCATTAGGCAGAAATGACATAAATTAATAAAGAACTAGAGCTAATTCTAAATAAATGATAATTTAGAAAGTATTTTGAAGCTTTTATGCTCATTTCATACGCTCATTTCACTATTCATCTGAAGTTTTGAAGTTTTTAGAAACCATTCTTACAAGGGAGGTCTCCATACGGGCATACTCCAAAAAATCTGAAAAAATTATTGAATGTTCTTCTCATAAGGATAGATATGTTTATAAAAAAAATTTCGGCGGAAACTCGATAGAGTACCCGTAAAAAAATAATGAAAATTTCATTATTTGGCGTTTATCACCGGTTGGTGATGGAATAAAATTTCAAAAAATACTTTTTAATGTCAAATACTCCTTAAGGTAAAAATATTTTATGTTGAACTTGTTTAAATAGATTTAATTTAAATAACTTTAGTTTTATCAGTTTTAGTTTGTTTTAACTATAGTTTTGTCATATATATAAATTTATAATGAAAGTTAACTGTGAAATTTCATGAATTAAAACAAATTTTAAATTAAGTAAAATTGTTTCAATTTCAAAATTAAGTCCAATTGAGCACTGTCGATTCAACTTTGTTGCTATGGGAACGAAAACTTTTCCGATATTGATATGCGTAACTGGAGCATTCTTCATCTGGCCTTTATTTTGGAATACGCTTAAATATATGAAAATATAGTTTTCAATCTGGAAAATATTTTTTATATATCAAACTATTTTTAAAATGATAAAATTAAATAACTGCAGCAATAAGCAACATAAATATGTAATACAAAAAAATATATGCATTAAACTCTCTCATTGTTTGTTTAAATTCATTAAATACTATTTACACGGATTCTAAAAATCAATTAACAAGCCATTTATAGATGCATTAAAATAGTTTGCTTTTGGCGTGGAAAAGTGCTGCTCACCAAGTCGCGTGACCTTTTGTCTTTTCGCGCCAAATACTCGAAAGTATTGTATTTTTTTACATACTTTCTACTGAAATTCAACCGCTAAGTTTGACTGATCTTTTATTACATGCACAAGTAATTTAATTAGTACTTTTTCAAAATATTCTGAGTATGCACAGTAAGGAGACCTTCCTTGTTAGTACGCATTTACATCTTAAAACTAACCACCATGTCAAATTTCAAGCTTCTTATCTAACGGTCTACCACACCTCTGGTTGTAGTAGCACTAACATAAAATGTCTATGTTGAAACAGTGACTGTCATCATTAATTTGCTAAAATTAATTTTGAAATCGGTTTGGTATTTCCTAATATTTCACAGAAAACGTAATTTAGAAAGTTTTTAAAGGCTTTTTTAGAACGTTTGCTGTTCCTGCCAACTCCAGGTGGTAGTGGCACTGGCATAAAATATAGCCCGTGAAGGATCAAAGACTGTCACCATTGATTCGCAACCATTACTTTTGCAATCGGCTTATTATTTGACTGAGACTGCATAGAAATCGTAACTTAATACTTTTTTAGAACGCTTTTCGCCCCTTCCCTTCTCTTCACACCTTTTACATTTCGAATTTATTTTCGACTGTTCATAGATGGCATTTACATTTTATAAGTAACCACCATACCGTACTTAAAGTTTCTAGCCTCTTCTTTATCACAGAAATCGCAATTTAGAACATTTTTTGCTCCTGCAACCCTCAGGTGGTAGTGGCACCGACATAAAATATAGTTTTAGGTTTGAGCAAGTCCTATAATCAACGATTTGCAACCTATATTTTTGAAATCAGTTTGGTATTTCATAAGATTGCATAAAAATCGTAATTTAGAACGTTTTTAGAACACTTTTCGCTCACTTCATCCTTTTAAAGTTGGAATTTTCTTACGACGGCTCTTAGAAAGCATTTGTATCTTTTAAGTAATTACCATGCCAAATTTAAAAATATTAGACCCCTCAGTATCACAAAAAACGCAATTTAAAACATTTTTTGCCCCTGCAACCCCCAGATGGTAGTGTCAACAACACAAAATATAGCCTATGTTTCAGCAGAAACTGTCACCTTCAATTTGCAACCATGACTTTTGAAATCGGTTTGATATTTCCTGAGATTACGTAGAAATCGCAATTTAGAACATTTTTCGCACATTTTCACACCTTTTAAACATTGAATTCTTTAGAAACTGTTCTTAGAGATCATTTACATTTTATAAGTAAGTATCATGCCTAATTTCATGTTGCTAGCCACTGGGAGTATCTCAGAAATCGCAATTTAGAACGTTTTTTGCTCCTGAAACCCCCAGGTGGTAGCGACACCGACATAAAATAGAGCCTATGTTAGAGCAATGGCTGTTACCATCAATTTCCAACCATTACTTTTGAAATCGGTTTTATACTTCCAAAGATTATGTAGAAATCGCCATTTAGAACGCTTTTCGCGCATTATCACCTCTTTTAAATTTCGAATTTTATAAGAAATGTTCTTAGAGATAATTTATATGTAATAGGTAACTACCATGCCAAATTTCATATCTCTAGGCCCTTCAGTAACACAAAAATCGCATTTTTAGAACGTTTTTTGCTCCTGCACCCCCTTTGGAGTAGTGACACCTACATAAAATATACCCTATGTTGCGGAGTAAGGGTTGTCACCATCATTTTGACGCTATTATCTTTTAAATCGGTTCGGTACTTCCTGACGTAGAAATCGCCATTTAGAACGTTTTTTAGAACACTTTTCGCGCATTTTCACCCCTTTTAAATTTTGAATGTTTTAAGAAATGTTCTTAGAGATCATTTATTTCTTATAAGTAACTACCTTGCCAAATGTCATGTTTCTACGCCCTTCAATAACACAAAAATCTCATTTTTAGAACGTTTTTTGCTCCTGCACCCCCTTTGTGTTAGTAGTACGGACATAAGATATAGCCTATGTTCGAACAAGGACTAACACAATCATTTTGATACCATTACTTTGGAAATCGGTTCGGTAGTTCCAGAGATTACTTCTTTATAATACTAGTATAGACAGATTAGTATAGATAGATAGATTTGTTTTGAAAATGACTCGGGTAGAATCGAAACATGTAAACAGTCGAATACATCTACTTTTACTGTTTTTAAATTTTTAATTTACACCTTTTAGCAACTAAAATTAGTATATTATTACAAGATATTAAATTTGTTATATATTTAGCTTCATAAATTTATAATAACAATAGCAATCCCCATTTCATACAAAAACAAAAAAGAACACAAACACCAATATAAAGATATATTATTATTGTCTATTTTTACCCCACCCCCATTCAATTTAATTACTTTTATTGGTATTAGTATTTAAACATTTATTTATTTATTTTTATTATTATTATTATTATTTTTTTTTGTACTAAGGATTAAGTTTAACCTATGTTTTTTAAGGATATATAAACGTTTTTAAAAAAATTATTTCAAAGTATAAATCAATAAAAAGCAGCGAATATAAAAACGTATTCTTCTTTAATTCTGACACAATACAGAGAAAAAAAAGAGCAAAAGAGGCCAAAAAAGAAAAAGGAAAAATAATTCTAAAGTTGGTCATTCCCCAATTTTAAAACACGAGACTTTATAAATATTCTAGTGCCATACTAGAATATTTAAAAAAGAGAAACGTCATAAAACACCCGCCCTTATAGCGAAAAAGGAAAGAGAATTCTACAATTCATCTCTTGTCAACTCTTGCACAAACACAGAAAAAAAGAGACAAACATACAGAAATAATATTCCATTGATTTCATGCCAGTGACATGTCTTGTTAATGACTCCGCGACCAGAATTCGTACCACACAAAGATGACAGCTATGGTGCGAGATAGTCAGTACATCAGAATTCGCATTTCACTTCTTTTTCCACAGCGTTGCACGACAGAAGAACAGCAACGGCGTTGGATTTATGATTTATTTAACATGCATGATGGAAAAGAGGCTATTTTATGAATAGCACTTCGCTCAGAGCGATGCGAACTCATACGTCAAACTCGTGAATTTTCAGGGCAAAAATATGTGTAGTCTGGTGCATAATGTCCAGTAATAGTCAAAGGATATATACTTTTATGCATTATAATTTTTGATATTTACATAATGTAGGAGAGAAAATAAATTGCTGAAATAAAAATATTGATGAAGTTTATGAAAAATCAATTCTTTAAGCTTGTATAGAGATTCCTTTTCATACAGTAGGGGAAGTTCGGATAATATGGAATACTTCAATATCTGGCGCATATGGTGTTGCAGAAAAGCTCAAAACTGTCAAACAACTTCTCAGTACTCACATAAAACAATGTGCTCGGTTCTGTTTGGATACCTGTTGTTGGAGAGGCGCGGTGAAATAAAATCTTATTCTCAATTTTGCAGTTTTTTACAGGCAAGTTTTATAAAATTCGTACTAATGATAAAACCTCATTGACCAAAATATGTTAACCAAGTTCAGTATAAAGTTAAACAGTTATGTTAATTGCTGTGTTACTCAGTTTTCCTCTATGCTAACTTGTTGACGAGTGAAGAGGTTATCTTTATTCAAGAAGATGTGTCGGGTAATATGGAATGTCAGCTAGACAACTGTTTCAAGAAGAGTCTAGTGAAGACGAACAATCATCATTCCACTCCGAAGTATCATTTGAGATGGGCTTTTTACCAGGTTGTACACCAGATGAGGAAGATATACAGTGTGCCTGTTTTACAATGGAAAATATTCCGAAAACGGAAGAGGGGAGGAGTGAATATAATGTCCGATGTGGGCTTGAGTGGACTGCGGTAGGACCGAAACAATAGATTACGTTTATGTTTTTGTAAAAATTAAAACAATTTTTCAAAGAACCTGATGATCTATTGAGGATTCTGTTTGATGATGAAGCTATGTTTGGCATGATTTTTTTTTTTTTTTTTTTTTTTTTTTTTTTACGAAAATTTATCGAAAACCTCTTTTTTGAATGCCAGTTACATATGTATTTTTGGTACTACTTTGTTATCCCGTCGACCAAAAATCTATCGCGAACTATAAGATTAAATGGCAATAACGGTTGATCGAAAATGTCACATTCATTTGACTTTTAGCAAGTTACACATCAAATTATTTAATAAGTAATCATCAGATTACTTATTAAATAATTTTGATTGTTCTTGTAAATCGTGGTTTTTCTTGCAATTTTAATATTCCTAATAGCATATTCCTGACTGGTTGCCATTACCCAAAAAGCGTAACTTTTTTTTTTTTTTTTTTTGGGGGGGGGGGGGGTCGAGCTAAATATTGATAGGCATTTTTTTTTTCTTTCACTTTAAACGCATTACAATTGTGTTAAGAAATAGTCAAATTTTGTTCTTTAAAAACTTTCAACGTATCTCTCTCTCTTTTTTTTTTTTTTTTTTTTTTTTTTTTTTTTTTTATATGTTGACTTACAAATAAAAGTATAAATAGTATTCTATAATACCGGAAATTTCTCTATATTACAGATAAAAAACATAAAAATGAAAGAAAGAAGAAATTAATATCCGTTTTATGCAAAGATAATAAGAGTTTAAAGACATCCCTAGAATGCTGCGCGGTTCGGGTTAAAACCAACCCGAACCAAAAAGTTTTGCTTAACCTGAATAATTATTTACGTTAATGTCTAAAATATTCAGAAATGCATATATAATAATAATTTGATTCTTAGATATTTTTTTAATTAAACTGATTTAATAAATCAGCAGTTAGAGCTAATTTTTGCAAAATATTTATAAGAATAATTAGATTCATTAACAAAAAATACTGCTATGGAAATTTAGCAAATGATTTTGTATGAAAAGCGCAATCTATTTTTATTAGCAGACGAATTAAATAAATTTTACATTGAATTTTCTTTAATGGTACTTAAAAGTATCGTCAGGATATAAAGGGTTAAAGTCAAACCGAAACCGAGAGAGAGAGAAAAAAATTAATAATCGTCAATCCAACCCCAGGCACGTGTCGACCCGAATCCGAAACATTCAAACCCGAACCCGAAGTGAAAGGAAATTGATATTTTAATACAAGTAATAGAAAAGTAGTCTACAATTATATCTCTAATGTCAATTTTAACTTTTTGTATAAAAATGGACGCATATACACTCATGAACAATCAAATATATATATAGCTACGAACCAATGACACATTTTCGATGGGCTTCGGTGCGCAGTATATATAAACTGCTATGTGTTCCGGCTAATATTTGAATATTCATTGAAGTAAGTACCGGCGATGAACGCTGGCAATTTAAGCACTGTTCTCAGCTGTAAATTGGCATCATGCACCAAGCTGCATATATTTGTGCTTCAAATGCATAAGTTTGACGAATGAGTTTTCATCTGCCCAAACGAAATGTTATTCATGAAATTGCCTCTTTTGCATCGAGCCTGTCAGCGATATCATAAATCTAGCGCGGCAGCGCGGCGCGCCGTTTCCTTCCTTGTCTCTCAGGCTAATGTCAGATGGACGTCTTTTTGCACGCTTTTTTCCTTACGAATTATCCCTACACAATGCCGCTAGCATTGCGTAGGGATAATACGTAAGGAAAAAAGCGTGCAAAAAGACGATTTTCTGACATTAACCTTAGGATTACAAAAAATCCGCAGATTTTTAGATACAGAAATAAATCCAGGAATTTTGTGGAAACAAAATCGAAAATGTAAAAAACGACCTTTGTACAGATCGACCACAGCTATCCAATGCGAAACAAATCTTTTAAAAATACTGAAATGCAAACGAGATATTTATAAAAGAAAATTCTCCCATAGGATAAACATTAGAGAGCGTGTGTTTTCACCTGAGTGTCGCGGTCACAAAATTATCTTTTAATTTAGTGAATATTACTGTTTAAGCTAACATCAAATAAGTGTTTCATTCACTTCGAATTCTCCTTCATCTGGCTCTTTTTTTTTTTTTTTTTTTTTTTTTTTTTCAACAAAACACTCTACCATGAATAAGAAATTTTAAGTATAAACAAATAAGCAATTATGTATCGCAGTATTGATGATATTTCTTTTATCATTTATGGGCAATTCCATCGTAACTGGACGTAACATTTTATCATCGAATTTTGTTTTCAAATCTATGTAGAAAATTCACTAATAAAGATAGAACAAATTTTTACAATTTAAAATATTTCTTACTAAGGTCTTAATACCCAAATACCTGCAGATTATTTCAATCTCTCTTTGAGTCCCAAAGATTGCAATTCAAAATTCTGTAACTGACGTAACATAAAATATACAAAAAAATTTTCTGCCTTCACTAGTGTAAAAATTATCAAAACTATCCAGTTAAAAAAAGTGATTTAATGTTTTCAACAACACTAAGTAATGCTAAATTATAACAGTAACTTATTTAATTAATTTCTGAATAATAAAAAGAAAAAAAAATGGCATTTACACGTGTAACTGACGTAACATTACGACTTTACAACGACAATAATGGTACTTAACTTAGTTTGTAAACAGTAATTTACAATGCCTTTTTATTAGGGTTTTTCTATAGAATATAAAAATATCAAGTTTTCCAATTATACCCTTAAATTAAACATATTATAAATTCCCCCCCTCCTTCCCTCCAAAAAAATGATGATTTTCTGTGGAATTGCCCTTATAATACAAACTGCACAAAACTGTGCTTCAACTGAAGAAAGGAGACGGTGGGAAAAATAAATAACTAAACTGAAATATTGAAAAATGAAAACCAGGAGGATACATGCTGCTTTATTATCTTATAATCTTGATGCAAAAATTATGTAAATCTTTGTTTTTACCTAATTTTTCTTTCAAAAGAACGAGGTGAGTAAAACACGCGAGGGTGCAAAGTACGCGAACAAATATGGCCTTTATAAAAAGAGAAAATTCACAAAGTAGAAACAAGTCGGAAATTGTCGTCAGATGTGGCAAATGAGGTGCGTTCGTTCTCTAACTAGTTTTATAAATAGTCAGATCTTGGTGCAGTAGCTGTTGCACTCTTACGCAAAAATGAGTGAATACAAAATTTATTACAATTTTACATATTAAATTCAGTAATACGGAAATAATAGGACTCCATCTTAAATTACCATGGCAACCTAGAACCTTTACCTATCATGGGATATCATTGAATTAATGACGTATGATAGACTTTAATAGAATGAAGAAAATTTTTATTAATATCTTTTTCAGTTTGGATTCGATTTTCATGAAATTTGAAATGACAAAATTTTGCAACGATTCTATGCATTAAATTTCAAACCATTCGGTTGGCTTGATTTTGCGCTGTTCTATGCGCACAGACGGACAGACAGACTGACGGACCAGGCGACGACTATAGGTGCTACGTACTTATATAACTACGAACTCACCTAAAACAAGTCGGAAATTGCTCGTCAAACGTGGCAAATGAGGTGCGTTCGTACTATAACTAGTCTTAAAAATAGCAAATAAAGCCTTTGTGCTACAATATTAAAAAGCAAAAAAAACAACGTTTAAAATGCACAAATAATGCATGAAAAGCACGCTGTTCCTTTTTCCCTATCTTGCACTGAAGAAGAATCTCGCTAGTAGATTCGAAACAGCTGTTTGCTGCTTTTCATGTATTATTTGTGCATTTTAAACGTTGGTTTTTCTGCTTTTTAAACGTTAGTTTTTCTGCTTTTTAATATAACTAGTCTTATAAATATTTTTTGCACTGCATTTTGTACTGAATGCATATTTTAGTGCATTTCATAAGTGCATATCGATTTCATTCTGTTTGAAAGGCTATAACATCATTAAAATGCACTTGCAATAATTTTTTCCCATTGGCCGTCATGTAACGGAAAACTTTTGACTGCCCTTGTCATTAAACTATACATCCGATTTTCATAAAATTTGAAGTGACTCGACAAAATTTTGCAAAAATTGTATATTTAAAATTTCAGACCATTCGGGTGGGTAGTTTTTGCTCTGTTATATGCTGACGGACGGACGGACAGACAGAGACAGATAGACGGGCCGAACGACGACTATAGGTGCTACGTATTTATATAACTACCAACGCACCCTCAAAAAAAAAAAAAAAAAAGGGGGAAGAATGAAGGCGAATTCAACATTTCATTACGTGCCACCCTTCGCGCAAAAATAAAAACAGAAAAATCCATAAGAAATAATATTCCATTGATTTTCACGCCTTTGACATCTCTTGTTAATAGATCGTGACCAGAATTCATGCAACAAAAGTATGGCTGCCATGGTACTGGAGTCAATACATCAGACTTCGCATTTCCTTAACGCCCCAAGTGGTGGTGCCATTGCAGGAACGGCGCTAGATTTATGTTCACTGTGACATAACTCGGAAAGGCCCGATGCAAAAGAGGCAATTTCATGAATAATATTTCGTCGGAGAGATGCGAATTCATACGTTAAACTCGTGCACTCTAGACACAAACGCATGCAGTCTGGTGCAGGTTGCCAAGTTATAATGGAGGGTATACGCCAGGTAATGTTTGGTATTCAGTCTGACGCATGGGTAAACGAAAAGAAAATTACTCGAATGCAAATGTAATGATGTAGGATGCATGAAAAGTTGACTTTCCGATAATAATGAAATTTTTCAACTTTTCGATACGGTTGAAAAGTGTCTAACTACGGATTATATATCAGTCTAAAGTCACTTATGGTATGGCCCAGCGAAGGGGAAAGGGTAAGGAAGGGGGGGGGGGTGATAGCTCGAATCGGCATAAATTTAAGAAGAACGAAAAATCATGTGCCAAGGATAGATTATGAAACTCTTTCCAACACATTCAGATTACTGTTACAAAACTTTATTGACAGATAAAAAAAAGAATGAATAAATAACTTCATTGAAAGACACTTAAAATTGGAAGATAATATTCACGTAGACAATTCGCATAACCCATTTGAAAACACGATTTCAGCAATCACCAGTAATAGATGGAAAAATCCGACAATTATTTTGTGCAGTCCTGTATATGATCTATAGATTTGTATGTATACTACATAGTATGCTAAAATTTAGTTCAGTTAGGAAATGCATAGCACAGTTGAAAATTTCCCTTCGGCAATTTCTGCCAATAAATTGAAATTAAAAAATCATCACTATCATTAAAAAATATGTCCCATTAAATAATTCTCTTATTTTAAGAATAAATTGAAATTTAGTTCAGATTTTTTTGTTCAGTCCCGTATATGATCTATAGAATTTATACACACCAAATACTATGCAAAAAAATAATTATATTTTAAAACGGCACCACCTAAAAACTCACTTTCAGCAATTATTGTTCACAGACAGGTACTGTAACGGAAAACTTGTGTATGTCCCTGTAAATGAACGATAAATCCCATATATCATTTTCAGTATGGTTGAAATAGTGTAACATCATTAAAATACACCGCAACCGATTTTCGCCCATAGAGCATAATGCAACGGAATTTTTTTGAGTGCCCCTGTAAATGAAAGATAAATTCTATGCACACCTTATTCTACAGAAAGTGTATTATAGTACCCTCAGAAATATATCAATTTCAATATGTTTAAAATAGTGTACATTAGTAAAATAATTCGCAAACGATTTTTCCTTATAGACCGTAATATAACGGAATTCTTTTGAATGTCCCTGTAAACGAACCATAAATGCTACATACTTCATTTTTAATACCAAGTATGCGATAGTAAATCTCAATAACATATATTAATTTCATGGTAATCCGAATACATTTACGGGAGTTAGAAGACGAATAGACGGCAGGCAGACAGACAGACAAACCGAATTCATAAACACTTTTAAACTTTGTTGGAAAGTGTTAAAAATTAACTAAATAAGCGTATTTCGATTTAAAAAATGGTTAACTGGTTATAAAATAGTTCTGTTCTAAACACTTTACACACACGCGCGCATATACCGGGTGTCCCAAAAAGGACTGACTGATTTTAAAATTCAATAACTTCCAAACGGTGACAGATATTAAAAAAATTCTTGCAGGAGGGTTATGCATAAAGTCAAAAGTTTTATTACAGTGATTCTCGATTTTAGTTCGAATTACAAACAATAGATGGCGCTGTAAGCAACAGTCGCTAAATACAGGCTCGATTTTTGGTCCTTTCTGTTGTTCCATGCAGAAAAAGGAGATGGAAATGTATTATCCGGGCCACGAAGTACCGAAAATCGAGCCTGAATTTAGCCTCTATTGATCGCAGCGCGATCTATTGTTTGTAATTCGGACTAAAATCGAAAATCACTGTAAAAAAACTTTTGACTTTATGCATAACCCTCCTGCAAGAATTTTTTTAATATCTGTCACCGTTTGGAACTTATTGAATTTTAAAATCAATCAGTCCTTTTTGGGACACCCGGTATATGAATGAAAGATTATAAAGTAAACAAGATAGTACACGTCAACACTTGATGGTAAACAAGGTTCCAAACATGATTATAATGCCAGAAATTTTTAAAGAATATGTATTAGAAATGGATAAAAGAAATAAAAACCTCTCCTTTCATAACCGTACTGGCAACTGGCTGCATATTAATTCTCTCTACACAGATACAGATAGCAGAACATTTGCAAAAAAAAAAATAAGTTAATCTGAAAACTCAAAGAATAGAAATTTAAATTTTTAATTTAATTAAAATTTTATTACTTTTCTCAAATATACCCATTAACATTTAATTACATTAGAATAACCAATACATGCAACTATAGTTTTTTCCCCTTCGAAGTACATATTTTTCCTTGCTGGATTTTTTTTTTTTTTTTTTTTTTTTGGAAAATAATCACTTACTTTTTTTTAGTATGCCTTATTGATCAATTGTAATAAAAAATACACGCCAGAGAATTTAAAATTTTAAATACAAAATCATTAATTAAAAATTATATTAAGGATGATGAATTTTACAGGGAAATTTTGAAGAAAAATCAAATTCTATAATCTTTCCCCCTGAAATAAAACATAATTTGCCTCATTAAACTGGGTTATCAGAACTCAATTATGAAAAATACCAACATGAGAACAATATTTTATGCCAATAGTGGGGTTCGAACCCACTTCCACAGTTCCAAAGTCCACTTTGGAGAACAAGAATTCTCCTTTTTCGCACCTCCAGGGCTCCCACTGGTCCGTTTTTTGAACACTCAGTATATATATATATTTTTAATATTCGTAGTAGTTATTCGCAACAATTGCAACAAAAATGCCTTTCGAGGTACGTTTCGACGAAAAATTATAAATAAGATTTTGCTTTGAAAAATAAAAAAAGTAGTATTCAAAAAATAGACCGAATGGGGCCCCCCTGCAGCCTGCACCTCCTCCGTCCCTTAATTTTCCTCTGAAAAGAACGAACTTTAAAACTGATTTCCCGCACCGTTTAGCGACAGAAAAGCACCCTAATATACCGACTGCAAATGCTCAGAACAGTCAAACTCGGCCTTACTCGTCCGGCTTTGAGTTATACATTTTTTTTTTTTTTTTTAATAATGCCCTTTGGCGAAACATAATTTTCTTTTCACGTGAAAAATAAGAAATACAAATTTAAAAACAAAACACGCAAATCTTCCAAAACAATGTTAGGGCCAACAAACACAAAGCATTGCACTTTTTAATTCCAAGAAAGTCCTTCACTATGCTACAACAATAATACAACAAAATAGACATGTTTACATTTTAAAAGATTAACAAACATATCAGCATGGATGAAGAGGAAATTAGAGACAACATATTCAGACACTTACCTAAAAAAATTAAAGACATTAATTTCGAGAATAAAAAAGTAAATAATACAAATACAATAGCAATTTTTATTCAGAAAACACAGTTCTCCAAGTTATACGGATAAATGCACATAATAATAAAAGACACAAAAATGCACAACATCACTGTGCACATACAAAACGATATAACATTTTTATTCACTCATTATTAGTAAAATGGCAGCAAACAGGTGTCCCGACTAATCCTACATGGGGCCGTGTGGCAAGGATTCAGTCGGGGACCCAATGACCTTTTTGTAGCTGAAATATGCACAGATTTTAAGAAAAATACCTGTGATTTGGCTTTTGGGAACACTTTTAAAAGTGGGGGCCTGTGGCAGCTGCTCCATTTGCCCTTGCAATAGTCAGGTTCTGGTGCCGGTAATACCGGCACGTAATGACGGAATTTACCAAAATACTAGGCAAAACCCGGAAATAAAATTTACACTCTTTTTATACATAACTTTGCATAATTCTACCGTAACACAAATTATAAATTATCAACCTTGTACATGCGGTAGATTTTCCTAGCCATCGCGGGACACACACACACACACACACAGCCAAACTTTCTTTTATTAGTATAGAAAAATAGCCTAGTTCTTCTATCATATTTATTATGCAATTCATAAATTGTATTTGTTTTTAAAATTTTTAAACTTAAACAGTTTTAAAAAAATAGTAATTTTTCGTTTAAATTTATACTATTAAAAAAAAAATTAAATTACTTATTTGTATGTTTCTGTCACATTTTAAAGATTATTTCTACTGGTGTAAAATGGCACCTTTTATGATTTTGATTTTTATTAGTATAGTACAGTTTTTATTAGTATAGAAAAATAGTCTAGTTCCTGTATCATATTTATTATGCAATTCATAAAATGTATTCGTTTTAAATAATTTTAAACTTAAACAGTTTTTTTTATAGTAATTTTTCGTTTAAATTTATACTATTTTTTCAAATAAAAAAAATTATTAAATTACTTAGCTGTATGTTTCTGCCACATTTTTAAGATTATTTCTACCGGTGCCAAATGACACCTTTTAAGATTTTGATTTATGGTTATTTTATTTGTAATTCTTAAACTAAGACAATCATAAGTCAAGCATTGAGTGTATTAAAAAGGACTTGGTATTTATTTTAGTTTAAAAAAAAATCCCCGATAAAATATCGAAAAACCAAAATCTTTAAACGTGTCATTCGACACCGGTCGAAATAAAATTAAATGGCATTTTTAATAGCAATAGCAATTTTAAACTAACATTAAAAAAATAAATAAATAAATGTTTCGAAGACATTCAGATACTTTAAGGGTTAATGTCCTTAAAATATGTTTAGTTTCATCTTTAACGGGTAAACCAAAAGCATTGCTGTTTATTTTAGCTCATATCATGGTTGCATATTTTGAAAATTAATGATCTTCATCGTTCAAAACGATGCACTGAAATTTAATCTTTTCTAACGGTAATTTTTAGCGTTTTATGATGGAGTATGTTTCAGAAAAGATGAATGATTAAGTTTTGGTCGTAGGCATTTACGATTTTTTTCAAAAAGTCACCACAGAATAAGCAATTTTATATTTCCTTATATATCTTTATAAAAAAAAAGTATGAGTTCCAACCGAATCGGGTCGAATTAATAAAAGAGATAAACAATTTGAAATCTTACCATTACAACACTATTCATTTTAACTATAGAGATCGACCGAAAATTCGGTTTCGTTCCAAAATCCGAGTTTTGCCTAAAACTCGTTTTCGGCGAAAATGCTGCCGAAAATTCGGCCGGACCGAAACTGTCCGTATTTCAAAAATCTCGTTAATAAAGTGTACCTAATTTGAACTATATCGACACAAACGAGACACTCTTTATTTATTGCTATGAACTTCACAGTTTATAATTATCAGTCATGACTGACTCAAGGTGTGAGTGCACATTATAAAGCAAACAATGCCTATAGGACTAAACTTTGAAGTCGCTTTTCACAGGCTCATTAAAACTGCAAACTTAACAGTAGTAAAAAGAAAATTCAGTCTGAAACCGCAGAAGTGTTTCGAATACTGTCTGAGAAAGTTCTAGTATAACAAATTATTATTTATAAAAATCATAAAAGATAAATCGAGGTATGCATAACTAAAACATTTTTTAATTAGATGAAGTTTGTATAATTAGAAAATCATTCTGCACCGTAGATAAATGAATTACAGTTTATTTTATATGAAAATAAAAAGTTTTGGTCAAAGGCACGGCCTCACATATAATTACACGTATAATTAATTAATAATTTTGTATATTTATGTAAGTATTACTTTTAAAAATTTTGGACATTTTCGTTTTCGGCCGAAGATGGGAAAATTACTGAAAGTCGGTTACGGTTTTAAAATCCTGTTTCCGTGGATTCTTAATTTAACTGCTACTTCGAGAAAAAATGCTATTTCATTATTTATTATTTCACTCTATAAATGCACGAAATGGCTTCGATTTTGCACTCAAATTTACTATATTGCATTATTTGATTACTATGTACTCAACGTTTCATAAATCAGTATAAAAGTAAAAATTAGTTTTTTTATAAGCAGTCAATGTTCAACATGAACATCCCCGCTTAATTTTTTATTTCATATTTTTTCCCAAAAATTTCCATTAAAATACATTAATCTAGCATGGGCAACGAATTCGATTATGAAAAATTCACTGCTCTTTTTGCGTTTGGAGGAAAGCAAGTGAATTTATTAAAAGATGTATAATTTTTGCTCTGTTTCTTTTTTAAGACAAGGCAACAGGAAAGAAAAAATGTAACATTATTCAAACACTGTTTTTAGAATTTCTAAATAAGAATTTCTCAACGTATAATCGTAAAATAATTAATATTAGACTATTAATCCTTCATCTATTGACGGTACTTATAAGTACCTTTAAAATAACTTGTTATAAAATTCATTTAATATATGGATTAGTTGTAATACAGTTTAGAATGAGTTATAGATACATTACTTTATCTTGTTTCAAAAGCATTATGGGTTGCACAAAACAAAAATATTTTTAAAAGGATGATTTCTTTTCATTTGCATCTTTTCAGCTTCCTTGACGTTGGGGGGAGGGGGGAAATATTTCAATATTTCTATCGTAAAAATATTATATTTGTACATTTCCTAATTCTACAAAATACTAACAAAAATATTTAAAATAAAATACTAGAGTGGGGTTATAAATATGACACAAAATCCCTATAAATTCAAATTTCATTAATCTTTCTAAATCCCGCAATCCTTTTAAAATCCTTCTACAATTTATTAAATGATTATGTAAATCTTCTAACGTAATTTAAACAATTCACGAAAAATGCTTTAGAAGATAAAATTTAAATGAACTCATAATTCAGTATATAAAGGGTTAATAGATAAAAACGTACTTCTTTAAACATTACACTCTTCATTTTTTATTTATAACTAGTTGACCCGCCCGGCATTGCCCAGGCCCGTGATAAACTTAAATTAACTTTAAATGTGTATGATTACATATTTTTAACTCGATTTTGTCTGAATTTATATTTTTAAATGAAAAAATATCGAAAAAATATTAATTTTTAGTGGTTAAAGTGTTCGTAAGAAAACTTTTTCATTCGAGTAACATTTCGATTTCTCCTTTCGTTACAAAATGTTATTTTTCACAAAAATATAAAATTTCACAACGTATAATTGTCCAAATGCTTAAAGATTTAGATATATGTATATAAAATGCGTGTCCGTTGACTGTGTCAAAAGCGAGCGAAACTGTTTCCGACGAAATTTTCACACATATATTTTGTATAAAATATTCTACCCGTCCGAACGTTTCGACTTTTTTTAACAATCCAAATAATATTCGTAAAAGTGACATTTGTTGTAACGATATTCTACTGTATTCGCCATTCTTACTATTAGGTTGTCCGTAATAGCTTCCGGAGAATGATTGGCAAAGGAAATTCTTATTTGGTTAATTGTCTGTTCTAAAACGGCATTGAAAAAATAAAATAAAATAAATACGACACATTATGTACAGTCGTGGAAAAAAAAAAGTAAACACCCCCTACTAACTTCTCAACAAATTATCGTAGAAGAAAGTTACTGGTACCGAACGATTGGAAATAAAGTCTACTTTTAACTGATGTATATAAAATTTGTTTAAGGTGCCATCTACATATTAAAACGAACCATAACTTTGTTTTTTTCAATAGCAGTACACAATTCTAACAGCATAAATGAACTCTACACCTTTCAATTAGCCTATAAACAAATTTTTATGCAATTCGTGCCATAAGTTTCCGAGAAATTAATTATTTTAAAACGAGCGTATTTTAAGGGCTGTATCCAAATTGAAGTTCCGAACTCGATTGTCAACCGAGAGAGCCGCCTTCTTGATCAAGGCACGTTTAAGCGTCAATGAAACCTGTTTGATTACAGGACAGCAGAATAAATTCCAAAAATTTACTCACTTCTATCATAGACGGCCCTTTAAACCATCCTTTTGCCGTTTTTTAAGCATAATTTGAAAACTACTTGGAAAAAAAATGTGAAATTTTGGATTTCCATAAAGCAGAACTTAATAAATCTAAATCCATCAAAAAAATTGTAGGTTGCAATTCATAATTTTTTCGAATATTAATTTCATAATTCATATCATAAAATTATAAAAATTGCAAATTCAATGTATTTATGTTTGGGTATATTAGTATTATTGCTACACAAAAAATTAGCTCATTAGGAGCATAATTTCAGGAGATATAAATAAAAATATGAAAATGTAATTTAACATTAGAAGTACTAAATTTTGAATGCCTATAATTCAAAAACTTATCATTCGAATGACTTGAAATTTGTTTTCTAGGCATATTTTGAACCGAAGATTTGAAATATCTCGTTAAATTTGGGTACTGCCATTGAAAAAAAATGAAGTTTGGATTCGTTTTAATATGTATATGGCCCCCTAAGCAAATTTTATACGCACCATTTAAAAGTAGACTTTATTTCCAATCGTCCGGTACCAGTAACTTTCGTCTACGATAATTTGTTGAGGAGTTAGTAGGGGGTGTTTACTTTTTTTAATCCACGACTGTACAATATCCCAATGAATAATCTACAATTTTTGGTAATACGATTTTATGAAATTGAAAACTTTTTGTACAAAAAGCTGATAGAGTTATTTATTTGAAAACGTCAAATCTTTAAGCTATTTAACGATCAATAAAATAAACGCGCGTATTCTATAATATTTGTTTACTAATTACCACGCGCGCTTCTAATCGTCTCAGTAAATTAACTTGTGATAGATCTTATTTTTGCTCGATGGTAATTACCTCAGTAATTGCAAAAGTTTCATCGATATTGATCCAGTAGGCAACCAACATTACACGCCAGCATTCTCAAAACTTAACGATAATTCTGCTCTCCCCCTCTTAAGAGTAAAATTAGATACCAAAATGAGGAAACGAGAAAACTCATTAAAAAATGAATGAAATATATACAGATTTTTATCAAAATACTTTATATTACAGGCAGAAAAGGATTATCACGTCAGATTTTATGACAGGAAATTTTTGCGATGCCCAAAGGAAAAGATGTATGAAAAATCTCTGCAACAAATAAAATGTACTTACTATGTGACTTTAAAGTATATAGATTTGAGATAAAGTATATAGATAATGAGAAAAAATAAAGGAACAAATCTAAAAATTCCTTCTGGTACAAGCCAGAAGGAAGAAGTAGTTTACCTATTCCATGTTTTTTTTTAAATTCCGCTAAATTTACTCAAACATACAAAGAAAAATGCGTGAAACTCGATGAGCATTCCGCCAAATTAGTCAAATATAACAAAGATTGTTTTTTTTTCTTTTTTTTGCCAAGTGTTGTCAATTATGTCAAATTTTAATATCATGAAATTTTTGCGAAGACCAAGAGTAAACATCTCTTGACGAAAAATCTCTGCAACAAACGAAATTTACGATGTGACAATAAAACACATAATAGAATGGAGAAAAAATACACTGGCGGGAGAAATTAAAGGAACAACTAAAAACACCCTCATGGAAAATGAATTATTTTGTAGCTGAAAACATGGAACTTACAAAAACCTTTATTTGGCCATGTCTGACATATCTTGACATAATACACTATATCCTTTTTAAGCAAAAAATAAATTTAAAAAAGAATATGACAAATGTGATAGAAAAGGAGATAGGGAAAATATTATGTTACTGTTTAAAACCTTTAATGAGATATCTAGAAAAAAATTTACAAGGTGTGTAGACAACACTGGCACGCTTCAATTTTACAAGCTTACTCTTTCTGATGATGTAGCTCATCTAATAACTACATATAATTAAGTATCCCTAAATTAAAGGGATATCCTACGGCATCTTTATGTTACTAACACTAACCGTGCCAAGATTTCAGAATCAGAATATTTCACTTTATATCCCATGAATAACAATTCCCTTTAAACTGATTTTTTGAGGATTGTAAAGTATTCTATGGCGTTTAGACTACATTTTTGCTTCTGAAATAGCATCTCGCAAGATTCCCCCCCCCCCTTTTTAACACTTTCCAACAAAGTTGAAAAGTGTTTATGCATTCGGTTTGTCTGTCCGTCTGTCCACTCTCCAACCAGGGTTGGACGGTATTTACCGTCTGATGGTTTTAACCGGTATTTACCATGGTTTTTACCGTCTTTGGAAAAACATGTTTTTACCATGGTTTTTACCACCTATGAAAAAACTTATTAGTTTGACGTTTTGGTCACTTAAATATGAAAATTTATTTACTAATTTTTCATTTACCCAGGGGTTAAAGTTTTCCGAACATTTAATACCATAATTCCATATAACAATATTCATCTAATTTTGTTTCCGATTAGGTAAGTAAAGTAATACTATACAAAAATAGTGGTTTTTAAGGAATATAAATAACTCGGAAAACTTCCATCAGTGTTTTCCTCCTACAAAAATTCAAAAGATATTGTACACATATCATTATTAGACTAAAGATTATTAGAACTATTATTATGAGAATGCACATTATAACATTTATTATATTTATCTTAATGTAGGCTAATTTACTAATTTTTACTTAAAGCAAAAGGAAAAAAAAATTCTACACTTTTATCACACTTAAAAATTGTCACATAATGTAGTTTGTACAAATGTTAGAAGGTATATTTTACCAATCTATGTCCTTGGAGCCGTTTAGCATTCTATAACAAAATACAAGCTTTATAGTTTACTGTACACCAAGTCTATTTCTTAATTTACTGTGATATGTGAAAAGCTCGAAAAAATTGGCTCTATGGGTGAAGAATCTTCACAAGGTATGCTGTGAAGATTCATCATTAAGTATATGAATTTGGGATTTATTTCTTTGTTATTTAATGCTTTCCACCAAATTTTGGCTTAAGCATCTTTTGTTTTAAAGAAACTCCTTGGAAATAGTAAGAGTACAAGTGGGATGAAAACCTGCTTTGTGAAACAGCAAGTAAACATCTGTTTTCCCATTTATAGATGAGGAATAGAAAGTAAGGTAAAATCTCTATGATTAAAGTGCTGTATCAGCAGTTTTGGAGAAATTATTCTTTTCTTCCCATCTCATATATATATATATATATATAATGCATAAACACATCAATTACATGAAAATAGTGTTTATCAATAGTATTAAAATAAAGTTTAATAACTAATAGAATTTATTGTATCTTTAGGTTTTTACCACTTTTTCCCAGGTTTTTACCGGTAAAAACCTAGTTTTTACCATGTCCTGGTAAAAACCAGTTTTTACCGGTAAAAAGCCAAACCTGTCTCCAACTCCCGTAAATAGACTCGGATTTTCATGAAATCGATAAAGGTTATTTAGGGTCACCAAAGCATGTTTGGTATTGTATATGAAGTATGTAGGATTAATAGTTCAATTACAGGGGCACTCAAAAGTATTCCATTACATTATGGTATAGGGGGAAAAATCGTTTGCAGAGTATTTTAATGACATTTACGCTATTTGAAATGTAGTGAAACTGATATAAATCACTGCATTTCACTACCATCCTGTCAGAGTAGGGCATTCATGGCATTTTTTATTCATTTACAGGGACACACACACAAAAAAAATCCGTTACAATAATGTCTTTGAGTAATGATTGCTGGAGTGTTCGGTTTAAAATTCGGCACGCGCTTTTAAATTTAATTTTTTGTATGTTACTCGTCATATATAAATTCTATACCTCATATACAGGGCTGTACAAAAGTATCCACGTACCATTCTCCTTATTAGAGGAAATTGCTGAAGGGAAATTTTCAACTGAAGTACATGTATCTCTTAAGTGAACTAAATTTTGGCATGCATGTAGCTAATAGATACAAATCTATATATCCTCTACAGGGCTGTTAAAAAATTCGGTTAATTTTTCGATTGTGGGTGGGAACAGCTGATATTGGGTTTTGAAATGTGTTATGCGTTTCCATAGGGTTAAATTAGACGTAATATTTTAATTTTTTAAATGGTGCAGTTTTGTTGCATTATTCTGAATGTGTTGGAAAGTGTTTCATAATCTGTGTTTAACGCACGATTTTTTCTTTCTTGTTTAAATTTGTGAAGAAATAAAATTTTCACTTAAAAGTCCGAGCTCGTTCTCATCTCTAGTTTACATGGATTTAGACAAGTTCTTTTGACTGAACCATGATAATATATTCTATTATTTATGAAAATTTCTCCATGCAACAACTTATAAGCTACTAATATATTTCATTCTCATTCAAAAAATGCAACTTTTTTTCTCCCGAGAATCAGCTCTTATGAATATGACACATTATAATTATATATTTTTTTTCTCTACAAACGGCCATTCATTTTGCTTTCGGCATCAATTAAATAAACAAGAATTATTACACGGATTTTGACTGCGCTCATATTTCACACCTCAGATGTGAATATATGTTCTTGTGAATAAACAAACACGAGACTGTGTATGATTTATGTTTTGCGTGTGACGTCCTACCCTCTCCATATTGGCCATTGTTTTTCATATGAATGGCGATTCATTTTTTCTTCTGACATAAGCGCAGATTTGAGCACAATCGTTCTTTTGTTTCCTTGAATGATGATGTGTTACAATGTTCTGCCTCAGTAATTAGTTTCTTGAATATTGTAACAAGAAGGGCACGTAGAACGTAACTCTTTTTTTTTCGGTGTATTTTTGTAACTCATCGACAAGGAAGTTGAGATCCCTTTTATCCTTTTTAATTAAAAGAATTCTTGTAGGGCTGAACCAGATTAAACTGTAAGAGGTTTATAAATAAGCAGTTGTTTATAAAACGAAATCGATTCTAGATATTTATCATTTCGTAAGTTAATACTCGTTGATACGGAGACATAAAAAATTCTAATTAATTTCTTCCCAAATACTTATTGTTTAACTTTCTTGTTCTGTACTGATGGTTGGTGGTTTAATGAAAATTATTCATTAGCAGTTTTCATGTATGTCTTATTATATGCCTCATGGTCATGACCAGATAACAAAATGAATACCGAAATTCTACGCATTGCATCCCGTCAACAATTGAGCTGTAAATACGTAGAGCCGAGCCAGATTAAACTGTAAGAGGTTTATAAATAAGCAGTTTGTAAAACGAAATCTATTCTAGATATTTATCATTTCGTAAGTTAATACTCGTTGATACGGAGACATAAAAAATTCTAATTAATTTCTTCCCAAATACTTATTGTTTAACTTTCTTGTTCTGTACTGATGGTTGGTGGTTTAATGAAAATTATTCATTAGCAGTTTTCATGTATGTCTTATTATATGCCTCATGGTCATGACCAGATAACAAAATGAATACCGAAATTCTACGCATTGCATCCCGTCAACAATTGAGCTGTAAATACGTAGAGCCGAGCCAGATTAAACTGTAAGAGGTTTATAAATAAGCAGTTTGTAAAACGAAATCTATTCTAGATATTTATCATTTCGTAAGTTGATACTCGTTGATATACGGAGGCATAAAAAATTCTAATTAATTTCTTCCCAAATACTTCTCGTTTAGCTTTCTTGTTCAGTCCTGATGGTTAGAGTGTTGGAGGTTTAATAAAAATTATTCTTCAACAGTTTTTATGTATGTCTTAATTATATGCCTCATGGTCATGGCCAGATAACAAAATAAATACCGGAACTCTACGCATTGCATCCCGTCAACTATAGAGCTTTAAATACATTCTACAGGGTAACCAAAAGTCTTGCCCTGATTATACATATTTATTGTGCTCAAACTATTATAATTAGACATGTTTGTTTGGATACATTGTAAGTACTATTTTTTTTTTTTTAAATAAGACTACGTACCTAAGTAAATTCCAACATTCCCTTGGTAGTTCGGAGAATGTCTAAGCGGTATTTTTGTTCCCGCCAAGTGTTCTTAACATGTCTTCTGTTCTGTTACAGTACAAAAGGTAGCTTTAGCAGCAGATATTTGAAGTTCACGAGTTCATTGAGTAGGACTCCGCTAAAACGATTGCCGAACGCGTTCAACAATTGCTTCACTCACCAGACCTGCCAACCTTTGAAAATGAGAAATCGTAGCACACAAAATTAAAATTAATCTGGAGGTTGGTTGGTTGGTTTTTCGTGTTTCGCAGCCATCTTTTGACGTTCGTAAAAGGAATAAGGTTTCAGTCTTTCAACTCAATATAGTAAATTTTTTCCTCTGAAAATTTTTACACACGATTTTTAGAGTTTCTTCTCGTTTCGAAGCGTTTTTTTTTTTACATTTGTAAAAGGAGTTTGATTCCAATTTTTTAGCCAAGTGCAGTAAATTTTGATGAAATTCGCGATTTTTTTTTCCCGCGATCATTTCAGGATATTCATTTTTTTCCCCACAATCGTAATTCACATTTTTCTATCACGATTCTTTCTTGAAATCCGCACTTTTTACCACGAACTTTTGACGAAATTCGCATTTTTTATCACGATCCTTTGACGAATTTTGCGTTTTCTTTCCGCGATCTTTCGGTGAAATTTGCGTTTTCTTACTGATCTTTCGATGAAATTTGCATTTTCTTACTGATCTTTCGATGAAATTTGCATTTTCTTACTGATCTTTCGATGAAATTTGCATTTTCTTACTGATCTTTTGACGAAATTAACGTTTTCTTTCAGCGATATTTTAACAAAATTCGCATTTTTACCACGATCCTTTGACGAAATTTATTTTCTTCTGCAACCAATTAACGAAATCAATTTTTTTTTTTTTTTACACGGTCATTTGTCGAAATTCGCTATAATTTATCGCAACCGATCGGCAAAATTTTCGATATCTTTTCGCGACCAATTAACAAAATTCACTACTCATTTCGGCGACCTTTTGAGACGAAATTTGCAATATTTTTCCCTCGATAGTTTTACCGAAATTCGTGATTTTTTGCGCAATCTTTAGACGAAATTCGCAATTTCTTTCTGAACTCTTAACGAAGTTAGAGATTTTATTCGGCGACCCATTGAAGATAATTACTATTTGTTTGAGATCTTTGAAGAAATATCCGATATTTTTACACGATCATTTAAAGAAATTCTCAACTTTTTCCGCGATCGATTCATGAATTAATTTAGGGAAATTCCATAAAAGAAAAACAATTCATGGACTTCAAAGAAATTTCAAAATATACTCGCAAAAGAATCATCAGTCTGTGGAAGAATTTGCAGGGGGAAATACTGCACAGCATTTTTCATTATGCAGGGCTTTTCTTTTCCGTGTGCAAATCGTGCTATTTTGCACACTATTTCAGACCTTGCCCCTCAAAGAATCACCTCTCCACCTCCAGAAATTCTTAACATGGCACCCCGTTTCTAAGGAAGGGAATTCCTGTATAAATATTTACAGAAACACGATTCACTCGTGGTTAATATATCCATAAAGAGGGTTTTATGTTTAAAAAGTGTTTTGCAGCACAAATCCCCCCCCCCACCCCCATGAGCATTTTTTAATATCCGAATTTTTGGACTAATGACCAGTATTTTAAAACTTTCGGAAATCAGTACTTTGAAATTTCGGAACAGAATTACTCTTGAAAAATATGTTGCGCGGGATGAAAATCGCAACTAGAAACAAAAAGTGCGTTTGTGTTTTTTGAAAAAAAAAAAAAAATCGTAGTTTAAGACCGATTTTCGTAACATCGTAGTTTATAGGTCCAAATCGTAGCAACTACGATTTTTTCGTAGCATTTGGCAGGTCTGTCACTCACACTAGGCCTGCCACTTCTGGGCAGATCAGCAACGCTGCCTCTTTCTTTAAACGTGTCATATCATCGCTTTATTGATTTTGCATCAGGTGGGTTGCATCTGTTGGAAATACTAATCTCTTTAGAAATAGATAAAACTTATCATTTATCAAGTATATCACTTTTCAAAAACACTTAATGCCTGCAATAAATAAGACTAATTACTTCTTCACGCATTATGTTACAAAAATAGAAAATTACTTCCTTGTTCATCTATGGAACTGTCAATCAAAATTGTATAAACATTTACATTATAAAGCTGCAATTTTGACAGTATAAAGAACTATATCAATAATTTAGTGACAATAAGTGTTTTATTTAAGTATTGCGCGGCAGCGCAATACTTATTTATTTCCAGTGTCATTTCTCAATGTTAATTTAACATAGAAAAGCCTATGGAGATGGTAACTTTTTTATTTTTTCTTCCCACCTTTTTGTCCCTGATGCCACTCATTTTTAATTCTTTGCTAATTCTAATAATATTATAAATTCAAAGTGTAAAAACATTTGCCAGACGTCAGGGTCAAAACGGATCATAAAATGCCTTTGCATATAGATGGATTATAATCTAGAGAGTAAAATGGGCTAATTTTTATATACATTATTCAAATATTTTTCTTAATAATTCCAAATTTCGCTTTTTTCATTGAGATTCAACGGACATTTTGTAATAAAATTATTTTTTTTTTCATTGTTGTAAATAATTCAAAAGCCGTAATAATAATTTGCCTATTTTTAGTTGAATGATTTTCACATGAAACATGAAACTGAAGAAACTGAAAGTGTTTTTTTAAGAATTAAAAAGAAGATGAATATGACGTCATAGTGGAAATAAAAATGACATTTTCAAGCAGATTTTCTATGTTCAGATTGGAATTTTTCGTGCAAACTACAGCAATATTCATTACTGCACTGGTGAAAATTTTTTAATCATTCACGTGAAACATCAAACTGAAAGAGTTTTTTTAAGAATTAAAAAGAAGATGAATATGACGTCATAGTGGAAATAAAAATGACATTTTCAAGCAGATTTTTTATGTTCAGATTGGAATTTTTCATGCAAACAAACAGCAATATTCATTACTGCACTGGTGAAAATTTTTGAATCATACACAGGTAAATTACATCACAAATTGTGATGCGATATCGCACAAATCAAAGCCTGATGATGATACCCTCCATTAATTTTGAAATGTGTCCGTTTGAATGCAGTAGTTATTAAAAAACTTGACATATTAAACAAAAACCTAATTTGCAGAACAAATTTAAAAAAAAACAAAATTTATTTCCTAAATTGTTTAAGCCCGAGAAGAGGGAGATATTAAGATATTTCATTCAATTCGTTCTACATTTAATGTTAAATTTTTGTAACCAATAAGTTAAACCAATTGAACATTAAAAAATAAAAATGAAATTCATACAATATAATACTTTAAACACCTATATACTTAGATTCCGTTCAAATGAAATTGAAATAAATCTTAGACTTTTTCCATTTTTAAGTTGTAAATATTTGTACTGCAGATTTTGCATTATGTTTATGACGATTGTACATAATATGATAAGGTACATGCGAAATACAAAACTTTAAAAAAGTCTAAGATTTATTTCGATTTCATTTGAACGGAATCTGAGTATATAGGTGTTTAAAGTATTACATTGTATGAATTTCATTTTTATTTTTTAATGTTCAATTCGTTGAGCTTATTTGTTACAAAAATTTAACATTAAATGTAGAACGAATTGAATGAAATATCTTAATATCTCCCTCTTCTCGGGCTTAAACAATTTAGGAAATAAATTTTGTTTTTTTTTAATTTGTTCTGCAAATTAGGTTTTTGTTTAATTAATATATATATATAATCTAGAATTTATTTATGTCATTAATCAAGTCTCAATAATGTTTTTGTATTATTATTTTCTTTCAGTGTCTGTAAAAATTTAATCCAGTAAGGAGAAAAAAATGAATGCTCCAAGATGTAAATTTTGAAATATAAATATTTTAGTTTAAAATCAAAAGTGCTACAATATCCCTGAAATATAATTAACATGAAAATACACAATTTTTAATAAAGAAAATCACAAGTTCTTACAGGAGAAACAACGCAGGATATTTCAGATATATTATGGATTAAACCAAGTTTTTTTCTTTTTTGGATATGCAGAAAGTTACCGTGTTACGATCATGAAGAAGAAGGTAAGCAGTTTTACCTTACCTTTATTACATGATTTAAATGTGGTTATTTTTATATCACATTAGTCTCATTTTTAATCAACTACGGCATCCGTAACAACGTCGAAATGTTCGCAGAACATTAACCAAAGCAGAAACCAAAGCACACAATGAGCTTTCTCTTGAATGGATGCCATTTCAGCCGAAAATATCCTCTTACAAAGTCCTCCTTCCCTGATTCGCTCTTGAAGGAGCAATCGCGCCATTTATTGCACACACACCCACAAAAAAAAACCTTAATTTGTAATAAATTATTATATATTATAATCAGAGCAAGACTTTTGGTTCACCCTGTATTTTCGGTCAAGAATTATTGGGTGATTGCAAAAGTTCGTACCCGATTTCCGATGCATCGAGTTCCGAAGTGTACCCAAGTTGTTTGCTTTAAATAGCGAAATGCAGTCGAATTGTCAACGTTTAGTCTCTCAGCAATCTCTTCGGTAGTAATTCGTGGATTATTATTCACTAAATCACAGATTAAGTCATTATCAATGCCAGAAAGTCGCTCAGACCGAATTTTATCGTTTATATTGAAATCACCCTTTCGAAATCGACAAAACCACTTTTTAACTGTCCTAAGAGCGAGAGCACGATCCAAATAAACGCCTTGACTATTTTTTGTAGCACTTCAAACACTCATTCTTTTCTAAACTCATATAATATAACATGACGAAAATGGAACTTTTCATTATCCGTTTTCAATATTAACCCTTTATGTACTGAATTATGAATTCATGAAATTTTTATCTTCTAAAGCATTTTTCGTGAATTCTTGAAACTACATTAGATTTAAATAATCATTTAATAGATTTTAGAAGGATTGAAGGATTAATTAAATTGGAATTCATAGGGATTTTGTGCAATATTTAATAAACCCACTCAAATCTTTTACAGTCGGACCTCTATTTAACGAACTTCTATTTTGCGAACTTTCACTTGGAACCAAGAAAATTTTGCAAATTTCTTCGTAAAATAACCTCCAAATAGCGAAGTACATTCTCTATTTAACGAACTTTTCCTTGGGATCTAATTTTTTCTTCTCCCTATTTCTTAAAATATTACTGGACATTACAAACTTATTCTTTATCTTAACACATTTTATGATGATCAATGACCATGAACAGGTGTTACCAGGCACCTAACTCACCGAGAGCAGTAAAATTACTGTGATTCTTTGCTTTCCATCCAAGAAGTGCAAACTTTCAATATTCCCTTAAAGAAACAGGATTTCTTTCCAGGAATTAATGGAGTTATTTGAAAGCTTTTCAACGTTAGTGTGCGCTAATAATAAGCTCGACGCAGCAGCAGTCTTTCGGTAGCTTCAGGGCCTCTAGCCCTATCTTCCCGCTTTTCGGTGTCTTTAATTTGTGTAATTTCCCTTTTAAATTTGTCCGGTTTTAATTTTTGATTTTTTTTTTCAACCTGGCTTCCGCTAGAGTCTCTAATACTCGGGACGTGGCTGGGGACCTATGAACCTGGCTTCCGCAAAAGAGTTGGAATATGAAAAAAAAAAGAGCTTAAGGGTATTCTCAAATCGAAAAGGGCAAATTTCTGACATAAGTTTTAATTTATTTTTGTTCGAAAATGCATGAAACTAGCTAGTGTTGTTGCTCAGAAACTATGTAATTGAGCTGTTTTTTTTTTTCATTCTTTTTGCAAACGCAATAGATCTTTCAGAAAATAATGTCAAAGTGGGCGTTTTGAACCGAATTTTCGCGCGAAGGGAGAAAGAGCACTCAAGAGCGGGCGAAAAGCAGATTTGTCACGTGATCGAATTCGCTTATAACTCAATAGGTAATGGATGGATCAAAAAATGGAAAAAAACAGTTCCATTCCAAATCGCTTCCATGGCCAGGCTTTCCAATTTTATATCTTTCCATTAAAAAATGAATTTGTAAATATGTCAAAACGTTTTTCGCTTGTTGAGCAGAGCAGTTAAGAACAGCCTTAAAGGTCCGCGGACGGAAAGAGGCCGCTCGCTGCGGCGGTTGTCAGGTTGTTGTAATTGATCTTTTTTTGTCATTTTTCGACATTAGTATTGGTACAGTTAAAAAGCTATCATAAATTGTCTAGGGAAAGAATTTACTAAGAGTAATCCTATTTAAGCTTTTATTGCCCTGACGCACTTCAAAAGTGGGGCTGTCCAATCGGGAGCTCGTGAACGATTCCTTTATGCCATTTCAAATGTTTCCTATTCGCAGCTTTTTTTTTTTTTTTTTTTTTTTTTTTTTTTAATATATAAATTCTATTTCAAAAATGTCTACAAATTTTTACATTTTAAATCGTTCCCATGACTTTTTTTTTTTTTTTTTTTTTTTTTTTGGTAGGCAGTATCGAGATTTTTGGCTCTTTACCCTACTACTAAAATGTCAAGCCCCTTTCAGTCAGGGTTGCAAAAAAGCCGGCTAAAATTAAAAAAAGTCACGCCGGCATCTTTTATTGGTTTTAACCGGCTTTTTTTGGCCAAAATTGGCCTTTTTTGGCCATAATTGGCTTTTATACAATTGAGCATTGTAATTATAAACTACACATTTTAAAGTGTTTCGAATTAGTTTTAATGACATTTAATTGATTTAGAGCTTAATAAGTAACCCAATTTTTGAATAATGAAGACATTAATACTAGAATAAAACTTAGATCATTTTGCTAGTGATTTGTAGTCTGAATTGCGAACATATCAGCTAAAATTTAAAAGGGCCATACCAACTGCTTTATCTGGTTTACACTGACCTTTAACCTCCCACCCCCCAATTTTTAGGACAATGGTTACTTAGTTACATGTTTTATTACTTAATTAATTTTAAGAGCTATTAATATACAAGTCTTATTTTATTTGCAGTAAATATTTAAAATTATAGGTACATAATCATATAATAACAACACCATTTATCACTACTAAAAACATTATGAATAGCATATGCATGAATATGCTTAGCAACAAGCTTTTAAAAATTTTATTTAGAGAATTTTTATTTATTTTTTCTTGTTTTTAAATGCTCTATATTTTATACACTTATGTACCAAACTCTTCTCAAATATTAATATTGTTTCTAATTTCTCTTTTAACATTTATAACTTTATCTCTTCATATGGAGATGGACACATAAGAATGTTTCCATTTTGATGTGCTACATTTTGTCATTGTTTAATTAAATATAATCTTTAAAATGTGTAGTATATGTGGAGTTATGTAATATGTAATTTCAAAACACCAGTTTGGAGTATAACTTATATTTTTTTCAATATTTATATATATATTTTTTCAGACATAATTGTCTTCACAGTTGCCTTCTAGAAGTTATAAAAACTTATTTATTTGACAAAATTTAATAGAAATTTATAATTTTTTTAGTAGAAAATATTTATATGTATTAAAAATTAATTGATACAAATTTTAAAGGAATTGGCTGCAAATCAACTTTAAAAAATAAAAACCGGCTTTTTTCAATAAAAGCCGGCTTTTTTAAGTGGTTAAAACCAAAAAAAGTCGGCCGGCTTTTTTTGACCTGGCTAAAAGCCGGCAATACTGCTTTCAGTGTAATGTAATTCTAAATTTACTATGATTTATATTTTCCCAGCAGTTTATTTTTACATGGACATGACTACCATTATCTGATGTATGTGCGTCGTATAAGATGTGCGTGCGCTTTTCGAATGTAGCCTGTAGCTAAATTTTTATTTAAATGTGAAAATCCATTTTTAAAAAAATTACTCTTAAATCACCAACATTTGCCTGTTTTGCTATACTGTAAACAGCATTAACCCATCAATTCTAACCTCTGTCATAAGTATTTAAAAAACAAGATTTGAATGGAAAAAAAAAAAAAAAAAAAAAAAAAAGATAAATTCTTTTCCCACTATAAAATTTGGAACTTTACATCACACTGACATGTTACTTTGGTGTTAAGAAGTACAAAATAAAGTAACATTAAAGTAAAATATTTCTTTTCGTGTATATATAACAACACATTCGCAGAAAATCTTTCAGAAAAATTCGCAAATATATTTCACCGAGAAACCAAATATATTTTCTGACGCAATGCTTTTAATTTTCCTGGAATAAAAATTCCAAGAATTCAACTAAACCTGAAAACATATTAATTAAATTTCTTGTCCATTCATTTTCATTCCATGCTCATTTTTCATATTTCGAAAACGCCTTTCGTTTAAAATTTAATTTCCAAACCGAAATTTATAAACAAACCGTAAGGCACAAAACATCTAAACAAAGTTATCCCCCCGACCTCTCAACTCCACCAAACGATTGCATAAATCATTCTATTCAGGAGAAGTTATTAAATTTTGCGTTTTCTTTTCAGACTTTTGTGATCATGGCCACAGCACTTTATGCGCGAGCAGTTTTAAGAACATGCATCATAAACAGTTAGGAATTTCTTAAATTAGAAACTCGCCGAAAATTACCCGCATCCATCGATATATCCTAATTTCTTAATCGACATCGAAGTATGCTCCTGGCGCCCAAGAACTGAAATTAAATTGTGAACATTACATATATTTACGCTTTTAAATTTAAGCTAGTAATTATGTAAGAAAAAGAAACGTTGAATATTTCAGTATAATTTAAAGATACGTAATATTCAAAAGAAAACAAAAAGGTAAGTAATTTTGCAGAGAAATGCATTATGTCTGCATTCTTCCTGAAAAATATATAATTTGATAAAACAAAAGAGATATTATTTTTAAAAGTTAATTTCCCGAACCGAAATTTATGAACAAACAGTAAGACATGAACTATTTGCGAGCAGTTTAAAGAAGTAAACAGTTTGGAGCTTCGTAAATTAGAAACTCGGCGAAAATTACCTCCTCTACTGACATATCCTAATTTCTTAATCGATATTGAAGTATGCTAATGTTAGTCTGGTTCTCCAACCGCGAATTTATGTTTACTTCAGAACATTATGTTGACGCTATTAAATTCGAGTTTATAATTAGATAAGGAAAGAAATGGCTAAAGTTATTGCCGTAAATTTAAAATATGTAACGAAAAAGAAATAGTAACATAAGAAATGTGCAAAAACATGCATTATGCCTGAATTCTTTTTGAAAAACACATAAATTGGTACGACAAACTAAGTTTTAAATACTTTTTACCAAGTCAAATATTTTAAATTTTGTATTATTAACATTTTCCAACTTAGTTGAAAAGTGTTTATGAATTCGGTTTGTCTGTCTGTCCCGTGCTCTAACTCTCATAAATATACTCTGATTGCAATGTAATTTTTAACATTTGTAATTTTTAACGTCTTTCGATTACAAAGTTTCTAAATGTGAACACATCGATTTCATGCGTTTCCAAGCAAAAATGAATTAAAAAATACGTCAGAAAGTATTGGATTCGAGAACAGCCTTAACCCTTAAATGTGCGATTGTTTATTTTGTTTCGAAAAAATTATATACGATTCTCTGAAAGGTTTATTACAAAGGAAAAATAATGAAAAAAATCAAAGATACATTTTTCATTTAATACGTCAACCTTTTCGTCTGTTGCACATCTGCAATACAAGTAAAAACTACTGTCGTGTGGCTGTTTTACTCTAAAATATTGCAATTAGTAAATATTTTAATAAGTATGTCTCCAAATACCTTATTTTGTATAATTATTTATTTTATAAAACTTAACCTTTAACCGTGTAATTCCCATGATAGGACGTTCTAGAAATTACGAAGTTCAGAGAATCTGACTTTACACCAGAAAGTTTCAATGGTTAATTTCGCTTTATTTAAATACGGAATGCCTGTTATTAATGAAAGCAAATATTGCTATTTTAATTTTCTGGTGTGAATTAGGTATATACGAATAAAAAAATCTATTAAATTCAAAACAGCGTTGTTTGCATATATGCAAAGCTGCGTACTAAAGGGTTAATAGGACTCTCAAAGTATCACAATAAAAAGAAAATCTCCACGTATACAATATAATTTGAACGGATAAGTTTTTCCTCTTTAAATTTAACTTTATGGTTGTTTGTTTATTCGGATTCATTAAGTATGACTTAAAACTAATGACAGTCCATGACGGTGGGTGGACCGTGCACGCCATGTTAGTCACAGCGAGTTGAGTGACAATGGCAGAAATAAACTTAATTGCGTTTCGTCGGTGTTCACCAGGACAGAACGGCAGAGGCCGGCCATTTAAAAATACATAAAATCACATTTAGCAGTTCGGGAGGATAAAAACAAAGAGCCCTAAATAACAAAAACCGGCGCGGTTCAGTAAATTGCAACATCCATTTATCACGCTCCAGCATTTTAATCACGGAGGCGATGGGGAACGAAACTTCAAAGTGATGCGCTGAGAGAAGAGAAGGATAGATGAAGGATTGCCTCACATCAAAGTGAGTAAGGAATAACGTAAAGTGACGATGTTTTTAAAATATAACTTTGTAAGGTTACCGGGAAAGGGACGAGTTCGTTTGACATGGGATTTGAAGTCAAATAGCGTCTAAGTTTGATCTCAAATCCAAACTGGCAACTTTGAAATATTCTTTAATTAATTTTTGTTCGGAAGCGTATCAAGTTGTCAGGGGCTCTTGTTAAGAAGCTGCGTAAAACTTTTTTCTTTTCGTTTTTCGGAAAAAGCAGAAAAAAAATTCATAAAATGCTGTCAAAGTTGGTGTTTTGAACCGAATTTCCAAACGCGACACTGCAGGAAGGGGAGAAAACAGCCATCGTAAGACATTAATCGCTTATAACTCAAGACATAATCCATTAATCGAAAAAAAAAAACTGTTCGATTACAAATCTCAATAATCATGCCTGCAAGTATCATGTTTTAATGTTTAAAAATAAATCTGAAAATGTGTCAGAAAGCTTCGAGATGTTAGAAAGGAAAAATAGTTTTTTGAGAAACGCCTTAAGGATGTTCTCAAATCCAAAGGGTCAACTTTATGGCATAAGTTTTAATTCATTTTTGTTCGGAAACTCATGAAGCTAGAAGATGTTGTTATTCAGAAACTATGACATCGAACTGTTTTTTTTTTCGTTTTCTTATAAACGCAATAGATCTTTTAGAAAAAAAAACTGTCAAAGTTGGCATTTTGAACTGAACTTCCGAACGAAAGAAGAAAATCCAATCAATAAGGGGAGAAAAATGCCGTGCCACGTGATCAAAATCGCTTATAATTCAATAGGTAATTGATGGATCAAAAAATGGAAAACACAGCTCAATCCCAAATCGCTTCCATGGCCGGACTTTCCAATTTTACATCTTTCCGTTAAAAAATGAATTTGTAAATGCGTCAGAACGTTTTGCGCTTGTTGAGCGGAGCAGGAACAGCCTTAAAAGAGGTCAGATAATTAGATAGATCAAAAATAATTTTGACAATATTCTGCTTCTAAAACGCAACAAACGCATATAATGCAAGCGCACATAAAAACATAACTGACTTTAGTCAAAATATTAACGTTGGTATAAATATGTTTCACATTCCGTGCATATTTGTTACAAATTGAAAGTTCAAACTGAGCCATAAAATGCCAACTTTAAATTTCCACAATAAAAAGAAAATCCCTGCCGGCTCAGTCTACAGGCACAGGTAGATTTAGAAGGTAAGTACTAATTTCACCAACAAAAACGAAATCAACCCAGATTAACAATTTTATCTGGCCACTTTTGGCGCGTTTTTAACTTATTTTTCCTGTAACAGCTGGTTTTATCAGAATCGATCCTTTTTTTCTTCAACCCTGTTATTATTACTTATTTATTCATTTATTTATGTTCTGCTGTAAGAGTTGGTCCTATCAAAAAATTGTCAACATAAGAGTTGTAGATAATATTAAGAAGATTTATAACAAGTTTAAGCAGATTTGATATCTTGTGAATTGACGAAGTTGTGAATTTTTTCTTAATAACCCCCCCCCCCCCACCACCACCACCACCATTTAAAAAAATATTTTTTTTTTCCCTGTAAGAGTTGGTCCTACCAAAAACTTGTCCATATAAAAGTTGTAGATAAGATTAAGATTTATAATAAATTTAAGTGGATTTGATATCGTGTGAATAGACGAAGTTATGGATTTTTTCTTCTTAAAGCTCTAATTTTTTTCGTCCCATGAGCCCATTTTTAATTATATCAAAAATCTGTCACACATAAATTTTTGGCCCTTTTCCTAGAAGTAATAATAACTTTAATGTATTATAATTAAGTAGTTATGGTTTTCTTCGGTTTTCACAAAAAACCTCCCTATTCCCCTTGTCCGATTTTGCCCATAAACGAACTTGACCGAGATTTTCTGCATCAGTTTGGAAGAGATTTGTGCAAAATTATATAAGTTATTGTGTCCATAAAAAAGTGATATAAAGTTTTGAACTGGGGGTGGTTTGGGGTTCTAGGAGTCATGATCGGAGTAGATCTGCAAAACAAATTTCAGAAATTTCAACATAGGGGAGAATGTAATAAGTAGTATTTCTTCCGAAATCTATACCTAAAAGACATGGCGAAATAAAAATCATAAGTTCCAAAAATGTATGTATTTGTACTAAACGACATGTATTTTCAAATAGTCTTCAATTCAACCTCCAGACACGCATATGCAGGCTTAATCATGTTCACGAAGACTAGTTTCTGCATATCAGATTACTGTAACTTTCATTTCGAAATAGCTGCATTATTCACTTAATTTCTGTTTATTGACAAGACTTTCCCACGAAATAGTTTTCTCGCTTATTAGAACGATTTCTTGTTGGAAAAGTGAACTTTGGTAATCTAACAACACTCTTCCTGGAAATAAATCTTATTTACGCACATTCATGCAAGCGTTTCTGGACACTGCTACTGAACTGCGTTCGCTACATCTATTTAGCCACTCACGTTACAGATTTCAGGTTTGCACATGATGATATTCAAAAGCCTCTAGCAATTCAATTCCTATTTAGCTTAAACTCCTATTACAGCAGATACCCTCAAATCCGCACATCCTGAAACCATAGGTTGTGCAAATTTTAGAGTTTTGCAGATTTCTGGTCATTGCTTTGTTAACATTTTTTAAACAGAAATTTGAATGTAATAATGCAACTGAAATTTTAATGAACTCTTACAATATAATAAAATATTAAAATTATTAAGTAAAGTAATAAACTAAAATAATGGAAATTAAGAGTTTTAAAAATGGTTAAATTATTAAAATAAAGGCCGACGAGTAAATAATTAATAATGTATAATTAAATATGCATAAAGGTGATGAGATACATTTTTCTTGAATTATTCAAAGAAACTTGCCTCAAAGTTACCCTACTAATTCACATGAAAACCATAAAATAATGAAGTTTTATTTCAAGTTTAGCCAGACTTAATAACCAAAAATGCTTGATTAATACATACTATATTTGATAAAAAGATTGCAATTACCAGTGATATCAGCAACATCTTGAATTTTTTCAGAAATAAATTTATACTGCCTTCATGAAAAAGCATGAGTTCAATCACATTAACGAGAATTACACATTAAAATACATACAGAATGATATAAAAATAAAAAAGTCTGTAATTTTGTCTCTACATCTGCTATGATGTTCGGATTTTAGTCGTTTGCGGATTTTAGGGAGTCTACTACGATTTTTGGGAGGCATTGTGTATTGCTTCGAATTGATTACGATCGCCATAGAAGTCTCCCCTTCGACCCTGTGGCCTTAAGGTTGTTGATCAGTGACATCTCAAATTCTCCTCGCTGATTCTAAACTTATGGACGTGTGATGCATTCTTATATTTAAAATATCTCCTCAGGAAATCAATATTTTTAACTTATTTTTTCTGTGTACTCTTCTTAAAGGATGTCTCCCTTCTTTTAGTTTAAAAAATAATTTCTAAAATATATACTTAATTTTATTTAAAGTGTGTTAAACTCTTACACAGTTTCGTAAGATTGTATAACACACAAAATTATAAATTAAGCATATATTTTATACATGTTTTGACATCTAAGAGAAAATAAAGGGGAGAGAAAGAGAGATCCTTTAAGGGGGCTTATCTGGTGGGGAAGAAAAAAAGTCGAATCCCATGTTATCTATGGGAAAAATACTTATGCTTCTTGTTCCTCCAAATTTGGAAATTTCAACACTATATATTTTTTTTCACCACGTAAATAGGAAGGTTTCTTCTCCCTCTATAAACTTCAAATTTTTATATTTTTTCCAGTCATAAGTTACAAACGAGTAAGAATATTTTTTGTACTTTTCGGAATTTTCTTAAACAAATTTTAAAATACTCATTATTATGTTTAAAATATTTTAAGGTTACAGAGGGATAAAGAACCTTCCTATCTACGTGGTGAAAAAAAAAGAAAAAAAAATTGTTGAAATTTCCAAATTTGAATGAACAAGAAGGATAAGTATTTTTCTCATAGGATAACATGGGAATCGACAACGTTTCTTCTCCATCAGATAAGCCCCCTTAAGAAGAGTACACAGAAAAAAAGAAGTTGAAAATACTATTAATTTTCTAAGGCGATATTTTAAAAATACGAATGCATCACATGCCTATAAGTTTAGAATCAGCGATGGGAATTTCAGATGTCACTGACCAACACCTTTAAGCATACACATATACATATTTTTTAATTCCGTATTTAGATACAACATTTTATTAGTTTTTGCCAAAAATTTGGTTGGTTTCTGTTTGTTCTTTCTTTCTCTCTCTCTCTCTCTCTGCCTTTTATTTTTACAAGAAAGAAAGAAAGCGTTTATCTCGCTTCTGCTTCTAATCTAGAAGGCGCTGAGAAAAGAGACTTCAAAGAGACGTGCTGAGAGAGAAGAGGGATAGATGAAGGATCGCTGCACATAGCTTGAGCAAAGAAAAACAAAGTGACGATTTTAAAAAATAAACCTCGAAAGCGAATTAAAAAAGAGGCCAGTTTAAATAGCTGGTGTATCGAAAATAAACATTTATTTTATTATTATTAATAAATTGTGTAACAAAAACGAAGCGCTCACTTTTTTTTTTTTTTTTTTTGACGAATTAAAATTATACAGAATGATTATTTTAAGACGATTCTCAAAAAAATATTTTCTCTCACTCAACGCGAAACTTTCGGAAATATTTTCTGACTCATTTTTTTTTTTTTTTTCACATAAAAGCATGACACATGCAGGCACGATTATTAATTTGCAATCGAACTTTTTTTTTCTTTTTTAATCTTTCGATAAAGGAATCGCATCTTGAGTGTTAAGCGATTATTGTCTCACGAGATTAATGTATTTCCTTACTCGTTCTGTGGCGTCAAGAAATATGGTTCAAAATGCCAAATTTGACAGAATTTTCGGGAAAATCTGCTTTTAGTGAAAAATGGGGAAAAAAGTTGGATTGCTTTTGTTTGGAAAGTTTCTGAATAAGAGTACCGGCCAATTTTAAGTGTTTGCGAAGAAAAATGAATTCAAAAATGTGTTAGAAAGTAGCCAGTCCGAATTTGAGAACAAATCCAAAGAAAATATTTTTTGACGCATTTCATCTGCAGAATACTCCAGAATTATCTAAATTCTAAAAAAAAAAAAAAAAAGAAAAAAAAAAAAAGAAAAAAGAAAAAAAAATAATTAAGTCAAAAGATTTTAAGCCTTTTAAAAACACTTAGAGACTTTCAGGCCATTCTGTAATTTATGTTATTCTTAATTCAACAACGTTCGTAAACGTTTAAATATTTATAAACTTTTTACCTCTTCGTCTACTTACATCTGGAAATATGGTTCAAAACGGCAAATTTGACAAAATTTTCTGAACTATCTTCTCTTTTTATTTACTAAAAAATGGAAAAACATTTCAATTACAATAGGGGTGCACAACCTTTTTAAGAGAAGGGCCACTTACAAAAAAGTCTGGGTTGTCGAGGGCCACATCAGTAACGCAGAAAAATTCTGTATCGGGGAGGTAGGGGGGTGGGTAATAAGTCTTTATTTTTTATGAATAATTGTCCATAATAAAAATAAACAAACGGAAACAAATAATTGTATGAAGGAATGCAAGGCTTCATGGCATCTGTATGAGTAACTATTCAACACTTTATGAAGACTAACGGTTCCTTCTGGACAAATGGTAACTTGAAGAAAAAAAATTACACAAAATTGCTAAATAATTGAACGTTATTGAAAATTATATAAAAAAAAAATATTGAAGAATAACTTCATTTAAAATAAAAGGAAACTTATTTTTGAAATAACAAAGCATGATAGACTAATTATGTTTTTTTTTCTGCGGTCTATTAACAAAACTCGTTTTTTCTTTTCTTTTGTCAATCAAGTGCGACTGATTGACGAAATTCGGGATTTTTTTATCAACGACTGATTGACAGATTTCGCGGTAATTTTCTATTGCCTATTGGCAAAATTTGCAATCTTTTCAAACAACCAATTTGCGATACCTCCGATAAATTGACGCAATACGCGATTTTTTTCAGTGATAAATTTTAAAGTTTCGCATTTTTTTTCCACAACGGATCAATGAAATTTGCGAATTTTTTCCGCCCCCGATCGAATTATTTCGCGACTTTTTTGTTCTGCGATCGATCTTCGAAATTTGTAAGTTTTTTTCATGAACGATTGACAAAATTCGCGATTTTTTTTCATGAGTGATTGGCGAATTTTGCGATATTTTACGTGACAGATTGACAACATTTGCAATTTTTTTCCAATGACCAATCGACGAAACGAGATTTTTTTTCCTGATATACATTTGATGTAATTTGCGATTTTTTTTCGCGCAATAAATTGGCGAAAATAGCAATTTCTTTTAACCGCACAATCGATGAAATTTGCGATTTTTTCCTGCGACCAATGGATTTCTATTTCATGATATTTTTTGGGACCGACACTCAAATTTTGTAATTTTTTCCATGAGTTAATCACGAAATTCGCGAATTTTTGGGAAAATTCGATTTTTTTTTTTCACGAGCGATTGACAAATTTCGCAATATTTTTGCGACCAATTGACAAAATTTGTAATTTTTCCTATCAATTGTTTAAATTCGTGATTTTTTCCGCGACAGATTGACAAAATCGCGATTTTTCCCCAGTCGATCAACGAAATTTGCAATTTTTGTACCTCATTGACAAAATTCGCGATTTTATTGTGCCCGATTAACAAAATTGGTGATTGTTAACTGACTCTGATGAAATTTGTAATTTTACCCGCAGCGAATTGACGAAATTTGCGATTTTTTTCCCGCAATAAGCTGGCGAAACACGCGGTTTTTCCGTAGCCGATCAAGAAAGTTTGCAATTTTTCCGCAGCTCCTCAACAAAATTCACAATTTTTCCGCGTCCGATCAACAACATTTGCGATTCTTAACTGACTCTGAAGAAATTTGTAATTTTTATGCGACAAATTGATGAAATTCGACATTTTTTTCTCGCGATAAACTGACGAAACTCACGATTTTTCCGCAGCCGGTCAACAAAATTTGCAATTTTTCCGTATCTCATCGACAAAATTCGCGATTTTTCTGTGCCCGTTTAAAGAAATCTGAGACTTTTCTGCGCCGAGTCAACAAAATTCGCGATTTTTCCTCTCGCGATCAACAAAATTCGAAAATTTTCCGTGCCCGATAAACGAAATTTGTAGTTTATCCCGGCAAATTGACAAAATTCCGATTTTGTTCTCACGAACAACTAACAAAACACGCGATTTTTCAGCAACCGATCAAGGATTACATAATCGACAAAATTCGCGATTTTTAACGTGTCCGGTCAACGAAATTCGCGATTTTTTCTCGCAATAAACTGACAAAATTCGAGATTTTTCCCCAGTTTATCAACGAAACTTGAGATTTTTTTGCGACTCATCGATAAATTGTGCGATTTTTCCGAACTCGATCAACGAAATTTGCGATTCTTAATTGGCTCTGATGAAATTTGCAATTTCTTCCCGGGGCAAATTGACGAAATTCGCGATTTTTTCTTGTGACGTATGGACAAAAAAATTGCAATTTTTCCAGTTATAAATTGACAAAATTGTGTCAAAAAAAACGAAGAAATTATATAAATTGTGATCGCGGGCCACAAGTTAACCCATGGCGGGTCACAGGTTGTGCATCCCTAAATTACAAAGTTTCTGAATAAGATCACCTACCAATTTCATGTGTTTGCAAAGAAAAATTAATTAAAAAAATTGTCAAAGCAGCCCCTTTCTGGCACATTTAATTTTCAGAATGAAAGAAAATCCAGAGGTATCCAGATTCTAAGTCTAAGAGAAAAAAAATATATATATGATTAAGTCAAAAGCTTTTTAAATCACCTAGTGACTTTCAGGTCAATCTGTATTTATGTTATTCTCAATTCAACAACTTTCATAACGCTTAAATATTTATAAACTTTTCGTGTCTGGAAATATGGTTCAAAACGGCAAATTTGACAGAATTTTCTGAAATATCTTCTGCCTTTACCGAAAAATGGAAAATAATTTCGATTACAAAGCTTCTGAATAAGATCACTTGCCAATTTCATGTGTTTGCAAAGAAAAATGAATTAAAAAATATGTCAAAGCAGCCACTTTCTGACACATGTAATTTTCAGAATGAAAGAAAATCCAAATTCCAAGTCTAAGAGAAAAAGAAAAAAATATTAAGCCAAAAGCTTTTTAAATCACCTAGCGACTTTCAGGTCAATATGTATTTATGTTACTCTCAATTCAACAACTTTCATAACGCTTAAATATATATAAAATTTTCGCGTCTGGAAATACGGTTCAAAACAGCAAATTTGGCAGAATTTTCAGAAATATCTTCTGCCTTTACCGAAAAATGGAAAATAATTTCGATTACAAAGCTTCTGAATAAGATCACCTGCCAATTTCATGTGTTTGCAAAGAAAAATGAATTAAAAAATATGTCAAAGCAGCCACTTTCTGACACATGTAATTTTCAGAATGAAAGAAAATCCAAATTCCAAGTCTAAGAGAAAAAGAAAAAAATATTAAGCCAAAAGCTTTTTAAATCACCTAGCGACTTTCAGGTCAATATGTATTTATGTTACTCTCAATTCAACAACTTTCATAACGCTTAAATATATATAAAATTTTCGCGTCTGGAAATACGGTTCAAAACAGCAAATTTGGCAGAATTTTCAGAAATATCTTCTGCCTTTACCGAAAAATGGAAAATAATTTCGATTACAAAGCTTCTGAATAAGATCACCTGCCAATTTCATGTGTTTGCAAAGAAAAATGAATTAAAAAATATGTCAAAGCAGCCACTTTCTGACACATGTAATTTTCAGAATGAAAGAAAATCCAAATTCCAAGTCTAAGAGAAAAAGAAAAAAATATTAAGCCAAAAGCTTTTTAAATCACCTAGCGACTTTCAGGTCAATATGTATTTATGTTACTCTCAATTCAACAACTTTCATAACGCTTAAATATTTATAAACTTTTCGCGTCTGGAAATACGGTTCAAAACGGCAAATTTGGCAGAATTTTCAGAAATATCTTCTGCCTTTACCGAAAATGGAAAAACATTTCGATTAAAAAGCTTCTGAATAGGATCACTTGCCAATTTCATGTGTTTGCGAATAAAAATGAATTAAACAAGCTGAAAATTGCATGTTAAACGATGAAAATGAGGTGCGTTCGTACTGTAACTTGTTTTATAAATATTTTTTGCACCGAATATAGTACTGAATGTATATTTTAGTGCATATCAATTTCATTCTGCTCGAAAAGCCGTAACATCATTAAAGTACACTTGAAATAATTTTTTCCGATTGGCCGTAATGTAACGGAAAATTTTCTGACTGACCCTGTAATTAAACTATACATACGATTTTCATAAAATTTGAAATGACTCGGCAAAATTTTACAACAATTATATATTTAAAATTTCAGACCATTCGTTGGGTAGTTTTTGTTCTGTTATATGCGGACGGACAGACAGACGGACTGAACGATGACTATAGGTGCTACGTATTTATATAATTACGAACGCACCTAAAAATAAAAAAGAAAAGTGCCCAGCTAAACTGATGGCATTGAGCTCACAGACTATTCACACTAATTGTATATTATACTCTTATTTTAAAGAATAATGCCACTCAAAAAAATAAGTGAAGGGGAATTGGCCCCCGTTTCCCCCTTTATACTTAACCAGTGAACCTCCAAATCTAATCAGGAAAGCTCCTTATCATAATAAACCGGTATACCAAATTTGGGGCAAATCGAATAATCTTGCAAAAAAAAAAAAAAAAAACATTTATCTAAATTAAGGTGGTGGACTAACCCTTTATCCTTAACCAATGAATCGCCAAAACGAATCAGGGAAGCTCCTTAACATAATAAACCGGTATACCAACTTCGGAGCAAATCGAATCATTCTGCATGAAAAACCCATTTATCTAAATTAAGAGGGGCGGGCTAACCTCCCTTTTCCCCCTTTACCCTTAACCAATGAACCCCAAAACTAATCAGGGAAGTTCCTTAACATAATAAACCGGTATACCAAATTCGGAGCAAATCGAATCATTCTGCATGAAAAACACATTTATCTGAATTAAGGCGGGTGGACTAACCCTGTTTCCCCCCCCCTTTATCCTTAACCAATGAACCCCCAAAATTAATCAGGGAAGTTCCTTAACATAATAAACCGGTATACCAAATTCGAAGCAAATCGAATCATTCTGCATGAAAAACACATTTATCTGAATTAAGGTGGGTGGACTAACCCCGTTTTTCCCTTTTTATCCTTAACCAATGAACCTCCAAAACTAATCAGGGAAGTTTTTTAACTTAATAAACCGGTATACCAAATTCGGAGCAAATCGAATCATTCTGCATGAAAAACACATTTATCTGAATTAAGGGGGGTGGATTAACCCCGTTTTTTCCCCTTTATCCTTAACCAATGAACTCCCAAAACTAATCAGGGAAGTTCCTTAACATAATAAACCGGTATACCAAATTCGGAGCAAATCTAATCATTCTGCATGAAAAACCCATTTATCTGAATTAAGGGGGAGTGGACTAACCCCGCTTTTCCCCCTTTATCCTTAACCAATGAACTCCCAAAACACTCAGGGAAGTTCCTTAACATAATAAACCGGTATACCAAATGCGGAGCAAATCGAAGGATTCTGCATAAAAAACCCATTTATCTGAATTAAGGGGGTGGACTAACCCCCCTTTTCCTCTTTTATCCTTAACCAATGAACCCCCAAAACTAATCAGGGAGGTTCCTTAACATAATAAACCGGTATACCAAATTCGGAGCAAATTGAATGATTCTGCATGAAAAACCCATTTATCTGAATTAAGGGGGGTGGACTAACCCCGTTTTCCCCCTTTACCCTTAACCAATGAACCCCCAAAACTAATCAGGGAAGTTCCTTAACATAATAAACCGCTATACCAAATTCGGAGCAAATCGAATCATTCTGCATGAAAAACACATTTATCTGAATTAAGGGGGGGGGGTGGACTAACCCCGTTTTTCCCTCTTTATCCTTAACCAATGAACTCCCAAAACTAATCAGGGAAGTTCCTTAACATAATAAACCGGTATACCAAATTCGGAGCAAATCGAATCATTTTGCATGAAAAACCCATTTAACTGAATTAAGGGGGTGGGGTGTGGCCTAACCCCGTTTTACCCCCTTTATCCTTAACCAATGAACTCCCAAAACTAATCAGGGAAGTTCCTTAACATAATAAACCGGTATACCAAATTCGGAGCAAATTGAATGATTCTGCATGAAAAACCCATTTATCTGAATTAAGGGGGGTGGACTAACCCCGTTTTTCCCTCTTTATCCTTAACCAATGAACTCCCAAAACTAATCAGGGAAGTTCCTTAACATAATAAACCGGTATACCAAATTCGGAGCAAATCGAATCATTCTGCATGAAAAACCCATTTAACTGAATTAAGGGGGTGGGGTGTGGACTAACCCCGTTTTTCCCCCTTTATCCTTAACCAATGAACTCCCAAAACTAATCAGGGAAGTTCCTTAACATAATAAACCGGTATACCAAATTCGGAGCAAATTGAATGATTCTGCATGAAAAACCCATTTATCTGAATTAAGGGGGTGGACTAACCCCGTTTTTCCCCCTTTATCCTTAACCAATGAACTCCCAAAACTAATCAGGGAAGCGCCTTATCACAGTGAACCTAGGAAAAAATTTTGAAGCAAATCGGATGTTTCTATCAAGAGTTATCGCGTTACGTACATACGTACATACATACATACATACATACAGAACGGGCGGGCACATTAGCTCTCAGGCTTTGATAGCCTGTGAGCTAATGAGCCAAAGCAGTCACTTTCTGACACATTTCATTTGCAAAATAAAACCCTAGAAGAATCCAGATTCCAAATCTACGACAAAAAGAAAAGAAAATTATTTAAGTCAAAGGTTTTAAAAATTTTTAAATCTTCTAGCGACTTTCAGGCCATTTTGTATTTATGTTATTCTTAATTCAACAACGTTCATAAACACTTAAATTTATAAACTTTTTACCTCAATTAACAATAAATTAGAGAAGGCCTATTTAGAAAATTTTAATAAAATGTTCAAAGTTCAACTTCTGTCTCCGCGATCATATCTCGAAGAATCTAACACAACCTAGCATGATTAATGACAGCCTTTTCCAATAAAGTATCGTCCCCTTCATAACTTTTGAGCGTTCGTATAAACGTTCGATTAAAACAATTAAATGTAGGCTATTCTGAATTTAAAAACGTTTCCAAAAATTTTAATTCATAAAATGTTTATATAATAGATCAATAAAGGTTACAGAAATATTATTTTGAAAAGTCTTGAGTAGTTCAAAAGTTCAGCTTCTGTCTTCAACATCATGAATTCGAAGCTTATAATAAATCAATACAACCAGCAGGATAATGATATCCTTTTCCAATAAAATCTTGTCTCCTTCATAACTGTTGAGCGTTCATAAAGATGTTTGATTAAAACAATTACATTTAGGTTATACTTAATTCAAAACCATTCCCGAACACTTAAATTTATAAAATGTTTATATAAATCGATAAAAGTTACACGAATACAATTTTTAAAATTCTTTTAAGAAGTTCAAAAGTTCAGCTTCTGTCTCCAGCATCATGCCTCAAAGAATATAGAGGTTATAATAAATCAATACAACCAGCATGATTAATGACAACCCCTTGCAGTAAAATATTATCTCCTTCATAACTGTTGAGCATTCATAAATATGTTCGATTAAAACAATTATATTTTGGCTACTCTTAATTTAAAAACGTTTCCGAACATTTAAATTTATAAAACGTATACATAAATTGATAAAAGTTACACAAATACTATTTTATAAAGTCTTTTGAGAAGTTCAAAAGTAGGGATTGATCTAAGCAGCAAATTTGCCGAATACCGAAGCTTCGGTCAAAGTGTACACCGAATATTCGGTATTCGGCAACCGAATACTTAAAAATTTACAATACACATTTTTGCATATAATAGCTTTTTTAATAAATTTTAATTAACATTAAATTCTTAATTTAATTCAGTTACATTTTTATTCTTAAATCTAATTACACAAAAAAAATTAATGACTTCTTTCCACTCACAAATTCATTAACCCATGACTTATTTTTTATTATTTTATCCCTAGTCAATACCCTAAAGAACCTATGAAAATATTAAACTATACAGGCTATTATTAAGAATAAGAATTGTCAGAAAAACAAAAGTTCATTCAAATGAAAAGAAACAATGTTGTCAAAGCTGATTTACTGATTGTCTAAGTCTAATTATAAGCATATTGATTAGGAATGTTTTCAAATACAAAAAGGTATTATATCAATATGTACATTTAACTATATTTTCTGTCAAATTACTGATACATATTTATATTTTGATTAATATTTTAACATTGTGGTGATGAAGATAACAAATTTGAGCGATTTTAATTTAATGATTATAAAAAGCTATAGGATAGGCATAGGGGTATACTTATTTGATGTGTGTATTTTCTTTAATATACACCTTAGATATACAGAGATGAACTCTGATATACTTATTTGATGTGTACATTAAAGAAAATACACATTAAACAAATTTAAATTAAGAAAACTAATGTAGAAATAATTAAAAATAAATGATAAGGGAAAGATGCCAGTCTTCCTTTTTTTTTTTTCTCTATTGTAGACAGTTGTTTTGATTTCAGCGCTATGTAGACTATTTTAGAAAGGAAAAAGTTTTTTTTTAAATTAAAAATGGCCTTTGACTTGGTTTTTTGTAGTGCAGCTGAACTCTGAACTCGCACATAATATTAAAACTCATTGCTTAGTCTATTTTACTTCGAAGTAAAAGAGAATTCTTTTACTTTTAAGAAAATACTTATCCACAATTATTCGGCCGAATACTTAAAAGTATTCGGCCGAAGCCGAATATTCGGTTTACATGCCGAACCACCGGATACTGAATCGACTATTCGGTATTCGGTCAATCCCTATTCAAAAGTTCAGCTTCTGCTTTCATGATCATGCCTCAAAGAATTAATACGTTATAATAAATCAATACAATCAGTATGATTAATAGCAGCCTTTTCTAGTACAATATTGTCCCCTTCATAACTGTTCAGCGTTCATAAATATGTTCGATTAAAACAATTATATTTAGGCTACTCTTAATTCAAAAACGTTTCCGAACATTTAAATTTACAAAACGTTTATGTAAATCGATAAAAGTTACACAAAAACTATTTTAAAAAGTACTTTGAGTAGTTCAGAGGTTCAGCTTCTGTCTTCACAATCATGCCTCAAAGAATACAAAGGCTACACAACCAGTAAACCAACAAAACAACACAACCAGCTTGATTGATGACAGCCTTTTTCCATAAGACATTTTCTTCTTCTTAATCTTTGAGTGTTTATATAGACGTCGATTAAAACAATTATAATTAGGCTATTCTTAATTCAAAAACATTTCCAAAAATTTCAAATTATAAAATGTTTATATAAATCGATGAGATACAGAAATACTACATTGAAAATTACTTTGAATAGTTCAAATGTTAAGCTTCTGTCTTCAAGTCATGCCTCAAAGAATTCAGAGGTTATGATAAATCAATAGCACCAGCATGATTAATGATAACCTTTCCTAGTAAAATATTGCCTCCTTCATAACTTTTGAGCATTTGTAAAGACGTTTGATTAAAACAATTATATTTAGGCTATTCTTAATTCAAACACGTTTCCGAAATTTTAAGGTGCATTCAATGTTTATATGGATATTCTTCATTGTGATATATTTGTGTTTTTCACATTACCAAGAAATTTTTCAAATACATTGAACAAACGTAAATGTAAAGCTTTTAATAATTTTAATTTAGTATTAAAGATTTTCCTATTTATGCCTTCCAACAGTTATCGAAGGTTTTTATTTATAAATTTGGATAATATCGAGATATCCTATGCAAAAAACGCGATAAAAAATATTGAAATCCCACAAGAACACCAAAAATATTGAATAGAAACATATAACATACAACAAAACATTGAAACAAACAATATATGAACAAAGGATACTTTGAAAAGAACGCTGCCATTGGTTTAACCCTCTGTCTACCAGAAGGGTCCAATGGACCCGACATGTATATTCAAAATATCTATTCAAACCAGAAAATTTCTTCAAAACAAACTAAATGTATAAATCAGACAATAATAAGTTAAATAAACAAATTAAATAGTTTTAAGTAAAAATTCTGGTGTAGAATGTTTTTATAAAACTTGAGTAAAATTTCCGGTAGTTCTAGGGTTAACATTAACTTGCGAGTGTATTCGCGTTACTAACGTTTGCTCATAAAGGGCTATTTCATTCACACGAAAACAATCTGCTCGCTAATGTTAATCCTTTGGGGCAGTTCTTTTAAAATATCCCGTTTGCATTTCAATAATTTTAAAGGGTTTATTTTATTTTATTTTATTTTTTGCATTGGATAGCTGAGGTCGATTTCTACAATCGCCATTTTTCACATTTTCGATTAATGTTTGCAGGTTTTTTTTTATTATTATTTATGAAGATACTCATATGTATGTATCATATTTATGTATCGTAAACAACTGAAGAATCTGAATTATATGGCTAATTTATTAATTTGGTATTCACATTTAAATTATGAATATTCCGGTAAAATAAAATATTTCCAGCTAACCAGATGTCTATATAGAGATTCGATAAAAAAAATTAATTTATGACGTTCTTAATTCAATATCGTTTCAAAATGTTTAAATTTATAAAACGGCACAGAAGCACAATTTAGGTTAAAAAAAAATTAGCAGTAGTTCAAAAGTTCACCTTCTGTCTCCAAGATCATGCTTCAAAGGCTATAATAAATCAATATAATCTGCATGACTAATGATAATGAGAGTCTTTTCTAGTAAGATACCCTCTCCTTCGTAACTTTAATAAGTAGGTGTACCTGAGAGGAATAATAATTCCCTTTCCTTTTAGGTTTTAAACATAAACAAAGACGGAAGACAGTGGCAGAATCAAAATTGAAAATTGGCCGTGTATCTTGGCTGTAGGAAATCCAAGCCGCAGGGATAGAGGTTCGAACGTTCCACAGAACAGGTTCTAAATCGAATTACTCTAATGATTTAACTCTCCTTGATTTGATTTAGTTTCAGCACCCTATTCCATCCAAGAAAGGTGAATGAGATTAATTTAGGAGCAAACATAATGACATTGTGTCTCGGCTTCATTAGGATTCTACTAGAATTGTTTCCAAGCTTTGTCTGAATAATTCTAAGACAAGAAAAGTCTTTAAAAAAATGGATTTTTTCCCCCTCAAAAAATAAGCCTTCCACTCTAATGATATTAACAGACATTCTTTTTTTCATTATCAAGATGAGCAATTCTCTATTTTTTTTTTTAAATGACAAAAAAAGCAGAGAAAGGAAATAACATGGGCTAACTAAAGTTTATCTGGTGTGGACATTCTACTTTTTTCATAGCATTAATTTTAGTTATACACAAGTTAACAAAAAAATAATTCAATTTTCTACAATATTTTCGCATTTTACGAATATTAATATTTTAGCTAGAGGCATACGCAGTATATTTGTTGGGGGTGGGGAGAAGGGTGAGGGGCGGTGAAAATTAGCCAAATTTGGCCAAGTGAAAAAGGATTTTTACTGAATTATGGTGTTTTTAAATTGCTTATTTAAGCATCTCATTTCACTGTATTAAAAAAAAAAAAGGAAATTTCTTAACAATACTCTGTTATTTTTGAAAATTATTTGGAAAATTTTTTTAAATTATTGAAAATTTCCAATTCTGTTAGTTTTGGAAAGTTTTTCATAATCTAGCCTGATGAATGATTTTTCGTATTGCTTATTTTATTTTATTATTTTGAGAACAGCGAGATGGAGGGATTCTACAATTCAATTAGGTGGAACTAATTTAAAGAAATTAACCGTTTTTAAACTTTATCGGTATACGCCCTTCTCTAATGCTACTTACTTGAAAATGATTCATCACAGAACATGAAAAAACATCAACAACAATCTGACAGATTTAAGGGGGCTTAGGGCTTGACCGATACCGAAAAACATGTAGACAGAGCTCTCTCTTCGAGTCCCTATAAAATCAGAAGTATTCAATGTAACTAATTTAAACTTTCTGATATTTTTAAGGTGTTTTTGTAGCCTTATAAAATTATAAAATGAAGTACTTAAGGTAATAAAATAAAAAATATATATAGCAAAATTTATATAACATAATTTTCGGAAAAAAAAAAATTATGTGTTATATCACTATCCGTAAGATATCTTAACGTTGAATTGACATAAGAACCTAATTTTTGCATTAAAATGATCAGGAAATTTTATTGTATAGAATGAATTAGTGGTATAACTATCACTCAAAGGAAACCGTATTAAAAAATCTCTCAAATTTGAAAACTTAAAAAATCCTAAAAAATACATTTTTTTTTTAAATATTAAAACTATCTAAAATATATTAATTCAAGCTGTAGATAAAGATGTTATATGCATGCAAAAAAAAAAAAAAAAAAAAAAAAAAAAAAAAATCATTCCATCAAATAGTTTTTTTTTTTAAATTTTATGGATAGTCATCAAAAATCAAGTTTTGAGAAAACGAGACTTAATGGTTGCAATTAACCCTTAAATGCGGGTGTTGCTTTTCGACAACATACCCAATTTAGGCTCTAAAATACTGTTAGAATAATATTGAAGCTGTAATGCCTAATGTTGCCAATAAAATACATTCTGAAAATATTATTAAATCGATTTTCAGCATGTAGATGGCAACACTTGTGCTGTTTAAGAATAAAGATAGATTTATTTTTTCAATTGTTGCTACTTGTTCTTTTTGTTTTGTTTGGAAGCTTGCGAAATACCCTATTTTGTTCTGCTGTGAGCAAGTAAAATTTATTTTTTATTATAGTTCCTAAAATTCTTGTGTGTTTAATATTATAGAATTTTGTTAACGAAAATTATTTTTTTAATTAATGACCAGTATTGCCAATTAGTAACAAACTGTTTTTTAGCCGAAAACCATACTTAAAACAAAATATGATTTTTTTTAAAGTATTTTTCCCATGATTTATTTAAAAAATGAAAGCCGAAAAAAATTATTACAATGATTTTTGAAAAATCAGGCATTTAAGGGTTAAATAGGTGTGGCTTCGAAAGTGGTTGTTACATAAATGCTTATAACTACGTTAAAAATGCAAATATTTTTATGCGGTTTTTTGCACTGTGTTCAGAATTAATCGAATAATCAAAATAGATACTAAAAAACGATTTTTTTGAAAGTTTTCAAGCCCTGAGCCCCCTTAAAACATGGAAACTGGCTCAAGGGTGAATTAAGAGTTAACATTTTATGAAGATTATTCCTTTGGCTATGCACATACGCAGGATTCTCGTTGGGGGAAAAAAGTAAGGGGGGGGGGGGTGAACATTAGCCAAATTTGGCCAAGTGCCTAAAATTTGTATTTTTTTCAAAGATTGGAGAGAACAGTGATCACCCCCCCCCCTTTTTTTGTGATTGAGATAAATTTTCGTCTTAGTAAGTAAAACATCGTTATATTTGTACAATATCTGCTAAGACGGATTGTAAACCATCTTAAAAACTTTCCATTCGACAAGTTTCCGTCTTATCAGGCATATCGTTTGTTGTAATTGTATTGTATTCTTTTGCCGGGATCAGAGCCATGAAACTTTTTGTTATAGGCAGGATACTTTTTTCACGGTTTTGCTCTAATTTTGATATGTTATTCTTTAGTAAAAATTGTAGAAAGCTTGTTAAATAAAACGGTAGAATGATTGATAGATAGTGTTTTGTTTGCTGAAATAACAAACCTATGCTTCTATCTGAATTGTTCTATTACAGAAACTGTCATTCGGTTTGTGAAATGTTGTGTGAAAAGCTTAAAAAATTGAGTTAAAAAAAAAACATAAAATGATGTACAATATAAAATATTAATTCATTCAAATAAACTGATAAGCCTTATTATGCTGTTTTAAAGGTTATTTATCCAAAATGTGAATATTTCCGCCAATTTTTTTTTTTTTTTTTTTTTTTTTTCCAAGGTGCATTCCATATTGATGTGGATGTTCTTCATAAATTTGTGTTTTTACTTTTATCAAGAACATTTTAAATTGCGTTACATACATAACATAAAGATAACACTTTTATTTATTTTAATTTTGATTTACTATCGAAAAATTTTGTATTCTCATGGAATAACCTTCCAACCGAAGTTTTTATTTATAAATTTATATAATACCAGGTGTTTATATGCGTAAAGCGCCCAATAGAGTTAAAGGCATACTAATTGCCAAAGTAACGATCTTATTCTTTATTTTATTATTTTGAGTACAAAAAAATAAAGGAATTCTACAATCCAATTAAGTGAACTAGTTTAAAGAAATTATCCATTTTTAAACCTTATCAGCCTTCGCTAATGCTATTTACATGGAAATGACTCATTGCAGAACATGAAAAGCATCAACAACCTCACAACCTACCTTACAGATTATAAAACGTGTAAACTGGCTCAAGGTTGAGCCATTAACAATGTGTTACAACAAAAGAAATCATAGGAGACAATAGAAAATCGACAGATCCTGAAGGAGGTGTCGCAAATGCCTATAAAGACGTCCGGTATGACGTAGTAATGTCCAAGATGATGAACGTTCTCTTTAATAAGAAGCTTTGGTATGCAGCAACCATGACCTCAGGAGATAGGCATCAAGGAATCTTAACTGCATTTTTATAAGATGTAGATTAACTGGAGACAATTACCAGTAAGATGTCTTTAAAAGTATTTACCTCAAGGACGAAGTGAAACGAACTGACTACGAGAGGTGAAGGTTAAAATTTGACGCCCAACGGGATATCTGATATAGTGTGATCAATAGCGCGATAAGAATTATATTTTTAAATAATTGCTTACGTGTACTATGGCATCCTAATTAAAATATCAAATAAGAGAAATTCGCAAAAGTTCAAAGTGGGGGTGGGGAAGTAACAAACTTTGAAATTTGTTTGATTTCGGGACATGAATTTTCCAAAAACCTCAACTTTTCGAACCAAAATTTAAACACTTACACACTTTTTTTCGCAACATTGTATTCTTGTATAGCTCAGGAGGGTCCATCAAAATGATGAATTCAGTGATAGTAATCAATGCCTTATTTGATTAAAGAAGCGCCAGGTTGGACAGCAATGCTACAACTTATGCAGCTGCACAGAAGTCATTTTATCAGTCTTATTAATAAAAGAAGAATGAAAAATCATGCATGAAGCATAGATTATGAAACATTTTTTTTAAATATTCAGAATACTGCAAAAAACTTCACAGCTTAATAATGAGAAAAATGATGTCTAAGTAGACAGTTTGAAAAACGTATAACACATCTGAAAACCCAACTTCAGCAATTACCATCAAAAGGCGGGAAAATATCCGAATTCTTTTGTGCAACCTTGAAACGATCCATATATTTATATTATATATGCTATATAGTATGCTAATATTTAGATCAGTTAGGAAATGCAAAGCACAGTTGAAAATTCCTCTTCAGCAATGTCAATCAATAAATGAAAATGTACTCGAGATGTTTTGTGCAGCCGTGCATACGAATTTATACATACCAAGTAATATGCAAAAAAAAGTTAATTTAAACACGCGTACCACAACTAGAATGCAGCTTCCGCAATTATTCATCATAAGACAGTACTTTAACCGAATTCTTTTGTGTGTCCCTGTAAATGAAAGATGAACCCTATGAACACCCAAGCATATTATGGTGCACCGCAGGGATATATATCAATATGTTTAAAATAGTGTAACATTAGTAAAATAACGCGAACGATTTTTCCCAATCGACCATAATGTAACATAATTCTTTTGAGTGCCTCTGTAAATGAACTTTAAACGCTACTCACTTCATTCTCAGTATCGAATATCCCATGGTAAACCGCAGTAATTGAACCAGATTTTTCCAGTTTTTGGTTACTCTCCTGTAAAAAATAGCATTTTGCCGGCAAAATGTCTAACCACAATGTTTAACAAACTCAAAACGAAAAATCGATTTCAAAATACCATTTTTACGTACACGATCCAAAAGTTAAATAAAAGAGAGTAAAAAAAGAAAAAAAAATCCCCTTTTTATCAAGATAAAATAAATAGCACTCGTCTATTATAACGAAATCCAGCGATTAGCTTTTTTAGTCACTTTTATTAGCACAAATATATAAAAAAAGGATCCATCACCGCTGAAAATAACGGCCATAAATACACATAATATCCGGTGAGATAAGACAAATATTTTATGTTAGTTACGTGTAAAATACAGTAATAATGAAGCTCTCGGGAAAAACGGCATCAAGCTAATGATTGAGCCGTTTTCTCGGAGAACAATTCAACCATTAAATTACAAGTTATCTTCGGGATGCATGTAACGACACTAATTGATCGTGAATAATAAGCAAATTGAGTGTAAAACACTTCATTTAATGAAACATCTGTGAGAAAGGCCCAAAAGAATAACTGTTTTGGAAAATACGCAAAACTCACTAATTTGTCTAACATACAGGGTATCTCCTCACAATGGTACTCAATGGCTAATTCCTAAACCGTTAAGTATAGACATATAATTCCGATTACAAAAATGCTTTAAATGAAGTGAAGAAGTACTTTAAAGGCGATTTAGGTCAATAAAAACCAGGGTTCGTAAATATCATGATATTTTCGGAAATATAAAAAATATCTGATATTTTCGATATATATCCGATATTTTCAAACCAGCCATTGCTGACAATAAATATTTTCAAGATATAAGTTAGAAAGTAAAACATATTGCTCTTAACATGAAAATTTAAACAATATTCTAAAAATGCATTTCTCTTTTCCCCTTTTTTTTTTTTTTTTTTTTTTTTGTTCATTTAGAACAAAATTGAAGATCAACCAATTGAAAATAGATACAATTTGCTTTATACACTTATAAAAAGAAGAAAAAAAACTATAGAATTCAGTATCAATGTCAAGTATCAAGAATTCAGAAGTTGACAAAACAAAATTTTAAATACAAAATATTTTTTTTTAATTGAAAAATTTTAACATAAATATCAGCTTATTTTTTTTATCCCTTAACATGGTGTACACTTTAGACCCAATTAAACCGAAATCAGAAAAAATTCGCTTCTAATGCAGCTGTATATAACTAATTATCTAAATCAGGATGATTTTGGGATCTGATAGCTGAAAATGCAATGAAATTTTCCGGAATTGTTTTCCTCGAGACCAGTGCCTGTTTTACAGCAGGCCATTCCGGCACGGACCCAGGACTCCTGATTTTCAGAGGCTCCCAAATGCTGCTGAAGTTTTTTTTCAATTATTGTCCAAAGTCCGATGTAGTTTTAACATCTAATGGAAGTTTACATTTTATTCTACATTCTATTGTGTCCGTATTGTATTTTTATAACATTGTATATTTTTGTCTGAAACATCCATATCTAATTACTTTATTACAGTGAATATTTTTTTTTATCTTTTTCACTTTAAAAACATATTGTATTTTTTATTCTTGTTTAACCAAATTCCTTTTCTCGTCAGATTATTTGGTGGTTGGTGAGCGTAGCTCGTACGCGGCAGAGCCCCCAAATATTTTCAATAATTGTAGCTTGGTATTGCGGAAAATTTATTAGTTGTTGCATACTTTATCATTCCAGATATATAGATTTGCATAGGAAAAGATAATCAGCACCACGCAATTTATTATAAAACTTCTACTCATTTAAATTTCGTAATTGTGATATAATTATTTAAAAGTAAATTAATGATTATCAAATTTAATTTTTTTTAATGGCTATTTTAAAGTAATTATTAAAGTCAAAGTGGTTATCTTAGTGGGTAACCTTTTTCAATATTTTTTTTTCTTTACCCAATCCCCCCGGAAACATCGGTGCAAGGGGGCCCCCGTAAGCATCTGTGCCCGGGGCCCCTCAAATTTGTAAATCGGTCCCTATTCTCCTGCGATAGGAGGTACTTTCGTACTTATAGTAACGGAAGCTACATAAAACAAATGAATACAAAAGTCGAAGATGATGTTACGGGACGAATTCCTCAAAAATTATTTTATTTAATGGATGAAGGTGTTATGAAGCAATCTATCACATGCTAAAGCTAAAATGCTGTACTTCAAAATATTAGACACTGCCTTTTATAGTTTTATTATTTAATAATTTAAATAATATTTTTCTTAATATTTAAACATTAAATGTTAATGAAATTTTTGAGAGAGATTAGTACTACCTGTTAATATTTCAAATATATGCTGCCAAGAAGAAAATAACAATAAAAATAATAAATCAAGAAAAATAACAATAGTCCAGGCAATAGAGACCGTATAGGGACTCTACCAAGCAAAATTAATGGTAGTACTGGAAATCGGCTTTCTAGATGTTTTTTGGGTCGCTGAATCCGAATTTAACTTTTCACCAAAATGTCCCCCGGCAACATCCCCAAATTTTGGTAAAAAGCCCCCAAAAAAGGTTTTTATTAAAAAAATTTTTATTATTGTAATTATAAATTTTTTTATTGTTTTAGGGGAAAAGTATCTAGAAATTCAGAAAGTAGACAAAATTTGCAACAAATTAGATATATGACATTATGACTTAGGATGAAGGGGAAGGGGGGATCTGCCTCGGAACATGCGCCGCAGTGCTGCGTGGCCTAAGTTGCACAATTCCACTTAACCACTCACACGTTTACATTCGCCCTCCCATCTCCACTCCGAACTTTCTCTATAAGGTTTACTTTAAGATTTTTGGGTCGCTGAATCCGAATTTTTAACTTACCCCCAAAATTTCCCCCCCCCCCCCCCGAAAACCCCCCAAATAGTTGTTTTTAATTTAAATTTCTTATTGTTTTAGGGGAAAAGCATTACAAAATTCAGAAACTAGACAAAATTTGCAACAAATAGGATATATGACATTATAACGTAGGATAAACGGGGTGAGAGGGGGCTGCCTCGGAACATTCCCCGCGCGCTTTTCTCAAAAACCAAATTTTCTCAAAAAATCAATTTTTTGGGTGGTTGCCGGGTGAAATTTTGGTGGGAAGTTACAAATTCGGATTCAGCGACCCAAAAACATAAAGTGAGTCGAAATCCAGAACTGGTATTAATTTTGCCAGATAAAATCCTTAATTGCCTGAACTTCATAATTTAGTGCACGTAGAGCTGCAGTGCATGTTCAGAGGCAGCCCTCATCCTACTTCATAATGTCATATATCCTATTTGTTGCAAATTTTGTCTAGTTTCTGAATTTCGTAATGCTTTTCCCCTAGAACAATAAGAAATTTAGGTTAAAAACAACTATTTAGGGGGAGGGGGGGGTTCGGGGGGAAAATTTTTGGGGGAAAGTTGAAAATTCGGATTCAGCGACCCAAAAATCTTAAAGTAAACCTTATAGAGAAAGTTCGGAGTGGAGATGGGAGGGCGAATGTAAACGTGTGAGTGGTTAAGTGGAATTGCGCAACTTAGGCCACGCAGCACTGCGGCGCATGTTCCGAGGCAGATCCCCCCTTCCCCTTCATCCTAAGTCATAATGTCATATATCTAATTTGTTGCAAATTTTGTCTACTTTCTGAATTTCTAGATACTTTTCCCCTAAAACAATAAAAAAATTTATAATTACAATAATAAAATTTTTTTTAATAAAAACCTTTTTTGGGGGCTTTTTACCAAAATTTGGCGAGGTTGCCGGGGAAAATTTTGGTGGAAAGTTACAAATTCGGATTCAGCGACCCAAGAAACATCTAGAAAGCCGATTTCCAGTACTACCATTAATTTTGCTAGGTAAAATTCCCTATTGCCTGGACTAAAAAAAAGATTTCATTTAAATTTTTTCGAAATTTAATTTTTGTCCCATAACACCTTCTTCCTAAGGTTTTCAGCCCCACCAGTGGCCGAGAGGTTCTGCTCTCGGAGCTGGTAGACGGGAGGCGCCCGTCGTCCTAATCGTGCGGAGTTTTCGTGGTTTTCTTCGGACCTTGGATTTCCAAGCGTAAATACGGGTTAGGTTCCCTTAGAAAGACCCCCCACGAAGGGCACTCCCCCCCCCCTTACGGCCTATGTCCCTCGTGTTGATAATTGGCCGTCAAAAATCAACCAACCAACCAATCTAAGGTTTTCAATTCTCAAATAATTCGAGCAATTGAAAAAGCTTTGAAATTTATCTTATCGAAGTTTATTAACAACCGAGCACTGAAGTCCTAGGCGGGTCGAGTTCCGGTTATACTCGACTCGAACCCGAAAATTATATTTGATATAAACCCGAAAAATAAATTTTCGTTAATCCAAAATCCGACCCGAACCGAATCTGACAAAAAAGTGTTATCAACCGAAACTCAACTTGAATCTCACACATTTCATATTGAACCCAAAATACTTCAATCCGAACCCGACCTGAAACCATACATGAAAGAGAATTAATCCATCTTTTAATGCAATTACGTAAAAATATTGTATCTTTTATGTAAAAATATGAACATATTTAGTACTTTTTCACATTAAAATATTAGTTTTTCACCTGAAGCAATTTTCTAGAAAATCGGATCGATCCAAAACCTAGTGTTGACTCTAAGCCGCTTTAGCATGGCGCAGCGCCCGGCGGCCCTTTTTATTTCTTTTTTGCGCACGGCGGCTCTTTTAAACCCTTCTGATGCGCCCGGCTGCCCTTTTTAACATTTCCTATTTGCCCCGTGGCAATTCAGTCGATCCCGGGAAAATATTGCAAATTCTAGGGACTCTCAAGCCAGTTCAAAATATTTTTAGTGAATAAGGTACAAGTGTGGCCTTTTTGAAAAAAAAAATAGGCCCTTTTTTTAGAATAGCGTTCCCGTTTTGAAAAAATGTACCTTTTTTTAGAATTGTGTTCCCTTTTTGAAAAATTCCCGCCCGGTGGCCCTTTTTTTCTAGAGTCAACACTAAAACCGAAACAATGAAAGTCAATCAGACCCAATTAGACCCCTAACGAAATAAATTAGCGTCAACCCGACTTTATTCAAACATCGAGTCGAGTTGCTTTTAGGTAAAATCGGGTTACACGATTCAATGCAACTCTACTGAGTACCATAATTCTACGAAACCGACGAACAATAATTCAGCTTACGGTTAATTCTGTCTAATAAGTTTGGACGAAATTCCACGGTTTACTAATTATGCTATTCCCTTTATATATATATATAAAAAAAAGATATAAACCATATGTTTAGCAAATACGGCAACTGCATTATCTCTTTATTCCTGGAGCGCTCCAGTTGTTTTAATCTTTTATGTTAATTAAGACATAATTAGCATTAAGGCGCTTAAACAATGAAGTGATGTTTATTTTCATTCGTGGTTTAGCTTTATTTCTTAAAACAAAAAAGAGATTAATTAGTAACCAGTAAGAGTATAAGATTAAGTCATTGGCCGCAGAATATTTGAACCATTAAATTACAAGGAGAGCATTTAATGGAATGCTTATTATCACCATTACGCAATGAAAGTCGCACAAAATGATCACAAATGGATAAATGAATAATTAAAATACAATCGAGCTCGATTATGATGACAATGAAGGAAATTTAGCATTTGCTTGTTAACCCTTAACTTGCGTCGTGAAAGTTTTGTGTCAAGCTGGCTTCATGGTAGCATTTCATCTCTACCTAGTAATATAAATAATCTATCTATAATAATAAGGAAAGAAGTTTGTGCGTGTGAGCGAGTGTGTCTGTCTGTCGACAATGTGCTGAAGAGACCGCAGCACGTAGAGCTACAAAATTTGCTGGGAAGATACCTCTATGTATGTAGTTTTGCACCTCGAAGCCCGATTTCGGATATTATGATTCGATTTTTTTTATTTAATTTTCTATGCGAGTTTTAGCTTTTGTTTGTAGATATACCTTATTTAAAAATTAGAAATATATTACAATTCATCAGACATACAAGTAAAAATTACATAAATGCATATACAACCAAAAATGCAAACGTTTCGGACTAAATTTTAGCCCCTCATCAGGACAATAACATTCAAATGACCAAAAAACTATATATCATGTTTACAGTTAATAATTACTAACAGTTAAAATCAAAGAAAGTGTAAAGAACCATATTAAAGCAATGCTGTGTATTCAGGTGGAACTGCACAGGATTCATTAATCAGCGAAATTTGCTTACGAGTGAACACACCTTCAAGAAAAACTCTACTTTTAACGTTAATGCAACTGGATCTGATAACTGTCATAGTTGCAAAATCTGTGTTGCATTAACGTTAAAAGTAGAGTTTTTCTTGAAGGTGTGTTTTCACTCGTAAGCAAATTTCGCCGATTAATGAATCCTGTGTAGTTCCACCTGAATACACACCATTGCTTTTATGTGGTTCTTTATACTTTATTTGATTTTAACTGTTATCAATTATTAACTAACCCGAAACGTTTGCATATTTAATTGTATTGTACTTATGTAATTTTTACTTGTATGCCTGATGAATTGTAATACATTTCTAATTTTTAAATTTTGTATATTAGACGTTAAACAATGTTTAGTTATTTTAATTTACCATATTGTTTGTAGATGGCAACATCAACTAAACAGATTGTTGCAAGCGATATTTTCTGTGGTCCATTTTATCATTATAATTCTTGAATTTGTTATATTAAATCTGGATTTGATTAGATTATCTGAAATTCCAAACATTGTTATTATATGAGCGCTTTTTGAATTAATTGTGCAGTAATTGTCAGGATTTTTTAAATCCTTTTTAAGTTGAAATTTCTAATAAATATTGCTGGCACAATCTTTTTTCTGGCGCCATCTAGCCAGGGTTTTGGAAGTGAAGGGTTTTGTCTGAATTGCCCTCAGAGTAAAGATAAGAAGAGTAAAGATAAGAAGAGTAAAGATAAGTTATATGAGAAGTCTATGGAATTTCCTTAGAAATTGAAGGTTTATTTATTTATTTTATGGATTTACTCAAAGGTGAGTCTTATTTTTTTTATCTCAAATATATCAATATTTGTTAGTTAAATTATTTTATGGCAATAAAGTTAATTTATTTTATACCAGTTCTAGAATAAATTAATGTAATTACTTTTTTTCTACTGCGATTAATTTATGAGTATATACACATATTTTTATAATTAGTTTGTAATTCGAAAAGCGATTTGAAAAATTTTGCGATTTTTTAACCCTTTATGTACTGAATTATGAATTCATGAAAATTTTATCTTCTAAAGCATTTTTTGTGAATTTTTGAAACTACATTAGACAATTTATATAATCATTTAATGGATTTTAGAAGGATTGGGGGATTAATTGAATTTGAATTCATAGGGATTTTGTGCCATATTTATAACCCCACTCAAATCTTTTATTTTAAATATTTTTCTTAGTATTTTGTAGAATTAGGAAATGCACAAATATAATGTTCCTACAATAGAAATATAGAAATATTTCCAAATTGAAAATTCCCCGCCCCCCTTTCCCAACACTAAAAAAGCTGAAAAGATGCAAAGGCAAATGAAATCATTATTTTAAAAATATTTTTGTTTCGTGTAACTCATAATGCTTTTGGAACAAGATAAAGTAATGCATCTATAACTCATTCTAAGCTGTATTACTACTAATCGATGTATTAAATGAATGTTATAACAAGTTACTTTAATGGTACTTATAAGTACTGCCAGTAGATAAAAGGTTAATTTGATTTTTAGAGTTTTCTCGCGTTTTGGACTATTTTTTAACGGGTCCGAGCAAAGCTGGGCGGATCAACTAGCAATAAATAAATAAAATAAAATGATTGTTTTTAAAATATATAATAAGTTTAAATTAAGATGTTTGTGGATACTGAAATATGAATATAGGAAGATTGTACTAAAAAATTCATTCGAGAATAATTCTCAATATATTTTTAAAACATCATGAAAAGTATGCAAAAAAACTCAGTCCACAACCGAAGGTTGTTTTAAATCTTTTTGGAACTCCTTGTATAGAAGAAAGTAATAATTTATTAACTAAGGTCAACAGTCACTAAAGCAACAATTCAAAAAAAATGACTCATCCATGCCAAAATGAAATTTTTCAAACGCTTGAGAGGCAGTGAATACCATGTTACTCTAAAACCGTGCAATATTCTACGATTTCACAGAATCGCGTAGTCCGGACGACAACACTCTTCCTTGTAAACCATAAAGTGCTCTCCAGAATCGAGAAAGAAAAATCACCCGGGCGTTCCTGATGTATGCCGGCAATTTCACATGTCACTAATTAGAGGCAAAACTAATTGCTGGACGAAACACGACCTTAAATTGAATAGAAGTCAAGTAGCATACACTAAAAGAAGAATTATCTGGAACAGCACGGAAAATGAATGGACGCTTTCGTTGCCAAGGCATTTTTTATTTCCTGTTTTTTATCCATTTCTCGGAGTTCCTTTTTTTTTTCTTTTCTGTAAAATATTAAAATGGATACTAAATTATTCACAATATTTTTATAGTTTAAGTAAAATGTACATACCGGGAAATTAGTGTAATAATTTACTCACAAGAATATACATACAAATGCAATACAGTAGAGAGTTCTCTCTAAGGCAAACTATGTAAGACTGAAATCCTGCTAAGGCGGAAAGATTTTCAAGTTCCGGCGAATCCCTAGACAAAATGAACTATGTTAAATGGAGAATTAAGAGTCACGGACAGTCGGGTCATACCCTATTCGAACATTCTATTTGAAGTGAACTCGCAACCCGACCCCCTGAAAGCCCCACAAAAATCATTTACCCGAACCGAACCTTGTAAAATAATTTTCGCCGAAACGAACCCAAGATATTTCATCCCGATCCCGAAAAACTTCAACACGCAACCCGACTCGAACACGAAATGAAAGGAAATTAGTTCACGTTTTAATGCAATTATGAAAGCTAATTTACAATTGCATCCCTAATACCATCAATTTTATCTTTTATATGGAAAAAGGACATATCTATATTAGTTAACATACAAATATAATAAAACACCGGAATAGCGGATACCTCGGTATCGTTGAATAGGGTCCTGCATTGGGTCGGGTTGTCCCTAATTTTATCTTTTAGGATCGGGTGACTAATTTACTTCACCCAGTCGGCTTCACTCTGTAATGTTTCTTGCAGGTCACATTTGAGTTTTTGAAAGTCGTATTATTGGAAATTTCACAAAAAGTTTGAGCAGAGTTATGCATCAAATTAAAATAAATGCAAATTTTTATATGAATGAGTATTAATAGCTAGCTTTTTATTTAAAGGTATTTACATTTAAAAGGCATATAATTTACATATAAATTAATTACTTGTCATCTTTAAATTAGAGATTTGGTCAGATTTTGTTGGAAGAAGTTGTTTGTCATATTTAAACTTGTTTCGGATTAAACTTGCGTAGAGGAACACTGCTACTTCTACTACTGTCCAGCTACGTATTTAAAAGGAAAGTGACGTATGTGAACAAAATGACGTAAAATAAAAGGAACGGCAGTTAAATGTATTTCTCTACATAAGTTCAATCCAAGGCACTGCTACTTCTACTTCCAGGTATCCTAATAATTACACTGAGCTCCACATATAACAGGAGATCTGTCTTCTTATTTCCCGACATGATTTCCAGCGGTCAGAACGGAAGGATGCGGTGACGATAATTTTAGTTGGCATTTATGGCAAAAAATGCTGTTTATCGCATTCCCTTACATGATTAGAGAATCATTTATTAATTAGAGAGGCTTAAATAAGGATAAGAGTAAACGAGAACACTAATATCTAACATTGACAACGTGGACTATTTTTTACGTTTGCCTTGCAAGCTTCTGAACTCCTGTTATATATGAAGCTCAGTGAATAATTATAGACTCACCCATTTCAAACGAAGTGACGTATTTGAATGAATGGAACAGCAATTAATAAAAATATTCCCTGGCGACGGCCGCGAGATTGCAGGTTGAAAGTACTAGGAAATTTAAGTAAAATGTATATATTTAACTTGTAACACCTATACTATTATTATCTTTGTCGCCTTTTAAGGCTGTTCTCAAATCCAAAAGGGCAACTTCCTGACATAAGTTTTAATTTATTTTTGTTCGAAAATGCATGAAACTAGCTGGTGTTGTTGTTCAGAAATTATGTCATCGAGCTGTTTTTTCCATTTTTTTGCAAACGCAATAGATCTTTCAGAAAATAATGTCAAAGTGGACCTTTTGAACTGAATTTCCGCGCGAAAGAAGAAAAATCACTCAAGAGTGGGCGAAAAACGGGGTTGTCACGTGACCGATATCGCTTATAACTCAATGGGTAATTGATTGATCAAAAAATGGAAAAAAACAGTTCAATTCCAAATCACTTCCCTGGTCAGGATTTCCAATTTTATATCTTTCAGTTAAAAAATGAATTTGTAAATGTGTCAGAACGTTTTGGGCTTGTTCAGCGGAGCAGTTAAGAACAGCCTTAAGTAAAACGATGAGCTTTTTTTAAAATTTCATATTGTGTATGTTGTCATATAGAATACTTTTGATAAAATATAGCTCGAGCCATTTCCACTACTGGGACGAAAAAAGTTAAGAAATAAAATTCGACAAAACAAGAACAAAAAACACTTTACAGTACTATAGAAACAAGTAGGAGAAGCACCGGTTTGATACAAATCTTTTCTGATGTTCTAATATGTCATCGTCTTGAAAGGATTCAAAGAGCTGCTGCTAAATACAACAAATTGCAATTACTGTCCACTTAGAAAAAATTGAGAAGATAAACTGTTGCATTAAAATTAAAATTTAAACACATACCACAAACAACTGAATGTAAATTTTCATTAAAGAGATTAGTTGATACTAATAGAATTTTAAAACTAATTGTGAAAAGCTTAGGCCGAAAAGAAAAGAAGAATTTTATAAGCCGAGAAGATTATATTTTGTATCAGCTTAAAAATACATCTTTTGATAATTAATTGAAATTACGTAATATAATTTTAATGCTAGTTGAAAATTTCTCTAATTGATTATAATCCATTCTCTATCAAAAAGCAGATTAATATATGGAAGCAACTTAAAAAAAAAAACCCTCAAAGGATTATTTTTCAGAATATAAAACTTAGCATAACTCCAACGTCAGAAACACAAAAATGTAATTAAACTAGAAACTATTGTACAAGATTAAAAAAATAAATTAAAAGCATTAAACAGAAAAAAAAACTAAGATTAAATGCAATGTTACAAGAAACAAATTACGTTCTCGATGCATTTCTACTCTCGAAACAAAAACAAACTTAAAAAGAAATAAAACTCGAGAAAAAAAGAACAAGAAGTCAGATAAAACAAGAAAAAAAAATCCTTATCTTACAGTACTGTACTATAGAAACAAGCGGGAGAAGCACCGGTTAGATACAATTTAATTACTAATACATTTATAATGTTCTAAAATATAAGTGAACGGCGGAAGAAAAAAAATATACATACACACACACACACACATATATAGAGAGAGAGAGGGAGTCAGGAAAGAAGCCAAAGAGTTGTTGCTAGTTGCAAGAGCAAATTGCAATTACTGTCCACTTAGAAAAATCGGAGCAGAAAAATTGTTACACGAAACTAAAATTTAAGTCTACTAATATCGTTCCAGAAAAACTCAAATGTACATTTTCATTAGAGTGTTTAGTTAAGGCTAAGGAGGTTTGAGACTTCGATATTAAAACAAGAATTCTCTGAAGTTGTGGCGTATTTAAAATGAACAGATAAATGATTTTGGCGGATTGATATGATGATATTTTGTATTAAAGTTTTGCATTTATCAAGAATTTTAAATGCTGACAAGATGGTTTTGTATTAGCTTAAATGTACATATTTGGATAATTCATTGAAATTATATAATATATAATTTTAATGCCAATTGAAAATTTCTCTAATCGATTTTAAGGCTAGGAGATTTGAGAGTTCGATATTAAAACAAGAATTCTCTGAAGTTATGGCTTATTTAAAATGAACAGGAAATATGATTTTGGTTTTTCGATATGACGATATTTTGTATTAGCTTAAGTGTACATTTTTCGATAATTCACTGAAATTATATGACAGATAATTTTAATGCTAATTGAAAAATGTTCTAATCGATTATAATCCATTCTGTATCAAAAAGTACCGGGTGTCCTAAAAAGGTCTGACTGATTTTAAAATTCAATAACTTGCAAACGGTGACAGATATTTAAAAAATTCTTGCAGGAGGGTTATGCATGAGGTCAAAAGTTTTTTTACAGTGATTTTCGATTTTAGTTCGAATTACAAACTATAGATGGCGCTGTAAGCAATAGGCGTTAAATACAGGCTCGATTTTTGGTCCTTCGGGACCCATTCAATACATTTTCATCTCCTTTCTCCGCATGGAAGAAGAGATCGGCCAAAAAATCGAGCCTGTATTTAACGCCTATTGCTTACAGCGCCATTTATTGTTTGTAATTCGAACTAAAATCGAAAATCACTGTAAAAAAACTTTTGACCTTATGCATAACCCTCCTGCAAGAATTTTTTAAATATCTGTCACCGTTTGAAAGTTATTGAATTTTAAAATCAGTCAGTCCTTTTTAGGACACCCGGTATATTAATATATCGAAGCAACTTAAAAAACCTAAAAACTTTTCAGAATATAAAACTTAGCATAACTCCAACGCAAAAACTTAAACTAGAAATTATTGTACAAGAAAAAAAAATTAAAAACATTAACACTAGAACCGCTATGAGGGGTCACTTTGACCCATGTCAAATTGATAATAGCCGATTCGAACCAGAAATTTCTTCATAAGATATGTTATATGTATGTATTACAAAAAAATAGTCTAAATAAATAAGTTAAATAGTTTTAAATAATAATTCTGGTGTGAAATACTTTTTATAAAACTTAGGTAAAATTACTGGCGGTTCTAGTATTAAATAGAAAAAAAAAAACTAATACCTTAAATGCAATGTTACAAAAAATAAATTAAGTTCCCGACGTATTTCTACTCATGAAACAAAAACAACTCAAAAAGAAATAAAACTAGAGAAAACAACAAGGAGTTAGATAAAACAACGGAAAAAAATTCCTTATCTTACAGTATTATAGAAACAAGCCTGAGAAGCACTGGCTAGATACAATCTAATTACTAGTACATTTCTAATGTTCTAAAGTATAAGTGAACGGAGGAAGAAAAATATATCGTCTGGAAAGAAGCCAGAGAGCTGTTGCCAGTTGCAAGAACAAATTGCAATTACTGTCCACATAGAAAAATCGGAGGAGAAAAATTGTTACACGAAAGTAAAATTTAACTCTGTTTTCTAATCTCGCTCCAGAAAAACTCGAATGTAAATTTTCATTAGAGAGTTTAGTTAAAATTAACGAATAGTTGAGAGTTCGATATTAAAACAAAAATTATCTGAAGTTATGGCGTATTTAAAATGAACAGAAAAATGATTTTAGCAGCTTGATATGATGATATTTTGTATTAGAGTTTTGTACTTATCAAGAAGAATTGTAAAAGCTGACAAGATGATGTTTTGTATTAGGTTAAATGTTCAGTCGTGGAAAAAAAAAATAAACACCCCCTACTAACTCAACAAATTATCGTAGATGAAAGTTATTGGTACCGAACGATTGGAAATAAAGTCTACTTTTAAATGATGTATATAAAATTTGCTAGGGGGACATTTACATATTAAAACGAATCCAAACTTCTTTTTTTTTTCAATGGCAATACCCAATTTTAACGAGATATTTCAAATCTTCGGTTCAAACTATGCCTAGACACCAAATTTCAAGTCATTTGAATGATAAGTTTTTGAATTATAAACATTCAAAATTTAATGCTTGTAATGTTAAATTACATTTTCATAAATATCTCCTGAAATTATGATCCTAATGTGCTAATTTTTTTTGTAGCAATAATACTGAAACTGATATACCCAAACATACATACGCTGAATTTGCAATTTTTATAATTTTATGATATGAATTATGAAATTAATATTCGAAAAAAATATGAATTGCAACCTACAATTTTTTTGTTGGATTTAGATGTAATAAGTCCTGCTTTATGGAAATCCAAAATTTCACATTTTTCTTCCAAGTAGTTTTCAAATTATGCTTAAAAAACGGCAACATGATGGTTTAAGGGGCCATCTGATAGAAATGAGGAGATATTTCGAAATTCATTCTGCTGTCCTGTAATCTAACAGGCTTCATTGACTCCTTGTGTGGCGCTTCAGGTGCCTTGATCAAGAAGGGGGCTCTCTTGTTTAACAATCAAGTACGGAACTTCAATTTGGATACAGCCCTTAAAATACGCTCGTTTTAAAATAATTTCTCGGAAACGTATGGTACGAATTGCATAAAAATTTGTTTGCAGGCTAATTGAAGGGTGTAGAGTTCATTTCTGCTGTCAGAAATGTGTACTGCTATTGAAAAACAAAAACAAAGTTATGGTTCGTTTTAATATGTAGATGGCCCCCTAAGCAAATTTTATATACATCATTTAAAAGTAGACTTTATTTCCAATCGTTTGGTACCTGTAACTTTCTTCTACGATAATTTGTTGAGGAGTTAGTAGAGGGTGTTTACTTTTTTTTTTTCCCCACGACTGTACATCTTTGGATGACTCATTGAAATTATGTAATACATAATTTTAATGCTAATTGAAAATTTCTCTAATCGATTTTAATCCATTCTGTATCAAAAAGTAGATCACATATGGAAATGGAAACATATGGACACTTATAGAATAGGTTTTAGACTTTTAAAGTTTTATTTAATGTTTTGAAAGTTTTAACTTTTGTGTGAAATATACGTCTTTTTAGTAAACCTTTTTTATTATATATGTGCATTCTAATGATAATTGGGTAATTTCATGGAAAAAATTTTGAAACGGTACAGAGAGGCTCAAAGCTTTAGAACCAATTTGGAAACTGTAATAGAACGAAAAGAGGATACTTATAAGGAAATGCTGCAATAATAATAGCGCCGGATTTACCGGGATCCAAGCGAAATATTTGTTAACTAAACAGAACCACAAAGATAACCACAAGGGGAGAGAGAAAAAAAAAAAAAGAAGGAAAAAAAAAAAGCAATGTAACAAATTGCAATAACCATTTGGAAAATGATTTTTTCAAAGACTAAAATTTAATCCCACAGAGTTGATCATACATTACGTATGCCATGGATTAAACATTAATAGTGTTATCACACGTAACAATTGCAAGATTTCCTGAAACTTACGTATTATCCAAGCATTCCATTGGCTGTTCGGGAAAATGCTTTCTTCTCGACCCATTTTAAATGAAATTTCATTCTTAAACTTCTAAACATCCCACAATATTACGTTTTACACCGTCGTATAGAGGGGAAAAAATGTACTTTTAAATGCAATTTGTTTGAAAGCTGTATCTCAATTTGTTTCTGAGTTATTGATTTTTTTTTTTTTTTTTTTTTTTTTTGTAGTTTTTATTACTTTTTTGTCAGAGTGGCAACAGAAGTATCCATCTCTGTTGAAAGTAAAGGGAAATTACAGATTACTGTATAGACCAATCAGAAAACGAATAAAATGCGGATTAAACCGATAAAACGCTTCAGATATGTTTTTGATTTCCTACCCTGACAGAGGACAATAACCATTTTTCCAAATGGTTAAAAAAATAGAAACCATGTTTTATCCATCAAACTATCTTATTTATTGAACTCTCAGAAAGATTATGGTCCTCTTAAATTTCAATTCTGGGTTTTATATTTAAATTTGATTCTAGACCGGCAGGCAGCTGTGCACAAACCATCATCTCATCGAGTTGACGGCTGAAATTCTAGGATGCAACTGGTCTGCGAAGTCATATTTCGAAATTCATATTTATTCGGTGGAAAACACCTGGAAACCTGATTTTAGTGGTTGACTGGTAGGTTTATCATAGTGTTTTCCCTCCCAGTCATCCATCTTTTCATGCCTTTGGGTGCAGGAAAACACAATGATAAACCTACCAATCAACCACAAAAACGGGTTTATTAAAACGCAATCGCTCTGCCAAGTCATATCTTGGTGGAAAACACCCGAAAATCAGTTATATTAAAACGCAATCGGTCTGCCAAGTCATATCTTCGTGGAAAACACATGAAAATCCGATTTTAGCGCATTCCGTTATATTAAAACGCAATCGGTCGACCAAGTCATATATTGGTGGAAAACACCTGAAAATCCGATTTTAGCGGCTGATTCGTAGGTTTACCATTGTGTTTTCCTGTACCAAAAGGTATGAAAACATGGAGGACTGGGAGCAGGAAAACACAATGGTAAACCTACGAGTCAGGTAGTTTCCACCAAGATATGACTTGGCAGACCAGTTGCAATTTAATATGCAAATCGAGTTCTGTCTAATCCTAGAATTTCAGCCGTGAACTCGATAAGGTGAAGTACTATGCGGATGCCTCTCGGTCTATTTAGAATTTAAACAGAACCTTTCAGCTATAATTTATAGATTGCCTTGCATTAAATTTTATACTTTTTTCGCCATTATTACTAATTCACTGAATGCATCTAAGCCTTAATAATAATAATAATAATAATCGTTAACATATAGAAGCATTTGGCATTATTTCAAATTACAGCCCATTCAATAATAAAGAGCATAATGATAAAAAAAATAAAAGTAAAAATAGTTACTGTTTTATAAGCACTCAATGTCTAACTTTATGATTGTAATTCATGTTGTTCCAAAATGTTAATTGGCGTGGGCCCCGATTATTGAAAATTCACCGCTTTGATTTAAGCTTGATAAAAAGCACGAACTAGGGAATTTATTTTTTTTTTAAATGATACATTTTGTTGTTTCTATTTTTAAGATACGGCAACAGGAAGAGAAAAAAACAGTGTTTTAACTATCTATTCAGCATTTCTAAATCATTATTTTTTATTTATATTTTCACCTTTTTTGTGTTTAAATATTTCGTTGTTGCAGTTTCACAGTCCGTTGGCCTACTTCGGCCAACGGACTGTTCGGCTAGAATGTTTTGGCGCATCATTAACTTCATTTTGTAACTCGTAAAAGGTTATAACCATAAAAATTGTCGATTTACCCGCCACCGGCTAAAGGAAAATGCGTTAAATTCACTTTATTAATTTATAATTACGTTCTAAAATTATTAAAATGTTGTACCGTAATCAGAAACATACCTGTGTACATATATTTTTTTATATAGAGAGTATCAGCAAGTGAGTGAAATATTGATTACAAAATTCTATCTTTACATACAAAAAACAAGTTAAATAAAAGAGTGTAAAAATAAATAACGTCAAAGTATTTAACTTCGTAATGTAAAAAAGGCATAATTTTAATGTCAGAAACACAAAATACACTAAATTAAATTTTGCGAGTAAGATAAAAAAAAAACCCTAAAACATTAAATGTATTGTTACAAGAAATACATTTAAACTATTTCTGATAAAATAGCTCGATGCATTTCCCCTTCTGAAACAAAAATCTCTAAGAAGATATAAAACTCGAGAAAACAAAAAACACGTTAAAATCTTATTTTATAGGAGTATGTGTAGAAATAAGACTGTGAAGCACCATTTTGATACAAGTTTTACTAATGTTCTAAAATGTAAGGGAAGCGAGAGAGAGGAAAAAAAAAAAAAGAAAAGAAAAATATTATATGGAAAGAATCCAAAGAGCTGTTGCCAGTTGTAAATACAAATTGCATTACTGTCCCGTTCACTTAAGAAATATCAGAGAATAAAAATTATTACACGAAAACTAAAATTTAACATAGTTTGCCATTTCGCTTTTCAAACAACCGAATGTAAATTTTTAAAATAGAGTTCGGTTAAAATTCGTGGAGGTTTAAATCAAAGCGATATAAGTAAGCGTCCTATCTTAAATGGGAGAGGTACCAGCAAGATTAAAGGCGAGGTCACATCAATCAAGGTCGCACGCCACGTAGCGGACGGGGTTAAACTACAGAAAGATGTCTAACTGTTTTCTTACTTCACACCATTAAAATTGTAAAGTTTTTTTCACCTTGATTAATAGCTTAAATGTCTCTGTCAAGGCGAAGAAAACTTCGTGGTGTCAAGTGCATCTCGACGCCCCTCTCGCTACGCCATTATTTTGCAATAAATGTGGTAAACAAAATTCAGTTCCATGAGTGACTAAAGGTTTAGAAAATATGCGCAGATGGCAGATATCCTCTCACGGGGCTAACGTAGAGGGCTCCCGCAGTTGAAAGTCACGTGGCAGTCGCGGTCTTAACCAATTACGACGCGCAACTTTTAACAAAGCAGGGAATTCTACTACTTTTTAAGTGCTGTAAATACACTTTTTGTTGGGAATCAAATATTTTAATTTTGTCAAATTGACATTACTTAACTATGTTTAATTAATTTGTAATACGACGAGAGCGTGGATACATCATTAAGCTAATCTATCGAATGTAAGTAATCAATTTTATTGTTTTAGTGTGATGTATTCATATGATTATGTTTGTTTTGTATTCGTTAGGTAAACAATTTATTTTAAATGAATTAATCTTTACCTGCATATTTATACTAAATGTTTTTCATTTTTTAATGTAAGCAGGAAACAAGGAAATCATTAATAACATTCAATAACAATTCAATAATCATTAATCACATAATATTTGCTCTGAACATTAAGCTCGTGGTATTGCCCTGTGATATTTTTGCGTTTTGGTTTCATTAAATAATTCATATATTTTTTGTGTTCATCGAATGAATGTCATTTTCATTTATTTATTTATTTCCTTTTTCAAGAAGATTTTCTGTAGATGAGAGTTTTATGCATTTTTCAGGAGTCGATACAAGGATTTTTTACCTTCTGCAACCTTCTGTTAAAATATTAAATTTTGTAAAAAATAAAATTTTGTAACAAAAGATGAAATCCAAATTAAGTATTTATTAACACTAAATTACATAAATCCTCCTGGTAAAGCTTTCCTGCTAGTGAATTTGTTTAGTTTACAAGCACATTGCCGATAACTTTTATTTTTGCAGTAAAGTAGTTCGTAGCTCTGTAAAATTGTAATCTAGAAGAACTAGCAAATGTTTAAGTAGATAATAATATACGATTCTGGTGTAATTTTCCCAATAACTTGAAATTGTTCTACAGCTGTAAAATGTTTATGTGTTAAAAAATCATTCTAAGTAGTCCATGGCGTGTTTACAATGATTTCTAGCTGACAATTAGCTCAGTTTTTTTTAACTTTTGATAACTTATACCTGTAGTTACAAATTATTTTACTTAATATACATAAAATTATGTCAGTGTTTTGATTTTTTTTTATAAGATCCGAGGATCATGATTCTACGGCTTGGGAAAAAATTTCGATGCGAGAATATTAATATTCTTTTGTGCTAAAATTGTTTTACTTCCGTTTTTAACTATTATGCTGAAAAATAAATATCGAGCACATTTTTTAAAATACTTAGTTTTGTATTAAAGTTTTTAAAATTTTATTTATTAAATAAAATATGTATCTGATGATCATGTATAATTTTCGTGCCCAAATATTAATATTTAGTGTATAAAGATCCTGTTTAAAAAAAGAAAACTCTTATTTTCTCTTTTCTTTCAACGATCATGTTTTTTTTTTTTTTTTTTTTTTTTTTTTTTTTTTTTAATAACTTAAAAGTGTACTACATCTTCGAAATTTTTATTAATTTTATTAATTTGAAATGTTTATATCTTTGAAATTGTTAAAATCATTATTAAGTAGTCGTGTTTAATTTTGCGGTATTTACAATGTTTATTTATAGGGTTAAAATGTACAGTCGATTGTTTCCCCACTTTTGACAGCATTATATCTCCTTACAAATTATTTTGTTTGATATACTTAAAATGATGCCAGGGATTGAACTTTTCATGAGATTTTACAATCATACTTTTACTGCTTGAGATATCTTCTGGTGAAGAGATTCTAATTTTTAGATGTTTTGTGTGCTAAAATTGTTTTATTTTGGTCTTTAACTCTTATGCCCAGAAGAAAATATTTGAAGACATTAAATTATTTTTAAGTACTTATTCTTATACGAAAGCTGTTTACATCATATATTAAATTAAATATATATATGATGACTGTGTATAATTTTCGTGCAGAAATATTGATATTTAAAGTATGGAATACTAGTTTGAAAAAAAAAAAATCTCCCATTTTATCTGTTTTTGACAATTGTATTTTTTTTTTAATATAACATAAATTTGTGTTAAAGCTTTGAAATTTTTATATGTTTAATAAATCATTCTTAAATAGTCAGTCTTCAATTCCCGTTGATTTACGATAATTATTTCTAGAGTATAAAAAGCTCAGTTGATTTTTTTTTTTGTTTACTTTTGACAACATTATGTCTGTTTATAAATTATTTTATTTGATATTCTTAAAATGATGCCAGTGGTTTCGAATGTTTGTAAGATTTTACAATTATAATTCAGCGGTCTGGAAAATTTTTTCGTTCTTTTTTAATTTTTAGATATTTTGTGCGTTAAAATTGTTTTATTTTTGATTTTAGCTGTCCTACCCAGAAGTAAATATTAAACACATTTAATTATTTTTAAATACTTATTTTTAGACTAAAGCTTTCAAAATTTTAAATAATTAAGAAGATTTTCTTTTTCTCAAAATTTTAATCTTTTTACAAAAAGATTACGTAAAATATGTATTTGGTGGCCATGTTCGTGCGGATATATTAATAGTTAGTGAATAAAGATCCTGTTTGAAAAAAAAAAAAATCTCACTTATTTTTCTCTTTTCTTTCGACAATCATTTTTTCTTTTCTTTTCCCAATAACTTAAAATTGTATTATAGCGTTGGCATTTTATGTGTTAATTAAATCATTCTTAAGTAGGTTTGTGAATGTGGCGTGTTTAAAATAATTATTTCTTGGCATAAAAAGCTCAGTTGATTCTTTTTCACTTTTTACAACATTATAGCTGTTTACAAATCATTTTATTTAATATGCTTAAATTTATGCTAGTGTTTTGAAATTTTTATAAGATTTGACAATCATGATTGCCGCTGCTTGATAAAATAACGAATTTTACTGAATTACAGAATGGTTTTGATGAGATAGTAATTTAAAGCCGAGAAAATAATCCATTTTGTCGATTGATTTGCTTAGCTCAGCTGAGACCGGGAACGTCACGTGACTGCTGTAAACTGGAGAAGCACGGTAGCCCGTCTTTTTCGTTAGCCCCGATCCTGTCATATATAACGTCCACGGAGTAAAAAAGGTGGAGGGGAAACTTAATAGACATTACTCGCCGAAAACGCAAGTTACATTTTGGTAAATAATGAGGGTGCTACAATCCGCATGTTGGCCATTCTTTTAGCTGAATATCATATGATTGTATGTATAAGAGCCGTACGTTATAATAAAAAAATATTTTATGTTATTCGTTAATTTTTTATTATTGATATTACAAAGCATAAATTAAGATGGGGTATAAGTGCTTTGTTCCTGGATTGAAAACAGGTTATAACAGTGACATAAAAAAAAGATAAAACAAAGGGAAAATAAAATTGAGCTTGTTCCGTGCTTACAGGTGAGAGATTTTTTAGGCTTTAATATAAAGCTATTTGCTTGTAATTGTGTTTAAATTGAGAAATTTTTATCTTAAATCGATCTTAGTGTATATGTTTTTTAAATGTTATACTTAATGAACACTAAAAATTGCTGTGGGTAATTGATATGTACCTATCTGTCAAATACCATTTAAATTGAGATTAAACCATTTAAATTGCAGAATTTTGTCATGTCAAATTCTATGAAAATGGAATCAAAACTTCAAAAGAAATTAATAAAAGTTTCCTTCATTCTATTAAATCCTATCATACGTAATTAATTCAATGATATCCCATGATAGGTAATTATTCTAGGTTGCCATGGTGATTATTCTATTAAATCCTATCACACGTAATTAATTCAATGATATCCCATGATAGGTAATGATTCTAGGTTGCCATGGTGATTATTCTATTAAATCCTATCACACATAATTAATTCAATGATATCCCATGATAGGTAATGATTCTAGGTTGCCATGGTGATTATTCTATTAAATCCTATCACACGTAATTAATTCAATGATATCCCATGATAGGTAATGATTCTAGGTTGCCATGGTGATTATTCTATTAAATCCTATCACACGTAATTAATTCAATGATATCCCGTGATAGGTAATGATTCTAGGTTGACATGATGATTGCGTTCTATTTAAGATGGAGTCCTATTATTTTCGTATTACTGAATTTAATGTATATAATCGTAATAAATTTTGTATTCATGCATTTTTGCATAAGAGTGAGTCTAAAGGGTTTTTAAAATTTGATATTTTGTATGCTCTGACTTGAAAACCTATAGTAATCTAAAATATACTGTTACATTTTTCCATAAATATTTATGAAGTATTCTGGAAAATAATCTTAATTGTATGTAAGAAAAATCAGAATTTTTTGTAGAAATTGAGTCGGGTCTGATTTATTTATTTATTTATTTATTTTTGCCGGCCCTGTTTTCACTGATTTTTGCATGGGGTGGGCCAGGGCGTGAACTGCGAAAATACAAACGGACCAGGCCGGGCCGAATTTTTAGTTTTTCCACCCGCCCGGTCCGGGCCAAGCCTAATTATTTCTCTTTCGGGGCGGGTCGGGCCCGGGTCTGGAAATTCCGGTCCTCTAACCCCCCCCCCCCCCCCCCCACCCCTTCCTCCTTATAAGTAAGATTATATTAAAATCAAACCTTACGACTTTTGAAAAAATTAGTTCCCGAACAATGACCTATAATTTACACGTTTTCTTTCCCAAATAATTAAGATAAAAATTTGTTTTAATTCTACATTTATTAATTGCATAGATACAGGGCCGAAACTAGCCTTTTTTGCCCCCCGGGGCAAACATGGAATTTGGCGCTCCCCCCCTCTTCCACAAAGTATATTTACAAAGAGAATTTTACTAATTTTCTAATCACCGACTTATTTTTAAATTTAAAATATGTAATCATAAAATATGTAATTACTACGTAATCTACATTGGCGGATGTCACGGGGGTCATTAGCCCCCTCTGAACACCAACAAAAATATTCTAAAGATCATTTTTAAAATGAAATATACAGTCAGAGTCTCAATTATCCGAGTCCTGCTTAACCGAGTTTCCGCTTTCACCGAGTTATTTTCTTCTGATGGACTGATGGCTTCTATTATTATGAAACAGCCATTATAAATGAAGTGTTGGGTGAAGATGAAAGAGCAGTCGTAAAAAGTTAGAACTCTGATTTTCTGGTCAGAATGGGAAGAAAAAAAATGGCCATAATTTTTTGATGCCCATATTTTTTTTTTTTTTTTTTTTTTTTTTTTTTTTTTGACAAAAAGAAAATATGGCCATTTTTTTTCTTCCCATTCTGACCAGAAAATCAGAGTTCTAACTTTTTACGACTGCTCTTTCCTCTTCACCTAACACTTCATTTATAATGGCTGTTCCATAATAATAGAAGCCGCCAGTCCATCAGAAGAAAATGATCCATTCCAAAGGTATAATCCTTCATTTGGCGCCCCTTCGTTCTGGCGCCCGGGGCACATGCCCCCTCTGCCCCCCCCCCTCTTAGTTTCGGCCCTGCATAGATATCAAAAGTTATGAATTATTAAATTATTCAAAGGTTATAAAATTACGCGAGATTAAAATTTACTCAAAAATATTGAATAATACTTTTAATTTTTAAAAGTCGTAAGTCTATTTATTTCTTCATCCCAGAATAATCCGTGATATTCAATGTTTATAAATGGCCTGCCTTCAATTTTTTTGTCAGAATGATCTCTGATTTTAAGTGTCTTAAGAAGCAATCAAAAAGCCTAGTGCCTTTAAAAAAATATGTATCTTATGAAGAAAACTGTAATTAATCATATTTCTACTTGTACAACTTTCTTAAAATTCAAATTTTCTAGTAAAAAATTTTTAAAAATCAGTGTTTTTCCCATTGAAAAGCATTGTAGAGCAATCGACCGATAGCCTACATTCTACGGTGTCGCCACCTAACAGGGGAAAAACTGCATAGCAAAATTTTAACATTAGTTTCGCCTCCATCTCTTTTACTCCGTGATAACGTCACACTAAAAGCCCGCGTATGTGGATTATCACCCCGTCCACAAGATGGCGCAAATGTGTTAATTTACGACCGATTCCAGTATTAAGTTTGTACGGTTACATATATCGCTTTGGTTTAAATCATCAAGATTAGTGTAAAATTGTGGAGAGTTTTGATAGAAAAGAAAATGGGAAATTGATAATTTGGCATGGTGATATTTTGTTCCATCTTAAGTGTACTCAGAATGACTTTTTATTTTAATGATTACTGAAAAAATCATGGAAAGCACTTTGAAACGGTACAAAAATCACACGGCCCGGGTCTAAAGGGGAGACGGAAATCGAATCAAAAATAGTTTTATAAAGAAAGTAAACATTGAAACGGAATATTCTAATTGGGCTGGAACGATGACCAAAAAAAAAAAAAAAATATATATATATATATATATACACAGTGGAACCTCCTGTGATGTTTGCGCACGCCCTCTATCCTCTAGAAGCGCCCTCTTTTGTAGAAAGAGGAGAAACAGGGCAGAACCTGGAATGGCTTTACCTAAGAAGGTGATCCATAAATACTGAAAACGGCTTTGGCTACTGCCAGTCGTAAAGAATCAAAATGAAACTATAAGCTTGATTGATACGATTTAGTGTTATGTGTCAATTTGTTTTGTTTTTGCTAGATGGTATTTACAGTGCCGTCCTATGTGTCAAATAAACATATGTGATATTTCGATAATTGGCCAATCTTTTGAGAGAAAAGCCCACACGCGACCATTCGGTCGTACTTACATCTCCTTGACCGGTCACCTCTAAACAACGACAAAATCCAAATACCGGCCACATGTTGATGGAACCAAACACGTTCCATAGCATTAACATAAGTACGAACCTCTAAATAAGGAATTCTGAACAACGGCCACTCAAAAGTCCTGGTGCAATTTCATATTTATTTGCAAACCAAAATGTGAAGCAGATCAAACAAAATTTACTTGATGTATCAAGAAACAGAAAAGGAAGTCGTTAATAATTATGAGGGAAATTTAGATAATATTCTTAGAACGGCAGGCATAACTAAAATAAAGGCCAGCGAGTTTGTATGTCTGGACAAAGGCTTGGCAGTTACTGCCACATTTGATTTCGTACAGCAAATGGTGCAAGATAGGAGAGAGGATGAGGAAATGGATTATAGAATCACCCAAAATATCCAGTATTAACATATGTACCGAAGATTTGATGAACGAACCTTCGTGATTTAAAATTTCACATTAAATCATAATGATGATGAGTTGTATAGCAAAACAATTCATATTGTTAATTCTTTGGAGAAAGATATTTGCAGGGGGAAAAAAAGCAACTTCAAATCACTGATTTTTTTAGTGTATTAAAACGATGAGGATTTATTAAAATGACTGTTTGTATTTCTATTTAAATTTATGTAATTTTTTTTTTTTTTTAATGAAACCTGTGAATAACACGCACCCCTGAAGAGCGGTCATTTTTCACTGGTCTCACGGGTAACCATTATTCAGAAGTTTCACTGTATGTATTGCGGTTTGAATCTTTTAACCCCAAACACCACTTTTTAGATATTAAACTACGCAATCTTAAATTTGATTTCTTTGACTTGGGTTTAAAGTTGATTTTAGAAATCTGACAAAACCTTCCCTCCAACTATAATTTATAGAAAATCTTGCCGTAAGTTTCGCATTATTATTTCTAATTCATTGAGTACACATAAATTTAAGACTAAAAAATAAAACAAAATTGTTAATTTAAAGATGGAATTGGTATTATTTTAAGCTACATTCCATTCCATATCAATAGAAAAAAAAACTCGAAACATTCTTTTTCAGAATATAAAAAAGCAAAACAATTCCGATGTCTGAAACATAGAAACTTAATTAAACTAGAATCAATATACTGTATAAGAAAATAAATAAATAAATAAATAAAAAAGCTAAAACCTTAAATGCATTATTAGAAGAAATACATTTAAATTATTTTTGGTAAACTATCTCAGCGTATTTCCACGACGGAAATAAAAATACCTAAGAAGAAATAAAACTCGAGAAAACAAGAACAACAAATTAGGTAAAACAAAACAAAAAGATTTTTCTTATCTTACAGGAGTATAGAAACAAGCAGAAGCACCGGTTTGATACAATCTTTTTTAATGTTCTAAAATGTAAGCCAAGCGAGGATGGGGAAAAATATCGTCTGGAAAGAAGCCAAAGAGCTGTTGCCAGTTGGAAGAAAACAAACAGTAATTACTGTCCACTTAGAAAAATCCAAGCAGAAAAATTGTTGCGCGAAACTAAAATTTAACCCAGTTAGCTAATCTCGTTTCACAACCCTCAGAATGTAATTTTTTATTAGAAAGTTTAGTTAAGACTAATGGAAGTTTAAAAAAAAAATATTTCGGTAAGATATAAAACTTCTTCCATGTTTTCAAAAATAATTAGTCAAAATATTCATTAAAATTTCATAAAAAGAACAAAAACAACTTTTATACAAACAAGTCAAAAAAATTATAATCTCGATATTTTAATTAAATGTTTAAAACCTGCATCCTAGTGTATTATTTGTTCGGCCTTTGTTTTCTTCGTCTAAATTTACTTTAAAGAAAAATAATCGGAACAAGCAATTATTTTCCAGTTATTTTATTCTTTTTGAAAAACTTTTTTTTCTCCAAAAAAACTTTTTAAATACCTCTGCATGCTGACCGGGTTATTGTTTGGCTTTTTTGTTTGTATGTTCAATATTTTTCTTTCTCTCTGTATCTCGCTTTCAATGGTTTAAAACGACAATATTTAGAGACATATATGAAGGAGAAGTACCCATTTTTGTAAAAGTAAGAAACAGATGTTTTATTCCAATGAACGGTTTCCTTCGTAAGTAAAAAAGTTAAACAGATGTAGAAATTAAAATAACAAAAATATTTACAATAACTTTTAATTCTTTAATGAGTAGAAGAAAGAGAGAGACAGAGTAGCGACGAAGTGAAAATGTTCTTTTAAAAAATGCGCTGCTTGTCAGCTTTAAAAAGATTCGCTCTGTCTACGAGTTTAAAACACCAATTCATTCAATTGTAAATATTTTCCTATATATAGCTTTTTATTTAATATAATTTTTTAAATAAGTTTAAAAGTGCCCATTTATTCTATGTGGGGGAGTATCAGTTACTATAATAATATAGAGTAAAACCTTCATAACAGTCACTCCCAAATAGTGAAACCTCTATTTAGCTAATACTTTTTCCATCACCCAAATTGAGGTCCGTTATTTTGAGATTTCACTGTAATAATAATAGTAATAAACACTAACTTGAACCCGTCCCGTAGCACATGTAAAATAGTAATCAAATCCGATAAAGAACTCTGATCCCTAATTAATATTCCGGCGAGTTACATAAAAAGTACAACAATTTCTTAAATGAAAATTTAAGTAATAATGTAACATTAACTAAATTTGCAAGACTTCGAAAATCTTATCCAAAGCTAATATTTGACTTAGCTTTTGAATAAATTCAGTTCTGGATCGATGAGCGCAGACGAAAATCAGCCGGTCGATCGAGTCAGGGTGAAAGGTCTTGACAAGCAGTCTTCAGTGCGACATTAAATTTATTTAATGAAAGCTGAACAAACTTTATTAGAACGTGTACTGATTCAAACATTAAGAGCAGTATTTTTACCATCATTTTATAAATTGTTAATTTTACTAAAAAGAATCTATTCCTTTTACGGGGTTAAAAAGTATCCGATATTTTGATATATATCCTATATTTTAAAAATAGTTAATTTATTGACAATTATAAATATTTTCAGATTAAATATAAAAAGAAAGTCGAACTATTGCATTTAACATGAAAAGTTAATAAAACAATATTATAAATCTCTCCCCCCCCCCCCTCACTTGAAATAAGATCGAAGATCAACTAACTGAAAACAGAAACAATTTTCTGAAAATTTAAACAATTTGTTTTTACACATTAAAAAACACACAACAGGATTTAGTATCAAGGACCAAGAACATTTTATATTTCATATAACAAAATTTTAAATAAAAAATAACTTGTATTTATTAAGAAATTCGAACATAAATATAAGCATTTTTGCTTTTTTATTCCCTAACCTGTTATAAAGTGTAAACTGAACTAAACGTAAACCAAACCCAGAAAAGATTCTTTCTCATGAAGCAGACAATTTATCTTTCAATGGCTGTTATAAATAAATATTGTGCCACATAATTATTGGTTTTATATTGAAAAACTCAGCTTCAAGCGAGGAGCTTCAAGGTTGGGAAAGTTTTTTTTTTTTTTTTTTTGATAAAAAAAAAGCCCTTGTCACAGCAAAAGTTCTTTATCCACAAAACAACACAATCAATAACAGTTGGAAAATCCATTTAAACTCGCTTTGACTGAAAATATCAAAAATATCACATACAAAAAATATGTTTCTAAAAACAATATCAACTATATGAAAATATTGAACTAAATATAGGATATATATCATGATATATATCAAGAAATATATCACCGAACCCAGTTCCTTTGTATTTGAAAACAAGTAACAATTGAATAAGAAGTGTGTGTGTTTGGGGGGGGGGGGGATTAAATAAAAGAGTGAGAAATCATTTAATAATCAAATTAAATTATTAACTAAAACTTTATGTTATGGCAGTCCGGGACACAAAACACTACTATTTTTTTTTATTTATAAATATTTTTCTTCATTTTGTTGTCCTGAAAATCTAAATTTTATTATACATTTCTTTCAGTGAGAAAGAGATTCAAAATCGGTTCGGTTCACCCACAGCGCAGTTGTACAAGTGCACACAAATAGATGGACAATAGTCGAAATGAAAATCATGTACTGTACTGTATGTAGTAAAAATGCAAGTAAGGGTGTATATATATACAGTATACGGCCATTAATGACCGGACACTTTCAATTTTAGACATTTTGTGAAATAGTTACAGATATATTTGTCGGATTTTTATGGAACTTCAGGATTACGAAGAATATATTCGACTTCATATTTATCAACGGCGATTTGATCAGAAGGACAATTAGGACGCCAACAAAAAATTAAAGAAAAATAATAATTGTCAATGATGAATGTCAACGAGCAGATTTAGAAGAAATGCTTAGATTTTGATTAGGGATTGACCGAATACCGAATAGTTGATTCGGTATTAGGTGGCTCAGCATGTAAACCGAATATTCGGCTTCGGTCGAATACTTAAAAGTATTCGGCCGAATAATTGCAGATAAGTATTTTCTTAGAAGTAGAAGAATTCTCTTTTACTTAGCAGTAGAATAGGTTAAACACTGAATTTCAATATTATGTGCACGAGTTCAGAGTTCAGCTGCACTACAAAAAACAAGTCAAAGGCCATTTTTTATTTAAAAAAAAACTTTTACCTTCCTAAAATAGTCTATATAGGTGCGAAATCAAAACAACTGTCTACAACAGAGAGAAAAAAAGTAAGGAAGATGCGCATCTTTCCCTTATCATTTAATTTTATTTACTTCTACATTAGTTTTTTTTTTAATTTAAATTTATTTAATGTGTATTTTCTTTAATATACACATCAAATAAGTATATCAGAGTACATATCTGTATATCTAAGGTGTATATTAAAGAAAATACACACATCAAATAAGTATACCCCTATGCCTATCCTATAGCTTTTATAACCATTATATCAAAATCGCTCAAATTTCTTATCTTCACCACCGCAATGTTAAAATATTAATCAAAATGTAAATATTCTATCAATAATTTGACAGAAAATAGTTAAATGTACAAATTGATATACCTTTTGTATTTTGAGAACATTCCTATTCAATATGTTTATAATTAGACAATCAGTAAATCAGCTTAATGACAACATTGTTTCTTATTATTTGAATGAACTTTTGTTTTTCTGACAATCCTTATCCTTAATAATAGCCTGTATAGTTGAGTATTTTCATAGGTTATTTTTGGGTATTGTCTAGTGATAAAATAATAAAAAATAAGTGATGGGATTGTGAATTTGTGAGTGGAAAGAAGTCATTAAATTTTTTTTGTGTAATTAGATTTTCGAATAAAAATGTAACTGAATTAAATTATTGAGAATTTAATTTCAATTAAAGCTTATTAAAAAAGCTAATATATGCAAAAATGCGTATTAAAAAGTTTCAAGTATTCAGTTGCCGAATACCGAAGCTTCGGTATACACTTCGACCAAAGCTTCGGTATTCGGCAAAATTGCTGCTTTGGTCAATCCCAAATTTTGATACTTCTTTTTTTCTTGGAATAGGCTCATTCTGGTGATTTTCCAAAAATAACTAAAGCATCCATAAAAAATGAAAAATAAAAAAAGTAAAAATTAAAAACGACAATTTATGGAAAACCCCTTATTTAGCTGTTTTTAGAGAACAACTAACAATCGCCTCAGTCTATTACCGATATCTTCCTGAATTTTCACGATATTTGACTGGCTTTTTTTTTTATGAGTTGCTCCATAGAGTTGACTATGAAATCATGAAAAAAAAAATCTTTTATCGTTTGTGCATGCACAGATAAAAAATATTCCATTCAACTGCTCATATTTCATCAAATATTTAATATATTTACATTCCAATTACACCATATTATTTCTAACACATTTTGTCAAAATTTCTGAAACTGGCGTTAAATTTGGTAAAAAAAACAGCACGATATAAACAAAAAACATACAAAAAAATTTTGACTAAAAAAAAATCGGTATATCTCCATGAATATACGTTCTATTCTTCCACAAATGAATACATATATTGTACAATATCCATATATTCGTAAGCTATACCGATAGATCATTTCGTGCATTTTGTTTTACAGGGTGATCCCAAACATTATTATTTTTCTTTGATTTTTTGTTGGCCCCCTCATTGTCCTTCTGATCAAACCGCCGTTGATAAATATGAAGTCGAACATATTCTTCATAATCCTGAAGTTCCAGAAAAATCCAGAAAAATTTAACAAATATGTCTTTAAATATTGTCAAAATAAATTTAAATAGTCGACAAAATGTCTAAAATTGAAAGTATCCGGTCATTAATTGCCATATATATATATATATTTAAAAAAAAAATTAAAGTATTTATTAATGTTAGCCACTCTGGTGCATCAGTAAAATCTACGAATAAGACAGCATTATTATTAGTATTGGATATTATTTTTCAATGTCGCACGTCACCCAAAATCCGCAACTAATGAACACGTCTTACTATTTAAAATAGCGTTATGATTATTTAGAAATAAGCAAATATATTACCAAAATAACGGGTGTCCTAAAAAGGACTGACTGATTTTAAAATTGAATAACTTGCAAAGGGTGACAGATATTTAAAAAATTCTTGCAGGAGGGTTATGCATGTGGTCAAAAGTTTTTTACAGTGATTTTCGATTTTAGTTCGAATTACAAACAATAGATGGCGCTGTAATCAATAGGCGTTAAATACATTTTTTGGTCGATCTCTTCTCCCATGCGGAAAAAGGAGATGGAAATGTATTAAGTGGGTTCCGAAGGACCAAAAATCGAGCCTGAATTTAGCGTCTATTGATCGCAGCGCCATCTATTGTTTGTAATTCGAACTGATATCGAAAATCACCATTAAAAAAACTTTTGACCTCATGCATAACCCTCCTGCAAGAATTTTTTAAATATCTGTCACCGTTTGCAAGTTATTGAATTTTAAAATCAGTCAGTCCTTTTTAGGACACCCGGTATATAACAAAACATTACTTTGTTATTACTATTAAATCAATTAATGCACATTTATTTCACGTTTACCAAGTCATTTAATTCTTTTGCTACATTTTAATTCTCCTTCCGTTATCTTCTAAGGAATATCCACCCATTCATTTGCACCTAACTTTGAATGTTTATCTTAGACGCGCTTCCGTTTATCTTTAGCTTGAATTAATCCCATATATATCCTCCTTAAACTACTCCCAAAGTTCATCTAGAAACTTCAATATGTGCTCCTTCTCCTCCTTTAACTTCTCTGTATAAAAGCAGATTTCCCTTCCAAAGGGCTTTTCCGCAGCACATCTCCGTCTCCGAGAATCGTCCGAGTTGAGGAAGGAAGAGGCTGCGGGTTATAGACGGATTTAAGGTCTATATTTGAGCCGTTGATTTTAAAAGTGGGGCAAGTCCATCTCATGTTATTGATAGATATATATTGAATGGTTAGCAACGGGTTTAAAAATATTCGTAAGCAGTAATAGGATTATTTTATGTTTTTTGTACTTCTATGTCACGTAAATATGTAATAATGGTTACATCTGTGTTAGCAATCATGGTTTTGGTATTTGCCAGTGGTTTTGCCTAATTTTCAAAAACAATGATTTGTTGAAGATGTTCATTTTATTTGAATGCAACATAATTATAACAAAAAATTGGATATTTCATTTTATTTACTTATTTATTTTATTTCAATATTTCAGTCTTCTTTTGAAAAATTACAATAAAACAAAAAATACATTTAATTTTACACGAAAAAGTACAAAAAATAAGAAAAATCATTTAGTAATGAGTTGTATGCCTATAATTATATATTTTTAATTTAGGCAGTGAAGGTTTTTAAAATATTCATGCTGAAATTCTGATTGTGCTAGCTAATATTATGCGATATAAAAAAATAATTATATTTAAAGTGGACTATTAGCTTTATTTTCAAAATCAACGCATTTGAAATAGCGTTGACCCAATAAATTACTTGTAACAAGTTTATATTGATATTAACCCTCTGTATCTCATATCTGCAACATACCCAAAAATCAATGTTACTTATACAAAACAGGATTTTATTTATTGTTGCTATCTCCCAATACAGCAGTTAAGGCTGCTAGTCACTCTGCTTCCGAATTCCTCTCTGTAATGCTAAGTCTATGGGTATTTGATGCATTCTTACATTCAAAATATCTCTTTGAGAAATTAATATTTTTAGCTTCTTTTCTTTGTGTGTACTCTTCTTAAAGGATGCCTCTTTTATTCTTAGGTCACAAAATATTTCTAAAATCTATGCTTAATTTTATAGGAAGTGTTAAAATTTTACTCCCAGTTCGTTCGGTTTTAACACATAAAGTATCAAATTAAGCATAGATTTTAGAAATATTTTGACAGCTAAGAAAACAAGTTGGAAATTGCACGTCAAACATGGCAAATGAGGTGCGTTCGTACTATAACTAGTTTTATAAATATTTTTTTGCACCACATATTGTACTGAATGTATATTTTAGCGCACTTCGTAAGTGCATATCCATTTCATTCAGTTCGAAAGTCTGTAACATCATTAAAATGCACTTGCAATAATTTTTTTCTCACTGGCCGTAATGTAACGGAAAACTTTTGACTGTCCCTGTCATTAAACTATACATCCGATTTTCATAGACTCGACAAAATTTTGCAACAATTATATATTTAAAATTTCAGACCATTCAGAAGGCTGTAACATCATTAAAATGCACTTGAATATTTTTTTCTCATTGGCCGTAATGTAACGGAAAACTTTTGACTGTCCCTGTCATTAAACTATACATACGATCAATAAAATTTCGCAACAATGATATACTTAAAATTTGAGACCATTCGACTGGGTAGTTTTTGCTCTGTTATATGCGGACGGACAGACGGACGAATTGACTGAACGACGACTATAGGTGCTACGCATTTATATAATTACGAACGCACCTAAGAATGGTGGTTTTGGTATTAGCCAATGGATTTGCATCATTTTCAAAAGCAATGACTTGTTAACTTTCATTTTCTTTGAATGAAACATAATTATAATAAAAAATTAGATATTTTATTTTATTTACCTATTTTTTATCTCAGTATTTTACTCTTCTTTAGAAAAGTTACAGTAAAATAAAACATACATTTAATTTTATAGGAAAAAATATTCAGTAATGAGTTATATGCCAATAATTATATTTTTTAATTTAAATAGTGGAGATTTTAAAGTATTCATGATGAAATTCTGACTGCGTTTGTTAATTAATACCATAAGACAAAAAAAAATAATTATATTCAAAGGAAGCTCGCGTCACTTTCGAAATCAACGCATTAGAAATAGCGTTGACACAATAGATTACTAATAACAAATTTATACAAATATTAACCCGTTGTATCGCCGCATTGCATATCTGCCATATAATTCTCAACAAACGGCGATACTGAGTTCTTCTTCATGCCAAAGTTATACTTATCATTTGAAGAACTTCCCATTGTTATTGCTAAAATTAACTTCGTAAAACTAAAAAGGCTGGAGGCGTCCAAAAAATAGGTTTTTTAGAAAGGTAATTTTGTATACTTTATAATTTTGTATTAGAAAATTGACAATATTTATGAGGATTATGTAATTTTCTGATTATTGCAGCCTAAAAAACCTTTGGTCAATATTTTTTTTATTGTTCTGAATTATTTTTTACATGTTTAAAATGGTATATTCTATCATCTGACAAGGAAATCACTTTTGGTGCTGCTCGCACCTAGCATTGAGACCTGGTGCATTTTAAAGCCCCTTTATTAGGAAGTTTGAGAATCGATAAAAAATTTCTGTTAAAATAATATTTTGTGATTTTACAGCAGCATAACTTTCTGAAAAAATAATTTTCGAAGCCACTTGTCGGACAATTAAAATAGAAATTTTTAAAAGATTACAATTAGTTACAAAAGAAACAAATTAGTCAATAATAAGTATAAAATATTGAAAAAAGTTTAAAAATTCCTCCAAGAACCTACGATATTGATTTTGAAAAATTACAACATTATATTCATATTTTTGGCGGGAGAAAAGTAGACTTTTTTTTTTTTTTTTTAAGTAGAGCTGCTGGCAACCCTATTCAAATGTCATAGCTGCGCAGAGGTTTGGACTTCGCTAGAAACTGTAATGTGCGACCAAATTAAGAACAGTAAATCTTATAAATTGTACAAAAATATTAATTTACTTTATGATTACTTTTACCAAAAGACACAAAATTTAATGTAACAACGTTTCATTTTAAACATTCGAAACTTTATTCTATCTGACATCAAAAGGAAATAGTTTGCTTATTTTGCATTTCAATAAAAAAATAGTTTTCAATGATCTTGAAAGCTTTTAACAGATATACCGGGTGTCCCAAAAAGGACTGACTGATTTTAAAATTCAATAACTTCCAAACGGTGACAGATATTAAAAAAATTCTTGCAGGAGGGTTATGCATAAGTCAAAAGTTTTATTACAGTGATTTTCGATTTTAGTTCGAATTACAAACAATAAATAGTCGCTAAATACAGGCTCGATTTTTGGTCCTTTCTGTTGTTCCATGCAGAAAAAGGAGATGGAAATGTATTATCCGGGCCACGAAGTACCAAAAATCGAGCCTGAATTTAGCCTCTATTGATCGCAGCGCCATCTATTGTTTGTAATTCGAACTAAAATCGAAAATCACTGTAATAAAACTTTTGACTTTATGCATAACCCTCCTGGAAGGATTTTTTTAATATCTGTCACCGTTTGGAAGTTATTGAATTTTAAAATCAGTCAGTCCTTTTTGGGACACCCGGTATATTTACTATTTATACACTTATCGCCTGCATAGGGGAAAAAACTGATTCTTGTTTCTTATGCTATTATCAAACAAATCGCAATCTGATTTAATTCTAATACGTACCGTACATATACTACACACTAGAGAGATAAATCAGGCGAAAAATGTTTAGCGTCATATTTGGCGATTTAACCAGCTTTTGGCGTGAAAAAAAAAATAAAACTTCAATAAAAAATATATATATATTAAATTAAAAATATAAATAAAATTATTTTAACAGAGAAATTTTGTCGGTTCTCTATATTTTATGTATAGGACTACAAAATGCACCAGGTCTCGATGCTAGGTGCGAGCAGCATCAAAAGTGGTTCCCTTGTGAGTAAATATTTTTCAAATCGGAGTTGTTGCGTCACAATGAGTCAAAAGATATTTATTGCGAATCGATTAAAAACCTAAATTCTAAGCCAAGGATGGCGAACCTTTTTGAGTATACGTGCCACAAATTTTAAATTTTTTATATACCAACATTCTAACGTGCCAGAAAGATTTTAGCTTAAATAAAATCAATAATTATTTTTGATATAATTTTTACTTAAATATTTTTCCACTTATATTAAATTCGATTCCTAATTTATTTATTATGCTGCATTTACTCAATAATATAGCCATGTTGCATCGAATTCCGTATTAATAATTTATAAATGAGTTTTTCTTTTATTGTATACTTCCCAATCAGGTCATTTTTAGTTTTTCAGGTTCAGCAAATACATAATTATTTACACTAACAAATATAATTAAATTTTTAAAATTAAAACCTAAATATAATAAAACTAAACCTAAATAAAATAAAATCTAATCTGAAGCAGAACAATGACAGTTAGTTATATTACTGTGCAAACTATCTTTTAAAATTCAATTTTCGAAAAAGAAACCTTTGAAATTTGATAGAGAAACAAAATGATTTGGAAAACACTATGTTGAATGGTTCGGAGAGAAAATGATGCTACAGAGCGCTTTCGTTGAGATTTATAATACCTTAATTCATTCAAAAGTAACAGATTATTTTAAAGTAAATTATATACCTGTTACATAAAACTATACTTTTTGTAAAAAAAAAACATAAAATGGATTGTTCTCCATAAACTAAATATGATCTATAAGTTTTTTCGCGTGCCAGAGAAGTTTTCTTACGTGCCAAGTTCGGCACGCGTGCCATAGGTTCGCCATCCCTGTTTTAAGCTAATGTGCAATAAAATTTAGCTTTAACTTTTTTTTTTTACATAAAACGTACTTACCCCACTTTTAAAATCAACGGATCATTTATTGACTCATCTTTAGAGAGAGAGAGAGAGAGAGACGATCAGTTCAGCTCTATTCTCTCGATCCTTACCAGGGGCATCCGAATAAATAAGTGGGAGGGACGTTTCTCCTCTGTTTTATCGAAATGAGAAAGTGGGAGAGGGTTTTTGGAATCTCGAACTGGTGATTATCTTCGAGATTCGAGAATAAAGGGCTGTTAGAGTGTAGAGTGAAATTTTTGTGACTATTTAGCATATATAATACAGAGGGCATTTTTTTGTGTGAAACTCAATTTGCATGATTTTTTGCGGTCGTAGAAAGAGAAGAGTGTGTTAAAGTCGAAACTTGGTTTTTAGTTTAGCATGAGATTTAGATCGAACTTTTCTCGCTCTCCAGGGTTGGTAAAAAATCAAAAAACCGGGGTTGTTTGGTTTAAACCGGGTTTTTTAAAATAAGTTTACTATTACATATACATTCATATTTATTGATAAAAATAAACATCGTTTGATATATAAGTAATATAACTTCATTTAAAAATAATTTAAATTAAGTAATTACAATCAATTATGTAGAAAATTGAAATCATTTAATATTTAAATATTTTTTTAGTAAAAACTGTCTTATGTTCCATGAATAAAATGCTCTACATAGAGAAACATTGATACCTTGAAAATCTTAATAAACAATCTTTTAATTACTAGTAGTACTATAAATAAATATATGATGTAGTTTTATAAATATACTTTCCCATGGCTATTCAAAATAATTTCTTTGATATATTTGCAATCTGAGATATCTGATTTTTTCTGTTCGAACACTACAGGACAATTATTATCTTTTATTGAAAGTAAAGCTTTTTATAAAGAATTCCTGGAATGATTTGAATTTAGCAGTAGAGTCTTTACACGTTTCAAGAAGTTATTCTGTATTGTCATTTGACACTTCTCCTCTGAAACTGTCAGGTAAAAAAAAAAGAAAAGGCGACAGTAAAATAAACAGAAATACCTATTTACCAGCTTTTTAGACCACTGAAAACATTTATCTTAAAATGGAAAGTATTAGAGGGAAAAGTATGGAAAGTATAAGATTTATAAAAGTTTTCATCCACTAAAACATTTAAACAGCCATCAGACTTAGTACACAGGCTTTTTTCTTGAGCTATGTTATAATACATATTACTTTTAAATGTCTAAACTAAAAATTAATAATATCTTTTTAGGCATTTTTATGAGACATTTTTCTTTTATGTCTCAAGCAAACCTTAATCTCGATTTCCCCCCATTTTTTGTCACATCTAAATAGTGGATTCGATTATGCAATAGACGATTTAAATATGTCTTATTGCATGTTTTAGTTAAAGTAAACAGGTGCTTCGATAGCACCCATTTTTTGCGCCCAATTTTGTCACAACAGTGTCCTCTTATTCGACTTAAATCTTGAGGTTTTTTTTTTTTTTTTTTTTGGCTCAAATCCGAAAGGGCAACTTTATGACATAAGTTTTAATTTACTTTTGTTCGGAAATGCATGAAACTAGCAGATGCTGCTGTTCAAAAACTATGTAATCAAACTGTGTTTTCCGTTTTTTTGCAAATGCAATAGATTTTTCAGAAAATGTTGTCAAAGTGGGCGTTTTGAACCAAATTTCCGCACGAAAGAAGAATAACCACTCATGGAAGGGTAAAAACATCTTTGTCACGTGATCAAAATTGCTTACAACTCAATAGGTAATTAATTTATCAAAAAATTTAAAGCACAGTTCGATTCCAAATAGCTTCCATAGTCAGGCCTTCCAATTTTACATCTTTCTGTTAAAAAATGAATTTGTATATCTGTTTAGTGCTCGTTGAGAAGAACAGTTGAGAACAGCCCTAAAAGATAATCTCCCCAATCAAGAAAATTTTCTTTTATAGCTTGACTGAAATATTAAAGGTCATTTTATGTTATTAATTATAAATAATCTACGTTTTCTCAAAGGAAAATATTTTATTCAAAATACTGACTATTTTAAATCTATTTTATCTTTGCTAAATTCACCTGTTTTAAATTTTCTCTTTACAGCTTCAAATGTGTTCATTAACACATGCAATTTGCATTCTACATGCATACAAATATAACCTAGACTCACTATGTCTCACGGCGACTGCTGGGATAAGACTGTTAAAAGTAGAAATTATTTATATCCAATAATTTCAAAAACTTAAATTACAAAAATGAGAAAATATTATATTACATTAGATTTTTTCTATAAAAACAGTTGGTTAACTACTTGATTTAAACCGTGCCAACCCTGATGGTAACAGAATAAAATCATAATGCAAAACCCCAATCCCAATGTAGAAATGCAAGAAAAACAAAGGCTTACTAAACCCAATAGCCATACAGCAAAGAAAACTCACGGCCAATCATTCATTAGCATACAAAACAAAGAGTAACCAATGGAGATAATTACTTATGATTATGTCATCATTGAGTCCTTAGTAAATCTTAACTAATCAATCAATCTCAGTAGTAAAAATGTATAGCTCAAACCTGCCATTTTGGCTATTTTTAAAAATAAAAGGCTTAAAAAAAAGAAGAAAGACAACTAACTACTTGTTTTTTTCTTCCCAGCTAACTTTAGAAAAATTACTTAGTCTGTCATCTAGATTTAAAGCTTATAAGAAAAGTTTGATTAAAAATGTTTGTCACTTTACAAATTTATTAATTCATCATTTTTCTAAAGCTTTGCTTGTAGCTTCTGCATAACTTGGATTTTGCATTTTTCAGTAATGTGTAAAATAAATGCAAACATTAGGGGAAAAGAGAAAAAAACCAGATAAAAAAAAAAAAAAAAAACAGCATGTTTTTTTTTTTTTTTTTTTTTAAACCGTTTGGTTTAAACCAAACAACCCTGTCGCTCTCTATCTGCATCTCATCTTATTCTGTGTGGGTATATATACATATGTATTATTCATTCTTAAAAATTCAGAATTTTATATATTTTTTATTATAAAGTGTTGGTTCAAACATGCAGTATAATTTTTAAATTTAAGGCGGTAAAAAATAAAAATAAAATAAAATAAAAAATAAAACAATTTAACAAATTACAACGACCATTTGGAAAATGATTTTTTCGAAGTCTAAAATTTAAAGCATAAAAAAATCGCACGGAGTTGATCATACATTACGTACGCCATGAATTAAACATTAGCATTCCTGGACCCATCATGAGCAAATTTTAAAAGAAATTCCAGTTTTACAATTTCCGGTACTGTAAATTTTTAAACTTCTACGGAGCTGGTCATACATTACGTACGCCATGGATTAAACATTAATATTTCTGGACCAATTTTAAATAAAATTTCATTCTTAAACTTCTAAACATCCCACAATATTACTTTTGACACCGTCGTATAGATAAAAAAAAATGTACTTTTAAATGCAATTTGTTTGAAAGCTGTATCTCAATTTGTTTGAGTTATTAATTTTTTTTTGTAGTTTTTATTACTTTTTGTCAGAGTGGCAACAGAAGTATCCATCTCTGTTGAAAGTAAAGGGAAAATACAGATTACTGTATAGACCAATCAGAAAACGAATAAAATGCGGATTCAACTAATAAAACGCTTCAGATATGTTTTTGAATTCCTACCCTGACAGAGGACAATAACCATTTTTCCAAATGGTTAAAAAAAAAAAAAAAAAAAAAAAAAAAAAAAAAAAAAAAAAAAATCCGCTTAATAACGCAGAATTTTCTGACATTTTTAAATAGATCTGAAACAACTTCTGCCTTTACCAAAAAATGAAAAACACCACTCGATTACATAGTTTCTGAATAAGAGCACTTGTCAATTTCATGCGTTTCCGAACAGAAATGAATTTAAAAATGTGTCAGAAAGTAGTTCCTTCGGACTTCCCCTTTTAAAAAATTTTTTACGGTCTTTAGAAAATGTTTAAAGTACCAGATGCACTTCCTCTTTCAGAATTCTTTATAACTTTTATTTATGTATTTTGCTTCTTTCTTAATTAATTTGATGATCTAATGCCTTCTCACAAGGTTGTTAAAATTCTTGTGTAACGTAATTATTGGCAGGTTTTTTGTTTTATTAAATTATCTGGTTTATCCTTAAATTCAAATTATTCCTAAAATATTATATTAACGGGTGTCTAATGATTCATATTCTCACGCCAAATTCATTATGTCAGGAAATTCAAACAAAGAATTTGTGGTGTATGAGTTTGATCATTCCTCCACTGACCAGCTGCTTGCAAACATGCAGGTTTTTTGCTCGTTGCACGATGATACCACCCACATTCCTGCTACACCATGGATATACTTCTTAGTTTCAATTAAACCAGGGTTTCAAAAAAGCCGGCTAAAATTAAAGAAAGCCAAGCCAGTGGCATTTATTGGTTTTAACCGGCTTTTGTTTGGCCAAAATTGGCCTTTTTTGTCTAAAATGGGCTTTTATACAGTGAAGCATTTTAATTATAAATGACACATTTTTATGTGTTTTTTAATTAGTTTTAAGACATTTAATTGAGGAAGAAATCAATATAACCTAGTTTTTCAATAATGAAGACATTAATATTGAAATAAAAGGCCATACCAATTGCTTTCTCTGGTTTACACTGACCTTAACATCCTTTTTTTTTTTTCATTTTTACTGCTTTATATAATTAAAAAGGACAATGTTTGCTTAGTTATATATTTTATTAACTAATTTTAACAGATATTAATATACAAGTCTTATTTTATTTCTCATAAACATTTATTTAAATTCACACATAAAGTCATTTAATAAAAACATAATTTCTATCTATTAAAACAGCATTATGAATAACATATGTATAAATTTATGCATGAATATGCACTATTTTAAGTAGCAACTACCTTTTTAAAATTCTAATTCAACAAGTTTTATTTGGAGAATTTTTTCTTAATTGGTCTCTTTATTTTATGCACTTAAATGTACTAAAATTTCTTCAAATGTTATGTTCTTCCTAATTTCTCTTTCAACATTGTTCATTCTACGATTTTAATCTGTCCGCATGGACATTATCTGAAATAAGTTACATAACAGCTTAGTAGCAGAAAAACTTTTTACATATATAATTTTTATTAGCTATCAGAATATCAATTGCTTATCACTGGGTGTTCTCAAATATTATATAAGATAATTCCAGTTATTAAATACGTATATGCTATTTAGTTTTAATCAATTTTAAAAGTAAATATCAGTATGTAAGAATGTTTCTATTTTGATGTGTGACATTTCTTATTCTTTCATATAATCTTTAAAATGTGTGGTATGTGTAGAGCTATAATAAAGAATTCCAAACCAATATTTTAGAGTCTAATGTATTCTTCTGAATATTTATAATTTTTTTTTTCTGACATAATGCCTTCACAGTTGCATTCTAGCAGTTATAAGAACTTATTTATTTGACAAAATTTAATAGAAGTTTATATTTTTTTAGTAGAAAATATTTATAAGTGTATTAAAAATAAATTAATCCAAATTTTATATGAATTATCTATAAACTACCTTTTTGAAAAATAAAAGCAGGTTTTTTTTAAGTGGTTAAAACCAAAAAAAGCCGGCCGGCTTTTTTTGGCCTAAAGCCGGCAACCCTGAATTAAACACATTTAGAAAGGCTATAATGTGTTTAGCCTAACTTCATCTATCTTCCAGAAAGATTATTTATTTTACAGAGGCTGGATTAACTAGAAATTTACGCGCGTTACTAGCTTTAAATACTAACGTTACTAACTAAAATACTAGCGTTATAGAAATTTACATTATTTCACCGCAAGTTAGCAATCGAAACTATTACCATAATGCCATAAAATACAAATATAAAACTTAAAAAATAAAAACATGCTTTCATTAAAATTCACTAAAATGTAGAAAATATATATTTATATATTTTTTAAATGCACTACCAAATTTGACGATATTTCGCCAAGTTGGCCAAAATTTGGCACTATTGTGGTAAGCTTGTCATTAGAACTTTTCAACAAATACGCATTATTGAAGCTGATACCGATTTCTACCTAGGAAATAAAACTGTAATTGAGTGTCCATTAACTTTAGATAATGTTTTGGCGATATCTTTCGAAAACGGAGGGCGTTTGGCGGAAAGACTCCCTTTCGGGGTCGAATTTTGAAAAATTCCGAACTATAGGCATGTCAAGTTTCAAGATTTCCATTGATTTATGAGATAGGATTATTTTTTTTATTTACCCCCTCCCCCCCCGTTGCCCCCCTTAGAGATCGAATTAAAAAAATATCAATGTCCAATTCATGTATTGCCCTCATAGGAATACATGTATATTCCAAATTTTAAAGCTCTATGTCAATAGGAAGTGGCTGAAAAATGAGTAACAGGATTTCACTGCCATGTAGAAACAGAATTGTAATTTAAAAGAAAGCATGTAATAAAGGTTTCCGTAATATATACTTTCCTAATATTATAAAAAATATTGTATTAAAACATTTATAAACACCGGAAACATAATACTACTAGTTATTGGTATAAAATGTGAATTTTATAGGTTTTGTACTTTATATTTGCGTCTATGCTGTTTTCAAAGAATGTACTACAGTGAAACCTCTCAGTGCAACCACCTCCCTGAACGACCATTTTTTCATGGAACGAAATCTATTCCCATACTCAATACTAATTTTACCTCCATTCAGAGACCATCCCAGTTGAACTCCCTCCATAAGCGATCCATTTTTTTGAGGAAAATGAAACAAATTCCGTTTTTTCTTAGTCGCTGAAGAAGGTTTTATTAGAAAAATAATTCCGGATAGCGCATTATTCATCTAACTTCTAAACTAAGTTTAGAATTTTTTTTTCATTCCGGTAACTGTTAAGTGTTTAAACCCCTTTGTGCCTTTTAAAGAAATGAATTTAACTCTGATGACAAATTAAGAATGATGGTGAATAAACTCCTCTGTCCTATTCTGTCAGGAAACTCTCAAAGAAATAAATAAATTGATGAAATCGTCATTATTTATTCCCGTCCAAAAAAAAAAAATTGCATTTATTTACTGAACTTCAAAAGGACATACCGGAACGGATAAAACCGTAAAATCAAAGCAAACGTCAATGTATACATTTTTTTAAGTCTGTAGTAATTAACTTATGTAATTAACTTTTGTTTTGAAGCTTAAATTTTCATATTTTTTCCTAATGTGAAAAATAAATTTTAGTAACGTTAATTGTTACCTTTTTCCAATAATTAAAATCTAGATTTAAACATGATCTCCATTAAAAGACCACCAATTTTTATTGGAACGGGACGTGGTCGCTTTAGGGAGGTTTTACTGTATTACAGTTGAATGGGAAAGGGGATAAGCTGAGTAAAATATTTGAAAATACTTTCAAATGTTTGATTAATATTGCTTAAATATTACTTTGAAATACCCTTCTAAATGAATTTGTTATTTAACCGCTTCCCACCAATTTTTTTTTTCTTTTAATTGCAAAAAGTCATCACACCTTTTGCAATCACATCATTGCATTTCATCATTTGCATTTCACATCACAAAACTCGAAAAATTGCCAATCAAATATTATATATAATTTATTATATTATATAAGAATATTTTCTTTCTTTTTAAGCTTCAGGCCGAGTAAAGATGTGATAAAACAATTTTTGGGCCAAATTATGCATACCCCGAACTTTCTCGGGATTATAATTGTAATATAATCGAACCCGAGATAACTCGGGATAATCAGGAAAGTGGTTAACAAAATAAATTTTAATTTATTTTTGAAGCTAAAATGAGTTTTGACCACAGATGGTTTAAACATATTTTGATCAGGACGGTTAAAACAAATACACCGATTAAAGATGTTCTTAAGACTGTTCTTAACTGCTTTGCTCAACAAGTGCAAAACGTTTTGACACATTTACAAATTCATTTTTTAACGGAAAGGTATAAAATTGGAAAGCCTGGCCATGGAAGCAATTTGGAATTGAACTGTTTTTCCCATTTTTGGATCAATCTATTACCTATAGAGTCATAAGCCATTTTGATCACGTGACAAACACGTTTCTCGTCCGCTCTTGAGTACTCTTTCTTCCTTCGCGCAGAAATTCAGTTCAAAATGCCCACTTTGACACTATTTTCTGAAAGATCTATTGCGTTTGCAAAAAAAAAAAAAGAAAATGGAAAAAACTACTCAATTACATAGTTTCTGAACAACAACACCAGCTAGTTTCATGCATTTTCGAACAAAAATAAATTAAAACTTACGTCAGAAAGTTGCCCTTTTCGATTTGAGAACAGCCTTAAGGAGGTTCTTAAATTCCCTGCTCAACAAACGCGAAAATGTCTGACTCATTTTTAGACGTAAAGACATACAATTTGCAGGTTTGACTATTGAGGCGATTTGGAATCGAATAACTTTTTTTTAACCCCTAGATAAATTACCTACGGAGTTATAAGTGATTTTTGTCACGTGACTACAGGTTTTTCCACTCTCTCGCGCTGTTGCGTCCGGAAATTCGGTTCAAAACGCCCAATTTGACCGTATTTTCTCAAATACCTTTTGCCACTCTCAAAAACCATTCAATTACGTAGCTTCGAATAAGAACACCTGCAAATTCATGCGTTTCTGAACAAAAATGCATTCAAAAATGTGTGAGAAAGTAACTTATTCGGATTTGAGAACAGCCTTAAATATTAAACCCGCCCTCCTCTCATCCATTTCATTATTTACGTATGGTCCACTTTATTTCTTTATCAGATATAAATATTTATAGTCACTTAATTTTTAATGGGGTTTTCAAAATCTTTCCCATACGTCATCCACAAAAAAGAGCATATTTTTTTGGCTTTAAAGAAAAGTGAAAACTGAAAGACAGGTTTTTCGAATGAAATCTTATATGAGTAATAAGCGTTTGGGGAAATATGATTTGGTATTCCATTTTTCCCATCTTCCTCTCTCAATGCATTTCTAATGTGGAAGTGAATGGTGGTAGTACTTATCAAAGTGAAATGGCTGTTTTCATTTTTCTCTATTTGAAGAAGCTATTCCACTGGAGTTATTTTAATATTGTTCTCAGTTTAATGTAAGTATTTATTTTGTGGGCGATTTTAGGCGCATTCATAATTATATAAATACATAGCACCTAGTCGTCGTCTGGTCCGCCTGTATATATGTCTGTCTGTCTGTCCGCCTATAACAGAGCAAAAAATACCCATTCAAATTTAATATTAGAATCGTTGCAGAATTTTATCGAGTTATTTCAAATTTTATGAAAATCGAATCAAACTTAAAAAGATATTAATAAAAGTTTTCTTCAGTCTATTATATTCTATCATACGTAATTGATTCAATGATATTTCATGATAGGTAATGATTCACTGAACAATTTTTAACACATTTCCTGTTGACTTCGATTTTTGAGCTGTTTTTAAGTCAAAAAAGCGTGCTGATGTCAAAACTGCAATTATTTTTCTTCTATCACGTCAAGTTTTTTCTCTACAGCTTATATTAATGTGACCACTCTACGCTAAATCGGGCGTGAGTCATAGGAAGAAAAAAAGCTTCAGTACTCTTAGCATCAAGGCTGCACGAAAAAAATTTGCTTGTAAAGGGAGCTAAGGTATCCTACTTTCGATCAAGAGAAAGTGAATTTCTTTAATATTTTCGAAGTGACGATGGATTTGTTTATTGCATAACGTTTAATGGAGGAGTTGGGAATTCCATCCTATACCACAACTGAATGGCGACTGTTCATCGATAGCTCAAAGAAGAGCTGGAAGAACGTACTCCTTCACAATGGAAATTTATTTGGATCAGTCCCAAAAGGCCATTCAGTTAATAAACTGTATATGAGGACATAAAGAGAGCCATTATTGTAATATCACCTGCACGAATGGATCATCTGTGTTAACTTTAAAATGATCTGGTTCCTTCTTGGCCAGTAATGTGTATATACAAAGTATCCCTGTTTTTTGTGTATATGGGACAGCACAGCTCGTGAGAAGCATTGGTTCCAGTCGAATTGGCCCCCCAGGATCTAACCTCAAGCCTGGTGATCCAAACATTTTGGATCAGCCACTTGTCGACAGAAAGAACACCATATTTCCACCTCTGCATATAAAACTGGGTGTAATGAAGCAGTTCGTGAAAGCTTTGTAAACTGGAGGAGACTTTCAAGTATCTCATTTCGAAATTTCCAAATGTGTCTTTTGAAAAAATAAATCATGTGTCTTTGACGGTCCACAAATTCGGCAGCTCATTAGAGTTGAACATTTCATCGGAACAATGATACTACTCCAAAAGAATGCTTGATTGGCATCCAAAAACCTTGTCAAAGACTTTCTTGGAAATACGCGAGTAGTTTTAGTAGTTTAATTTTTACACTGAAATTATCCAGCAGCTTTTAGAGACCTTCAAAATGCTTGGTTGCAAAATGAGCATCCAACTTCATGTTTTGCATCTTGATGATTTCCGAGCGATTTCAACAAGATTTGAAGCTCGTAGAAAAACGGTATCGAGGTATATGGGATGAAAATATGATGGCCGACTGTCGTTGGAGCATCAAGTGAGATTGTCCACAAATTGAACGCACCAGGAAAAGCTAAAAGCGAACATTTTTACCTTAATATGTACTCTTTTCGTTTAGTAAAAGGATTTTACTACTTGTATGAACACAATGTAGCTTATAGTAAGTGCATACAACCTTTGCATGAATAATATATTTGGTAATGTTTTCTTTATTTTCCTTTGTATCCGCATTAAGTATGATTTTTTGGGGTACCTGCAGCTTAAAAAGTTGACGTGATAGAAAAACACTGAGGTCATTTTTGGATTTAGATGCCAATAATTAGCCAAAAACAAGTGTCAGTTCTAAGTCAACAAAATGTGTGTTCCCCAGTCTAGATTGCCATGGTGATGACGCACTATTTAAGATGGAGTCCTAGTATTTCCGTATTACTGAATATAATATATAGAATCGTAATAAATTTTGTATTCATGCACATTTGCATAAGAGTGCAACATTTATAAAACTAGTTAAAACACGAGCACGCGTGATTTACCACGCTTGACGGACAATTTCCAACTCGTTTTATTTTTTGATAAATAAATTTGTAAGCGATTTTTGTCATGTGATTACAAGTTTTTTTTTTCACTTTCCCGCACTGTCGCGTCCGGAAATTCGGTTCAAACTGTTCCATTTGACAGTATTTTCTGAAATATCTTTTGTCTTTCTCAAAAAGAAGGGAAAACACCATTCAATTACACAGTTTTTGGACAAGAACAACTGCCAATTTCATGCGTTTCCCAACTGAAATGTGTCAGAAAGTAACTTCTTTAGATTTGAGAAGAGCCTTAAATATTAAGAAACCCTTTTCATTATTTACGTATGGCCCACTTTATTTCTTTATCAGATATAAATATTTATAGTCACTTAATTTTTATTGGGGTTTTCAAAATCTTTCCCATACGTCATTCACAAAAAAAGAGCATATTCTTTGGCTTTAAAGAAAAGTGAAAATATAGAGACAGGTTTTTCGAATGAAATCTTATATGAGTAATAAGAGTTTGGGGAAATATGATTTGGTATTCCATTTTTCTCATCTTCCCCTCTTCAATGCATTTCTAATGTGGAAGTGAATGGCGGTAGTGCTTATCGAAGTGAAATGGCTGTTTTCATTTTTCTCTATTTGAAGAAGCTATTTCACTGGAGTTATTTTAATATTGTTCTCACTAAGTATTAATTTTGTGGGCCATTTTCTCTCTGGTTTCCATACATATTTTTGCGATTATTGCCGTCTGACGAACAGCATTTTGTGTAAGATTATTAATTCAACTGAATCTTATGTTTACATTCACGTTATTTTAGTACTTTAAATTTTACATATTTTGTTGAAAAATATGAGTGTAAATAAGTGCGATTAATAAGTCAAAGTTACGTCCACTACTAACCATATCACAATATTAAAATATTTATTTGCTTAAAAGACGTTATAAAAACATTAAAAAAAGTAAATTAAAAATCTAGTCCAGGCAATAGGGAATTTTAGCTAGCAAAATTAATGGTAGTTCTGGAAAATGGCTTACTTTATGTTTTTTGGGTCGCTGAATCCGAATTTGTAACTTCCCACCAAAATTTCCCACGGCAACCCCCCCCCCCCCCAAATTTTGGTAAAAAGCACCCCAAAAAGGTTTTTATTAAAAAAATCAATTTTTTTTATTGTTTTAGGGGAAAAGTATCTAGAAATTCAGAAAGTAGACAAAATTTGCAACAAATTACTAGATATATGAAATTATGACTTAGGATGAAGGGGGGATATGCCTCGGAACATGCGCGCGGTGCTGGGTGGACTAAGTTGCGCAATTCCACTTAACCACTCACAAGTTTACATTCGCCCTCCCATCTCCCCTCTGAACTTTCCTTATAAGGTTTACTTTAAGTTTTTTGGGTCGCTGAATCCGAATTTTTAACTTACCCCCATAATTCCTCCCCCCCCCCCGAAAACCTCCCAAAATAGTTGTTATTAACTTAAATTTCTTTTTGTTTTAGGGGAAAAGCATTACAACAATCAGAAACTAGACAAAATTTGTAACAAGTCGGATACATGACATTATGACGTACGATAAACGGGGAGAGAGGGGGCTGCCTCGGAACATTCCCTGCGCGCTTTTCTCAGAAACCAAATTTTTTCAAAAAATCATTTTTTGGGGATTTGCCTGGTGAAATTTTGGTGGGAAGTTACAAATTCAGATTCAGCGACCCAAAAAACATAAAGTGAGTCGAAATCCAGAACTAGTATTAATTTTTCCAGGTAAAATCTTCTATTGCCTGGACTTCATAACTTAGTGCACGTAGCGCCGCAGCGCATGTTCCGAGGCAGTTCTCTCCCGCCCCGTTCAACCTACGTCATAATGTCATATATCCTATTTGTTGCAAATTTTGTCTAGTTTCTGAATTTCGTAATGTTTTTCCACTAAAACAATAAGAAATTTAAGTTAAAAACAACTATTTGGGGGGGGGGTCGGGGGGGGATTTTGGGGGGAAGTTAAAAATTCGGATTCAGCGACCCAAAAAACTTAAAGTAAACCTTATAGAGAAAGTTCGAAGGGGAGATGGGAGGGCGAATGTAAACGTGTGAGTGGTTAAGTGGAATTGCGCAACTTAGTTCACGCAGCACCGCGCGCATGTTCCGAGGCAGATCCCCCCTTCCCCTTCATCCTAAGTCATAATGTCATATATATAATTTGTTGCAAATTTTGTCTACTTTATCAATTTCTAGTTACTTTTTCCCTAAAAAAATAAAAAAATTGATTTTTTTAATAAAAACCTTTTGGGGGGAGCTTTTTACCAAAATTTGGGGGTGTTGCCGGGGGAAATTTTGATGGGAAATTAAAAATTCGGATTCAGCGACCCAAAAAACATATAGTAAGCCTTTTTCCAGAATTACCATGAATTTTGCTAGGTAGAGCCCCTATACGGTCTCTATTGCCTGGACTAATCTATATTGACATGTTTCAACTCTCTTACTGAGTCGTCATCAGAGTGTATAACATAAAATTACAAATGTATATGAAAATGAAAAAATCATCCAATATAAACAAGTAATCATATAACGCGCCCTACATTTTCACGATTGCGCGTGTTCTCTCTATGTCACGTAACGATACATTATCTTTTCGTATCCCAAATTTATGGGTTGAATGGTTGAACAACTTACGGCGTCGCGACACACGCGCAATCGCGAAACTGTAGTCCGCGTTATATGATTACTTGTTTATACAGTCGGACCTCTATTTAACGAACCTCTATTTTGCGAATTTCTCTATTTTGCGAACTTTTCCTTGGAACCAAGAACATTTTGCAAATTTCTTCGTAAAATAACCTCCAAATAGCGAAGTGCATTCTCTATTTAACGAACTTTTTCTTGTGATCAATTTTTTTATTCTCCCCATTTCTCAAAATATTTCTGGACATTTCAAACTTATTCTTTCTTTTAACACATTTTATGATGTTCAATGGCCTTGAACTGGTTTTACCAGGCGCCTTCTTTGTCAGCAGTGAGAATTCGGTAAGTACGGAGGACGAAGACGGTAATCTCTTAGAGTAACTTTAAAAAAAATGTGGATACAATGAGAAAAAAAGAAGAAATTAACCATGATGTGCTGATTGATGATTGTATTTCACTTAATTCTGAAACTGAGACCTCGGAAACACTATCCGAATTGGATATTTTCGACAGTGTGAAAAATAAAAACAATACAGCAATGAATTACGATGAAGACGAATATGATGATTATAGAAATGTTCATTATGCAGGAATTAACAAAACTTCGTATGATGAAATTCTAAAATCATTTGAAACAATCCGACGCGGATTATAGTTAGAAGAAAATACGCATGAAGGGGTTTTTGGTGCATTGCAAAGATACGAGACATTATGAGAGAAAGCACTTTTTTAAATAAAAAACTCAGGCAAAATTAACAGTTTTTCAGAAATTAAATTTAAGGACGCGTATGTTAATGTATGGTTAAAATTATTTGTTATATTAATAATAAATACGATAATGTCATTAAAATTCGTTAATTTAATGTAAAACTATTTACTTTAAACAGAAAATACAGTATCTTCCCGGATAATGTTTTGTTTTCCTTGCAGATTTCGAAGATTTAAGCACATAGAAAAAAGGAATTGATGATGGAGGTTTGTGGGTAAAATAAATAAAAAAAATCGATATAATTTATAAAAAAAAATGTGATTAATTACTTTTAGTAAAAATATTTAGTGTTGATGAATTTAAAATCTGTTTTATGTAGTTTAAAGTATTTTAAAAGGTGAATCTCTATTTAACGAATTTTCCATATAACGAACTTTTTTCCGGGATTTAGCGACTTCGTTAAATAGAGGTTCGACTGTATTCGATCATTTTTTTCCATTTTTGATATGCATTTGTAATTTTCTCTTATACATTCTGATGACGACTCAGTAAAAGAGTTGAAACATGTCAATATAGATTTTTAATTTACTTTTTTTAATGTTTTTATAACGACTTTTAAGCAAATAAATATTTTAATATTGGTGATATGATAAATATGAGGTCAAACATATTCTTTATAATCCTGGAGTTCCAGAAGAATCCGAGAAGTATATCTTTAAACATTCGACAAAGTGTCTAAAATTGAAAGTGTCCTGTGATTAATGGCCATGTAGTGTATTTATTGATACTCTACCAGAAAGCATTTTGCATGTGAACCTTTTGAAATAGGCTGTATAACTTCTTCCTGATAGCACGAATTTAAACCTTTATGTACTCGATTATGAATTCATGAAAATGTTATCTTCTAAAGCATTTTTCGTGAACTGTTTAAACTGCATTAGAAGATTTACATAATCATTTAATAAATTTTAGAAGGATTGGAGGATTTAGAAGGATTCATTAAATTTGAATTTATAACGATTTTGTGCCATATTTATAACCCCACTCAAATCTTTTATTTTAAATATTTTTCTTAGTATTTTGCAGAATTGGGAAATTTACAAATATAATGTTCTTACAATAGAAATATTGAAAAATCCCACCCTCCCCCCTAATGCCAAGAAAGCTGAAAAGAGGCAAAGGCAAAAGAAATCATCCGTTTAAAAATGTTTTTGTTTTGTGTAACCCATAATGCTTTTGGGACAAAATAAAGTAATGTATATCTATAACTCATTCTAAGCTGTATTACAACTAATCGATGTGTTAAATGCATTTTATAACAAATTATTTTAATGGTACTTATAAGTACCGTCAGTAGATAAAGGGTTAAGATGCTCAACGTCGCGAAAGGCATATTTTGTTTGTCACATAAAAATTTAAATATATAAGTGAAATAGCAATAAATATAATACAAAAAAAAAATTCTGTTATCTCTTTTCTTTGTAACCGAAGAAAAAAATCATATGAATTTTAGAACAAAGAAAGGGACGTCAATGTCGTCTCTAATTTTAAATGACACCATGAATGTTTATGGCTTCGGTAATCTGTCTCTTTCAACGGCAACCTTTGCGGGTTTCAACGTATGTGATTACAGTTTAGATGTATATATAGTAACCTTGGTTTAGAGGTTAGACCAGCCATATTATAACACCGACCCCCCCCCCTTTTCTTTTCTCTCCCAAACATATCGCTCACTTGTAAGAAAAGTGACACATCTCGCAAAATTGCATTTTTCGTTTTATTCCACTAATAGGTGGGCGATTCTCAAAAGGTGGGCACTGGACACAAGTCACAACTTTAAGCCTTTCAAACATAACTTTAATTATCATTGACTTTATTATTATTTTTTTTTCACATTGAGTTTTTAATTCTATTCAGAGACAGAAAATGACATAATTTATTGTAAAAGCTTTGTATAAATATCTTAAAATTTTATTATTTTATGCTAAAGAGGCCAATTTCGGACATTCATAACGTTAACTGCTCCAATGTACCACCCAGAAAAAGAGTTTTAACTTGCTTCCAGGTGGTTCTAATGGTAAACGACGAATGCATAAAGGAGACGGATGATTTTTGATAATTTCGTTAAGAGATGGCAGGTTGATTTATTGCTTTTTTGAAGATAGAAGGACTTTTCTATAAAGCATTTTTCTGTATTTTGTTATGTCCGAAAGTAACGTACGTAACAAAGCATTTGATTTTATTATTATTACTGGATAACAAAAAGTTAATTATACATATATATATGTATACAGACACATTTACTACATTCTTAGTCTTAAGGATTTTTTAAATACTAAGATCAACGCCCAAAATCTGTAACGTACGTGCGAAAAAATGTCCAAAATTTGTAACGTACACAACTGCTAATTACATGCTTTAATCATTAATTTTCCGGAATAGTTACTGTCTTTTAATGTTTGTGTATAATTTTGTAGACATACTATTGAAAATATTTATATATTATATTTATAGACAAAATTTTAAAAAATTGGCCTTAAATTTGAAAATTTTAAAAATTATATATAGTTAACGTTTAATGATCCCACCTTTTGAGAATCTCCCAGGTCTGTCATTGTTCGTCTTGCTACGGAAGGAGTTTAAAAAGTGTACGGAAATGAATTTATTATGCTATATGTCCATTTGTGACCCCAGAAAAGGGGTGGATTGTGTAGGGAGGTAAAATTACCCAACTCTCCAAACCTCATCCTACGTCTTCATTCTTAAGGGTTTTACGCTTTTATACACCTTTTTATTTATGCATGCAGAGCTAAGCGCTATAATTTCATGTTACAGTAAAATCATGCAAATTTTCTTTTGCCTCTCCTGTGAAATTTACTTTTGTCGAGATGTGTCACTTTTCTTGTGGGGTGAGCAATATGTTTGTTATATTAAGTTGTCCGCAACACACTAATATAACATTGTACAAAAAAACAATATAATAAAAGCTTGTTTTTAAACCTTTTTTACCCGACTGAAAAGAAGGGTTATGTGTTTCACGCTATCTGGGTATGTGGATTTCTTTATACCCTTGAAACATCCCAATCGCTGGGTGGATTTTAATGAATGAGGTCGCTATCGATTCGTCTTATCCGTCCGATGGTTATAGGCTAGGTTTTGTTTTTATAAATTCAAAATGGCGGCCGTAAAATACAAAATGGCGGTAGAGACGAAAAAAAATTACGCACCCTATTGAGTGGCCTATCATTGGATTAGGTCTTTCAAAATGAAGACGATGTTTCATTGACTATTTTACAGTCAGAAGCCCCGTTTAAATATGACACAACCTGGAAGTTGTGTAGGTAGGATCTCTAGCTTTACTGCAACTCTAACCATCATAGACATCTATAGGCCTCATCAATACAGTGTTTATAGATAGGAACTAACAATTAAACGCAACTTAAAAGTCACCAATACAAGTAAATAATAATAAAAAAAAAATAGGTATGTAATATAAAAAAAAATAGTTTCACATTGATGAGAAATAATTAATTCGCTTTTTACACAGTCGGGTTTTTTGAATTTTTAAATTTAATTTTTATTTACATATAATTTATTCTATTTATTGTCTTTAAAAATTACAAGTAAAATTAATATAAATCAACGTATCGTTTGGAACCGGTACAAATAGCGTTAAATTCAGTGATCCATTTAATTTTTCATTCTACTTTTACGAAAAAATAAAATAAACCCACACGAAATCACAAAACATAAAAGTCGTGTAATATATAGCTCGACTTCTAGAAATGTTTATATATTCTTAATTATGGGGAAGAAAAAGGCACTACTTACCCAAGTAAAAAGACTTTTTTTTTTTTTTTTTTCTCCCAGAACGCAACTGATCTCCCCTTCCGGAGAAGAATTTTAATAATTCTTCAGATTGAAAAAAATAAGTACAACCGTTCGTTATTTGGGAAAGACTATTTTAAACATAGCTAAGCTGAGCCATCCGTGAAAATTCAAATAAAAAAGACATGCAATAAAATAAAAAAAAAAAGAAAAAGAAAAAGAAAGAAAGAAGTTTCCCCGTAAATAGCGGTAAGCATACCCTCCTACAAGATCACACGATCACCTGGGATCCAGCGGAAGGAAACCTCGCTTAAAAAAAAAAAAAAAAAAAGAAAAGAAAAGAAAGAAAAGAAGGAAAAGAGAGAGAGAGAATACAAAATCTAGAAAAAAAGAAATCACTTTTCTCATCCCTATTTCTCCAGAACAAAAAAGATTTGAAGAGGCATCATTTGTTTTCCAGAGAAGAACGATTTGGCGTATGTATTTTTTCTTCTTTTACTCTCCAGTCGGGAAAAGGATATGGAAAAAAACTTTACTACAAATAGGTGATACATGCAATAACAATGTAACAATCACCCCTTTTGCAGTTTTGGAAGTCAAACTAATAACTGTTTAAGAGATGAGTAAATACAGGAAACAAGTATTTTCATTGAGAGTATCTCTAAGAAATGTTTAAAGAAGGAGAAAAACAACGAAAGAAAAAAAACATCCCATTTACTATAAGAAATTTGATTTCGCCATTATTAATACATAATACATCATTTGTATTGTAAATAAATGCCACAGATCAGTCGTATTTGTAACCAGTGAAGTAAAGGCGGCGGGAGCACAGATATTTCGAGATACGCTTACCTTATGTACATGAATCCCAATGAAATTGTTCGTTTTATAACTAACAATAGCTCAAAAACCATCCCAGTAGTATCATGTCTGTGCAAAGTATGTTTTAGTGAACACAAACTAAAAACAATTAAAACACTTTAACCCTTTATGAACTGAATTATGAATTCATGAAAATGTTATTTTCTAAAGCATTTTTCGTGAATTGTTTAAACTACATTAGAAGATTTACATAATCATTTAATAAATTTTAGAAGGATTAATTAAATATGAATTTATAGGGATTTTGTGCAATATTTATAACCCTACTCAAATCTTTTAAATATTTTTCTTAGTGTTTTGTAGAATTAGGAAATGCATAAATATAATATTCTTACAATAGAAATATACAAATATTTCCGAATTGGAAAATCCCCCCCCCCCCCCCAACCCCAAAGAAAGCTGTGAAAAGATGCAAAGGCAAAAGAAATCATCCTTTTAAAACGATTTTTGTTTTGTGTAACCAATGTGTTTTTGTAACAAGATAAAGGAGTGTATGTATAACTCATTCTAAACTGTACTACAATTAATCGATGTATTAAATGAATTTTATAACAAGTTATTTTAATGGTACTTATAATTACCGCCAGTAGATAAAGGGCTGATAAGCATCCCTTGTTTATCTTGGATCTCAGGCGTTATTTCGTAACTGCAATTCAGGTTTTTTTTCTTCAAAAACATTCCCTTACAATATGTTAATTTGTAGTGGTATCGAGCTCGATTATGCGCTTTTTTTACGCATGGTAGAAACCGCGAGCATGTGAATTTATTTAATTTTTAAAATATATTACACTCTTTATTTTTTAATTGGGAGGTTCTCAAAAGGTGGGATCATTAAACGTTGACACTATGTAATTTTTAAAATTTTCAAATTTAAGGCCAATTTTTCTTTAATAGTATAGTATTTTGCCTATAAATATAATATATTAGTATTTTTAATAATATGTCTACAAAATTATACACAAACATTAAAAGACAGCAACTATTCTGGAAAATTAATGATTAAAGCATTTAATTAGCAGTTGTGCACGTTACAAATTTTGGACATTTTTTTGCACGTACGTTACAGATTTTGGGCGTTGCGCTTAGTATTTAAAAAATTCTTAAGACTAAGAATGTAGTAAATGTGTCCTATAATTGTATGTTTATACATTATATATATGTATAATTAACTTTTTGTTATTCAGTAATAATAATAATAAAATCAAATGCTTTGTCGCATACGTTACTTTCGGACATAACAAAATACAAAAAAAATTTTTATAGAAAAGTCCTATCTTCAAAAAAACAATAAATCCGCCTGCCATCTCTTAACGAAATTATCAAAAAATCATCCGTTTCCTTTATGCATTCGTTGTTTACCATTAGAACCACCTGGAAAAAAAGTTAAAACTCTTTTTCTTGGTGGTACATTGGAGCAGTTAACGTTATGAATGTTCGAAATTGGCCTCTTTAGCATAAAATAATAAAATTTTAAGATATTTATACAAAGCTTTTACAATAAATTATGTCATTTTCTGTCTCTCAATAGAATTAAAAACTCAGTGTAAAAAAAAAAAAAAAAAAAAAAAGTCAATGATAATTAAAGTTATGTTTGAAAGGCTTAAAGTTATGACGTGTGTCCAGTGCCCACCTTTTGAGAACCGCCCAATTATATATTCTATTTTTTAATGATTAAAATGTTTTTTTTCCATAGTCAGTTGGCTTATTTTAGCGAGAGTGGTTTAACGCATTATGAAATGCATACGGGGCAGCCACTGGCGACTATTTTTATATTCTATTTTCACCACTATTTTTTAAAAATAAATTTTGTTGCATATTTCTTTTGCAAATGTTGTCCAAGTGTATGTGAAAGATTTCTGTTTTAAGAAAGTGGTGCGAAATAGAATTAAAAAATAGTAGCTGAGGATAAAGGTGTTTTAACTCTGATACAATTGAATCCCTTAATTCTCTCGTGATTTTCAGAAACAGCGTAGGCTACTTTTTAAAGAAAATTTCCGATTGTTCGATTCCGACCAGATTGTTAGGGTTCCGTACTTAAAAAGTAAAAACGGACCCTTCATAAGATCACTCCTGTGTCTGTCTGTCCGTCTGTCACAGCCATGTTACTCGTAAACGATGGGACGTGGAAAGCTCGAATTGGGGGAAAGTAATAAAGACTATTAACCCACATATTACAGATTATTAAACATTCACAAATATATTTGGAGAAAATGTAGAGGGGTTAGTTAATTTATTTGGGAAAAAAAGATATTTTCTTTGTATATCGTGTGAAAGATTTCGTAACGCTGAACTCTAAAATACATTTGTTATGTTTTCGGAGATAGCGACCAAAATGTAGTGCAAAAATATGCCCCCCCCCCTCTATTTCCGAATCTACTGAAGCTAAAATTATGAAAAACTTAGAGTTAGTAGATGTTAATTTAAATCTTGAAGGAAAATTATAGCGATTACACATGGTCACATGGTTTTTGAGAAAAGCGCATTTTTCAGTTATACACAATTTTCGATTTACAGGCATTCAGCAAAGGTGTTGAGGAACGCTGTGGAGGTACCTATCGTAGCAGTATAAAAGCTTTGCTGATAATGATTTTCGAAGAAAATCGTCGGTAATTAGCCGAGATAATAACCCTTAAAGACACGGACGGTTTGGACATGCATAGTGACAGGGGCAACGTACTCTATGTACCATCGGCTTTTAAAGCCTAGATAACAACTTTTAATGATATATTTATGTAATGCAATGTCCAGTAGCAGTATAAAAGAAATAAACGTCAAATTGTTAAAAACAGACTAATTTAATCATAATTAATCACAGAAATACTATGAGATTCGTGACTAGTTTGCATTGAGTGGATCTTTCAATACGCCTCCCGTGTCTTCAAAAGTTAATTAAAAAACTATCCGGAAAAACGCGGCACGGACCAAGGTGGCATTGAAACTTTGCGACCTCCTTTCGAAGCGCGCTTAGCACAATGTCAAGTTTAAACTTTGAACATGGGTTTTGTTTTAGATTCACTGTAAAAAGAAAAGATTATTACTACGATGAATTTAGTTTTATGAAATGCCAAATGAAGCTTAAATATGCACTACTTTTATTGTCAGTACCGAATTAAGTTCATCATAAGCAGATTACGATAAGATTTAAAAAAAAAAAGAGTCATATAGAGAATAGTAATATTTGATATTATTTAGGCTTCATATCTCTTTGAACTTTTATGGTATACTCATTCCTACTTTTCTAGTATATACACTATGTGGCCAAAGGTGACCAGTCACTTGCGATTTTAGACGTTTTGTTAAATATCTAGAAAAATACATGAAGAATTAACCTGAAACTTCAAGTGTGTAAACAGTATAGAGGATGAGGGGGATAAAAGTATGAGGGGTTGTATCCAAATATGTGCAATATTATGCACGCTATCTTGGCACTAATCAACAGATATTTGATACAACCCCTCATCTTTTTGCTTCTTTTTGGGAACAACGGATTTCGAGCTTATCCTATCGACAATAATTTTCAGAATTTTCAAGCTATGATTTTGAGACTTTCACAAAAGTTGCTCTATATACTTAGCTAATACATTCTGCACATTATATTTTGATTGCATTCGCGAATGCGCAGTGAAACCTTTTTTAGTAAACCTGCTCATTTTTCATCCAGTTTTTATTATTTTTTCATTCTGATTGCAGAGTATTGTATACAACGTTGTTTGTCATATTTTCTGAAAAGATTTTTTTTTTATATTAAGAACTCTGCAAATTATAAGCAAAAAACTTGGCGAAATTTGGGACTGTTTTTATAAAAACATTAATTTCTCTACGAGTATACATGATATCCTCATAAAAATGAACACAGTATATTACAATAAGCCCTTTATTAATACTCTCGAGTTTGAACGCTTTTGCTACACTAATTTTTACAGGGTTATTCAAAATATCTTCGTTTTCTTTTTTTTTTTCAATTTGTTAATGGTCCCCTATGAGGTTTCGGAAAAAAATCTTCGCGGAAATATATGAATGACCTATACCAGAGTCCACGAACCTATGGCACGCATGCCACTTTTGGCACGCCAATGAATAATTTTGGCACGAATGAATAATTTTGGACTTGATTACGTCTCTTAATGAGGATACAGCGATTTTACACAAAATACACGAACTTAGATGATCTCATTAGGTTCTAAATTCGATTAATTGCAAATTGAAGAATTTTAATCTTATTCAATATGGTTTCGAAAATTTATCAAACAAAGAAAATATTCGAAAACTATCAAAAAGGAAAGATTATTACCGATAGTAAATTATGGCAAATTGGAAATTAATTTCAAAACTATTGAAATAAACTGCCTTTTTTTTCAATTTTAATAATTTTTTCTTCTATTTATATCTGCCATTATCGCAAATTTAGAATATAAAAAATCAAATAGAGAGTGATTGCCATATAAATTCATTTAGTTTGTATTCTGTTGAAATTAACTGAACATGAACATGATATTAATTATTTTTCATCCAAGATACAGCAATTAATCACATCATGTTTTTAATTATTTTTTAATATAATTGTTTCTATAATTAATGCAGAGTAATACTTACATGTATGTTACTCATTTTATAAAATATCCTAATAAGTAATTTTTAAGTAATTTTGATTCATTATATTACAATCGACTGAATTTGTTTTTTATTTGGCACGTCAAGGTCAAGCAAAATATTTTTTGAAAAGAAATTGGCACGCGACTATAAAAAGGTTCGCCAACCCTGACCTATACTATACTGTTTACACACCTGCAGTTTCAGGTTAATTCCTCATAATTCCTAGATATTTAACAAAACGTCTAAAATCGGAAGTGACCGGTCACCTTTCGCTATATAGTGTATACAGCTATACTCAACCCTACGTTATATAGTTTTTTACGAAGTCTTATTATGCTTTTAGCGACGATTTTTTCTTAATAATACAGTTAATAATTCATATATTTATTGTACGGAACCCTCTGAGCGCGAGTAATACTCGCACTTGACCGTTTATTAAAATAGCGCAATTGGCTTTATTCTCGCATCATTTTATCTGCCATTAAATAAGAGGAATATTTTTACTTCAAAAAAGTAGTGGTAATCAAACAATCTGAATAATAATAAATAGCTTACACCTATCGGGAGCGACGCTTAAGGTTGCAAGTCACACAGCTTCCGTTAGAATGCATTCGTATATTTAACACTGATAGTAGGAGAGCTGTTGAACATTTTTGAGTAGGTATTTGAGGCACCCTGAAAATTTGTGCAACACTTCTTTTGTAATGCCTGAATACAAAATTGAATGTCTGGCTGAAGGATCGTGGCCCAAAAACTGTGCCAGACACGTGTCAAGTGCAATTTGGCACTTGACACGTGTCTGGCACAGTTTTTGTGCCGACTAAAGTGTCGGTCATTTTCAAAATATTTTTTTCTAAGCATAAATATTATTCTGCCTCAATCTCAGCGTGCCTCAAATACCTTTTTTGGGTAGTCAAAAAATGGCACTTGACACGGGTCTGGCACAGCTTTTGGGACACGATCCTTCAGCCAGACATTCGATTTTGTATTCAGCCATTACAAAAGAAGTGTTGCACAAATTTTCAGGGTGCCTCAAATACCTTCCCAAAAATGTTTAACAGCTCTTGGACTATGAGATCTAAGCCCGAGTGTCCCTCGGGTTGCCGTTTTCAGTGAAGCGAACTCACCCCGAGAGTATCTCGGGGTCAACTTTTAACTCTCTGAGCTATAAAAGTACCTACAATATACGTTCGCGGTCTTTTCAGATATTATCTACAAACATTTTATTTAAAAAAATATATATAGGTGGCAGCACTAAACAGAAGTAAGTAGTATATGAAAATATCTAGAATCAGCGCTTAATTCAAACTTATTGTGAACCTTGTGCTGTTGCTCTTTGTGCTTTGAAATGTAACACAACAAAAGCAAATTTTACTAAATAATGTTTATATATAAATAAAAGCTATTTTCAGGTATTTGTACAACATTTGGGTAAGTTTTTATTCAAGTCTATGTAAAATTTTATGTTAAAAAACGATGTTTTCTTATGCGGAACTTTCTTTAAAAATATAAAACATGGTTTTTGAAATAATTTCTCATTAAATATTAATTTTTAGTACATTTAAATAGTTTTTTGATTATGAATAAGAACAATCTAAAGTTTATAATTAAAAAAAATTATTAATATACATATCTTCCACGCATTTTTTTTTAAATTTTGAAAAGTACCAAATACTCTCTGTTAAATTCCAGAGGGAGATATGCAGTTGAAATAGCTCAGGCCTCAAAGTGTTAAAATATCTCCTCGGGAAATTAATATTTTAAACTTTTTTTTTCTGTGTACTCTTCTTAAAGGATGTCTCATTTTTTTTTCTCAGTTCTCAAAATCTATATATATATTTCTCTTACGTAGCGCTAAAAAAGGGCTGTATTTGTAGCTTGCTATTTGGCAACAGCCAAAGCGACGTTTCTCAGTGGTAGTTACGGTCACATGTCCCAAAACACTCAGCAAATCAAAATCCAGACAGGATCTCTCTTTTAACGCAAACCGTTTGTGCAATACATGAATGACAATTGCTATTGGTCCGTTTTACGGTGACGTAGCTTTTTTATCCAAGGTTGTATTTAGACACAGGCGAAAACGTTTTGTTGACATTTCGATAGCGTGATACGTAGCATGTTTTATAGCGTCTTATTATAGTTTTAAATTAATTTAATCCGTGGTTTTCAATACTATAGGCAAAATGAAAGGAGAAGGACCCCATCTGACACTAGCATGCCATTTAAATTTAAACGGCGTCAATTTCCTGTTCGCTTAGCTTTCTCCATGATGATCAACAAGTCATAGCTCCAAACTTTTGATATATGCATTTTTATTTATATTTTCAACAAAATTTTCAATTACTGTTTTATGAATTAAAATATTTTTAAATTTCATATGTTGCTTGCTCGGATCTCATAGCGGCCCAACTAAAAATATTTTTTATTTTGTTTTCACTAAGTTTTTTAATTAATTCTGTTTCCAGGGTACGTTTTTATATATATTTTCAACAGTTTTCCATTACTTTTTTATACATTAAAAATATTTGTAAATTTAATACGTTGTAATGATTTATGATAGCACTCATTCTGGCTAGAGTTGACATAAATAGTGGCGAGCGAGCGAAGTGAGCTGAGATCGCGTAGCGATCCCAATATGAATTGCGTAGCAATTCGTGGGGGTTGGTGAGCGTTAGCGAGCAGGGGGCTGAGCCCCCTAGTATTTCTAAAATGTATAGTTAATTTTTTGTGAAGTGTTGAAATCTTACTCACTGTTCGTCAGCTTTTAACCCTTTCAGGGGCAAAGTACTTCTATTCCTCAAATACTGAAAAGATTGAATGACACCGGAATTTAAAAACAAATTTATTTGAAAATAAATAAAAACTTTACTTCATGTAATTAATAAAAGGAATATTTTCAATAAAATATTCTGGTGTCAGTCAATGTGCCATTTTCGGATTATAATTAAGTGGTCCAAAAATGAACAACCACCCTTGAAGGAGTTAACACATAAAATATTAAATTAAGCGTAGATTTTAGAAATATTTTGACAACTATGAGAGACATCCTTTAAGAAGAGTACACAGAGAAAAAGGTGTTAAAAATATTAATTTTCTGAGGAGATATTTTAAATAGACAAATGCATCAAAAGCCCATAGACTTAGCATTAGCGAGAGGAATTCGGAAGCTGGGTGACTAGTAGCCTTAAGGGGTTAAACCATAAAGAATATTGGTTGATTTATCACCTGTAGCGGGCTAAAAAAAAAAAAAAAAAAATCCTTCAAATTAATTTATTAGTTTATAATTAAATTATTAAAATGTTGCATTGTCACCAGAAAAACAAAAGTAAATACCGAAAAAAAAGTCAAACTTTTTTTTACATAAAACCGAAAACTTTTCCGCACTTCCGCTAAACCGCACACGAAAAATTTCAGATTGGTCAATAAGTTTTTTAATTTTAAACGGAGCGATAAAGAGAACGCAGACGAAGTGAAGGAAAAAAATCTTTTTTTACCACCTCTGTTACACTTCCGTAAGTTTAAAAAAAACTTTTCTATCAGACTCCGATGACGATGAAACGCACTGTGTCAATCGATTATTTTTTTCTCCTGTCAACCTAGATAACACTACTTTTGATAAAAATCCCAGTCATCCAAGACATTATTTTTTTTTTCCTTCTTCTGACACCTAAACATGATATTTCCATCAGTTTTAAACGACGTAAAACTAAAAAAAAATGTAGAAGTTCCTCATATTGAAAAATAGATAGGAATAGTATGAAAATCAAAGAAATACTTACTAATTTTAGACTTTCAAATGCTCAGTGCAGAGTGATATTTATTTTTATCGTCTTTAAGTACAAAATCCAAGTTGAGTTAAATTTAAAAAATGCAAAAATAAGACTTCAGCGAGACTACAAATCTTGCTAACAAAATTATATTCTTTAATTTTTCTTTCAAGTCACGAAAGTGCTTGCATACTAAAGTAAATAACGAAAAAAATTCAAACTTTTTTTACATAAAACCAAAAACTTTTTTGCGCTTCCGCTAAACCGCACACGAAAATTTTCAGACTGGGTCAATAAGTTTTTTCAATTTAAACGGAGCGATAAAGAGAACACAGACGAAGTGGAGGGGAAAAAAATATTTTTTCTCTTTTTTACCGCCTCTGTTACACTTTCGTAAGCTTTTAAAAAACTTTTCTATCAGACTCAGATGACGATGAAACGCACTGTGCCAATCGATTATTATTTTCTCCTGTCAAACTAGATAACAGTACTGTTGATGAAAATCCCAGTCATCCAAGAATTTTTTTTTTTCTTCTGACACCTAAACATGATATTTCCATCAGTTTTAAACGACGTAAAACTAAAAATGTACGAGTTCCATATACTGAAATATAGATTAGGAATAGTATGGAAATCAAAGAGATACACATAAAATATTTTAGACTTTCAAATGCTCAGTGCAGAGTGATATTTATTTTTATCGTCTTTAAGTACAAAATCAAAGTTGGCTTAAATTTCAAAAATGCAAAAGTAAGACTTCAGCGAGACTACAAATCTTGCAAAAATTTATATTCTTTATCTTTCTTTCAAGTCACGAAAGTGCTTGCATACTAAAGTAAATAGCGAAAAAAAGTCTGAAGCTTTTTTTTTTACATAAAACCAAAAACTTTTTCGCACTTCCGCTAAACCGCACACGAAAATTTTCAGACTGGGTCAATAAGTTTTTTCAATTTAAACGGAGTGATAAAGAGAACGCAGACGAAGTGAAGGGAAAAAATCTTTTTTTACCACCTCTGTTACACTTCTGTAAGCTTTTATAAAACTTTTCTATCAGACTCCGATGACGATGAAACGCACTGTGCCAATCGATTATTTTTTTCTCTTGTCAACCTAGATAACAGTGCTTTTGATAAAAATCCTAGTCATCCAAGACATTATTTTTTTTTCCCTTTTTCTGACACCTAAACATGATATTTCCATCAGTTTTAAACGACGTAAAACTAAAAATGTAGGAGTTCCACATACTAAAAAATAGATTAGGAATAGTATGGAAATCAAAAAGATACACATAAAATATTTTAGACTTTCAAATGCCCAGTGCAGAGTGATATTTATTTTTTTCGTTTAACGCAAGAATGTTGTTAAAATACAGTCATCTGAAAATCACAGTTGCCCCTTTCAGCCTTTATCGGATTATGAATTAATAAAAATTTTACCTTCTAAGGGGCTGTACATATATAACGTTATCAACTTTTTGGCAATTTTGACATCCTTACGATATCATACGTTATATCATTCCTCAAAGCCCCTAATGATATCATTATCAGTGTCTAAAAATTCTTCTTATTTTTACAATTTCTTCCTTTCTTTTTTATACGTTTGTAATAATATACAGATATGGTTATATATTTATTAATCGCATACTTTACTGATTTAAATGAAGAGAAGAAAAAAGTTAATAAAATATAACAATAATATATGAAATAACTTTATATGAAATAACATTTTAATTTAATAATAGCTTTTTGTTACATAATGCATTTAACAGTAATATTGTCTTCTTGCACGGGGGCAAACAGAACTTCTTATCAACAGCTGGACAACATTCTTCTGCATTTTTTACTAGTAAACATAAGTACCATTTCGAACCTGGTTTCTCTAACAACGAATTATACCTATGACAGAAGAATATGAATAGCAAACAGTAGGATATTCCATATTTTGGATTGAAATGATTTTATAATCACTTTATGGGTTTAATAATAACTTTGTATTTTCATAAAAATAAATAACAGACTATTGACGTAGAGAAAAAATTACAAATTTATATATATATTGGATTAAAAATGATAACGATATCAAATGACAAATCCCCCCCCCCCCCCTAGAGATATCTTACAATATAAGGTGCCAGGTCTCCTCCCCCTTAAAGTGATAACGTTATATATATATATATATTATTTGATATCGTTATCATTTTTGATCCAATATATATATATATATATATATATATTTATTTTTTGTAATTATATATATATATATATATAACGTTATCACTTTAAGGGGGAGGAGACCTGGCACCTAATATTGTAAGATATCTCTAGGGTGGGGGGGGATTTGTCATTTGATATCGTTATCATTTTTGATCCAATATATATACAGCATATATTATATATACACTATGTATATAGCTATATATATACAGCACCTAACGTAAAAGGTTCTCTTTTACTCCAAGAGCCGACAGCACAAAAACCTATGTTATCAAGCACAAGAAAAAAAACCTTTATTTTAAGGAAGAGTAGAAGTAGGGGAATCTAATGATCCATGTCTGCCGGAAGTGAAGTGGTGCATAAACCAAAAATTAATACCACCAGTGGTTCACTCGTGGGTTTATCATTGTGTTTTCCTGCACCCAGTCCTCCATGTTTTCATACCTTTGTTTGTAGGACAAACACAATGATAAACCTACGAGTCAACCACTTGTGGTAATAAATTTTGGCTTATTCATCTTTTGACTTCCGGCAGACATGGATCATTAGATTCCCCTACTTCTACTCTCCCATAAAATAAAGGTTTTTTTTTCTTGTACTTGATAACATAGGTTTTTATGCTGTCGGCTCTTGGACTATAAGAAGAATTTTGTGAATGAACCCCACAGAGAACCGAATTTTTGCCTAGAGGTACCCATATACATTTTTAGTTCTTTTTAAAATTCTAAAATTACTGACGTCAGAATTAATTTAAAAAAATGAAAATAAAACACTTTAATGCGTGCAAATTAAATCCATACCACAATAGATAAGCTCTTCAGAGAGGTGATAATCATATCAACAAAGCCTGATAACACTCACCTAAAAAGAGGAAAGAAAAATACCATTAAATGGAATAATGCATAATATTAACTATTAACTAATACATAAAATTTAAAATTGCAGATAAAAGAGAACCTATAGTTAAGAAAAAGTCATTGAACTTAATTGATAACAAATATGTTATATTGACACACAACAACAAAACATATTTTCTAAACCATCTTTGAAGACAGTTTTTCGAAAAATTTCCGTAATTTATCAAGCATTTTAAAACATTTTACCCCACTAGAATTATATTAATATACTAGGTGGCTCTGATCCCTACGAGCTACGCTATCCAGCTTCCATTCAGACACCACAGAATCTAAAAACAAGCTAATTTGATCTGCTTTAAAAAGATTACGGAAGATTGAATTATAATTAAACAACCAGTGGCGGTGACCCTGTAAACGGGTTTCATTTCCATTTGACTGAGCTACTGTTGAGTATCTAATGACTGTTTTCGTGATTGATTAAATAGGATCAATAAACAGCATTTGAAAATCAGCTTATATAAAATGAACTAAGCAAACAGAGTCGTTAACTCCTTGAAATTTTGGTACTTGTTAGTTATCCCGCCGACCAAATTACTGTCGCTAAATTGTAAGATTAATGCCAATAATAGTTGATCGTAAATGTCACATTCACTTGACAACACGTGTTTACGTCATCAAGTGATTTTTATTTCGACGTTTTATTTGTATTTTTATTAATGTTATACTAATTTATTTGTTTTTTCGTTATTTAAAATAAAAATTATGTCAATTTGTATAATTTGGAGAAATTGGTCGACGGGATAACTAACAAGTACCGAAATTTTTAACGACCCTATAAGAAAATTGTTTTAAATAAGACATTTTAAATGTATCGTTTAAAATCTGACGAAATTTTCATCAAAGTTTTCTTTCTCTTATATTCATGTGAAAAAAAAAAAAATTATTTGAAAGGAAATATTATTTGCGTTGTCTTAGACCAATGTCAGACGGGCTCTTTTTTGCTTAAGTACTATCCATTCACAATGCTAGCATTGTGAATGGATAATACTTAAGCAAAAAAGCAGCAAAAAAGACGCCCGTCTGACATTGGTCTTAGAATCGGCAACAATAATTAAAAAGATCATCTCGAAATATGAAATAAATATCTCATGTAATTCGTATCGCGTTTGATTCAAGCTTTTCCGCGGAAACGTAAAACTTAACAATCATAGATAAATCCGGTGAGTAATTATACAGGAATACACGCAGTCTCTTTAATGTATACCGAGGGTAGCACAATTTTTGCACTGTGCACAGAATATGTAATCTGTAACACTATCACTCATGCATTTAAGATTGAGTGAACATAAAAATATATTAGGTACTAAAGGCATAAATTCTAATAAATTTAATCATATTCTCCCACAGTATGATTTAAATCTCCCCCCGATAGGACGACCATAAAAATCATATTTTCCCGCATGACGTCATATGTCTGATAGAATCTTTTGTTAAAACGGGATCTCGGACCCATAGCCAGTTGGTGAAGTCAGAGGGAGTTCAGAAATTTTTTTGTGGTTTATTTCTGAACTCTTGTTATGTTTGATAATAAAATATTGTATATATTTTTTTTATCTTAGCTTTTTGGATTTTTGGCGTGTTTCTGTATTTAGAGAATTTAAAGTGTGTGTGCAATCAAAAGTTTTAAAATTTTTAAATACCAGAGAAACCAAACCACGAAGAGCTAAGCTCGTCAACCCACCGTCCAAACTCCACACTAATTTTCTCCGATTTAAAAAAACAAATACTCAATTGCGGAAGATTTAATGGTATTATTACGACCTGTGACGATCTTCTGTAATCGGGTTGTCAATCATTTCTCATTGACTGGTGGTGGTGGTGGGTGGGTGGGGGGTGTTAATTGCTAAGATCGTATTCACTGCTGTCGGCTGCGTTCTTGATTGATTAAATAAGATCAATTACAGATTTGATGATCAGCTTGTATAAAACGGGTAAGCAAAAAATGTAGCTGCCTCCCGGACTTTTATAACGTCTAAGAAAAAAGTTTTCTTTTAGACACTATAAGAAAATGGTTTTAAATACATCGTTTTAAATATGACATAATTTTCACCATTAAATTCTTTTCGCACGTAATAATTTAATTATTTTAAAGTTTTCTTTCTTTTTTAATATTCACGTGTAAATATATTTTTCAATTGAAAAGTATTTAGAAATATTATTTGAGCTTTTTAAAAACTGACAACAGTAGATAAAAAGACTCTTTCAATCTATGAATTAAATCTCTATTTAGATAATGAAATTTTGAATAATAAAAAGATTAAACAAATTTAAAAAGTGAACTTTCGCAGCTTTCAGGCACTGAAAAGTTCTCGAAATTTCATAAAATTCACTGGGTTATTATAACACGGTGAGAATTTGGTCGTAATAAGAGTGGAACTTTATTGTTGTACTTCTCATACCAGAGAGAAATTTTTTTTAAGTGTAATTTATAGGACTCAATGGTCATATGAAAATTTTAAAAGTCTAACTTTTTTAAAAATTTAATGTCAGGACTATTTCATCCACATAATCTTAACTCCTACCAGACGCTTAATCTTGCACGTACTAGTAAAATATTTTTGTTAGTGACTTAAAAAAGTGTAAGTAAATTTTATTTTAATTTAATAACAGGACTACTTCACATCCGCATAATCTGAATGCCTATTTAATTTTTAGCATTTTTGCAATTTATATATTCCCTACGTATGGACAATAGGTAACAAATTAAAGTGCATTTCAATCTTTTCCGGATATTCTGTATAGTAAAATATATATGTTATAATTTTAAAAAAAAATTCGCCATTTTACCTTAGTTAAATTTATTTCAAATTCTTATAATATCTACTTTTTTTACCTGTTTTTTAATAATATCTTAAATATCAATTATATTTTAATCTCATGTCTTTAATTCAGTCCATTCTTTTATTTCTTATTCTAAAAACCTTAATCTGTTAAAAGCAACACTCTTCGTAAAAACCCACTAATTTATTTTATTCTTTCATATTTTGAGACATTAAATTGTTATTTCTTTCGAATGTTTATTAATACTATTTTTATCTTTTATTAAAATTATTATTCGATATCCCAACATTCCTTGCGAGTCTAATCCTTTCGCCTTTTAAATTTTCCGCTATAAATAAAGAGTTCTGTCACTACGTCAAGTTTTGCCCACCCTACGCATTCTTTTCAACCAAGCCCGCCTTTCCCTAGTTTCCCCCCTAACTTGAGTTTCGTTGGCTCTGACGTAGAGTACGTCAGTATACCTTTGCGCGTTTTCCTGATATTTTTACAGCTTACACAGACCTGGAGAGATAGACTGTACGTTTTTTAGCCTGCTAACAAACATTTGTCTCTTGGTGGAGTTATTTTTAAAATGGTTTAGTTCTAATACTTTTTAACATCTTCAATCTTTGCTATGACGTGGTGCAGCCCAGGTACGAGTTTCAACTGGATGACTAGTGGAATTGTGTTGATATGTGAATTTCAATAAATTCGTTTGTGATTATAACGCCTCTTTTTGATTGAAAGGGAAATTCTTCCCAATGTCTTCATTACTGTCTTCCACCTTTAGCCACTTACGACTGCAAATTAAATATTCTACGGAACAATTACTGGTTAGAAATTATACGGCATGTGTTCATCTTTACAATTTACATTAATATCGACAAGTATAACATCTATACTGAGATCTGTTTAAGAAGAAATTGGGCTCTTTAAAGAACCCTTCACAATTTTTTTTTTTCAAAACAGGACCCTTCACAAAATTTTTCATCTCAAAACAGGACCCTTCACAAAATTCTTTGCCTTAAAAATTGACCTGCCACTTTTACATATATAAAGATAATATATGTATTTTTCATACGTAGGAGAGAGGGGGGCACATGTGAACAATTTTTACATTTTTGAATATTTCTCAAAATTGTTATGAGCTATTGAACCAAAAATTGATTTATATGAATATTTAGAATTTGTTTGTTATTTTGCTCAAACTTTTGGATGCATTTATCAAGAATTTCTAACTTATATCATCATTCTAAAAATTGTCTAAATTTGTTCGCATGTGCCCCGGTGGAGGGGTAGTTGTGAACATAGCTGGGGCACATGTGAACACATGCATAAATAAGACAAAAATAATTTTTTGTGAATAAAAACTGTGATAAAAACTAATTAGATGCCCTCTTTCTAGTTGTGTGAATAAATCAATAAATGTTTCAACATAGATACAAGAAATTATTCGTAAAATTGAACACTAATATGCTTACTCCTTTTGAGTCATTTTTAATTGTTATCTAACTTCCAGTAAATTAAAACTGTGAAGCAATCCTAAAAACATTGAATATATAGCTCAATGTTTGACAAGGGTAATTAAATTTTAAACTAAAAAAAAAAAAAAAAAAAAAATGCATTCACAGACTTAAAAAAATACACTTGTGAACTGTTCACATCTGCCCCCATATGTTCTGTTCACAAGTGCCCCATCTACCAACTTCAGCCTAACTTATGAAAAAAATATATTTTTAATTGAAATAAGGAAACAAAACTTTTTGTAGACACCTAATTAATGCCACTATAGAATGCAATGCTGATATTCTCCTTTTAAAAATGTTTTGAATGAATTTTTACTTCAATAACTTAGAAGACTTTTTTACTTCACACCTTCTAAAACAAACAAATTACAACTACCAGAAATCAAAATGGCCTACTGTTCTGAAAATTTAGCCAAAAGATAGTACCAGTACTACCATCAATGGGTAATTTTTCGAATTTTTTTATTTCAAATTAACTGAGTGAAATATGCACTGTTCACATGTGCCCCCCTCTCCCCTATATCTTCTTAAAAACAAGAACCTGGATATAATGGTAATTTCAGATTCTCAAAATTATGACTAGATATTTCACAAACGTAAAAAGCTGCTTATAATTTCACAGAAAACAGGACCCTGGGGAAAAAGTCTGGGCAGACCCCTGATATAGCTAGCTGGCCTTCGGTACAGAGAATATCTGGAGGACACATTTTCGCAGAACACAACTTCAAAAGCCCATAAATCGATGAATTACATGCATGACTCACTTGTTCGAACTCAAGTGAAAGATTAAAATATTAGCAAAAACATTATTTAATGAACTTTATCATGATACCTCTTGAATATATCACTCATTGTCCATTAGAAAGGAACATAAAACTCAAAGTCAAGTCTTCATGCATGACGTCATAGGAACGATAATATCTATTTGTATGAAGGACCAGAAAGTTTGTATCACTCTCCACAAACCCTCCAGGGCGTAGAATTTCGCAGATCAGGAGGGCGATACCAAACATATGAAATAATACCAATATGATAGGATTCACTAAGCTAATACAATAAGATATGCGATACTAGAGCTTCCCCTAACAATAGGCGTATCACTGTTGAGAGAAATATCTACGAAAATCAATGCTCCAGCATATCCAAGCCTTTACGCGCAAACCAGGGAGATTCATTTTTCAGACACCATTTCCCCCTTTATTCCCTTATTTTATCAGATTCCACCCTTGAAATGCACGCTTTTCACTTGACCAAGTTTTTACCACTTACCCATTTCAACCTTGTGTAAAATGATACTGGGGGAAAAATGTAAACATGCAAATAAATATGTTTGGATATTTATTTAAGGATAAATAATTGTAATTAATTTTTCAATTAATATATAGCAGTGAAATTACGCTCGAAATTACAGAATATTTAATGCATGATTTATCACATTGCTAACTAAGCTCATGATGACTGTTCCATCTTGTGCTGCAGTTGCAGCCTTACAAACATACTATGCGAGTGAGATATGCTAAGTTGGGTATCGTCCTCGTAGCTTAAAGCCTCGTAGAGCACTTAGAGTGCTATTCCAAGAGTTCCGGATTCGATTCCCGGCTTGGACATTTTTGACCCTATTGGCTCTACGCTTAGTTAGCAATGTGATAAATCACCTATTAAATATTTAAGGATAAAGTCAAAATTTTACGATGAAACCTGTCCATAACGGGGCCCTGCCTTAAGGCTGTTCTCAAATCCAAAGGGCCTACTTTCAAACATTTTTTTAAATTCATTTTTGTTCGGAAACATGTTTAATTGATAGGTGTTGTTATTGAGAAACTATGTAATCAAAAGAAATTTTCCATTTTTTGGTAAACGCAAAAGATCTTTAAGAAAATACAGGCATCCTCCGACTTACGTAAGTAATGCGTTCCGTAAAGTTTTACGTAACTTGAATTTTACGTAAGTCGAATTTGTAAGTTGCTTAGGTAAAATTTTGTAAGAAACTGTAATATTTATTATATATATAAATATATATATATACTGTATAACAATCTATAAATTAAATCAAATTAATTTGTATCATTTTAATTTACTATTTTTGATATTTTTCAATTTATTTTGCTTTGTAATGATATACGCTTACACAGTTTTTGATATATGTATTTATAAGTTTGTAGAGATGTTGTATTTTGTTGGTATATTACCCCGCCCCCTCCCCATATTAGTAATGATACGTTAATTTTATTAAGTGATTAATATAAACAAATTTTTATATTATTAATAAAGTTACTTATTCGAAATTATTAATTTACTTAATTTTAAATGTAAATATTAAAAAATAAATATAATTATAACCAATTATAGCACATTATATTAAAATGTTGATTGATTATTATCAATATTCTGATGCACTGTTTTAGAATGATATATTTGCGCAGTCTCAGTGACATTTTAGGTTAAATTATTTGCAATTTTTATTTAAAAGAAAATGCATTTTTTCTACTGTTATATTCGGTATACTGTAATAGATAGCAGCACTAAACACTATTACATCTGATTTTAGTCCTGAACTTAATCATATATTGACTATCTTAAATTTAATTTCTTATAGTTACGCTAGACAGCAGCATTAAATAATTATTTATTTTGTTCTAATATTATAAGGTTGGCACAGACTCTTAAATTACTCTTATATTAGTTATTATCTCTTAATTATTAATTGTTTAATTTTAAACAATTTCTTGTAATTTTTTCCAGGATCATTATTATAGTATGTAATAATAATTATTATATGGACTATATATTAATTATAATTGTTATATTTTATACTTGTGATTATTTACTGCGGCAACCGTGGCATAAGCTTTTAACTGTGCAAGTTATTTAAGCGGGAATTTTATACTATGCCAAATTCCATTATATGTTTGTGTCATGGTCAATATTTCTTGGCTGCTCTCTCGCTGGGTTTGTCTAAGATTTAATTTGTTTCATTTTTAAAAGTTTTTCATTGTTGCGGATATCACATTGTTTAATATTTTGCATGGTGGTTTAATAATTTCTGGTGATTAGTTGATCGGGTACATAACAGAATTCAATTTTTGCTTATTGCTGAATTCCGTTACAGAAATCGACTATGTTTTTTGCTTATAAATGTATTTTATGTACCCGTGAACAAGTGAAATACTTTATAAGCTTCCGGCATCATTCATCCATTTGATCTTTTGTATGTTTATGATACGGCTTTTTCTGGTTCAACATTATTTAGCTGGATATTGTATCTTTTGTCTGTAATAGGATTTTATCAAAATTTGGTGGTTTTTTTATATGTTTTATATAGATTTATCGCCAGCAATATGCTAGTGAATTAGTGGAATTTAGCAAGATTCTGTATTACTAGTTACACGTTCCATCTTTATTCTGTATAATGTCAGTGTTATGAATATTAGCTAATTTATAAATTTAATTTTAGTAATTGGAAATCGATGACGATTTGTTATATATAATGGTTATATATATATATATATATATATATATATATATATATATACATACATATATATATTATTTACACCGTATTATTTTATAAATAAAGCATCATGCGAAAGTATTTACTCGTATATAAACTGTAAGAGTATGAAAAAATATTAAAACAAATTTAAAGAACACTTTTCAAATGTTTTGTGGAATACGGGATTTATAAATCTAAAATTGATGAATTGACTTATAACAATTTTGAATCTACATCAAACGACTATAAAAAAAAAAAATAAATAAATAAATAAATAAAAATAATTAAAGAGGACCCATTTAACCTATTCTCCATGAATTTCTGATGTCAAGACAAATGAACAGCACTCACAAAATAACATAATCCTTGATAAGCACAAACTGTATTTGTTATGAATTTGATGACTACTATGAATAACTAACAATAAAGATTATGTTGTTTTATTATAGATTTTATTGTATAAACCAATAAAAATATCACTCTATCTAATTCATAAACTATATTATGGTTGTGGTTTATATCTGTATATTTTATTTATGAAATAAATATCAAAAGTATGCAACTGCGTATCAAACGCGTTTTTATGTTCACAAATGTAATTATTGAGATTTATTACGTAACGAATTTACGTAAGTCGCGTAATACGTAAGTCGGGGGAGACGCCTGTACTGTCAAAGCGGGCGTTTTGAACAGAATTTCCGGACCCGATAGCGCGAGAGAGGAGAAAAACCGGTAGTCATGTGAGTAAAATTGCTTATAACTCAATAAGCAATTTCTTTATTAAAAAAAAATGGAAAACTCATTTAGATTCCAAATTGCTATAGCGAGACTTGCCAATTTTATGCCTTTACGTTTAAAACTGGGTCAGAAAATGTGTCAGAATGTTTCTCGTTTTCAGCAGAGGATTTAAGAACCGCCTTAAGGGTGTTTGTTCTCAAATCGAAAAAGGCAACTTTCTGACATAAGTTTTAATTTATTTTTGTTCGAAAATGCATGAACCTAGCTGGAGTTGTTGTTCAGACATTATGTAATTGAGCTGTTTTTTCCATTTTTTTTTTTTTTTGCAAACGCAATATATCTTTCAGAAAATAATGTCAAAGTGGGCGTTTTGAACCGAATTTCTGCGCGAAGGGAGAAAGGGCACTCAAGAGCGGGCGAAAAACGTGTTTGTCACGTGATCGAATTCGTTGATAACTCAATAGGTAATGGATGGATCCAAAAATGGAAAAAACAGTTCCATTCCAAATTGCTTCCATGGCCAGGCTTTCCAATTTTATATCTTTCCGTTAAAAAATGAATTTGTAAATATGTCAAAACATTTTTCGCTTGTTGAGCAGAGCAGTTAAGAACAGCCTTAAGAAAGCTCGGTACTTGGAATTTATATTATTACTTATTTTTTATTTTATTTTACGTACACTTTTTTGTACCCCTTTTAAATATAATAAAATAAAGCAATAAAACATTTAATAAATAATTTAATTTCAATAAAACATATAATAAAGCCACATGGAAGCGCCACCTTTTGGGCGATTTACACAAAAATGTAATCAGCACCTATTTATGTCAAGGTCTAATGGAATCTGAAGTTTGATTAAATTCCGTGCATTCCGTTCTAGAGATAGAGGCGTCCACAAAATTTGTTTCACATACAGACGAACAGACATTTTCTAAAAACAATCAAATCGTGTTCAGGACATTCAAAACGTATAAGTCCACCGAAAACCGGAATTGAAAAATTTTCACGAATCCAATACTTTCTTCTTGAAAAGATAGAAAAAAGTAAAAATGCATTATTAACAGAATTCTGTAAGTCCAAAATTCAAAATCAGCAAAAAATCCATTTCTGAGAAAATAAATATAATAGAAACATACCATAACAAAGGTAATAATAAAAATATATTTTACTGTTTCCACAGACCTATTTCTGTGACTCGAATACTCAATTCTGAAATAAGTCGGTTTCACTCTCTCATCCGGCAAAAAATGTCAATCTTGCAAGGTCGAATCCATTAAAAATTTTCGTTGGGAAGCGAAAGAAAGAGGATTTCCTGGATTTGGGGTCACTGTCCATAAACCGAACGTGGAGGCACACTCCCTCCGGGTTAGGATCTTGCTTCTCTTCACTTCCTTTTCCAGATCGCTTTTCCGGACTTATGGGACGGGGCAAATATAGAATCGAAATATAGAGAAAAGACTATTTTGAGGATTTAAGAATTTCTATATTACTCCCGGGTTATATAATAGAAAAAACAAATTACGTGACAATATAACTGATAAGAGTAAGAAATTGTTTCTCTCTTCTTCCATTAAAAGAAAACGAGATAGAAAAATCGCGCATCAGTCATAGTTGTGAAACACTTTCCATGAGAATATTGTTTAAAAACTTTATTTTTTCACACAATGAAACGAGATATTTAAATACACATACACATTTTAATGAAATATCCATTATAAGGAATTTCCGTCTATAGCCGATAATGTGTGTGAATTCTGTCGTGCACCTATGTATATAATTACGCATCATTTCATACACACCACTTAATACACTGGAAATGAGTTAAGTTTAAAAATACATGTTACAGTTGAAACGCACTTCCAGCAATTATCTCTCGTCGTTAGTTCTGTAACTGAATTCTTTTGTGTTTTTCTATAAATGAATGATAAATGCTACGCACTCCATAATCTACAGAAAGCAAATTCAGACCTGCCAACTGCTACGAAAAAATCGTAGTTGCTACGATTTGGACCTATAAACTACGACGCTACGAAAATCGATCTTAAACTACGATTTTTTTTTTTACAAAAAACACAAACGCATTTTTTGTTTCAAGTTGCGATTTTTATTCTGCGCAGCATACTTTTCAGGAGTGATTCTGTTCCAAAATTTCAAAGTATTCATTTCCGAAAGTTAAAAAAAAAATTGGTTATAAGTCCGAAAATTCGGACATTAAAAAAATGTTCATGGGAAAAAAAATCTGGGGTGCAAAACTAACTTCTTAACATAAAACCCTCTTCATGTATATTAACCACGAGTGAATCGGGTTTCTGTAAATATTTATACAGGTATCCCCTTCCTTAAAAACAGGGGTGCCTATGATATTAAACGCAAATTTCGTCAAAAGATCAGTAAGAAAATGCAAATTTCGTCAAAAGATCAGTAAGAAAATGCAAATTTCATCGAAAGATCAGTAAGAAAACGCAAATTTCACCGAAAGATCACGAGAGGAAAACACTAATTTCGTCAAAGGATCGTGGTTTAAAAAAAAAAAAAAAAAAAAAAAAAAAAAATTGTCAAAGGATTGCGGTAAACAATGCGAATTTCTTCAAAAATTCGTGGTAAAAAGTGCAGATTTCAACAAAGAATCGTGATAGAAAAATGTGAATTAGGATTGTGAGGGGAAAAAAATTGTGAATATCCTGAAATGATAGCGAAAAAAAATCGCGAATTTCGTCAAAAATTTTCGCACTGAGCTAAAAAATTGGAACCAGGCTCCTTTTACAAATGTCAAAAGAAAAACGATTCTAAACGAGAAGAAACTAAAAATCGTATACAGATTTTCAGAGGAAAAAATTTACTATATTGAAAGACTGAAACCGTATTCCTTTTACGAATGTTAAAAGATGGCTGCGAAACACGAAAAACCAACCAACCAACCTCCAGATTAATTTAAGTTTTGTGTGCTACGATTTCTCCTTTTCGAAGGTTGGCAGGTCTGCAAATTATACTTACAATGATCTCGAAGCTACCACGGTCGTCTAACGTATTAAAGGTCCCCAGTGTTGATTTCCGGGGGTGGCCCGCCCCCTCCCAACTCTATAATGTCCCCCCGGAGCCACAGAAATCCTTCCCGGAAAAAAAGTGTCTGAATTCAATACTGAAAGACCCGCTTCTATCCAACTTGCTGGTCGATGTCTTAAACTTCTTGAATTTAGCTTTTACATTTTTCTGTTGGGATCTTCCGTGATCGGGACCACTGCTACCGCTCCGGACTGGTGTTGAAAAGGGTATACGGACCTCCGACGGGCGTACGGCCTTTTTCGAGATGTACCGGCCGTCATGAGAGATGCATTATGAATTCCATTATGTTTGAAGTATCGTTAACATGATTGAAGTACACCACAAACGGTCCCCGCCCCCAATAGAACATAATGTAACGGGATTCTTTTGTGTACCACTGTCATCGAAGCATAAATGCCACTTAGTCTATATTCAATAGAAAGTATGTTGCAGTTGCAATCCAGCTCAATGATGCATATCAATATTTAATATGTTATTTGTCACATTGCTAACTAAGCGTAGAACCAACAGAGTGAAAAATGTCCAAACCGAGAATCGAACCCGGAACCCTTGGAATAGCGCTCCAAATACTTTACCATTTAAGTTACGAGGACGATACCCAGCTTAGTATTTCTTACTCACATGTGTTGGTGACATATGTGCCAACATACGTGAGTGAGAAATGCTAAGCTATGTTAGAAAGAATCTTAAAAAGAAATATAGGATAGCTTAGTATCTAATAACCGGACCATCTGTCTTGACTCCACTCAGCCCGTGTATTGGCGCCTGGTGCATGTTAAAACCGTCGTGGGTGCCAATTCCTTCAAGTTACAAGTGAATTATACCTCTCGAGGGGCCTTGCCAGGTGAAGGTCTCGTCATCCGATCAAGGTTCTAAATTACGAGACCAACTTGAGTAGCAATACGCGGGTGCCAATCAACAAGATATAAACGTTAAGTAACAGGCATAACAAAGCTCACAACTGAACAGTAGGTCACAGCAGAAAGGACGACGATCTTGGGGATTGTCAGGTTTAGTGCCGCTACGCGGCGATTAGGCGGTCGCCCGCTCCGATATCATTATCAAACCCGTTTAGCTGGGAAAACCTGGCAGGTATAGGCCTGGTCAACGGTTAAAAAGAAAGAAGGCAGATTATGCAAATTATTGCGCTCGAATTAGAGTCCTACACGGATCGGGTTGTACACAACCCGAATCTAAAATTTCTGTTTAAAATCAGCCTGATCTCTCACTCGAACCTGAAGTAAAAGGAAACTAATCTATATTTTTATGACAATTATGGAAAAATGGTCTACAATTATATCTCTAATATCAATTTTATCTTTTACGTGTAAAAAGGAAAATGTTTACACTCAAATATTCATATACATAGTGGGTTTTTTTCTTTCATTTCAAAAATATTTAGGACTTTCTTTTGAAAATTCGGGTCATTCCGAACGCGGCCAGAAAGAGTCAAAACCTAATCTGAAACCGATCTGCAACGAGAAAAACTATTGTCCGACGTGACCTGAAGGGTAGAGTCGGGTCGGGTTCGAGAAAATTGTTTTATCCTTTCGGAAAAAAGTCTAAGCTCGAACCTAGTTCCTTATTCCAATAACTTTCCGAGGTTTGAGATTTTTAATTTATTTACCATTAATTTTTATAATTATTTTGTTTTATCGGCCCGAAGCACATATGCATGTGATGTAGTGATACCGGTGCTAGTGCTGACGCATTTTATGCATTTTTAAGTAATCATTATTGAAGTGATGTGCAATTAAAATGTTCATTTTACGATTAAAGCCTCAAAATCTGGAATTATAAGCTATTGTTGGAATTATAGGGTGGCAGTTTTTCATTGCTGTTCTTGTTCTTTCAGGCGCTGTTGGGTCCAGAAATTCGGCTCAAAACTCCAACTTTAATAACATTTTCTGTCTTTACCGTAAAACGGAAAAAACAGTTAAATTATATAGTAAATAAAAAAGAGCACCTGCTATTTTGATTCGTTTGCGAACAAAAATAAATTAAAAAGTGCGTCAAAAAGTAGCCATTTTGGATTTAAGAACAACCTGAAAAATTGTGGTGAAACTATAAGCAACTTCTACAACGTATATAAATTAAATTTAAAAAATAAAAAAAAAACGACTGCGTAAAAAGCGAACTAATTAATTATTTTTTATCAGTGTGAAACTACTTTTTATATTACTTAACTATTTTTTTAAAATTTACTTGTATTAATGACTTTTAAGTTGTGTTTAATTGTTAGTTCCTATCTATAAACACTGTTTTGATGAGGCCTATAGATGTCTATCAAGGTTAGAGTTGCAATAAAGCTAGAGCTCCTACCTACACAACTTCCAGGTAGTGTAATATTTAAACGGAGCTTATGACTGTAAAATAGTCAATGAAACATCATCTTCATTTTGAAAGACCTATCCAATGATATGCCACTCAATAGGGTGCGTAAAAATTTTTTTCGTCTCTACCGCCATTTTGAATTTATAAAAACAAAACCTAGTCTATAACCATTAGACGGTTAAGACAAATCGATAGAGACCTCATTCATTAAAATCCATCCAGCCGTTGGGATGTTTCGAGGGTATAAAGAAATACCCATACCCAGATACGCGTGAAACACATAACCCTTCTTGGCAGTCGGGTAAAAAAGTGGTTAGTCGAAAAATTTCATTAACTGAAACCGTTCTAAAATAAAGTTTTACCGTATTTTTAAACAATTACCCTTTGTATTAACTGTAAAATTGACCCGAGCGCGATTCACAACGAGAAAAATTGACGTAAATCTTGATAGGTAGTTTTAGAGAGTCGCTGTAAAAAAAGATATACAAAACTGACTAAAGTGTATCAAAAAGTATCGTTAGTTGAAAAATTTCACCAATTAAAACTATTCCTAAACAAAATTCTCCCATTTAAACTTTTAACGTTTACTCCGGCAAACATGGTCTCTACTGGGAATATTTCAGGCTTAAATCACATAAAACATCAGATTAAAAATCATTTTTACGATATATTTTCTTTTTCAATTCGTACAAGAAATATACGCCGTCAAAGTTTTACTGCCGTTTACAAAAATACCGGCAAATATAAAACACATTTACTTTTAACGCGCTTAAATTTATTTCTGGCTTTTTTTATTTCTCCAAATCTCCTAATGTCATTTTCCAAAGCACCACCCTATCTAGTTCTGCGTGAGAAACGTCTTATTTCTGGCATTTTTCTTCTTTCCAAACTATTTCTAAGGAAAACTCATCATTTTTGATTTCGCTCACTTGGAAAGCTTGGATTAGATTTGTTTTCTTATAACCGGCTGGGTTCCCGAAATTTGAGTTGTAAATTATGTTTCGCGATCCCTGCATATGGTAAAATTACATTTTCTGTAAGCACTTGTTTCTTTTCTCTGGAAGTATGGTTTTTTTACTATGCTCAATCATGATGATATAAAAACCATCATTTGATCTCCATTAGAAATTTTTTGGAAGAATACCGTGCATGTGAAGTATTTGGTGATTTGATTCATTCTTTCTCGGTTTCTTTAAACACATTTGAATAAATATATTTTTTTGAATGTGGAACTGACTTCATTTGCATTTTGTACGAGCTTGCGATACTTTATGGAGAAAAAATTGCTAACTTTAAGAAAGATGGTTGGTTGGTTAGTTGATTGGGGTTTAATGGCACAAAGTCCCTTTAGGGACATGACGCGCCAAAAAAAAAAAGTTTAAATATAAAACATAGAATTATATTTTAAAAAGTTATATTAAAAGCTTGTCATTAAAACAAGATGAGTAAAAACAACGCAGTTTAATGAAAAAAGGAATTATAATCTGTAGAATTAAAACCATTTAATGAAGTCCAAATACAATAGTTAAAAGACACAAAGAAAATCTTTACAATTAAAATCTGTAAAGACGTTTATTGTTAAAAAAACAACACCATATAAAATTTTGTAATAATATTGCATAAAAAAAAAAGTTCATGAACCACAGATTATTACAAAACTATGTAAAATCACGTAGGTTCAAAATTCTTCAAAAACAGTACTTTATTCATCTGTACTCGAGTCGTAACTATAAGAGTCCGATTCTATAGCTTCTTCCACATAGCGGAGAAGCTGTTTGGAATACTTCATATTAGAAAATGATGGGCTAAGTCCTGATTTCGTGTTATTGTTTTTTCTTCACAGTTTTCCACTGTGAAGAGGCTTGAGTTGAGGATCTCTTTCTTTTTGTGCTGAAGATTTTTGATTTGCTTTCTGAGGAGAAAAAACATCAGATTTCTGCAATTTGCTTGCAAATAAAACAGAAGCTTACTCAGTCTCGTGTTCGATAGACTTTTTAGATTGACTTGGACGATTTTCATGAGAGACTGACTAACAAAGTATTTTATTTTAACAGGTTCTGATTAGGGATGCACCCAATATTCGGTATGTATTCGGTATTCGGCCATGTTACCGAATATTCGGTTTGGCCGAATATCAAACTATTCGGCATGCCGAATATTGAAATATTTGGTCGAGCCGAATACTTAAAAAAAAACTTTAAAAACATATTTAAAAAAACCCTATACAACTTCTACGTTTAACAGTCAACTTATAAAGCTATTCAGATTGATTAGAAACGGAATCATATTTAAGTAAAAGAGAATATTTTACATTATTTATTTGCTGTTTGTTAAGTATTATTTAAGAAAATTAACCAAGAACGACGATTTTCATAGGAATTAATTATGTACAAAATGCAAGTTCCTGAACATTGTGCAGTAAATAATCTGTTACTTGCTAAGATTTTAAGAACAACGTTTACAATCTCTGAAAATGATCACACACTCCAGACAACGATCTAGGGTGCATTTAAAAACTTCCTTGTTAAATCAAAGGGAGTAGAACAGTTATTCTTGCTGAGTTGCCACCCTATACAATTTGAATAGATTGTATTATTTATTTACTTTTACTTTAGTCTCTTCCTGACAAACAAATATATGATCCTGTATAATTTTTCTTCCAGTTTTTTCACAATTTCTATTTGATTTTAAAGTGTTAGTTTTAGAATTTAAGAAAATTTTATTCATTTGTTTTAATTCACAGAAGAAGCCATGAAATTTAAAATTTTACTGATTAAAAAAAGTTTTATAACTATCCTCTTCTTAAGTCTGTTCTTAACTGCTCTTCTCAACAAGCGAAAAACGTTTTGACATATTTACAAATTCATTTTTTAACGGAAAGATATGAAATTGGCAAGCCTGGCCATGGAAGCGATTTGGAATTGAACTGTTTTTTCCATATTTTGATCCATCAATTACCTATTGAGTTATAAGCGAATTCGATCACGGGACAAACCCGTTTTTCGCACGCTCTTGAGCGCTCTTTCTTCCTTCGCGCGGAAATTCGGTTCAAAACGCCCACTTTGACATTGTTTTCTGAAAGATCTATTGCGACTGCAAAAAAAATGGAAAAAACAGCTCGATGAGATAGTTTCTGAACAACAACACCAGCTAGTTTCATGCATTTTCGAATAAAAATAAATTAAAACTTATGTCAGAAAGTTGCCCTTTTGGATTTGAGAACAGCCTTTTTTTTCAGCTTAAAGTTTTCTTGAAAAAAGCTCTTATTTATCAAAATGTGAGTTTCTGTTTTAAATATTATGTAAAATTGTTTTAAAATTTAACATTTTAATGCCTTTAAACTTTGAAATATAAAAATATTCGACAAGCCGAAAATTCGGTATTTGGCCAAATAGTTACTATTCGGCTAGCCGAATATTCGGTATTCGGCCTAACAGTTACTATTCGGCTAGAAGAATATTCGGTATTCGGTTCGCCTGTAAGCCGAATATTCGGTATTCAGCCAAAATCACTATTCGGTGCATCCTTAGTTCTGAAGATGGTGGACAAAGTTCTAATTTTGGCATAAGTCTTGTACTACCTGAACCCGACCCAAGCCCGAAACATGTTAACCTGATCCGAATCCAACACAAAACAAGAAAAAAATAGCGTCAACCCGAACCGCATCGGGTTTGGGTAAAATCAGGTTACTCGACCCAATGCAGCACTCTATGGCTTACACTTCTTGAATCTACGTGCGAAAGACAAAATTGTCCAGGGATATCGAATTATATAAAATGGAAATATAATGTATAATTTCTTTTTTTTTAAATATAATTTTTGTTCTGTTTCATTTTAAAGATATAGCAACAGGAAAGGCAAAAAAGTCATTATTTAAACTATCTATCTTATCTAAATTGTTTTCTAAACGTATAAACATAATTTAATTAATTGTAAACTATTAATTGATAAAAGAGTATTTTAAAAATATATATATATACAGTGAAATCTGTCTGTGCGACAACCTCCCTGAACGACCATTTTTTCAAGGAACGAAATTTATTCCCATAGGCCCAATACTAATTTTACCTCTATTCAGAGAAAACCCCAGTTGAACTCCCTCCATGAGCGACCCATTTCTTTGAGGAAAATAAAATTATTCATTCAAACTTCTAAACTAGGTTTAGAAATTTTATTTATTCCGGTAACTTTTAAGTGTTTAAACCCCTTTGTGCCTTTTTAGGCAATGAATTGAACTCTGATGACAAATTAAGGATGACGGTCAATAAACTCCCCTGCCCTATTCTGTCAGGAAACTCTCAAAGAAATAGATAAATTAATGAAACCGTCTTTATCTGATACCGTCCAAAAGAAAAAATTGCATTATTTACTGAACTTCGAAAGGACTTTGAAATAAAAGTTATGAAAGACAAAACTGTAAAATCACAACAAAAGTCAAAGTATTAATTTTTTAAGCTCTGTAGTAATTAACTTATGTAACTAACTTTTGTTTTGATACTTAAATTTTCATATTTTTTCCTAATGTGAAAAATAACGTTTAGTAACATTAATTGTTACCTTTTTTCAGCAATTAAAATCTATATTTAAACATGACCTCCATTAAGAGACCACCTCTCGGAGCGACCCATTTTTATTGGAACGGAACGTGGTCGCTTTAGAGAGGTTTTTCTGTATTTCACTCTTTCCTTTTATTTGCTACTTGTTATTGTTTAAAATATTTCATTGTTGCACTTTCACTGCAATTTGGCCCATTTTAGAGAGCTTGGTTCGGCGCATAATTAGCTCCAATTCTTGAAGTAAGTAACTCGTATACAAAGATAACCAAGGCGATTTATCACCTGAGGCGGGTTCATAGAAAAAATGCCTTAAAATTAATTTATTGATTTATAATAAAATTAAGAAAATATTAAAATGCTGTATTGCCATCGGAAACACAACATTGTACATACTTTTTATAATTCTATCCTATCAGAAAGTGATTGAAAAATGGATAAAAAAATTCCAACTTCACATACAAAAATGAAGTTGGGTTAAGGCTGTTCTCAAATCCAAAGGGTCAATTTTCTGACATAAGTTTTAATTCGTTTTTGTTCGGAAACGCATGAAACTAGACGGTGTTGTTATTCAGAAACTGGGCCGAAACTAGCCTTTTTTGCACACGGGGCAAGCATGGATTTTGGCGCCCCCTCTCCCCCTCTTCCGCAAAGTATATTTACAAAGAGAATTTTACTAATTTTTTAATAGCCGACTTATTTTAAAATTTAAAATATGTAATACTGAACTACGTAATCTACAATGGCGGATCCAAGGGGGAGGTCACGGGGGTCATGACTCCCCTCTCTGAATACCAACAAAAACATTCTGAAGATCATTTTTAAAATGAAATATACAGTTCAGTCCTGATTATCCGAGTCCTGCTTAAGCGAGTTTCCGCTTTCACAGAGTTATTTTCTTCTGATGGACTGATGTCTTCTATTATTATGGAACAGTCATTATAAATGAAGTGTTAGGTGAAGATGAAAGAGCAGCCGTAAAAAGTTAGAACTCTGATTTTCTGGTCAGAATAAAAATGGCCATAATTTTTTTTGACGAAAATGATCCATTCCAAAAGTATAATCCTTCATTTGGCGCCCCTTCGTTCTGGCGCCCGCGGCACACTCCCCGGGGCCTCTGCCCCCCCCCCCCCCCCTAGTTTCGGCCCTGTTCAGAAACTAACGCAATAGATCTTTCAGAAAATATCAAATCTGTCAAAATTGGCATTTTGAGCTGAATTTCCGAACGTAAGAAGAAAATCCAGTCAGTAAGGGGAGAAAAATGCCGTGTCACGTGATCAAAATCGCTCATAACTCAATAGGTAATTGATTGATCCAAAAATGGACAACACAGTTCAATTCCAAATCGCTTCCATGATCGGGCTTTCCAATTTTATATCTTTCCGTTAAAAAATTAATTTGTAAATGTGTCAAAACGTTTTGCTCTTGTTGAGCATAGCAGTTGAGAACCAGCCTTAAATAAAAGAGTAAAAAGTCGAAAATTGTACGTCAAACGTGGCAAATGAAGCGCGTTTGTACTACTATAACTAGTTTTATAAATATTCAGATCTTGGTGCAATAGTTGTAGCACTGTTATCCAAAAATGCATGAAAACTTATTACGATTCTATATATTAAATTCAGTCATACGGAAATAATAGGACTCCATCTTAAATAGGACGCCATCACCATGGCAACCTAGAATCATTACCTATCATGGGTTAGCAGTGAATTAATTCAGAAAACTTTTATTAATATCTTTTTAAGTTGGAAGACAATTTTCATAAAATTTTAAATAACTCGACACAATTCTGCAACGATTCGATATATTAAATTTCAAACCATTCGATTGGGTAGTTTTTGCGCTGTTATATCGGACGGAGCAGACGAAAACTGTAGTTGCTACTAGGGATGCACCGAATAGTGATTTTGGCCGAATACCGAATATTCGGCCAACAGGTGAACCGAATACCGAATATTCGGCTAGCCGAATAGTAACTGCTAAGCCGAATACCGAATATCCGGCCTGCCGAATAGTAACTATTCGGCCGAATACCGAATATTCGGTTTGTCGAATACTTTTATATTTCAAAGTTTAAAGGCATTAAAATGTTAAATTTTAAAACAATTTTACATAATATTTAAAACAGAAACTTTTATTCTAATAAACAAGAGATTTTTTCAAGCAAACTTTATACTGAAAAAAATCTGCTTTGAGTTATTTAAGAACAGGATAGTTATAAAAATTTTTTAATTAATAAAATTTTAAATTTCATGGCTTCTTCTGAGAATTGAAACAAATGAATAAAATTTTCTTAAATTCTAAAACAAACATTTTAAAATCAAAGAGAAATTGTGAAAAAATTGGAAGAAAAATTGTAAAGGTACATATATTTGCTTGTCAGGAAAAGACTAAAGTAGAAGTTAATAAATAATGCAATCGATTCAAATTTTATATGGTGACAACTTAGCAAGAATAACTGTTCTACTCCCTTTGATCAAGCAAGTAAGTTTTTAAATGCATCCTAGATCAGTGTCTGTAGTGGGCAATCATTTTCCGAGGTTGTAAACGTGTTTCTTAAAATCTTAGCAATAAACATATTTTTTACTGGACAATGTTGAGGAACTTGCATTTGTAGATAATTAATTCCTATGAAAATCCCCATGATTGGTTAATTTTCTTAAATAATTCTTAACAAACAGCAAATGAATAATGTAAAAACATTCTCTTTTATTTAAATATGATTCTGTTTGTAATTATTCCGAATATCTTTATAAGTTGACTGTTAAACGTAGAAGTTATATAAGGTTTTAAAAAATAATTTTTAAAAGTTCTTTTTTAAGTATTCGGTTTCGCCGAATATTTCGATATTCGGCCAAACCGAATATTCGGCATGCCGAATAATTTGCTATTTGGCCAAGCCAAACATTCGGCATACCGAATAGTTTGATATTCGGCCAAACCGAATATTCGGCAACATGGCCGAATACCGAATAGATACCGAATATTCGGTGCATCCCTAGTTGCTACGTATTTATATAATTACGGACGCACCTAAAACTGCGGGTTTTGCCTTGAAAAGTTGGAACAAAAATAAATATATAGATAATCCTTCAAGACAACAAAAATGAAACATATGTAGAGAAACACAAAAAGTCACTCCAATGGTACTACATTCTAATATTCGTGTACATATTTTTTAAATTCTAAAACAAACATTTTAAAATCAAAGAGAAATTGTGAAAAAATTGTACAGGGTCATGTATTATTTGTTTGTCAGGAAGAGACTAAAGTAAAAGTAAATAAATAATACATATTCCAATTTTATATGGTGGCAACTCAGCAAGAATAACTGTTCTACTCCCTTTGATTACGCAAGTTTCTAAATACATCCTAGATCGATGTCTGGAGTGGACGATCATTTTCAGAGGTTGTAAATGTTGTTCTTAAAATCTTAGCAAAAAATAGATTATTTACTGGACAATGTTCAGGAACTTGCATTAGTACATAATTAATTCCTATGAAAATCCTCGTGATTGGTTAATTTTCTTAAACAATACTTAACAAACAGCAAATAAATAATGTAAAACATTCTCTTTTATTTAAATATGATTATGTTTCTAATTATTCTGAATATCTTTATAAGTTGATTGTTAAACGCAGAAGTTGTATAAAGTTTTTAAAAAAAATGTTTTAAAAACTTTTTTTTTTAAGTTTTCGGTTCGGCCGAATACTTTAATATTTGGCCAAACCGAATATTCGGTAACATGGCCGAATAGGCCGAATACCGAATAGATACAGAATATTCGGTGCATCCCTATATATTACAAAATCCTATCTTTATATAAAAAAACCAAATAGAGCTAAATAAAAGAGTGTAGAAATGATAGTTTGCCTTGAAAAGTTGGAACAAAAATATGTAGATAATCCTTCAAAAGACAACAAAAATGAAACAGAAATGTAGCATAACATAGAAAGAAACTTCAATGCAAACTTCATTCTAAAATTTGTGTACATATTTTTTCTTTCATGTATTGTACACATTTGTGCCTGTATTTACTTAAGTTCGCACTTATTAAGCATGCACATCTAAAGAGAACGTGAGGAATTTTCAATTATCTGCCTAAATAAGATTTTGAATAGAGGGAGGAAGAACTTTTAAGCTGTCTATTAAACTATTTACTTAACAAAGATGCTTTTATGTTAGAAACGTTAATTAAAAAGGAAAGGGTAAAAAAACAGGCAAATTATCACTTGATGGAAAATGGATTTCTTATCTGTTGATTGTTCTATTAGCCATTAGGTTTACAGAGTGAACGAATTTGGAAACGTAGCCGCAAGCACGAGAGACAGATTGTAAGAGAAGACAGAGTAATTAGTTAATGGATGATAAAAGATACAAAATTTTTTATGTAGCATAAACGAAAAAGTAACAAAATCAGGCGGAGAAAAGTGTTGCAAATATCCATTCAATGGTATTTAAAATTCTAAGAAAATAACACGGGAATAAAAGACTGGTTTTTAAATAGAAAAATCAAACATTTTAAATAAATATTGCAGTTAGTAATTTTAATTTATTTCTAGAACATACTTACATAATAAGCAAAGTTAATGACCGATTATACTAATTTATTCTTCCTAAAGATCGGTTTCTACCCATAACTGTGTGATTACACCCCAGAATATGATGGAAAAAAAAAAAAAAAAACATAAAAAGAGATCCCCAAGTTTTTTGGAAGGGAATGTGGTAAGGAACAAAGCTAGGCGAACTTATACACATGTTATCACATGTTATCAGATTCAGTTAATTTTTCGAGCAACCAAGTTTTGAGCTGATTTTAATGCCCATTTTTCAGAGTACAACGCGAGAGAAGGGTTGAAATTGTTGATGCAAAAACTGGATGGAAAATAGATTACCGGTTGTTACTATTTATCGCTCTTTTGTTGACGTTCCAAAACGCCTATTTTTTATTCAGGGGTGTATAGTAGAAGGTATACGGAGGTATACGCCATATACCTTCAGGATTTTTTTAAGAAGCTCCGTATACACTCTGTTTCCTCAAATAAAGCTATAGTGTATACTCTAAGCATGACGTTTATGACTTTGGCGTACACCGTCTGCCTATAGCTGCCTTCTGGTTTTTTTACGATTACAACACTGTTTTTATTGGGTTATCGGAGGAGAAATTAAAGATCCGTGGGTAAAAAGTTGGGACATTCTTTATATAGCATAAAATATATTACAAATGTGACAAATGTCAATAGTAGGCCTTTTAGTCTCACGAAACATTGAAAAAAAAAAAAAAAAAAAAAAGCTGTTATTTGAAATGACCACCCCTCCCCAAAGATTATAACAATTTCTTTATCATATTATAATACGAGCAAATCTTGTGTCTGTGTGTGTATATGCAAATTTTAGGGTAAAGTGCCCATATTTCGTCCCCTTTCTTAATTCCGTCCCGCTTAACTTCTCCGCTTCTACTAAAGTGGCTCCACTTATGACGCAAGGCACAGGGCGGAAGGTAAAAGGTGCCAGTATTGAAAATTTCGTTCACCAAGACGCATACATAAATTAAAGACGCCGAATTTACTATTTTTAGAAGACCTAAGTTCTTATTACGCCGTTTGTAGAATGTTATTTACTGTACTGTAAGTAATTATTTCTTATTCATTGCATGCATTTTACGTAGGTAAGATGCTGACAGTAGCATGCACTGAGTTTTAGGACGCTCAATTTATCTTACGGGAACTGAAGCTCCACCATATTGGGAAGTAGCGTGGTCCCAGCTTCGTTCCCCTTGTAGTTCTTATTTTCGTCCTGGGGACGAAATTAGGAATGCTTTTTCATAACAATTTCTTCCTCATGTTTGGATGGCTAATGTTTCGTTATGTTATTCTTCCACTGATAATTAGTACATTTCTTTGTGCCTTAATTTAATGTACATTAAATTGTTTATTCATTTAGAAATAAATTTTGATTTGCTTATAAGTTAAGCCTCGGCGTATTGGATTTTTTAGGAGGACGAAATTGGGACCATTTTTTTTTTCTTTTGCATTTAGATACTTTTGAAAAAACAACTTTTTGCATTGTTAAAAATTTTTTGTACGATATTTGCCTATGTTTCTATGTGCATGGGTAGTTAGTCTATGTAAAATCCAAATTTGGTAGGTTTTCACTGAAAATTAAAACTCCCAAGGACCTAAAAAGTGACTGGGGGACGATAATAGGGGTACCTTACGCTATCTAAAAAACGGCTCTGACGATTTTAACTAAATTTGGTATCCTACCGTTTTGGGGTACGAGAAGACCCTTTGGATATGTCAGATGTTCGAGAAAATTCGAGTAGTGGGCCACTTTGGGCTCATTACGGGTCAATGCATTCCATTGGGAATAAAGGTTGAAACAGTTAAGTTGTTAAGCGTTGACAGTAAACGAAGTCGCAAAGTTAAAAACATTTCGCCAAATTTGGCGAAGTATTGGCAGGAAAATCGACTTTCAAGATTACCAATGCCCAAACACATGCTTGTGCCACATGAAAGAATGTCGCCAAATTTGGCGAAAAAAATTATCTTTCAGAATCTGAAGGAATTTTCAAGAAATTCCCAATAGGAACCGAGATACATAATTCAACTAATCAAGAGTCCAACTAAAACGCAGTTTGGAAGGATGCCCTCTCGTTGTAAATATGTAAGTAATGCAAAATTTTGGAATATGTACATATTTTTAATATTGATTGTTTCTGTAAATAATAAATAAAATGCTTTATAGCAATAATACAGAGAGAATTTATTGTTATATCAAGTTGAACACAAAGCTCATTTTAACGGATCGTAGCTCGGTCCTCCCCACCTGTAAGTGATAAAAGCATATATCAGCTATCTCAATGTTGTAAAAAAAATGGGAAAAGCAAAAACCTAATGAAGGAATTGAATCAGTCACGAAGATCGAAAAACACCATCATTAAAAGTGATCGATGGAGCTATAAATGCTTCCTAATATTAAAAAAATTTGCAAGAATCTCTTTACTACACTGAATATTTTATGTCCCCGTGATTGGGTTTAGAGACAAAATGAGACTACTTCACATACAGTCTTAATTTCTTAAGCATCATTGAATTCAACTCTTACAGTGACCACGAAAGTTAAAACATTTTTAACAACCTTGCAGGGCGGTAGAATACTTTTTTTTTAATACCACTTAATTTTAATCAAAATTTGTACCAGAATTAACAAAATTTTACATTTATAATTTTTTTGCAAAAACACTCCCTCCCCACTGCTACCAGCTATGAATTACTCTAAAAGTTAACTTCCATCATCTTCAGATCAGGGATGTGGAGGTGGAGGTCAGAGGTCCCAAGCTCCTCGAAAAAACTGACTTCGAAACGCACGCTTTAAAATTGCATTTAATTTCAGACAAACTTTTTGAAAATTCTGGTGTGAATTCAACATTACATAAACGCAATGACCTGTACCTGAAAAGATTAAAAGTTTCTGCGAAATTTCTGAGAGTATCTGGGTATTTGGGGAAAATATTCATTGTACTCAATAGAAATGCTTTCTGCAACAATTTGGAATAGCCAGACACAAATACAATACACAGGATGTTCATAAAAGAATTTTCCAGTTTCAATGGTATATTGTAACAGTTGCATTTAGACTATTAACAACAAATCATACATTAAATGGAAGGTAAACTAAAATAGTTTTTCTTACACATGCTCAATAGGTGCACCTTTAGTTAACGGCACACATCCAACCTAAGTCCAATTTTTCTCCAGAGTAATGGAAGCAATAGCCTCTTCCATTCTGTGTCTCAACTCTGGCAAATCATTCGGTAGCGGCGGAATGTAGACACGATATTTTATAAAGTCCCAAAGGAAAAAATCGCATGGCTCTCACCGTTTTTAAATCTTCAGCCCAGCAATAACGCTTTATGTTCAGGAGTTGCTCTTTTGCGCAGGGTTGCAAAAAAGCCGGCTAAAATTTAAAAAAAAAAAAAAGCCACGCCGGTGGCTTTTATTGGTTTTAACCGGCTTTTTTTGGTCGAAATTGGCCTTTTTTGGCCAAAATTGGCTTTTATACAATGAAACATTTTAATTATAAATGACACATTTTTATGTGTTTTTAATTTGTTTTAAAGACATTTAGTTGAGGTAGAAATCAATATAACCCAATTTATCAATAATGAAGACATTAATATTGGAATAAAAGGTCATATCAATTGCTTTGTCTAGTTCACACTGACCTTAACAATCTTTTTTTTTATTTTTATTGCTTTGTATAATTAAAAAGGACAATGGTTGCTTAGTTATATATTTTATTAACTAATTTTAAGGGATATGAATAATACAAGTCTTATTTTATTTCTCATAAACATTTATTTAAAATAGCAAGGTTTTCTAGAGCATGTTTTCCGCATGAAAACTCAAAATAAAATAAATAGTTTGACGAATTAAAAAAATATGCATATTGCGTCATATTGGAAATATAATGGACCTCAGCAGGTGAATATGTAACGTCATGTTAGTTTGAAGAAACGTATTAAAACATGATAAAAATCCGACTATGGAAATATTAACATGTTTTAACACTTAAAGGTTCCCTGAATTTTTTGTATCTAATTTAAAACCTATTCCATATACATGCGTGTGTGTATTCGTGTATATTATAATTTTCTCAAAAAAGTTTAGCTCCCTACAGCTCATTCTTAGTAAAGAAACTGGGTTTTATCTCTAATCTTGATTTAAGTTTTGTTGGTGAATTTAGTACTTAACTTCGAAATCTACCTCCGCCTGTAGGCCGAGCCGGCAGGGATTTAATTTTTCATAGAAAATATTTATAAGCATATTAAAAATAAATTAATCCAAAGTTTATATGAATTATCTATAAACCACCTTTTTGAAAAATTATAAAACCAAAAAAAGCCGATCGGCTTTTTTTGGCCTGGCCAAAAGCCAGCAACCCTGCTTTTGCGTATGTGGTACTGCAAGCGAGTCAATAACAAAGCAGCACTCGCGCATGCGCTTACCTAAAACTGTTTCAGTGACTCTTTATTTGTGACCCTGATTCAACACTCTACAACGCTTACAGTTGACACTATTAAAATTTATAACTGGGGCATCCTTTTGCAGTCACCTTGTATTATTCTAAAAATGACTATCATAAAAATTTAATAAGCCTAAACTTATACATCATTACAAATATCATGGCATTTTTGTAAATCAAAATGACAAGAAAAAATACATTTTAGAAAGAGCGATAACATTCCTTTATACATCTCAAAATCTAAAATCGGAAAAAGCTACATTTCATTAATTTATTACAATTGAAAAAAAAAAAAACAAGAAAAAATAATAACTATAATGTTTTTATTTTTAATTACCATAATATCTTCTACATTTTTTAGCATTGATTAAAAATATGCGAAATCAACGAAAAATAAAATTGAGAAACTCGTTTTTTAATGTAATAATAATAATAGAACACAAGAGAAATAATAAAAAATCTTCAAAAACGTTTAGATCTTTTTTGAAAGTTTTAATAAAACATAATTGTTTTCCTTTAAACTCTACCGACTTTTAATTACTAGACAAGAAGTATGATTAAAAGTCGGTGTAATTATAAGTAATGGAATGCATGTTTTATAATAAGAGCATTGTTACAGAAGAATTTACAAACTTTGACCTAATTTCGAATTTCGAAAATTGAAAAATTATAAAACTATATGAAAATCCCTTGAATACATCAAACTAAATTAATATTTACTTAAAGTGATAAAGTACTTTTAACAAGGCAAAAAATTACATTTATGCATATTAGACATACAGGGTGTCCTAAAAAGGACTGACTGATTTTAAAATTCAATAACTTGCAAACGGTGACAGATATTTAAAAAATTCTTGTAGGATGGTTATGCATACCTATGTAGAAGAAATATGTTTATCCTCTATGGTTTGAATATCTATTCTTTCCTAAAACGAAGCAGGTGTCAGACGATATTCCATTCATGCTTGCTTTATTTATTTAGCTGCTTTTTTTTACCGTACTTGTATTGTTCATTTTTAACTTACAAAATGATAATTAGACTAAAAATATAAAAGAAAGCCGCCAGAAAATTGTGTTAAGAATGCAAATATGTAAGTTTATAAGATTAAATTGTAAAAAATCAAATTCAAGTATTGTGTCAATTTATTGATATCGAATAAAATTTTATTGAGTGTAATGTCAGTACCTCTATTTATTTTTAACTTTTAGATTTATACAATTCTAAAAATTTGTCGAAATGAATTTTTCCCTACCTGTATTATTATTATTATTATTTCTTATATGTTAATATTATAAACATTATTGAATTGATTGTACGTTATTTACATTAAAAACAATATTTTTATTTTATCTGTAAGGAAGTGAAAATGCATAAATTTTAAAAGATTATTGTAACGATTGTTTAATACGTTAAACTTCATACATTTATAAAAGACGGGCTATAAAAAGTTTCCTGCCAAAGGAGAATAATTATGAAATTTTCTGGGACTTGTAGAGTTCAACATTTCGTATATTTTTATGTTACACCATTACTTTTGATATATAGCATTCAAGATGAAATTTTTACCTAGTATTCGTTGCACTTAAAACCGTTCACTAATCATGTAAAAAACATATATCCGTGCATGAACCTAGAATAGATATTAGATATATAAAATAGAATGCCTATTCAATGTTCATGCATCGGTGTAAGATTCTATCGAAAACGTAAACATGCAACATTAAACAAGTTGGAAATTGCTCGTCAAACGTGGCAAATGAGGTGCGTTCGTACTATAACTAGTTTTAAAATTATTTTTTGCACCCCATATTGTACTGAATGTATAATTTTTTGCACTTCATAACGTGCATAGTCTGATACATCATTAAAATGCACTTCCAATAATTTTTTCGGAACACTTTTGACTGTCCCTGTAATTAAACTATACATCCGATTTTCCTAAAATTTGAAATAGCTCAACAAAATTTTGCAACAATTATATCTTTAAAATTTCAGACCATTCGGAAGGCTGTAATATCATTAAAATGCACTTGCAATAATTTTTCCCATTGGCCGTAATGTAAAGAAAAACTTTTGACTGTCCCTGTAATTAAACTATACATCCGATTTTCCTAAAATTTGAAATGGCTCGACAAAATTTTGCAACAATTATATCTTTAAAATTTCAGATCATTCGGAAGGCTCTAATACCATTAAAATCCACTTGCAATAATTTTTCCCATTGGCCGTAATGTAAAGAAAAACTTTTGACTGTCCCTGTAATTAAACTATACGTCCGATTTTTCTAAAATTTGAAATGGCTCGACAAAATTTTGCAACAATTATATCTTTAAAATTTCAGATCATTCGGAAGGCTCTAATATCATTAAAATCCACTTGCAATAATTTTTCCCATTGGCCGTAATGTAAAGAAAAACTTTTGACTGTCCCTGTAATTAAACTATATATCCGATTTTCATAAAATTTGAAATGGCTCGACAAAATTTTGCAACAATCACATATTTGAAATTTCAGACTATTCGGTTGGGTAGTTTTTGCTCTGTTACATGCGGACAGACGGACGGACTGAACGACGACTATAGGTGCTACGTATTTATATAATTACGAACGCACCTAAAAAAGAAAGATCACAATAAGGTAGATACTCAATAATAAGCATACTACAAGGATGGGGAGTTTCTTCCCCATTGTCACTAAGGGCGCTACGATCGCAATCGCATTACCATTACGTCCTATGGGAATGTCCGATCTTGGATGTTAATCTATGCAAAAATCGAGCCTGAATTTAGCGTCTATTGATCGCAGCGCCATCTATTGTTTGTAATTCGAACTAAAATCGAAAATCACTGTAAAAAAACTTTTGACCTTATGCATAACCCTCCTGCAAGAATTTTTTAAATATCTGTCCCCGTTTGCAAGTTATTGAATTTTAAAATCAGTCAGTTCTTTTTAGGACACCCGGTATGCTTCATTGCTACGACGGCAACATTCTCAATAATAAATATGATAAATTTTTTCGCAATTTTTTTTTTTTTTAATATTTGTATCATATTTATTCTTGAGAATGTTGCCGTCGGAGCAATGACACGCGTGTCTAGTATGAATAAATACAGTGAAACCTCCCAGTGCGACCACCTCCCTGAACGAACATTTTTTCATGGAATGAACTTTATCACCATAGGCTCAATACTAATTTTACCTCCGTTCAGAGACCATCCTAGTTGAACTCCCTCCATGAGCGACCAATTTATTTGAAGAAAATTCGGTTTTTTCCTGGTCGCTTGAAGAAGGTTTTATTACAAAAATATTTCCGGACGGTGCATTATTCATCAAACTTCTAAACTAAGTTTAGATTTTTTTTTTATCCCGGTAACTTTTAAGTGTTTAAACCCCTTTGTGCCTTGTTAGGCAATGAATATAACTCTGATGACAAATTAAAAATGACGGTCAATAAACTCTCCTCCCTATTCTGTCGGAAAACTCTCAAATAAATAGATAGTGTAATGAAATCGTCATTATTTGCTTCCGTCCAAATAAAATTGCATTTATTTACTGAACTTCGAAAGGACTGGGAAATAAAAGTTATAAAAGATAAAACTGTAAAATCAAAGAAAAGGTCAATGTATTCATTTTTTAAACTCTGCAGTAATTAACTTATGTAATTAACTTTTGTTTTGATACTTAAATTTATATATTTTTTCCTAATGTGAAAAATAAGTTTTAGTAACATTGTTACCTTTTTTCAACAATTAAAATCTAGATTTAAACATGACCTCTCCATTAAGAGACCACCTCTCGGAGCGACCAATTTTTATTGGAACGGAACATGGTCGCTTTAGAGAGGTTTTACTGTAAAGGTAATTTTTTGCCTTGTTAAAAGTATTTTATCACTTTAAGTAAACATTGATTTAGTTTGATGAAAAATTATTTTAATTAGAAATCTGAACGCATCAACACAACTCTCATGGCATTTTTGTAATCAAAGTGACAAGAAAAAATACATTTCAGAAAGTACGACAACATTCCTTTATATATCTCAAAAGCTAAAATCTGAAAAAGCTACATTTCATTAATTTATTACAGTTGAAAAAAAAACAAGGAAAAATAATCCCTTTTGATAAAGAACTTTAATTAACTACAGCATTTTATCATCCCAATTATAGAAAGCAACTATCATCCCAATTAAAGAAAAATAAGTAAGAAACGCAACGTTCGTTTATTTGTATCATAAAACCGTAGAATGATATTGTTATTGATGATGTATTAAATTAATGATAAATAATAAAGTTACCTAATGATATATTAAACTGATATTGCTTCAAAACATTTTCTACAAAGGATTACTTCGTAAGTAAAACCTTGAACTAATCTAAAACTTAAAATAATACAAGTATGTTGTGGCCATCACAAAACTTTCTTCTATATAAATCACGTCAATTAAATCATTTAAATAGTACAAGAAATTACATCAATTTAGCACCAATTCATATCAAAGCATATCTGAATTTGAATTTTGATGAAAATTCGTACATTAGCTCTTGAGATAGAACTATAGCGGAAATGCTGAAAAATGTAGCATAGGAGCGCCACCTGTTGAATGATTTACACTAAAACATAAAAAGCACAAATTGATATCAAGGTATACCTGAATCTGAAGTTTGATGAAAATTCGCGCATTGAGATAGAGCTATAGTGGAAATTCTGAAAAATGCAGCATAGTAGCGCCACCTGTTAAGCAAGCGATTTGCACCAAAACATAAACAGCATTAATTCATATCAAGGTATACCTAAATCTGAAGTTTGTTGAAAAGCCAAGCATTAATTCTTGAGATACAGCTATTGCAAAAATAGCAAAAAAAAAAAAAAAAAAAATGCAGCATAGCATCGCCACCTGTTGAGCGATTTACACTAAAATGTATAAAACGTCAATTCGTGTCAAGGACTGACTGAATCTGAGGTTTGATGAAAATCCGTGAATTACTTCTAGAGATTGAGCTATTGTGGAAATCGTGAAAAATGCTGCATAGCAGCGCCATATGTTGAGCGATTTACACCAAAACATGAACAGCACTAATTGTTATCTAGGTATACCTGAATCTGAAGTTTCTTGAAAATCGAAGCATTAGTTCTTGAGATAGAGCTATTGCGGAAATCGCAAAAAATGCAGCATAGCAGCGCCACCTGTTGAACGATTTACACCAAAATGTATAAAACGTCAATTCATGTCAAGGAGTAACTGAATCTGAAGTTTTAATGAAAATCCGTGCGTTAGTTCTGGAAATAGAGCTATGTGAAAATCAAAAAATGCTGCATAGCAGGGCCACCTGTTGAGCGATTTAGACCAAAAATTAATCAGCGCCAATTTATATCAAGGGCTAACTGAATATAAATTTTTATAAAATTCCGTGCATTAGTTCTTGAGATAGAGCGCCTACTAAATTTGTGTCACATACATACAGAGTCACAAATTCACAGACAGACATTTTGTAAAAACATGTTTTTCGGAATCTGACCCTTAAAACGTGTAAATCCGTCGAAAACCGAAAGTCGAAAATTTTCACGAATCCAATACTTTCTTCTTGTAAAGATAGAAGAAAGTAATAACTGAACCAGGAGAATACTTTAACCGATGCGCAATTACATTTATTATGATTAGTAGTAGCATGGATTATTAATATTATTAAAAATTGAACGATAACAAGAATATGGAAATTTGTTTCTTGACAAGTTTGAGAAAATGGACAGGGAATAATATATCTTCAGATATCATAATACCATTTCTTTATGCATCCAAATAAAAAACATTAAAAGATGACATTTTATTAAATAACTAGTTAGTGCCCGTCAAGATTTGACGGTAAATAACTTGAATGTTTCATCAGAAAAAAATTCTTTAATTTTTAATTAGCTGCTTTTAAATTAATTATTGAATGATGAATTATGTGACGAATATTTATATTGCATAAGTGATTCTTATTTCTTTAAGTCGGTAGATGTTGCTGCCAGTCTAACCTATTCAACGAAGTGAAAGAATTTTAAGTTTATAAATTTTCAACTAATTATGCTTGCTTTTTATCAGAAATTTACCTAAAAACACCGGGTAGAGAATTTTTATTACGACCTCATTTTTTTAATAACAATATTTATTTTCATTTATTTATTTATTTATTAAAACTACACGGGCATTAAAAGCTGCCATGAATTTTATTTTTATCTGTCTCCGTCTCTAAAAACCTAAATTTGAAACTTGATGCAGCTAACGATTTATAATATATATTTTATTACTTGAATTTTATTTTACATTTTTATAATTTTTTTAAATATTAAACCTGGATATCAAGGTAATTTCTTTTTTCTTTTATAGCTCTTATGTGAATATTTTTTTTTCTTTCCATTTTATTTTTTTTACGCAAATGAATGAAAAACTTTTCTTTCTGGCACACACACATATTCTTGATAATGGTCAGAAAATATAACGAAAATTTTAGATCAGCTCAATTTATTTAATTGATAATTACATGCAAAATATTTTAGCTTAAATATTTTAAATATAAGATCATTATTTTTAAAAAATATTATTGAGTGTTAAATTTTATTTAATTATAAAGCATTCAAATATTAATAATAATAAAATATAAAATCCTATAACTTCTCTTCCTAATAAAATATGTCATTATTAAAATGAATTACCGACAAATATCACAGTTTGCCATGCTTGGGTTCGAACCTGCGTCTTGTACAAAAATTCAGAGCTATAAAGAGCCTCGTAAACCCGCTACGCTAGCGGGTACTCGTTTAACTTCCTTCTAAATTAAAGAAGTTCGAAATACAGTTGACGCATACGAATGTCTCGAATTTGAGCTCTGATCTCACAGAAATAGTTTCGCGTTTTAATAATTTATACCTTATTTTTTCAAAGAAGTAGCTACAATTTAATATGGCTAATTTCCTTCGTGTCTAACTATGGGCAATTCATAAGACGGATCACAGAGTCCATAACTTTTAACCTCAAATCACTGTGTTTATCTTCTGTGTGTAATATGAGATATGACCAAAACTATATGACAACCCCGAAATAAACTATATCTAGCTCTTAATGTAGAGACAATACATTTTTTAATTGTTCATAATGCTGAAAGAGCCAAATAATATTAACTTTGTGAAAGAAAGAAAAGCTTGTTTACAGTAAGATCGAATAGCAGATGAACTTAAAAGTGCAGCGCGTCACTCCAAAGGCAGACTTGTACTTATGTACTGCGCATGCGCAACTGTAGAATTTTAATTCAAAATTACGGCTAATTAATAAAACATTTGTATAAACGAATGGACGATAACAAATCTGTGGCCAAATATCTTTCATTTAAAAAAAGATTGGTGCAATTTGATACAGTAGTTTCTTCTCACGGACTGTCGAAAGAAAACGCTTAGCGTTTTAAATATATAGAAGATTACCGTCGGAATTTTTTTTTTTTTTTTTTAATGGCAAAGAACCATACATAACTACAGCACTTTCCCATCATTCCAATAAAAAATAAATCTAAGAAACACAAATATGGAGCATATTTATTCGGCTGTAACACAAAGGAGGGGAAAATGTCATTTCAGAAACGACATGTGGTAAGATTTAGCGGCGAATGGTTATATTTCGCAAGTAGAATTTTCCCTCTAAATTAAAAAAAAGGGCTAAGTACTAATAATAAAGTGGCATATTTACAGTAAATGACACTTCAGAGGGCGGCTCTATAAACTTCAGGAAAAGGATTTTGAAATATTTTAATAATACAAATTTTTAAGGCAAGCATAAAAGCAAGTAAGTAGTTTCGAAAATATTTTTCCGAAATACCCATAAAACGGGGAAAAAAGTTTTTGAAATATTAGAATTAATTCTAAAGTCACTTAATAATATCTGCGGTTTCACTGATTTTTTTATTCACAAAAATAGTTTCATTAAAATATTCCATTTGTTATTCAGTGATTTAGACTGTGGTAAGATTTAGCAGCGAATGGTTATATTTCGCTATTTACTTTTTATACTACTTGGTATATTTATAAGATGAATGTTGGATTCATCTATTTTTACTTAAGAAGAAAAAAACATTTCTTTTACTCTTTTCACAAAGGCAAATTATTTTAAAGAAATAAAATGTCGCTGGATTCTTGCGTAGAGGTAGAATTGTTCCTCTAAATTTTAAACTAAACATTAACAATAAAGTGGTATATTTACAGTAAATGCACTTCAAAGGGCGATTCGACTTCAGGAAAAGGATTTTGAAATATTTTAAGTAAAAAAAATTAAGGTACACAAAAAAAAGCGAGTAGCAATTTCGAAAATATTTTTTAGAATTATGCATAAAACGGAAAGTTTTTTGAAATGTTAGAATTAATTCTAATGTCACATAATATCTGCGTCTTTACAGAATTTTTTATTCCCAAGAATAGTTTCAATAAAATATTCTACTTGTTAGGCTAATGTAAGACGGACGTCTTTTTGCACGTTTTTTTACTTACGTATTATCCCTACACAATGTCGCTAGCATTGCGAAGGTAAGTAAAAAAGCATGCAAAAAGACGTCCGTCTGACATTAGCCTAAGACCAATGTCTTATTCATTCATGTTGGCTGATGCAGACGATATTTTATTTCTGTGAAATAATTTGAAAATAGGAAAATAAAAGAATGAAAAAAAGAAATGGCATTATTTCATAAATAACTAGTCGGATGTACCAATCCCAAAACTTTCTTCTATCTCATACATGTTAATACTTCAAAATTCGCTATCGCACTGACAATATTAAATGGCAATCTTTGCATCTCATGAGGATTCTAAAGATATGAAATTCCGTGCATTAGTTCTTGAGATAGGACTATCGCTGAAATCGTCTAAATCCAGCAAAATGCTGCCTAGTAGCGCCACCTGTTGGGTGATTTATACCAAATCCTATTCAGCAACAATTTATGTCAACGTCTGACTGAATCTGAAGTTTGGAGAAAATCCGTGCATTAGTTTTTGAGATAGAGCTATAGCGAAAATCGTGAAAATTTCTGCATAGGAGCGCCACCTATTGGGTGATTAACACCAAACCTAATTAACAACAACTTGTGCCAACATACAACTAAATCTGAAGTTAGATGAAAATTCGTCCATTAGTTCTATAGATAGAGCTATTGAGGCAGTCGTGAAAAAGGCAGCACATAAGCGCCACCTGTCGGGCGATTTACACCAACACATAATCAGTAGCAAGTCATATCAAGGACTAACTGAATCTGAAGTTTGATGAAAATCCGTGCGTTAGTTCTTAAGATAGAGCTTTTGGGGAAATCGTGTAAATCCTGCAAAATTCATCATAACAGCGCCACCTGTTGGGCGATTTACACTAAAACGTAATCAGCATCAACTCATATCAAGGACTAACTAAATCTGAAGTTTGATCAAAATCCGTGCATTAGTTCGTGAGATAGAGCTATTGCGAAAATCGTGAAAAATGCAGTATAGCAGCGCCACCTGTTGAGCGATTTACACCAAAAACTAATCAGCATCAATTTGTATTAGGGACTCACTGAATATAAATTTTTATTAAATTCCGTGCATTAGTTCTTGAGATAGAGCGCCCACAAAATTTGTGTCACATACACACAGACAGAGAGATTAACAGAGTCACAGACAGACATTTTGTAAAAACATGTTTTTTGGAATCTCTGACCCCTAAAACGTGTAAATCCGTCGAAAACTGGAATTCGAAAATTTTCATGAATCCAATACTTTCTTCTTGTAAAGATAGAAGAAAGTAATAATATAGATGAATCCAATATAAATTTTAAATCTACAAAGTAGTATAAAAAATTAAGAATGATTAAATATTGGATATAAGAAGAAAATCCAGACTTGGTGCAGAATATTATAATTATCACAACCACGTCTTGAGGGGCTACTTCAGTCACGCGAAAAGACCCGCTCGCTAATGCTAATCCTATGGAAGACATTTAGAAAGATATCTCGTTTGCATTGCAATATTTTTAAATGATTTTTTTTTGCATTGGATAGCTGAGATTGATCTCTGCATCTGCCCTTTTTTACTTTTTCGATTTTGTTTGCAGATTTTTTCTATGAGGACGCTTCCACTTTCGAAACCGGTTCTGAAAATGAAAGTGTCATCGTTAAAAATACCTGAAAAAAAATCGATAAAGTAAAAAACGGCCTTTGTACAGATCGATCTCAACTATCCAATGCAAAAAAAGAAAAAAATCATTTAAAAATACTGAAATGCAAACGAGATATCTTTATAAATTTCTTCCATGGGATTAGCATTAGCGAGCAGGTCTTTCCGTTTGACTGAAGTAGCCTCTTAATCGCCAAACACAGATAATCGCACAGCCGCATTATGCGATTCACTCTGTTTCTTAAAACGTGGTTTTGATAATTATATCAATTCGACATAAGATTGTTAATTGGAAAGAGATACTTTATCTATGTACTATGTTATTTTTAAATCAAAGATTAAAAAAATTATCAATTACTCACAAAAAAAATCCCAGAATTGAACATCAACATGAGTATTACGTTTTTCATGACATTTTTATAATCAAAATGACAAGAAAAATACTTTTCAAGATATACAACAGCATTCCTAAACATACTCTTATTTTCTCAAAACCAAAAATATGAAAAACTGACATTTCATTAAAAACCTACAGTCGAAATAAACAAGAAAAAAATTCCCCTTTGGCACAAAAACTATATAACTTTCTTGTCATTCCAATAAAGTATAAATGTAAGAAATGCAAGTATGGAGTACGTTTAATCGCTGCAATCACAGAGATGGAGTGGGGGAGGGGGAGGGTGCATTTCAGAAATGACAGGTAGTAAATTTAAAAGCGAATGGTTATTCCTCGTAAAATTTTATCCTTCAAGTTTAAAAAAATACAGAGCAGAACCATTAAAATGACATATTTACAGAAAATAACACTTCAAAAGGCGATTCTATATTCAGCGAAAGGATTTTGGAATTTAAGGGTAAAGAAAATTAAGGTAAGAAGAAATAAAACACCACTTTCATAAATATTTTTAAGAAATATGCATACAACGATTTGAAGTGTTAAAATTTATTCGAACCTCACAGGATAATATCTGTGGTTTCACAGAATTTTTTTTATTCCCAAGAATAGTTTCATTAAAATATTCCATCTGTTATTCATTCAAGTAGATTGATGCAGACGATATTTTAATTCGCATTGGGGACAGTAGACAGACGTTGAAAGACATTTTTTTTTTTTTTCATTTTACACCCAACCAGGGATGTAGTGGAGGGTATACGCCGTATACCCTCTGGATTTTTTAAAGGAACACCGTATACCCTCTGCTTTGCAAGAAAGCTATAGTAATATATACGCTAGGGTATACCCTCTGCCTTGAGCGTATACCCTCTGCTTAGAACGTATACCCTCTGTTTTTTTACGACTACACCACTGCACCCAAGTGAACGGAAAATTTTCACACATAATAATTTATACATTTTCTAAGTAAATTAATCAATTTTATTCAAAACTGTGTATAATTAAGTTATCAATTAAAAATATTCCGTGCGCATTAAATTTGGCTTTAGGAGCGTGGTGTTTTGTTAAATGGTAGATTTATAATATTGCAACAAAAGTTGGTATGAGTTTTATTATTATACCAAACAAAATATTCAAAATAAATAAAAAACTTCCAATAGTTACACGTTTTCTTGAAATTTCACTGAAAAAGTTATATAACTACAAAATTTTCCTTTTATGCACGGTAATATACGCCTATTAATACTAAGTTTTGAAATATAGCAGATTGAAAATAGTAATACTTAATATTATAAAAATTGGACACAAAATAAGGCGGGTGGAACATTTTGAATGTACCTACTAACTCGACGAAAATTCTCATTTTGAGAAAACGCGATTTAAAGTTTTATTTTTAGTGCAACTCAATTACGGTGCACAAATTTGAAATGCTTGTGACTTCCTTAGGATTTGTTCCTTTGGATGCAGTTTTTTGCAAATGATACAGTGAAGATTGAAGTATATTAATAAACCAAAAAAGAAAAAAAAACGATTTGTTAGTCGATTTTTGCCCAACTGAAAGTACACGGTCCCCTTAAATGAGTTGTTTTTGAAGAAAAAATAGAGAAAGAAATGATATTTTCATTTGATTATTAAAATATTCTATTTATTATTCAATCGCGAGTATTATCAAGCAGACGATATTTGACTTATCTTAAATAATTTTTCTTTTGTAGAAAAAATAAACGGAAGAAACACTATTTCAAAATTAATCCGATGGACCATTTCAACATTTATTTTAAATCCACAAAACAATAACATAAATTAAAAATTATTGGACATAAGATTATTAAGTGGAAAGATATATTTTATCTTTCAAATCAAAGAAATGAACAGAAACAATCAAATAAATAAACTATTGTATTTTTCAGGACATTTTTATTCTAAAAATGACAAGAAAAAATATATTTTAGAAAATACAACATTTCATAACATTATTTTATGTATCTCAAAATCTATAATCTTATCAATAAAAAAAAAAAAAAACTACTGTTGAAAGAAACAAGAAAGAAATCTTTTTTTGGCAAGAAAATTTATATAACTAGAGCACTTTAATATTCTTCCAGAAAAAACAAGTTTAAAGAGCGTTTTTTCGGCTGTAATATACAGTAAGAAAAAATAATATCATTTCAGAAACGATGTGTAGTAAGATTTAAAAAATAGTTCTGCTTCAAAACCCGAATTTATTCTCTAAATTTAAAGAAATGCTGGGCACTAACATTAACTCTTTCCGGCACAGAAAAATTCTGTTCGTAAAATGATAAAATAATTAACTGACACCACAGAATTTGCAAATGAAGTTCTTAAATTAAAAACTTGCTATTTTAAACTTTCACTGTAAAAGCAAAATTTTATTAAAATATTCTTGGTGCCGTTTGTAAGTTTGGAATTAAAATTAGGTAGTCCCGCCGTGGGATCACTGCGCTTGAAAAGGGTTAAAGGAACAATATTTGTACAGTTTTGACAGATCATATTTACAGTAAATGACACTTCAAACGGCTCCCTTTTTGAACTAGCTTACAATGAATTAGCTAGAACACTGAAGCAGATGCAATAAAAAAGTAGCTATTCTAAACAGTTACTTTCCAACTAACAATGGACCTTATTTTTCCTTTCGGTTCGAGACTATGAAAATCGCCATTTTACCTTATGTGACGTCACAGGAATATTGTCTATCGTGCTTATTGCATGCAGATGATTCCAGAAAATTTCGTTTACACTTAAAAGAATATAAATAGTTTAGCATTTGTATCCAACTAATAATCCGTAAAGAAATGGAGCTTATAGCCTTTCGGTTTGAGTCTGTACAAAATCGCCATTTTACCTTATGTTACGACACAGGAATATTGTCCATTGCAATAGAAAAAAATACTATTATAAATACTATCATGTAACCAAAAATGACCGGTTTATTCGAAAATTGGTTTTATTTATATTATTTTTATACTGAATCCATGTTACTCAAATTATTTCATATTACTTCTGTTCCTCAAAATTTGCTTCTTACCCGAATACATTGCAGCAAGCAATGCATTAATACCGATTGCCATTTTTTGCCAAATTTATTTTTTAAATAATAGACCCGTCATTTTTGGTACCTCCTGTAGTAACTTACATATTTAATCTCAGTTTCATAGTAGTTTTGAGTGATGAAAATGTATGAGGTGAATAATACACAAGACCACCACTAAAGTAAAACATAGTCACATTTTACATTTGCCAGGAAACTGCTACTAAAGATATGTTCGGAGTTTTCGACGATATTAATAATAAATAAATAAAAAATCTGCAACCAAAATTGAAAAAGTAAAAAAAGTCCCAATTAGAGATCGGCCTCAGCTATATTCTATGCAAAAAAATATTAAAATGCAAACGAGAAACATGAAAAGAACGCTGCCATTGGGTTTAACATTAGTGTGCGAATGTCTTCTCGTGACTAGCGTAGGATCTTAAGAAAATACGTGAACTGCGTCAGATCTCTGGCTTTACAAAGACGTATGCTTAATCAAAATTACCGTTAATTAATTTTATTGTTTATATATTGTATTTATATGCATATCATTATCTAAGGACTGGAGTTATAGACACATGTTTCTTATCTATGCTATTAGAATGAGTTCTACTGTATTTATAATTGTATTGTATGAAAAGTTCTATTTTATAAAAGGAAATACCAGAAGAAGGGTCTTTTATATATCGGAATGTGGATAACAATAGCGAGTCAGATAGCGAGAAGCTAGGAGGATGAGCAAAAGATAATCTCCTGTAAAGGCTGGTCAATGAGCAAGAGGGAGAAGGACACGTGGAATCGGTTGTGAAGATACCGGTAAAGACCCTGTATAATATTGAATGAAGAAGGTGCAGCGAAAGAGAGGTCAGTCTTGGGTTGGACGTGAAACGTGTAGTTTGGGAAAAGTAACTACTCCTGCTGTACGCAAGGAGTATTTTTCTGGAGAAGCGTACGTGCATGTGTCGGGAGTTCGAGAGAGACCTGAGTGGTTATCCCGCTGAATAAGCCTAGTTGAGTTCGGTCAATGGAGACGAGAAGAAATTATTTTTTAATGGTATAACCTAGTACGTAGATAAAATCTTAATATGTAATTTAATGTCGGGCACGATCTATCTGTGTCTACAAATATAAATACAGTACTCTCTCGCTTAATCAGCTTAAACGGGACCGAGGGTTAGCCGGTTAAGAGAAAAACCGGAGAAGTAAAAAAAATAAATAAGTAACTGCATATTTAATTAATTAAATGCGTAGGATGCATTTATTTTTTTCAATTTGTGTAGTTTTAAAAAATTACATATTTTCTATATTTTGTGAAATGAATACTTGTTGTAATTAACTGAATTTAAATAAAAATTATCACTAATAACAAATAATGAAAAATGTTTAATACAAATTAAATTGTTGAAATTGACATATGTATATCCTACATATGTCACATACATTTATAAGATGTTGAAATTATTCTACATTATGTAAATTTGAGTTAATTAACCATAAATAAATGAGAACCAAAATTTTCCTTTCTGAATTTTGCTTGATGTTGGGGAAAAAAGTCGGCCGGTTAAAGCGGAGTTCCGGTTAAGAGGAGGCAGGTTAAGAGGAAGGTTACTGTAGTGTGTTTCAATGTAAATATTTTGTAAATAAATCTTCCATTAATATTATTTGAAGAATCCTACTTATTAATTCTCAACCATCTCACATTCTGTCAGGTATTACGTACATATGCCGGTGGTGGCAGCGCATCAACTAGGGAGTGTTTATTTGCACCTTTACGTGTGGTGGACTACAATTTGAGTGATAGTTATCATCGTATCGGTAACGAACGATTACAAATTGAATGCTCAATGATAGCAAATTTCAGCCAAATTTCTTTAGATTTGAGTAAATTGCCTGCCTTCGCCTCTGACAAACACACAAGCTGATAAATAATACATGACAAGTCATACTTAATCGCAGCGTGACCAAACAAAATTTAAAGATCGGGTCAGTTTAAAATATTTGATACGCGGCGCGTGACATCTTTGCCAAGCTGGCCTGCATCCAAATCCCGGATGGACATCTCCCGAGGTGACGGTTTGGCGGTCATATCGCAGATTCATTTCTGGCATTAAGTGCCACCCGTTATCGCCTTCCGAATAATAATTGGAGGCACTTCGTGATCAGTAACTCGAAACTATCACGATAACGGAATACTTTTTCCATTCTTAGAAGAATTACATTCAAAAACTGTAACTTTAACTGACCTTTCGCTTTCAGTGACGTAGAAGTTAAATAATACTTGAGCTTAAAAGAAAGGAAATAAAATCAGCTATGAAGATGGAGAGAAATTCAGATTAACAAGACGAGACGCTAAAAATAAAACCCGCATCGTAAGCGATATATGTTAGAGGAAAAAAATCCTCTTACCTAGAGTTGCCAACCGTCTGGTTTTAGAGATAGTGTCCTGGTTTGTCCAAGTGTTGAATTCAGACATTTTTCTACGGGAAGGATTTTTCTAAGTCCGGGATAGGAGAGGGGCGTTAAGGAATTCCGGGGAGATATTTGCTCTTTTGAAAATAAATATATATAAGCATAAAATTCCAAATCTTCCGGAGGGACGTTTCCAAGCTTCGGTGAGTGAAAGAACCTCCAACACCGACAACCCTCTAAATTCTTCACTGGCTTATTCCCTTACATGTGATTAGACATGGTTAGTTCAGAAACGGGAGGAAAATACCCGGTAATTTGTAAAATATGCTTCGATGTATTCGAATTGTACTTCGATGTTGTAATATGTTGTTTAAGTAAAATACGGTATTCCCTCTTAACATATAATCATTTAGTAATGTTAATCATATTTTTTTTTCCGAGCTGTATGGAAATATTAGTTTTCAGTATGAGCTATACTCGCTGTTACTTGATTAGTGGCAGAAACGTTAATGGAAGCTTACTTTAGGGAGATGAAACGTTTTTGCTGTCTGTCAGTATGTGTGTTTGTCTCGCGATAACTGCCACAAAAAGTATCCCATTAGCTTGAAATTATGCAGCTATATTGGTAGATATTCCGAATTAGCTATATAGCTTGATTTAGCTGTACAGTTTGATACACCTATATAATTTGGTTGATCCGTTCGGAAAATATATACACGGAATATATATTTTTTTTCCCTTGCAATAATGTTTAGTAATGGCCCATCTTTAAGCTTCCAATTAATCTCAGCAGACACGATTTTTAAATTTTATCATTCATCGAAAAGAAAAGGGTACATTTTGATGATTGATTAAGATATTAATTATGAATAGTAAATTTTCTTGAAAGAAGTCTTAAGTTAATCCGATTGGTGTAAAATTTTGTCAGACATTCGAAATTATATGTATAATATTTGGTTAATTTTATGCAACGGTTCGAAAGGGGAATAAAACTCCATTTTACTAATTAATTCCCAGAAAAACATACACTTTTCGGTCAAAGATGGCAAAAGTCTCCTTAATCATAGAGCCCGTCATCACACACCCGTAACAATTCGGCATTCTTTTAATCTAATTCGAGAAAAAATATTTCATTTAAAACGCAATGTAAGTGTTTTCATCATCATCATCAGAATTAGACCAGAAAGGAACGAAAAATAAATGACAGATTCTTGCTTGGCGATTCGACGTTCTTTCTACTAAAAATGTTTGAAAATTATTCAAAGAATCATGAAAAATCGGTAAATTAAGTAAAATTAAAAAAATTATCTTACAATTTTTTCTCTATTCTGTACGATAAAGTAAAGATTTTTATTCTAATTAGAAGCTGAGCTACATGTAACCAAATATTTATAATTAAGATTCATTTAACATTTAAAAGAATTTGGAGCCATTTTCTCTTTCAGCTAACGATAAAATTTTATTATCGTCTGCGTACTCATCAAGTTGACGGTAATCCATAGAAAAGCATTATGAGACGAAAAATACTGCACATTTTTCAAAGAAATCAACCAGCTTAATAAATAAATAATTAAATACCAGTCAAACTAATAACTTCTGACTTTCTGAAGTTTTAATAAAATATCGCATACTTCACTAAGTTTTCCTTTTAAAAAATAAATTGAATATTCAAAACCCTTTCACATAAAAATATCTCAACATTAAAATATTACCCCGACACACTGACTTGACAGGAGCGAGATGGATTTTGTTTATAAAAGAAAAGAGGAGATGAATATGAACGGTCTTCTACAAAAGGTGAAAAAAGAACCGGATGACTAACACGATACGAAAAATGTATAAAGAGAAAAATGATATGCCATTTTAACGCTCGAAGAATTCTGAAGCTCCGTCACGTATCGTCTTCTTTTAAAGAGAAATAAATATTTCGGGGTTCGAAAAATATTCAACCTGGATACGGCAAGTGACAGCTCAACTCTACGGGTGCCGCCTTGAAGTGACAATGACGGGACGGGCATATATTTCATACAGAACGGGGGTGTGACGAGGGTTGAACCTTTTCCAAGCGAATTTCTGCGAATGTAATAGGGCGAAGAGTACACAAAGAGCTCTATTAGCCATTTATGAGTTAATTATAAGTTAGGTGATGAGAATGATTTAAGAAAACCAGCATGCTCAACCCAATTACATCATTAACGCATATTTGAGCATATTTTTCATGCCTACTATAGCCTGAAAGTATACAGGAGAACAAAAGAATATGGGAGATTTGCCAGTGCGAATAAATTTTGTTTATTCTTCATTGACTAAATTAAATATTAAAAGCAAAAAGGATGATTATTTGTAATGATTTTTTTTTTTTTTATTTAATAAATAACCACCGTTTAAATGACAGAGATGTCGTAACTTCTTTGGAACAGAGATTAAAACTTTTTACAAAAAGCATAAACCATTCGTCATGTTCTTACATTGCGATCTCTTATGGGTGTCTTTTTCCACCTATAAGTAACTCTTTAGTTTTTTTTCCGTTAAGAGGCTACTTCAGCCAAAGGAAAAGACCCGTTCGCTAATGTTAATCCTATTGAAGAAATTTATAAAGATATCTCGGTCGCATTTCAATATTTTTAAATAATTTCTTTTGCATTGAATAGTTGAGATTGATCTGTACAAAGGCCGTTGTTTACTTTTTCGATTTTGTTTACAGGTATTTCTTATGAGAACTCTTTCATTTTCGGAACCGGTTTCGAAAGTAAAAGATCCTCATAAAAAATATCTGCAGTCAAAATCGAAAAAGTAAAAAACGGCCTGCATACAGATCGATTTCAACTATTCAATGCAAAAGAAATCATTTAAGAATATTGAAATGCGACCGAGATATCTTTATAAATCTCTTCCATAGGATTAGCATTAGCGAATGTGTCTTTTCATTTGACTGAAGTAGCCTTTTAAACTGATTTTTTATGGGTACCCTGCTTCCATGTTCGCATTCAGCAAGTTGTTAATTTTATATCAATGTATGTGCCCTTTTCAAATGAAGTGCCCTTTTAAAAGCACACAGAAATTTAATTTTGTATTGATGTTAAAAAGAGCTGTATTATTTATTGATTTCTTGTAGTTTAACAAACAGTAAGAAAATTATATTTATGAGTTTATTTTATAAATTAAGAAAAAACATAATTTGACAAATGACTTTATTATTATTATTATTATTTTAAAGGCAACATTCATGAGTTTTTCAAACATCCTTAAAATGAATTCATTCCTTTTATTAAGAAGATAATAATTTACTTTAGTCGTACACGGAACAGAATTCGAAGTACTTTCAAGGAAAGAATACAAAGAATAGCGACTTCGGTGACTAAGTTTATAAATCAAGGCACATGGTGTTTCCAGAAAAGATTTAATAATAAAAAGAAATGTGGCAAAATCCTTGTTAATCTTCAATATGTCTTTCTTCCATTTTTTTTTTTTTTTTTTTTTTTTTAACCTTTTCATTCTCAATGAATTTTATTTCTTTATTGTTACATCATACGTCAATCACAGCGGATTCAATAGTTGAAAAAGAGATGAAAAGGGGGAAAAAGACGGCAGAGAAATTAAGATTTAACCAGAGTATTTCGGGACATACTAGCTGATGCACCAGCCATTTTGTAGCTAGCTGCTAGTAAACAACATGGCCGCCACAATAAGAAAAATAAATATTTCATTGAATACAAAAGCACTACTAGGCACGTGAATTATATCTACCCAACAGATATAAAAATCCTAATGAAACGATTTCATGTAGCGAATTTGCGAAACGATTTTATGTATGGAATTTGTATAACGATTTTAAGAAACGATTTTATTTAAGGAATTTGTGTAACGATTTTAAGAAACAAATCTGTGTAACGATTTTACGAAACGAATTTGTCTAACGATATTTAAAAACGATTTTATGAAACAAATTTAAAAACGATTTTATGAAACGAATTTAAAAACGATTTTATGAAACGAATTTAAAAACGATTTTATGAAACGAATTTAAAAACGATTTTATGAAACGAATTTGTATAACGATTTTATGAAACGACCAATATATGTATGTGACTATATGAATGGAATATATAAAACGAATTTATGAAGCGCTTAAATTCGCGGTTTGTAGTATAATTTTGATTGACAGGGAGACAAGCGGATGGACATAAAGCAGGCAGGCAGTAGAGACAGTATAAAAGACAAGAGATAGATAGAAGGCAGCCGATAGACAGAAGACAGAGATACAGACAAAAAAAAAAAAGTGCGGTGGTTGGCGCAGGGGGGCCCCTAGTATTTTTTATAACAATTAAACAGATTGTAAAGCAATTTCTACAAATTATCTTCGCCAATGAATTTTAGTAATAAGATAAAATATATCAATTTCCGAGATATTACATTTAAATTTCAACGTGTACTTTAAATATATGTAGAGGACACTGGGACATTTAAAATACGTTTAATAAAACTAACTATTTATACTCTTTTACTTAATTCAACTTTGTTTTTGCATGCAAAAATGGAATTTTAAAATCGACTCCCTGATAGGCTAGAATTATAAAAAATATGTACACAGATGTGTTTGCGATGACAATACAACATTTTAATATTTTTATAATTTAATTAAAATTAATACATTACATTTAAGGCATTTTTTCGTTAGCCAACTGCCGGTGATAAACCGTGCAAATTCTTTATGGTTACAGTTATATAACAGTTACAACAACGGATTTAATAATGCCCCAAACCACGCTCGCCAAAACATGACAACTGGCTGTGAAACTGCAACAAGGAAACTTTTTAAATATTAAAAAGTAGAAAATAAGAATATAAATAAAATATATTTTCAAATAAGCTTTAATCAATTAATAAATTCATATTAATTAATATGTGATTATATAGCGAGAAATCAGTTTAGAAATACTAAAAAAGAAAGTTAATGTATATTTTTTTTTTCCCTACTTCCTCATTTAAAAAAAGAAATACAGCAAAAATTATATTTTTTTAAAATAAATTCACTAGCTCACGCTATTTTCCAAGCGTAAAATAGTAAATTTTCCATAACCGAGTTCAGTGCCTACGCTAAATTAATGTATTGTAAAACAAAATTTTCGGGCAAAATATTTTCGTCATAAATAATGTCCCCCATAATTATTGCTTCTACATTTAAAAATGCAGCAGCAAATTTTCAGTTTCAATGGAAACAATATGGTGTAGGTTTTTGCACTGAAAGATGACCAACGCAAACTTTTTCTACTGATAAAGCTTTACTAATGGACACGTTGCCACAGAAAAAAAACTGAAAAAGTAAATTTAACAATCTGAAAGATTGCTTTTCTTATTTAGTGTTTCTCTCCTCGCTAACTTCTGCTCTTCATTTTGATTTATAAAAGTTTTTTCTCGGGATGCTTTATGGATTCTTTGGACAATTTTTATTAACGGATATACCTATCATTAATCATTAAACTGTGGCAGAAACAACTAGGGATAGAAGAAGTACGGGTTTTACAGATAATAGAACATGTTCAGCTATTTTTTTTTATTTCCTAGGAAGCGCTTTTAGATTGATTATTTTCAATTGTTTTACAGTTTCGCTATCGGGAAGATACTCGGGGGTGTTTTCTTTTTTGTTCATTATCAAAAGCGAAGAAGAAATCCATTATTTCAAAACCCAGAGATAAAGTAATAAAAGGTACACAATAAATCAATCAAAAAGACGAACTCGGACAGTAAAAATCACATGGCGTACATTACGTCATGATATCAAACTTAATTTAATGATTGGCGCAAGACTTTTTACTAAAGTAAGTGTAAAAACTAGAGCAAATAAATAACTATAAACTGATAATAGAAACAACATGCGTATTTTCAAGCTGGTGAATGTCGATTTTCAGTAACACTTCCCAAATTATTTTTATAAACATCATTACGCTTTTAAAAATTTTGTACTAGGTTGAACCAACTTTTGGTGCTAGAGCAGCCGTAACCTTAAGTTGGTGAAATCTCGTTCCAACATTTGGACTTGGAGCTACGGTGGGATCTTAGCTCCAAATGTTGGTACGAATTTTCTCCATCTTATGGTTGCAGATAGAGGCCTGCACGGGCCGAAATTTCCAGGCCCGTGCCCGACTCGACTCATAGAAAAGAAAATTCGGACCGGCCTGATACATGAATTAAAAGTTCGGCCCGACCCGAAGAAAAAATAATACTGGCCCGTCCTGGTAAAAAACTTAAAAGTTCGCCCCGCGGCGGCCCGGAAAAAGTTTAAAATCTCGGTGTGAATTTCTACAAAATATTGATTTTTACGTTGATTTGGTTAAAAATTTGTCTCGTACGAGGAGTTCTGACCAAAAATATTTATCTTAACTCTTTTTTTTTTTTTTTTTTTTTTTTTTTAACGTTTATAATCTTTATTTTTACAGAAGTGCCGCAGGCTGCGATATTTATTTTTTTAATGAATCGCTATTTCTTGTATGTAAATGTTTCAGTTATCATAATATTGTTAATCCATATTCCATGTTTTGAAGTGTTAAAAATCTGAAAAATGCTATACAGTAAAATCTTCTAAGACGGAATTACATAGAAAATAAAATAAAATGCGTTACAGACAAGTTCCCTTCTTAGCAAGTGTAAATGTATTATATATTCTTTTCTTACTTATTAGTATATTAATTCTGCATGGATAAGACGTTTTCCATTTTTAGGTGAACATTAAGTTAAGTTAGGTTAGGTTAAAGATCTGTCAGAAAATACCGTCAAAGTTGGCGTTTTTTTTCCACGACTGTACAATAGAGGTAACGCGGTTCTCAAATCCCCTTCTCAACAACTCAAAACTTTCCGACACATTTCCTGATTAATTTTTAAACGCAAAGACATAAAATTGATAGCTCTGACCATGGAAGCAATTTGCAATCGAAATGAGTTTTCCATTTTTTGATAAATAAATTATTTATCGAGTTATAAGCGATTCTGGTCACGTCACGACTGGTTTTTCTCGTGTTTCGCGGTATTGTGTGTGGAAACGGAAATTCAGTTCAAAACGATCGCTTTGAAAGTATTTTCTGAAAGGTCTTTTACTTTTACAAAAAATTTTGAAACGTATTTCGATTACATAGTTTCTGAATAACAATACCTGTCAATTTCATGCGTTTCTGAACAACAATAAATTAAAATAGGTGTCAGCTCCTTTGGATTTGAGAACAAACAGCCTTAAACTCGAGAATCTGAATTCTTACCCCCCTCCTCCCCCCCCCCCCCACACACACACTCCTCTATCCCGGTTTCATGCTTTGGGTGATTATTAGACATTAATCCGATATTAAATACCGGGTGTTTCAAAAGTTTGGAGCGAAAGTAAAACGCGATAGAAAAAAAGATCGATGGGTCGGAGAGATACGTGGTTTGCAGATAAATATTCAGTGTAGTACGGGATTTTGTATGACACCAACAAAAAAATCTGTACAAAATCTCGACATAAGTTTTTGTACCTAAATCTTGCTTTGTGTGAGCAATACGGAATTATCTGTAGTAGCGCCCTCTATTGTCGAGATATTGTCGTGTCATATCACACTGTACAGGTGTCACATACAGTGTTGTGACACTGTAGAGGAGAGTTACACTGTACCTACGTTTTAAAAACAAACTGTATCTTGAATAAATAATTTTGTTAAACTTTTAGCAATATAATACAAAGAAGAAAAAAAAATTCTACAAAAAAAGATGAAAATTTAGATTTTTTTGTTTCTAGAGCATAGCATACACTTTATACTCTGAAAATTTGATGAAAAAATATAGGAATTTTTTTTTAAACTACCATGCGCGCAATAGCCCAAAATTACATTTTGAGAAAAATTACAAAGTTATCTTTTTGAAAATATTCCATGTTTAACGACTATGAAAAGAATAATTCATTTTATTTTTAAAGTGTTCGGAAATTATTATTTTTTAGCTCACAGACTATCAAAGCCTGAGAGCTAATGTGCAGCAGGTTCTGTATGTACGTACGTAATGTATGTATGTACGTTACGGATAACTCTTGATAGAAATATCTGATTTGCTTCAAATTTTGGATATAGATTCATTCTGATAAGTCGCTTCCCTGATTAGTTTTGGGGGTTCATTGGTTAAGCATAAAAGGGGAGGGGGGAATATCTCCCCCTTAATTTAGATAAATGGGTTTTCATGCCAGAATTATCAGATTTATTTCAAATTTGTTATACCGGTTTATTCTGATAAGGCGCTTCTCTGGTAAGGTTAGGAGGTTCATTGGTTAAGTACAAAGAGGGAGAAGGGGGGATAATCTCCCCCTTAATTTAGATTAATAGGTTTTTCATGCAGAATTATACGATTTCTTCAAATTTGGTATACCGGTTTATTCTCATAAGGCACTTCCCTGATTAAATTTGGAGGTTCATTGATTAAGTATAAAGGGGGGGAGGTCTAATCCCCCTTAATTTAGCTAAATGGGTTTTTTTTTGTTTATTTTTTATTTTTCGAGGGGCATTATTCTTTGAAATAAGAGTATAATATACAATCAGTGTGAATAGCCTGTGAACTCAATGCCATCAATTTAACTGGACACTTTTCTTTTTATTAATACTTATATTTTTTTTTCCAAAAATTGAATCATTTGAAGCTTTAAGAGCCCAAGACCCCTTAAATATAACGTCGACAGTTCATTCCACATTTTTTCTTTTTTCTAAAACGTTTCTGAAATGTACTTGAGATACTACAGAGCACGAAATATTGAAGATATATCAAATAATGCTCCAGAACGCTCTTGGAACTCCAGAAAATCACGATTGTAGTATCGAGAGCAATCAACATCTCCCTTCGCCACCTCAAGCAGTCCAAGAAATAATCGCATATCTTTCAAAAGCATATAAATAGCTCCTTAACTACTTTAAAGAATTTCAAGAATTTTTGTTACATCGCATGAAATATCATGTGTGTACTGTACATCATGAGAAATTGAAAACAACGTTTAAACTTAAATCCCCTTATCATCAAGAGATTTTGAAACTAGAAAATAACGATTGTAGTTTCCAGAGCAATCCAACATCTCCCTTCGCCACCTCAAGCAGTCCAAGATATATATAATCGCATATCTTTCAAAAGAATAAAAATAGCTCCTTAACTACTTTCAGGCGTTTCAAGAATTTTTGTTACATCGTATGAAATATCATTTGCGTACTGTACGCCATGAGAGGTTGAAAACAACGTTTAAAACTTAAATCCCCTTATCATCAAGAGATTTTGAAACTCCAGAAAATAAAGATTGTAGTTTCGAGAGCAATCAACATCTCCCTTCGCCACCTCAAGCAGTCCAAGATATATATAATCGCATATCTTTCAAAAGAATATAAATAGCCCCTTAACTACTTTAAGGAGTTTCGAGAATTTTTGTTACATCGTATGAAATATCATGTGTGTACTATACACCATGAGACGCTGAAAACAACTTTTTAAACTTAAATCCCCTTATCATCAAGAGATTTATTCCTGAAATTACTTCCAAAAAATAGAAATAGTTTACACGAATGAAGGAATCTACTCGAGTTTAGAACTTTCGAAGAAAGTTCTTAAGACCACAAAATCCTCTATTCCTGACCGTTCCTTCAATCCGTAATAGTTGGATGAAAGCGAAAAAAAAATGGCAAATTTTTTAGTTTGGTGTTATTTTGCAGTTTTATTTTTCGATTATTTCCACCTAAATGGAATTATACTTCAGAGGATTTAATGAGATTAAGGTGTATGTGTGAGGGGGGTGGGTGGGGGGAAGAGGATTGTTGAACTCTTCAGTAAATTTTCTCAAGGGAGATTGAAAAGGAAGACAGAAACAGAATAAAAGACAATCGTACTAAAAAGTTTAATTTATTATTGTATGTTTAATTTAGGAAAAATATCGAAATTTACAAAGAAACCACAATTTTTCATTCCTATAGGTAGAAATAATAAATGTATAGATAATGATAATAATAAATGTAGAAATAATAATCGTCTTATTAAGAAAACACCAATAGAGACAGAGAAAAAAAAAACAAGGCCAGTAAAAAGTTTAAATTTAGTATTGTATGTTTGGTGGGGGAGAAATAACGGATTTTACAAAGAAATCACAATTTTTCATTCCTACAGGTAGAAATAATAAATTAATTTCGACGTAAAATTTATTACGAAAACTCCAATGGAGACAGAGAAAAAAACTAGGCTAGTAAAAAGTTTAAATTTATTATTGTATGTTTAATTTTGGAAAAATAATGAAATTTACAAAGAAATCACAATTTTTCATTCCTATAGGTAGAAATAATAAACTAATTTCGTAATGACGTAAAACTTACTAAGAAGACACCAATACAGACAGAGAAAAAAAAAACAAGGATAGTAAAAAGTTTAAATTTAATATCGTATGTTTAATTTTGGAAAAATAACGGAATTTACAAAGAAATCACAATTTTTCATTCCTATAGGTAGAAATAATAAATTAATTTCGACGTAAAATTTATTACGAAATCTCCAATGGAGACAGAGGAAAAAAACTAGGCTAGTAAAAAGTTTAAATTTATTATTGTATGTTTAATTTTGGAAAAATAATGAAATTTACAAAGAAATCACAATTTTTCATTCCTATAGGTAGAAATAATAAACTAATTTCGTAATGACGTAAAACTTACTAAGAAGACACCAATACAGACAGAGAGAAAAAAAAAAAAAGGCTAGTAAAAAGTTTAAATTTAATATCGTATGTTTAATTTTGGAAAAATAACGGAATTTACAAAGAAATCACAATTTTTCATTCCTATAGGTAGAAATAATAAATTAATTTCGTAATGACGTAAAACTTATTACGAAAACACCAATACAGACAGAGAAAAAAAAACAAGGATAGTAAAAAGTTAAAATTTAGTATTGTATGTTTGGTGGGAAAATAACGTATCTTACAAAGACAATTTTTCATTCCTATAGGTAGGGATAGACTGGAAAAAGATAAAAATTACCCTGAAATTAAAATTTACATTAAAATAAACTAATTTACAAATTTCCTTACACGAAACGACTCTATCCTCTACAAAAGTGGTAAAATCCAGATTCCACCATTTTAACAATCTTTCTTTGTTGCATTACATTTTTAAATATAATTTAATGCGATGTTAAAAAAATAAGCAATACCTTTAATGCCACATTTCATTACATTATAGTAATTCTAAGACATTTGTGACGGCATAAACACCCTTGACATCCATTGAAATCTGATGCTTTTGGCTGAAACCACTTCTGCATTTAATTGAAAAATGACTTCGATCCTTTAAAACCAAAAGTCAGGACTAATAAATTTTTACAATTAACTACATGACTTAGGATAGGATATTTAACCCAAATTAAAAAATATGCAATACCTTTAATGCCACATTTCATTACAATATAATTTTAAGGCTGTTGTTCTCAACCGCTCTGCTCAACTAGCGCAAAACGTTTTGACACATTTACAAATTCATTTTTTAACGGAAAGATAAAATTGGAAAGCTTGACCATGGAAGCGATTTGTAATCGAACTGTTTTTCAATTTTTGGATCAATCAATTACCTATCGAGTTATAAGCGAATTTGATCACGTGACAAACGTGTTTTTCACCCTTTCTTGAGAGGATTTTCTCCTTTCGCGAGGAAATTCGGTTCAAAACGCCCACTTTGACACTCTTTTCTGAATGATCTATTGCGTTTGCAAAAAAACGGAAAAAACAGCTCGATGACATAGTTTCTGAACAGCAATACCTGCTAGTTTCACGCATTTCAGGCCAAAAGTAAATTAAAACTTATGTCAGAAAGTTGCCCTTTTGGATTTGAGAACAGCCTTAAGCCATTTGTGACGGCATAATCACCTTGACACCCATTGAAATCTTACGCTTTTGGGTGAAACCATTTTAATTTCTGCATTTAATCGAAAAATGACTTTGTTCCTTTTAAAAAAAGGCCGCCGCTAATTAATTCTGGACACATTTATTAACTACATTATTTAGGATAGAAGATTTAATCCAAATAAACAAATACGCAATACCTTTAACCATTTTAAGGGCGGTGGTATGTTTATGAAACCAGTTCCTTTTAATTCCAAAATGCCACAATGGCACCAAAATTTTGGTTTAAAAAAAAAATCCATTTATTATCTATACGGAAAATACCTTTTCCTTATTTACGAATAAATTTGTAGATAAATTCCGGTGCCATAAATATATTTCAACATTTTAGCAGTGAAAATGCTTTGCCCCTGAAAGGGTTAATGCCATATTTCGTTACATAATAATTCTAAGCCATTTCTGATGCCATAAGTACCCTTGACATCCATTGAAATCTTATGCTTTTGGCTTAAACCACTTCTGAATTTAATTGGAAATGACTTTCTTCCTTTAAGGCTGTTCTTAACTGCTCTGCTCAATAAGCGTAAAACGTTCTCACATATTTACAAATTCATTTTTTAACGGAAAGATATAAAATTGGAAAGTCTGACCATGGAAGCGATTTGGAATCAAACAGTTTTTTCCATTTTTTTGACCAATCAATTACCCATTGAGTTATAAACGATTTCGATCGCGTGACAAACCCGCTTTTCGACCTCTCGAGTGATTTTTCCACTTTCGCGCGGAAATTCGGTTCAAAAGGTTCACTTTGACATTATTTTCTGAAAGATCTATTGCGTTTGCAAAAACATGAGAAAAACAGCTCGATGACATAGTTTCTGAACAACAACACCAGCTCGTTTCATGCATTTTCGAATAAAAATAAATAAAAAACTTATGTCAGGAAGTTGCCCTTTTGGATTTGAGAACAGCCTTAAAACCAAAAGTCACGGCTAATAATTTTTTACAATTACATTATTTAGTATAGGAGATTTAATCCAAATTAAAAAATATGCAATACCTTTAATGTCACATTTCATTACATTGTAATTTTAAACCATTTCTGACGGTATAATCAAAGGGGGAGAAAATCATATGTGAATTAACGCAGTAGAGCGACATAATAACCCAGTTATCGTCGTGGTAGATGTTATAAAAGATTTTAACCGAATATTTTATTTCAAGAAATTCTACTGCTTAATTTCACGGAAGACTGAAGCCCATTATCCGAAATTTCAACACTTCAAACAATGCCTCTATTTAAGAGAAGCAGCATATTATCATTGAATAATCATAGCTTTGGATGTGTTCTTCTCCCACACTCAATAACATAAAACACACGGAGATGAGGTAATCTCGGCAACGAATACACAATGAAACAGCTTTTAAGGTTGTTACCCTTGGACTCGATCCAAAACAGAAGTCGGATCGACACTGGGTTAAGAACACTTCGCTGTATCCCCACTTACAACATCCTTTTACTTAGAGCGTTAAGTGAGCAAACAAAGAGAAAATTGCATTCTTGGCTACCGAGATTCAGGCCTTAATTGCCGCAAATGAAATATTAATTCTAACTTGAAGGAAAAAGTTAATTATTTTGACTCCAATAATCGTATAAACATTGGAATGAACGTTTGAAATGTTATTTATGTATGCTGTATACTAAGCCTAATGGAAAATGTAAAGTGGATTAGAAATAGCTTTTGTATTGGATTACATTAAATATGAAATACATTCATCAAAAGTGTAATTGCAACACTATGAAGAAAATCATTGGGACAATAGAGGGGAGAAACAAAAGCAAATGATTAAAAAGATACAGAAGATATGCAAAATAAAACTTTATTCAGCACAGCTAAACGGCGATGCATGCTGTCGATAAGGCCATAAATGGTGACCTAAGCTACTCCTAGACAAACCGCGACAGCTGCAGCACACGTCTCCTCTACAGTGCAAGCTGGTGGTGCTATAAGGAAAGGGCATGTTTACAAACAAACACTTTCGTCAACCAATCTACCAACTATATTTTTGCCATAAAGATCATTGCAGGAATAGTCTTGGCGACGTAGGCCAATCATATCAGAGACGTGTTAAACGTAGACCAATCAAATTTCCCTAGCTCATGCGTACAGGTAGGAGTCATAAAGAACGGACAGGTTTTCTAGCTGAACCAACAGTAATACGACCAACAGTGACGTCAGCTGCCCTTTCCTTATTGTGGTGCCAGGGGCAACTCACATCTGATGAGGTCCCACATGCATTCGATAGGAGAGAGGTCAGCCGAAGTTACGAGGCAGGGGAGCATGGCGATTCCGTTCACGTTGTTGAGGGTTCGTCGCTCGACATACGGTAGAGCATTGTCCTGCTGGAACAACGTGCCAGGAGCAGCCTGCACCAGTTGCCGAACTACGGCCGAAACAACTTGGGTGACGTACCGCTCTACTTTCAAACAAACGGCAATGCGTACAAGGGCTGTCCAAACACTATGCTTCTCCACCCATTATGCCCAATGTGGGGGCGGAAGGACGCTCGACGATATGGGCTGACAAGTTGCGTCGCCCTGGATTTCGCTAAACCTGGCAACGACAGTCATTCACCCATAAACAAATGCTGATTCAATGTTGAACAATTCTGTGAACAATCCGGATGTTAGCCGTTGCGGTAGCTACGACACCAAACTAGGCGTGAATCCCTATGTCAGAGCTTAACGAAATCCCAGTTTCGGTTGTCATTGCCATGCGCGCAGCCATACCTTCATCTTCATGCAACCTGTTGCGGCTGGTTTGGGTGGATACAGATGCGTCTTTTTATGGTAGCAGGTGGTTTCATACGTCACGTGACGTGGCGAACGGGTCTCAACGAGCTGTTTGGTGTATCTTCCGGTCGGTACCCTCTGTTATGCATCCACTCCCTCTTTGGCGTGTTCGTAAATGGTGCTGCGTCCATTGTGCCAGTCATCGCTAGATGGTATTTACGTCGCGTCCAACACGCGTGAGCGCATCGACAAATCGAGGTCGCGCATTTCCAGTATTCAGTCTCGTTCTCCATCCATTGAGTGCCATAAGTATTCAGAGCTCTGACATCTCGAGGCATTTTCTATGCTTGTTCAATCATTCCTCTGTTGTACGCGGTCGCTGACAGCATACACGGGACGAGCCGGCTGCTGGTTTTTATAGCCATAAACTAGCTATATAGCTATAAACTGGCCATATTACCCAACACACGTAAACTTAAATCATTTGCACATTTTTCTCACTGCTACCAGTTCACTGCGATTTGCATAGGGCAACGAGCATTTTCTTACAAGGACTTCCTTCGCTGCAATAGTGAGTAGTTATCAAAAAAATTCTGTGTAACGATATATTATTTCTACGTACATTTTTTTTTTCAACTTCAACGAATTTTCAAATATCTGAAGTGGATTCCTAAATGTTAGGGTGAAATAACACTAATTCAATATATTTATTACTATTCGATCGCGATTAATAGGTATTTGATCCACGTAACTTTAGATGAATACATTCATTAATAAGATGTCAAGTAGCACTTCAGCTGGCTCTCAAGTCCCCTGCTCAACAAAGTGAAACCGACTCTTTCTGACACATTTTCTGACTCATTTTTAACACTTTCCAACAAAGTTGAAAAGTGTTTATGAATTCGACTTGTCTGTCCGTCTGGCAGACTGCCTACGCTCTAACTCCCGTAAGTATACCCGGATTTTCATGCAATTGATATATGTTAATGATGTTTACCATGGCACGTTTGGTATACAATATGAAGTGCGGTAGCATTAATTGTTCATTTACAGGGGCACTCAAAAGAATTCCGTTACATTAGGGTCAATGGAGAAAAATCGTTTTTAGTGTATTTTAATGATATTAAGCTATTTCAAATGTATTGAAATTGATATAAATCGCTGAATTTCACAACAAGATTACTATACAATAGGGAGTTCGCAGCATTTATCATTCATTTACAGTACAAACTCACAACCTTTTTTGGAGAAGGGCCACATACAAAAATGTCTAAGTTGTCGAGGGCCACATCAACACGGAGAGAATTCTATTTCGGGAAGGTGATCAGTGGCAGATATAATCAGATAAAAAAAAGGTTTCAGAGGGGCGGAAGTTTTACTCTTCTAGGTTCCCCTACTCGGTCAACATATCCAATTCGGTTGGCAAGAATATATTAACAATTTTGTATATATAACACAGATATAACAAGGTTTATTTTCAAGGAGTGATAATATTCCTTGATTTTATTCGGGGAGAGTAAATTTTGTTTTATTAAAAGGGCTAAAAAGCAAACATAGGCATAAAAGTGACTGGTACCGAAATAAATGTGAACTTTATGAACGAAGGGGAGAGAAAGAGCAAATTAATGAAATTTGAGATTTTTCCACGCCTGATCAATGAAATTCGCGAATTTACGCGCCTGATCAACAAAATTCGCAATTTTTCCGCGCCTGATCGACGAAATTTGCTATTTTTCCGCGCCCCATAGTCGTAATTTTTCATTTTTCCGTGCCTGATCCACAAAATTCGCGATTGTTTCGTGCCCGACGAACGAAATTCGCGATTTTTCAGAGCACGATCTAGAGGTCTGCACGGCCCGACATTTCCAGGCCCGGGCCCGGCCAGACTCAGAGAAAAAAATCGGCCCGACCCGGGCCTGGCCCGATAAAAAAATTTAAAGTTCGGCCCGAGCCCGGCCCGAGCCCGGCCCGGAAAAAAGTTAAAATCTCGGCCCGGGCCCGGCCCGAGTGAACTTCTACAAAACATTGATTTTTACGTCGAATTGGTTAAAAATTTGTCTTGTACGAGGAGTTCTGACCTAAAATATTTATCTTAATTTTTTTTTTATGTTTATAATCTTTATTTTTATAGAAGTGCAGCAGGCTGCGATATTTATTTTTTTAATGAATCTCTATTTCTTGTATGTAAATGTTTCAGTTATCATTAATATTTTTAATCCATATTCCATGTATAGAAGTGTTAAAAACCGGAAAAATGCTATACAGTAAAATCTTCTAAGATGAAATTGCATAGAAAAGAAAAAAAAATGCGTTATAGACAAGTTCCCTTCTTAGCAAGTATAAATGTATTATATATTCTTGCTTATTAGTATATGAATTTTGCATGGATCAACACGTTTTTCAGTTTAAAACAGGGTTCCGCCATAGGAAGGTTCCTTTTCACACATTTTACTGTATTTTAATTTAGTTATATTTTAATAGAAATCTATACTACTCTTTAAAAATAATAAATTTTAATGTTTAAGTGTAGAATAATGTCGGTTCAAAAATTTATGCATTTTTCGCAAAAATTTTTTGGTCCAGGCCTAATTTAACTACCCTTTAAGTGTACCAGGCCACGCTGAGACAATCATTTTCATACGGGCTGGCTCAAAACTAGGACTGAAAATTTTAGGCCGTGAAGACTAGGAATGAAACCAGGCCCGGCTCTGTACAGAAAAATTAAGTTAGGCACGGGCCGAGCCTTCAGAAAAAAGTATGGCCCGGGCCCAGGCCCGGCCCGAACAGAGTGGAGCCCGGGCCCGGCCCGAAGCCGTGAATGAAAATCGGCCCGCGGCCTGGGCCGGCCTCGGGCTTCGGGCCACGGGCCGGCCCGTGCAGATCTCTACCACGATCGATAAAACTCGCGATTTTTCCGCCCATGATCTACGAAATTCGCGATTTTTTTCGCGTCCGATCAACTATTCTTAACTGACTCTGACAAAATTTGCAATTTTTTCCCGCGGCAAATGACAAAATTCGCGTTTTTTTCTCGAGATAAGCTGACGAAACTCACTATTTTTCCGCTGCCGATCAAAGAAATTTTTCAATTTTTTCGCGCATCACCGACAAAATTTACGATCTTTCCGTGCCCGATCAACAAAATTTTTTTTTTCCGTACCTGGCCGACAAAATTCGCGATTTTTTTATGCCCAACCGAGAAAATTCGCGATTCTTTCGTGCCCGTCCAACGAAATTTGAGATGTTTCGGAGCCCGATTGATAAAATTTGAAATTTTTCCGCGCCCGACCAACGAAATTCGTGATTTTTAACTTACTCTGATGTAATTTGGGCGAAATTCGCGATTTTTCCTCGCGACTGACGAATCTCACGAATTTTTGCGCAGCCGATCAACAAAATTTGTAATTCTTTCGAGCCTGATCGACAAAATTTTCAACTTTTTCCGTGCCCGACCAACGAAATTCGCGATTTTTTGGAGCTCGAGCGACAAAACTCGCGATTTTCCCATGGCTGATCGCCGAAATTTGCGATTTTTTCCGCGCCTCATCGACAAAATTCGCGTTTTTTTTGTGCCCATCAACGAAATTTGCAATTTTTCCACACTTGATCGAAAAAAGTCGCGATTCCTTTCAGACTGACGAAATGTTAAATTTTCCAGCGCCAAATTGACGAAATTCACGATTTTTTATAATTTCACAAAATTCGCGGGCCACACGTTGTGCATCCGTAATTTACAGGGACACACAAAGGAAATCGGTTACAGTACTGTCTTTGAGCAATAACTGCTAAAAGTGCATTTTCAATTTCGGTATACGCTTTTAAATTTAAATAACTTTTTGAATGTTACTTGTTGTGTCTAAATTCTATACCTCGTATACAGGGATGCACAAAAGAACTCACATACCATTCTCCTTATTATCGGAAACTGCTGAAGGGGAATTTTAAACTGTGGCATGTATTTCCTAGATGAACTAAATTTTTGCATGCACGTAGTTTATAGATACAAATCTATGTATCATATACAGGGCTGATCAAAGAATTCGGATAATTTTCCGACTGTAGGCGGGAATTGCTAAAAATGGGATTTCAAATGTGTTAATGGGTTTTCGAATGATTCAATTAGACAACCTATTTTAACTTATTAACTCTTTATGTACTGAATTATGAATTCATGAAACTTTTATATCTTCTAAACCATTTTTCGCGAATTTTTTAAACTACATTAGAAGATTTACATAATCATTTAATAAATTTCAGAAGGATTTTAGAAGGATTGAAGGATTTAGAAGGAGTAATTAAATTTGAATTTATGGATTTTGTACATTATTTATAATCCTACTCAAATCTTTTATTTTAAATATTTTTCTTATTATTTTGTAGAATTAGGAAATGCTGAGTTAAAAGTTCTTATAATAGAAATACAGAAATATTTCCGAATTGAACCCCCCCCCCCCCCCCCCCGAACACCGAGAAAGTTGAAAAGATGCAAAGGCAAAAGAAATCATCCTTTTAAAAATATTTTTGTTTTGTGCAATTCATAATGCTTTTGGAACAAGATTAAATAATGCATCTATAAACTCATTCTAAACTGTATTACTACTAATCGATATATTAAATGAATTTTATAGCAACTTATTTTAATGGTATTTATAAGTACCGTCAGTAAATAAAGGGTTAAACGGTAAAGTTTTGTTACACTATTTTGAATGTGTTGAAAAATTATCATTCCAAGTCACTTCACACAGGCCATGACAGCCAATGACTCGGATTTTCATGAAACTTTGTACAATATGTAGAGTCGTGGAAAAAAAAAAGTAAACACCCCTACTAACTCCTCAACAAATCATCGTAGAAGAAAGTTACTGGTACCGAACGATTGGAAATAAAGTCTACTTTTAAATGATGTATATAAAATTTTCTTAGGGGATCATCTACATATTAAAACGAATCCAAACTTCAGTTTTTTCAATAGCAATACCCAATTTTAACGAGATATTTCAAATCTTCGGTTCAAACTATGTCTAGACACCAAATTTCAAGTCATTTGAATGATAAGTTTTTGAATTATAAACATTCAAAATTGAGTGCTTCTAATGTTAAGTTACATTTTCATATTTTTATTTATATCTCCCGAAATTATGCTCCTAATATGCTAATTTTTTTTGTAGTAATAATACTAATATACCCAAACATAAATAAGCTGAATTTGCAATTTTTATAATTTTATGATATGAATTATGAATTATGAAATTAATATTCGGAAAAATTATGAATTGCAACCTACAATGTTTTTGATGGATTTAGATTTATTAAGTCCTGCTTTATGGAAATAAAAATGTCACATTTTTCTTTCAATTAGTTTTCAAATTATGCTTAAAAAACGGCAAAATGATGGTTTAAGGGGCCGTCTATGATGGAAGTGAGTAGACATTTTGAAATTTATTCTGCTGTACTGTAATCTGACACGCTTCATTGACTCCTTGAGTGGAGCTTAAGGTGCCTTGATCAAGGAAGGGGCTCTCTCGGTTAACAATCCAGTACGGAACTTTAATTTGGATACAGCCCTTAAAATACGCTCGTTTTAAAATAATTAATTTCTCGGAAACTTATGGTACGAATTGTATAAAAATTCGTTTTTAGGCTAATTGAAGGGTGTAGAGTTCATTTATGCTGTCAGAATTGGTTACTGCTATTGGAAAAAACAAAGTTATGGTTCGTTTTAATATGTAGATGGCCCTCTAAGCAAATTTTATATACACCATTTAAAAGTAGACTTTATTTCCAATCGTTCGGTACCAGTAACTTTCTTCTACGATAATTTGTCGAGGAGTTAGTAGGGGGTGTTTCCTTTTTTTTTTCCACGACTGTACATACATAATGTACAAACACATGTAAAATTTTTCCTCTCTGGGCCTCATAGTTTTAGAGATATAGGAAGTCGAATTTTTCGAAAATTGCTCTGAAAATGCCTCTAGTGATTCTCCTTTTTTAGTGTGGGGTGTATCAAAAAAAAAAATTCCTATTTCAAAATTTAATTCGCAAAAATGACCGGATGACATTAAATTATTTAACTTAATTAAAATAATATGACTTTTTCAAAATTTTATGACTTATCGTGTAATCGGAGGTATTCAGCTGTAAGTATGCAAAACTTCAAGTCTCTAACTTATACAACTTCTGAGAACAAACTCTCTGACGGACAGACAGAGGAGTGGTACTAATAGGTTGTCGTCAAATGAACGAAACCCTAAAAAATGTGTTTGCACAGTAAAAATTTACTCATTGTTGTCTTGAACAGAGTCAAGGGCTGAGATACAGGGTTTTTTTTTTTCCCCCTGGGTCCCATTTTGTGAAGAAAAAAAAAAGAGTTATTTTTGTGAATTTAATATTTTTTTGTGAAAAGTAATATTTTGTTACGAAAGATGAAACAGTTTCTCAAAATTGAACCAAACGTTTATTAATAATAACTTCTTTAAATCTTTCAGCTAAAGTATTCAATTCTGGTGAGCCTTTTTTGTTTAATTATTAAACATTTTTAATAAAAATATTCTATGAAAAATGTTTTTATGGAATGGAATTTTCTGAAGGGCTCTGTTTTATTAAAAAGAATTTTGTGAAGAGGCCTGTTTTATTGAAAGGAATTTTGTGAAGGACCTGTTTTATTAAATGGATTTTTGTGAAGGGACCCTAAATAGGCCCCAAATTTGCATGTATCGACCCCTGAGAGTGATTTGAATTTAAAATATTAAAAGTGGCTTTAAAAATCAAAAGAAAACCTTAAAAAATAACCTTACTTAAGAATCTAAAATTCTGACTTTGGGAATAAACAAATGCCCTTAAGAATTTTTTTTTAAGTGTCTTTTCTCCGCCCGCAGCCCCCTGCCGTATTTTAAACCTCGGGGAAGCTCTGCAATAGCACTATATGTTTCTAAAGAAAAAAAAAACACTACGCTCAATTAATATTCAAACCCCTCTTCACTGGAAAATACTTCTGAAAATAAATAAACCCTCGAAAAATTAAAACCGCTGCAATTTCTCTTTTAGAGTATGTGAAAAGGTCAAAAGGAAATACATTGGCTGTAACACTAGAGTGAGCCTGTGTATTTAATTGTCCATCTGGATGACATCCAAATCCAAACGAGGGACCGTTTCCATTTACATGATGGTGACAAGTTAATAGCGGCGCAATTCTGAATTATACAGGAATCATTTTCCGGAAACGAATACATAACACACAATTTAATTCTGATTCACTGAAAGATTTTTAGAGACTAAGTTTAAGTCATTCATTTTTCGACACAAATACAGGCAGCTGCAAACATAGACATCAATTTATTACTTAAAATTAATAGAAATTAAAGCAATATGGACCTTTGCCTGGAATGTATCCTTCCGCATTGTTGTAAACAATACGAACCCGATTACACTATTATATTTTCTGCCCATAATTTACCTAACAATGCAAGCTCACCAAAACTCCCCCCCCACCCCCACCCCAATAAAACATTTTAAAAAGTCTAATCTTTAACTCCTTCGGGACGAGCGTCTTTTACAGAATTTTTAATCTTTTATCACCGGTTTTTCAAAACAGAAATTTTTGCCTAATTGAATCGGTAAAATGCTCGGATTAAATAAGGCAAAATTTACAATAAAAATTTACTGGTGAATAGTCACTGATTCTGAGCACATTATGCGGCACGTATACCGTTCGCTCGTCCCCAAGGGGTTAATAGTAGGGTTAAACCGACATAATTTTATAACTGAGCAATACAGAACGATATGCAATACATCATGTGTCATATATCAAATGCAATACATCAAGTGCATGCCACCTCCAAAATCCGTTAAGTAAAACTTTGCAAAAAGGATAATCTTTCATAATCGGATTCACTTGACTATACTGCTTTCCTCCATAATTCTATATCTAAACAACGTAGAACGATATGCAATATACTAAAACCATCCCTAAAAATTACCTAATAGTGCAAGTCTCATCAAAATATCTCCAGTAGAACTTTAAAAAGGCTAATCTTTCAGGATCGAATTCACTTGATTATAGAACTTTACCCCATAATTCTATAACTAAGCAACATAGAACGATATATTCTGTACTAAAATCGCCTCTAAAACATTATCCGATTAACAAAAAAAAAAAAAAAAAATCGAAATCCGTCCAGTAGAACTCAACTTATAAGCAGCTGGAACGAAATTTTCATTTGTATTCTATATATATGGGACATTCTCACGATCTTTTGACTTTTGGGGGAAAAATCTGACAAAATTAAACTTGCTAAAATAACATTTTAATCTAATAGACGAATGCCTTAATGATTCAAAATAAAGAAAAAATGGTCAGCAGCGAAAATTTTTGTATTTAACTGAGGTTTAAGTTAAACTTGCGAGTTTAATTTTCCTTACCATTTTACCCCTATAACTTTTTATTTTCTTCTACATTTTTACTTATAATGAATTTGCATAGTACCCACAGGACATTCAAATAAGAAATAATAACAACGTAGTACTTTTAATACAGAATTTTTGTATAACATTGTCTTAAAGAGGTGTTACAGAAGGGACGGTAAAGTAAAATAAGGGGATGGTATTTGAAAAAAGGGACGGTAAGGATGGAACGGTAAGGAAAATTACCACCTATTTTTAGGAAAATCATGTTAAGAATAAGTGATAGCCACAATGTTCATTGATTTTTAGAAACAGTTGTTAACATTGGATTAAATGAAATTTTGTTTTTGTTTTAATTTACCTCGAAAAGTGGAGGAATAAACCTTGGGGACGATGAGACTACCAAATAAAGCCACGATGCTTGAAATTGATATTTAAATGCTGATTGAAATTCTACAGTAAATTTCCTGCCAAAGAATTTTAGACATTATTTCTCTAGCGTACTTCTGCATGAGAAAAAACTTGAAAAAATTCTGTGGCTGCATCTGAAATGATTTTCTGTATAATTTTAGAAGAGGGATGGTAAGGAATCTAAAACTCAGGGACAGAGTTTAAAAAATAATAACAACCCTAAAAATGTATGCAGGTTCATTTTTAGCTATATGTTTATATAAAACAATAGTTCCAGTTTCAGAAAAAAAAAATTACATCGAATTATTTTTATTGAAATAATTTTATCCAGACAGCTCCAAACTTAAAAATCAGCATCAGGGACACGGGACGGTATAGGAGTTTTCCAGGTGTTTGGACCCCCAACATCGTCCAAAACTTATTTAGCTCATTAATATTGTTGTGCAATCATGCAATGGGATGTTCCCCAGTATATGAAATTAAAAAAAAAAACACAAAAAAGTGTATTAAAATAAAAATTATTATTCAGGGACATGAAAGTCAAAAGATTGTGAGAATGCTCCATATACAGGCAGAAGAAAAATAGCTCTTCGCCCAATTAATGTTCAGGTTCCTCTTCGCCGGAAAACACTTAAGAAAATAAATAAACCCTCTAAAAATTAAAACCGCTGCGATTTCTCTTTTAGAGTATGTGAAAAGGTCAAAAGGAAATACATTGGCTGTAACGTAACACGAGAGTGAGCCTGTGTATTTAATTGTCCATCTGGATGACATCCAAATCCAAATGAGGGACCGTTCCCATTTACGTGATGGTGACAAGTTAATAGCGGCGCAGTTCTGCGTTATACAGAAATCATTCTCCGGATACGAATGCATAACATAACACACAATTTAGTTTCATCAACTGAAAGATTTTTAGAGAGGACATTTAAGTGGGCTGGGACGCCTGCGATAACTAAGAAATTGGAAATTCAGGCTGCGATAACTAAGAAATTGGAAATTCAGGCTGCGATAACTAAGAAATTGGAAATTCAGGCTATCTATATTATAAAGGACAAACGTGTCCGCGCGCAACGCTGACGTCATTTTGACGGTGACAACAGCAGGTGATTAAATTTTAATTTTATTGCAAATTTCTAAACTTCTAAATTCCGCACATTTTTAATTTTTACACCGCCGAATAGGGAAAAGAAATATACTTTGAAATGCAATTTGTTTGAAAATTGTATCGTAATTTGTTTGAAAATTGTATCGCAATTTACTCAATTTTTATTTTATTTAAAATAACTTTCAAGCATGTTTTTTTTTTTTTTTTCCCCAAATCTATCTCTATCACGGGCAGACGATTAGGAAAGATAAGTACATTTGCACTAAAATTTATATAAATAGTTCAACATTTGTTTCTAACTTATATTCCATAACGAAATTAAAACATTCATCAATCAATAAATAAAACAATAAAATATAAATAAACCACGAATTTAAGACATGTAATCGAATCGTACTAGCTTAAACGACTTAAATGAACAGAATCAAAAAGGTTAAATGTAAATAGCGTTTTCTTCGTTGGCTAACTCCTGGCATGAGGTTCGTAGGTTGAGGTTCCTGGTTCGAATCCAGCCGATCCCATTGTGTTGAAAGTTTATTGCTTTAAAAAAGAAATCTTTTAGTACACGTACACCAGTGTTAGAAAAGTCCAGTGGACCGCCCTTAAATTCAAATTTAATATCTTAGTGGTATTTTGGATATTTATTTTATTTTATTTTTACACACAAAAAATCACGAATACGAAAGAAAATGGAAGTATCAATAAAATTGGTGATACAATAAAAGGCTGGAGAAATGAAAAAAAAAAAAAAGAATCTTCTTGCAAAGAAAAACGCTGAGTTAGCTTTTACTGAAAAAAGGTATCAGCATATCTATCCTAGACACTCGAAGTACGTCCATAAAAGGGTAATACTTTAAGAGTCTGGTAAGAAGATGGGGGTAGAAGAATAACTTAGGTACAGAAATAACTCCGTAATCAAATCTTTACATATTTGAGAAACGCTCAGATAAATTTCAAAAGGATCACTCATCTGAAATACTACAGAGGTATTTTCAGCGAGATTCTGCAGAGAAGCATATTTTACAAGTACGGAAATTCTTGGAATATCATGCAATGCATTTTACCAGAATAATAATTACCAGGCAAGGGAAAAAAAAACCTTTTCGGTGCGTTCGTGATTATATAAATACGTAGAACCTATAGCCGTCGTCTGGGTCCGTCCGTCTGTCCGCATATAACAGCGCAAAAACTACCCAACCGAATGATTCGAAATTTAATATATAAAATCGTTGCAGAAGTTTGTCGAGTCATTTCAAACTTTATGAAAATCGAATTAAAACTTAAAAAGATATTAATAAAAGTTTTCTCCATTCTATTAAATCCTATCCTACGTCATTAATTCAATGATATTTTATCATAGGTAATGATTGTAGGTTGCCATGGTGATGGTGTCCTGTTTAAGATGGAGTCCTATTATTTTCGTATCACTGAATTTATTACATTTTGTATTCATGGCTTTTTTCATTAGAGTGCAACAGCTGTTGCACCAAGATTTGAATGTTTATAAAACTAGTTACAGTATGAACGCACCTCATTTGTCACGTGTAACGCACTATTTCCGACTTGTTTTCCCTGTAACAATATAGAATTGAACAGATAAAACATTTCATACATTTTAATTTCAAAATTGTCAAAAAGAAAGAAAGAAAAATGAAATAACAATTTGATTGAAAATTATATCTTAAAAAAAAAGAAAGAAAAACTTAGGCGTCGTCATCATAGTGAAATTGTACCAAACTCTGACATTTCCTAACGAACACCTAATTTTGACACCATATTTAGCTTTTTAGGTAAATTTCACCTGCTAGTCATTGGCTCAAGTAGTTTAAGAATTGCGAAGGTTTAAAATTTGAAACTCTAATGTCACATTCATTGGTAATCACTGCAAAACAAATTGCAATGCGTGTTGTTTTTTAAGCTTACCGCTCGTCATCAGTCAGGCTGCAAATTCCTCTTTCTAATGCAGCGTTTCTTAAACTGTGGCCCGCGGCCCCTGAGGGTCCGCGAGCTTACAGACGGGGGTCCTCAAGCCCAGTATTGAATTCAGAACTTTTTTTCTTTCCGCAGGAATTTCTGTAGCTGCAGTTGTGGATAAATGCAGGACTAGAACTTCTAATCTAGGACTATTATTAAATTCTAGATGTCTTAAAATTCTGTGAGAAGAAATTGGGGGTCAACACAAACAGTTACTTTTGCATACAGAAATTAGGTGGCTGTCCCAAGAAAAAGTTTTAAAGCAATATTTTGCACTGCGTGTTAAAGTAAAGTTATTTTTATTGGATTCGAAATGCCATTTGAAAGAATATTTCAATGATTTCTCCTGGTTTGTCAAGGCGGCATATTTGATAGACATTTTTAGTTTTCTCGATGAGCTGAATTTAAACTTACAAGGAATATCGGTACGAATTTCCAGGACAGGACAAAGTAGATGCAACAATAAAAAAAAAAAAAAAAAAAAGATTTATAATCAAATTGACTTGAAAATAATAATTTGGAACCATTCCCAACATTATTCGATTTCTTACAAACCTCTGGCAATACAATTTCCATTGATATTGTTCAAAATTTTCTTGACCTGAAGAACTTGAAAGAAGCTTTCCGACATTATTTTCCTCCCTCACAGTCAGAAAATGAGTGGATGATGGCTCCATTTCATTTCCAAGATATTAGTGAAATGCAATCCTTAACATTCTTAGAGCAGAAACAACTTGCGGAATATGTGATGATTCCAGTAAAATTGCTTTCCAAGTGAAATGCCTTCCTAATTTTTGGTTGTGGGTGAGAAATACGTATGCAGAACTAGCAGCATTAATATCCAGCATTTACGTGCTTCTGTACAACGCATTTGTGTGAAAAAACTTTCTACAGCCTTTTGCACATAAAAAACAAATATAGAAATCGACTGAATGTCAAAACAGATTTGCGAATACATGTTTCAAACATTGAACCAGAAATTGCACATTAGAGATCTGCACGGCCGGCCCGTGGCCCGAAGTCGGCCGTAAGCCGTGGCCCGAAGCACGGCCCGGCCCGCGGGCCGGGCTCAGGCCTATTTTCATTCACAACACTTGGGCCAGGCCGGGCCATACTTTTTTCTGAAGGCTCGGGGCGGGCCTAGTCACTACTCTTTACGGGCCGGGCTCGGGCCTTACTTTTTTCCTGAAGGCTCGGGCCGGCCGGGACTAACATATTTTTTCTGCACAGACCCGGGTACTGGTTTCATTCCTAATCTTCACGGCCCAAAATTTTCATTATTGCATATTGCTTAGACCCAGCCCGTATGAAAATCATTTTCTCGGCGTGGCCTGGTCCGTTCATAGGTCAGTAAAATTAGGCTTGGCACAATTTTTTTTTTCAAAAAATGCATACATTTTTAAATCGGCATTATTCTACAATTAAACATTCAAATTCATTCTTTTTAAAGAATAGTAGATTTCTACACTTTTTAAAATATAGTTAAGTTAAAATATAGTAAAACACGTGAAAAATAACCTGTCTATGACGGAATCTTGTTTTAAACTGAAAAACTTGTTGATCCATGCAAAATTAATATACTACTACGTAAGAAAAGAATATATCGTCGCTACCATGTCAAACTATCCAATGTGAAAAAATGTATTTTTCATATTTTGTGCCATTTTGTTGTATTGTGCATGATACGTACTAATTAAAATCGTCACGTCTCTAGCTTGATTAGAAACTTAGATAATGACTATTTCAAAGTATCCAATATGCACTTTTTTCTAAAATTTACAATGTCAAACTGTCCAATATGGCATATTCGATCCTTTGCCGCAAATGTTTGGATATTCTTCTTTTGCTAAGCATCCGTACCATGTCAAACTATCCAATATGAAGATAGTCTTTTTATCAGGAAGACAAAAACTGTTTTATGTATGGATTGAAATTTAACGCAATCGACATATGTTTTTGACGTTTTTCTATTGTGAATGGAATGTGAGAATCTTTAGTTCATTTACAGGGACTCTCAAAAGAACCTCGTTACATTACACTCAATAGGGAAAAAGAGCGGTGTTTTTTTAATGGAGTTACGATATTTAAAACATAATGAAACTAATGTGGATTTATCAAGTGTATTAAAACATTTTTTATGCAGAATATAATGTGCAAGTCATTTATTATTATTTACAGGTTCATACAAATAAAGTTTGTTGTATAATAGTTTATAGTACAAAAAAAAGTTTGAAACACATTTTAATAATGTTAAAATATTCCAAACAAAATGAAATTGACAGCCATAATTGATTTGCATTACAAGTTGCTTACTGTATAATATGGCATGTATTATAGTTATTGTTAATTTACAGGCACACACAAAAAAAATTCGGTTACACTGGCGATAGTTGTTTGAAGTGCGTTCTCAATTATAGTATGAGTATTTAACTATTTGAATATTACGTGGTGCGTATAAATTTTATAGATCATATACAGGGCTATACAAAAGAATTGGTAAGGATTACTTTGTATAGGAGTGAATTTCTTAAAGGAGGTTTCTAATTGCGTTATGCAATTTCGGTCTTTTATTTCTTTTTACTATACTAAAATATGTTAGTGGAAATTCCTAATACGAAAGGTTACGCAATGAACTGAAAACATTGCCGGCTATAACTATTAATTTCTGGAAGTGTGTTTATAACAATTTTTTGCCAGGATTAAATTTTACGTAATATGTATAAAAATCTGTAGATAATATACAGGTCTATACAAGAAGTTCGAGTATGTTTCCGTTTATTGGCGGAAATTGTTAAAGGTTGAAAGTGTAAATTGCGTTACGCGTTTTCTAATTAAACTAAATTGCCGCATACTATCTAGATAATATACAAATCTATAGATCATTTTCAGAGTTTCACAAACTGATTCGAATACTTTTTCTGTTTATGACGGTAATTGTTTTTAGTGAATTCTTTTGTGCTGCCCTGTATACGGGGTATAGAATTTTTATACAACATACAAAAAAAATTGTTAAATTTAAAAGCGCATACCGAAATTCAAAACGCACTTAAAGCAACTATTGCTCAAATAGAGTACTGTAACACATTTCTTTTGTGTGTCCCTGTAAATGAACGACAAATGTTATGAATGCATGCCCTGTTCTGTAGTAATCTTCTTGTAATGAAATTCAGTGATTTATATCAGTTTTAATACATTTGAAATAGAGTAATGTCATCAAAATACCCTCCAAACGATTTTTCCCCATATACCATAATGTGATGGAAATCTTGTGAGTGCTCCTGTAAATGAACTATTAATGTTACACACTTCATATGCAATACCAAAGATGCCATGGTGAGCACCATTAATATTTTTCAACTGCATGAAAATCCGAGTATATTTACGAGAGATAGAGCGTGGACAGACAAACCGAATTCATAAACACTTTTCAACCTTGTTGGAAAGTGTTAAAAAGTATAATAGGTTGAAAATTCACATTCAGTAATTTCTACCCTTAGACGAGCATAACTGAATTCTTTTGTACAACCCTGTATATTACCTACAGATTTTTATACATCCACATAATAAGCTAAAAATTTAATGCAACTTCTAGATATTATCATCCATAATTGTCCATGTTTCTAGTTTTTTGCGCGGCCCTGTATATGATTTTACTTATATTCCACAAACATCTCATATACTAACTATAGTTTCTTAGAAAACATAGAGCGAAGATTACTATTTTTAATTACGGATATGAAGTGCCCGTTGTTTCCCACCCCATTATTTGAGATATTTTTGTTTTCTTATAATTTATAAAATTAGCAGAATGTTTAAAAATAAGCTTTTTTCTTTATTAATTTACTGTATACTCGTTCTAAAAATTATTAAAGAAAATGCTTAAGAGTTTTACATTCAGTATGTAAATACCAAAATTTTTACAAATTAAATTATTGAATACAACACATTTGCTACTATGAAACGGCGAATCTGGAAAAAGCTCAAAATTTTTACAAGTCAAACTATCCAGTATGGCATATTCGTTACTACGGAATGGCGAACCTAGGAAAAGCACAAAATTTTTACAAGTCAAACTATCCAATGTGGCATATTGGATAGTTTGAAGCTGAAAAAGTACAACGAAGCAGAAAACGTACAAATAAGCATACCATATCAAACTATCCAATGTGATTTTTTGACGAGTAAATTTATTCAAATGATTTATCTCAATAGCATGCTTAAAAAGGATATAAAACAGCACCCAAAAAATATAATAATTGTTTACTGCTGCTTTGCGCTGATTTTCAATCCACAATAAAAACAGTTTTTTTGCCCTCCTGAAAAGTGCCTATTTTCACATTGGATAGTTTGACATGGTACCGACGATATAATACATTTACACTTGCTAAGAAGGGAACTTGTCTATAACGTATTTTTTTTCTATGCAATTCAGTCTTAGATTTTACTGCATCGCATTTTTCAGATTTTTAACACTTCAATGCATGGAATATGGATTAACAATATTAATGATAACTGGAACATTTACATACAAGAAACAGAGATTCATTTAAAAAAAATAAATATCGCTCCCTGCGGCACTTCTATAAAAATGAAGATTATAAACATGAAAAGAAAAGCTAAGATGAATATTTTTGACTTGAACTCCTCATACGAGACAAACTTTTAACCAAATCGACGTAAAAATCAATGTTTTGTAGAAATTCACTCGGACCGGGTCGGGCTCTGGCCGAGATTTTAACTTTTTTTCGGGCCCGGGCCGAACTTTTAACTGTGATACCGGGCCGGGCCGAACTTTTAACTTTTTTACCGGGCCGGGCCAATATTTTTTTTGTACGGGTCGGGCCGAATTTTTTTTCTCGGTGTCGGGTCAGGCCCGGGCCTGGAAATTTCGGCCCGTGCCGACCTCTATTGCACATCTCGTAGAAAAAAACAGCAGCGTACTTCTCATGTGAAATAATAGTGTATAGCTTAGCGGTCTTAAAATGTCTTTTTTTTATTAATGGAACTGATTTTTTCAACTATTAAACACAGAATATCTCTAATGAGAAATAAACTCTATAATATAAATATATATTATATTTATTTATTGATCTTACATTAACAAAACTTTTGTTGGGGGTCCCCGGAATGTATATCACATCAAAGGGGCCCGCGAGATCCTAAAGTTTAAGAAACGCTGCTCTAATGCAAAACCTGTGAGCTTGAAATACATTCGTATTTTTCAAATTTCTCCTCGGAAAATTATTTATTTTTTCTGCATGCTCTCCTTGGAAAAGGTTTTTTTTTTCTTTTTACTGTGCAAAATATTTTTAAAATACATTGTTAGTTTTGTTCAAAGTGTTAAAATCTTACTTACAACTCGGCTGCTTCACTTAGATTTTAACACGTAAAATATAAAATTAAACATATATGTGAGTTGTGGTTTTAGAGTTCCCATAACACTCTCCGCCTAGCAACAGGATACGGTCAGCACTTTCCATGAGAAATTTGTAACCTCAGAACAGCAGATGGAATTGAATTTGCTGATGTGCAGTTTTGCATTCTCTTTGCTTGGGAACAATAACAGCCCAAGGCAGATTTCATTTCGAAGTAGCTGAGATCGGACGCATTTTTATAGCTCTAGACGAGAGCAGAAGTCGCTGCGAAATTGTACAAAAGTCCGATATGAAGTCTCAGATGCTGCGGGCAGATCCGCAAAACCCCCCTACCCTTCCGTAACTTTGTAAATATAGTATTAACTTGATGTGTAACTTATAATCCAGAACAATTAAACTCCTTTTATTCATTAATTATGGCCTTATTCTTATATCACATGGGGGCATCGGCTTTATAAACCTAATTAAATTCCCCTAGACCACCCCAGCCCCTGCCTCTGGATTTTCAAGTAACTTCAATGACGTTTCTTTTTCTCAACTCTGAAGACAGCGGAGTTATTTAATTTTCATCGAAGCAAGAACACTGTGAATCATCGAAGATACCGATTTTTCCCCTCCCCTTTCCTCTATGACTGAAAATCGGTCATCAAACTGAAGTTCTTATCAGTAAAGACTCTTCATGAAGTTTCTCGGATTCAAGATTCAAGCTGTACTGAAGAAAACCCACATCAAGAAGAAAGTAGGTTAATTGGACAGCTGTGAAATTCATCGGACGCAACGATTTTATTTTTCTTCTGTTAGTACGGATGATTCAAGATTCTTTTTTCTTCTCCCGTGCGGTGCACATGCAGCGTGGAAGCGAAGATACTTCAATTATCTAGTGTGCTTATCAATTCACGTCAATCCAGGCGTTGATTATTTATTTTTTCCCTTCATAACGGATTAACATACATGAAGTAAGTGGCATATTTTATATTACTTTACAAAATGATGTTAAAAGATATTAAGGTGGTCGCAAGTCAAATCAATTCCGCGACGTCTGTTCGCATTAAATTGTTACATAATTTAATTTTTAAAACGGACAGTGGAAGGTTGAATAGGAAGGAATTAAGAGAATTTCAGGGTTTTGATTTTAAAGAAGGAGATGATCAATTTCAAACGAAATTATCAGAAATTCTGGGCGAATTTTCCCAAATTCAGTTAGTTTGTATAGCGAATTTACTGCATTTAGACGTTCACGGAAGTGACTCTGATATTGCTAGACGTATATTGCAGCCTCTAACTGACTTAGAAACCTTTCAAAATTCCCTTGCTTCACATACAGATTTCGAAACCGAAATTGAAAATAAAAACAGTTCGCGAAATACATTAAATGACACCTTAAACTCTGACCGCACACAAGCCCTTGCAGATAATACGCCAACTGGCACTCAGTTTGCATCACACCACACGATTGCATTTTCCGACATTGAGAACCTGTTACAAACGTTTCCAGGAAAATCTTCCGACAATATTCTAAAATGGTTTGAGCGACTTGAAGGCTTAGCAGATAGCTTTGCGTTAACCGAGATTCAAAAATTCCTCTTCGTCGAGAGAGCGCTTACAAGGACAGCTTTATTAATCGTGCGTAGTGAGTCAAATATTACCTCGTATAGCACGCTGAAGCACGTCTTGATTAATGAATTCAAACACATCTCATCGCCTGCACAAATCCATGAGCTGTTAGCAGAACGCAGCTGCAAGCCCAATGAAAAATTCACTGAATATTTCCTCGTCATGAAAGAAATAGCCCAAAGAGGTAATGTCGACGACGCGTCCCTCATTCACTATATTATTAACGGTATACAGAGCACTCCTAGCAATAAAGCTATATTATTCGGGTGCACCACGCTTGCCGAATTTAAAAACAAGCTCCAAATTTTCGAACGAGTTTGTGAGCAGAGCCCTAAATATTACCAAACAAAGTCACCGGCTTCACCCAACATTGCTAAAATTAACCAGACGGAGAAAACTACAAAATTAACGTGCTATAACTATTTGGCCCCTGGTCACCGTTCTAGCCAATGTGTGCATTTAAATAAAGGGAAAAGGTGTATGAAATATGCACGTTTTTGTCATGTTTCCAACCAGTGTACGCAGCAAACTCCGGAACGCAAGCGTTCGACTCAGGGCACCTCCCCTTCACGCAAGACGGCGCCAAGCCGAGACGAACAAATTCACGTAGTAGATATGTGTCATTCTCATCCGCGTATGCAGAAACCAGTAAAAATTTCCAATCTACAAATATTCAATTTTAGACACAGGAAGTCCACTAACAACACAGAGAAGACATTCATCAACAAATTGGGTCTCCCCCCTCACCGGAGCACCTATACAGTTATCTGGTATCAGCAACGATACTATTCAACCTAAAGGATCGTTTTTTACGGACATAGAAATTGATAATACTTTTTCTACTTCTGTTTACGTAGTTAAGCCCTCTCAAATGCCCATGCAACTTCTCGTGGGGACAGCCGTCATATTTCAAGGCACTCATGTGCGACAAAAACGGCGTTACTTTAACTAAATATCCACCACCAGAAATTCTTATAAATTACATTACTGTGTCTGATGACGCATCTGCAAGTAAAACTCAACATAAATCCGATGTACCTCCATTTCCTGACGCATTTATTTCTAAAATCTAAATAAAACACCATTTTATTTCGACGATCCACCGTGATTAGAAATAGAGTAGTCAAAGATTTAAACAATTTCGTTATTTCGGTGAAACATTTCATCTTTTCAAAACACCACACTTTAAATTAAAGCGTTATTTAAAAAGAGCATCTTTTCCCAATGTGCGAAGTGGTAAAAAAACAGCAGATAAACATTATTATACTTTTAAGTACAGTGAGATTTTCTACCTCTCTAAACGAGGCTATTAACACGCCTAAGATTGCAAACAGTGTTGCAACTTAAACAATAGAATCATAGTGATAATTAACGGCACTTACTACGACGGACATTACAATTGCATGCAATCCCGTGGAGGGAAGGGTGGTAAATGAATCAGCTAATAAAAAAATATATTTTACAAACAATTCCCCCTTCAGGGTTGAATTCAGGGGGTGGTACGGGGTGACATCTGCCCCCCGGAACACTGAAATGTCTCCCCCCGAAGATTTGAGATTTTATGCTTTTTAATGGACAAAGGTGTAATTTCCCCACCGGATCTCTAAAATAGCACCCCCCCCCCCCCCCCCCGGAACTTCAGAAATTCCTTCCGGAGAAAAAAAGTCTGAATTCAACACAGATCCCCTTTAAACAAAAAAATAAGGAATAGTAACGATGATGCGGTACTTTTGACATTTATTTGTATAAACATCACTACATCACTTAATATATACTTATTTCTAAAATCCAAACCATTTTATTTCGAAGATTCTTCGTGATTAGAAATAGAATAGTCAAAGATTTAAGCGATGTCGTTATTTCGGTGAAACATTTCATCTTTTCAAAACACCACACTTTAAATTAAAGCGTTATTTAAAAAGAACATCGTTTTCCCAATGTGCGAAGTTGTAAAAAAAAAAAAAAAAAAAAAAAAGCAGATAAACATTATTATACTTTTTAAGTACACAGAGATTTTCTTCCCCTCTAAACGAGGCTATTAACACGCATAAGATTACAAACAGTGTTGCAAGTGAAACAACAGAATCATGGTGATAAATAGCGGCACTCAGTACCTAACTATTTAACAAGATGACGGCCATTACTGTTTGTCGACAAAAACCCTCTTTAAACGTCTCGAGAGCACTTCACAAAATGAAGAGGCTTTAGAACTCTAAATAAATGGATATCTCAAACTGAATCAATCGACCGTTTTGAGTCTAAGAAAGCCCATTTGATTTCGACACTGAAACTGAGCTAGGTGTTTTCAATGCCTTCTTGTTCAGAAGTGCACTTTAAACATTTTCAATTAGTTAAAGTGTATTCGATTAAACTATAAAAACAGTTCTTTTTTTTCTTCTTTTGTCGAAAATAAAAAAGCTGGGACAAGTAAAAGCATGCAGTTTCGTAAAAATGAGCCAATTCAAATCCGATAGTAAAAAATAACTTTTTGTAATTTTTAAATGGCAAAAACAGACGATCTGCAGAATAAAGCGGGGGCAGAACTTATTCGGATTTCTTAAACGTATTCAATAATGTTAGAAATAAATTGAATATAAGTTATTTTAAACATACTAAATAACAGGGTTCATACTTTATTTGAAGAACAAATTCCCAAACTTTGCAAGATTTTCCAGACCATATTTCCTACAATTTCCAGACCACAATTCAATTTTTAAAAATACGAATTAAAGTTCTAGATCTTAATGATTAAACTTATACAGCAAAAGCTGATACATTAATAAGAATAAAATGTGAACTTGCCTCTGAAAATAAAAATAACCTATAAAATTGAAAGTAAAAATCAATAACATTTGATATCGAAAATATAAAAAATGGTAAATTGAAAACAATAGATCAACAACAAAAAATAAAATAAAACACAACTTGGGTGGATTCAAAGCAACTTTTTATTTATATAACTGAATTTACACATATTATAAACATTCGATTTTTTAAAATTATTTGTGTTGTTTCATAAGAGGGAACTTTTTGTGTTTTAACATTTTAACTTCAGCCTTTCTTTTTAATGTTTCTTTTTCGCTTGCTTCATAATTTTCTTTCTTTTTTTTATTTAAATATTCATGAAATCTCATGCTACCCACATGAACTTGGCTCATCATTTCTTTCGCAAAGGTATCGCCTATTTGGCGGCAAATTTGCACAGCTAAAACATCTTTATGTTAAAAATTTAGCAAAAATTCTACATGCAGGTGATAAAATCTGAACTTTTTTGCGGACGGACCTCGGAACTCGGGAGAATCTTGACACATGATAGCGCATTAAAAAAAAAAAAAAAAAAAAAAAAAATGTAATTTTCCCTGAATTTTTGAGCACTTGTCATTTTTCCTGACAAATCCCTATTTTCCAGGTTTTCTAGTCGCGTAGGTATCTTGAATAAACAAGAAAGAAAATTCATGCGTTGTGCAAAGAATATGAAATTCTTTCTAGTTTTATAAGACGTTACAAAATCTTAATCTTTAGTCAGAGCAAAAAGAAATTTACACAGGCTGGTTGCCGCTAAAAGACTATGCTTTATTATATGGCGAATATTCGATAACCACTAATCACAACTATGAAAAAAGCTAAATACAATACGCAGAACACAAATGATCGCACGCAAACAAACCTCAATAATTAGCTAGTAACTAACTCGGTGAAGAATGCATGGCATCACAGAAGTCTCCAATATGGTAATATTAAGAAAGACTGCTCTCAAAGCCAAACTGACTATTTCTGATACATTTTATAATTCAGTTTTCTTCGCAAACGTGACAAAATTGGCAGATGCTCTTATTCAGAAACTATGTAATCGAACTGATTTCCTATTTTTTGATAAAGACAAAATTTTTCAGAAAAGGCTGTCAAAGTTCGCGTTCTGAGCCGAATTTTCGGACACGACAGCGTGGGGAAGGAACAAAATTGCCGTCCCGAGACAACAACCGCTTATAATTCAAGACGTAATTCTTTTATTGGAAAATGAAAATGAGCCCGCAGCTGTGTCAGAAGGTTTCGCTTATCAATTCTTTAAACAGAAATCAATATCTAGAAGATTCAAATATGTGAATCATAATTACAGATCCCTCCGCTTAAGTTTTAATATCTATTGAAAGAAAACTATATCCAGTCGAATGACTTTTTTTTTCTGACAGTCGGGAGATTAAAATGTGTTTTTCTTATGTTTTTTTTTTTTTTTTTTTTTTTTTTTTTTTGGTGTGTGTGTGTGGGGGTGGGGTGGGGGGCGACTAAACTATTATCTCTCTACTTCTGTTGCAACAGTTTGGCAACACACTTTATTCAAAACACATAAAAATAGATTTTTGCTCCGATGCGACTAAATGCCGCTTCTATAAAATTATTCCACCAAAAATATCTACACGCAAATTAAACACATTATTCACGATTTACTTTGTTTACACCAAAAGCTTTAAAACTGAAAAATTATTCCCGAAATAATCCGAGTGTCTCAATAGGAAAGAATGAAAAATTGGAGTTAGAGAAGCACCTCTTTCACCAAAGTCATTAACTTTCAGTGAAAATTAGCTTTAAAAAAATTATGGCTCATCTCCGTTTACGAAAAACATGCACTGTTCCACGCAAATGGAAATTTATGCCTGACGTGGGTCTACATGCATCACGTCAAGAATGGCTTTTTTTTTAATAATTAGACGTTGACCTGCGAGTTTCAATTTCACTAGAATAGAGGCGGTGAGAAATCGGATCTGTCAGCGTACACCCGGAGAGAGTAGGGATGAACGCTCTCTACAGCTCGAGAATCATTCGCCTGCTCGTACAAGAAATAATTTTACTAGTAATTTACTTTTGATGATAGAAATAATAATTCTTTCAAAATAAAAGTAAAATCAGCTTATACAGGGTGTCCGGTCTCAACGGTGTCCAATGGCTAATTCCTAAACCGTTAGTCATAGACATATAGTTCCAATTACAAAAATGTTTTAAATCAGGTAAAGAAATATTTTAAAAGCGATTTGGGTCAATAAAAACATTTCTTAAAAAATTACGAAATTTAAATTTTTATACGGTCCCCCGGTCCTATAAGTTATATTTAGTGAAATTTTCCTTTTACAATGACAAGTAATACAAAAAAAGTCCCGTTATTCTACGATTAAAATTGACCGAGTAATAGCTGTTTAAAGTTGGAGCATATTTTTTGCTGCAAATTGGGGGTCATTCACAAATTTAGTCGAAATATAATTTCGTCAGATATAAAAAATGTTTGGGAGTAAAATTAACATTGCAATGTAAATTTGAAATCTTTAATCATTCTGGCATATTAATGGAAAATATACAATTTGTTATAAACATTTAAGAAGAAAGAAAAAACAGAATTTTTGTTAAATAAAATGATTCTATATTAACAGCCTCAATTCTTTACAAAATGATACGTATTTTAAAATATTAGATTGCACAAGCCTGCAAAAGGTGGGTTATGTCATGATTTTTAGCTTTTGATAATTGATTCTTATATATTCTGTACCGCTGAATCCGAAATTGACCTTCATTTTTAACTATCATATCAGGATTTTTCGCAAATTGTAAATTTCAAAGTTAAGAAGTTCAATGTTAAAATTGAATTTCCTACCCCATCTCATCGGACCACTCAGCTGTTTATAGCTGTAAGAATCCCAGGATAAGCAAAAATATCAAATAATTTTTTTAATAAAATAAAATAAAATAAAAAATGTTTTACATATTTTTTATAGTATGAGATTTTTGCTATATTTTAACTTACACATTTGCGATTTGCAAAAAAATTCTAACGTGATGGTTAAAAATGAAGGTCATTTTCAGATTCAGTGCTAAAAAGTGTGTAAAAATCAATTTTCAAAAGTTAAAAAACACAACCATCTCCTCTACTTTATAGTATTCGATTTTTGTTATTCTTTAAATTTTAAAATTTATGATTTGCGAAATATCCTGACATGATGGTTAAAAATTAAGGTAATTTTCAGATTCAGTGCTAAAAAATTCATAAAAGTTAAAAAACCCAACAATCCCAGTCTTGTATTATCTTATCTAAAACTTTTTCTTATACTTCTTGGCAGAAATCTATCCGAAATTTTTTGTGTTATCCTGTAAAATAAGTATAAATGGTAACCACCGAAAATCTTAATAATATTAGTATGTTATCGGATTTGCGCCAGTATGGTAAAATGCAATCTCGATCGGATATTTAAAAGTAGGTTAAAGTTCAAGTACAAATTTTGAACTGGAAAAACATACGATTGTTGAAGTAACATAAAAACTTATAAAAAAACATAATATTTGTTAAAAGAAATCATAAGAGAAACAGTCTCAAATCCTGACAAAATAAAACATATGTTATTTTAGCCAATTTGAGACTTAATCATAATACTTGTAGGATTTGTTTTTCAAAGCGCAGATATACATGTAAGATCTTCGAATACTTTAAACACTTGGTATATGATCCCTCAAAGCCAAGCCGAACTCATTTGTTTTCAGAGTAGAAAAGTGGCGTAAGTCATGCATTTTTAAAGTTTCATAACTCGCTCAATTTTAGCGTTATATGAATGTGACTTTTTTTGTCTTACTTGTCAGTGTAATAGGAAAAAATTACTGAATATAACTTATAGGACCGGGGGACCCTATAAAAATTTAAATTTCGTATTTTTTTAAGAAATGTTTTTATTGACCCAAATCGCTTTTAAAATGTTTCTTTACCTGATTTAAAATATTTTTGTAATTGGAACTATATGTCTATGACTAACGGTTTAGGAATTAGCCATTGGACACCGTTGAGACCGGACACCCTGTATATCAATATTAATTATTAATAATGATAAAAGAGAAAACAGATTACGTATATTGTAATATTAATAATTATTAATTTACTTTTGATAATAATGATTATTTTTCTTTCAGAGTAAATGTAGTGCATATATATTAATTTATAATTAGGTTCGAAAAATATTAAAATGTTGTACCGTCACCGGAAACATACCTGCGCACATAATCATAAATAATTTTTAACAGAAAGTGATTAAAGAACCGATTAGAAGATTCCATCTTTAGGTACAAAGCGCAAGTCAGTTTAGATAAAGGAATGTAACGAGTGAGGAGCTTCTTGGAAATTATTCCTATATGCTCGGTACAACCATCGTATCAGATATTTTGGAGTCAATAGAGTTTATCATAGCGTTTAGTAGCCTAATATAAAACTGATTGAAAAATACAAACATGGTGTAAAAATTAGGTATTCAAAGTGAAAATTTCAGTTTGGTACAAATTCACCATCAAGATGACACTATATTATTATTATTATTTATTAACATACACTGAATGAAAAAAAATTCCAGTCGAATGGCTATTTGCGTTCCCCCTCCCCCCCTGTGAGAATTTAGAGATTAAAATGAATGTTTTTTTTTTTAATTTTTTCGCCGACAGTTTGGCAACACTCTGTATTAGGGATTGACCGAAGCAGCAATTTTGCCGAATACCGAAGCTTCGGTATTCAGCAACCGAATACTTGAAACTTTTTAATACGCATTTTTGCATATACTAGCTTTTTTAGTAAGCTTCAATTGAAATTAAATTCTCAATAATTTTATTCAGTTACATTTTTATTCTTAAATCTAATTACACAAAAAAATTTAATGACTTCTTTCCACTCACAAATTCATTAACCCATCACTTATTTTTTATTATCTTATCACTAGTCAATACCCAAAAATAACCTATGAAAGTATTAAAATATACAGGGTATTATTAAGGATAAGGATAGTCAGAAAAACAAAAGTTCATTCAAATACAAAGAAACAATGTTGTCATTAAGCTGATTTACTGATTGTCTAATTCATAGTGAATAGGAATGTTCTCAAAATACAAAAGGTATCATATCAATTTGTACATTTAACTATTTTCTGTCAAATTATTGATAGAATATTTATATTTTGATTAATATTTTAACATTGTGGTGATGAAGAAAAGAAATTTGATCGATTTTGATAGTGGTTATAAAAGCTATAGGATAGGTATAAGAGTATACTTATTTGATGTGTGTATTTTCTTTAATATACACTTTAGATATACAGATATGAACTGTGATATACTTATTTGATGTGTATATTAAAGAAAATACACAGTAAATAAATTTAAATTTTAAAAAAACTAATGTATAATTAAATAAATAGGGAAAGATGCGCATCTTCCTTACTTTTTTTTTCGCTGTTGTAGACAGTTGTTTTGATTTCACACCTATGTATACTATTTTAGGACGGAATTTTTTTTTAATTAAAAATGGCCTTTGACTTGTTTTTTGTAGTGCAGCTGAATTCTGAACTCATGCACATAATATTGAAACTCATTGTTTAGCCTATTCTACTGCTAAGTAAAAGAGAATTCTTCTACTTCTAAAAAAATATTTACCTGCAATTATTTGGCCGAATACTTAAAAGTATTCGACCGAAGCCGAATATTCGGTTTACATGTCGAACCACCGAATACCGAATCAACTATTCGGTATTTGGTCAATCCCTACTCTGTATGTAAAAACTCTTTAAACATAAAGATATATTTTTGCACTGATGCGACAAAATGCCGCTTCTGTAAAAATTACTCCACCGAAAACATCTGCATGTAAATTAAACACATTATTCACGATTTACTTTGTTTACACCAAAAGCCTTAAAACTGAAAAAATATTCTCCGAAATAATCCGAGTCTTAATAGGAAAGAGTGAAAAATTAGTAGCATTTCTTTCCCCAAAGTCATTAACTTTCAGTGAAAATTAGCTTTAAGAAAAAAATTACGGCTCATCTCCGTTTACGAAAAACATGCACTGTTCGACGCAAATGAAAATTTACGCCTGACATGGGTCTACATCCATCACATCAAAAATGGCCTTTTTTTTTTAATAATTAGACGTTGACCTGCGAGTTTCAATTTCACTAGAATAGAGGCGGCCAGAAATCGGATCTGTCAGCATACGCCCGGAAAGAATTGGGATGAATGCTCTCTGATATCTCAAGATTCATTCGCCAGCTCGCACGAGAAATAATTTTACTAATAATTTACTTTTAATAATAAAAATTTTTATTTTGCTTTCGGAATAAAGGTAAAAATACAATAGTTTATATATATTGCAATATTAATTGTTAAGAACAATAGAAATAAAAATAGATTGTACATATTGCAATATTAAATTATTAATAATTTACTTTTGATAATGATAAAAATATTCTTTCAGAATAAAAGCAAAAACAGTTTTTTATATTATTTCATTGTTGGAGCTTTACAGTCAGTAGCCCTATTTTAGCCAGCGCAGATTTGCACATAATTCGTTCATTGTTGTAACTCGTACACAATTATAACCGTAAAGAATGTATAGTGATTTTTTAACTGCGCCTGATGGTCAAAAAAAAAAAATGCCGTAAAATTAATTTATAATTAAGGTATCAATTTATTACTGTCGTCCCCGTTTAAACGAATATTGACGGTTCCAGAAATAATATTCGATTAAGCGAGTAATTGATTAAACGGGGAATCATAACTGTAATATTTAATGCGTAATAAAAAGGCAAAATAACCATCTACGGTGCATTTAATTAACAGCATAATAAATAGTTAATAGAATAACAAACTAAAATAAATATAAATGCTAATATAAAGTAAATACGTATTAATTTAATGTTAGTACATACATTTATATGGTTTACATCACACTTAATGCAGCTCGTTGAATTGGGTCAACATTTTGCTATTTCTAATTAACATTACTTATACTACGTTAAAAAAAAATCGTTTAAAGTGGTTTGTTTAAGTAGAATTTTAAAGTAGTAAATATAGAGTTATTTTTCGAATGAGTGCAAAATATCACAACTATCATCTCGAGTCTCGAAGTGACGGCATATCACCATTAAAGCCTGGTTAACAGCAAGAAGTGATAGTGGAGAGATCAAGGTGGGGAAATCATTTGACCAGTCCATTATACAACCTACCGGCCGAAATCATTGCAGGAAGAACTGGAAATTTGTTTTCAGCGTAAAGGAACCGAAAATGACATAAGGTGGAAGGAAATCCCAGCTGAAACGTGCTTTCCGCGCATATTTTCAAATATCGGTCACACAGTTGTTATCAGTGTTATAGTCGTAAAAAAACCAGAGGGTATGCGCTACAGGCAGAGGGTATACGCTAAAGTTATGAACGCCATGCCTAGAGTATACGCTATAGCTTTATGTGAGAAACAGAGGGTATACGGAGCTTCTGAAAATAATCCAGAAGGTATACGGCGTATACCCTCCGCTACATCCCTGGTTGTTATTCGATTAAGCGGGGACGTTCGTAAAAAGGTATTTGGTTTAAGCGGGGAAAATAACATAGAACCAATAGGAATAAATCAGTTCCGGATGGTTCTATTCGAATAAGCGGGGTATTCGATTATCCGCGACCCGATTAAGTGGGGAGGATTGTATAATGTTCGGAATGGTCATCTGAAACACACATTTCTACATATATATTTTTTTTTATAGTTCTAGCTCATCAGGAAGTGAGGCGGGTGTATCTTTTTTCGAGATGGAGAAAAAAGCTTTATAATGATTGTCTACTTTGTTACAACTATAGCAAACTGAACCCTTAACCGGAAACGTGAAAATCCTGTGCACAAACAGAACACCTAATAATTTACCAAATAGTAAACTTAGACATTTAATCTTTCATAGTAATGCATTAACAGGACCAATTTTTTAATATAACAGCATAAAAATAAGTTTGGAAAGTCGAAGAGAGAAAATATTAAGGGCAGATATGTAGACGCAAACATCTCACAGATGTACGTTTCCGGTTAAGGGTTAAGAAGTCTCAGGACTCTTAAAGCTTCAAAATTTTCGAAATTTTAATTTTCCTAGATGTTACACTCCTATCTTTTCTGAACATTTTGATGTAATTGTTTCGTTGAAATTCCCATTAGAATCAAAGTTACAGCTTTTAGCTTTTAGTTATATACGCGCTCAGCTGAAGCGGCGTTTCCGAAACTTTGAAGTCATTTTTCTCCAAGTGACGTTTTTGGGCATAACGCGCACAATATCTCAAAAACTTCTGAATATTTTTTCATGAAGTTTTCAAAACACATGTTTCATGTCAGTCTGTATGAACTGAACCTAAAATTTCCTTTTTACTGTTCAAATAAATATATTTTCTAGGTGATTATACTGTTGATATTTTCAGAGTTTTGCATCAGCTAAATACAACTTTGTATTAAAAATATAAAAATGCTTTAAAGACAAATTTATTTAGGTTCAGGGTAATTATATTACAATCCGAAGTAGGCACCAAATTTTTCATTCTAGTTGCAATATTTATTTTGTAATCGTGTGCGTAAGCTGTTATACCAATTTTCTGCTCGTCAAATGCCGGACAGTTTAGAGCCCCCTGTAAATGTTAATTCTGCCTCTTTCATTTTTTAAAATACATGAAATGAAAGAATATACTTCCTTGTATCTTAAACTCTAATTAAAATAACATACATTTTAAGATCAATGTTAAAAATAGTCTTTTCTTTTTCTTTTTTTTCCAATTTTAAGACCCCTGAGACCCCTTGACACGTTCACGCCGGCGCCGTGGGTCACACTCGACTGTCTCAGAGTTGTCAAGTCTCCGGCTTTTTGCACACCACTGTTATTTTAGAGAAAATTTTGTTCCTTTAAATCGCCCAATTGTTCCAATTTAATAAAACAACATTTTCTGTATTAAAATACTGGTATCCAAAAAGCCGGAGACTTGGCAGCTTCGAATCAGTCGAGTGTGACCCACCGCGCCGGCGTGAACGTGTTAATAAATTACGACGCTCAGCTTGTAAGTTTTACACCCTCCCCCCAATATGCCATTTCTTTTGTCCAGTAGTTAAAATTTCGTCTCTAAAAAATAACGTTACGTTATAAAAGCCAGCCGTAAAACAAAGCAGATTTATCATTGTATGGGATAATCTTTACTGTAATTTATCGTACTAAGCATCGCACATTTTCAGTTTTTATATCGTCGTATAGGGGGGGGGGGGGAGTAGTTTTAAATGCAAATTGTTTGAAAACTGCATCTCAATTTATTTTTGATATATTAATTTCTTTATAGTTTTTAACGAAGTTTTTTAAATATTGGCCACTGAAGTACTCCATTTCTGTAGAAGTAACGGAAAAATAGTAGACTATTATATCTTTTTGTTGCCATTTTCCCGTAATAACTGAAAAAAATGTAATTAAAATACGTGAAATACGTAATTAAAAAAATTATGATTATTCAAAAAATGATGATAAATGAATGGTTTCTGATAAAACATGGAGTTATTACAAGCTATATTTAATTTTTATTATCTATATTAATGTTACAAACAAATAAATGGCATGTGAATCATTAGATAGTGGATTTTTTTGGTCGAGTTTCTTGAATGACGACATCGCTTTTTGCTGGAATTGTGTATTAGTCTGCGATAGTGACGTCATATGCATACTTCTCCGTATATGTTGTTTAAGACTGGATTGCAAATGCGGAATTCTTCAGCGGATGCGAATGACATCATTTTATATAAAATATAAGTCGGTGTTTTAAGTCTTAAAACTGAAATATGTTTTCTACTATCTATATTTATATACACGCATTGTTTTTTCATCAGAGGTGACACTAAATTCTGAAAAAGCAGAATTCCTGTTTTCTAGTTTTGTTTTAATTTTTTCAATAAAGTTATATGACACTATGAGATATTCTATGTAACTTCCCCAGATCTTCATTTTAACTTTGTGGAACAGCGAAAATTTCAATATTTTTTTATTCCGCACATTAAAAAGCATTAGAATCGCGCAGAATCAGCACAGAAAAGGAAAAAAGTATTACTTCGTAGGCGTGAGAAATTGACATTGACCTGCGAGTTCCAATTTCACTATAACAGCGGCAGCGGAAAATCGGATCTGTCAGCGTTACGCCCGGAACGAATTGGGATGAACGCTCTCTATAATAGCTGAAGATTCATTCGCCAGCTCCTATCTATATTAGTAAAATAAAGCTTTGTCGGTCAGTGTGTTTTTGTGTGTCTGTTGACGATGGCAAAGGAAATCTATCGCACGTAAAGGTCTCCAAATTTGGTTACGAACAGACGAAAGCAGATCCGAACGTAACTGAGGCCCAGATTTTAAATTTCTTGATCAGATTCGGTTTTATTTTATACTGAACAGGAAAATTCGCGTATTTACCCCCATTTTCTGAATTCGCATGCGCCACTCACAAAAGCATACCCAGTATGGAGCAAGATTTTGTTAATCGTATAGAAAAATAAACTGGAAATAGGTTTTTCAAAATTAATTACTAAATAAAATAAGGCCATCGATTTTTTTCCGAAACGCAGCGAATATGGCAACTCACGCCATATTGGCGACATCACGCTCACGTGATGTCGCGGTCGGGAGCTTTTTTTTTATATTATTACTTTCTTCTATCTTTACAAGAAGAAAGTATTGGATTCATGAAAATTTTCGAATTGCGGTTTTCGACGGATTTACACGTTTTAGGGATCAGAGATTCCGAAAAGCATGTTTTTACAAAATGTCTGTCTGTGAGTCTGTGCATCTGTGAGTCTGTCTGTCTGTGACACAAATTTTGTGGGCGCTCTATCTCAAGAACTAATATACGGAATTTAATAAAAATTTATATTCAGTTAGTCCCTAATATAAATTGGTGCTGATTAGTTTTTGGTGTAAATCGCTCAACAGGTGGCGCTGCTATGCAGACTTTTTCACGATTTCCTCAATAGCTCAATCTCCAGAACTAATGCACGAATTTTCATCAAACTTCAGATTCAGTTAGTCTTTGATATGAATTGAAGTTTTGTACATTTTGGTGTAAATCGCTCAACAGGTGGCGCTGGTATACTGCATTTTTTACGATTTCCGCAATAGCTCTATCTCAACAATTAATGCTTGGATTTTCATCAAACTTCAGATTCAAGTATACTTTGATATGAATTAGCGCTGTTTGTGTTTTGGTGCAAATCGCTCAACAGGTGGCGCTGCCATGCTGCACTTTTCAGAATTTCCATAATAACTATATCTCAAGAACTATTGCAATAATTTTCACCAAACTTCAGAATCTGTTAATCCTTGACATGAATTGACATTTTGTACATTTTGGTGTAAATCGCTCAACAGGTGGCGCTGCTATGCTGTATTTTTCAGAATTTCCACTATAGGTGTATCTCAAGAACTAATGAACGAATTTTCATCAAACTTTAGAATCAGTTAGTCCTTGACATGAATTGACATTTTATACAGTTTGGTGTAAACCGTTTAACAGGTGGCGCTGCTATGCTGTTTTTTGTGATTTCCGCAATAGCTCTATCTCAAGAAATAATACTTGGATTTTCAATGAACTTCAGATCCATGTATACCCGGATATCAATTATTGCTGTTTATGTATTGGTGTAAATCACTCAACAGGTGACGCTGCTATGCTACATTTTTCAGAATTTCCGCTATAGCTCTATCTCAACAACTAAGGCATGAATTTTTATCAAACTTCAAATTCAGATACACTTTGATATGAAGTGGTGCTAAATTGATGTAATTTCTTGTATTATTTAAATTATTTAATTGACGTGATTTATATAGAAGAAAGTTTTGTGATGGCCACAACATACTAGTTATTATTCGGAGTATAGTTCGTTCATAAAAACAGACTAGTGTAACCTGATATATTTAAAGTAATCCTGAGAAACTGTTGCATTTAAGGTTATTATTCCGGGCACAGACAACGTCGCGGGAGAATCCGCTAATGAGAAATAAAATAAGTAAATCTGTTATAATGTCCACTCACGTGACAAATGACTTTAAAAATGTTCGAAAACTTAAATTAACAATGAATATCAAAACTTTTGGGCTGGGTGAAAAAGTTCGACCAGAATCGTCCGGGATAGCTCAGATGGCAGAGCACTGGCGGCTTCAGCCAGGAGATCCCGGGTTCGAATCCTGGTCCGGACATTTTTCGCCCAGTTGGAAATTTACATCTAATATCAAAACTTTGTCTTAACATTTTTATAACAAAATTAAAATTGTAAATGTATAAATAAACGGCATCTTCACAAAGGAATTATAGTAAGTATATTTTTTTTACGTTTTCTTAAAGTCTTTATGTTTATACATAGGCAAATTTGTTATTTTCCACCATTACTCTCCGGTTTTTACGAATGAGTTATCGTGTGTTTATCGGGAGGATTCAGCGATATTCCCTAATCACAAAATCCCATGCTAATTTCTGAGAAATTTAAACTGACTCGAGAATTTTTAAAAGTTAGGGGGATTTTTAAACCTAGTAAATTTTCCTAAATTTGGTTTTCAACATCAAAAATTGGTTGTTCCACTGATGAAATACATTTTCCAAAACTATCTTGAATTTTAAGCATATTTTAAAAAGGCAATAAATTTTGAAATGTTTACTTAAGGCTGTTTTCAACTGCTCTTCTCAACAAGCGCAAAACTTTTTGACAATTCATTTTTTAACGAAACGGTATAAAATTGAAAAGCGGATTTGGGAGCGATTTGAAATCGAACTGTGTTTTCCATTTTTTGATCCATAAATTACCCATTGAGTTATAAGCGATTTTGATCACGTGACAAGGACGTTTTTCATCCTTTCTTGAGTGGTTATTCTTCTTTCGTGCAAGAATTCGGTTCAAAACGCCCACTTTGACTCTATTTTCTGAAAAATCTATTGCAATTGCAAAAAAAAAGAGGAAAAAAACAACTCAATTACATAGTTTCTGAACAACACCACCTGCTATTTGTGTATGTGATATGCAGTTTCATGCGTTTCCAAAAAATAAAAATAAATAAATAAACTTATGTCATAAAGTTGGCTTTTTTGATTTGAGAACAAACAGCCTTAAAGAATTCACAAAGCACAGTCTGGGACAAAAATAAATTTTAAAAAGCCGCACAGGAGAGATCTGGATCTTGAGCTTTTACATTTCAAATATCTTCAAAATAAACTACAAGAGCAAAAAGCTGTTTTCGATTAGAGCTCTATAAATACATACGGCTATGATTATTCACCATTTGTAGATTATATATTAGCCCTTTCCGGCACAGACAAATTTTGTTGTAAAATGGTGAAATGATCGACTGACACCGGAATTTACATACGACTTTTTTAGAAATTAAAAACTTGTTACTTTATACTTTCATTGTAAAAGCAAAATTTTGTTAAAATATTCTTGGTGCCGTTTGTAAGTTTGGAATTAAAATTAGGTACCCCGACCCGGGACCACTGCGGCGGAAAAAGTTAATAAAGAAAAGCACGAAATACTTACATGAATTATCATAGTTAAAAAAAATAAAAATAATAACATTCACTTAGTTTCTGAAAATTCTCAATGAAATCAAATGGAAATTTTTTTATTAAATAAGAATTAATGAAAATAACTTTTTCTATGAAATAATTTGAAATGCAACTCATAATACAGGATATCCATAAAAGAATATCCCAGTTTCAATGGTATATTATAACAGTTTAATCTAGACTATTTACAGCAAATCATACATTCTCATTGAAGGTAAACTAACCTACTTTTTCCTACACATGTTCAATAGGTGCACCTTTAGTTATACGGCAAACCTCCAACCTAAAGTCCAATTCTTCCTGCACTTTGCTTAACAAGTGCAGAGTCATGGAAGCAAATGCCTCTTCCATTCTACGTCTCAACTCTAGCAAATCATTAGGTAAGCGGCGGAACGTAGACAAGATCTTTTATAAAGCCCCAAAGGAAAATATCGCATGCTGTTATGTAAGGTGAACGTCATTGCGCAGCAATAACGCTACGCTTAGGAGTCGCCATTTTGTGTACGTGACACTGCAAGCGAGTCAATAACATAGCAGTACTCACGTACTCGCTTATATAAAACTGTTTGAATTACTATTTATTTGGGACCTTGAACCACCACTCTACAACGCTTGCGGATGATACTATGAAAATTTATATTATTTGGGACCTTGAACCACCACTCTACAACGGTTACAGATACCATTAAAATTCATATTATTTGGGACCTTGAACCAGCACTCTACAACGCTTACAGATTATTACACTATTAAAATCCATATTATTTGGGACCTTGAACCACCACTCTACAACACTTACAGATTATTACACTATTAAAATTCATATTATTTGGGACCTTGAACCACCACTCTACAACACTTACAGATTATTACACTATTAAAATTCATATTATTTGGGACCTTGAACCACCACTCTACAACACTTACAGATGATACTATTAAAATTCATATTATTTGGGACCTTGAACCACCACTCTACAACGCTTGCAGATTATTACCCTATTAAAATTCATATTATTTGGGACCTTCAACCACCACTCTACAACGCTTGCAGATGATACTATTAAAATTTATATTATTTAGGACCTTGAACCACCACTCTACAACGCTTACAGATTATTACACTATTAAAATTTATAACTTGGGCATTGTTTTACGAACCTATATTTAAAAACTTTCCTAGTAATAAAGCGTAATTGGTCCAACCCAGACCTCATTCCAAAACGAATGAAATTTTAATTAAGTATTTGGTGTCTTTTAAAGTAAAAGATTCGGAGAAGAAAGAAAAAAAAAAGCTACAGAAGCGTCATTTTATAACAGTCGACATCCGGACACAAGACACGAATTATTGGGAAAACGAGCGCGAAAATACAGGAAACAGTCAATACAAGTAGTGGTCAACAATCTGATAACACAATCATAGCAGACCAAACAGGAAACATCGGAAAAGATACGTCCGGTCAAGAAGCATAATAAAATAACAGAGGCAAGGCGCAGAAAATGTTTGCAGCTGATTGGCCAATGAATGAAAATAATTTCATACAGACATCAATGCATAAAACTGAATCCACAAACTTTATCCGAAGTCATGAATAACAAGAACGAAAAATCATGCATCAGGCACAGATTATGAAACATTTTCCAACAGTACAGAATTTTATTTAAGGCCATCCTCAAATCCAAAGAGTTAACTTTCTGACATAAGTTTTAATTCATTTTTGTTCGGAAACGCATGAAAATAGAAGGTGTTGTTATTCAGAAACTATGTAATAGAGCTGTTTTTTTTTCCTTGTAAACGCAATAGATCTTTCAGAAAATACTGTCAACAACTGTGTACATTTTGAACTGAACTTCCGAGCGAAAGAAGAAAATCCAGTCAGTAAGGGGGAGAAAAATGCCGTGTTACGTGATCAAAATCGCTTATAACTCAATACGCAATTAATTGATCAAAAAATGGGAAAAACAGTTCGATTCCAAATCGCTTCCATGGCCAGGCTTTCCAATTTTATATCTTTCCGTTAAAAAATGAATTTGTAAATGTGTCAAAACGTTTTGCGCTTGTTGAGCAGAGCAGTTAAGAACAGCGGCTGTTCTTAACTGCTCTGCTCAACAAGCGCAAAACGTTTTGACACATTTACAAATTCATTTTTTAACGGAAAGATATAAAACTGGAAAGCCTGAAAGGCTGTTCTTAACTGCTCTGCTCAACAAGCGCAAAATGTTTTGACACATTTACAAATTCATTTTTTAACGGAAAGATATAAAATTGGAAAGTCTGACCATGGAAACGATTTGGAATCGAACTGTTTTTTCCATTTTTGGATCAATAAATTACCTATCGAGTTATAAACGTTTTTGATCACGTGATAAATAGGTTTTTCAACCTTTAAGAGTGCTTATTTTTTTTTCGCGCGGAAATTCGGTTCAAAACGCCCACTTTGACACTTTTTCTGAAAGATCTATTTCGTTTGCCAAAAACCGGAAAAAACAGCTCGATGACATAGTTTCTAAACAACAACAGTTGCTAGTTTCATGCATTTCCGTACAAAAATAAATTAAAACTTATGTCAGAAAGTTGCCCTTTTGGATTTGAGAACAGCCTTAAGGAATTTCATTGTTTTTTAAGCAATGGAATCAGATGTTCAAAATAAGCGATCTAAAAAGCACATAACTGAGTAGAAATACATTTTCAGAAATTGTCGGACATATTCGGCAATATGTGCGAATCTTCGCATATCTTTCGTGTAGCTCTGTATGTGACTTATAGAATACAGTAAGAATCTCGTTGCAACAAATATCGCTTTAAAGAATTTTCCAGTTTAACGAATATTATTTGGATTGTTAAAAAAAAAAAAAAAAAATCATGCTATTTCGTAATAAAAATATTTACTTTCACGAACTTTCCAATACAGCGAAATTAATCGATACTCTCAGTGACTCGTTGTAACGAGAGTTTACTGCATAGAGGTCTGCACGGGCCGAAATTTCCAGGCCCGGTCCCGGCCCGACTCATAGAAAAAAATTCGGTCCGGAACGATACAAAATTTTAAAGTTCGGCCAGAGCCTAGCCCGAGTGAATTTCTACAAAACATTCATTTTTACGTCGATTTGGTTAAATATTTGTCTCGCACGAGGAGTTCTGACCAAAAATATTTATCTTGACTTTTTTTTAATCTTCATAATCTTCATTTTTATAGAAGTGCCGCAGGTTGCTATATTTATTTTTGTAATGAATCTTTATTTCTTGTATATAAATGTTTCAGTTATTATTATTGTAAATCCATATTCCATGTACTGAAGTGTTAAAAATCTGAAAAATGCTATACAGTAAAACTTTCTAAGACGGAATTGCATAGAAAGGGAAAAAAATGTACTATTGACAAGTTCCCTTCTTAGAAAATGTAAATGTATTATATATTATTTTCTTACGTATTAGTATATTAATTTTTGATGGATCAACACAATATTTAGTTTAAAACAGGGTTCCGTCATAGGCAGTTTCCTTTTCACACGTTTTACTGTATGTTAATTTAGCTATATTTTAATAAGCTTAGAAATCTACTATTCTTTAAAAAGAATAAATTTAATGTTTGGCCAGGCCTAATTTAACTGACCTTTGAATGGACCAGACCACGCTGAGATAATGATTTTAATACGGGCTGGGCCAAAACTAGGACTGAAAATTTTGGGCCGTCAAGACTAGGATTGAAACCAGTCCCGGTTCTGCACAGAAAAAATAAGTAGGCCCGGCCCGAACCTTCAGAAGAAAGTATGGCCCGGGACCGACCCGAAAAGAGTGGAGACCAGGCCCGGCCCGTGCAAATCTCTAGCATTATACACATCACCAAATAGTCTCAAAATTAAATAGTAAAACGTACTTCCAGCAATTAGCAATCTTGATACGGGCTATAACTGAAATCTTTTGTGTGTATTTGCGATAGAACGATAAAATAATACAATGCACTCCATAATGTATAGAAAATATGTTGTAGTGCACTTCAGTTACTTAACTATGTTTAAAGTATCATCTATACCAGGGGTTCCCAAACTTTTAGATAGACGTACCACTAAATAGAGGTTCGCACTTCCGCGTATTACCATGTGACAAACTCAAAGCCAACACAGAAAAACCTGTGTAAACGGAATATATCTAAAACGAAATATTTTACCAGTGTTTTGTGCTTTTGTCTTGGCAAAGTTTACTATTTTTAATTGAATGCTTATTATTAAATTGCTATTTAGATTGATTGCTTTATATTCATATTCAAATAAAAGATAGTATCATCATTACATTTTCAAAATATGTACATTATCAAAATACAGTGTTTTTATAGAAAAAAAGCTACAATACTTAATGACATATTGGAGTAAATTGCTACATATACAGTAGAGTTGGCTCTATTAATTCTGTATTGGTATTGATAAGAGTCTGCTGGCTTTATCAAGCACAGCTTATTGTCTGGTTCAATCATAGTTAGTTTTAGATGTAAAATTAGATTCGATGTTCAGTTTATTCCTGTATTTGTTTTTTATATAAAGAATTGAAGAGAAAGCACATTCACAAAGATATGCTGCGCTAAAATCAAGCAGGCATTTCAAAGCTTTTACAGATGTCAGAGGGGAACTTCTTTCAGTATCGGACTTTCGCGTACCAGTAAACAGAGTTTCACGTATCAGTACTGGCACACATACCATAGTTTAGGAATCCCTGATCTATACTAATAAAAGAAAGTTTTGCTCTGTGTGTGTCTAGCTGCGTGTGTCCGATGGCTAGGAAAATCTACCGCATGTACAGGGCTGAAAATTTGTGTGAAGTTAGTCCAAGGTCTTTCCTGGTGCACCTGAGATTCAGAATTTTAAAATTTCTAATAATTAGTCTAATAATTATTAATTAAAAATTACAAAGAACTCTCATTAAAAATTCCTGTACTTCCCAGAGGGAAAAAGTGCTCGCCCGCAGACTCCAAAAACCAAATTACGTAGAAAATAAAATACAAAATAGCATACACTTTCAATTCAATATTTTTTTGCGAATTTTCCATTTTAAAATATAAATTCAGACAAAATGGAGTTACAGATATAAAATCATACAAATTTGAGGTTCATTTAAGAGTCATTCATCACGGGCTCGGGAAACGCCGAACAGATCAGCTAGTAACATTATTAAGATGCACCTCAAATACATTTTCTCTATAGATCATAATGTAACGGAATTCTTTTGTGGTTTGTTTGGTTTGTGTTTATGACGGCCAATTATCAACACGTGGGATATAGGCCCTGGGGGGGAGTGCCCTCCGTGGGGGTCTTTCTAAGGGAACCTAACCCGTATTTACGCATGGGAATCCACGGTTTCGAAGAAAACCACGAAAACTCCGAAACAGTTAGGCCGACGGGCGCGATTGGGTTCGAACCCAGCACCTCCCGTCTACCAGCTTCGAGAGCAGAACCTCTCAGCCACTGGTGGGGCGAATTCTTTTGTGTTTCTCTATAAATGAACGATAAATATACTGTGCACTCCATAATGTACAAAAAACATGTTACACAGCGCTTCAGTGGTTCCATTCTGTTTGGAGTATAACATCGTTAAAATGTACCGCAAACGATTTCCCCCATATATCATAATGTAATGAAATCCTTTTCTGTGTTTCTGTGCACGAATTAAAAATTTTCCTTATCCTATATAGTTCTGCGAAAACATGTAGTCTATCTCAAAGATGTATATCGATCTCATTACGTTTAAAATATCGTAACATCAATAAAATGTACCACAAGGATTTTTTCCACAATGTAACTGAATTCTTTTGTGTGACCTTGTAGAAGAACTACACATGTGGAAGAACTACACATTTCATTTTTACAACCGAATTTTCTGTAGTAAACCCCAATAACATAAAAATTGCATGAGAATTCGAGTATATTTACGAGAGCTAGAACATGGGCAGATGGACAGATAAATGGAATTCATAAACACCCACATACCTCGCTGAATCTGAAGTTTTGTTAAATTCCGTTCATTAGTTCTTGAGATAGAGCACCTACAAAATTTGTGTCATATACAGACACACATACTCACGGACATACATTTTCTATGAACAATCAAATCGTGTTTAGGACATTCAAAAACATATAAATTTTTCTAAAACCAGACATTGAAAAATTACAAATCGTTATCGAAAAATTACGTATATTCACGAATCCAAAACTTTTATCTTGCAAAGATAGAAGAAAGTAAAAAGTCGGAAATTGTATGCCAAACCTGGCAAATGAGGTGCGTTCGTACTATAACTAATTTTATAAATACAGTGAAACTTCCATTTAGCGGAGTCTCGCCGTTACACTTAAATACTTCGTTATGAAGAAAATTAGTTAAATAGAAATCAACTCAAATTCATGAAATTTGTATAATAAAATACGTATGCATTAAATGAAAAATACACATAAAATAGAAATATTGGGAAAATGCAGGCAGTATTATATAATTCAAGCAATATAATTCAAGCAGTATTTTTTTTTTTTTTAATGCAATGTAGACACATGAGAAAAATTTTATTAAAAAAATTTGTCTAAAAAAAATCACATAATAAAGAGAGGTAAACAAAAACTGAAGCGTAACGTAACTTTTCTCTTTTTCTCAGTATTTCAAATCCTTAACTTTTAAAATGTCTTTAATATTTCTTTGTTACTTGTTTCTTATAAAAAATACACTTTTCATAAAAAGTTTTTCCGCTTTTTTAAATATCCGAACCATTCATCTGTAACATTTTCGTGAAACTGGAATCCCCTTCTTCTTGTATCGAAGGCTTTTTAAATTTCTTCATTTGAATGGAAATGATTAAATAAATAATTTCATTTTCATACAATCCGCTGAAATGAATTCATACTTTACGTCGCAACAACAACCTCCCCGTTTGATTGCTGTTCGCGCACAAAAGTGGAATAAACTTCGTTATATAGAATATATTTTTCATGTTATTTAACATGTTAATTGTGTTCAAAGTCAACGTTCAGCAGAAAATTTCGTTAAATACGGACTTCGTTAAAAGGAAGTTCGACTGTATTCAGATTAGGGATGCACCGAATATTCGGTGTCTATTCGGTATTCGGCCTATTCGGCCATGTTACCGAATATTCGGTTTGGCCGAATATCAAACTATTCGGTATGCCGAATATTCGGCTTGGCCGAATGTCAAACTATTCGGCCTGCCGAATATTCGGTTTGGCTGAATGTCAAACTATTCGGCCTGCCGAATATTCGGTTTGGCCGAATATCGAAATATTCGGCCAACCGAATACTTAAAAAAAAACTTTTAAAACATATTTTTGAAAACCCTAATACCATTTCTATGTTTAACAGTCAACTTATAAAGATATTCAAAATAATTAGAAACAGAATCATATATTTAAATAAAAGAGAATGTTTTTACTTTATCTGCTGTTTGTTAAGTATTATTTAAGAAAATTAACCAATCACGTGGATTTTCATAGGAATTAATGATGTACAAATGCAAGTTCCTGAATATTGTCCAGTAAATAATCTGTTTCTTGCTAAGATTTTAAGAACAACGTTTACAATTTTTGAAAATGATCGCAGACACCGATCTAGGATGCATTTAAAAACTTCCTTGCTTTATCAAAGGAAGTAAAAAAGTTATTTTTGCTGAGTTGCCATCATATAAAATTTGACTAGATTGTATTATTTGACTTTTACTTTAGTCTCTTCCTGACAAACAAATAATATAGGATCCTGTACAATTTTTCTTTTAATTTTTTCACAATTTCTCTTTGATTTTAAAATCTTTGTTTAAAATTTTATTCATTTGTTTTAATTCACAGAAGAAGCCATGAAATTTAAAATTTTATTAATTAAAAAAGTTTTATAACTATTCTCTTCTAACTCAAAGCAGATTTTTTTTCAGCATAAAGTTTTCTTGAAAAAAGCTTTTAGATTATCAAAATGAAAGATTCTGTTTTAAATATATGTAAAATTGTTTTAAAGTTTAACATTTTAATGCCTTTAAACTTTGAAATATAAAAGGATTCGACAAGCCGAATATTCGGTATTCGGCCGAATAGTTACTATTTGGCGGGCCGAATATTCGGTATTCGGCCCAGCAGTTACTATTCGGCTAGCCGAATATTCGGTATTCTGTTCGCCTGTTGGCCGAATATTCGGTATTCGGCCAAAATCACTATTCGGTGCATCCCTATTCAGATCTTGGTGCAATAGCTATTGCACTCTTAGGCAAAAGGACACGAATATAAAATTTATTACGATTCTATATATTAAATTCAGTAATACAGAAATAATAGGACTATCTTAAAGAGGACGTCATCCCCATATGGCAACCTACAATCATTACCTATCATGGGATATCATTGAATGAATGACGTATGATTGATTAGGACTTAACAGAATAAAGAAAACTTTTATTAATATCTTTTTAAGTTTTGATTCGATTTTCATAAAATTTGAAACGACTCGACAACCAACATTCTGTAACGATTCTATATATTACATTTCAAACCATTCGCGGTTGTGTAGTTTTTGCGCTGTCATATGCGGACGGACAAACCAGACGACGACTATAAGTGCTATGTATTTATATAATTACGAACGCACTTAAAAATAAGTTGGAAATTGTACGCCAAACGTGGCAAACGCGGTGCGTTCTTACTATAACTAAGGCTGTAACATCATTGAAATGCACTTAAAATAATTTTTTCCCATTGGGCGTAATGTAACGGAAAATTTTTGACTAGTACAACGCGGTGCGTTCGTACTATAACTAGTTTTATAAATATTTTTTGCACCGCATATTGCATTGATTATATATTTTAGTGCACTTCATAAGAGCATATCCATTTCATTCTGTTCGAAAGGCTGTAATATCATTAAAATGCACTTGCAATAATTTTTTTCCCATTGGCCGTCATGCAACGGAAAACTTCTGACTGTCCCTGTCATTAAACTATACATCCGATTTTCATGAAATTTGAAAGGACTCGACAAAATTTTGCAACAATTATATACTGTAAAAGCACTTATTTTCGCGAGCCGTAATTTTCGCGAAAATGAAGATATCGGTGATTTCGCGAGCTGAAAATTTCGCGGATTTTACATAAACAGAACCGAAAGTTGAAAAATCCCGAAACTGCCTAAATAAAACCCCTTTTGCATAAGGCATTTTAAGAAACTTCCTTTTGTCCGAAAAGTTCGTTCTATTAGCTGTATTATTGTTTTTATTCAAGAAATAGTTATATAGTATTAAAGAAATAGTTGTAAGTAATCAAGAATTTTTTGTACTTATTTCTTATTTAAGTAACTGTAATCATTAAATTTTGGATAAGTGAAAAATTTCTGATTTTTCACTTAAATTAAGGTTCGACCAGAGGGGAGGCCCACCATATGGCATAGGCTCAACAAGCCCCTACTGGTGGGTGATATCCACTAACCGCCGAAACCACCGCCAAGGGCAGGGACCGATAGAAGCAGCGCGGGAGGTGCTCGTTCAGTAGGATCATCTCCCAGTCGCCGATGAATGTTTATTTGTTGTTTTGATGAAAAGACACCGGAAATTTACAGTTAAGTAACAGGAACAAAATTCAAGATGGCGCCGAAATCAGCGACTACCGCAATGTTTTTTTTACTAAGTTTTTTGTTAATCATTCTCTTTTGGTTATTACAGCTGATTTATTACTAAATAAATTTACATTCTGATTTTTTAATATTGTTTGAGGCGAAAAAAAAATATTTCGCGAGGCTTAAATTTTCGCGATTACGACGGGCTCGCGAAAATCGCGAAAATTAAAGCCTCGCGAAAATAAGTGCTTTTACAGTAGTTAAAATTTCAGACCATTCGGTTGGGTAGTGTTTGCTCTGTTATATGCGGACGGACGGATGGACAGACAGACAGACCGAACGACGACTATAGATGCTACGTATTTATATAATTACAAACGCACTTAATGAATCAGAAAATGTGTCAGAAAGTGTCGGTTCGTTGATCGACGGAAAAAAACAACTTTTTTTTTTTTTTTTTGGAGAAGCGCCTTAAATAAGATGGAAATTACAAATTGAAAAAACTGGTGACGAAGAATAAAAAGACGTGTAAAAGACCTTCGCCACGAAGAGGTTAAGAAAAGGTGACTGACTGTCTGATGATGACTAATATCATATAACTCAAACAAAAGCGAAAGCTTGGCGTGAAAAGATAGTTAAGCAGAGCATGAAGTCTTTCTCATAGGACATTTCCAAGTGAGATTCTCACGGAAAATTTCCCTTTTTCACACTTTTTCTCATTTCCGCTTCACTTGCCTGATGGGGTATCTAAGCACTTCTGAAGTACTTGGAGATTAAAAATCCCATCTTGGCTAAGTCAACACGTAAAAGATATGCACAGTTTAACACAGAAAGCATGATGTGAATCCTTTTTTACGTGAAATACTGGTGAACTAGACAGCTCAGCAAAATATGGCGATAGTTTTGAAAACTTACAGTATTGGTACGGAAGGAAGTGAAAATTTAACGTGAACAGTATTCGGAAAACTTATCGTCGCACATAAAAAAGTCTTTGATGGGTATAAAAAAAAAAATCCCCAAATAATCTTAGAATATGAAATATGATGAGATTCACACTAAAAAGATTGATACAAAGATACAATGCTTATATTGCCTTATTAAAAAAAATAATTTTAGTTTATATAACATAAAATCATACTATAGCGGCCACTCTTTTTAAGTAGACGCCATAATTTTATGTAAGGACTCATTACTTCAAAAGGACATTCCACTCTAAGATTAAGTTGAAAACTTTTAATAAATGATGATAAAGATACAATGTTGACTCATTGAACAACCTCTACGAACGATTATAATACATATGTACAAATTTAGGAATGGCAGAAGAAATCCTCTCTGGGAAAACATTGACACGTACACTTCACTTCCACCTTCTCCCCGCCTCTCATGAACCAACCTGCGAGGAAATCTTAAGGCTCAACTGCTCTTCTCAACAAGCGCAAAACGTTTTGACACATTTACAAATTCATTTTTTAACGGAAAGATATAAAATTGGAAAGCCTGACCATGGAAACGATTTGGAATCGAACTGTTTTTTCTATTTTTTAATCAATCAATTAGCTATTGAGTTATAAGCGATTTTGATCACGTGACACGGCATTTTTCTCCTCTTATTGACTGGATTTTCTTCTTTCGTGCGGAAGTTCGGTTCAAAATGCCAACTTTGACAGTATTTTCTGAAAGATCTATTGCGTTTACAAGAAAACGGAAAAAAGAGTTCGATGACATAGTTTCTGAATAACAACACCTTCTAGTTACAAGCGTTCCCGAATAAAAATGAATTAAAACTTATGTCAGAAAGCATACCCTTTGGATTTGAGAACAGCCTTAACCCAAGACGCGTACTTTTCACACCCTCTTCGTATCCTGTTTCGTAGAACTCTGCGGGAAAACTATCCGCAGGGAATGACGGGAAAATCTATCTGACAGCAGCTATTAGCAGAAATGCTTTTTAGTGCTGCCACCTGACGGAATAATCTATAAATATTAATATTCGCTACAATATCGAAAATCTGTCCAGACCGAGACTCGAAGCCATAACCTTTGGAATTAATTGTTAATGCTCTTCTAATTGAGCTATTCGGACGACATCCCAACCAAAACAATTCACTCAGACAATAATTTTGGTCTTGATATCTGTTCTGTTATTTGAAACAGCATGACAGAATAAACCTCGGGTAAAGGCACTACAATAAAGGATGGCTATATAATTACACTTTTATTATTTTAACACCAACAAACTAATTGTAATTTTTCTGACCGAGTGAAAATGTGTCTAGCCGAGATTCGAAACCAAAACTTTTGAGCTTTAATTGCCAATGCTTTTCTAATTAAGAAGGATAATACCCCAGTTTGGGCTTTAACCCCTTCGCGGGACGAGCGTCTTTTACAGAATTTTTAACCTTTTGTTACCAGTTTTATAAAGCAGAAATTTTTGCCTCATTGAATCGGGAAAATGTTTGGATTAAGGCTGTTCTTAACTGCTCAGCTCAACAAGCTCAAAACGTTTTGACACATTTACAAATTCATTTTTTAACGTAAAGGTATAAAATTGGAAACCCTGGCCATAGAAGCGATTTGGAATTGAACTGTTTTTTCCATTTTTTGATCCATCAATTACCTATTGAGTTATAAGCTTTTTTTATCACGTGACAAACCCGTTTTTCGCCCGCTCTTGATTACTCTTTCTTCCTTCGCGCGGAAATTCGGTTCAAAACGCCCACTTTGACGCTGTTTTCTGAAAGATCTATTGCGTTTGCAAAAAAAAAAAAAAAAAAAGAAAAGAAAAAAAAAAGCTCAATTTTGTAGTTTCTTAACAACACCACCAGCTAGGTTCATGCATTTTCGAACAAAATTAAATTGAAACTTATGTCAGAAAGTTGCCCTTTTGGATTTGAGAACACCCTTAAATAAGGCAAAATTTACAATAATAACCGATTCTGAGCAAATTACGCGGCACGAATAACGGTCGCTCGTCCCCAAGGGGTTAATTGCAAATGATTTTCCTATTAAGAAGGACGATATTTCACAAGTAAAGCTACTATAGTCTGTGGCGGCGAATTTCGATTTTTATAGCTCATTCGATTCGTCTCATCGAGCTTAGTAATTTTATACCTCGCATATCGGCTATTGGGTTTTTAAAATGACTGGAGGCCGGGTCAAAGTTCAAAATTTCGTTCATTGAAAAACCTATGCCTTCAAAGAAATAAGGTCGATTTAAATTTACTAACTGCTTTTACAGTGCCATACATTGTCAATAACTACTATAAGGTTATATTACTGCTGTTATTATAAAAATTTGCGATTGCAGATAAAATATTCGTATGCTTCTTGACAGGCAGGTTTCGCAAGTTACGATGTTCTCGTCTAGTTCAGTGTTGCCAGTGGGCTACTTTTTTTTAAATTTAAATTTCTTTATTAGCACCACTTTTCTCAAATCGTAAAATTCCTCGTTTTCTCCTTAATTAATATGTCATTAAATAAGGCGAATTTTACAATTTCAAAAAAGTAGTGCTAATCAAAAAATCTGAAGTTGGAAAAAGTAGCCCACTGGAAACACTGGTCTAACTTTGTTCATATGTCAAAACTTTTTCACGAATTACGAGCAAAATCTTTGTAACCACACATTGTGTGTTCTTTTGTCAGTTTTCCAGTCACTTTGTAACTTGCGGAATGCCTGCATACGGTTGCATGCGAAGGAACTTTCTGCTACTGCTTTATTTTCAGCAGCTCGCGTTATGCAAATTTTTACATTAAAAAAAAAAAAAAAAAAAAAAAAAAAAAAAAAAAAAAAAAACGAAATTCTCCGCCACAGACTATAGTAGCTTTACTTGTCAGTTGACATGAAAGTTCGAACCGAAGCCGGCCGATCCTGTACAAAAAAATTATTGACCTGACCTGGTATAAAAGCTAAAAATTCGGCCCGATCACGGCCGACCTGGAAAAAAAAAATCCGTTATAGAAAGGTTCCCTTCTTAGCAGGTACATCGACTGTTATAAATGAATTATATTTTTTCCACAAGTATTATAATCATTTTACATAAAACAACACATTTTCCCGTTTAAGACACGATTCCTTTTTCACAAATTTTACTGGACTTTAATTTTAATGCTTAGAAATTTATGCATTATTTCTTAAAAAAGAATAAATTTTAATCGTAGAACAATAGCAATTTAAAAATATAAGCACTTTTTGTAAAAATTGTTGGGCCAAATTTTACTGAATCTTGCACAGACCAGGTCGGCGATGATTTTTCATAGGACTGGGTTGGGGGCTGAATGTGACAATTTCGATCCGCGCAGACCTCTAGGAAGAATAAAGTCCAGGCCCGTCTCGGCCCGGAAATTTTTTTTCTCCCGTCGGAGTCCGCAGAAAAAAAATTAAAGCCCATTTCCGGCCTGGGGCGAGCCTCGTGGATAAAGATTGGCCAGAGCCCGGCCCAAAGCCCAGACTTCTAACCCAGACAAACATTTGGTATGACATCTGATCTGATATTTGAAACAGCTCGACAAAATAAACTGCACATAAAGAAACTCATATCTGAAACAGCTGAAATGCAGAAAAGTGGATTTTTAAATACACTGGTAACACATTTCATTGACCACTTCGCTGATTCACGTGACCCATATTTCAAACCCACGGCAAAACTCTTGATTTGCGTAAGTTTTCGCCTCGTCTCTTGCGTAAAGAATGGCAGGTTACTGAACGTGATTTATTCGAAAGTACAAAGCTATAAGTAAAATTTCCGCGAGAAAAACTCCTTCGTGAATAAGAAAATTTGCAAACGCCTGTAAGATAAGAATTTATAGGTGAGTGCAATTTTAATTCAGCGAGACCCATTATTTATCTGAAATGTTGTTATTCGTTAGGATCAGGTGGGCTGGGTAATACAGTAAACTCCCGACTATCCGGCCTAATGTGGCGGAAGGGTAGGCCAGATAACAAAAAAGCCGGATAGGCCGGAGTTCTATAAATATTTACTCACTTCCTGCACCCTCCATTATATTAAAAACACATGTTACACATTTTAAGATAAATTTTATATATACAGTACATGCAGTTTCAAAATAAGCAAAATATTAGCGTAAAACGTAGGCCCAATTTGTAAAAAGATGAGTAAATCTCATTTTACTGTTTATAAATAAATTATTGCACAAACATGAAAAGATATGCATAAGGTAGAAAAGTCAAAACTTAGTTTTTAGTTTTTGAAAAAGTAGTTGATAGATGATTGCTTCTCCCTGTTATCCCTTTCCCGCGACACAATGTCCCTCCATTTCATACGCAGATAATATCAGCTGGTGTCGCTTCTTCCTACAGATTCGTAGTTTCTCCTCCATAGTCAGTACAACCTTTTTTCGTTTATCACCCATTTGGTTAATCTTTAATAAATAAACACGAAGCTCACCAAAAGATTATACGAAAGTGACCATCATAAGCGGAAAATATTGCCCGCACTTGTTGACATCCATTGCACAACTGACGAAACGTTATCAAGCCTTAACCCCACCCCCTCCCTTTCTGTCTGTCTCTGCTATTGCATTCTGCAATCCCTTCTTGCTTTTTCTTGTCGTGAGTTAGCAGTTTCTTACGGACGGGACCCTGCTAGTCTCGGCCGCTTGCAACATTCCTCATTTTTTTTACTAGGCCGGATAGTACGGAGGGCCGGATAGTCGGGAGTTTACTGTACTGTTTTGTTTCTGAATTTAAATCATACTATGTACAAAAAATATTTGTAAATCATGTATATAATTTATCCACCACCCAACTTTCAATAAATGGAAGTTAAAGTTGTAGTGCTCAATTCACCTTGATTTAAATAATTAAATTCATATAAACAGTACAAATACCTGTACAAGAATTACTTTCAGGTGCATATACATGATTTATATGTATTTAAAATACAGTAGAACCTCTTTTATCCGAAACTCTTTTAACCGAAATCCATTTTTGAAGCTTTTTCTTCTTTTACTACCACATTCCTTGTGTGCAAGCGGTCCTTTCCGAACTACGAGTACAAATAAATATTTTTGATCCCTTTTCTTAGAGTTCCTTTGAATTTAACTTGAGCTCCCGTAAGCTGCGGAGTGGAACGAAGAAAACGAACAAATTAGCAATTCTGAAGCTTTTAAATGTTTTGCAAAAGGTTTGGCATGGCTGGAACAGCAGAAAGACTGTGATACTGGTGAATTAATAATATTAAAAGACTCCGTGATAGAGCTTCAAAGCAAAGGCAATCGAAACTGCGATAAACAAAACATATTTTCAAACCCTTGTGATGTATGTAAAAGGTACTAAATTTCAAAATTAAAATGCAGGTAATTTATTCTTGTTTCTATTTTGCTATTGCTTTATTTTTATTAAGCACTTGTTATCATAATACAAAATATTGCATATATTTCTCCTTAATCTTAAAATTGAAGCATTCTCGATTATCCGAAAATTTCGATTTTCCGAAAGAGGGTCGGTCCCAGTTACTTCGGATAATCGAGGTTTTACTGTACATCAAAATATCTTAAAATACATTAGAAGAAAAAAAAACCCAAAACGTTTTCAGCCTTCACAAGGCCGTCGTCGTCAGTGGGATTTAAATGTTATTATTTTCTTTGCGCTTATTCGAGAATTGTCTAGAAGAAAATCATTTCAATTTAAAAGTTGTACGTCAGGTGAGATGCCAGATAAAGTTATTCAAATTTTCAACAAAACGAGTTTTCATTTATTATGCAGCAAATTTCTCCATACTCCATGGATATCGTACGATAATGCATCGTTACAAGCTGTATCTTTATTGGCGATTATTTCAATTGATTCTCTTACAATAGCTTCCTGGTAATTATTTGTTCGGAAAATAATTTTCGATTTACTAAAATCTATGTTCATAGGTTGAGGTTAAACCTCAACTAGGGTGTAAAAAAATCATGATTTTTTTTTTTAATTAAAATAATCGGATTTTTTTTTATTTAAATCAGATTTTTTTTATTTAAATCGGATTTTTATGATTTTTTTTCGTTCAAATACGGAATAGCTACCAAGAGTTTTAGGTTTCCAAAACAATTAAACCACTAATTGCTAACATAACCTATGTTTTTACACTTTAATTAATAAAATTATAATTATTAGTTAATAATTACAGAAATTATAAAAACTGCAAATTAGTAGTTTCATTAGGTAGTATCATACTTCATGCAATAATGTTATATTCATTAATATTGTAATAATTATGTAAAACTTTATAAATACTAGTGATATTTAACATTTATTAAAATTATTAACTGCATTTTATGTTAAATAGTTAACACTGCTTCAAATTAATAATTAATAAACAATTCTAATTAGGAACATATTATACATTTTTAAGACTTAATTATTAAAATGATAATAATGTAGTATTCATTTTAGAAAGGAAAGGGGGACAGGATGCTAGTTCCAAAAAAGGGTACTATTTCATGAGGAAATATATTAGTAATGATATAAGAAAAAAAAATGATTTTTAGTATGATGAATAAAGTGTCCTTAATTTTTAATAATTTTATGAATAACAAATTGAAAAATACAATTAAATAACATATTTTAATAATATCTTGTATTTTCTAAAGAAATAAAGTTCTATGTTTTTGCGAGATCTTGGCCACATGAATTTAGAAATACTGTTGATTGGAGAAGTTTTTTACAAGAAATCTCTGGCTACAACTACAGTGAATTTCAACCATTTTTTTTTTTTTTTTTAAGGCACCGTTTTGCCAATTTCAAAAGGGGCATGGTGCGGCACCATTTAAAAAAAGTCCTAGAAGAAATAGTATAAGTAATTACAGGATTAATAAAAACTGCAAATAAGTAATTCATTTGTTAGTAACACAAATAACAAAACTAACAAATATTATTTACAGCTCGTTTTGCATTTAGGAAAATTACTGTAAACCACCAAAATCTAAACTTACACATATGTATGTGTATGATAACCAAACGAATTATGAAAATGAGTTAAACCCATTCATATAGGATAAAGTTAGCCACTTATATCTGAAATCCTCAAAATATTTAAGTAGCAGCATTATAACCTTTCAGTGTGGATTATTAGCTTTCAATGGTTCAATTTTTTTTTCTTTTTAAAACCCTTAACTGGAAACGTGCCGTCTGTGAGACGTTTACATATCTGTCCTTAATATTTTCTCTCTCCGACATTCAAAACGTATTTTTATGCTGTTATATTAAAAAATTGGCCTGTTAATGCATTACTATTAAAGATTAAATGGTTAAGTTCACTATTTGGTAAATTATTAAGTGTTCTTTTGTACACAGGATTTTCACGTTTCCGGTTAAGGGTTAAGAAAAATTTTGCTGTCTTTTCAATCCCTAATCATTATTTTTTATTTAGTATTATGTGAGTTACAAAGTTAAAAACATTTATTCAACCTACACCGAAGAAGTTCTTGGTGAGCTTAGCATTTTTATACCAATTATTTCTTTTTCTCTTATGCATTCGTTTACAATTTAGCTTTGAAAAGATGTCATTCTTTCATTCTTCTTTAACTTGAGATTGCTACTAATTACTATTTATTCTTTTACTTGTAGAAATGCTATGTGTAATTTTATATAAAATAATGCATAAATTGATTTCCTAAAGGAATTTATGACATAGCAAATTATATTAGATTTAAATATCATTTTTAAATTAAACTGTTTTAATTTGGATAAAAACTTAAAAACAATGCTTTAATAAACTCAACTATTTTTAATTTTTTACAATACTCATGTATTAAGCTTAGAAACAATTATTTAAACCTCTTTTTTTGTTTATTCATAAGTCAAAATACCTGTAGAAACTTTCAAATTATGTTTATGTTAGATTTTAATATATTTTTTGACATTTTAAACATTTAGAAAATTTTTGATTTAAATCAGTGATTTAAAAAAAAATCGGTTGATTAAAATCATGATTTTAATCGCTGATTTAAATCAACTGATTAAAATCGTTGACACCCTAACCTCAACCTATAATTTTTTTCTTCTAATGTATTTTAAGATATTTTGATGTACTTTAAATACTTATAAATTATATATATGCAGCTGAAAGTAATTCTTGTACAGGTATTTGTACTGTTTATATGATTTTAATTATCACCCAACTTTCATTTTAAGTTTAGTAAAAAAATATTGGCAATATTTAGTCCATTTAGAATCAATTTTGAAAGCCACATGGTGAATGTCAACATCACTTAGTGCTGCGTTAACTTTATTGTCTCCTTTTTATAAATATATATACAGTCGAGCCCCGATTTAACGAATCGTTTGGGACTATCAACTTTGTTCGTTAAATCGAGATTATTCGTTAAATCGGGATAATCAAAGAAATAGTTTTATACAACACAACAAATAAATAAAGGGCAATAAATAAGAAGAACAATGCTCACTTGATGTTAAACATTTGTTGCTAGAAAACACTCTGTATAAAAATCGATTCTTTTTTTTTTATGTGCAATAAGTTTTTTTTTAATGTATAAATCAAAAGCATTGTAAATAATAAAAAATCTCATTTATTAAAATTTTATCGATAAATTATAAGACATCTTTTATAGATGTTTCTTTGCTTTGTTTTGATTTTGTATATTGAACTTCTTTATCGATTTTTTTCTGAAGCTGTGAAAACAGTGTCATCAACATCATGAACCATCATCTACCGTTTCAAAGTATCCAAACTGCTAACTGCTTTTTTGAACGTTACATGCTTCATCTCTATTTCATCTTCTTCATCCGATCGACTACTACTGATTTAATAACCTCTGTGTAACGTGCATTTTCTCATGCAGAAATTTCTGCATCGCAAGATACATATTTAGAAAATGAACAATCAGGGACTTCGAAAATTTATAATAAATATTAGAAAATTTCTTTAATTTTTCATTTTTTTGGCATCGAAAATTATTCGTTAAATCGGGATTACAAATTCGTTAAATCGAAGTATTTTTGTTCCATTTTCGCAGGGACCATAAAAAAATTCGCTAAATCGAGAAATTCGTTAAATCGGGGCTCGACTGTATATATATATATATATTTACTGTTTACATAGTTTGTAAATTGTCCTTGATTGACTGAAAAAAAAAAGTTGCAAGAAAAATTATTTTTTAAAAGGTATAATTCAAAATGTAAAGTGGACAAAATGTAGATGACAAATGAGTCAAAAGATTTGACTGCCACATACAAACAAACATAATTGTAAGTTAAAAGAAAGCATGTAAAAATGCTAAAACAAACATACCAATGCAGATGTAGACGCAATTAACTATTACATAGGACACCCAGACACTTACCTAAAAATAATAAAAAGTAATGAACACATTAATTTAATGAATTAAAAATTATTCATTTTTATTAAATAGTAAAAATACTATTATAACTAAATTATGACAAATATTCTGCTACACATTACTTTAATTAAATCATTCACTGTTTAAAAATATATAGCATCACTTAAGTGCGGGAGGGGGTTATCAGGAAGTCAGAGTACAGAATAGCTACTTTAATTATCCTCTTAACCCTTTCAAGAGCAAGTAATTGTGTTTTTCTAACGTCGAATTCACACCGGAATCTTCAAAAGAATTTATTGCAAAATAAGGAAAAGCAATTTTACGACGTTTTTCCATCAAAGTTAGACAAGTAAAATTTAATAAAAATTTTTTGGTGCAAATCTTCATTAATCGAAGGTGGGATATAATATATTCCACCGTCCTTCAATGGGTTAAGCCGTTGAAAGGCGGTAGGACATTTTTTTTATGCATATAAATTGTTACCAAGATTTGTACCAGTATTTTTGAACAAAATTTTATTTTTAAACCTTGGTTTTTTTAAAAAAAATAAATAAAAGCCGTAAAATTGCATTTTCTAATTTTGATTTAAAAATTTTCAGAAATTTTAGCGTGAATTGAACATTGCATAAATACAATTACTTGCCGCAGAAGGGGTTAAGCCCTTCACACTGGAGGTTACACGCTCCAAAATCACGAATTTGTCGTAAATAACTAACTACCTGGTGTAGTACCCGGATGTCAGAAAATAAAGCATGAATAAATGAATTATGCACCAATCCGATAAATACGTAAGTATATGAATTAAAACGATCTGGAGGTGAGAATAAAAATAAATAATAATTAAAGAAGCTTCGCATTATTTAATCGTTGAAAATCGCGATTAAACAAGGAGAGACTTGCTAATAAATAAAAGTGGTAGGAAGGCACCTCTAGCCTCATCGTAGAGACTAGGGATGCACCGAATATTCGGTATCTATTCGGTATTCGACCATGTTGCCGAATATTCGGTTTGGCCGAATATAAAATTTTTCGGTATGTCGAATATTCGGCTTGGCGGAATAGCAAACTATTCGGCATGCCGAATATTCGGCCTGGCCGAATATCGAAATATTCGGTCGAACCGAATACTTAAAAAAACCTTTTAAAACATATTTTTAAAAACCTTATACAACTTCCATGTTTAACAGTCAACTTATAACGATATTCAGAATAATTAGAAACAGAATCATATTTAAATAAAAGAGGATGTTTTTACATTATTTATTTTCTGTTTGTTAAGTATTATTTGAGAAATTTAACCAATCACGAGGATTTTCATAGGAATTAATTATGTACACATACAAGTTCCTGAACATTGTCCAGTAAATAATCTGTTTCTTGCTAATATTTTAAGAACAACGTTTACAATCTCTGAAAATGATTGCCCACTCCAGACACCGATCTAGGATGCATTTAGAAACTTCCTTGCTTAATCAAAGGGAGTAGAACAGTTATTCTTGCTAAGCAGCCACCATATATAATTTGAATAGATTGTATTATTTATTTACTTTTACTTATTCCTGACAAAACAAATAATATATGATCCTGTACAATTTTTCTTCCAATAATTTCACAATTTCTCTTTGATTTTAAAATGTTTGTTTTAGAATTTAAGAAAATTTTATTCGTTTGTTTAAATTCCAAAAAGAAGCCATGAAATTTAAAATTTCATTAATTAAAAATTTTTATAACTATCCTCTTCTTAAATAACTCAAAGCAAATTTTTTTTCTGCATAAAGTTTACTTGAAAAAAAGCTCTTGTTTATTAGAATAAAAGTTTGTGTTTTAAATATTATATAAAATTGTTTTAAAATTTAACATTTTAATGCCTTTAAACTTTGAAATATAAAAGTATTCAACAAGCCGAATATTCGGTATTCGGCCGAATAGTTAGTATTCGGCAAGCCGAATATTCGGTATTAGGCCTGGCAGCCGAATATTCGGCTATTATTATATATATAGAAATATATATATAGAAATATTATATATATAGAATATTCGGCTATTATTATAGCCGAATTTTCGGTATTCGGTTCGCTTGTTGGCCGATTATTCGGTATTCGGCCAAAATCACTATTCGGTGCATCTTTAGTAGAGACGTCCTTGGATACCCAATAACATGTGCGTTACTGTATCTGTAAAACCAGTTTTAGTGTAAGGTACATCAAATACCGGTGAAAACAACATTTCGCGCTTTAGATTATTTATTGAATTATCACATTCAATACGCCATGCCCTATCCTTTAAAGTCTAAGTTCTTTGGGTAATATGTAATTTAAAATTTTGCATATAATAAATTGCTTTATTAATTCAAAAAGTTTTAAACATGTTTAGCTTATCTTTTTTTTTTTTTTTTTTTTTTTTTTTTACGGGTGCATTCTTAAGGGGGCTGGTCACTCAGCTTCGGAATTTTCCTTTGTAATGTTAAGTCTATGGACTTTTGATGCATTCGTATATTTAAAATATCTACTCGCGAAATTCACATTTTTAACACCTTTTTTCTGTGATGTCTCTTTGTTTCTTAGTTTTCAAAATATTTCTAAAATCTATGCTGAATTTAATATTTTACGTGTTAAAAGCGGGCGAATTGTGAGTAAGATTTTAACACTTCCTATAAAAGGAAGTCTATACTTTAGAAATATTTTGAGAATTAAGAAAAAAAGAGACATCTTTTAGGAAGAACACACAAAAAATAGAAGTTAAAATATTAATTTCCCGAGGAGATATTTTAAATAGACGAATGCATCAAATGCCCATAGACTTTACATTACTGAGAGGAAATCGGAATCCGAGTGCCCAGCCCCTTAACAATGTAAAAGTAACTATATATATATATATATATATATATATATATATATAACCATTATATAATTACAATTCATCATCTATATCCACTTAATAAAATAAAATTAATAAACTTCGCATCAATACATTACACAGACATTACACAAAATAAAAATGGAATTTATGACTTGTAACACAAAATCAAGTACAATACCACTCATTCACCAGCATATTGCGGACGATTAATCCATTTAAAACATATGAAAAACCATCAAATTTGTTGCAATAACCAATTAAAGACAAAATATACAAATAACCAGCGAAATAATGTTGAACCATTATATATATATATATATATATGTTGTAAATATATATTTACAAAAATGGTAATTCAATAAAATTAATTTGAAGACATTCAATGCGCATACCCTTCCATGTACAAGATCTTCGACTAATACGGTATTTGAAATTTTGAATATAATAAATTTCTTTATTAACTCAAAATATTTTAACCATATATGGCTCGTCTCCCCCCCCCCCCCCCTAGGCGCATCCTTAACAATATGAAAAGTAACAAAATATTTTTTTTTTAACGGTTATTGGATAAAATAAATACATAGTGATTTACAACTATGAAAAAAAAAACTACATATATATAAGCTTATGTTTAACCTAAAAAGATGTTATTGTCAAAGTTTGAAAGAAAAAAACTTTGATTATATGTCTTTAAAACATAACATTGAATACAAACAAGATTTCTTGAAAATTTAATACTAATCAGCTAAAATTGTAAAAATAATGCTGCACACCAATTACAAATAAATAAATAAAACAGTTTTGAGAAAAACGCATTACGCAACGATTATATTTAAAAATAAATAAATAAATGGCATATCAGATATAAGTATACTACCGTAAGTACTTGCAAATTTTTCGTGTGACCGGATGTGCGACATTCCGATTTTAAGGGGAAATTTTTCCGAAAATTTAAGGGGTCTTGTACCTTTTAAACGCGCCGAAAATTAACGAAAAACTTCAAAGTTTGAATTAGTCTATCTTCAAAATTTTCTTATTTATAAACATGAAATTTTGGATTATACAGATTGATTATATTGATTAAACAGATTGTACTTTGTAATATGCTACCATTAGAAATTTATTAGCCTTTTACAGAATTTGTGTATTTTTTTAAATCAAAATAGCTCTTTTTTTTTACTCCATAAGTCATTGCGCGCATGATATCTTGAGAAAGTATGTATGGATTGTCATGAAATTTGGTAAAGATACTAAACCAATATGTGTGTTTAAAATGAACTACTTTTAAGTATTTAAAATGGAAATATATTTAGTTATGACTATTTTTATTCATTAAAATTATAAAATTTTGATTTTTTTTTTTACAAAAATATTTTTTTATATAGTTAATGAAATAATTTTGGCCTAAGAGTAGTTCATTTTAAACACACATTATATGTTTAGTATCTTTACCAAATTTCATGGCAATCCATACATACTTTCTCAACATATCATGCGCGAAATGACTTGTGGGGTAAAAAAAAAAGAGCTATTTTGATTTCAACAATACACAAATTCTGTAAAAGGCTAATAAATTTCTAATGACAGCATATTACGAAGCACAATCTGTTTAATTAATATCCAAAATTTCATGTCTACCCTACATATATAAAATCCTAATGAAACGAATTTATGAAACGGATTTCATGAAACGACTGAAATGTAACGAATTTATGAAACGACTGATTATGTTTCATGGCGATTTCTCCAAGAATACGGAATACTTTGCGAAGAAATTAACACCAAAAATCCGTATTGATCCGCAGATCACAAAACTGGTATTGGAATTTTTAAATTCGAATTAGTTTTCGAAATATTAATTTTTTTTTAATTTTATATACTTTTCTCTAATGATGGCAACTCAAATTTTAATCATAACAGATTTTTTTTTTTTCAATATTTTAGAAAAGGTTATTATTTAAACTAATTTAGCGACCAGTTCGGCCTCCCTTAAATGTATGCTAAGAAATGTATCATGTTACTTTTATTCATAATTCAATTTGTATTTCATTATCCATTTTATTTAATACAAAACTTTCATTTAAAACTTAATATTTTGAAATAAATGGCTTTCACTTCTTTCTTTTTTTTTTAAACAAAACGAAAAGAAAAATATTAGGCACAGGTGTCATATACGCAATGCTGTACCTAATTGGTGCCAAAATGGGGTTAATTTGCCTGACACGGTAATAAGGCTGTTGTTGCTTATTTTTTAATAAATGTTTATTTGAATTTATTTTCCTTTTATTTACAAAAAAAGTTATAAATTGTTTTGTTCTATAGTTATTAATTAAACTTTTTTTTATTTATTGTTATTTCATTTTAAAAATAACAGAAAATAACTTAAAAATACATATGTAATTGGTATTCGAAAACGAGGCTTTCGCCAAATTGTCGTAGAAAAAGGCAAGTCAAACCCATATGACAATACAACAAATCATGACATTTAATTTCAGCTTCATTGGTACTACTTCTCTGTCGACCAATTTCGCCAAATTATATAAATCGCCAAACCACTCGCCAAATTATACAAATTGACATAATTTTTTATTTTAAATAACGAAAGAACAAATAAATTAGTATAACATTAATAAAAATACAAATAAAACGTCGAAATAAAAATCACTTGATAGCGTAAACACGCGTAACTTCCTTACAGTCAAGTGAATGTGACATTTAGGATCAACCATTACTGGCATTTAATCTTACAGTTTGGCGACAGATTTTAGATACAACAGGCAACAAACTGTGAATCAAACACGAAAACAACCCTTGGATGTCCTAATAGCCCTAACTGATTCTGTCTTAATTTTTTGCAATCAAAGGGAATTGAATGGAAACCCGTTTACAGGGAGATCGCTATAGGTTTTTTCAGTATAATTCAATCTTCTCTAATCTTTTTAAAAGCGATCAGATTAGCGTGCTTTTAGATTCTGCAGGGTCTAAAAGGGGGTTGGCGAGCGTAGCTTACAGGGGGCAGAGCCCCCTAGTTTATACATAAAAAGGTTTTGGAGATAGACTAATTCAAACTTTGAATTTTTTCGTTAAATTTTGTCGCGTTTAAAAGGTACAAGACTCCTTAAATGACCAGTTTAGCAGAAAATTTTTTTTTAAAAAGCATTATCCTTTAACTATTTCCGCGAAATACTTAAAATCAAGACAAAAAAGAAAGGAAAAAGGTATAAATCATCACATCTCCTAAAATCTATCTCAATAAGGCTTTTGTTTTGAAGCAGTGAGCCTATTATCAATATCTGAATGAGAATATCTTCACGCCTTATACATTTTCCCTCAGAGAATTTCAAAGGAGGAAATTTCCATATCTATGTAAATGTGGGTATGAAAAAAAAAAAAAGAGGCTTCATGTGATTCGAATATTGCATCATTAAGGGAAGTGGCAATTCACGTGAGACAAGCGACACTAACCTAATGCAAAACTGAATCAATCCGTTAATTTCTTCCCTAATATTTCCTTCCTTCCTTCCGCCAAAATAATTTCCTCTTCACAAATTCTACTCCATTCAAATAATTCTCTGCTTTGTTCGAATAAAAAAGTCATAACTGCATAGGATTCTTAGGGGCTGTACTTAAGTAACGTTTTCAACTTTTTGGTAATTTTGAACCCCTTCCCCCTGTACGATATCATAAGTTATCCTACCACGAACCCCACCCCTTCCCCCGTAATGATATCGCTATCAATGTCCAATTTTTTTTTTCTTCTTTCTTTTTGAAATTCTTTTCTTTTGTCTTTTTATTTTTAGTGATACACAGATATCACTAAACATTTATTATTATCAAATAATACTTAAAAGAAATAGGTACTATTTAAAAGGTTTTTTTAGCTTTTTATTACATAATGCCAGCAGTAAAAATGTCTTTTTGCAGTTGCCTCCACACAGGGTGGCGCAGGGAGGAGGGTTTCAGAACTTTTTTCAACAAAACAGGTAGACAACACAATGTTCTTTCTCTTTTCTCCACGTAGTAAACACAACAAGTAAAATTTAAAACATACTTCGGACCTGGTTTGTCGAATAGCGGATTATATACACACACACATATGACAGAAGAATAGGAATGTCAAAGGCAGGGTATTCCACATTTTGGACCATTTAATTTTAATATTAACCTTGTATTTTCATAAAAATAGATAGCAAACTAAAGATGCTGACAGACTATAAAGGAAAAGTTTACAAATAAAAAGAGAAAACTTTGGTTCCATCAAAAATGATAATATCAAAAGACTAACACCCCCTCTCCCCCTAGAGATATCTTACGATATCATGTGCCAGACACCCCTTCCCCCCCAAAGTGATAACGTTATGTATGCACAGCCCCTTTGTATCTGTAAATCGCAACATCCGCTGATTAACGATATAGCAAAATTTAGAACAAAGTGGGATGATAGAAATGAAATTTACGGACGGGAATAATATCAGCGTTTATAACAGAAAATCTGCTGAGTACAAGTTCCAATGTGGATATTATTTTTTTTATGTTATATTAAGTACAAAAAGTACCAATGTTTTATGATCTCAAAATACTTAAAATATTAACTCTTGTTTCCTATTTATCTGCAATTCTGAATGTGTGTATATGTATTAAAAAATATTTAATAATATTTAAGAGAGATAAAGGGAAAACAAAACAGTGTCTAAAGGCGGCTATTTTCATCTGTCATTGCTTCCTACTCCCATTGTTACTACTGTCCCAAAAGTTTCTTTACGATTCAGGATTTTTTTTGCCGATAAAAAAAAAATAATCCATAAGGAAAAGAAAAAGTTTCCGCTCTACACAGGATTTTTTTCTTTTTCCAAGCGTAATTTAATGATCAATTCGAAAAAGTTTCCTTTCTAAAAAGAATATTTTCTATCCATACTTCCATTCTACAAAGACTTTTCTTTGTGTTAATGGAAAGTTTTCTTTATTTCATAGGAATATGTTGTTCAATTGTTAAAGATGAGTTTAATTACTGATTTGGAAAAATTTCTTTTTAAAAGGGATAGTTTTTCTCTTCAGAAATTTTTCTTTGTACATAAGGAAAAATTTCTGTTATCAACATAAATTTATTCTGTGTTTAAAGATTATAGTTTCCGAATCGAACAGGAAAAGTTTCCTAACGGAAAGAAAAAAATTCTAGTTTTTCCTTCGGATTTCATTTCATGTTGGGTACGGAAACTTTTCCGTACCGATAAGGGCAACTGGAATTCCGTTTCCTACAGGAAATTTTTTCAGATTTGATTTTTATTTTTTTTACACTGCAATCCAGGATTCCCAGGATACAGAATATAGGTGAAAACCGCGTTTTACTTTCTTTTATCTTTACAAGAAGAAAGTATTGGATTCGAGAAAATTTTCGACTTCCGGTTTTCGACGGATTTATACGTTTTAGAAAGTCCTGAACACGATTTGATGGTTTTTAGAAAATGTCTGTCTGTCAGTCTGTGAGTCTGTATGTGACAAAAACTTTGTGGGCGCTCTACCTGAAGAATTAATGCACGGAATTTCATAAAACTTTAGATTCAGTTAGACCTTGATATAAACTGGTCCTGATTAGTTTTTGGTGAAAATCGCCCAACAGGTGGCGCTGCTATTCAGCCTTTTTCACGATTTCTGCAATAGCTCTATCTCAGGAACTACTGCATGGACTTTCATAAAACTTCAGATTCAGTTAGTCCAGGATATAGTTAGGTGCTTATGACAATTTGGTGAAAATCGCCCAACAGGCGGCGCTACTATGCTGCATTATTCATGATTATCGCAATAGCTCTAACTCAAGAAAAAATGTACGAATTTTCATCAAACTTCAGATTCAGTTAGTCCCTGATATAAATTAGGGCTGTTTAATTTTTGGTGTGAATCGCCCAACAGGTGGCGCTGCTGTGCTACTTTTTTCACGATTTCCGCAATAGCTATATCTCAAGAACTAATGGATGAATTTTCGTCAAGCTTCAGATTCAGTTACTTCCTGGTATAAATTGGTCCTAATTAGTATTTGGTGTAAATCGCCCAACAGGTGGCGCTGCAATACAGAATTTTTTTTACAATTTCCGCAATAGCTCTATCTCAAAAAGTAATGCACGATTTTCATCAAACTTTAGATTCAGCTACAACTTGACATAAGTTGTTGATGATTAGATTTTGGTGTAAATCATCTAACCGGTGGCGCTGATATGCTGCATTTTCAGGAAGTATTAACATGTATGAGATAGAAGAAAGTTTTGGGATTGCCGCATCTGACTAGTTTAAAACTGGAATCGCTAATAGATTGCTTACACTTAATATATATATATTTTTTAGATTGCCCACTAACAACAACAAAAAGCATTTTAATATGAAAAATATCAATTATGTATTCAAATATAATTTTGAAATTTATTAAAAACGATACTTTCGTATTAGCGCATGCCAAGAGTTAATAGAGAAAAAAAATCGCCAAACATAGCAACTTACAGTAGCCTTTTTTATTCTGATACGCTCATTATTTCATTGATTAAATAAACTTCTGGTTTGAAGTATGCTTTCTTAATTTAAAAAAGCCGGGGGTTGGCAGGTATGCTTTTAATTTCATTATATTTGAAATATCATAAAATCATTAAACTGCAAAGCAGGCGATTTTTCCTTATAAATCGTAATGTAATTGAATTCTTTGTGTGCCCCTGTAAAGGCACTATTAATCCTATTTATTCTATTAATGTAACGAAATTCTTTTGTATGCCCTGAAAACGAGCTATACGGAAAGGACATGTTTGCAAGCAAGCACTTCCGCCAACCAATGTACCTACATCAGAAATCGTCATTCAGACATAGGGCAACCGTATATTAGACCTTTTGATTGTATACCAATCATTTTCGCCTGAATTCTTGCGTACAGTAGGAGATATAAAGGCAGTCAAGTACCCCACAGTAAATTTTTCGACAGTGATGTGAATTGCCATTTCCTTATAAATGCTACGCACTAACTTTCAATACATAATATTCTATAGTAAACCTAAATAACATAAAAATTACGTGGAAATCAGAGTATTAACAAGAGTTAGAACAGGTACAGACAAACCGAATTCATCAATACTTTTACTCTATGTTGGAAAATTTTGAAAAGGAGCTTTGGTCAAGATTTCGGGAAGGAAACCAGTGTTGAATTCAGGAGGGGGGGGAAATACCCCCACCCCGGGAGATGTGATTTTTTTGTTTTTAATGGTCAAAAAGTGCAATCCCTTACCCCGGGAACTCTATAATGTCTCCCCCCCCCCCCCCCCCCCCGCTGAGAAAAGTATCTGAATTCAACACTGAAGGAAACGACACTGTGTGTGTGTTAGGATTAGTGTTGCCAGATGTCCCGAAGATCTGTCCCACGTAGTCACTGCTACGCATTTAAAAACGAAAGTGATGTATTAAAATGAATGAATCGGCAGTTAAATATTTTTCCTCTACAAAAGTTTAATCGAAAATACTACTACTTCTACTTCCAACTACCCTAAGAATTATAAACTCACTCATTTCAAACGAAGTGACGTATTTGAAATGGAAAGAGCGGCAGTTAATGAAAATATTCCCTGAAGATGGCTGCGGGTTTTGCAAACGGAAAGTACTAAGAAATTTAAATAAAATGTATATATTTCAAACTTGTAACATCTGTAATATTATTATATGTCACCTTTAAAATAAACAGAAAACGTCTTAAAGTTAATATTGTGTAATTTGTAACTTTAAAAAAATTTCAAATACAGAAAAATGTATTCTGAAACAGTGTCGAGACACTAAAAAATTCTTGATACACACCAAAACCAGCCTTATAATTTTGAAATAATGCTTCATTTGTTGGAGAAAACTTGTGTAAATTTATAACCTTGGCACGGAAACAGATAAGTAAAAAATTTTAAGTATATCAAAAACTAATTTGGAAAATAAATTTTACGCTTCGCCAGCTGTATTATCAGAATAAAAAAACAGCATGGTTACAAAAGCGGCGTGCAAACTTAAGCTGAAATTATGAAGCGCGAAGTCTGGAAAAAGACGGAAAAAACAGTTTTACAAATCGGATGAAAAAATCTTTTGTGTGACTGGTTACAGTAAAATACTCCATGCAGTGCAAAAAGGCAACGACCCTACAATTATCCAAAATGATCTATATGCGTATGAGTAAGTTTTGTAATTCGTTCTATTTTACAAATGCAATGACCGTTAGATTAATTCAAACACGTCGTTTCAGCTCAAATGGATTGGATATAAATTTACGACGATATTTGGATGCAAAATGAAAGATAGAGTCCTACATCAGGTAGGGTTGCCAAATTTTACAGGAACCCGATCCGGCGAGTGGTTCGGGTTGACGTTAATTTTTTTCCAATCGGTTTGGAAGTCAGGTTGTTCCGGGTTTGAGTTTGGGCTTGGCTCTTTTGGGTCGGGTTCAGGTTGGCCCGATTTTTTTTTTTTTCAAAAGAAAGTTCTGAATTTTTTTCCGATTTAGAAAACTATACATTTGAATATTAACGAATGTATATGTATTCATTTTTTTTACAAAAAGATAAAATTGATTTCAGATATGCATATGTAAGACTATCAAAATTTGCAGCGAACTGTTCAGTCATTCGACCGTTTTTATAGAAAACTAACATAAATGTAATTTATCTCTAATCTAATCATAATTTTGTCAATAATATGAGGCAATTCCATTGCAACAGAGCGATGTCGCGGACGCGCTATATCGCGTAAATTACGCGAAAAATCGGAGGCGGGACGCAAAAAAATAGTTATTACGCGTCCCGTGGAACGCGTAATTTCGTCAAAAATTCGCGGGAAAAAGCCGATTTTCGTCAAAGGATCGCAAAAAAGCGCAAATTTCATCAAAATATCGCGGAAAAAACGCAATTTTCGTAAAAAGGCCGCGAAAAATAGCGTATTTCGTCAAAGGATCGCTAAAAAACAGCGAATTCCATCAAAAAATTGCGGGAAAATGCCGATTTTCGTCAAAGGATCGCAAAAAAAAGCGCAAGTTTCATCAAAATATCGCGGAAAAAACGCGATTCTCGTTAAAAAAAGGCAGCGATTATCTATAAGCAGTATTTCGTCAAAGGAAACAACGAGATTTTCCTAAAAGGGCCTCGAAAAAATTGCATATTTCGACAAAAGATCGCGAAAAATTTGCGAATTTCGTCAAAAAATCGCGGAATAAAGCCGAATTTTGTCAAAAGATCTCTAAAAAAAGATCACATTTCGTCAAAGTATCGCAGAAAAAACACGATTTTGGTAACAGGTTCGCGAAAAAATAGCGAATTTCGTCAAGGGATCGCGGAAAAAAAATGCGAATTTAGTCAAAGCACAGATAACAGACAAACAAATAAACACATAACATAGTTATGCTGATTATAATCAGGGGTGTAGTGGAGGGTATACTCGGGTATACGCCGTATACTTTCTGGATTTTTTTAAGAAGCACCGTATACCCTCTGTTTCTCAAAGCTATAGCGTATACCCTAGGCATGACGTTCATGACTTTAGCGTATACCCACTGGTTATTTTTTACGACTACATCACTGATTATAATGGATTTTATTGATTTTGACTATTCAACCTTTTATAAAATATATTACAAATATAAAAAATATAGGTTTAATACTATCAGAAAATGTGTATTACCTATTTGATGTAAAAAATAAAATACTAAAAATGGTAACAATGGCTTGGAATGGCCCTATGGTAAGATACGTTTTATAATGCGGTCAAGTAACCATTATCTTTAAGAGGACCCGGGGGGGGGGGTCAAAATTAACAAAAAATACATTTTTTATTTTTCTTGAAAATAAGATTCTATAGAGTTAAATAAATTAAAGTAAACCGCATATTTCTAAAATGATTACATCAGCAGATCTAAAAAACTTTCTGTTATACTAACAATTCTGCTCTACCCGTAACTGAAACTAAGCCCATTTATCAAATTAGTCATAATAAAGTCATATTTAAAAGAATAGATTAAAACTTTCTTGCAAGATATATGTATGTACAGAGTTTTTATATCATGTTTTTAATAAATTGTCTTCAGGATTTTTAGTTTCATGTCAATTTTTTTAAATATGATCTTCAAAGTAAAAATCGCTGTCAAAAATCCTCTTTTTTTAATTTCTTTAATTTACTATAAATTTTGTAAGTATTTTTTTAAATAAATCTTGAAGAGAAAATATCAAGAAGCCTTTTCTGCACACACTAGTGAAAAAATAAAATCGGGCAGGTGCTTCATGAGTTATACATCAAAAATTAAATAACTTGCCTTTTTCTTAAATCAAATTCCAAAGTTTTCAGAAACTTTCTAACTGAAAAGTCATTTTTACAGAAAGATACGATGCAGGGAAAAAAATCATTAAAATAAGCCTATAAATAAAGTAAATAAAATTTTGGCACACGGGCCCCTAAAGGTTGAATGAATGGAACAGTTTGCTGCAGATTTTTACCCGACTGCCAAGAAGGCTTATGTGTTTCACGCGTATCTGGGTATGTGGATTTCTTTATACCCTCGAAACATCCCAACGGCTGGATGGATTTGAATGAATGAGGTCTCTATCGATTCGTCTTAACCATCCGATGGTTATAGGCTAGGTTTTGTTTTTATAAATTCAAAATGGCGGCCGTAAAATACAAAATGGCGGTAGAGACGGAAAAAAAAAATTACGCACCCTATTGAGTGGCCTATCATTGGATTGGTCTTTCAAAATGAAGACGATGTTTCATTGACTATTTTACAGTTAGAAGCTCCGTTTAAATATTACAGAACCTGGAAGTTGTGTAGGTAGGATCTCTAGCTTTACTGCAATTTTAACCATCATAGACATCTATAGGCCTCATCAAAAGAGTGTTTATAGATATAGGAACTAACAATTAAACACAACTTAAAAGTCATCAATACAAGTAAATAAAAAAAATAGGTAAGTAATATAAAAAATAGTTTCACATTGATGAGAAAAAATTAATTAGTTCGCTTTTTACGCAGTCGGGTTTTTTGATTTTTTAAATTTAATATTTATTTATTTATTTAGATAGGTTTTTTAAGGAATCTCAGGACTCGTAACGCTTCAAAATTTTCGAAATTTTTATTTTTTTAGATATTAAACTACTATCTTTTCTGAACATTTTGATATAATGTTTTCCTTGAAATTCCCATTAGAACAGAAGTTACGGCTTTTAGAATTATAATCGTCGAATAGCTGAAGCGGCGTTTCCGAAACTTTGATATCATTTTTCTCCAAATCATGTTTTTGGGCATAACGCGCAGGATATCTCAAAAACTTCTGATTATTTTTTCATGAAAATTTCAAAATATATGTTTCATGTTAGTCTGTATAAACTGAATCTAAAATTTTCATTTTATTGTACAAAAAAATACTTTATTAGGCGATTATACTGTTCTTGAAATTTTCAAAATTTTGTATTAGCTAAATACAACTTTGTATTAAAAATATAAAAATGCTTTAAATACAAATTTATTTAGATTCAGGGTAATTATTATAATCTGAAGTATAAGTAAGCACCAAAATTTTCATTTTGGTTGCAAAATTTATTTTGTAATCCTGTGCGTAATCTGTTTATACCGATTTTCTGCTCGTCAAATGTCTGACAATTTGTATCCTTCTATAAATACTAATTCTGCATCTTTCAATTTTTTAAATACATGAAATGAAAGAACACACTTATATCTTTCATTCCAATTAAAATCAAATATATTTTAAGATATTAAAGAGTGGTCTTTCCCCCCTCCCCCCCCCCCAGAGTCTTGGAGCCCCTTAAGCAGTGTTGGCTGGTTTTCCATGATTGTATTAAAATATGAATTAATTTTCTTTCACTTAATTTTATTTAGAACAGTGGGCATTATAAATGTGCGAGAATCATGGTTTGACTTCTTTATGTGCACAATACAATTGAAGGAATATATTGCAATTAACTATAATTGTATTTTTTTTTTCCCGATTGGTACCCTAAAATTGTTTGCAACTTTCCAGATCTACTGATTATGCTGCCCCTTGTCGGACTATTGGCAGCCTGGCCTCAGCCACAGTTTGTAGATTAAATTTAACTTTTTTTTTTTAATTTAACTCTTTTTTTTAAATGTTTTGTAAAAGATAGGTGCCTTCCCTTTTTCGTTGGGCTGGGTTTCTGACTGCGAGCCCAGCGTGTCGGGGGGACCCCCGGGTGGACTATAAATAAATGTCTAAGCTGGATCTCTGAACAGGCGATCTTGCTCCACTCAGGCCGTCAAATGAAGTGCGTTTTCTAAATATGTATGCGCTTTTAAATTTAACTAATTTTTAGCTCACAGGCTATCAAAGCCTAAGAGCTAATGTGCCCGCCCGTTCTGTATGTATGTATGTATGTATGTATGCATGTACGCAACGCGATAACTCTTGATAGAAACATCCGATTTGCTTAAAAAAAATTTTTCTAGGTTCATTGTGATAAGGCGCTTCCCTGATTAGTTTTGGGAGTTCATTGGTTAAGGATAAAGGAGGAAAAACGGGGTTAGTCCAACCCCTTAATTCAGATAAATGGGTTTTTCATGCAGAATCATTCGATTTGCTCCGAATTTGGTATACCGGTTTATTATGTTAAGGAACTTCCCTGATTAGTTTTAGGGTTCATTGGTTAAGGATAAAGGGGGAAGGGGGGCTAGTCCACCCCTTAATTTATATAAACGGGTTTTTCATGCAGAATTACTCGCTTTGCTCCAAATTTGGTATACCAGTTATTTATGTTAAGGAGCTTTCATGATTCGTTTTGGGGATTCATTGGTTAAGGATAAGGGAGGGCTAGTCCACCCCCTTAATTTGGATAAATGGTTTTTTTGCAGGATTATTCGATTTGCTCCAAATTTGGTATACCGGTTTATTATGATAAGGATCTTCCCTGATTAGATTTGGAGGTTCACTGGTTAAGTATAAAGGGGGAAACGGGGGCTAATTCCCCTTCACTTATTTTTCTGAGGGGCATTATCTTTTAAAATAAGAGTATAATATACAATTAGTGTGAATAGCCTGTGAGCTCAATGCCATCAGTTTAGCTGGGCACTTTTCTTTTTTATTTGCCTGTTACTCGTTGCCTATAAATTCTATACCTCGTGGCTGTACAAAAGAATTCACATACCATTATCATGGATTCCGATGATTAACTGTGATATGTATTTCCTAACTGAACTAAATTTTTGCATGCGTGTAGTTTATAGATACAAATCTATTTATCATATATAGAGCTGCTCAAAAAATTCGGATAATTTTCCGACTGCAGGCGGCAATTGCTGAAAATGTGTTTCCAAATGGTTCAGTTAGGCATCCTATTCAAACTTATTAAATAGTGAAGTTTTGTTATATTAGTCTGAATGTGTTGGAAAGTGTTTCATAATCTATGCTTGACGCATGATTTTTTTCTTTCTTATCCATTTCTAAAAAGGATGCGGTGCATTGCCACTTTTAAAAAAAAGTTGCAGAGTGAAGCAAAACGCGCTTTAAAAAACGTTAGCACAGGAACACTAAATTTTTAGATGTATACAATAATACCAATTATTTTTCACAAATAAACTAGTCGGATGTACCAATCCCAATACTTTCTTCTATCTCATGCAGGTTAATACTTCAAAATTCATTATCATAGTGCCGAAATTAGATGGCAATCTATGCTCATCATGAGGAATCTAAAAAGATGAAATTCCGTGCTTGAGATATGACTGTCGCTGAAATCGTGTAAGCGTGACTAGGTACATGCACCGGCCACTGCTGGCCACAACACGGTGCCCTCCAAAAGGACCGCCACGGCACCCACTGCAAGGGGGTCCCCACGAGACCGGGCTAGTCATTAGGACCTGCACCGATATGTCTCATTAAGTAGGGCATCCCAAGCAGGATTGTTCCGCTTTAGTCTCCTCTGGAGCATTGCACGAAACGGGGAACCACGGACCAACACTCACGTTGGTCAAATGACGATCCCCCGAAGAAGATTCCACTACCAAAGTCCGAACGCTGACCAAGCAACCCAGCTCAATAAATCTCGAAAGAGGGGTCGGAACACCTTTATTGTAAGACCGGAATCTGTCTAAAACGGAATTCGTTTGGTCCCATGTGATTCCGTCTTAGCAGATTTCATTGTATTAGAATTGCGGTACCTGTTATGACAAAAACCTGCTTAAAACGAAAAATTCCCCTGTCTTTTTCAATTTTGTCTTAGTAAGTTTTTCTTTATATCATCCACCCCCCCTCGCTTTCATTGAACTGATAAGCCTAGATATGCCACTCCACTGCTTTCTGTAGCAGTTTTATGAGTTGATCACAAAACATTGGAAAACGCGTCAAACAAGCATTTGGCTTCCTGCGTAGTTTGGCCATCTTATTCTGACCTCTGAGCTTGCCGATCTTACTCTGGTGAGGTTCACAGCAGGCAAAGAGATCCCTGATTGGTTGGGGGGACGTTAGATTTTAGTGAGCCAGTGAGCCCGTGCTCGGAAACTAATGAGGGGAACTCCACACCAGCTTGCTTTACCACGTGCCGAAGAAATCGTGTAAATCTACCTAATCATCATCAACTTATGCCAACGTCTAACTGAATATGAAGCTTGGGGAAAATTCATTCATCGTTACTTGACGTTCCGAAAATCGTTAACAAACCAGCATAGCAGCGCCACCTATTGGGCGATTGACACCAAAACCTAATTAGCATCAAATTGTGTCAACGTCTAACTGAATCTGAAGTTAGATGAAAATTCGTGCATTAGTTCTTGAGATAGAGCTATTGCGGAAATTATGACAAATGCAGCATAGCAGCGCCACTTGTTGAGCGACTTGCACCAAAACATAATCAGCAGCAATATTAATCAAGGTATACTTGAATCTGAAGTTTGATGAAAATTCGTGCATTAATTCTTGAGGTAGAGCTATTAAAAAAATCGTGCAAAATGCAGCACAGCAACGCCACTCATAGGGCGATTTACACCAACAGGTAATCAGCACAATTTCACATCAAGGACTAACTGAATCTGAAATTTGATGAAAATGTGTGCATTAGTTCTTGAGATAGAGCTATTGCGGAAATCGTGAAAAATGCAGCATAGCAGCGCCACCTGTCGGGCGATTTACACCAAAAACTAATCAGCACCAATTTATATCAGGGACTACCTGAATATAGATTTTTATTAAATTCCGTGCATTAGTTCTTGAGATAGAGCGCCCACAAAATTTGTGTCAGACAGATAGACGGACATACAGACTCACAGACAGACATTTTGTAAAAACATGTTTTTTGGTATCTCTGACCCCTAAAATGTGTAAATCCGTCGAAAACCGGAATTCGAAAATTTTCACGAATCCAATACTTCCTTCTTGTAAAGATAGAAGAAAGTAAAAAAGTTCACCACATCCAAATTTCCTCAAATTTCGAACAGGGTAAAATGTTAATAAAAATAATGCTCAAATAATAACGACTCATAAAAAGAATGATAATCTCAGTTTTTACATCTTTTCTTTCCCTTATAAGTAATAATTTCTAACAAACCCATTTATGGAATGCAAACCAAGAAAAATATAATGCTCCCATTTTTAATCACCAAACAACAACATCTTAAAAAAGTTTTCCCAGATAGCCATAAATGTCAAAAACAACATTTATGGTTCAAGAGCAGAAACAAATTAAAATCAGTTCCGTTAACATTCAGAATTGAATGGCTTTTTCTTATTGCAACAGGAAGGCTAGATTAAGTTTTAGATAACTCCAAGCAGCAATTACAGAGCTAAATATGCCACAGTTACAATCGTTTTTACGAATAAACGAATATTGTTGTCGTTGCCACCAGAATTCGCATAATTTACAGATGTGAATTTTCTAAAGGAAAGGAAAATATTTCTGAAATAATTTCAAGACCAATTTAGCCATAAGAATTCGTGATTCAAATGTGATTTTTGTAGGGTTTTTTTTTTTTTTTTTTTTTTTTTTCCATAAAAATTTCTGAAAATAAATGACCAAAACTCAACAGAACCAGGGATATTTTAATTTGGAAGATTCTTCCTGATAAGTTTCATTTGTTTTAATTCTCAGAAGAAGCCATGAAATTTAAAATTTTATTAATTTAAAAATTTTTATAACTATCCTCTTCTTAAATAACTCAAAGCTGATTTTTTTTTTTTTTTCAGCATAAAGTTTACTTGAAAAAAGCTCTTGTTTATTAGAATAAAAGTTTGTTTTAAATATTATGTGAAATTGTTTTAAAATTTAACATTTTAATGCCTTTAAACTTTGAAATATAAAAGTATTCGACAAGCCGAATATTCGGTATTCGGCCTAGCAGTTACTATTCAGCTAGCCGAATATTCGGTATCCGGTTCGCCTGTTGGCCGAATATTTGGTATTCGGCCAAAATCACTATTCGGCGCATCCCTAATAAATACTAATGCAATTTTTTTTATTCATAAATTATTTTAAAATGGGATAAACAATGAATTTGAAGCAAGAGGTATTCATAACATCCAAATTTAAAAAATCGAATTGTAATCGACTAGCTTGATAATCGTAATTCAACTACAACAAAAATATATTAATTGTAATCTGAACGCAATCGTGATCTAGAACTTAAAAAAATAGATAATCAAAAATGAAATCGAAATCGATGTTGCATAAACAGAAACGACTCTTAGAAATGGAAAGTAATCAATCGATTATAGTAATCTGTAATAGACTTTTAGTCTGATTACAATACTTTTCTTACACTATGCTTGAAAACTAAAAAGTGTGGTAAAGTAAAAATCACCGACAACCCCTTCAGTGGCAAAACGAATTTCATTCATGTGTCGAAAATGATTTCGAAACATTATACATAGCTATTCAAATAATTTTTATTTTATTTCTTGAAGGAAATTGCCTTCAGCAAATTCACATTTTTGTATGGAAAACGTGGAAGCGAAAATTCATTCATTTTTCATTCAAAATGAAACCGCCGTACAACCTTTCTAAGAAACAGACAGACAGCCCTAAATGTCAAAAGCAAAATTTACGGTTCAAAGCAGAAACAAATTAAAATCAGCACCGTTAAGACACGGAATTGAATGGCTTTTTCTGCTTATAAATGGAAGGGTAGACTAAGTTTTAGATGAATTCAAGCAGCAGTTAAGGCGAATTAAATGATGCTACAATTAGGAATAAAAGAATATTGTTGTTATTGCAATCAGAATTCGCATTAATTAGCAAAAGAGAATTTTCTTAAGTAGGGGAAATATTTCTGAAATAATCTCAAGTCTTAAGAATTTTATTATTTGCTAATAAAAGGGGGTCGATCCAGGCGAAAATTGGGGTCTATTTAGTAGGACGTTTTTAATTACACGATTTCAATGAGATGATTAAAAAAAATCATTGAATAAAAAATTAACATACATTATGAACATAATTTACAATGTTCCTACATATATCTTGCCAATAAATAAAAGAAGCATTAAATAATAATTTGTAAGCCTAATTATTTTAAGCTTGTGAACAATAAAGTACAATAAACTTGCAAACAGTAAATTTTTAACATCACACATAAAAACCATTTCATTTCAGTTGATATAATTAAATCTATTATAATTTATATTGCCATTATATTTTATTGTCAGAATAATTTGCTTTGGGTAATCAAATTTTTCACTCCTACATAAAACAAGTATAACAAACTTAATAAATTTCTGTAAATAAAATAATTGGTAATCGCAGAGTTTCCCCTAGACAGTTTCAGGAGGGTGCTGCACCCTGCCTGTCCTTACAGGCCTTACGTTTACAAAATAGCACCCCTCTTGCCTCTGATGAAAAACATTAGCACCCTTGTTGCCCCCAGCTGGGAAAAGTGCCTTTACTCCTTTGTTTATTAAAATATTTATTTGCATAGTAAAAATTGAATCATTGCTGTCTTTAAAATAGCGTCCTGTCTATTAAATATTAAAAGTAGTTTTAAAAATCAAAAGAATGCCTTTAAAATTTTTAAGTGCCCTTAAGAATCCAAAACATGACCTTCGGAATCCAAAAGTGCCCTTTTCCTACAAGAAGCACCCTGCCCCTTTTTAAACCTGGGGGAAACTCTAACAATGATTCTCTAATTTTCTCATTCTATACAAAAATAAATATATAACAACGAACTGGAGCTAAAAAACACTCAAATTATAACATTACTGCCCAGCATTTCCTCTACGCTTTTTCATAATGTAGAAGATAAAAAGAGCTATTTTTGTTTAAACTGTTGGACACACCTGATGTGGTAGTCGCCGATTTTGATAAGAGTGGTATCGTTAGAAAAGTCTTGTCGCCAGAAACAAAAAATCCAATGGAACTACGAATCTGAAATGAACACCTCAGGAGCTGCAAGGCAATTTGCGCAAGCATTTCGCCAATGGATAAATAAATAAATAAGCATTTTTCTTTTCAAATGTGACTGTAGGCAATTGACACGTGTTTGTAATGTTGTTACTATAGACAATGTGTTGCTGCTTAATGCAGTGAAAAAAAATGTACATATTGACATAGAATGTTATGAAAGTGGGCTTATTAACCTCTTCGTCACGTATACGTGTTGCATAAGTTGCTCAGAATACTTCATTATTCCCAAGAGTTATTTTTTTATCGTAAATTTTGCCTTATTCAAACTGGTCATTTCCTAGATTCAATTAAACAAAAATTGCTGTTTTGAAAAACCGGTGATAAAAGATTAAAAATTCCATAAAAGATGCTCGTCCCGAAGGGGTTACACAGAAAAAGGTTGCTATGCTACAAATGCTGCGATAAGCTACTTGCTGACCATATGACAGTAGGTCCATTTACGACATTTAGCTGATCACTTGGTTATTGGAGAAAGTTGGTGTCCGTGTGAAAGTGCTTAAAGCATACGGACTCTTCACATCAGGCACATTTGATAAACTGTTGGGTGTTACATCCGTTACAAATTTTGGCTATTAGTGTCAAACATACTTGTTTCACAGATCTGAAGGTTGGTATTTCAATTCGTAATAACGCCTTTTGGAAAGCATATCGGCGCATGTCTTCAAATGCAAGGGCGGAGATTTGGTTGTGAACCAAATGATGCAATTTTACGATAGCTTCTCTTGCAGTGAAATTTTCTCACAACATATAAGCCGGTGCGTTTGACTATTAGTTTGTAGTCATGAAACGTTTCAACATCACGGGACTGGAGGTACTTCGTTGTACCACCAGGTATAATCATGACTTAGACGTTTTCCTCCAATTTTCTGTGAAGTTCATGATCTACATGGCCTGCACAGTCATCCAAAATGATGAAGCTGTTTTCATCAGGTATAGATTTTTTTAAACTCTGAAGGGGAGCTGGTTAGTAGGACGTTGGGGTTAATGCAGCTGTTGCAGTCGTTTTTTCACTCGTGGCCCAAACTTGCCTTGCAGCTCCTGCGGTGTTCGTTTCGGACGAGTAGTAGTTCCATTTGATTCTTTGTTTTTCACGACAAAATCTTTCCAACGATATCATTCTTGTCGAAATCAGCGACCAGAACCTCAGGTCAGAAAGAAAAAAAAACTGAGTTGGGAATTGAGAAAGCAGCAGAACTTATTTTTGTTTTTTAATTTCGCACGCCAAACGCCAATAATGTCCACTAAATGGTAATATTGTGAAGGTGACGTAGATTGCAGATATAGCTTGGCATTCACCTACTGGTTTTTCGTACTACAAAATGTAACTTTTGCGGTATTTTTCTTGGTTCATAAAAATTTCAAAAGATTAATAAAGAAAACCCAATAGAACCAGGGAGATTTCAATTGGGAAGGTTCTTTCAGATGAGTGTAACAACTTTTGAACTGTAAAGACACACACATATAAATAGTAATGCAGTTTTTCATTCATAAATTACTGTATAATATGATAGATAACAAATCTAAGCAAGTTGTTTTACAACATGCAGATTAAGAAATCAGTGTAATGGAATTGTAATCGTAATCGACTAGCTCAGTAATCTAAATTCAACAACAACAAAAAATAATCGTAATTTAAACGTAATCGTAAGCCAGGAATTTAAAAAATAGGTAATCAAAATTGTAATCGTAATCGATCTTGCATAAATACAAATAGAGACATAATCGGCTTTTAGAAATCGGAAGTAATGGTAATCTGTTACAGTCTTCTGTAATCGACTCTTAGTCTAACTACAATACTTTCCTTACACTATAGGGTCGAAAAGTAACAAGTATGGCAGGTAAAGACCCCCCGACAACAACTTCTGCGGGAAAACGATTTTCAATCACACGTCAAAAACGATTTCGAAACATACATATTTATAGCTATTTAAATAATGTTTATTTTATTTTTTGAAGGAAATTACTTTTAGCAAGCTCACATTTTTGCATGTAAAACGAGAAAACTAAAATTCGACCCTATTTCATTCAAAGGGAAAACGGCGTACAGCATCTTCAGAAATAAGGCAGGCAGCCATAAATGTCAAAAGCAAAATTTACGGCTAAAACCAGAGGCAAATTAAAATCAATTCGGGATTCAATGGCCTTTTTTTGAGCGGTCTGCGAAACCGCTCCATCGAAAGATGAATAAAAGGCGCGATTAACTCATAGAATGTTGTTTTTGTACTAAACTTATAGTACAGGAGTGTTATAATTAAAATTCACCTATTCAAAAGTCTCTGGTAATAGTACTTAAGTTCCAGACGAAACAAAATTTCAGTAGTATTTGTAGATAAACTTAAATTTGCAACTTAAACTATGAAAATTGAAAAAAGCACCGGTCTGTGAGACCGGTAACATCAGTTAAAGGTTAATCAAACAATCACTTACACGTAGCGTTTTTATGCATCTTACAAATTTTTATTAATAATAATCTTAAGTTTTTGTATTATGTAATAAAGAACTAAACATAATTTAATGCAAAATAAAGGTTCGAAGAAAAAGAATCTGCAAAAGGGAAAAGAAAATCTGCGACGCCCATCTCCCGTCTCGAACTTTCTGCTACCGGGCTGAATAGCATTTCTTTCCAAATCTTTGGGATCTCCATGGAGGCAGAATCATTGCAAATATTTCCATTGCGTAATAAGATCTCTACTGATTCTCTGATGAGGCTGGCAAATAAGATCTTGATGGATAAATTATTCTACTATTTTAAAAATCTATTTTCAAAGGTTCTCTGTTATATAGCCTGGTCAGAGCTGTAGTTTTCCTGCTGTATTTGATGTCTGCTATACGTTCTTTGCTAAACGTTTTTTTTTTTTTTTTTTTTTTTTTTTTTTTTTTCATTCTTTGATAAATGAATCACGTCTTCAGTAGTAAGCAATTATTGTCTGACGACATCAGTTTTTTCCCTTTCCCGCGCTATCTCGACCGCAAACTCGGCTCAAAACGCCCACTTTGCTAGCATTCTGAAAAATCCACTGCCTTTACCGAAAAATGAAAAAAAAAAATAGTTCGATTACAAAGTTTCTGAATAAGAGCAACTGTCAATTTCTCATGTTTGCCAACAATTTTTTTTAACCCTTTCAGGGGGAAGGTACTTGTATTCGTAAAATGTTGAAAGAATTGATTGGCACCAGCATTTACAAGAAAATTTATTTGTAAACAAGTAAAAGTATATTTTCGAGTACTTAATAAAAGTGAAATTTTCATTAAAAAATTCGGATGCAAATGTGGCAATTAGGGATTAAAATTATGTGATGCCGTAGCGGCATCACAGCCTTTCAAGGGGTTAATGCCCAATAGCAGAAAATTCTCCAAGTGTCTGCGACAGATCTTTCAGGGACTGAAAATAATCTGCAGGTAAAAGGATACAAATGAACCTTTAATTAATTAATCATTTACTTTTATTGTCTTTAAGCATTTTACTCATTTTTATTAATGATAATCTTAAGTTTTAGTAATAAATAATTAAGAACTAAACATAATATAAAGTTGGGAAAAGATCCCATGGAAAAAAAAAAAAAAAAAAAAAAATCTGCTAAAGGGAAAAGAAAATCTGCGACGCACGTCTCCCGTCTGGAACTTTCTGCTACCGGGCGTTAATGTATCAGAAAGTAGCCAATTTTCTTTTGAGAGTAGCTTTAAAGGAGAGAAAAATCTCATATTCAGTTTAACAGGCAGAAAAGCACGAGGAGCGCGGGGACTGCTCAGAACTTGATAAATATAACTGTTTTCCTTCTAATATTTTTCTATATTAGAAGAATTATATGATAAATCGTGATAAACATAAAAATATATTATATTTTTTTTATATTTAATAGTAATAATGGAGATATTTTGTTAAGCACAGGCTAGTGTTACTCATGTTGCTAGAGGAGGACTTTAGAAGGGAAACTGACCCGAATTATCATTCTCGCACAAGAAAACCCTAAAAGCCTTACACAGTCACCCCCTCGAAAGTATGGGACACGCAAACATTCGCCAAAAGTCCTCTTCATTTTGATGCAAACCACTGAGTGCCATTCAGATTTTTTTTAAATCTTTTATTATTCAGGTATGCCACTCAGAAAATAACAAGAGGAAATTACGCAGAAAAGTAAAATTTACGACATTTTTCACAACATTTATGCCCAAATTTGGAGAACTATATTGTATTGAATATTAAATAAATACATTCAGAAATTTCTTATGTTAAAATGTATTACAGTCAAACCACGTTATAGCGAACCCGGTATATAACGAACTCATGGATATAACGAAAGAGAATTTTGGTCCCGTCGGTTTCCTATTGTATTTAATGCTAATTTATCATTTTATATAGCGAACCTACGAAATCTTAAGAATCGGCTAAAACAAACATTTTTTCCAGTCGACCACTGAATTTTTTTTTTAAAACTTCTCCGCAGTTGTGAAAACAACACTTCGACTCTAATTTCATAAGAAAATGTATGCCGCTCAGTGAAACACGGTGCAAATCAGCGATAAGTCTGTTTATTAGTAAAGGGTCGAAACAACTGCTTTCTTTCCCTTTTACGATAATCTGCAGGCGTGACTAACAATTAAAGCAACAGTTAAAGGTAAAATGAATTTATTTCCATTTGTCTTCATTTTCAGTTAATTTAATTAGTATTGTGTCAGTTTATTGTAATGGATTTAGTCAATTTAATTAATTAATGATCATTTTTAATAGATTTTATGCATCATTTTGTAACACATTGTTATTGAATATACATAGCAACTAATGAGCTATACATTTTGTGAACTCTAACATTTTCCTTAACGGTTCAGATGTAGCGAACCACCGGATATAGCGAACAAAACCTTTGATCCCCTGAAGTTCGTTATAACGGGGCTCGACTGTATAGTATTTTCTGTAAGAAATATACTGCATTTTCATTGTAGAGTTGAAGAAAACGACTACCTGTCAGAATTTACGGCTTTATACTAGATTAAAATTCTTTTACCCAAATGTAGAGTTCTGTTTTCATCGAAGCAAATAACATGAATTTTTAATAGTTAACTATCATTTTTATATGTACAGAAATTTATAACTTGGTTAAAATTTACGATTGTTTCCATAAGCAGACTATGAAGATTGATTTTTTTAAGCAACATCTTGAAGAAACGCGGGATTTTTCGCGTCGTTCGACGGAATTCGTGATATTATTTCACGATCGTTTTACATTAAATTTGCGCTTTTTTTTTACGCGAACTCTTGACGAAATTCGAGATCTTTTTGCGATCGTTCGACGAAAAGCGCCACTTTGTTCCTCGATCGTTCGACGAAACTTGCGATTTTATTCCGAAATCGTGTCAAGAAATTTGCGATTAATTTCTGCAATTGTTTGACGAAATTCGGGGTTTTATTTTGCGATCCTTCGACGGAATTCACGAGTTTATTCAGCGATCGTTTGACGAAATTCGCAATTTCTGCAATTATTTAACGAAATTTGCAATATTTTTTACGCAACCTCGATAAAATTCGCGACTTCTTTCCGCGATCATTCGATGGAATTCGCGATTTTATTCATCAATCGTTAGACAAAATTCGTGATTTTTATTTCTCGATCGTTCGACGAAATTCGCGACGAAATTAGAGATTTTATTCCGCGAACGTTTGACAAAATTCGCGACGAAATTCGCGATTTTATTCCGCGAACGTTTGACAAAATTCCAGATTAATTTCTGGAATTGTTTGACGAAATTCGCATTGTTTCTTTTCCGCGACAGATTCACGAAATTTACGATTTTTTTCTACGCCGGATTGACGAAATTCGCGCGTTTTTCTAGATTCCGCGGAAATCGCTGTTCGATTTAAAAAAAAAAATCAACAGCAACAAGAAATCCTCCGAAAGAGGGGAAAGTGGCATTCCTGCATTATTGCGATACAGTATCTATACATATACATCTTAATTTGGAGTGTCCCTCTGCGATTTTCAGAAAATCATTTAAGTTCCTCCGACTATTTAGACAATGTATAGTCAAAAATAACATTTCATTCATTTTTTTTGTCTGTTTGTTTTTCCGGAATAGGATCAGAAACCGTTGCATAACAAACGCTAAAGTTATCAGAAGCAGGCACAGAATGTTTCTGGTAGTATGTCCTTGTTTTATTCCAATATCTGAAATAGTTTTTTGAGAAAACAGGGAAAAAAAGAGATAATCAATCCACCAGTCAATCTTTCAATACTCAAAAACAAGGACTAATTCACTAATTTTCAGGAATCTTACGTATTAATTCGTAAACATCATATTTTCGAAAATATTAAAAATATCCGATACTTTGATACATACCCGATATTTTCGATATACAGTCGAACCTCTATTTAACGAAGTCGCTAAATCCCGGAAAAAATTCGTTATATGGAAAATTCGTTAAATAGAGATTCACCTTTTAAAATACTTTAAACTACATAAAACATATTTTAAATTCATAAACACTAAATATTTTTACTAAAAGTAATTAATCACATTTTTTTAAATTAATTATATCGATTTGTTTTATTTATTTTACCCAGCAATATCCATCATCAATTCATTTTTTCTGTGTTTAAATCTTTGAAATCGGCAAGGAAAACAAAACATTGTCCGGGAATACACTGTATTTTCTGTTTAAAGTAAATAGCTTTACATTAAAATTAACGAATTTTAATGACAATATTGCATTTATTATTATTATAACAAATAATTTTAAACCGTACATTAACATATGCGTCCTTAATTTTAATTACTGAAAAAATCTGTTAATTTTGCCTGAGTTCTTTATTTAAAAAAGTCCTTTCTCTCATAATACGTCTTGCATCTTTGCAATACGCCCAAAACCTCTTTATGCGTATTTTCTTCTAAGTATAATCCGCGTAGGTTGTTTCAAATAATTTTAGCATTTCATCATACGAAGTTTTGTTAATCCTGCATAATGATCATTTCCATCATCATCAAATTTGTCTTCATTGCGATTCATTGCTGTATCGTTTTTATTTATATCCAATTCGGATTGTGTTTCCGAGGTCTCAATTTCAGAATTAAGTTGAATACAATCATCAATCAGCACATCATGTTTAATTTCTTCTTTTTTTCTCACTGTATCCACATTTTTTTTTTAAGTTACTCTAAGGGGTTATCGTCTTCGTCCTCCGTACTTACCAAATTCTCACTGCTAACAAAGGAGGCGCCTGATAAAACCTGTTCAAGACCATTGAACATCATAAAATGTGTTTAAAGAAAGAATAAGTTTGAAATGTCCAGAAACATTTTGAGAAATGGGGAGAAAAACAATTTTTGATCACAAGAAAAAGTTCGTTAAATAGAGAATGAACTTCGCTATTTGGAGGTTATTTTACGAAGAAAATCGCAAAATGTTCTTGGTTCCAAGGAAAAGTTCGCAAAATAGAGAAATTCGCAAAATAGAGGTTCGTTAAATAGAGGTCCCACTGTATATCCGATATTTTCAAAATAGTCAACTGACTGTTGACAATAAATATTTTCAAGCATAATATAAATTAGAAACTAAAACATATTGCATGCACTTAACGGGAAAACTTATTCAGACAATATTCTAAAAATGCACCCCCCCCCCTTTTTTTTCCCACTTAGAACAAAATTGAAGATCACCTTAATTAAATCAGATACAATTTACTTTATACTCTTATATAAATACTATAGGATTCAGTATCAAGTAATCGAAAATTTATAAAACAAAAGTTTTTTTATGGAAGAATTTTAACATAAATGTAAACTTGTCTTATTTTTTTATACCCTAGGATGTTGTATAGTTTAGACTCAACTAAACCAAAATCAGAAAAGAATCTTTTCTAATGAAAATGTATATAACTGATTATCTAAATTAGACAGTTTCTTTCAATGGCTGTTCTGAATTAATTGTCTCGCATAATTATTAGTTCTACATTTAAAAATAAAAGCTTTAAACATAAAGCTTGGAAATTATATTTGTTTTTTTCGTTGGCTAGAAAAGTCACTGAAAGAGACAAAAGTTCTCTTTCTATGCAACATGGCACAGTCAGTAACAGTTGAAAATTTCATTTGTACTTGTTTTGACTGAAAATATCAAAATGATCGTGCACAATGATACTTTAAAAATAAATATCAAATATACAAAATATCAAACATCTTGATATTTTGAAAATAAATATCAAGTATATGAAAATATCGAAAATATCAAAAATCTTGATATTTTGAATATAAATATCGGATTATCAACAAACCTGCATAATATTATAAATATTTTTTTAAAGCAATTAGATTTCGTTTTCTAGATATCTCTGGAGATCTTATAAAATCCAAATGCAAGACAACGGGTTGCAACGGAACTAGCTAGTCTTTTAAACATAATAACGAATACTTAAAAAATGTTCTAATACAAAACATTAAGCGAGAAACTCCACTTATAAATGCAAACTCATTTTCTACAGAATCAATTTCAGTTACATGGGAAAAATTCATTTTGAAACATTAGATGCATTTTTAAACTGCTGTGTGCTTTTTCTCCTAACAATAATAATATAATAATGAATGCTTAAAAATGTTTCTAATACAAAACATTAAGTGGAAAACTCCACTTATAAATGGCAACTCACTTTCTGCAAAATAAATTTCAGTCACATGGGAAAAATTCATTTTGAAACATTAGGTGCACGTATTTTTAAAATGCTGTGTGCTTTTCCTCCAAAAAATAATAATTTACCAACAAAAGCATGTTTGATACATGAATGAGGAAATATAAAGCTCCCATTTCTCATTACACAAAACCGTATCTCCGAAAAACGTCCAGACCGCCATGAATGTCAAAAGAAAAATTTACGGTTCAAAAGAAATAAATTAAAATCGGCCCCTTTGAGATTCCGAATTTAATGGCTTTCCCTTATAACTGAAGATTGAGAATCTGTTGGAGCTGAATCCAGAGAGAATTTAAGGGAAATTAAATACACAATGATGTTTTTATTGTTAAAATGAAGAATTGTACATAAAAAAAAGTTGGGTTGTTGGTCTGATCTACAAGGGGGCATTGTTGCATGAATTTATTTTAGTGAGCAATTCACGAAATTCTTTAGACTTTATTTTAGTACTTTTACGTTTTAAAAATATGAATGCAGAATTCATTAATTGCCGAAACATTAGTTCAGGCCTATTGTAAAACACATTAGTATATCATTTACGTCTGACCCCCTCCTTTCAGTGAATCAAAATATCACTTTAAATCTTATATTATACAATAATTCTGATTCTAAAATAATTTACTGGGCTTTTTTTTTTTTTTTTTCTTAATTGCTGTTAATTTTTAGACTAAATATACTCGAATATATCTGTAGTATAAATAAATTAAAGCTATATTTACTTTTGGGGGGGGGGGGTGATGGTGGGATTGTAGGGAGAGAAGGATAAGAAATATTTGATGATGAAAATAAGGAAGCTTGAAATTTATTTAAAAAAATAAACACTTGTTAAATTGTAAAAGAAAAATAACAAAAATTTTTATATTGTACGACAAAATTAATCCTGCAAAACTAGTTTTACCACGATTTAAATCCCTGTTCCCCATTTTTCAGTCGTCGTTTCTTGTTTATACTAATTATGTTGGCTCTAAATCACACCTGAAAACATAAAAATTTAAATAAATATTTTTAATTTATTATAAAATCCAAATGGAAGACAACGGGTTGCTACGGAGCTAGCTAGTCTTTTTAATATAATAACGAATGCTTAAAATTTTTTCTAATACAAAACATTAAGCGAGAAACTCCACTCATAAATGCCAACTCACTTTCTTACTTACTTACACAATGGTGCTACAATACATGTAGGATTTTGACCTCCCTCAATATACTTCTCCAGACCTTCCGATCTCTAGCCTTTACTTTATAATTTATAATTTGGTTTTCTGCAAGATCTTTCTCTATCTCTGTTATCCAACTCTTCCTGGTGCTACCAGTACTTCTTTTCCCAATTAAATTACCACTATAAATCTTCTTCAACTCACTTTCTGCAAAATCAATTTCAGTCGCATGGGAAAAATTCATTTTGAAACATTAGATGCATTTTTAAACTGTTGTGTGCTTTTCCTCCAAACAGTAACAATATAATAATGAATGCTTAAAAATTTTTCTAATACAAAATATTAAGTGGAAAACTACTTATTAATGGCGACTCACTTTCTGCAAAATCAATTTCAGTCACACGGGGAAAATTCATTTTGAAACATTAGGTGCATTTTTAAATTGCTGTGTGCTTTTCCTCCAAAAAGTAATAATTTACCAACGAACCCATTTTTGATACATAAATGAGGAAATATAAAGCTCCCATTTCTCATTACACAAACACGTATTTCCGAGAAACGTCCAGACTGCCATGAATGTCAAAAGGAAAATTTACGGTTCAAGAGAAATAAATTAAAATCATCTCCTTTGAGATTCCGAATTTAATGGCTTTCCCTTATAACTGAAGATTGAAAATCTGTTGGAGCTGAATCCAGGGAGAATTTAAGGGAAATTAAATACACAATGATGTTTTTATTGTTGAAATGAAGAATTGTACATTAAATTTATGTACGCAACCTCCCGTCTATCTCTAAAAAAAAAAAAAAAAAAAAAAAAAAGTGGGGTTGTTGGTCTGATCTACAAGGAGGCATTGTTGCATGAATTTCTTTTAGTGAGCAATTCACGAAATTCTTCAGATTTTATTTTAGTACTTTTACGCTTTAAAAATATGAATGCAGAATTCATTAATTGCCAAAACATTAGTTCGGGCCTCTTGTAAAACACATTAGTATATCATTTACGTCTGCCCCCCTCCCTTTAGGGAATCAAAATATCACTTTAAATCTTATATTATGCAATAATTCTGATTCTAAAATAATTTACTGGCCTTTTTTTGTTGTTGTTGTTGTTAATTTTTAGACTAAATATACTCGAATATATCTGTAGTGTAAATAAATTAAAGCTATATTTACTTTTTTTGCCGGGGGGGGGGGGGTGATGGTGAGATTGTAGGGAGAGGGGAACCAGAAATATTTGATGATGAAAATAAGGAAGCCTGTAATTTATATAAAAAAATAAACACTTGCAAAATTGTAAAAGAAAAATAACAAAAGTTTTTATATTGTACGACAAACTTAATCCTGCAAAACTAGTTTTGCTGCTACTTAAATCCCTGTTCCCTATTTTCAGTCGTCGTTTCTTGTTTATACTAATTATGTTGGCTCTAAATTATACCTGAAAACATAAAAATTATAAATATTTTTAATTTATTATAAAATCCAAATGCAAGACAACGGGTTGCTACGGAGCTAGCTAGTCTTTTTAATATAATAACGAATACTTAAAAAAAATTTCTAATACAAAACATTAAGCCAGAAACTTCACTTATAAATCCCAACTCACTTTCTGCAAAATCAATTTCAGTCACATGGGAAAAATTCATTTTGAAACATTAGATGCAATTTTAAACTGCTGTGTGCTTTTCTTCCAAACAGTAATAATATAATAATAAATGCATAAAAATGTTTCTAATACAAAACTTTAAGTGGAAACTCCACTTATCAATGGCAACTCACTTTCCGCAAAATCAATTTCAGTCACACGGGAAAAATTCATTTTGAAACATTAGGTGCATTTTTAAACTGCTGTGTGCTTTTCCTCCAAAAAGTAATAATTTACCAACAAACCCATTTTTGATACATAAATGAGGAAATATAAAGCTCCCATTTCTCATTGAACAAAAACATATCTCCGGGAAACGTCCAGACTGTCATGAATGTCAAAAGAAAAATTTATGGTTCAAAAGAAATAAATTAAAATCGTCCCCTGCCCTTTGAGATTCCGAATTTAATGGTTTTCCCTTATAACTGCAGATTTAGAATCTGTTCTGTTGGAGCTGAATCCAGGGAGAACTTATGCGAAATTAAATACACAATGATGTTTTTATTGCTGAAATGAACAATTGCATATTAAATTCATGTACGCAACCTCCCGCCTATCTCTTAAAAAACAAGTTTGGAAATTATTCGTCAAACGTGGCAAAAATGAGGTGCGTTCGTACTATAACTAGTTTTATAATAATTTTTTGCACGGCATGTTGTACTGAATGTATATTTTAGTGCACTTCATAAGTGCATATCCATTTCATTCTGTTCGAAAGACTGTAACATAATTAAAATGCACTTGAAATAATATTTTCCCATTGGCCTTAATATAACGGAAAACTTTTGACTGTTCCTGTAATTAAACTATATATCCGATTTTCATAAAATTTGAAATGAGTCGACGCAATTTTAAAACAATTATATATTATATTTAAAATTTCAGGCCATTCGTAAGGCTGTAACATCATTAAAATGCACTTGCAATAATTTTTTCCTATTGGCCTTAATGTAACGGAAAAATTTTGACTGTCCCTGTAATTAAACTATACATCCGATTTTCATGAAATTTGAATTGACTCGACAAAATTTTGCAACAATAATATATTTAAAATTTCAGACCATTCGGTTGGGTAGCTTTTTCTCTGTTATATGCGGACAGACAGAGAGACGGACTGAACGTCGACTATAGGTGCTACGTATTTATATAATTACGAACGCACCTAAAAAGGGGGGGGGGGAGCGTTGCTGGTCTGATCTACTAACATAAGGCGGCATTGCTACATGTAAGAACAATTTCTTTTTGCGAGCAATTCACGAAATTCTTTAGATTTTATTTTAGTACCTGTACGCTTAAACAAAAATTAATGCAGAATTCATTAATCGCCGAAGCGTTAGTTTAGGCCTATTGTAAAACTCATTAGTATTTCCAGCGACGGGCAAAAAAATTTCATCACCTGTGAAAAAGTGTACAAATAATGTGTTTTATGTTTATGTTCCATGTAAATGTGATGTTGTTACATTAAAATAAACCTGTAGTAATAATTTGCCACAAAAATTCGTTTGTTAAAACACCTAATTATGCTAAATGAATTCTAAAAGGGAAAAATGCACTATTTTTCAAAATATGGAACAAAGTACGTAAACACACATGCAGTAGATAATAATAAATTTTACATAGCTGATGTGATTTTGCATGCCTGTGACATTGTGTCACACTTTGTGGACCTCCCCCTTTTCTAGAAGTATGGCGTAGCAAATAAAGCCCCCTTCCCCCAATATTTTAAGCTAATTTTATTATATATACATAAAAAATTATTCAACGATTTAAAATAGACGATGTTGATATTTCAACTGCTTATAATTAAAGTTAAGTAAAATGGAATAATACTAACACAAAAACGTTACTTTTTTAAAAAAATCTTTTCTAAAGAAAATAATTTTAGAATAAACCCTTTTTTTTTTTTTTAGGCACAGACGAATAAAATATAAGTCCCGTTTTTCATTACAAAAGTCACCGTCAAAAAGCATCTCCAGAAAATATTCAAACTGCCATATATGTCAAAAAAAAATTTACGGTTAAAAAAAAAGAAAAATTAAAATCAGCCCCGTGGAGATTCGGAATTTAATGGCTTTCTTTTTTTTCTTAGAAGCGGCGGTCGAGAATCTGCAGAAGCTGAATTTAGGATGCAGTTAAAACAAGTTAAATATTATTCCAAACAAAGAATTTTATTATCACCTATAACGGGAGAATGCAGTATGAAAAAAATATTTTTCGAATATTTCTCGTATAGTATTTATTTAGCTTACTTAATTCATCTATTTTTTTTGTTATATGAATGAATTATGACTCTTCAAAAAAACTGTTTTCCTGTAACACTTTTACGACATGAATTTGCAAAATTAAGGACCTAATCTCAGCAGGAGTGTAGTAGAAAGTATACGGAGTTATAAGTTATGTATATACTGGATTTCTTTTAAAGAAATCCCGTATACCCCCTGTTTGCCAAAATATACTATAGCGTATACTCTCTGGGCTATGCCTTCTTCCTCTAGCGTACAAATTCTTTCCTTTTTTTTTCTTCTTTTTTTTTACCATTTGAAAAAATGGTTAATGTCCTCTGTCAGGGTAGGAAATCAAAAACATATCTGAAGCGTTTTATTGGTTGAATCCGCATTTTATTCGTTTTCTGATGGGTCTATACAGTAATCTGTATTTTCCCTTTACTTTCAACAGAGATGGATACTTCTGCTGCCATTATGACAAAAAAGTAATAAAAACTACAAAAAAAATTAACTCAGAAACAAATTGAGATACAGCTTTCAAACAAATTGCATTTAAAAGTACATTTTTTTCTCTATACGGCGGTGTAAAAAGTAATATTCTGGGATGTTTAGAAGTTTAAGAATGAAATTTCATTTAAAATGGGTCCAGGAATGTTAATGTTTAATCCATGGCGTACGTAATGTATGACCAGCTCCGTAGAAGTTTAAAAATTTACAGTACCGAAAAATGTAATCCATGGCGTACGTAATGTATGATCCACTCCGTGCGATTTTTTATGTCTTAAATTTTAGTTTTTGAAAAAATCATTTTCCAAATGGTCGTTGTAATTTGTTAAATTGCATTATTTATTTATTTATTTATTTTTTTATTTATTTATTTTTTTTTTTTTTTTTTTTTGAATCAGTTGATGCTTTACAAAGAATATATTTGCATCACTTTATGATTAAATCTTTGTATCACCGCGTTGTACATCTGCAACATACCCAAAAGTCAATGTTACTTATACACTGAGCTGTAAAAAACGATTTTACCGATTGCTGCGCTCTCCCAACACAGCGCTTAATATAAATTGTTCATAGAATTCTCAACAGACGACGATACTGAGTTAATTTTTCATGTTTAAGGGGTCTCAGGACTCTTAAAGCTTTAAAATTTTCGAAATTTAAATTTTTTTAGAGGTTAAACTCCCGTCTTTTCTGAACATTTTGATATAATTGTTTCCTTGAAATTCCTATTAGAACTGAAGTTATGGCTTTTACATTTATACACGTTCGATAGCTGAAGCGTCGTTTCGGAAACTTTGAAGCCATTTTTCTCCAAATGGCGTGTTTCGGCATAACGCGCACGATATCTCAAAAACTTATGAATATTTTTTCATGAAACTTTCAAAACATACGTTTCATGTTAGTCTGTATAAACTGAACCTAAAATTTCCTTTTCATTGTTCAAAACAATATTTTTTTTAGGTGATTATACTGTTAAAATTTTCTTAATTTTGCATTAGCTAAATACAACTTTGTATTAAAAATATAAAAAAGCTTTAAATACAAATTTCTTTAGGTTCACGGTAATTATTACAATCTGAAGTATAAGTAGGTACCAAAATTTTCATTCTAGTTGCAAGACTTATTTAGTAATCATGCGCGTAAGCTGTTATGCCGATTTTTTGCTCGACAAATGTCTGTCAGTTTGAAGCCCCCTGTAAATGCTAATTCTGCATCTTATGATTTTTTAAATACACGAAATGGAAGAACATACTTATATATTTTATTCCAATTAAAATTGTGTCTTAAAATCAAATAAATTTTAAGATATTAAATGTTGAAAATGGCCCGTTTTTTTTTTCATTTTTTCCAATTTTAAGAGTCCTCAGACCCCTTAATATTTCAGCAGTTTCGCATCTTTGTTGCTAAAATGAACTTCGTAAATTTTATAAAATTAAAAAGGCTGAAGACGTCCAAAAACAGATTCTTTACAAAGGTAAGTTCATATATGTTATAATTTTGTATTAGAAAAGTGACACTGTTTATGAGAAGCGTGCCATTTTCTGTTTAGTGGAGATGTGAAAAAAAGGTACCTTTAGCCAATATTTTTACTTTCTTCTATCTTTACAAGAAGAAAAGTATTGGATTCATGAAAATTTTCAACTTTCGGTTTTCGACGGATTTACACATTTTAGGGGCCAGAGATTCCAAAAAACATGTTTTTACAAAATGTCTGTCTGTGAGTCTGTATGTATGTTACACAAATTTTGAGGGCGCTCTATCTCAAGAACTAATGCACGGAATTTAACAAAAATTTATATTCAGTTAGTTCCTGATATGAATTGGTGCTGATTAGTTTTTAGTGTAAATAGCTCAACAAGTGGCGCTGCTATGAATCATTTTTAACGATTTTCACAATAGCTCAATCTCCAGAACTAATGCCCCGATTTTCCTCAAACTTCAAATTCAGTTAGGCCTTGACATGAATTGACGTTTTATACATTTTGGTGTAAATCGCTCAACAGGTGGCGCTGCTATGCTGCACTTTTTGCGATTTCCGCAATAGCTCTATCTCAAGAACTAATGCTTGGATTGTGATCAAACTTTAGATTCAGGTATACCTTGATATGAATTAGTGCTGTTTATATTTTGGTGCAAATCGCTCAACAGATGGCGCTGCTATGCTGCATTTTTCAGAATTTCCACTGTAGCTCTATCTCAATAACTAATGCCCGAATTTTCATCAAATTTCAGATTCAGGTATACCTTGATATCATTTAGAGCTGTTTATATTTTGGTGTAAATCGCTCAACAGGTGGCACTGCTATGCTGCATTTTTCAGAATTTCCACTATATAGATCTATCTCAAGAACTAATGCACGAATTTTCATCAAACTTCAGATTCAGGTATACCTTGATATCATTTACTGCTGTTTATATTTTGGTGTAAATCGCTCAACAGGTGGCGCTGCTATGTTGCATTTTTCAGAATTTCCACTATATAGCTCTATCTCAAGAACTAATGCACGAATTTTCATCAAACTTCAAATTCAGATATACCTTGACATGAATTGGTGCTAAATTGATGTAATTTCTTGTACTATTTAAATGATTTAATTGACGTGATTTATATAGAAGAAAGTTTTGTGATGGCCACAACATACTAGTTTAATTTTTGTGTTTTAATTTTTTTTTAAGGTTTAAAATGATGTATTCTAACACCTGAGCAAACAATTTTTTCAAATCCGAGTTATTGAGTCACAAAGGGTTAATATTGTTAAGCTCGTGTCCTTATATTTTAGAAGTAAATGATGGATTTTTAAAAGGTAAATCTTTTGAGTACTCATAAAATTACGCAATGAAATTAAAATCATAAAACTTCGTTCGCGTTAAGGACGGCGCACAGTGCACTGTAAAAAAACTCAGAACCGTTACAGTCCATAGCGGAAACGTTTCCAAAAATGTAATCGTTACGCTCATTTCTGTGTAAAGTAGTTGAAGTGGCTACGTTGAAAAAAATCAGAATCGTTACAGTTCATAGCGGAAACGTTTCCAAAAATGTAGTGTAAAGTATTAATTCTCTCGAATTAGTGAATAAATCAGAATCGTTACTCTCATTTCTACAACTTTTCTTTTTTTTTGTTTTGCTTGTTTCATTATTTTTTCCTTTTCTTATTTTAAATATTCCTGAAATCTCATCCTAGCCGCATTAACATGGCTCAGTTTCTTCTTCCGTAGACGTATCGCCTATTTTGCCACAAATTTATATAGCTAAATTATCTTTAAGTTAAAAATGTTAATTTAGCGAAAATTTTACTTGCAGATGAAAAAACGGAACTTTTTTTTTTGCGGACGGACCTCAGAACTCAGGAGACTCTCGAAACATGAGAGCGTACATAGAGGAAAAAAAAAAATAAAAATCCCTGACTTTTCCAGGTTTTAGAAAAAAAAAAATGTAATTTTCCTTGACTTTTAGAGCACTTGTCCTGACAATTCCCTGTTTTCCAGGTTTTCCAGTGGCGTAGGAATCCTGGTTTAACCTATATTTGACTATCGTCCTATCTATAGGACACCATGCATTTCTAGCTCATATTCATAAAATATTCGTGCTATTGGTTTTCTTGCAGTATTACATTACTGTGGAAGAACCATTCACTGGCTTAATCTTTAATTTTTAAAAACTTATTTAAAACGAATTTTCAAAATATGCCAATTTTAAGAGAACGGAAAACAACGTCGCTATCAGCTACATAATTGTAATATCGGACAGCATACATCTCTAGCTCATACTCATAAAATATTCGTGCTATTGGTTTTGTTTCAGTATTACATTACTGTGGAAGAACCATTCACTGGCTTAATCTTTAATTTTTAAAAACTTATTTAAAATGAATTTTCAAAATATGCCAATTTTAAGAGAACGGGAAACAACGTCGCTGTCAACTCCATAATTATACAAAAAACACCAACTTAGTAAAAAATGTGATGTTGGAATCTTTGATCATTAAAATTGTTTCTTACCATTTCATTTGAAAATAGTAGTTTGAGTACGAAAAAAAATAATAATGATAATAATAATGATAATAATAATAACAATATTAATGTCACAGCAGTGGATTTGGCCATTTTTCTCATATATATAAGACATCCTGTCAATTTGACGAAAATAAAATTTTGCTAAGTTTTTCAATTTTATATCTTTCCTTGTGTTTTTATGATGCTAAATGATAAGAATTTTTTTTTTCAATACTTGGGTCAAATGTGAGTTAAGGTAGTTCTCAAATCCAAAAGGGCAACTTTCTGACATAAATTTTAATTTATTTTTGTTCGAAAATGCATGAAACTAGCTGGTGGTGTTGTTCAGAAACCATGTTATTGAGCTTTTTTTTTTTCATTTTTCTGCAAACGCAATAGATCTTTCAGAAAATAGTGTCAAAATGGGCGTTTTGAACCGAATTTCCACGTGAAGGAAGAAAGAGCACTCAAGAGCGGGCGAAAAACGGGTTTGTCACGTGATCGAAATCGCTTATAACTCAATAGGTAATGAATGGATCAAACAATGGATAAAAACAGTTCAGTTCCAAATCGCTTCTATGGCCAGGGTTTCCAATTTTATACCTTTACGTTAAAAAATGAATTTGTAAATGTGTCAAAACGTTCTGAGCTTGTTGAGCAGAGCAGTTGAAAACAGCCTTAAATAAATTTGAAACAAGACAGATACAATGCAGTCAGAAATTTCGGTATTATGAAAAACATTATATAAAACCGCGAACTCCACTTCTTACAATAAAAAAAATACTGTATGTATAAAAATGAGAAAAAAAATGACACTTTGAAACATTAAATAAATTTTAAATGCTATGATCTTCTACTTCAGGCAATAATTTCCCAGAATTCCATTTTTTGTTATTCAAAAGGAGAAAAATATAAAGCACCCATTCCTTATTTCAAAAAACAGCGAACAAAAACATCTCTAAGAATGGGCAAGACAACCATAAATGTCAAAGGAAAAATTTACGACTCGAAAACGAAATAAATTAAAAAGCGCTCTGTTAAGATTCTGAATTTAGTAGCATTTTTTCTTCTTACAATAGAAATCCAAATTGAATGCAAGAAGTAGTTAAGGCGAATTAAAGGGTGCTACAATCTAATTAAAAATAAATTCTTTTGTTGTATCCAATATAAGAAAAGAATAATTTAATGTTTACTAATTCTTTTATGCAGCCTATATATGAGGATGTGAGTTTCAAAGCTCGCCCTATTTAAAAAAAAACGAGAAAGAAAGAAAATGAAAATCGTGTTTTCTATATTTATCTGTTCTGTTAGTAAACTTGCACCGAAAAACACTACAATCTGTAACAAAGATAGTTTTATCGAGTATTTCTGGAATTGTAAAATCATTGTTAACTTTAAAACTCGCTTTATATATTAGGAATTTGGGAACAAATCTTGCTCTAACAAAATGTTCTTTCCTGGGTAAGGCAAATTTTGAAATTCGCGTTCTCATATTATCTATAGAATTCACATGTTACTTTCATTGGATCACAGCGAGGTTGTTCATAAATTTTTGTACCGATTTTGGAAAAAGAAATATATAAACAAAGATAATTTTATTTTCAAATATTTTCAGTCAAATAGTCCTTTTGTTGAACAATCATATTACATCTCGATTTCCAAGATAAAAGGGCTTTTATTAAAATATTAAGGTTGATTTTGTTCCACTTCCCGATCACAATATTCCAGAGTTCATACAACGCTTTGGGACGCCACTTACTGAGCTTGTTATAAAAATCGAAATGCAGAATAATCCATAGGAGACGTTTTCAAAAATATATATTCTAAAAACACACTCAAAATAAATATTAAACATTTAATTGCTAAAAAGGACGTCAAATGTTAATAAAATACATTAAAAGATCTTAATAATTTGACATGTTTCAATTGAATTTACTCAATCATCATCAGAAAAACAAATAAAGACTAAGATGGAAAATGACAAACTATTACAAATGAAATTTATAAATAAATAAATGAAAATCACGCGCGTAACATTTTAACATGTTTCACGTTGCCCTATTTTATTTTCAAATTATCTAACAATTCAATCCAAATATTTGGGATTTGAAATGACAAGGAATCATTGCAGACCATTGAGTGAGTTTCTGACGTAAATTTCAATAGATTCTCTAATAAAAAGTTGCAAATAATATGTTAAATAATAACAAAATATTTATGGTTTCTATTTTATTTAGCCTAGATAATGCGGTTTTACCTCTATTAAATTTTATGTCTGCAATGTGTTCTTTACATCTCAATTTTTTTAATCAATTTTTAATGTATTTTATTAGCATTTGACGTCCTTTTTAGCACTTAAATGTTTAATATATATTTTGAGTGTGTTTTTAGAATATATATTTTTGAAATATTTTTAATGGACGTATAAGAAAATTTCTGTTCATAATTTAATATCATAGGAGACGTGTCGGAGAACTTAAATGGGATGCATTTAAATAGAATAGCCTCAATTCCAATTTCATTTCTAATTTGTATTTACCAACAAGGTTGGATGGGAAAATCCATAATGCAATACGGAACACTGTTAAATGCTGTATTCTCGAATTCTTGCGCAGAACACATTTTGACAAAAGAAGAAAGTTACTATCACGTGACTTAGAAGAATGCCATATCCCCCCCCCCCACACACACACACACACGAAGTAGCCTCACTTTTCTTCACAAACTACTGATTTCGCGTAATTGTATCGCGCAACCCGCTACATTATATTTTACAAAAAGTAGTAGGCTACACTGCAAATTACCGAAAACAGCACCAACTACTGTAGCTTGGCAACTTGTAGAGCGCTACTTCCTATCACTAATATACACTATATATGGGGCATTCTCACAATCTTTTGACTTTTGAGAAAAAAAATCTGGCGAAATTAAACTTGCTAAAATAACATTTTAATCTAATAGACGAATGCTATAATGTTTCAAAATAAAGAAAAAAGGGTCAGCAGCGAAAAAAAAATTATTTAACTGAGGTTTACGTTAAACTTGCGAGTTTAATATTCCTTACCATTTTACCACTATAACTTTTTATTTCCTTCTATTTTTTTACGTATAATGAATTTGCATAGTACCCACAGGACATTCAAATAAGAAATAATAACAAAGTAGCATTTTTAGTGCAAAATTTTGGTATAACATTGTCTTAAAGGGGTGTTAAAGAAGGGACGGTAATGTAAAAAAAGGGGATGGTATAGGAAAAAGGGGGGGAAAAGGAGCAAAATGGGGGGGAAAGGAACAAAATGGGGAAAAAGGGGACAAAATGGGGAAAAAAGGAACGGTAAGGATGGAACATCAAGGAAACTTACCACCTATTTTAGGCAGATCATGTTAAGACTAAGTGGTACTGAAAATGTTCATTGATTTTTAGAAACAGTTATTTACATTGGATTAAATTAAAAAAAAATAATTAATTTACCTCGAAAATTGCAGGATTAAACCTTGCGGACGATAAGACTACCAATAAAGCCACGGTGCTTGAAATTGATATTTAAATGCTTATTTATATTCTGCAGTAAATTTCCTGTCAAAGAATTTTAGATATTCTTTTTCTAGCATACATCTGCATGAGCAAAAACTTGAAAAAAATTCCGTCGCTGCATCTGAAGTGATTTTCTGTATCATTTTAGAAGAGGGATGGTAAAAAATCTAAAACCCAGGGACAGAGTTCAAAAAATAATATCAACCCTAAAAATGTGTGCCGGTTAATTTTTAGCTACATATTTATATAAAACAATAGTTCCAGTTTCGGAAAAAAATTACATCGAATTATTTTTATTGAAACAATTTTATCCAGACAGCTCCAAACTTCAAAATCAGCATCGGGGATACGGGACGGTAGATGAGTTTTCCATGTGTTTGGACCCCCAACATCGTCCAAAACTTATTTATCTCGTTAATATTGTTGTGCAATCATGCATTGGGATGTTCCCAAGGATATGAAATAAAAAAAACACAAAAAAGTGTATTAAATAAAAAATTATTATTCAGGGACATGAAAGTTAAAAGATTGTGAGAATGCCCCAGGTATGTATGTACAGTCGTGGGAAAAAAAAAAGTAAACACCCCCTACTAACTCCTCAACAAATTATCCTAGACGAAAGTTACTAGTACCGGACGATTGGAAATAAAGTCTAATTTTAAAGGGTGTGTATAAAATTTGCTTAGGGGGCCATATACATATTAAAACGAATCCAAACTTCATTTTTTTCAATGGCAGTACCCTAATTTAACAAGATATTTCAAATCTTCGGTTCAAAATATGCCTAGAAACCAAATTTCAAGTCATTCGAATGATAAGTTTTTGAATTATAGACATTCAAAATTTAGTACTTCTAATGTTAAATTACATTTTCATATTTTTATTTATATCTCCTGAAATTATGCTCCTAATGAGCTAATTTTTTGTGTAGCAATAATACTAATATACCCAAACATAAATACGTTGAATTTGAAATTTTTATAATTTTATGATATGAATTATGAATTATGAAATTAATATTCGAAAAAATTATGAATTGCAACATACAATTTTTTTGATGGATTTAGATTTATTAAGTCCTGCTTTATGGAAATCCAAAATTTCACCTTTTTCTTCCAAGTAGTTTTCAAATTATGCTTAAAAAACGGCAAAAGGATGGTTTAAGGGGCCGTCTATGATAGAAGTGAGTAAATTTTTGAAATTTATTCTGCTATCCTGTAATCAAACAGGTTTCATTGACGCTTAAACGTGCCTTGATCAAGAAGGCGGCTCTCTCGGGTAACATTCGAGTTCGGAACTTCAATTTGGATACAGCCCTTAAAATACGCTGGTTTTAAAATAATTTCTCAAAAACTTATGGCACGAATTGCATAAAAATTTGTTTATAGGCTAATTGAAAGGTGTAGAGTTCATTTATGCTGTCAGAATTGTGTACTGCTATTGAAAAAAAACAAAGTTATGGTTCGTTTTAATATGTAGATGGCCCCTTAAACAAATTTTAAATGCATCACTTAAAAGTAGACTTTATTTCCAATCGTTCGGTACCAGTAACTTTCTTCTACGATAATTTGTTGAGAAGTTAGTAAGGGGTGTTTACTTTTTTTTTTTTTCACGACTGTACAGTCATTCAGAAATTTCGGTATTATGGATAGTTCTAGGATGAAAAACATCATATAAAACCGGGAACTGCACTTTTTACAAAACAAATTTTATATATAAAATGAAAAAAAAAATGACATTTTGAAGTAGTATTAAATAAATTTAAAATGCTGTGATGCACTTTCACTTCAAGCAATAATTTCCCAGAATCCCATTTTTTGTTATGCAAAAGGAGAAAAATATAAAACACCCAGTCCCTATTTCAAAAAACAGCGAACAAAAGCATCTCTAAGAATGAGCAAGACAACTATAAATGTCAAAGGAAAAATTTACGGCTGGAAAACGAAATAAATTAAAGAGCGTTGTGTTGAGCTTCTGAATTTAGTGGATTTATCTTCTGACAATGAAAATGCAAGTTGAATGCAAGAAGTAGTTGAGGCGAATTAAATGATGCTACAATCTAATTAAAAATAAATTATTTTGTTGTATCCACTATAAGAAAAGAATAATGTAATCGGGGTTCGACAACATCATGACATTTTCGAAAATATCAAAAATACTCGATATTTTGAGTGTCCATAATTAAACGACCTTTTAAAGTTGTCTAACCAGCGAAACTATTCTGCAGAATGTCTCGAAATTTCGCGGAGGACATAAAGGTATGAGAATTTGCTTAAGCGAAAAAATTAGTTCAGCATTTTGCCACCAGAGGACGTTTTATAACGAATTACACATTTAGTATACGTTTACAACAAGGCCGTAGCCGGAAAAATATTTCGAAGGGGGATTTCGGATCAAATTTTTATTTTTATTTCCTTATTTAAGAGTCGCTTTTTATAAATAAATTTTTAATACAGGTGAATGATTTTAAAAGGCTTAATTAAGTTTTATTGTGAAGAGTAATTCAATAATAAAGCTATTATAAAAGAAAATTTAATATTTGAGCTTTCTTAATTGAAAATAAATTTACCTCATTTGTGTTGATGTTCCTTCACAGATGTAATGACGTTGATATCGACCAAATTAATGTTTTAAGGTGTTTTGTAGGAGAGTTTCAAATGTTTTATTGTTAAACCACGGCCAAACTCGATCGCCAGCCTACGGCCTTAACTGCTCTGCCCAACAAACGCAAAACGTTTTGACACATTCATAAATTCATTTTTTAACGGAAAGATATAAAATTGGAAAGCCTGGCCATAGAAGCGATATGGAATTGAACTGTTTTTTCCATTTTTTGATCAATCAATTACCTATTGAGTTATAAGCGTTTCGGATCACGTGACAAACACGTTTTCGCCCGCTCTTGAGTGCTTATTCTCCATTCGCGCGGAAATTCGGTTCAAAACGTTCACTTTGACCCTCTTTTCTAAAAGATCTATTGCGTTTGCAAAAAAATGGAAAAAACAGCTCGATGACATGCTTTCTGAACAACGACACCAGCTAGTTTCATGCATTTCCGAAGAAAAACAAATTAAAACTTATGTCAGAAAGTTGCCCTTTTGGATTTGAGAACACCCTTAATTTCGGAATCGTTAAAGACTACAATCGCCACCAGATGGCGCGAACACCTACTGTAAATTGTATTTTCTCTACTGTAAATAATGCTTATTAAATGTTACTTTCACACATAAAAATACGAAAAACGTCTCTGTATATGCGTTATAAAAGGTATAGATAATATACGTATATTTTGCCTCGGCGTTTTTTATACTGCAAACATGAAAACTGAAGGATTTGGAGATAAAATAAATAAATTACAATGCATTAAACATAAGCAACTAAAAACATATTAAATAATACGCTACTATAACACGGAAAACAAAGATTATAAGTAAATTTCTGCATTTTTTTAAAAATTTAATTTTAATCATTTCTAGAAAAAAAATAAAAAACAGGGGAAATTATAAAATCAAATATTTCAATTTTAGGCAGTTATATTATAAAAACTATAATAAAAAATATTTACACAGTATTAAAAGAATATGTAAGTTCGCCAGTATCCAGCAATCAACTCTTAACGAAATATTTTTTCCACAACATTGATTATTTTTGCACGATTCTAAATTAATTGAAAAAAATATAGATATATGTACATTGCAAACAATTTTCAATAAATTTGGCCATTATATGTGTTGATCTGAAATAGTCAAACATGTAGAAAAGTAACAAAATTACAAAATTAAATATTCTAATTCTGGACGCTGATGGTATAAAACTGTGATACAATTAAAAGGATGTTTGCATGTTTCCTAATGTCAACAAAATAAGCAAGTCTTTTTGCCAATAACCGGCAATCAACTCATTTTTTTTTTTTTTTTTTTTCCCCAAAACAGGGCTATTTACATGATTCTTAATTATTAAGAAAATATATGTCTGTACATTGCAAACAATTTTCAATAAATTTGGCCGTTATATGCGCTGATCTGAAATATTCAAGCAAATATAAAAATTATAAAATTACATATAAAATTAAATATGCTAATTCTGAACAGTCATGGTATAAAAATATACGATTAAAATACAAATATATTTACATGTTTCATAATATAAAAAAAATAGTCTTTTTGCCAATATCCGGCAATCACCTCGTATCGATTTTTTTTTTTTTCAAAACATGGATATTTACATAATTTTTAATTATTTAGATAATATATATATCAGTACATTGCGAACGATTTTCAATAAATCTAACCTTTATATGGGCTAATCTTAACTATACAAGCATATAGAAAAATTACAAAATCACATGATAAAATTTAATATTCTAATTCTGGACAGTCATCATATAAAAGTGTACGATAAAAATAAAAATACATTTACATGTTTTATAATAATAATAAAAAATAATAATAATAATAATTAGCAGGTCTTTTCGCCAATATCCAGCAATCAAATCATATCGATTTTTTTTTTCTTAAAAAAACATGGATATTTACACGATTCTTAATTTAGAAAAATATAGTTATGTGTACATTGTGAACAATTTTCAATAAATTTAAATATTGTAGGTGCTGGTTATGAAAGACAGGGAAACAAAAAACTAATAATAAATAAAAAATATTTTTGTTGTTTCATATTTCATTATTTTAAAGAATCAACAAGTCTTTTTTTTTTTTTTTCTTTCAACAGTTTGTACTCCAAATTTGAAGCAAATTCATGAAAAGAAATTTCTGGAATTTTTTTAGTGAATCGTATGTGCAGTAGTTCAGAACACAGCAATGAGCCGGTTTACTAAAGAAAATAAAAATCAAAATTCGCAATTTCAGTTAAGTTATACCTAAGAAAACACAAGCATGCAAGGGAACTTCTTCATTAGACACAGTAGGTAACAGCGCCCCCTACAATTCTCCGGAGAGAAACTTCCATTCCCCGAAAACAAAGGGGTTTCGACTTTTTGTTACGGCCGTATGAAGGGAATCGAGTTTGGCCGTGGTTAAACATATTTTACCAAGAGCATAAGTTAAAACAACAAAGTTAGCCAAAGTTTTTAAAAGTTTGTGATAATTTCGAAATAAATCGCTAACTGAAATCATCAAGAATTTCATTTAAATAAGTTGCACGAGCTATAACAGGCTTTTGTGGCCATTTTGTTTGAAAACGTTAAAATCTGACCTACATGTACGAAAAAATTTTGATACATTTTAAAGAATACTGGGAATTATAATAATTTTAGCAAGAAACAAACCTTAAAAAATGCTAGCGCAAAAATGTGGCTTTTAACTGTAGTTAATTTCTAAATTTTGACAAATATGAGTACTTAATGTCATATTTGTAATCATCGTGACAGTAATTTCGGAGGGGAATCAAACCATGGTGATCCCCCCATTGGCTACGGCCTTGGTTTACAATAGTTTACAAGTTTTATTTTAACCAAACATGTTCCACAAGACGATCATCCTTTTCATCCAAAATTAAAAACAGACATAATTTGCTTTTTTACACTCACAAAAACGACGATAGAATTTAGTATCAAGTACCAAGAAAATTGTATGTATTATGCAACAAAGTTTTAAGCATAGATGTCTACTTTTTCATTCCCTGACTTGCGGTACAGTTTAAACTGAACTAAACCAAAATCAAAAAAGATTCTTAGAAATCGAAAAAGTGTTCGCTAAATAGAGATGTCCGCTATTCTAGAGTATGTATCCACTAAAAAGGTTTTACTGTATTAGGTTTTCCTCCATGTAAAAAAATATTTGGGACATTTGTTGAAAAATCGGTCAACCTGAGTCCGACCATCAAGAGGCAAAACTCAACCCGAACCCGAAACAATGAAAGTCAACCCGATCCGCAGCAAAAAGAGTAGAAGAAGTCTTCCCGATCCAACTCGCAACGAAAAAAATATAGCGCCAACCGGTTGGTTGATTGGTTGATTTTGTGACGGCCGATTATCTACACTAGGGATATAGGCCCGAGGGGGAGTGCCCTTCGTGGGGGTCTTTCTAAGGGAACCTAACCCGTATTAACGCATGGAAATCCATGGTTCGAAGAAAACCACGAAAACTCCGAACGATTAGGCCGACGGGCGCGATTGGGTTCGAACCCAGCACTTCCCGTCTACCAGTTTCGAGAGCAGAACCTCTCAGCCACTGGTGGGGCATATAGCGCCAACCGGATTCTACCCAAACCGCGAGTCGGGTCTGGTTCTGTTAAATTCATAGAAGTAACAATAAAGTTATTGTTACTTCTATGGTTAAAAGCGGGCTAATGAAACCAATGCAGGACTCTAAGGCTGCCAAAGCACCATCCTTCTAACTGTTATCAGTGTCGGCGTCGATTGTTGTGGCCACGCGGTCTTTTTGATTTTTAATGGCTTAAGCAGGAAAGGGACTGATGTCCTGCAAAAGAGGAACCTTCCTTCAAGTAGAGTTGAACTCCTTATCTCCTGACTCATTGTTGATTCCCCTCATTCTTTTGTGAATAAACCGCAGAACCATTCAGAATAAAAGATTTTTCACGAAAACTGGAGAATGAAGGCAAAACTCGCGTCTGTACGCAGCCTTAGGCTGCGTTTGGACGATCCTGGAAAAGATCGTCTAGAAAAAGCCATAAATTTTACCTTTGAAGAAGGTGGTAGCTCCCGCTCTTCAAATGACCGGAATAGCAGTTTGCTAGTTTGGCCGCTTAATCGCCAATGCAATGAATGTACTTTAGGTGCTTTTTATTTTTTATTACTTTCTGTTGTTCTCGATTCTATAGTACGAACGTACCTCATTTGTCACGTTTGACGCACAATTTCCAACTTGTTATTGTATAGAGGAGAAGGGGGCACCTTTGAACATTTTTTTTTTTTTAAATCCACATATTTCTTACTTGAATTATATTTATTGAATTTTAAATATTTCGTGAGAGAAAGAATGTAATTCTGCATCATATGAAATAAAAAATTACAGTTTTTCAGATAAATTAAATATGCTGTGAGGCTTTAAAAAGCTGAAAGTTTTCTGTTCAAACCTGCCCCGTGTAGGGGTACCTTTGAACAAGCTAGGGGCACCTTTGAACAAATAAACAAAATATGAAAATATTGACAGTTTTTATTAAAAACTGCGTATCTTTCCAAAATATAAAATAATAAGAATAAAATTACATAATTACATTTAACTGAAATTACTAATTTTTTATTATTTAACCAAATTTGTATCCATCAAAGCACAATGTTGAGACAGAAGGGAGGATCCCTCCAATTATGTTTAATTGTGGCAACTTTTTTATATAATATCCTTAAAATCCCTCCAAATTGATATCTGATGCCTCTGGAAAATATATCGTTGTTATTTTCTACGAAGAAACCTCGCATTAAGCAATTTAATCTGACCAACTTAATGAAGAGTTCTTTTTGCATAATATTGGACTAAAATGAAATCATTTTCATTCCAATTGTTATAGAAAATGGATAAAACCCTCTTTTATGAAATCTTGAAATAATGTTTACCGTTGTAAATGAAACAGTATAGGGTTTGTTAGACGAATCTGCTAAATCATGAATTATTGTTGTGTGTCCTGAATTTGCCTGTAATTGAAGCCCTGCATCAATACAACTTTAATATTAAGTACAATAACACTTAATTAATCTATTAATTTTCATATTAAAAAAAAATTTCAACAATAATATTTAGATACATCTGTAACTCTTTACTTCATAGTTTTAATTGTTCAATGGTGCCCCATCACATGGAGTTTAGCATTACAACTATTTACTCAATTAGGTTTGAGAATTTGAATAAAGCAAATCTTAAAAGTTTAAGCTAACATCTTTATTTAGGTATTAAATAGTAAATTATAATTTTAGGGATATAAGATTATCAACAAAAAGCTTACAACTTTATTTTGTTAAGTTTAGATTCAAGAAAGCAAAACATACATATCTTGCATAGACAGTAGTGTGCATGCAAAATAGTAAAGCTTTGTATTCTTGTTACATTGAATCAATAGTACTGCGCTGCCGCATATATTTAAAAAATATAATTTATTTAAAGGAAAATATTTACAGTGCTCAAAGGCGCCCCCAGTTCAAAGGTACCCCCCTCTCCCCTACAGAGCAGAAATAATAACTTTTCTTTTTAACAAAAGGGAGGAAAGAATTTACTTTTGTCGTGAGAAATAAGATATTTTCATTACAGCAATATAATTAAATATATATATATATACACACACACACACACAAGAAAAAAAAAAGAAGAAGAAAGAAATTACTTACGTGTAAGAATTTATAATTATTGAATATACTAATTTCATAACAAAAGTTTAATCATAAATTTTCTCTTAAAAGAACCCAGTTTTTTAAAAATTATGCTCATAAAAACGTGTACTTAAACGATCATTTATTAAAAATACTGATTAAGGCTGTCATCAGAAGGGGCTATTTTTGGCAGATTTTAAAAACATTTTTGTTCGGAAATGCATGAAATGGGCAGGTGTTATGATTCATAAACAATGTCATCGAAAGACGTTTCCCATTTTTTGGTAAACACGGGAGATCTTTCTGAAAATACTGTCCAAGTTGGCCCGAATTTCAGGATGTGACACGAAGAAAAGAAAAAAAAATGTCATGTGACCAGAATCGCTTTAAACTCTACACGTAATTTATTTATTTAAAAAGGTAAACGGTATTAGATTTCAAATCGCTTCACCTGCCAGTTTTCTACGTTTACGTTTAAAAATGTATCGGTAACTGTCTCGGAAAATTTCGCGTTGTTGGCGAGGGAATTTAGGAGCAATTTTCAGAAATTTTTGAAAGTATATATTTAAAAATAGAAATTTCTGGAGAAAAACTGTTCTACAAAGTTAAATATTAGACCCATAACAAAAATCGTCAATTTTAGTATCTTAGCAATTATAAACTGTAAAATGTCATATGAAAGTAAACCCACATCCATAATAAATATAATACTAAAATTATTATGTAATTTTACTGAATATTAATTAAAAATACATTAATAATAATTATATTACATTAATAATATTAATTAATAATATAATTAAAATTAATTTTTATAGTGTTTGATTTGCAGTAAGAAACTAATCAATGCGATGAAAAATAAATAATGTGCTGTTTTGAAAAGTCAAACAATCTTTTTACTTGCTATTTGCAGTTTTCATTGTGTCAACAAAACACCATCATTTCACTTGGCGAAAATGTGAAGTTATTTTCTAATAAAAAAAACTTATTTCTTTTTAAACTTATTTCACATCGCCAAATGATTGCAACCTTTTTAAGTGGAATGGGAAGGAGCACAACCTAAACTATATAGAATTGACAAAAGGAGTGATGGTTTTCTGTGCAATTATCTCCCCAAATGGCAGTCATAAAACTGTCAACGTACTTGGTGTCCACTTTCTGTCCAGAAACTTGTCCCTCCTTGTCCTGCAAAACCCATTATACATCAAACGCACCGACTGTCGAGAACAATAAAACCGACGGCTGACCGCAACTAGAAGGAACGTCCGTTCGCAGCTTAAGGCTCCTGTCCCGGCCGGCGAAGGCACTCACGAGCTAATGCTAATCCTATGGGGAGGGATTTTTCTAATATCTCGTTTGCATTTCGACATTTTAAAATAGTCTTTTTTTACATTGGATAGCCGAGATCCGTCTCTACATCGCACCTTTTTTACTTTTTCCATTTTGGTTGCAGATATTTTTTAGAATGACACTTTCATTTTCAGAACCGGTTTTGAAAGTGAAAGTAACTTTATAAAAAACATCTGCGACCAAAATCGAAAAAGTAAAAAAGGTGCGATGTAGAGACGGATCTCGGCTATCCAATGCAAAAAAAATTATTTAAAAATGTCGAAATGCAAACGAGATATTAGATCCCTCCCCATAGGATTAGCATTAGCTCCTGAGTGTCTTCGCTAGCAAGGACAGGAAGGAGCCCACGCGCGCACACGATTACAGCACTTTTCTTCCACTATGTACTATGGAAAGTAAAAATGAAAGCTCTACTGTGCTGACTACTAACAAGAAAAGTTATAAGGCTCCTAGAAAAGCGCTTACTCTATAATCCTTTGAACTATTTGAACCGTGAACCATCTGATCCTAATCAAAATACTTTGGAGCAAAACAATAAGAACAGCATCTGATGAAAAGAAAATATCTGACGGCTTGTCAGCGACTCACGGTCGAATTTCCAAGAATGAAAGGCAGAGAGAAGAAATCTCTAGCTGTCAAAAACTTTTTATCATCAACTTGTATTTGGTTGGAGATCTATGGAATACACTCAGATAGCTCTTATTTTTAACAGACACTTTATTATTAAAAAAAAACAACACACACACACACACACAATGCATTACAGTAGAACCTCTTTTATCCGAAACTCTTTTAACCAAAACTCTCGGTTAACCGAAATCCATTTTTAAAGCTTTTTTTTTATTATTATCACATTCCTGGTGTGCAAAATCCATTTTGAAAGCTTTTTATTTTAAACTATCATTATTCCTCGTGTGCAAGCGGTCCTTTCCGAACCACGAGTACATAAAAATATTTTCGATCCCCTTTCTTAGAATTCCTTTGAATTTAACTTGAGCTCCCGTAAGCTGCGGAGTGGAACGAGCCAAGAAAACGAACAAATTAAGCGATTTTGAATGTTTTGCAAAAGGTTTGGCTTGGCTGGAGCAGCAGAAGGACTGTAATACTGGTGAACTAATATTATTTAAAAACTTCGTGATAGAGCTTCTTCAAAGCAAAGGCAATCGAAACTGCGACAAGCAAAACATTGTTTCAAACCCTTGTGAAATATTTAAAAGGTACTTAATTTCAAAATTAAAGCTCACGTAATTTATTCTTGTTACTATTTTGCTATTGTTTTATTTATATTAAGCACTGGTTACCACATGAAGAAATAATGCATATATTTCTCCTTAATCTTAAAATTGAAGCATTCTCCATTATCCGAAAATTTCGATTTTCCGAAAGGTGGTCGGTCCCAATTACTTCGGATAATCGAGGTTCTACTGTATTTATTTATGTCCATTAACCCCCTATTTTATTAATGCATGCCAACAAAAGAGTTTATGGATTCGGTTGTCTGTCTGCCGTCTGTCCATACTCTAACTCGCATAAATATAGTAGGATTGATATGGAATGTATGTTATTGAAGTTTACTATGACGTGTTCGGTGCGTGTGTAGCATTCATAGTTCGTTTAGAGGGACACTCAAAAGAATTCCGTTACATTATGGACTATGGAAAAAATCGCTTGCGATGTATTTTAAGGATGTTACACTATTTAAAACATATCGAAATTGATATATATATATCACTGAGCTGCACTTAAAGATGCTATAGAATAGGGTGTGCGTAGCATTAATCGTTAGAATTTACAGGGCATACAAAAGAATCCGTTTATAGTACTGTGTATGAACAGTAATTGATATTATTGGATTTTCAGTTGTGGTACGCGTATTCAAATGTAACTAATTTTTTGCATGTTACTTGTTGGATATAGAAGCTATAGATCATTTAATTGGACCGGGAAAGTCCTATCTCCGCCATGTTAAATTCACCAACTTTATGTACCTTTTTCTCAGAAATGGTGAAAGATAGAGGTCTAGATTTTTTAGAGTAGTTAGAATAACATGATTTACGTATTTTAACACAGTATTTTCTTTCTAAGTGAAACTTAAAATTAATTATTAATTATTTATTGAAAGTCATTTTTAAATTAGCATTTTTGGTAAGATTTCACTGCCTAAAATAAATAATTCTCAACAAATCATTAAATCCCTGAGTTAAACTATACATTGTAACATAATATAAGCATTAAAAAAAATCTGAGTTCTTAAGTTTAATAGATATTGAAAAAAAAGGAACATAAACATGAAAAATCCAAGTTTTGAGAAAAAGTCAATTAAAGATTTAAATGGCCATTAAGTTGTGAAGTAGTCTTAGAAAAGAATGAATAATTTAATTTCAACACTTATTTTTTTTTTATAAAAACATATGTGACACATCGTTGGAAAGATAAAAGTTTAAACTATTTAATGATATAAAAAAGTAAAAATCAATTTTTTGGTTGAATTTTGCTTTCTCGGTCCCCTTAAAGGACTGCACAAAAAACAGAGTACATTTCCGTTTATTGGAGAAAAATGCTGAAGGGAAACTTACATCAGTTAGGAAACGCACGGCATTAGTTGAAAATTCCCTTTCATCAAATTCAGTTAAAAAACGGAAATTACTCGAGATCCACGGTAAAAAAAAAAAGACTAAAAAACGGAAATTGTACTGGCAATCGAGACGCCAGTACTATTTCCGTATCAGGGTCGTAGCGACCGCCCCCCATACCCCCCAGTTGGGGGGGGGGGGCTGAGCAAAGTCAGGGGCCCAGTAGTGAGCTATTGTACCTTCCAGACAATTTTTTTTTTTTTTTTTTTTTTTTTTTTTTTTACTTTTAAAATTATTTTTTTTATGTATTTTTAATAACATTTTATTTTGTTTTATCGAAATTAATTTTATTTATTTATTTTTGTCAAAGATCTTGATCAGATTTAGAAATAGAAAACAGATATGTGCTTTTCTTCTATATCCACCATTCTTTATAAAAGTTTTTGAAGGCTGTAAGTTCTACTTAAAAATTAAAATGGCATTTTAGTATTTTGGGGGTGCGCCTATCAATGGGCGAAAAAGTTGAAACCAAATGTTCAAAACTTCTTTAATACTATTACTTCCTCCAACCAAAACAGATATGCGCTTTTTTTCTACCGCAACCATTCTTTTTAAAGGGGCCCAGATGAAAGAAATTTTGCAGGCTCTAAATTCTTTTTGAATTGTCTTTTTTAGGGCCCCCTATAAAAGTGCGAAAAAGTTGGAGCCCAATATTCAAAACTTTTAATCCCATTTTTTTATTAACATTTTTAAAAAATATGCTTTTTAATCTCACTGAGGGACCCAATAAGTTTCAAAACTTCGTTATACTATTACTTCCTTCAGCCAAATGTGCTTCCTTTCTATAGTCTGCTTCCTTTCTATAGTCATTATTCTTTTTAAAGGTGCCCAGATGAAAGAAATTTTGCACGCTCTTAATACTTTTTAAATTGTCTTTTTTGGAGCCCCTAATAAAAGTGAGGAAAAGTTGCAACTCAAGATTCAAAACTTTTAGGCCCCATTTTTATCATTCAAATGTTTTAAAAATATGCTTTTTAATCTCGTTGGGGGCCCCAACAAGGTTCAAATCTTTCTTAATACTATTACTTCTTTTGACCAAAACAGATATGCGCTTTCTTCCTATAGCCAGTATTCTCTTTAAAGATTCCTAGATGAAAGAAATTTTGCAGGCTCTAAATTCTTTTTGAATTGTCTTTTTAGGGACCCCTATAAACGAGAGGAAAAGTTGGAGCCCAAGATTAAAAATTTTTAGGCCTTATTTTTTTATTCAAATGTTTAAAAAGCATGCTTTTTAAACTCGTTGTTAGCCCCAATAAGTTTCGAAGCTTCCTTAATACTATTAGTTCCTCCAAATAAAGGTGCTTTCTTTCTATAGCCAGTATTCTCTTTAAAGGTTCCCAGATGAAGGAAATTTTGCAAGCTCTAAATTCTTTTGAATTGTCTTTTTTAGGGACCCCTATAAACGTGAGGATAAGTTGGAGCCTAAGATTCAAAACTTTTAGGCCCCATCTTTTTATTCAAATGTTTTAAAAATATGCTTTTTCTCGTTGGGGGCCCCAATAAGGCTCAAAGCTTCCTTAATACTATTACTTCTTTTGACCAAAACAGATATGCGCTTTCTTTCTATAGCCACCAGTCTCTTTAAAGGTGCCCAGATGAAAGAAATTTTGCAGGCTCTAAATTCTTTTTGAACTGTCTTTTTTAGGGGCCCCTATAAACGGGAGGAAAAGTTGGAGCCCAAGATTCAAAACTTTTAGGTCTCTTTTTTTATTCAAATGTTTCTAAAATATGCTTTTTAATTTCGTTGGGGCCCCCAATATGGTTCAAAGCTTTCGTAATACTATTACTTCTTTTGACCAAAACAGATATTCACTTTCTTTCTATAGCCAGCAATCAGCATTCCCTTTAAAGGTTTCCAGATGAAAGAAATTTTGCAGGCTCTAAATTCTTTTTGAATTGTCTTTTTTAAGGCTCCCTGTAAACGTGAGGAAAAGTTGGAGCCCAAGATTCAAACTTTTTAGGCCCCTTTTTTATTATTCAAGTGTTTTAAAAATATGCTATTTAATCTCGATGGGGGGCCCAATAAGTTTAAAAACTTCCTTAATACTATTACTTCCTTCAACCAAATGTGCTTTCTTTCTACAGTCACGATTCTTTTTAAAGGTGCCCAGATGGAAGAAAATTTGCAGGCTCTAAATACTTTTTTAATTGACTTTTTTGGGGCCCCCTATAAAAGTGAGGGAAAGTTGGAACTCAAGATTCAAAACTTTTAGGCCCAAATTTTATTATTCAGATGTTTTAAAAATATGCTTTTTAATCTCGTTGGGGGCCCCAATAAGGTTAAAAACTTTCTTAACACTATTACTTCTTTTAACCAAAACAGATATGCCCTTTTTTTCTATAGCTACCATTCTTTTTAAATGTGCCCAGATGAAAGAAATTTTGCAGGCTACAAATACTTTATAAATTTTCTTTTTGGGGGCCGCTCTTAAAAGTGAGCAAAATTCGGAACTCAAGATTCAAAACTTTTAAGCCTCATTATTTTTTTCAAATGTTCAAAAAAATATAAGCTTCTTAATCTCGTTGGGGACCCCAATAAGCGGGCATCTATGTGCATTGCATATGCCGCCTATCCCCTTATTTTCGACCTGTTTTGTTTTTAACATTTCATTTCTCTTGTCTCTATAAATTACATGTGTTAACTATACATAAATTATATTGTGTATTTATTTAATCTACTAGCAGAGCTTCGCTGATTGCTTTTTTAAAAAAAGAACCTATTTTTTGGAGTTCTCCATTGGGGGCCTTCACTGCCTTCCGCAGCGTAAACCTGTTCTGGATATTCCCGCTCCGATGTTGAATCAAACAATCATTGAATTATTGCATTTTTTTTTCGATAAAAGTGATAGTGTCCAGATAAAAGTGAAATTTTCCAGCATCATAGCTCATGTTGCTACAGGAACAAATTTGTTATTTTTCCACTTCAGCTTAATTATGACAGCAGCAAAATCTACTGGACAATTCTTCGGTTTCAGAAAAAAAAAATATCCAAAACTCCGCAAAACGCGAAAAAAATGTGTAAAAATCTTATAAAAAATTGGGCAAAAATTCAAACATCGCTGAGAGAAAATTGATTATATCGATCCAAAAGATTGAAACTGGAATGCTAAAAAATCGCCGTGAAAGACAAAAATACGCTAAAAATCACATAAAATGTTCATAAAAAATTCAGAAATTTCTATGGATATATTTTCTATATTGAGCTAAAAGACTGAAACCTGATCCCTTTTAGGGATGTCAAAAATCTGTGCAGCAGATGGCAAAATTTTTACTATATTGGGATAAAAGATTGAAACACTCTCTCTCTCTCATAAAAGAAAAAAAAAATCAGTGAATTGGAGGATTTTTTCCGTAACTTTTTCTTTCGTTCAAACACACACACAAAAAAGCTTTGATTTGATTTGCTCATTTTCCGCGAAAATATAGAAAACTCACCAATCTAACATAAAAATTACCTAACATCCTTACTAAATATAAAGATGAATTTTTGTCAAACCAAATCGCAAGAGTGTTCTGCCAACTTTGCTGCATTGTACTTTTCCCTATTAGAAACTTAACTTTTACGCATGATTTTTTTCCTTCATAACACGAAGAAGTCGCGAATCAAAGATCGAAATTTCTAGAGATTTTCCTTTCTAAAGACGAAAATATCTTCAAATGTGCCATAAAATCTCTCCTAATCACAGGGGTCTTAAAAAATGAAAAAAAAACGTTCTTGAAAAACTCAAAAATCGCAAAGGACGAAATTTAGTACATCGGGCTAAAAGACTGAAACCTGATTCCTTTTACTAATGTCATAAAATCCCGTCGGAATGCGAAAAAAAGTTAAAAATCACATAAAAAATTCGCGAAATATTTAAAAATCGAAGAAGACTACTTTACTATATTCGGCTAAAATGGACAGATTGATTGAAAATAGATTCCTTTTATGAATGTGGGGAAAAAAGCACAAAACTTGAAAAAATACAAAAAAAAAAAAAAAAAAAAAAAAGCATAAAAAATTAAATGAAAAAAATTCGAATCAAAAAGTTTAAAAACCTGTTTCGAGGTGCATAACTTCAGGCATACAGGTAACCTCCCTGTCAAATTTTGTCCTGAACAGAAAAACATCTGGTCAGGCAAAGAAAAACTCTGGACAGACAAACATCTGTATTTATTATTATCTACTAGTTCGTTGCCCACAGAAAGGTACCTTCTATCCGAAGGTATTTTTTTTCTTCTTAAATTTCAACTTGGGTGACAATTTTAAACTGGAGAAAACCGGAATGTATGAAAACGACATCCCAAAAGTAATTTTTTCAAATTAGTAAATCTGTACTTTTTCAATTATATGTATTTAATAAAAGGCACCAATGCGAGCAGGAAACAAATTGTTATAAGTGAATATTTTCTGCTTAAGGAAAATCTGTCTGGGCCCCGCGAATGGCATTGCCAAAATGAAGAGGAAATTGAAAATACGAAAACGACTTCCATATTTTTTATTTATTTATTTTGTTTATGAGCAATACTTACCGGTTTATAACATTTGTAAAAGGAATTCAGTTTCAAACTTTTTTGCTAAATTTTGTCCTCTGCTGTTTTTAAAATTTTCGGGAATTTTTATGTGATTTTTAGCTTTTTTTCACTTTTCCGGTAGTTTTTTTAATATTCGTAAAAAAATAAACCCGGTTTCAATCTTTTAGCCCAATATAAGTAAAGTTTGATCTCTATGAACTTCGATTTTTTTTTATGCAACTTTTGACGTTCTTTCGCGTTCTTCGGCGATTTTTTTTGACATTTTTCCCCTAAATGGAAGAATTCTGAGTTAAATTTTGGAAGTCCTTTGATTAAATTCACGTTGTAAGAATATCAAATATGTTCCTGTAGCAACGTGAACGAAATCTTGAAAATTTGAATTTAATTTGGATCGAAATAAAAAAAAAAAATACAGTAATTCAAGGTTCGTATGATTCGTGATCGGAGCGGACATAGCCGGGGCCGTCGCGAAACAACTTTCTTCTCTTACGGGCCTGATTCAAGAATAAGATGAGTCACGCAAGAGATCTGAGTTAGCAAACGAACCAAGTCGAATAGTTGTATGTATGCATCAGAAACAGTGCTATAAATTTCCGTTTTGTAATATTTTGTTATGGCTGTTTGAACTAAACATTCAATAATTAAACATCGAAGGGTCACTAAACAGGTACTTTCTTTCTTTTTTCTTTTTTTGCTTCTTTTTTCCCTTTGATTTAAAATATATTCGAAAACATTTGATTCGCGGTTTTTATCTATGATTTTAACTTGAAATATACGTTTATGACAAAGTTCCCTTTAAAAATTTCTTACATTAAAATGCCTTAATTTAAAATTATAAATATCTTAATTGATATTACATAAACTCATAAATAAAAATGTTATATTTTTTTTATTAATTAAAACAAAAATTCTATTTATCAATAAAAAATTTAATTTTCATAATGTATGCATAACTTAAAATACACATTCCGTTGGTAGGTGTTACAACTAAAATAGCATTGTTCACTAACAGTAAGCACATATTTACAGTAATTTAAAAAATATATGGTATTTAATATTGCATAAAAAAATAATCTCACTTAAACAGACAAGTATTAAGGAAGTTGAAATATCTGGAAACTTATCAACGACTGTTACATGTTTGTTAATACATGTGATTTTATTTTATTAGAAGTGAGTTTTCTGTTGTCATGACTTTTGCATAGTTATTTATTTTATTATTATATTCGCAATTCCTGACAAACACATAACTTAAGGGGACAGTTCACCTGAAAATTAACCCAAAAAATCGATTTTTTATATTAAAAAAAATATTAAATGGAAGCTTATTTAATTATGAATATTGTGACACCTCATTTTTACCCATACGGCGATTATAACGCCAGATATTGTAAATTTCATTAATACACCCAGCGCAATTACCCAAAAACAACCAACTTTAAATGTTTTTGCTATGTTCCTATTTTCTCCACTTTCATGTTTTAAAAATGCTAAGGCCTTTTTTTCGTATTTCAGATATAGATTTAAACTTTTTTGCACATGTCCTTTATTATATATATGAAAAATATGAGCATGGAATTGTCCTTCATGGTTTTATTTTATTTATTTTTTTAATAAAAGTATATGAAGATGTATTAGATTTCACTCTTTTACGCTATGTATATCAGTGAAAAAATTATATTAAATGTAACATTTGATTTATCTAAAACGCCATGCTCAGTCTTGCGTAATACACATTTGAAAATCTTTTTTAAAAAATGGGCAAAAATATTAATATTTAAAAAAGTAGAATTTTAAAAAATTCAAAATGTTTTAAACTATTTTAAATTTTTAACTAAATATGCAGTTAAAAAAAAATTTTTTTTAATGCACTTTTAGTTGAACATTGAAATGCAGTGACTTATTGCACCATTTGAATTTAAATTTTAAAAAATGTTGAAAATGTAAACTGCTTCTTTAAATATATAGCAACGTTGGCTTCCACACTTGCATTGACTTATGAAATCCAGACCTAAATTTTCAGTCTTTTCAATAGTACAATAAGATTTTGGGCGCTTGGAATTTTAGGAAAGTACTTTTGTAAATATACTATTGTAAAAGTGTTTTTAAAAACTAATTATAATTAGTTTTTAAAAATTTGAAAACCATTTACAATTAGAAATAATAACATTTCCTGGAGCCATTTTATTTTACCACTATCTGCCTACATCATGTACATATGCACTTTATTCGGGCAATCTCATTCTAAAATTAAAATTTTAATTGATAAATTGAATTTTTGTTTTAATTGTTTAAAAAAAAATTAATATTTTTTTTTGATTTTATGTAATATCAATCCTGAAATTTATACTTTTAAATTAAGACGTATTTATTTTTAAAGGGAAATTTAATTATTATCTGCTAAAATTGTGTTATTTTAATACATGATATCTCCTGTCATAAAGGTATGTTTCAAGTTAAATTCTCTGAAAAATACCACGAATCCCAATTCTTTAACTATTTTTGTATTTTTATTTTTTCATGATAAAGTTGATAATTTTAATGTATGATTTTTTCTACCATAAATATATATTTCAAGTTAAAATCTCCGATAAAAACGGCGAATCAAATGTATTTGAATACATTTTAAATCAAAGGAGAAAAAAAAAAAAAAAGCAACTGTTTAATGACCCTTCTCTGTTTAATTATTGGATGTATAAATCAAATAGATCTAAAACAAGCCACAAATTGCTCAATAAAATATTCTAAAACGGAAATTTCTAGCACTTTTTTTGATACAAATATACAACTATCCGACCTATTCGTTTGCTACTCAGATCTCTTGCGCCGCCATCTTGCTGTACATTTTCGTCTTGAATCAGGCCCGTAAGAGAAGAAAGTTGTTTCGCGACGGCCCCGACATAGCCCCTATGGGTGTACGTTGCCGAAAGCAGTGCAGTCCAACTACAAATTCGTTCAATTTGAAGTTCATTTTGGAAAATCTGACCAGCGAAACTCCGCTGGTGTTTTTATAAAATGGAACTCGCGTGGAAAATTAAATATAGATATTTCTCTAAAATCTTAGAGGGGGGCCCCGAAAAATATGTTTCGGGGGGGGCCTCTAAAGACCTTGCTACGGCCCTGTTCCGTATTTTAACAGAAATGTCCCCCCGTATATTCCAGAAAAACGGGATTTTTTCTCTAACTTACGGGGAAATTTTTCTGTTAAAATACGGAAATAGCACTGGCGTCTCGATTGCCAGTACAATTTCCGTTTTTTAGCCTGTTTTTTATACAGTGTCTTGTGCAGCCCTGCATGAGATCGATAGAATTTATATACACCAAATAACGTCTTGTAGTGCACCTCAGTAATATATATTAGTGATGGGCGATTCTCGAGAATTCGGCAATCGAGAAAAATCGTCATCGTAAAAAATCACAATCGATACAGCCATCGATTAATTCATAGAATCTACAATCGAGATGTTTTACAATCGATTATAGCGAGAAAAGCTAAAAACAGTTATTGGAAAACTTAGCTATTATTCTGGCCGACAATTTCATAGTAGTGATAGGGCTTAGTGATGGGCGATTCTCGAAAATTTACCAATCGAAAAAAATCGTTATCGTAAAATACACAATCGATACAGTCATCGATTACTTTCGAGAATCTACAAAAGAGATGTTCTAGAATCGATTATTGAAATCATTGTTTTTACATATATATAAGGCAGATTTTATTAAATATAGGGTAACTGAAAACAGATGGAATAAAAAAACAACAAACCAAAGGGAAACTATAAAGGAGCCATAAGACTGGAAAAGTCTTGTAAGGGTGCCCCCTGGTTGAAAAAAGCTGAAAAAACGCGAGTAGCTATGAAGCGGTAAGGGGAGTTTAAGTATCAAAAATTAGAATTTTTCGGCAATTAGCACCAAAATGGCCAAAGAAATAAGAATCAAAAGCACCCCCTAGTGGCAGAAATATGAACTAAAGGATGATAAAAGGGATCAAAATTTTTTATTGATTTTTCTACGTCATTTGAGATTGGATCTTTAATTTCCCCATTTTTATAAAGTCTTCGACTGGAATACATTAAAGGAACTCCCGCGGGGAGCAAAGTAGGAGGGAGGGGCAAGGAAAGTGCATAATATGAATAAGTGGTCACAGGACTTTCCAACGATATGGCACATGAGGGGTGTCGGCTAAATTTAGTAAAGCGCTCGGGGGCAAAGTAAGGGGAGGGGCGCGGGCGATATATAAAATGAAATAGTAGTCACAGAGCTTTCCAATGATATATCACCTGCCCATCCTTCTCTTTGAAATTTTCATCTATTAAAAATTATTTATCGGAGGGCTCCGTAAAAAAAATCCGATCTAAAATGTTTAAAAACGCTACGATTTCAAAAAAGTTCGAAAAGTGCCTCTCTCGGGGCGCCAAACTAAGGAAGGAAGAAGAAAAGTTCATAATATGAAAGAGTAACTTTGCGATGATAACCGAAAACTTTCCGATGATAGATCAAATGACTGGTCCAAAAAAAGTTTGAAATCTACCCCTCCCACGTGGGTTCCCTCTTTTATCCTAGAATATACCCGGAAATCACGCAACCCCACTTTTAAAATTTTATATTTAATAAATAATATTTATCGGAGAGCTCCATTAAAAAACCTCATTTAATTATATTTATTGTAGAAATCTCTACAATTAAAAAAAAAAGTCACCCCCGCACCGCTCCCCCCCCCCCCCCCCCCCTCGAACCCCTTACGGAATTAAACTCTGGGAGGAGAAAGGTTCATAATATGAAAGAGTGGTGAAAGGACTTTCCGATGATATGTCAAGGAGAGGTTTGGTGAAAGTTTGAAAATTACCCGCCCCCCCCCCTCCCTTTGTGCACTCTCGCGCACCCCAGAATTCACTCACCTTCCTCTTTGAACTTTTTATATTTAATAAATAGTATTTATCTGAGTCTCCAGGTATGGGGCAGCTTGGCAGAGCTAAAATAAGAGAAGCATTGAAAATTCGGGGCAAAATGACACTAAATTTAACAGTAAAGTTTGAAACTAGGACTATACAAAACTGAATACATAAACCACTATGCTTCATAACCCACATCGGTTAGTAGCAATAAAATGATAAGTGCCAGTTAAACTGATGGCATTGAGCTCACAGGTTATTAACACAAACTGTATATTATACTCTTATTTCAAAGAATAATGTCCCTCAAAAAATAAATGAAGGGAAATATCCCCCGTTTGCCCCTTTTATACTTAACCAATGAACCTCCAAATCTAATCAGGGAAACTCCTTAACTATAATAAATCAGTATATCAAATTTGAAGCAAATCAGATAATTCTGCATGAAAAAAAGAAACCTATCGCTAAATTAAGGGTGGTCTAACCCCTTTAACCCTTTTATACTTAACTAATGAACCTCCAAATCTAATCAGGAAAGCTCCTTATCAGAACAAATATAGAAAAAAAATTAAAGTAAATTGAATAATTCTCCATGAAAATCCATTTATCTAAATTAAGGGGAGGGGACTTGCCCCCTTTTCGCCCTTGTATACTTAACCAATGAACCTCCAAATCTAATGAAGGAAGCGCCATATCGGAATAAATCGGTATATTAAATTTGAAGCAAATCCAATAATTATGCATGAAAAACCCTTTTATCTAAATTAAGGGGAGACTAGCCCCTCCCCTTTATACTTAACCCATAAACCTCCAAATCTAATCAAGGCAGCTTCTTAACATAATAAACCGGTATCCCAAATTTGGAGCAAATCGAATAATTCTGCATGAAAAATCCATTTATCTAAATTAAGGAGGGGGTCTAACCCCCCTTTCCCCCCTTTATACTTAACTAATGAACCTCCAAGTTTAATCAGGGAAGCTCCTTAACATAATAAACCGGTATACCAAATTTGGAACAAATCGAGTAATTCTGCATGAAACACCCATTTATCCAAATTAAGTGGGGGACCAGCCCCCCTTCTCCTCCTTTATCCTTAACCAATGAACTTCCAAGTTTAATCAGGGAAGCTCCTTAACATAATAAACCGGTATACCAAATTATGAGCAAATCAAATAATTCTGCATGAAAAGCCCATTTATCTAAATTAAGGGGGGGGGGGGGTCTAGCCCCCTTCTCCCCCTTTATACTTAACCCGTAAACCTCCAAATCTAATCAAGGCAACTTCTTAACATAATGAACCGGTATACCAAATTTGGAGCAAATCGAATAATTCTGCATGAAAAACCCATTTATCTAAATTAAGGAGGGGTCTACCCCCCTTCCCCCCCTTCATACTTAACTAATGAACCTCCAAGTTTAATCAGGGAAGCTCCTTAACATAATAAACCGGTATACGAAATTTGGAGCAAATCGAAGAATTCTGCATGAAAAACCTATTTATCTAAATTAAGGAGGGGGGGGGGGGGACAAGCCCCCTTTCTCTCCCTTTATCCTTAACCAATGAACCGTCAAAACTAAACAGCGGAACGCCTTATCAGAATGAACATAAAAAAAATTGAAGCAAATCGTACATTTTAATCAAGAGTTATCGCGTTACGTACATACATACGTACGTACAGTACATGCATACACACAGAACCGACGGGTACATTAGCTCTCAGGCTTAGATAGCCTGTGAGCTAAAAAGAGATTGGATAAGCAGATGGGCTCCTTTGAGAAATTATGACTTAAACCAGAAATGCGGTAAGTTTGGCTCTGAAAGCTTCATTTCCATCTCGCATTTCGGCAAATCTCATCTCGATGATTTTTTCAGCATTTCGACGCTTCCAGACGGGAATCTGCTCGATGGTTGGTTCTTTCGCGGTTTTAAACCTTTCGGGATGGGAAGTCTCTCGAGAGTTTCCTCTCGCCTATTTCAACCTTTCCCGATGGGAATCCTCTCGCTTGTTACTCTCGTCCTTTTCGAAATCTCCCAATGAAAAGCCTTTCGAGGATTTCTCTCGCGCTTTTCAACATTTCGCTATGAGAAGCTGTTCGAGGATTTCTCTCGTCCTCGACAGAGAAGAAAAGTAAGAAAATTTATCGAGAGTACCAAGGGACGAGATAGAGAAAAAGGCATGACAATGAGCTGTGAAATGAAGCCCTAATTTTCAAAGTTTCTCTTATTTTAGCCCTACCAAGATGTCACATACCTGGAACCCTCCGATAAAAATTATTTATTAAATATAAAATTTTCAAAGAGGAAGGTGGGTCGGGTGATTTCGAGGGAGGAGAACGTGAGAGTGGACTCATGGGGTGCAATTTAAAAAATTTTACCGAACCCTTCCTGTGGCATATAATCGAAAAGCCCTTTGACCACTCTTTCATACTATGAACCTTTCTTCGCCTAAAGGGGGGTGGGGAAGGGGCGAACAAATTTTTAAAACCGTAGCCGATTTCTATAATAAATTTAAATATCACTTTAAATATGGGTTTTTTATGCAGTCTTCCGGTAAATATTATTTATTGAACATAAAAATTTTAAAGTGGCGGCTGTGTGAATTCCGGGGTGAAAGAGTGGGCCCACGGGGGGAGAGAGGGGGAGCAATTTTCAAACTTTTTTTGGACCAGTCATGTGATATGTCATCGGTAAGCTCTCGGATGACTCTTTCATATTATGAGACTTTCTTCCTCCCCTCCCCAATATGGCCCCCACTGCGAGGGTACTTTTTTCCGCTTTTATCATTTTAGATCGGATTTTTTTATGGAGTCCTCCGCTAAATATTATTTATAATATATGAAATTTCAGGACACTTTTCCAAATTTAGCCAAGACCCCTCATGTGACATATCGTTAGAAAGATTTGTGACTACTTATTAGTGCTATGCACTTCCGGTAGCCGCCCCTACCCCCACTTTCCCCCCCCCCCCCCGGAGGACACTTTTCCAAATTTAGTCAGAACCCCTCTTATGAGATATCGTTGAAAAGGTCTGTGACTACTTATTGATATTATGTACCTACGGTGTCCCCACCACCACTTTGCCCCTCCCTCCCGGGGGCACTTTTCCAAATTTAGCCAAGACCCCTCATGTGAGATATCGTTGGAAAGGTCTGTGACTATTTATTGATGTTATGCACCTCCGGTGACAGTCTCCCCAAATTTGCCCCTCCCGGGGGACACTTTTTCAAATTTAGCCAAGACCCCTCATGTGAGATATCGTTGGAAAGGTCTGTGACTACTTATTGATGTTATGCTCCTCCGGTGTCCATCCCCCCCCATTTTGAACCCTCCCCCGGGAACACTTTTCCAAATTTGGCCAAGACCCCACATGTGAGATATCGTTGGAAAGGTCTGTGACTACTTATTGATGTAATGCACCTCCGGTGACCGTCCCCCCCCCCACTTTTCCCCCACGGGGGTGTTTTTCTAAATTTAGCCGAGATCCCTCATGTGACATATTGTTGGAAAGGCTTATGACCACTTACTCATGTTATCCACCTCCCGCACCCCTCCCCCCCTTTCCCCCCACGGGGAGAGCATTTTTATAAATTCAGATCCAGACTTCTCATGTGACATATGGTTGGAAAGGCCTAAAGACCTGTGACGACTTAATCATATTATGCAGCTGCTGTGCCCCTCCGCTCGCTTTGACCCCTCCCCCAAGAGATCTGGTCCGACGTTCATTCGTTTCGATATTATATTTTTTACAAGATTTTGTAGTGCGTGCACACCACACCCGCCTGCTATCATATATCAGTGCCGTATATAGCGGGTAACCTGTTCGTGATTTCATATTACAAGATTACGTATAAGTTAGGGGCCCCAATTAAAGGAGGGGCCCGCTAGCGGTCGAAGTCACCTAGTCTTTATTAACATCGACTCATTCCAGTTCACCCGCAGACTATTCTTGATAAATGTATGACGTATATAATACATAATATATGATTTATAAAAGAAATTTGCAAATTGTAGTCATCGAGAAAAAATTTATACAATCGAAAAATATCGAGATGTCCATACAATCGAGAAAATCGAGAAAAACATCTCGTTATCGCCCATCACTAATATATATCAAGTTCAATATGTTTGAAATATTGTAACATTATTAAAGTACACTGGTGTCCAAAATTAAGGACCAGTCACAAAATGATATTTTTTAAGTGTGCGAATACTCAAAATGAGATAATATAATTCAAATAATTACTATCTCTACAGCACAGCTAGCCCATATAGCATCTCATTCATGTCACACATGGTCATAAGTGTCACAGTCACTACGGTGAAACAAAAAATAGGAAATTTCACACGTCTCATGATGAGTATCAAATGATCACTACATGTGACTCCACTGAGACGTCAATGTGACTGCTGCTTTGCGACGAGTCAGCTGGTGACTTTACAATGTAGTTACATTGGGCCTCTCATGTGACCGTCATTTTTGCACTCAATTTCAAAGTCATCATGAACGTTGCATTATGATAAGTCACCAAATAATATCATATTATAGTCACATGGTAACTTTTCACAAAAGAGCACAATGGTGACTTCACAGTAGTCTCTCTGTCACCTGAAAGTCATCGTGTGACTTTAATGTGACATTATTTGGTAACTTATCACAATGCAGCGTTAACGATGACTTTGAAATTGAGTCTACCGATGACAGTCACATGATAGTCACAATGTAACTACATTGTAAAGTCACATGGTGACTCGTCACAAAGCAGCAGTCACAGTGACGTCTCAGTGGAGTCACATATAGTGATCATTTGAGACTCATAATGAGATGTAATGAATTTCCTAATTTTTTGCTTCACCGTAGTGACTGTGACACTTGTGACCATGTGGGACATGAATGAGATGTTATATGGACTAGCTGTGCTCTAGTGATACTAATTATTCGAATTATATTATTTCCTTTTGAGTATTCGCGTACTTATAAATTAGCATTTTGTGACTGGTCCTTAATTTTGGATACCAGTGTACATCGCAAACGACTTTTTCCCGTAGACCGTACGGAATTCTTTTGAGTCTCCCTGTAAATGAACTATAAATGCTACACACTTCATTTTTAATACCGAACAGGCTATAATAAATCGCAATAGCATATATCAATTCCTAATATATTTACTAGAGTCAGAGCACGGACAGACGCAAGTATAAATGGCAAACCGTTCAACTATTTTGACTATCAAAAACAGTCCAGTTTTTTTTTCTTTTTAACCATTTGGAAAAATGGTTATTGTCCTCGTCAGGGTAGGAAATCAAAAACATATCTGAAGCGTTTTATTAGTTGAATCCGCATTTTATTCGTTTTCTGATGGGTCTATACAGTAATCTGTATTTTCCCTTTACTTTCAACAGAGATGGATACTTCTGTTGCCACTATGACAAAAAGTAATGAAAACTACAAAAAAAATTAATAGCTCAGAAACAAATTGAGATACAGCTTTCAAACAAAGTGCATTTAAAAGTATATTTTTTTTCTCTATACGACGGTGTAAAAAGTAATATTGTGGGCTGTTTAGAAGTTTAAAAATGAAATTTCATTTAAAATTGGTCCAGGAATATTAATGTTTAATCCATGGCGTAGGGGCCGTTCAAGTATTATGTAAGCATATTTTTAGTCATTTTGTACCCCTCCCTCCCCCTTGTAAGGAAAAATAAGCAAATACTAGACCCCCCCCCCCTTTGCTTACGTAAGATTATGACATTCTAACATCAACACTATTTGCCATAAAAAAATTACAGTTAGCGATAAATTGCATTATTAATTCAGCAAATTTACATAAACAGACACATATGGGTTGTGGTATTGAAGGAAAAAAAATCGGTTTAATATATTGTTACTTATGGCATTAAACAATTCATAGAACACAAAATAGTTTTTATATATTATTATTTATCACATTGAACAACAACAACAACAAAAAAAAAAACTTTAAGAAATACAGTCGGCCCTAACTTATTTAGGCACATAACTAAAAATTTTAACAAGAATCATAGGAATATTACGTATTCGGCGTTCCCATTTCTAGTCTGGTGTCCAAGATCTTTGAATCCATGTTTCTTCATTGTCTATTTTTAAGTTTTCAATGTAATGGTGGGCTGGAATGATCCTCGTTTCCAGTCCTTGTTTACTCCATATCTTTTTCCTCAAGTCGTTCAACATCCGCAGAACGCTCATCTAAATCCTACTCTTTTGCTTTTTGTTGATAAACTATATAGTTGCTTCGTTATCTAATGCTTACGTAAGAATTTTCGTGACCTCCCCTCCCCCCCTTGTCGCCCCACCAGTGGCTGAGAGGTTCTGCTCTCGAAGCTGGTAGACGGGAGGTGCTGGGTTCGGTCCCAATCGCGCCCGTCGGCCTAATCGTTCGGAGTTTTCGTGGTTTTCTTCGAACCTTGGATTTCCAAGCGTTAATACGGGTTAGGTTCCCTTAGAAAGACCCCCACGAAGGGCACTCCCCCCCTGGGCCTATATCCCTCGTGCAGATAATTGGCCGTCATAAATACAACCAACCAACCAACCTCCCCCCCTTGTCAGCAAAAATAAGCAGACACTGCACCCCCTTCCCCTCCCTTACTTACTGCTTACGTAATACTTGAACGACCCCGTACGTAATGTATGACCAGCTACGTAGAATTTTAAAAATTTACAGTACCGAAAAATGTAATCCATGTCGTATGTAATGTATGATCAACTCCGTGCGATTTTTTATGTCTTAAATTTTAATTTGCATTAAAATTGCATTTTTTTCCCCCTGACAGCTAAATCAAAAAGTTAAACTCTACTGATAATACTAACAAGAAACCTTCCACAATGCTCACACTCTATATCTTAAACTATTTGAACTGTGGATCATCTGATCCTAATCAAAATACTTCAGAGCAAAACAATAAGAACAGCATCTGATAAAAAAAAAATATCTGACGGCTTGTCAGCGAGTCACGGCCGAATTTCCAGAAACGAAAGGCAGAGAGAAGAGATTTCTAGTTGTCAAAGTTTTTATCATCGACTTGTATTGCGAGATTCATGGAATAAGCTATATTTCCAAATATTTTTTTTTTTTTTATGATGAAACATTAAAGAAACCAGAATATAGCCTTCGATCGAGGAATATTTAATACGTGATTTATCACATTGCTAACTAAGCGTAGAACCAACAGAGTGAAAAATGTCCAAGCCGGGAATCGAAACCGGAACCCTTGGAATAGCCCTCCAAGTGCTGTACCATCAGCTACGAGGACGATACCCAGCTTTGCATCTCTCACTCACATATGTTGGTAAGGTGCAACTGCATCACAAGATGGAATAGTCCTCATTAGGCCTGGGCCTTAAATCGATTTAACTCTTAAATCGATTTAAAGCTTACATCGGAAATCCGATTTAACCATTGGTCTTAAATCGATTTAAGCGAAAATCGAAAATCGCGATTTAGCTCATGTCAAATCGCGATTTAGCCATTGGCTTTAAATCGATTTAAAACAAAATACTGATTCTGAGCTAACATCGGAAAACCGATTTATCTACTTTGATGTATCTACCACTTACATGCCAAGCTGGTGTTAAATCGATTTAGGAGGATCCGATTTAAGCAAACATCGCAAGCCTCCATGCTTTCCGATTTAAGAAAAAGACGATTTAATGAAAACAAGGCAAGCTGGTGTTAAATCGATTTAGCAGGATCCAATTTAAGAAAAAGGCGATTTAAGAAAACGATGATTTAAGTAAGAATTGATATTTATTTATTTATTTTGTAAACAAGATTCAGAGTTAACGAGATTGGAATGTGTATTTTTCACAAATTAAGAACTTATATAGTGGAAAGTTGAAAGGAAAAAGTAATGTTTAAATCTTAAAATCCAAATTCATCGAATTTCAGCTTATATGCTAATGCAATCTTTTGATGATAAATTAAGTTTTCACATATTTGAGTAATATTGCAATATGTATTTTTTATTTTACAATATTCTGTAATTAATTAAAATGTTTTAAAGTAGAATCCTGCATTGTTTCAAAAGATTTTTTTCCTGAATTTCATTCAGCATTTATATGATTAAAAATAATAAAGTTTTATATTTAAAATCCAAACTCATCGACTTGCAGTTTATACTTTTATGCATTCTTATGATGAAAAATTCATTTTTTACATGTTTTAGTAATATTTTAACATTTTTTTTTATTTTCTATTATTTTGTAATTAATGAAATTATTTTAAAGGTATAGTCATGCATTGTTTCGTGTATCACTGTTTCGCCGTGATCCACATGAAATATTTTTCTTTTACTACTAATATTTTTTTCCCGAAATTGATTGAGTATTTATGGTTGGAAAAAAAACGAATAAAGTTTCATATTTAAAATCCAAATTCATCGAATTTCAGTTTTTATTTTTATGCATTCTTTTAATGAAACATTCATTTTTTACATGTTTGGGTAATATTTTAATACATATTCTTTATTTTTTATTATTCTGTAATTAAAATATTTTAAAATAGTCATGCATCAGATTTGACATCCAATTTCAATGCCAGTCACATGGATTGAGTATCTTGCTGAAATTAATTCACTATTTATATCCAAATTCATCCATTTTTAGTTTATATTTTTATGCATTATTTTCATGAAAAATTAATTTTCATATGTTTAGGTGTTATGGGAATATTTTAGTTTTAATTTATTATTATTTTGTAATTAATTAAAAATACTTTAATAAAGTTCTGTAATGAGTCAAGTAACTTTATTTTTACAGCAGAATGAGGGAGGGCTGGAGGAGGCATTCATTAGATTTTTCTGCAGATCTGCGATTTTTTGCTTTTTTGACATTTTGTTATCATTAAAAAGAGATATATTTTAAGATTATATTTTATTACTAATCTTAAAGAATGGCAACAACCACGAAAAAAAATCAGCAATTTCAGTGATGACCAAGGGTCACTTTCAATCCTTCTCCATCCGCTATATAAATGTCAGCATTTATGTTAAACAAATCTTATTTTAATCTAAAAGTTAAAAAGATATAAAATTGCATCTTATTTCTCATATCCCCCCCCCCTTTTTTTTACTACTTTTCTCACCATGGTAAATGAATAGTTAAATTCATCATTGAAGTCTTTTAATATGCTTCTGTTTTACCTCAGTAACTTTTTAAATCTGTGTCTGTAAAAAAAAAAAAAAAAAAGTGTATGTAGGCTGTTAGCAATGAAGTGCTATTTGAGTGGGCTAGGGGAAGCCCCCCCCCGTAAGGAATTTAGATTGTAGCATGCATAACAAGGCAGACAAAAAAAAAAAAAAAAAAAAAAAAAAATCATTTTCTTTTATATTACTTCTTATAGAATGAGTTTATAAAATGTATTACAATAGGTCACTAATTTTTAAAATGGAAAAAAAAAAAAAAAAAAAAAAAAAACTAGTGTTTTGGGACATTCAAAGCTTTTTTATGTGTAATATATACCTCTTTTCAAAATTATTTGACAAATTAAAAGCCAAGTATACTAAATAATACAGGAGGGGGGGGGGGACATAAAGATCGTATTTTGTTACTAAAAATTAAAAAATAGGCTTCCATATTCTAAAATGTAAAATCGGTGTTAAATCGCGATTTAGCACTGAATCGCGATGTTGGATAGATGATAAATCGATTTAAGAAATTTCTACATCGCCCTGTCCTAGTCCTCATGAATGAGCATACAATCCTGCGGCGAAACATGAGGCAAATAAACCCAGCATCGGTGAACACATATAATTCTAATTAATTTTCAGCAGTGAAATTATTAAATATTTAATACTTGATTTATCACATTGCTAACTAAGCATAGAACCGTGCTGAAAATTAATTGAAAAAATAATTAAAATTATTAAAAAAATGTTGTACTGTCATCGGAAAAAAACCTTTGCACATATGTTTTTATAACTCGAGCCCAGTAATCGCGGTCACACTGACCGCGGACAGCATGTGACTGGGGACCTTCTATGTGTGACACGAGACACAATCATTAATCCATATTTATAAAATTAATTTAGGTGTGCATAAAAAATATTTAAGATCTTCGCTGCTCCTTTATATATTTTTTCATGGGAAGACTGAATCCTGTTGAAACTGTCAAGCCCAAACTGCCATGCTGTTTATAATTAAATAGAAATTATGTTAAAACATCTTAAAAACCGTTTTCTTATTAAAAAGATCTTTTTACATAGCCCTTATTTGTGCTACAGCGTTCTATACATTTCTTAAAGTTCAACACTAATAAACTTTATTCCAAATTATATGCTTCTACATTTTAAAAAAAAAATATTTTTTTTTTTTTGCTGATCAAAATCTTGATTAATTAGAGGAAGTCTGCTTTAACTCTGAAATTCTGCATTTTTATATTATAACATTTTATACTTTTTTTATATATAACGAGTACTTTTTTTTGGAAGGGGGTGGGGGGTGCAAAAAAAAAAAAAAATGGCACAGAAAACTTTTGCACCAGTACTTCCAGTCCACAAATTTCTAGGCATAGTTCTACAACATTTGCAATAGAAATCCACCACGAAGTATATTGCTTTAAAATAGTGGTGTAAAAATTTTTCGGTAACATTTCTACTACCGAAACAAACGTTGAACTATACTGATATAAAATTTTTTATACGGATTTGTTATACGACTTTTGCTATCTTACTATTTTAATTATCCTTTTTAAATGCGTTCGTAGTTATATAAATACGTAGCACGTATAGTCGTCGTCTGCACCCCCCCCCCCCCCGGGCTGTCCGCGTATAACAGCGCAAAAACTACCCAACCGAATGGTTTGAAATTTAATATATAATCGCTGCAGAATTGTGTCGAGTCATTTCAAATTTTATGAAAATCGAATCAAAACTTAAAAAGATATTAATAAAAGTTTCCTTCATTCTGTTAAATCGTATCATACGTCATAAATTCAGTGATATTCCATGATAGGTCATGATTTTAGGTTGCCACACTGTTAAAAATTTATGTAAAAACACAGAAGAAAAATCGAGACTCTCTGTAAATTTACACTAGTTCTTGGTTAAATGCATTCGATTGAGTTTCTCGGTCAAGACTCTCCGTAAATTTACACCAGTTCTTGGTTAAATGCATTCGATTGAGTTTCTCGTTCAAGACAATGTAAATTTGCACCAGTTCTCGTTTAAATGCATTCCATTGAGTTTCTCGTTCAAGACTCTCTGTAAATTTACACTAGTTCTCGGTTAAATGCATTCGATTGAGTTTCTCGGTCATCGTTTTACAGACATTTCCCTTATCTTGTATCCCTGTAGGGATTTCCATGTTTTTATTTAAAAATATTTTCAGCTTTGTAAAAACATGTAATTCAAATACACAGTTTTAAAATTCTTTTGCAATTTTATTAGAATTATTAAAGAAGAAAATTTAGTTTAATTTTTTTTTCATTTATTTAGTTAGTTAGAATCATAATACATTTAAATGCATTGTTTTTATAAGAACTGTTGTATAACTAAAAAAGTATTTTTGTTTTTGGTTAATTAATCTGATTATTTTTGTATATATTTTACAAAAAAGGTTATAATTACTGATATATTTAACCAGTTTTAATGAAAAAATACACCTAAATTTCACATTATTATTATTATTTAAAAATTCCAGTATATCTTCAGATATTAAAGAAGATAGTTATTGAGAAGAAGCAATTTCTTGATAAATAATTCCGTAAATAAAGGATTAAAAAATTAAATTTTATTTAAAAAAATAATAGGTATTATGTATTGATCCAAACTAAATTAAAATAAACCGTTTAAGAATTTTTCTAACAAATATATTTATAGCGAAATCTTTGAAAAACACAAGTACAATAGGTTTTCCCCTCTTTATTATAAAGGACATCCTTTATACTCAGCAAAAACAGCTTCTATGGCGCAGTCAGTAAGATGTGTTTCTCCGGCCCAGAGGTCTCGGGTTCAAACCCCAGGCCGGCCAGAAGCAAATTGTGTAAAAAATTAAATGGTACAGCAGTTCAAATTCTCGAATAATTCTGATACTTCGAAAGTTCTAAAATTCACTGATTTCAAAAACTAAGTTAAATTCTTTTAATTAAAAAAATAAATTGACTTACAGAGTCTTGTGTATTTTTAACGATGTTAATTTACAGAGTCTTGTGTATTTTTAACAATATTAATTTACAGAGTCTTCTGTAAATTTACCAAATAACTTCTCTGTTATTTAACAGAATCTCTGTTTTTCTAATCTCTGTAATTTTACATAAGACTTAAGATAATGGATTGGCCGTAGATTCTCTGTAATTTCACAGAAAAATTTTTAACTGTGGCATGTTGATGACGTCCTATTTAAGATGGAGTCATATTTTCGTATTATTTGAATTTAATATATAGATAATCGTAATAAATTTTGTATTCATGCAGTTTTTCATAAGAGTGCAACAGCTATTGCACCAACAACAGAATATTTATAAAACTAGTAATAGTACGAATGCACCTCATTTGCGACGTTTGACCAAAAATTTCCGACTTTACTTAAGGGTGTCCGAGACACAAAAATCTTCAAATTTTCAAATTTGTTTTATTATTATTGGATTAAAAATTTCTCTGCCGTTTTCTGCTTAAAATGATGTTTAAATCATGTTTCTATCTTAATTAGAACAGGAAACATTAATTTTTTTCGTTTTGGTTTGTTTTCAAAATCTGCCTTTCAAGCTATGGTTGTCAAGGAAACGAGTTCTTGTGAAATTGCGTTTTTCTTCATGATAGGTTTTTTCACCATTTCTCATATTTAAATTCTTATAACTCGAGAACCGTTAAAGATACAGGGTTAAAACTTGGAACATATCTTTTTCAATTATTTTACTTTACTTTTGAGACAGCATATTTGAAAAAAATATTTACTTTTGAAAATATGATTTTTTTTTTTTAAAGTTGCACCACTTTTATTGTAATTTTTTCGTTAAATATTTTTAATTTTTTTAAAAATTAATATTTTTTTTAAATGCTGGCTCTAAATTAAAATTTATATATTTCTGTTTATTTAAATGAAAAAAAAATTGAAATTCTATAAATAATATTTCGAATTATAACGATTTTAAACTACCCCACTTTTTTAACAAAATTTAAAATTTATTTTTTTTTTTTAAATTATGAGAAGTTTTATCATGCGATTTTGTTTGCAAATGATATGATTAACCATCACAAAAAATTTCAAAATTTTTAACTCAATAAATAAAAAATTTTTGAAAATGTGTCCCGGACCCCCTTAAGTGTGTTGCGACCCGCCTAAAACTGCAACCGCATGTTTGAGACCCGCGAGAAAAAAAAAAAAAAAGATTGAGTATGGCTACTTTAGCCTATTAGGAGACAAGTGAAAAATTGATTACAGAATTCTATCTTTACATACAAAAAACTATTATGTTGTGGCCATCACAAAACTTTCTTCTATATAAATCACGTCCATTAAATCATTTAAATTGTACAAGAAATTACATCCATTTAGCACCAATTCATAGCAAAGTATATCTGAATTTGAAGTTTAATGAAAATCCAAGCATTTGTTCTTGAGATAGAGCTATAGCGGAAATTCTGAAAAATGTAGCATAGCACCTGTTGAGCGATTTGCAACAAAACATAAACAGCACTAATTCATATCAAGGTACACTGAATCTGAAGTTTGTTGAAAATCCAAGCATTTGTTCTTGAGATAGAGCTATAGCGGAAATTCTGAAAAATGTAGCATAGCACCTGTTGAGCGATTTGCAACAAAACATAAACAGCACTAATTCATATCAAGGTATACTGAATTTGAAGTTTGTTGAAAATCCGTGCATTAGTTCTTGAGATAGAGCTATAGCGGAAATTCTGAAAAATGTAGCATAGCACCTGTTGAGCGATTTGCAACAAAACATAAACAGCACTAATTCATATCAAGGTATACTGAATCTGAAGTTTGTTGAAAATCCAAGCATTTGTTCTTGAGATAGAACTATTGCGGAAATCGCAAAAAATGAAGCATAGCAGCGCCACCTGATGAGCAATTTACACCAAAATGTATAAAACGTCAATTCATGTCAAGGACTATAACTTCTGAAGTTGGATGAAAATCCGTGCATTAGTTTCCGGAGATTGAGCTATTGCGGAAATCGTGAAAAATGCTGCATAGCAGCGCCTCCTGTTGTGCAATTTACACCAAAAACTAATCAGCACCAATTTATATCAGGTACTAACTGAATATAAATTTTTATTAAATTCCGTGCATTAGTTCTTGAGATAGAGCGTCCACAAAATTTGTGTTACAGACAGACAGACATTTCGTAAAAACATGTTTTTTTGGAATCTGATCCGTAAAACGTGCAAATCCCCGAAACCCGGAATTCGAAAAATTTCACGAATCCAATACTTTCTTCTTGTAAAGATAGAAGAAAGTAACAAGTTGAGTTAAATAAAGGAGCGTAAAAAGAAGCAAATGTTTCATGCAAATGACCATATCGCCGGAAAGAGTAGAAGAATGAAACGGTATGTTCGTACATCCGTCAACTGTATTTCTGCATCCATAATACATTCTAATGAGACGACGCCGACAGCAAAAAATAACCTGACAAAATTTCGTCAATACCACTTGTAAATAAACAAACAAGGACATAAAAAGAAATTAGGCATTCAATACTTGCAAAATAGAGCGGTTAAGTCTTTAGTTACAAAAAAATTTCTTCATAAATAAAGCTCAACGTTTGTCGCGGAAGAAGCGAGCCAAAATTTGCGAAAAACGTTATAAACTTCGGGAAATTTTCCACAAAATAAAAAAGTTAACACTCGACTTTGTTTATAGTGAATAAACATGTATCCATACAGTGAAAATGTCACATACACACAAATATAATATTTCTAATAATTCTATTTATTTCAATTTTTTTATGAAGTGAATGAAATTTTAATTTATAGTCGTAATTAATATATACATACTATATATATACCAGTTGTCCCAAAAATGACTGATGAATTTTAAAATTCAATAGCTTGCAAACGGTGACAGATATTAAAGAAAATTCTTGCAGGAGGATTATGTATGATGTCAGGAATTTTTTAGCTGTGATTCTTGATTTTAGTTCTAATTTCAAAAAATAGATGGCGCCGAGAGCAATAGGGGCTCAGTCCAGACCCGATTTTTGGTACTTCGGGATGCATTCAATACATTTTACTCTTCTTTTTTCGCATGGAAGATGAGAGAGGCCAAAAAATCAAGCATGGATTGAGCGGTTATTGCTTGCAGCGCCATCTAGCGATGTTATTTGTAATTAAAACTGAGAATCGCAGCATAAAAACTCCTGACACTTTACATAAAACTCCTGCAAGAATTTTTTTAATATCTGTCACCGTTTGCAAGTTACTGAATTTTAAAATACATCAGTCATTTTTTGAGACACCCGGTTTATATATAAATAAATTTGAAATTACTTTTTGGAAAAAAAATATGAATTGTAACCTACGAATTTTTTTAATAAAAATGGATTTCTAGAAGCTTCCAATATGCGAATCCAAAATTACAGTATCATTGGTATATAATAAGGTAAAATTTACAGGAAAATCTAAATATTACGTCAAAATTGGGTGTTCGTTTAGAAAATTTCAGAGTATGACATAATTTCAGTATGAAGACGAAGTAAGATTTATAGACGGAGAGGCTGCTGCAAAAACCAACACCTCATTGAGTTGACGGCGGAAATTCCAGGTTTAGTTAAGGCTTTTTTCAACTGATCTGCTCAACAAGAGCAAAGCGTTTTGACACATTTGCAAATTAATTTTTTAAGGGAAAGATATAAAATTGGAAAGCCTGACCATAGAAGCGAGCTGTGTTTTCCATTTTTTGATCAATAAATTTTACCTACTGAGTTATAAGCCATTTTGATCACGTGACAAACACGTTTTTTGCCCTTCCTTGAGTAGTAGTTCTTCTTTCGCGCGGAAGTTCGGTCTGAAGTTCGGTCTGCCCACTTTAACACTATTTTCTGAAAGATCTATTGCGTTTTCAAAAAAAAACCGGAATAAACAGCTCTATTAGATAGTTTCTGAACAACAACACCTGCTAGTTCCATGCATTTCCGAATAAAAATGAATTAAATCTTATGTCATAAAGTTGCCCTTTTGGATTTGAGAACAGCCTTAAAACACGATTCGCATATTAACATGCACCTGGTCTGAAGTCAAAACTGGGGAAAAGTACCTGCAAACCCGATTTTAGTGGTTGACTTATCATTGTGTTTTCCTGTTCCAGGTTTTGATACCTTTGGGTGCCGGAAAATACAATCAGATCGACCAGATAATAATCAAGCACTAAAATCTGTTCTGCAGGTGGTTTCTACCAAGATATGACCTGGCAGACCAGTTGCATTTTGATATGCTAATCGAGTTCTGTCTAATCCTGAAATTTCAGCCATCAACTCGATGGTCTGCAGACTGTAGCCGGAATTATCATTTATTAACCTTTATTAGACATTTCAATTACCGTAAGATTCGTTGTGGATGCATTTTCGTCAATGCCTAGCCAAACATCTATATCTCTTTTTTCGACACAATGCATTTTCAAATTTTGCGCGTTCAATCAGCTCATAAATTGCGGTCTTTTCACGGGAAATGTGAAAGCCTCTAAATTCTTCCTCATCACTGACGTCCCCGTTGCCGAAAATTCGTTCCGGCATTATATTGTGCCATGCATTCGCCAAAGTTGTCCCCAAAGTTGTTCCCTTGCTAAGCAACTGTGCAGCTTCCAGAAAATTTGTTCAGAAAATAATCGCCTCTGAGAAATGAAGATAAAAATCAAATATTCTTTTTTTCTATTTTTACTTTCAATCTTTAGTTTTTAATGCTATTTTTCTTCTCCCATAACTTGAAAGTGTAAAAGAAAAAGGAAGGGAGAAGATGGTTTTGATGCCGGATTTTTGAAGTTGCCGGATTTCTGAATGCCGGATTTTTGAAGTTGCCGGATTTCTGAACGCCGTATTTTTGAAGTCACGCTGCATTAAATTTCAAACTGTTCGGTTGGGTGGTTTTTGCGCTGTTATATGCGGACAGACCAGACGGCGGCTACAATAGGTGCTACGTATTTATATAATTACGAACGCACCTAAAAATTATCAAGTAGTTCTCCAGTTTGAGTATTGAAAGATTGATACTCCCGGTTTTTCCCTGTTTTTCAAAAACTATTTTATGTACCATAATGCAACAAACTTGATTGTACCCAGAAACATTCTTATTCTGTTCGTGACAAGTTTAATGTTCGTTACGCTAAGTGTTTCTGATCCTATTCAGGACAAACATACAAACAGGCAAAAATAAAGCTATTTCTGATTATACATCGTCTAAATAGTCAAAATAGCCCAGAAATAGGTGTTTTTCTGAAAATCACACACACAAATTCTATTTGATATATTAGCATAGATATAGATTTCCAAAATTCTATTCATTTTCTCTTTTCAAAATTATGTGAGTTAAGGGGGCTCGGGGCTTAAAAACTTTCCAAAAATAGATTTTAAGTATCTATTTTGATTATTCAATCAATTCTGAACACTGTGCAAAAAATCGCATAAAAATATTTGCATTTTTAACGGAGTTATAAGTATTTATGTAACAATCACTTTCAAAGCCGCACCCATTTAATTGCAACTTTAAGTCGCGTTTTCTCAAAACTTGATTTTTGACGATTATCCATAAGATTAAAAAAAACTATTAGATGGAATGGCTTTTTTTTTTTTTTTTTTTTTGCATAACATTATTATCTATAGAATGAATTAATATATTTTAAACAGTTTAATATTTTGAGTATTTTTAATGAAAAAAAAATTGCACTTTTAGGGTTTTTTAAATTTTCCAATTTGAGAGTTTTTTTAAATAAGGTTTCCTTTGATTGACAGTTATAGCCTTAATTCATTCTACAGAGTAAAGTTTCCTGATCATTTTAAAGCAAAAATTAGGTTCTTATGTCAATTCAACGTTAATATATCTTACGGAGGGTGATATGACACCTAAATTTGTTTTCGAAAATTCTGTTACATGAATTTTGCTATATTTTTTTATTTTATTGCATTGAAGTACTTCATTTTATAACACCACAAACATACCTTAAAAATATCAGAAAGTTTAAACTAGTTACATTCAATACTTCTGTTTTTATATGAAATCGAAGCGAGAGCTGTGTTTACATATTTTTGGTATCGATCAAGCCTTAAGCCCCTTTAATAAACATTTGTACGCATTACTCAATTCTACTTTATCCCTAAACGTTGTAATGTCATAAAAAAACACACACACTTACACTGTAAAAAACAGTTTTTACAACAAAAAGTATTGAGCATCCCGGCTGCCAACACAGTTGCTGTAAAATTTACAAGCTGTTGTCTTTAAGAGTGGTGTACACTGTAAAAATTTTTCGTAAAATTTCAGTAGATGTACCGTAAATTTTACGGTACTTGTACCGTTTTCAATCTTTACGGTATGAGTACCGTATTTCTAAGGTATATTAAGCGTAACAAAACAGTATATGTGCCATTTCGATTATAAACGGTATTTATACCATAAAATCATAGTTTTTCAGTACAAACTCGGTATTTATACCATAAAATAATTATTTTTCACTAAGGAAAAAGCTGGTAGCCTTGCCTCGGTGTACGGCAACCCCTGAATTGATGCTCTTGTTTCGTAATGCGTGTAGCCCTGAGGAGAGGGGAGGTGCAGCCGGTACATTGTTTCGAGGCCCAAGTAGCTCAAAGGGGCACAGCTATTGCAATACACAACTGTATATTATTTTTTTTAGTTTATAGGCTATCAAAGCCTGAGAGCTAATATGACCGCAAGTTCTGTATGTACGTACGTAACCAAATAACTCTTGATAGAAATATCCGATTTGCTTTAAAAAATTCTAGGTTCATTCCGATAAGCGCTTTGGGGGGGGGGGGGGCTAATCCCCCTTAATTTAGATAAATGGTTTTTTCATGCAGAATTATCCGATTTGCTTCAAATTTGGTATACCGGTCTATTTTGATAAGACGCTTCCCTGATTAAATTTGGAGGTTTATTGGTTAAGTATAAAGGGGCAGGACGGGGGGAGGTAATCCCCCTTATATATATAAATCGATTTTTCATGCAGAATTATCCAATTTGCTTCAAATTTGCATACCGGTTTATTCTGATAAGGCGCTTCCCTGATTAGATTTGGAGGTTCAAAGGTTAAGTATAAAGGGGAGGAATAGGGGCTAATTCCTCCCTTAATTTAGATAAATGGATTTTCATGCAGAATTATCCGACTTAATTCAAATTTGGTATGCCGGTTTATTCTGATATGGCGCTTCCCTGATTAGATTTGAAGGTTCATTTGTTAAGTCTAAAGGGGGGAACGGGGGGGGCTAATTCCCCCTTAATATTGATAAATGGGTTCTTCATGCCGAATTATCCGATTGGCTTCAAATTTAGCATACCAGTTTATTCTGATAAGGCCCTGACTAGATTTGGGGGTTCATTGGTTAAGTGTGAAGGGGAGGAACAGGAACGGGGACTAATTCCCCCCTTAATTTAGATAAGTGGATTTTTCATTTAAATTATCCGATTTGCTTCATATATGGTATAGCGGTTTATTATGATAAGGCGCATTCCCTGATTATTTACCGTTTTGCTCAAAAACAGTGAGTTCTGTTTTATGAATAATAGACATAAATAAGAGTATAATATACAAATATTGTGAATAGAGTGTGAGCCCAATGCTGTCAGTTAAACTGGGAACTTTTCTTTTTTATTTTTTCTATATTTATTTTCTATGTAATACCATAATTCTAAAGAAAGAAAAAAAAGGCCGTAATTTATTTTACTTTTGTAAAACAGTATAAATGTCTAATTATTAGCCTTAAGTACAGGAAAAATGAATAATATAATTTATGAGAGACGAACCAAGTGGTCGACGAAGTCGGCTAGGTATTATTAAAGATTCACATGCTTTTTTTATGGTTCTTGAGTGTGTGTGTGGGGGGGGGGGGGGAGGAGGGATTGTGTGGTTGATCCTGGGCCCGTCACGACTCTCGGCGGCCTTGAATGTGTGTCGTCTTTCTAGTCGGAACTTCCAGGAACCGATTTACAAATTTGGGGGCTCAGGGCACAGATGCGTACGGGGCCCCCCCTTGCACCCATTTAGAGTCCTGCATCGGGTCGGGTTACCTGCTGTTACCCGAACCCGATCCGACCCGCGGTTCGGGTCTGGTCGGGTTGGAGCTATATTTTCCCGCTGCGGGTCGGGTTGACTTTAAAATTTTTGGTGCGGGTCGGGTTCGGGTTGTCCCGCTTTTTTAAAAGAATGTGGAAAATATTTTTTCCGTTAAAAGCCTATATAAACCGCAGATCAAAGTTTCACAAAAGCAAAATGTGTGCCTGTCTGTTTTGTATTTAGTCATCCTTTCACCAGTCTTCGAAATAACAAACTGCATTATATTTTTATCGTATTTTAAAAATACAATACGCAGCAAAACTCTAAATGGTCCTCCCTGTCTATCAAGTGAATAATTTAATTGTGGTCATACGCGATGCAGTATGTTAGACGGGAAAATTTTCAAAATAATAACTGCTGATGCTGATAAACTAAAGGCAGATGGCCACTTGTGTAAAACAAGGTGTATCGTTATAAATGGAACTTTTGAAACCGCAACTAATTTTAAAGCATACTTAAAGATTAGATTTTTTGTTTTATACCATTTAGAGTCCTGCATCGGGTCGGGTCAAAGGTTTTACTATAGTTGAATATTAAAGAATATAGATTTGTTCATTCTTCTCTGTAAAACATAAAAATGATATTAAAAAATTAGAGGTCTGCACGGGCCGGAATTATCAGGCCCGGAAACGGCCCGCCCCGTGCCGTCCCGTGTAAAACTTAAAAGTTCGTCCCTAGCCCGGCAAGGCCCGTTTATAATTTTATCGGCTTCGTCTAAATATTTATATCGGGCCGGTAGACTGGCTTAATTGTAGCTATCGGCCCGGCCTGGAAGGGCCGTTCATTTTTTTGCCGGACCGGACCTTTTATTTTGTTTATCAGTCCGGCCCGTTTAAAAAACTGTCCTAATAAAGCGGCCTGGGCAGTTTGAAATTTTGCTGACCCGCCGCGGTCCGAGGGCCGGACCGGTGCACACCTCTATTAGAGACACGTAGATAATTTTTCATAACGGTATTAAAACATGATTTGCTTTTCTTACATTGCGGGCTCGGGTCGGGTTGCGGATTGAAATATTGCGGATTCGGGTCGGGTGTGGGTTGATATATTTCGGGTTCGGGTCGGTTTGCGGGTTGCCTGAAATTATTTTTGCGGGTTCGGGTCGGGTTGCGGGTTGCCAAAAATTATTTTTGCGGGTTCGGGTCGGGTTGCGGGTTGACTTAAAATAGAATTTGCGGGTTCGGGTCGGGTAAAACTCGACCCGCGCAGGACTCTACACCCATTCTTACAGGCAGATGGAGTAAAAAAAGTATTGAAAAATGTACTTAATAAGATAACCACTCTAATGATTTTAATAATTACTTTAAAATATCCGTGAAAAAATTTAATTTGATAATCATAAATTTTCTTTTAAATAACTATTACACAATTATGAAATTGAAATGAGTAGACGTTCTATAATAGATTGCGTGGTGCTGATTATCTTTTCCTATGCAAGTATATATATCTAGAATGATAAAGTATGCAACCACTAATAATAAATTTTCTGTAATATCAAGCTACAATTTTTTAAAACATTAGGGGGCTCTGCCTCCTACACAACCTACGCTCAACAAGTCCCAAATAATCTGACGAGAACAAGAACAGTATTAAAAAAGAATTAAAAACGCAATATATTTTTAAAGTGATAAAGATAAAAGAAAAAATTCACTACAATAAAGCAATTAAATATGGTTGTTTCAGACAAAATATACAATGTTATAAAAATACAATATAAACACAATAGAATGTAGAAGGAAATCTAAAATTCCATTAGATGCTAAAACTACATCAGATTTTGGACAATAATTTAAAATCCTCCAGCAACATTTGGGAGCCCCTGATTTTCAGGAGCCCTGGGCCCGTGCCCCGAATGCCCTGCCATAAATCAGGCACTGGGAATTTCCAGTCTATCATGTTGAATTATGTCAAAACGATCTTTAATCTTTATTCAAGAATTATGACATTCGTACACTATAAAAATATGTCCTGAAATTAACAGGTGTTATTCTGTGAATTTTCCTTTATTTATCTGAAAATTTCCGTTTTGCCCCCTTTGTCATTAGGTAATGGAAATTATCTTCTTTCTCTAAAAATCATTTTTACCACCGACCTCTACTTTAAAAAAAAAAAAAAAAAAAAAAAAAAAAAAAAATCAGAAGTTTATTGAAATGCATCCCTTTCCCCGCGCCCATCCTATTAAAATTCTTTACTTTCATGGTCGCAAGCAAAATTCCTTCCGGCCAAGAAAAGTCACTTTGACACAGGAAGCTCTGACCAATCAGGTTACGAGACGGCAGGCAAGACGCGCCGAGGTCGAGAATAATAGAAGTCTGTTTTCGAGAGTTTAAACGACCTTGATTTGTTTAAACAGGCAACACGTGCCTTCTTTTACCTATCAAGATTGCTATGAATTTTATATACAGAAAAGAGGTAAGTTTTTCAATTTTATTTTGTAATTTTCCCCTTGCATGTTTTATAAAACTGGGTTATTGTTGACACTTTTAATCAAACCAAACAGAAAGCAAATTATGTTTCAAAGTTTCGCTGTTTTTCTGCAAAAATCTTAATAAAGAGGGTAAGAGATTCGTTTATTTAATTTATATATTATTTATTTTCTTGCAAAATTTGAATGTTTTGTTTGAGTAGCAATAGAAATCTTAGAATTTTATATACTAACGGCCATTTATAAAATTTTATTTATTTTTAAGGTTTTATGAGGGGGGTATCCATTACTGGGATTGGTTAATTAGTCATTTTCCAGTAATGGACACCCCATCTAAACATTGCTTAAAATGCAATTTCAGTAATGTTTATTTTATAGTGCATAAAATATTTTGACTTAACTGAAAACCTAAATAATCAAATTTAATTTTTAAATGATAGGGGAGAGGGGGTGGGGGTGTACCTTTGGACTGGGGGCAGCTTTGAACAGTGTAAATATTTTCCTCTAAATAAATTATATAATATATACGGCAGCACAGTACTGCTTCAATGTAACAAGAATACAAAGCTTTACTATTTTGCTTGCACACTACTGTCTAAGCAGTGTGTACTGTCTATGCATATTTTGCTTGCTTGAATCTAAACTCAAGAAAATAAAGTTGTAAGCTTTTTGTTGGTAATCTTGTATCCCTAAAATTACAATTCACTATTTAATACCTAAATAAAGATGTTAGCTTTAACTTATAAGATTTGTTTTATTTAAATTCTCAAACCTAATTGAGTAAATACCGTATTTTATGGAAGAAACGCCGCGGCGTTTACGAGTTTAAAAGTTAATTTTTTTCCAAGTGCGGCGTTTACAATTTTTTTAAAATACCAGCTGATTTCCTTAATTTAAAAATTCATAAAAATATTTAAAATCGGATTTAAATATTTTAAATAAAACTTCAGACATCTTAAGATATTAAAAACGAGGCATCCTACACTGCTCAGAAAATTTTGATTAAAGTTAGGTCAATGTGACGCTGTTGACAAAAGTAGCGTTCCGACGGATGCGGCGATTACGATATTTTTAAGCTTATTCTGGCCAATTTGAGGAGTGCGGCGTTTCTTCCATAAAATACGGTAGTTGTAATGCTAAACTCTATGTGATGGGGCACCATTGAACAATTAAAACTATGAAGTAAAGAGTTATAGATGTATCTAAATATTATTATTGTTGAAATTTTATTTTAAATATGAAATCTGCCCCATGAACTCCTGTTATTTCTAATAAATTTAACTTTTAAATATAAAAAATCAAATTGTAAAATTCGTTTGATAAAAAAAATACTTATTTTTTGAAGAGGATTTCTTGGAATTTATGTTACAAAAAAAGAGTAAAAACTGAAAATTTGATTCTAAGGGGTGGGGTTAGGATTTAATTTCTATATAGGTGTACATGTGTCACATTTATATATATAGGGTGTAGAAGAAACACGTTAGAAAAATTAAATTACAATCAGAATGCATACTGATTGATATAAAAAAGTTGGTGGTGGGGGTGGGGGGAGTTAATCCAAATGCAGACTCAGAATATAAGTCAAAATTATTTTGCTGATCGTATAACAACAAAAAAGCATTTGAAGTGGTGCTAGATTGTTTCAATAGTATTAATAGTTGTTTGTGCCGCAATTTTCTATTTTTTGTTTAGAATTAAAATAGTGAATTTTTTTATTGTAGTTTAGTTGACATATCCTTCAAATTATCATTTTTTTTCTATAATGGAAGGTACCCAACATTTGAAATAATCTCCCAGTCTCTCAAATTAATTTTTTAAATAATTTAGAAAGTGCAATCTGCTTGAATGTAACCTTCAAATGATTTCAGCAATGTTTTGTTTTCAATATATAGGTACCTATGCGTTACAGGGGTGGTGAATTACATCATTCTACTTCCACTATCTACTGCCGAAATTTTGACAGGGTGACTGAATTTTTAGTTTTGTCTTTAAAAAACTGCTGGCTATAGGAATATATTTTTAAAATATTTATTAGCCACATTTTGAAACTTTCCAATTGTCGCAATTTAAACATGGCACCAAGTTCTATTCTATACAAAACTTTCTTTTGTTGTATATATTTCTTATTTTTATTTAAAATTATAGATAGAGACAGAGATCTGGTCTTCCAGCTTGGACCAACTCGTCATTGCCCCAAGTATCTGGTAGCACATAAGAGAAATCTGAAACTAAGAGTATGAGACTCCAACCGAACAATTACTATACCACCTACTTAACACTAGCATTATTCAAAGGTATTTATTTTTCTCCTAAATATTTGCGTGGCAAGAAGTAACATTAGTGTTATTTTTACAATTTTAGTACAATTATGTAACAAGTATGGGAACAATTGGGAAAAAGTCAGGAAATTTTGGGAAATAAACCAGTTTTCCTCCGAAGGCCTATTTTTCCAAATTGGAAAAATTAAAATTTCATTTATAAAATATATTTTATAATAGCTACATTCTGATACTTTTATTTATATTTTTTCATGTTTAATGTCCTACATGAAAACATTACCGTGTAAAATCTTATCTGTAAGCAGGGATCTGTTTAGAAAGAACTCGAGTCCCTTAAAGGATTATTTACAATTTTTTCTCCTTAAAACATAGGACCCTTAAGGCTCTCAACTGCTCTGCCCAACAAGTGGAAAACGTTTTGACACATTTACAGATTTATTTTTTAAAACAAAGATATAAAATTGGAAGGCCTGACTAGTGTTTTCCATTTTTTTATCCATAAATTACCTATTGGGTTATAAGCGATTTTGATCACGTGACAAAGATGTTTTCTCCCTTCGCTGACTGGTTTTTCTGCTTTTTTCAGGAACTTAGGTCCAAAACGTCAACTTTGATTCTTATTTTCTGAAAGATCTATTGTGTTTGCAAAAAAAAAAAAAAAAAAAAAAAAACAGGAAAAAAACAGCTCGATTACATAGTTTGTAAACCACAAACAATGCCAGCTAGTTTCATGCATTTCCGACCAAAAATAAATTTAAACTTACGTCAGAAAGTTGCCCTTTTGGATTTGAGCAGCCTTACAAAATTCTTTCTCTTAAAAATAGATATTTCAGAATTTTTCATCTAGAAATTGAGTCCTTCACAAATGTAATGATTTTAGAATTTAAAAAAACCTGCTGCATAATAGTTGAAATCATCAATGAATCTATTATTTAGCTGTATATATGTAGAAAAGACCTTCTCAATGTCTAAATAAGAACTGAAATGCCATTTCTAATTCACAAAATTCTGATTGCATTTTTTACAAGTATCTACAAATATTCACAATTTTGCAAAATCAGGATCGTGTGGAAAAAAAAAAAAAATCCAAGCAAATCACTGGTAAAATAATTAAATGCAAATTCTCTTCTTAAAAATGAAAATTCATTCCAAAATTATTTCAATAGATATACCAATTAATAAAAATGGTAAGGTGGGAATTTAATATAAAATTTGAAACATACATTTATTTTTATTCGCATAGCTGTAATTTATCGCTATTATTAGGAAAAATTCTTTTCATAATATGCAGTTGAAATTATTTGTTCTTTTCTTTTTTTTCCCCCTTAAAATATAGATTCTTAGAGTTGTCTAACTGTATTTTTAAAAATGCAAACAAACTTTGCAAAGAAAATGTAAGCCAATTTCCTGTGAAAAACTTAGTTGAAAACAATTTTTAAACACATGAAAAAATCCACCTGTTTTAAAACTTTCATAAAAAAAATTACCACTTTCAATATTAATAATCTTAAACATAGCTGGGTTTACACTGAAAAGCTGTACCAAAACTATAAATACACAGAAAATGAATAGTATACTTTTAAGGGGGATGGGGGAGATGTAATATTGTAAAATGCCAGTTTAATGCTAGAAGTACTACAGTTTGTTTATTTTAAACTGACATTATGTATATAGTATTTGAAAAACAGTACTTTGTAGATGGGATGTACAATATAGTTTAAAATTACTTTCAAACTGTAGTGATATTGCTTGAAACTTAAGATTCTTTTATTATTTTTTAAATTAACTCTACTGATAATTTAAAAAATGCTAATGCTCAATTAAGTTACTGTCAAAATTCTGAGGTTGAAATGATAAACTTTTAAAAGTTGTCTTATTTTATGTTCTTAAAAAAATATATATATATATATATATATATTCATGTAAAGGGAAAATTATATTGTGTTATATTAGTTTATATAGTTATATATGTATAAATACTTCTGCAGCTATCATATGGCAACTATATGACATTAATAACTACACTTAAATGAGGAAAGCAAAAAATAAAATAAAGGTTAGCTATTGTAATTAATATTATCTGTGCCATTGTTACCACAATGAATATGATCTGGCATTGATAATACATAAGAACATTTTTTCCTTCAAAATATATTTGAGTATATCAAAGCCAAATTATTATATATTTTAATTTTTTTCTTTGACCTATGGCCAGATCTAAAGGTCAAAATTAGCACTAACCACCGGCCACTGGTTCAGTAAATGGGAAACAGTGGCTAGTGAAAAACTGTCTATCGGCAGCCACTTTTTTACAAGGGGAGAGTAAAATTTTCTTGCATTTCATCGAAGATTCTACTTTTTTTGGTTCTAATATATTTATATTAACATATTTATTTGGGCTATTCACTTTTAGATGAATACTTATAAAAATTTTACTGTTTAGTATTTTTAAATAAAAAAGTGGCCACTTAAAAAACTAGTTCTACCGGCCAGTGGCCTTAATGAAATTTCCCAGTTTTGACCTATAGCCATATCTACGAGTCTATTATAGCGGTAGAGTGGAACTGTTGCAAGCAAAAGCATGGTATGTATTGTACGAGACAAATGCAATATGTGATATTTTCCCATTATACCGATATGTATATCCTAATGTGCCATTGATTTATTTCAACCTTAATGCAAAGGTTTTTATTGGAATCAGTATCAAATATTGTGATTCACTATTTATTAAATGAGAGGCTTTTTGTAATTTTTATTGATTGCCGCGGTATTTTAGAAATAAACTATAAACAGCTATGAAAACAAATAAGTACTTTCATATTATCCGGGTAGATAGATCGCCAAAAATGATTGTCAATTGCCACTTTTGTTTATTGTTGTCAATTGTCAATCATGTTCAAAATTGTAATATAATATACATTTAATAAATACATAATATTGCTAAAAAATGATAAAACAAAATAACAACAACAAAATAGAACATCATAAAAAAATGATGAAATTGATTATATAGGTATACTTATAAAAATACTTTGGTATTAACTTTAATATGGCAACTATATAATATTAACTTTGTGTGGTTAAAATGCAGAAAGCAGCCCCCCCACCCCCCCACTCATACACACACACAAAAAGTTATTGTAATTAATATCGTTGGTGCAGTGAATATTACCTTGCCAGGACAACACATAAGCAGGGTTGGCAAAAAAAAACAAGGTTTTTTTTTTTTTTTTTTTTAAATAACAAAACAAAAAAAAAATTGTTTATTTGGTTTAAACCGGGATTTTTTAAAAATATCATTTCCTAATGCATGTAGATGTACATTTGCTGATAAAAATAAACATTGTTATAGTATATTAAGTAATATAACTTCATTTGAAAATATCCTGATTAAATAATTAGTCTGTTATGTAGAAAATTGAATTCATTTCTAATTTAAACATTAGTAACCTATGTCTTATGTTGAAAAAATAAACTGCTCTACACAGTGTAACTTTGATATCTTGAAAATCTTAAGACAATATTTTTGATTAATTATAGATATATAATATTTTATGAACTTTTTTTTCTACCTTGATACAGTCAAACCTCGTTAACACACTTAACGCGAATTGCTTTTAGCACAAACTGATTGTCTCGTCCAGTTGTATGCAACATACTCGTTAAGTTCTGATAACACGAACAAAAAAATTTTCCCCTTGAGTGTTCGCATTAACGAGGTTCGACTGTATTAAAAATCTTTTTGAAGTCAAAACTAGTTCACTGAACATTTTAATATTTTCTTCTTGACCTAATCATTAATTTAACTATAAAAAAATATTTTGAAGATAGTATCTCAAATGGTTAACTTTTATATAAATATCAGTATCTGTGGTTGCTAAAGAATTTTTTTTATATATGTATTCGAATACTTCTGGTTATTTTGTTTTAACATTTTTGGCCATTAAATTCTGTAACTGAAAAGATTGATATTATTGAATGCTATAACTGACATATAATTTTTGCATGTCGTCTCATTCAACTTCATATCTTGAAATTCTTTTTTAAATTCTTAAAGGATAATCTCCCCAATTGAGAAAATTTTCTTTTACTACTTGGCCAAAATCTTAAGTCATTGTATTATGTTATTAACTGCCGTAAATAATCTGTATTTTTTAATTGATAATATTTTATGCTAAATACTGAATGTTTTATCCCTGTTAATTTTGACATGTTTCATGATAACTCTCTCGGTGCATCAACACATTCTAATTTTCATCCTTCATCCACACAAACAGGACCTAAACTCATTATGTCTCATGTAGACTGCTTAGATAAAATATTAAAAGTAGAAATTATTTCTATAAATAATTTAAAACACAGGCAAACTAAAAAACACCATTAAATATTACATTAGATTTGTTCTAAAAAAGCCATTTGGTTTAAACCATGCCAACCCTGCATGGTACTGACAAACATGATGAATTTTTATGCTGCTTATATGAATTTATTTAGTTTTTTTTTTTTTTTTTTATGTGAATTTATTTTTTTTTTAAATTGCAAAAGTAAGCTTCAATTAAATTTAGCATCTAAGTATAGAAAATCAGATCATAAAATTAGGTTATTAAAAAAATAATACGCAGAATTATTTACATTGTGCAGACAAATTTTTAAAGTAAGTTATGAGTCAGTATATCAGATTATTTTTTTTTTAAAAAAAAGGAATCATTGAGTGGAGGTTTTACTGTATAATTTTATTGACCCCAAACTGGAGATCATGTTAGATAGTTTCTGTTTAGAGATTATGGGAGTATCGCAAAATGGTGTATACTAAAAGCACAATTAATCATTATTTACAATCTTATCACAGCAATATGGAGATGTTTTTATTCCAAAAATTAAATGTTTACTGCAATGTTAAGAGAAATTTATAGTTTAATTCTTGATTTTTATATGTGCTTTATTTTTAATTTTTGTATAATGTTTATTTGTTCTTTTGTTTTAAAAGTGTATAATTTTGATTGATACAATAAAACAGTTTGTGAAAGTGTATAATTTTCAAATGTTATGTTTAAGTGATCACTATCACTTTTACCTTAACAACGTTAGTTTTTTTTTTTTTTTTTTTTTTCAAACTTTCCGATTGGTACCAACTATATTGCTTGGCGATAATGGCATTGGTTTAATGGAAAATATCCAATAAATAAAAATATCCAGAATGTAGTCAAGGGTGCAGGGTTTTCTGTCTGAAATCAGTTTTTTGAAAATGTCCAAGTATGCTTGTATAAAGACTTTTTTTTTTCATTTGGTATATTTCAGTCCTTAAGAATAATATGTATTTAATTTCCAATAACAGAAAATTTGGAATGGAGGAGGAATATGGCTACCCAATTTCATCTTTGAAGTATGGTGATGGAGTAGACCTGAACTATCATATGCACTCGCTGCCACAGTTGCAGAAAATTCTCAAAGTGTCTGCGGGAGTTACTACAGAGACAGAAAATAATCTGCAGGTAAATTTTTTGCAATTGCAGCGTTAATTAAACACTTACCTGTAACGTTTTTATGTGTTTTATTCACATTTATTAAAGAGAAACTTAAGTTTTTGCATTAAGTAAGTTATGGTTTGATGGAAAAATAATCTGCAAAAGAGAAAAGAAAATCTGTGACGCTAGTCTCCATTCTTGAACTTTTTGCTACCGAACTCGCTACATGGTTATATAAATAGTGATTTTAACGAATAGTGGATTTCACTGAATATCTTTTTTTTTTTTTTTTAATTACACATATACTGATCATAATTTCTTTTTTTAAATTTCATAAATAAATAAAATTAAACACAAATTAAAACTGATATTTTATCACTTTTTTTTAATTAACAGCTTGATGTATTCTGTGTAATATTTCAAACACCATAATGCTAATAATAAAATAAATGGCTTTTGCTTATTACTAAATACTTAATAGTATAATTTTATCTGTAGATGCATTTAATTCACATATAATTTAGATAAAATAAGGGGCTCATTATTATCATTGTTAAATGTACTTTTTATTTCCAGTTAGAAATTGTTAAAAAACTTTTTAAACCCTCCCCCCTGAATAATCCTTTATATATATATATATATATTACAAAATTTAAATTTTTGCGCCAAGTTTAAAGTATTTTATGTAAATTTTCCTTTTTCAGTAATATTCCTTATATTATACCGGCTTATTAAATTAAAACCCTACTCTATTAATCTCTAAGATCTTAATTCATATTTATTCGAAATTGCATAAATCTAAAAATGGCTCGATTATTTATATTTCTTTAATAAAACTTTTATTATTTAAATTCCTATTAAATTCTGCTATTAAATCCCGGTATATCATATTCCCCTTAAATCTTTATTTAACTGCTAAAATATTATTCTGTCTTAAAGAAAAACCCTACTTATTTCAATTTATTCTTTTATTTAAAATATCCAGGTGTAATTAAAATATTTCAAAGATTAAAACTTCGCAGACATAAATTCATTTCTTTTATCGTCTGAAGAGGGAAAAAAGGGTTATTTTTGCATAATCTCGACTACAGATTTTAACATTTGTTTATGCTTTAGATAGCTGGTGCGAGGATATAAGAATTTTCTAGAACAGTCTTTTCAGCAGAGTATAAATACGGATGGCGGGAACCAGAGAGAAGCATAAAGGATATAGCATAAAGTATAGAGGAGTAGATGGGCTGTGAGCTTAGAAGCTTTTTAGTTTTTAGCATGTAGAGGTGAACGTGGTGGATTGCAGTCGTAGCAAACTGGATATTCAATGTGATTGCTCGATGGAGGTAGTAAAATGTTGGATGAATACTGTTTATTATGTGAGTAGAATGAGGAAGCAACGGTATCGTAATGGGTGATAGATGTTAGATATTAACGGATTAAAGACTAGGACGCAGTCAAGAGATGGAGTGTTTTTAAACTAATTGTGACAGGAAGAATAGACTTTATTCTTTTTACCATGGAAGGAGAGAGCATCTTCCCTAGATTCAATCGTGAGTGTGGAAATAAAGTGAATAATGTTCCAAGCGACTGCCTTGTGTTAATTCTTCATTTTTCTTTATTATTTTAAAACCATTCGGCTGCTACCTGTGCTGTTTAGGAATGGAAACCCTCATTTTTTTTCCGACAATACCAACTACTTTCCGTCAAAATGTCATATATATATATATATATATATATATATATAAAGAAGAAAAATCATGATTCCCTGCTCCTCATTATAAGTGCAGATTCACTGTCACCAGATGCCAACTAAATTGTTTGCTGTGACCACTAACTTTCACCGCCTAAGTCGTTAAAGGGCAGAACTGAGAAATTGAAATTTCATTAGTGGCCAGTAATACGAGTTTTATAAGTGGCCACTTTTTTAACTGTTGTTAAAATTTTTATTAGTATTAAGCTAAAATTAAATAGCCCATATTAATGTGTTTATATAAACATAATGCAAACAAAAAAAAGTACAATCCTTAATAAAATGAAAAAAAATTTTAGTCTGTCCTCGTAGGAAAGTGATCATAAGGTGGCCAGTGACAATTTTTTAATAGCCACTTTTTTCTCATTTAGTGGGCTGGTGGCTAGTGTTAATTTTGCACTTTATAAGTCGCCATATATATTTATTTTTATTTTATTTTTTAAGATAATCTCTCCTTATAGCAAAACAAATGACTGAAGTTTATTTTGATTTTTATAGTGTAAAATAATGGGACACATTCTCAATTTTTTGTATGACAATGTCAAATTAAGAAATGTTCTTTTCCTGATATTTCCCACTATCCTTTTTGCTTATTTTCTACATATCTCGCTCAACTTTATCTTCTGACAGTATATAGTTTAAGATTTATATTATACTTAATATACAAATTTCAAGAATTTTATGCTTAATTAAATATACACATTTGAAGTAATTAGTCTGTATGTTATTGTACGTGTGTTCAATTATTTTTCATTTTTTTAATTCCTTAGTTTTTTTTTGTTTAGTTTTCTGTATATAAATGCTGTTTGTATGTGTTTGTTTCACAATGTGGCCACTGGATTTTTTTTTTTTTTTTTTGGTTTAGCAGCCACTAGTGCAATACTGATTTTGGGAATCTGCACCTATATTCCTCATAGGACTTTAGCTGTTTGAGTTGTTTGAATAATTTTTAATAGTAATTTATAAATTCCCAGTACAACTGGATACAGATATTAGAGAATGAATTATATAATTGCTTTTTTCATAGGCCTTTGGGGGTGTTCCCTTCCTTAGAGAAATCCACCTTTCTCTGCAGGAGGAGGAGGGGTATATCAGAAGGCAAATAATTCACAAGATGACATATGGCTTTTTTTTCTCATCAATAGTGTTGTCAATTTGTAACATATTTTCCACTTTATTAGCGTTTGAAATTTTGCTAAAAGTGTGTTTAGCTTTGTGTTTTTAGCAACATGATTTAAATAACTTGATTTTTTTTTTTTTTTTACAAAGTTCTTGCTGATTTGTTTTTTTTTTTTAATTTGGTCAAAATATGTTGTAATAAGTATTGCATATTTTAGTACTGTGTATTGTATGGGAGGGGGAAGTTTTTTATTCCAATGTTTCATCTTAAAATTATGTTCTCAGTTAAAAATGGTTAATTTAAGCTAAAAAATATATGCACATTTTTGAGTTATTAGTAAAAAGAGAGTTTCTGCTACTATAAGGATAACTGCCTAGGTTAAATATAACTCGTTCTGATGTATTTTAATCAGAGTCTGGAAATATAAACCAACAGGCAGATGCAGTTAAAAAAAATCAGAATTTACAGTATATTTTGAACTAAATAAAATACCCTCCCCCCTTTCTTTTGTTCCAATTTGTGCAAAATTTAAAAATATTATTAGGTAATCATAAAACCAATAACTTTTATGCTAACCAATTCGATAGTCAGTTTCCTTTAAAGGGTATTAAGGATTTTGCTAATTCTTAATCATTTAACAAGCTAATAGGCCATTTCTTCTATTAAAGAATTTTTTGACTAAATCTCACTCTTACTAATTTTTAATGTTGGACCCAGTAGCATAAAGTTATGGTTGTGTCTGCGACAGCAATTTAGTGAGATGAAAATTGTCTGCTTGAGTAGCGTGTTACATTTTCTTATGTACAAACATTGAGTGTTAAAATAAACAGCATTCTTACTGATTAATACCAGGAGTCATTCTGAGTAAAAAAAAAAAAAAAAAAAATCAAACTCACAGCGAATTTTCCAAAAGGTTACAACAGAGGGGGGGGGGGGGTGAAAATCAACTACCGGCACTAATTATGTGTTTATATATATTTTAAATAGTAAATATATTTATCTCTGGATATCACTGGAAATGGAAAAACACTTCAGGGATAACAGGATAATTTTTTAAATTTTCAATTGGAGAACATGGGTGCAGACTTCTGGGAAGCAGGGTTGGGTTTTTGACATGACAAGCGTCAAAAACTGGTTTAAACTGTCATAAAGTGGTTTAAACTGTCGAAAACTGCCAAATACATGCAACACGCTAAAACATTTTAACAATTGATAAATATTAAATAAGTCAATGACTTATGTGATCTTTTATTAAAATTTAATAATTTAAAAAATATATTATTTGCAATAAATTTTTTTTTTTTTGGATTTTTCAACCAGAAGAAAATAATTTTGTACAATTAAATAATCCGAATCAATTTTACCCCGCAGCATGCTGCAGCACACCACGTGTTTAGCACATTTATTTACACCCAAAAGATTTTTGAGTTTAGAGTGTATGAAATGTTAGAAAATAGTCTGTCTCTTAATTGATGCTGAGCTAGTAGGACTTGATAGCAAAAGTATTGCTAGATAAGCAAGTTTTGAAGCAGGCTCAAAAAGCTGTTGCATTTAATGATACCTTTCCACCAGGGTTGGGTTTTTGACATGACAAGCGTCAAAAACTGGTTTAAACTGTCATAAACTGGTTTAAACTGTCGAAAACTGGTTTAAACCGTCAAAAACTGCCAAATACATGTAACACGCTAAAACATCTTAACAATAGATAAACATTAAATAAGTCAATGATTTATGTGATCTTTTATTGAAATTTAATAATTTAAAAAATATATTATTTGCAATAATTTTTTGATTTTTCAACCAGAAGAAAATAATTTTGTACAATTAAATAATCCGGATCAATTTTACCCCGCAGCATGCTGCAGCACACCACGTGTTTAGCACATTTAAGACAAAGATTAAGCACATTAAGACACCCAAAAGATTTTTGAGTTTAGAGTGTATGAAGCGTTAGAAAATAGTCTGTCTCTTAATTGATGCTGAGCTAGTAGGACTTGATAGCAAAAGCATTGCTAGATGAGCAAGTTTTGAAGCAGGCTCATAAAGCTGTTGCATTTAGTGATACCTTTCCACCAAACAATGGAGTACCCTATAGCACTGAAATAGGAAGACTGGAAAGGGGATTCTTTAGCTTCATACACAATCAGTATGGGTAAGCATCTATAAACTCTCTCTGTAGCTCAAGCTGAATCAACTGACTTCATCAACCGTCTTTTAGATGACCGAGCCAATTTTGTTCAGTTTTAAAATCGAAAACATTTTTATATATTGAAAGAAAGCATGTTTTAAAAAGATTTTGACTTTAAGCTTTTTTTTTTAAAATTACTTTTCTTATTTTGTAAATGTTTAAAATTAATAATCCAATTTCAATTTTGAATGGAATGGTTATTGCCTAGACTAGAATAACATTGATGCACATTATCTTGTTATATATACAAAAAAATCTACACTTTTCTAAGTTTTTTTCCCCATAAAAAAAGCTAGCTAATGCTTTAAGCTCTCAAAAGTAAGAGAAATTAAAACAATTTTAAGTAAGAGAAAAAATGTACAGCTCAGGTGAGCTTAATGTCTACTTTTTAGAAAAACACAATTTTACAAAAAAATTAAATAAAAATTTTACCCTGTTAAAAAGTTGTACTTAACAATAATACTTTACTATGTACTAATTACTGATATACAGTAAGAGTGAATTTAAAATATTACATGTAATGTTGTCATGTGTGACATTTAATTTGAATTTTTACAGATCAATTTAGTATTTGAGGTTTTTGACATGACGGTTTAAACTATGGTTTAAACCCGACATAAACTGACACATGTCAAAAACCTGCCAACCCTGCAACTATTACTAATACTATATACTAATTATACAGTTACAGTAATAGTGAATTTTAAATATTACATCTAATGTGTGACATTTAATGTGAAATTTTACAGATCACTGTAAGTATTTGAGGTTTTTGACGAGGTTTTTGACATGACGGTTTAAACCGCAGTTTAAACTGTCAAAAACTGACATGTGTCAAAAACCTGCCAACCCTGCTTTCCACCAAACAATGGAGTCCTCCCTATAGCACTGAAATAAGAAGACGGGAAAGGGGATTCTTTAGCTTCATACACAATCAGTATGGGTAAGCATCCATAAACTCTCTCCGTAGCTCAAGTGCGAGCTGAATCAACTGACACAGCAGTCAACCCTTGCCCCTGATGGTTGGGATGCAAAGTGTAAGCCAAACAGTGGTATGGTTTCATGATTTGATCCCTTCTATTATGCACTTTTTCAATATGGGCTTACAGGAATTTTCTTTTAGATGACCAAGCCAATTTTGTTCAGTTTTAAAATCGAAAACATTTTTATATATTGAAAGAAAGCATGTTTTAAAAAGATTGACTTTAAACCTTTTTTTTTAATTACTTCTCTTATTTTGTAAATGTTTAAAATTAATAATCCAATTTCAATTTTGAATGGAATGGTTATTGCCTAGACTAGAATAAAGTTGATGCACATTATCTTGTTATATATACAAAAAAATCTACACTTTTCTAAGTTTTTTTTTTTTTTTTTTTTCCCATAAAAAAAGCTAGCTAATGCTTTAAGCTCTCAAAAGTAAGCGAAATTAAAACGATTTTAAGTAAGAGAAAAAATGTACAGCTCAGGTGAGCTTGATGTCTACTTTTTAAAAAAACACAATTTTACAAAAAAAAAAAAAAAAAAAAAATTAAATATTACCCTGTTAAAAAGTTGTACTTAACAATAATACTTTACTATGTACTAATTACTGATATACAGTAAGAGTGAATTTAAAATATTACATGTAATGTTGTCATGTGTGACATTTAATTTGAATTTTTACAGATCAATTTAGTATTTAAGGTTTTTGACATGACGGTTTAAACTATGGTTTAAACCTGACATAAACTGATACATGTCAAAAACCTGCCAATCCTGCAATTATTACTAATACTATATACTAATTATACAATTACAGTAATAGTGAATCTTAAATATTACATCTAATGTGTGACATTTAATGTGAAATTTTACAGATCACTGTAAGTATTTGAGGTTTTTGACAAGGGGTTTTTGACATGACGGTTTAAACTGCAGTTTAAACCGTCAAAAACTGACATGTGTCAAAAACCTGCCAACCCTGCTGGGAAGGACCCTCAAAATCAGCATTCATAGTACATTTCTTTGAAATAATAAATATTAATACTTTTAAAACAAATAACCCAACTAGGACCAGGAAAGTACCCAAAGTAAATGGGTATTTTTGTCCTTATATGTATATTTTAAAATCTGATATGGGCTGCTTCAAAATACAGAATGTTTTCCCGAGCTTCTTTTCCTTTTGCTTTTGGTTCCTGCTCAACAACACAAAACTTTCCGACACATTTTGTAGTTCATTTTTAAGCATAAAGGTATAAAATTAGCAGGCTTGACTATTGGAGTGATTTGGAATTGAAATGAGTTTTCCATTTTTTTATAAACAAATTACTTATCAGTTATAAGCAATTTTAGTTGTGTGACAACTGCTTTTTCTTTTTTCTCTCTTGCAATACCAAGCTTGGAAATTCTCCTCAAAAGGCAACTTTGACAGTATTTCTGAATTATTTTTTGCCTTTACCAAAAAAGGGAAAACATCTTTTGATCGCATAGCTTTTGAATAAAAACATCTGCCACTTTCATGCATTTCTGGAAAAAAAAAAGAATTACAAGAATACATCAGAAATAAGCTCTGTTAGATTTGAAAAAGAGCCTTAAAGAAACTCTGAAATGCAGTTTTGGACCAGATAGCTAAGGCAGTGTACCATCTTTTAATAATCATTATGGTTTTTAACTTGTATCTCGGTGAATTTTGGAAAAAAAAAAAAAAAAAAAAAAAAATGAAAATCTGAGTTTTATGCATCAGAACTGGTCTTCTTCCAAATTTTCAGATCTGCATGTGCAATATAGATTTGTAAATGCAATTTTAAGTGACCTTTTTAGCAAAGTATCTCACCAACCTTCAAAGAGTTAAAAGAGAGCTTTCACAAGATTCCATTTATTAAATAATCTTATAATTATATTCTATAATAAGTAAATTCCTTATTTTTTGTTTCTCTGTATTATTTGAAATGTGTAATTTGTAAATAAAATGAGCTCACTAGAAAGAAAACCTTTAACAGGCTGACTTATAAAAGTTTGTATTGACAAAAGTTTAGACTAATTCCCATGTAGTAAATAAAATGGCCTAGAGTTTATTAGAAAATCTGATCGATAATTTATAAAAATCTGTTTTCTCAAAGTTATATACAAAGTTTGTATCCCATTATTACATATGTTTTGTGACAGCCAGGAGCAGTTAGCATTCTATATTTTTGTGACCTAATGTAATCTATACAGTTGAACCTCGTTAACATGAACACGCTTAACATGAATTACTTTTAACATAAATTATTCTCACAGTCCCCTATAAAAACGAATACAAAGATTTGATACTGATAACATGAATTACATGTTAACGTGAACAAATTTTTGATTCCCCTTGAGGTTCATGTTAACGAGGTTCGACTGTACAAGCTCGGTTACATTTAATCTTGTGAGTATGATGGACAATGCATTCAATTAATAGTATTTATTTCAAAGTAATTTGATAACAGATATGCTGAAAGCTGCACATTGTCACCTGTTAGCAAAGAATGTAGGCCAATTAATATTCCTAAACATACTTGCATGGGATTTAAAAGATCTTCTCTGCATCTTTAACATACTTCAGAAACTCCATTAAATATGAAGGTGATGTACAGTTTAAACAGGCCCATTTATAAATTATAAGATGAAGCGAGTGAAAAAAGAAATCATTAACTGTTGCAATGATTTGAAATTACTCTGTAAAAGTTGTATCAATAGTAAAAATAAGTGAGCTTTGTTGAGAGAATGTATAAAATTAATGATTTCAGCTCTGACATTTCCATTTTTGTTTAAACACATAGCCTTAAGAGCTTAAACTAGGCACAGAAAGAAATGTTCAAGCTAATGTTAATGCTATGGCAGCAATCTTTACAGATTTCTTGTTCCCATTTGAATGCTTTTAAATGATTCTCTTTTTCTTTTTTTCTGTGTTTGGGGGGGGGGGGGCACAGGGTACCTGAGGTTAACGTTTATTGTGCATTTCTACTTTTTCGATGTTTGTTACAGTTGTTTTATATGCTTCTACTTTTGGAAGTGGTTCTGCAAGTGAAACTATTCTCATATACAGAAATTGCTACGAAATTTGAAAAAGTACATACACACAACAATAGGTATTGACTTCAGGTATCGCATGCAAAATAATTAAGCCTTAAGAGCCTAAACTAAGAAATGCTCGAACTAATGTTAATCCTATGGCAGCGTTCCTTACAGATTTCTTGTTCCTATTTTTAATATTTTTAAATGATTCTCTCTCTCTCTCTCTCTTTTTCTTTTTTTTTGGGGGGGGGGGGGGGGAGGGGGGAGACACAGGGTACCTGAGGTTAACATTTATTGTGGATTTCTACTTTTTCGATGTTTTTTACAGTTTTTTGATATGCGGATACTTCTACTTTTGGAAGTGGTTTTGAAAGGGAAACTATTCTCGTATACAGAAATTGCTACAAAAGTTGAAAAAAGTACATACACACAACAACAGGTATCGACTTCAGGTATTGCATGCAAAAAAAAATAATATAAAAGTATTCAAATACAAGTGAGAAATCTGTAAAGACTTTTCCCATAGGTTTAACATTAATGTTTGCATTTATCCGCGTGACTAGCGTAGGTTCTTGTCCACACTAGTCACAGGGGAAAAATGAAAACGCTAATGTTAAGTCTATGGGAGCATTATTTTCAAATATCTTGTTTGAATTTTAATATTTTTAAATGATTTTTTTGCATAGGATAGCTGGAGACTATCTACAACTGGGCTAATTTTTACTTTCGAAACCGCTTCTGAATTTGAAATTATCCTAATATTAAAAAAACTATAACCAAAATCATAAAAATAAAAGCTAGCACAGTTGTAGATCACCCTCATCTATACTAAATAAATAAATAAATAAAAATCATTGAGAAATATTAAAATCAAAGCGAGAAATTTGAAAATAATGCCCCGTAAGATTAACATTAACCTCCTTTTTCTTGGTGTGACTGAAATATCCTTTTAAGATGATTTTATGTAACCTTTTCTACAAGTCACTTTTGTATTTTCTTCGAAAATTTATTTTAGTGCTTATATCCATGTTGAATGAACCACTCTTTTTCTTTAAGGTACTTAAGTTGATCAACCCTGTGTGTGGAATAAACTACAGAGCAAATCAATTGGCAGAGGTAATGCTGTAAGATGGCCAAAACTTCTGGAATTTTGTATATATTAGTAAATTGAAAAGAAAACATTGTATACATAAATATTAGAACTGTGTATATTAATGTAATTTAATTGTTGTAATAAATATCTTTCTATATTTTAATTGCTTGTTTTAAATATTTGTAAATCATAATGAAATCAATTTATTTTCTAAATGTTCTAAAATATTTATGCTTGAACTTTAATATGGTTCTCAAATACCCTGCCTAACAACGTAAAACTTTGACACAATTTTAAACTCATTTTTAAACATGAAGGTATAAAGTTTGCTGCCCTGACTATTTAGTGATTTGGAATGAAAATAAATTTTCCATTTTTTGATAAATTACCTTTTGACTTAAAAGCAATTTTGCTCAGGACAACCAATTTTCTTCACTTTTCTTGACCTGCGTGGAGAATTCGGCTGAAAGGTTTTAATAGTATTTTCTGAAAGATGTTATGCATTTACAAAAAAAAAAAAAAAAGATATCTTTCAATTATAGTTTCTGAATTAAAAAATTATACATTGCAAATTTCATGCATTTCTGAACGAAGATTGATAAAGAAAAAAATGTCAGAAATTAGCTCCTTTGAATTTAACGACAGCTTTAAATGTTTTTTTTTTTTCTAAATACCATATGCAATGATATTTTTACTGCTTTTTTAAGCTATTTTTAATAAAAGAAATATTCTTTGGTGATTTTAAGAAATATGAATTTTTATTTTTGCTATAGAAAATTGTATTTTATTTAACAGTTTGTGGCCTTTAAAACTTCCCCTCTCATTTTCAAAATCATTCATGATAGAAATATTTTCACAAAATTTAAAAACAATAACTTGGTTAACAATGTCAAGAGACATCATGCATAATGAAAATCAGTGCAAACATAAAATAATCCTATTTAATTTAATGTTTGCATATGCATGATGTCTCATGACATTGTTTACCTAGTTATTGTTTTAAATTTTGTGAAAATATTTCTATCATGAATGATTTTGAAAATGTTACCATTTGTGCGATGAAACGTTCGTCAATCTAAATAAAGATATTTTATCACTTTTTATAGCAGCATTTAGCTTAAAAAGATCATGTCGAGTCAGACTCGACATAGAAGTACAAAGGATTAAAAAAAAATTCAGATAGATAATAAATTGATATTGCAGAAGTTATGGGCACCTGCATTAAAGAACATCGATGTTTCATTCTCAACAAAAATGCAGAAACAAAAATTAAATATTTCTTAAATTTCTAAAACTTAATTTTTTTAAATAAATATTTAAAGCTTAACTTATAGAAATCCAAAATATTTAAGGTATACTTATTACATCTTTCATTTTCCTATGGATTAAATATTATCCAATACACTTTTGACATTTTTTTCTTACAAATTACTTTTCTAAATTTAAAGTAACATTACTTTTAGGGTTTTCAGTAGATTGATTGCAAAATTTCAGGAGGGAAAAGCTATTAAAAACAGCAGAATTTGATTAGTTTTTAAATAATAGATGGTTGTGCTACAACTAATTGTGTCATTTATAGAATAAGATGTGAATATTTAGAAATTGTTTAATTTTTATACAGATGCATTGTTTGTTAAAAGAAACAAATAACACAGAGTTTTTGAATTTGTAGATATTTAGAAATTTTTTATCGGATAGAGCTTGTTTTAAAAAACCTTGATATAATTTGTGTATTTTTCTATATCAACCAGAAATCTAAATATTAACTCATTCAGCTAAAAACTCATGCTAAAACCTATTATTAATATTCTAAATTTTAAACTGTACATTAAGTTTTGCAAGAATAATTAAACACCCATTTTTCCATTTAAAAAAAATCATATAAGTGGCGATTTGCTGGACAGTGGCAGTTTTAAACATTTAACTGAAAGAAAGAAAATTTAGATTTGTATGTTGAGGAAAAAAAAAAAAAAAAATTCTAATTTCCAAGTACGTAACAAGAATCTCGGAAGAAATTATAAAATTTTGGCCAATTACTAATTTTTCTTTATTCGTTGAAAATGTAATTTTTATCCTCTTCACGCCCTTGGCGACATATGTAGATGTTTAGTTTTTATAATTATAATTAGTCAAATAATAAAAGGGACAAAAATTTGATAACTTATTCACTACAGAATCCCTCAAAAAGAGAAGTAAAAATTTTATGTTTTGGCTGCATCAATGTACAGGTTGATAAAAAATAAGGGTAAGACTTTGTACTTTCCCTGTATATATGATTCTGACTACAGAATAACCCATAAGAATCTCCCACATTTGACAGGATAATATAAAACAAAAAGGATTGGAGAGAGAAACTTGTTTGTTTTAAAATATACAATGGATATGACAAGAGTTTAAAATGACTGTGTTTTAGAAATTATGTTTGGTAGTGTTGTCCATTGCGAACAATATACAATTCAAGACGATGTCTGAAATCTATCATCATCTGACATATCGTGTCTTGCAGAAGCTGCTACCTCTGCTTGAATTACTCTTGAGGCATAAAACCTATGCTCTTTCTGATCCCAAGAGACTAATATTCAGGTAGAAGCTGCAGCTATTCCACAAGACGAAGCATCAGTGGTGATAGATTTCAGACATTGTCTTGAATTGTGTATTGCTCGCAATGGACAACACTTACCAGACACCATTTCTGAAAGATTGTCATTTTAAACTCTCGTCATACCTATTGTATATTTTTGAACAAACAAATTTCTCTCTGCAGTCCTTTTTTTTTATCCTGTCAATTGTGGGAGCTTTTTTTTTTTTTTGGGGGGGGGGGGGTCATCCTGTACTTTTACGGTATATATACCATACATTTCATTTACAGTACATATACTGATTACAAACACTTTTACGGTACATATACCACACATTTAATTTATGGTATATATACTGCATAAATATTTTTTACGGTACATATACTGTATATTTAATCTATGGTATATATGCTGTATAAATGGTTTTTACGGTATATATACTGTATATTTAACGTACGGTATATATGCTGTATGAAAGTTTTTTTGCGGTACACATACTTTAAATATTTTACGGTACATATACCGTCTAGTTAAATTACGGTATATGTACTGGTCACAAAGTTGCCAGTATATGTACCGTAATTTTTGACCAAAATTTTTTACTGTGTAAGATACCTCAAGTCTGGATAAAGTCGCGTTTTTATTGGCTACTTGGTGCACGTGACAGAAAGAATTCGATTTTTATTTCACTTGTTGCTTGAATTCGATTTCACAGCCTCGTGGTTGAAAAATTACAGCAGAAAGTGCAGGGAAAATCACAACATATTTTTACAGTGTATTTTTCTTGTTGATGACAAATATTTATTAATAAATAATAAATATATTAAATAAATATTTGACAAATATTTATTTATATCGCTTAAATATTTATTTATATCGCTTAGGAGCGAAAAACCGATATGGGATAGTCCCTGGATCATCTATCTTAACTTTATTGACATCATTTTGCTCCAAATACGAAAACTGTTGAATTTCATTTTTTAAGACATAATTTGTCATTAGCATTATAAAACTATTTGTGGACAAATATGTAACAAATATTTGTATTTTAAGCAATTCATTCTACAAAATTCGCGGAATCTGGAGAGAGTGGAGGGCGGAAATAGTAAAGCTCAACCCTAATCGTAAATACCAAACTTAGTAGCACTCGTTTAATGAATAACTGAATAACGGAATAAATCCTTTTAAATTAAATTCATGATAACGATTCGGAAATTTTATTTTCACCATTTTTAGCAATAGACCGCGTCTATACAATAAAAAAATTATGGCTGGATACCTTTAATAAATGATAATGAGAAAAAAGAAAAGACAACATTACGTTTACAGATTTCGTAGTTTCACCACTTACCTGAAAGAGAAAAAGAAATATTATTACCATATATTACAAAAAATTATAAAAAATAAGAGATAAATATAAATTTAATAAAATTCACAAACAATATTTAATATCTAAAAGTCTTAATGCACTGCATATACATAATATTTTTTAGAATCTACTGAAAAGCTTCACAAAGGGTTATAATTTCTTTTGTTTAAAAAAATAATAATTAAACCTTGAAAGTGCTTCAAGTTCCCTATTTTTATTACAGTGTGTTTCATGTGCTTAACTTTGTATGCATAGTCATTTTAAAATTTAAATTAAACATTCATTATCTAAAAAAATCATCTCGATTTTTCATATCTATCTCTTCCCGTGAAATTCAGTATATTGAGGTTCGATAGTGTTTCGGTATGTGATCAATTTATAAAAGAAACGGAATGAATAAATACTTCGAGTTCACTTAAAGGTGCACATTTAAATATTCGCTAAGCTTCTTTAAAACTATTCTTTATTTCAAAAATAATTTTTTTTGCAATTTCTTTACATTTTAAAAATATTTATATTTTTCTTCCGAATTTTATGTATTTTCACATTTACTGATGTATGTTACATATGCGAATGTATTTCTGGATATTCCAGATGTTAAGAGATAATATAAGCTTTTAAGTGTTTAACAGGAATAAAAAATGGGAGAATGTTAAATGGTCTTTCTTTGAGATTTTCTTATTAAACTAGGGGGCGCTGCCCCCTACGAGCTATGCTCGTCAACCCCCGTTCAGACACCGCAGACTCTAAAAGCAGGCTAATTTGATCGGCTTAAAAAATATTTCGGAAGATTGAATTATAAGTTTAAAAACAGTGGCAATCTCCCTATAAACGGGTATCTATTCATTTCTCTTTGACTGGGGAATTTTAAAGCCAAATCAGCGGCTGTTAAATGATACAATGGCTGTTTCCGTCTTTGATTAAATAAAATCAGTTGACATTTCAAAATAAGCTAATATAAAATGAATTAAATAAACACTGTAAAAAAAAAACGGACTAAAAAACGGAAATACTACTGGCAATCTAGACGCTAGTACTATTTCCGTTTTCTTACGGAATTTTTACCCATAAATTACAGAAAATTTTACGTTTTTCTGATTAAAAACGGAAAATTTTCTGTAATTTATGGGTAACAATTCCGTAAAAAAAAGGAAATAGTACTGGCGTCTAGATTGCCAGTAGTATTTCCGTTTTTTAGTCCGTTTTTTTTTTTTTTACAGTGCAGAGTCTTTGCCTCCCGGTATTTTTCAGCAAAGCGAAAAGAAAGTTTTTTTTTTAATGACACTTTAAATGTATCGTTTTTAATCTGACGTAATTTTCACTAAACTTTTCTTTCTCCTTTTACTATTCACGTGAAAATAATTTTGTTAGAAATGAAATATTATTTGCGCTATCCTAATAAAAATATCATCTTAAAATATTACATAAATGTCTCGCGCAATTTTAAAATTTAAACTGGTTTGCAATATTATTTTTTGTTCATTTTACGTAACGTGTAATGTGAATTAAATGTGACGTAATTTCTCCTATTTAAGACTTCTAACGCATGTTAATGAATTTATTATTTTACAACATTCTTTCATTTTTAAAATTCACGTGTAATATGGTTTTTATGATAATTCTCAATCAGTTCCTGCTTTTTATATTTTCTTGTTTATAATAGTTACGTGTAAAATAAATTTTTAATTTGCAGCAAATATTATTATTTGCGCTGTTTATACAGTTGGCAACAGTTTAATTAATACCATTTTCTAAAAAGTGTAAAAAAAATCTCTCGAAATGCTGAAAATTTGAATTTAAAATAGAAATAAAACCTCAAAAAATTAGTCAAATTAATAAATTGAGTGCAGTCTGCACACCGGGAAATTCTGGCGCATAAAATGATCTAAAAATGATTAAATTCCGATGTACAGCTTTTGCTCCTAAAACTTTTTTAATGGAACGATTTTGTCCAACTTTAGCATTAAATATCTCTTTAAATATTTCTTCGATTTGAAAACTGTCTGCATCAGCGTGTTTATCAAACATTTCTTTATAATTCCACCGATTTTCATATTTTTGTATGCAATATTTTGCTTAGTATTCCTCCTTTTGCTTAGTACCTCCGGTCACAAAAAATTCATAACCGGCGACGGCGGCGGTGACAGTGGTAGTTACTTTTTTTTAGAATAGAGAGATACTGTATATTCAGGCGTATAAACGCGACAGGATTTGAGACACTATTTTTTATAATTTTAGCTATATTCACCCCGTGCTACGCGGACCCCGTTTTTTTGCAAAGAAACTTTCATTTGGTGCATAGTATGAAAATAAAATAAGGAGCATTAAAAAGTATAATAACTAATAAAAACAAAGGAAAAAAAAAACAATGCCAAGTGAGGACATACGCTAGTGGCCAAGCCTATCTGCTTCAGTCAGAGTCCTAGGTTCGAATTATTCGATTGTACCCGGACCCGACTCGATCGGCGGTTTGGGTCTGGTTAACACATTTTTTTTCAGTGTGGGTCCGGTTGACTTTAAATGCGTCGGGTTCGAGCTCTTTCGAGTAAGGATCGGGTTGACCCGCTTTTTCAAAAAAAGTCCTGAATATTTTTGAAATGAAATAACTATACATTTGAAATTAATGAGGGTTTTACTTAGGGTGTCAACGATTTAAATCATGATTTTAATCCAGTGATTTTTAAAAAAAAATCATTGATTAAAATCAAAAATTTTCTAAATGTTTAGAATGACATAAAAAAGTATTCAAATCTAAGATCAACATAATTTGGAAAGTTTCTACAGGTATTGTGACTTATGAATACACAGAACGAAGCTTTAAATAATTGTTTCTAAGCGTAATTCCTGAGTATTGTGGAAAATTTTAAGTACAGTAAGTTTGTAAAAAGCATAGTTCTTATCTAACAAACATAAAAAGCATTTAATTTAAAAATGATATTTAAATCTAATATAACTTGCAATGTCATAATATCTTTTTAATAATCAAGTTATTCATTCTTTTATATACAATAAACACAGCAATAGAGTGTCAATGATTTTAATCAATTGATTTAAATCAGATGATAAAATCACATATTTTCTGATTTTTTTAAATGGTGTGAAAAAGCATTATAATCAATAATGAAAACGATCACTAAATCACTTGTAAAAAAATGTAATATTTGTTATTGTTAATTATAACAATATTAAACTATGTAAAAAGATGTATTATACATTTAAAAAACATCTAACTAAATGGTAAAAAAGTTTAAACATTATAATATTTAGTAGCTATTCAAATATTTTAATGTAGTGGGGAAAAAATCTGATTTAAATTTCAAAAATACAATTTTTGTAATCTATAAATTATGTGTGACTTTGCTTTTGCTGCATACATTGCTACAATTTTTGATCAATTTGATATACATACGCTTTAGAACCTGTGTAAAATTACTGGCTGCTTTATGAATTTATCAAACTATTATTTATCACCTTTTTTCAACCACTTTTTCAAAAATGTAGATTGTGTTTTTAATTAAACAGTTAATTGTTTAATAATTACAAAATTTAATCTGTATCATCAATTTAAAATTAAATGCAATTTATCAATAACTTTAAAATATAATCAGTATTTAATATTGGTTTACATAATTATTACAAAATATTAATGCACATAATGTTGTATGTTACTAAAGAATTTTTTTATTTGCAGTTTTTTGCGATTTCTATAATTACATAATTAAAATTTTATTAATGAAAGCAAAAAAACATATATTATGTTAGTAATTAGAGGGTTATTCACTTTTGAAATGCTTAATTCTTGGTAGATGTTTAATATTTTAACACAGGGAAAAAAATCTGATTTAAATAAAAAAAATCCGATTTTTTTTATTTTTTTAAAAAAAATCATTTTTTTACACCCTAGACTGTGTCCATTTAAACAAAGTATAATTTTATTAGGCTGAAAAAAAGTTCTGAATATTTTTGAAATATTCAATACATATTTGAAATTAATGAGGCGTTTACTGTGCCCATTTAAACAAAGTACAATTTTATTAGGCTGAAAAAAAGTGCTATTAAAAACTAATTTTGGACGACAACGTATAAATTAAACATTGAAATTTGTAAACATCATTTAAATTATTGATCCCATTTTAATAAAGTATTTTACAACAATCCATTTCGATATAGCACATTAAAATTTAAACTTTTAATTTTGCATGAAAATTAAAAAAGACTGATATTCAACCCCAGAAAGCATAATCTTGATGAAAACAAAACAACAAAATACTTTCATCGATATCACTATTGAATACGTAAACAAAATTTAAAAGTGAATCAGTTTAGAAAAAAGCGTAAAAAATAAGATGATAAATTTCAATAAAATAGAGAACTAATCAAATGAAAGCATTAAATAATAGGCAAGTCTTGTATTTTCTGTAATTTCTAGGAAGCAGAATATCGGACACTTCCGGCCTGAGAATTTATTGGAGGCAAACACATTTAAATCTGGAGGTGCATCGACCGTTTGCCCAGCTGAATTATATATGTTCCGGAAATGTCAATTTCATTTTCGTTTCCCAGATTTTGACCAATAAATTATTTAACACGGTGACGAATATGTGGAAGTGAGAGAACTTAAATACTAAGGAGTGTTTGCAATCTGACAAGAGACTGAAAATACTCAGATATATATTTTTTAAATTGAGTTTATGTAACTGTGAGGAAAAGCACTTAACATCTCATTTTTAAAATGAATATATAAATAAAAAGAACAAGTTGGAAATTGCTCGTCAAACGTGGCAAATGAGGTGCGTTCGTACTATAACTAGTTTTATAATTATTTTTTATACCCCATATTGTACTGAATGTATAATTTTTTGCAATTAATAAAGTGCATACTCTGTAGCATCATTAAAATGCACTTGCAATAACTTTTTTCCCATTCCCCGTAATGTAACGGAACACTTTTGACTGTCCCTGTCATTAAACTATGCATCCGATTTTCCTAAAATTAGAAATAGCTCAACAAAATTTTGCAACAATTATATATTTAAAATTTCAGACCATTCGGAAGGCTGTAACATCATTAAAATGCACTTGCAATAATTTTTCCCATTGGCCGTAATGTAAAGAAAAACTTTTGACTGTCCCTGTAATTAAACTATACATCCGATTTTCATAAAATTTGAAATGGCTCGACAAAATTTTGCAACAATCATATATTTAAAATTTCAGACAATTCGGTTGGGTAGTTTTTGCTCTGTTATATGCGGACAGACAGATAGACGGACGGACGGACGGACGGACTGAACGACGACTATAAGTGCTACGTATTTATATAACTACGAACGCACCTAAAAATGGTATGATTAATAAACTAAAAAATAAAATTAAATGGTAAAGTAAACTAAACTAAACTTGTGGCTGTACGATCCATGAAGAATCAGGATCTACAGTGCCCAATTCTGTTTACTTTACCCTGGGCCCCAAGGTGCTATACAGCACATGTCCCGGTCAAGTAGTCAGCCTAACGCGGGACTCTCAGTGTTTAAGCTGCACACAGACGTGTGTTTTGCTAGACTTCTCCTGTTTTCGTGGAAATCTTTTCTTCCGAACCCATCTGCGGTTTATTCACAAAAGAATGAGGGGAATGAACAATGGGTCAGGAGATAAGGAGCTCGACTCTACTTGAAGGAAAGATTCCTCTTTTGCTGGACATCAGTCCCTTTCCTACTAAAGTCATTAAAAATCAAAAACACCGCGTGGCCACAACAATCGATGCCGACACTGATAATAGTTAGAAGGATGGTGTGTACGCAGCCTAAGTTCCCAAGCAAGCTTGGTTTGATACTCATTTTGCCGACTCCGAAGGTATGAAAGGTTGAGTGAATCTTGCCCAGCCGGGAGTCGAACTCAAGACCTGCAGCGTGGCAGACAGGCGTGCAGACCGCTGCGCTACTGGATTTGCTGATATAATTAATGACAGTGTCATTTTTCGTGATAATGTCAAGCGGATTTGGGTTTATCATATACAGCTTACAGTCAATTTATGTCAGCGAAGCTCACGGCTAAAGGACTTATAGCAAGCTAAAGTCTATGCAGAAATGGTGTCGTTTAAGAAAGTTTGCCGGATAAATATTAGTTCTACTTGAGGAAATGCCAGAAAAATTCTGCAGCAGCCATAAAAACATCTGAGGTAAAACCCCTAGTAACTGACATCTTAAGGATTCTTTCTTGTTCAAATCACTATTACAAAAATTTAAATCTATTTTAATTTTATACTTATCTTTGTTTATGAATGTATAGTAAAGATACATTAAAAAATTACTGTTGACAAAATTTCGAAAAATTGTACTTTTTATCACTAAAAATTAATTTTGTTTTATAAATACTAGAGGAAAAGGTCCAAATACCGGCTACCACTTTTGTTTTTAATCTAGATCATACAATTTTCAAAATTAATAAAATAAAAAGTGACAGCAGGGTACCTTGACACGTCTTACACCTGTTTAGAGAAAAAAAAATCAGTTTAAAAGGCGTTTTCTGTTTACAAGAAGCAAAATTCCGAAAGTCTTCAAATTTTGAGTTTTTAAAATGGGGTCTAAATACCGGCTACCTAAGTATTTTTTCCAAAAGATCACACAAATAGAGCTAATGACAATTATTAAGCAATAAGAATATTATTTTAATAAATTGTGTTGATTAATAACATTTCTTATGCGCAGAAAAAATACGCAATTTTTAATAAATATGTATTTTTGTCAAATTTCTAAAATTCTTTACGACTATCTCGCACAGTCTTCTTCCCATTATGTTTCTAATTTTGTGTTTTAACGTGTAAAACAACAACAACATTAAAAAAAAAAAGCTTGCTGATTGAAATGAGAATTATTTTATCTGAAAAAATCAAAAGCATAATATCACTCTCTGCGTCGGTATAGTCCCTATCAACTCGCATATCGCATTCTTAACATTGAACCCAGAATCCCCTTCCCCATTCTTGTCCACAAAGAAAGCACCCATGCAGAAGACACAAATTTATCATCTTCCTCTGTTAGATATTTTCCTTTTTCCCTTTTTTTAGCCCTCTTGCTGCGTAATTGTTTTATCAAAATAGCTTCAAACATTGCGTACCTTCGCGACGAGCGTCTTTTAAGAATTTTTATTCTTTTGTCACTGGTTTTTCAAAACAAAAGTTTTTGTCTAATTTAACCGGGAAAATGCTCCGATTAAATAAGGCATAATTTACAATTAAAAATAACTGGTGGGAATAATCAAGGAGGGTTAATTAGACGGAAAAAATGCATCCCCGTGGAAATCTCGGGTTGCACAAATTTTGCTACTTTTACGATGCCCAGGGAAATCTCGGGTTGCGTAGCGAGAGGGTTAAAATTAGTGATGGGCGATAACGAGATGTTTTTCTCGATTGTCTCGATTGTATGGACATCTCGATATTTTTCGATTGTGTAAATTTTTTCTCGATGACTCCAGTTTGCCAATTGCTTTTATACATCATATATTATATACGTCATACATTTATCAAGAATCGTCTGCGGGTGAACTGGAATGAGTCGGTGTTAATAAAGACAAGGTGACTTCGCCCGCTAGTGGGCTCCTCCTTTAATCGGGTCCCTAAGTTATACGTAATCTTGTAATATGAAATCACGAACAGGTTACCCGCTATATACGACACCGTATAGCAGGCGTGGTGTGCACGCACTACAAAATCTTGAAAAAATATATATAATCTCGAAACGAACGAACCTCGGACCAGATCTCTTGGTGGTGGGGTCAAAGTGAGCGGAGGGGCAAAGTAGCTGCATAATATGAATAAGCCGTCACAGGTCTTCAGGCCTTTCGAACCATATGTCACACGAGGGGTCTGGATCTGAATTTATAAAAATGCCCTTCCCGTGGATGCAAAGTGGGGGGAGGGGTGCGGGAGGTGGATAACATGAGTAAGTAGTCATAGGCCTTTCCAACAATATGTCACCTGAGAGGTCTCGGCTAAATTTAGAAAAGTGTCCCCCGTGGGGGAAAATTTGGAGGGGGGCGATTACCGGAGGTGTATAACATCAATAAGTAGTCACAAACCTTTCCAACGATATCTCACATGTGGGGTGTTGGCTAAATTTGGAAAAATGTCCCTCGGGGGGGGGGGGGCAAAGTGGGGGGGGCTGTCACTGGAGGGGCTTAACATCAATAAGTAGTCACAGACCTTTCCAACGATATCTCACATGAGGGGTCTTGGCTAAATTTAGAAAAGTGCCCCCGGGGGGGCAAAGTGGGGGGGACGGACACCATAGGTGCATAACATCAATGAATAGTCACAGACCTTTCCAACGATATCTCACATGAAGGGTCTTAACTAAATTTGGAAAAATGTCCCCCGGGGGGGGGCAATGTGGGGGGGTCTGTCACCGGAGGTGCATAACATCAAAAAGTAGTCACAGACCTTTAAAATGATATCTCACAAGACGGGTCTTGGCTAAATTTGGAAAAGTGTCCCCCGGGGGGGCAAAGTGGTTGGACGGCCCCCGGAAGTGCATAACATCAATAAGTAGTCACAAATCTTTCCAACGATATGTTACATGAAGGGTCTTGGCTAAATTTAGAAAAGTGTCCTGAAATTTCATATATTATACATAATATTTATCGGAGGGCTCCATAAAAAAATCCGATCTAAAATGATAAAAACGGAAAAAACTACCCCCCGCAGTGGGGGCCAAATTGGGGAGGGGAGGAAGAAAGTCTCATAATATGAAAGAGTCATCCGAGAGCTTTCCGATAACATATCACATGACGGGTCCAAAAAAGTTTGAAAATTGCTCCCCCTCCCTCCCCTCTTTGGGCCCACTCTTTCGCCCCGGAATTTATGCAGCCCCCATTTTAAAATTTTTATGTTCAATAAATAATATTTATTGGAAGACTGCATAAAAAACCTACATCTAAAATGATATTTAAATTTATTATAGAAGTCGGCTACGGTTTTAAAAATTTGTTCGCCCCCACCCCAGCCTCCCCCGAATTTCACCTTCGGTGGAAGAAAGGTTCATAATATGAAAGAGTTGTCAAAGGGCTTTTCGATTATATGTCACAGGAAGAGTTCGGTAATTTTTTTTTAATTGCGCCCCACCCACTCTCACGTCCTCGGAACTCACCCGACCCACCTTCCTCTTTGAAATTTTTATATTTAATAATATTTATCGGAGGGCTCCAAGTATGTGACAGCTTGGTAGGGCTAAAATAAGAAAAACATTAAAAATTAAAGCTTCATTTCACAGTTCATTGTCATGCCTATTTCTTTCTCCAGTTTGCCCCTCGATATCTCTTCTCGGCCCTTCTTGGCTGAGCGTGAAATGACAATCATCGAGAGTAACATTTCGGAGAAAGGACGAAAACTGATTTCTCATTCTCGACAATCTCATATGAAATGTTGAACAGAGACCGAGAGCGAGAAACGAGACGGTGAGATATCTCGAAGTAAGCGATAGGTTTGCCCTCGAGCACAATGTCTCCTCGAGATAAACGAGCAGTTTGCGTCCAGAAAATAGATCTCGGAAGTGCGAGAGCTCTCTCTCGCACTTCGAGAGAAAGGAAGCTTTCAGAAGAGTCAAACTTACCGCCCTTCTGGTGTAAGTCATGATTTCCCAAAGAAGTGCATGTTTTTTCCATTCGCTTTTGTTATTAACCGATATGGGTTAGGAGGCATAGTGGTTTAAGTTATCAGTTCTAGTTTCAGTTGTTGATATGGAAGTTTTCTATTGAATTTGGTGCCAGTTTGTCTTTGATTTTCAATGTTTCTCTTATTTTAGCCCTCCTAAGCTGTCCCATATCTCTTAATATTAGAATGCTATTGTTAAAACAAAACTGCACTGCAAAATATGTGTTTTCAAGATTTTAAGTGTCGCCTCAGGAAAGAGGATTTTTCAAAATTATTTTACCCCACTCATGTAATATATTAAAATAAGGGTAATTTCATAACCTTTCTAAATCTACCTTTCTTTTGTCAATCCACTGTTAATTTTAGACCCCTGGGCTTAAAATGCTCTAAAGGAATATACTTAGCGGTGGTTTTTTTCGTACTCTGGTACGGTATCTTTCACTCATAGGAAAATTATAAGACTAACATCAAATTGCGTCTAAAATCGAATAAAAAATATGGACATGTGTTTCTTAATTTTAACTCCCTTCTTCGCCCCAAGAGGGCGCTTTAAAGTTTTGTTTCTTTAAACCTTTAGTATACTGTTTGTCCAAAAATTATAAAATTCACAAAATAAAGTCTTTTCACTCTTCCCTATCTTCTCGTATCAATTTTATTTTTACTACCACCAGGGGACGCCGCCCAGTGAAACATTTTACTTTTAGCCTCAGTCTATTGGTATTTTTCATCTGTTTTTTATAATATTTTGTCTCATTGTTTTAATTCCTTGTAGATACTATTCTCTAAGTTCTTGATCCATTCTGACCATTTGGGCACTCATTCTGGACCAGCTGTGGCCCATTGGGCCCCTCTTCATTTGTCTGGCTCTAATCACACGCTTCATTTGTTCTTTTACCATTTCTTCTTTTTCTTCAATTTTTTTCTTATTCAATGGTTCGGTTTTTTTTTTTTTTACCATTCTCAACTTCCCCTAGTCCTCTCTTACATCAAGTTAACTTCCATCCTTGGTCTGCCCTATTGTCAATTTGGGGCCTAATGCCCCTTCGGGGGGGGGGAGGGGGGGGGGTTCTTCTACCTTTTCCAGGCCCATCATCTAATACCACGTTGGTAAGGATTGGAAGATTAAAATTATCCGAAATACCAAAAATGAAGTCCATTGAAGTTTTATTTTAGTTATAGAATTCCCTATTAGCGGATATATTTGTCTGTTTACCTTTCTATTTTTCGATAACACTCCTTTGTTTTCGATAAACGGAGAAATTCACCAGCATTAGACTCACTTTAGACATTTAGGGAACCGGAACTTTCACTTGTATCAAACCTTCTGCCTTTATCGAAAAGAAGAAAATGCTAATCGATTCTAGCTAATGCGCCTAAAATAAAAAATGAGCTAGTAAATGTGTTAGAAACTAGCTACTTTGGATTTTGATACAGACTTGAAGAGTCATGTTGGAATCCCTAGGCACTGGAAAACAATTTTCGTGTTAGACAGGTTCCCTCTTAGCAGTTATATTTATCTGGTTGCCCTTATGTTTCTCGATAAACGGTGAAATTCCACAGCATTAGACACACTTTAGACATTCAGGGAACTTTAACTTGTATCAAACCTTCTGCCTTTATCGAAAAGAAGAAAATGCTAATCGATTCTAGCTAATGCGCATAAAATAAAAAATGAGCTAGTAAATGTGTCAGAAACTAGCTACTTTGGATTTCGATACAGACTTGAAGAATCATGTTGGAATCGCTAGGCACTGGAAAACAATTTCCGTGTTAGGCAGGTTCCCTCTCAGTAGTTATATATGTTTGGTTATCCTTACGTTTTTCGATAAAGCTGTCTTGTTTTCGATAAACAGAGAAATTCCACAGCATTTGATACACTTTAGACATTTAGGGAACTTTAATTTGTATCAAACCTTTTTCCTTTATCGAAAAGAGGGAAATGCTAATCGATTCTAGCTAATGCGTCTAAAATAAAAAAATGAGTTTTTAAATGTGTCATAAAGTAGCTACTTTGGATTTCGATACAGACTTAAAGAGTCATGTTGGAATCGCTAGGTACTGGAAAACAGTTTCCGTGTTAGGCAGTTCCCTCTTGGCAGGTATCTTTATCTTACTATCCTTACGTTTTTCGAAAGAAACTTTTGTTTTCGATCAATGGAGAAATTTCACAGTATTTTACATTTAGGGGAACTTTAAACTGTATCAAACTTTTTGGAGTTATCTAAACAGTAGAAAGGTTAAAGGTATATATACATATTTTTAAACTGTTGAATGCAGGCGTTATTTTTGTGTGTATGTGTGTCTTAATATATATTGTAGTATGTGTGTTTTAGTAGAAAGGTTATTTGATTCATCAAATGAGCCATAGTTACGTGATTTGGACATTGCAGTTTCATAAAGAAGAAAGGGAATTTATTCCAATGCAAAGAAAATCACTTTAAAATACTGAAATTCAAATGAGATATCTTTATAAATTTCTTCCATAAGATTAGCATTAGCGAGCAGGTCTTTTCAATTGACTGAAGTAACCCCTTAAGCCTAAATCAGGAGAAAATAATTACGATAGCAGAATTATCGAGCAAACCCTATCACTACTACGAAAATTTCGGCCAGAATAATAGCTAAGTTTTCCAACAATTGTTTTTACCTCTCTCGTTATAATCGATTGTAAAACATCTCGATTGTAGATTCTAGGAATTAATCGATGGCTGTATCGATTGTGATTTTTTACGATGACGATTCTTCTCGATTGTCGAATTTTCGAGAATCGCCCATCACTAGTTAAAATCAAATTTCTGCCTCTTTTGCCTGGTTTACTCCGTCATTTTTTTTTCTTTCTCTTCACATTTATTACAGGCAATTTTGTAGTGTCCAACAGCTCTTTTTTGAAAGTGATCCGGTAACCAGTGTCGGTCCTGAAGAATTACGGCCATAATTGCTTTTTTCATATTGCGAAATGGGACAGGGACTATTTCTGAACCATTTAAATTAATTTATTAATTATGGAACTATTTAAATTAACTTATTTTCCTCTCCTTCAAGCAGACTAACCGAGAGAAGTCCAAATACCGGCTAGCCGGTAGGTAGCCGGTACTCAGACTACTCTAGGTAGCCGGTATTCGGACCACTGCTATGTTTAGGTTAAAACTGGTATTACTCATTCATATAATAAAATACCAATACTGTGCGCATGGCAATTGAGAGCTAAATATGTCTAGAAAATAACTTAATCAACAATTCAAGCCAATATACGATCAGTATATTTTTAAAAAAATGAGAAACACATATCTGAAAAACTTTTGATGTACCAGATTACGTAGATTCGACACTTTTGCATTTACCATTTCTAAATGACACAGACTTCAGCGACGTATTTTTCGTAACTTTCTTCTCTCAATTAAAGTTACAAACTCTGCCTATCACCGCTAGGCTGCGTTGCGCTCAGTTCTCAGAACACCTAGTAGCCGGTATTTGGACCCTAGCCGGTATTTGGACCTTTTTCCTCTATCAATAACTCCAGTAAATGACACCATCCCCTATTTTGAAAAACCATGACATTACTTTACAGAATTTTACAAGAAAATGCTTATTTAAATTAGATTTTTGATGAAATGTCAGTAACTGGTTAAGTGTTAAAACTGGGGGTTTCACCCTACATACGATTTTGTAGATTTTTAATCAAACAAGCGGCATAACTTAAAACACCCGCAATAATCCATTATCCAAATCTATCTTATTTATATCTACGGTCTAATATATAAAATTGGGAGTGTGTGATTTTTCAGAAAAACATCTATTTCTTAGTCCATTGAACTATTTAGCGTACAGTCGTACAGTCAATTTTTTTGCTCTTTATGCCTGTCCGGAATAGACTCAGAAGCGGTTGGCAAGCACAGAACGCATTAGGGGCAGGATATAGAAAGTTTTTCTCTACAATCTGCAATTTGTAGCATTTCGATATCTGAAATAATTCTTCAGAAAACAGAGAAAATCAATCCATTTATCCAAACTTTAAATGCTCAAAAACTCGAGAACTAATGGATAAATCCATTTTAACCCATTGAGGGGCAGTGGGATGTATTTTATCGCACCCAATTTTAATCAAGATTTGCACCATAAACTTAATTAAATTTTACTTTTATAATTTTTGGGGGAAAAGTCGTAAAATTGATTTTCCTAATTTTGAAACAATTTTTTTTCGAAAATTCCGGTGCGAATTCCGTATTACCGAAACACAATTACTTGCCCCAGAAAGGGTTAAAGAATTTTAGGACAATTGGAAGATTCAATTAAGATTTGTATATAATAAATTACATTTTTTGCTTATGACTGAAAAAATTTAATTTAAAAAATGGATTGGCGAGTAATCCCCCCCCCCCCGCCTCCTCACCACCAAAACTCGAAAGATCGTTTAAAATAATACAAATGCAGCACAAAGGGATGCTTTGAAACTAGTTAATAAAAATAATAATGTTTGCTTCAAATTAAAAAAATTTTTACACGTGACTATTATTAACAGAAAAAAACTTTCAAATTAGAATTAAAAAAGCAATTTAACAAATTACAACGACCATTTGGAAAATGATTTTTTCGAAGACTAAAATTTAAGACATAAAAAATCGCACGGAGTTGATCATACATTACGTACGCCATGAATTAAACATTAATAGTGTTACGACACGTAAAAATTGCAAGCGCAAAAATCGCCTGCGACTCGTACATATTATCCAAGCTTTTCATTGGCTGTTCGGGAAAAGTCCTTTCCATCGTCAGATTTCCAAGAATTCTGATGACACATTTTAAATGAAATTTCATTCTTAAACTTCTAAACATCCGACAATATTACTCTTTACACCGTCGGATAGAGAAAAAAAATGTACTTTTAAATGCAATTTGTTTGAAAGTTATATCTCTATTTGTTGCTGAGTTATTAATTTTTTTTTTTGTAGTTTTTATTACTTTTTTTGGTCATAGTGGCAACAGAAGGTATCGATCGTTGTTGAAAGTAAAGGGAAATACAGATTACTGTACAGACCAATCACAAAACGAATAAAATGCGGATTAAACCAATAAAAATCTTCAGATATGCTTTTGATTTCCTACCCTGACAGATAACAATAACCCTTTTTCCAAATGGTTAATAATAATAAGTGAAGGATACACCTCAAGTATTTTGAACTAGGACCGAATACGGTACTTTTTCAGTATAGGGGGCTTGGTGAGACAGGGAAAATGGCCTTGAAGAGATAGGAAAATTGGTAACATATTTTCTGGCAACGTATTCACTGTTTAAAAACACAACCAATTTTTTCAATATTTATGAAATTTATTTAATATAAAAAAAAAAGCCATTTATCTATTTTTATATCCAAACAGATCTAAATTTGAATATCAATAACAATAATAATATATATAAATAAAATGTTTATATTTGACACTCCCCCTTTTAAAAAATATTGCATTTATTAACATTTAGAATTAAATGTAGAGGAAATAAACTAGTGTTTCACATTATAGGATCCATCCCCTGAGCAAAACATCCAACGTAAAAACAGTAACATGGAATCTCTTTCTAAATAGAAAGCTATGATTATGGTTTTTTTTTTAAAAACTAACCCTATAATAATTTCAAGTTAGCATTCATAAAACACAAACGTTGGTAAAACTTTCAGTGCAGGGGAGCAAAATGTCTATCTCCATATAAGTAATTGCTTAAAACAAACATTTAAGAATTACCTTCTTCCGACAAGCACTTGAAAGAGAAAAAATCAGAATTATGCTTTTGGCGAAAGACAAAGTGCCCAGATGTGGTTTTCTCTCAGACTAAAGTATGAAGCATTTGTGCCCTTGAGAAAAAACAAATTATTGTTAACATAAAAAAAAAAAAACCTAAAGTGTTGACAGGTTTATCCGGAGAGGAAGAAATTTAAGAATTGTAGCGGGGAGGGGGGGGGGGGATCAAAGTTATAAAATGAAATTCTTTATCATTTCTAATTTACGTTCAGCAGATTTTAAATACTACTCTTTTCTCTCTAATATGAGTTTGAAATGCTCTATTTAAAAAAAAAAAAAAAGAAAAAAAAAATCATACGTCAAGCGTAGATTATGAAACACTTTCCAACACATTCAGAATAATGTAACAAAACTGCACCGTTTAAAAAATTAAGCCTAATTCAACCATATGGAAGAGCATAACACATTTCAAAAACCAATTTCAGCTGTTCCCATCTGCAATTGGAAAATTATTCGATTTTTTTCAGCAGCCATGTATAGGATATATAGATTTGTATCTATTAACTACATGTATGCCAAAATTTAGTTCACTTATAAAATACATATACTTCGGTTGAAAATTCCCCTTCAGCAATTTCCTCTAATAAGGAGAATGGTACGTAAATACTTTTGTGCAGCCCTGTATATGAGATATAGAATTTATATATAACGAGCAACATGCAAAAAATTAATTAAATTTAAAACCGCATACCGAATTTCAGCGATTTATTTCAGTTTCAATACATTTGAAATAGCGTTAATTATTAAAATACTCTGCAAACTATTTTTCCCCCATATATCATAATGTAATGGAATACTTTTGAGTGCTCCTGTAAATGAACTATTAATCCTAAATACTTCATATGCAATACCAAACATGCTTTGGTGACCCTAAATAACCTTTAGCAATTGCATGAAAATCCGAGTCTATTTACGGGAGTTTGAGCGTGGACAGACGGACAGACAAACCGAATGCATAAACACTTTTCAACTTTTAAAGGTATATATAAATATTATACAGACATACATACAATAAATACAATACAACCAAATGGAGTGATAAATTAGCCAGAGCCAGGAATCGAACCCGGGACCACAGTATACAAGACTGCTGCTCTAACCACTGAGCTACTCCGGCCGATGCCTGGGTCTGTAGTCTTTGTATACTGTGGTCCCGGGTTCGATTCCTGGCTCTGGCTAATTTTTCGCTCCAGTTGGGTTTATTGTATTTATTGTATGTATGTCTGTATAATATTTATATATACCTTTAACAGTTGAATGCAGGCATTATTTATGTGTGTATATGTGTTTTAATATATATTGTAGTATGAGTGTTTTATTATAATTATCGTAGATCGATGTAATAGTAAAATCTATTCATCGTTGTCCGGTCATCCAAGGCTGTCATATAGATGGCTGGTGACTTCCCCAACATGGTTTATTAGTGAGAAATTGCAGACTCAGGTATCGGCCGGAGTAGCTCAGTGATTAGAGCAGCAGTCTTGTATACTGTGGTCCCAGGTTCGATTCCTGGCTCTGGCTAATTTTTCACTCCAGTTGGGTTTATTGTATGCCTGTATAATATTTATACATACCTTTAACTGTTGAATGCAGGCATTATTTATGTGTGTATATGTGTTTTAATATATATTGTAAGTATGAGTGTTTTATTATACTTTTCAACTTTGTTTGAAAGTGTTAAAAATTTCAGAGCAATTTTTACAGCACTGTTTAAATATAACTGAGGATGGTGTTTGTTACTACTGATTATCTGCGCAAGGGTGTCGAGTGCTCTCTCCGTCGGACGTCTTTCTAAGGGAATTTTCTTCTATTTACTCAAGAAAAACCAAGCACAAAGTATTTACACATGTAACGATCTTAAATCAAGAGTTGAATATGCAGAATTGTGTAAAACGGTAAGAAAATGTGTTACAGAAGATATCAGAAAATTTAACTGATCTTGTCAAGAAAGTTCTAGAAGATAACAAAAGTTTAAAATGAGCTAAGCACAAACTGTGTATTGGAAGAAACGGTATTTTTGAACTGGAGAGAGCAGATGGAACAATCACCAAAATCAGTAATGAAACAGTACACATTCTCGAAAAATTCTATAACGATCTTCACATCTATAGATGTGAAAATCAGAGAGAAATCAACCTACGCGATCGACGAGAAAACTTAACAGAAACTGAAGAGATAATCCCAGTGATGACAGATAAAGTTTTACAAGCCATTTGATGTATGAAAAAAAGGTAAAATGCCCTGGCAAAGATGGAATTACAGTTGACCTTATCAAAGAAGCAGGAGAAGGATTTGCACAAATGCTATCCTTACTGTTTTCCAAACATCTCGGGAAGTACAAGAAAGGAGCGAAGGAAAACATTAAAGACTACCGTCCGATCAGCTTACTATCAGTGATATATAAAATTTTCACCAAAGTTTTAACGACAAGACTTGAATCAGCTCTGGACTCAGCTCAACCTTGAGAAAATGCAGGATTCCGAAATGGATTTAGCACAATGGAACATATTCAAACAGTAGAAAAACATAAAGAATATAATTTACCTCTCTGCCTTGCCTATTGACTATGAAAACGCATTTGATTCGGTCTACACATCAGCAGTAGTAGAATCTCTGGCGGACATTGGTATAGACAAACTTTACATCTATACATAACTTTAGATCTATATAATAAAGAAGATTTACAAGAAAGCAACAGCAACCATCCGTTTGGACAAACAAAAAGCGAAGATAAAGCCTGGAAGAGGGGAGGACCACAAGGAGACACCATTTGGTCTAAGCTTTTTACTGCTGTCTTAGAAAATATTTTCAAGAAGCTGGATTGGGTTTAAAAATAATTTAAATACCTAATCCGCAGGCCGATTTTTATGAAAATCTATACACTTCTTGTGTCTTCTATAACATAATTGTCAAATGAGAGCTCAAATGATACCGTTTGAGAGTAATCTTTTGGGGGGATCCAGGACAGGAAATTCTTAAAAAAGGCCATTTTTTTTTTATTGGCTTAAAAAAATACCGCATTTTTATAATTAAACACGGCAAACTGCATGCTTTTATCATTTTTGAATGCGGAGATATAGCATGCTGCAAGATTGTGATGCTGCAAGGCAAGCCCAGTAGCAGAATTTTCGGTGTCCATCTGCAGCAAACCGAAATTTATCTGCGACCCAACCATTGCCGCACCCACGGGGGGAGCTAAGGGGGCTGAAGCCCCTCCCAGACTAGACTAGATATTTAATTTTTTTTAATTATGAAAGAATATTATTTTTTTAATAGGTCCTTAAAAAATCGGAATTTTTTAAAAGATATTAATTTTGTCACACAACTTTTTCTCTTTTATAATTTTTTTTATGAAATTCGAAATACTAGAATGTTTAAAATTTACTTGCTCTCTTTAACCTTCATAATAATTTGATAATTTAATAATAAAACTTTAAATCGTTTGATTGCAAACACGCTTTAAAATTATCCAAAGACATAAACACACCAAAAATCTCGCAAAAAGATATATTTTAGTACAGTAGTTCATTATTTAACATGTTAAAAGCATCCAGAATTAGTCCCAGCAAAACTTTCCAGAGCCTTCTCTGACTGGTTACGACTCTGCTCGAGTCAGCAGAAAAAATATAAGTCAGGACCTGATTCGGCACGTCCCATTAAATCAAATGAAAGAAAGACAGAGCTCGGCAGCGAGTCGGGTCAGATCTGGGTACTTATAGACCTCTAAAATATGCTAGCCCCCTCCAAACCGTAATCCTGGATGCGCCACTGGACCCAACAGTGCTGATCCAAACTACTAGCATAAATATTTATAGTAACCCATAAAATAAGCAAAAGTTGCATTTTACAAAGCAAATGTAATAAGAAACAATAACTCTAAAAATAAAACAAATTTTTAGTGACTATTTTAAGACCAGAATTTATTTTTAAGCTGGTAAATTAATCTGCAAGGTCTAAAATAATCTGTACCGCTGCTGCCGTGCCGCATAGTTTCTGCTACGGGGAAGACAAGTAAAGGAAACTAACTTCGTTTATCCCGGAATGAATTTTTTCGTGATTTGTCAACTTTGAAAGGATATATCCAGTGGCGCCAACTTATATGGACCCGTGGGGCGCAAGCCCACCCAATAATTTGACTTCTCCTTCCAACTCAAACTCCTTTGATTTATGTCTTTATTTAATCGCTGAAATAAAATTGGATTCTATTGAGTTCATATCACAACATTAAAATATTTATTTGCTTAAAAGACGTCATAAAAACACATTAAAAGTAAATTAAAAATCTATATTTACATGTTTCAACTCTTTTACTGAGTCGTCATCAGAATGTATAACAGAAAATTACAAAGGCATATGAAAAAATGGGAAAAAATCATCGAATATAAACAAGTAATCATATAACGCGTCCTACATTTTCGCGATTACGCGTGTTCCCTCTATGTCGCGACGCCGTAAGTTGTCGCAATCGTGAAAATGTAGGGCGCGTTATATGATTACCTGTTTATGTTCGATGATTTTTTCCATTTTTCATATGCATTTGTAATTTTCTGTTATACATTTTGAAGACGACTCAGAAAATGAGTTGAAACATGTAAATATAGATTTTTAATTTGCTTTTAATGTGTTTTCATAACGTCTTTTAAGCAAATAAATATTTTAATATTGTGATATGGTTAGTAGTGGACGTAATTTTGGCTTATTACTCGTACTTATTTACATTTCTATTGAGTTCATAAGGTGTGTCCCAACGAAATAAAGCCACCCTAATTCTGTGCCGTAATTGGACACGAAACAGACAAATAAGAACGAAACAAATATTAAGAAAGTCCATATACAAATGCATATTTACAAGGAGTACCTCATTCCCTGCCCCACCGTGGCCGAGAGGTTCTGCTCTCGAAGCTGGTAGACGGGAGGTGCTGGGTTCGATCCCAATCGCGCCCGTCGGCCTAATCGTTCGGGGTTTTCGTGGTTTTCTTCGAACCTTGGATTTCCAAGCGTTAATACGGGTTAGGTTCCCTTAGAAAGACCCCCACGAAGGGCACTCCCCCCCTGGGCCTATATCCCTCGTGCAGATAATTGGCCGTCACAAATACAACCAACCCTGCCCCACCTGGGCAGGAGAAAAAGATGAATGTGTAAAAAAAGAAGGGAAAAAGTGTCCCGCCGAAATAAAGCCACTGCCAATATTAGTAATTATTGATCCGACATTCGAGCTGCTGCAGTTCAACATGTTTATGATGTCAGGAAGTTGTCAAATACTTGTTCTAAGCCAGTCGAACTTTGTGCAGACTTTAGAAGGCTGTATTTTCTATTTCTCCTGCAGTATTGCAATGGGAAAGAAAACTCACTTATCAAAGTTCGAGAAAGGACAAATAACAGCTTTTAAGGAAAAAGGTCTTTCACATAGACCAATATCTCAGCAAATCAGAGGATCTAAAACTGTAACAAACAATTTTGTAAATAAGGGCAATACGTACGGGTATAAAAAAAAGGTATACATGCAGAAAAATGACTTCCAGGTAGGAAAGATAAGTTTTGCGTCGTCTTTCACGAGATGGTATTTCCCTAAAACAGGTGGCAAAAGAGGATACCATCCCTGTGACAAAATTAACCCTGAAATTGAAAAACGTATCGGCATCTTGCGACACAAGAAAAGGAAACAGCCGCCCATGTTGAAAGTTATCCACATGCAAAGGAGAGTCGATTAGGCCAAATGTCATCGAACCTGGAAGGACCAATGGCATCAAGTTATAGTGTCAGATGAGAAAAAATTAATTTGTATGGGCCAGACAGCCTTTCTTTCTATTCGTATGACATCAGGAAAGAACAGGAATTTTTTTTTCCAAAAGACAGCAAGGTGGAGGCTTATCAATGGTGTGAGAAAGCTTCGGATATGGAGGTAAACATAACCTGGCTTTTCTCTCAGGCCGCATGAAGGCTACCAATTACCAAGAAATGCTAGAAGACCATTTACTGCCATTTGCAAAGAGAATTTGTGGAATAAGTTGGATTTTCCAGCAGGACAAGACCTCTATTCTCGTGCAAAAATCCTCCTGGGAATGGTTTTTGGATAATCAGGTGCATAGATGTCATAGAATGGCCTGTCCTTTTTCCCTGATCTCAATCCCCAAGAAAATGTGTGAGGTATCCTCAGTAGGGCTGTATATGCCAATAGCGGACAGTTTCAGTCTGTGGCAAAATTGAAGGTCGTCATGATTGAAGTGTGGGAGAATATTGATGCTACTGTCTTCCCAGGATTGGTAAATGGTATGCCATATCGTATATTCCACATCATATATAACCATGGCGGATATATTGTCTATTAACAGTAGTGGCTTTATTTTGGCGGGACACTTTTCCCCCTCTTTTTTTTACAAATTCGTTTTTTTTTTTTCCTGCCCAGGTAAGGCAGGGAGTGAGTTACTCCTTTTAAATATGTGTTTGTATATATACTTTCTTAATATATTTGTTTCATTCTTATTGGGTTTTTTTTTCGTGTCCAATTACAGCACACAATCAGGGTGGCTTTATTTTGGTGGGACACACCTTAAAGCAATTTTGCTTGAAAAATAGTAAGGATATCAATTAGACATAGAGGAGCACAGAAACCTTCAGCGGATGTATAATTAAATTTCTCTCAAAAACAAATTTCTTGCCTATTTTGCAATCAGTTTTAATGTCTTCAATAGATAAAGCACTTAGGTGTCTAACATGTATGTTTTTCTTGACATTTAGTTTTTTGCACTTTCAATAGTTAGTAATTTTTATGTTGCTTATAATGCATAGTAATATATTTATAAGGAAGAACTTAAGAGAATGTAATTTAATAAAATTATTTATTAAATTATAATAATTTTGCTTTTTGCTCTGGTAATATAGGTCAAAATTGGGAAATTTCATTAGCGGCCACTGGCCGGTAGGACTAATTTTTTAAGTGGCCACTTTCTTTAAACTAGCGGCCACTTTTTATTTCAAAATGTTAAACAGTAAAATTTCCATATGTATAAACCATATCTAAAACTGTGTAACCCAAATAAATATGTTAATATATATTAGGGATTGACCGAATCAGCAATTTTGCCGAATACCGAATACCGAAGCTTCGGTCAAAGTGTACACCGAATATTCGGTATTCGGCAACCGAATACTTAAAAATTTTTAATACACATTTTTGCATATATTAGCTTTTTTAATAAATTTTAATTAAAATTAAATTCTTAATAATTTAATTCAGTTACATTTTTATTCTTAAATCTAATTACACAAAAAAATTTAATGACTTCTTTCAACTCACAAATTCATTAACCCATCACTTATTTTTTTATTATTTTATCACTAGTCAATATCCAAATTAACCCAATGAAAGTATTAAACTATACAGGCTATTATTAAGGATAAGGATTCTCAGAAAAACAAAAGTTCATTCAAATAAAAAGAAACAATGTTGTCATTAAGCTGATTTACTAATTGTCTAATTATATACATATTGAATTGGAATGTTCTCAAATACAAAAGGTATCATATCAATTTGTACATTTAACTATTTTCTGAGAAATTATTGATACATATTTATATTTTGATTAATATTTATCACTGTGGTGATGAAGATAAATTTGAGCGATTTTAATTTTAATGGTTATAAAAGCTATAGGATAGGCATAGGAGTACACTTATTTGATGCATGTATTTTCTTTAATATAAACCTTAGATATACAGAGATGATATACTTATTTGAGGTGTATATTAAAGAGAATACACATTAAATAAGTTTAAATTGAAAAAACTAATGTAGAAATAATTAAAATTAAATGGTAATGGAAAGATGCCCATATTCCTTACTTTTTTTTCCTATATCGTAGACAGTTGTTCTGATTTCACCCCTATATAGACTATTTTAGGAAAGAAAAAAAAAGTTTTTTTGTAATTAAAAATGGCCTTTGACTTGTTTTTGGTAGTGCAGCTGAACTTTGAACTCATGCACATAATATTGAAACTCACCATTTAGCCTATTCTACTTCTAAGTAAAAGAGAATTCTTCTACTTCTAAGAAAATACTTATCTGCAATTATTCGGCCGAATACTTCAAAGTATTCGGCCGGAGCCGAATATTCGGTTTACATGCCGAATCACTGAATACCGAATCGACTATTCGGTATTCGGTCAATCCCTAATATAAATATATTGGAACAAAAAAAAAAGTAGAATCCTTGATGAAATGCAAGAAAATTTTATTATCTCCTTCTAAAAATGTGGCCGGAAGGTGGCCGCTGATAGACATTTTTTCACTAGCCACTTTTTTTCATTTACTGGCCCTGTGGCCGGTGGCTAGTGCTAATTTTGACCTTTATCTGGTAAGACATAATTTAACTTCAAACTATCATCTTTAATCATTTGCCTCTCACCCCGCCTCTCCCTCCAAGAGAAAAAAAAAATGGATGTGTTATTTTACTCAAAATTTTTTGAGCCCTCCCAATATTTTTCAAAAGTTGGCGCTACTGGATGTATCTAAAATTCTTTATAAGTTATATGTATGAAACTTTCAACAGAGTTTTTGTATTATATTTCTAATAAAATGCCACCTAGATTTTTGATTTTGAGAGAAAATTGTGAAAATATGCTAACTAATGCAAAAGCCACTCATGAAAAAACTTCATTTTTTCACTTTGAAATTTATTATAAGATTTATAATTAATATTTTTAAAAATCCTGAAAACAAATTAAAAGTACTACACATTTTCTGGAAGCAATAGTGCATAAATTATGCAAATCAGGCAAGTGGTTCAAGAGTTATATCAAAAATTAAATAGGTTTAATTTTTTTAATTAAAATTTTTTTTAGTCTTTTAAAGTTTTCAGTATTTTTTCACACGCAATACCTTCATTATATAAATACGTAATTCACAAAAAATTCATTTGAAATTATAAATAGAATTTTGTGCCCCGGACCCCTTAACACACCTACACACATGAAAATCATGATTCCAATACATTCTTTACACTATGTGTTCCGAAAGTAATAAATTAACATAATCAGAATGGATCATTTTTACTCCCTTCCACGTCCACCTCAATAAACCTTCCAATGCAACAAAAGAATTAAAGAAGATATGATCCCTTCCTAAATCAAAAGAAACTCCGCTTCAAAAAACATTTTTCTAAAAGTACTCATAATTACAATTTATCTTACATGAAATGCAAACATTTAGAGAGGGCAAATTGCGAATCGCCATAAAAATTAATTGCTTAAAACAAACCTTATTCAGACAAGTACTAAGTGGGATAAAAAAAAAAAAAGCATCGGAATTATGATTTTGGCGAAAGACAAAGTGCCCAGATGTGGTTTTCATCCAGGCTTCATTTAAGTACATAAGACACTTGTGTCCTTGAGGGGAAAAATAATTGTTAACTTAAAAAATTCTAAAGTGTCGACAAGTTTATTCGTAGAGAAAGAAATTTAAGAGCTACAACGGAGAAAAGAAAATCTAGGTTATAAAATAAAAATTACATCCCTTTCTAATTTATCACGAAACAGATTATAAATGTTCTTTAATCTTTATTATTATTATTAATTTACCGACGAGAGGTTTAAAATCAGCATTTTCTTGAAACTTTTGAGCAATTTTTATACCACTGTTTACCCTATATTACTAATTTTCAATCATTGTTAATTTGACACCAATTTTCAATACTACTTTCCAAGCCTTAAACTTAACATTATGTAACTCAACAACTTCGATTTAAAAATTATTTACTCAGATATTAGAAAAAATCATTTTAAACATAATTTACATTCATCATGTAATATAATTTTTAAAAATTAGAGCATTAAATATAAAAAAAAAGTATTAACTAAAATGTGGTGTTTTCAACAAACAGAAAATGACATATTTCACTTAAGGTGTCTCCAGAACTCTTAAACTGGAAAAAATGAAAAAAAAAATGACCATTTTCAACATTTAATATCTTAAAATGTATTTGATTTTAAGACACAATTTTAATTAGGATGAAAGATACAAGTACGTTCTTTCATTTCAAATATTAAAAAAATTGAAAGATGCAGATTTAACATTTACAGGGGGTTCCAAACTGTCGGACATTTGAAGAGCAGAAAATCGGCATAGCAGATTACGCACAGGATTACAAAATAAATTTTGCAACTAGAATGAAAATTTTGGTGCCTACTTATACTTCAGATTGTAACAAATACCCTGAACCTAAATAAATTTGTATTTAAAGCATTTTTATATTTTTAATACCAAGTTGTATTTAGCTAATAGCAAAATTTAGAAAATTTCAACAATATAATCACCTTAAAAAAATTTTTTTGAACAATAAAAAGGAAATTTTAGGTTCAGTTTGTACAGACTAACATGAAACATGTGTTTTGAAATTTCATGAAAAACTATTGAGAAGTTTTTGAGATATCCAGCGCGTTATGCCCAAAAACACATGATTTGGAGAAAAATGGCTTCAAAGTTTCGGAAACGCCGCTTCAGCTATTGAGCGGGTATAATTCTAAAAGCCATAACTCTTATTCTAATGGGAATTTCAAGGAAACAATTATATTAAAATGTTCAGAAAGGATAGGATTTTAACATCTTAAAAAATTTAAATTTCGAAAATTTTAAAGCTTTAAGAGTCCTGAGACCCCTTAAACATTGTCAATTTTCTAATACAAAATTGCAAAGTATACGAACTTACCTTTGTAAAAAATCTATTTTTGGACATATCCAGCCTTTTTAATTTTTACAAAATTTACGAAGTTCATTTTAACAATAACGATGCGAAACTGCTCAAATGATAAATAAAACTTTGGTATGAAACATTAGATCAGTATGGGCGTCTGGATAGAGTTCTATGAACAATTTATATTAACTGTTGTTTTGGAAAAATGGCAGCAGTAAATAAAATCATATTTTAAAGGTCACGTCATCAGTAATATTGACTTTTGTGTATGTTGCAGATATGTAATACGGGATGTACAAAGGATTAAAACTATTCCCAATTATGAAGAGAAGGAGGGGGGGGGGGGAATTAAGAGATTGTTAAGTGAAAACAAAAACTGCCTCATCTTCAGGATCATTGATACATCACGGATCAAACAATACTGTTTAAAATAGCAATTAAAAAGTTTTTCTTAATCTTAACCAGTTTCGGGCTTCAAATCTACCAATAAGGCAGGGGTGTTTTTTCTTCACATTTATATTTTACTTTTTTAATGAAAGTCCAGTATGTCACATGAAAATGATTTTGTTCAGAATTTTGTATTTTATGTACGAATTTGCAATATACAAAGACAGTGGTACTTAAAAAAAAAACATCCATCCTCCATCTCTCCCCATCTTGCGAACAATAATACAGCAAGAATGCTTCGAGATGAGCTGCCAAGAGGCCAAAATTTTCAGATCCGGTCCGGTCCGGATAGAAGCTAAAGGTTTTGTCTTAATTAATACCGGGCGGGTATAAAGCAAAAAGTTTTGTCCGAACGTGACCAGGCCAGTTATTAAATCTAAAATCTTGACCTTACAATACATGCCGATATTTCTCTGAAGCAACGTTATTCTACAACATACTAGTTCCCAACCTCCCGATTTTTTTTATACCAATATTTTTAAACAGAAAAACGACTTGTTTTATTCAATCGCATAATTTGTGCAATTAAAAAAAAGCGAGTATTTTTGTAAGGATTTACAGGTATTCAAAAAATCAGTCGGTTGGTAACTATGCTACAATAAAATTTTTTCGAAAAGCACACTTTACTTAAGTACAGATTTTATCTTCAGATTACATGTCCGCAATTCAGGGGATACGGGATATAACAAAAGCATTAATTACCACTTAGACAGTTACGTACATAAATACCCATTTAAAAAATTGACTTATGCAATTCTTTTCAAATGAATATTCGGTCAAAATAAAAATCAATGTAGTTTTGAATGTAATAAAAAGATGGTTAAAGATGGAAGGGCGATGGGATATATTATGTCCCACCTAAGTTTAACTAATATTTTCACCAGAAACTTTTTATTAAGTTTTACTTCAATAACTTTGCGGGGGGGGGGGGGGGGGAAGATTTGAAAAATTGCTTTTCCTTATTTTGAAATAAAATTTTACCACATTTCCGGTGGGAATTCAGCATTAGACAAATGCAACCGCTTGCCCCTCAAGGGTTAATGAAAATCATAATTTTAAAGCTCTACAAAGAAGAAAAAAAAAATAGTAGATTTTTTAAAATATTTCTCTGTAATTTATTAAACGAAATTAAATTTCTTGAGATTTCGTTAACCAAACGTGCAACATCATTATAAAAATTTACAAAACTAAATAAATAAAATGCCAGTCCAACATGGTCTTTGGGGACAGAATGAAGTCAAGGATCGGCTCGGCCAGGAAAAGAAAAAAAAAAAAGCCTGGTCCCGCACCATTCTGAAAAAATACAGATTCGGTCAGAACCTTTTCGTTGTGTTAACTTGAAATACGCATATACTGGTTGTTTTGAAGTATAGTTTGTAGATTGATCTAATTGTCTTCATTTAAAAACAATGTTTTCAGATAATAAATTTTAAAGTTTTGTCTTTGTATACACAAATTTTACGGCTCGAACGACAGAATAAGAATTTTCATATCGGACTAACTGTACGAGATCCTTAAAGGTTCTAACATAAAAATAATAACAAATACAGTGGGTGAACAAAAATAAGAATTTTATTTTCTAATATGTTCATAAATCATAAATTCTTTTCAGAAACCTTCTTCTCAGTCTCGAAATGGAGTCTTTTTTTTCCATTTGGAGTCTTTTTTTTCTTTTTTCCCGTGTGAATGCACAGATTGAGAGGATTTCCCTTTCCGATTAATAAGCTGTTTATTTTGCACTTAGAAATTTTTGCCATGCTTTCACATTTAAAAAAAAAAAAAAAAATTATGGAATAAGAATATTTCTTCTCGGAAAGCGAAAAAACGCTTCTTTCGATCCGCAGCTTAGTTGCGCGCCCCATTTTGAAAAAAAGAATAAATTTGAATGCCTATGACGAAATCCTGTCTAACTGAAAATGTGTTGTCCTGTGCAAAATAAATATACTAATATGTAAGAAAAGAATATATAATAGCATTTACACCTGCTAAGAAGGGAACTTGTCTATAATACATTTATTTTCTTTCCTATACAATTCCGTCTTGAAGATTTTACTGCATAGCATTTTTCAGATTTTTAAGTCTCCAATACATGGAATAGGAATTAACAATATTAATGATAATTGAAATATTTACATACAACAAATAGAGACTCAAGAAAAAAATAAATATCGTAGCCTATGGCACTTCTATAAAAATGAAGATTATAAACATGAAAAAAAAGTTAAGATAAATATTTTTGGCCTGAACTCCTCGTAAGATACAAATTTTTAACCAAATCGACGTAAAAATCAATGTTTTATAGAAATTCACTCGGGCCAAACTTTTAGCTGTTCAACCAACTCTTCATACGAGACAAATTTTTAGGTGCATTCGTAATTATACAAATACGTAGCACTTATAGTCGTCGTTCGGTCAGTTCGTCTGCATATAACCGAGCAAAAACTACCCAACTGAATGGTCTGAAATTTTAAATATATAATTGTTGCAAAATTTTGCCGCGTCATGTCAAATTTCATGAAAATCGGATGTATAGTTTAATGACAGAGCCAGTCAAAAGTTTTCCGTTACATTACAGCCAATGGGAAAAAATTATTGCAAGTGCATTTTAATGATGTTACAGCCTTTCGAACAGAATGAAATTGACATGCATTTATGAAGTTCGCTAAAATCTACATTCAGTACACTATGCGGTGCAAAAAATATTTATAAAACTAGTTATAGTACGAAAGCACCTCATTTGCCACGTTTGATGTGAAATTTTTAGTAGAAATTCACTCGGGCCGTGCCGAGATTTGAACTTTTTTTCGGGTCGAGCTTTTAGCTGCTATAACGGGCCGGGCCAAGGCAATAACTTTTTTTCTACGGACCGGGCCGGGGTCGAACTTTTAATTTTTATACCGGGCTGAGCCGATTTTCTTTCTATGGATCGGGCCGGGCCTGGTAATTTCGGCCCGTCCAGACCTCTAATATGGTGTCCCAAAGCCGTAATTAAAAGGTTAATAAAGAACGCGTTCAAAACGTCCTATCAATTATCCAATCAATCACTTTCTTACGAATAAAATAGCAAGAATACTTCAACAGCGAGCCCAATTTACGAGAAACAACAATTTACGATCAAATCAATCAAGCGATCAGCCGGAACAAGCGAGTCATTAAGTGATCAAGAATCTCTTTAGAATAAAACCATTCGAATATTTCAACACACGACTTCGGACAAACACATGGAGTGTGTCCAGAACAACAGCCCGCATGCAATGGGTTAATAAAGATAAGCTGAAAACGAGCTAAAATTGCCGTTCCTGCTCTACTTTTATTTTCCTTTGCATGAGCAAACCTCTTAATAGCTCCTCACTGCATGCATGGAACGCTGGACATAGTCAGATAATCTGAATTGGTAGTAAAAAAGAAAATTCCTTAACAATCGCGAAACACGCAATTTTAATAATTGGTACAAGTTAAATGCAAAGTAAAATGTTCAGGAGAAAACCGTTAAAGCCTGGGGCATATTTTTGTTTTAAAAGCCATCGCTTTCGCTCAAAAAGATAAGTTAGACAAATATATATATATATATATATATATACGTTTTAATTACGAAACGTCGCAGAAAAATAAAAAGAAACAGCCGTACGATTGCACATTGTCTTCTTTTTATTTTTGTTTAGAAAAATAATAAACTTAGGGCCCATCTCTATATTAAAATTGTGACAAACTTTCAAATTGTCTATACGACCATAAGACATATTTTTCACCCATAAGAAGTGACAGAACTTAAAAATGAGAGGTCCACAACCGTAGTAGACCAAGTCCATTTTGGAAAAAAAAAAAAAAAAATAGAGAGAGTCAATTAGAAGATGCATAAAATCTGTTTTTAGTGTTGACTCTAGAAAAAAAGGGCCGCCGGACGGGAATTTTTCAAAGAAGGATACAAAAAGAAGGGTACATTTTTTCAAAAAGGGCTATTCTAAAAAAGAGTACCCTTTTTTTTCAAAAAGCGCACACTTGTATCTTGTTCACAAAAAATATTTTGAACGGGTTTGTTTAGAGTCCCCTAGAATTTGTGACATTTTCTAAGGATCAATTGAATTGCCACGGGGCGCATAGGAAGTGTTAAAAAGGGTAGCTCGGCGCATCGGAAGGGTTTAAAAGAGCCGCCAGACGCAAAAAAGAAATAAAAAGGGCCGCCGGGCGCTGCGCCCTGCTAAAGCGGCTTAGAGTCAACACTAGTTTTATGTACTCCCACAGTGAACCAAGTCTGTTTTCGCATACTTTCTCATATATGGCATCTGTTTACAGATTTGTTTCACTGCGGGAGTGAATAAAACAGATTTTCAAATGGAATATACATTTTTTTTTTTTTTCCAAAATGGACTTAGTCTACTATGGTTCAGAATCCCTTAAAAACTTACATATCACAGGGTTCGCATGTTTTTACTGTAACATAAAATTATAGCACTTAGCTCTGCATGCAGCTGTAAAAGTGCACATTAAAGTGTAAAAGTCTTAAGAATCAAGGCGTAACAGACGTTTGGAAGAATTGAATAAATTTATCGCGTCACTCAAAATGCACCCCCCCCCCCCTCTGTGGCAAATGGATATACAGTAGAACCTCTTTTATCCGAAACTTTTTTTAGGTAGATTTCATATGAAATACTACCTATTGCAGTCGTTACCATGGTGCGTCTTTTGAAAAATTCCTTCATAACTTTTCATCATAGGACCCCAGGAACCCAAAACCACCCCCACCTAAACAGTTTATATATATATGTTTAATTAATGGTTATATATATATATATATGTGTGTGTGTGTGTGTGTGTATGTATGTATGTATGTATGTACTAAATTTTGTCCGCACGATAAAAGTCGCAATTATGCACGGATCGTCTTCAAACTCGCCAACAACTTTGAGATGGCTAATATCTCGGCGGGGATTGAAAATGGCCAAAATCGGCCCAAGGGAATGGAAATGGGGAGGGTTCAAAATTTTGAATACCGTCTTAACATGATTCTGATAAAATCTTCTCTTACACAACAATGACAGAAAAAAATAAATATTATTCTTTATAGCAGTTGCCAACAATTAAAAAAAAGCCATAAAATTCTCACCACAACAATTGCTTTTATTTTGCAAGAATTTTACGTGAAAAATTAAATTAAATAAATAGTTCGACGAATTGAAAACAAATTGCATATTACGTCATAAGTTTTCTAGAGCAAGATTTCCGCATGAAAACTCAAAATGAAATAAATAGTTTGACGAATTAAAAAAAAAAAAAAACTATTGCGTCATATTGGAAATAAAATGGACATCAGCAGGTGAATATGTAACGTCATGCGAGTTTGAAGAAACGTATTAAAACATGATAAAAACCCGACTATGGAAATATTAACTTATTTTAACACTGTGAGGCTCTCTGAATTTGCTTTAGCTATTTTTTAAACCTATTCCATATGCATGCGTGTGTGTATTCGTGTATATTAGAATTTTCACAAAATGTTTAGCTCCCTAGAGCTCATTCTTAGTGGAGGAACTGGGTTTATCTCTAATCTTGATTTAAGTTTTGTTGGTTAATTTAGTACTTAACTTCGAAATCTACCTCCGCCTGTAGGCCCGAGCCGGCAGGGATTTTTTTTTAACTGTCATATTCCTTTCTGTGCAAGCGGCGGTCCTTTCCGAACTACGAGTACATATAAATATTTTCGCTCCCCTTCCTTTGAATTTAACTTGAGCTCCCGTAAGCTGCGGAGTGGAACGAAGAAAACGAATAAATTAGCAATTCTGAAGCTTTTGAATGTTTTGCATAATTTGGCATGGCTGGAGCAGCAGAAAGACTGTGATACTGGTGAAATAATATTTAAAAATTCCGTGATTGAGCTTCAAAAGAAAGGCAATCGAAACTGCGATAAACAAAACATTTTTTCTAACCCTTGTGATGTATGTAAAAGGTACTTCATTTCAAAATTAAAGCTCGGGTAATTTATTCTGGTTTCTATTTTGCTATTGCTTTATTTTGCTATTAAGCACTTGTTATCATAATAAAAAATATTGCATATATTTCTCCTTAATCTTAAAATTGAAGCATTCTCGATTATTCGAAAATTTCGATTTTCCGAAAGACAGTCGGTACCAATTACTTCGGATAATCGAGGTTCTACTGTATAGTGTAATCTAGCGATTTTACGGATAACTACACTTATCGCACTTTTCGCATTGCAAAATTCATCCAAGTTGTTCCAAGTCCAATTCATCCACCTTTCTTAGTGCAATAATGCGCAAAATGATTTTTTTGGAGTTGTGTCTCTTTTTCTGACGGGTGAGTAATATTTGGAGTCTTCGGTAAATTTCAACTTTAGATATAAAATAGGAAGTAAGTGTCATGCGGTGAAGAAATTTAGGATATAAAATTTTGAACTCCTAATGTATTCATTTTTAATGCAAAACAAACTGCAATGCGAGTAGTTTTTGAAACATTATTTGAAGCTTCTTTCACTTTATAGGTTCACTTTACAATACAGATTTTTTCGAGAATATTGATTTCATTATAAAATTAATAAATAATTACAATAATATTCATAATAATACTACGAAATTTATAAAAACATCGCAAATGCTTTTTATATTGCGAACATATTTATTATTGCACGTAAAAGAAATGCCAAATTCAATCGAACTATGCGCAGAACAAGCTGTTGCAAACTTTTGGTCGTAAAAGAATTTTTTAAATGTCTTTTTCGTTCTTGTTGAAGTTAACGCGGGGTAATCTTTTCCAAACACCAGTTATAAAAAAGGGGGAGGGGGCTCTATAATTCTTATTTTAATATTTTTACCACCGCGTAAAAACAAAAGCCATATCTAAAAGCTGTACTTTTTATTACTGGAAGTATGTTTCTAGTGGTTTAATGTAGTTAGTTCTTAAAAATATTTATTTCACGCTCAACAACCCGAAGTTTTCTGACACATTTTTAAACATAAAAGCAAGGTACTTGCAGGCATAATTTTTTTTTTTCTCATTTTCCAATAAATGAATCACATCTTTAATTACAAATTCGTACTGTCTCAGGACGGCAGTTTTTCTTTCTTTAAAACTCTGTCGCTTCCCGAAATTAGCCTCAAAACGCCAACTTTGATCGCTTTTTTTTTTTTTTTTTTTTTTTTTTAAAGAATCTCCTGCCTTTACCGAAAAAAGGAAAATACAGTTCGATTACAAAGTTTCGTAATAAGAGCACCTGTCAATTCGATACATTTGCGAACAAAAAATGAATTAAAATACGAGTACGAAAATATCTGAGAACAGACTGTGACAATTGCCGAACAATTTATATTGAATTCCCGGTACAACGGTGGAATAGTAAACTAATTTTATTTTTCTTTTATTATTAATTGCACAATATTTTCCCCTCCTTCAGTTCATTATTAAAACAAAACTGGGATAAATTTACTTATGCTAATTCGAATCGAAACATTATAAATAAAATAACGTAACTGTACATTAGGGATGCACAACCTGTGGTCCGCGGGCCAAAAGTGGCCCTCCATGGGTTAACTTGTGGCCCGCGATCACAATTTATACCATTTCATCGTTTTTTTTTTTAAAAAATACAATTTCGTCAATTTATAACTGGAAAAATTGAAATTTTGTCCATATGTGGCAGGAAAAAATCGCTAATTTCGTCAATTTGCCTCGGAAAGAAATTGCAAATTTCATCAGAGCCAATTAAGAATCACAAATTTCGTTGATCGAAGTCGGAAAAATCGCGAATTTTATCGATGAGTCGCAGAAAAATCTCAAATTCCGTTGATCGGTTGGGGAAAAATCGCGAGTTTTATCAGTTTATCGCGAGAAAAAATCGCGAATTTCGACAGTTTGCCGCTGAAAAAAATGCAAATTTCATCAAGTCAGTTAAAAATAGGGATGAGATTTCCGCTTTTTTGCACACCAGTATTTTGTTACAGAAAGTGGTATATTATTCAATCGGAAAAGTTTTGCGATTAACAACATATTCTCTAAGATTATACTGGTGTGCAAAAAAGCGGAAATCTCATCCCTGGTTAAAAATCGGGAATTTCGTTGATCGGATGCTGTAAAAATCGCGAGTTTTGTCAGTTTAAAGTGAGAAAAAATCGGAATTTTGTCAATCTGCCACAAGAAAAATTACAAATTTCGTCAGAGTCAGTTAAGAATCGCAAATTTCGTTTATCGGGCGCGAAAAAATTTCGAATTTTGTTGATCGCGAGAGGAAAAATTGCGAATTTTGTCGATTCGGCGCGGAAAAATCTCAAATTTCGTTAATCGGGCACAGAAAAATCTCACATTTTGTAATTTGAGGTACGGAAAATTTACAATTTTTGTTAATCGGCTGCAGAAAAATCGTGAGTTTCGTCCGTTTATCGCGAGAAATAATCTCGAATTTCTTCAATTTGTCGCGTAAAAATTACAAATTTCTCCAGAGTCAGTTAAAAATCGCCAATTTCATTGATTTGACGCGGAAAAATCGTGAATTTTGTCGATGGGCTGCGAAAAAACTGCAAACTTTCTTGATCAGCTTCGGAAAAATCGTGAGTTTCACCAGCTTATTGCGAGAAAAATTCGCAAATTTCGTCAGTTTGCCGCGGGAAAATTTTCAAATTTTGTCAGAGTCGGTTAACAATGGCGAATTTCTTTATTCGGGCACAGAAAAATCGCGAATTTTTCGATGAGGTACGAAAAATTGCAAATTTCGTTAATCGGCTGGGGAAAAATCGCGATTTTATCAATTTATCGCGAGAAAAAAAAACCACGAATTTTGTCAATCTGTCGCGGAAAAAAACACGAATTTCGGCAATTGATAGAAAAAAAAATTACACATTTTGTCAATTGGTCGCAAAAATATTGCAAAATTAGGCAATCGCTCGTGAAAAAAAATCGTGAATTTTTTCAAAAATTCGCGAATTTCGTGAATAGCTCGTGGGAAAAAAAATGGAAATTTTGTGTGTCAATCCCAAAAAATATCATAATATAGAAATCCATTGGTAGCAGGAAAAAATCGCAAATTTCATCGATTGTGCGCGTAAATGAAATCGCGACTTTCGCCAATTTATTGCGCGAAAAAAAATTCGCAAATTACATCAATGTATATCAGGAAAAAATCACTTTTCGTCCATTGGTGGTTGGGAAAAAATTGCAAATATTGTCAATCGGTCACTTAAAATATCGCAAAATTCCCCCATCACTCATGAAAAAAAAAATCGCGAATTTTATCAATCGGTCTTGGAAAAAACTTGCAAATTTCGAAGATCGATCGCAGAACAAAAAAGTCTCGAAATAACTCGATCGGGGGCGGAAAAAATTGCAATTTTCGTTGATCCGTTGCGGAAAAAAAATCGCGAATTTTGAAAAATTATCTCAGGTATTGCAAATTGATTGTTTGAAAAGATTGCAAATTTTGCCAATCGGTAATGGAAAATTACCGCGAAATCTGATTACTGGTCGTTGATAAAAAATCGCGAATTTCATCAATCAGTCGCACTTGATTGACAAAAGAAAAAAAAAATGACTAAAGAAATTGAAAAAAACGAGTTTTGTTAATAGTCTGCAGAAAAAATAGCATAATTAGTCTATCATGCCTTGTTATTTCAAAAATAAATTTCCTTTTATTTTAAATGAAGTTATTCTTCAATAAAATATTTTTATAATTTTCAATAACGTTCAATTATTTAGAAATGTTGTGTATTTTTATTTCTTCAAGTTACCATTTATCAAGAAGGAACCGTTAATCTTCATAAAGTATTGTATGTTTATTCATACAGATGCGAAGAAAACCTGCATTCCTGCATACAATTATTTATTTCCGTTTGTTTGTTTTGTTACAGACAAAAAATAATTATTCATCAAGAATAGAGACTTATTACCTCCTCCCCGATATTGAATTTTCTCTGTGGTACTGATGTGGCCCTCGACAACCCAAACATTTTTGTAAGTGCCCTTCGCTTAAAAAGGTTGTGCACCCCTACTGTACATTAAGGATCTGGAAAGAATATCAAGTTTCAAATGACTGTTTTCTTTCCTAAGCACAAACTAAACAACTGTTTCCGCCCATTTAAAATTACAATTTTGATCTAGATGACACAGATACAGATAAAAAAGAAAATCCTCCATGGCACGAGCAGGCATGGTGTAGCCACCCATCTGCAATAGGTTATCAAGGTTCAAGAGCACAGCAGACATAACTATTGGGATTTCCAGACTCTAGCTATTAAAAAGTTGAGGCCGAAAAACGGGAGGTAGTTCCTGAAGATAAACTAGTTTCTTACAACAGTCGACTTTTTTTCAGTAATTAATAAAAATGTTAATAAATATAAAATGTTAATATAATTCATGAAATGTTTTTTTAGAAAGATTTGCATGCCAATAACTTTTGCTTGTAGTTTTAATTGAATGCAGCAATTATAATTTGACAGTCTAACATGAAAATTAATTATAAAATAATTTTAATTACAAATTAAGATATTTTCAGTCACTAATTTTTGGAGATTTTTGATTGTTGAAATTCTTTAAAATACTCATGAAATGTTTTTCTTAATATTTCTTGTTTTATATGCAACTGCTACAAAATTTAATAAAAAACGATATAATATTTTAATTAAAATATTTGCAAATAGAAATTCAATAAAAAAAATCTTTTTTACGATTTTTAATAAGCTTTGCAATTTTTCATTACAATAATCGCAATATGATAATTTAACGCGAATAAAAAAATATAGAACAATTTCAAGTAAATAACTGGGGAAATTTTCATTATCATGCGCTCATTTATTGAAATTTTTTATATTAAAATTTCTAATCTTATGTTGCACATTTTTTTATTTTAATTGAAATGAATGGTTATGCGCCTATTCAAATTCTTATGCATACAATAATGAAAACAGCCACTTAGGGTGCTAATCCTAATAACGAAGGAACATTTTGAAAAATAATGCTGAAGTGATTAATCAAATATTCGCAAAATACTATTCACAAATTAATCAAGATTTAAATGATTAAATGTCAATGTATTAATTTATAAGTTGTTAGAGTATAAACTGTACATTAAAAATAACAAAAAAACCTTAGATTTAGATATTAGAATAGTGTTTTAATTTGAGGATATAATAGCATTTTTAAAGCAACAATAATATGTAGAAAAAGTCCTTCCGGCCAGTGCCGGGAGGAAGAGGTATAGCTTTCATATTCCTTATTTTTTAAAAGCAAGCTTATATTATTCAAACACACGAAGCTCAATTTAGTGGAAACCGATCATAGGAGATTCAATACTAATTTTTATCAATACTAAATCATTATGAATGAGAATTTCGCGAAATTAGTCAGCTTTATCCAAGCTGCTTTTATTTAAGGTAACTTATATTTGGCTGCCAAATTCGGCGATATCGTGAAGTTCCTGCCATTTAAGACAACATGGTGGATGAGGCTAACGAGTGAACTTGGTCGAGACCTTAGTAATTACTGTTCACATGCTCACTCACATTGGAATCGGTTGATATATATGTCGTAGGCTAATTGAGAAATCCGGCTCTTTGCAAACAGCCCAGGCTCTTTGCAAAGAGCCGGGCTAATTGGAGAATCCATCTCCCTTTTTCCAATTAGCCTGATATTTTTCAGGCTTATTGCAAAGAGCCTAGAAAGCGTTAGGCTAATTGAAAAATGACCACTTATTATCCGATTAGGGTGATATTTTTAGCTCACAGGCTATCAAAGCCTGAGAGCTTATGTACCCGCCGATTCTGTATGTACGTGTGTACGTAAGTACGTACGCATGTACGTAACACGATAACTCTTGATAGAAATATCCGATTTGCTTCAATTTTATTTTCTGGGTTCATTCTGATAAGGTGCTTCCCTGATTAGATTTTGGGGTTCATTGGTTAAGGATAAAGGGGTAAAAGGGGGACTACTCCCCCCTTAATTTATAAATGGGTTTTTCATGCAGAAATATTCGATTTGCTCCAAATTTCTTATACCGGTTTATTAAGATAAGGAGCTGCCTTGATTAGATTTAGAGGTTCATTAGTTACATATAAACGGAGGAAAGGGGGGGCTATTCCCCCATAATTTAGATAAATGGGTTTTTCATGCAGAGTTATTCGATTTGCTCCAAATTTCGTATACCGGTTTATTATGTTAACCCCTTGGGGACGAGCGGCACGTATACGTGACGCATGAAGCGCTCAGAATCCCTGTTTTTTCTCACCAGTAAAATTTTACTGCAAAATTTGCCTTATTTAATCAGCGCATTTTCTCGATTCAAGAAGACACAATTTTCTGTTTTTAAAAAACGGTGACAAAAGATTAAAATTTCCGTAAAAGATTCCCGTCCCGAAGGGGTTAAGGAGCTTCCCTGATTAGATTTGGAGGTTCATTAGTTAAGTATAAAGGGAGGAAAGGGGTGCTAGATCCCCCCCCCCCACCCTTAATTTAGATAAATGGGTTTTTCATGCAGAGTTATTCGATTTGCTCCAAATTTCGTATACCGGTTTATTATGTTAAGGAGCTGCCTTGATTAGATTTGGAGATTTATTGGTTAAGTATAAAGGAGGGACAGGGGCTAGTGTCCCCTTAATTTAGATAAATGGGTTTTTCATACAGAATTATACGATTTGCTTCAAATTTGATATACCAGTTTATTGCGATATGGCTTCCTTCATTTGATTTGGAGGTTCATTGGTTAAGTATAAAAGGGGGGAAAGGGGGGAAATTGCCCCTCCCCTTAATTTAGATAAATGGGTTACATGCAGAATTATCTGATTTAGTTTAATTTTTTTTCAACCGGATCCGAACTTGAAGGTTCCATTTGAAGTCAACCCGAAAACCGACCACAACCAGGTTTCGGATGGAGTTCAGTTAGAACTTTCAGGTTCGGAACGGGTTGCCGGTGGACGGAGATTAGTTTGTCTGGCTTGCATCAGGATATAGTTCTTTGGAATATTTTTGTCGGTTAAGATTTGGTTCAGGACGGGTTTCAGGTTGACTTCGAATGGTATTTTTAGGTTCTGGTAGCGTTGTATATCCACGGAAACTAATTTGTCTTGTTCGGATCCGGTTATGGATCTTTGGAATATTTTTGTCTGCTATCAGATTTGGTTCGGGATTTCGGGTTTTTTCAAATGGAACTTTCAGGTTCGGATCGGGTTGCATGTAAACTCAAATTATTTTGTCTTGCTCGGATCGGGGAACGGTCTGTTGTAATTTAATTTTCGGTTTTGGGTAGGGTTATGCGTTAATAAACCTAATAAAAAGAAATTTGCCCAGTGAAACTGATGGTATTGAGCTCACAGGCTATTCACACTAATTGTACTAGCTACTCTTATTTCAAAGAATAATGCCCCTCGAAAAATAAATGAAGGTATTAGTCCCCGTTGACCCCCTTTCTACTTAACCAAAGAATCTCCAAATCTAATCAGGGAAGCTACTTAACATAATAAAGTGGTATACCAAATTTGAAGCAAATCAGATAATTCTGCATGAAAAACCATTTCACTAAATTAAGGGGGGGGGTATTAGCTCCCCCATTTCTCCCTTTATGCTGAACCAATGAACTTTCAAATCTAATCAGAAAAGCTCCTTATTAGAATGAACCTAGAAAAAAACTTAAACTAAATTAGATAATTCCGCATGAAAACACATTTATCTAAATTAAGGGGAAGGGCAATTGCCTCCATTTCCCCCATTTTATACTTAACCAATGAGCCTCCAAATCAAATGAAGGAAGTCATATCGTAATAAACTGGTATATCAAATTTGAAGCAAATCGAATAATTCTGTATGAAAAACCCATTTATCTAAATTAAGGGGACACTAGCCCCTGTCCCTCCTTTATACTTAACCAATAAATCTCCAAATCAAATCAAGGCAGCTCCTTAACATAATAAACCGGTACCAAATTTGGAGCAAATCGAATAATTTTGCATTAAAAATCCATTTACCGAAATTAAGGGGGCGTAGTCCCCATTTCCTCCCTTTATACTTAACTGATGAACCTCCAAATCTAATCAAGCCATCTCCTTAACATAATAAACCAGTATACCAAATTTGAGCTAATCGAATACTTCTACATGAAAAACGTATTTATCTAAGTTAAGGGGAGAGGCAATTAGCCCCCTTTGCCCCCTTTATACATAATATTGATCTTCCAAATGTAATCAGGGAAGCTGCTTAACATAATTAACCGGTATACCACATTTATAGCAAATCGCATATTTCTGCATGAAAAACCCATTTATCTAAATTACGGGGGGGGGAGGGGGGGAGAATAGCCCTCTCCCTTTCCTCCCTTTATGTGTAACTAATGAACCTCCAAATCTAATCAAGGCAGCTCCTTAACTTAATAAACCGGTATACCAAATTTGGAGCAAATCGAATAATTCATCATGAAAAACCGATTTATATAAATTAAGGGGGGTACCCCCCTCCCCCCCCCTTTATACTTAAATAATGAGCTTCCAAATCTAATCAGTGAAGCTCCTTAACACAATAAACCGGTATACCAAATTTGGAGCAAATCGAATATTTCTGCATGAAAAACCCATTTATATAAATTAAGAGGGGGGGGGACTAGCCCCCTTTTCCCCCTTTATCCTTAACCAATGAACCCCAAAAACTAATCAGGGAAGCACCTTATCATAATGAACCTAGAAAAAAAATTTGGAGCAAATCGGATTTTTCTTTAAAGAGGTATCGCCTTACGTACATACGTACGTACGTACGTACACACATACATACAGAATCGGCGGGCACATAAGCTCTCAGTCTTTGATAGCCTGTGAGCTAAAAATATCACCCTGATCGGATAATAAGTGGTCATAAATCGGATATTTCTATCAAGAGTTATCGCGTTACGTACATACGTACGTACGTACGTACGTACACATGTACATACAGAATCGGCGGGCACATAAGCTCGCAGGCTTTGATAGCCTGCGAGCTAAAAATATCACCCTGATCGGATAATAAGTGGTCATTTTTCAATTAGCCTAACGCTTTCTAGGCTCTTTGCAATAAGCCTGAAAAATATCAGGCTAATTGGAAAAAGGGAGATGGATTCTCCAATTAGCCCGGCGCTTTGCGAAGAGCCTAGGCTGTTTGCAAAGAGCCGGATTTCTCAATTAGCCTACGACATATACAAGTGCTGTCGCAGGCAAAAAATCAGATTTTTCAAAATGTCAGCCACATTAGAAATTCAAACTGCTATATCTGAACCATTTTTTAAGATAAAGACAAAACAAAAAATGCTCCGGAATCCTTACATCATGGTCAAATACTTAAGAAAGAAATCTTTTTCAATTTCTTTGCTTTGTTTTTGTTTTTTTTTTGCACCTCACCTTAAATATATATATATTTATAATTTAATGGCCTCTATTTTGAAACAAGATGGCTGATGAAGCTGGCCAGCGAACTTGGTCGAGACATTACGATATACTATGCACATGCCTTCTTACATCGAAATAGGTTAATAAATACGCGTGTTATCACGTGACAAATATAAGATCGTTTCAAAATTTCAGCCATGCTAGAAATACAAAGTGCTATAATTCAACCATTTTCTAAGATATATACGAAACAAAAACTGCTCCGGAATCTTTGTATCAAGGTCAAACACATAAAAAAATCTTTTTCATTTTTCAATTTTTTGATAACTTATTTTAAATTTAAAATTTATTATTTTTTTTTAAATGGCAGCCCTTTTGAAACAAGATAGCGAATGAAGCTGGCCAACGAACTCGGTCGAGACATTGGTATGTACTATGTACACACCAAGTTACATCTAAATCGGTTCATAAATACGCCTGTCATCGCGTGACAAAAATTAGGTCGTTTCAAAATGTCAACCCCGCTAGAAATTCAAAGTGCTATAACTCAGCCATTTTTTAAGATATAGACGGAAAAAAAACTGCTCCGGAATGTTTGTATCAAGGTCAAACATATAAGAAAAAAATATTTTTCAATTTTTTGGTACCACATTTCAAATTTTAAATTTTTTTAATATATCAACTTTTGAACGGAGGGTGATTTCGGGGTCTGGGGGTCATGATCGATGAAAATACACCAAATTTTTTTGAAATCTCTTTCCTCCGAACGGCTGCAATAGGTAGCTTTTTGTAATGAAAGCTACCTAAAACTGTACCACACGTGATATGGAACGGCCCCTTAATCTATCTATCTATCTATATATATTTTATATTATATTAAAAGTTATTTAACACTTATTTCAAAATGTATTAACTGCATCCTATGGTATCAATTACTGTGATTTCTTAACTGTTTTATTCACCTTAATCTTTACGATATTTTGGGTGCCATGTGCGCGTGGATTTATTCTAAAATATTGAAATATTAATCGGTATGGTGTTTATTATTTCTATTTTATATCCTATAAATATTTAAATAGGTTTTATTGATTTTTCCATTTCATATTATTTGTTTCTATTCTGTTTTCATTTTTAATCAATTCACTTGATTTTAATGGTTGTTTGGGCACAGGGGAAAATAACTTTTAGCTTTAGCTTATTTTTCTCACAGAAAGCAACCATTTTGCTTATATCATTGAATTCTGTGCTCTTGACAACGTAATTCAATATATAAGCATTTCCATTATTTGTCGGTGTCCACTTTCTTATTTTTCTTCCATAATAATTCTTATAATAAATTAAAAAAAAAAAAATTATACTTACAGCTTTAATTCATAATATTACGGTTTTTGATGGTGGTAGGTTATGTTTAATTAATGGTTCTATATATATATATATATTTAATGCTATCGTACGTGGCACAGAAATCGTGATTATTTGTAAATTGTTTAATGGCAACGCTCGAATGAAACGCATCTCATTGGTTATTGAACAGCATTTAATGCATGGCCATACCTATAAGGGGGGTTACCATAGGGAGGGACCCTGTTCTGTCGCCAAATGCCGCAAGTTTGTCGCTAACTTAGCGATATATTGCCAAATTTGGCTACCAAATTAGTCGCCAAAAGTGACACCAACTTGGCGACATCTCTAATATTTCGCCAAATTCCCACAGACTTCCATTGTAAATCAATAGGGTTTACTTGCTTACAGAAAATAATCAAATTGAGATATTTTAATGCAATAAAAACTAATATCAGCTTAAGGGATTATGTTCATTATATTTAAGGGAGTCCAAGTAAATTAAATTATGAATAAATGTACCACGATACAATGCTTAGCATGCTTTTCCAAACATGAATTTTAAGGGAGACCAAACTGGTCGCCAAGGGCGGCTATTAGATTTAAAAATCTCCACATTTTAAATGCTGGACCTAAGTAATCTGCTCGCTTCAGGGCCATCCCATGAAAAACGGACAAAATGTTCTGCACGTGACACTTACATAAATGCCTATATCTCTTAACCTATACGTTATAAACTATACATTAAAAATAACAAAAAACCCTAGATTTTCATATTAGCACAGTTGTTTTAATTTGAGGATATAATAGCATCGTTAAAACAGCAATAATATGTGGAAAAGCTGTTCCCCACGTGACATAGAATGACCCATTACAAAACTTTCCTGACACTCTATACGCGCTTCCAGTTCCGAAAGTAAAAATAACCATGAAATAACTCAGAAAAAAAAATTGCAATCGCACTCTACATTTCGATTAACAGAAAATGGATGGATTAGCAAGAAAAACGTGCCAGAATATATCCAGTCGAAACAAAAACCCTTTGAAACAACATTTGCTATCTTGTGATTCAATAAATCTTCAGTATAAATGGAAGAAAAGCGGAAGAAACTGTCACTCCGACCCTTCAGGGTATCAACATTCCAGCAGCTGTTAGGGAAAAGATTAACAAAGCGCTTATCGCATCTATTAGAGACAGATGGAATTTTCTGAATTAAAAAAGAGAGAGAGAGAAGAAAAAAGCTTCAAAAATTGTCCGTTAGATAGGATTTTGGTGATTACAGGACACATTTATTATAAGGATCTACACGTTTTCAGATTAAAGCTTCTAAAGATTTCCTTGTTTCCATTTTTGGAAAACGTTAGATCGATACTAAATAGCTTTGAGGAGTTAGAGAATTTGCTATGCCTTATCGCATGGCAATTAATCAACAGCAGTTTTTTAAATAGTACTGCGTTTAAAATTGAAGTTAAACATTTAATACAGCTGATATAATAGTGCAGAAATAAATAACCGGAAACAAAATAGCAATATATTTTCATAAGCTACTGCACTATGCAACAGCCCTCCACACCACACATACTACATTTATATACAGAAACACGTGATTGCCATATAAATTAAACGATATTTTATGAAACAAAATTTTTCTATAAAACATTAAAGGGAGAAGAAAAAATCACAAAATATATACACTTTCAAAAACTACGAATCGTTACTATTTGCAGTTTAGTGCAGCAGATGTTGATGAAAATCATTTTTCAATGAAAAGTATAATATAGATTTTTTTACATTTGGCCTATTTTCTTAGATTTCCGGCAACTACACCAAAAAGCATTTTTGGTACTAACGTGTTAGCGGCATGCCAGGGATTAAACGATTTCTGTACTCACAGCAACCTTTTTTTATTTTGATTGTGTCAGTGTTGAGTGCGTCACGACCGATCTTTATAACGAAGATGAAGATCAGTTGTGTGAGTGCGTATCGTGGTATTTCTCGATGACACGCCTGTTAAATTCGGGTTTCATTTATATTTATTTATTTGTGAAGTTAATTTCATTTGGCAATTTAGTTGGAAATGCTAAATATAAACAAACAAATGCTGAATTATTTACATTGCTTTCAGTGCAAACGGATTAATCTTCCGTAATTGGTTGCACGTTCATTTGTGAGATAGATTTTTTAAAATTCATGCTTGAGAGATCTATTAAAAACCATAGAAAATCAGTAAACTGGGGTACAGTTTTTATAATACAGTAGAACCTCGATTAACCGAGCTTCGATTAATCGAGGTTTCTGTTAACCGAGCCGATAACAAAATCTGATTTCTTCATTCTTTTGAATGAGCTTTGAAAATGACCACACTTTTTAGTTTACTGTCCGTGCTATACACACAGTCTCTTCTGCCACCAAAAGCACTCAACTTCAAAGAAACATTGGACCCTGAGAAGTCAACAGCAAACAATGCTTTGTTACCAGTGGCCATGTGAACTTTCGTAAATTTTACAATTTGCTTTTTAAAATTTACTACTAGTACTTGATTTCCTTTTTTAATTTGTTAAGCTGTGAAACAGAACTTTACAGATATTTATTTTTATTATTTTAAAACGTTCTATTGTTTTTTTTTTATTTTAAGAGATGTTAAAATTCGCAAGCACGGCGAGTTTTTACACACAGTTTCTATTAACAGAGATTTCCGACATCCGATGTACTAACGCTCCCAATTAGCTCGGATAATCGAGGTTGCACTGTAATTGCATTTAAAAGTATTTTGACGGCGTAAAAATTGTATGTTTAAGAAGTTAAAAATTTGCGACAAAATGAAATTTATTGTTCAGAACGTTTCCACCGTTGATATGACATCAGCGTTACATGGACGTTTTTGCTTTATAATAACGAGTTGGAACCCGTCAAAATTCGACGTACTAAAATGTTTGAAAGGAACTGTCAGATCGAATTTATAATAAACCTACAAAAATAATTACAATAAAAAAATCATCTTACATTGGTTGTCTAACTCTTAAAGCAAATAATATTTTTAACGTAAAATTACAAAAATATTATTTCTACAAACTTCAACTGCTTAAATTATTGAAAAATTAAACTGTATTAGATTACGTAATCAAGATAAGTAATTATGATGAAGTTATCGATGGAGCTCTTATGTTTGTTTTTACGGGATGAAAGATCAGTAAAAAGGATTTCGCTTTGTCACATCATAAAATACCCCTCCCCTCTCATAATTTACATACGCACCACTCAAATTCACAATTTGAAAGTATTTTAACGATTATAGATAATTATAGATTATTAATGAATGCATTTCCAAACTTAAAGTCACGTTTGTCCGATACAACTTCTCATGTGAACATTCGCACTAATTTAAGTTCTAATCTTAGTACCCGCGAAAAAAAAATTCAGAAATTTGTCTTTAGTTGTCATAGTAATGGCCATTTATAGTATTGGACAAATATTTATTTTTATCAAAAAAAAAAAAAAATGATCGTTTTGTTTTAAATATATCATTTTTACTCACTGAATAATTTTGCCGAGCGCCTCAAACTCATTTATCAGCGTAATGTAAAAATATTAAAATGTAGCTGATTTATGAAGAAGAATGCGTGTTTTTTTTCAATGTCTAGCATCATTTTCTGTTCAAAAATTATAAAAAAGTTACTTTTATTTGTAATGTGAAAATGGCATCAATAAGGATATAATGAATAAAAATAATAAACCATGAATATTTTCCCTTTACTTTCAATATAAATGGAGTACTTCAGTTGCCACGATTACAAAATTTGTATTAAAAACTACAAAAAAAATAATATTTCAAAAACAAAATGAGATACAGATTTCAAACAAATTGCATTTAAAAGCACATTTTTTTTTCCCTGAACGAAGGTGTAAAAATTGAAAATGTACGATGTTTAGAAGTTTAAAAATTGGCAGTATCGAAAATTGCAAAACCGAAATTTCAAAGTGCTGCCATTCGCAAAATGACGTATGCGTTACGCACAGATATGTTTGTCCTTTATAATATAGATAGATAGATTTAGTTTATACACAACCACGAGTAAATTCCTAATTTCATTCATACATTTTCCTCAAAAATGTCGGCTTCAAAGTTCATTATTGTGGTGGAAGCTTGCTATCGTTTGGATAATTGTATGTGCCTTTCTTATCTTTATTTATTTATTTAGCATTTATTTACTTATTTGTTCCCCCAAAACGTCGTCTCGTGAGAAAATGATAAGAATCATTTTTGTGGAGAATTAAATGACGTAAAAGCTCATTATTAAGCTTTGCTCATTTGATCAATTTCCCTTAAGAGACCGTCGCATACGAATTTTCACAGGGTGCGTAAGTCCTTAGTTTCGAGTTGGAGTATTTTCAAATACTAATCTTCACCTTATTTAATTACAGAATTTCTGTGATTCAATAAAGCGACAATCAATATTCGGAAATAGTGGTACGAAAAAATAATAAGGACTAGCTATAGACTAGACGAAAGGTCTCGTAGGGGTTAAATAATGTGTTTCATTAAAACTGCTAAATTGTATTGGGTATAAATAACATTAAAATACATTCTCAGTACTTCATTAAAATATACATAAGTTTTTTGCAATGCGATTCATTGTATTACGTATGCAAATAATGGGCGAGAAAATCAGTTCAGAGAAAGAGAAAAAAAAAATTGCTGATTATTTGTCCACTTACAGCGTAACATTACGTATTGATTTGCAGAATAAGAAACAATCTTAATGAAATTATACAGTATGTTGCCTAATTTCTGGTCTTTATCTCTTCCGAACTGTAACCAACATAAAACGGAAAAGGGGACGAAATACAGTAGCGCTCTCAAAAGTATTTTGACAAAGATAATAATTCACTTAATTGAAAAGAATAATAAAATACAAAAATCAGTCATTTATTTTATTTAATCATATTCAATGTTTTAATTTTAATAAATTAACAATAAATATTAATAAAATTTGATATATCTATACTATATCTGAATTTTGTCATGCTGTACATGTCGAATTTTTGAACCGATTTGGATGAAATTTTTCATATGCATAGTGCGTACTAATGTCTCGACCAAGTTCGTTGGCCAGCTTCTACCGCCATCTTGTTTCAAAATGGCGCCATTGTAAATTTTGAAATTTTTTTATGTTTTCTAACATTGTATACTTATAAAAAATGTTACGTTTCACAAAATGCGAACTCTTATGTATCATTTTAAACAGAATGTTAGAAACATTAAAAGATATTTTAAAGAGTCACATAGTGTAAGTTAACAAACAACATAGGTCATTTTAAAGAGAAAGTTAGGAAACCTAAAAATTTCCAAACGTGTTCACAAAATTCAAATGGCCACCATTTTGAAACAAGATGGCGGATGAAGCTGGCCAACGAATTCGGTCGAGGTTTTAGTATGTACTATGCGTACGAAAAATTTCATCCAAATCGGTTAAAAAATTCGAGTGTTACAGCATGACAAAATTCAGATATATATAATTCAGATTTATATATCAGTATATATATAATTTTATTAATAATATTAATATTTATTGTTAATTTATTAAAATTCTCTAAAACACTGAATATGGTTAAATAAAATAAATGATTGATTTTAGTATTTTATTATTCTTTTCAATTAAGTGAATTATTATCTTTGTCAAAGTACTTTTGAGCGCTACTGTACTTTGAAAAAAATTAAAAGGTGAGAAGTCGATGCTGGAGAAAGGACAAGGCACGTTACACTTAAAAAAAAAAAAAAAAAAAAAAAAAAAAAAATGCGGGGTACATATTGCCACTTAAAAAAATAGAAAGGGAATGGCAGAGTGTAAAGTACTCCTTAAAAACGTCTTAAAGGAATACAAAATTTGCCTATGTCTAACAACAACATATATTCTTACCAAAAGATGACGTAATTGAAAATCGCAATAAAAATGTTACCTTTAAAAACATTTAAAAATAAAAATTTTAATTATCATTTACAAGCAAATCTTTTTATAAGCAAGAAATATGGTATTTTCTTATTTTAATCTTTTCTGTCCTGAACTATCAGAAATTTGCTCCTTTTCAATAATTATATCTTTGTTAATGTATGAAATATCCAAAGCAACTTATATAAATTTTTAGATACATTTTAAAACAAAACTGGTTTAATAAATCGGTAGTTAAAAAGTTTATTTATTTATTTATTTATTTATTTTATTTTATTTGGAAAATATTTACAAGAATAATTAGATTAATTAAGGCTGTTCTTAACTGCTCCGCTGAACAAGCGCAAAACGTTCTGACACATTTACAAATTCATTTTTTAAGGGAAAGATATAAAATTGAAAGCCTGGCCATGGGAACGATTTGGAATTGAACTGTTTTTTACCTTTTTTTTTTTTTTTTAATCAATCAATTACCCATTGAGGTATAAGCGATATCTATCACGTGACAACCCCGTTTTTCGCCCGCTCGAGTGATTTTTCTACTTTCGCGCGGAAATTCAGTTCAAAAGGTCCACTTTGACATCATTTTCTGAAAGATCTATTGCGTTTGAAAAAAAAAAAAAAAAAAAAAGGGAAAAAAATGGAAAAAACAGTGCGATGGCATAGTTTCTGAACAACAACACCAGCTAGTTTCATGCATTTTCGAACAAAAGTAAATTAAAACTTATGTCAGGAAGTTGCCCTTTTGGATTTGAGAACAGCCTTAACAGAAAATACTGTTCAGAAAACCTCACAATTCTTACAAGATAGTGTTGACTCTAAGCCGCTTTAGCAGGGCGCAGCGCCCGGCGGCCCTTTTTATTTCTTTTTTGCGCCCGGCGGCTCCTTTAAACCCTTCTGATGCGCCCGGCTGCCCTTTTAAACATTTCCTATTTGCCCCGTGGTAACTCAATTGATCCCGGGAAAATATCGCAAATTCTAGGGACTCTAAATAAACCAGTTCAAAATATTTTTAGTGAACAAGGTACAAGTGTGCCCTTTTGGAAAAAAATAGGCCCTTTTTTAGAATAGCGTTCCCTTTTTGAAAAATTTCCGCCCGGCGGCCCTTTTTTCTAGAGTCAACACTACAAAAACAATGTCAATAAATGTACAGTGATCCTATGTGTAACCGAGAAGTGCTTTGTAGTTGCACATTTTTCGTAAAACATTTTCTTAAGAGGAGAAAAGCTAAATCCATGTAAAGGGTTGAAAAAATAACCACATTAAAAAAATATTTAACTTCGACTGTTTCGCTGTGCTTACTGAATGAGATCAACAAAGTATTTTCTATGAAAAGTACCATATACTTTATAGTAGACGAATTAAATACCGTATATACTCGTGTAATAGTATAAGTCGACCCCCAATTTTTAAGCAAAATTTTGAAAAAAAAATTCAATTTTCGTATATAAGTCAAACCACATTTCTGGTAACATGTTGAAAAATTATTTTTAATCGAGGATAAAAAAAAATTAATAAATTTTCATTAAATTAGTAAACTTTTTTACGTTTCTAATCAGGGGATTTTTTTTAAATTATTATTCAACGTTTTAAAACTGTATAATTATGTAAAGCCGAAGAAGCTTAAACTATTTTGAAACCTATTCACATCAATTCAGTGATACTTAAGAAGAATTTTTTTTTTCAAATATCTATTCAAGCCTTATTTACAAAGGTAAACAACTTCTTAGACTGCTAAAATATAGCACTTCTTTGTATTGTAGGACATTTAGAAGAGATATCTAGAAGCATTCTCAAGTTGAACTCTTTTTAAAAGGGGTATTAAAATGCTGAAAGGAATGCCCCTGTATTGAGGGAATTCTGTCCCAAGAGAAAATGGGTGCAGGACAATTACAGGGACATTATTGTTGAGTTTTTTTGTCAATCATTTGGAAATGACCAATGTCCGCTTTTATCTCATGTGATTACTTAAAAGACTTGCCCATTCGCCGATTGTCTGTGATTTTTTTTTTTTTTTTTTTTTTTTTTTTTTAAACGCTACTTTGTGTATAAGTCGACCCCCCATTTTCGACTCCCAAATTTTGTCTAAAATTCGTCCACTTATACACGAGTATATACGGTAAATTTTATGTTGCATTTCTTCGATGAGACTTAAAAGTCCCGTTGGGGCATAGAGGGTTGAATCATCATGAAAAAGAAATTTATTGTAAGTAGTAGATAAAGGACAGTTCTACGGCCACAGGCGGAATCCGGAATGAGCAATTGAGAGCAATGCTCATTCAGGTCCGCCTTCCTTCTAATCGCGACAATCATTGTGTCATGTTGTTGTTCAGTTTAACACTTTGCTAGAAAGATGTACGCATATATCAAAAATTAAGGTGTCAAAGCGGTTTCGTTTAGAAACACTTGTTTATTTTTATCTCATTTTATTGTTTTCTCCGATATTTTGTTAGAAAGATGCGTGTATACAAGTTTGTTTTTGAATAAGTATATATATATATATATATATCACTTTATTGAATACAATTGTTAACAGATATACACGTGTTAGTAAGTATAGGTATCAGTAGGCTATGTACACATGTTAGTAAGTATAGGTATCAGCAGACTATGTACACGTGTATCTATATACATGTAGATAAAATGTATATAAGTGTTTATAAATTTATAGATATAAATGTTTAAATATCGCTAAACATATATGTCTAAATCTATCCAAATGAATATATATACGTATATATAGTATATAAGTATATGTTTCTAAATATAAGTATCTAAGTATTAATATGTTTATATGCATGTATAAGTTTACATATGCGTGTTTATATAAAAAATTATTGGTTTAAAAAATTACAAAATCTAATTTTAAAAAAAGTTTAAAAAATATATATATATATATATATATATATATATATATACATATATAAATTAAAAAAAAATAGTTTTAGCAAAATTAAAAAAGTAAAAAAAAAAAGTTTTAACAAATTTAAAAAGTTTAAAAAATATATAAATTAAAAAATAGTAGAAGAAAAAAAAGTTTTACAAAAGAAAATGTTTTAAGAAAATTAAAAAAAAAAGTTTCAACAAAATTTTATAAGTAAAAAAAAAAAAATTATAAAAAAAAAAAATTATAAAAAATATAAGTTATAAAAAAGTTTTAGCAAAAAAAAAAAAAAAAAAAAAAAAAATACAAGTTATAAAAAAGTTTTAACAAAAAAAAAAAAAATGTTTTACAAAAATAAATACAAGTTATAGAAAATGTTTAACAAAATTTAAAAAAGTAGAAAAAAGTTTTACAAAACAAAAGTTTAAAAAAGTATATTTAAAAAATTATTTGTAAATGAGCATAGATATTTATACATATATTATATGTAAGTGTGTGGGTAGGGAATAAAATAAATACACATATTTAACATTATATTAAAAAGGTTTATGTATATGTTTTAAATAAGTACTCATATAAAAAAGAAACAATTTTTTATTAAAAACAAAACAATTTACAGGAAAAGTATATTTACAAGAAAAGATTTATTTACATAACAATATTATCTTGATAAATTCTTCTTTATATTAGTGTAAATTAGTATTATTGCAATCTTGAATAATTTTACAGTGGCCATACGCAAAGCTGGTGATCCCATCTTTGAACAAATAACGTTTATCATCAAACGGTGACAAACATATTTTGTTCTGACTTAATGTAAATAATTTATGAGCATCTTGCCCAATTCTCATTTGTACTTCAAAAGAAGTCGATTGGTTTTTGAGACAGTTCACATAGTCTTCATGCTTTAGACGGTTCTCGACGACGTGTTTAGATACACCCTTCGCTCGTTTCTTCTCTTCTATGGAAGATTTCAGAGAGTACATTTTTGATTTCAATCCGACAAACTCAAGGGCTAGATTGCCTTTTAGTTCATCTTTAAATTTGCCGATCACCTTCTTATTGATATCTGAGTAGAGTGAATGATGCTTTGGATAGTCTGAGAAATCGAACAAGCTTGCATGATGTTCCATATCATCAAAAATATTTTTTGTTTTAATATGATAGCACAGTGAGTCCGTATCGGTGAATAATAGTTTTGCATCATCTTTATATGTTTTCCTTATAAAATTATAGTGAAAGTCATACATAAGTAATTTAGAGAGTTCTAATATTGCAAACCCGACATAAATCGGTCGATTCATGAGTATGCTAGTTTTCATCCTTTCAACAGCAGTTAGATCTTCATCAAATGTTTTAAATGACTTAAATGTAGGCGAGGCTACTAATTTTTTAGCTCTTTTTTCATTATTACAAAGCACAATATTTCTCCTTTTTCGCAAATTCTCCATGGTTTTTCCAAAAACAGAGTTATTCATTAATTTAAAAAAGTCTTTTTCAAAGGTGGATTTGGCTTCTTTTCTTTTTTCAGTATTAAAATTAATATATTTCTGAAGCCAAGGTGTCTGTTTAAATTTAAGGACTTTATGAACAGCTTTAAGTTTTAATCCAAGTTGTAAATAAAATTTAAGATTACGATAATGAGTGATATAATTCTGCTTATCATTTAAATTTGGGATAAGTTTAGGTGTTCCTTTAAATGGTTGATTATTGAGAAGGGACTTGGCGTAAGGAGAAAGCATGTCTTCGCTAACTGTGAATCTTTCAGGGGCAAGTGGGTAATCGTTATGAAATGGATGAAGTTCTTCAGGATATTCTAAGTCAACCTCGAAAATGTATCCAATATCAGAATCATCAAGTAGAGATAAAATCCACTCTTCCGTAATATGATTTGTTGTACACCATTCAAAACCACCAAAAGGTAAGAATTGCGACATAGCCCATCCATACAAATTATTTGCATCCCAGTACATAATGTAGCTGGGTGGATCATTTTTATTAAAATCAGCTGTATTAGGTATGTTCGCTCTGGCATATCTATGACTAATCATACTAATACCACCCCGTATCCCATTCTCGATCAAAAGCAACATATCGATATCAGTAAGTAACTCTAGAGGTGTTTCGGACATTTTCAAACAAGCTTGCCAGGAGAGTGAAGGGGCGGTAAACAAATGTACACAATCAATATCATAGTATTGCTGACATAATTTCCTAAAATTTTGGAATACATCAGCAAGTAGCACAACATCTGTCTTGACGTATAGGTCATGATATTCTCCTAGGGATTGGATATTAAAGGTTTTACAAACCTTCTGGGCGTGTTTATAATCTTCCTCGTCTATAGGCTCATCAGTTAAGCTATTAAAAAATGCAGAAGGTGGAGGAAGTTCCTTCTCATTAAATTTTTCAAAGGAAGTGAAATGGTCATAAGGGTAGACCCCTTTTCTCATCAACAGATCTAAATTAGTATTTTTTAAGAAATTTTCTTTTAGAATGGTAAATTGGTCAGATCGAAGGTTTTCAACGAGCTTTTCTAATGACGTTGGCAAAAATTGAAAGGAATCTATAAAGACCATCTGTATAGGACTTGTTGGCTTTCTTAACTTAAAGGTTATATAATTTTCCATAGTGGAGGCAATAACATCAATTTCATGATCTTTAAATTTCCCGATCTTACTCATTAAATGATGTCCATCATAGTTTTTCAGATTATGGAATATGACAGGGATTGTTTTACATTGCTTAAAATTGAGATTACATGCTACATGTGCTGCTCCTCGATACACTCCAGAGATGTGATCATGATCACGTGTGCGTTCGGAATCTAATGGCTGTTTACAAATATGACAAAATTCTGCTTCTTGAAAAGCTTTTTCTTGCAAAGGTGAAAGTTTCATAGGCTCTATGTTCAATAACTCCCGTCCTAAAATATCTTTTTCTTTCATCATTTGTTTTAAAAAATGATCCACACAGTCTTTACCACGATACACTTTTGCTTTCTCCATACATCTTCCATCGGGTCCAACAACGACATAAGCGTACCCACAAGGAAAATGATATGTTGTTTTTTCAGTATAAGATGGTTTAGAAGAGGGTGCGCCTGGTGCAATAGGTATAAGTAGACTCTCAAAATCTGCATAAATGGTATAGGGAATAGGATGTTGGAGACGAATACCAGAAAACTTGAGTATGTTATCGTTTTCACTAGGTAGCTTTATAGACTGTGCTATATGTTGGCGACAATATTCATCATGTTTATTCAAAAGATCTTGTCTTGAAAAGCGATGTAAACATCTATAGCAATAATAACATACTCCATCATGTTTGGTGAGATCACCCAAAAGTCTTGAAAAACTTCTAATTAAACAATAATGCTGCTTTTCACCATCACCTATTAATAACAAATTGATAATATCTACATTCTGCTTTTCAGAAATATACAGAGGACAAACTTCATCCTCATCATATCCAAACACATTAATCCGTAAATCATTAAGCTTTTCAATAATAGGTATCTTGTTGAGTGAAACAGGATATTTCACCTCTCCTAGCTTAATCTCATTTTCATAAGGGATATAATGAGAAACTCGCTCAGGCTTTTTTGTAAAATCTAAGTTCAGTTTAAATGCCAAAAGGCACCAAACCAAACACTTATTGTCTTCATTTTTTATATTGAGCACTGCTTTTTTTGTCATATAATTTCTTAGATAAGGCTATATAAGAACTTGCAGCAAGGGGATGATATTTAGCAATCTTGAGTTCTAAATGATGAATTTTTCTAAGTTTCCATCCAGACCCTCTTTGTATAAATTCTTCAAAGGATTTAGTTATTTTTGAAAATCCTTCTTCAATATGTTGCGAAATATTATCTTCAGTAAGTTCAGTAAAACACTGGCTTCGAAAATAAGGTTGAATCTCCTCTATCTCTTGATTGTCATTCATACGTTCAAGAGATATTTTAATCACCATATACCATTTAACAGCCCCTTTTTCATGAATTTCACTCATTAAACGCTCTTGTAGTTCAGCTCGTAAGTGGGTATGAAACACTGCTATATCACTTTCTTCACGCTCATCAGGATAAAGCATGAGAGTTTTAAACACATTAAGTGCATCAAATTGGTTTTGCTTTAGTTTTTTAGACTTCACATTATAGAAACTTCTTTTCCGTTTCACACTTACAAGAGGTGTACGGGAGTGTTCAGTACGTATATGTTGTTTAAGCTCAAAATTTCGTCCGAACATTTTATTACATTCACGACAAGGGAATTTTGAACTTTCATGTGATCTAAGATGATGCTTCAAGTTATCCTTCCGTGTAAAAACATACTCACACTTATCACACTTAAACTTAGACTGATCATCAGTGTTATGAGTTTTTAAATGTCTTAACAAGTCTGATTTCCTTGTAAAAGATTTTTCACACATGTCACAGATATGAAACTTATCACCTAAATGAATCTTCAAATGCTGATTCAAATTAGAAGTAGATAAAAATCTCTTATTACACGTAGGGCATATAGACATCTTCTTTACAGAAACAGATTCTTCAGGTGTTATGTTGATATTAATAGTATTTGAAGATAAACTACTTTTCAACGAGGATTCTTCAGAAAATCCATTATCTTCTAATGATCTAACATTGCTATGGGTCTTCAAATGTCTCTGTAAGTTAGATCTCCGTCCAAAAGTTTTCCGGCAAACTTCACAAGTGTACAGCTTCTCACCAGAATGTATCTTCATATGCTGATTCAAGTTGGATGTGCACGTAAAATCTTTACCACAAGTCAAACAGGTTAAAAATTTCTTCATAGATGTAGAACTTTCCAAAGGCATAATCTCATCAATAGGTATGATAACATCCATAGTAGAATAAAAAGAAATAAAAAACACTTCAAAGAAATCAACAATTAAAAAACAAAAAAGCAATCTTTTCAAACAAACCGAATCAGAAAAAAAACAAGAGCAATTAAAGACACGTCTTATCACTACCAAAATTAATCATCAAATGATAGAAGTCTGATTTTCCGCCTCCTATTTATATCCTGAACCTCCCCCGCTCCACCGATCTCAATCTGGCGACGAAATATTCTACTCAGCGAGAAAATAAAAGATCAAAATCGCCAAATCATGACGAAATAATTCATTTGGCGAGCAAACGAAAGAATAAAATCACCAAATTACAAAAATATTTTTTCCCTATTAATAACACTCTAAGAGATCATTAAACCCGAAGGCATAATTTATTCTTGATGTAATTAAATTTCCCTTTCAAATGCTTATATACAATTAACATTATTATATACTTATATACAATTGATATTATTAAAAGGTCTTTACCAAAGTCTAATACTAGTGAATTTTATAGTTGATTTTAGAAATTAACGATTAAAAATGTTTTATCCAAACAGAAATAGTTATACTTTAAAACTGTTTCTCAATATATTTTTCAAAACTCTCATGCATAGAGTCATGATTTCCTTGCATATCAATAACAAATGTTTTATACATTGAATTATATATTTCCAATTCAAGTGAAAATTCCTAAAAACTGTATACATACAACTATATTAAATAAAAAGATATGAAAATACAACTGATTAATAATATAAAATCCAACTAGCAATTCAAAAGTTTAAAAATACATATGGTTATTTTATTATGTTAGTAAATTTTTTGTGTTTTTTTTATCCAAATAAATCAATATACAGTTTCACAAAAATATTACTGTTCGACATATAATACCAATTTCGAATATATGTATAAATACTCTAAACTGAATAACTTTAAATTCAGAAAAATATAATTACAACAATTTTTTAAGTTTAACGATAAACAATAATTTTAAATTATATACTTAAACTACTAAGACATGAAAATTAATTAAATGGAACTACATAACTCAGATAATTTAAATTTTTTATGGAATTTTATAACAAAATAAATTTTACTTTAAAAATATTAACGAAACTTTCTAAAAATTTTATATGTATATACATGTAAGTATACTAAACAGAAAAAAAAAATTAAATAATATAAAATTCCACTAAGAGATCATCTGCATTTTAAAAAATACATATAATAATTTCAATACATCAACTGCATTTAAAAAAATACATATAATAATTTCAATACATCAATAAATTCTGTGTGTTATATTACGATCCTACATTAAATTTAATAATAAATAATAATTTTTAATTATATACACGGTCTACTAAACTATGAAAATTAATTAAAATGAGCTAACTGATTAAATTTTTTGTTACGTTTTTAAATATAACTCGAATTCTACTTAAAAAATATTACAAACAGATCTCATATTATTGAATTTCGAATTGTTAAAACCAATCACATTCATTTTTTTTTTCAAGCATAATTAATATTTAATTGCTCGCGTAAGACAGAATACTATTTTCTGTTAAGAGAGATATATATTCTTAATACCAGTGCAGACAACTGTCAAAGTGTTTAAGCATATAGTCTAATTACATGACTGTTAAATTTATTTTATTTATTGTTGAAGTGTTAATTTTGGTATTAAACAGAAACAAATACCAAGTTGTTTACCCTGTTCTAAGTATACATAGAAGTTAATTTTACTAAATCGGACAACATATAATATACATTTTTTTAAAATTCTATATCTACTAATCACACTAAAACGATCTACCTAATTATTATTAAATACTATTATTAAATTCCTTTCTCCACAGAATGAATAAAACAGCTTTCAAATTTATGAAACCTCTAAAAATATTGCATCACCCCTAAAAAATCCTAATTTAGATTAAATTAATGATTCAATAATCTCGAATAACATCAAAACTCATTTTGAAAAACAAAACGACATATTATTTACTTGTTGCAATCTCTAAAAGTATCACATCACCCTGAAAAATAAACCACAAATTGTTCTATCGCAACCTTTTTAAGGTATTGCATTATCCTTTAAAAATCACATTTAAGATTAAATTAATGAATCCTAAACCTTAAATAAAATCAGAACTCAGTTTGAAAAGAAAACAATCTATTATTTTCGCTAAATTCTTACAAATATTTCATAATCAAATCATTCTAACACTCATTTTCAAGCTTTTACGTCTATTATTCAAATTAAAAATTATACCTAATTAACATTCTTATTTTATATTCTAAATTAATTCCGATCAACATCCCTGAAATTCATTCAAAAATCAAAGTTATCCAAGTCCGATTACAATCGATACAAATTGTCTGCCTCAGAAGTATTAAAACCATTATTTTCAAAAATCCGCTCGCTAGGGGGCAGCACTGAGCAAAAAAGTTTTAAAAATTAAATTTACAACTAGCGTAACAAAATTGGTGTATAAGAACAGCTAACCACTAGTAGGGAAAAAAGGACAGTTCTGCCAACACATTATCTAATCTCTAATATTAAGCCCCCTCAAAAATTAAGCCCCCTCCAACATTTAACCCCTCCTACTATAGGATAAGTCTCCCAACAGGTGGATTCCACCCTCCTCCTCCATCCACAAGGTGGATTCCTCCCTCCTCCTCCATCCACAAGGTGGATTCCTCCCTCCTCCTCAATCCTCCCAATCCGCAATCCGCCTGCTGACGCTGAACTGTCCTTTTTTCCCTACTAGTGGTTAGCTGTTCTTATACACCAATTTTGTTACGCTAGTTGTAAATTTAATTTTTAAAACTTTTTTGCTCAGTGCTGCCCCCTAGCGAGCGGATTTTTGAAAATAATGGTTTTAATACTTCTGAGGCAGACAATTTGTATCGATTGTAATCGGACTTGGATAACTTTGATTTTTGAATGAATTTCAGGGATGTTGATCGGAATTAATTTAGAATATAAAATAAGAATGTTAATTAGGTATAATTTTTAATTTGAATAATAGACGTAAAAGCTTGAAAATGAGTGTTAGAATGATTTGATTATGAAATATTTGTAAGAATTTAGCGAAAATAATAGTTTTCTTTTCAAACTGAGTTCTGATTTTATTTAAGGTTTAGGATTCATTAATTTAATCTTAAATGTGATTTTTAAAGGATAATGCAATACCTTAAAAAGGTTGCGATAGAACAATTTGTGGTTTATTTTTCAGGGTGATGTGATACTTTTAGAGATTGCAACAAGTAAATAATATGTCGTTTTGTTTTTCAAAATGAGTTTTGATGTTATTCGAGATTATTGAATCATTAATTTAATCTAAATTAGGATTTTTTAGGGGTGATGCAATATTTTTAGAGGTTTCATAAATTTGAAAGCTGTTTTATTCATTCTGTGGAGAAAGGAATTTAATAATAGTATTTAATAATAATTAGGTAGATCGTTTTAGTGTGATTAGTAGATATAGAATTTTAAAAAAATGTATATTATATGTTGTCCGATTTAGTAAAATTAACTTCTATGTATACTTAGAACAGGGTAAACAACTTGGTATTTGTTTCTGTTTAATACCAAAATTAACACTTCAACAATAAATAAAATAAATTTAACAGTCATGTAATTAGACTATATGCTTAAACACTTTGACAGTTGTCTGCACTGGTATTAAGAATATATATCTCTCTTAACAGAAAATAGTATTCTGTCTTACGCGAGCAATTAAATATTAATTATGCTTGAAAAAAAAAATGAATGTGATTGGTTTTAACAATTCGAAATTCAATAATATGAGATCTGTTTGTAATATTTTTTAAGTAGAATTCGAGTTATATTTAAAAACGTAACAAAAAATTTAATCAGTTAGCTCATTTTAATTAATTTTCATAGTTTAGTAGACCGTGTATATAATTAAAAATTATTATTTATTATTAAATTTAATGTAGGATCGTAATATAACACACAGAATTTATTGATGTATTGAAATTATTATATGTATTTTTTTAAATGCAGTTGATGTATTGAAATTATTATATGTATTTTTTAAAATGCAGATGATCTCTTAGTGGAATTTTATATTATTTAATTTTTTTTTTCTGTTTAGTATACTTACATGTATATACATATAAAATTTTTAGAAAGTTTCGTTAATATTTTTAAAGTAAAATTTATTTTGTTATAAAATTCCATAAAAAATTTAAATTATCTGAGTTATGTAGTTCCATTTAATTAATTTTCATGTCTTAGTAGTTTAAGTATATAATTTAAAATTATTGTTTATCGTTAAACTTAAAAAATTGTTGTAATTATATTTTTCTGAATTTAAAGTTATTCAGTTTAGAGTATTTATACATATATTCGAAATTGGTATTATATGTCGAACAGTAATATTTTTGTGAAACTGTATATTGATTTATTTGGATAAAAAAACACAAAAAATTTACTAACATAATAAAATAACCATATGTATTTTTAAACTTTTGAATTGCTAGTTGGATTTTATATTATTAATCAGTTGTATTTTCATATCTTTTTATTTAATATAGTTGTATGTATACAGTTTTTAGGAATTTTCACTTGAATTGGAAATATATAATTCAATGTATAAAACATTTGTTATTGATATGCAAGGAAATCATGACTCTATGCATGAGAGTTTTGAAAAATATATTGAGAAACAGTTTTAAAGTATAACTATTTCTGTTTGGATAAAACATTTTTAATCGTTAATTTCTAAAATCAACTATAAAATTCACTAGTATTAGACTTTGGTAAAGACCTTTTAATAATATCAATTGTATATAAGTATATAATAATGTTAATTGTATATAAGCATTTGAAAGGGAAATTTAATTACATCAAGAATAAATTATGCCTTCGGGTTTAATGATCTCTTAGAGTGTTATTAATAGGGAAAAAATATTTTTGTAATTTGGTGATTTTATTCTTTCGTTTGCTCGCCAAATGAATTATTTCGTCATGATTTGGCGATTTTGATCTTTTATTTTCTCGCTGAGTAGAATATTTCGTCGCCAGATTGAGATCGGTGGAGCGGGGGAGGTTCAGGATATAAATAGGAGGCGGAAAATCAGACTTCTATCATTTGATGATTAATTTTGGTAGTGATAAGACGTGTCTTTAATTGCTCTTGTTTTTTTTCTGATTCGGTTTGTTTGAAAAGATTGCTTTTTTGTTTTTTAATTGTTGATTTCTTTGAAGTGTTTTTTATTTCTTTTTATTCTACTATGGATGTTATCATACCTATTGATGAGATTATGCCTTTGGAAAGTTCTACATCTATGAAGAAATTTTTAACCTGTTTGACTTGTGGTAAAGATTTTACGTGCACATCCAACTTGAATCAGCATATGAAGATACATTCTGGTGAGAAGCTGTACACTTGTGAAGTTTGCCGGAAAACTTTTGGACGGAGATCTAACTTACAGAGACATTTGAAGACCCATAGCAATGTTAGATCATTAGAAGATAATGGATTTTCTGAAGAATCCTCGTTGAAAAGTAGTTTATCTTCAAATACTATTAATATCAACATAACACCTGAAGAATCTGTTTCTGTAAAGAAGATGTCTATATGCCCTACGTGTAATAAGAGATTTTTATCTACTTCTAATTTGAATCAGCATTTGAAGATTCATTTAGGTGATAAGTTTCATATCTGTGACATGTGTGAAAAATCTTTTACAAGGAAATCAGACTTGTTAAGACATTTAAAAACTCATAACACTGATGATCAGTCTAAGTTTAAGTGTGATAAGTGTGAGTATGTTTTTACACGGAAGGATAACTTGAAGCATCATCTTAGATCACATGAAAGTTCAAAATTCCCTTGTCGTGAATGTAATAAAATGTTCGGACGAAATTTTGAGCTTAAACAACATATACGTACTGAACACTCCCGTACACCTCTTGTAAGTGTGAAACGGAAAAGAAGTTTCTATAATGTGAAGTCTAAAAAACTAAAGCAAAACCAATTTGATGCACTTAATGTGTTTAAAACTCTCATGCTTTATCCTGATGAGCGTGAAGAAAGTGATATAGCAGTGTTTCATACCCACTTACGAGCTGAACTACAAGAGCGTTTAATGAGTGAAATTCATGAAAAAGGGGCTGTTAAATGGTATATGGTGATTAAAATATCTCTTGAACGTATGAATGACAATCAAGAGATAGAGGAGATTCAACCTTATTTTCGAAGCCAGTGTTTTACTGAACTTACTGAAGATAATATTTCGCAACATATTGAAGAAGGATTTTCAAAAATAACTAAATCCTTTGAAGAATTTATACAAAGAGGGTCTGGATGGAAACTTAGAAAAATTCATCATTTAGAACTCAAGATTGCTAAATATCATCCCCTTGCTGCAAGTTCTTATATAGCCTTATCTAAGAAATTATATGACAAAAAAAGCAGTGCTCAATATAAAAAATGAAGACAATAAGTGTTTGGTTTGGTGCCTTTTGGCATTTAAACTGAACTTAGATTTTACAAAAAAGCCTGAGCGAGTTTCTCATTATATCCCTTATGAAAATGAGATTAAGCTAGGAGAGGTGAAATATCCTGTTTCACTCAACAAGATACCTATTATTGAAAAGCTTAATGATTTACGGATTAATGTGTTTGGATATGATGAGGATGAAGTTTGTCCTCTGTATATTTCTGAAAAGCAGAATGTAGATATTATCAATTTGTTATTAATAGGTGATGGTGAAAAGCAGCATTATTGTTTAATTAGAAGTTTTTCAAGACTTTTGGGTGATCTCACCAAACATGATGGAGTATGTTATTATTGCTATAGATGTTTACATCGCTTTTCAAGACAAGATCTTTTGAATAAACATGATGAATATTGTCGCCAACATATAGCACAGTCTATAAAGCTACCTAGTGAAAACGATAACATACTCAAGTTTTCTGGTATTCGTCTCCAACATCCTATTCCCTATACCATTTATGCAGATTTTGAGAGTCTACTTATACCTATTGCACCAGGCGCACCCTCTTCTAAACCATCTTATACTGAAAAAACAACATATCATTTTCCTTGTGGGTACGCTTATGTCGTTGTTGGACCCGATGGAAGATGTATGGAGAAAGCAAAAGTGTATCGTGGTAAAGACTGTGTGGATCATTTTTTAAAACAAATGATGAAAGAAAAAGATATTTTAGGACGGGAGTTATTGAACATAGAGCCTATGAAACTTTCACCTTTGCAAGAAAAAGCTTTTCAAGAAGCAGAATTTTGTCATATTTGTAAACAGCCATTAGATTCCGAACGCACACGTGATCATGATCACATCTCTGGAGTGTATCGAGGAGCAGCACATGTAGCATGTAATCTCAATTTTAAGCAATGTAAAACAATCCCTGTCATATTCCATAATCTGAAAAACTATGATGGACATCATTTAATGAGTAAGATCGGGAAATTTAAAGATCATGAAATTGATGTTATTGCCTCCACTATGGAAAATTATATAACCTTTAAGTTAAGAAAGCCAACAAGTCCTATACAGATGGTCTTTATAGATTCCTTTCAATTTTTGCCAACGTCATTAGAAAAGCTCGTTGAAAACCTTCGATCTGACCAATTTACCATTCTAAAAGAAAATTTCTTAAAAAATACTAATTTAGATCTGTTGATGAGAAAAGGGGTCTACCCTTATGACCATTTCACTTCCTTTGAAAAATTTAATGAGAAGGAACTTCCTCCACCTTCTGCATTTTTTAATAGCTTAACTGATGAGCCTATAGACGAGGAAGATTATAAACACGCCCAGAAGGTTTGTAAAACCTTTAATATCCAATCCCTAGGAGAATATCATGACCTATACGTCAAGACAGATGTTGTGCTACTTGCTGATGTATTCCAAAATTTTAGGAAATTATGTCAGCAATACTATGATATTGATTGTGTACATTTGTTTACCGCCCCTTCACTCTCCTGGCAAGCTTGTTTGAAAATGTCCGAAACACCTCTAGAGTTACTTACTGATATCGATATGTTGCTTTTGATCGAGAATGGGATACGGGGTGGTATTAGTATGATTAGTCATAGATATGCCAGAGCGAACATACCTAATACAGCTGATTTTAATAAAAATGATCCACCCAGCTACATTATGTACTGGGATGCAAATAATTTGTATGGATGGGCTATGTCGCAATTCTTACCTTTTGGTGGTTTTGAATGGTGTACAACAAATCATATTACGGAAGAGTGGATTTTATCTCTACTTGATGATTCTGATATTTGATACATTTTCGAGGTTGACTTAGAATATCCTGAAGAACTTCATCCATTTCATAACGATTACCCACTTGCCCCTGAAAGATTCACAGTTAGCGAAGACATGCTTTCTCCTTACGCCAAGTCCCTTCTCAATAATCAACCATTTAAAGGAACACCTAAACTTATCCCAAATTTAAATGATAAGCAGAATTATATCACTCATTATCGTAATCTTAAATTTTATTTACAACTTGGATTAAAACTTAAAGCTGTTCATAAAGTCCTTAAATTTAAACAGACACCTTGGCTTCAGAAATATATTAATTTTAATACTGAAAAAAGAAAAGAAGCCAAATCCACCTTTGAAAAAGACTTTTTTAAATTAATGAATAACTCTGTTTTTGGAAAAACCATGGAGAATTTGCGAAAAAGGAGAAATATTGTGCTTTGTAATAATGAAAAAAGAGCTAAAAAATTAGTAGCCTCGCCTACATTTAAGTCATTTAAAACATTTGATGAAGATCTAACTGCTGTTGAAAGGATGAAAACTAGCATACTCATGAATCGACCGATTTATGTCGGGTTTGCAATATTAGAACTCTCTAAATTACTTATGTATGACTTTCACTATAATTTTATAAGGAAAACATATAAAGATGATGCAAAACTATTATTCACCGATACGGACTCACTGTGCTATCATATTAAAACAAAAAATATTTTTGATGATATGGAACATCATGCAAGCTTGTTCGATTTCTCAGACTATCCAAAGCATCATTCACTCTACTCAGATATCAATAAGAAGGTGATCGGCAAATTTAAAGATGAACTAAAAGGCAATCTAGCCCTTGAGTTTGTCGGATTGAAATCAAAAATGTACTCTCTGAAATCTTCCATAGAAGAGAAGAAACGAGCGAAGGGTGTATCTAAACACGTCGTCGAGAACCGTCTAAAGCATGAAGACTATGTGAACTGTCTCAAAAACCAATCGACTTCTTTTGAAGTACAAATGAGAATTGGGCAAGATGCTCATAAATTATTTACATTAAGTCAGAACAAAATATGTTTGTCACCGTTTGATGATAAACGTTATTTGTTCAAAGATGGGATCACCAGCTTTGCGTATGGCCACTGTAAAATTATTCAAGATTGCAATAATACTAATTTACACTAATATAAAGAAGAATTTATCAAGATAATATTGTTATGTAAATAAATCTTTTCTTGTAAATATACTTTTCCTGTAAATTGTTTTGTTTTTAATAAAAAATTGTTTCTTTTTTATATGAGTACTTATTTAAAACATATACATAAACCTTTTTAATATAATGTTAAATATGTGTATTTATTTTATTCCCTACCCACACACTTACATATAATATATGTATAAATATCTATGCTCATTTACAAATAATTTTTTAAATATACTTTTTTAAACTTTTGTTTTGTAAAACTTTTTTCTACTTTTTTAAATTTTGTTAAACATTTTCTATAACTTGTATTTATTTTTGTAAAACATTTTTTTTTTTTTTTTGTTAAAACTTTTTTATAACTTGTATTTTTTTTTTTTTTTGCTAAAACTTTTTTATAACTTATATTTTTTATAATTTTTTTTTTTTTTATAATTTTTTTTTTTTTACTTATAAAATTTTGTTGAAACTTTTTTTTTTAATTTTCTTAAAACATTTTCTTTTGTAAAACTTTTTTTTCTTCTACTATTTTTTAATTTATATATTTTTTAAACTTTTTAAATTTGTTAAAACTTTTTTTTTTTACTTTTTTAATTTTGCTAAAACTATTTTTTTTTAATTTATATATGTATATATATATATATATATATATATATATTTTTTAAACTTTTTTTAAAATTAGATTTTGTAATTTTTTAAACCAATAATTTTTTATATAAACACGCATATGTAAACTTATACATGCATATAAACATATTAATACTTAGATACTTATATTTAGAAACATATACTTATATACTATATATACGTATATATATTCATTTGGATAGATTTAGACATATATGTTTAGCGATATTTAAACATTTATATCTATAAATTTATAAACACTTATATACATTTTATCTACATGTATATAGATACACGTGTACATAGTCTGCTGATACCTATACTTACTAACATGTGTACATAGCCTACTGATACCTATACTTACTAACACGTGTATATCTGTTAACAATTGTATTCAATAAAGTGATATATATATATATATATATATATATATACTTATTCAAAAACAAACTTGTATACACGCATCTTTCTAACAAAATATCGGAGAAAACAATAAAATGAGATAAAAATAAACAAGTGTTTCTAAACGAAACCGCTTTGACACCTTAATTTTTGATATATGCGTACATCTTTCTAGCAAAGTGTTAAACTGAACAACAACATGACACAATGATTGTCGCGATTAGAAGGAAGGCGGACCTGAATGAGCATTGCTCTCAATTGCTCATTCCGGATTCCGCCTGTGGCCGTAGAACTGTCCTTTATCTACTACTATTGTACACCTTTAGACTTAGATATCCGAAAAAAATACTCACATTTAAGGTATACATCCACACAAATATATCCACCGATATCCGAAAGTACACAAAAACATAGATACATCAACACAAACTGAACTGACACATCAAAAGAACACACGTGTTGCAGAAACACTGTCCTTATGTCATTGCATAAAGGTTGGTCAGATGTTATTTTTCATTGTTGCATGGATTGTAAGAAGAGACCGCATCTTTAACTTTTATGATTTACTGCGTCAAAATACCCAGTTTTTTTCCTTTCCTTAATTTAATGTATGCACTTTTTGAGACTGTTTCTTGATTAACATATAAACTATGCGCCATTGTATTGTAATGTCATTACCAGGCATTCAAAAATATTTTTCAACCTCAAAATATGAAGTCATACTCGACCTTGTATGAATTATTTTGATAACACAAGAGGAATATTGCGAATCAATTGAATTAATTTTGCCCTGTGCCTAGACAGATGTAGCCGCATATTGTTATAAGGACTTTCCTTATGCATTTATAACAATAATAAATAACAGCAATAACAACAATAATACAGAATTTAGAACATTTTCCTCTAAGTCTTCTACGGATGCATTATGAACATAATTAAATTGCTGATATCCAATGATAACTGCAGTGTTTCTTTTAGATTTAAAAAAGAGCAGGTTACTGTTAACAGAAAAAGGGTGATTTTCGTAAGGGCACTTTTTAGATTTGTAAGGGCACTTTTTAGATACGCAAGGACACTTTTTAGATTCGCAAGGACACTTTTTAGATTCGCAAGGACACTTTTTAGATTTGTAAGAGCACTTTTTAGATACGCAAGGACACTTTTTAGATTCGCAAGGACACTTTTTAGATTCGCAAGGACACTTTTTAGATTTGTAAGAGCACTTTTTAGATACGCAAGGACACTTTTTAGATTCGCAAGGACACTTTTTAGATTTGTAAGAGCACTTTTTAGATACGCAAGGACACTTTTTAGATTCGCAAGGACACTTTTTAGATTCGCAAGGACACTTTTTAGATTTGTAAGAGCACTTTTTAGATTCTTATGGACCCTTTTCAGAGTTTTAGGGGCACTTTTTGATTTTTAAATGCAATTTTAATATTTTAAAGCCAGGGAACTCCTTTCAAGACACGGCAGGTCACTTTTTGCTATAGGAGCAAATTTTTCAATGCAAAAGGTAATAAAGACGCTTTTTTTTTTTTACTGAGGGGCAAGAAGGGTGCAGTTTTTTTAGGCGAAGGGCAAGAAGGGAGCTATTTTTTTTTATTGTGGGACAAGAAGTATGCTATTCAAAGGGCAGGCTGGGTGCAGCATCTCCCTGAAACTATCTGGGGCGAACTCTGATAACTGCACATCCTCACTCTTAAAAGATGAGGACATAGGAAAATGGCAATGTTTAAAAAAATATATAAAATATAAATATTTTCCTTTTCGATTTTTTAAGAGCAAAAAATGGCGAGTTTCGCAGTCTCTAAAAAACACCACGAAAAGCAGGCCTTTATTTCTCGTACACCATTAAACTTAGACACCCAAAAAGAAAACCAAATACTCACTTTTAAGGTATACATCCACAACAATGTATCCACTGATATCCAAAAGTACACAAAAACACAGATACGTCAACACAAACTGATACTGGCACATCAAAAGAACACACGTGTTGCAGTGCAGCAACACAGAATAAAAACCTTGCGTCACTCACGGGCACCGTATAAAGGCTGGCTAAAAGAACAGTGACTGCCGACTGACTGAGTCACGAGGGAGAACTGCCGGGAGAAAGAAAAACGGGTCAAGTAACAGGGCCGTCGAACGAAACTTTCCGGCCGCGCGGAGAAAACGTGTAAGGGGAGCGGGCACTTATTACACAGGTGTTGAGTAACAGGTCAATTAATGAAATTGAGATGAAAAGATGAAATGTTTATAGAACAGCGAAAAAATGGAGGGTAGTTAATAATAATACAATTTTAGTTTGTATTAACACTATACAAGCCGTAAACAGTGCCAAATCTAGAGAAGTTTTTATGCAGAAATTTCGAGTTCACATCAGAAAATTTTAATACTAATTTTCCTTCATTTTATTCACGAAATATCTATCATACTAATTAAAATAAATATAGTGAAACCTCCTTATGCGACCACCGCCCTGAACGACCATTTTTTCATGGAACGAAATTTATTCCCATACGCTCAATACTAATTTTACCTCCATTCAGAGACCATCCTAGTTGGACTCCCTCCATGAACGACCCTTTTCTTTGAAGAAAATTAAACAAATCCCGTTTTTTCCTGGTGACTAGAAGAAGGTTTTATTACAAAAATAATTCCAGAAAGCACATTATTCATCAAACTTCTAAACTAAGTTTAGAATTTTTTTTTTTTTTTATCCCAGTAACTTTTATGTGTTTAAACCCCTTTGTGCCTTTTTAGCCAATGAATTTAACTCTGATGACAAATTAATAATGACGGTCAATAAACTCCTCTGCCCTATTCCGTCAGGAAACTCTCAAAGAAATAAATTAATGAAATCGTCGTTATTTGTTCCCGTCCAAAAAAAAAAAATTGCTTTTATTTACTGAACTTCGAAAAAACTAGGAAATAAAAGTTATAAAAGATAAAACCGTAAAATCAAAGCAAACATCAATGTATTCATTTTTTAAAGTCTGCAGTGATTAACTTATGTAATTAACTTTTGTTTTGATATTCAAATTTTCATATTTTTTCCTAATGTGAAAGATAAATTTTAGTAACGTTAATTGTTACCTTTTTCCAACAATTAAAATCTAGATTTAAACATGGCCATAGATGCCAACATCTCTTAATTATTCCGGAGTCAGATGCAAAATTTGCATGTTCAAACCGGAAAATATATATATAAGAAAATGCGCCTTCTTTCTATAAGGAACATTTTTTATTTCATTTTGAAATTTTTGGTTAAATAAAATTTCTGGTTGAAAACGTGTTCATCTTGGATCAGACTCCGGAATAATTAAGAGATGTTGGCATTTATGCATGACCTCCATTAAGAGACCACCTCTCGGAACGACCCTTTTTTATTGGAACGGAACGTGGTCGCTTTAGGGAGGTTTTACTGTAAATATTATATTATATTGAAATAATATTATATTTTTAATAATTAAATTATAATAATTTAATAAATTCTCCTTTCTGGGGAGAATGTAGAATTTCTGAACGATAGTTTAATAAATGGCGCATAAACGCGTCAAGCGGCCTGTATTATGTTAACAAGGATTTTTCAAAATGTGATCTCTTACGACTGACTGTTTCCAGCTAGGTTCCTCATTTGTTATTTGTCGAGGATGTGTGTATTGGTCCCGGGCTCCTCGAGAAAACGTCAGAAGTCTCTACTTCTACTCTACTATACAGTACACTCCCTCTAATCCTCACAGGTTTTGCGTATTATAGAATTTTGCAGATTATAGGTCATTTCTTTGTTTACATTCTAATATTTGGAATTTATCAACAAATGTAGTAATCATACTGCAAATAAATAACTCAGAAATCAAAGAAAATGATGACAATGATGAATACATTTAAATGATATAATACAAAATTAATGGAGAACATTTCTATTTTTAAATCTATTAAACATTGCAGTGATAGGGGTTTGCTTTATAGTTTTTAATTTATGCTATGCAGTTTATTCTTGAAGCCTTGGTGTATTCCGATCCAAACTGCTTATTTTCTGATTCATTTTAAAATTCATTTTTGTTCTCAAACGCATCAAACTTGGAAATTCTCTTATTTAGAAACTATATAATGTGCCGTGCTTCTCAATTTTTTACTAAATGCAGAAAATACTGTAAAAAATGCTGTCAAAGTTGGCGTTTTGAACCGAATTTTCCGAAGCGGGCGATCTGGGAATGAAAAAAAAGGGTCCTACTGAGAAAATAATTGTTTAAAAATCAAATTCTAATGAATTGAGCTGAAAATGAAATCACACGGCATGTTAAACATGTCTTCAGAAATCACCCCGGCAAGTTTCATGTTTTTACTTTTAAAAATGAGTCTGAAAATGTCTCAGAAAATTTCGAGCTGTTGAGGGTGGAAAAATATTTTTTCGAATACACCCTTAAGAGTCAGGATTTCTTGATCAGTAACAAAAGTTTGTTTTTCTAAAAAAACTAAGATATTTATCCCCAAGAGCCTAACCCCTCTTTGAAAGAAATTTTACCTTTTATATGGCTATCGAATGTGTTCAGAATACAGCAGTCTAACAGTTATTTATAAGATACATAAACATTTCAGTTTAATGAATGCAGAAATGCATTAAAAACTTCTTAATAAATTCATCAGAGCAGTCAACTTTTATTATGATTATGGTCAAAGTGTACATTATCTTGCTTAAAGAAAGGAGATTTTAACTGTTTGTTTACATCTAAAATATAGTGCGGATTATAGGCGTTTGCGGATTAGAGAGAATGGACTGTATATAAAAGGTAAATACGAATTTCGTTCCGACCGCGTATAATTCGAGAACTGGTGAATATATTTTAATGGAACTTGCCCTGTTTATTAGATAATTTTTCAGGAAAGGTTTTAGTATATAACAAGTAATTCTTGGTTGCTTATTTATAGAATTATGGGGGAAAGATCTATCATCAGATGAAAGCGTTATATTTTATTTATTTATTTATGAAATGTTAATTTCGTTATGGAATATTAGCCGGAAAGATATGCTGAATTATTTACATTGTTTTAAATTCAAACGGCTTAATCTTATGTAATTTAAGCACGTAGTTCAATGCATATTTGTTAAATTTGGGTTTTACTTATTATTTATTTATTTAATTTATTTATGAAGTGTTAATTTCGCTACCGAATATTAGCCGGAAACAAATTCTGCATTATTTACATTGTTTCAAATTCCAACGGCTTAATCTTCTGTAATTTAAGCAAGTAGTTCGATTGCATATTTGTTAAATTTGGGGTTTACTTATTATTTATTCATTTGTTTATGAAGTGTTAATTTTGATGTGGAATATTAGTCGGAAATAAATACTGAATTATTTACTATGTTTTGAATCCAAACAGCAATGTTCTGCAATTAAGATGTATCCAATAGAGTTGGATTTAAAAAAAAAAAAATAAAAAAAAAATGCTTGAAAACTATTTTGCCAACCAATAAAAAAAAATTACAGTAAAACCTCCCTAAAGCGACCATGTTCTGTTCCAATAAAAATTGGTCGCTCCGAGTGGTGGTCTCTTAAAGGAGGTCATGTATAAATCTAGATTTTAATTGTTTAAGAAAGGTAACAATTAATGTTATTAAAATTTATTTTTCCCATTAGGAAAAAATATCAAAATTTAAGTATCAAAACAAAAGTTAATTACATAAGTTAATTACTATAGAGTTTAAAAAATGAATACATTGACGTTTGCTTTGATTTTACGGTTTTATCTTTTATAACTTTTATTTCCAAATCCTTTCGAAGTTCAATAAATAAATGCTATTATTTATTTATTTATTTATTTTTTATTTATTTATTTATTTTTTTTTGGACAGGGGCAAATAATGACGATTTCGTTAATTTATCTATTTCTTTGAGAGTTTCCTGACAAAATGTCATCAGAGTTGAATTCATTGCCTAAAAAGGCACAAAGGGCGTTTAAACACTTAAAAGTTACCGGAATAATAATATATATAAACTTAGTTTGGAAGTTTGATGAATAATGCGCTCTCCGGAATTATTTTTCTAATAAAACCTTCTTCAAGCGACCAGGAAGAAACGGAATTTTTTTCATTTTCTTCAAAGAAATGGGTCTCTGATGGAGGAAGTTCAATTAGGATGGTCTCTGAATGGAGATAAAATTAGTATCGAGCCTATGGGAATAAATTTCGTTCCATGAAAAAATGGTCGTTCAGGAAGGTGGTCGCACAGGGAGGTTTCACTGTAGTTAAATTGAGATTATAGTTTTAAAAGACATTGCATTTGAAAGAACATTTTTTCCCCTTTTACAACAGTGCGAACATTGAAATTGTCTAAAGTTTAGAAGTTAAATTGAAATAATAAGGGGAAACTAGGGATACTTGACCCAATTGTTAGTTTTGGATTGTTAATTGTTTTTTACATTACTTATGGGTGTGTAAATGCAGTCTATATATACTTAATGAAGTATTACACAATATGTATTATTATTATTCCGAAGTATTAATTATAAAAGGTAGTAAGATATGAATATTCAAAACTTTCAATTTGGGTCAAGTAATCCCAGTGTATAGGGATACTTGACCCGCCCATCAGGGATACTTGACCCAAGTCATAGATTTGGTAGTATGATTTAAAATAATAAACAAAACACTTTTACATAAGAACAAAATTAACATTAAGGTTAATACTTTTTTATTTTTGTCAAACAAAATTAATACTTTGAATTTTTATTACATAGGCCGAACATTAATATATCCCATTTTAATTTTTATTGTTGAAAGTTCAAAATTATTAGGAGTCTGGAAGTTCAATCTGTGGTTAAACAAGTTCCAGAATAAAAAATAACAATTTATTCAAATCCAAATATAATGTCATATTTAAACACAAAACTTGTATAGTGTTGACTCTAGAAAAAAAGGGCCGCCGGGCGGGAATTTTTCAAAAAGGGAACACTATTCTAAAAAAAGGGAACACTATTCTAAAAAAAGGGAACACTATCCTAAAAAAAGGGAACACTATTCTAAAAAAAGGCCCTATTTTTTTCAAAAAGGGCACATTTGATGTACCTTGTTCACTAAAAATATTTTGAATCGGTTTGTTTAGAGTCCCTAGAATTTGCGATATTTTCCCAGGATCATTTGAATTGCCACGGGGCAAATAGGAAATGTTAAAAAGGGCAGCCGGGTGCATCAGAAGGGTTTAAAAAAGCCGCCGGGCGCAAAAGAAAGAAATAAAAAAGGGCCGCCGGGCACTGCGCCCTTGCTAAAGCGGCTAGAGTCAACACTATTGTAATTTAATCATTTGTATCGAAAACTCAGGTGGATGAAGAATAGCTTCGATTTGGTCAGAATCAACTTATGATATATCATTCATTTCAAGCCATTTATATCGCGTATCATCCATTCTTCTTGCAAACTGAATAGTAAGCCCGTCAGAATTAATTTAAAAAACCTTTCCAACAAATCTTCTTGTATTCCGCTTCACATAATATTTGACAAGAACCCAGTCATTTACTATAATATTTATATTATTTACTTATATTATTTATATGTTTATAATATTTAATATTATATTTTTAATTCATAAATAAAACATGCTAAATGCATTTGAATAGTACTAATCCTAATGTTGGGTCAAATATTCCTAGGTGACTTGGGTCAAGTATCCCTAGTTGCATATTTACTATATAACCCTAAAATGCACCCATTTACTAATAAGTAGATTAATATTATTATACATCTTATTGTAGCTAAAAACATGTACATAACAAATAACCAATTAAAAAAGTCTTACCCTTAAACAAAAAAAATTATAACATCAGAGTTTACAACACACAAAAATTACTTTTGGAGCATGAAATTATATTTCGTCTGATAGTTAAAAAAGTTACGGAATGATTCAGTTGTTATTTTCACCATGTGGTCAGCTAACTGAAAGAAAGAAAGTGATGCCACTTCCAACTTACAAAACTTTCCCAATTCCGAGAAAAAGGCCTTGGGTCAAGTATCCCAAGTTCCCCCTACAATTTCTTGAAAGAATATAATTTTATGACAAAATTAATGAAAAAATACAAATTTTGTTTCATTAAGAGGGTGTATATCAAAATTCTTGTGTGTTTAATATTATAGAAATTTATCAAGGAAAATTATTTTCTCAAATAAACACCAGTATTGCCGATTAGTAACAAACAGTTTTTTAACCGTAAACCATACTTAAAACAAAATAGGATTTTTTAAAGTATTTTTCTCATGATTTATTTTAAAAAAAGAAAGCCGAAAAACATTTTTAAAATGATTTTTGAAAAATCAGGCATTTAAGGGTTAAATAAATTAGAAATTTTAATTTATTAATTTTTCGGTTTTTCATTTTAAAAATAATTTCGAACATTGGTATTAATACAGCCAATGCGCATGCGTGCACGGAAGAAACGGAATTCCCCTTCTTTCTCAGGCTTTCGGGAGGAAGTAACGGAAAAAGAATGTTTTCTACGAGTAAGGAAAATATTTGTTTAAAAATGACGAATAATTTAGTGTACGAATTTTTCTGCAAGTGAAGTTTATCTTAAATCTTGTTCTCATCTGAAGCCTGCTGGACTTAATTTATCTGCGTTGACTTCGTTAGCATGCGATTTTTTAGCCCCCGGTACGGTATGCTATTTCTTTCTCCCAGCTTATTTTCTACCGTCTCGTCTCCAAAAAATAACGTTACCTTACAGAAGCCAGCCGTAAAACAAAGCAGTACGATTAAATACTCTATAGCACTTTTTTTTTTTTAATTTCTTAGCATCGCACATTTTCAATTTTTATACCGTCGTATTGGGGGAAATAAAGTACTTTTAAATGCATTCGTTTGAAAACTGCATCTCCACTTATTTTTGAAACATTACTTTTTTGCAGTTTTTGGAGCCATTTGCTTAATATTGGCAACGGAAGTACTCCATTTCTGTGGAAAGTAAAGGAAAAATAGTGATAAAATATTAATTATATATTTTTGTTGCCATTTTTTCATAACAACCGAAAGAAAATGTAATTAAAATACGTGCTATTTTGAAAAAATATAACGAATGATTTCTGTTAAAACAGGGAGCTATTATAAACTATATTTAATTTTAAGTATATCTATATTAATGTTACAAACAAATGAAGGCCTATGAATCATTAGACATAGACAGTCGGTGTTTTTTTTTTTGTTTTTTTTTTTTTTGGGGGGGGGGGGAGTTTCTTTAATGACGGCATCTTTTTGCTGCATTTGTGTATTATTTCGCCATAGTGACGTAATATGCCTACTTTACTGTAGATGTTTAAGAGTGGATCGTCAATGTTGAATTCTTAAGCGGATGCGAATGACGTCATTTTACATAAAATAAAAGCGTGTGCTGTAACTCTTAAAATTGAAATATGTTTTGTACTATTTATATATATGTACATATATTTATTTTTCATCGGGGGCGACACTAAATCCTGAAAAAGCAGATTTCCTGTTTTCTAGTTTACCCCCCCCCCCCCCCCACCCTCCCGCCAAAAACTTCGATTGTTTAAAAAGCACGGAAATCCGTGGATTCAGGAAAAGTAGCATCTCTGTGTTTTAAAACAAAATTTAAATTCATATAACACATTTTTAAAACAAATTACATCTTTAGATCAAAAATAAAAATATTAAATAAAATTTTTAAATTACCATATTGCTGAGTTCTCATAAATGGAGTATTCGAGTGAAATTTGAAATAGGCACTTACCTAGAAAAAAAAATACAGATGATTAATGTTATTTAAAAAAGAAAAAAAACAAATTTAATGCTATTAACATATAAAATGAAGAAAAGAGAAAAATGTATTCAAATACACAAATGAAAAGAAATGTGTTTTAAATCCTATTTTTCCCTTCCCGTAAAATGAAATTTTAGTTTTTATCGGGAGAAAAAAAAAGGGGGGAGGAGAAAATTGTTATTTTTTTAAAAAGGCAGACTCTCTTTTGCTGTCATCGCTTTGAAAAAAGCTCCGTTACTCTTTAAACCAAGCGTGATTTCATAAAAGAAAAGAAAAAAAAAAATAAAAGTAACACAAAATTTCCAAAAAAAAATTGTAGCGATGCGGCAGACGTCATCATTTCGTTTCATGCTTTTTTTTTCTCATTTTCTTTCTTTGTTTTAATATGATGAAGTTTCTTCGTCTTCATGTATTTTCATGACATTTATTCAATATGCTCAAGTGACAAATGAATGTATAGTAGACATGAGACGGGATCAACCCAAATCCGGGCCCGATATGGGCTCGGACTCTATTTTTATAACAGTCTCCGGGATCGGGCTCATAGTTTTCATTTTATTTTTTCACAAATTACAAAAGAGAAAATTTTTCCTGTTTGAGAAATACCTTTCCGTTAAAAAAATGAATTTGTAAATGTGTCAAAACGTTTTGCGCTCGTTGAGCAGAGCAGTTAAGAAGATCCTTAAGGGTTTAAGTTTCTTAAGAGCAAAGGACACAGGGTGTCCAAAGTACTTAAGTACCTTGAAAATGGTCAAAATATTGATTTTACTATTATTATTGGCTTAAGGGGGTCCGGAGTCCGGACACATTTTAAAATAATTTTTATTTATTGAGTTAAATTTTTGAATTTTTTCTGTGATGTTTAACCATGTCATTTGTAAAAAAATCACATGATAAAACTTCTCATAATTTAAAAAGAAAAATTTTAAATTAAAATTAATTAAAAAAGTGGGGTAATTTAAAATAGTTATAAATGGAAATATTATTTGTAGAATTTCAATTTTTTTCACTTAAATAAACAGAAATATATAAGTTTTAATTTTGATTCAGCATTTAAAAAAATATTAATTAAAAATATTAAAAAATTTTTTAAGTAAAAATGTTTAAAAAAAAAGTCTTATTTTCAAAAGCAAATATTTTTTTCCAAATTTGCTGAATCAAAATTAGAGTAAAACAATTGAACAAGACATGTTCCAAGTTTGAACCATTTATGTTTAACGGTTCTTGACTTATAACAATTTAAATACACTAAATGATTTAAAAAAACATCATGAAAAAAACTCATTTTCACCAGAAGTCATTTCCATGACAGCCATTGCTTGAAAGCTTGATTTTGCAAACAAACCAAAACGAAAAAATTAATATTTCCTGTTCTAATTAAGATAGAAACTTCATTTAAACGTCATTTTAAGAAAAAAAAAAAAAAAAAAAAAAACAGAGAAAGTTTTAATGCAATAAAATTGAAGACTTTTGTGTCCCGGACCCCCCTTAAAGTATAACTACATCTTTTAAAAATATACTGATGCAATTTCAAAGTGTACCTTAATAATGAAGTTATTAAAGATTTTATGCGCTATGACAGAATTTAAAGAGACGCCACGCCCACCCACGCTTGGTAAATTTAGATCACTATTGAACGAACCGAAAGACATAGCGAATTATTTTATTTCCTCCATGACGAAAAAGTTAGGGTATGATTTAACCGTAACAGTTTGAGTTAATTTGTCCACGTGAAAAGACTACAGTCATGTACCAAAGAAGGAGGAAAACAAATACAGTAAAACCTCTCTAAGCGACCACGTTCCGTTCCAATAAAAAATGGTCGCTCCGAGCACTACCCCCTACATACTAAATGCCTCTCGCATTCACTGTTTTCCCCATATAAGAACTGGAAGTCAGCTTAGCCCCAAAATGCTCTGCCATCTATCGGTGACAATTGACATGATTTTTAAAAACCTATAGATAAATAACGTAAACAAAAGTTGTTTTGAGAATATTTAAATAGAAAATTTTAAAATAAATTAGCTTAAAAAGAAAAATTTGTTAAAAAATTTTTGTTATTTATTCCTAGAATTTCACTTTTTTTTTTTTCTCTTTTTGTATTTATTTTAAATGTTGTATTAAATGATATTTTTTCTATAAAATATTTGAAAAGAGAAATTATTTCATAATTTCTCTTCAATTTCAAATGATGAATGATAAAATAACGCACATAATTTATTTTATTATATGAATTTTAAATTATATGTTCTTTTTTAAAATTAATTATAATATATAAATTAATAGCACTTACATTTACTTGTAAATAGATTTCCATCAAAAATAAAATAAACAAGGTTTATGAAGTGAAAATATTAACACTATAAAATGGTACATGAATTTTAATCAATGGATCAAAAACTATGAGCAAGTTTAAAAAGGTTATTGCGAAACATAAAAGTATTTGATTAAATTAAATTTTACTAAATAGTAAGAGATGTATTTCTTTCAGGCAAAATATTAATAATAAACAAGGTTAATGTGGGGTGAATGTGTCAGTGAAGGACAATCTTAAGGAATTGCTTTAAAAATAATTTTTAATTAATAATTATAATTATTATATTCCTGTTTTTTTTTTACATTATATTAATCTATCAACAATGTTTAACTAACTTCATAGTTGTACTTCCCATTGTGAATTAAAATTTAATTCTAATAATAACATAATTACTTGACACTCCAGTACTAGTACCATACAGTTGCCTCAATAAATAGATTGCAATATTTTTCTGAACTTCCCTATTTAATATTTTCTATCTAAAATAATTAAATCATTGATATTGTGATAATACTATAAATATTAATTACCTTTATCATAATAATGAAACTAGCAAGTCTTTTTTTTTCATTTCTTTTATATTTGAATTAATTATTATAAGTAATCATCAAGTACTTTCAGGAAATTTAAATAGTTGGAAATATGATTCTGTTCAATGATGCTCCAAGACACTTTTTTTTCATTTTTTGACTATCCCCCCCCCCCCCACACACACACACCAGGGTCGAAACTAGCCTTTTTTGCACCCGGGGCAAACATGGATTTTGGCAACCCTCCCCCCCCCCCCTCCCTCTTCCAAAAAGTATATTTACAAAGAGAATTTTACTAATTTTATAATAGACGACTTATTTCAAAATTTAAAATATGTAATACATACTGAACTACGTAATCTACAGTGGCGGATCCAAGGGGGAGGTCCCTCTGAACACCAGCAAAAATATTCTAAAGATCATTTTTAAAATGAAATATACAGTAGAGTCCGGATTATCCGAGTCCTGCCTAACAGAGTTTCCGCTTTCACCGAGTTATTTTATTCTGATGGACTGATGGCTTCCATTATTATAAAACAGCCATTATAAATGAAGTGTTAGGTGAAGATGAAAGAGCAGTCGTAAAAAGTTAGAACTCTGATTTTCTGGTCAGAATGGGAAAAATATGGGCAAAATTTTTTTTGAAAAAAAAATTATGGCCATTTTTTTTTCGAGAACTGATTTTCTGGTCAGAATAGGGGAAAAATGGGCATAATTTTTTTTTGCCATTTTTTTCCCATTCTAACCAGAAAATCAGAGTTCTAACATTTTACGACTGCTCTTTCATCTTCACCTAACACTTCATTTATAATCACTGTTCCATAATAATGGAAGCCACCAGTTCGTCAGAATAAAATGATCCATTCTAAAGGTAACATCCTTCGTTTGGCGCCCCTTCATTCTGGCGCCCGGGGCACATGCCCCCTCTGCCCCCCCCCCTAGTTTTGGCCCTGCCACACACACACGCGCATGTTGCCTGAATAAATTTATTACAATGTTTTTCTGAAATTCCCTATTTAATATTTTCTATTTAAAATAATTAAATTATTGATATTGTGATAATAATATTATAAATATTAGTGACATTTATTGCAATAATGAAATTAGCAAGTCTTCGGGTCAGGACCTGAAACGTCAATTCTGCAGCTTTTTTTTTTCTTTCTCCCTATCTCTTTCTCTTTTTTTTTTTTTTTTTTTTTTTTTTGCAGTGTTTAAAACAGTCAGCTCGCAGTTTCATTTTTATTTGCATTATTAATTATTACGAGTAATACATGAAGTACTTTCAGGAAATTTAATAAATTGGAAATACGATTCTATGCACTGATGTTCCAAGACACTTTTTTCATCTTTTTTACTACACATGTTTTTTTCGGGTCAGGACCTCAAACATCAATTCTGCTCTCCCAGGGTTGCAAAAAACCCACCTACCCCCCCATAAAAAACCACCCGGGTTTTTTTCTAGACTCTCCCCCACCCTAAAAAACCCACTCTAAAAAACCCAATAAAACCCACGTCAAAGCGGGTTTTATTGGGTTTTTTAAAATCCATGATATTTTTATTTAATACTTGGTAACTTTTATATTAGTTTTTTAACCTTTGTATTTAAAGAGTTACACTATCCTATTAAAACATATTTTGGGTATACTGCTAAATCCAAATGTGACAAAGTCAAAATGAAATAAGTGATTTAGTCTTTTAAAAGCCTGTTAATATTATTTAAAAAAAAAAAAAGCCAAAATCAATATACATAGCTAATCATAACATTTCCGCATAGATAAAAAATGACAAGGTCTTTTATATTATGATTTAACAATATGCAACTTCATACCATAAGTTCTCAACTGGATACAAATTTGACTTATTCACTTTTGGCCAGGGTTGGCCAAAAAAAAAAAAAAAAAAAAAGGGACTTTTTGCGAAAAAACCAAACAAACCAGTTTTTGTTTGTTTGTTTAAACCTGTTATTGCATACAGATGCATGTTTGTTGATAAAAATAAATTTGTTGGATATTATATAAGTATTATAACTTCATTTCAAAATATTCAAGTTAAATAATTACAATCATTTATGTAGGTAATTGAAATCATTTGTAATTTAAATATTTTTAGTAACAGCTATGTTCAAAGAATAAACTGTTCTATACAGTGAACCACGGATATCTTGAAAATATTATCAAGCATTATTTGATTAATAAATAATAAAAGATTTGTTTCAAAAATGTGTTCTTAGTGGGGAATACAAATAAAAAGTAATTTATTAAAGTAACTCTTAATTATGTGGTTATTATGTAACATATGATGTCAGAAATAAAAGCTTTTTTACAGACTTTTACACTGTTTATTTGTGTTATTTCAATTCAAATTACTTGTATATTAAGTTAATTTCAATTCAAATTACTTGCATATTAAGTTAATTTCAATTCAAATTACTTGCATATTAAGTTAATTTCAATTCAAATTACTTGCATATTAAGTTAATTTCAATTCAAATTACTTCTATATTAAGTTAATTAAAATATAATATGATTTCTTAATTTAATACATATACTTTAATAAACTTTTTTACCAAAAATAAAACCGACTTCAAAAACTACTACAAAGTAAAAAATAATTTTTTTACATAATTGTTAATAAGAAATTAAATTAAGAGCATTGTATTTACCATGCGTATTATTATATTTATGTACGTTAATTTGATTTTTTGGAGTCGGTGCCAGCCAAACGAAGTTAAGTATAATTATCCAACAGACACACATCCAAATATCTAAGAGTTTTTTTTTTACGATTTGTTATTTAGTTAAAAAATTTGAATTTTACCATTTTTGTAACATTTCATCTTATTTTATAAACGTGTATTTTCAAGTGAGATTAGTTGTAATTATGTGTGCTAAATTAAGGGTTATTTTAAAATTAATGCGTTTATACAGGCTATTATGCAAAAAAATCGTAGACAAACACAGATTTTCAAATGCAGGATGGTGTCAGAATTGATTATGGAATTTTTTTCCTAAACGGTTTTGCTGAATCTTGTTACGATTTGTTTTGGATAAACAATTTTAATTTTGAACTTGGCTTGGCTGGCACCGACTCCAAAAAATCAAATTAATGTACATAAATATAATAATACGCATGGTAAATACAATGCTCTTAATTTAATTTCTTATTAACAATTATGTAAAAAAATTATTTTTTACTTTGTAGTAGTTTTTGAAGTCGGTTTTATTTTTGGTAAAAAAGTTTATTTTTCACTTTTTAGTTGTTTTTTTTTTTTTTTTTGAGTTACAATTTTTGCATGATCCTTTTGGAGGAAATTACGGACTTTTAAAGAAACTTTTAAAGATGTTATTTTGATAAGTAAATACTTTTGTCCAGATTTGTGTGTACCTTAATAACACAGGTTTTTTGTGAAAATTCTTTATATATATATTACATTTATTCTTCTTCAGATTTAATAGCTTAATTTTTTAATTAAATATTTTTGTTTCTCTATTTGAACAAGGGTAGAACGACAAGAGATGCTGCTCGCATGAAAAAATATCGAACTTTGGAAACTGACAATAAAAAGTTCTTCGGCTTACTAAAAATGCTCTATGAAATAGAGAAGAGAGACCCAATGACTTATTTTTCATACTTTCTAACCGATGACCAGGCCCTTATCTTCCGGGTTGCCCTAGATAAACGGGTTTGATACCTGGCATCGGCGTAGGAGACCACCTAATCGCCACGTAGCGGCAATAAACCTGACGAACTCCTAGATCGTTTTACAATCGGCAGTGCCTATTTCTTAATTATGAACTTTTTTATGCCAGTTACTTAACATTTATATCTTGTTGTTTAGCACCTGCGCATATCTACTCATGTTGATCTCGTAATTTAGAAGGTTAATCAGATGACGAGACCTTCATCTGGCAAGGCACCTCAGAGGTATAATTCATAGGTAAATTCGAGGTCTTCGCACCTATCGACGGAGTTTACATGCACCAGGAGCCGTTAGGGTACATGACAACCGAATAACTTATCAAAAAATGATCGTGAAAAGACTACAGTGGGAAAGTCTTAAATGGCGTTCCCTCAAATGGCTGGTCATTGATGAAATTTCTATGGTGTCAAAAGAGAATTTATATGTAATTCATTTGAGGTTTCAATAATTAAAAAAAAAAATTATTTTTTGGTGGCATTAATGTTTTTTTATATGAAGATATTATGCAAGTGCCAATATGTAATGTATAATGTATACGTAATGCCAATGTGCTTAAATGCATGCTCAGCATTTCAGCATGGTACTTTTATTCATAATTTAAATTATTTGCTTAATCTTTCGCCAAATCTAAAGATTCTGATAGAGAAATTGAGAACTCATTGCATCATGATGGCATTTTGTTTATTTTCATTTGTAATCTTTCTTGACAAAATCAGCTTAACTCACTTAGGCATTTATGCTTCTTATTGCATCATCATTTGCAATACGTTGGGCAGTGGAGATTTTAAAAGTATTAAGTAATCTACCGTTATTGCGTCCACTGCCAATTGTTGTTTCTGAGCTAATATGATTTGGTGCATTAAAGCGTTTTGCGAATTAAATACTTTATGACACCCACATTTACATTAAACCAATTGCTGCTGATATTTTTTTTCGCCTCACGCTAGCCTTGACTGTGGGCTCGATTACGGAAGATTAGAAATTCATCGTCATGCTCATTTAATAGTCTTGGTTAAAGTGTCACTGGTCTGCATAGTAACTGACATATTTTAGTGAGTATAGTACTGCAAAACATATAGAACATATAGAACTTTCGGAAGCAACTTATGATATTCGCATTTCCTTTAAACTATGTTTGCTGTTAGTATCGCACACTTTTTGCTTTTATCGGGCAATCGGATTCAAATTTACTTGCTCTCATTTCTTGATACAATTCAAATGTTTTCATGACTGCGTAACCCACTGACTTGCTTTCACCATTATGCTTATGCCTACTGATGTTTAAGTTCTGTGCCATGTAAATACACCGCACCATAACAATGCCACCTGTAATACTAATTAGAGTAACTCCTTTTATTTCTTTCTGTGTTGTTTATCTTGTACTTTAACAGCATAGGGATCTTGGCTCAACTTCTGTTTGCATATAAAAGTAGACAAATGGTTGTTTACAATAAATAAATTTATAAATATTGAAAAACTTGCATGTGAGACAGTGGTACTACTTAGTTATCCCGTCGACCAAAAATCTATTGCCAAACTATAAGATTAAATGCCAATAATGGTTGATCGTAAATGTCACATTCACTTGACTTTAAGCAAGATACATGTGTTTACGTCATCAAGTGATTTTTATTTCGACGTTTTATTTGTATTTTTATTAATGTTATACTAATTTATTTGTTCTTTCGTTATTTAAAATAAAAATTATGTCAATTTGTATAATTTGGCAAGTGTTTTGGCGATTTATATAATTTGGCGAAATTGGTGGACGGGATAACTAAGTAGTAGACAGTTAATAGGTTGTCAGAAAATATGAGTGAAATTTTCATTTTCTCTCCAAGGCCCCTATACAGGAAAGTTATCATTAATGTTATCTAGTGGAAATATTAAAGGTAATAAAAAGCATTCATACATGTAACTGTTTAATATAATATAATATAGGTATGTATATAATATTATGGTACTTCTTAGTTATCCCGTCGACCAATTTCGCCAAATTATATAAATCGCCAAATCACTTGCCAAATTATACAAATTGACATAATTTTTATTTTAAATAACGAAAGAACAAATAAATTAGTAAAACATTAATAAAAATACAAATAAAACGTCGAATTAATGGTTTTATTGGCCATTATTGGCATTTAATCTTACAATGAATTAATTAATGGCAAACCATTATTGGCATTTAATCTTACAATATGGCGACAGTAATTTGGTCGACGGGATAACTAAGAAGTACCAATATTATATATATATATTATGTGCCGCCAGTCTTATGTTATGTGTTTAATTAAACTAAACTATTGTATACTAAATTATTGTTTTGTATTAAGTTAGTTTGCTTCTGTATTATTCAGCATTTGAAATAATCGTGTATACTTAATTAATGTATATTAAATCACTATTTTGAAAGCGATTGCCAAGTGAGAATTTTAAATATGACTGTCGATTAGAAAATGCGAAGAAACAGATTGGGGAAGATCCATTACTGAATTTGAATGGGGATATCGCCAAATTAGTCAGATACAGCCAAGTTGGCTTCATTTATGGTGACTTATTTTGGTCGCCAAATTTGGCGATAATTCACGTAACTGCGCCAAGTTTTGCGACAACTTGGCGCTAACGTATATGAATACATAGTTTTATGCTTATGACTGAGAAACCGGTTACAACAATGAAAGATAATTTGGGTGAAAACCTTCATTTTATTGGTTTTTGTTGAATTACTAAAAAACTACTCAACCAATTTCGATGAAACGGAAGTGGTACCAATTCGAGAGTATCTTCTTTCAATTAAAACAAAAATCACATAAATCGGACAAAAAGTTCCGGAGCAATCGGTGAACATACATAAAAAAAAAAAAAACATACATACGCGTCGAATTGATAACCTCCTCCTTTTTGAAGTCGGTAAAAAAAATAAGGGACTCCCACTGCCCTCACTTCTTAAAAAAACAAAAAAAAACCCAATAAAACCCTAAAAAACCCAATAAAACCCAGCCGGGTTGGGTTTCTTATAAAAAACCCGGGTTTTTTGCAACCCTGGCTCTCTCTCTCTCTCTTTTTTGCAGCGTTTAAAGCAGTCAACTCACAGTTTCATCTCTTTCATATTTGCATTATTAATTATTACGAGTAATATATCAAATACTTTCAGGAAATTTAATAAATTGGAACTCTGTCTTTTTTTTTTTTTTTTTTTTTTTTTTCCCCTTGCAGTGTTTTAAACAGTCAACTCAATTTCATTTCTTTCATATTTGCATTATTAATTATTACGAGTAATAGATCAAGTACTTTCAAGAAATTTAATAAGTTGGAAATACGTTTCTGTGCACTGATGTTCCAAGACACTTTTTCATCTTTTTTACTATCCCCCCCCCCCCCCCCCCCGATACACACACACGTTGCCTCAATAAATTGATAATAGTATTTTTTTTTTTAATTCCCTATTTTATATTTTCTATATAAAATAATTAATTTATTGATATTGTGATAATAATACTACATATATTAATTACATTTATTATGATAATAAAACTAGCAAGTCCTCCGGTCAAGGCCTCAAAACGTCAATTCTGCAGTTTTTTTTTTAAACATTTAATTTAGTTTCATTTCTTTTATATTTGTATTATTAATTATTACAAGTAATAATCAAGTACTTTCAGGAATGAAATTGATATATTTCAATTACATAATATTTATATTGCTTCAAAACACAATGCTATGAATGCATATTTATTTTGATCACATTACTAATTCGTATTCGATTTCATCGTGTATCATTTATTATTATTATCATTATAATTTTGCTGGAAGAAATTTAAATAATTTTGAATGTTATTGTATTTTCATTTTCATACAGAAAAGGTTTAGCATAATTATTTGATAAAAAGAAATACTTTGATCTATCATTTTTATTATTAATAATAACAATATTATTTCAGATTTTTTCAGATTAAGGTACTCTTTTCCTTTTAAGACATTGTAAATTAATAAAAATACATTTTATTAATAGCAACTGTACATTAATTTAATTTATTATTATACAACGGAATGTTATTAGAAACATGCAAATAATAGTAGTAAAAATATCTATTTGTATTTTTAAAAATACAATGAAAAAAAGTTAAAAAGACTCGTTGACTGTCTTCTACAGGAATGGTGAAAAGAAATATTTTCCTTTATTTTGCTGGATGAACAGCAGTAAGGCACACAGTAATATAGCAATTTATAGAGAATATATTAACTTCATTAAAAGTAAACATTCTGTTTAAAAAAATCACAAATTACTGCAAAAAATAAAAATAATAATAGCTTTCAAAGGCAGGTCTATGAGGCGATTCATGTAAATACAGCAATAACATACCCCAAACAGTAGCGCCATCTATCAACCTTGCTGACTTCCATTTTTGAGTCAAATGCGAGAGGCATGTATGTAGGGGGTAGTGCTCCGAGATGTGGTCTCTTAATGGAAGTCATGTTTAAATTTAGATTTTAATTGTTAGATAAAAGGTAACAATGTTACTAAAATTTATTTTTCACAATAGGAAAAAATATAAAAATTTAAGTATCAAAACAAAAGTTAATTACATAGTTAATTACCGTAGAGTTAAAAAAATGAATACATTGACCTTTGCTCTGATTTTACAGTTTTATCTTTAACTTTTATTTCCCAGTCCTTTCAAAGTTCAGTAAATAAATGATTTTTTTTTTTTTTTTTTTTGGGGGGGGGGGGGGGGGGGGGGCTAGGACGGGAACAAATAATGACGATTTCACTACTTTATCCATTTCGTCGAGAGTTCTCCGACAGAATAGGGTAAATGAGTTTATTGACCGTCATTCTTAATGTGTCATCAGAGTTAAATTCATTGCCTAAAAAGGCACAAAGGGGTTTTACACTTAAAAGTTACAGAAATTTAAAAAAAAAAAAAAAAAAAAAAAAAATCTAAACTTAGTTTAGAAGTTAGATGAATAATGCACTCTCCGGAATTATTTTTCTAATAAAACCTTCTTCAAGGACCAGGAAAAAACGGAATTTTCTTCAAAGAAATGGATCGCTCATGGAGGGAGTTCAACTGGGATGGTCTCTGAATGCAAGGTTATTCTGAATGGAGGTAAAATTAGTATTGAGCCTACGGGAATAAATTTCGTTCCATGGAAAAATGGTCGTTCAGGGAGGTGATCGCTTAATGGAGATGGTCGCACAGGGAGGTTTCACTGTACAGTTTATGAATTAGCACGGGAAAAGGTTAAGATTGCTCGCAGACGCAGAGACGCCACGCCCACTCAGCAATCCTGGTTAATTTAGATCACTATTGAACGAACCCAAGGACATAGGGAATTATTTATTTCCTCCATGGCGAAAAAGTTAGGGTATGATTTAACCGTAACAGTTTGGGTTAATTTGTCCACGTGAAAAGACTAGAGTCAAGTTCCAAAGAAGGAGCAAAACAAATACAGTTTATGAATTAGCACGGGAAAAAGTTAAGATTGCTCGCAGACGCAGAGATGTCTCAAAAATGATAAATGAGGGGCTTACATATAAGGATGGCTGTTTTTAAATTTTTGTACTAAATGTATATGAAACTTATTCATTTTCTCGCGTGATATATACTATTAGTAAACAGCAAGTAATATTTTATATAAATAACGACAAAGGAGGCAATTTTCTCATTTTTAATTTTTCGGTGATTTTAAAACACCGTCTCACATATTATATATGTAACTAAATTATATGCAAGGGTTTATATATTATATACTTTAACTTGTGTGTTTGATAAAATTGTACATGAACTTCACACAAGTTAGAGTTAAAACGTGATATTTTTGCAAAGGAAAACTTTAAACTGATTTTTTTCAATGTTCATAACTTTCTTGTTCAGTAAATGTTAAAGCCTTTTTTCCTAATTCAGATATACAGGTTTAATTTTAACTTGTTTCCCAGGGTGTATTTAATACTTCTATGCATGGAGTTAACATTTAAGTTTATAGTTTTTTATTATTATCATGAGTTTGTTGAATTTGCTTGATTTTTTAATATACGGGAGAAAAAAAAATTCATATTAAATGTAATACTATCTAGGGATTGAAGGGAAGCAGCAATTTTGCCGAATAGCGAAGCTTCGGTATCTTCGGTATTCGGCAACCGAATACTTGAAATTGTTTAATACGCATTTTTGTATACATTAGCTTTTTTAATAAGCTTTAATTGAAATTAAATTCTCAATAATTTAATTCAGCCCCTAATAAGGTTGTAGCCACGAAATTCTGCATACTTATAGCTGAATACCTGAGACAACAAGACAAAACATAAAATTTTGAAAAAAGTTTTATATTTAACCCTTTGGGCTCCAACTTGTGTACTTTAAGCAATTTTTTCTAACAGAGCCCCTAATTAAGTTAGAGAAATGGAATTTTGAATTATTATAGTTAAACACATGAGCCCACACAACAAATCATGAAACTTTGAAAAAGTGTTCTATTTAACCCTTTGGGCTCCAATTTGCGTATTTTCAGCAATCCTTTATAACAGAATTCCTAATCAAATTGGAGGCATGCAATTTTGCATTCTGATAGCTAAACACCTCAGATCACACAACAAATAATAAATTTCGAAAAAGTTTTATGTTTAACCCTTTGGAGTCCAGCTTGTGCAATAATGTTTAAGCAATTCATTTTAACAGAGTCCCTAAGTGAATTGGGGACTTGAAATTTTGCATACTTATAGCTGAACGCCTCAGATCACACGCCAAAATATAAATTTCAAAAAAGTTTTATATTTAACTCTTTGGACTCCAGCTTGTGTGTTTTAATCAATTCTTTTTAACAGAGCCCTTAATTGTATTGGAGACTTAAAATTTTACATACTTATAGCTGAAAACTTCAGATCACACGACAGATAATAAATTTCGAAAAAAGTTTCATATTTAACCCTTTGGACTCCAGCTTGTGTATTTTAAGCAATTCTTTCTAACTGAGCCCGTAATTAAATTGGAGATTTGAAATTTTGCATACTTACAGCAGAACACCTGAGGCCAAGCGACAGATCATAAAATCTTGAAAAAGTTTTACATTTAACCCTTTGAGCTCTCACATATATATTTTAAGCAATTCTTTCTAAATGAGTCCCATAATTAAGTTGGAGACATGAAATTTTACATACTTATAGCTGAACACTTCAGATCACACGACAGATAATAAATTTCGTAAAACATTTTATATTTAACCCTTTGGACTCCAGATTGTGTATTTTAAGCAATTCTTTCTAACTGAGACCATATTTAAATTGGAGATTTGAAATTTTGCATACTTATAGCAGAACACCAGGAAACCACACGACAAATAATTTTTTTTTTTCGAAAAAGTTTATATTTAACCCTTTGGACTCCAGCTTGTGTTTTTTAATCAATTCTTTTTAACAGAGCCCCTAATTGCATTAGAGACTTCAAATTTTACATACTTATAGCTGAAAACTTCAGATCACACGACAGATAATAAATTTCGAAAAAAGTTTCATATTTAACCCTTTGGACTCCAGCTTGTGTTTTTTAGTCAATTCTTTCTAACTGAGCCCCTAATTAAATTGGAGACATGAAAATTTGCATACTTACAGCTGAACGCGTCAGATCATAAGACAAAATATGAATTTTTGAAAAAGTCTTATAATTAACCTTTTGGGCTTCAACTTCTGTATTATAAGCAATTATTTCTAACTGAGCCCTAATTAAGCTGGGGATATGAAATTTTACATACTTATAACCAGTGGTGTAGTCGTAAAAAACACAGAGGGTATACGCTCAAAGCAGAGGGTATACGCTCAAGGCAGAGCGACCCTAGAATGTATATACTATAGCTTTCTTGAGAAACAGAGGGTACACGGTTTTCCTTAAAAAAATCCAGAAGGTATACGGCGTATACCCCCGTATACCCTCCACTACACCCCTGCTTATAACTGAACACTTGTGATCACACGACAAATGATAAATTTTTCAAAAAGTCTTCTATTATTGACTCCTCTGGGCTCTAACTTGTGTTTAAGCATTTTTTCTAACTTAGCCGCTAATTAAGCTACAGCGAGCTAGTTTCACTTGAAGGCTCCTTGAGGGGGGATCAATTTTTCCCTAAACCCCTCATCTGATATATCATTTGACGACCCTTCGGCCACTCTCATTTTATGCACAATAGACTTTCATATTTTATTTCCACTTGGCCAGGAGGGCTTTCCTATTTTAAGTTTTATGGGTCCAATTTCCTCGACTAATATAAGTGCGAATAGGTTCTAAAACGGAGTTTTGTCGGGCAGACGTTTGTTTAGAATAGAGTGCACTCCCTAGTTGCGAATTGTGGAGCTAACAGATTTTGCAAAAGGATAGTGTTTTGAAAGAAATATTAAACGAAACCCTCTGTGCGATCTGTGATCACACTTACCCACTTGTTTTCATCAGTGCATCTTCTAATTTCAATGTAAAAAGTAACGTGTTTTTCTCGCTCTTAAAGCGATAGTGTTTCGTGATAAATATTGTATTAGTGAACCCTAAATTACGTGATAATTAAATACAAGATTCAATCCAACAATGGATAAAGATCATTTCACAGCACCCTCCACACAAAAACGCTAATAATATTACTTCTATTTCACTATAAGAATAAGGAACGTGGATAACATATCGGCAGCGCCATGACAACATGAGAAACATCCAGGAGATAAAGGTATTAGTATAGACAGCCCTATAATCTTCAAAAAGAGAGAAGGTAAGATACATTTACCTCATTTATAGTAAAGAATTGAACTGTTTTCATCAATATAATTACATAATAATAAGTATGAAGAGAAGTAATTATATAATAATAAGTATGTAATAATTAGGTAAATGAAAAAGTTATTCAAAGCATATTTAAACAGTTATCTTTTGACCATTATTTTTATAGTAACGACTCGTGTAATATCTGTTTAGTTTACAACATATGGTATGGATAGCATTCATCGTTCCTTTACTACAGGGACGCTCAAAAGAATTCCATTACATTACGCTCTAAGGAGAAAAATCGTTTGCGGTGCATTTATTTATGTTACACATTGGAATTGATATATATCTCTGAGGTGCACTGCAAGATATTTATTATAGAATATTATGTGCATAGCATTCGTCATTGATATACAGGGATGAACAAAATATTTCGGTTACAATACGTCACAATTCGGTTACACTACGTAAACAATAACTTCTAGAAGTAGTACGCTTTCTGTTGTGGTACGTGTATTTAAATTAAACATTTTTTTGTCATATTTCTTAGTGTGTATAAATTATACAGATCGTATACAGAGCTGCACAAAACATCTGATGTACATTTCCTTTTACTCATGGAAATTGCTGAAAGGGAATTTTCAACTGTGATATGTGGTTTCTAGTTCAACTAAATTTTAGCATATTATGTATTATGTGATAAATCTATAGTAAATATACAAAACTGAAAAAAAAAATCAGATTTTGTCTTTTGATGGGAATTGATTAAATTAATTTCTCAAATGTGTTATGTGCTTTAAAAATTGTTTATTTAGACAAGATTATTCACTTTATTAAACTGTGAAGTTTTATTATAGTATTCTAAATGTGTTGGAAAATGGAAAGTGTTTCATAAGCTATACTCAAATGCATGATTTTACGTTCTTGTTTTTACGGAAAGCTATTCATTTGTAGATGGGCTAGCATTAATTCTTTTAAAAATATTCACAGAAATATTTTATTCTTTTTTTTACTTTTTAATAAAATTTGCATTTTTGGCTTGGAAAAATTTCAGTTTGAATTAACCAGTTTTTTTAATTAAAAAGGACTGCTTTTATTTTTATTTATTTATTTTGCATTTCAAAACTATAACATTAACAATCCATCAGCAGATTAGCCTAAAGCTAGTATTACTCTTAACGCATCAGCGATCTTCACAGAGCAATGCTTTCAATAAATAGGTATCGGCCCTATCGTAGAATAAGGGCGAAAGGAATTATGGAGTACAGATGATTTTTTGCTCTTTTTTTTTTACATTGTTATCGGGCACCTAATGCCATTGACAACATAACGATCATAAGAGCAGTTACGCGCTCGCCAGATGTTGCTCTTTTCATCGATAACCCTTGGAGAGATGATCCGAGATCAAATAAATGCAAGGTAGAAAAAAAATAAATATAGTGCTGCGAATTCTGCTACGATATTTTTGATGAAAGATCTGATTGAAGATTAATGTAATAAGTAAATATAACTGAACTCTAGATAATTATTTTATTATAAAAAAAGTCGTATATGATATCTGTTTGCACCTATGTAAGAAAGTTCTGTGTGTGGGTGTAAATAAAGGAAATTGATTAATAGCAAAGACGGAGTTGATTGATTAAACCCTTGGGGACGAGTGACCGGTATTCGTTCCGCGTAAGGTGTCCAGAATCAGTGATTATTCACAACAGTAAATTTTTATTGTAAATTTTGCCTTATTTAGTCCGAGCATTTTCCCGATTCAATGAGGCAAAAATTTCTGTTTTAAAAAACCGGTGATAAAAGATTAAAAATTCTGTAAAAGACGCTCGTCCCGAAGGGGTTAATAATATTGGAAATTGACAGAAAAGTTTGAGTTTATGAACCATTTAAACAAAGAGAATGTCTATGGAACAACACTTTACATATACTGGGTAACCTAAAAAGGACTGACAGATTTTAAAATTCCATAACTCGCAAACGGTGACAGGTATTTAAAAAATTCTTGCAGGGGGGTTATGTATGATGTCAGGAGTTTTTCTTATCGTGATTCTCGAATTTAGTTCAAATTACAAACAATAGATGGCACTGCAAGCAATAGGCGCCAAATTCAAGTTGGATTTTTCGGCCTTTCTCTTCTCCCATGCCGAAAAAGGAGATTAAAATGGTCCCGAATGAAAATTGAGTGGGTCCCGAAGTACCAAAAATCGGTCCTGGATTTAGCGCATGTTGCTCGCAGCGCCATCTATTGTTTGTAATTCGAAATAAATTCGAGAATCGCAGTTAAAAAAACTCCTGACATCACACATAACGCTCCTGCAAGAATTTAAATATCTGTCACCGTTTGCGAGTTATTGAATTTTAAAATCACTCAGTCCTTTTTAGGACACCCGGTATATACACAATACACAAAAACTCGTTTCATTCAAATTTGTGAACCGCAATAACCAGAAAAAAAGTCTTTTCGATTCAATCGAATTCGGAACAGTAGGTTGATTTGCTTATATTTATTTACATATTTTTTTAGCGTACTACATACACCAGATTTAATACAAATTAAACAAACTGGTTTTACTTCTAAGTAGGGTGTCAACGATTTAAATCAGTTGATTTAAATCAGCGATTTAAATCATGATTTAAATCAATCATGAATAAATAAATCATGATATCATGATTTCATGATATCATGATATCATCATCAATAAATCATGATTTAAATCAATCATGATTTAAATCAAGTGATTTTTTTAAAAAAAATCATTGATTAAAAATCAAAAATTTCCTAAATGTTTAAAATGACATAAAAAAGTATTCAAATCTTAGATGAACATAATTTGTAAAGTTTCTACAGGTATTGCGACTTATGAATACACAAAACAAAGCTTTAAATAATTGTTTTTAAGCGTAATTCCTGAGTATTGTGAAAAATTTAAGTACAGTAAGATTGTAAAAAGCATAGTTTTTATCTAACAAACATAAAAAGCATTTAATTTAAAAATGATATTTAAATCTAATATAGCTTACAATGTCATAATTTCCTTTTAATAATTGAGTCATATAAGTTATTTCTTTAAAAATTGACAAAGTTTTTATCATAAAACTATATTTTATTTAAGTGGATATTTTATAGTTTCTACATGTTTTCATAACTTCTTTTGATTAGTAGTTAAATTATTCCTTCTGTATAAAATAAGTGCAATCTATTATTTTCTGTTGATAAATGAATTAGAAGAATTTCTGAGTAAAATTACTAGCTACTTTATCAATTTATCAAACTATTATTTGTAACTTTTTTCAACCACTTTTTCAAAAATGTAGATTGTGTTCTTAATTAAACAGTTAATTGTTTAATAATTAAAAATTTAATCTGTATCATCAATTTAAAATTAAATGCAATTTATCAATAACTTAAAAATATAAGCAGTATTTAATATTGGTTTACATAATTATTAAAACATATTAATGCACATAATGTTAGATACTAAAGAAATTTTTAATTTGCAGTTTTTTGTAATTTCTATAATTACATAATTAAAATTTTATTAATTAAAGCAAAAAAACATAGATTATGTTAGTAATTGGTGGGTTATTCATTTTTGAAATGCTTAATTCTTAGTAGATGTTTAATATTTTAACACAAGGAAAAAAAATAAAAAAAATCCGATTTTTTTTATTTAAAAAAAAAAATGATTTTTTTACACCCTACTTCTAAGTTCGCTATTTTAGGGAGAAAGGTAATTTGCAAGGAAATTTTTAATTAGGCTTAACAAATGTAATTGAATGAATATGCGGCAATTATTCAAACCTTTCAGTGAATGCCATCGAAATCTTTTGTGTGTCGCTGTAAACTAACTATAACAGCAACATGCTTGATTAAATAATTCATCCATGATTACTTACAAGATCAATAAACTGTCGCAACTAGGTTGGAATTGATTCAGTGTTTCGGGCGCTATCGTAAAGACAAATTTTACGTGTGTTGCATTCGTAAGTCCCTTTAAACGAACTATGAGAGATACATACTTGATTGACTAACGCATTCAAGATACTTGCAACATCAATACACTGTCACAGTTAGAATAGAATTTGTTCAGTATCTAAGACGTTATCGTGATGATATTTTTCACTTTCTTCTATATTTATTAGCAGAAAGTATTGGATTCATGAAGATTTTCGAATTCCGGTTTTCGACGGATTTACACGTTTTAGGCGTCAGAGAACCCGAAAAAGATGTTTTTACAAAATGTCTGTGAGTAACACAAATTTTGTGGGCGCTCTATCTCAAGAACTAATGAATGGAATTTAATAAAACTTCAGATTCAGTTAGTCCCCGATATAAACTGGTGCTGATTGCTTTTTGGTGCAAATCGCCCAACAGGTGGCGCTGCTATGCTGCATTTTTCACGATTTGCACAATAGCTATATCTGAAGAACTAATACACGGATTTTTTTTTATAAAACTTCAGATTCCGTTAGTCCTTAATATAATTTGGTGCTGATTACTTTTTAGTGTAAACCGTCCAACAGGTGGCGCTGCTATGCGGTATTATTCATGATTATCGCAATAGCTCTATCTCAAGAACTAATGTACGAATTTTCACCGAACTTCAGTTTCAGTCAGTCCCTTCCATAAATTAGTGCTGTTTAGTTTTTAGTGTAAATCTCCCAACAGGTGGCGGAGCTAGGCTGCATTTTTATCACGATTTCCACAATAACTGTATCTCAAGAACTAATGCATGAATTTTCGTCAAACTTCCAATATAGTTAGATCCTGATATAAATTGGTCCTGATTAGTTTTTGGAGTAAATCGACCAACAGGTGACGCTGCTATGTAGATTTTTTTTTTTACGATTTCCGCAATAGTTCTACCTCAAAAACTAATGCACGGATTTTCAAACTTCAGATTCAGCTATAACTTGACATATAGTTGTTGCTGATTAGATTTTGGTTTAAATCACCTAACCGGTGGCACTGATATGGTTTATTATTCAGGAAATATTAACACGTATGAGATAGAAGAAAGTTTTGGGATTACTACATCAGACTAGTTTTTCTGTGTCCTGGTTAAAAAAAAAAAAAAAAAACTGTAAGGGCGCTACATACATGGTTAATGAGCTGATCTAAGACAAGTGGCAAAATCAGTACATTGTCAAAATTAGGTTAAAATTGTTGCAGTATTTCGGACGCTATCGTAATGATAAGTGATAAGATATGCATTATATATAGATAGATATATTGATAATTATACATAAACGATGGGGTTGCAACAGATCGATTATTAAAGAAAACCTAAAAAAGTGGGTGGTCTTTCCCACCCATCATTTTCTTAAATCGAGAGTTGGATATAAAATCTTACCGACTTAAACAACGGATATAAAATCAGACATCCGAGGAACGCAGTTCGTAGCTGTAGCAATAATTACAAGATAAGCGTTTAATACATCGAACAACCGAAGTAAGCTTCGAGCTGAGCTTATCCACTGCTCTCGGCGATTGAGGAAGAGCGGGCGAGGCCGACCGCCGTTATTTGCAGAGCAGGCTGAATCGCGACTCCTTTCAAGTATCTCGAGAAGGTGACAAGCCCGATCACGGAAGATCCCATAGGAAAGATGTAAAAACGATTAAAATTAAGCTCCCAAAGTATTGAAGTTTATATTTGGTAATAAGAGGTTGTCGTTGTCACTTTCATATGTACCTCCTCTGAAAGTTAGAACTGAATCCGTCGGTTATTTTTTGAGTTAAGTCTGTTCTCAAATCCAAAAGAGCAACTTTCTGACATAAGTTTTAATTTATTTTTGTTCGGAAATGCATGAAATTAGCAGGTGTTGTTGTACAGAAACTATGTAATCGAACTGTTTTTTCAGTTTTTTGACAAACGCAATAGATCTTTCAGAAATTAGTGTCAAAGTGGGCGTTTTGAACCGAATTTCCGCGCGACTGAAGAATAACCAGTTAAGAATGGGTGAAAAACGTGTTGGTCACGTGATAAAAATCGCTTATAACTCAACAGGTAATTGATTGATCAAAAAATGGAAAACACAGTTCGATTCCAAATCGCTTCCATGGTCGGTCAGGCTTTCCAATTTTATATCTTTCCGTTAAAAAATGAATTTGTAAATGTGTCAAAATGTTTTGCGCTTGTTGAACAGAGCAGTTAAGGGTGTATTCCGATCCAAACTGCTTATTTTCTGATTCATTTTAAAATTCATTTTTGCTCTCAAACGCATCAAACTTGGAAATTCTTTTATTTAGAAACTACATTATGTGCGGTGCTTCTTAATTTGATAAATGCAGAAAATACTGTAAAAAACGCTGTCAAAGTTGGCGTTTTGAACCGAATTTTCCGAAGCGGGCGATCTGGGAATGAAAAAAAGGGGTCATACTGAGAAAATAATTGTTTAAAAATCAAATTCTAATTAATTGAGCTGAAAATGAAATCACACGGCATGTTAAACATGTCTTCAGAAATCACCCCGGCAAGTTTCCTTTTACTTGTTTTTACTTTTAAAAATGAGTCTGAAAATGTCTCAGAAAATTTCGAGCTGTTGAGGGTGGAAAAAATATTTTTTCGAATACACCCTTAAGAACAACCTTAATGCTTGACGAAAATTTTTAATATTTGCTGTAATATACACCGTCGCCCACCCACCCACCCCCCTCCCCTGAAAAAAAAAATCTTGTATCGAATATTAGTTTTTCCTTCGTCCAAACAAAGACGAGTAAAATAACAAAGCCAGAGAAAATAAAAATAAATAAAAAAAAATAATAATTGTCAAAATTGGAACGTCTAATCAAAAGATGCCTGAATAAACATTAAAACTCGTTCCAATTGTATAACTACAGTCTTTTAAAGTTGATTAAAAAATAATATTCTTCCATAAAACAATAGCTTTGCAAATAAAACAAAAATGCATCGCTCTCCTACCGCACACGATTCAAAAATGAAATGGAACCGCCATTCCAGATAGTAAAAAACCTCATTTAGATAAACAAGAAGAAATAGAGGAAAGGGGAGGGGATACAATAAAAAAAAACCATCCTGATATAATTCGGGCCGAAATTTTCCTTACCGAGCCTCGGTGCATAAAAAGAATGCCGGTTTATTTTAAAACGGCCATTACGACGTCATGGTAGAAGACAGCTTTTTATAATGAAATGCCGCCCCTTTGTCAGGAGAACACAGCATTTTGTAAATTATGTTTTTTTTATGTTTTTTTCCAAAAGCTATTTTTCTTAATTCTCTTCAAAAATATCATTTATTCAAAAGGATTCCCGTTTAAAAAAATGTGTTTATTTATTTTATTTTTTTAAAGAAAGACCCACTTTAAGATAGGGATAAGAAACAAGAAAGAAAATCGTGCGTTAAGCATAGATTATGAAACACTTTCCAACACATTCACAATAATGATAGAAAACTGCAGCGTTTAAAAAGTTAAAATATTATATCTAATTCAACCATATGAAAACGCACAACACATTTCAAAATCCAATTTCAGATGTCCCCGTCTACAATCGGGAAATTATCCGAATTCTTTGATCAGCCCTGTATGTATTGTATTGCCCTATTGTACAGTAATCATCTTGTAGCGAAATTCAATGATTTATATCAGTTTCAATACATTTGTAATAGCGTCATGTCATTAAAATACACTGCAAACGATTTTCCCCCATTGACTTGTAACTGAATTCTTTTGAGTTTCCCTGTAAATGAACTATTAATCCCACATACTTCATACAGAATACCAAACATGCTTTGGTGACCCTAAATAATCTTTATCAATTGCATGAAAATCCGAGTCGATTTACGGGAGTTTGAGCGTGGACAGACGGACAGACAAACCGAATGCATAAACACTTTTCAACTTTGCTGGAAAGTGTTAAAAAGAATAAATAATCATGGCGAACGGTTAAGGCTGTTCTCAAATTCAAACTGGCTAACATCATGAGGCATTTTTTAATTCATTTTTGTTCGCAAACGTATCAAATTGGCAGGTGCTGCTATTAAGGAACTATGTAATCGAACTCTTTTCTCCGTTTTCACAGAAGATTTATCAGAAAATGCTGTCAAACTGGGCGTTTTGAACAGAATTTCCGATTACAACAGCGCAGGAAAAGAAAATAACTGCCGTCCCGAGACAACAACCACTTACAACGGAAGATGTAATTCATTAATCAGAAGAAAAAAAATGTATCAAAAAGTTTCGCATTGTTGAACGAGGATGAGGGGAGGGGGGTTGTTTTGAGAACTGATTTGGGTAACTAGGGCGGCGTCAAAACAGCTATCTTCCGAGACTGTATGTACTCCCTTTATATGTACTAAATTATGAATACATGAAAGTTTTATCTTCTAAAGCATTTTTCATGAATTATTTAAACTACATTAGAAGATTTACAGAATCATTTAATAAATTTTAGAAGGATTTTTGAAGGATTTAGAAGGATTAATTAAATTTGAATTTATAGGGATTTTGTGCAATATTTATAACCCCACTCAAATCTTTTATTTTGAATATTTTTCTTAGTATTTTGTAGAATTAGGAAATGTACAAGTCTCATGTTCTTACAATAGAAATATTTCCGACACCCCCCCCCCCCCCCAAACGCCAAGAAAACTGAAAAGATGCAAAGGCAAAAGAAATCATCCTTTTAATAATATTTTTGTTTTGTGTAACCCATAATGCTTTTGGAACAAGATAAAGTAACGTATCTATAACTTATTCTAAACTGTATTACAACTAATCAATGTATTAAATGAATTTTATAACGAGTTATTTTAATGGTACTGATATAAGTACCATCAGTAGATAAAGGGTTAAATGATAAGGAAGCCTTTGTGCCAAATCAATCAGTGGTTCTCAAACGTTGTGCCGCAGAACACTGGTGTACCGTGAGAATACCTGAGGCGTGCCGCGAAAATTTTCAGCAAAGTTCTATCAAGATTCTACGAACTAACGAAACGTACTTTTAAATGCAACGTTCTAAGTTTTCAATTTACAGTAGGACCTCTTTTATCCGAAACTCTTTTAACCGAAACTTTCGGTTAACCGAAATTGCATTTTGAAAGCTTTTTATATTATCACATTCCTTGTGTGCAAAATCCATTTTGAAAGCCTTTTTTTTTTTTACTATCGTATTCCTTGCGTGCAAACGTTCTTTTTCGAACTAAGAGTGCATATAAATATTTTCGATACCTTTCTTGGAGTTCCTTTGAATTTAACTTGAGCTCCCGTAAACTGCGGAGTGGAACGAAGAAAGCAAACAAATTAGCAATTCTGAAGCTTTTGAATGTTTTCAAAAAATTTGGCATGGCTGGAGCAGCAGAAAGACTGCGATACTGGTCTAATAATATTAAAAAACTCTGTGATAGCGCTTCAAAGCAAAGGCAATCGAAACTGTGACAAATAAAATATTTTTTCAAAGCCTTGTGATCTATGTAAAAGGTACTTAATTTCAAACTTAAAATTTAGGTAATTTATTCTTGATTCTATTTTGCTACTGTTTTATTTTTATTACGCACTTGTTACAATAATAAGAAATATTGCAGATATTTCTCCTTAATCTTAAAATTGAAGCATTCTCGATTATCCGAAAATTTCGATTTTCCGAAAGAGGGTCGGCCCCAATTACTTCGGATAATCGAGGTTCTACTGTACTATGTAATGAGGTTTAGTGTCATTTCCTTCCAAATTTGGGTCAGTGTTTAAATATTCTTAATTAGAAATGTCAGGAAATTGAAATGAAAAGAATTAAAACAAGTAAGAAAAATCATGGTTGAAGAATCGATTATGAAACACTTTCCAACACGTTCAGAACACTGTAACAAAACTTGACCGTTTATTAAGGCTGTTCTCAACTACTCTGCTCAACAAGCGCAAAACATTTTGACATATTTACAAATTCATTTTTTAATGGAAAGATATAAAATTGGAAAGTCTGACCATGGAAGCGATTTAGAATCGAACTGTGTTTTCCATTTTTTGATCAATAAATTACCTATTGAGTTATAAGTGAAATTGATCACGTGACAAACGTGTCGACGTTTTTCATCCTTCCTTGAGTGGTTATTCTTCTTTCGGGCGAAAATTTGGTTTAAAACGCCCGCTTTGACACTATTTTCTGAAAGATCTATTGCGTTAGCAAAATAAAACAGAAAAGACAGTTCGATATACAGTTTCTGAACAACAACACCTGCTAATTTCATGCATTTCCGAACAAAAATAAATTAAAACTTATGTCATAAAGTTGCCCTTTCGGATTGGAGAACACCCGTAAGGTGAAATATGATGCACAAGCAAACTATTCGGAAAACGAATAACACGCTTGTAAATCCAATCTCAAAAAATGACTATCGACAATCGAAAAAAATATCCAAATTATTTTGTGCAGTCCTTGTATAACATAAATTTGCATATATACAACACAGATACGCAAAAATTTCGTCCAGTTACGAAACATACAACACGGTTGAAAATTCTCTTTCAGCAACTCCTGTCAATAAGCGGAAATGCACTCTAATTCTTTTATGCTGCCATGTATACAGGATGTCCCAAATTTATCTTTACAACTTTGATCCTCCATAAAACCTAAATGAAATAAGATAGCGAAGTTCGGTTTTGTATGTGTATAACAGCAACTCAAAGTTTTATTTGTACTAAAAAGAATGTTTTTACTTTCAGGTACGATCTAATCAGATCCATAACTGGTAATGGTTACACCATAGGAAAAGACACCGGTGTGTGGCCTGGTTCATAGATACGCAAGTCCAAAGGAATTTCCGAGCAAAATAGGGACGTCACCCACCATCCAAGCACTCGTGCGTGGCACAAGACGTTTATGGAGACCGGTAGCACAGAGATCTACACGGGCCGGCCCGTGGCACGAAGCCCCGGCCCGGCCCTGATCTCCACTTTTTTCGGACCAGTACGCATACTTTTTTCTGAAGGCTCCGACCGGGGCAAGTGGGCTACGCTTTACGGGCCGGGCCTAACTTATTTTTTCTGTACAGAGCCGGGACTGGTTTCTTTCCTAGTCTTCACGGCCCCAAATATTCAGCCCTAGTTATTCTTTAAAGAATAGTAGATTTCTAGGCTTATCAAAATATAGTTACATTAAAATATAGTAAAACGTGTAAAAAGGATGTGTAAATGTCGCACCATTCGAAAATGGAATAGAACAACAACGCATACCAGATGCAGCGGCCAGGGATTAATTTCTAACAAAAAAAGTACCGGAGCCCTAATATTCTGCAGTACTAACAACCGTAGCGTGCCCCTCCACCCCCCCCCCCCCCCGTCACTCCAATCCGCATATTTATATTTCATACATTATTTTCAAAATTTAAAGCATTATTTTCTTTAGCAAAATAATTTTAAATATATCTATCAGCATGCACTTATAATGCATAATTATTTAATATACTTAGCTGTCAACTAATCCACTTTTTAGTTATCACTCCTTCTGAAAAAAAATCTTTGCGTAATTTTAATGTTAATTAATTGTAGAATTCTGGGATTAAATATGGTAAGGATTATGATTCCGAAATAGCGCTAACGCAAAAAAGGAATAGTTCGCCAGTTATGCCTTTTCATGAAAAAGTGAATGAAATTTATAGAAATTAATATTTATATGTTGAAGAATGGAACAGCGATTTTCAATTTCCTATGAAAGGTGCATATTTGAAACTATAATCGATTCCTTCCGCTTAACAATCGTTTGTGGTGAGTCCCTGAAAATCAGATTAAATTAAAAATTTGACACCGTTATCGGAAATATTCAATACGTTTATACAAAAAGGGGGAAACACTGCTCGATTGCTTTAATCAGAATAACAATGCATGGTAATTATATCGACTTATAAATGAAAGTGACTTCGTAAATGTGCAGAGCAGACCCTCAAAATGGGCAGCGTTCATGGAAAAAAAAAAAAAGCGCTGTTGCTTTGGGCTCTGGAGTCCTGCATTTATGAGCTCCGGTGAATTCCAACCAGTATTTAAATATTTACTGAAAACAGAGAAGTACCGGAGCTCAGCTCCGTTGGGCTCCGGCGCAAATTAAGCCCTGGCAGTGGCGCCAACTTATATGGGCTATGACAGAATCCTGTTTTAAACTGAAAAACGCGTTGATCCATGCAAAATGAATATACTAATACGTAAGAAAAGAATACATAATACATTTACACTTGTAAAGAAGGGAATAGATATAACGCATTTTATTTCAATTTTCTATGCAATTTCGTCTTAGATGATTTTACTGTATAGCATTTTTGAGATTTTTAACACTTCAATGTACATGGAACATCGATTAACAATATTAATGATATCTGAAACATGTCAGAAATAGAGATTCATTAAAAAAATAAATATCGCAGCCTGCGGTACTTCCATAACAATAAAGATTATAAACATAGGAAGAAAAAAAAAGCTAAGATAACTATTTCTGGTCGGAACTCCTCGTACGAGACAATTTTTTAAATAAATCGACGTAAAAATCAATATTTTGGAGAAATTCCTTCGGGCCGGGCCGAGATTTTAACTTTTTTCCAGGCCGGGCCGGGATCGGCCCGAAACTTTTAGCTGTTGTACCGGGCCGGGCCGAATTTTTTTTTCTATGAATCAGGCTGGGACTGGAAATTTCGGCCCGTGCACACCTCTAACCGGTAGCACGTTTCATAAAAAAGGCGCTGGCCGATCGAGTACAAGTCAAGAAAATACGGAAGGAAACAGAGGAAAAAACTTTGGAACTTGCTGTTCATTATACAATAAACAGATTTTTGTTATCTAATTTCGTTCGTTTTGTGGAGGATCAAAGTTGTAAAGATAAATTTAGGACACCCTGCATATCTATAAACCGAGCATTTTCCAATAACGAAAGGCTATCATAATTGAAGTTTCCGATGAAAATACATGCATAAAAAGAGCTGGATGGCATAAAGATTCCTTAAAAAATAAATTTATTTAAAATATTTTATGAAACGATGAATTTGCACATAATGCAAAACCAAATCCAACCCTTCTACCACGCACGATTCGAAAATGAAATAGAACAACAACCCATACCAGATAGCAGTGGCGCCAACTGATATGGGCCCGTGGGGCGCGAGTCCACCCAATAATTTGATCTCTCTGCCCACCCAATTTCGATTGATTTAATTCTTTATTTATTTATTCAACTTGCTGAAATGAAATTTGTCTTTACAGATGTTCGCAAAATAATTTTGTTTGGAAAATATTAAGAACATCAATGACTTACATTAACACTAAAACCCCTTCACCTGATGTATAATTAATTTCTCTCAAAAATAAATATTGTGTATATTTTGCCCATCTGTGTCTTGATTGATTAAGCAAATTAAGTATTAGGGAACTAAATTATATGTTTTTCTTGACGTTTAGTTTTTTGTATTTTCAGTAGTTAGCAATTTTTTTAATGTTATTTATAATAAATAATAATGTTGTAAGGAAGAAATTATGAGAATATAAATTAATAAAATTACTTATAAAATTATAATTATGATAATTTTATATTTTCTTTGAAAAAATATAATTTAAGAGCTCACACTAGCAATCCGGAAAAAGACAAATGCTAAGGTAAGTCTATGGGAGCGTTATTTTCAAATTTCTCGCTCAAACTTTAATATTTTTGAATGATTTTCTTTTGCATAGATAGCTGAGGATGATCTACAACTGGGCTAGTTTTTACTTTTTCGATTTTGGTTATAGTTTCTTTTATAACTGGATAGTTTCAATTTCCGAACTGTTTCCAAGCGGTTCCGAAAGTAATAGTAATTTTTTAAAAAGAATCTGAAACCTAAATCGAAAAAGTAAAACCAAGCCCCGTTGTAGATCGTCCTCAGCTATCCTATGCCCAAAAAATCATTCGAAAAATATTAAAATTTGAGCGAGATATTTGAAAATAACGCTACCATAGACTTAACTTTAGCGTTTTCCTTTCTTCCCGTGACTGATTTAGTCATTCGCTCCTCCCCCTTCTCTGTCTCCATACACACGCGCACTAAGGGGGAAAATTATAGGGCAATTCCGTGCAGAGAGTCACACACGTAACGCAGGCTTTAATTTTCATTTATTCAATTATTTATTAAATTTTAATTGTGATTTTAGATGGTATGGTAAATAAGTTATTACCACATTTTTTAATTTAAACGTGTGGAAATAAAACTCACAGAAATATATCATTTAATTTCATTACTCAAAATTTGCTTTTTTCCTAAGTCACACACGTAACGTTTCTAAAAAGCTATTTAAAAAATAACTATTATATCAAAATGATAGGTTTTTGCATAAAAGAATACGGTAAAGTGTGCATTTTTTAAAGAACTTTTGTTTGGATTTTTAAATAAGAAATATATTGAAAAATCCTTGATTAATTAGAAATTTTTTTGTTCAAAATGGCACACAAGTAACATGGAATGGCCCTATATGTGTTATTTTACTCAAAAAATTTTAAGCCAAGACAATATTTTTCAAAAGTTGGCGCTACTGCCACATAATAAAAAATCTCATTCTGATAAGCAAGAAATGTGGGAGGAGAATGCAATAAAAAGCCATCATTTTCTGTTACATGAGTGATCGCAAACATTATTTTTTTATTAAATTTGTTGTTGGCCGCCTAAGTGTCCCCGCGAATAAATCTTCACTGAAAATTATGAAGTCAAACATGTTCTTTACTTGATCGAAGTTCAAAGACAATACGTCAAGAATTTTGATAGATATTTGACAAACACCGTACAATCGAAAGCATCCGGTCGCTGTTCCTTAACTTTTAGAGGCCAGTGTATTATATACTAGCTGCCAACATACAATTTTTTTTCCTAAAATTAAACCAGGAAAATCATTTAGTAAAATGTGTCTTGTTTCTATTGTGGTACTTATTAAATCCTTGCCTGTGACGCCCGAACTCAGTTCGGGCAACGCAAATGCGTCAATTTCGGAATGCCTTACCTGCAATGCTGCAGTTGGGTGGGAACGTGTGCGAACGCCGTTCCCAGAAATATTTGGTTTGTTACTGTAAAAAAACAAAAAAAAAAAAAAAAAAAAATCGCGTACGAGCACAATTTTTTTTTTCAAGCGAAAAGACTCATGCTAGTTTTAAGACGATCCTTTTCACTTATATTCATAAGCCGTGTAAGACCTCCCTTAAAAAAATTTCGACCTGAACCATATGTGAAATCTTGGTAGTGATCAGAAAACAGACGAGACAGCTTGTCGTGAATCAGAGAGCACAGAAAACACCTCTCATCATCGTTCTTTTGGAAACTTCTAGGATAGATGTGCCAGTATGGATTTATTTCTGTTATTTCAATTTCTTTTGATTCATAAAGGGAAATGTTACTGTGAGATTGATTAAATATTGTTGTTATATGGATGCTATACAAATACAATGCTATAAAAACTAGAATATAATAATTATAACTGTTAATTGAAAAAAGTTGGCTTTTGGCTAAGTGTTTTAAATTGGATTTGGGCTTAGCAAAAATCCGGTAGCAGCAACAGCTACTCTATGAAATGGTGAGTTCCCACACATATTTTTTTCCAACTACATCACTGCTTACCTGAGTTCGGGCAAGAGAAAAATCTGTGTTACTACTCCAACCAGGCAATGTTTCCTTTGTTGTCGTAAAACTAGGGAAAGAGGATACGACGCGAGACTCGAGTTTATTATAAGGACTATGATGTAGGCTTGTGTGCCGTGCCATGTTTTCGTATATACGAAACGATTTGTGAAATTCAAAGGAAACTGAGGGACATGGAATTCATGACAGTTGATAGAAATAATAATATTGTTGTTTATTATTTATCTTGAAAATTATGTTAGTTGATTTATTTTGCTATAATATGAGCAAAAATTACTGTAATCCATTAACATTTCCCATATATGTGAAAATATTGAATATAGTAGTTATTTCGTTAATTTTTTATTTAAATCTATTTCTAACATTTTGATGATAATAACGAACAAAATGAAAGACAATCTTTTTTTTTTCTTCCCCATTTTGGCACGTTTTTCTCAAATATATTCCACAGACAAGGGATTAAATAAAATGTCTAGTTCGAAATACATTTATTTGAACTTGGCAAAAAATCGGAAGCTGAGAGCTATCTATTTACCAGTCATTACAAAAAGTACAGAAGGCAGACATACCCTACTTGGTTGCAAATAAAAATTTATACAGCACCGCAAACGAGCATTTTCCAACAACGAAATGAAAAAAAAAAAAAAAAACTATCAAAATCGAAGCTTCGAAGCTTCCGTTGAAAAGTTTAGCATGGAAATATAAACATAAAAAGAAGTAGGATTGCATGAAGTTTCCTTTAGAAATAAATAAAAAAATAAATAAAACTTATAAATATTCCATGAATTTGCACATAATGCAAAACCAAATCCAACCCTTCTATTAATACCACGCACGATTTGAAAATGAAATAGAACAACCATACCAGATAGTAAAAAATCTCATTCTGATAAGCAAGAAATATGGGAGGAGAACGCAATAAAAAACCATCACGTTATAATTCGGGCCGAAATTTTCCTTACCGAGCCTCCGTGATAAAAGAACGCCGGTTTATTTTAATACCGCCATTACGACGTCGTGGTAATAGGCATCTTTTCATAACGAAACGCCGCCCTTTGTGAGAAGAACGGAGCGTTTTGTGAAACATTTGGAAAAGCCCCTTTTTCCATCCTCTTCAAAAATATCCATCATTTATTCAAAAGGATTACCGTTTGGAAAATGTGTTTATTTTTCCAAAGAAAAACCTATTTTAAGATAGGGGTAAGTAAAAACGAATCACGGTGAACAGTTAGCCTTTAAAGATATACGGACGGCGTACTGAGTGCGTCACTCAGTCAAAAAACAGTTATGAATTGTAAAGAAAGTACGTAATTAACATTTGCACTTACTTCATTTACTCTCTTCTGAAAGTCCCTTTAAGGCTGTTCTCAAATCCAAAGGAGCTACTATCTGACACATTTCTGGATTCCTTTTCACTCAGAAACGCAGGGAATTGTCAAATGTTCTTATGCAGAAGCTACATAATCGAACAGTATTTTCTACTTTTTGATAAAGGCAGATGATCTTTCAGAAAATACTGCCAAAATGGGCGTTTTGAACCGAATTCCCGACGCGGCAGCGCAAATAAGTTTTTATGAGGTAAAGAATCAGGGTTGTCAGATTTGCTGCCCGGATAGGTACCCATTTTGGCTGGGATTTTAGTTTAAAAAACACGAACCCGGGTTTTTTCGATGAAGATGGGTTTTTATCAAATAAAACAACATTTTGTATACTAGTACAAAACTTAAGTAACAATCACAAAATGCTAATTTCTGAATACGTGAGTACTCAAAAGAAAATTCTATGAGCAGAAAGTGTAGAAAATAGGTACTACCATAAGAACACGGCCAGTCGATGTGAACTGTCCTTGAAGTCACAAATGGTCACAAGTGTCGTAGTCACTACAATGAACTGACATGTGACATCTTTCATTCGTCTCATTCTTACTCTGATTTGGTCACTGCACTGAGATGACACTATGACTGCTGCTTTTTGACGGTCACCAGGTGACTTTTACAATGAAGTTACCTTGTGACTCTCGAGTGACCGTCTTTTGGAGACGCCATTGTAAAGTCATCATGATAGCTGTTTTTTGACGAATTCCCAAGTGACAGAAAATGAAATCATCTGGTGAATTTTCACAAAGGAACACAATGACTTCACAGTAGTGTCTCGGTCATTTGAAAGTCACCATGAGACTTCATTGTAATATTATTTGGTGACTCAATGACTTCAGAACTGGTGACTCATAATGACTCTCAGGATGACTTCATAATTGAACCTTCAAATGACAGTCACAAGAGAATCACAAGGTGACTTCATTGTAATGCCACCTCGTGACTCATCACAAAGCAACAGTCACAGTGACTTTCCAATGGAGTCACCATATGGCGATCATCTGAAATTAATAAAGAAACGAATAAAATATTCCATATTTTGTTTCACCTTAGTGACTTTGACACTTATGACCATGTGTGATTTGATGGAGATGTCACATCGACTAGCTGCGATGTAGTGATAGTACGTATTTGAATTATATTTTTTTTATTTGCGTACTCGCGTGCTTGAAAATTAGCATTTTATGATTGTTGCTTAAGTTTTGCATACCAGTGTAATATTAAATACTAATAGATTTGTTCTGTGATGATTGCCTCTTCAAAATTGCCTAGCATACAAATTAAAAAAAAAAAAAACTCAATATCAGAAACTGTTAAACTTGATATTTTTTTCATTTTCAGCCATCAGATAAAACAATATCAAAGAAATAATTTGTTAGCTGTAAACTGTTATTGTAACTGTTGTAAACTGTTGTTATTTGTAAACTCCTTTCTTCACCATCCAATGATCTTATAGTTAGTTGTGGGAAACTCTACACTGCAAATAGAGGCGTCTTAAATTTAGACACATATGTGACTGAAAAAGAATTTCAGTCACTTAAGTGTCTGAATCTGAAAATTCAGACATAACAGATGTCTAAATTTAAGACACGTAAATGTCTTACTATGATCATGCTATAAACGATCCGAGAAACATGTGTAAATTATCCAACAACCGTCTGATTTTAAGACGATACGCTCCAAGCGATAGTTAAACATCATCTTTGGTACTATTCTTAACAGCCAATCAGAACGCTGATTTCCGCGCGTGTCATCTACAGCACCTTCATGAGATAAGAACAGAAACAATTAAATTTTCACCGCCGCCATTGCTTGAATTAAAAGGAAATGTGTTAATCTGGGTATTTATTGAACGAACGAGTAAGTCATATTTAATTCTAATATTTTATTCCGATAGATTTTAATCCATTTGAATATGAGTGAAATCGTTTATAAAAATTTATCTATTTTCTGTAGTTTAATGCTAAATTTTTGATTTCACTAACGGTCGTCTGTTATATGCCTTCTTAATGTAACGGAATGAAATATAATTGTTTTGAAAATTAAATAGCAATGCTGTAATTCTATTTGCTTGACCTTTGTAAATAAACGAATGAGTGATAGTTTAATCTTCATTTTCGATAGGGTGATGTGAAATAATTATAATTTGTCTTTGCTCAAAAACAAAACTTGCAACATAGGTTTGAAAAGTTGAATGATTCATCGCTTCATTTATCAGAGATAAAAACATTAAATTGAAGCCATTTGTAACTGTCTTTATTCTATGTTTGTTTTTTACTGTTTACTGACTATAAACGCTTGTAGTATATGAAATCGGGCATTTATTTTATTTTTTGTTATTACTATTATTTTGGAGCTAAATATGATGATTCATATTATTATGATATTAGGAAAAGTTTTCAGATTGAAAAAAAGCATTAATACTGTGAAATTTGACTTGAAAAAAAGCATTAATACTGTGAAATTTGACTGTATATATTGCAGTTTTTAATCACGGAACTGAAACTTTATAAAGATTTATTCTTATTGATTTTTTAATTTATTATTGAAAATCGTAAATTTTGATATCCAATGTTTCAGATTTAACATTTACAAAATTTCTAAAAATAATATGAATTTTTTATATCATCCAGTAAAATTTTTGAAACGTTAAACAAACGGAGAAACATTTTATTCATACTTTGCAGTTTACGTTGCTGTTTAGCAGTATAATTATAAAGTTTAATTAATATTTTTTGTGTTTTTTAAATTGGTATATTAATTTTTTTAATTTATATGGAAGCATTTTTTTGCGATATTTTGTTCATGATTTAAAAATTTTAAAATTGAGTAATGCGAGAAATAATTATTAAATTTCCTTTTACTGCAATCAAATCTTGCAACGTTTCTGGTACAAGTAATTGTTGGCACTAAAAAAAATTACACATGATAATTTAGACATAAATAAAGAGTTGCTTATGCCTTGATATGAAGTTTATGTATAAAACTGCCTTATATTTTTAAAAGTTCGTATTTACTTATATGATACAGTATTAAATATATTTTTAAGCCATTTAATAACTGCTTTTATATGTTCAAAATGTTTTTCAAACAATTAAGAATAGTACATATACTGTCTGATATATATTTTTTTTTTACTTTGTATTTTCTTCTGGTTTTTTTTCTTTCTATTTCTTAGATCAATATTTTCTTATCAAATATATAAAATCTATTTAGCTCATATTCAAAGGATACAAAGTTTACAGGAATAAAAAATAAAATAAATTAAATATGACTTATATCGTGTTGTTCCATAAAAAAGAATAGTAATGATATACATTTTTAAGCAATAGCGGGTGAAAATTTTAAATTGAATACGGAATATGTTTAAAGAAAATTATATACATATTCCGAAGAATGATATAAAATTAGATACCAAACTGGTGTTTACTTTTAACTAAACAATCACAAATTACCACACATTTAAAAAGAAAAAAAAAATCTTACACCTTTTTACTACTTAAAATGCCTTAACTATTTTATTTATATGTACTTAAATGACAAATACAAAAATGGCTAAGTTTTGAAATTAGAAGTAATTTTTTTTCTCAATGCTATTAAAATAGAATATTTATTTACTATTTTATTATTTACTCATGGTTATATAGCTGTTGTGATTATCATCTGATACATATGTAAAATTGCCTATGGGGCAAAATCTAATTTTTTAATTACTATATGAATTTTCCTTTTTTTTGGGGGGGGGGGGGGGGAGGGATATTCTTGCCCATTTTCGCGTACACGGGATTTTTTAAATTTCGACATTCCACCGAGTATGATAAATATTTTGAACTTTTAGAGTAGGACAAGATAATATATATATATATATATATCCATATACCTTAAAAACCCTTAATAGCGGACACTTCGGGACCGCGAAATTTGCCCGATAATCGGAGATGCCTGCTTTTGTGAGGTAAAAATAATACAAATATGTATGCCTTGCGGATCAAAAAAGTATTCGCTAAATCGAAGTATCCGCTATTCGGGAATGTCCATTAACCTCCATAACGGATACTACCGAATACCGGGCATCTGTATTTAGCTAACCATACTGCAGGGTTGCATTTTTTGCAAAAGGACGCCCTGATTAAAGCATGGGTAGTGCCCCGTTCTCCTACGATTTTAGTTCCCCCAAATTTTATGTGCAATATTTGCGAAGCTTATATTTTAAATCTGTTTCGAAATTGTACTGATTATAATCAATATTTTGAACTTTTAAAGTAAAATAAGATTAAAAACAAAATTTTAAAAAATCTAATATTTAGATAAATATTTTTTCTTTTTAATCTTATTCTACTCCTGAAGTACAAAATATTCATTATATTTAATACAATGTCGTAAAAGATTTAAATTATCAGCTTTATGAAAATTGCATACTAAAATTGGGAGCACCAGAAAATCAGGCGGTATGGGGGTAGAGGGGGCAGGACAACGGCCAGATATTTTTCCAGTATTCAGCGTGGTCAAACATGGCTACATAAAATGCTTACAAAAAATGTCTGCGATTCAGACGTTTCAAGTGTCTGAAATTCAGTCGCAAAAAGTGTCTGAAAAAATTCAGACATTTTAAAATGTCTGAAAATTGAACACTCCGTTTCAGACACTTAAGTGACTGAATTTCAGACATTTTAATTTACAGTGTATTTTAGAGTTTAGAAGCTTAGAATCCAAACCAAAACTTTTTAGATAAGAAAAATTTTGGTTTAGATTTGAAGAAGTTAAAGTTGTAGTTACATTACATCTTACTTCTGTTGTTATGGAAAGTTTTGGTTTAGAAGTTTAAAACCAAACCATTACCAATACTTTTGTAGTATGTTTTGAGAGTACCAATTTAATTTGTCTGTCTATATCATCCTTTTTTATAGTTAAAATAAAAAAAGTATATTGTAGAAATAGTTAATAGAATAAATTCCTCAGCGTAAAAATTAAAAGTTTAATTTTATTAATACAAGAAAGCAAGATTACCAAAAAGAAAACCCTCTCTAATAAAGGAAAGATAACCAACAAGAAACTTACATCTGTGTATTTTAGTACATTAGATATAATTTTACTAATGGCTTTTATTTGAAAATTAAAAGGATTAATAATAATTAAATTAATAATAAAATATTAATTTTTCTTCAAATTTCTTAGTATATCCTCAAGCTGTCTTGCTTTTCTGTTTCCATACTTAAAATTCAAACACAGTTGCTTTTTGGTGGTATATGCAAATATTTGAAAGCCCTCAATTTCAAGCAGAATAATTAATTAAATAATGTTGCCAATTTTTATCAAGCAATGTATCTTCAAGAATAATAAAAGATATAAACATATATATACATGTGTTACATATTGTTATTTTGTAGAAAACAACAACTTTTGTTTTCCCCAAAAAACTTGGGTTTTTTAATAAAACCCGCCCGGGCTGGGATTTTTACAGTCCTGTAAAGAATAAAGGTACACATTTCTGCACCTCGAGATCTGAAGAGGGTAAACACAATCATACTGATTGGAAAAGAAATCGCATGCGTTGGAATTGTGATGACCTTATCGTCCAGGTAGCTCAAGTAGAAAAGCACTGCAATGTAAACCAAAGGTTGTGATTGTGACCTCTATTTTGAGAATTCCTCTATTTTACGAATTTTTCTTCGAACGAAGAACATTTTACGAATTTCCGCGTAAAATAACCTCCAAACAGCAAAGCCCATAAGTTTTACTCGTGGTCTAATTTTTATTCTCCCTATTTCAGAAGATACTTTTTTTTTTGCACATACGATAATTTCATAAAAATAATAACTTATTAATTTTAAACTAAAAATTTCTGGGTTTCTGGTCAGTAAGACTTATATTTTTTTTAAGTTTTTATGAAAAAAGTAATTAAAACAAACGTATATAATTTATATGAGAAAAGATAACTACTTTTTAAATGATTGTCAGCGTTCATTAATTGAGACTATGTATTTATGTAGTTTAAACATTTCAAATTTGCAAATATTTGTATAACGAATTTTTCAAATAAGAACCCTTTTGCTGGATTTAACGACTTCGTTATATAGAGGTCAGACTGCTATGAAATATAAGCATAAATTCATAAAAACATACAGGAGTGGACGAACGTCTTTTGTGTGAAATCGATTAAAAATAACATGGTATTTTAGAATTGCAAATCATGCCACACTAAAAACAACCCTTCCACCACACACGATTTGAAGATGAAAAAAATAGAGCAACCATCCTCAATAGTAGAGAAAAATCATTTAGATACAAGAAATGAATAGAAGGGGGGGGGGGGGGATAATATTCTGTTCAGGCCACATTCTTTTTACGGAGCCTCCGCGATAAGGATCGCGGTTTATTTTAATACCTCCATTACGACGCCATGGTAAAGACAGCTTCTGATAATGGAATGCCGCCCTTTGCGCCGAAAAAGTAAAATTTTGTAAAACATTTTTTTTTTAAGTACCTTTTCTTTTACCAGAGTCCCCTTTAAAACGCTCCAAAAATATCCATCATTTATTCAAAAGGATTCCCGTTTAGGGAAAATGTGTTTATTTATTTTTTAAGGAACATGTATTTTAAGCTATACGTGAAAAAAGAATAAATGATCACGGTAAACAGTATAGAGAAAATTTAGGTGAATACATATAGCACTGCGTAAAAATAGCTTTACCGGGAGGATTCAAAAGATAAGAATGCCCTTGCAACAAAATAAATAACTGTAGATTTTTTAAAATTTGTTTTCATATTTTACTGATTTAGTGAAAAAGAAAATCAGGAGTGACGCCATTCGACCTTACCGAACATTGATGTATGAATCCAGAAAGTTACTCAAAAAAATACAAGAAAGAAAAATTACTAGAAAACAGGAATTCTGCTTTTTCAGAATTTAGTGTCGCCCCCGACCAAAGAAAAAAAAATGTATATAAATATAGATAGTACAAAACATATTTCGGTTTTAAGCAGGGTTGGCACGATTTAAACCAAGTGGTTTTAACAATGGTTTAAACCTTTTTTTTTTTTGTCGAAAAAAAAAACAAAAAAAAAACTATTTGTTTTTTTTACAACAAATATAATACAATATTTTTTCTTTTTTGTAATTTAAGTGTTTTAAATTATTGATAGAAGTAATTTCTACTTTTCACACTTCATAACATTAGAAATAATGAGCCTAGGTCATGTTTCTATGCATGTAGAATGAAAACTAGCATGTGCTGATGAACATGCCTGGTACCCTAAAGATTTATCTTAAAACATGTGAAATTAGAAAAGATAAAATCGATAAATAATATTCAATATTTAGCATAAAATATTTTCGTTTAAAAAATGGAGATTATTTGCATCAGTTAAAAACAAAATACAAAGATTTTGTCAAGTTGTAAAAGAAAATTTTATTTGGATATATATATTTAAAAAAAAAATTAACAACCACAGAATAATATACTATACTCATGAAACTGCATCAAACATCTATTGATTATTACATTAATAACCAAAAGATTCTTCATAAAATTCTCAAGGTACCAATGTTTCACTGTGTAGAGCAGTTTATTCTTCGAACATAAGACATAGCTGTTACTAATAATGTTTAAATTAGAAATGATTTCGATTTTCTACATAATTGACTAACTATTTAATTTAAATATTTTCAGGTGAAGTTATATTACTTATATAATATCCAACAATGTTTATTTTATCAACAGATATGCATCTGTATGCAATGGAAAATGACAAAAAAAAAAAAAAAAAAACCGGTTTAAACCAAAAAAAAACCTGGTTTAACCCTTTAAAACCGGGAGATTTTTTGGTAGATATTTAAAGTTTGGGTGGTTTCCTCATACCGAGAGGACCGTATTTGATTGAAAAAAAAAATATTTTAAAAAATACCCCATGTCAGGTTATGCCAAGGGAGGACCCGCACAATTGTGTGGGTTCGGGCTTAATGCAGCCGTTTTTTGAGCTGTATCTACACAATTGTGTAGTTTGGGATTACGTGTGCAAATATCTAAAAATAAAAGTTTAAGCAAAAAAAGTTTTTGTTTATTGAGATAATTTTCATGAGCCACAATGAAAATGTTTGAAACAATTTTTGTTTTTGGACAGACCACTACAATTTCATTTTCTGAGATGTGCTCAATGCTCGCACCCCTCTTAAAAGCCGTTGACAAATGGTATGCCCTTCACTCCGTTTGGATTGTGCCTGATCCTTCAAATTTCTTTTTTTAGTTTTTCCAGTAGCGGTATTTTGTAGAAATACCGATCGAAGTACATAAAACTAGGTCTGAACCAGAGTAAGGACTACAGCAGGTCCTAAGCCCAGATCCTTGTGGACTAGGTCTGTACTTTTCCACTGGTAAACTACAAAATTTAAAACTATCCAATCTGATACTGTTACAACAGAATGTGGTTTGTTTTTTATATGCTGCTTTACTGAAGCACGTCCTAAAAAAAAGGAATCGTCTGCTCATCTATGGAAAATTTTCCCTGATCTCCTGTTAAATTCAAGCAGACACTACGAAATCTGTCGAGCATTTGCTGAACTTTCCATATTTATTTATTTATTTATTCCTGGTGGCTTACTTGCTGTGTCGACAAAATGGAATGAATTTATCAAACTTAAAAATCTATCTCGTGATATGCATATAACTCATATAAAACTTATAAATCATATATGACACCTATAACTCAGAGCAGAAACATACCGTTCGTTACATGTGCATATTATATATCCAATACTATCAATTTTAAATAGAAATCATGAATATTTTAAATAGAAATCATGAATAGTACAAACCTATTTAAAATTAATCCGGTTTAAAAATGTAATTAATAAAAAATAAATTGATAAACACATAAGTTTTAAAAAAATCACTTAAAAATAAAAATTTTATATATTAGGAATTGTACCCATTTTGGAAACGGTAAAACCCGGACCCGCACAATTGAGTGGCTCATTTGTTTTTCAACATTTGTAAAGCCTAATTAAATTTATCAAAGACAAAATCAATTAAAATCATGAATAAAGTATATGAAAAGAAAAATTAAATTTAAGCAAACATTAAAAATCATATTTAAAAGAAATTACGACAGTACATACTTTTTGCCTATTGCTGTCAGATGATATAGTCTTTTTAAAAGCAGAAAATCTAGCCCTGTATTTTAGTTAGTGCCCTCTAGTGGTGTCTTATCAAAACATCTGAAGCCAATTAACTCACATAAATGTGCAGATTTGGTTTTAAATCTCACAAAAACAGGAAATAGTCATTCTCTTTTACTTAAGTATCACCCCCACAATTGTGTGGGTCAGGGCTTAAAGGGTTAAACCAAATATACCGTCCGCTGAAGAATTCTACATTTACGATTCAGTACTGAACCCTATGTCATATGCATACTTTACTATAGTAAAGTATGCATATGACGTCTCTATCGATGAATAATTACACAAGTCCAAAAAAAAAGAGATGTCGTCATTCAAGAAACTTGGCAAACAAAGTCGGCTATCTAATGATTCATATATGTCTACATTAGTTTGTAATATTAATATAGATACTTAAAATTAAATATAGTTTATAATAGCTCCATGTTTTATCAGAAATCATTCGTTTATATTTTTTCAAAATAGCACGTATTTTAATTATATATATATTTTTTTTTTTCAGTTGTTATAAGAAAATGGCAACAAAAAGATATAATTACTATTTTCCAACTATTTTTCCTTTACTTTCTACAGAAATGGAGTGCTTGAGTTGCCAACATTAAACACATGGTGCTAAAAACTAAAAAATAAATATCTAAAAAATAAATGAAGATGCAGTTTTCAAACAAATTGCATTTAAAAGTGCCCCCCCCCCCCCCCAATACAACGGTAGAAAAATTGAAAATGTGCGAGGCTTAGAAGTTTAAAAAAATTGCAGTAGAGTATTTAACCGTACAATGATACCCCTGCTTTGTTTTACGGCTAGCTTATAAAACGGAACATAATTTTTCAGAGACAACACTTTAATAACTGGACGAAAGAAAAAACCATATCGGGGCTAACAAGTTTCTCATACTATGGAATCTATAATCAACTGTAAAATATTCTCTTAAAAGCACGATACATATGCAACGAAGCATAATACTAGAATGCATTAATTGTTTTGTATGAAAAATACAACTGCTTTCACATTTAATATGCTTACTTATTTTTTATTTCAAAAACTCTTCTATCATTTACAATGGTTTACATATTTATTTATTTATTAACCATTTGGAAAAATGGTTATTGTTCTCTGTCAGGGTAGGAAATCAAAAGCATATCTGAAGGTTTTTATTGGTTTAATCCGCATTTTATTCGATTTCTGATTGGTCTATTCAGTAATCTGTATTTCCTTTTACTTTCAACAACGATGGATACCTTCTGTTGCCACTATGACAAAAAAGTAATAAAAACTACAAAAAAAAAAAAATTAACTCAGAAACAAATTGAGATACAGCTTTCAAACAAATTGCATTTAAAAGTACATTTTTTTCTCTATCCGACATTGTAAAAAGTAATATTGTCGGATGTTTAGAAGTTTAAGAATGAAATTGCATTTAAAATGTGTCATCAGATTTCTTGGAAATCTGACGATGGAAAAGCCTTTTCCCGAACAGCCAATGAAAGGCTTGGATAATACGTACAATTCGCAGGCGATTTTTGCGCTTGCAATTTTGACGTGTCATAACACTATTAATGTTTAATTCATGTATGATCAACTCCGTACGATTTTTTATGTCTTAAATTTTAGTCTTTGAAAAAATCATTTTCCAAATGGTCGTTGTAATTTGTTAAATTGCTTTTTTTTTTTTTTTTTTCGATACACAGCTACTTTTACCAAAACTACCATACATCTACTTTCACTGCGTCCATTGGTTTTCATTGTAAACCAAGATTTTACAATGCCAGAAATACACGGTAAAACTATTTTTTTTTTTTAAGCTCCCGGTATGCTATTTCTTTCTCCCAGCTTATTTTGTGTCGTCTCCAAAAAATAACGTTACGTTGTATAAACTAGCCGTAAAACAAAACAGATGTATCGTTGTACGATTAAATACTCTACAGCATTTTTTAAAACTTCTAATCATCGCACATTTTCAATGTTTATACCGTCGTATTGGAAAAAAAAAGTACTTTTAAATGCAATTTGTTTGAAAACTGCATCTCCATTTATTTTCGAGATATTAATTTTTTTGTAGTTTTTAGAGCCATTTGCTTAATATTGGCAACGGAAGTACTCCATTTCTGTACAAAGTATAGGAAAAATAGTTCTAAAATAGTAATTATATATTTTTGTTGCCATTTTCTCATAACAACCGAAAGAAAATGTAATTAAAATACGCGCTATTTTGAAAAAATATAAACGAATGATTTGTGTTAAAACAATATTTAATTTTAAGTATCTATATTAATGTTACAAACAAATGAATCATTAGATAGCCTTTTTTTTTTTGTCGAGTTTCTTGAATGACGGCATCTTTTCGCTGCATTTGTGTATTATTTTGCGATAGTGACGTCCTATGCATGCTTTACTGCAGATGTTTAAGAGTGGATCGTAAATATGGAATTTTTAAGCGGATGCGAATGACGTCATTTTACATAAAATAAATGCGTGTCCTTTAAGTCTTAAAATTGAAATATGTTTTGTACTATTTATATATACATATACATTTTTTTTTCATCGGGGGTGACGCTAAATTCTGAAAAAGCAGAATTCCTGTTTTCTAATTTCCCCCTCCCCCTAAGATCGTAGTATTTTTTAATGCAGGTTTACTGATAGAGTAGATTAATAGAGAAAACTCGATTTTTTAAACGTTGGATAAGGCGAGTTTTGAAACTCACGTCCTCATATCATCTTTGCCAGTGAGAAATACAGTTAATACAGTAGACTCCCTCAAATCTGCAAACGCCTAAAATCTGCACATATTCACTGATGTAAACAATGAAACTTTCAGTTCAGATGTGGGGACAAAATTATAGACTTTTTTATTTTTATATCTTTCTGTAAATATTTTAATGGGTAATTCTTGTTAATATGACTGAACTCATGCTTTTTTATGAAGAAGATATAAAATAATTTCTGAAAAAAAATCAAGATATTAAAGGTATCACTGGTAATCGCAAGCTTTTTAACAAATATATTTATGTATTAATCAGGCTTTATTGGTTATTAAGTCTGGCTAAATCTGAAATAAAATTTTCTTATTTTATGATTTTCATGTGAATTAGTAGGGTACATTATGAGGCAAATTTTATTGAATAATTCAAGATAAATGTATCTGATATTTATTATGCATATTTAATTATACATAATTAATTATTTATTCCATCTTTACTTTTAATAATTTCATCGTTTTTAGAATTATCTTAATTTTTATTATTTTAGCTTATTATACTTTACTTAATTATTTTAACATTTTACTATACATTAAGCATTCATTATAATTTTTATTGCATTATTACATTGAAATTACTGTTTAAAAATGTAAACAAAGCAATGACCAGAAATCTGCAAAATTCTAAAATCCGCACAACCTCTGGTCCCAAGCTGTGCGGATTTGAGGGAGTTTACTGTACTCAATTTTTTTATTATGAAGCAATATTTCAAAAACAAATTTAGAACAAAAATATAAACAGAAAACATTATTTCGAATTCTACAGAGAGACTCGGGGCCCCTAACAAGACCCCAATGGGCACAGGGCCCTGGACATCTGCCCCGTTTCCCCGCCGGCCCTGAAGAGCTATTTAGTAAAAAGACCTGAAAAGTTAGCATTTAATCGCACATAATCAATGAATTATTCATCAGGCTTTCTTTCGTAAATGAACTACATCCATAATATCCAGCTCAGCTAGATAATAGAGATATGAATCTCAGTTGCTGAGTCATGCACAATCGAGGTAACGCCTCGATTCATACGTAATAAATATCCCCTTCACAATTTAAAACCGAGATGATTCAATCCCCATTTTGTTTCTTTTTTCATCTACACAACGTAATTAAAATGAAAAAGATTTAATAGCTTCCATGTGCGTTTAAAAGCTTCTTTATTTCCTTGTCAGATTAAGAGCATTTGTGACATGTTTCCCCTCTAAGAACTCATGTTTTTGCATTCATTTATTTATTTTTATTAGTATTAAATCATTTTCTTTTTAATTTTTTAGGTAAATTCTTGAGACAGAACTACTACGGAAATCGTGAAAAATGCTGCACAGTAGAGCTAACTTTTGTGCGATTTACACTAAATAAGGACTGTTTTCAAGAAATCAGAACAAACTTTTGTTGACTGGAAAGCTATAAAAAATAAATAAATAAATAAACGAGACAAAGGACACAAATGGTCACTCACTGTAAGGTAACTTTAATAACCACAATATAGGCATCTCCCGACTTACGTAAGTAATGCGTTCTGCAAACTTTTACGTAACTTGAATTTTACATAAGTCAAATTTGCTTTCCCAAACATAAATTTTAAGGGAGACCAAACAGGTCGCCAAGGGCGGCTAGTAATTTTATAATACTTTTAATAGTTCGCAAAATTATTAATGAATACCTTATAAAGATAGAGAAAAAACGTCAAACGAGTCCATTGCAAGCAGTAACCTCCCCCCCCCCCCTCCCTGTGATAAGAAATCAGAACAGAAACAGACTTCGCGACATTAACCCTTTATGCCCCAACGGTACTTCTTTAAATTACCATTAAAATAAATTGTTATAAAATTAATTTAATACATCAATTAGCAGTAATACTGTTTAGAATGAGTTATAGATGTATCACTTTATCTTGTTCTAAAAGAATTATTGATTGCACATAACAAAAATATTTTTAAAAGGATGATTTCTTTTTCATTCGCATCTTTTCAGATTTCTTGATACTTAAAGATTGTGGACGGAGGAGGTTGTTTTTTTTTTTTCAATTTTATTTGAAAATTAATGTTTTTTTTTAGTAACGAATTCATCTCATATGTCTTGCGCGCATGATTTCTCATAATTGAATTGGTACAGTGAGCCCAAATTTTTTTTTTTATTGAGTAGAGACATAACATGTGTTTAAAATGACCCACACTGGAAAAAAATACGATTAGTTTTTGAGAAAAAAAAATGTAAAATCAAAAATCTCAAAATTTTGAAATTATTTTTGTGTGAAAATAGTCATAATTTCTAAATGTCTTACTTGATGAACATAATAGCAGGTCATTTTGTCCATCTATAACTATAAGGTTTATACCTTCAGTTAACACGTTAAGCCGGTCTGTCACCGGTGACTGGCACTGAACTTTCCGTTTAGAACCAGTCATTCACCGATGTCTGACGGTCTAAAATATGATATAAAACTAAAAATATATATATTGTTTCAAGTAATTACTTTAAATTTATTAACCATTTGGAAATGGTTTCTGTTTTCGGTCGAGGATGGGGCCAAATGATGCTCGCATTTTATTTTTTTTAACGAAATTCAACGATATTCTTTACTTTTAGAAGAATTTTTATTTGAATAGATAATAGAAAGGCATAAAATCGTTAAAAAATGTTTGAATAGGTAATCGAAAGGCATAAAATCGTTAAAAATTGGAAAAGTTACAAAATGGGTAGGCGCAAATTATCAAAATCCAAAGCCAAAGAGCGACGCCGAAATGAAAATCGTCTTGCAAAGCAAAAATCGAGGTCTTCAACTCATTATATAGGCCATGGAAATCGAGGTCTTCAACTGATTATGTAGCCCATGAAAATCGATTACAGAATAAAAGAAGAACGCGAAAAAGGAAACAATCTAATGTTTAATCGATTGATAGTAAAGGCCATGTCTCGAGGGGCTCCAATCCACTAGCCACGGCGTTTTACAATCAGTCGATTCTAAGCGGTCTTTCGATTTGTAAACTGTTTTTCTTCTCGAAACGGGACTTGGAGAGTTTATCGATGAAGGTTAAGTCGTCTGAAGTTTGATCTTTGCGGGAAAAAAAAAAAATTCCAAATGGTCGTTGTAATCTATTAAATTACAATTTTTTTTTAAAATTTACTTACCTTTTATTTATTACAGGATTATACTTTCTTAAAAATTACTTAAAACATTGCAAATTTTTCAGCTTCAGTGTCAGTCACCGTGGCGCTAAAAGTGTTAAAATTTCATGAAAATCTATCCAGCCATTTCTTAGAAATCATGCGCGCAGTAACCAAAATCAACCTTTTGAGAAAATTGACTTTATAGTATCAAGGCATAATTCGATCTTTAAAGAGAGCTCGAACTATTATAGACATAACTTCCCTTCTAAAGCGAATCTTTGCATGGGGTTTCTTATAAAATATTCCTTAAGAATAAAATTCTTGTTAGAAATACTAATCTCTTCAGAAATAGATAAAACTTATTATATATCAAGTTAATTGCTTTTCAAAAACACTTAATGTCTGCAATAAGTGAAACTGTTTACTTCATCCACCCATCCTGTTGCGACATTAGAACATTACTTCCTGTTTCATCTTTTGAACTGTCAATCAAAATTTTATAAACACTTGCATAATAGAGCTGCAATATTGGCATTATAAAAACTATATCAACTGTTTATTGACTTTAAATGAAAATGAGTGTTTTATTAATGTAAATAACCTTGAATTTATTTATGTAATTAATCAAGACTAAATAATGTTTTGTATTATTATCTTTTAGCATCTGTAAATATTTTAACCAGGGTTGGCAACTTTTTGACGCATGACGGTTTTTACCGCATTTTACCATGGTTTTTACCGTCACGTCAAAAACCTCTTTGTCAAAAACTGTCAAAAACCCATATTTTAGTAGTAGTTTGTTTTTACATTTTTTTTTAAAATTCTATCTTTAGTATTAAGTTGTTTCACATGAAATATTCAATACAGAAAAGGCTATAAAGTATATTTATCCATCTGAGAAAAACAAAAAAGAATTGCATTAGAATAATACGTATACATCTCTGCTAGAAGATCTCTACAATAATCTTAAGCTATTTGGCATATTCTTCAAAAATTATATTTTTTGAAGAAATCCTATAACCCATAAGTATAAGATTAAAAAATATGTATAATTTCGACAGAATGTAATACACTGTTTAAAACTAAATAGCTTTCTCAGAAATTTCCTCAGAAGTAAGTTTTCTTAAAGTGTTAAATCCAAATTGTCATTGATTATTTTTATTTCTAAATAGCAATAAATGAAATAAAATATATTTTAATAGTTGAAAATTACATACATCTTTTGGGAGAAAGGAATAAGACTTGTTCTTCAAAATTGAATCTTGTAGAGATTAAAATTTTCAAATCAATATTAAACTTTAAACCATGTGAAAACTCAATTTTTAACTATATTTTTGCTAAGTAGTTTATTTTAGTCTAATTATTTCTTTAAACTAAATAAATAAATATTATTTTTAAAGCAGAAATGTAGATCCCTAAAGATCCATTAATTAAAAAGTTAACTGCATTAAAAAATAAATAAAACATTTAAGAATCTTTCTAAATTTAATAATAATTTTAAAGGTAAAAGATTTTCACTCATACAGTTACATTTGTAACATGTAATAAAAATATGCATATGCAATGTGTTATTTCTTTCAATTCACTTTAAATAATGCCTAAATAATTTTAAGTAAAATGTATACAGGACATAAATAGTTTGTCTTTATAGTAGCTTTAATAAATTTCAATTTAATCCTCTTCATGGCAAGCATCTTTTACTGAATTTTTAATCTTTTATCACTGGTATTTTAAAACAGAAATTTTTGACTAGATGAATCGAGAAAATGCCTTGATTAAATAAGGCAAAATTTACAATAAAAAATAACTGGTAAGAATAATCACGAGCATATATGTGACAATCGTCCCCCAAGGGGTTAAAAATATTTCATGACTATTCAGGTATAAATTTAAATCTAAAATATATATGAGCTGAAATGGTCTGTTTATAAGGTTCATATATAAATATATAAGGTTCATATAAATTCTATTTTGTTTTTACTTTATTGTTTTGTTGTGTTAAATTTAAAGTCTAAAAGCTTTCATCTGAAATCGGGTCATGCAGGTTTGTATAAAAATTTTATTAATTTAAAATTTTAAGATTCTGTTTATTTATTGAAGTGAAAATGAAAATCGCCATAATTGCGTTTATGAAATACATAACAAATGCATTTTAAAATATCATATCTAAAAGTATTCAAATTTATTCAATGACCACAGTCCATGCTTGACATCTATTGCCACACCATATAACAGCATTTTTGCATCTCTAAAATAATTTTAATGTATTTTATTAAAAATGTATATTGAATATTATTTAATAATTATAATAACCTTTTATTATCATTTAATATAAATGTTCATTGCTGTTGGTAGAATCTATATGAGTGGAGATTATGACAAATTCCTTTTACTCTTGTATTTTTAAATTTTTCCCATTTAGGAAATGCTCTTCTTTTAAATAAACTTAACAAAGTAATTGTGAATAATAATAACAAGAACAACAAGGAAAACTCAATCGACAAATGTATTGTATGCTACACTTACACTATAAATTGGGGGAAATCGAAAATGATAGGTTTTTGACGGAATAAACCGGTAAAAACACGGTTTTTACCACTGTCATGTCAAAAACCAGTTTTTGACGTCAAAAACCCAACCCTGATTTTAACCAAGACAGGAGCAAAAAATAAATGCTCCAGTATGTATTTTGAGATATATAAAAATATTAGTTTAAAACCAAAAGTGCTGCAAAATTCCTGGGATACAAATAATAAAAAAATACACATTTTATAATAAACAAATCTACAAGCTCTTTACAGGTGAAACCACTATGGATAATTCTCATAATTAATGGGTTAATCTAAGATTTCCTGGATAAGCAGAAAATTACCGTGGATGATCCTGAAGAAGGTAAGCAGATTCCCCTTACTAGTGTTGACTCTAGAAAAAAAGGGGCGAAGGGCGGGAATTTCTCAAAAAGGGTACTCTATTCTAAAAAAGGGGTACATTTTTCAAAAAGGGAACACTATTAAAAAAAAAGGGCACATTTTTTTCAAAAAAGCACACGTGTACCTTGTTCACAAAAAATATTTTGAACTGGTTTGTTTAGAGTCCCTAGAATTTGCGATATTTTCCCGGGATCAATTGAATTGCCACGGGGCGCATAGGAAGTGTTAAAAAGGGCAGCTGGGCGCATCGGAACGGTTTAAAAGAGCCGCCGGGTGCAAAAAAGAAATAAAAAGGGCTGCCGGGCGCTGCGCCCTGATAAAGCGGCTTAGAGTCAAAACTACCTTACGTTTATTATACGATTTAAATGTGATTATTTTTATATCACATTAGTCTCATTTTAAATAATCTGACAATTTTAACATAAACAAAATAAATCTTTTTGGAAACTTTCAAAAGTAAGAAGACTTCAAGTTAACATTTAAGCTGTAATCAATGAATTATTCATCACGTTTTAGTAAGTAATCTATTTTCATAATATCCAACTATGGATCTCAAATGCTGAGTCATACTCAATCAAGGTAATGCCTTATTGCGTAATAAATATCTTCTTCACCATTTAAAACCGAGATGATTTAATCGAATCTTAGCTTCCCTCCCCCCTCCTTCGCAACATAATTAAGATGAAAAAGATTTAACAGCTTCCATGTGCGTTTAAAAGCTTCTTTATTTCCTTGTCAGATTAAAAGCATTTCCGACACGTTTTACTCCCGCCCAACTGATGTTCGTGCACTTGTTTTTCTTATTAATTAACTTTTTTTGCAATCCAAACGACAAAATGTCTTTTTCAGAGAAAAAAAAAATGAAGTGGAAATTATATTCGGTTTACTTTCTTTTTTCTTTTACGTTTGTTACACAAATGTAGTTACACTACGACCTCGGTGAAAGGACAGATTCTTAAGTCAGAAAGGGGTAGGGAGGAATATTAATAATCGTAAAGTAACAAATTTTCAAAACAATTAGAATAAAATCAAACTGACAACAGAACTCGAGCAAATTTTTGACGAAATCGCCTTTTATTTTGTAGCATTTTAATTAAAAATTACATAAAATTAAAAACATAGTAACCGCAAAACAATAAATAATTTTGTAAAAAATAAAAAAAAGCTAATTTTTTTTCTTTTTTGTTTTATCTCTAAACCTTTTCTAAAAATAAAAGTTATTTCAAATACTTCAGAAAAAAATAATATTCGGATTTTTTTTTTTTTACCCCTATGTGTAACTGAACCATTATTATTTCAATTATTAATTTATATAACTAACAATATAGGTCAAAATTTTTCAGCGGAACATCTATAGAGTGTACGTAAAAAAAAAATAATAATAATAATAATGAAAATTTCGTTTTCTATTTCTGGCCGATTTATTACCGGTTGACGACGGAATAAAAAAATTTAAAAATCCGCTTTTATGTCAAATACTCTTTAAGGAAAAACATTTTCAAGTTGAACTTGTTCAAGTAAGTTTAATTACGCCGCTAAATTTGACTGATCCGTTATTACATTCATAAGTAGTTTAATTAGCATTTTTCTTCAAAATATTCTGAGTATGCGCTTTAACTCTCTAGTGTCAATTGGCAACATATTAAATTTTCCAAGTAAATTAAATTATGAATAAAAATAACATGATACAATGCTTAGCATGCTTTTCCAAACATAATTTTTAAGGTAGACCAAACTGGTCTAGTGATGAAGAATTTTCTTTATGTTATTAAATAAATAAATAATTTTGATTTTCATAGATTTCTAATCATTATAAGTTCAGGGTGCCGCAGATGTTAACCCTGAGTTACTGTGTGCCGTGATCGTAAGATAAAAAGAAAGAAAAAATGTTGAGAAACATTGCATTACACCAATACTTCTTTTTAAAGGTAAAAGGTTTTAACTGGAGTGTAAAGTACCAACACGAGAGTAATAAATACGAGCTCAAATAAAAGAATTCAGCAAGAAAAATAACGTGCCACCTCCTCTAAATTTAAAATAAATACAGCCATTTTCTTAAGAAGAATGCGAACCATTTGCAACCGTAAAAGCACCAATTCAGGTTATAAATGGGAAGAAAAGAAAATAAGAACCTAGGACAAATATTTGTAGAGGGTGTTTTAAAATTTTAAAAGACCGTACTTTTTTGGAATGACAAAATAGAAGTTAGAGGTTATTTCTTTAAGTAGCAATTTCAGACGTTGTAATGTTATTTACATATAAAATGGATATAATTTTGAGGCTAATTACCTAATGCTGAAAATTTCCAGTTAAATTTCAGAGTTAAGGGGCTTTTTCTTTTTAATTTTACATGGCTTTTATAATAGAACTACATTAAGAGGTTTGAATCTTATTGCGCCATTAATGTTTTCAAGAAATGATATTTTACGATTATTTCAACTTAAGTACCGTTAAAATTTTTCCAGCATAAAATTCTTTCGATTAGTTGGTGGTGAAAAAACGAATAAAAGAATGTAAACACTTATATGATAAGTAAATTATGAAGTACGTTAAATTTTTCACAAAGTTGCATTAACTACTAACAAGAATAAGTATATAGCTAAGGTATATGGCTAAAGGTGATTATCCGAGTAGATATTTGGCTATATTAGAGATTTACGCAATACAGTAATTCAATATTAATTCAAAAACAACTATAAATTGATTTTTACAGTTGTTTTGGAGGCTAGATTCCTGCACCAGGTTGGACAACCCTATTTTACCCGTTCCGGTGGTCGGGTCGAGTAGGAACTAATTTCTTTTTCGTTACAAGTTCATTCTAATTGTTTCGGGTTAAAATGAACTTCGGATTGAGTTTTGATACATGTGGATCGGATTCGGGTTAACCCGATTTATATTAGAGATACGATTGTAGAGTTTTTCTTCATAATTGTATTAAATTATAAATCCCTTTCCTCCGATTTCGGGTTAAGATTTGATATATACGGGTCAGGTTAACACGATTTTTCAAAAGAAAGTCCATAACATTGTTTTAGATGAAAAACTAAGTATTTGAATACGAATGAGACTATAATGTTAGTTTTTCTTTATACAAGACAAAATTTATACTAGGAGATATGATTGCAGAATATTTTTCTTATAATTGTATTAAATTATGGATCAATTTCCTTTGGTTTCGTATTGGGTTCGCATTGAATTATTTAGGGTATGGTTGGGTTGATGATAAGTAGAATTTAAGGGTTCCGGTCGGATATAACGCAACCAAGCAGGACTCTAGACGAGACTAAAGCCTATGCATAAACAACCACACATACAAAAGTTTGAGAATCACCACATTAAAATGAGATATTAGGTTCACTTTTACAATTAATTTATCAAATAACATAATTACAAGATATATACCTTTTTTCTACAGAAAATCATAGTAAATGCATAATATTGCACCCGGAAAATAGCAAATGCCTATTAAAAGAAAATCTTGAAAATTTTAAGAACATTTAAATAAAATATAGATGTCATATTTAACATTACAACAGGGGTTCTCAACCAGTGTTCTGTGGCACAAAGGTCCACCATTGGAGGAGGACCTCAGGTGTACCTCAAAATTTTCGGTAAAGTTTTATCAAGAAGTCAGGAATCAACAAAGTATCAATGAAAATAGCAATTAAAGCCTTTGTGCAGGAATATTAATCGCCTACATAACTGGGATATTTACCAAATCTCTTGCCAGTGTGGCCTTTCTTATATTGGCCAGACTAAACGTGCTCTTAGATTTCGTTTAAAAGAGCATGAAGGTTATGTGAAAAATCAGGAGCTCAAACGTTCTTCTATTGCTCAACATTCTTGGTCTTCTCAACATAGGTTCGATTTTTTCTCAGCCACCATTATTCATAAATGTTCTTCTAACCTTGATCTTGATTTTTGGGAAGCTTATCACATCATTAAAAATTTTCACTCTTTAGTCAATGACTTATCTAGTACTCCAGATTTTCCAAGTATTTGGAAAGCATTAATTTAATTTCCTCTTTTTTGGTTTCTTTTTCTCTCCTTCTCCGGTAGATGTCGCTACTTGTCCACCCAGTCGTTTCCAGTGCTTCTCTCTGATTGGTTGTTTCTGGCGCTTTCGCTACCCGCATAGGGTATATAAGGCAGCGCGTCTCTAATTTTGCTCAGCCCTTGCTTTTTCTAGCACGCTGTTAATTTTTTTTCCCTATCTTGCACTGAAGAAGAACCTCGCTGTAGATTCGAAACAGCTGTTTGCTGCTTTTCGCGCATTATTTGTGCATTTGAAACGTTGGTTTACTGCTTTTTAAAGTATCAATGCTTCAAAATGCAACATTCGAATTTCTGCAGTTTACTATGTAATGAGATTTAATGCTTGAATTCTCTGAGGAAACTGTGAAAATGAGCTCACATATTCAGATAAAGATAACGCTTTCTGACAAAGAAACAAACAAACAAACAAAATATATATATATATAAAGTTTAAAACCTTATATGTTTTTATGTGTGTGAGCGTGTATAAGTGTATGTATATATGCTTATATATTGTATAGACATTAAAAAAGTGGTATTATGCATTTAACATAACAAATTTTCACATATTGCATCATCCTTTAAGGATATATTTTACTATCTCAATATTCCTCATTGCTTTTTAGATTTTCCCATTTATTTACATAATACAAGGCTAAATTTTACTATCTCAAATATTCCTCCATCTTTTAAAATGTTATTTATGTTCTCATTTTCTATATTACAATTTTTTGTCTTTAAAACGTTAATTTAATCAATTGCCCTTTTATTTATTTTTATATAATTCTTTATTTCTTTATTTATTTATTTGTATTAATTTATTCCTTTTCTTTATTTATTTATTTGTATTAATTTATTCCTTTTCTTAATTTTATTTTGTATTCACTCAGTACTTAAGTTTATTCCTATTTTTTCATTCTAGTTGAACTAAAAGTTAATTCCTATTTTTTCATTCTAGTTTAACTAAAAGTTAATCTAAGTCTTTTCTTGATTTCTTTAATCATTTTCATTCCTTTTATTTTTTTTGGGGGGGGGGCTTAAGATGGCAACACTAAATTTTATTGTTATTAATCCAATTCCAATTTACATTTTTCCTTTCTCACACCAGATGGCAGCACAGTTATGGGTTTCACTCAGATGCTCAGCTGTAGATCACATGATAAAATAGTCTTAACTTTGTTTTCCATGCTGATATGCAGTAGTTTTGACTCTTAGTATGTCATTCAGGTATTGTGCTCCAATAATTTTTAATATCCTGTATGAGGTGTATCTTTCTTTGGATCTCAGCTTTTTATTATCTATTTTCTGTAATGTTTGCGTTATAAGGAGCTAAATTTTGTCATTTTAGGCTTAATGCCGACAAAATTGGATGAAATAACGCACCTTCTATGAATGAACTCACAAGCTCCTCTGACGATTCTGTGAGTCATTCATAGTTTCTTATTTTACATACTGGTTTCCTATGTTCATTTCTATATCATCTTTAGAACTTTATCAATTTCTTCACATATTTGTGATTTCAAATTTATTATATATATACACACACACACAAGTAAATAATATTAAATGCAATACAGTAGAAAATCTTTATAACGCAATTATCTCTATAATGCATAACTTCTCAGGTGAAAACAATGAAAATATTGCAGTTAAGAAGCGCCTGGAATCCATATTGTAAAAATAATACTACTCTCAGAAGACCAGGGCTGCGGAGTCGGTGGAAAAAATGGACGACTCTGACTCCGGGAATTGTAACAGATCCAATTCCGACTCTTTCGCTCAAAAATGGGCCCGACTCCGACTCCGCAGTCCTGCAGAGGATTATGTTTCAGATATTATTTCATCCTTATCTCCCTAATTCAGAGTTTTCTAATGAAAAAATTGTTATTATTAAACTAAAAATTTTCGAAATGGGTAATATACTGGTTTGGTCCAGCCATATTTGGATCATGTTTATAAGATAAAGGAACAATGTGTGAAATGATCGATATTATGAACTAATTTATAATCTGCACAACTTCTGGCCCCATTCCATGGTGTGCGCTATAAATATCATCTGCTTCAGGCTTGTCCAACCTGTAAGGGTGTTCTCAAATCCAAAACGGCAACTTTCTGACATAAGTTTTAATTTATTTTTGTTCGAAAATGCATGAAACTAGCTGGTGGTGTTGTTCAGAAACTATGTAATTGAGCTATTTTTTCCATTTTTTTGCAAACGCAACAGGTCTTTCAGAAAATAGTGTCAAAGTAGGCATTTTGAACCGAATTTCCGCGCGAAGGAAAAAAAGAGCACTCAAGAGCGGGCGAAAACGTGTTTGTCACGCGATCGAAGTCGCTTATAACTCAATAGGTAATTCATTGATCAAAAAATGGAAAAAAAAAAACAGTTCAATTCCAAATCGCTTCCATGGCCAGGCTTTCCAATTTTATATCTTTCCGTTAAAAAATGAATTTGTAAATGTGTTAAAACGTTTTGCGCTTGTTGAGCAGAGCAGTTAAGAACAGCCTTAAGTAAGCAATCGCGCACCTCAGGTTGTGGCAAACTTTGATGAACGCCATTATTCACATGATTCAAAATGTACAACAATATCATCTCACTAGCTGGCTTCGGCCGCTAGCCAGCCCCTAATTAGATCGGGGTCTCGGATTTATACGAACCTCGGGGGGGAAAAAATCTATGGTTCGAGTCCCCGCTGCCTACGATGCCGGAAAATCTTTTAGTTGCACATTCCACCACCAGGGCCGCATTCTATTCCAATCAAATTTCTCTCCGAACGAACCTCCAGCACGGGTCCCCACTGTCTACGGCGCCATACAGCAGGCATGCTGTGCACGCTCCAGGAATTCTTTTAGTTAGAACTTCCACCGTCAGGGGGCGTTTACTGTTCTAAACGAACCACACAAAAATAGCGTAAACCTATAAAATAATTTAAAAAAAAATAATATTGACAGCGACATTTCAAGTTAAAACACTGCTTTTTAAAGCGAGCAGGTTTAAACAGAAGTGGGTTTTTTAAGTGCCGTCAAACGGAGCTACTTTGGTCCATCACGTAAAAAAAGTTTTTATTCTTTCTATTGAATACAAAGATACAAGATAATTTGGAGTTTTTGCACTTGAAAAATACTTTATACCCTACTATAGGGTATTGGAATAGTTTGGGTGGAATTTAATTTTTTTAGTGGCAACAGTGGATGTGTTTGTAAACAACTGTTTTCGTGTGTACATTTTAACTCTCCAAACTTTCTATAGTGAAACAATCTGGATAAGAGCTACAAATAAGGTAAGTGTCAAAATATTACCTTTAGTAACCTGCAACCCATGTGTGATCATAGTTTTCCTTTAACTTTTTTTTTGACAGGAAATGTTTACGTTTACATAAAGTTAACATGAAAATTAGTATTTCGGGGCTACTTTTTGCCAGGCCTTTTTTTGCCCGAAAATAGCCCCAATTACTTAGAAATGCCTTTTATACAACCAAATAACATTTTTTAAGTAAAATTTTTTCTCAAACGTTACTGCAGCAAAATGTTACATTAATTGTTTTTGTTCCAGTTGCTGAGGATAGCATGTCAAAAACTGTTTCTCGCTTCTTTAATATTAACTAGGGGGCTCGGCCCCCTACGAGCTACGCTCGCCAACCCCCGTCCAGACACCGCAGACTCTAAATGCACGCTAATTTGATCGGCTTTAAAAAGATTTCGAAAGATTGAATTATAATTTAAAAAACAGTGGCGATCTCCCTATAAACGAATTTCTATTCATTTCTCTTTGATTGGGGAATTTTAACGCCAAATCCGCTGCGGTACTACTTGATTATCCTGTCGACCAATTTCGCCAAATTATATAAATCGCCAAACCACTCGCCAAATTATACAAATTGATATAATTTTTATCTTAAATAACGAAAGAACAAATAAATCCGTACAACACTAATAAAAACACAAATAAAACGTCGAAATAAAAATAACTTGATGACGTATACACGTGTAACAACATTTCAAAATAAGCTAATATAAAAGGAATTAAGTAAAGAGAATCTTTGTCTCCTGGTATTTTTTAACAAAGCGAAAAGAAAGTTCTTTTAAATGAGACATTTTAAATTAATTCTCAAAATATCAAATAAATGTCTAGCGCAATTAAATTCCCCCCGCTTTTAAATTTTCGCAAAAAAGGATAAACAACATTTTATTTAACGACTACAATGTGAAATCTCTGACATCCAATCTTATATTTTATATTCCTGTATAAACACAACATTCTGGCAACATTTTTAGAAAAAAATTATGAAACAGATTTTTTGGAAAAATTTAAAATAAACTAATGACGATTGGATTGTTTGATCACCGGGAATGAAGAAGTAACGCACCGGAAACTTATTGCTAAGGAACAAATACGTGCGTTTGAGAAAGCAGCTGAAAATAAATTTGAGATTTTTAACTTTAGCGTTTTCACGTATCGCGATTAATTGTTTGCTTTTTTTCGATTATGTTTTTTAATTTTTTAGAAATGCAATAACGTAATCTCAGTTACGTTTTCTATTGAACACGAGATTATAATTGGTTTTGAAAATACTCTGTTATGAATAATCATATTCCTGTTTGTCTTTAATTTTATGTGATGATTTTTTTAAATCTGTTTTATCTATAATTTTACTTTTATTTCGTTAGAAAACCGGATTTATTTTTATTTTATGAAATATTCAACTTTTTTAACCTTTTTTACGCGGGTTATTTTTCAAACGTTTCCACATTTGAGTAATATGTACTGCTTTTTATTGTGACTGATAGTACACGATTAAATATCATCTACTTCTTATTTAGAGGTGGGTTTCAGAAAGTTATTTCTCGACAAAGAGTACTCTGTGTGAACAGAATTTGTTACATGTTAAAAATGTTAAACTTCAAGATAATGCCGACCGCGCAGCACCGTACGAAGAGAAAACTGCACCCGGGGCAAAGTTTCAATTCGGTACCCCCCCCCCCCCCCCCCTACACAAACACACCGACACACACGCACGCACACTATTTTCTTGATGACATGCGTTACAAAACTGAAAAGTGCGGAAACAGAAATAAGTTCTACTGAATACATATTTCACGTTTATTATGAAACTATAGTTTAATTTTAATTCAGAATTTCCAAATAACTAAATAACATAAGGGTGTTCTCAAATCCAAAAGGGAAACTTTCTGACATAAGTTTTGATTTATTTTTGTTCGTAAATTCATGAAACTAGCTGGTGTTATTGTTCAGAAACTATGTCATCGAGCTGTTTTTTCCATTTTTTTGCAAACGCAATAGATCTTTTAGAAAAGAGTGCCAAAGTGGACGTTTTGAACAGAGTTTCCGCGCGAACGAAGAATGAGCACTCAAGAACGGGCGAAAAATGGGTTTGTCACATGATCAAAAATACTTATAACTCAATAGGTAATTTATGGATCAAAGAATGGAAAACACAGTTCAATTCCAAATCGCTTCCATGGACAGGCTTTCCAATTTTATATCTTTCCGTTACAAAATAAATTTGTAAATGTGTCAAAACGTTTTGCGCTTGTTGAGTAGCGCAGTTAAGAAGAGCCATAAGAGAAAATTGCACTTACATTTTGGGAAAGGGGATAGTGTAGAAAAAATGTAGCTAACAGTACAGTATAACAGTTTGCTACAGTTTTGTATTCCCAGAAGGAAACCCATGCTATATTGAGAGTATACGTTTTCGTCACAAGGTACAGAAAGAAAATTCCACGCTCGGAAAAGAGAAAGTTAACGAAAGAGATTAAGAAAAAGACCTAAAACAAGTTTCGAAAAGAGAGAAGTTTTTATTCATAAATTTGTATTTGGGCGTAGGGTAATGGCCAATGCAATAACTTTGTAATGGAAAATGAACGTACTTTCATTGAGAAAAAAAATTCCCAATATGTAAATATATAATTTTTTTAAAGAAAAAACGAAATTCGTAGATAAATGTGGTGCCCCCTCAATTTCCGCACCCGGGGCGACCGCCCCCTTCCCCCCTCCGCTTTGCACGGCTCTGCAAGTAAAAAAATAAAATGTTTCATATAATCCAACAATTAATCGTTTGAAAGAAAATCGTGTGAATAAAAATTTTTTATAACCCTCATATACATGAGAACCAGCTAAAATTACACACACCTCGCCCCTCCAAACACTGTCACGTGATATGTACTTACGGTAAGATCAGCCAATAAATGGTAAAACCTATTTCACCAGTCTCTCAAAAGACTCACAAGCAGCGGATAAGAAGGAATCGATACAAAGATAACGACCTTCTATCCGCATAAAAGAAATATTGAATGATATATTTTGTTTTCCTATTAGAAGAACAGCACTCGCAAGACTATTGTGGTTACAATTACAGTTTACAATTAATATTTAAATATTAGTTAATTTAGAATTATACGTTGAGAAATCAATTCAGAAATCCTAAAAAGATAGCTTAAATAATGTTTCATTTTTAAGAAGGGAACAGGAAAGACAAGTTGGAAATTCCACGTCAAACGTGGCAAATGAGGTGCGTTCGTACTATAGCTAGTTTTATAAATATTTTTGCATCGCATATTGTACTGAATGTATATTTTAGTACACTTCAATAAGTGCATACCAATTTCATTCTGTTCGAAAGACTGCAGCATCAATAAAATGCACTTGAAATAATTTTGTCCCATTTCCCGTAATGTAACGGAAAACTTTTGACTGTCCCTGTCAGTAAACTATACATCCGATTTTTATAAAATTTGAAATGACTCGACAAAATATTGCAACAATTATGTATTTAAAATTTCAAACCATTCGGTTGGGTAGTTTTTGCTCTGTTGTATGTGGACGGGCGGACAGACAGACAGAGGGACTGAACGGCGACTATAGGTGCAACGTATTTATATAATTACGAACGCACTTAAAAACGAAGCAAAAATTTTACATCTTTTAATAAATTCGTTTGCTTTAGTATAATTTTATTCGACAAATGAAATGAAATTAAATAAATAGTACATAGAAACAATACGCATTTTATTAAATAACTTTTCTGGTTCGTAAATATGTTTGTTTGACTTGGAAAACAAAACGGAAGGCTGATAGCTATGGAAAAAGAAGAAGGGTGACCTGTAATTGGTACTCTTCAAGCACTTTGTGATCATATTGAATTTAAAACTCTCATACACCTGAGACTCTGAGAGCCACTCAGAATCAACCTACTTTTCCCCAAACATTGTCACATGATATGTCCCTACAGTAAAGATCAGCCAAATAAATGGGGAATAAATCTCCAGTAAAAAGATATAAAACCCACTTCGTCCTTCTCCCCAAAGGCTCATAAACCAGTAGAGAGAAAGAGCAGTCCATATAAAGATAATCCGAACGACTTTCTATCCGCACAAAATCAAAATCGTGTCATATTTTTTTGTTTTCGAAGAACAGTGCAATTTTGTTTTCGTTTTGTAATAGTGACATTTTTAAATTAGAATACTGACATCAGTATTCAACTTTCTGACTCATAATTGATCATGATTTATAAAAATAAAGTAAAGCCTATTAAAAAGAGGTACTCATAGCCAGTAAAGGATAAAAAATTAAAATTATCCAAATCCGTTGAAATTTGAACATTTCTGTGGGAATAATGATTTGCTATTACCCTCAGACAATTGTGAACCATCTAAATTTAACCTTCTTTTCCCTAAATATTGCATGTGATATCATCCCATATAATAGCAAACGTAAACCAATAAATGCTGAATAAATCTCCAATAAAAATACATCAAAAAAACGTATTTCGTTGCGTTTCCCCCTCTTGCAAAAGATCCCTAATCAGCAGATAGAATAAAAGAGAAGCCCATATGAAGTAGAAGTCTTAAGGCGTCTCAGGACTCTTAAAATTGGAAAAAATGAAAAAAAAGAGACCATTTTCAACATTTAATATCTTAAAATGTATTTGATTTTAAGACAATTTTAATTGGAATAAAATATATAAGTATGTTCTTTCATTTCATGTATTTAAAAAATTATAAGATGCAGAATAAGCATTTACAGGGAGCTCCAAACTGTTAAACATTTGACGAGCATAAAATCGGCATAACAGCTTACGCGCACGATTACAAAATAAGTATTGCAACTAGAATGAAAATTTTGGTGCCTACTTATACTTCAGATTGTAATAATTACCCTGAACCTAAATAAATTTGTATTTAAAGATTTTTTATATTTTTAATACAAAGTTGTATTTAGCTAATGCAAAATGAAGAAAATTTCAACAGTATAATCACCTAAAAAAGTATTGTTTTGATCAATAAAAAGGAAAAATTTTAGGTTCAGTTTATACAGACTAACATGAAACATAAGTTTTGAAAATTTCATGAATAAATATTCATAAGTTTTTGAGATATTGTGCGCGTTATGCCCAAAAACGTCATTTGGAGAAAAATGGCTTCAAAGTTTCCGAAACGACGCTTCAGCTATTGAACGTGTATAAATGTAAAAGCCATAACTTCAGTTCTAATAGGAATTTCAAGGAAACAATTATATCAAAATGTTCAGAAAAAACAGGAGTTTAACATCTAAAAAAATTAAAATTTCGAAAATTTTAAAGCTTTAAGAGTCCTGAGACCCCTTAAGGCATTAATTTTTTTAGATGTTAAACTCCTATCTTTTCTGAACATTGCGATATAATTGTTTCCTTGAAATTCCCATTAGAACAGAAGTTACGGCTTTTAGATACACGCTGAAAGGCTGAGGCGGCATTTCCGAAACTTTGAAGTCGTTTTTCACCAAATGACGTTTTCGGGCATAACGCGCTGATTAACTAACCGAATATTCGGCAATATGGCCAGATACCGAATATTCGGAGCATCCCTAATAAATAGAAAATAAGTCACCAGTGAAATCCATTTTAACCCTCTGCCTAAAGATTCATAACCAGAGGATAGAAAAGATCAGTCCATGTAAAGAAAATCCGAATGACATTCTATCCGCAAAAAAGAAAAATCATGACAGTTTTTGTTTCTGCATTCAAAGAACAGCTCTCACAAAAAACTCCCGCAGTTGTGTGGCACGTCTGTTTTGTTTCGAAACGGTGACACTTTTTTAAAATTGTAATACTGACATTACTGTGTAACTTTTTGACGAATAACATATTGATGTGAATTTTTTTAACACACAAATTTATGTTTTTAGAAAATAAATAAAACTCACCTATAATCTGATAAAACACGAAACATTTTGCGCATAAAATAGACTTTTCTAACGCTCAACCGGTTGGTAATCACTTCAGAACGTTACCAACTCATTGCATATGTTTTTAATTCATTTTGTTCGCAAACGTATCAAATTAGTAAATACTCTTATTCAGGAACTATGTAATAGAAATATATATATATTTTTTCGAATTTCAGAAAAAGCAGAAGATTTTTCAGAAAACGTTGTTAAAGTTGGCGTTTTGAATCGAATTTCCGGACTTTAAAGCGCAGGAAAAAAAACTGCCGTCCTGTCCTGTCCAGTGGTGTAGTCGTAAAAAGATCTATACGCTCTATGCAGAGGGTATACGCTCAAGGCAGAGGGTATACCCTAGAGAATGCTATACCTATGCTATAGCTTTGAGAAACTGAGGGTATACGGTGTTCCTTAAAAAATTCCAGAAGGTATACGGCGTATACCACCGTATACCCTCCACTACATCCCTGGTCCTGTCCTGATAACAATAATCACTTACAACTCAAGATGCTATTCATTTATCGAAAAATGAAAAAAAAAAATGCTCGATTACAAATTACTTCAATAAAGATGCCTTCAGATTTTTCAGACAATGCTGCTAAAGTTGGCGATTTTAATCAAATTTCCGGACGCAAAAACGCAGGGGGGGGGGGGGGAACTACCGTTCTGTCTTGATAACAATAATACTCACTTACAACTCAAACTCAGGATGCTGTTCATTTATCAGAAAATGAAAAAAGCTGCTCCATTACAAATTACTTCAATAAAGATGCTTTCAAGTATCAGGACTTTATGTTTAAGGGGACTTGGGATGCTTTTAACGTCGAAAAGTGAAAAAAAAAAATTGACTATTTTTGTCATTTTATATCTTAAAAGGTACACATTAAAAAAACACAATTTTTAACCCCTTGCCTGTGACGACCGAACTCAGTTCGGGCAAGAGAAAAATCGGTGTTTTAATTCCGTGAAGCCCGAACTCAGTTCGTCCAGTGCATTATATGCAACTTATCATTTTTCCCAATAGATGGCGATACTTTCCCTCGAAAAGTTCGGCAGTTTCGCGCCATTTGTCGGACTTTTCTAATTTTGCAGTTCAGAACAAAATTAAAGAGAATTTTTTTTTTTCTATTTTTGGCACGTTTTTCACAAATATATTCCACAGACAAAGGGTTAAAAGGCAGTAACACATAAATATTTCTTCATTTCATAATTTTTTTTGCAGATCACAATGGGAAAAATTAGTTTTTATAGGGGTTTTAAACTTGTCGAGAAGAAAATAGGAATCGCAGGTTGCGAGCATAATTACAAAAGAACTTCTACATGTCAAACAAAATTTTTGGTATCTCATTATACTTGAGAGTCTTGTGCTTGCACTGAACCTAAAAAACTATTTATAGCATTCTTATGCTTTACAAACAAAACTTACATAATTTTTTTTTTTAAATCTTAGCAATGTAACACCAAGACAAAAAATATTCTTTCAACAAAAAAGGAGGATGTAAATTTAGGTTTACTTTATGCAGCCTACCACTCTATAGCCTAAAAATTTCATGAAAAAATATTGTAAAGTTTGTTTGTTTATTAAACTACCTTGTGGGCATTGCTCCAAAACCAAATTTTGAGAAAAATGACTTAAAATATCTCTTTGAAAATATTCGATATTTAATAACTATTAACAGGGTCATTCTTTTCAATATATTATTTATTTATTTATTTTTGAAATGTGAATTTTTTGAAGATTTAAGAGTCCGAAATCCTCTTAAAAATGAGCCCCTTAAATATGTGTCAGAAAGTTTCGAGTTGTTGAGCGGGGGAAATATTTTTGTTGAGAACTGTCTTGAAAATTAAACCTCCATTTCCCCAAATATTTCCATGTGATATACCAATATAGTATGGGTGAGCCGATAGGATTAATACGCCTCCAAAAATATAACCCCCCCCCCCTCATCCCCCCGTCAAAAGATTCATAACCAACGGATAAAAAGAGCAGTGCATATAAAGATAATCTGAATGACATTCTATCCGCACAAAAGAAAAATCTTGTCCTATTTTCTTTCTTTTCACATTCAAAGAACAGCTCTGAACAAAAGACTGCTGTGGTCTGTTTGCTTTTTTAATGTGACGTCACAGCGATGAAACAGCAGCTTCTTCGCAGATGGTGAGAGAACTAACCAGCCGTATTACTTTACTAAACACTAACTGATGGTTTGTTGTGCCATGTTTTGAATAGAATGGGGTGCGGCACATCAAAAGATTTCAATACGTCAGAATACGTCCAAGACAAAGGACGACAGTATTTAATTCGTGAAACTCGATAGCTTCATATTGATTTATTCAACTAGATCACATGAGAGTGACGCAACTATTGTAATATAGAATAATTTCGATAAACTCGGTGCAATGGAAATGATATAGAATACGTTGGGGGAACCAAAATAAAAATGCAATCAAGTAGAAAAAGTAGAACATATTATAGAATATAGGCAGCAAATTTCTTTTTCTGTCTTTCATTGGGCTAATTTCAAGGGCGACTCAAACGCATGGTTGTAATTTACAAAAACAAGTGAACAATTCCACTTACACGCAGTGGCGTATTCTGGCGGTGGGCTGATGGGGCTGCAGCCCCCCTCCAAAATTTGTAGAATATATCACATTTAATTATGAAAGTTTAGCAAAATGTGATGAAATTCAAAAGGAACCAGAAAACTATCCCGTTTTAGGCAGGTTTTCATCTTAGAAAGTGTGTTATACAGATCACGAAATAGACATTTTTCAGCAACGTTTCTGTTATATTACTCAGGCTCTCTTTACATGGATTTTATTATGTAAAACGTGATATATGGTGATTAAAAGTGCATTATTAATTTTAATTACTTTAAAAAACATTAATAAATTGATTACACTTGCTATTTATCAGTTGAAAATCTGCGATTTAAGGTAATGCATAGATTGGAAGTATTGAAGGAGGTGGGGGGAGGGGACAGCGTGAGAATTTCTTAAATAATTTTAAATTTGCTGTTTACTTCGGTTTTATTTACTATTTGTTGAGATACCTTTTAGTAAATAATTATCACCATTCCGGTTTAAAAAATGTCGTATAACCAAGGAATTATACTTGTGAAGACGAAAACCTGCCGAAAACAAAATGTTTCCCAGTCCCACGCGATTCGATCTTAGCAGGTTTGATTGTGTAATAGATGCGTTACCTGCTACGATAAAAACCTGTTTAAAGCGGAATTTTCCTGCTTCTTGCGATTCCTTCTTAGGAGCTTTTACTATATCTCAGCTAGGGATGCACCGAATATCCGGTATCTATTCAGTATTCGGCCTATTCGGCCATGTTGCCGAATATTCGGTTTGGCCGAAATCAAACTATTCGGTATGCTGAATATTCGGCTTGGCCGAATATTCGGTTTCGCCGAATATCGGAATATTCGGCCGAACCGAATACTTAAAAAAACTTTTAAAACATATTTTTAAAAACCTTATACAACTTCTACGTTTAACAGTCAACTTATAAAGGTATTCAGAACAATTAGAAACAATCATTTTTAAATAAAAGAGAATGTTTTTACATTATTTATTTGCTGTTTGTTAAGTATTATTTAAGAAAATTAACCTATCATGAGGATTTTCATAGGAATTAATGATGTACAAATGCAAGTTCCTGAACATTGTCCAGTAAATAATCTGTTTCTTGCTAAGATTTTAAGAAAAACGTTTACAATCTATTAAAATGCTTGTCCACTCCAGACACCGATCTAGGATGCATTTAAAAACTTCCTTGCTTAATCAAAGGGAGTAGAACAGTTATTCTTGCTAAGTTGCCACCCTATAAAATTTCAATAGATTGTATTATTTATTTACTTTTACTTTAGTTCCTTCCTGACAAATAATACATGATCCTGTACAATTTTTCTTCCAATCATTTCACAATTTCTCTTTGATTTTAAAACGTTTGTTTTAGAATTTAAGAAAATTTTATTAATTTGTTTTAATTCGCAGAAGAAGCCATGAAATTTAAAATTTTATTGATTAAAAAAGTTTTATAGCTATCCTCTTCTTAAATAACTCAAAGCAGATTTTTTTTCAGCATAAAGTTTACTTGAAAAAAAAAACACTTGTTTATTAGAATAGAAGTTTTTGTTTTAAATATTATGTAAAATTATTTTTAAATTTAACATTTTAATGCCTTTAAACTTTGAAATATGAAAAGTATTCGACAAGCCGAATATTCGGTATTCGGCCTAGCAGTTACTATTCGGCTAGCCGAATATTCGGTATTCGGTTCGCCTGTAGGCCGAATATTCGGTATTCGGCCAAAATCACTATTCGGTGCATCCCTAATCTCAGCCCCCTCCAAAATGGTAAGTCTAGATACGCCACTGCTTACACGTGCAAAGGAATTTTAGATACAGATAATAAAAATTTAGACAACAATGATACGAAGAGTTCACAACCATAATAGACCAAGCCCATTTTGAAAAGAAATGAGGTAGTCCATTTAGAAGGTGCATAAAATCTGTTTTATCCACTCCCACAGTGAACCAAGTCTATTTTCACATATTTTCTCATATACGGCATCTGTTTACAGAATTGGTTTACTGTGGGAGTGGATAAAACAGATTTTATGCACCTTCTAAATCAGCCATACTCAACCTTTTTTTTTTTTTGCGGTCCGCAAACATAGGTTTGAGACAGTAGGCGGGCCGCAACACATGTATAAAAGGGTAAAGTAATAAAAATATTAAGATAATATAAGTAGTATAACGAAGTTAATATCATCAGTAACGTTGAACATTTGTCGTCGAAGAAATGTTACACAAAAAATTAACACCATTATTTCAAAACAATTAAACTTGATATCTATTGCTATGATATCTATTGTTGATATCTATTGCAAATGTTTAGAAATGTACTTAAAAGTTTGTTGTTTGGAAATAGCGGTGTAACAAATTTTTGGTACCAATTTTTTTCCGCGACAAACATTAAACCTTAAAAAGTAGTATTAGCTATATAATAAGTATAAAACTAATAATGTAATAATGCAGAATTTCGAAGTTCTAAAGAAAATAAATTAGGAAGTTTTCTCTTACAAATCCTTTGCTCTATGCAAATTTTTATATATTTTTTATTTGCAGAAATACAGTGCAAATTTAATTAATTTGGACTAACGTTTGATTAGTGTTGGCGATTAAGAAATGTATACGCTTCTGTAGCACAAATAAGCTTACAAACACATCTACAGTCGTGGAAAAAAAAGTAAACACACCGTATTAACTCCTCAACAAATTATCGTAGACGAAAGTTACTAGAAACGATTGGAAATAAAGTCTACTTTTAAATGACGTATATAAAATTTTCTTAGGGGGCCATCTACATATGAAAACGAATCCAAACTTTAATTTTTTTCAATGGCAATACCCAATTTTAACGAGATATCTCAAATCTTTGGTTCAAACTATTCCTAGACACTGAATTTCAAGTCTTTTGAATTATAAACATTCAAAATTGAGTGCTTCTAATGTTAAATTACAGTTTCATATTTTTATTAAAATAAAAATATTATAAAGTTATAAATAACTTCTGAAATTATGATCCTAATGTTCTAATTTTTTTGTGTAACAATAATACTAATATACCCAAACATAAATACGTTGAATTTGCAATTTCTATAATTTTCTGATATGAATTATGAAGTTAATATTAAAAATAACTATGAATTGCAACCTACAATTTTTTTGATGGATTCAGATTTAAGTCCTGCTTTATGGAAATCCAAAATTTCACATTTTTCTTCCAAGTAGTTTTCAAATTATGCTTAAAAAACGGCAAAATGATGGTTTAAGGGGCCGTCTATATGATAGAAGTGACTAGTTATTTTGAAATTTCTTACGCTATCCTGTAATCTAACAGGCTTAATTGACTGCTTAAGGTGCCTTGATCAAGAAGGGAGCTCTCTCGGTTAACAGTCGAGTACCGAACTTCAATTTGGATACAGCCCTTAAAATACACTCATTTTAAAATAATTTCTCGGAATCTTATGGTACGAATTACATAAAAATTTGTTTTTAGGCTAATTGAAGGGTGTAGAGTTCATTTATGCTGTCAGAATTGTGTACTGCTATTGAAAAAACAAAGTTATGGTTCGTTTTAATAAGTAGATGGCCCCCTAACCAAATTTTATAGACACCATTTAAAAGTAGACTTTATTTCCCATTGTTCGGTATTAGTAACTTTCTTCTACGATAATTTGTTGAGGAGTTAGTAGGGGGTGTTTACTTTTTTTCCCGCACGACTGTTAGAGGTCTGCACCGGCCGGAATTTCCAGGCCCGGGCCGGCCCGAAAGAAATCTATCTATTCTAATCTATTTGGTGTCTAGGCATAGTTTGAACCGAAGATTTGAAATATCTCGTTAAAAGTGGGTATTGCCATTGAAAAAAATGAAGTTACGGTTCGTTTTAATATGTAGATGGCCCCCTAAGCCAATTTTATATACATCATTTAAAAGTAGACTTTATTTCCAATCGTTCGGTACCAGTAACTTTTCTACGATAATTTGTTGAGGAGTTAGTAGGGGGTGTTTAATTTTTTTTTTTTTTTTTCCCCACGACTATACAAAGATTTTTGAATAAGAAAGCAGCATGTTTTTAAATGGTATGTTTATAAATAGGAATTAATAATTATGTGTCCCGGGCCGCATATAAAATGTCGACGGGCCGCAGGTTGAGTATGGCTGTTCTAAATGGACTATCTCTTTTTTCAAAATGGACTTGGTCTACTATGGTTTTGAGCCCCTCAAGTGTAACATTTTTCACCAATATAACATACAGCGGAACTTCCTTTTAACGAAGTTTTCTACTTAACGAATTTTTCTGTTGAAACTTGACTTTGAACGCCATTAACATGTAAATTAAGCTCCATATTACGAAAAAATATTCCATACAACGAAGTTTATCCTACTTTCGTGCGCGTACAGCTTTCAAAAGGAGAGGTTGCTGTTACGACGTATGTATGAATTTATTACAGCGGATTGTATGAAAATGAAATTATTTATTTAATCATTTGCATTCAAAAGAAGAAATGCTAAAAGTTTTCGATACAATAAGAAGGAGATTCCAGTTTCACGAAAATGTTACAGATGATGCGAAAATTTTTATCAGCAGTATTTTTTTTTTATAAGAGACCTGTACAAAGTAAATGTTGCAGAATTTTTTTTTTTTTTTTAAGATAAGGATTTGGAATACTAAGGAAAAAAAGTGCTACGCTTCAGTTTTTGTTTACCTCTCTTTATTACTATGTATTTTTTTAGACATTACTAGGGGGCTCGGCCCCCTACGAGCTACGCTCGCCAACCCCCGTCCAGACACCGTAGACTCTAAATGCACGCTAATTTGATCCGCTTTAAAAAGATTTCGAAAGATTGAATTATAATTTAAAAAACAGTGGCGATCTCCCTAGTATAAACGAATTTCTTTTCATTTCTCTTTGATTGGGGAATTTTAACGCCAAATTCGCTGCGGTACTACTTTATTATCCAGTCGACAAATTTCGCCAAATTATACAAATTGACATAATTTTTATTTTAAATAACGAAAGAACAAATAAATTAGTACAACATTAATAAAAATACAAATAAAACGTCGAAATAAAAATAACTTGATGACGTAGACACGTGTAACAACATTTCAAAATAAGCAAATATAAAAGGAATTAAGTAAACAGAGTCTTTGTCTCCTGGTATTTTTTAAGAAAGCGAAAAGAAAGTTCTTTTAAATGAGACATTATAAATTAATCGTTTTTAATGTGACGTAATTTTGACCAAGCTATTCTTTCTCTTTTAAATATTCACGTGAAAATACTTTTGTTAGAAATGAAATATTATTTGCGCTTTCCTAACAAAAATAGTTGAAAAGATCCTCTCAAAATATCAAATAAATGTCTAGCGCAATTACTAAATTTGAACTGTTTTGCAATATTATTTTGTGTTCATTTTATGTAATAACTATAATGTGACGTAAATATGACGTAATTTCTCCTATTTAAGACTTCTAACGCATGTTAATGAATTTATTACTTTACAATATCGTTTCTCTTTTAAAATTCACGTGTATACTTTTTATGACGTAATTTTTAATAAGTTCCTGCTTTTTGTACATAATTATTTAATTCTAATTCCAAATGATTTTTTCTGTTTATAATAGTCACGTGTAAATAAATTTTTAATTTGAAGCAAACATTATTGTTTGCGCTGTTTATACATTTGGCAACAGTATAAATTAATACCATTTTCTAAAATAATGTAAAAAATATCTCTAGAAATGCTGAAAATTTGAATTTAAAATAGAAATAAAACTTCAAAAAAATGAGTCAAAATAAAAAAAATTAATGCAATCTGCACTCCGGCAAATTCTAACGCATAAAATGATCTAGAAATGATTACACAGCCATGTATAGTTTTTGCTGCTATAAAACTTTTTTAGTGGAATGATTTTGTCCAACTTTAGCATTAAATATCTCTTAAAATAATTCTTCGATTTGAAAACTGTCTGCATCAGCGTGTTTATCAAACATTTCTGTATAAAACCACCGATTTTCATATTTCTGTATGCATTATTTTTCTTAATATTAACGAAGAAAGACCTCCGGTCACAAAAAATTCAAAACCGCCGGCGGCGGTGACAACGGTAGTTACTTTTTTTTAGAATAGAGAGATTCCAATTCATTTCTTCTCAGATGTCTACATTGTATATATAAAAAAAGTTACTGTCCGAATGAAAATGCATTTTCCCAATGTTTCCATTTTATCTGTATTTTTCATTTTATGCATGTGTATTTTATTCCAGAAATTTCATGAATTTGAGCTGATTTCTATTTAACGAATTTTCTTCATAACGAAGTGTTTAAGTGTAACGATGAGACTTCATTAAATGGAAGTTTCACTGTATTTCTAAATAATGGATTTGCGGAGAAACAAGCGTTTTAGCTCGGGAAAAAAGTTATTTTAAAATTCTTCGTGCGCATGTCTTTCTTATAAAAAAACTTCGATAAAAATAAATAAATAATAAAAGCATGTGCTAAACTAAAAAAAATTCTCAGTGGATCTAAACAAATGCATGCAAATTCAGCTATTTAAAAAATATTCTATTAGCGATTCCAAAGTACAAGTCAATTATAGAAAAGAATATCAATTTAAGAATATATGCTGGTAACTGAAACAACGCAAGCTAATGTCAGATTGATGGCATATTTTTAACACTAAAGCTACCGCGAGGGGTTAAATGACTCTTTTGGAATTTCTCAAACTAAAACATTACGAAATTTCTTTATATTTCACGACTTTTATTAAAATATAGGATCATATTATTCCTTAAAATGCCTCATTTCCGAACTACTTTTTATGCGCAGAAAAAAATATTTTAGGCTTAACTACCGCAAGGGGTCATTTGACCCCTGAATAAATTTATGTTAAATCATAAAGGTATAAATGTTTTATTTTGTAAGGACATTAGTAACCATAAACAATATAACATACATATAACTACTTAAAAGGTGACTCAAACATATAAATATATTATTTATTGCAACCCGAGGTCTGTCGAACACACACGCGTTCATTTTCAAAGGGGAAAAGATGACTGACTGAATAGAAATACATTTTAAAAACAAAAAGAAAATAGTACACATGAGCAAGCGGAGTTCAGTCCATTTCTCTGCAGAGGGGTGAAAAGATCAGTTCATATTATCAGGAGGTCTTGAAATATTTAGGATATTGTACCAAATTGCGGGAATATTATAGGAAAGGACATCGTTACAAACATTATCACTTCTAAGTAAAATTTTAATGGATTCACGGATTATGGATGAGTAATGGTTAGATGTTGAAATGATCATTTTAGCTTGGTCGAAGTTGATCCTAATATTTTCTTTTTGATGCAATCTGGATAAAGCTGTAAATTTTAAAAACAAAAACAAAATAGTACGCATGCGCAAGCGGAGTTCAGTCCATTTCTCTGCAGAGGGGTGAAAAGATCAGTTCATATTATCAGGAGGTCTTGAAATTTCAAGGTTGAACTGCGCTTGCGCATGCGTACTATTTTGTTTTTGTTTTTAAAATGTATTTCTATTCAGTCATTTTTCCCCTTTGAAAATGAACGCGTGTGTGTTCGAAAGATCTCGGGTTGCAATAAATAATATTTATATGTTTGAGTCACCTTTTAAGTAGTTATAGGTATGTTATATTGTTTATTAATAACAAGATGAAAATTTCCTTCACGACACTAGTGTTTAATACAGTGTTGACATTAGTAACCTTCGTATTTTTGCTATTACATCACTTATTCTACTGCATTACGTCATATTTGTTAACCCTTTCAAGGGCAAAGCATTTTCAATGCTAAAGTGGTTAAGTAAATAATTGGCACCGGAATTGGCCAACAAATTTATTTGTAAATATGAAAAAGGTTATATTTCACGTACATATTAAATGAAAAATATTTTACCAAAATTCTGGTGCCATATCGTGGCGTTTGGACATTAAAATTAAGTGGTTTCATAAACATACCACCGCTCCTGAAAGGGTTAATGTGGAATGGTGCAATTAGAAATTGACTTTATTCCGGGTGAGATTCTAGTTTGAACAATTCAGGTTATATCGAGAACGAAATAATATTAAAAATATGTGGTGAACATAAACCAAATATGCACAATATTTGTTTATTAAATTTTCGAATTTCTTGAAATAATTAATTGTTTTCTTAATTTTTTTTGCGTAATTAAAAATTATTTTTTACCTGACTGAAAAGAAGGGTTATGTGTTTCACGCGTATCTGTGTATGTGGATTTCTTTATACCCTTGAAACATCCCAACGGCTAATGGATTTTAATGAATGAGGTCTCTATCAATTCGTCTTAACGGTCCGATGGTTATAGGCTAGGTTTTGTTTTTGTAAATTCAAAATGGCGGCCGTAAAATACAAAATGACGGTAGAGACGGAAAAAAAATTTACACACCCTATTGAGTGACATGTCATTGGATAGGTCTTTCAAAATGAAGACGATGTTTCATTGACTATTTTACAGTCAGAAGCTCCGTTAAAATATTATACAACCTGAAAGTTGTGTAGGTTGGATCTCTAGCTTTACTGCAACTCTAACCATCATAGACATCTATGGACCTCATCAAAACAGTGTTTATAGATAGGAACTAACAATTAAACACAACTTAAAAGTCATCAATACAAGTAAATAGCAAAAATATGTAAGTAATATAAACAAGTAATATAAAAAAAATATTAAGTCAATTCCTACTTAGGTCAATAAGAGAATTTTTTTTCTCCCATTCTTCTTTCCTTTTGAGTGGCGCTTAAAATGCCTTGATCAAGAAGAGGGCTCTCTCGATTATTGAAAATTAATTAATTTAACTTAATTAATGAATTAATATTTGAAAAACACTGGATTAACATCAAGTGTCATCCACTACAAGTTTAAACAAATTTATTTGAGATTGATTGGTTGAATAATAAGTATTTTATTAACGATTGAAAATTTGAACAAGATATATATAGCGAGAGTGTGAGCTAATAGTAGGAATTGAAAAAAAAAAAAAAATAGTTTCACGTTGATGAGAAATAATTAATGAGTTCGCTTTTTACGCAGTCGGGTTTTCTGATTTTTTAAATTTAATTGTTTATTACTTTAATAAATAAAAAAATTTGTAATAATTACAAAAATGTTTTATTCTTACACCAAAGCGCATCAACTGGTATATTTTTCGCAAAATATCGTAAAATATATAGCTTTTTATATAGGGGTCATTTGACCACTTTCGGTAGGAATAGGTAAAAATTATCGGTACGTTTAGTGTTAAGTAATTTTTTTCATACGATAATTGTGGTGGCACTTTCGTACTTTTTGTAGATAAACATTTTCAAGGGGGAAAAATACACTTCAAAATATGAATACAATTTCAGTATTCAGTTATATCTCCAGTTTTTGGATCAAATAATATAAAAGACGACTTAAATAATACTCAAAGTATATAAGGATCAAAGTAATTGGTTCCGATTTCCTATACGATATTACGTTCAAAACCTTTTTCTTTTAACATTGTAACATTTCTGTAATGTCAATGTTATCAGTTGTAAGATGTAAATATTTTCTTTCTCTTAGATAAGAAGCTAAAACGAGAAGGTCTAAAAAAGACCATAAACTCGTGGATGCACGTACGAAATATCCATTTCAAATTGAAGCGCACATATAGTAGGTTCTCTATCATCCTGCACCCGCGAGATTTGGAGTACATCGTATATGGGGCATTCTCACAATCTTTTGACTTTTATGTCCCTGGATAATAATTTTTATTTTAATATATTTTTTGTGGTTTTTTTTTTTAATTTCATATACTGGGGAACATCTCATTGCATGATTGCATAGCAATATTAACGAGATAAATAAGTTTTGGACGATCTTGGGGGTCCAAATACCAGGAAAACTCCTATACCGTCCCGTGTCCCTGATGCTGATTTTTTTTTAAGTTTGGAGCTGTCTGAATAAAATTGTTTCAATAAAAGTAATTCGATGTCATTTTTTTCCGAAACTGGGACAATTGTTTTATATAAATATGTAGCATAAAATTAACCTGCACACATTTTTACCGTTGATATTATTTTGCGAACTCTGCCCCTGTGTTTTTTATCCTTACCGTCCCTCTTGCTAAACTTGTACAGAAAATCACTTCAGATGCAGCCACAGAATTTTTTCTCATGCAGAAGTATGCTAGAGAAAGAATGTCTAAAATTCTTTGACAGAAAATTGGCTTCAGAATTTAAATCAGCATTTTAATATCAATTTCAAGATCGTGGCTTTATTGGTAGTCTTACCGACCCCAAGGTTTATTCCTGCACTTTTCGAGGTAAATTAAAAAAAATAATAATTTGATCCAATGTTAACAACTGTTTCTAAAAATCAATGAACATTGTGGCTGTCACTTAGTCTTAACATGATTTTCCTAAAAATAGGTGGTAATTTTCCCTACCATTCCATTTTTACCGCCCCTTTTTTCCCCATTTCATCTCTTTTTCCCTGTACCGCCCCTTTTTTTACCTTACCGTCCCTTCTTTAACACCCCTTTAAGACAATGTTATGCAAAAATTCTGTATTAAAAGTACTACATTTTTATTATTTCTTATTTGAATGCCCTGTGGGTACTATGCAAATTCATTATAAGTAAAAATTTAGAAGAAAATAGAAAGTTATAGTGGTAAAACGGTAAGGAAAATTAAACTCGCAAGTTTAAGTTAAACCTCAGTTAAATAAAAAAATTTTCGCTGTTAACCATTTTTTCTTTATTTTGAATCATTAAGAAATTCGCCAATAAGATTAAAATGCTATTTTAACAAGTTTAATTTCACCAGATTTTTATTCTCAAAAGTCAAAAGATTGTGAGAATGCCCCATATCTGGGAGGACGTAAAATTAACGACGTTTTCTAAGACTACAATAATTAAAATAGATTAATTTTAACACAATTATTCTAATTGGTAAACAAATCATATTAGATGTAAATTTCCAACTGGGCGAAAAATGTCCGGACCAGGATTTTGTTTACCAATTAGAATAATTGTGTTAAAATTAATCTAGTGTAATTTCGTATCCAGCGATTTCTGGAGTTCCATTACCTGAGATTTATTCTGTTGAGCTGAACCAGGTTTCAGACCAGATGCTGTAATCATCAAGGTTAGCTGGGTGAAACAGTTCGACCAGAATCGTCCGGGATAGCTCAGATGGCAGAGCACTGGCGGTTCCAGCCAGGAGGTCCCGGGTTCGAATCCTGGTCCGGACATTTTTCGCCAGGTTGGAAATTTACATCTAGTACAATAGTTAAAATTATATTTAAAATGTACTATTAATAAAATACTACTAAAATAAATAGTAAGTTTTTTTTAAGCCGGATGTTAGCATGTATTCAAAACTAGTTTTGCAAGGTTAATTTTGTCGTAAACTATTTAAACTTTCGTTATTTTGGTACATTTTATCAAATTTCATTTATTTCTATACATACATAAATAAATGCAAAACGCAATAATAATATAAATTAATTACGGTTTCTAATCCACGATTCAACCAGTCCAATTTTCGTCAATTTATCCAAGATTTCAGCTAAACGTCAAAGTTCCATTTTTAGAAGTTAAAAAAAAAAACACAGTATTCGTGTATATACAAAATCGGCGGTTAAGAATTTTTGGACATAATAGGAAAGAATGTACTCAAAACGTAAACAGATTAACGGTTCTGAGTAAGGTGGGAAAACGCATTTGCTATTGTAAGAGTATTTGAATAGCATTGAATAGCACCAATCTAAAAGGTTGGAAGCTTCCCTTTCCAGCTTGTTTACTTATTTTTTTATTATTGTGGTCGAATTATGCTAAAAGTCGGAGGTTTACAAAAGCGTTTGATTTAATCCACGCTACACCACAAAGTAAAATAACTATAAATCCGAATTTTTTAAAAAGAGGTTGGGTAATTGGGTATAAATTAAGAAGAGGGAAAGTATACCTAAAAATATAAACTCATCGACTACCAAAAAAAAAATCCGTGCCGGCCCGGCCTACAGGCAGAGGTAGATTTCGAAGTCAAAAAGTCCTTCCGGCCAGTGCCGGGAGGAAGAGGTAGCTTTCATAATCCTTATTCAAAAAAAGCCAACTTATATCATGCAAACACACGAAGCTCAATTTAGTGGAAACCGAATATAGGAGATTCAATACTAATTTTTATCAATATAATGAATGAGAATTTCGCGAAATTAGTCAGCTTTATCCAAGCTGCTTTTCTTTAAAGTAACTTATATTTGGCTGCCAAATTCGGCAATTTCTTAAAGTGCCTGTCATTTTAAGACAACATGGTGGATGAGGCTAAGCAGTGAACTTGGTCAAGACCTTAGTAATTGCTGTGCACATGCTCACTCACATCGGAATCGGTTAATATATAGGAGTGCTGTCGCATGCAAAAAATGAGATTTTTCAAAATGTCACCCAAAATAGAAATTGAAACTGCTATATCTGAGCCATTTTTTAAGGTAAAGACAAACAAAAAATGCTCCTGAATCCTTATATCAAGATCAAATACTTAAGACAGAAACCTTTTTCAATTTCTAATTTTTTTGCACCTCACTTTAAATATATATATATTTTTTAATTTAATGGCCGCCATTTTGAAACAAGATGGCTGATGAATCTGGCCAGCGAACTTGGTCGAGGTGTTGATGTATACTATCCACATGCCTTCTTACATCGAAATAGGCGAATACGTGTGTTATCGCGTGGCAAATACAAGATCGTTTCAAAATGTTAGCCATGCTAGAAATTCAAAGTGCTATAAATCAACCATTTTTTAAGATATCAACAAAAAAACAAATTTTCAGAAACAAAAACTGCTCCGGAATCTTTGTATCAAGGCCAAACACATAAAAAAAATCTTTTTCATTTTCCAATTTTTTAATACCTCATTTTGAATTTTAAATTTAATTTTTTTTAAATGGCAACCCTTTTGAAACAAGATGGCGAATGAAGCTGGCCAACGAACTCGGTCGAGACATTGGTATGTACTATGTACAGACCAAGTTACATCCAAATAGGTTCATAAATACGCCCGTTATCGCGTGACAAAAATCAGGTCGTTTTAAAATGTCAGCCACAAGAGAAATTCAAAATGCTATTACTCAGCCATTTTTTTTTAGATATAGACGAAAGAAAAACTGTTCCGGAATCTTTGTATTAAGGTCAAACACATACAAAAAAAATCTTTTTCATTTTCCAATTTTTTAGTATCTCATTTAAGTTTTTTCATTTTTTAATTTTTTTAAATGGCCGCCATTTTGAAACAAGATGGCGGATGAAGCTGGCCAACGAACTCGGTCGAGATATTTGTATGTACTATGTACACACCAAGGTACATCCAAGTCGGTTCATAAATACGCCTGTTATTACGTGAGAAAAATCAGGACGTTTCAAAATGTCAGCCACGCTAGAAATTCAAAATGCTATTAACTCAGCCATTTCTTAAGATATAGACAAAACAAAAACTGCTCCCGAATCTTTTTATCAAGGTCAAACACATAAGAAGAAAATATTTTTTCAATTTTCAATTTTTGGTACCACATTTCAAATTTAAATTTTTCTTAAAAATTTAAATGGCCGCCATTTTTAAACAAGATGGCGGGTGAAGCTGGTCAAAGAACCCGGTCGAGACATTGGTATGTACTATGTATAAACGAAGTTACATCCAAATCGGTTCATAAATACGCCTTTTATCGCGTGACAAAATTCAGGACGTTTCAAAATGTCAGCCACGCTAGAAATTCAAAATGCTATAACTCAGCCATTTTTTAAGATATAGACGAAACAAAAACTGCTCCGGAATCTTTGTATAAAGGTCAAATACATAAGAAAAAAATATTTTTCCATTTTTAATTTTTTGGTACCACATTTCAAGTTTTAAATTTTTTTTAAATTTTTAAATGGCCGCCATTTTGAAACAAAACGGCGGATGAAGCTGGCCAACGAACTCGGTCGAGACATTGGTATGTACTATGTACACACCGAATTACATCGAAATCGGTTCATAATTACGGGAGTTACAGTGTGACATAGGTCATATATATATATATATATATATATATATATATATATATATATATATATATATATCAATTTTGAACGGAGGGTGGTTTCGGGGTCTGGGGGTCATGATCGATGAAAATATACCAAAATTTTTTGAAATCGCTTTCCTCCGAACGCCTGCAATAGGTAGCTTTTTTGTAAAGAAAGCTACCTAATATACTAATTTCACACACAAAACCTAAATCATGATTTGAAATAAATCCACTTTAACAATTTTATCTGGCCGCTTTTGACGAGTTTTTATTTCATTTTTATATAATAGCTGGTTTTATCAGAATCATCTTAGGGCGGTATTCAAAAAAATACTTTTCCATGCTCAACAACTCGAAATTTTCTGGCATAATTCCAGATTCATTTTTAATTAAAAAAAATATGTAACTTGCTGACGTGATTTTTGAAGAGATTTATAAGCGACCTGTGTTTTTATTTTTTGTTCAATTAATTAAAACTTAATATATAAACAATTATTTTCTCAGAAGGACAATATTTTCAGAAGGGACAACACAATCGCTTCGGGAAATTCCGTTCAAAATGCCCATTTTGATATCATTTTTTGAAATATATTCTGCCTCTATCAAAAAATCGATCATTACGGTACATTATATAGTTTCTGAATAAGCGAATCTACCAATTAAATGCGTTTGAGAGCAAAAATGAATTTAAAAATGAGTCAGAAAATAAGCAGTTTGGATTTGAGTGCATCCTTAATACAATGATTTTTCCAACACAATCCGCTTCGGTAAATTCGGTTCAAAATGCCCTTTTTAACAGCATTTTTAAAAATATATTCTGCCTCTATTAAAAAATCGACTATTACGGTACATTATATAGTTTCTGAGTAAGAAAACGTACCAATTGGAAGCCTTTGAGAGCAAAAATGAATTGTAAAATGAGCCAGAAAATAAGCAGTTTGAATTTGAATACACCCTTATTAAGATGATTTTATTCTTCAACCGCTATGTATTTTTAATTTTTTTTTTTTTTTTTTTTTTTTTTTTTTTTGGCTGTAAGAATTGGTCCTATCCAAAACTTGTCTATGTAGATGTTGTAGACAATATTAAGAAGATATATGATAAATTCATGGGGATTTTATATATTTTGAATTGACGGAGTTATGGATTTTTTTCTTCTTCAAACACCCTTTTGGTTTTCGTTTTTATTTATTTTTTTTGCGGTACGAATTGGTCCTATCAAAAACTTGTGAATATAAAAGTTGTAGATAATGTTAACGAGATTTATAATAAAATTAATTGGATTGATATCTTGAGAATTGACGATGTTATGAATTTTTTTCTCCCCAAAACCCTATTTTTTGCGCCCCTTGAGCCCATTTTTAACTTTATCTAAAATCTGTGATACATAAATTTTTGGCCCTATTTTTAGAAGTAATAAAAACTTTAAACTGATTTGATATGTGCAAAAATTAAGAAGTTATGGGGGGGTTTCTGTTTTCACAAAACCCCTCCCTATTTCCATCCCCTTGGTCCGATTTTGCCCATTAACGAACTTGACCGAGATTTTATGCCCATTGATTTTATGTATCAGTTTGGAAATGATTGGTGCAGAATTACGAAAGTTATCGTGTCCAGAAGAAAGTGATATAGATAGATAGATATATAAAGTTTTTTACTGAGGGTGGTTTGGGGTTCTAGGGGTCATGATCGGTGTAGATCTGCAAAAAATTTTCAGAAATTCCAACATAGGAACGATCCCAATAGGTAGTATTTCATACGAAATCTACCTAAAAACCGGTATGGTTGCGGTCCTCCCACAACTTTCTTCTATATCATTCTAATACATTAATTTAAATAGCATATTCACACCGCAACAATTATGGAGATGAAGTGTAATTTATTTGAATTTAACATAGAATTACGGTGATCAGTGAATAAGAATTGAAAAGTAATTACGCTCGCTAAATTGCACCAATTGATGGTGGACAAAACTATGAATATTTCCCCAAGCTGTTGATTGAGAAAAGACAAAATTGAATCAGCATCTATTTATGTCAAAGTCTAACAGAATATGAAGTTCGAATGAGTTTTCGTTGTGAAACGTAAAAAACACAGCATAGCAGCGACAACTGTTGAGTGATATAGGAAGTTTGACGAAATTCCGCGCATCAGTTCTTGAGCTATAACTATTTTGGAAATCGTGAGAAATGCAGCACAACCTGTTGGCCGATACACACCCAAACCTAATCATCACCAATTTATATCAAGTTTGAAACGAACCTGAATTTTTATTAAATATCGCTCACAAGGGAATCACTTTTGGTGTTGCTCGCACCTAGCATCGAGACTTGGTGCGTTTTGTAGCCCTATACATAAAAGTTAGAGAACCGATAAAATTTCTCTGTTAAAATCATATTTTATATACTTTTTTATACTTTTAATTTTTTATTATTACATTTTTATTTGTTTATTTTACGCCAAAAGTGAGTTAAGTCGCCAAATATGGCGCTACAATTTTTCCGACCGCTTTATCCAAAGAGTAAATGTACAGTACATATTACTAGTATTCAGATTGCGATTTTTTTTTAAAAAATAATTGATAGCGTAAGAATTTCTTTTTCTATGCAGACGATAAATATATAAGTAATAAATATAATTCTATAAAAGCTTCGAAGATCATTGAAAACTATTTTTTAGTGAAATAGAAAATAAGCAAACAATTTTCTTTTGAAATCGAATGGAATAAAGTTTCGAATGTTTAAAATGAAATGCTGCTGTATTAAATGGTCCTTTGGTAAAAGTAATCATAAAGTAAATTAATATTTTTACACAATTTAAAAAAATTACTGTTGCTAAATATATCGGACATTGCAATTTCGAGCCATTACAAATTCAGCTATGACATTTGGCTAGGGTTGCCGTAAAACTCTACTTTTGAAAATAAACGCCAACTGTTTCCCCGCCAAAAATATGAATATAATGTTGCAATTTTTCAAAATCAAATTTGTGAGTTTTTGAAGCAATTTTCGAACTTTTTTAAATATTTTATACTTATTATTAACTAATTTTTATTTTTAAATGATTTTCTTTAAAAAAATTCAATGTTAATAGTCCGATAATTGGTCTCGAAAATTGCATTTTCCGAAAGTTATGCTGCTGTAAAATCAAGAAATATTATTTTAACAGAAAAATTTTATCGATTCTCAAACTTCATAATATAGGGCTTCAAAATGCACCAGGTTTCAATGCTAGGTGCGAGCAACACCAAAAGTGGTTCCCTTGTCAGTAGTTCGTAAGTTGGAGCCTCCAAAAAATTTATGTCACATACAGACGGGCAGACATTTTCTAAAAACAGCCAAATCGCGTTGACCTGCTAAAACGCATAAATCCGTCAAAAACCGAAAGTCTGAATTTTTCACGAAGCCAACATTATCGTCTATATAACAGAAGAAAGTGTTGAATAGATTCTCTTTCACGCTTAATTTAAATAAAATTAACCAAACTCGATAGTAATTTTTAAGACCTTGACAAAAGCAAGATCTTTAAGCGGATAAGAATAATTTTCTGATCGCTTCCATCACGCCGTTTTTATTCATTCAGACCGTTATAACAGGTTCCGCTTCCCATCACATTTGTCCTCCAAAAGCTTTCATCACTTATTTTTTTTCTTTCTTTCTTCTTCCCTTGTATGTAAAGCAAAGCTTATGGATTGCATTAATCATTTGCAACAGGTGTGGCTATTTTTTCAAGCCAAGAAAAAGAAAAAAATAAGTAACGTAACGTATACAGTTAAACTTGAATAATTCGAAGTTGAAGGGTCCAGAGAAAAGTTCTACATATCCAAAAATTCGAATTACATACAGTAAAACCTCCCTAAAGCGACCACTTCCGTTCCAATAAAAATTGGTCACTCCGAGAGGTGGTGTCTTTATGGAGGTCATGTTTAAATCTAGATTTTAATAGTTGAAAAAAGGTAACAATTAATGCTAGTAAAATTTAGTATCAAAACAAAAGTTAATTACTGCAGAGTTTAAAAAATAAATCGATTGACGTTTGCTTTGATTTTACGTTTTATCTTTTATAACCTTTATTTCTAAGTCCTTTCAAAGTTTAATAAATAAATGCATTTTATTATTATTATTATTATTATTATTATTGGAAGGGAATAAATGACGATTTCATTAATTTATCTATTTCTTTGAGAATTTCCTGACAGAATAGGGCAGGAGAATTTATTAACCAACGTTCTTAATTCGTCATCAGAGTTAAATTCATTAAACACTTAAAACTTAAAAGTTACCGGAATAATAATAATTTAAAAAAAAAATCTAAACTTAGTTTAGACGTTTGCTTAATAATGCAATGCGCTCTCCTGAATTATTTTTCTAATAAAACCTTCTTCAAGCGACCAGGAAAAAACGGAATTTGTTTCATTTTCTTCAAAGAAATGGTTCGCTCATGGGGGGAGTTCAACTGAGATGGTCTCTGAATGGAGGTTAGTATTGAGCCTACGGGAATAAATTTCGTAGATGAAAAAATGGTCGTTCAGGGAGGTGGTCGCATAGGGAGGTTTCACTGTATATTATCTGTATATCGCTGTATATGCCACTCAATAGGGTTCGTAATTTTTTTTTTTCCGTCTCAACCGCCATTTTGTATTTTACGGCCGCCATTTTTAATTTATTAAAACAAAACCTAGCCTATAACCATCGGGCCGTTAAGATGAATTGATAGAGACCTCATTCATTAAAATCCGTCCAGCCGTTGGGATGTTTCGAGGGTATAAAGAAATCCACATACACAGATACGCGTGAAACACATAACCCTTCTTTTCAGTCGGGTAAAAAAAAGTTAGATATTTTTAACTGCTTCTTTGAATGCAACCTATCAATTGATATATAAAAAAAAAAAAAAAAAAAAAAATAGAATCTTCTACATTAGATTGACCTTCAAAAAAGAATCTTCAACATCTTCGCGAAAAGCGTCTTTTACAGAACTTTTAATCTTTTATCAACGGTTTTTCAAAACAGAAAATTTAGCCTAATTTAACCGGGGAAATGCGTTGATTAAATAAGGCTAAATTTACAAAATAATAATAATAATAATAATAATAATAATAATAATAATAACTGGTGGGAATAATCCAGGATTCTGATCACCTTATATGGTACGTATACGTGACGCTCGTCACCAAGGTGTTAAAATAAACTGTTAAAATATTTTGCACTTTAGCTCAAAAAGTCTCAGGAACAATTTTTACCGCAAAATTTTAAGTGCAATCGTATTATCCAAATTAAAATTCGAAATATTTTCCGGATATTTTTACATTATTTTAATACAGAATTCTAGGCAGAATTTCGAAGTAAACAAGTTCGAATTATCAAAGTTTCACTGTATATGCTGCATCTATATTTAGTATAAACTAGGGATGCACAACCTGTGGCCCGAGGGCCAAAAGTGGCTCGCGCTGAGTTAACATGTGGCCCGCGAATTTCGTCAATTTATAACTTGAAAAAATTGCAATTTTTGTCAAAAAGTCGCAGGAGAAAATGCTGAATTTCGTCAATTTGCCGTGGAAAAATTTGAAAATTTTGTTGGTCAGTTAAGAATCGCGAATTTTGTCGATGATGCTCGGAGAAATCGTAAATTCCCTTGATCGGCCACGGAAAAATCACGAATTTTGCAGAAAGTGCGGGAAAATTGCAAATTTCATTGATCGGGGAAGAAAAATCAAATTTTGTTGATGATGCGAGGAAAATTTGCAAATTTTCTTGATCGACTGCGGAAAAATCTTAAGTTCCGTCGGTCACGAGAAAAAATCGCGAATATCGTCAATTTGCCGCAGGAAAATATTGCCAGTTTCGTTAGTCAGTTAAGATTTGGGAATTTCGTTGATCGGGCGCGGAAAAATCTCTAATTTCATTGTTCGGGTGCGGAAAAATAGCGAATTTTGTTGATGAGACTTGGAAGAATCGCAAATTTCATTGATCGGATACGAAAAAATAGCGAATTTTGTCGTTGAAGCGTGGAAAAAAATCGCACATTTCGCCAATCGGGCACGGAAAAAATCTCGAGATTTGTAAATCGGACTAGGGAAAATCGTGATTTTTGTCGATCGGGATCGGAAAATCGCGAAATTTGTCGATTAAACGCGGAAAAATCGCAAATTTCGTTGATCAGCACGAAAAAACCGTCAATTTTGTTGATGATGCGCGAAAAAATTGCAAGTTTTCTTGATCGACTGCGAAAAAGTCTTGAGTTTCGTCAGTAGCGCGAAAAAATCGCAAATTTCGCCAATTTGCCGCTTGAAATAATTGCAAATTTCGTCAGCCAGTTAGGAATCGTGCATTTCGTCTATCGGGTGTGGAAAAATCGCGAATTTTGTCAATTAAGAGCGGAAAAATCTCAAATTTCGTTAATCGGCTCGTTGATCGACACGAAAAAATCGCGTGTTTCGTCTATTTATCGGGAATTTCGTCAATTTGCCGCGGAAAAAATTGCAAATTTCGTCAGTCAGTTCAGAATCGCGAATTTCGTTGATCGGGTTCGGACAAATCGCAAGCTTCGTCGATCGGACACGGAAATATCGCGAGAAAAATCGCGAATTTTCTCGATGATGCGCGAAAAAATTGAAAATTTCGTTGATTGGCTTCGGGAAAATCGCGAGTTTCGTCAGATTATCGCGAGAACAAATCACAAATTTCGTCAATTTACCGTTTGAAAAAATTACAAATTTCGTCAGAGTCAGTTAAGAATCGCGAATCTCGTCGGTCAGGGGTGGAAAAATCGGAAATTTCGTCGTTCTTGTACGAAAGAATCGCGAGTTTTCGACGATCGGGATCCGAAAAATTGCGAATATCGTTGGTCGGGCACGGAAAAATTGCGCATTTTGTCGATCAGGCGCGGGAAAATTGCAAATATCGCCTATCGGGTGCAGAATAATAGGAATCTCGTCGACCAGGTGCGGAAAAATCGCTAATTTGTCGATCAGGTGCAGAAAAATCGCGAATTTTGTCGACCGGCTTCAGAAAAATCGCGAATTTTGTCGACCGGCTTCAGAAAAATTGCGAATTTTGTCGACCGGCTTCAGAAAAATTGCGAATTTTGTCGACCGGCTTCAGAAAAATTGCGAATTTTGTCGACCGGCTTCAGAAAAATTGCGAATTTTGTCGACCGGCTTCAGAAAAATTGCGAATTTTGTCGACCGGCTTCAGAAAAATTGCGAATTTTGTCGACCGGCTTCAGAAAAATTGCGAATTTTGTCGATCAGGCGCGGAAAAATCGCAAATTTCGTTGCTCTGGGACTGAAAAACCACATTTCGTTGATCAAGCACGCAAAAATCTCAAATCTTTTTGATCGCTCTCCCTGTCCCCTTCGTTCATAAAGTTTAAATTTTTTTTTGCCACCAGCCACATTCATGCCTATATTTGTTTTTTAGCACTTTTAATAAAACAAAATTTAGTCCCCGAATAAAATCCAGGAATATTATCACTCTTATAAAATAATCCTTATTATATATACAAAAGTAAACTGTTGATATATCCTTGCCAACTGAATTGGATAAGTTGACTGGGTAGGGGAACCTAGAGGGGTAACCCACCCCTCCTCGAAATAGAATTTTCTTCGTGTAACTGATGTGGCCCTCGACAACCCAGACATTTTTGAAAGTGGCCCTTCTCTTAAAAAGGTTGTGCACCCCTAGTATAAACCAAACAGATGTATGTGGGTAATGCTGACGTCATAGCGAGGTTGGAAACGATTTGACCATTCTATTTCGCATTATTTTGCAAATTTAGTAACTTCTAAACATCGCACAATTTAAATTTTTACACCGTCGAGCAGAGGGAAAAAAGTGTACTTTCAAATTCGTCTGAAAGCAGTATCTCACATAACAGTATCTCACATAAATATATATATATATATATATATATATATATTTAAGACTAGTAAAACAATTTTCAAGCATGAATATTCTTTTAAAAAACTATATTTTTATCGCGTACAGCCTGATTACGGAAGATTAACCTGTTTGCAGTTAAAACAATATAATTGTTTCAGTATTTATTTCTGCCTTGTATTCTATAACGAAATTAAAAACCTTAATAAATCAATAAATAAAATACACATTTATCAGATATGTAATCGAATTACGCGCTTAAACCACTGAAATAATCAGAATAAAAAAAGGTGCGAAAAATAGTAAAATCTTTGGCGATTTCTTTTGGCTGTTAACCGTTGACATGCGGCTAATATGAAAGTATAATTTTTAATAAATTTCAAAACTTTATTTGAATCATTGGTATTTCATATAAAATGCTTTTTTGGTGGTGTTTGGTCAACTAAAAAATTAAATTAAATGAAAAACATCAATTAGACTTTTTACTAAGAAATATTTTTCCATTATGTTCTGTAACCTGAAAAGCCCAGATGAATTCCCAGGTTAAAATAATGCAGCAAGCATATTGTAACACTATTTAGGTATGCTTTTTATAAAATCTACTAAAGCTAGAGCTTTGAAATTTTTCATACTTGAACAACTAATTCGCTTCTTTAGAACTATCTAAAATGATAAATGTAACTACGATATTTCGAGAGATATGCAAGATAATTTTTTCCTATGGCTTTCTGCATGTTTCAGCAATTATTTTTTTTTCAGAACACATTGTCATGTTAAATAAATTTTAAACGAACATACCAACACAGATGAAGATGAAATTTGCTATGACACATCATGACAGTACACTCAAACGCTTACCTAAAGAAGAAAAAAAAAACTTCATTAAATTGATGAAACAAAAATTAAATACAAACAACACACAATAAATCTTAGTTAGACAACATGCAGATGCAGACATCCTACATAAAATTATTTGAATAATATACTGCTAGAAGAAAACATACGAAAAAGCATCATTATCGAAAAAATATCAAGAATTTTTTTTTTTTTCAAAATTGAATCCTTTTTTCTATAGACTTTAAAGACGTATTATGCAAAATACTTTATCATGTTTAGGAAACAGATTTCAACAGCAATTTTATGAATACACATAAATATCGTTTCTAATGCTTTTCCCACAAATGTATATATATAGTTTTTATGTTATTCAACGATGCATAGTTGAAAATTTTACATGCATAGAAATCTTTACAGATAAAACTACGATATATTTACTTTTATTAAAAGTGTTATATTATTTTATTAATATTATTCACGTCCATGTTATTCTCAATTTTATTGAAATTAGTTATTTATTTCTAATTATTGTGTTTTTTAAAAGTATTAAAAGATTTAAAAAACACTATTACAGTAAAACCTATATATCGGACACTCTTGAATAGCGGGCGCCTCTATTTAAGGAACACTTTTTCAATTTCCAAAAACTATATTAAACGTATTTAGTCGTCCCAATGTGACCGCTATTTATAGGTTTTACTATATTTGCTAATAAATCTTGGTAGTGTTGCAAATGTTTCACAAAAAGTCTTCACTTATAAAATTTTACAAGCATAGAAATCTCATTTATAGATAAAACCTATTTAATAAGTTAGTTTTAATGAACAAACTGTTAAATTTAATTCCCCAGATGTTCTTCGGCAACTGCTAAAAGTGATTAAAAAAAAGGAAAAGAAAGAACTTGTTACTAAACACAGATCATTTTAACAAGCCAATTTACGAACTGTTTCTTTACTTCCGCATTTAATAATGAGTGCTATTGCAGCCCACTTGAGTAACTCTCTAAAGCATATGTGCTAATAACTAAGATTTCACCACTCATATGTAACCTAAAAGGAACATCTGAACATTTTGACTTTTGCCAGACACTTTTAATTATTATATATTTTTTCTACGCTGCGAATATGTTTTTTAGCAGCTTTATGTATTATCACTCTTAATCATGTAGCTTCTCTGTTAAGACGGAGTTTCTTATACTCCAGTAATATGTTTAATTATAAGTATTTAAAGCTAAAAGTTGAATCTTTCTTTATCGTAAAAACACACAATACTAATTCATATTACATTATATCTTCCCATGGATTTAGCGATTCATATTAAGCTCTCAAAGGATACTTCAAAGGATAAATAATGCTTCACAAAATAAAATAAAATAATTTCTTCAAGAAGCTTTTGGATAAATCCCTGACCACGCCACACCGATGAAGTTATACGTCATCGCGATATTGATGAATCCCAGGTAAGAGCATTTTACCTATTTCCATTTCAAAAGCAGCATAGCCACAAGAGATTTTTTTCTAATTGTTTAAATATGAGACAGCGAATTCCTGCTATCGAGAATGGAGTGCTTTTGGCTTGATAGGCCACTTAAACTCCAACAAAAAGATTAATGAGACAGATAAAGTGCTCATGTTTAGCGAAAAAGAAGAAAAATTTTATATAGTGGCTTAGATTATAAATATTAAAAGTATTCATGTTCTGAAAAAAAAAAAAAATAAAAAAAAATAAAAATAAAAAGATGCTGCATTGAATAAAATAATGAATGTTATTGTACCAGAAATATAAAGGTGAATGAAAACGAAACATTTATATATTTATGTTTTATGTAATGAACATTTAAATAATTAGTGAATGAACAATTTGTTGGTTGTGAGTAATAATAATAATAAAAAAGAAATCGTTCATTTTACATTTTACAGTAAATAAATAAATAAAAAGGAAATAGGTTGGTCGCATAAACAAATAAAAATAAACATGGCAGGGATCAAAGACGTTCAAATTGTCGAAAAATTAAATTCGCATAATTACTCAAATTGGAAATTTCGCGCAGAAATGATTTTAATAAAAGAAGAATTGTTTGATGTAATAACACAAAATCCCCCAGATCCAATTAACACGGACTGGACGAAGAGGGACCGTAAAGCACGTGCAATTATCAACTTGAGTATAGAAGACTCACAGATCGTGCATGTAAAGCACTTAAACACTGCCAGAGAAACCTGGCAAGCTTTAAAAACAATTCATGAAAGGGCTAATCTCTCAAGCAAGTTATATTTGCTGAGAAAATTATACGGAGCAAAACTCCCAGAAAACGGCAATCTAATAAAACACATTACACATATTTTAGAACTTGTTGATAAACTTTCAGCCATAGGCGAAACTATTAATGACTCGCACATTTCAGCTCTGTTACTTTGTTCATTACCAACTAGCTACAACACCTTAATTATAGCCCTCGAGGCCCGTCCAGAAAATGAACTTAATTCAGAGTTTATAAAAGGAAAACTCACTGATGAATATACAAGACGTTTAGAAAACACAGATCAGAGCGAGAATTCCTCAAAAGCGTTTAAAACGCATAAAAAGTTTCCGGCTGAACACTATAATAAAAAGGACAAACAGTGCACATACTGTAAATTAAAAAACCATACATACAGGGAGTGCTGGCATCTTAAGAACAGAAACACTTACTCACCGTCACAAAAACAACAGCCGCACAAATCCAAGTATTACACATCATCGTTATGTTATGAAGACGCAAACTATTATAGAGAAAACAAAAACCGTGAAACAGAACCAATTCGGATTAACAAAACACAGGGCAATTCAGGAAAAGGCAGCGACGCAGCTTTTTTAGTCCAGAAACCAGGAAAACAAACCTGGATAATCGACTCAGGTTCATCGACACACATTCTAAACAGTAAAGATGCATTCACTAAGTTTAACGACACTGAAAAGACGACAGTCATCATTGCCAATGGAAAAACGCTGAATTCACACGGTACAGGTGAAACGACATTTAAAACAAAAACATCCGATGGAGGGATAAACACAATCACATTAAAGGAAGTATTATACGTACCAGAATTAGAATCAAACCTCATATCGGTAAGCAAAGCAACACAGAATGGCTATAAATTAATTTTCGATAAAGAAAAATGCACGTTATCCCGAAACGGGAATATTTATCTTGAAGCAAGAATGAAAAATAATTTATATCAAGTCGAATTATTAGAAAGCGCTGAAACTAATAAAGTAAACATTGCACATAAATGTAAAAATAAAAATTGCATAGAAGTTTGGCACAAACGACTTGGCCATCGTAACTATAATGCGATAAAAGAATTAATAAATAAAAACTTAGCAGACGGTATAAAAATAAATAACTGTAATCATAATGCATTATGTGAAATATGTATCCAAACAAAAATAAGTGATGCCCCATATCCGAAATCAACAAACTGTCCCAAAACAGGCAAAGTGCTCGATCTGATACACACGGACGTGTGCACATCTATCGGTACACCTACTATCGGGGGAAAAACAATGTTCGTCACTTTTATAGACGACTATTCAAGGTTCACAGTAATTTACTTACTTTCGCATAAAAATGAAGTTCACGAAAAGTTAAAAGATTATGTAGCCATGGTGAAAACCCAATTCGGCAGATTCCCTAAAGCTATTAGATCCGATAATGGAGGGGAATATTTAGGTAAACAAACGGAAGAATACCTAAGGGCAAGAGGTATCCAACACCAGTTTACGGTACCATTTTGTCCGAGCCAAAACGGCGTAGCGGAAAGAAAGAATAGGTCATTATTAGATATGACTAGGAGTCTACTCTCCGAAGCAGGCTTACCTCAAAAATTCTGGGGAGAAGCCATAAATACCGCCAATCACCTGCAGAATAGGCTACCAACCAAAATAACAAACAAAACACCGTTCGAAATTTGGTTCAACCGAAAACCCACCTTACACTACCTGCGTACATTCGGCTGTAAAGCTTATGCCTATATACAGAAACATCAGCGAAACAAATTAGATGATAGAGCGCAGGAAGGAATACTTGTGGGGTATGACAATAAATCAAAAGGTTACCGTATATTTACAAAAAAAAACAAAATAATAATAGCGAGAACAGTTAAATTTATAGAAAATAGTGAAAACAACTTAAAAGAAAGCGAAGAGGTAGAAAACTCAGACAATGACAACAACTACATTCAAACAGAGTTAAGTAATTCGGACGAAGAACCAACCGCGTCCAAACAACCCGACGTAGAACCGAGAAGGTCTCAGAGGTCAAATAGAGGAGTACCACCCGACAGATACGTATGTCACGTAAAAACAAATGACACATTCGAACCATCCGATTTTTATGACATAGCAAACATGAACAACCCAGTAGAAAAAGAAAATTGGCTCAAAGCCGCTCAGCAAGAAATCAACTCATTAAAGAAAAATAAAACTTGGGACTTAGTGGATCCCCCACCAAATAAGAAAATTATTGGTTGTAAGTGGATTTTTAAGAGAAAGTTAGATAATTTAGGAAATGTACAAAAATACAAGGCCCGTTTAGTAGCGAAAGGATATAATCAGAAGTACGGCGAAGATTATGATGAAACCTTCGCACCCGTAGTTTCACACACAACAATACGCACATTTTTAGCCTCAGCGGCATACAAAAATCTTTCTGTTCAACACATTGACATCGACACTGCATTTCTTCACGGCGAAATAGAAGAAGAAATTTTCATGAAACAACCAGAAGGTTTTATAGAAAAAAATTGTGAAAACAAAGTGTGTAAACTGAATAAAACAATCTACGGCTTAAAGCAGGCAGCTAGAGCCTGGCACAAAAAGATCGCAGAATCATTAAAAAACATGAATTTTGTGCAAAGCACTGCTGACTCATGTTTGTTTACTAGAAAAGAAAAGGAAAATTTCACTTATATCATCGTCTACGTTGACGATATTTTAATCGCGAGTAAAAGTGAAATAATTAAAGATGTAATAAAACAATTGCAAAATGAGTACGGAGTAAAAGACTTAGGCGAAATAAGTCAGTACCTAGGAACCAACATAATCAAAACGAATGATGGTTACAAATTAAACCAAAAGTCAAAAATAGAAGATTTGGTTAGAAAGTTAAATTTAACAGATGCAAGACCTATTGGTACACCGATGGAAGTAGGTTTCTATAAATTAGAAGATAGCGACAATTTACTTCCGAACAATACAAAGTTTAGGCAAGCGATCGGTTCGCTCTTGTATATTGCCACAGTCACTCGACCCGACATTATGGCACCAGTAAATATACTTAGTAGGAGAAGTGCAACGCCACGCGAGAAGGATTGGAAAGCGGTAAAAAGAATTATTATTTACCTCAATTGCACAAAAAACCTATGCCTAACAATAAGCAAAAATAAACCACCAATACTCATCGCGTATGCTGATGGGGCTGGGGACACTAAAAATAGAAAATCAACCACCGGCAATATTTTTTTTCTGGGTGATAATCCCATTCAATGGACTACAAAATTACAGTCAAGCATTGCATATTCTTCCGCTGAAGCGGAATATGTAGCTGCAGCAACCGCAGGACAAGAAATTTTATGGCTATTAAAACTGCTAGAAGATCTTAACTTGTATCAAGTAAAACCTATTTTACTTTACCATGACAACCAAAGCAGTATAAAGATGATAGAAAATGAAAAATTTTCGAAGCGGACAAAACATATTGATATCCGCTTTCACGCCATAAGACAATTAAAGGAGGATAAAATTATCGAATTAAAATATTGTCCCACGCAATACATGATTGCTGACTGCTTGACGAAGCCCACACCCAAACCTCAACTTTTGTGTGACATCAAGACTATGAACTTGTTACCTTATCCATCTGAGGAGATTAAGGAGGGGTGTTAAATTTAATTCCCCAGATGTTCTTCGGCAACTGCTAAAAGTGATTAAAAAAAAGGAAAAGAAAGAACTTGTTACTAAACACAGATCATTTTAACAAGCCAATTTACGAACTGTTTCTTTACTTCCGCATTTAATAATGAGTGCTATTGCAGCCCACTTGAGTAACTCTCTAAAGCATATGTGCTAATAACTAAGATTTCACCACTCATATGTAACCTAAAAGGAACATCTGAACATTTTGACTTTTGCCAGACACTTTTAATTATTATATATTTTTTCTACGCTGCGAATATGTTTTTTAGCAGCTTTATGTATTATCACTCTTAATCATGTAGCTTCTCTGTTAAGACGGAGTTTCTTATACTCCAGTAATATGTTTAATTATAAGTATTTAAAGCTAAAAGTTGAATCTTTCTTTATCGTAAAAACACACAATACTAATTCATATTACATTATATCTTCCCATGGATTTAGCGATTCATATTAAGCTCTCAAAGGATACTTCAAAGGATAAATAATGCTTCACAAAATAAAATAAAATAATTTCTTCAAGAAGCTTTTGGATAAATCCCTGACCACGCCACACCGATGAAGTTATACGTCATCGCGATATTGATGAATCCCAGGTAAGAGCATTTTACCTATTTCCATTTCAAAAGCAGCATAGCCACAAGAGATTTTTTTCTAATTGTTTAAATATGAGACAGCGAATTCCTGCTATCGAGAATGGAGTGCTTTTGGCTTGATAGGCCACTTAAACTCCAACACAAACCCTTGTAACATTTTCTAATACAACTTTTTAAATTTATTTATTTATTTATTTTTTTATTTATTTATTTTTTTATTTTTTTTTTTTTTGTGCGTGCGTGCGTGCGTGTGTGTATGTGGGTAGAGTTGAAAAGAAAAAAAATTCACACCATTTATAAAAAAGATTATAAAAAGAAACACCTGCTCTCAAAAACAGTAACAAAACACAATGATTTAAATACGGGTTCATATTTCATTCATTCAAGGACAAGATAATATAATAACGCTTAATAAAGTGAAACGCCTTAAAGAACTTGATGCATGCCGCATAAAATATAGTTTTAAAAGTAATGCATAATTTCTTGCATTTGGAATTTTTCTTTTTTTCTTTTTTTTATGTGAACTATATTTTAAGAAAGCATTCTGTAACTTTTGTATCAACCTGTATATATGAAATGAAAAGTGAAAGTTACAAGTGCAACTATACCAGAATTTAAAAAGACAGGGCAAAGAAGGTTTTCCTAGCATATTTTTTCAAATCATTAAAAAAAAAAAATCAAAAAAGAAACAGCTGCTTTCAAAAACAGCAACAAAATACAAAGACTTAAATACCGATTTATATTTCATTCATCCATGGATAAGATAATCTAATAAACCTTTGTTATAAGAAATTCATTAATACTTGATGCATTTGACATAAAAGGACCTTTAAAATAATGCACAATTTATCATAATTTAAATTCAATCTAAAGTTATAAACATACGCTCAAAATTATGCTTCAACAAGAGTTGAAAACATTTGCATTAACCTGTATATTTGGGGGGGGGGGGGGGGGGTGAAAATTTCTATGATATATATATATTTTTTTTTTATTTTTTTTTTTTTTAAGGGACAAAAACACGAGTTGTTCTACGAAATGTAAAAACAAAAATTTTCACATCATTTCCAAACATCTCACGGAAAACAAAGAGCTTTTTGAAAGAAACAAAACAGTGACTTAAATATGGGTCAATTCTATTCAATATAAAACAAGACAATCTAATAACGATTTGACATAATTAAAATATTTTATGAACTTGGCATAAATTTATCTTTCAAGTACTGCATGCTTTACTGAATTTGGGATTTAAGTTAACCATGAAAATTTCATTATGCTTATAACAGATCCAAGAGATAAGCAAGCATTTTGTACCAGTGAAAAAAAATAATCAACCTGTATGAGATTTGAAAAACACAGTGCAAAGACCACCTCCCCCCTCTATCAAGTTCTAATACAGATTTTTTTTCACATTATTTAAAAAAAAATCACAAAGAGAAACATCTGCTTTCTAAATCAGTAACAAAACATAATGATTTAAATACGGGTTCATATTTCATTCATTCAAAGATAAGATAATCTAATAATTCTTTGATATAATTAAAAAAATTTATCAATTTGGCATAAATTTCTTTAAAATACTGCCTGATTTACTGAATTTAGAATTTCAATTAATTCTGAAATTTTAATGCTACGCTAAAAGGAAAAAAAAAAGAAAGAAAAAAAAAAAGAGAGAAAGAAATGTTCCAAGAGGTTTTTAAAAAAAATTTTGTACCAAGTGAAGAGAAAAAAAAAACCTGCATGAGAATTTAAGAACACAGTGTAAAGACCTATTTTTCCCCAGGGTTGGCTTTTTACAGGTAAAAACTGGTTTTTACCAGGACATACCGGTAAAAACCTGGGAAAAAGTGGTAAAAACCTAAAGATACAATAAACTCTACTAGTTATTAAACTTTAATTTGAATACTATTGATAAAAACTATTTTCATGTAATTGATGTGTGTATGTATTACATATATATATAAAGAGATGGGAAGTAAAGAATTAGTTATCCAAAGCTGCTGATACAGCACTTTAATCATAGAAATTTTTGTTGACAGATATATTGTAAAATATAATCTCCAAACAAGGACATAAAAATAATAAAGTGAAGTAAATTGCTTTTCATGTGTCAAATGTGATTTACAAAAGTAATTATCGAAAGTGTTTACGATCTAAAAGAAGGAAGTGAAACTGAAAAGTGATTGCACGATCGTAAACAGATATTTTATTATAAACATTTTTGCAATACTCAAGAACTATAAAACATTTATTAACTCTAATTTTAAATTACCGTAAATATAAATATTGATACAAATTATTTGTTATTCTGATTGATGGGATTAATTTCCTGTTTCTTTATTGTTAATAATATTTTATTCATGTATTTTTTTCTCTACTTTCAGTTGTAACTAAAACTCTCAAACTGAGAGATGTATGCCTTAAAGCTCTTATTAAATGTAATTTTACTTTTCTATTCATAAGTTTCGGCACTAATTTAACTTCATAAGACACTCAAAATATGCGTCTTTTTAAACAACATGAAGTTCAGACCATCAGTCACATATACGGGATAAATAAGAAATACAGGAGCAAGATATAGATTTATTTACTCTATCCGGAGGAAAAGAAAAATACCAGATGTCAAAAAGGATATACATAAATATAAGGTAAGCCCAATTTATCTTACCTATGCTTTTTATATTGAGAAATAGATAATTAATTTTGAGGATAAAGATCGAACATCACGCAAATTTTTTGATAGCAAAGATTAAATATTGCTAACAATTTTACCATCTTTTCTATTTCTCATCTATAAATAGAAAACAGATGTCTACTATAGCTATTTCACAAAGCAGGTTTTCATCCCACTTGTACTCTTACCATTTCCAAAGAGTTTCTTTAAAACAAAAGATGCTTAAGCCAAAATTTGGTGGAAAGCATTAAATAATAAAGAAATCAATCCCGAATTCATATATTTAATGACGAATCTTCACACCATACCTTGTATTCTCCCATAGAGTCAATTTTTTCGAGCTTTTCACATATCCACAGTAAATTAAGAAATAGACTTGGTGTACAGTAAACTGTAAAGCTTTTATTTTGTTATAGAATGCTAAGCGGCTCCAAAGACATAGTTGGTAAAATATACCTACTAACATTTGTACAAACTACGTTATGTGACAATATTTGCAAGCATTTGGTTTTTATTAAAATGATTAAGGTTTTTAAATGTGATAAAAGTGTAGAATTTTTCTTTTCCTTTTGCCTTAAGTAAAAATTAGTAAATTAGTCTCCATTAAGATAAATATAATAAATGTTATAATGTGCATTCTCATAATAATAGTTATAATAATTTTTAGTTTAATAATGATATGTGTACAATATCTTTAAAATTTTGAATTTTTGTAGAAGGAAAACACTTATGAAAGTTTTCTGGGTTATTTATGTTCCTTAAAAACCACTATTTTTGTATAGTATTCTTTTACTTACCTAATCGGAAACTAAATTAGGTGAATATTGTTATATGGAATTATGGTATTAAATGCCCGGAAAACTTTAACCCCTAGGTAAATGAAAAATTGGTAAATAAATTTTCATATTTAAGTGAAGAAAACGTCAAGCTAATAAGTTTTTTCATAGGTGGTAAAAACCCTGGCAAAAACATGTTTTTCCAAAGACGGTAAATACCGGTTAAAACCATCAAACGGTAAATACCGTCCAACCCTGTTTTCCCCCCGATCAAATTCTAATAAAGAGCATTTTTCACATGATTTAAAAAATAAATTCACTAAAAGAAACAATTGCTTCTCAAAGCAACAACAAACACAGTGGCTTAAATACCCGTTCATATTTCATTCATCCAAGAATGAGATCATCTAAAAACCCTTTGACATAATTGAGAGACTTCGAGCACTTGGCATAAATTTATCTTTAAAATATTACATGTTTTACTGCATTTTGAATTTTTATTAACCTCTTTCATTGCTACGCTAAAAAAATGATGTTCCAAGAAGTTTCAAAAAATTTTGTACCAAGTGAAAAAAAAAAAAAAAAAAAAAAAAAAAAAAAAAATCAACCTGTATGAGAATTTAAAAACATAGTGCAAAGACCTATTCCCATCACCTCCTATCAAGTTCTAATACAGAAATTTTTCACAACAATTTCAAAAAGTCTACAAAAAGAAACAGCTGCTTTCAAAATCAGTAACAAAACACAATGAGTTAAATACGGCTTTACATTTCATTCATTCAAGGATAAAGGAAATCTAATGACCTTTTGATACAATGAAATGCATTAAAAAAAACTTGATGTAATTGGTGTAAATTTATCTTCAAAATGCTGCATAATGTAGTATATCTGGAATTTAAATTAACTTAGAAGTTTTTATTATACGCTAAAAAGAGCGGGGGTAGGGATGTTCCAAAAGATTTAACAAAAATTTTGTACCAAATCAAAGAAAAAAAATCAACCTGTATGAAAATTAAAAAAAAAAAAAATAGTGCCTACCCCCCTCTCCCCTCGTATCAAGTTCTAATACAGAAATTTTTCAGATCAATTTCAAAAAATCCACAAAAAGAAACAGCTGCTTTCAAAAACAGTAACAAAGGATAAGAAAATCTAATAACTCTTTGATATAGTGAAATGCATTAAAACACTTTGTGTAACACAAGCGTGCGATGGTTATGCTGTTAAACTTTTAATAAAGGATTTTTATGTATTTTTTAGCGTTGAATCCGAAAATGACCGTCTTGTAAACCATCACGTCAGGAATTTTTGCAAATCGTAAATTTCAATGGTAAAAAGTAAAAAAATATCGAAAACCTGATACTGAAAGACAGAGGAGATGGTTGTGTTTCTTAACTTTTGATAAATGATTTTTATTTTTTTTTTTTTAGCACTAAATTCCATCATGTTAGAATTTTTTACAAATCGTAAATTCCAAAGTCAAAAAATAGCGAAATTCTGATACTATGCAATAAGATGTGACGGTTGTGTTTTTTAAATTTTGATAATTGATTTTTATGTACTTTTTAGCACTAAATCTGAAAATAACCTTCATTTTTAACCATCACGTCAGAATTTTTCGCAAATCGTAAACTTCAAAGTTAAAAAGTAAAAAAAAAAATATTAAAAATTTGATACTATAAAATAGATGTGATGTGGTATTTATTAAATTTTGTTAATTGATTTTTATGTACTTATTAGCATTGAATCTGAAAATGACGTTCATTTTTACCCATCAAGTCAGAATTTTTCGAAAATCGTAAATTTAAAAGTTAAAAAGTAAAAAAATGACGAAAATCCGATACTATAAAATAGATGTAAAACGCTTTTTTATTCAATCAATAGTTTATTCAATTTTTTTTTTGTTTGTTATATTGGTTTGGGGATTCTTACAGCTAAATAGCTCAGGGGTCTGATAAAAGGGGGGAGGGGTCACTTCTAACTTTGAACTAGTTAACTTTAAAATTTACGAATTGAAAAAATCCTCACGAGATGGTTAAAAATGATGGTCATTTTCGGATTTAGCGCTAAAAGATACATAAAAATCAATAAAGAAGTGTTAAAAAACACAACCATGACATCTACTATTTTACAGTATTAGATCCTCGCTATTGACTTTTTAACTTTGAAACTTACGATTTGCAAAAAATCCTGACGTGATGGTAAAAAATGAAAATAATTTTCGGACTGGGCAATACAAAACACAAAAGAATCAAATATCAAAAGCTAAACAATATGACGCAACACAAATTTTGCAGTCTAGTGAATTGGCATAAATTTATATTCAAAATGAGGCATGATTTAGTGCATTTGAAATTTAAATTAACTTTGAAATTTTTATTCTACTTTAAAAAATATAGATATACCAAGAGGTTTAACAAAAATTTTGTACGAAGTGAAAAAAAAAAGGGGGAAATCAACCTGTACGAGAATTTAAAAAACATAGTACAAAGACCTATCCCCCCCCCCCTCCCCTCCTATAAAGTTCTAATAAAGAATTTTTTTTTTTACATCAATTTCAAAATATCCCCAAAAAGAAACAGCTGCTAACGAATTAAAGAACTATCTTCAAAATGCTGCATGATTTAGTGCAGTTCGAATTTAAGTTAACTTTGAAATTTTTATTCTACCCTTTTAAAAAAAAGGGGGGGGGGAAATGTCCCAAAAATTTTGTACCAAGTGGAGAAAAAAAAAATCAACCTGTATGAGACTTTAAAACATAGTGCAAAGACCTATCCCACTTCCTTCCTACCAGGTTCTAATACAGAAATTTTTCACATCAATTTCAAAAAATGCACAAAAAGAAACAGCTGCTTTCAAAAACAGTAACAAAACACAATGAGTTAAATACGGGTTCCATATTTCATTTATTCAAGGATAAGATAATCTAATAACCCTTTGATATAGTGAAATGCATTAAAGGACTTGATGCACTTGGCATAAAAATTCAGGTTTACGCAGATGTTTACGGTATCAAGCAGCTGGTTTAGACTAGATAAAGTGATGACACCTGAGGGCGAGACAACAGGACACCTGCCAAGTCCTAAAAGGAATCGTGACTATAGAAAGACTAAATTGAAAGAAAGACACGCTTACAAAGATTTAATAGATTTTAGAATATACCTGGAAGATTTAACAAGACTGGATTTTTTTAATATAACTTTTATATGAGAAAGAGACAGGGCGGAAAAACTCATGTAATTCCCAGAGGCAAAGAGGTGAATGAATGTTCAGTTTCATATGGGAAATAACCAGGGCTACGGAGTCGGAGTCAGGCCCATTTTTGAGCGAAAGAGTCGGAGTCTGATCTGTTAAAATTCCCTGAGTCGGAGTCGTCCATTTTATAAGCAAGGCTGAGTCGGAGTCGGGCCCATTTTTGAGCGAAAGAGCCGGAGTCTGAGCTGTTAAAATTCCCGGAGTCGGAGTCGTCCATTTTACAAGCAGGGCTGAGTCGGAGTCGGACCCATTTTTGAGCGAAAGAGTCGGAGTCGGAGCTGTTAAAATTCCAGGAGTCGGAGTCGTCCATTTTTCCCATTGACTCCGCAGCCATGGAAATAACAGACCAGAGCCGAATTTTCATCCCGGGATTAGTCAGTCCTGCAAGGTCGGCGCGAAACGAAAAATTCTGCTTAAAGTGAACCCGAAACAGGCACACTTTAACCCGAAACTGGCCTGAACACCATATATTCAAACCCGAACTGAAAAAAAAACTAATCCAAATTTAATACAATTATGAAAAAATAGTTTAGAATTTTATCTCTTTCGTGTAAAAATGAACATCATTAATATTCAAATATATAGGTTTTCGTTTTGTTTTTCATTAAAAAATATTCAGGACTTTCTTTTGAAAAGTCTTGTCAAGGTCAACCTGAAACCGACCTGAAAGAATTAAAATTCAACCCGAAACATTCAAAAAAAAAATTAGTGCGAACCCAATTTGACCCGAACCGCGATAAAATCTTGTAACCCCACCCGATGCAGGACTCTACCTGAGACTGCCTAAATGAAATCCCGACATTTAGCGAACAAGATTTTTTTTAATTACTATTTTTTCTTGAATAGATAAATGATGTAACTTTATAAACTATACATAAAAATTACTTCAAAACATCAAAGTACTCAATAATTGCTATGAGTGATAAAAATAAATTTTAAAAAGGCTTTTCAAAAAATACCTTTATTTATTTACATCTCGACAAGTTTCATTGCATCCGATGGCAACATTCTCAAGAAAATAAAATGATTTAAAAAAAAAATTACTAATTAAGTAATTTTTTTTTCATCTTTTTTTCTTACAGATATTTCTTACTGAGAATTACAGATTTCACTGGTGCCTGTAAATCTAATTTTTCTCGTCTTCGGGCTCATTATTATTATTATTATTATTTCCCCCATATGTACGATTCTCTGTCTAGCAAGATTTTGACATTGTGATCCAGTTGTTCATTTACATTCCTGATTATGGCCACGAATGTGTGCCGAAACTGTAGATGATTTTAATGTTTTTATATTCTATATTAAATGTTATACAAAAATATAACAAAGAAATTGAGGGGAGAAAATACAACCTATTATTGAATATGGATCATGCAAGTAATGATAATTAAATAAAATTATATTTCCTTTATGTTGAAAATAAGATAAAAGATTCCAATGAACATTTTAAACAAAATAACTTTTTACGGTCTGCCTTCAATATTTAAAATGCACTGAGGTTATATTACTTCAATTATTAATTGATGATTTATAAGATGAATTCATCAACATTTCAATAACTTATTGATATCAATAGCTGAAAAAACAAAACTTCAGATATCAGGTTTTTTCGAAACCAAAATATTTATTAATTAAATTGAATTTGATTTATAAATGAAATAATTGCAATAGTATAAATATGTATTATATTTATTAAGTTCATAACAAACCAATACCCTATTCATTAGTGTATTTTGCGCACACCTTTCATAATTTCTTTAGCGGGAAAGAAAAAGTTTTCGGGAGTTGGGGGCAAGGAAGACTTTCGAGAGAATTTGCAGTGAATTCAGGTCTAAAGCAAGGTGATGTTCTCTCGACAATTCTTTTTAATTTAGGCCTAGGGAAAATAATTAGAAGGATCTACAACAACAGAGGAGGTACTATTATGAATCGCCCACTACAAATCATTGCATTTGCAGATGATGTTAATATAATTGCTAGAAATAAGAAAGTCTTGATTGAAACATACAATAAACTGGACACTGAAGGGGAAAAACTAGGCCTCGAGTTTAATAAAGAAAAAACAAAATACATGAAAATGGACCGAATGAAATCACAGGCAACAGCAACGTTAACAATAAATAATGAATTACAATTTAATGAAGTAACATAATTTAAATATTTAGGATCTACAATCACCTGTGATAATATGGTAGAAGCAGATAGATTAAAAGTCGACTTAAAGCAGGAAATAGATACTATTTTTCACTTCGAAACATTCTAAAATCATCTCTAATATCCCGAACAAACAAACTTAAAATTTATAGAGCTATTATAAAACCAATAGTAGTTTATGGTAGTGAGACCTGGAAAACTATACAAAAAGATGAAAAGCTACTTATTAGTTGGGAAAGGAAGATCCTAAGACAAATTTTTGGACCTATTAAGGAAGACGATACATGGCGTATAAGGACAAATATGGATATAGAAAAGTTATCTCTCTATTCTAAAAAAAAGTAACTACCGCTGTCGCCGCCGGTTTTGAATTTTTGTGACCGGAGGTCTTTCTTCGTTAATATTAAGAAAAATAATGCATACAAAAATATGAAAATCGGTAGTATTATACAGAAATGTTTGATAAACACGCTGATGCAGACAGTTTTCAAATTGAAGAATATTTTAAGAGATATTTAATGCTAAAGTTGGACAAAATCGTTCCACTAAAAAAGTTTTATAGGAGCAAAAACTATTCATGGGAATTTAATCATTTTTAGATCATTTTATACGTTAAAAGTCCCCGGTGTGCAGACTATTTCTTTTTTTAATTTGACTCATTTTTTGAGGTTTTATTTCTATTTTAAATTAAAATTTTCAGCATTTCTAGAGATTTTTTTTTTGTATTTTAGAAAGTGATATTAATTTAAACTGTTGCCAACTGTATAAACAGCGCAAACAATAATGTTTGCTTCAAATAAAAAAAAAATATTTATACGTGTAAATAAATTAAAAATTTATTTACACGTGACTATTATAAACAGAAAAAAACATTTGGAATTAGAATTAAATAATTATGTACAAAAAGCAGGAACTTATTAAAAATTACGTCATAAAAACTATATTTACACGTGAATTTTAAGAGAGAAAGGAAATTGTAAAATAATAAATTCATTAACAAGCGTTAGAAGTCTTAAATAGGAGAAATTACGTCATATTTACGTCACATTACAGTTATTACATAAAATGGACACAAAATAATATTGCAAAACAGTTTAAATTTAGAAATTGCGCTAGAGATTTATTTGATATTTTGAGAGGATACTTTTCAACTATTTTTGTTAGGAAAGCGTAAATAATATTTCATTTCTAACAAAAGTATTTTCACGTGAATATTAAAAAGAGAAAGAATAGTTTGGTCAAAATTACACCAGATTAAAAACGATTAATTTAAAATGTCTTATTTAAAAGAACTTTCTTTTCGCTTTGTTAAAAAATACCGGGAGACAAAGACTGTTTACTTAATTCCTTTTATATTAGCTTATTTTGAAATGTTTAATTTATTTTACTTAATCAAAGACGAAAACAGCGATTGTATCTTTGGTACTACTTAGTTATCCCGTCGACCAAAAATCTATCATTCGCCAAACTATAAGATTAAATGCCAATAATGGTTGATCGTAAATGTCACATTAACTTGACTTTAAGCAAGTTACACGTATCTACGTCATCAAGTTATTCTTATTTCGACGTTTTATTTGTATTTTTATTAATGTTGCACTAATTTATTTGTTCTTTCGTTATTTAAAATAAAAATTATGTCAATTTGTATAATTTGGCGCGTGGTTTGGCGATTTATATAATTTGGCGAAATTGGTCGACGGGATAATCAAGTAGTACCGCAGCGGATTTGGCGTTAAAATTCCCCAATCAAAGAGAAATGAAAAGAAATTCGTTTATAGGGAGATCGCCACTGTTTTTTAAATTATAATTCAATTTTCCGAAATCTTTTTAAAACCGATCAAATTAGCGTACTTTTAGAGTCTGCGGTGTCTGAACGGGGGTTGACGGGTGTAGCTCGTAGGGGGCAGAGCCCCCTAGTATAATAAAAAAGATAATAAATACTATAAAAATAAGAAGAATGCAATGGTTAGGCCATCTAATCAGAATGAGGGATGAGAGAAGCCCATAGAAGATACATAATGACAATTTAATAGAGAAAAGAAGTATTGGTAGACCCAGGAAGAGATAGATAGAAGAGGTAGAGAAAGATCTTGCACAAAACCAAATTATAAATTAAAGGCCAGAGATCGGAAGGTCTGCAGAGGTATACTGAGGGAGGTCAAAATCCTGCATGGATTGTAGTACCATTGTATATGTATGTATGAGTAAATAGGGGGGGGGGGGTGAGAATATTTATTGATTTTAAAATTCTTTGGAGAAAAACTTATTAAAAATATCTCTCTTGAAGATAATTATCACATTTTAATAAACAATTTCTACAAAAAAATGCTGTTGCAACAGATTTTGAGTGGCATTTTTAAAAAGAGTTAACACAATCTTTTTCTTAAGTTTTCTGAAGTATTAAAGGATAATAATAATAATAAATAAATAAAAAATTAAGTTAGTCATAGAATATTAGTAGAATATAAAAACTTATATGTTCTCAAACACTCCATAAATGATAGAAATTGCAACGTGTTCCAAAATAAATTCATTCAAAATGCGTTACCATTTCTATATTCCGATGGTGTAATTAAAAATCTATTTCCGTTTTTCTACTAAATTCATATTTATTATTAACTTTCATATTTATAACAAGAACTGAAACAGGAGGAGAACACGCACTGCTACCACTAAAGTAAATCCATCGAAAGGTGGGGAAAGTAGAATCACGAAAACCTAATTTCCCAGCAACAAGGAGATCGAAGCAGGAAAGCGAGTTCTACAGGTTACGTTAGCCGACCGTAGTCTGAAGGAAGCAGAAACGTAACCAGACTTCAAAGTCATAAAGGCTTTGAAATTGCTTTGTGGGATTAATTCACACCTGATTCTTTTTTCGCTTCATTATTGATTATTATTCATTATTGAAAATTATGAATGATAGATTTTCATTCAAAATACGTTGCAATTTCTATATTCCGATGGTATAAATAATTAAAAATTATTTCCGTTTTGATGCTAAATAAAATTAATGTTTATTATTAACTTCATATTTATAAAATCTGAAACAAGAGAAGAACATGCACTGCTACCACTAAAGTAAATAATCGAAAGGAGGGAAAAGATGTATCCCGAAAACCTAATTTCCCAGCAACAAGAAGGTCGAAGCTGGAAAGCGAGTTCAACAGGTTACATTAGCCGGCCGTAGTCCGAAGGAAAAAGCACTATCAGCAAAAACGTAACCTGGTAAGTCAGAAGGTTTTGAAATTGCTTGGTGGGAGTAATTCACATCGAATTCTTTTATTGCTTCACTTTAACGATAAATAAACAGACAGAAATATAAGTAAAGTTTCCTTGTCTTTATGTAACCTTGTCTTATGTATTATGATTAATAAATTTTCATTCAAAATACGTTGCAATTTCTATATTACGATGGTGTAATGAAAAATCTATTTTCGTTTTGTTACTAAATTAATATTAACTTTATATTTATAATAACAACTGAAACAGGAGGAGAACATGCACTGTTCCCACTAAAGTAAATCCATAGAAAGGTGGGGGAAAGAAGAATCACGAAAACTTAATTTCCCAGCAACAAGGAGATCGAAGCAGGAAAGCGAGTTCTACAGGTTACGTTAGCCGACCGCAGTCCGAATGAAAAAGCACTATCAGCAGAAACGTCACATGGGATTCTTTTTTCCTTGACTTTAGTGATAAATAAACTAGAGATCGACCGAAAATTTGATTTTGTTTTTGGCCCAAAATCTGAGTTTCGCCGAAAATTCGACCGGACAGAAACTCGACCGAAACTATCTGTATTCCAAAAACCTCGTTTCTTCCTTCGGAAATTTTCAACATGACTCATTGATTTGAGCTGCATCGGCTCAAACAAGATACTCTTTGTTTATTGCTATGAACTTCACGGTTCATAATTGTGAGTCATGACGGACTGAAGACGCGAGTGCAAATTATGAAGCAAGCAATGCACACAGGACTAAATTTTGAAGACGCTTTTCACGTGCTCATTAAAAACCGCAGACTTAACAGCAATAGAAAATTTTTAGTTTGAAACAGCAAAAAAGCTTCGAATACTCATTGCTAAAGTTCTAGTATAACAGATGTTCATTTACAAAAAACATTATAAAAGATAAATCGAGGATGAAATTCGTATAATTAGAAAATCATTCTGTGTCGTTGATGAATTAATCGCATTTTATTTTGCATGAAAATGAAAAGTTTTGGTCAGAGGCACAGAGAGCCAACTTGGCCCACACGTATAATTAATTAATAATTATGTACATTTTATAAACAAGTATGATTAATTAATAATGTATATGTATGCATTATGTATATGTATGCATTAATTACTTTAATTTTTTTTCGACATTTTCGTTTTCATTTTCCGCCAAAAATAGGAAGATAGAGTGTAAAAAATTTCTGTTTTTTTATAAAAAAAAAATGGATTTTTTTTTATTTAAATCAGATTTTTATTTAAATCGGATTTTTATGGGTTTTTTCTCAGCGTTCAAATACTGAATAGCTACCAAGAGTTTTTGGTTTCCAAAACAATTAAATCACTAATTGATAACATAATCTATGTTTTTACACTTTAATTAATAGGATTATAATTATTAGTTAATAATTACAGAAATTATAAAAAGTGCAATTTAGTAGTTTCATTAGGTAGTATCATACAATAATGTTATATACATTAATATTGTAATAATTATGTAAAACTTTATAAATACTAGTGATATTTAACATTTATTAAAATGATTAACTGCATTTTATATTAAATAGTTAGCACTAGTTCAAATTAATAATTATTAAACGATTAACTCTCTAATTAGGAACATATTATACATTTTTAAGCCTTAATTATTAAAATGATAATAATGTAGTATTCATTTTAGAAAGAAAAGGGGACAGGATGCTAGTTCCAAAAAAGGACACTATTTCATAAGGAAATATATTAGTAATGTGTTTAGTAATGATATAAGAAAAACAAAAAAAAAGAATAATTTTTAGTATAATAAATAAAGTGTTCTTAATTTTTAATAATTTTATGAATAACAAATTGAAAAATACAATTAAATACCATTTTAATATTATCTTGTTTTTCTAAAGAAATAAAGTTCTATTACTTTTGCAAGACCTTGGCCACATGAATTTAGAATACTGTTGAATGGGAAAGTTTTTTACAAGAAATCTCTGGCTACAACTACAGGTGAATTTCAACTATTTTTTTTTTAAGGCAGGGCGCATTTTGCCAATTTCAAAAGGGACATGGTACGGCACCATTAAAAAAAAACGTCCTAGAAGAAACAGTATAAGTAATTAGAGAATTAATAAAAACTGCAAATAAGTAATTTCATTAGTTATTAGCACAAATAACAAAACTAACAAATATTATTTGTAGCTCATTTTGCATTTGTATTTAGGAAAATTACTGTAAACCACCAAAATCTAAACTTACACGCATGAATGTGTATGCTAACCAAAAAGAATTATGAAAATGAGTTAAACCCATTCATATAGAATAAATATAAGTTAGCCACTTATATCTGAAATCCTCAAAAAATTTAAGTAACAGCATTATTAGCTCTCAGAGTGGAATATTAGCTTTCAATGGTTCTTTAAGTATACATGAGTTACAAAGTAAAAAATTATTTAACCTATACTGAAGAAGCTCTTGCTGTGTTTACCATTTTTATACCAATTATTTATTTGTCTCTTATGCATTCAATTACAATTTAGTGTTGAGCAGATGTCATTATTTCATTCTTATTTAACTTGAGATTGCTATTAATTACTATTTATTCTTTTACCTGTGTAAATGTAATACACTTGCTATGAGTATTTTATATAAAATAATGCATAAATTGATTACCTAAAAGAAATTATGACATTGCATATTATCATAAATTAATTTATTATTTTAAATATCATTTTTAAATTAAACTGTTTTAATTTGGATAAAAACTAAAAACAATGCTTTTTACAAACTCAGCTGTTTTTAATTTTTTACAATACTCATGAATTAAGCTTAGAAACAATTATTTAAAGCTCTTTTTTTGTTTATTCATAAGTCAAAATACCTGTAGAAACTTTCAAATTATGTTCATGTTAGATTTTAATACTTTTTTTGACATTTTAAACATTCAGAAAATTTTTGATTTAAAACAATGATTTTTTTTAAAAATTGGTTGATTAAAATCATGATTAAAATCAACTGATTAAAATCGTTGACACCCTATAGAAAGATTAACAAAATTGTGCTTCGGTTTTAAATACCTGTTTCGGTCGATCTTTAAAATAAACGTAGACAGAAATATAAATCAAGTTTCCTTGTCTTTGTGTAACTTTCGATTGAAATTCACTTGTAACTAACAGTCTAACTATTAAGAATTATTAATTTTTTTAAATGTATTATTGATGCTATTATTGTAATATCTATGGCGGTTCAAGAACTTGCTAAATCAATAAAGCTATTAAATTTAATTTTAAAGCCAGTAAAACTGTAACAAATATAAAAATTTATAAAACTTATGCTTCGGAACCAGTTCCGAAACTAAAACGTTCTCAAGAAAGAGGAAAAAATTACAATTAAAATCCAAAAGTAAGAAGTAAGAAAATAGCCGGTTACACATCGATCTATGTGAGAAAAAAAAAACACCATTTAAATATATTGAAATGCAAACGAGAAATTTTAAAAGAACACTGACATTGGTTTAATATTAGCGTGGGAGGGTCTTCGCATACTTAGCGTTGTCTCTTAAAGAGCCTACACTAGTCATGCAAAGTAAATCGAAAGCTAATGTAAAACCTATGGTAGAAATCTTTTCAGATTTCTCGCTTGTATTTTAATAAATTTAAATGAAAATTTTTGCGCAGGATACTTTAAGTCGATATCTAATGTTCTGCATTTGTACTTTTTCCATTTTGGTTGCAGTTTTTTTTTTTTTTTAAATATACGGTCACTTACACTTTTGGAATCTGTTCTGAAAGTGAAACTATATTTATGTACTCAAACACACAGATAAAAGGAACAAAACAGGATAACAGTAAAAATAAATAAATAAATAAAAGAAAAAAAATCAATTGAAAGCATTATAAATCTGTCGGGTTGGGTTGGGTTGATTTTTGACGGCCAATTATCTACAGGAGGGATATAGGCCCGGGGGGGTCTTTCTAAGGGAACCTAATCCGTATTTACGCATGGAAAATCCACGGCTCGAAGAAAACCACGAAAACTCCGAACGATTAGGCCGACGGGCGCGATTGGGTTCGAACCCTGCACCTCCCGTCTACCAGCTTCGACAGCAGAACCTCTCGGCCACTGGTGGGGCCTATAAATCTGTCGGATCAATGAATTTATTGACGCTATTAGCGCGTAAAGCCTGCACGGTCACTTTCACTTTTGGAACCGGTTCTGAAAGTGAAGCTATATTCATCTTCTCAAACACACATATAAAAGGGAAAAAAACAAGATAACAGAAAAAAAAAAACAATTGAAAACATTATAAATTTGTCTCATCAATGAATTTATTGACGTCATTAGCGCGTAAAACATCTTTTAAAATAAAAATGGAAAAGTATTTATTATTCTTAGCCTCTTTGGCAATTGATAAAGAAAAAAAAACAATAAGGCGGTTTTATTTAACACTTCCAACATAAATGAAAAATGTTTATGAATTCGGTTTATCTGTCCGTGCTCTAACTGGCGTAAATATTGACCGATTGTCATGAAATTGATATATAGTACAGTACACTCCCTCTAATCCGCACAGGTTGGGACCAAGGGTTTTGCGGATTATAGAATTTTGCGGATTATAGGTCATTTCTTTGTTTACATTGTAATATTTGGAATTTATCAACAAATATAGTAACCACATTGTAAATAAATAACACAGAAATAAAAGAAATTGCTTATATATATATAAACTGTACCCAATATTAGAAATACATTTAAATAATATAATAATGCGCAATTAACAGAAACATTTCTACTTATTTTTAGATCTCAAGCATCACAGTGATAATGGTTTGCTTTATAGCTTTTAATTTATACTCTGCAATTTAATCTTGAAGCCTTTTACAAGAGTCAGGATTTCTTGATAAATAAGAAACGTTTATTTTTCTAAAAGATTAAGACATTTATCCAAAAGAGCCGACCCTTCTTTGAAAGTAATTTTACCTTTTATATAGCCAACAAATGTGTTCAGAATATAGCAGTCTAATAGTTATTTATAAGATACACAGAATATTTCTCTCTAACTAATGCAAAAATTCATTTAAAAATTTTAGTGCATTTAAAATTAATTAAAATTTTTAATAAATTCATCAGATTAGTCAATATTTATTACAGTCAAAATGTGAGTTATCTTGCTTAAAAAAAGATTTTATCTCTTTGTTTACATGTTTGTTTACATCTGAAATATAGTGCGGATTATAGGCGTTTGCGGATTATAGAGTTGCGGATTAGAGGGAGTGGACTGTATTAGGGTTTACTATGGCACGTTCGGTATTGAAAATGAAACGCGTAGCAATTATGGTTCATCTATAGGGACACTAAAAAAAAATTCCGTTACATTGCGGTCTACGGGGGAAAAATCGTTTACGGTGTATTTTAATGATATTACACTATTTTAAACAAATTGAAATTGATATATATCACTGAGGTGTACTACAAGGTTCTTATTATAGAACATGGTGTGCCTAGAATATATAGTTCATTTACAGGGATACAAAAAAAAAAATTGTCTGCAGAAAAAAATGAACAACAATTAAATTATTGAAACCTACGAACAATATTCGTTGAAAGTGCGTTTTCAGTTATAGTATGCGTTTTTAAATTTAACTATTATTTAAATATTACCTGGTGTTTATGAATTCCATAGGTCATATACAGGACCGCATAAAACTTCTCAACAAGATCCATTTATTGGCGGAAATTCTTGAAAGAAAATTTTCAACTGTGCTATGCGTTTAATTCAGCTAAAATTATAGCATACTATGTAGTATGCATACATATGCATAGATTATACAGGTCTGCCCCCAAAAAAATATTTTTTCCCTGACTATTCATGGTAATAGCAGAAATTTGGTTTTCAAATACGTTATGCGTTTTCAAATTATTCATTTAGTTATCATCTTTAGCCTTAGTCAACTGTGAAGTTTTGTTATAGTATTGAGAATCTGTTGGAAAGTGTTTCATAATCTATGCTGTACGCACGATTTTTCTTCTTGTACCTTTACAAGAAGAAAATATTGGATTCATGAAAATTTTCGAACTCAGGTTTTCGACGGATTTACACGTTTTAGGGGTCAGAGAAACCGAAAAACACGTTTTTACAAAATGTCTGTCTGTGTGTGACACAAATTTTGTGGGCGCTCTACCTCAAGAACTAATGAACGGAATTTAATAAAAAGTTATATTCAGTTCATCCTTGATATAAATTGGTGCTGATTAGTTTTTGGTGTAAATCGCTCAACAGGTGGCGCTGCTATGCTGCATTTTTCAGAATTTCCTTTACAGCTCTATCTCAAGAACTAATACACGAATTTTCATCAAACTTCACATTCAGGTATACCTTGATATCAATTAGTACTGTTTATGTTCTGGTGCAAATCGCTCAAAAGGTGGCGCTGTTATGCTACATTTTTCAGAATTTCCGCTATAGCTGTATCTCAAGAACTAATGCACGAATTTTCAGATATACTTTGATATGAATTGGTGCTAAATTGATGTAATTTCTTGTATTATTTAAATGATTTAATTGACATGATTTATATAGAAGAAAGTTTTGTGATGGCCACAACATACTAATTTTTCTATGCACTGATACACCAACTAACGAATATAATTCGTCCCAGAATCAAATTGTTTAGCCGGAACATGATATGCTATCCAATTAAAATGGAATGCGGCTGCTATAATGTAAGTGTGCACATACAAAAAAAAAAAAAGCCAAGTAAATTTTCGTAATCTTAATCAATGTAATTAATTAGCTTAAAAACAACTTCGTTAGTCGAAAAATTCGTCAGCAGAGGTATTTGCTACCCGAGATATTGTATTATTGTATTTAAAAGTTTTATTTGTTTATTTTTGTAATACGAAAGAGACACTGGGAATTTTTAAAAATATATTCCATCTTACGTGCACAATGTTTCTCAACCAAAAACATTTGAATGTGGCCTTAGGTATTTACGCTTCTAAACTTCTAATAATATAGACTCGTACACAATCCACGAATACTCGGAACAGAGTACTACGCGATCGAAAATCCTTTTTAAAGTCCACCCGATGCGAAACTGACATTCTTCAACCCAAACCCGATATGAAAATGGAAGAAAATTGATCCATATTATAAGTAGTGCACAGCCATATCTCTAATATCAGTTTTATGTTTAAAATTGAAAAATGACCATATATAAACTCAATTGGTTAAACATCGTTTTTTTTTTTTTTTTTTTTTTTTTTTTCTGAAAACATATTCCAGAGTTTTTGAAAAATCGGGTCAATCTGAATCCGACCCGCAACAATTAAATCCAAATTAAATTCTTGCATCGGTCTTGTAAGAAAATTTTTCAGGAACCCGACCTGACACCACACCCCCCATATAGGTGGCGTTGACTTGACCCGCGTTTCGGGCTGAGTCAGGTCACTTTTTAACCCTTACCGGCGCAGTGGTTCCGGGTCAGGACATCTAATTTTAATTCCAAACTTACAAACGGTACCAAGAATATTATGATAAAATTTTGCTTTTACAATGAAAGTTTAAAATAACTAGTTTTTAATTTCTAAAAAAGTCGTTTGTAAATTCCGGTGTCAGTCGATCATTTTATCATTTTACAACAAAATTTGTCTGTGCCGGAAAGGGTTAAATGCTTCGGTTTCGGGTTTGGTTTTGACACGAGATTATGAATCTGAAAGTGCTTCTAAGAATTAAAATATAGATTAATGTTCTAGCACTTCGGGTTCGGGTAAACAAAATACTTTTTATCGAGTTCAGGTCGGATACAACTAGACTCATGCAGGACTCTAACCCCAACCCGATCCCCAAAGAAAAAACTGGTGTCAACCTGACTCGACCCAAACCACGGGTCGGGTCGGAGTAAAATTGTGATACCCGACCCGATGCAGGACTCTCTAACTCGGCATAATCACCCATTTCTATCGGAAGAAAGCTCGTAACGATCTACTTAAAGAACCAAAATCAAATGTAACCTATTTCCAGCGTCATGGCACGAATGATAGAAGACATTTTCTCTCATTAACGAGCCCATAAAAGTAATGAATGTGATTCCCAAGTATATATAAGTATGCATAATGGGAACGGAAGCTAATGACAGTTACTACAACCATTAGACAATGGCGGCACACACTCTGATAAATGAATGACCGCCGAAGATCGTGTTCATGTTACGAATGGGATAAGAATAGTTAATGGCACGTCGATGTCGACCATAACTGGAAATGAGGTTATTTCGTAAGTTTCAATAGGGTGTCCAATCAGATGAGAAGATTAAAAATATAGAAAAAATATATCTGCCAAAAATAGAAAGGAGCCACTTGGTAAATCATCAAAATAAGGATTATTTCTAATGATCGACCGAAACAGGTTTTTAAGACCGAAACCAAAACAGAAACCGAATTTCGGTAATCTTCCCATTTTCGGCCGAAAGCGAGAACGAAAATGCCCAAAAAATTTTTTTATGTAATTAATACATGCATAAATATAAATAATTATTAATTAATTATACTTGTTTATTAGATATACATTGTTAATTAATTATACGTGTGGCCCAATTTGGCTCTCTATGCACAAGATCAAAACTTTATATAGCATATAAAATAAAATGTAATTAATACATCAGTGACACAGAATGATTTTCTAATTACGTGAATTTCACCTAATTATAAATTGTTTTAGGTATAAATTAGATACCTTGATTTATCTGTTATAATGATTTTTGTAAATGACCATCTGTTATACTAGAACTTTCTTGAAGAGTGTTCGAAACACTTCTGCGGTTTCAAACTAAAAATTTTCTATTACTGTTAAGCCTGCAGCTTTTAATGAGCACGTGAAAGGTGTCTTCCAACATTAGTCATATATGCATTGCTCGCTTTATAATTTGAACTCACGTCTCGAGTCAGTAACAACTAATAATTATAAGCAGTGAAGTTCATACCAATAAATAAAGAGTGTCTCATTTACGTCGATAGATCTAGCTCCAATCAATGATTATTGTAAATTACCGAAAGAAGAGGCGGGGATTTTCGGAATACAGACAGATTCGGTCCTGCCGAATTTTTGGCAGCATTTTCGTCGAAAATTAGAACCTAAAACGAAAACGAAACCGGTCGATCTCTAATTATTTCTTGCATCAGAATGAAGCAGGGATTGAAATTTGGGGCGAGATGATAGTATTTTAAGCAGTTCCAGCAATTATTTCTTAGGTGAGCGGTCTTAATACTACAAATCCGAAATTGCAATTTTAGAGGAAAGCGAAAGAACTGAGTACGCCTGTTTTTTTGTTTAACTGGGCTTGGGCAGATTTGGTTAATATGAATGTATTTACCTCTGAAATTTATCTTGATGGTGTAAAATACTAATTTTTAGCTCATAGGCTATCAAAACCTGAGAGCTGATGTGTTCTGTGTGTACAGTCGTGGGAAGAAAAAAAAAAGTAAATACCACCTACTAACTCCTCAACAAATTATTGTAGACGAAAGTTACAGGTACCGAACGATTGGAAATAAAGTCTACTTTTAAAAGATGTATATAAAATTTGCTTAGGGGGCATCTACATATTAAAACGAATCCAAACTTACTTTTTTTCAATGGCAATACGCAATTTTAACCAGATATTTCAAATCTTTGGTTAAAACTATGCCTAGACACCAAATTTCAAGTCATTTGAATGATACGTTTTTTAATTATAAACATTCAAAATTCAGTGCTTCTAATGTTAAATTACATATCTCCTGAAATTATGCTCCTAATGTGCTAATTTTTGTGTAGCAATAATACAAATAAACCCAAACATAAACACGTTAAATTTGCAATAGAAAATTTGTGATAGAAGTGACTAGATATTTTGAAATTTCTTCTGCTGTCGTGTAATCTAGCAGGCTTCATTGACTGCTTGAGTGGTGCCTTGATCAAGAAGGGAGCTCTCTCGGTTAACAATCGAGTACGGAACTTCAATTTGGATACAGCCCTTAAAGTACGCTCGTTTTAAAATAATTTCTCGGAAACTTATGGTACGAATTGCATAAAAATTTGTTTTTAGGCTAATTGAAGGGTGCAGAGTTCATTTATGCTGTCCGAATTGCGTACTGCTATTAAAAAAACAAAGTTATGGCTCGTTTTAATAAGTAGATGGCCCCTAACCAAATTTTATATACACCATTTAAAAGTAGACTTTATTTCCCATTGTTCGGTATTAGTAACTTTCTTCTACGATAATTTGTTGAGGAGTTAGTAGGGGTGTTTATTTTTTTCCCCGCACGACTGTTAGAGGTCTGCACCGGCCGGAATTTCCAGGCCCGGGCCGGCCCGAAAGAAATCTATCTTGGCCCGGCTCGGTGTAAAAATTAAAAGTTCGGCCGGGTTTACATTTTTACAGTTCTCGGTCCGGCGGGCCCGTACAAAAATCAGTGAAAACAGGCCCGGCCCTACTCAATTTCTACAAAAAATTCCGTTTTTCCTGGACATACAATTAAGATTCTTTTAATGAACTAGGGGGCTCTGCCCCCTACGAGCTAAGCTCGTCGTCAACCCCCGCTCAGACACCGCAGACTAACAGCACGCTAATTTGATCGTTTTTAAAAAGTTTTCGGAAGATTGAATTATAATTTGAATCTGACAATTATAATCTGACGTAATTTTCACCAAACTTTATTTTCTCTTTTTAATATTCACATAAAAATACTTTTGTTAGAAATGAAATATTATGATCATCTTAAAATATCAAATAAATGTCTCGCGCAATTTTTAAATTTAAACTGTTTTGCAATATTATTTTTTGTTCATTTTACGTAATAAGTGTAATGTGACGTAAATGTGACGTAATTTCTCCTATTTAAGACTTCTAACGCATGTTAATGAATTCATTACTTTACAATATTCTTTCTCTTTTAAAATTTATGTGTAAATATAGTTTTTATGACGTAATTTTCAATGAGTTCCTGCTTTTTATATTTTCAGTTTATAATAGTAACGTGTAAAATAAATTTTTATTTGAAGCAAACATTATTGTTTTCGCTGTTTATATACAGTTGGCAACAGTTTAAATTAATACAATCTCTCTATTCTAAAAAAAAGGTAACTTACGCTGTCACCGCCGCCGCCGGTTTTGAATTTTTTGTGATCGGAGGTCTTTCTCCGTCAATATTAAGAAAAATATTGCATACAAAAATATGAAAATCGGCGGTATAGAGAAATGTTTGATAAACACGCTGATGCAGACAGTTTTCAAATCGAAGAATTATTTTAAGAGATATTTAATGCTAAAGTTGGACAAAATCGTTCCACTAAAAAAGTTTTATAGGAGCAAAAACTATACATCGGACTTTAATAATTTTCAGATCATTTTATACGTTGTAATTTCCCGGTGTGCAGAATGTATATATTTTTTTAATTTGACTCATTTTTTGAGGTTTTATTTCTATTTTAAATTCAAATTTTCAGCATTTCGAGAGATATTTTTTACTTATTTTAGAAAATTGCACTAATTTAACCTGTTGCCAACTGTATAAACAGCGCAAACAATAATGTTTGCTTCAAATTAAAAATTTATTTACACGTGACTATTATAAACAGAAAAAAAAACTTTCAAATTAGAATTAAATAATTACGTATAAAAAGCAGGAACTTATTGCAAATTACTTCATAAGAACTATATTTACACATGAATTTTAATAGAGAAAGGATATTGTAAAATAATAAATTCATTACCATGCGTTAGAAGTCTTAAATAGGAGAAATTACGTCACATTACACTTATTAGTTAAAATGAACAAAAAATAATATTGCAAAACAGTTTAAATTTAAAAATTGCGCGAGACATTTATTTGATATTTCGAGATGATCTTTTCAACTATTTTTGTTGGGACAGCGCAAATAATATTTCATTTCTAACAAAAGCATTTTCACGTGAATATTAAAAAGAGAAAGAAAAGTTTGGTGAAAATTACGTCAGAAAGAACTTTCTTTTCGCTTTGTTAAAAAAGACGAAGACTCTGTTTAACTTAATTTATTTTATATTAGCTTATTTTGAAATGTTTAACTGATTTTATGTAATCAAAGACGAAAACAGTCATTGTATCCATTCATTCCATTCATCCGGTCATTGTAGTCCATGTAAATGCCGTTTTTTTCTTAGATAAAAGCAATATATCTTTCAGAAAATATTACCAAAGTTAGCGTTTTGAATCGAATTTCCGGAAGCGATAGCACAGCAAAGGAGAAAAACGTACAGTCACGTGACAAGAATCTCTTATCTCTGTAAGTAATTTATCAAAAATGGAAAAAGTTATTCGATTCCAAATGCCTTCAATAGTCAGGCCTGTCAATTTTATGCCTTTATAGTTAAAAATGAGTCAGAAAATGTGCCTGAAAGTTTCGCATTGTTGAGCAGTGAATATGAGAACCACCTTAAAGTATATTTCAAAGATACTGTTAACAGAAGTTCATTATCGCTATTAACGCTTTAACGAAACATAATGCCTGCCCTGCACATGCTGAGAACGATTAGGAGCAGTTCCGTACCGGCACGAGTCTGCTGAAAAAATTAAACCCGGGATCAGACATCATGAAACTGTACGATGCCGATCTCTACGATAGACATGTTACATTTCTGTATTGATGTTGTTAAACCCGCATCGGCTCGTGACGCACATTTATACTTCTCCAGAAAGTCATATTCATTGAAAATGCCTGGTATTTTATCTATTTTGCAGGCCCGATTAATTTTTTTATCGGCCCGGCCCGGCCCGTTGAAAAAATTGTCCTAATTCTGCCGGGCCGGGTACGAGCCTCGGACCAAGCCCGGGCCCGTGCAGACCTCTAACAACTGTACAATCGTGAAAAAAAAAAAAAAAAAAAAAAAAAAAAAAAAAAAAAAAAAAGTAAACACCCCTACTAACTCTCTAACAAATTATTTTAGAAGAAATTTATTGTGGTACCAAACGATTGGGAATAAAGTCTTACTTTTAAATTATGTATATAAAATTTTCTTAGGAGGCCATCTAAAAATCAAAACCAAACTTTGTCTTTTTCAATGACAACACCCAATTTTAAGAATATATGGAATTTGGGGAATCGCCTACTGGCACTAATTATGAGTTTTTTCAGAGTGCCTATGGCGAAATCGTGTTTTTTTTTTTTTTTTTTTTTTTTTTTTCCCGCAATCGTTTGACGAAATCTGCGTTTTTTCCGCGATCTTTTGACAAAATTCGTTTTTTTAATTCTTTGATGAAATTCGCAATTTTTTTCACAATCCTTTGACGAAATCGTTTTTTTTTTCTTTTCCGCGATCGTTTGACGAAATCTGCGTTTTTCCGCGATCATTTGACAAAATTCGTTTTTTTTAATCCTTTGATGAAATTCGCAATTTTTTTCAAAATCCTTTGACGGAATTCGCGTTTTTTCTGCAATCCTTTGACGAAATTGGGGATATTTTTCTGCGAACGATAGGCGAAATTATATTTTTCGGCGACCATTTGCCGAAATTCGCGATACTATTTTTATATCCGAATTTTCCGACTAATAGCCGATTTTTTAAAAATTTTTGGAACCGAATGCCTTGAATTTTCGGAAAATTCGGAACAGAATCGCCCCTGCCCCATACATTTTAATCACCAAATGATCCAAGGAAAAAAAAAGTAGACTGGAAAGTAAGTCTTCTTTCAATTTATGTTAAACAAACAACAAAAAAAAAAAAAAAAAAACTTTGGTTCAATTTTATTTTGCAGATTACTCCCTAACTTTGATACTTTCAATACGAACACCCGATTCTGAAAGCATATTTGTTTTCTTTCGGTAAATGTTACCTTAGCATTTCAAACATGAAATCATTCGATGAAATAGTTTAGGAATTGTGAAGGTTTAAACTTTGGATCTCGAAATATTAAATTTATTTTAATTGTTGCAAAACAGATGGAATGTGAGTACAGTTTTAAGCATAACTCCAAAACTACTTGGCAGGATGAGCTGTAATTTTGAATTGGCATGTTTGAAGCTTCTAGAAATCAATCTGTTAAAAAAAAATTATAAGTTACCATACATAATTTTTTCGAAATTTTTTTTAAAAAAAAAGAAAAAAAAATGAAATAAATTTACGAAATAAATATGAACTGTAAAATATGATTTTTTTTTTTTTTTTTTTTTTTTTTTCAGAAATCGATTTCTAGAAAATCCTAATATCTGCATCGAAAATAACTCCAAAACTACTTGTCAGAATGAAGTGATATGTTTAAAAAAGTGCAGACATTGCAGTTTGTTTTGCAGCTGTTAATGTATAATTTAACATTAAGAGTATGCACGAAAATCATTTGTTAAAACCCCCCTTTCCTTCTGTTTGACTTGGCGAAAATTAATCATCGCCAAGAATTATGGTAACCCTATTTTTTACTTTACTATTTTTCAGTTTGTTTAAAAAGGCAGATGTAAGTAAATTTTGAAGCGAGCGATCACCGCTATAAGTGATCTGAACCAGGATTGCCTGGTAATAATAAATCTTATTAATATTCAATTCTTCGAGCTTTTAATTATTTTAGTGCTGATTTACTTTGAATAGATAAACATCGTTCTGCATTTTATTTCATTAAATTGATGTGAAATATGACTGATTCGAAGAGAAGAGTTGTTATTATTCGAATGTTTCTGAAATCCCTCATGCTGGAAAAATTTAGTTTGAATAATGAACAATAGTAATTGTTCATCCGGGGGCAGAGTGTTAAAACCCCCCTTTCCTTCTGTCTGACTTGGCGAAAATTAATCATTGCCAAGTCAAACAGAAGGAAAGGGGTGTTTCAACAGCATTCAACTGGGAAGATTAGAACATATTTAAACAATATTTTTAAAACGCAATATTTAAAACTATTTTCTTCTAGCGACTAAATAAAAACTTTATTATAAAATATCAGGAGGAAAAGACCTTTTTTATTTTAGAATTGAACACAAGTTGAGTTTCCAATGTATGATAGATCTTGCTTAATCACGAACACAGCCAAAACGCCGTCAGCACTCGCGACAGCGGTGAATGCGGTCTTAAGAACCGAAAAATCCTCCCATTGAAAGGAAAATTAATAGCAACCCAATCACAGAAGATCGCCACTGGTCGTAATCAAGGCCGTAGCCAGAAAAATATTTTGGATGGGGATTTGATCATTATCTCATTTTGGATTATTTATTTTTAACCCAGTTATTTTCTTCTGATGGACTGATGGCTTCTATTATTATGAAACAGCCACTATAAATGAGGTATTAGGTGAACATGAAAGTGAAGCCGTAAAAAGTTAGAACTCTGATTTTCTGGTCAGAATGGAAGCGGGGGAGGGGGGGGGGGGGCATATATATATATATATTTTTTATGGCCATTTTTTCCCCCATTCTGACCAGAAAATTAGAGTTCTAACTTTTTACGGCTGCTCTTTCATCTTCACGTAACGCTTCATTTATAGTGGCTGTTTCATAATAATAGAAGCCATCAGTCCATCAGAAGAAAATGATCCATCTCAAAGGTATAAGTTTGATTGACAAAAAAAACTATTTAATATTTTGAGCAGAAAGAAGAGGCTACACCTGAAATTTTCATGACACTAATAGACTCAATCACATAACTGCCAATTTGTAAGGTTTTGTTACCACTAAAATTTAATAAAAATTTTTGTCATATTTAATCGTTGACAAATGTTAGATTTCGGCGATTGAATTAGCCAAAATTTACTGTTAAGTTTTAGTGGTAAGAAAAAAATTTAGAAATTGGTACCTATGCAGTAGCATAATAGTGCAGCAAAAAACTGCAGCAAAATTGACATTCAACAAACAAAAAACTATCAAGGGCTTTTTCAAATAAACAATTTCATTCCCTGTTTTTCTTAAAAGTAACGGAATGTATATCAAAGAAATGTTACTAGTACCCTAAAAATGAATGAATTAAGTGAAAATTCATATTTCATTTCCTTAGTTGGTGACGATTTGTGTAAATCCGGTTTATCCGAATTTTTTGCTTATCCGGGGTGAGCTTGATCCATATTAACTCGTATAATCGGGACGCTACTGTAGTTGCTTTTCGAATCTTGATTGTATTGAGTGATAGTAAATGCCATACTTATAGTCATCTTGACAAAAATTTCGGAAGGGGATCAAACCCTGGTGATCCCCCCATTGGCTACGGCCTTGGTCGTAATACCATTCAGCCTTCTGTAATAGGGTATGCGGAATGGTGAGCTTAGCTCCTAGGGGGCAGAGGCCCTACTCTGATAAAAAGAAATTTGGCAAGTCACTAATAATCAGGGATGAGAATTCTCCGCCCCAAATTGACTACTTGTTACCACTAAATTTTAATGGTATTTCTCGCATTATTTAATGACAGAATTTCTGAGATTTAATAAAGCAAGAAATACTATTAAAGTTTAGTGGTGAAAATCAACTATTTGGGGCGGAGAATTCTCATCACTGTAATAATAATAGCATGTATAAATCATTTATAACAGAAATAAATAGAAAGAAAATTTTACAACAAATAAATACGAGGTCAATATAATTGTTGACTAATTCCTATGGCATCGACAAAATTAATGGAAAAAAATCTTAAAACGCGTCATTAAAGTACTTTATATTAAAGGGCGGTTAATTTTACATTTAGAAAAGAATTTTCCATGAAAGCGTGCGAGGGTTAACAAAAGAAATGACAAAATAATAATATAAGGCTCCACATTATTTTTTAACTTCTTTAATTAAAAATTTACCTACCGCATCGCACTTTAGCTGTTTAAACAGACCTTTTTATACCTGTTTCCTTTAAAAAAAAAAAAAAAAAAAAAAAAAAAAAAAAAAAAAAAAAAAAGACACTGCTTTCACCTTGAAACTTTAATGACAGTTCTGAAACCCGCTACCGCAATCCGAGTTTTCAAAGAACGATTGCTCTTGCAAGCAAGCAATTAACGATAGCGCTCGGGTCACTCAAATTAATATGACTCACCCTGTATTTTATCGTAATTCTTTTCTTTTTCCTCGTCTCACAGAAATATGAACGATTCAGGGATCCGGCTCACGTTGCCACTGGTTAATGTACTTGCTGGTGCGTGTTGCAGATGAATTGAAAACTGGAGCTGCGAACGACCGTGACTTCCGGTGAATTTCATTATGATCGCAGAGCGGTCATTAGTAGAACAGTTGTACGTGAAAAAATTCGTATTATGTATTGGGACTCCTCTATCTCGTTTTGTGAAATACGAACGTTTTGTGGCAATCTTGTGTATTATTGTCAGAATTTATTTTAGTATTTAATTATACGATGTTGTGATTAGAGATGCACCGAATAGTGATTTCGGCCGAATACCGAATATTCGGCCTACAGGCGAACCGAATACTGAATATTCGGCTAGCCGAATACTTTTATGTTTCAAAGTTTAAAGGCATTAAAATGTTAAACTTTAAAGCAATTTTACATAATATTTAAAACAAACTTTCATTTTGATAAGCAAAAGTTTTTTTCAAGTAAATTTAATGCTGAAAAAAATCTGCTTTGAGTTACTTAAGAATAGGATAGTTATGAAACTTTTTAAATTAATAAAATTTTAAATTTCATGGCTTCTTCTGTGAATTAAAACAAATGAATAAAATTTTCTTAAATTCTAAAACAAACATTTTAAAATCAAAAAGAAATTGTGAAAAAATTGAAAGAAAAATTGTACAGAATCCTACATTATTTGTTTATCAGGAAGAGACTAAAGTAATTGTAAATAAATTATACAATCTATTCAAATTTTATATGGTGGCAGCTCAGCTAGAATACTGTTCTACTCCCTTTGATTAAGCAAGGAAGTTTTTAAATGCATCCTAGATCAGTGTCTGGAGCGGGCAATCATTTTCAGAGATTGTAAACGTTGTTCTTAAAATCTTAGCAAGAAACATATTATTTACTGGACAAAGTTCAGGAAGTTGCATTTGTACATAATTAATTCCTATGAAAATCCTCGTGATTGGTTCTTAAATAATACTTAAACAGCAAATAAATAACGTAAAAACATTCTCTTTTATTTAAATATGATTCTGTTTCTAATTATTCTGAATATCTTTATAAGTTGACTGTTAAACGTAGAAGTGGTATAAGGTTTTTAAAAATATGTTTTTAAAGGTTTTTTTTTAAGTATTCGACCAGGTCGAATATTCAGTATACCGAATAGTTTGATATTTGGCCAAACCGAATATTCGGTAATATGGCCGAATACCGAATAGATACCGAATATTCGGTACATCCCTAGTTGTGATGACGACCTATAAGAGGTACCGATAAGAAGGCAGAGAGGGGGAGCGGTTTACAGAAGACTTCACAGAAGACTTAAATGATTAAACACTAAGATAATAAACAATTAAATTTAAAAAATCAAAAAACCCGACTGCGTAAAAAGCGAACTCATTAATTATTTCTCATCAATGGGAAACTATTTTTTTTTTTTTTTTTCAATTCCTACTATTAGCTCACACTCTCGCTATATATATATATCTTGTTCAAATTTTCAATCGTTAATAAAATACTCATTATTCATCCATTCAAGTTCAAATAAATTTTTTTAAACTTGTAGTGGATGACACTTCATATTAATCCAGTTTTTTTCAAATATTGATTCATTAATTAAAATTAATTAATTTTCAATAATCGAGAGAGCTCTCTTCTTGATCAAGGTATTTTAAGACCGAGAGAGGCCTCTTCTTGATCAAGGCATTTTAAGCGCCACTCAAGAGGAAAGGAGAATGAGAGAAAAAAAATTCTCTTATTGACCTAAGTAGGAATTGACTTAAAAAATATATATTTTTTTTTATATTACTTGTTTATATTACTTACCTATTTTTTTTTATTTACTTGTATTGATGGCTTTTAAGTTGTGTTTAATTGTTAGTTCCTATCTATAAACACAGTTTTAATGAGGTTTTTAGATGTCTATGAGGGTTAGAGTTGCAGTAACGCTAGAGATCCTACATACACAACTTCCAGGTTGTATACTATTTTAAAGGAGCTTCTGACTGTAAAATAGTCAATGAAACATCGTCTTCATTTTAAAAGACCTATCCAATGCTATGCCACTCAATAGGGTGCGTATTTTTTTTCGTCTCAACCGCCATTTTGAACTTATAAAAACAAAACCTAGCCTATAACCATCGGACCGTTAAGACGAATTGATAGAGACCTCATTCATTAAAATCCATCCAGCCGTTAGGATGTTTCGAGGGTATAAAGAAATCCACATACACAGATACGCGTGAAACACATAACCCTTCTTTTCAGTCGGGTAAAAATAAACTAAGAATTCTGAACTTAGGGATCTCACGAAAAATTATTCATTCAGTTTCGTTCATGTTTATGTTACGATTTAAAAAAAAGCAACCAAGGATACAGATCAACGATCCTGAGGTGTCCGTTATTCACAGGTTTTACTATGTTTCTGAATATTGAAGAATTTTGTCCATTTTTCTATATAAAAGATAAAATTGGTGTTAGAGTTTATAATTGTATATTACATTTCATAGTTGTATTAAAACATGATTTACTTCCTTTTAATTTTGGGTTCGGTTCGGGTTGCGGGTTGACTTCAAATGGAATTTTTGGGCTCGGGTGGGGTCGGGTACAAACCGACCCGTGCTGGATTCTTTTTAACAGTAATAAAAAACATTGAGTTTGAAAACGCCGAAGTGTTTCAATAACTCTTTGAGAAAGTTCTATTATAACAGATGATCGTTTACAAAAATCGATATAAAACATAAATCGAGGTATGCATTCCTAAAACATTTTTAGGTACGTTCGTACTTATATAAATACATAGCATCTATAGTCGTCGTACAGTCCGTCTGTCCGCATATAACAGAGCAAAAACTACCCAACTGAATGGTCTGAAATTTAAAATATATAATTGTTGCAAAATTTTGTCGAGTCATTTCGAATTTTATGAAAATCGGATGTATAGTTTAATGACTGGGACCGTCAAAAGTTTTCCGTTACATGACGGCCAATGGAATAAATTATGCAAGTGCATTTTAATGATGTTTCAGAGCCTTCCGAATGGTCTGAAATTTTAAATATATAATTGTTGCAAAATTTTGTAGAGTCACTTCAAATTTTATGATAATCAGATGTATAGTTTAGTTACAGGGAGAGTCAAAAGTTTTCAGTTACATTACGGCCAATGGGAAAAAATTATTTCAAGTGCATTTTAATGATGTTACAGCCTTTCGAACAGAATGAAATTGATAGGAACTTATGAAGTGCACTAAAATATACATTCAGTACAATATGCGGTGCAAAAAATAATTATAAAACTAGTTATAGTGCGAACGCACCTCATTTCCCACATTTGACGAGCATTTTCCAACTTGTTTAATTAGGTGAAATTCTTATAATTAGAAAATCATTCTGTGTCGTTGATAAATTACACGATATTATTTTAAATGAAAATACAAAGTTTTGTCCAAGCTAAACATACATTTTTTTGTAAGTTTTGTTCAAACTAAACATACATATTTTTATAAAAAGTTTTGGTCAGAAGCACGGAGAGCCAACTTGGGCCACATGTATAATTAATAATTAAGTATATTTAATAAAGACATACAATTAATAAATAATTATGTACATTGTATGTATTTCATTACTTACAATTTTTTTTCGGTCGATCCTTAATTATAATACAGATTCGACTTTATTTTATTCATTTATTTTAATAAGAACTTTTTCGAACGCGTTGTTAAATAGAAAGATAAACTCGCAAAAATATAACTTTCGCATAAAACGAAAAAAACTTTTCTACACAAATATGACAACCGCTAGTCATTAGTATAAGTCAACTTTTCTTCCGAATTCTGAAATATTTTTTCGGTGTTTATTTTCAAAAAGAAAACGTTCCTATCTAAACACCGGTGCCCTTTGACATTTTCGAGTTTTAACCAAAGAATCTCAAGACATTTCAGTTACGTCTGAACAAATCAGAAATACGACGTTTCTTTCGAAAACTTAAGTTTTTGCCATGCCATAACCAATTTAAATGACACGGTAAAAATTCTTGTTTTGAATATCGAAAATTTAAAATTTACAGACATTAGACTCTCGTTAATACATCTCCGGTTAAGACGTATCTCGTATTCATGAGACTAATTTCGTTTTCCCTATCTTTTTCTATTTGGAATTAATGTTAAAAATATCTCTTAAAAGCGTACAAAAAGAGACGTCATAGGATAATGCGAGCATTTTTTTTTTTTTTTTTTTTTTTTTTTTTAAACAAACGGACCGATCAGAATCAAAACTGTTTTTGTACATTATTTTTCAAAAGCAACTTTGATGTAACTTTGATTATTGAGAGATCAAGAAATTATCAGTGATAATAAAGAAGAGACAGTGGTTTGTTCTGAAATTAAGTGAAAATTCGAGTGCCAATCAATTTATTGTACTTTTATGCAAATAATTGTTCAATTCATTAGATGACGTAGGAAGGCACATCCAAAACCGGTATTTGAAAAACATTTTAGAATAAATTTTAAAACTATTTTAAATAAATTAAAATCATTAAATGTCCCCACCATGATGCATGTTTTTACTTTACAGGATAACTGTGTCCCATAAGATGAAGAAAAAGAACAATATAAAATATATGAAGTTAAGAAACGGATGTACTTTATTTACTTTTGAATTTTCTTTTAAAAGAAAATTTTGAAAAATTATATTTAAAAAAAAAATTACAGCCCAATACTTCAGTCCCTAGAATTATAGTCACTTCCATGGAATATCAGTTATATAAAAATCTACTATATGGCAGCATAATCCAAAACTTTGAATACAAATTAAATACAGGAAGTCACTTGTTGGATGAAACATTTCTGAAGCCTAGCAAGTTGTTATATCATGTGGTTTTAATTTAAAACTTTTAATTACCATGGTGTGCTTTTATAGGATGTCAACTCCATGGCCTCATTAATTGTGCCAGTTTTAAAAATAGGAAGAACTCTGTTGATAATTAGCTTTAAGTTGCTCTAATTAATTTTATATACAAGCAGCATATGTGAATTTGGTGCATTAGCTTATTAACACGTTGAGCGCCACGTCGGTCACCGGTGACTGACAGTGAAATTTCAGTTTAGGCCGCGTTAGTCACCGGTGACTGACAGTGTAAAATATGATATAAAACTAAAAAATATATATATATTGTTTTAAGTAATTACTGAAAATTTATTTAAAATTTACTCAACTTCTATTTATTACAGGATTATATCATCAATGCATTTTAAGGAATTTTATTGAAGCACGGTAAACATAAAAACGGTTGCATTGCTATACCGCAATACCAGCGCTTCTAAGCAACGAGCGTGGCCTGACGGGGATTTCCATGAGGTTTCGCGTGGCACTCAACGTGTTAAATATGAGGACAAAATTCTGATACCTCACCTTCATGCCATCGTTGTAGCATGGCGGATAACACTGATACTGATCCACGGAAGTGATATTTATTGCTATAAAGAATATTTTAAGGGTGCTTAAAGTATTGTTTTACACATATAGAACCTGCATTTCTATTTTAGGGTAATTTTACATTAATAATTATATTTGTTATTTAATAATTACGAGGGCCGTTTTTTTTTCAACATCCGATTGCACAGCATCAACGTTAGGCGAGTGGCAGGAAGTCGGTATGCGCACAGAGCGACGGCGCATGTTCCCCACATCACCCTCTTTGACTGCCTTTTCATTGACGCCATTGTGAGGCGAGCTGTAGCCACGTAAACATGGCTGCCTTAATTGATTCTCCCGCCAAGTGCGAATTGCGAAGTGTTATTCGATTCCTGCAAGCTGAAGGGAATAGTGCAGCTGAAATTCATCGAAGAATGAGCCGAGTGTATGCACTGTTAAAAATAAAGGTTGAACTTTGAACCAGAAAGATAGTTAAACCATGGACCTTCAAGAGAAAGCACCATTTCTTCGGCTATTTTAGAACGAAGGCGATTAGCGAATTCCCAAAAAAACCTGTATCGTGGTTCAACTTCTAAACCTAACTGTTACTGTAACTACAATGGCGACGCGGGAGATGGGGAAATCCGTCCGTGCATCGTGCTCGTTCTGATATTCTCAAAGAAGTTGGAAATATTCCTTCTCCCATGGATATTCTGAATTCAACACTGAAGCATGTTGTTTATTTCTGAAAAAATGGTATCAACTGCTTATGAGATTCCTTCTAACGTCGTAAAAGGTGAGTAAATTTTCTATTTGTTATTTTTTTATATGGGCAATTTGATTAGTATGATTTCGCGATTTCTTACTTTTATGGAATTTTTTTTTTATGTGGCCAATTTGATCAGTATGATTTCAGGAGTTATTTTTTCTATGGAATTTTGTTTCTCTATGTATTATAAAATTAGGGCCTTTTTTTTTAAGGTATTAGAAAAACATTTCATTATATGTAATTACTGTTAAACAACCTGTATTCAGCTCAGATTCTCACTGTTTTTGCTTATTTTGTACATACAATTGATAAAATCTTTTGCTATTTTTTTCTCGCGCTAATATATGTATTTTTAATATTCATTTTTCGCGCATAATATTGATCCTGGGACTCTTTCCTTGATCCTGACTGCATTAAGCACGAGTGAATAAAAATTTCAAAAACTGAGCTTTAAGCTCAGTCGCATTTGAAGGAGCCTTCACTTTCGTTCTAAATTCTGCTTGCATTTGTATAGTGTGTTTATCTTATTATAACGCTTACGTTAATCTCGAAAGAAAATGCTTAGAAACTCTTATCTGCTGTCGAAAACTGCAATGTGACTTGCTGTATGTAAACCTTCTCCATCTTTATTATTAATATAACTAGAATCTGTTGATATGCTTACTTTATTAATAATATTACAGGTAAAAACAAAAGATGCAGTATATAAATTTATGTGATGATTTTTATAGCGATTTGCCTGAAGTGTAACACATGTTCTGTTCAAGTACGTCATTAGAGTTACAAATCAATTTATAAGGTTTATTGGATTTAAAAAACAATTTTAATAACTTTAAAAAATCAAAAATACCAAAAAAAAAAAATGTTGTACAGCTTAATTTCAAGTAATATATTTTTACAATTAAAAATGTAGCAGTCTGAATGCTTGAAAAGAATAAGATTAAATTAATATGCACCAAACGGCATAAGATTAAAAAATTACTTTCACGAACTACTATTAATTATATTATACAATAAAATAACAATGTAAAATCCAGTTAAAACTGCAGGAATTAAATTATAAATGCCTCTTTGCTTTGCTGTAAACATTTAATTTTCTTTATAAAAACAAAGATTTTTAGCGCCAAGTGAGAAAGGATTGTAAATAATGAGGATCTAAAAGTTTTCCTACAATCTGCCGAAATGCTGTAATTAATGGTGCAAGTATTTCATTTTGATATGCTGTTATTTCACAATACTTATAAAATAGGTAAATTTGATAAATATTCTAATCTCAAAATATGCCGCTGTATAATTCATCCTGTAAATGCATCAGTTTTGGATGTAAACTGTACAATTTCCAGTTATTTAAGTTCTTAAAAATAAATGGGATATTTAGTAATTTCAAAATTTTTCTAAATTGAATATTTTAAGATTTTTTAATTTTGTATTTAACATAATTATACTTTAGCCCCCCCCCCCTCCTCCCCCTCTACAAAAAGTACAACCAAATCTAAATTTTGTTTTTAAAGCTTTGTGCATTTATTAATAAAAACACTAGATTCAGTATTCTTATGTGACTGGAAAACTGGGGATTGCCAAGAAAAAATGACATGTGCTCAAAACGTCAGAGAAAATTAAAAAATATTTCTCAAAGCTGGAAAAATCCTGGATTATTATTATTTTTTTTTAAATTCTCTGTTAATGTGTAAGGATTCTCATGAGTTCCGAGCTCAGTCTACAAAAGAAAGTTGATTTGTCACCTGCAAGTTGAATTTTCGCTAAATATTTTTAAAATAAAGATGTTTTAGCTAATATAAATTTCTTGCCAGATAGCCGATACCTCTGCAAAAGAAATTATGAAGCATGCAAAAAAAAAAGGGGGGGGAGAAGCTGTAGCTGAAATTAAAATGTTTTTAAACACAAAAAATTGAAACACTCAAAACACTGCTTCTAAAACAATATCAGTAAATGACATGTTTGTTTCTAATTTATCATTTTTTAAGTATGAAATGATATAGATGTTCAATTTTATGATTTATTTTCATTTAAGAGGCAAGTTTACATTTTATTCTTATTAATGCATGAACGTGTATTATCTTTTGCTGTATAAATTTTAATCATTAAAATCTAGAATTGTAATTCATATATATTTCTAAAAATGTCGGGAATTGTAGAAAATATGATCTGGGAAAACCTGTAAAAGCCACAGAATTTTATTTAGAGTATGAACATTGTACATTGTTGGAGAATGTAATTTAATAGTGAATTAGTCTAAATACCAGAACTTAAAAAAAAAACAAACATTGTTTAGTCTTTCAAATATTTATTGCAATTAAATTTTCATTAAGCCACATTTGCTAAAATGAACTATTGGCTGCAAATTTGATCCTACACAACTTAAATTAAAAGTAACAGGCTTAACACTACTTTTGTTTGTTTTTTTATGAGGAGGGGGGAGACCCTGGTATTTTTCAAGAAATCTTGATGCAATTCTGGCTTGAAGTGAGGTTTGCCAAATGTTAATGAAAATTAAACTGAACGGTAATTTTTTTATACGGTCCTTGACATAAATAACTAAATCTTAAACTGATATTTTACCAAATGTTATAAACAGAAACCAATTGGGGTAGGGAAAAAACAATTATTTTTGTCGTATAACAATTTTATGGCTTATTTAGGTATATATTTATGCTTTTCAGTACACATATTAAATGATTTAAAATTGCTTCTGATTATGTGCTTTAGATAAGTTCCTTGTTTGTATATACTAATGGATAAACTGCCTCTGAATATTAAATACAGCTATTTTTATGTAGAGGCCAATAGAGTATTCTGCTGTTAGTTAAATTTTGACTATGTACTCTGACAATATAGATGTCAAATTAAAGTAGATCAAAATTTAATTTTTAACAAATAAAAATGTCATCTTTAAAACTGATGTAAGACTAATATTTGATTAAAAAATTTGTAGAAACAAAACAATAGTTTAATGATTAAATTTGTTATGTATCATAAATTAATATAGTGCAAAAACAGAATACTCTAATAATTTGTTCACTATTATTATTACTAAATAAGTTTTCCTCTTCTAAATAATCAAACATTGTTGGCAAGACTTAACCATGATTTAGTTACATGGGTAGTGTTAACTCTAAGCCGCTTTAGCAGGGCACAATACCCTGCAGCCTTTATTTCTTTTTTGCACCCGGCAGCTCTTTTAAACCCTCCCAATGCACCTGTTTATATATATAGGGTAGATGTGCCAGTAATGGACACCCTTAAGGAATTTCTTTAAAAATTATTTTTTTATTAATAGTTAAAATTATTATATTCCAGTTTTTTCAATATTATATTAATCTATCGACAATATTTAACCATTCTTATAGCCTCATTTCCCAATATGAATAGAAATTTAATTTTAAATAACAGAAATATATCAAAACACCCAAAAGCCCAGTAATGGACACCCTCTGGCCCAGTAGTGGACACCCTCTGGCCCAGTAGTGGACACCCTCTGGCCCAGTAATGGACACCCCCTAGAAAGTAATAAATATAATTGTTTTTATGACTATTTAGAACCAGAATTTAATGAATACATACTAATGAAACAAAATAGTTATTTTCAAATAAATTTAACATTTAGGATACCAGTAATTAATAAAGTATTTGTGATAATCATTTATTGTTTGTATCAATTATTGAAATTATCAGAAGATCGATAGTTTTAATTATTTTAGATGGATAGATTAAAATACTAAATACCAGGCAATTACAGCTATCAAATTATTGTAATTGTAACAGTGGTGGGTTTAAAGGGTAATTAAAAAAAAAGTTTTGGAACATTAATGTTTAGTTTTGTGCCATTATTTTTAAATGTTTAGTTTTGTGTCCCTATTTTTAACAATCTTCCAGACTCTACTTGATATATCATTTATAATAATTAATATTACAAATATGAAAGAAATGATATTGTGAGTTGAATATTTTAAATACTAAATAAAAATTTATTTAGTATTTAAATTAATTTCAAAATAAAACTGTAGTACTGATGTTTGAGGCCAATGATCTGCAGATTTACTATAGTTTCATGAATATTACCTGTAACTTTCATTAATAGTATTACATTTTTTTTTTTTTTAAATAAGGAAACATTTAAGACAGAAAATAGATTTTTAATAGCTTCTGTAACTTAATTGTTTTTATTTAAACGGAGAGGGATTAAGCCCTATGAACCCCTCTTTGACTGTGCTCTTAAACAATATTTTTTGCTTCCTGGCTGGTTTGATTGCCGGATTATAAAATATGCAAGGTATATGTACTACATAAAAAAATAATAATAATAAATAAAATAAAATATTGAAATTTCATAAAATCTCATAAAATAACTTAAAAGCAGCTATTTATAAAAGTTTTGGTGTTATTACATTTTGGTAAGTATAATTTAAAAATTAAATTTGATTATTTAGGTTTGCAGTTAAGCCAAAGTATTTTATGCACTATAAACATTACTAAAATTGCATTTTTAGCAATGTCTACATGGGGTGTCCATTACTGGAAAATGACTAATTAACCATCCCAGTAATGGACACCCCTCTTAAAATCTTAAAAATAAATGAAATTTTGTAAATGGCCATTGGTATATAAAATTCAAAGTTTTCGATTGCTACTCAAACAAAAACATTCAAATTTTGCAAGAAAATAAATAATATATAAATTGATTAAACGAAGCCAACTCTTAGCCTCTTCATTAAGATTTTCACAGAAAAACAGCAAAACTTTGAAACATTATTTTCTGCTTCCTGATTGGTTTGATTAAAAGTGTCAACAATAACCCAGTTTTATAAAACATACAAGGGGGAATTATAAAAAAAATAATTAAAGCTAAATATTTATTAGTTATTTTTTTATGAACCAAAAACATCAAGGGGTGTCCATTACTGGAAGGGTGTCCATTACTGGCACATCTACCCTATATACTTTTTGGCGGAATTATATTAATGAAGTAATTTTTAGGCCGAACATAGCCGAATATTTTTTCAGAATGAAATGTTTTAAAAAATTAAAATTGCATACCTAGGCTGAATAATTGGTATTCGGTTATTTGGCCAAACCACTATTTGTTGCATCACCAGTATCAAGAATCTTAAATTTTATTGCTTTACCCCTCTTCCAAAAAAAGTATAATGCCACACTATATCCAAAGGTCAGTGGTGGTTAATTTCTAGAAAATCTTATCAGCCAAGGATTTATTTCCCCAGCCAGTAAAATGCAACATACAGTTGAAAATTTTTATGATAAAATTTATGCAACTCAAAAATAGTTGATGCCGTAGTTTGTGGAAGAAATGCCGCACTCCTCAAATTGGCCCGAATAACCTTAAAAATATCGTAATCCCCGCACCTGTTGTAAACGCCGCATCCATCTGAACGCCACTTTTGTCGACAGCGTCACATTGACCTAACTTTAATCAAAGTTTTCTGAGTAGTGTAGGATGCCTCGTTTTTAATATCTTAAGATGTCTGAAGCTTTATTTAAAATATTTAAATCCAATTTTAAATATTTTTATGAATTTTTAAATTAAGGAAACTCTGTTGGTATTTAAAAAAAAAAATCGTAAACACCGTACTTAGAAAAAAATCAACTTTTAAACTCTTAAATGCCGCGGCGTTACTTCCATACAATATGGTACCTGCATTTTCATATATTTTTTTCCTGTAAAATTAACAAATATAAACAAGAGATGAAAGTTTAATATAAAATAGAACTTAGTACCATGTTTGCATAACAGTAATTAGGAAATTTGAAAAATGTAGCTAATACTAAGAAAAAGTTTTTGCGTATCTCTATAGTTTGCAGTTTTCAAAGACTATTAAAAATTCACTCACCCTGTCAGAAAATTCACTCGCCAGTGACAAGTAAAGTAATGAATTTCCCCACCTCTACCAAAGGTTAATTTGTTTGCTATTTTTTTATTTTCTAATGCACTTTCAGTCACAAGATATTTTCTAAACTAGGCTTATCTCTGATTGTATGTAAAAGTTTAAATTTTCTTTCTATGGACATAATTGTTTAACAATCTGTTTTGTATGTATATTAGCTTTATATAAAAAGAAAAAATAAGTTAAACATTTTTCTAGAATCCAAATGTTGTTCAATCATGTTTTACCCTTTCATAAGTTTTTATTTTGTTTAAATGATTAACACAGAGATAATGTGTTTAATATATAAGCCTCCCCCTCGCCCTTAACAGCATTCGAAATCCTTGGTGGTCCGCTGGTCTGAGACCACTAAAAATTCAATCGGACCACTAATTAAAAAAATTTAATGGTCCGCAGGGCCAGTAACTTTTTTCCCTCTCTGACAGGTAAATGTAAATTTTCCCGTCCCTGAGAAAACCGAAACCAAACACCAACCACTGAATTTTATTTTATTTAAAAAAATATATATATAAAAAAATGCAGTAAAACTTAGTCAGTTGAAATAAATAGTCGAAAATAAAATACATAATTAATAATTTTATAGTTTTTGTTTATGTACTGTTTATTTAATTTTTAGCAAATCATTTTATATTTTATTATGCTGCCGAAAATTTTGGATAACTGAAGTTTGGTTTATGTTCTAGGAGGAGGAGGGGAAGGGTGTCACTCAAAGGGTTAAAGGTACTTAGTAGAATTTTATGCAGCGGGCCAGTGACGATGTGTGCGGACCAGTAAACTCTGATGTTTACTGGTCCTTGGGACCAGTGACTTTTTTTTGCGAATTCTACCGCTGCTTAACATATAAAAATGGAAAGGATATTGTTAACATCAGGGTTCTGTCCAGACTTTTCTCACGGGGTCCTGTTTTTGTGAAATTGTGAAGTTTTTCTTATTTTTGTGAAAATTCTAGTCATAATTTTGTGAATTTTAAATTATCGATGTCTTCATGTTCCATCCTTCATATATAAAAAGCTAAGTAATATGCTCTTTGGTGAGTTCAACTGGTTATTTGCAGGCCAGATTTTATTTCTAAATGACTAAATTTGAGAAAAGTTCAATTTGAAGGTGAAAAAATTCTGTGAAAGGTCTATTTAAGAGACAAATAATTTTGTGAAGGGTCCTGTTTTGAGATAAAATCTTTTGTGAAGGGTCCTTTTTGGGGATAAAAAATTTTGTGAAGGGTCCTGTTTTAAGATAAATTATCTTGTGAAGGGTCCTTTAAAGGACCTAAAATTTTCCTAAACATATCCCTGAACATGGTTACAAAAAGAGATGAGAAAATATGGTGTAACATAAAATTGTAACCATGAAATGCAGTTTGGCCCCTAGAAAAAAAAAAAAAAAATGCAAGTATGTCCTCTTACGCCTTACCCAGCAACAGAATTTTTTTTTGCAGTCTGCAACACAAGTAGAAACTTTAAAAACAGTCTGCAGAACTTAAGGACAAACGCCTTCTTTCCAATCGCTGATGCACTCCCCCCCCCCCCCCCCCCCCCCAGTATTTGCAATTAACATAAAAGGAAAGTACTTTTTTAAATAATTTACCTTTGTCCTAAAAAATTTTAACATCACTATCTGAAAAATCTTTCGTAAGATTTGTCTAAATTTCTGTGAAGTTAGAAAACAGAATAACAGTAAAAATAACATATGAACACCATTTTCTAAAATTTTTGAAAAGATTGATACAATGTGATAATATCAAAAATTATATATAGATGTGATAATACAGGGATGAAAGTGCACTAAAGCCACTTTGAATCAGCAAAAATCTAATTTTGTAGCAGCAAAAATCTTAATTTTTTAGCAATAAAAGCTGTTATTGTAGAGCAGATTGAAATTCTTAGAAAATCAAATTTGAGTAATTCATGCAAATACTATAAGTAACTCTAATACAATGTTTTATTTAGCAATCTTAGCTAGTTGTGCAATTCAAAATTTAACATTCTTTCACTCAAAACATGGCTAACGAATATTTAACCTGCCACTCAGCTGTAAAAAAATCTCGTGAAAACATCAATGCTGCAGCAAATTTTTCCGTGATTTTTTGACGGAATTCACTTTTTTTCCCTCAATGCTTTTTGTACGAAATTTTGTGCGTTTTTTTGCAATCTTTCGACGATGTTAGCGTTTTTTTTCGCAATCTTTCGACGATGTTAGCGTTTTTTTTCGCTACCTTTCGACGATGTCTGCCTTTTTTTATCGTGATCTTTCAGTGATGTTCGCATTTTTTCGCGCTCTTTCAATGATGTTCGCATTTTTTCGCAATCTTTCAATGATGTTCGCATTTTTTCGCAATCTTTCAATGATGTTCGCTTTTATTCGCGATCTTTCGATGATGTTCGCGTTTTTTTTCGCGATTTTTCGATGATGTTCCCATTTATTCGCAATCTTTCGATGACGTTAGTGTTTTTCTTTTTTTTTTTGCGATCTTCAGGCGATGTTCACGTTTTTTTTTTTTTTTCGGGATCTTTTGACGAAATTCTCGTTTTTTGCCGATTCTTTGAAAAAAATACGCTTTTTCTCCACGATCTTTTGACGATATAAGTGTTTTTTCGCGATCTTTTTGTGAAATGCATGTTTTTTAGCGATCTTTGCGCGAAATTAGCTTTTTCCCGTGATTTTTTGATGAAATTTGCATTTCTTCCGCGATCTTTTGACAAAATTCGCGTTTTTTCCGCAATCTTCTGACAGAATTCGCGTTTTTCCTCAATCATTTGTCCAAATTAACGTTTTTTCCTGATCATTTGACGAAATTCTCGTTTTCGCCATCTTTTGACGAAATTCGCCTATTTTCCACGATCTTTTGATGAAAATCTACTTTTTTTAACCATCCTTCGATAAAATCCGCATTCTTTCCGTGATCCTTTGACGAAATTTGTGTATTTTCCGTATTCTAGAATTTCTTTTTCCAGACTTACTGATTAGTTGACAATATAGAGAATCACCTATTAGATTGGCACATGGTCATTTGACACCGTCTGCATAGCCCTTACTGTGGCTTTGGCTAATGCTAAATCGAACTGGTGTTATGTTACTATTTCACAAATTTCATCGAAAGATCATGGAAAAAGCACGAATTTCATCAAAAGATCACGCAAAAAGCACGAATTTCATCAAAAGATCACGCAAAAAGCACGAACTTCATCGAAAGATCACGCAAAAAGCACGAACTTCATCGAAAGATCACGCAAAAAGCACGAACTTCATCGAAAGATCACGCAAAAAGCACGAACTTCATCGAAAGATCACGCAAAAAGCACGAACTTCATCGAAAGATCACGCAAAAAGCACGAACTTCATCGAAAGATCACGCAAAGAGCACGAACTTCATCGAAAGATCGCGCAAAGAGCACGAACTTCATCGAAAGATCGCGCAAAGAGCACGAACTTCATCGAAAGATCGCGCAAAAAGCACGAACTTCATCGAAAGATCGCGCAAAAAGCACGAACTTCATCGAAAGATCGCGCAAAAAGCACGAACTTCATCGAAAGATCGCGCAAAAAGCACGAACTTCATCGAAAGATCGCGCAAAAAGCACGAACTTCATCGAAAGATCGCGCAAAAAGCACGAACTTCATCGAAAGATCGCGCAAAAAGCACGAACTTCATCGAAAGATCGCGCAAAAAGCACGAACTTCATCGAAAGATCGCGCAAAAAGCACGAACTTCATCGAAAGATCGCGCAAAAAGCACGAACTTCATCGAAAGATCGCGCAAAAAGCACGAACTTCATCGAAAGATCGCGCAAAAAGCACGAACTTCATCGAAAGATCGCGCAAAAAGCACGAACTTCATCGAAAGATCGCGCAAAAAGCACGAACTTCATCGAAAGATCGCGCAAAAAGCACGAACTTCATCGAAAGATCGCGCAAAAAGCACGAACTTCATCGAAAGATCACGCAAAAAGCACGAACTTCATCGAAAGATCACGCAAAAAGCACGAACTTCATCGAAAGATCACGCAAAAAGCACGAACTTCATCGAAAGATCACGCAAAAAGCACGAACTTCATCGAAAGATCACGCAAAAAGCACGAACTTCATCGAAAGATCACGCAAAAAGCACGAACTTCATCGAAAGATCACGCAAAAAGCACGAACTTCATCGAAAGATTACGCAAAAAGCACGAACTTCATCGAAAGATCACGCAAAAAGCACGAACTTCATCGAAAGATCACGCAAAAAGCACGAACTTCATCGAAAGATCACGCAAAAAGCACGAACTTCATCGAAAGATCACGCAAAAAGCACGAACTTCATCGAAAGATCACGGAAAAAGCACGAACTTCATCGAAAGATCACGGAAAAAGCACGAACTTCATCGAAAGATCACGGAAAAAGCACGAACTTCATCGAAAGATCACGGAAAAAGCACGAACTTCATCGAAAGATCACGGAAAAAGCACGAACTTCATCGAAAGATCACGGAAAAAGCACGAACTTCATCGAAAGATCACGGAAAAAGCACGAACTTCATCGAAAGATCACGGAAAAAGCACGAACTTCATCGAAAGATCACGGAAAAAGCACGAACTTCATCGAAAGATCACGGAAAAAGCACGAACTTCATCGAAAGATCACGGAAAAAGCACGAACTTCATCGAAAGATCACGGAAAAAGCACGAACTTCATCGAAAGATCACGGAAAAAGCACGAACTTCATCGAAAGATCACGGAAAAAGCACGAACTTCATCGAAAGATCACGGAAAAAGCACGAACTTCATCGAAAGATCACGGAAAAAGCACGAACTTCATCGAAAGATCACGGAAAAAGCACGAACTTCATCGAAAGATCACGGAAAAAGCACGAACTTCATCGAAAGATCACGGAAAAAGCACGAACTTCACCGAAAGATCACGGAAAAAGCACGAACTTCACCGAAAGATCACGGAAAAAACACTACTTTCATCGAAAGATTGCGGAAAAAACACTACTTTCATCGAAAGATTGCAGAAAAAACACTACTTTCACCAAATGATCACGGGTGAAAAACTAATTTCATCAAATGATTGTGGGGGGAACACTAATTTCATCAAAGGATCACGGAAAAAACGTGAACTTTTGTCAAAGGATCGCGGAAAAAACGTGAACTTTTGTCAAAGGGTCGCGGAAAAAACGTGAACTTTTGTCAAAGGGTCGCGGAAAAAACACAAACTTCGTTAAAGGATTGCAAAAAAAATCTAATTTCGCCAAAGGATTGCGAAAAAAACCCACAAATTTCATCGAAAGACCGATGCAAAACCGCTAATTTTTTCTAAGGCCACAGAAAAAACCCATAATTAGTGCCGGGAGGAGATCTCCCCTGACCTTCCCCTCTGCTGTAACGTTTCAGAAAATTTACAGGGTTGCCATGCCACCTGGAAAACTGGAAAAACACAGGGAATTTTAAATTACCCTCCAAAAACAGGGAAAATGCAGGGAATTTTGAAAAATTCCAAAAAAATCTGGAATACACAGGGATTTTTTTTTTTTTCTGGTATTTTCAAACATAAATTATTTTTTCTCGGCTTTTTTTTTTTTCTTTTTTTTAACCTCTGAATCATCCCAGATTTAGTTATTTATTGGAATTTAGATTTTTATGTAGAAAGGACAGTTGAATTTTTGTTTGCAAGGTATTCTCATAGACTACTTTCTCAAAAACTCAATTTAATTTTTTTCGATCAGATTTTTAATCTGTGTAATGTAATAATTGATTTGATATCAGAAACAATACTACAACCACATATATTCTACAAATCCAATCGATTCTGCTTTAATGACCAATCAGTTATCCAAAATATATCTATCTTCAATTTTTTTCCATGATCGTTTTATAAAATTCGTGGTTTTTTCATGATTTCTTTCCCCCCCTGAAATTAATGTTTTTTGCTTCGCTTGATTGTTGATTCTTTTTTCAACTGATTTATCAAATTGGCGATATTCTTTCGCAGCCGATCAACAAAATTAGCTATGTTTGTTTGTGCAATCTTGATGAAGTTCATGATACTTTTTATGCAATCTTTTGACGAAATTTGCGTTTTTCCCACTGACCGATGGATGAAATTTTTTTTTTTTCTTGCAATCGATTGACGATTTTTGTGATATTTTCCAGCAACTTATTGGGACATTTTGAGGGATTTTTTTTTTAGATTCATTGAAGAATTTCGAAGGGGCTCCCCGCGTTTGATCGCTGATTTTTGCGGCTATTTCCCTGCAGTTGATTAACATAATTGCCGATAGTTTCCAGCTACCTATCAGCGATTTTTGTAGGTTTTATTTTTTGGACTGATTGACTAATTTCCGAAGTTTTTTTCCACTCTGTGTACAAATTTCGCAATTTTTTTCCTTGTGATTGATTAACAAATTTCGTGAATTTCTTTTCTTGCGACTGATTGATGATTTTCTTGTTATTTTCTAGCAAATGTTTGTCGAATTTTGTGGAGTTTTCCCGCAACCAGCCGGCTATTTTCAAGGTTTCTCCCCCAGTGACCTACTGGGGAATTTCGTAATTGTTTTCCTATGATCGATTAACATAATTGGCAATATTTTCCTGCTACATTTTGAGGGTTTTATTCTTGAGACCGATTGGGTAATTTCCAGGGCTTACTGGCAGAACTCGCGTTTTTTTTTTTTTTTTTTTTTTTTTTTTTTTTTCATGCTAACGTAAACGATTTACACAATTTTTTTTTTTTTTTTTTTTTTTTTTTCTGTGAACGATCGACAGATTTCGCAATTTTTCCCCTGCGAGCGATTGGAGATTTTTTTTTTAGTTTTTCATGCATTAGATTAAAGAAATTCACGATTTTTTCTCGCGTCTGGCTGAAACAGTTTGTTTTTTCCGACTGACTGGTGAATTTTGCAACATTTTTTTTTTACGATCGATAGACTAATTTTACGATATTTTCCCGCAATCAATTCTAGAATTTCAGATCCAAAGACCAGTTTCAGAATTTCGAATTTTTTTGCGACCTATTGTTAAAATTTGTTAATTGGAATATTCCGACGACAAAATTTCGCACATCCAAAATGGGCAGGGTGCATTAAAATAATTACCATTTAAATTAAATATTAATATTAAAGAATAATTATTTAGGTTTAAAAAAATGAAGCTAAAAATCCATGGTCAGAAGGGGAATTCTTATCAATTATTTTGTCAATGAATTTACAAACAGCCCAATCTTTAATATTGTGACCTCTTCGCTCAAAATGCCAGTCACTCTGTTCACAGAAATAATGTGGCATTGCTTCTGAAACAACTGAATAGCATTTTGTAAAGAGAGTTCCATTAATGGGTATCATCATTAACACGTTAAGCGCCACGTCAGCCACTGGTGACTGACAGCAAACTTTCCGCTTAAAACTAATCATTCACTGATGGCTGACGTCTAAAATATGATACAAAACTGAAAAAATATACATTGTTTTAAATAATTACTGAACAAATATTTAAAATTTACCTACCTTTTATTTATTATAGGATTATACTTTCTTAAAAATTACTTTAAACATTGTAAGTTTTCAGTGCTTCAGTGTCGGTCATCGTGGCACTCAATGTGTTGAAGCCAATGAGTTTTTACCGCGGTCCTTTGACGAAATTCTCGTTTTTTCCCCATTCATTTGACAAAATTTCAATTTTTTCTTGCGATCCTTTGATGAAATTCCTATTTTTTCGCAGAGCTTTGACAAAATTAGTTTTTTCCTCTATTCTTTTATGAAAATTGCATTTTTTTCACAATCTTTTGACAAAATTCAGGCTTTTTCCGCTATGTTTTTGAAAAATTATTTTTTTTTCTTGCACTCCTTTGAGGAATTTGTATTTTTCTGCAAGTCTTTGATGAAATTCTTGCATTTCCCGCAGCACTTTGACGAAATCCGTATTCTTTTTTGCAATCCTTTGACAAAATTAGTTTTTTCCCACAATTCTTCTACAAAAGTTTTTTTCCCCCCATCTTTTGACGAAATTCGGGTTGTTTTCACTATGCTTGTATCAAATGTGTTGTTTCCCCATGCACATTGATGAAATTGCATTTTTTCTATGATTCCTTGATGAAATTCTTTTTTTTTTTTTTTTTTTTTTTTTACGATCCTTTGCAGAAATTAGTGTTTTTTCTGCAGTCCTTTGATGAAATTTGTGTTTTTTGCACGATACTTTGATGAAAGATATTTTTTCTGTGAACAATTGACGAAATTTTTTTTTTTTTCCCGGAGATGATTTGTAAAAATTCGTAATATTTTTAACACTAGAACCGCGGTACTTTCGGTATACCTAGAACCGCGGAGCGGGTCAGTTTGACCCAAGATAGAAAAAATATATAAATATGCATAAATGTTTATCTTAATTAACTAAAATAGTATATTTTCATATAATAATCGATTTTTCAATACATTTACATTATATTTAATAGATTTTTCCATGCATTTACATTACATTTGATATAAAAAATCAGCTCAGATTACCAGTTATTTTAGAAAGTGATTTCTTCCACATTGTAGTTTCTTAAGTATAACATATACTTTACCCAAAAATAAACGTAGACTTCATAACTTTAACAGAAAATAGATTATCTCATTAAAATAAGTTTAGACATAATTTCTAATAATAAAGATACATAAAAAATAGATATACGAGTTAATTACTAGTTTAACAGATTTGTTAAATCCAATTTATTGTGTGCATCGCATGCAAAACTTAGCAATAAATTTTATATGTTTACCACAAATGGGTGCATATATTATATAAAAATATCGTCAGTTTTAATTTCACATTTTGAAGTGTGACACCGGGCTCGTTTACACTAAGTTTGAGGTTTTCCGTCGTTTTCAGTGGTTGCTTCTCACCCAAATGACACCTTTTTTTCACCTACAGAGAACACACTTTTCTCCTAATTATTCAACAAAGTCCTGAATAAATTACCGTCACAAATAGAATGTCTAGTTACGACTTTGTATAGAACCCAAGCTTTGATAGCTGCAAGAATCAAAATATTATAAAATACATGCACTGCCCACCTATGTGAAACAGTCTTGACAGTATACATCCTGGTCAATCTGATAAATCACATCTACACCGAATATAGTTGCTTTGCAGTAATCAACTGCATTTTTTAGAATTATCTAAAACCAATCTTTGAATGCAGCGTACTGTTCATCAACAAAACATATTTATATGCTTTTTTCTGGTAATCAGTATGGGTTAGTACAGTAGTCGCCTGATATTTTGATTTTGACATTTTTACAGAGAACTCGTATTTCTTTTCACGAAGGTTTTACAGTTCCTACAAAGTTGCTGTTTTTGGATTTCAATGCCTTTGCAAGTTTTATAAGTCATGGTGTATAATTAGTTTTCAGTGGCATGATTACAGATATCAGAAATCGTGTCAAATTTGTCTGTCTTTAGATGACCTTGATCGGTTTGATTTTATATCGAACTATAAGGTTCCCATTATTTCAAGAAATTTGTCTTTTGGTATTGTAAGCTTACGATTTCGTGACATCTTATCTATACTTACAATAAATGCAGGATAAAACTAACTACAAGAATTCTTATCTGTTGTAAATTTCCATTGCATTCAAATACTCCTTTACACTGAGGATATATGAGGGACTCGCAACCATTGTAAGACAAGTTCCCACTTTGAAAAAAAGTAAGATAGCCCATTTAGAAGGTGAATAAAATCTGTTTTATCTACTCCCACAGTAAACCAATTCTGTAACTAGATGACATATATGAGAAAGTATGTGAAAATAGACTTGGTTCACTGTGGGAGTGGATAAAACTGATTTTATTCACCTTCTAAATGCACGTAGATTGTTTTTTCAAAATGGACTTTGTTTACTATGTCCCTCATATGTATATTATCATACTGAGTCCCTCATATGTCGTTACTTCTGAGAAAATGCATCTCTTTTTCCTCATTTATGCGAAAAAACCTATAACGGGTCACATTGACCCGCTTCGCGGTTCTAGGTATAAATGGTTATAATTGGGAATTTATTTATATTATGCGTTTTTACATTTGATAAGTCGTTGCTTACCTTAAAATATTAAAAGTCAGAACAGGAAATGTTTTTCCAATTACTATTTTTGGCGCGATGACAAATTAAACATCGATTCGGGTCAAATTGACCCGCTCCGCGGTTCTAGTGTTAAGTGATATTTTTATGGTTGAATTTTCTGACTGATGGCCGATTTTAAATTTTCGGAAAATTCAGAACAGAATCACCTCTGGCAAACAATAAATATATCGTGTACATAAAATTGGGGAATATTTTTAATTTTTCGGTATATTTAAAAAAAAAAAATTTTTTCTAAATATTTTCCCGCAAAGTTACGAATTTTGCAGAAAATTTTCTGTGTATGCATGCGTCTATATTATACAACTCTGATGTGAATTAATAAGAGCCTTTTAACTGAATTGCAAAAAATATTTTAATGTTTTTGAAACAGGAAATATGATAAAAATTGGAAATTGTGAAAACGCAATTCTAGGCACTTGTAAAAATTGTGAAAAAATATTTTGTTGCTTTAAATTTTTGAAAATTTTATTATACGAATAGAAGTTTAAAACAGTTTTGAAATTATATATTTAAATATAATAAATTTAAATTTAACAGAATTTATAATTTCTTCTTTTAAATTTCCATAGGTCCAATCCAACTGTGGGACACCAGCCACCTTAATTAAGAAGCTGCAGGTTTATCAGGACTGCTGAATTGTGTAATTAATGTAAGTACATTTTATTATTTTTTTAATTAACAGTAGAGTCAGGTGGGTATAAAATAGTTATAAAATGAACTTTTTTATTCCTAGTTTGCCAAGAATGTATTTTAATCTGCAAAAAAATTACATTGAAAGTGCTAATGTACCAGTACTCTCAAAAAATAGTAAACATCAGCAAAGTACTATGTTATTAGAAACTAGTCATCCTTGGTGACCAGTTTCGTCTCCCTTAAATTGTTGCTAAGCATTGTATCATGTTACTTTTATTCATAATTTAATTTACATGATCAAATTATATGAACTTAAATTAATTAAATGATAATGTTTCTCACAAATTAGTTTTTAACATAAAATGTAATTGTTAATTTGCATGAAAGTAAATAAAAGGTAAAGTTTTGATCTAGTTAGAAATTTTATTTTCATGAATGTAGTTGATTTGAATTTTTTTATATAAAGACATTCTTATCATATATATGCCTTTACTATGTACTGTCTGTAGCTGAGCAATTTAAAAATCTTAGGTGGAGGCTCAAATAGTTTCTAACTCAGTATGATCAAAATAACAGTAAAACAGAAAAAAAACAATCAATGATAAAACATCTCATTAATAAGTAATTACATAGATTAATTAATAATTAGTAATGTGATAAATCACGTATTATATATTTAATAATTTTGAGCATAATTTCACTGATGAAAATTAATTGAAAAATTAATTAAAACTATCAATAGAATTTTGTAAATTTTTTGTGACCAATTGACTTTCTTGATACCCCCCCCCCCCCACACACACACATGATTGATTGATGAATTCGAGATTATTTTCTGTGACCTATTAATGAAATTTGTGATAGTTTCCTTTTGACATTCGGCGAATTTTGCAGTCTTTTCTTACAGCCAAATGGCAAAAATCAGTTTTTAATCACTATCTATTGTCAAATTTTTCCTCTCAACCAACTGATGCTTTTGAAATATTTTTCCAAACATTTGACTTAAGAATTTCACAATATTTTCCATCTACCTAACAGTTGGAGAATTTTCAACTGATTGGCAAAAATTGTGTGTGTGTGTGTGTGGGGGGGGGGGTCTACAAGCAATCGACAAATTTTGCTCTTTTTTTTCCGTTTATTTCATCCGATCGACTAAAGAATTTAGTTTTTTTCCCTCACTTTTGCCGTTTCCCTGTCGACTGATACACAATTGTTTGCTGCTGAGCTGGGTATTCAGCATGAAATAGTGTGGAAGGTTTTGTGGACAGAAAACATGCCTTCCTTAAATGTGTAGAATATCGAACTCCTACTCAATCCTGATTACCCACTTCAGGTAGAGTTCATATTCTGGATGCTTGATGTCATACAGAATGATTCAGTTTCCAGCCCCTGTTTTATGAGCAATGTCGTGGTCAGTGTGCATATGTAGTGGTCCAGAAATTCCCACTGCACTGTCTTGTCGAAAGTGTGCCACAAGTTCGGTAATGTCTGAGGAGATAATCTTGGAGATCATCCGTTGGGACTGTACCTTCTGCCTGAATTCTTCAGTAGTTCAAATTACTTTGTTTTTCTACAGCACATCCTCCCAGATTTTATTTTGAATCAAAAATCCTTACCCAGTGAATTTAATTATTTTGCAATACATTGATTCAGTGGTAGAATTGATTTTAAAAAAAGTCACTGGTCCCAAGGACCAGTAAGCATGAGAATTTAATGGTCCGCAGCCATCATCACTGGCCCACTACATAAAATCCATTAAGTCAACCCTTTGAGTGACCCTTCCCTTCTAGAATATAAACCAAACTTCCTTTGCAGTTAACCAAAATTTTCAGCATAATAAAATGTAAAATTATAATTTACTAAAAATTAAATGAACAGTCCATAAAGAAAAACTATAAAATTATTAATTAGATATTTTATTTCTGATTATTTCAACTTACTATGGTTTAATGCAATTTTATTTTTTTAAATAAAATAAAATTGTGTGATTTGTGTTTGGTTGCAGTTTTCTCAAGGATGGGAAAATTTAAGTTTACCTGTGACCCAGTGAGAAAATGAAAAAAGTTACTGGTCCTGCGAACCACTAAATTTTTCAAATTGGTGATGCAATTTACTTCGACCAGCGGACCACAAAGGATTTTGAAAGCAGATTGATTTTTCAAATGCTGAAGCTTTTCCTTGTAAATGAGAATTTGAAATGCTGTTTAATTTTTGAAATATTTTTCCTGTGTGAAATTATTATTATTGTTATGTCTGCACAAAAAACAATTTTATGTCTTAAAATATTTACTCTTTCATTTTAAACAGGTGGAGAAATTAACCTATGCTTGGAGCTATTCCACTTTGCCTGACTTGAAATCCTGTTTCAGAACTAATAAAAAGCTATACTAAGCTTCAAGAATTCTTTATATTTTATGACCTCGTCGTATTTGTGATCCTCATTTGGGCAAGAAAGAGGCTATTTTTTAAATGAATGGTCAGACTGGGTGCAGCACCCTCCTAAAACTGTCTGAGAGGAACTCTGTATGTAAAATGGCATTATATTTGCAGTAAATATTAGTCTGACGTACTATATATATATATATATATATATATATATATATATATAATTTAATGATTATATAATTTGTATTTTCAATAAATGGAGCGGCATACCGCAAACCAACTTAAATTGTGTTGTTATTTTATTGTGTCTGTGACCATTTCTTTTTTCAGCTATTGCAAGGCTGCTGTTGGTGAATATTTTCCTTTTCTACTACTATTATTTAAAAAAATAACTTCGTCATAGATTATTGTTTAGGAATACTGAAAATGTACATATATATAAGTAATAATAATCACTTTTGGCGACACTGCTGTTATTAAATTAACCCTGTAAAGTAAGTATTTAATATACTGTGGAAACACATTGTGTATTAGAAAAAAAAGAGCTTTAAAATTTATTTAAAGCAATACTTTTCTATTAGCTGATATTAGAGGTTAAATGAAGGATTCTGCTACTTATAGCTTCCTTTTTTATGCTGATTATTTCAGTGTTTACGCATATACAGTAAATTCTGTGTAAAATGGAAATCTGTCTAGCTCGGAAAGATTTTCAAGTCCCTGTGAATCCATAGACATTGAATAAAATTTGTCTAAGGCAGAATATTGTCGACTATGGAAAATGTCTTTGGTTCCGATCGATTCTGCTTTAGACAGAGTTTACTGTACTTAGATTATGTATCCATTATGTTTGTGATTTATTTATTTATTGAAAAATGTTAATGTTAAGCAGAAACAAATGCTGAACTTTTTGTTGTTTTTTTATATTCAAATGAGTTAATTTTGCATAAACAAGCTGTGTGCAATATAAATTTTTAAAAGAACCGTGCTTGAAAAATCAGTAAATTGAAATGTAGATTCAATTTAATTGCATTTGAAATTAAAAATCTTCCCCCTTTTAATGACATAAAAATGAAAATTATGCGACGATAGTTCAATTTGAGAAAAGGGGAAATGGATTGCTTAGATAATTGTTACTGTCAATATGTGTCAGCAATAGTGTAGAAAAATCAGATTTTTATTTAATGCTAATTTAAAAATGAATGCATTAGTAATAACAATTTTTCATATTTTGGACAGGACATGTCAATTTTACTGTCCAAAAGTTCAAAAATGGTACTGTCAGAATGTATATAACTTAAAATATGTGAAACAATTGAACCTTTTATATTAACTATACGAGGAAATGTCTAAAAATATTTTTTGCTAATTAAAATATTTCTTGTTTTGTAAAAAGAAAGTAAAAATTTGAAAACACTATAATATCAATTTCAGCATCTATAGATTCACAACAATAAAACAAACAAACAAAAAAAATCTACAAATCATAAAAGTAGCAGCTAAGTGCATTATGGAAACACTTTTTTCAAACCTGTGCAAAAATTAATATTGTTTAAAGAAATTCTTTCAGCTTTGTTTAAAGTAATGTTTAGTAAACATATTTTTTTATTTTCTGGATTTTAAATTAAAAACATAATGAAAACAGGGTATGTATTTAAATCTAAGAAAAATATTTTTAAAAGATATTTTCATTATGAATGATTTGTGAGTAAGCAGACACTAAATGGATTATAAGTGTAACTGAGTGCAGAGAAATATTCCAAAATGTACAAGGACAGAATGGTAATATTTGTGAAAGAAAAAAAAATGAGATTATTTTGTGAAATTGGATCAAACTGGTTTACATTTATTTTTTAAATATATTTCAAAGACAATAGAATCAATAATTAAAACTAATAATTTTCAGTTTAATGAAAACTAAAAAAATTATGCTTTCGTACTGCAACATAATCTTGCATAATCTGAAATTTTGTTCATTATTACACCATAAAATGATAAATTGAAAACCAAAGTCCTAGTTAATTCACTCCAAAGTGAGGGGGAAAAAAAGAAAACTACAATCTGGTGTAACCTTTCCCCATAAAGTTGAGAGAAAAACTTGGATCGTGGTTCAACCTTTTACCAAAAAATTGGAATAGAGAAAACCTTGAATCATGGTTAAACCTTTTACCAGAAAGTTCGATTAAAAAAACCACCGAATCGTGGTTAAACCTTTCACCAGAAAATTGGATTTAAAAAATCCTGATTCATGGTTCAACCTTTCACCAGAAAATTTGATTTAAAAAAACCCTGATTCATGGTTCAACCTTTCACCAGAAAATTGGATTTAAAAAAATCATGATTCATGGTTCAACCTTTCACCAGAAAATTGGATTTATAAAAAACCTGAATCATGGTTCAACATTTCACCAATATAATGGTATTTGTGAAAGCACCAATAAACTAGTGAAACATATCACCAGTATCTTGGTTGCAGCTAAATTTCAGCTACTTTTCACCATTTTCTTGGTGAAACATGGAACTTCATTTTTAACAGTGTGGAGAAAGCTTTATAAGCGATGGTGTTGTGCGTGAATGGTGCCGAAAATTTAAAGATGGCCGAACCGATGTGCATGATGAAGGAGGTCAAGGACGCAAGTCTGTAGCCACAGACAACCTTGTTCAACGAGTGGACGAAGAAGTTAGAGGAAACCGAAGGTTCACTATAAATGATTTGTCCATAAAATTTCCAGAAGTCTCGAGGTCTTCTCTGTACACTATTGTGACGGAACATTTAGGTTACAGAAAAATTTGTGCTCGCTGGGTCCCAAAGATGTTGACGGACAACCACAAAACACGACGAATGGGCTCAGCCTTGACATTCCTCACCAGTTATGACGCTGAAGGAGAAAACTTTTTGAAATCAATTGTGACAGGTGATGAGACCTGGGTTCAGTATGACACACCTGAAACAAAACGTCAATCTCAACAATGGATGCATACGAACTCGCCAAACAGACCAAAAAAGTTCAAACAAACCTTCAACAACAGAAAGATTATGGCTACAGTGTTCTGGGATCAAAAAGGTGTGTTGCTTGTTGAGTTCATGCAGCCAGGGACGACGATTACTTCAGCTGTTTATTGTGAAACTTTACGACGGTTACGCAGAGCCATTCAGAACAAAAGAAGAGGCATGCTGACTTCTGGAATTGTTCTGATCCATGACAACACCCGTCCTCACACTGCTGCTGCTGTAACCCAACGTCTACTTCAGCATTTTCAGTGGGAAATTTTCGATCACCCGGCATACAGTCCCGACCAAGCTCCGAGTGACTACCATCTTTTCCCTGAACTTAAAAAGTGGCTAGGAGGGAAGCGTTTTCAAAGTAACGTGGAGCTTCAAGACAGCGTCAAGAATCATTTGAATTCATTGGCGGACACTTTTTATGAAGAGGGTATTGGAAAGCTTGTCCACAGGTACGACAAGTGCCTCAATTTACAAGGTGATTATGTTGAAAAATAACCATAAGTGTACATAACTTTTAGTAATAAAATGATCTTTCTATATATGCTTGTCTTTTTTTTATGGCCCATCGGAGGTTGAAAAAAAAACTGCCCTCGTATATACGGTATAATGTGTCATCAACATGTTTATATAAAAACAAAACGTAATTTCAAAAAAAAAAAAAAAAAAATTAAACCTTGTTTCGAAATCATCATTTTTTTTTTTATGTTTAATGTTGGAAACAACGTTTTGACATTTTATTTATGTTTTAATTATCAAAATGAAAGTTCCACTTAATTTCAGAACAAGCTTAATAAAAAACTATTACCGAAAACATGAGAGTTTCAAAAATTGCTAATGGCTGTTCACCGATATAACTTATTGAAAATGTGATATAACAGACAAAATTTTCGAGTGTGTTGTAAAACCAAAAATTTATGTGGTAAAAGGATCATTTGTTCAAGTAAAGCATTTTCCCCCGCCTCAACAACGCGACATTTTCTGATCAATTTTTAAATATATAAGCACGATAGTTGCAGACAGGATTACCAAAATGATTTGTAAACGAACAGCGTTTTTCCTTTTCCGATAACCGAATTACATCTTGAGTTATGAAAGATTTTTGTCTTACGGCGACAGTTTTTCTTCCTTTCCTGCGCTGTCGCGTGGGGAAATTCAGTTCTGCGCCCACTTTGATATCACTTTAGCGATAAACAGAAGGAAAAAAAAACAGTTCTAAAGGAAAATTCTGAATACTTTTCAAATTAAATATTTAAATTTTGAATGAAAATACAGATTAACGGTTTTTCTTTTTTCTTTTTTTTTTAGGGGGGTGGGGGGAGGTTTGAGTTCTAACAGCGGCGTTTAACCTTTAGACTCCGTAAGTTATGCAAGCGCTGGTGTAGGAGAAAAGATATTTTATTTAATCCCTCCACACACACTTTATTTTTTTCATTAAATGCATTTCTAAAATCTCCTTTCTTTAATGGCTTATGATTTTTCTTGATAAAACTTTGTTCACTTTCGAAAGAGATTCCTCATTATATATTCAGATCCTGGAAGACACGTTTGTGTAATGTCAGCAGTGTGTCAGACCTGGAGCTTTTCCTAATTTGTTGCTATTCACTCCTCGTTTACTGAAATTCCCGTCCGTTCTTCCATTAACTTAACGCTAATCTGAGCTCAGAAATTGTTTACTTTTCTTAGCTTTTGTGGCATATTTTAGTTCGTTGAATTTTTCACAATTCTCCGGCAGAGCTTTTATACAGAGTAAAGAAAAGCGTTTTATGTGAAGTAAAGGGTTTCTTCTGCAGTATTTCGTCGACTAAATATTGAACTAGTTTTAATGCTAAGAGTATCAAGGTATTTATTATACATGTGATTTTATCATGTAGGATTTCTTTTATTCTAATCGTTCATTTTTCAGCGGATATATGTAATTTTTTATCGCCAATTTTTATTTGCTCATTTTTCGATATACAATTTTCTAAGAAAAATATTTTTTAATGTATAATGGTCACACAATGCAATTATTTATTTTCATTTAAAAAAATTACCATAAATGGCAAAAATTAAAATGTCAATAAATCCCACAGTCAACGAAAAGAACGGACCTCTGAGCTAGAGACCTGCACAGGTCGGATCGTACCCGAGCCAAAACCGAATTTTCTGCTTAAAGTCAAATCAAAACCCGCATCGGTCCAACAAAAGAACCCGAACTCGGTACACTTGAACCCGAACCCGAGATATTCAAACCGGAAAGCGACTCGAGACGGAAGTGGAAGATAATTCATATTTTAATGCAGCTATGGAACAAATACCCTACAATTACATCTCTAATATCAATTTTATCTTTTATAATAAAAAATTAACGCATATACACTCATTTATTAAAAATTTAAACATAGTTTTTTTTTCGTTTGAAAAATATTCGGGATTTTCTTTTGAAAGGTCAGATCAACCCGAAAGAGTCAAAACTCAACCCGGAACCGACTGGAACGCGAAACATTTTAAGTCAACCCGATCCGCATCGAAAAGGCCGCTTTCTGGTAAAATCGGGTTACCCGACTCAATGCAGGATTCTGCTCTGAGCATATTGGTAGTAAACCAAACTTCAGAAATGCGAGTGGATTGTATAAAATTTCGTAATTATTAAAATCACCTGTGGTGAAGAATAAGGTACTGGAAAATATTTTATGTAAAATAAAACTGAAATGTGAATACACTCTTAGTGTTCCGACAATATCTTAAGATTTCGCAAATTTATATGAATAGAGAATTAAACACTCTTTCACTTACACCCCCCCCCCTCCCCTGATATATATATATGAACCGTTCACTGCACAAATCGATTAACTCCATCAAATGAATATGTTCAGTATAAACAGTTAAAGTTATTGTAACTATAAAAATATTGTACCGATATAATATTTTTTCTCTGGATATTTTGATTGAACTCATTAATTTTCTTTTAACCAAGGGTAACTTTTTATCACTGTATAAATATATAGAAAATTTTCAATGTACCTTTGTTTAAAAAAAATGCCACTTACGAGTTAGTCGGGTTGTCTTCTGAACGCCTGGTATATACAAGGTGGCCATAATTAAACTGCCAGTACTCAGAGTGTTCGGTAGCGCGATCTAATTCAGAGAATGACGCCAAACTTTGCAAGAAGATCAATCAAGACGGGGGACCAAGGATTAGAGGTCTGCACGGGCCGAAATTTCCAGTCCCGGGCCCGGCCCGACTCAGAGAAAAAAATTCGGCCCAGCCCGGCCCGATACAAAAATTAAAAGTTCGGCCCGGCCCGTAGAAAAAGTAATATTGGCCCGGCCCGGCCCGATTAAAAAATTAAAAGTTCGGCCCGAGCCCGGCCCGGCCCGGCCCGAATGAATTTCTACAAAATATTGATTTTTACGTCGAATTGGTTAAAAATTTGGCTCGTACGAGGAGTTCTGACCAAAAATATTTATCTTAACTTTTTTTTCATATTTATAATCTTTTACTTTTGTAGAAGTGCCACAGGCTGCGATATTTTTTTTTTTTTTTTTTTTTTTTAATGAATCTCTATTTCTTGTATGTAAATGTTTCAGTTATCATTAATATTGTTAATCCATATTCCATGTATAGAAGTGTTAAAAATCTAAAAAATGCTATACAGTAAAATCTACTAAGGCGGAATTGCATAGAAAAGAAAATAAATGTGTTATAGACAAGTTGCTTTCTTAACAAGTGTAAATTTATTATACAATGAACTCTGTCTAAGGCGGAATCGATCGGGACCGAGAAAGTATTCCGTAGTAGACTATATTCCGCCTTAGACAAATTTTACACTATGTCTATGGATTCGCAGGGACTTGAAAATCTTTCCGAGTTAGACAGATTTCCGTCTTACACAGAGTCTGCCTTACAGAGAGTTTACTGTATATTCTTTTCTTACTTATTAGTATATTCATTTTGCATAGATCAACATGTTTTTCAGTTTAAAACAGGGTTCCGTAATAGGTAGGTTTCCTTTTCACACATTTTACTATATTTTAATACGCGTAGTTACGCGTACTACTGTTCTTTAAAAATAATAAATTTTAATGTTTAAGTGTAGAATAATGGTGATTCAAAAATGTATGCATTTTTTGCAAAAATTTTTGGGCCAGGCCTAATTTAACTGACTTTTAAATGGACCACGCCAAGCTCAGACAATGATTTTCATACGGACTGGCTCAAAACTAGGACTGAAAATTTTGGGCCGTGAAGACTAGGAATGAAACTAGGCCCGGCTCTGTACAGAAAAATTAAGTTAGGCCCGGCCCGGCCCGAGCCTTCAGAAAAAAGTAGGGCCCGGGACCAGCCCGAACAGAGTGGAGACCAGGCCCGGCTCGGCCCGAGAGCCGTGAATGAAAATTGGCCCGAGCCGATCTCTACCGAGGATTCCGCGAAAAAAAATTTAGTTCCAAAAGTCACTGCTAGGGGAATATGTGGCGCTGTGTAACAGAAAGGAAAGTTTAAAAAATGCAGAATCAATATTGAAAGAAAATTACCTTTTATTTAGCACATTTAACGACTTTAGTATTGATTTTGCATTTTTTAAAACTCTCTTTTCTGTGACACAGCGCCACATATTCCCCTAGCCGTGACTTTTATAACTATTTTTTTCTTTTGCGGAATCTTTCGTCCCCACGTCTTGTTTAATCTTCTTTCAAAATTTGGCGTCATTCTCTCAATTAGATCGCGCTACAGAACTCTGAGTAATGTCAGTTTAATGATGTCCACCTTGTATATTACAGGGTGTTGCCGAATTCGACCAAAAAAAATCAGAGAGGTGATAGAAGACAACAAGAGGACGAAAAATGATCATAGAACACGGGGTCGCAAACCATCCATTTAGTCATACAGGATGTTCTACCTCAACTCAATTTGAGTTCGCGGTATTGAGAAAACTGAAGTACATTATAATAAAACTTTTAATAGACATTTTCACCTTTGCTGTAAATGGGATAATATAAAAAGTAGTGGAAGTTTCCCTTGTACGCGCCAGCTGTATGCACTTGATGCTCCACATTTTGTACTGTGATTACCAGTTCATATGGTGTTGACGATTGTTTCAGCATCCTGTTTTTCCAGAACTTTTCGTGATGTTATCCCATTTCACACAAAACAAGATACAGTCGTGGAAAAAAAAAAAAAAGTAAACACCCCCCACTAACTCCTTAACAAATCATCGTAGAAGAAAGTTACTGGTACCGAACGATTGGAAATAAAGTCTACTTTTAAATGATATACATAAAATTTGCTTAGGGGACCATCTACATATTAAAACGAACCATAACTTTGTTTTTTTCAATAGCAGTACACAATTCTGACAGCATAAATGAATTCTACACCCTTCAATTAGCCTAAAAACAAATTTTTATGCAATTCGTACCATACGTTTCTGAGAAATTAATTATTTTAAAACGAGCGTATTTTAAGGGCTGTATCCAAATTGAAGTTCGGAATCGATTATTAACCGAGAGAGCCCTCATCTTGATCAAGGCACCTTAAGAAGTCAATGAAGCCTGCTAGATCACGACAGCAGAAGACATTTCAAAATATCTAGTCACTCCTATTATAGACGGCCCCTTAAACCATCATTTTGCCGTTTTTTAAGCATAATTTGAAAACTACTTGGAAGGAAAATGTGAAATTTTGGATTTCCATAAAGCAGGACTTAATAAATCTAATTCCATCCAAAAAATTGTAGGTTGCAATTCATAATTTTTTCGAGTATTAATTTCATAGATCATTAATCATATCATAAAATTATAAAAATTGCAAATTCAGCGTATTTATGTTTGGGTATATTAGTATTATTGCTACACAAAAAATTAGCACATTAGGAGCATAATTTCAGGAGATATAAATAAAAATAGGAAAATGTAATTTAACATTAGAAGAACTAAATTTCGAATGTCTATAATTGAAGAGCTAAGCGGAAGAACATGTTAAGTAACAAAAATTACATTTCAAGAAATTTGAGGTGAAAGTTTTTGCTATAAATTTTAATGATTTATTTTCTGTTTGATACTGTGTTTAAAATATTAACAGGTATGGTATTAAACTCTCTCAGAAAAACTTATTCATATTTAATTTTCAAATATTAAAAATTATTAATATTATTGACATTATTAAATATTAAAATATTAAATATTGATGAATAATCTCTTAAATCTTCAAGACTAAATAGAGTCTTAGTATTTTATCTTCACCATGTGATAGGATACCTCCTAACGCTTTCATCCAAAATTTAAAAAAAAAAAAAAAAATTAGAAAATGTAGCATAACATGTTCATCCACTCAGCTCTTCAATTCAAAAGACTTGAAATTTCGTTTCTAGGCATAGTTTGAACCGAAGATTTGAAATATCTCATTAAATTTGGGCATTGACATTGCAAAAAAAAAAAATGAAGTTTGGATTCGTTTTAATATGTAGATGGCCCCCTAAGCAGATTTTATATACATCATTTAAAAGTAGACTTTATTTCCAATCGTCCGATACCAGTAACTTTCGTCTACGATAATTTGTTGAGGAGTTAGTAGGGGGTGTTTACTTTTTTTTTTTCCACGACTGTACATATCGTTGCATTTTAATTGCAATGGTTTTTATTTTTCTCAAAATTATGACCGTCAACCCGAGTTCAGTTAGGATGAAACACCCGGTATCCTGTATTTGCGACTGAACAAGTGGTTCGCGACTCCATGTTCATCATTCCTATTTTTCATCCTCTTGATGCATACTGTCACCCCTCTGAATTCGTCGGTCGAATTCGGCAACACACTGCACAGAAAAAATAAGACCTAAAACGGGTAGAAAAATACCCGAATTGGGTAGAAAAATTCTTAGGTATGAGGTTACCCAATTTGGGTCCATATATGTAGCTGTTTTGGTTACCGCTGTGTAACCCATTTTGGGCACTGTTAAATACCCACTTTGGGAGAAAAAAAATCCAAAATGGGTATTTAACAGTGCCAAAAATGGGTACACAGTGATAACCAAAACAGGTATATGGACCCAAATTGGGTAACCTCACACCTAAGTATCTTCTTACCCAATACGGGTATTTATTTTTCCGAAATGTATATTTAACAGTGCCAAAAATGGGTACACATTGATAACCAAAACAGGTATATGGACCCAAATTGGGTAACCTCATACTTAAGAACCTTTCTCCCCAATTCAGGTATTTTTCTACCCGTTTTAGGCCTTATTTTCTGTGTGCATATAAAAACTAAAACATAATGATCACACAAAATTTTGTTGAGGAATTAGATAAAAGGAGGAGAATTTCATGCGATAAAAATACGTTTTCGAGCCTATCAACTAAACATTCACTTCTAATAAATATTTGGGCAAAACTCAATGGTAGAAAATGTTAGAGTCATAAACATCTGTATTATGTACATTTCTTCTTTCTCCAGCTCGTACGCCTTGATAAAGGTTTGTTCGCTTTGGGAAAAAGAATCCTCATTATATATTCAGATCTTGGAAGACACGTTCGCGTATGTGTCAGCGGCGATGTGTCGGACTAGGACAGGAACTTTTCCTAATTTGTTGCTATTCACTCTTGGTTTACTGAAATCCCCGTTCCTCTTTCCATTGACTTAGCACTTAATTTGTTTTCGCGAATTGTTTACTTTTCCTGGCTTTTGTAGTATTTCAGTTCGTTGAACTTTTCATAGGGCTTTTATGGAAAGTAAAAAATAGCGGTTTATGTGAAGTAAAAAAGTCTTATTAGCTGTACTTCGGTGGAAAACATCGAACGAGATGTAATGCTAAAACGTTATCGACAGTATACATTGGATTTTGTGATGTAGGATTTTCTTAAAACTACAGTAAATTCTCGTTACAATGAACCTCTGGAGTGCACTGATCAAATTCGCTATACTAAAAAAATTCGTTAAGGGGGTCAGGGAGGACAAAAATCTTCAAATTTTCTAAAGAAATTTTATTACATTAAAAATTTCTCCGTTTTTGTCTGCTTAAGATGACGTTTAAATCATGTTTATTTTAGTTAGAACAGAAAATATAAATTTTTTCGTTTTGGTTTGTTTTCAAATTCTAGCTTTCAATCAATGGTTGTCATTGATTTTGTGAAAATGCGTTTTTCTTCATGATGGTTTTTTTCACTATTTCTTGTATTTAAATTGTTATAAGTCAAAAACCGTTAAAGATAAGTGGTTCAAACTTGGAACATGTCTTTTTCAATTGTTTTACTTGAATTTTGATTCAGTAAATTCGGAAAAAAAAATATTTACTTTTGAAAATATGATTCTTTTTTTAAGTTACATCTTTTTTTTTTTTTTTTTTTTTTTTTTTTACTTTAAATATTTTTAATTTTTTTAATTAATATTTTTAAAAATGCTGAATGAAAATTAAAACATATATTTCTGTTTATTTAAATGAAAAAAAAACTGAAATTCTACAAACAATGTTTCGATTTATAACGATTTTAAATTACCTCACTTTAATAAATTTCGATTTTTTTTTTTTTTTTTTAATTATGAGAAGTTTTATCATGTGATTTTGTTTACAAATGATATGGTTAACCATCACAAAAAAATTCTAAATTTTAACTCAATAAATAAAAATTATTTTGAAATGCGTCCCGGACCCCCTTAAAGTGAATATTTCTATAATGAAACAGGATAATAGGAATTTTTTTTACAATCAAAATAATATCCGTTAAAATGAAAGATTCGTTAAAGTGACATTGTTTATGACGAGATCACACTTTATTGAACAGGTTTCCCTCGATCAGTGCGGATAATTGATCCCTGGATATTACCGCACTAATTGAAACTCATATTCAATGAGAAAAACTACATTATATTCATATCTAATTTTCTTAGAAACTCAAAATCGTGAGTCCATGCAAGGTTTAAAAAACATTTTATAATGTAGTTGAAAAAATTTTATGCATTTGGTTTGTCTGTCCCGCCGTCTGCTTCTCTGTCAGTGCGTAAATATAGTCCGATTGCTATTCAATTGATATAAGTTATTGATAGACTGGGAGGCGTAAGCACAGACAATCACTTCATCGGGTTCACGGCTGAAATTCCAGAATTAGTTAAAACTTGATTCGCATATTAATACGCAATTGGTCTGCCATGTCATATCTTGATGGAAAACACTTGAAAACCCGATTTTAGCGGTTGACTCGTAGGTTTAATATTGTGTTTTCCTGCCCCCAGTCCTCCATGTTTTCATACCTTTGGGTGCAGGAAAACACAATGGTAAACATACGAGTCCACCACTAAAATTGGGTTTTCAGGTGTTTTCCATCAAGATATGACATAGCAGACCAATTGCGTATTAATATGCGAATCGAGTTTTAACTCATCCAGGAATTTTAGCCGTGAACTCGATGAGGTGATTGTCTGTACTGCCGTCTCCCGGTCTATGAGGTTTACCATGGCACGTTCAGTAATGAAAATGTAATGTGTAATATTATGTAAAATGTATTAAATTTGCACTACATATTGTTACATTTCAAAAAGATAAAAAGTTTTTGAATTGAGCAAAACTCTAAAATTATGCATTATTACATATTATTACGTTTTATATTTTTTTATATATAGCTATACTATCAATTTAGTGACGTTGCGTTCTGATACTATACATTTGTTATCTTCTATTTTAACCATCTGTTATTGCGTTATTAGGTCTAGTGTGTAGCGGCCCGCGAAAGATAAAAGAAAATACAGGTGTTTATAAAGTCCCGGACCCATTTTGATGTTTAATAACTCATAAAATAATAAAGATAGATTAAAATTAATAACATAAATGGTTAGATAGACTCAAAAAGTTTCATGACCCTTGTCAATGAACTTCCACGTGTGCCCCCTTCGTCGCACGGAGAATATCAAGTCGATAGTCAATTTCACGCCAGGTAGCGGCAAGCATGTCGGCATCCACAGAGGCTATTGCGGTTGTAATTCTGGCTTTTAAAACATCAATGTTCGACACTCTCCTCCTGTAAACATTGTCTTTTACAAATCCCCAAAGGAAAAAGTCCAACGGCAATGTTTACAGGAGGAGAGTGTCGAACATTTATGACTTTAAGCCGCTATCAGATTCACCAACTTTTCGAGCAATTTTTGAGCAACTCTTGATTTCCTCCAACTTTTCGCGAAATGTTGTTTTGACACCCAGTGTGATAGCAAACAACAATATCCCCAACTTTTTATCCGCATCTCAAAAAAGTCTGTCCTAGCCGCAACTTTTCCTCCCACCTTTCAACATTTCAGCGAATCAGAGATAAGCGATTGATACGAAAATGCGATAAATATCGACGGCTGGTACTAGTAGTATTGGTTTTCCCGGGTTTTCCTCCAACTTTAGCAAAGACAATTGTAACCTTTTTCTCTCTTTCAACTGGAAAAAGTTGGGGTTAAAATCGGCTATAAAGTTGGTTGCTCGAAAAGTCGGTGAATCTGATAACGGCTTTTAAAAGCCAGAATTACAACCGCAATAGCCTCTGTGGATGCCGACATGCTTGCCGCTACCTGGCGTGAAATTGACTATCGACTTGATATTTTCCGTGCGACGAGGGGGCACACGTGGAAGTTCATTGACAAGGGTCATGAAACTTTTTGAGTCTATCTAACCATTTATGTTATTAATTTTAATCTATCTTTATTATTTTATGAGTTATTAAACATCAAAATGGGTCCGAGACTTTATAAACACCCTGTATAGTTGACTACGGCTGATATAGAAATAAGTTGTGATGACCACAATATGTGTTAGTTATTAATCCATTTATGCCTGATTTTTTGTTTTCTCAAATTTGTTAGTAAAATCATTTTAAAATGTTGCAAAATGAACTGGAAAAATACTAAAAAAAAATTACGCTAAGATATTTTTGTATTTATTTGATAAAATGAAAACGTACTAAATATGTGAATATCTATATGTGGGAAAATGCATTATTATATGTTTTGTCTAAATTCATATACATTATACTTTTAAATTGTATATTATATGCTATAATTAGTATTTTTATGAACTATTTAAAAATACATTTATTTCTTTACAGAGACTAATAACATTGTTCTTAATTTATTCTTAATTATACTTATAATCATATTTGAGGCTAAAAAACATTTTATTTCAAAATCATCTTGAAAAGGACGTTACATCAATAACTGTCCCCTAAATGGCCAATAGAAATATATACCCATTTCCACCTAGCGCCGTATATTTTGTACGTTACAAACATGGATAAAAAATAGGCTTGAACGCATAATTTCACAATTAAAAAAAAATACGTATTTCAAAGAAGTCTACAAGATAAGATTATGACTTATTTATTTGGATCCTTGATACAAAAAAATACAAATAAACTTACTTTTTACATTTCGCTATCTTGAAAAATGAAAAATCTATAAACACTGAAAAAAGGCCTTCCTTTAAACAAATAAATATCCATCTTATGCTGTTATCTCTCGGTAATAGATAAAGACATTTATAGACAATTACTTCATATAATTTTCATGTTGTAAAGAAGAAGAAACTTATAAAAAATTTATTAAAATTCGAAACATCCAAATATGGGGAGCTTAGGCATAAATGGGTTAATGAAGAAAATATAGCTTAATGTAACAAAAGCCTGCAAAACCACGGGTAGGACGGAAAAAAACTTTCCCAGTAGCAAAATGACTAATGATGATTTGTTTCTCATGTATGTAGATATAGTGCAGATGGTTATTTCTATTAATTTAGCTCAAAATGGCGCCACAAAGGTCACTAAATTCACTCCCCAACAATAAAAGAGAAATGTGAAGCAGACCAAGTATAATTTATGCTAATGCCTTGATAATAAAATCCTCTTTACTTTGCTATAATATAGATTTTATTTTTTAAAGGTATTTATTAAGAAAAAAAAAATGGAATATTGTAATGACTTCTTTTCTTTATTTTATATTATTTTTTAAACTATTACCATTAATGGTACTAAGTTTTAACGACAAGACTTTAATCAGCTCTGGACTCGGTTCAACCTAGAGAACAAGTAGGATTCCGAAGTGGATTCAGCACAATGGATCATATATCCAAACGGTAAGGGACATTGAAAAACCATTGAAAAACATAAGGAATATAATTTACCTCTTTGCCTTGCCTTTATTGATTATGAAAAAGCATTTGATTCGGTCTACACATCAGCAGTAGTAGAATCTCTGGAGGACATTGGTATAGACAAACCTTACATCAATATTGTAAAGAAGATTTACAAGAAAGCAACAGCAACCATCCGCTTGGACAAAGGAAAAGCAAAGATCAAGCTTGGAAGAGGGGTAAGACAAGGAGACACCATTTCGCCTAAGCTTTTTTATGGTTGTCTTAGAAAATATTTTCAAGAAGCTGGATTGGGAAAACAAAGGGATTAGAATAAATGGGGAATATTTAAGTCATCTCCGATTCGCTGACGACATTTTAATTTTCAGTAACAGTCCTGAAGAATTGGAAAATATGCTAAAAGATTTGGCAGAAGTTAGCATTAATGTGGGATTAAAAATAAACTTGGAAAAGACTAAGGTGATGTTCAATTCATTTGCATCAAAAAAGAAAATTGTCTACAACAACATTGAAATTAAAGAAGTGCAAAGTTATGTGTACCTTGGGCAGGAAATATCATCGGATAATAGTATCATGAATGAAATCAATAGAAGAATAAGAAATGGATGGAGTGCTTTTGAAAAGAATATTATTATTTTGAAGAGTAGCATGCCCCTTTGTTTGAAAACAAAGTTTATTTAACCAATGTGTTTTGCCTGTGCTAACTTATGGAGCAGAAACATGGACGCTAACAAAACTGATGGTACAAAGATTACAAACAACACAGAGAAGTATGGAAAGATGTATGCTAGGTATAACTAGAAGAGACAGAAAAAGAATAACTTGGCTAAGAAGTCCGACGAAAGTTTTTGACATCATTGAAAGAATTAAACGGCTAAAATGGAAATGGGCTGGGCACATTGCAAGAAGACAAGACAATAGATGGAGCACAAACACCCTACAGTGGTATCCCAGAGATGTAAAACGGCCAAGAAGACGACCTCAAGTAAGATGGAGTGATGAAATCAGAAAAGTAGCCGGTGTAAATTGGATGACTAAAGCACTAAACAGAAAACGTTGGAAAAATCTGGGGAGACCTACATCCAGCAGTGGATTGAAAACGGTTGATGATGATGATGACATTATTTTACCAACTATTTTAATGGTACTTTGCTAAGTACCATCGAGTAGATAAAGGGTTAATATGAATGAAATGCTTTTCCAAGTGGAATAAAAAAGATCTTAAAATAAAAAAGTAACACTGTAATTTAAATATACATATGAATTGACTAAGTTTAATTATTCAATGATATATTAGAAAAATATTGATACTAGGTTGAGCAAAAAGTTCTGGGAAATTTCGACGCCGTCCAACTGTGCAAACTTGTAGACTATTAGATTAAAAATTTCCCAGAACTTTTTGCTCAACCTAATATCTATAATAAAATTTATATTGAATAAATATCAGGAAATTTGTTACTTTTCCGAATATTTAGCCCTTTGTGACCGTAAAAAGTCTTTTTCATGAGAATGACCCCTTTAAAAAATATATAATTATTTAATCGCAAATATATTATTTAATCGAGCCTTTTTACTCCTAAACTCTATTAAGTCAGAAAACAAAGTCCTGCTGAAACAAAAGATATGAATTATGAGGGAAAACTTCAGAGCGACGCAATAAATATTAATAACTTATACGCTTCCACATAATTAGGAATTATTGAGGCTTTCTTCTACTGAACTCAAGGCAAACAAATTGCCTTTTTTCTGTCGAATTAATGCTCAAGGGAGCATCTGATGTCATTTAATTCTGCAATTGGGGTAAAATAAAGTTCTCCATATCTAACTTAAGCCAAAATTTTATTGATTAAAAAGGAAATCCCCAGAGATAATTTTCTTCTGTTTCATTTAGAATTAATAAAACAGAAAAAAAATGGGCCTTTTCTTAAGAAGGCGGGGGAGGGGGTGAATAATTTAGTACTACAAACATATTTATGACATGAGCTAAGTGTACGGTTCAATTTACCAAGCAATTCTCCATCAACTTTCAAGGCGCGGTTCAACTCCAAGTGGACAAACCCTAGGTTAGAAAATCTAACCGCTGGTTAATTCGTTAATTAATTCATTTGAATTCATCGTTAAGGGGACACTTCACTCACTTGAAATCATTCGCTCCGTAATGTTAAACCTATGGGGGCAGATTGTTTTCCAATTTCTCGTTTAAATTTGAATATTTTTAAACGAATTTTTGCATAGGATAGCTGAGGTTGATTTTTAATAGGGTTATTTTTTTTACTTTTTCAATTTCGGTTGCAGATTTTTTTTAATAAAGTTACTTTCACTTTCAGAACCGGTTTCGAAACTGAAAGTACCTTTATTAAAAAAAATCTGCAACCGAAATCGAAAAAGTAAAAAATAGTCATATTGAAGATCGACCTCGTCTATCCTATGAAAAAAAAAGCGTTTAAAGATATTCAAATTTAAACGAGAAATTCGAAAACAATCTGGCCATATGTTTAACGGAGTGGGTGTTTTTAAGTGAGTGAAGATTCTCCTTCAGTCAGGTGAAAAGACCCGCTCGCTAACGCTAATCCTATAGAAGAAATTTCTTAAGATATCTCGCTTGCATTTAAATATTTTTATTTTTATTTTACTTATTTATTTATTTAATTTTTTTTTTTTTTTTTTTTGCCTTTGATAGCTGAAGTAGGTCTGTACAAAGCCCTTTTTTTTTTTTTTTTACTTTTTTTTTTTACTTTTTCGATTTTATTTGCAGATTTATTATTATTATTACTATTATTTTTATGAAGATGCTTTCTCTTTCGAAACAGATTCCGAAAGTGGAAGTGTCCTCATTAAGAATACCTGTAAACAAAATGTAAAAAGTAAAAAACGGTAGATGTAGAGATCGATCTCAGCTATCCAATACAAAAAAATCCTTTAAAAATATTGAAATGCAAACGAGATATCTTAAAAAATTTCCCCCCATTGGATTGACATTATCGAACGGGTGTTTTCATCTGACTGGAGTAGCCTCAACTTCAGAGCCGAGATCAGTCGACATCGGGTTAATGGAACTTAGGTTGAAATGTGTATAGCTCATTGGCCAAAGGAATCACATGACGTACTAATCGCGTTGACGAGTTCTCACGTAGCACCAGTTTTCAACAACGAGAACTGAACGTCTATGTTAGCTTTTTAGGTAAATAAATTTCGAATTACCATTCTAATTTAGTGGTTTTGTTCGTTCACGAAATTAGGCTCAAAGGCTAGAAATACTGATAATTATAAGATGCTACTTTTTACAAAATTTTGCGTTACAGTAAAATTATTCCATAAAAGTTACTTGATTTTAAAAAAAATACACATTTTTTCTTTCATCTATAAGTTTAATGAACAATTTTCTGATCAGGGTAGCAGTAGAAATTATAATAAAAGTAAATAACGAGCCAGGTTTATTTATTTAACGAGCTAGGTTTATTTATTTACTTTGCAACGAATATTAAATATACATCTATTTTCCTTTTAATATTTATTTTAATACTTTTTATTATTATTATTATTATTTAACTAAAGTAAGGCGAAAATTTTCCAGAAATCCTCTGAAAAATGTCTCTTCTCTAGCGTCTCTTTCGTGCGCTATTCCCTACCTGAGCGATGGATAGCGGTTAAGTCCATTCTAAATGCAGGTGGGAAGGTTGGGAGAGCTCAGAAATTTGCTCCGCAAACCACGTTATGTTTGCGTCATCATTGTTTATGTTCATATTTACTACTCTGATTTCGGCGTTAAGATATGCAGCTTCTTAAAATCTTGTATATTGTCATTGACGACTATTTTATTATTAAAAACATCATAGATATAGGAAGGTGTATTCCTTATTCCAAGAAAAACATAATTTATAAAAGTTTAGAAAATGCATATTCAAATATTCATCCTCATCAAATAAAATCAGTTTTCCATCTTTTTAAATTTATATGCTCTAGTATTTTATTTTTGCAATTTTTCTGATCATAAAGATATAATTATATTTAGATGATGATAAAAAGGTATGATTGGTAAAATATTACTGTGAAATTTTTTGCCGATCTAATTAATTTCATTAAAATCCTAATTATGTAAATATATGCTTAATAATAAGCATTTCTTAAAGTGATAAAGGCTGTTGTTTTTAAAAAGTGCTTTTAAAGAAAAAAATCAAATAAATATTAGTTATTTGTGATTATAATATTCCAATAATATTTATTTCCATTTATAGAGTATAACGTGGTTTTTTGTGAATGATATAAATAGCTATTTTATTTCTCTGTTAAGGTGATGATTTTAAAACTAATGTTAATAAAATTATTGAATAAAATTAATAAATTAATTTATAGGGTTTGAAAAAAGTTGTAAATGCGAAATTTGGATAAAATTTTTAAATATATTTTAAAAAACAAAAGGTTTTTTTTAAGTTCATATTTAAGAGCATATTGTAGTTGTTTTTTTATTTTTAACACACTCTTAAATAGTTATCAAAATTAACTTAAATAACTGATAGGTTTTTTTCATTAAAAATATTTATTTTTGCAAATTATTAAAAACTTGTGAATGGTTATGAGAAATGTTTTGTGTATGAATTGTACTATTTTTATATTTAAAAAAAAAAATCATTTACATATTTAAGTAAGATTTACCTAAAGGTATTGGAAAGTAATTGCTAGCTCAAATTATTAGAATGTAACTGTCAATATTATTGTTTTATTTTTTCTCCTTTATTAAGCATAAATTTAAAATCTTATTATGAAAAATAAGATTCTAGAAAATCTTTAAACTTTTCTTATTTTTTAACAAGATGCAAGAAAAATGCATAAAAAAAAAAACTTCCCTGAATTCTTAAACACTAACTAAATACCATTTTTCAATGACTAGCCTTAAAATTTTCAGTATACACACACACACATATATTTAAATATAATTCAACATTTATTCGGTATTCAAACATATTATCACCCCCCCCCACCCCCCACATACACACACATACACCTCTATCTTTCATACCTTATAAATTGAATCATTAACTTAATTCAATTAGTATAGTATAAGAAATTTAATTCTCCAACAAAATATGGTTCCACGCTGTCATGTTTTTGATTTCATGTCGATACAAGGCAGAATTAGAAATCCGTCTTTATCTTGATTTAAACCAGGTCTTAGTTGAAAATTTGCACTCTTTTTCTAAATGTTTTCCTCATTTGAGCACTACTGTATGGCAGAATAGACTTTAAAATCCGAAGGATCAAGAATTAAAATTAAAAATTCAGTTCTTAATTCACGAATTTATTATTTTCAGTATCTTAAGTTCAGATTAATAAAAGATTTTAAAAATAAAATTTAAAATTTAAAATAAAATTGAAAAGTAAAGTTTAAAAAAGAGAGAGGGAGAGGGGGGGGGGAGGCGGAGGGGATATATTTTAATGCCAAATATTAAATTTATATGCTTTAACATTGAAGTTATATTTAAGTATATGTACTGCAATTTATATGCATAAATACTTTTCTATCCTGAAAACCTAAAAAAAAAAAAAAAAAAAAAAAAAAAAAAAAAAAAAAAAAAAAAAAAAAACCTTCTTCTTTATCTTGATTTAGGTCAAGCATCTGTTAGTACATATTAGCAAGTTTTATTTATTTGATATTTATTTCTTTTGTTGTTATTGTTTTTACTTTAAAAAAATTTATTTTAGATTTACTAGTTTATGATATCATACAATAAATTGAAAAAATTACGGCTATTCATAGAAAAATCATAATTAATTATTATTATTATTTAAGAATTCAAAGAAAAATTTTTTAATTCATTATTTTTGCAACTTGTTAAGAAACAAGAAAGGTTTAATTTGAAGAACCCCTTAGAATCTTATTTTTTATAATAATATTTTGAATTTATACATAATAAAAGAGAAAGGGAGAGAGAAAAAAATAATATTAAGAATTACTTTCTAATAATTTCTAATACTTTCTAGTAATAAATTATTTTCCAATATCTTCATCTAAATCTTACTTAAAGCTTGTATTATACTTATTGAATTAAATTAATGAATTAATTTATAGGATTCTTTAAATGTTGCAAACTTTGGATTTAAATTTTTAAATATACTTTAAAAAATTATTGCTATTTTTTTTAAGTCCAAGTGTAAGAGTATGATTTTTTTTTTCCATGTAAGGAACTCTTAAATAGCTATTTATCAAAAATAACTTAAATTTAATTGTGCCTTTTTCTGTTGTTTTTGTTGTTGTTGTTTTTACATTAGAAACAATTTTTCTGCACTAAATTATTAAAAACTTATGAATGGCTATGAGAATTCTTTTGTATAAATTTGTCTTTTTTATTTATAAAAAATTATTATTTATTTAAGTATGATTTAGCTAAAGGTATTGGAAAGCAATTGATAGCTAAAATTAATAAAAAGTAATTGTTATTTTTTTTTGTCTCCCTTTCTCTTTTATTTAGTATACATTCAAAATATTATTATGAAACATAAGATCCTATGGGGTTCTTCAAATTAAATTTCTCTTGTTTCTTAACAAGATGCAAAAATTATGAATTTAAAAAAGTTCATCTTTAAATTCTTAAATAATAATAATAATTAAATAAGATTTTTCTACGATTAGCCATAAATTTTTCAATTTACTGCATGACATCATAAACTAGTAAATCTGAAAAAAAAAATTTTTTAAGTAAAAAAATAAAAGAAATAAATAACAAATAAATAAAACATGCTATTATTAACAGATGCTAGTCCTAAGTCAAGATACACACGTATATTTTAAAATAACTTCAATGTTAAAGCATTTAAATTAAATATTTGGTATTAAAATATACCCCCCCCCCCAAAAAAAAAAAAACTCTCTTTTTATTTATTTATTTATTATTATTATTTTTTTCGTCACAAAAAGAACATATTATAATTTTTATTGTTATTATTATTTTAAGAATACAATGAAGAATATTTTTTATTCGTTGTTAAGAAGAAAAAAGAAATACAAAATTAATTAAAAACCTTTCTACATGTTAATTTTAGAAGATTAGCCAGTAGATGGAGCTCGTTTCTAGAGTGGGAGGAGCCTTCAGTTTGTTTATACCTAAGCGTTGTGCGATTTAGCGCTGACCGCAGAATTCTGTCTACCCTTCCCACCTGCATTTAGAATGGACTTAACCGCTATCCATAGCTGTCGTAGGGAATAGCGCACGAAAGAGACGCTAGTCAACTTCAGAGCCGAGATCAGTCGACATCGGGTTAATGGAACTTAGGTTGAAATGTGTATAGCTCATTGGCCAAAGGAATCACATGACGTACTAATCGCGTTGACGAGTTCTCACGTAGCACCAGTTTTCAACAACGAGAACTGAACGTCTATGTTAGCTTTTTAGGTAAATAAATTTCGAATTACCATTCTAATTTAGTGGTTTTGTTCGTTCACGAAATTAGGCTCAAAGGCTAGAAATACTGATAATTATAAGATGCTACTTTTTACAAAATTTTGCGTTACAGTAAAATTATTCCATAAAAGTTACTTGATTTTAAAAAAAATACACATTTTTTCTTTCATCTATAAGTTTAATGAACAATTTTCTGATCAGGGTAGCAGTAGAAATTATAATAAAAGTAAATAACGAGCCAGGTTTATTTATTTAACGAGCTAGGTTTATTTATTTACTTTGCAACGAATATTAAATATACATCTATTTTCCTTTTAATATTTATTTTAATACTTTTTATTATTATTATTATTATTATTATTATTTAACTAAAGTAAGGCGAAAATTTTCCAGAAATCCTCTGAAAAATGTTTCTTTTAAACAAAAATAATTCTTTTAAACTCAATAAGAATTCAAATTAATTTATTATACGTATTATACTTCAAAAGATTATTATCCTTGCTTCTATTATTGCTTGTTTTAAATATATATAGATATGAAAAGGCTGAAACTGAAATGTAAAAAAGAAAAAAACTGCTTTTCTTTTTAATTATTATAAAAAAGAAGAAAAAAGAGAATTGAATTATATACCCAAAACTTTTTTCACGACTTAAAGCTTTGTCTATCCATTATACAGGAAGTTTTCCGAGAGATATTTTTTTGTTTCATTTAGCAGAAACCCTTTGGAATTAACAAAAAAAAAAAAAAAAAAACCTATTAGAGAAAAAAATTCGTTTAGTACTGCAACAACATAATTATGCCATGAACTAAGTATAGAGTTAAGTTCCGCCATCGATAAACGATAAATCACAAGTTTTTTCTCGGAAAAATATGGAAATGTGACAATTCCAGATGAATAACTATCGATTTATGGTCAATGCCGAGATGAAAAAAGATGAATTACCTGAAGAGGCGGAAAGAAAAAGTATTTCAATTGCATAACTCCCATATATTTTCTTTTCTCTTTATATACACACTCTGAAATACATATGCGAAAACCTATATTCTTAATAGAGATTGTTCTAAAGGATGCATTCGAATTCAAGCTGACAATTTTCTGATACATTCATTAAATCTTTGTCATTGATAAACAGGGATTCAACGGTATTAACCATCTGATGGTTTTTACATAGTCTTTGAAAAAACGTGTTTTTACCAGGGCTTTTACCACAATTGAAAAATGCATTAATTTTGAATGTTTTTGATACTTTTATGAAAATTTATCTACCGCTTTTCATTTTCCCAGGAGTGAAAGCTTTCCAGGTATTTAATACCACTATTTCCATATAACAATATTCACCTAATTTAGTTTCTGATTAGGTAAGTAAAATAATGCTATACTAAAACAGTGGTTTTTAAGGAGTATAAAAAGCCCAAAAAACTTTCATCCATGTTTTCTTTCGACAAGAATTGAAAATTTTAAAGATATTATTGAAAATTTATCATTATTAAACTTAAAACTTGTTATAACTATTATTATGAGAACGTACAGTCGTGGAAAAAAAAAAGTAAACACCCCCTACTAACTCCTCAACAAATTATTGTAGAAGAAAGTTACTGGTACCGAGCGGTTGGAAATAAAGTCTACTTTTAAATTATGTATATAACATTTGCTTAGGGAGCGATCTACATATTAAAACAAACCATAACTTCATTTTTTTCAATGGCAATACCCAATTCCGACAGCATAAATGAACTCTACACCCTTCAATTAGCCTAGAAACAAATTTTTATGCAATTCGTACCATAAATTTCCGAGAAATTAATTATTTTAAAACGAGCGTGTTTTAAGGGCTGTATCCAAATTGAAGTTCGGTACTCGATTGTTAACCGAGAGAACCGCCTTCTTGAGCAAGGCACCTTACGAAGCCTGTTAGGTAACAGGACAGCAGAAGAAATTTCAAAATATCTTCTCACTTCTATCATAGACGGCCCCTTAAACCATCATTTTGCCGTTTTTTAAGCATAATTTGAAAACTATTAGGAAGAAAAATGTGAAATTTTGGATTTCCATAAAGCAGGACTTATTACATTTAAATCCATCAAAAAAATTGTAGGTTGCAATTCATAATTTTTTCGAATATTAATTTCATAATTCATATCATAAAAGTATAAAAATTGCAAATTCAGTGTATTTATGTTTGGGCACATTAGCATTATTGCTACACAAAAAATTAGCACAGTAGGAGCATAATTTCAGGAGATATAAATAAAAATATGAAAATGTAATTTAACATTAGAATCACTAAATTTTGAATGTTTATAAGTCAAAAACTTATCATTCAAATGACTTGAAATTTGGTTGTCTAGGCATAGTTTGAACCGAAGATTTGAAATATCGCGTTAAAATTGGGTATTGCTATTGAAAAAAAATGAAGTTTGGGTTCGTTTTAATATGTAGATGGCCTCCTTAGCAAATTTTATATACATCATTTAAAAGTAAACTTTATTTCCAATCGTTCGGTACAAGTAACTTCCGTCTACGATAATTTGTTGAAGAGTTAGTAGGGGGTGTTTACTTTTTTTTTCCCACGACTGTACATTACAATATTTATTATATTTATCTTAATGGAGACTAGTTCACCAATTTTTACTTAAAGCAAAAGGAAAATTATAAGTACTACATTTTTATCACACTTAAAAAGCTTAATCATTTTAATACAAACGCTTACAAATATTAATTATCACATAATGTAGTTTGTACAAATCTTAGTAAAGTTTACCAAACTACTCTTAGCATTCTATAACAAAATAGCTTTCTGTACATCAAGTCTATTAACATACTGTGGATATGTGAACAGTTTGAAAAAATTCGCTTTATGGATGAAAAACTACAAGGTATGATGATTCACCATTAAATGTATGAATTCGGGATTCATTTCTTTCTTATTTAACGCTTTCCACCAAACTTTTAACTTTTATATCTTTTGTTTTAAAGAAGCTTCTTGGAAATGGTCGTGCGTGGTGCACAATCATGCATAAAGCGCACTCTGTTTTTGATAGTGAAAAATAACAAAATATATACTAGTATCGTATATAATGCGCAACCTTTTTCACATTTTACTTACCCATCATACGTAGTATAGGGTAAGTCTTGTAATCGTTTTAAAAACCGAAAAAAAGTTATTTACGGATTTACACGTTACAGACACTGAAGATCTCGAAAAACATATTTTTAGAGAAAAAAAAAATTGCCGTCCGCCTATCTGTGTGTTTGTAAACGCTCTATCTCCCGAACAAATTGAGATAGAGACTTGAAATTGGGTGAGTACTTAGTATGTAATAATGAGAAGAAGCCTATTGAATTTCAATAACCTCGAATATCCGGAACTATTTTTTTTGGTCTCTCGAAATATTCATTCTGATAAAAGGTTTATAAAAATTTCGAAATTGTTTATTTCAAGGAGTGAATATGAACGACAATAAAAAAAAACAAATTTTGCATAAAGAATGAAGTCGATCGGATAATGAGTTGCCGAGATATTTGTAATCCTATTTTTCACACTGTTCGATTTTTCATGAAACTCTATTTCATTCAAATTCCAATTCAAAGATATATTTTAATTGAAAATGAAACGGCTTGATTATCCCGTCGACCATAAAACTATCGCCAAACTATAAGATTAAATGCCAATAATGGCTTATCGTAAATGTCACATTCACTTGACATTAAACACGTTACACGTGTTTGTTGCGTCATCAAGTGATTTTTTTAATTCGGCGTTTTATTTGTATTTTTATTAATCTTTTATTAATTTATTTATTCTTTCGTTATTTAAAATAAAAATTATGCCAATTTGTATAATTTTGCGAGTAGTTAGGCGATTTATATAATTTATCGAAATGGATCGACGGGATAATCAAGTAGTACCCGCAATTCAGTAACAGAGCATTAGTATGACATGTGTTATGTGATAACATCCTTTCCAATTAAAATTAATTCAAAAATTTATTTTAAAATATTTCAATTAAATCAATATTTTTTTTTACTTTAAAATTTTAAATTATCCCTTTAAATATTCATTGATTTTCGTTTTCAGTTAATTTTTACTTAAAAACAACTTTTATTTATTCTCCAGAAAAGATCGTTAAAAATTATCAATAATAAAATAATAAATCTTAATTTTAATACTTTCTCCTGAAATAGAATATTTTCATAATAATTTTAAAATCTAAAATTCAAATTTATCACAACGATCTTTAATTCAGACTTCTATTACTCTGTGTGGCATCGATTTTAAATCAGCCAATCAACGACGTTCGTTCCTAACGGCGCCGCGGCGGCTTTTTGGTAGCGTCCCTTTGGAATAGCGTCTCCCTCTTCTAGCCTGCATTCTAGCGCGAGCGGACGTGCTCCGTGCTCGGCCGGCACCGCCGATTACTTTTCTTGGAATATCGGCGTCGGGCTAAACGGGTCATTCGCTTGATATTGCCATTTTTAATATCTCAACTTAAAATAATCTTAAAGTTAAATCTTTCTTCAAAGTAAAATTTGTAAAGGCATTAGATAAATTGCTTTCACAACATCGTTATGTATAATTAACGCCATAAAATAGTATCGCTAAAGTGAGATGACGAAGAAGAAAACTTCGAGGTGTGATTCAACGGTCTTTATAGAGAATTCAAATATATGCCATTCTACACATCCATCATTATCATGTGAATATGCTATTACGAAATAATACTAGGATCTACCAGTATGAAACCTTTGAAACATGCTACAAATAAGAACAGGTATAATTTTTGCGTTTTCTCTGGGCGTGATTCAGCAAGATCTCCGAGATGATTTTTCTTTATGAGTGCCAAAATCTTGTAGTAGTTATGTTGTGCATTTCGACATGGAATGTTGGATTTACTGTTTCCACAAGCTAGATATTGAACTATTTGGTGGAAATCTTACAACAGTATTCTATTAATTTGATAATTTCTCATTAGTGAAGCATAACGAATGACGATGTTGGAAATATTGGTATCAATCAATCTTTAATGCTTTCAAAATAGATTCTTTGTGCATTTTACAGTCAATAGAGTAAACATTTATATACATTGGAATATGATTAGTAAAGTATGTTGATAATTGTAATTGTTTAAGCAGATGCATCTTGTTTTCTCTCCCCATCCCCCCCCCCTTTTTAATCAATATAATGTTTTAATAAAAGTATTTTGCTTTATTAAGTGTATATGTATTATTTATGCATCGGATAATTTTATTACTAAGTGCCAAATCAATTTATTGTAATAAAAGAATGAAGAATAATTAATTATAAACTTTTAAAATATTAATTTAATACTTGGCACAATTTTAAATGTGCTCGAAGGAATCACGATTTCAGGTGTGATAAATTAAATTGATCAGTTATCTTGAGCTGGTTCAAGTGAGTCGGATTTCATTATTTTATTTTCACCATGGAGTTATCAGTTTACGTTTGTTTACCTTTTTTTTTTTATACGTAATGTACTTTATTTATTAACCACTAACGATCTTTTGGGCAATATTAATAATAAACTTTCTCTCTTCTTATTCACATTAAAATTACAATATATATTTATAATCATCCTAATTTTAATAAATTTAAATTTCTTTTCCTCTCTTCCTTGTATTTTAATATATTCTTTTCTTCTACATAACAACATGTATTAAAAATATATAAATATACGTTTAAATTTTATTTTGGAATTGCAATGCATTTTATAAATAGTTTACACATGTTTTATTTTCATACTTTATATTACGCATATTTATGATGGGTAAGTATTCCGGTGGCCCCTAACGACTAGTTTTTGCCTTTGTGTGTCCCTGTAAACAATCTGAGCTACATACTTGTTTAATGAACTCATCTAAGATACTGGCAAGATCAATGCACCGTCCAAATTGGTTCGAATTGGTTTAGTATTCCGAACGTTACAGTGATGACATTATTTGCATTATATATATGCATAGAGAGAGAGATTAAACGAAGTGATTGCAATAGGTCGATTTCTAAAGAAATCAACCGTAAAGAATTAACAAAACACAGACATCATGAGGAAAATTGATAGAATAATCTGCAACAGAATAATTTAGGCATTAACCAAGTGTAGAGTTTTGTTCCGCCATCGATAAACGATCAATAACATGTTTTTCCCAGAGAAAAATGTAAATGTGACAATGGAGATGAATAACTGAATAGATTTGTCAAGTAGACTTCCCGAATAAAGAAAAAAAAAAAAAACAAGCAAATTACCCACCCGAGGAAGGAAAAATATCACTTTCACCATTCTCCAAGAAATATCGATGCCCCCCCCCCACCTCCTCCTTTTTTTTCTCTTTCTCCATCGATCTCGACATATGACGAAGAATGTTGACTGAACGGTTGGAATAAAACATATTTTACATTAAAAAGAAAAAAAAAATCCCTGCCGGCTCGGCATACAGGCGCAGGTAGATTTCAAAGTCAAGTACTAATTTCATCAACAAAAACTAAATCCAGATTAGAATTAACCCAGTTTAACAATTTTATCTGGGCGCTTTTGACGAGTTTTTAATTCCATTTTTCTCCGAGAGCTGGTTTTATCAGAATCATATTAATACGATAATTTTTTTCACCTTTTCCGCTTTTTATCCCTAATTAGATTTTTTTTTTTTTTTTTGTAACTGGACCCACAGTTAAGGTTATATATATATACACTGACGTGACAAAAGTCATGGGATAGCAATATGCAAATATATAGATGGCAGTAGTGTCGCTTATAAATTGTATAAATGGTCAGTGCCTGGGCAGGACTTTCATTTGTGTTCAAATGCTTCGTGTGAGAAGGTTGATTATGTGATTATCGCTACACGACGAGAATTAACGGATTTCGAACTCTGTATGCTAGCTGGAGCTAGACGCATGGGACATTCCATTTCGGAAATTGTTACGGAATTCAATATTCCGCGATGTGTCAAGAGTGTGTCGAGAATACCTAAATTCAAGCATAACCTCCCATCATGGACAACGAAGTAGTCGACCGCCGGCACTTAATGACCGCGACCAGCGACGTCTGCGTAGACTTGTCAGTGTGAACAGATAAGCAACACTGCGTGAAATAACCACAGAAATGAATGCGGGACGTCCGAAGGTCGTGTCCGTTAGGACAGTCCGGCGGAATTTGGCTTTAATGGGCTATGCAACAGAAGACCGACTCAGGTGCCATTACTAACAGCACGACATCGCCAACAGCGGCACTCCTGGGCTCGTGACCATATCTATTGGACCGTAGATGACTGGGAAAAAAAGGGCTTGGCCAGCTGAGTCACGATTTCAATTGGTAAGAGCTGATGGAAGGGTACGAGTGTGGCGCAGACCCCATGAAGCCATGGACCCAAGTTGTCAACAAGGCACTGTGCAAGCTGGTGATGGCTCCATAGTCGTGTGGGCTGTGTTTACATGGAATGGACTGGGTCCGCTGGTCAAACAGAACCGATCGTCAACTGGAAATGATTACGTTCAGCTACGGGGAGACCACTTGCAACCATTCATGGACTTCGTGTACCCAAACAACGATGGAATTTTCCAGGATGACAATGCGCCATGTCATCGGGCCATAACTGTTCGTTCGCGACTGATTTGAAGAACATTCTGGACAATTCCAGAGGATGATTTGGCCACTGCGATTGCCCGACATGAATCCCATCGAACATTAATGGGACATAATCGAGAGATCAGATCTTGCACAAAATCCTCCACCGGCAACACTTTCGGAAGTATGGATGTCTATAGAGGCTGCGTGGATCAACGTTTTTCCAGAGGACTCCCAGCGACTCGTGGAGTCCATCCCACGCCGTGTTGCCGCACTTCGCCGGGCAAACGGAGGACCGACAAGCTATTAGCAGGGTATCCCATGACTTTTCTCACCTCAGTGTATATATATATATAACCTTAACTGTGGGTCCAATTACAAAAAAAAAAAAAAAAATCTAATTAGTAATAAAAAGCGGAAAAGGTGAAAAAAATTATCGTATTAATATGATTCTGATAAAACCAGCTCTCGGAGAAAAATGTGTATATATATATATATATATGTGTGTGTGTGTGTGTGTGTGTGTATGTGTGTGTGTGTGTGTGTGCAGGGCTTAATTTCTAACAAAAAAAGTACCGGAGCCCTAATATTCTGCAGTACTAACAACCGTAGTGTGCGCCCTCGCCCCCCCCTCCCCCGTCACTCCAATCTGCATATTTATATTTCATACATTATTTGCACAATTTAAGGCTTTTTTTTTTCTTTTCTTTAGGAAAATAAAAAATGCACATATATCTATCAGTATATACTTAGCTGTCAACTATTCCACTTTTTAGTTACCACTCTTTCCGAATAGAAATCTTTACCAGAATTCTGGGATTAAATATGGTAAGGATTATGATTCGGAAATAGTGTTAATACAAAAAAGGAATAGTTCGCAGCTATGCATTTTTATGAAAAAATGAATAAAATTTATAGAAATTAATATTTATATGCTGAAGAATGGAGCAACGTTTTTCAATTTTCTATAAAAAGGTGCATATCTTAAACTATAATCGATTTCTTCCGCTTAACAATCCTTTGTGGTGAGTGTCCCTGAAAATCGGATTAAATTAAAAACTTGACATCGTTATCGGAAAGATTCGATGCTTTTATAGAAAAGGGGAAACACTGCTCGATTATTTTCTATCAGAATAACAATACATATATCTACTTACAAATGAAAGTGACTTCGTAAATGTGCACAGCAGAGCCTTAAAATAGGCAGCGTTCATGATACAAAAAATGCGCAATTGCACTGGGCTCCGGAGTATACACACACATACATAGGTAGATATAAAAGGTTACAACAATAAAATAGTTTTTAACGAAACCAACCTCACTAAAATATACCATTTAGCATGAGGCTCGATTATAGAAGTTATGAGGAGAACACTCTTACTGCCTTTTTCATTAAAAAATTGCTCGAAACTGATTCGTATCTTGAAGAGTGTCTTGACTTTTACATTCAAATATGCCTTTAAGAATCAAAAGTGTAGCTTTAAGGCTGTTCTCAAATCCAAAGGAGCTAATTTCTGACACATTTTTTTAAATTCATTTTTGTTCGGAAATACATGAAATTAGGAAGTGTTTTTACTCAAAAACTATGTAATCGAAAAACGTTTTTCATTTTTTGGTAAAGGCACGAGATCTTTCAGAAAATACTGTCAAGTTTCCTTAAGAATCTAAAAAGTGCCCTTACAAATCTTTAAAAATGCCATAAGAATTGAAGCTCTTAAAAATCTTAAAAGTGTCCTTTTCCCACCAGCAGCACCCTGCTCTTTTTCAAACTCGGGGGAAACTTTGTAAATCACAAATATGGATACTACTTCAGTATTTCCACAACCAAATAAATACACAAATAAAAGCGAAATATTACGGATAAATTATGAGGGAAACTTTTCGTCGACTCAATTGATATCAATAACGATGCACTTCCACATCATCCGAAAATATTGCTAATCTCCCCCTCTCCCCTATTTCCGCATTTTATTTTAAGTAAGACAAAAAGGCGCTTCCGATGTCATTTAATTCTGCAATAGAGAAAAGCGCTGCGAAAATTCATCTATAACCAACTTATGCCAGCTTTTTATCGATTACAAAAGAAGTTCCCAAGACATTATTTTCTATGTTTCATTTAGCAAAAGTCACGAAAAAGAATTAACAAAAAAACTCATCTAGGGGATGGGAAAGGGGAAATCGGTTAACATTGCAAATGCATAAATTTGGTGATGAATCGATTGCAGTGTTCGATTCCGCCATTGATAAGCGATACATCACTGGATTTTTAACTCTTTTCTCAGAAATATGTAAATGTGACGATTTCTCAACGGATTATATCAAGTGGACTTGAGAGATGAAACGAATGCAAATTACCGGAAGAGAAGAAAAACACAAAAAAAAAACTTATTTCACTTTCATAGATTTCCTTCCCTCCGTAATTTGGGCACACGCCCTTTCAAATAAAATACATTATGAACTTTTTATTAACCATTTGGAAAAATGGTTATTGTTCTCGTCAGGGTAGGAAATCAAAAGCATATCTGAACGTTTTCATCGGTTTAATCCGCAATTTATTCGTTATCTGATTGGTCCATGCAGTAATCTGTATTTCCCTTTGGTTTCAACAACGATGGACAACAGAGTGTTGCCACTATGACAAAAAAGTAATAAAAACTACAAAAAAAATTAATAAATCAGAAAGAAATTGAGATACAGCTTTCAAACAAATTGCATTTAAAAGTACATTTTTTTCTCTATCCGACGGTGTAAAAAGTAATATTGTCGGATGTTTAGAAATTTAAGAATGAAATTTTATTTAAAATTGGTCGTGAGATTTTTTGGAAATCTGATGATAGAAAAGCCTTTTCCCGAACAGCCAATGAAATGCTTGGCTATTACGTAAGTTTCATAGGAAATCTGACGAGTCGCAGGCAATTTTTACGTGTAATAACACTATTAATCTTTAATTCATGGCGTACGTAATGTATGACCAGCTCCGTAAAAGTTTAAAAATTTACAGTACCGAAAATTGTAAAACTGAAATTTCTTTTAAAATTTTTTCATGATGGGTCCAGGAATGTTATCGTTTAATCCATGGCGTACGTAATGTAGGATCAACTCCGCGTGATTTTTTATGTCTTAAATTTCAGTCTTTGAAAAAATCATTTTCCAAATGGTCGTTGTAATTTGTTAAATTGCTTTTTTTTTTTTTTTTTTTATAAATAAATGCTATTGATTGATAGAAGGACGTTTTAACTTGCAACAACGGGTCGACTACCATGGAATTATTAAATATATCATCTAAGATTAATATTATTATTTTGTAGAAAAACTTAACAGATAAAAAATAAATTTGTACAGGTTGGAACATGTGAAGTAATCGAAAATAAACAGAGAAAGACCCGAGATCTTCACTATTTTAGAATAACATTATGAGTCGTTGAAATAATATTAACTGAACATTTTAAAGAAAGAGAAACTATTTTAGAAAATCTCAGAAAGGAAAAAAAAAATCCCTATATTTCCCAGTGTTATTACACGTTTTAATACGTTCGTGGAAAAATGAGAACACATAAAAAATCTGCCTCAAAGGATATAAATTCTTATTTCCCAGTGTTTTACACATTATAGTTGTTTCAAAGGAAAAAAAACAAAGAAATAAAAACAATATCTGCAAATAAATAGAGAGAATGCAAATACACATTAATACCGACGCGCTTCCATGCCGCCTGGAAATATTGACAAAGTACCCCCCCTTCACTTATTACACTCTATTAAAGTAATGTAAAATAGAAAGTCCTATGTCATAATTTAACTTTGAAATGGGGAAAATGATTTGAAAAATTTATTCAACTTATGCCAACTTTACTTAGAATACAAAGAACATTTCCACAAGATTTCAATTGTTTTCTTTTCATCTAGCAAAGTCATGAGAAAGAATCAATAAAAACTCGACATCCGAGGATAAAAAATAAGTTAAGGCTCCTATCCCTGCAGGCGAAGACACTCGCGAACTAATGCTAAACCTATGGGGAGGTTATTTTCTAATATTTCATTTGCATTTCTACATTTTTAATTTTTTTTTACATTGGATAGCTGAGGTCCATTTCATTTCTACAACGCTCCTTTTTTGCTTTTTCGATTTTGGTTGCAGACATTTTTTATAAAGTTACTTTCTTTCACTTTCGAAACCGGTTCCGAAAATTAAAGCGTCATTCTAAAAAATATCTGCAACCAAAATCGAAAAAGTAAGAAAGGAGCGATGTAGAGCTGGACCTCAGATATCTAATGCAAAAAAAATTATTTAAAAATGTCGAAACGCAAACGAGATATTAGAAAATAACCTCCGCGTAAGTTTAGTATTAGCTCGCGAATGTCTTCGCCTACAGGGACAGGAGCCTTAACACAGCATAACAGCATAATTTAGCATGATCCTATAGCAAGGTTCAATTCCGCCATCGATAAATGATAAGTCACAAGGTTTTCTTTTTTTCCTCCGAGAAATTATGCAAACGTGACAATTGTAGATGAATAACTCAATCGGTACAATGAAGTTAATTTTGAAGGATGCAAGGGGCAAACAAATTACCTGAAAATGCTATAAATATAGTAATAACGTGTTTTCGTATAATCTGGAAATATTGACAAACGTCGCCCTCGTTCGGTTCGAGATTTACGTATAAATTAGAGATTCGTTTTCCGAGATTTACGTATAAATTAGAGATTCGTTTGAAAGGAGGGGTCCGCTAGCGGGCGAGGCCAACTAGTATCAAATTAACGTAAAACGGAACATGCGATGTAGTTTAATTCTGCAATGAGGAAAAAAAAAGTAAGTGAGAAATCTATCCGCAACCAATTTATGCCAGCTTTTTATCCACTACAAAGTCCTGAATAAGTATTAACAAAAAAAAAAAAAAAAAAAAAAAAAAAACCTTAATATCAAAGGACAGAAAATCGGTTAACCAAATTATGCAACAGCATAATTTGGCACGAATCTATTACAAGGTTCAATTCCGCTATCGATAAACGATAAATCAAGAGTTTTTATCTTCGTCAAATATGAAATGAGACAACTCCAGATGGGTAACTCAATCTATATCAAGTTGATTTGAGAGATGAAACGGCAAACAAATTACCTAATTTCAAATCTAGAAATATTGACAAGAATTAAAGTTTAAACTTCCCTTTCCTTATATCAAATTAACACAAAACGGAACATCCGATGTCGTTTAATTCTACAAAGTGATGAAAAAAAACAACAAAAAAAAAAAACAAGTAACAAATCTATCCACAACAACTTATGCCAATTTTTCAACAACTACAATAAACGTTCCTGAAAGATTACTTTCGTCTGTTTCATTTAGTAAAAGTCATGAATAAATATTAACAAAAAAGAAAAAAAAAATCAGCAATAGACTGCAACAGTTTAATGTGGCATGAACTTAATGCAAGGTTCAATTCTGCCACGATAAATCAAGTCTTTTTTTTTCTTTCGAGAAATATTCAAATGAGACAACTCCAGATGGGTAACTCAATTGATTCAATCAAGTTAATTTGAAGGATGAAAGAGGCAAATTACCTGAGGATGATACATATAAATATAGGAATAGCGTGATTTCGTATCATCTGGAAATATTGACAAACTGCTCCATCAAACTGACGCAAAAACGGAACATCCGATGTCATTTAATTCTGCAATGGGCAAGAAAACTACGTGAAAAATCGATCCACAACCAGCTTATGGCAACTTTTTATAGACTCCAAAAACAACGTCCTACAAAACATATTAACGAAAAAGCCCTCAATATCAGTAGAAAAAAAATTAACATTGCAACAGCATAATTTGGCAGGAACCTAGTGCAAGATTCAATTCCGCCATTGGTAAATGATAAATCAAAAGGGTGTTTTCCCCCCTTCGAGAAACACGCAAATGAGACAACTCCAGAAGGGCAACCCAATCAATTATATAAACTTGACTTGAGAGATGAAACGGCACACAAATTGCCTGAAGAAAAATAATATAAATATATAAATATAATGTGTTTTTACATCATCGGAAAATATTGACAAACAGCTCCCTTCTTATATTAAATTAACACATAACGGAACATCCGATTTCGTTTAATTCTGCAAATGGGGGAAGGGGAACAAGTGAAAAATCTACCCACGACCAACTTATGCCAACTTTTCATCGGCTACAAAAAACATGCCTAAAAGATTACTTTCTTCCGTTTAATTTCTTCAAAGTCATGAATAAGTATTAAAAAGGAGGGGAAAAAACTCAACATCAGAGGAAAGAAACTCTGTTAGCGCTGCAACAACATAAGTTGGCATGAACTTATTGCAAGGTTCAATTCCGCCATCGATAAACGATAAATCAGGAGTTTTTTTTTTCTTCGAGAAGTATGCAAATGAGACAGTTCGAGATGGGTAACACAATCGATTCTATCAAGTTAATTTGAAGGATGAAAGAGGCAAATTACCTGAAGATTATACATATAAATATAGCAATAACGTATTTTCGTATCATCAGGAAATACTGACAAACTACTCCCTCCTTATATCAAATAAATGCAAAAAGGAACATCTGATGTCGTTTAATTCTGCAATGGGGGAGAGAGAGAGGGAGGGGGGGTGGACGAGACGAAATTCTAACCCGAACTAACTTATGCCAACTTTTTATCGACTACAAAAAAACATTCCTGAAAGATTACTTTCTTCTGTTTCATTTAGTAAAGATCATGAATAAGTATTAACAAAAAAGAAAAAAGTGTCAACATCAGAAGGAAAAAGTCGGTTAGCACTGCAACAGCATAATTTGGCATGAACCTATTGCAAGGTTCAATTCCGCCATCGATAAACGATAAATCAAGTTTTTTTTTCTTCCAGAAATATGCAAATGAGACAACTCCATATGGGTAACTCAATCGATTATATCAAATTGACTTGAGAGATGAAACGGGAAACAAATTGCCTGAAGAGGTGGAAACGAAAAAAGCAGAAAAACCTACTTCACTTATGCGATTCTCTAAGATCATACGTCATATGTATATATACTTTTTTTTAACCAACTAGGGCACGCCCTTTGAAATAAAATTAGTTGTAAAAAAACTTCTCATCAGAAGACTGTTAATTGATGAAAAGGAATGTTTTCCAGGTAAAGTAAATAAACGGTGTTAGAATTCGGAGACTTCATTTTCTTTAAAAAATTGTTGCTGACTATTTTATTTTATAGAGAAAAAAGCACTTAACGTACAGACATTCAAAATTTCTTGAAATTAGCTGTAGATAAAAATCTCAATTTAATTTTAATCTGATGCTATAACTAAAAAAACATTAAAATTAGAGATCAACCGAAAATTCGGTTTCGCTTTCGGAGCAGGATGTTAGTTTTGCCGAAAATGCTGCCAAAAATTCGGCTGGGTCGAAACTCGACCTAAACTATCTGTATTTTTTTTTAAAAAATCTCGTTTCTTCCTTCGGAAATTTTCAACATGACTCATTGATTTGAGCTGTATCGGCTCAAATGAGACACTCACTAATTATTGCTATGAAATTCACTGTTTATAATTCACAGACCTGCAAAAAATACCTTTTGAAAATTGCATTAGTTTTGATAACTAATTTTTATGTTTTTTTTAGGGCTTTTCCGAAAATGAAATCCATTTCTTTCTATCACGTAAGGATTTTTCGCAAAATGATTGCCTATTTTTAAAGAAAAAGCTGAAATCACGAAATTTTGGCATTTCATTTAAATTTCATTTATTTATAAATCCATATAAATTACATTTATATCTGAGTTCAAGGAATAGTTAAGTATATGTAGAAGGTTATAAGTCCTTAGAGTAATGTTTTTTCTTTACATCAAAAGTTTTTTGCCACTTTTTGCAGAGATTGTCCCTTTGTAGCATCCAGCAGTAGTCGGCTATCATGCTGACATTCCTTTTGCCTTGATATCGCCTCTCCATTTTTTTTATATCCTGGTTAAATCTTTCACCTTGTTCCTCACTAATTGCACCAAAATTTTCAGGAAAAAAGTCTAGGTGTGAATCGAGAAAATGAACTTTTAAGCTCATATTACACCCTAAAATCTTGAAATTTTTTACCATCTGTTGTACAATAGATTTGTAGTTTGTGTCCTTTTTGTTGCCAAGAAAGCTAGTAATAACTAGTTTGAAAGATTTCCAGGCTTTTCTTTCGTTTGTTTTCCTTTTATTTTCAAAATTTTCATCTTTCATCATTTTCCTGATGTCTGGTCCTACAAACACACCTTCCTTCAGTTTTGCTTCGGATAAACCTGGGAACTGCTCACACAGATATTTCAAACATTCAACTTCTTTTGGTAAAGCCTTAACAAATTGTTTCATAAAACCTAATTTTATATGAAGCGGTGGAAGTAACACTTTTTTGAATCAATAAGATTTTTTCCTTTACTAGGTCCATGAGGGACAGGACGTATCGCAGACGGAATGTAAGGATAAAATATTTCCTTTTTGTTCTTTAAATTGGAACCTTTCACACTACAGATATAAAATTGGCGAACATCGCTGTGATTTTAGGTTCTTTCCAAACCAGTGGTATACCAAACCGAAAAGATTGCTTTTTACTTTGAAATCATTGTCTTAATTGTTCTACATAAATACGACAAACTTTGTGTGGAGCCCAAGGCTTGTCTTGATCGCCCAATTTCATGCCAAAAAAATGCCATAATCAGAAATGCTTCTTTGTTGTTTTTACACAGTATAGTTACCACAAATATAGCAGAAATAATTCGGTGAATTAGCACATCCTCTGGAAGCCATGTTTTCTAATTCAGCAAAAACTAGAAGTAAAAATTACTACTATAACTTATCACTCACAGGCCGGAATAAAAACACATCTGTACAACACAGAGTAAAGAAAGACACTGATTCAGGAATAGAAATTATGTCAGTGAAAATGGGTGTAAAGAAGGGGTGGCGAGCAGATAACTGCAAGCAGGAGAGATGCGATTTCAACTGGTTTCCTCTATCTTGAATATTGTATTATATAGGCAGTTTACCAAATAAGAGAAATATTCTGTATCGAAATAGTTTCTTCTTTCTTTTTTATTAGTTTAATGGATCAATTTACTATTTTAAGTCCATAAATTTATTTACCAAACTCATATAAATAATATAAACATTTTTTGATCCGAAATATACTAAATTCATAAAAAAATAGATTGCGATTTGTGATGAAACTGTACGTGATGGAATTTTTTCATTATTTTTCTAGTAATCAGCATCCAAAAATCTATAAAAAATACCACTTACTTTACCGGCAATTTTTTCATCGCAGGATTGTGTTATCAGTCATGGCTGATTCAAAACGTGAGTGGAAATTATAAAGCTACCAATGCACATAGGACTCAACTTTGATGACGCTTTTCACGTGCTTATTAAACGCTGCAGATTTAACAATAATAGAAAATTTTTAGTTTGAAACAGCAGAAGTGTTTCGAATACTTTTTGAGAAAATTCTAGTATAACAGATAATCATTTACAAAAATCATTATAAATAATAAATCGAGGTATGTATGTACATCTAAAACATTTTTTTAATCGATGAAATTCGTATAATTAGAAAATCGTTGTGTGTCGTTGATGAATTAATGGCATTTTATATGAAAATAAAAAGTTTTAGTCAGAAGCACAGAGAGCCAATTTGGGCCACACGTAAAATTAATTAATAATTATATATATTTCATAAACGCGTATAGTTAATAATTATTTATATATATATGCATGCATTAATCACTTTATTTATTTATTTTTTTACATTTTCATTTTCGGCCGAAAATAGGAAGATTACCGAAATTAGTTTACGGTTTCGTTCTTAAAAACCCGTTTCGGTCAATCCTTTAATTATAACGTCGGAAAAAAAAACTATTGAAAAGTCTATTTAAAAACATTAAAAATTTCAATTTCATACGTACAGCTTTGGAGATCAATACAGGAAAACAATGGATGTGTTTCTTTTTGTATACTGTATCTAGAGTCCTGCACGAGTCGGGTGAGGATAGGGTTGTACCCAATCCGAAATATTCAAACCCGAACTGAAAACTATTAATCACTATTTTTATACAATTATGGTAAAGTGATCTAAAATTATATATTTACTATCAATTTTATATTTTTCGAATAAAAAGGAACTCATATACACTCACTAATATTTAAATACATTAGGTAAATGCACCTATAGTGGGCCTCAATTTTTTAAAGTTTAAGAACAAGCCCACAATGCATTTCTGAAAAACGACCGAAAGAAATCCGATTGACTAACATCCTTTAATGTTAATTTTCCATAAACTGTTTGGAATATTTTTTTTTCTACTAGTACATTTGTTTATTTTCAAGAGTGATTGTCAAAAACAGATTTTTTGTCAAATCCTTAAAGATTTCATTAAGAGTTAGGTTTTTATTTAAAACATTGTTTCTTTAACATTATGTGTTATTCTGAATTAAACTGCTATTGATATACTCTATTATATCGTAAATAATTTGTTAGATAAGCTGAAAACTTAAAAATTCATGCATCAGAAATTTACTAGGTCCGCTAATGGAGCATAGACAAAGGTAACATTTTTTCCAAAGAATATGTTTTTAAACTTTGAATGTTTACTCTGATACAGGAAGGTTAGGACTAGGCTAAAAATATATATATCTTTTGGAATTCACTAACACTTTAATAATAATTAGATAAATGTCCTTAAGTGGCGCACTACTGGTGCGTTGACCTTAGTTGTTTTTCCAATAGAAAAAAAATCAGAACTTTCTTTATGAAAATTAGGGATGCACCGAATAGTGATTTTGGCCGAATACCGACTATTCGGCCTACAGGCGAACCGAATATTCGACTAGCCGAATAGTATCTGCTAGGCCGAATACCGAATATTCGGCTTATCGAATAATTTTATATTTCAAAGTTTAAAGGCATTAAAATGTTAACCTTTAAAACAGTTTTACATAATATTTAAAACAGAAACTTTCTTTTTGATAATCAAGAGCTTTTTTCAAGTAAACTTTATGCTGAAAACTGCTTTGAGTTATTTAAGAAGAGGATAGTTATAAAACTTTTTTAGTTAATAAAATTTTAAATTTCATGGCTTCTTCTGTGAATTAAAACAAATGAATAGCATTTTCTTAAATTCTAAAACAAACATTTTAAAATCAAAGAGAAATTGTGAAAAAATTGGAAGAAAAATTGTACAGGATCATATATTATTTGTTTGTCAGGAAGAGACTAAAGTAAAAGTAAATAAATAATACAATCTATTCAAATTTTATAGGGTGGCAACTCAGCAAGAATAACTGTTCTACTTTCTTTTATTAAGCAAGGAAGTTTTTAAATACATCCTAGATCGGTGTCTGGAGTGGGCGATCATTTTCAGAGGTTGTAAATGTTGTTCTTAAAATTTTAGCAAGAAACAGATTATTTACTGGAGAATGTTCAGGAACTTGCATTTGTACATAATTAATTCCTATTAAAATCCTCGTGATTGGTTAATTTTCTTAAATAATACTTAACAAACAGCAAATAAATAATGTAAAAACATTCTCATTTATTTAAATATATGATTTTGTTTCTAATTTTTCTCAGTATCTTTATAAGTTGACTGTTAAACTTATAAGTGGTAAAAGGTTTTTAAAAATATGTTTTAAAAGTTTTTTTTAAGTATTCGGTTGGCCGAATATTTCGATGTTCGGCCAAACCGAATATTCGGCATGCCGAATAGTTTAATATTCGGCCAAACCGAATATTCGGTAACATGGCCGAATAGGCAGAATACCGAATAGATACCGAATATTCGGTGCATCCCTAATGAAAATACAGTCAATCCGACTCCGACCCGAAAGAATCAAAAGAACTCGAAACGTTTAAAGTCAACACTAAAGTCCTAACAGCTCCAGAACAATAATAATAATAATAGCGTCAATCTGAGCCGACCCGAACCGAACCATGACTTGGGTCTGTTTCAGGTAAAATCGGGTTACCCGAATCGATGCAGGTCTCTAATCAGGGCTGCAGAGTCGGTGGGAAAAATGGACGACTCCGACAACGCAGCCCTGCTTGTAAAATGAACGACTCCGACTCCACGATTCCAACTCCGCAATGCTGGCTTAAGTCAATCTAAGGCCCGCCAACCTTATGTCCCAATACACACAATCATTAATACATATTTATGAAAATGTCGGAGGTGCATAAAAATTATTAGACTTTCAATACTATATTAGAATTTTTATGGAAATACAACTTATAATTATAACCTGTTACTTATAATTAATCTAAAATTATGTTAAAACTCCTAGATGTCATTTACTTAGTCAAAGATTTCTTTTTAGATGCAGTCCTATTTAAAGAAAATAAGTCTAGAAAGTCTATATTTAAAGAAAATAAGTCTATTGATCTGCCCATGAAGAACACTTTAAAGAGTGGTTTAAACTTAATTATTTCAAGTAATTTTTTTATTTTTGATAATGTTATTTATGAACAATCATGTGGTGCTCCGATGGGATCCCCAATATCTGGCCTTCTGGTGGAATTTAAATTACGCCCCCACGAATCTAAAATTTTCAGCACTTTTGAGGTAGTTCTTTTAGTATGGTTACGTTATGTAGACGATATTTTTATTGTTTGGCGAGGTAATACAGATGAGTTAATGGTTTTCATACAACAGTTAAATGAACTCGACAATAATATTAAGTTTGCTTTTGAACTAGAAACAGGAGGAAAATTACCTTTTTTAGATGTTGAGTTACAGAGAAAGGGGAATGAATTAATTCGTTCAGTTTACCGAAAACCTATCGCAGATTTAAACGTTATACCTTCCGATGCATGCACCCCTTTTCCCTACAAATTATCCACCTTCAGGTTCCTAAACAATCGTGCTTTCAAGATTTCTTCTGATATAAATCTGGGGGATGAATTAGAGAAAATTAAACGTATTGCTAGTGATAATGGATATCAGGTAAAATTAATTAACAAATTGATTCAAAGCTCCTTTGATACTTTTAAAAATAAAAATAAAACTATTAATGAAGTCACTATGAAAAGGGTTGTAGCAAATTATTTCCCGGGTTTCTTTGAAGATATAAAAAATCATTTAAGAAATTTTGGCTTATGTTTGATCGCGAAGCCGCCTCCGAAATTAAAGATGCTTTTAAATGCTAAAATTGATCCGATTAATAGAGATGACCTCTGAGGGGTTTATATGATTCCATTATTAGGGAGGGAGGAATCAAAAATCATTATATAGGTATAACCCAACGAAAATTCAATATCAGATCTAAAGAACATAGCGGACATGAAATACAATAGAGGTAATACTGCTTTATCCCGGCTAAATCAAATAGAGAACATTAACATACTTTTTAACGAGAGTAAAATCATATACAGATCTAATTTTTATTTACAATTATTCACAAGAGAGTCCATTGAAATTTATTTAAGAGGTTCAGGAGTTTGTAACGATACATTATCCTTTCGTATCCCGAATTTATGGGTTGAATGGTTGGATAAATTACGGCATCGCGACATAGAGAAAACACGAGCAATCACGAAAATATAGGGCGCGTTACCTGATTACTTGTTTATTTTTGATGATTTTTTCCATTATGCATTTGTAATTTTCTATTATACCTTCTGAAGACGACTCAGAAAATGAGTTGAAACATGTAAATAAAGAGTTTTTAATTTCCTTTTAATGTGTTTTTATAACGTCTTTTAAGCAAATAAATATTTTAATATTATGATATGATTAGAAATGGACGTAATTTAGACTTACTACTTGCACTTTTTTACTTTTGAAAATAAGTCCTATTTGCGTTAGAGTTCTGTATTTTATCTTCAACACAAACTTTATTTAAAATAAAATTTGAACTATATATTTTTATAGTATTTTAAAAAGTAGAAAAGTTTTTGGACAGAAATCTAATTTATTAAAGAATTTTTTTTCTTTTTTTTTTTTTAAGATTTAGAACCGATAATCTCTGCATTATTACGTTTTATGCTATAATATACAGGGTGTATCTGAAATGCTTCAACAAACTTAGAGGGATGATAGTAACTCATGAAGACGAACAAAAAAGGCAATGGAACATGGGATCGCAAATGACGTTTAAAGGATGAATTCGAGGAAATGCGTCTGAAAATGGACAAACAGACAAGAAAGAAACACTCCAGAATCCAGGGGGGGGGGGGAGGGGTTATAATCGGAACTTTTGAGACAGGATAGGAAAACTGGGAGGGTGGGGGTATATTTGGAATTTATGAAATTGAAATTAGGATTTAAACAATTTGCAAAATAAGATCGGATCATATTAACATTTTTTGGTTTTAAAATTTCCTTTCGCTTCCATTAACAAAAATAATAAATAAATGAAACAAATTGATATAAAATAATTAATTTAAATACGAGAGAAATATGAAAATATATATATATCACTTAAACTCAATATAAATATCTATTAAACCTTAGTGCATAAAAATCAAGGAAAACATTAATAGTTTAATATAGAGAACGTATATGCCACTCTGATACAATGATACGTAAAGAGATTATATAAAAATAAATTTCGTAAGATATATTCATTTAGGAGGTATGGAAACAAAAAAACTTAAGGTATTTCCTGGGAAAAAAAATAGAAGGATTGAAAGCGTCAGAAAATAAAACTTGAAGGGGAGGGCATATAAATAGCACTTTTTCAAATAAGGAAAATTTCACATATATGAGGGAGGCTTATATTCGGAGGGGGGCTTACTTTCGGTACTTTACAGTAGCTGTTTTTCTGTACACCACAGGCAGACAATCCAATTTTATGTGTTGGTATATATATCAAAACAACTTTTAAAAAAAAAAACAACTTTTTTTTACCGTGTAAAAGAAGACAAAAATCTATATCTAAATTTTTACATATAAAACTGTCGATATGAAAATTAATAAAAACGTAAAGCAAAACAATTTAATGAATTTATATTAAATCCATACCACAAAAAACATGCATTTCAGAGCGACAATATTCATATCAGTCAAGTCTGAAAACACTCACCTAAAAAAGGGAGAAAAAAAAGATACCATTTAGCAAAGAAAAAAATTAAATGGCTGCAGTTTTTATAATAACGTTATAAATTTAGCTGATAATAATAAATGCATTGCATTAAGTGGTCTCAGGACTCTTAAACCTTCAAAATTTTCAAAAAAGTATTTTTTTTTTTTTGTTTTGTTTTGTTTTGTTAACTTTCTATTTGTTCTGAATATTTTGATATGATTGTTTCCTGGAATTTCCCATTAGAACAGAAGTTATGGCTATTAGAATTATATCCGCTCAATAGTTAAAGTGGCGTTTCCGAAACTTTGAAGTCATTTTACTTCAAATGACGTTTTTAGGTATAACGCGCAGGATATCTCAAAAACTTCTGAATATTTTTTTCATGAAATTTTCAAAACATATGTTTCATGTTAGTTTGTATAAACTGAACCTAAAATTTCATTTTTTATTGTTAAAAAAAAATATGTTTTAGGTGGTTATACTGTTGAAAATTTAAAAATTTTGTCTTAGCTAAATACAACTTTCCATTAGAAATATAAAAATGCTTTAGATACAAATTTGTTTAGGTTCAGGGTAATTATTACAATCTGAAGTACAAGTAGGCACAAAAAATTTCATTCTAGTTGCAAAATTTATTATGCAACCCTGCGCGTAAGCTGTTTATACCAATTTTCTGTTCGAAAAATGTTTGATAGTTTGGAAACACCCTATGAATTCTAATTCTGCATCTTGAAATTTTTTAAATACATGAAATGAAAGAACATACTTGTATCTTTTAATCATAATAAAGTTTTTTTTTTTTTTTTTTTTTTTTTTTAATTATATAGATTTTAAGATATTGAAAATTGACTTTTTTTTTTTCTTTTTTTTTTTTTTTTCAAATTTTAAGACTCCTGAGACCCCTTAAAAGATAACAACACAGCATATTTCTCTAAAACATTTTTACGGATAGTTTGTGGAAGCTTTTCATCTTTAATCAGACACTTGAATACGAGTAAGAGAATTGGGAGAAATGGGACACATTTTACAAAAGTCATAAAATCACCTTTATTTAGCACAAAAATCAAAAATTTCAATTTAAACAATACGGAATGCAACACTTTGTAATGTCCCAAAACAACTAAAGAAATACAATATGCAAGAATGATTTTTTTTTTTGTTTAAGTAAGGCGGTTCTTGAAAAAATATTTTTTTTTCCACTGAACAATGCGAAAGTTTGACACATTTTGTGACTCACTTTTTAACGGAAAAGCATGACACTTGCAAGCATTATTATTAAAGCGATTTATATATTTTTCTTTTTTTAATTAATTACATATAGAGTTATAGGATTATTAAAAAATGTTATGGATCGGGCCTACTTTATAAAATTGAACCTGAAAAAACAAAAACGTACTTCATTTACAGCTTTTAGAAGTCAATAAAAATGTATTAGAAACTACTTACGTTAGCCTTCTGGCAAGTAAATATAATGTTCCAATAAGTTAAGTAGGATTTTTTTTACCCTCCCCACCCCCCTACACTTTAAAAAAAATCTGTTTCCCCATAGGATTCGATGACATGTATCAATGGTTTATATATCCTATATTTATTTTTAAAATATCACAATGTAAAACATACAAAATTTTCGTTATTTCCATACAGTATTTAATATTTATTTTCAAAATATCATAGCGTACTATGTTTTTTTATATTTTCAGTTAAAACAAGTATAAATGAATTTTTTAACCAAAATAAATATATTCTTTTTAAGTGCTACGCTTGAAACTCGATTTTTAAATATAGAACCAATCCTAATTATGAGGGACAAAGCTTACTTAGAAGAACCATTAAAAAAATAAAATGTTTAATTTACATAAGTTAACATCTTCATTAGAAAGAATTTTCCTGTTCTTGGTATAGTTTAAACTGCATAACAGGTTAGTGAATAAAAATGCAGACAAGCTTACATTTATGTAAAAAAAAAAAAAAAAAAAAAAAAATATTTTATATTTAAAAAGTTTTTGTTCTATAAAACATAAAATTTTAGGATATTAATGCATGATGTTAAATCCTAAAATTGTTTTTTTTTTTTTTTTTTTTTTTTTTGTGAGTGTAAAAAGTAAATTGTGTCTGTTTTTAATTAGTTGATCTTCAATTTTGTTACATAAGTGAAAAAAAAAATCGAATGTTGTTTTGTATTATGTCCATCCATGCATTTGGTCCAATTATTGCATCCAATTATTTTGGTTTCTAATTTATATTAAACCTGAAAATATTTATAAGCATCAATAAGTTGATTGTTTTGAAAATATCCACATATAAAAAATCATATTTTTGTATATTTGATATTTTGATATTTATTTAATAAATACGAACCCTAGTTTCTCATGTTTTTAGGTGCGTTCGTACTTATATAAATACCGTAGCACCTATAGTCGTTGTTCGGTTCACCCGCCCGCATATAACAGAGCAAAAACTACCCAACCGAATGGTCTGAAATTTTAAATATACAATTGTTGAAAAATTTTGTCGAGTCATTTAAAAATTTTATGAAAATCGGATGTATAGTTTAATGACAGAAACAGTCAAAAGTTTTCCGTTACATGACGGTCAATGGAAAAAAAATTATTTCAAGTGCATTTTAATGATGTTACAGCCTTTCGAACAGAATGAAATGCACTTATGAAGTGCACTAAAATATACCGGGTGTCCCAAAAAGGACTGACTGATTTTAAAATTCAATAACTTGCAAACGGTGACATATTTAAAAAATTCTTGCAGGAGGGTTATGCATAAGGTCAAAAGATTTATTACAGTGATTTTCGATTTTAGTTCGAATTACAAACAATAGATGGCGCTGTAAGCAATAGTCGCTAAATACAGGCTCGATTTCTGGTCCTTTATTTTGTTCCATGCTGAAAAAGGAGATGGAAATGTATTATCCGGGCCACGAAGTACCAAAAATCGAGCCTGAATTCAGCGTCTCTTGATCGAAGCGCCATCTATTGTTTGTAATTCGAACTAAAATTGAAAATCACTGTAAAAAAACTTTTGACCTTATGCATAACCCTCCTGCAAGAATTTTTTAAATATCTGTCACCGTTTGCAAGTTATTGAATTTTAAAATCAGTCAGTCCTTTTTGGGACACCCGGTACATTCAGTATAGTATGCCGTGCAAAAAATATTTATAAAACTAGTTATAGTACGAACGAACCTCATTTGCCACGTTTTACGTGCAATTTCAAACTTGTTTCTATTAAGTAGCAATTCAGCAAACTTATCTACATGACTATTAATCATCAGAGACGATCACATTTATATAACGTATCTGAATCTTTGCATATTAAAAGGCAAAATAACTTTTTACTTGCAGATATCTTCCGCTGAGAATCACTTATTTAAAAAAGAAAGAAAGGAAAAAGGGGAGGGGAAAGGACGATTGAATTTCATCGAAATCATTTTCAAACTTTATATATGCCAATATTAGAGGAAGAAAGATCATTCACTGGAATAAAAATAGAGGACAAAATAACTTATTCCAATCAAAATTTTCGAATGAGCCGAATCACTGAAGCTCGCATTTGCCCATCGAAAAACAATATGTCAAGTTCTTTTAATTCAAAAATTAGAAAAAAAGAATAAGCAAATAAGAAGAGATGACTTGAGTGGAATACGAGCATCGATTTATCAAGTGCACTTTTCAAAATAGAGAGGCAACCGAATCTTTTAACGTAGCACACTGGGAAAAAAAGGAAATGAGGAATTCAATAACGACTGAAGATGAAAGCCAATATAAATTATTCATACAAGTCAAGTAATAGAGTTTAATAAAAATGTAAATCGTTATTTTAATTTGTAACAAAGAAAACCATTATGAATAGCTCTGGCGGCTCTTAGCTAAAATGGTTTGGAAATTTTCAATCTTTTTTTAACAGTGAGTGTGTAAAAAAAGAAAATTTATATTTGACTAGAAAAAGTTATGAAATATCATTAGAAAGGGCTTTTTCGAGGTTATATAACATGTGATAGAGTGTAAAAGAAAAATACATTTGACTAGAAAAAGTTATTAAATATCATTAGATAGGACTTTTTTTAGACTATATAAAATAATCCATGATTAAATTATATTTATTTCAATTTATCTGTCATCATTCATCAATAAACAGTTTTGAATTTAATTCCGTAGTAGGTTTTATTTAGTTAATTATGTTTAGTTAGTTTTGCATTTCTCCCCCTTTCTATGTAACTATTATGTAATACATTATTACTACACGATTTCCCTCATTTTTGATATTTTGTTGTTCAAATTTGTTAGCTAGCTTTTAATTAAAAAGGCATTCTATATATATAGGAATTCAATAACGACTGAAGACGAAAGCCAATATAAATTATTCATACAAGTCAAGTAATAGAGTTTGATAAAAATGTAAATCGTTATTTTAATTTGTAACAAAGAAAACCATTATGAATAGCTCTGGCGGCTCTTAGCTAAAATGGTTTGAAATTTTCAATCGTTTTTTACTCACTGTTAAGTGAGTGTGTAAAAAAAGAAAATTTATATTTGACTAGAAAAAGTTATTAAATATCATTAGAAAGGGCTTTTTCGAGACTATATAACATGTGATAGAGTGTAAAAGAAAAATACATTTGACTAGAAAAAGTTATTAAATATCATTAGAAAGGACTTTTTTTAGACTATATAAAATAATCCATGATTAAATTATATTTATTTCAATTTATCTGTCATCATTCATCAATAAACAGTTTTGAATTTAATTCCGTAGTAGGTTTTATTTAGTTAATTATGTTTAGTTAGTTTTGCATTTCTCCCCCTTTCTATGTAACTATTATGTAATACATTATTACTACACGATTTCCCTCATTTTTGATATTTTGTTGTTCAAATTTGTTAGCTAGCTTTTAATTAAAAAGGCATTCTGTATATATATATTAACTGTTTGCCATCTTTAATTAGAGATTTGGTCACATTTTGCGGGCAGAAATTGTTTAATGTATTTCGATTTTCAAAGTAGTATTATAAGATATATATATATAAAATAAAGAAAGAAAAAAAGGAGGGGAAATAACAGTTTAATTTCTTCGAAATCATTTTCAAACTTTATATATGCCAATATTAGAGGAAGAAAGATCATTCACTGGAATAAAAATAGAGGACAAAATAACTTATTCCAATGAAAATTTTCGAATGAGCCGAATCACTGAAGCTCGCATTTGCCCATCGAAAAACAATATGTCAAGTTCTTTTAATTCAAAAATTACAAAAAAAGAATAAGCAAATAAGAAGAGATGACTTGAGCGGAATACGAGCATCGATTTATCAAGTGCACTTTTCAAAATAGACAGGCAACCGAATCTTTTAACGTAGCACACAGGGGGAAAAAAAAAAGAGGGATTCAATAACGACTGAAGATGAAAGCCAATATTAATTATTCATACAAGTCAAGTAATAGAGTTTAATAAAAATGCAAATCGTTATTTTAATTTGTAACAAAGAAAACCATTATGAATAGCACTGGCGGCTCCTAGCTAAAATGGTTTGGAAATTTTCAATCGTTATTTTAACAATGAGTGTGTTTAAATATATATATATATATATTTGACTAGAAAAGGTTATTAAATATCATTAGAAAAGACTTTTTCGAGACTATATATGTGATAGAGTGTAAAAAGAAAGAGTACATTTGACTAGAAAGTTATTAAATATCATTAGAAAGGACTTTGTTAGACTATATATGATTAAATTATATTTATTTCAATTTATCATTCATCATTAAATAGTTTTGAATTTAATTTCGTAGTAGGTTTTATTTAGTTAATTATGTTTAGTTAGTTTTGCTTCCCCACCCCCCTTCCCTTTCTATGTAACTATTATGTAACATATTATCAGAGTTTCCCCCAGGTTTAAAAAAGGACAGGGTGCTGCTTGTGGGAAAAGGGCACGTTTTGGATTCTTAAGAGCACTTTTTTTTTTTTTTTTTTTTTTAAAGGCATTCTTTTGATTTTTAAAACTACTTTTAATATTTAATATACAGGACACTATTTTAAAGACAGCAATGAATGAATTTTTACTATGCAAGTAATTTTTTTTTACAAACAAAGAAGTAAAGGCACTTTTTTCAGCTAGGGCAACAAGGGTGCTAATTTTTTTAATGAGGGGTAAGAGGGGTACTATTTTGTAAACCTAAGGGCAGGCAGGGTGCAGCATCCTCCTGAAACTGTCTAGGGGAAACTCTGACATTATTACTACATGATTTCTCTCAATTTTGATATTTTGTTGTTCAGATTTGTTAGCTAGCTTTTAATTAAAAAGGCATGCTATATATATAAATTAACTGTTTGCCATCTTTAATTAGAGATTTGATCACATTTTGTGGGTAGAAATTGTTTAATGTATTTCGATTTTCAAAGGTATTATTATAAGATATATATATATACATATATATATATAATAAAGAAAGAAAAAAAAGAGGGGAAAGAACAGTTGAATTTCTTCGAAATCATTTCCAAACTTTATATATGCCAATATTAGAGGAAGAAAGATCATTCACTGGAATAAAAATAGAGGACGAAATAACTTATTCCAATGAAAATTTTCGAATGAGCCGAATTACTGAAGCTCGCATTTGCACATCGAAAAACAATATGTCAAGTTCTTTTAATTAAAAAAATACAATAAAAATTAAAAAATAGAATAAGCAAATAAGAGATGACTGAAAGCGAAATACGAGCATCGATTTATCAAGTGCACTTTTCAAAATAGAGAGGCAACCGAATCTTTTAACGTAGCACACTGGGAAAAAAAGAAAACGAGGAATTCAATAACGACTGAAGACGAAAGCCAATATAAATTATTCATACAAGTCAAGTAATAGAGTTTAATAAAAATGTAAATCGTTATTTTAATTTGTAACAAAGAAAACCGTTATGTAACCACTGGCGGATCCTAGCTAAAATTGGTCGGGAAATTTTCAACCGTTATTTTAATAAAGTGTAAAAAGAAGTTGTACATTTGACTAGAAAAAGTTATTAAATATCATTAGAAAGGACTTTTTTTTAGACTATATATGATTAAATTATATTTATTTCAATTTATCTGGCATAACTTATTATTAAAAATAGTTTTGAATTTAATTTCATAGTAGGTTTTATTTAGTTAATGATTGTTTGCAATGTTTCCCCTTTCTATTATGTAATATATTACTACATGATTTCTCTAATTTTTGTCATTTTGTTGTTCAAATTTTACCTAGCTTTAAATTAAAAGGTATTTAAATATAAATTAGTTACTTGCCATCTTTAATTAGGGATTTGGCCAACTTTTGTGGAAATACCTTGTTTATTGTATTTTAAAAGATAAAATACTTGTAGAATTTTAAATTCGGCGGTTAAAATTTAACTTATTTTTAATTTTGTGAAAAAAAATATTTTAACTTTTAAAATTTGTTTGGATTAAATCATTTATGTTTAACATTTATACGATAATATCTAAAATAGTTTTCAGAAACTTCATTTTTATTTATTTATTTATTTTGTGTGTGTGCGTGCGTGCGTTGTCCTCAAGTCCACAAGGTACCCTGAAGCAATGCAATATACATTTAGATATAGAATGTTTTTACAAAGGAAGACATGACCAAAAATTTGCCAAAATTTACATTGCGTATTTTACAGCGAAACGAGGGAAATATAAACGACACAAAGCGTTTTTAAATCTGGAAACGACACTCTCATTATCTAAATATTCTTTCACAACAAATTTTCAACGATTAAAATTTTTAGAAAGCATTTATCATTCTAATGCAAAGCGAAATAAATACATCTTCCTTCGAAAGCACCTCGCGTTTTTTCCCCCCTTTCCCAAAATAATATTGATTCTGCGATATGCGCACGATTTCTCCCTCTATCTCCACTCCAAAAAGAAATCTTGAAATATCCCCCTATGCTCTCTCCAACTACAATTCGGATTCATCACAGAAGTACCCCAGAACAAAGAATCAGCGATAACTTTTTGAAATGGAGCAAAAGAAAAAAGTTTTTTCAGACTAACGAAATATCTTGAAAACTCAGAATAAATTCAAGATGAAAAGGTTCTTTTACCTTTGCTTTAAAAAAAAGTTCAATCGAAAGATATTACAAATTAATGTGCAAAGTCCTAGCTATACAGTTGCCAGAAATAAGAATGAAATCTATAATAATAAAGATAGACGTTTTCCTGTCTGCCTGTTTTATGAAGCTACAAGATTTGGTAGGAGTATGTACATAATATATGTCTGAAGTCATGCACCTCAGAGACAGCTTTTGGGTTAGACTTGTTTTAATTTTTTATACTTTTTTTTTGCATTTTGCGAAGATTTTCTCACATTAGTAAAGGGAAACTGATCTCATTCTTTTAGCAAACACAGTAAATTTTGTCCTATTTTTCCAACAAGAGTTTTTCAGAATTCATACAGCGATTTTTGAATTTTTCGCAAATTTTTTTAATAGTTTTTGAGCGTTATGTCGCGATTTGTTGCGATTTTTTGACGTTCGTAAAATGAATCCGGTTTCAATATTTGAGTTCAACTAAATTTTACCGTTTGCGATTTAATTCTTCGCGATTTTTTGGGGGTGCTTTTTTAGCATTTTTAACTGTTTTGTAGTGATTTTTTTGACAGTCGTAAAAATAATCCGGTTTCATTCTTTTACTCCAATGTAGCACATTTTATCTTCTATTTTTTAATTTTTTCAAAAACTTTTATGCGATTTTTAGAATGTTTTCATGTGTTACGACAATTTTTTGACATTCGTAAAAAGAATAAGGTTTCATTCTTTTAGCCCAATACAGTACATATTTTCTTCTGCGACAGTAATTTTTTGTAACACCGTGATTAAATTTGGAAGTCGAAGAAGGCCAAATAGTTAAGTGCGTATCTTTGATAATTTCTAATGACATACTAAAAGCGTAAAGACACTTTTTACGACAATCTATTTATATTCAACACCTCAATTGAATTAATTATATTCTACATTTTAAAACAAATCCAACACAGCTGAAAAGATACAGGACAGTTTAAACCTGAAGACAACCTCCTTTATCATCAGCTAAATGTTTCTTCACAAAAAAATTTCCCTAGTATGGATTTTTTTTTTTTTTTAATTTTCATTCATCAAAAAGCAAAACGAAACATACATCTATCACACTCAAAACAAATCCAGTTTCAGTTTCTTGAAATAATATCGGTTCAGAGATACGCGCACGATTTCTCTCTCCATCTTAAAAGCATTACCCCATACTACAAAGATAGCTCAGAATATCTTCCAATATTCTCTAAACCTACCACTCGGATTTATTAGGGAAGTACCCACCCAAGAGCAAAGAACCATCTACATCTACAACCAAAACTAAATGACAATTTATTCGTTCTTGAAATATAGTTATCGCTGAAATCGTGAAAATCAGAGCATAGTAGCGACACTCATTGTTATTTATAGACCCAAACCTAAATAAGGACCTATTTATGTTCAGGTCTAACAGTATATGAAGTTTGGGGAAATTCCGTGCTTAAGGTATAACTATCGCGGAAATCAGGATAAACACAGAATAGAAGCAGCATCTTTTGGACGATTTACACACAAACCTAAAAAGCGTCTATTTAGGTCAAGATCAAACTGAAACTATAGTTTGATTAATTTCCGAACATTAATTTTTGAGATAGAACGGCCATAAAATTGTGTCGCTCACGCAGACAGGCATTTTCTAAAAACAGTTAAATCGTGTTCAGGACCTTCTAAAACATATAAATCCGTCGAAAACAGGAAGTCAAATTTCTTTCCGAATCCAATCTTTTCTAAAGATAGAAGAAAGTAACAAATCCAGAAAAACAGGAAATGTACAGGGGCAGTTTAAATCTGAAGACAACCTTCTCGATCATCAGCTAAATGTTTCTTCACGAATTTTTTTTTCTTCCAGGTATTGAAAAATTTGTTGAAAACTTTCAATCATCAAAAAGCAAAACGAAATAGATACATCTCACTCGAAACAAATACAGTTTTCGTTTCTTGAAATAATATCGGTTCAGAGATACGCGCACGATTTCTCTCTGCATCTTCAAAGCCTTATTCCATCCTACAAAGAAATCTCAGAATATCTCCCAATGTTCTCTAAGACTACAATTCGGATTTATCAGGGAAGTACCTCAGAACAAAGAAATTTAGACCAACTTTTCAAATCGAACAAAAGAAAAGAGCTCTTCAGACTAACGAAATATCTTGAAAATTAAAGTTGAGCTTGAAATGGAAAAGAATCTTTTTTTCTTTCCAGTAACAAAACATCAATCCGGAGATTACAGTCGTTTGTATTGCTACGCAGAGCCAGAAGAAAGCAACAAGTAGAAAATTGTATGTCAAGCGTGGCAAATGAGGTGCGTTCGTACTGTAACAGCTAGTTTTATAAACATCCAAATCTTGGTGCAATAGCTGTTGCACTCTTATGCAAAAATGCATGAATACAAAATTTATTACGATTGTATAGATTAATTTCAGGAATACGGAAATAATGTGACTTTATCTTAAATCTGACGTAATAACTATGGAAACCTAGAATCATTCTATCATGGGATATCATTGAATTAATGACGTATGATAGGATTTAATAGAATGAAGAAAACTTTTATTAATATCTTTTAAGTTTTGATTCGAAAATACTTAACAAAATTCTGCAACAATGATATATATTAAATTTCAAACTATTCGGTTGGGTAGTTTTTGCAGTGTTATATGAGGGCAGACGGGCGGACCAGATGACGACAATAGGTGCTACGTATTTATGTAATTACGAACGCACCTAAAAAAGACTGGATTCCGTCTCAGGGCGCAAAACTTTCATCTATGGATGAAATCAAATTGATTCAAATGCAAAATTGGAATATTCCTAATTTATAAGATTTATATTTCATAAAAAATGAACTACATAGCAGTATTGACCTTTCGTAACACAGCGTCGGAAGTTGTTTCCCTGCTATGAAACTCTTTCGGTGGAAAAACCTATTTTACAGGCTAATGACGATTAATACAGTGTTGCCAGATTGCTGAAATTTAAATTTTGATGGCAAAATCTCGGATTTTATTTTTTTTATTTCCCGTTTTTGATTGGACTTTATAAAAAGGCTAATTTTTCACAGTTGAGTTCACCTTATAGGACTTTCCCCCGTAATTCTACAACTAAGAAAAGGTAGAACGATATGCAATACACTAAAATCTTCCCTGAAAAATCATCTAACAGCCTAAGTTCCCCAAAAATCCACTTAGCAAATTTCAAGTTATGAGTAACCGGAACGAATTTGCATTTTATATGCATAGATAGATGTCATGACATTTTTCCGTCGATTGAAAGCACCGCAAAATTCTGTCGCTTAATGAATAACATTGATATATTTCTTTTAACGAATATTAAAAAAAAAATCGCAAGCGAATATCTTTGTTTACTAATTTTTGTAAGAAGGAAAAAAAAAAAAAAAAAAAAAAAAAAAAAAGTAAAGCCACCCTTTTCGATCAACTCTGTATATTCGATACTTCAATTTAATAATTACTTTCCATATTTTAAAGAGAATCGGAAAACAAAAAATACAATTCGAAACATTTCAAATCTAATGAACAATCTAATGAACAATCTAATGAACTCTTTCATCATCTAAGTTTCACTTCACAACAAAGTTTTAGAACTGATTTTTTTTTCCAAAACCTTCAATCATTCAAAAGCAAATCCTGTTTTCTTTCTTGAAATAATATTGATTCATATATATGCGCACGATTTCTCTCTTTTTCTTTCCTCCCACCACAAAGAAATCTCGAAATATCTTCCAATGTTCTCCCTGCTCACAATTTGGATTTAACATCACAACAGAAAATTAAAAAGGTTCTTCAGACAACGAAGTATCTCGAAAATTCAGAATAAATTTAAGATGAAGGTACTTTTGTCTTCGCAAAAAAGAAAACTTCAAGTAGAAGATTACAGTCTCATGTGCAAAGCCATAACTACAATTGACAGAAATAATAAGATCTATAATAATAAAGATAGATGTTTGTGTGTCTTGTCTGCTGCCTTTTGAATAGACGGCTGAGCGCAAAGTTACAAGATTTGACAATAAGGCACTTATGTGTCTGAACAGTGACGAAACTAGACTAAATTTCACAAGGGGCAAGATAGTATAGTGACCAGTAGGGTGGAGCGAAAAAAATTAATTTTTTAAAATCAAAAACGGGTAGGTGCCAAAAGTTGTCTTTATACTAGTACATCATCTGTGTACAATATTACCGCTGAAAAAAAAATGGCTTGAGTCTGCGCTTTTGGTCCAAAAGTCGAAATTTTGGGTAAAATTTGACATTTTTTCAAAAATTAAAAAAAAATTCTATAGAGATGATTATTATTTAAAGTGTTAGTTAAACCTTTATTATTAATGACTTAACATATTTAAACAATAAAACGATATCTTTGTCCATATAACTGGAACAAAACTGACAACTTTTGGTGAAAAAAAGGCGTTTACACTCTGTTGTGTCATACAACTAATTGTTGTTTAGGATACAGCTCTTACCTAGTTGCTTTCAAAACTACACAGGAGGTACCACGTGGAGGTGACCGCATTTTATGTCACAACAGTGCATAGCTGGACCACCCTACCATCTGAACTCGAATGTTTTCTTTATACATTGAATTGTGATATTTTTATCAAAGACTGGCATAAGTTTTCTATGTATCAACCTGGTACATCTCTTCTTTGGATCAACAGACTTTGAATGCTGCTGCTGTAATCTACTTTACGTATTTTTCTACTGTTTGTGTAAGAGAAGAGAAAGAGCTCAATACTGTGTGGATGATATTAATGTAATCTATTCAGCCTTCTATTATCTTCACCAAGATTGCACACGATAAATGCATATTGATTAGAGGTTCTGTTACCACAACACTTTTCCAAAGAATTAGATTTATATAATTATCCGCTTCAAAGTTGATTGTCGATATTTCAGATTTGCGTAGCGTATACCATCATTTACTTTCATCTTTCAACTATTATATGCTGAGCAGCTAGCTGTTTAATGCGATGGTGTTAGTCAGACAGCATTGAAATCAGAATTTCCTCTGCGTATGCAAAGCAACCATTATCCTAAATAACATTTTTTTAGTATTTGTTTTATTCCGTTTTGCGTGTTGTTCAGTATCCGAGTAATTTCCATGAGTTTTTAGATCCCTTCTTTAGATGTCGATTACATTTGATGGTAAACTATTCTGGGGCCAAACTTGGATAACATAGTACTTTTTGAGTGAACGTAGATACTCTTATGGGCAGTGAGTGCTCATTTGAAGGCGGATAATTCTGTTAGTCGTTGTCATCCATTCTGCGAGGGACATGATTAGAATGAACCATATTGACCAACCATGATCATATGTCACCTCCAAGTCCAGTGAATTTCCTCTGCATCATTTACTATATAAGGTCGTTGGCAAAAATTAGATTCTAACCCACAGGGATGCGCCGGACCAATAGAAAACTCTTTGTCCACGTGCTTATTCCCTTCTTATTTCAATTTTTGAAGCCATAGAGAGTAATTTTTAACATTATTTCCTGAAATCGAGAAAAGGGTACTCAGTACATACCAGAAATATCTGATAGATATTTGCGAAGTTATTTCATCAAGATATTGCTCTGAAGAACTACTGAATAGGAACCCAAGAAACTTGTCCTACGCAAGATGCATCACAACCGCGTATAAAATTATTCTCCTCTATAAAAGCACTGATTGACCATCAGAGTCTGGTTCACTCACAAAGTATGTAATAATCCAAGTTTATGCCCCATGATGGTTTACACCAAATAAAATCCACATATAAAAAATTCATCTAAAAACTTATGGGAAATTACTCGGCTACTAAACATCACAGAAAACTTCAAAAAACAAATACAAAAAATTTTATTTAGGACAATGGTAACTTTTCACCTCGAGAGCAAATTTTTATTGCAATTTTGATGACGATCGCCATCATATTTAACAACAAGCTTATCAGCATATAAAAAATGCAAGTAGAGTAAATGATGGCATACTCAAAGATGAAATACCTAAATGTTGTAGGAACAGAACTCCCAATCACTATGCAGTAACTGGATGTAATTTTGGTGAAGACACTAGAGGGCTGGATAGATTCCATTAATTCCACTGCATTACTCTGCTTGCCTTATCATACACAAGCAGTAGAAATAAGTGTCACAGCAGCATCACCCAACGTCTGTGGATACAGAGAAGAGATGGATTAGGTTGTTACATAGGAAACTTATGCCCGTCTTTGATAAAAAATCATAATTCAATATATAAATAAAACATTGTGCTCAGATGGAAAGGTGGTTAAGCTATGCACTGTTGTGTCATGAAATGCAGCCATCCCCACGTGATACCTCTTCGGTAGATTTGAAAGTAACTACGTAAGAGCTGTATTCCAAACAACAATTAGTTGTAAGACACAACAGAGTGGAAACGCCTTTTTTTACCAAAAGTTGTCAGTTTTGCTCCCGTTATACAGAACAAAGACATCGTTTTATCGTTTAAATATGTTAAGTCATTAATAATAAAGGTTTAAATAACACTTTTAAATAATAATAATCTCTATAGAATTGTTTTTAAATTTTTGAAAAAATGTCAAATTTTACCCAAAATTTCGACTTTTGGACCAAAAGCGCAGACTCAAGCCATTTTTTTTTTCAGCGGTAATATTGCACGCAGGTGATGTACTAGTATAAAGGCAACTTCTGGCACCTACCCGTTTTTGATTTTAAAAAATTAATTTTTTTCGCTCCACCCTAGTGACCAGGGCCTGTTTACGGAATAGGCCCATGAAGCCCGTGCTTACCCACTGAAATACAAAAGGCCCCCAATTTTACTTTTCAAAACTAATTTTTAGAAAAAAGAAACTTAATCAATGTAAAAAATAACATTTTTTTTCTTATGAAACTTTTTTTCTTCTTACTATATGGCAATTTGTAAATCACAAAAAATATTTTGAAGTTCACATATTCTCAACTATAGTTCCATATTTATCATTTACAAAATAAATTGGTTATTTACAATTAAACATATCATAAAATACTTTTATATAAGTAATTTTAGTTTAATATTAAAAATTTTATTTACTCTAAACTTTGATGGTAAAATTTCAAATTATTTAAGCATACGAAAATGAAATTTAGTAAATAAAAAAGCAATTTGTACAGTAATAGGGGACCCCTGTGTAACATTGGGCTTCCCCTATTCCTAAGTGTTAAGCGGGCCCTGATAGTGACGACATCCAGAGCCACAACAAGGGCGGTGCCCTGCCGTCAATAAGGGTAGGCTTTATCGGCATCATTAGTTATTACTAATGCACTGACACCGTGTAATACTGTTTCGCACCAGACGCAAAATGGAATTACTGTGGTGCTCGGCCCCCTTTCTCCCAAATATATTTTTAGAAGAAAATTTGATTAAATAATTGAGCAGTGAACTTTAGAACAATGCCTTAAAGAACAACTTTGGTATATTTTAATTAATACAAAAAAATTGCAGGCGAATATCTTTGTTTGCTAATTAATTTGCACGACTTTGGAAAAAAGTAAAGACACTTTTCGATCACTTTGTACATTCGATACTTCAATTTAATTACATTCCATACTTTAAAGAGGATCGAAAAAAAAATATACAATTCGAAACATTTCAAATCTAAGGAATAACCTTCTCTTTCATCATCTAAATTTCAACTCGCAACAAAGTTATAGAACTGAAAAAATTTTCCAAAACATTCATCATCCAAAAGCAAATCCTGTTTTCTTTCTTGAAATAATATTGATTCAGATATATGCACACGATTTCTCTCTTCTTCCCTCCCACCACAAAGAAATCTCGGAATATCTTCCAATATTCTCTCCGCCCACAATTTGGATTTATCACGGAGAACCTCGCAACAGAGAATTTAAAAGAACTTTTCAAATAGAACAACAATAAAAAGCTCTTCAGACTAACGAAGTATGTAGCTTGAAAATGCAGATGAAGAAGGTGCTTTTGAAAGAAAAAAGAAAATTTCAACTAGAGGATTAGTCTCATGTGCAAAGCCATAACTAGAATTGACAAAAATAATAAAATCTATAATAATAAAGATAGATGTTTGTCTGTCTGTAGGCTGCTTTTAGAATAGATGGCTGAGAACGAATTTTAAATATGTACTTAATTTTTAGCTCATAGTTGGCTTTTCCCGTCATAGTAGGAGAGCTGTTGAACATTTTTGAGTAGGTATTTGAGGCACCCTGAAAATTTGTGCAACACTTCTTTTGTAATGCCTGAATACAAAATCGAATGTCTGGCTGAAGGATTGTGGCCCAAAAACTGTGCCAGACAAAAAATGGCACTTGACACGTGTCTGGCACAGTTTTTGTGCCGACTAAAGTGTTTGTCATTTTCAAAATATTTTTTTCTAAGCATAAATATTATTCTGTCTCAATTTCAGCGTGCCTCAAATACTTTTTTTGGGTTGTCAAAAAATGGCACTTGACACGTGTCTGGCACAGTTTTTGGGCCGACTAAAGTGTCTCATTTTCAAAATATTTTTTTCTAAGTATAAATATTATTCTGTCTCAATCTCAGCGTGCCTCAAATACCTTTTTTAGGTAGTCAAAAAAAATGGCACTTGACACGTGTCTGGCACAGTTTTTGGGCCACGATCCTTCAGCCAGACATTCGATTTTGTATTCAGCCATTACAAAAGAAGTATTGCACAAATGTTCAGGGTGCCTCAAATACCTTCCCTAAAATGTTTAACAGCTCTTGGACTATCAATTTTATCTTAGGATAACAAACAGGAAATCATTCGCCCAAACAGTCTAAGAACTGAGAAGGTTTCAAGTTTGGGTCGCCCAATGTTAAATTAATTTTGTAATCGTTGTACAAAACAGACTGATTGCTATGTGTTACGAAATATACAAAAAACACCTCTTAAAAATTGTCTAACTAGCAATTTAAGTATTAAAATCCGTCCAGTCGGACTTTATAAAGATGCTACTTTTTTACAGTTCACTTTATTATAGAACTTATGCAATATACTAAAACCTTCCCTGAAAATTATCTAATAATGCAAGACCCATGAAAGCCCACTCAACAAAACTCAAGTTATGAGCAACCGGAACGAAATTCCCCTTTGCATTTTATATACAATAGCAGATATCACGACATTTTTCTGTCGATTGAAAGCAACATACAACTCTGTCGCGAACAACTTTGGTATATATATATTTTTTAATGAATAAAAAAAAAATCGCAAGCGATCAAAAATCCTTGTTTGCTAATTTCTATGGCTTTGCAAAAAAAGTAAAGGCACTTTTCGGTCACCCTGTATATTCGATACCTCAATTTAATCAATTACATTCCATACTTCAAAGAGAATCGAGAATAAAAAAGAAACTATTCGGAACATTTCAAATCTAAGAAAAACCTTCTCTTACATCAGCTAAATTTCACTTCAAAACAAAGTTACAGGACTGAAAAATTTTCGAAAACATTCATCATCCAAAAAAAACAAAGCGAAACAAATCCTGTTTTCTTTTTTGAAATAATATTGATTCAGATACATGCGCACGATTTCCCTCTTTTTCTTTCCTCCCACCACAAAGAAATCTCGGAATATCTTCCAATATTCTCTCCGCCCACAATTTGGATTTATCATGGAGAACCTCACAACAGAGAATTTAAAGGAACTTTTCAAATAGAAAGAACAACAAAAAAAGTTCTTCAGACTAACGAAGTGCCTTGAAAATTCATAATAAATTTAAGATGAAGAAGGTGCTTTTGTCTTTGCAAAAAAGAAAACTTCAACTAGAAGATTACAATCTCAAGTGCAAAGCCATAACTACAATTGACAGAAATACTGAAATCTATAATAATAAAGATAGATGTTTTGCCTGTCTGTCTGCTGCTTTTTGAATAGACGGCTGAGCGCAAAGTTACAAGATATGACAAGAAGGCACCTGGGTGTCTGAACGGTGATGAAACTAGACTAAATTTCGCTAGGGACAAGATAAGTATATTTTCGATTCCATATTCGGTGCCCCTGCACCAGGTGCCGCCGGGGTATAAGGGTGGGTAGAGATCCTACATTAGAGAGAGATTGGACATTGAAGAAATGTTCGCCATTTTCGTTACAAAGTCGATGGAACGCCGTACAACGCAATGTATTTTTATCAGCGTGTAACACTTTTTATTTTATTAAAATTATGAACATTTCATTTAATATACCTTCAAAGAGTCTTTCGGAACATAAATATAAGCACATTTCCATTTTAATGAGTAAGAATTTTCAGAAAATGCATTTTTTTTAATCAGCTGTTTTACGCTACGCGGCAGTGCGATTTTACTTAGTTATTTTATTGGATTTTGATTTATTTGTAGAATTTGTTTTTCATATTTTTTATTTGTTTCTTTTAACAGCAGTGCCTCTATTTAACTTTTTTCTAAACTTTCATTTAATGTTTTGATAACAATACTCATTCTAATATTATATATTTACAAGACTTCCGTATTTAAAAAGAATATCAAAGAGAAATAGCATTACGTAGAAACTTATCCTAAAATATTTTCAGCGCATATATTAAATTAACTTTGAATCACATACATACTTAAATAGGAGTGGTATATCATATGTTCAAATTTTAATGTTTCTGAAATTATCAATGCGAAGATGGTGAAAATTATAATAATTACTGTTGTTTTAAAATGCGTAATAAATTATAGATAGTTTTTAAAAAAATTGAATTCTATAGTTAATTTTCTATCTGATAATCGTTAAAAATTATTTTCTCAAATAAGGCGAAATTAAAATAAAGTTCTTAGATGCCCAATCTTCTTCTGCCCGCTATTTTAATTAGTAAAAAAAATAAGAGTAAAAAATGCATTTTCTGGGAATTCTTACTCATTAAAATGCAAATGTGCTCATATTTATGTTCGGAAAGACTCTTTGAAGGCATATAAAATGAAATTTTCATAATTCTAATAGAACAAAAAGTGTTAGACGCTGATAAAAATGCATTGCGTTGTACGGCGCTCCATCTACTTTGTAACGAAAATGGCGGACATTTCTTCAATGTCCAATCTCTCTCTAATGTAGGATCTCTAAGGGTGGGCTGCTGCAGGCTTTATCGGCACCATTAGGTTATCACTATTAATGCGCTGACACCGTGTAATAGTGTTTCGCACCAGGCGCAAAATGGAGTTGCTGTGGTGCTCGGCCCCCTTTCTCCCAAATTTATTTTTAGAATAAAATTTGATTAAATAATTGCTTAACCCTTTGATTAGGGTTTGGCACACATACGTCCCAGTGGATTATTTTCTATTCTATTCGTACCACTTTTTGAAAAATAATCTCTGTCCATACACTTATATATGAGGATGCGAGTTTCAAAACTCGCCTTATCCAGAAAATTAATTTTTTGGGAAATCGCGAAAAATCTCCGACTGCGTCCATTGGTTTTCATTGTAAACCAAGATTTTACAGTGCCAGAAATACACGATAAAACTAGTTTTTTTTTTTTTTTTTTTTTTTTTTTTTTTTTTTTTTTCCCAGATTGTAGTGTTTTTTGGATGCAAGTTCGCAAATACATTAGATTGATAGAGAAAACTCGTTTTTTTTTAAATTTTGGATATGGCGAGTTTTGAAAATCACGTCCTCATATTTTCAAGACAAAACCTACCGGGAAGAAATTTTTTGTAAATTTGGGTGCGATTGAATATAAAAATAGTTGCCCAATCCTGACCCATAAATAGTGTTGACAGGTGTCCCGATATACGCGGAGTGTCCCGATTTTCAGGGACTCCGAGACCTGTCCCGCGTAACCACTGCACGGAGCTCCAAAAGTCCCGATTTTTCAGGATGCATAGATTCTTTTTAATTCCTTTTAGTATCATGTTATTTTTTAGTTTGCCGGTTGTTAACACAGCAAAGTCTCTGAACACCGAACTTGCCTATAACGGAAAATTTTTATAATCCCTTAGAAAGGAATACCTTACAAATCTACCTGCCTAGACGGAAACTTGTCTGAACGTAATATATTGTGGTTCCTGAAGATTCTGTTTAGTCGAGCTTTACTGTACTTTGTTCAGCCAATTTTGTGTAAACGGAACCTGTTTATAACGGAATTCTACTTAAAATGTAAAAATACCATTGTCTATAAGAAGTAATAACATACAATTACAACCTGCTAAATTGGAATTTCTTCCATAATTGAACAAAATTCCTAAATTGAAATTTTGCCCTTTTGTCCCTAACGATTCCGCTTTCAAAGGTTTTACTCTATAAGACTGCTGTGTTGGCATAATAAAAACTTGCTAAAAAGAAATCGCAAGTGAAGGGAAAACCAGGGCCGAGACTAGCCTTTTTTGCACCCGGAGCAAACATGGATTTTGGCCCCCCCCCCCCCCCCCCCCTTTCGCAAAGCATATTTACAAAGAGAATTTTACTAAATTTTCTAATAGCCGACTTATTTTAAATTTTAAAATATGTAATCATCAAATATGTAATATTGAACTACGTAATCTACAATGGCGGATCCATGGGGGAGGTCACGGGGTCATGACCCCCCCCCCCCCCCTGAACATCAACAAAAATAGTCTAAAGATTATTTTTAAAATGAAATATACAGTAGAGTCCCGCTTAACTGAGTTTCCGCTTTAACCGAGTTATTTTCTTCTGATGGACTGATGGCTTCCATTATTTTGAAACAACCATTATAAATGAAGTGTTAGGTGAAGATGAAAGAGCAGCCGTAAAAAGTTAGAACTCTGATTTTCTGGTCAGAATGGGGAAAAAAAAAAATGGCCATTTTTTTTTTTTAAATTATGGCCATTTTTTGTTTCATAATAATGGAAGCCATCAGTCCATCAGAAGAAAATGATCCATTCCAAAGTTATAATCCTTCATTTGGCACCCCTTCGTTCTGGCGCCCGGGGCACATGTCCCCTCTGCCCCCCCCCCCCCTAGTTTCGGCCCTGGGGAAAACATTCCAACAGGCTTTTGTCTTAGCAGATTGCATGGTATTACTACGGTAGGGACAATGAAGTTTTACGTTTAAGACAAGATTCCGTTATAGAGAGGTTCTGTTTCCATAGAGTTTTCTGTATTTTTATGTCCCGATTTAGAAGCAGATGTCTTGATTTTTTTGTCTTCCTATCCCGTTTTTTATGACACTGGACCTCTGGTTTCAACGAGCAAAGGGAGAGGAGATGTTTCACTTAATTTAAAGATACATTATTTAACCCCTTAATTCTCGCTCCCGTAATCCCGTCAATATCACTGGCTGAGGTGTCGTTCGTTATTTCTCGCGCCCGTCATATTTCCGGGAGGGAGATTTAATACTAGAAAGACCGAGAATTTTAGTCAAATTTTAGAAAAGTATTTCACACCAGAATTTTTATTTTAAATTGTTAACCTATCCATTTAACTAGTTTTTTTTCTTTGTATCTTTTAACTAGTTTTATAAAAAAAAATTTCTGGTTCGAACCGAGATATACTCATTTAGTAGCAGTCAAAATGACTGCTTGCGGGCTTTCTAGTGTTAATTGCTGCAGAAAATTTCTGAAACCAGAAAAATTTAACTGGCATTTGCGTGTGAAGTCTTTGAAGATTGCTGTTTGGGTTTGGTTTTTAGCCCTGATTGTGATGTTGGACTTTGTATTGTATGTTTCGAAATATATCACAAAAAAATTATTAATAATCAAAATTTAATGTATATACATTATTTCAAATATTATTAGTCAAAATTTATGGATTTAACTAAATAAAATTTTAAATAAAGATCTAAGATGTGAAAAATAAAGGTTTTATTCGCATTAATTTGTATGGTGTTGAACAAACATTAAGACACAGAATTCTCGCATGATGGCTTTTCTACAAATGTGAATTTGTTCTATATCTACTTTTTTTTTCGCCTTAAAAAAAAAAACTAATTGCATATTTTATTTAGAAACCTTATAATTATTCAATTTCTGTAATAAAAAAATAGGTACTTTTTTGATGGTTTTCCAAATACTAAGCGATCTTTAAGGGGTTAAAACTAATCGGATGTACCAATTCTAAAACTTTCTTCTATCTCATACATACATGTTAATACTCAAAAATTTGCTATTACAGTGCCGAAATTAAATGGCAATCTATGCTCATCATGAGGATACTAAAAAGATGAAATTCCGTGCATTATTTATTGAAATATGACTATCGCTGGAATCGTGTAAATCCAGCAAAATGCAGCATAGCAGCGCCACCTATTGGGTAATTTACACCAGAACCTAATCATCATCAACTTATGTCAACGTCTAATTGAATATGAAGTTGAGGAAATCCGTGCATTAGCTTTGAGATAGAGCTATTGCGAAAATCGTTAAAAAACCAGAATAGAGGCGTCACCTATTGCATGATAGACATCAAAACCTAATTAGCATAAACTTGTGTAACTCAACGTCTAACTGAATCTGAAGTTAGATGAAAATTCGTGCGTTAGTTCTTGAGATACAGCTATTGAGGAAGTCATGACAAATGCAGCATAGCAGCGTCACTTGTCGAACGATTTATACCAAAACATAATCTGCAGCAATATTAATCAAGGCATACTTGAATCTGAAGTTTGATGAAAATTCGTGCATTAGTTCTTGAGGTAGAGCTTTTGAGAAAATCGGGGAAAATGCAGCACAGCAGCGCCACCTATTGGTTTATTTACACCAACAGGTAATCAGCATCATTTCACATCAAGGACTAACTGAATCTGAAGTTTGATGAAAATGTGTGCATTAGTTCTTGAGATAGAGCTGTTGCGGAAATCATGTAAATCTTGCAAAATGCAGCATAGCAGCGCCATCTGTTGGGCGATTTACACCAAAACATAAACAGCACCAATTCATATCAAGGACTAACTGAATCTGAAGTTTTATGAAAATCTGTGCATTAGTTCTTAAGATAGAGCTATTGCGGAAATCGTGAAAAATGCAGAATAGCAGCGCCACCTGTCAGGCGATTTACACCAAAAACTAATCAGCACCAATTTATGAATGAAAATTTTTATTAAATTTTGTGCATTAGTTCTTGAGATAGAGCGCCCACAAAATTTGTGTCACATACAGACAGAGTCACAGACAGACATTTGTAAAAACATGTTTTGGGGGGATCTCTGACCCCTAAAACGTAAATCCGTCAAAAACCAGAATTCGAAAATTTTCACGAATCCAATCCTTTCTTCTTGTAAAGACAGAAGAAAGTAATAACTGGGAAAACTCGGTTATAATGAGCAAAATTTTTTAGAATCGCAAAAGTATTCAGTTTTTTTCTTACTTTCCTTTAGCAAAATCTATTCAATCGTGCTTGTTTTACAGTTTTATCGAAAACGAGTGAAACATGATGAGATTACATTTCCTAAATGAGGTTATCTTTTCTGAAGTCACTGACCTTAATTGACTTAACTTCTTTTCAGCAAAACAAGCAGTTGGTAAAGTATTTTCTTGTTTTGAGTTAGCATGTGAATGTGGTAATATTAAATAACAATAATATGCAATTTTTATTTATAAAATTCAGAATTGAAAAATCCTTAACCCTTTGTGACCCAATATAAGGATTCTAAATTCGTTGTATTGTGTGCATTTACAAGGGAGAGAATCGCATTTTTCAAACAAATCATTGAATTTCGATACCCACCCTCTTAGATGTCAGCAAACAAAATTCCCAACTCAAAGTAGAGAAACTACATTCAAAGAGCATGAAAGCGACACCTATTGGTAGAGGTCTGCACGGGCCGACATTTCCAGGCCCGGGCCCGGCCCGTACAAAAAAAAATATTGGCCCGGCCCTGCCCGGTAAAAAAGTTAAAAGTTCGGCCCCGGCCCGTAGAATAAAATTTATTGGCCCGGCCCGGTTAAACAGCTAAAAGTTCGGCCCGAGTGAATTTCTACAAAACATTGATTTTTACGTCGATTTGGTTAAAAATTTGTCTCGTACGAGGAGTTCAGGCCAAAAATATTTATCTTAACTTTTCCTTTCATGTTTTTAATCTTCATTTTTATAGAAGTGCCGCAGGCTGCGATATTTATTTTTTAATGAATCTCTATTTCTTGTATGTAAATGTTTCAGTTATCATTAATATTGTTAATCCATATTCCATGTATTGATGTGTTGAAAATCTGAAAAATGCTATACAGTAAAATCTAACACGGAATTGCATAGAAAAGAAAAAAAAAATACCTTATAGACAAGTTCCCTTCTTAGCAAGTGTAAATGTATTATGTATAGTACGTTATGTTCTTACGTAGTATAGTATATTAATTTTGAATGGATTAACACGTTTTTCAGTTTAAAACAAGATTCCGTCATAGGCAGTTTCTTTTTCACACGTTTTACTATATTTTAATTTAACTATATTTTAATAAGCGTAGAAATCTACTATTCTTTAAAAAGAATTACTTTGAATGTTTAATTGTAGAATAATGGCAATTTAAAAATGTATGCATTTTTTGAGAAAAATTTGTGCCAAGCCTCATTTTACTGACCTTTCAACGGACCTGGTCACGCCGAGACAATGATTTTCATACGGGATGGGTCAAAACTAGGAATAAAAATTTTGGGCCGTGAAGATTAGGAATGAAACCAGTACCAGCTCTGTGCAGAAAAAATAAGTTAGGCCCGGCCCGAGTGCCGTAAATGAAAATAGGCCCGAGGCCGGGCCGGACTTCGGATCACGAGCCGGCCCGTGCAGATCTCTACCTATTGGGCAACATGCATCCAAGCCTAATAAGGATCTATTTATGTGAAAGTGTAACAGAATACACAGTTTAATTAAATTCTTTTTTCGAGATGTAGGTATCACGAAAAAAATGAAAAATGCAGCCTAGCAGCACCGCCTGTTGGGCGATTTACACCAAAACCTAATCAGCAACAATTTATGTCAACGTCCAACTGAATCTGAAGTTTGATGAAAATCTATGCATTAGTTCTTGAGACAAAATCTATTGCGGAAATTGTGAAAAATGCAGCATAGCACGGTTTTAGGCTGATTAGTTTTTGGTGTAAATCACCGGTTGGACGATTTACACCAAAAAATAATCAGCACCAATTCATATCAAGGTCTAACCGAATCTTAAAGTTTTATTAAATTCTGTGAATTAGTCTTGAGATAGAGCGTCCACAAAATTTTTGTCACATACAGGCAGATAGATTTATTGACAGCCATTTTCTGAAAATAGTCAAATCGCGTTCAGAAGGTTCTAAAACGTGCAAATCTGTCGAAAACTGGAAGTTTACGAATTTTTCACGAATCCAATACTTTCTTCTTGTAAAGATAGCAGATATAACAAAGTCAAATGAATGCCACATAAAGAAATTATATAAATTTTCTGGTTCACATTATCTTTACTTGACTTAAAAAAAACTCGTAAGTTGGCAGTTAACGAATACAAACAAGTAACAAAATTCCTTAAATTTGTTGTTCTCAAATCTAAACAAGCTATTTTCTGCACGTTCCTGAATTATTTTTGTAAACACACGAAATTGTCAGACACTCTTATTCAGAAACTATGGAACCGAATTTTTTTTTTTTTTTTTTTTTTTTTTTTGAAAAAGTATAAAATTGCCGCTAATGTTGTCGTTTTGAGCGATATTTCCACAGACGAGACAATAATCGATTATATCTCACTTTACAGATGTAAGTCATTCAGCAAAAAATGAAAAAAAAAAAGTGTTCTATCGCAAAATCACTTCAATAATCATGACTGCAAGTGTCATGCTCTTAAGTTTAAAAATAAGTCCGTAAATGTGTCAATAGCTTCGCATTGTTGGGCGGATAATCTTAAAATTCAAAATGCAAAGAATTTAAATCGAAATGTAATCTTTTGAAAAATCTCTTCGAGTTTCCGCACCTTTTACTTCTTTACGGCATATTTTGTAAAATTTTATAAAATTGTCCTTCCTGTCCCAGCGTGGATCGGTACACAAACTGATAACACTTCCATTTATTATTATAGATGGTCGTAGAATACTAGCAGAAACGTGACAATATTTTACAAATACACAGTACTTTATTCTGAAAACTGACAATTGATCATAATTCACTAGCTACAAAAATGACAACTTAATGCAGTTGCATTGCATTTTCATGAAATATATTATTACCAAGAGAATAATGTCCTAAAATAATTTTTATTGGGTAAATATTTTCTAAATTATGGCCCGATATCTAAATAATATGCCGTAAGTTACTTGAAAATTAACTGGGAATTTTGGAAAACTCAAAGTTTATATTAAGAAATCTCAATATTTACGATTTTCCTTAAATAAAAGCATGTAGTTTAATTGATTTTTTTTTCATTTAAATATATTTAATGGCTTGCATACACAAATTCTCTTAAAACTCTAAACAGAATTTACTTTTAAGGGAGGACAAGACTGCGTGCAATCCTGTGGGAAATATGCGAGCTTTAACCCCTTGAGGGGCGGTGGGATATATTTTATCCCACCTACGATTAATAAAGATTTGCACCAGATAAATTTTAGTAAATTTTATTTTTCTAACTTTGGTGAAAAAAAAGTCGTAAAATTGCTTTTCCTTTTTTTTTCAATATTTTTTTTTTTTTTTTTTTAGATTCCAGTGTGAATTCGACGTTACAAAAACACAATTGCTTGCCTCTGAAAGGGTTAAGACCTGTTTCCCCGGAAACTACCAGACCGATTTTGATGAAATTTTACAGCCCTATTCACTGGATTATGCTCAAGACTTATAGTCTTGAGGGCGCATGTTCCGAGGCAGATCCTCCCTTCCCCTTCCTCCTAAGTCATAATGTCATATATCTAATTTGTTGCAAATTTTGTCTACTTTCTGAATTTCTAGCTACTTTTCCCCTAAAACAATAAAAAAATGGAATTTTTTAATAAAAACCTTTTTTGGGGGGCTTTTTACCAAAATCTGGGGGATTGCCGGGGGAAATTTTGGTGGGAAGTTGCAAATTCTGATTCAGCGACCCAAAAAACACCTAGAAAGCCGATTTCCAGTACTACTATTAATTTTGCTAGGTAGAGTCCCTATACGGTCTCTATTGCCTGGACTATTATGGCAGATAGTTTTTTGTCTGCAACTTTTTATTTGAGAGTAATGGCAATTTTTCAGAAATTTTCTATTTTCAGTAATGTTTTTTTTTTTTTTTTTTTTTTTTTCTGAAACTAATTTAAAAAAAATTTTAAATTGTCTGCCACATTTGATCTTATATTTATACTCTAGCACCAAAAATTTTTTTATCGAAATCGCTCAAATACTTTAGGAGTTAATGCGGTTTTTAGCTGAAAAGTAAAATCGGGACTGAAAATTTTGACCCGTGAAGACTAGGAAGAATTAAACCAGCCCCGGATCGGTACGGAAAAAAATAAATTAGGCCCGGTCCGATACTTCAAGAAAAAAGTAAGGCCCGAGCCCGGCCCGAATACCGTGAATGAAAATTGGCCCGGCCGGCCCGAGTGTCATGAATAAAAATAGGCCCGAGTCCGGCCCGCACAGATCTCTGCACCGAACAAAGATTTCTTCAAAGAGCGAAAACGTATCCGATTTCCATACACAGGTTTGTGCAAGAATATTTTTCCACATAAAAAAAGGGAAAAGAAAAGCGTGTTCCACAGAAACACTCGCCGCTTCTAACAGGATGCTACTTATTGAAACATCATCTGACCACATCATTAATGAAGAGAGACAAGGAATCGGTTTCCTGCGACCCGGCACGCTCCAGTGGACACGAGAAGCATTACATCTGCTGAAAAAAAGAGGATAAAAAAGGACTTCACTCCACTATACTGAGACATTATCTTGAAACAGTGAAATCCGTTTGTAATGATTTGGCTATCGCAGCCGTATTTAGCGTTATCACGTGTACCGATTTACGTGGGACGTCCAGATTTTCAGGGGTTCCAAGTAGTGCAGTGAGGTGTCCCGATTTCTAGGGGTTCCAAGGCCTGTCCCGTGTAACCACTATGCGAGGCACCAAAAGTCCCGATTTTTCATGGCGTACATTTTTTTTTCTTTTCGTACCATGCTATTTGTTAGTCTGCATTGGGTGGAACTTACTACAGTGAAACCTGTGAAGACAGAAACTGTCTATAACGAAATTTTTTAATAGTGCCTTCGAAAGCGGTATACCTTACAAACCTAGCTGCCTAGACGGAACCCTGTCTAGTACGGAATATTTTGCAGTTCACAGCGATTCTGTTTTTACAGGTTTTACAATGCCCTTTGTTCAGTAAACCCCGTAAAAACGGACTTAGTGTTGACTCTAAGCCGCCTTAGCAGGGCGCAGCGCCCGGCGGCCCTTTTTATTTCTTTTTTGCGCCCGGCAGCTCTTTTAAACCTTTCCGATGCGCCCGGCTGCCCTTTTTAACACTTCCTATGCACCCCGTGGCAATTCAATTGATCCCGGGAAAATATCGTAAATTCTAGGGACTCTAAACAAACCAGTTCAAAATATTTTTTGTGAACAAGGTACAAGTGTGCCCTTTTCTTAGAATAGTATTCCCTTTTTGAAAAAATGTACCCTTCTTTTAGAATAATGTTCCCTTTTTGAAAAAATGTACCCTTTTTTAGAATAGTATTCCCTTTTTGAAAAATTCCCGCCCGGTGGCCTTTTTTTCTAGAGTCAACAATAGGACTTGTTAACGGAATTTTGTTTTTAAAATAAAAATTCGCTGTCCCAGCGATTTAGCTTTCATAGATTGTTGTGTTTATTTATTATAGTAAAACCTGCTAAGACGGAATCGCAAAGCACCATAGAAAAATTCTGCCTAAAACACGTTTCTCACTTTACAGCTATAATTGTATAGAATTCTTGCCGTAAGGACAATGAAATTTTAAATCTTAAACAGAAATCTGTTATACACAGGTTCCGTTTTAATAACGTTTACTGTACTTTATGTTCCGATCTAGAAGCTGTTGTCCCGCATTCTTTGCCCATGTCCCGATTTTTTGTGACACTGGACCTGGTAACATTACTCTACCCTGAGATAATATCTTGAAACAGTGAACTCTGTTTATAACGATTTGTCTATCTCAGTCGTATTTAGTGTTATCAGGAGTACCGATTTACGCGGACGTCCCGAATTTAGGGGCTCCAAGGCCTGCCCCGCGTTGTATTTAGTGTGGACAGGTGTATCGATTTTCAGGATTTCCAAGATCTGTCCGGCGCGGCGGAACTATCATGCGAGACACCGGAAGTCCCGATTTACGCAAAAAAAAGTTTCAAAATAATTATATGCTAGATTCACTCTGCTTGCACTTTCTAGAAGTTTGTTTGTCTTGGTGCATCATTAAGGTATCGATGATAGACGGATTTCATTGTTCATAATATTTGCAGAAAAAATGCGGCGTGATTTGACCCTTCAGTCCGTCCAAAACAGTACATAGAAAGATAACAGTGAACAAAGTTATTAAAATTAATTCCATCCCTTAAATTAATGAGGGACACTTTTTGAAGGCCTTAGGTGGATGTGGATCACTCAGGATGCGGTCCAATGAACATATTCGACTCCAGGCTACATTCGTTTTATAGATGAAAAACTTTGACATACGACCCGACAAGGTACACAATCGGGACGGTTTTGATAACAAGCATCAGAAGACAATCTCTCCGATAAAAATGTCGAAAATTGGCGAAAGGTAGCTGTTATGTAACTAATAATTAGCAGTCAATCAAATATCAAATGTAATAGGCTCTTAATAAAAATTATAAATATATTTGAGGACATGAGTTTCAAAACTCGCCTTGTCCAAAATTTTAAAAATTGAGTTCTCTATCAATCGAATTCTATTGGTGAACCTGCACTGAAAAAAACACTATAATCTGCAAATAAACTAGTTTTATCGTGTATTTCTGGCAATGTAAAATCTTGGTTTACAATGAAAACCAATGGACGCAGTCAAAGGTTTTTCGCGATTTCCCAAAATTTTATTTTCTAGATGAGGCGAGTTTTCAAACTCACGTCCTCATTTAAATTCCTTACAAAGCAAAATACAAAGATATAGGATTGTTTAATTCTTGAACTGATAACTTTAAAATTTTCGCTGTATCTGAAAATTTATAATGAATACAGTATAACCTATATTTAATGGACTATCATATATTTAAATACAGCAGACACCTTCAAATCCGCAACCCTAAAATCTGCACAGCATCACAGATGTAAACAATGAAACTTTCAGTTCAGATGTAGTGGTAAAATTATAGAATTTTTTAGTTTTATATCATTCCGTATGTATGTTAATGTGTAATTCTCGATAACATGATTAAACTCATGTTTTTTCATGAAGGAAATATAAATTTATTTCTGGAAAAAAAATCAAGATACTGGTGATATCACTGTTAATCACAATCTTTTTACCAAATATATTTATGCATTAATCAAGCTTTTTCGATTATTAAGACTGGCTAAACTTGAAATAAAACTTCCTTAATTTATGATTTTGACATGAATTAATAGATTACTTTTATGAAGCAAGTTTCATTGAATAATTTAAGGAAAATGTATCTCATCTTTATTATGCATATTTAATTATACATTATTAATTACTTACTTGACTTTTACTTTTAATAATTTAATCATTTTTAAAATGATGTTACCTTTTTATCATTTTAGTTTATTACTTTACTTAATTATTTTAATATTTTACTATTATTGTAAGCATTCATTGTAATTTTGATTGCTTTATTACATTGAAATTACTGTTTAAAAAATGTAATCAAAGCTATGACCAGAAATCTGCAAAATTCTAAAATACGCGCAACCTCTGGTCCCAAGCTGTGCGGATTTGAGGGAGTCTACTGTATCTCCTAAGGAAATTTCCATTTTTAACTTCTTTTTCCGTTCTACTGTTCTTAAAAGATGTATCTTTTTTTTCCTTACTTGTGAAAATATTTATAAAATATGTACTTAATTTTATGTGAAGTGCTAAAATCTTACTCACTGCAGTCAAGCTTTTAACACATAAAATATTAAGTTGAGCATATATTTTATAAATATTTTGGCAAGTAAGAAAATCAAAAGAGACATCCTTTTAAGAATAGCACAACGGAAAAGAAGTTATAACGATTAATTTTGTTGATTAGATGCGCCATTCTTATAATTTTTACTTTGTAATTTCGTTTGCTTCCTTTCAAATGCCTTGCATCCACTTCATGCCACTCGACGATTATCTCCTATCTCCGGTTTTTAATGTTTTTCTCCCCCGCTATTCACATCTCTTAAATCTTGGAATTTCGTTTATTTCAGGATAGTATTTCTTGAACAAACGACAAACCGAATTTTCGCGCGGGCTCCGTATTATTGCGGAGGAAATTCTTTTGAAACAAATACAAATATGATAAATGCATCCATATTATTATTCATCGATTATGTTCGTTTTATCTAGGAATGTATCAGATTTCGATTGCGTTTGTTTAAAAAGTGAGAGTAAATAATTTACTGAAACGCTTCTGCGCCAGGTTTCGTAGAGTAGAAATTTCATCTGAAGGGTTGTGTAATTTTATGCAAAAGAAATGCAGCTGTTAAATTGATAAAAAGAAAGTTGGTGATTTTATTATTATTATTAACTTGAAAACTAACACGACTTTTATTTAGATTCACATTTACAAGGGAACGACTTTTGGTGCTGCTCGCACCTAGCATCGAGACCTGGTGCATTTTGTAGCCCTATACATAAAAGTTATAGAACCGATAAAATTTCTCTGTTAAAATCATGTTTTATATATTTTTTTATACTTTTAATTTTTTATTATTGGAATTTTTTGGTTTATTTCACGCCAAAAGTGAATTAAGTCGCCAAATATGGTGCTAAACATTTTTCGCCTGCTTTATCCCTCTGGTGTCTAGTACAGGGTCGGCGAACCTTTTTGCTGCCGCGTGCCAAGTTTAGTCAAAAAATATTTTACGTGACCATGACGTGCCAGGAACATACATGTAGTTATTATACTGTAATAATTATGGCAACAAGTATATTTTAGAAATAGAAAAAAATAATGCTATGTAATTTGATTTATGTTGCTACATCTTAATATCAGATTAATTTTAATGCAAACTAAACTCCGGATTTAACTGACAAGTGTTTTCAGTATGAATTTTGATATTATTCATTCGTGAAAACAGTGGCTTGAAAGCATAGATAGTCAGAAAAACTTAAAATGGTAAACAACAGTTTTTTTTTAATAGCTTTGAAATAAATTCAAATATGCCGTAACTCATCATTAGAATTTAGTAATGTCTAATAAGCAATTCTTGTCGACAGTTTTCAAATATCAAATTGTTTGAATTTTTTTTTTTTTTTTTTTTTTTTTTAGACCATAATTAATCAGATTGGAATATAATATGCCACAATAAAAAATTTTCAATTTCCATTTAATCGAATTCAGAAAAGATCAGTCGCAATTTTATTTAATCTCACTTTATTTTCATTTAGAGCCACAAGCAATGCCGTGCCAAAATTATTCTTTCGCGTGCCACTTTTGGCACGCGTGCCATAGGTTCGCCGACCCTGGTCTAGTATATGTACGGTTATTAGAATTAAATCAGATTGTGATTTCTTTGATAATATCACAAGAAACAAGAATGTTTTTTTTTTTTTTTCTATGCAGACGATAAATGTATAAATAGTAAATATATATACATGTTAAAGGTTTTCAAGATCATTGAAAACAATTTTTTATTGAAATACAAAATAAACTATTTTATTTTGAAGTCGGATAGAATTAAAGTTTCGAGTGCTTAAAATGAAACGCTTTTGTATTAAATGTTGTGTCTTTTGATAAAAGCAATCATAAAGTAAATTAATATTTTTATATAATTTAGAAAATTTAACTTGCCTAATTAGGTCGGACATCACAGCCCAATCCACTGCTCACTCACACACGACAAGCAGCTATGACATTCGGATTGGGATGGCGGAAAGCTCTACTTAAAAAAAAAACGCCAACTTATCTCCCGCCAAAAATGTGAATACAATATTAGCCCAGTGGTTAGGGGATTGAATTCGGAATTAATTAGGGGAAAGCTAAAAATTGTTTTAATCCCTTCAGTTTAGGTCTAGAATGAATATGCTATGTTTTTCCCCTCGTACTAGGTTGAGCGTTAGGAAATATGTATAGATTTATAGTCAGAAAAACTTTTTTTTACATACCGTAACAGTATCTCCAAACAGCTAACTCTGTCAAAAACATTGTCAGTACAAATGTTGTAAAGCATAAAATTCTGAGTAAAATGAGTACCTACACTTAATACGTTTGTTGAACATTAAGGTCACAATTCCACTTTAAAGTTTTAGACCCGTAATCAAGGGATTGAACTCAGAATTAATGAGAAGGAAACTGGAAATTGTTTTAATACCTTCAGTTTAGGTCTAAAATGAACGTACTATGTTTTCTTCCTCGTACTTGGGTTTTAATAATTGGGTTTTAAAAAAATAAGTTTTTTTTTTTTTAAATTACATTAACAATATCTCAAAATAGCTAACTCTATAAAAAAAAAAAAATTCAATACAAATGTTGTAGAGCTTAAAATTCTGAATAAAATGAGTACCATCATTAATATTTTTGTTCAACATTAAGATAGCAATTCTATTTCAAAATTTTTCAAATCAACAACTTGAAGCCAGGAGAGACCAAGTTAACTTAACAATATCGCAAAAGTGCGGCCTTAATATTGAACAAAACTATTAAGCGTAGGTACTCATTTTACTCAGAATTTTAGGCTTTACAACTTTTGTACTGACAATGTTTTTGATAGAGTTAGTTGTTTTGAGATATTGTTAAGTTAACTTGGTCTCTCCTGGCTTCAAGATCTTGACTAGCGATTAAGGCAAAATTTTGAAATAGGATTGCGACCTTAATGTTGACCAAAAATATTAATGATGGTACTCATTTTATTCAGAATTTTAAGCTCTACAACACTTGTATTGATAATTTTTTTTATAGAATTAGCTGTTTTGAGATATTGTTAAGGTAATTAAAAAAAACGGGTTTTTCGAAAATAAATATGTACATATTTTCTAACATTCACCCAAGTACGAGGAAGGAAACATAGTACGTTCATTTTAGACCTAAACTAAAGGGATTAAAACAATTTCCAGTTTTCTCCTAATTACTTCTGAGTTCAACCCCCTGACCACGGGTCTAAAGGTTTAAAGTGAAATTGTGACCTTAATGTTCAACAAAAATATTAAGTGTAGGTACTCATTTTACTCAGAATTTTAAGCTCTACAACATTTGTAGCGACAATGTTTTTGACAGAGTTAGCTGTTTGGAGATACTGTTATGGTATGTAAAAAAACGTGTTTTTTTTACTATAAATCTATACATATTTCCTAACGCTCACCTAGTACGAGGGGGAAAACATAGCATACTCATTCTAGACCTAAACTGAAGGGATTAAAACAATTTCCAGCTTTCGCCTAATTAATTTCGAATTCGGTCTTTTTTTGCGCCCCTACCACTGGGCTATATTGTAATATTTCAAAATCAATTTCAAAGGTTTTTGAAGGAACTAATTTTTTTTTCAATATTTTATACTTATTATTGGCTAATTTGTATTTTTAAATGCTTTTCTTAAAAAAAAAAAAAATTCTATGTTAGTCCGATAAGTGGTTTCGAAAATTGCATTTTCAGAAAGTTATGCTGCTGTAAAATCAATAAATATGATTTTAACAGAAAAATTCTACCGATCCTCAAACTTCCTAATATAGGGCTTTAAAATACACCATGTCTCAATGATAGGTGCGAGCAGCATTAAAACCCTTGTTAGTTATAATTGGAAAAAAATTAGTAACCTTCAGGGCTGATTATAAATCTGTTTACAGTGAAGGCCCTTCTTCACCAAGATCAGAAATATCATCGGCCTGTTCGGAACTAGAGTCGAACCCGAAATTTCTACTTAATCAACCCGAACCAAACCCAACAAATTATTTCCGTTAACGCGACCCGAAGCCGAAGTGTAAAAAATTAATCGATATTTTAATACAACCAGTTTACAATTATATCTATTATGAATTTTAAATTTTTTGAGTGAACATCCATTAATATTCAAAAATATATATACGAGTATATATATATATATTTTTCCATTTCAAAAATATTCAGGACTGTTTTGATCCGGTCAACCCGAATCCGACCCGAAAGAATTAAAACCTAACACGAAACATTTAAAGTCAGTCCTACGTCCTACCCGAGCCACAACAGAAAAAAAAAAATAGCGTCAACCCAACCCGAACCGAATTGACGGTCGGCAACCCGATGCAGTACTAGCAAGACCCGTGCTGCGAAACCACTGCGTGGGACGCTACAAGTTCAATTTTTCATGAGGCACAATTTTTTAAAATTTCTTTTAGTACCATATTTGTTAATCAGCATAGAATGCAACTAATACAGTAAAACAACTGACAACAAGACCTATGGAAAAAATTTATGTTCCCGCCGAAAGCAATACCGTAAAATTCTACCTGCTAAAACGGCAAACTGTCAAAAACGAAATGTTTTTCCGGACCCCAGCGGTTCTGTTTTTAAAGGTTTTACAGTACTTTGTCCAATAAAATGTGTAAAAATGGAATTTGTCTATAACGGGGTCCTGTCTTAAACGTAAAAATTAAATGGTCTCTACAGAAGATAGCATATAATTATAGCTGCTCAATCTGAAACCTCTCCAAAACGAGATCTTGTCGCCAGCGACTCCACTTTACTGTAAAAGATTGTGTTTATTTACTGCAGTAAAACTTACTAAGACAGAATCTGAAGGAACCGGAGAATATTTTAGTTTTAGACAGGCTACCGTTTTAGCAGGTATAATTATATGTATTTTTTCCGCAAGGATCATGATTTTTTTATGTTTAAGATAGGCTATCGTTTTAGCAGGTATAATTATATGGTATTCCTTCCACAAGGATCGTGATTTTTTTTATGTTTAAGACAGGCTACCGTTTTAGCAGGTATACTTATATGGTATTCCTTCCGCAAGGATCATGATTTTTTTATGTTTAAGACAGGATACCGTTTTAGCAGGTATACTTATATGGTATTCCTTCCGTAAGGATCATGATTTTTTATGTTTAAGACAGGATACCGTTTTAGCAGGTATACTTATATGCAGTGGCGTGGCGTGAAAATTTTCGGTGGTCATCGCAATTATTTAAGTTTCTGGTGAAAAATTATTAACTCTAAAATTCAATGGTTGAATGTTCAAAAAAGAAACTTTAAATCTTACCTTCACTTATACATGAACTCCAAATGTTCTGCTAAAACTGGATCGTAGAGTTTTAAAAGCTTATTAAGAGTTTTAAAATATTGCTTGGTCATCGCCGCATCCAGCGATGACCGGACGCCACGCCACTGCTTATATGGTATTCCTTCCGCAAGGATCGTGATTTTTTTTATGTTTAAGACAGGTTACCGTTTTAGCAGGTATACTTATATGGTATTCCTTCCGCAAGGATCATGATTTTTTTATGTTTAAGACAGGCTACCGTTTTAGCTGGTATACTTATATGGTATTCCTTCCGCAAGGATTTGATTTTTTTATGTTTAAGACAGGATACCGTTTTAGCAGGTATACTTATATGGTATTCCTTCCGTAAGGATCATGATTTTTTATGTTTAAGACAGGATACCGTTTTAGCAGGTATACTTATATGGTATTCCTCCCGCAAGGATCGTGATTTTTTTTATGTTTAAGACAGGTTACCGTTTTAGCAGGTATACTTATATGGTATTCCTTCCGCAAGGATCGTGATTTTTTTTATGTTTAAGACAGGCTACCGTTTTAGCAGGTATACTTATATGGTATTCCTTCCGCAAGGATCATGATTTTTTTATGTTTAAGACAGGCTACCGTTTTAGCTGGTATACTTATATGGTATTCCTTCCGCAAGGATTTGATTTTTTTATGTTTAAGACAGGATACCGTTTTAGCAGGTATACTTATATGGTATTCCTTCCGTAAGGATCATGATTTTTTATGTTTAAGACAGGATACCGTTTTAGCAGGTATACTTATATGGTATTCCTTCCGTAAGGATCATGATTTTTTATGTTTAAGACAGGATACCGTTTTAGCAGGTATACTTATATGGTATTCCTTCCGCAAGGATCGTGATTTTTTTATGTTTAAGACAGGTTACCGTTTTAGCAGGTATACTTATATGGTATTCCTTACGCAAGGATCGTGATTTTTTTATGTTTAAGACAGGCTACCGTTTTAGCAGGTATACTTATATGGTATTCCTTCCGAAAGGATCATGATTTTTTTATGTTTAAGACAGGCTATCGTTTTAGCAGGTATAATTATATGGTATATTCCTTCCGCAAGGATCATGATTTTTTTTGTTTAAGACAGGATTCCGTTATAAACAGGTTCCGCTTGCATAGAATTTAAGATATTTTATGTCCCGATTCAGAAGTTAAAAAAAAAAAAAAAAAAAAAAAAAAAAAAAAAAAAAAAAAAAGCGGGATAGCGGCTTCTATGTCACGCTTTTTGTGACAGCGGACATCTGGCTACACGAGTTACAAACGATACAACCGAGTTTAACTGCACATAAAAATATTCCGATTTACGTGATGACAGACTGAAATTGAGAACTGTGAAATATTTAAATCGGAGATGAATCTGAAGGTGCTAATTCCGGCGTCTGAAATTATATCCTCCAGAGACAAACGAGGCGAGCGGAATTAAAATGTTAAGAACTTTTAGAAGTGGCACATGTAATCAAGAGGAATGCAGCTCGTATATCATTCCATTTAAAATTTAATGAAACACGTGGGGCTGAGATACCAAAAATAGCAATGCGGGGTGAATGAATATAAAAGGTAAAGAGGTCAACTTAAAGAGGTCTTTGACTTTCGTCAACGATAATTCACATCACTTTGATAATTATTCGATATACGGTAGAGTCCTGCATCGGGTCGGGTTCGGGTTGACCCGACATTTCAAAAGAAAGTCCTGAATATATTGTTTTATGAAAAAACTGTACATTTGATTATTAATGAGGGTATATGTGTTCCTTTTTATACAAAAAAAAAAATAAAATTGATATTAGAGATATAATTGTAGACTACTTTTCCATAATTGTATTAAAATAGGGATTCATTTTCTTTCACTTCGGGTTCTTTTCGGTTTCGGGTTGAAGCGTGTCGGATTCGGGTCGGATTGCAGGGCTCTCTCTAATTGAATTTTTTTGTGTGTGTGAACTTCTATGTGCAACTGTTGATGGTTTCAAAATATTTTTCTTTCTTGCTTTCACTTCGGGTTCGAGTTGAAGTGGTTCGGTTTGAAGATTTTTTTAGGGTTCGGGGTCGAGTTTCGGGTTGACTTTAAGGGGGCTGGTCACTCGGCTTCAGAATTCTCCTCCGTAATATTAAGTCTGACTTTTGATGCCTTCGTATATTTAAAATATCTTCTCGGGAAATTCATATTTTTAACATCTTTTTTCTGTGTACTCTTCTTAAAGGAAGCCTCTGTTTTTTTTAGTTTTCACAATATTTCTAAAATCTATGCTAAATTTAATATTTTATGTGTTAAAAGCGGGCGAACTGGGAGTAAGATTTTAACACTTCCTATAAAATGAAGTCTATACTTTAGAAATATTCTGAGAACTAAGAAAAAAGAGACATCTTTCAGGAAATGTACACAAAAAATAGAAGTTAAAAATATTAATTTCCCGAGGAGATATTTTAAATATACGAATGCTTCGAATCCCCATAGACTTTAAATTAGTGGGAGAAATCGGAAGCTGGGTGACCCCCCCCCCCCCCCGCAAGATTTTCAGGTGCATGACTCACATTTCCAGACATGAAAGCAGCTCAAAGAAGAAAAATGGTGGAAGACTTTCCACGCTATAGAATGGCAACAAATTCCTGCAATTTTATTTTAACAGATATTATTTACACGACTGAAGAAGAAATGTCTTACTTATTGGCTAATAAATTTCGTAACTTTCATTTCATTTTGAGACACAGATTTTCATCTTTCCTTATAGGATTTTTTTTTTTTTTTTTTTTTTTCTTTTCATGCTAAATATTTCTGCAATAATGATATCCTTGTATAATAAGTATGTTGAACAGTTGAACTATCCAAAAGCGGTTATATTATATTGGGCCAAAATATTCTATTCCAAAAAGAACTTCAAACAAATTCTCTTTCCTTATCAGATTTTTTTTTTTTTTTTTTTTTTCCCCAAGCATGGGTTATCTGAGGTCTATGTCTAATCTGATACTTTCGTATTTTTTCAATCTTTTTTTTTTTTTTTTTTTTAAGAAGAAAAACGGAAAAAGTACCTGGTCAGACAGAGACTTCATATAACTATGCAAAAAGGGAAAACAGAAGGGGGGGGGGTGACCATTTAAAGATATTAAAGAGCAAACAAGATTTTGGAAAAAAATATGTATATACTGTCGTTTATTTAACATTAACTTGCGAGTGTCTTCGAGTTATTAGCTTAGGCTCTTAACATTTATATTCATAAATTTTCAATTCTTAACTTACAAATAAAAATCCTAAGGCAAAAAATCAGGAGGAAACCTATTATTATTTATTTAAATCTTTTATTATACAACATTCAGACGCAAATTCAAAGAACTCAAAACAAGAAAAACTTTACCAATTGCTTGTTTTACTGAAAAGAAGTTAAGTCAATTAAAGGCCAGTGACTTGAGAAACGATAACCTCATTTAGAAAATATATTCTCATGATGTTTCATTCATTTTCAATAAAAATGTAAAACAAGCGAGATTTCATACATTTTGCTAAGGAAAATAACTTTGTGATTCTCTCAAGCTTTTTACTCATTTCTATATCCATTTCCCTCGTTATCGTTACTTAAACAATGCATCTTTAAATTAACTTTTAAGTGGTGAGGTGATTTTTTTTATAACGCAAGTGGTGAAGTGGGGTGTATGTAACCCCAAAATTAAGATTGTTTGTGCACTCCTTAAAACTTAGCGAATGAAAATAAGAAAATTTCCTGTGGATTTTGTATTATTTAGGGGAGACCGGGGGAATGGCGCCTCTCGATGTTATACCGTCACCCCCGCCTAGTTTAAAAACTAACGGCAGTTTGAGATAGTTAATGCGGCTGCACTATAGCAGCCAACAATAGAAACAGTGCCTAGAGTGAGAGTGATTTTGTTATACATCGTTCGTTTGTTCTAGTGATAAATTTAGTTTTCATCTAGTTGCTTCTTATTTTGGAGCTTCAAATGAGTAGAGGTAAACACCGTTTATTGTAACTTTATGTAATTAACATAATATTACCCGTAATCTACATGCATTCGCCGACATTTTGATGCACTTTGTTGAACAAGTTCGGTTCTTCTTTCGGTTTTGCTGGGGGATTTCCGCCATATTGTCCTCTCGGGGTAATGCCGCCACCATAGCAAAGGGTGAGTTTTGCAATTTGAGTTAAATTGTACGCTTAGCACATTAATAAATCTAGCTTAAGGAACATTGTAATTATTCCTTATTCTGCTAAATTACATTGCTTTCTAAATATTTTCACTAGGTTATGTGTTTCCTAGTATCCATTTTATGTATTTACTAGGTCATTAAAGAGTGGCGTCATTACCCCGATACAGTGGCGGAATTACCCCAGATACTAAATATCATGATTCAGCTTTAGAATTTTTACTATTAAAAAATAAACATCTTTTTGAGGTGAAAAAATTTAAATTCCTTTAAGGTGTCGCCATTCCCCCAGTCTCCCTACTTGTATAAAAACAACTGAGAAAGTATTGTAAGTGTACATAGATATAAAATTCATGTATATCTAAATACCACAAAAATTTCGTTTGCTCATGTACAATTTCTCTGGGATGCAAAACACCCCAGTTAAGGGTTAATTAAAAAAAAAAAATCACTAAATACGTTGAAACAATTCCCGGATTTAGAAGCCAGTAAGACAACATTTCAATTAAAATTTTCACCAAATAATGCGATATATACTAGTAGTAGAAATTAATGGGAAAAAAATTTACTATGGCAAACTTTGAAAAAACTTTTTTTTTTTTTTTTTTTTTTTTTTTTCTGAGGCTAGAAATTAAAGTTTTGTTTATTTTATTTTATTTTACTTTATTTTATTTATTTATTTATTTTGCTAGTAAACGGTAAAAAGTAAAGAGGTCATCTTTGGAGGTCTTTAACCTTTGTTAACGATAAAATACTTCATTTTGATAACTAATCGCAACGTAAAATATGAAAAATCCAATCCATGGCTATCGAGGCTTGTTTGACAACGTTTATCAACTAAAATTTCCATCAAAAGAAAATACACAGGGAAGCATGTTATGCAAGTAGAACCATAAACGCGTTTTTTCTGTTTTTAGTGCTAGAAAACACTGAAAATTCATATAAATCGATGTTATGGCAGTTGAACTGAATTTTTACTGTTCTGTTGTTAAAGAAAAAGTTCAAAGAAAGAAAGTATCTATTTATATAAAATCCAAGTCTCTGTGTGTCCCTCACAATTCCGGTTGGACCGTCTCATTGATTGCGACCATATCAGGATTAGGCTTTCTATGGAGAAATCGGTGCCAGTTTCAACAATGAGTAACTGTTGAAAAATACTAATGGCAGGGTTGCCAATTTAGCGACAAATTTTGACCAACTTTGCAAAACATCGCCAAATTTGGCGACAAAAATAAGTTGCCGTATATGAAGCCAACTTGGCGATAGCTGGCTAATTTGGCGAAATTCCCATTGGAAACCCATTAATCTTTCATAATCGAGCTGACCTCAATTTGACTTGAACACCGGGCATTGGAGGCTTTTTTTTTCCAAAATCTATGGGTCAAAATTTAAAGTGTAATATACGAAAATATGCGTCTTTACATCATCATCCCGATGCTGCAAATAAAATATCCGGCACTGTGCTATCTGAGTTGCTAACTGCCCAATTTTAATGTGCTTTACATAGCCGGATGCGGAAATTAAACTCTCGGTATTTTTCCAGTATAGGGGGGCCTTGGCGAAATAGAGAAAACTGCTTTGGCGAAGAAGAAAATTTGGCAACATATTTCCACATTTTAAAATGTGTTATTTTCATCTATCACTGCGGAATAAGCGAGAAAAGCTGCTCATATTCTTGCACATGTGTTGTATATATGCATCTTTATATCTCATTTTCCGTCATTTTTGAAGGGCTATCTTTCTAGTTTCTAAATAAAACTTATAAAACTTTTAATTTTGAAAATTAAAAAAAAAATTATTTTTGACGCAAATGACATTTGATATGATGAAAAACAACACTTGAAATAGTTTTGCAATTAGAGGCATACTCTAACAATTTAGGAATTAGTTATTTGCATGACGATAACAAGCGACACAAATTAGAATCCTGCATCGGATCGGGTTGAAGCTAATTTTTTTTCATTGCAGGTCGGGTTGACCCAATTTTATAAAGGGAGTCCTGAATGTTTTTCAGTTAAAGAAAAACGATATATTTGAATATAATTATGAGTTAAAAAGCATAAAATCTAACGTTTAAAATGCACAAATAATACATGAAAAGCAGAAAACAGCTGTTTCGAATCTAGTAGCGAGATTCTTCTCCAGTGCAAGATAGGGAAAAAGGAACAGCGTGCTAGAAAAAGCAAGGCTGAGCTAGCACGCTTTTTCTAGCACGCTGTTCCTTTTTCCCTATCTTGCACTGAAGAAGAATCTCGCTAGTAGATTCGAAACAGCTGTTTGCTGCTTTTCATGTATTATTTGTGCATTTTAAACGTTGGTTTTTCTGCTTGTTAATATTGTTGCACAAAGGCTTTATTTGCTATTTTTATATAATTATGAGTGTACATATGTTCATTTCTATACCAAAAATAAAATAGATATTACAGATATAAATATAGACTACTTTTTTGGGGGGGGGGGGGGGTCGGCTTTAAGCGGAATTTTCGGGTTCCAGTGGGATGTCGAAGTATCAGACATGTAAGCCTTTTGTAAGAATAAGGCTTTTCAAAAAAAAATACTACACGAGATTTTGTTTTTTTTAAACCCAGGAAAATATCAATAAACCCCACAGAAAATGATAAAAAAAAATCCAGGTAAAACCGCATTTTAAAGATGCGTTGTAGACCAATTACCGCAACAAAAACCATAAATTATTTCTCTGGGGGTTTCTTTACTAAAGGTTATTGTCAGTTGTAATCTTATTGCTCTTCAAACGTTTCGGACCAAAGAGCACGAAATCAACAAAATAAATTCTCCACAGGGGGGGGGGGGGATAATCATGTCAGGGACCTTCCTGCACTATTGCCACATTCTCTTTTCACACGACTAAAGAATGACCAAATCAAACAGGCCGAAAAAGGTCCTGCACTCCGTCGTATTGGTGTATTTTATTTATGACTGTTCTCAAATCCAAGCTGGCTAATTTCTGAGATACTTTTTAATTCATTTTTGTTCGCGAACGTATGGAATTGGCAGGTTTTCTTGTTAAGAGGCTATATGTAATCAAACTGTTTTTTTCTGTTTTTCGGTAAAGGCAGATAGATATTTTTCAGAAAAGGCTGTCAAAGTTGACGTTTTGAATCGAATTTCTAAAATCGACTCTCTTTCGCGTCAAGAAATCTTTTACAAAGAAAATCGATATCACCTACGACTTTTTGCATTATTGTTATTGACATTTCAATTATATTTAAAATTTCGTGTGTAAAATAATAATAATACGTCTTGTGCGATAGAGAATGCTTGAAAGGTGCGTGATAAACATGTTTTCCAACCGGGCGACCGTTTTCCTACGGTCACAAGCATCTAAATCAAATTGGGTCGCTAAATTATGGTATAAGCTCCACAAAATACAGTTACCTTTCTTTTCTTTTTTTTTTAAATGAAGGAAATTAGTCGAATAGTTTTCGAGAAAAATGGTCGCCAAATTTGAAAACATGGTTTCGAGAAAAAACAAGTTTGAACTTTTAGAGTACCGTTACGTTCAACGAGCAAAAAGATTGTAGGGAATTGTAATATCGCAAAACCACTTTAGGGTAACAACCTAGACACTAAATTTTGACCCAAAGAAGTAGACCCCCCCCCCTCCCCTTAACGAAAAATGAAAAAAAAATATGAATAACTTTTCGATTACAAATCAATAATCATGCATGCACGTATATCATGCTTTTATGTTTTAAAATGAATCCGTAAATGTGTCAGAAAGTTTCGGCGTTGCAGAGCCGAGAAAAATATTTTTTCAAGAGCAGTCTTAAACGTATGAAGAGAAAAATACCCCCTTATAGTTAAATGGGAAAACTCGCTCTTGAAACGAACTTATCCAAGAAACAACAAGCTTTACAAAACTTTACCACCACTCATATGAATATCGATCGAATCAGGCTTATCATTGTTTTCATGTTCCCAATTGTAAGCACCGTCCCTCCCACTTGTGAATAAGAGACAGACAGTCTGTCTATCCAGACGGGAAGGTAATTACGCCCTCCGATGCCGGAGGGATGCGTGCGTCCGCAAAATATTTACAGGGATTCTCGAAAGCTGTTGTTATGCGAAATGATGGAAAATGTTTATACAACTGCATAGATATTCAAATTCTTAGAATAACTAAAATAAAGATGGCGAGGATAAAGGCAGGTAAATTATGGAATTTCCGGGATAAGGTAATAGACTGAATTAAAATTCTATCTTATAGATGTTTGCCATAAAAACAGATTCGGGATGTTTTTTATTTATTAATATTCAAAGGTGTTTTTTAACGCATCTTCGAGGGTATTTCACGCATTAAAAATAGAAATAATATGCCTTAAAAATTTAATCATGCGTATTTTCACGCTTCGCATATCTGCAAACTTTACCTTAGTTTGAGTACCACTATTTCCAAATAGAAATGTTTGCTTTATTTAAGGCAGAGAAATTCGGCGATTAAATAAAGAGAATCTCTATGCGGAAATAGTGGTACTCAAAAAATATTAAATTCACTCCTCCAAAGTAAGTCAAGGAGTATATATATTTTCACACCCTAGAAATATATCTGTACATATTAAGGATGTGCTTTACTTGTGTTGACAGGTCCGGTATGGGAAAAAGCGGGATACGGAAAAGGAAAAAGCGGGACGACTGCTTTTCAGTCCGGACATACACAAACATGCACATTTATTTTTTTTAATTCTGATAAAATTTGAACACTGATTACACCTTAATATTAGAATTTGATTGCTAAAATAAAAGAATTATCAACATTGGTGCACAGATTTAGAATTATTAATTATTGACAAATTAGAATTGGATTAATAAAATAAACGAATTAACATCGGTGCATCGATTTTTCATCAAATTACCCTTAATAAATTCAATTCACTTCCCTTGCTAGAATTCATTTTTTTTAACCAACCCCGTCAACATACATTAAGAAAATATACTATTGAATAAAGATACCGAAAAAGAAAAAATCTCTCAAAAAAAGTGATCAAAATTGTTGCTGTAATGATGAAATTATCAATCATCACATATCATTAAGTATCGCTCAATTAAAATTTTCTTTTTTCTTTTAGAGATATAACCAAAACTTTGTTTTATTACAACTATTCGAAAATTTAGAGCCAAGATATATCAACTAATGTCTTTTTTTTTTTATGTTCCTTTACCAGGACATTTCCATTGAAAAACAATTCTTGTAATGGCGAGCAAACATTCTTCTCGGAGTAAGTTCTATATGTACCTATCCATTATAAAATAAAACAGAAAATCGATACAAAAAAAACTAGACAACAATAAACAACTTTCACTTACAACAAAAAGCTTTTCGGCCTCTATTCCCAGACTAACAAATGTATCTTTAATTGAGACCATCATTAAACGAAAAAATGGCTAAAAAAAAAAATTACAACATTTCTTTCTTTGTAACAGAAGCATCTTCATTATAAAAACAGCGGAAGGTATATCCGATATACTGAATGGTTTTAAATAGTTACTTATCGTTAACTCATGGGACACTTAAAAAACAAAAAGTATCACTTTTCAGAATCATTAGCATTATTTTCTTTTTTTTTTTTAAATAGGGAGATCTCCATTACAAAAACAGCGGATGGTATATCGAGGGTGCGCCGAATAGTTTTGAATAATTACTTCATGTCGATGCTCCCTGCGCATATTTAAACAAGAATGAAAAATCATGCGTACAGCATAGATTATGAAATACTCTCATTCAGAATACCATAACAAAACTCCATAGTTGAGTAAGATGAAAGACGACGTCTAAAAATTTGGAAAACGCATAACGCATTAGGAAACTCGATTTCTGCTATTACCATGAATAGTTGTTAAAACATACGATTTTTTTTTTTTTTTTTTTTTTTTTTTTTTTTTTTTTTTTTTACAGCCCTGTATAAGATCTACAGCAGGAAAGGCGAATCCTTTTATGTACGCGTGCCAAAAATTCCCAAACAATATCTATCAACCAGGAAACGTTCCAGTCGTATACATAAAATTTTTCAGGTGCGAAGTTAATATTACGAGTGTTTGAAATACGAGTACTGATTTTATACCAATGTTTTTGAAAACAGTGGTTACAAAATCAGTTGCTTTCATACATTAAAAAATAATAAAAATCAAATTGCAATTTCTCTGTAGAATAGAATCAGCCATTAAATTAATGAAGTTTTAAAAAATTTTCGGAAATATGATTCGCTTATGCGGTAATAATGTTTTCACTGTATGTTGTCACTGTAATGTTGTCACTGTAATAATTTTTAAAAAATGCGAATTTTATTTTAGTATTTTTTTTTTTTTTTTACTTATTATAAATAGAACACATCGCTTATAATTATCAAAGTTGCATTAAACAATGTATTGATAATGCATTGATGAGCTTTTTGCTGATGTAAGTTCGATGGAGATTACTTTATACCTGGTTCATAATTTGTTATTTCAATAAATATACATAGCTAAATTGGGTCCTTTTTCCATTTTATTGCAGTAACTGTGTAACAAATTCATTTGAAAAATAACCTTTTTATTGTTTTGATGTGTTAAAATAATCCCATTATTTGTGATAGTATGTACGTGTAAAACAAAATTTATACATTATAACAAAATGAAAAATAAATTTTATCTCGGTGATGATTATCAAATTTAAATCTTTTGCGTGCCAGAGAAATTGCTGCACGTGCCAACTCTGGCACGCGTGCCATAGGTTCGACAACCCTGATCTACAGATATGTATGCATGCTACACAGTATGCTAAAAGTTAGTTGAGTAAAACGCATAGCACAGTTGAAAATTTCCACTCAGCAATTTCCGCTAATAAACGGATGTTGTTGAGAACTTTTGTGTGACTTTGTATGTGATCTACAGAATTTAAACACACCATGTAATATTTAAAAACACATATCACAACTGAAAACGCACTTCCAGCAATTACTGTTCGTGGGCTTCAAAATAGTTGAATTATTACTCATTTTCTTCTATAGCCAAATTCTTTTGTGTGGCCCTGTAAATAAGCGATAAGTTCTATGCACACCCTATTCCAGGCATGGCGAACCTATGGCACGCGTGCCGAACTTGGCACGTCAGAAAACTTCTCTGGCACGCGAAAAAAAATTATAGATTATATTAAGTTTATGGAGAACTATCCATTTTATGTTTTTTAACAAAAAGTAACTGTTATATAATTTACTTAAAAATAATCCGTAAATTTTGAATGAATTAAGGTATTATAAATTTCAATGAAAGCTTCTTGTAGTCATTTTCGCGCCAAACCATTCAACATATAGTATTTTCCAAACCATTTTGCTTCTTTATGAAAATTTCAAAGGTTTTTGAGAATTTAATTTTTAGGTATAGTTTGCGTAGTAATATACCCAATTGACAGGCTTCTACTTAAGATTAGGTTTTATTTCATTTAGGTTCAGGATTTAAAGTAATTTTAGGTTAGGTTATAATTTTGAAATTTTAATTTTAATTGTTACTGAAAATAATATGTATATGTTGAACTTGTCTCTAAAACTAAAATGATCTGATTCGGAAGTATACAATAAAAGAAAAACTCATTTAGAGATTATTAACACTACATGGCTATATTATTGAGTAGATATAGCATAATAAATAACTTAGGAATCGAATTGAGTGTAAGTGTAAAAATAGTTGAGTAAAAATTCTTTAAAAATTAATCATCGGATTTTATCTAATAAAATGTTTCTGGCACGTTAGAATGTTGGTACCCAATAATTTTGAAATTTTTGGTATATTAAAAATTATTAAAAAAGGCATATTAAAAAAGGTTCGCCAACCCTGCGCCTATTCTATAGTAATAACCTTGTAGTACACCTCAGTGATATAAATCAATTTCAATAAGTTTAAAATACTGCAATATCATTAAAATACACGCGACCAACGATTTCATACACCGTAATGTAACGGAATTCTTTTGAGTGGCCCTGTAAATGAACCGAAAATACTACACACTTCATTTTCTATACCGAACATGCCATAGTTGTTCCCGCCGATCGCTCTTTCTCAAATAATCACTGCACACAACTCACAATAAAATAAAACTAGCGGACTGTATTACTAATTAAATTTTTAATTCACAAACAATAAATTGATCGAGAGCCGATATTTACACTACTCCTCGGATCGGCGTCTCGAACCCAACTCACAAGTTTCAAAACAAACCACATAGATGGCGCTTCTAGCGGCAACATACCGCCGGGCCTTGAATGTTTCAAACATTCAATACTATAAATACAACATCAATTTAAATTACAATATCAATAATACAATTTTTTTTCAGCATATACACTAAATGAAATGTTAAATTTACAAATATAAACAAAAAAAATATAATAATACACTACACTACAAAATTTTTGTTTAATTAAAATAAAATGTATGAATTCAAGTAGTTAATGTGGTTTCATTCACATGAGGCAAAACAACAATTTTTGTTAGTGGCCTTTTATATATGCCATTCTTATCCTTTAATGTTACAACTCTAATTATACCATCTTGGCCTGGATGGATTTTAACAATTCTTGCCAAATGCCATTTTAAAGGGCTATAATTATCAGAATTTTTTATTAAAACTAAATCTCCCTCTTTTATCTCTACTCTTCCTTTATGCCATTTGGGCCTATTTAAGAGCTTATTTAGATAGTCTGATGACCATTTTTTCCAAAGATGTTGTGTCAATTTTTGAACTAATTGCCACCTGCTCAACCTATTCATAGGGATTTCAGTATAATTCGGTTCAGGTAAGGCCATTAAAGATGAGCCAATAAGAAAATGAGCAGGTGTCAAGGCTTCAACATCATTTGGATCATTTGAAAGAGGGCAGAGGGGACGAGAATTAAGAACAGCTTCGATTTGAATAATGAGAGTCAAGAGTTCCTCATAACTTAAAATAGTTTTACCTACAACACGCTTTAAATGATATTTAAGTGATTTAACACTTGCCTCCCATAAACCTCCAAAGTGAGGGGTTGAAGGGGGATTAAAATGCCACTTGATTCCTTCATTAGCTAAATAATTTTGAATTTCCTCCTCACTTTTATCCTTAAATAAAGATCTGAGAATTGCTCTTAATTCTTTATTGGCACCAACAAAATTTCGACCATTATCACTAAAGATATCAGAAGGTTTGCCTCGCCTCGCAATAAAGCGTTTAAGTGCTGCTAAAAACGCTGCACTTGTTAAATCACTGACAATTTCAAAGTGCAAGGCCTTTGTAGTAAAACATACAAAAATACAAATAAAAACCTTTTTTACCTGTCTACTCCTACCTGTGGAATTTTTTACCTGAAAAGGACCGCAGTAGTCTAATCCAGTGCGCGTAAATACTCTGGATTCCGTTACTCTTGCTGCTGGCAAATCAGCCACCTGGTGCTGTGAAATTTTAGAATTAATTTTCTTACAAATAATACAATTAAAAATAATTTTTCTAACTACATTTCTGCCAGCTAAAATCCAAAATTGAGTTCGGATGAGAGACATTGTGGTTTCTGAACCTGCATGGAAATATAAAACATGAAAATAATTAATAACACAAAATGTAAAATTATGTTTTGCAGGAATAATCATAGGAAATTTTTGGTGATCGGATAAGTTACTGTTTTTCAGTCTACCACCAACACGAATGCAGCCATCACTGTCTAAAAATGGACACAAGTTTATCAGTTTGCTATTGTTAGGGATAGCAGTACCCCTTTCTGAACACTGGATTTCTTTCACGAATGAAGTCCTTTGAATGTTCTTTACAATGCACAATAAGGACTGAGAGTGTTCACTGCTAGATAAAGTTCCAGCTGTAGGATATAAAGGGTTTCTACAGTTATATATGAATCGTTTACACCATTTGATGAACGAAGAACAGTTATTAATTATGTCTAAAGGTTCAAGAGTGTTAACTAAGGCACATACTTGAGTCACTGATGGTGATTTCAATTCACACAAAAACAGCTCATTGGTTTTAGCAGGATTGCTATCGGGGCACTCGACCACCTCAGGCTGTCGTAGGAATGCTGGACCGAACCACCACAATTCACACTGTTGAATCTTGATGGGATCTATACCTCTAGAAATAAGGTCAGCAGAATTTTGCTTAGAAGGTACGTAATGCCACTGTTCAACCGAAGTTAAACTTTGTATAATTGATATCAGTTGTTGCTGAATCTCCTTCGCTGTGCCTAAATCATCTGCTCCTGTTAGGATGTCATCCATGTACACATCCTGCAACAACACATTCGCAGCTAAAGGAAATTCATTTCCTTCGTCTCTGGATAATTGCATTAAGGTTCTTGTAGCTAAAAAAGGGGCACTAGTTGTGCCATAAGAAACAGTACATAACCTGTACACTTTTACTGGCTCATTCACCTCAGGTTTAAATACTATTCGTAATAAATCACGTTGACTCGGATGTATTAATATCATACGATACATTTTCTTTATATCAGCTACAAAAACAAACCGATGCTTTCGAAATCGCAACATTATAGAAAATAACTCATCCTGGATTATTCCTCCGTTAAACTGCAAACTGTTTAATGATTTCCCTGTAGAAGTTAAGGAACTGGCATTATACACGACTCGTAATGGTGTACTACTTGATTCTGTACGGAATACGCAATGATGTGGAATATAATAAGTGACTTCTGGCTCTTCAGATTCTATCACTTCTTCCATGTGACCCATACTTAGATATTCTTCCATAAATGCTTTATAAAGATCATTAACTTTAGGTTCTCTAACTAAGCGCTTCCATAATGAATTTAAAATATTCATTGCCTTTTGTTTTGATTCGCCAAGACAAGATGGATCTTCATTTAGCGGCATTTTCACCATATATTGTCCATTTTCAGTTCTAGAATAATTTTTCCGAAAATGTTCTTCACAAATTTCTGCTTCCTTAGTTTTAGAAATCTCAGACTCTCTCTCTATGTTTTCTATTTCCCAAAACTCTTTAATTATTTTTTCTAATTCCAAATTATCTGTAATTAACCCACAATGTATACTACTTTCACCCCTAGCCGGAAGGCTTCCGCTGACAATATACCCGAATACACTGTTTTGTAACACAATTTTAGAATTTAATGTTTGCGGATAAATTTGACCTGGTCTTAAAAATTCATAGAAATTTTCTGCACCTAAAAGCAAATCAATCGGGCCTGGGACATTAAATTTTTCATCGGCTAATTTGATGTTAATTAATAATGGGATAGAAGTCTCAAGCGGCCTAGACGGCGTAAATTCTGTAATTTTCGGAACGACTAAAAAGTCTAATTTTAAATGAAAATCCTTATCTCTATTTGAAACAGTTGTGTTAACCCTAGATCTAACATTCAACGATAAATTATTTATGCCTGAAATAGAAATGTTAGTCTTTTCCCTTTTCAAATTAAGTTTATCTACTAATCTTTTACTCATAAAGTTAGAGTTTGCTCCGACGTCTAATAGACCTCGTACCTCATGAAAATTACCTAATTCATCTTTTATTAAACAAACAAATGTGCTAAGTAACACAGCTTTTAAATCATTAGCCAAATTACATGTCGTTGAAAATAAATTGTTTTGAGTATTAGCTGGGAAAGGCTGAAATATTGGAGCCGAAACATCCAAATTAGATTTATTACCTCCTTTGTTTATATGACTCATTTCCTGTGAAATTACCTCTTGGTTTTCAACTTTATTTATTTTTTGTTCGCGAGGAAAATGCAAAGTTGCATTGTGCCTTTTTCTACAAATAATACACGAGAATTTAGATTTACAATCGACTACTTTATGATTCATAAGACAGTTAAAACAAAGATTTTTTGCCTTTACCAGCTCAACTCTATCACTCACTGACATATTTTTATAAACAGGACATTTATGTAAAGGATGATTTTCATTACATGACAATATACATTTAGAATTTTTTACATCAGTTAGAAAAACTTTAGAAACTGGCCTGGAATAATTATTTTTATTATTCGACCTAGAATTATCAACCACAGGTTTTCCCTTTGATGTGTAATATAAATCTATCTCCCGAGATAACTCAATTGGGTGAAACCAAGAATCTCCTTGTCTAACATTTATAAAACACGTAACATCCTTATCCAGCGTCTGACAAATTTTATCAGAAATCACTAACTTTTTTAAAGTTTCAAAATCGGTCACATTTCTCAATTTTAAATAATAATCCCAACTCGTTGTTAATCGGGATGCAAATTGTACATACGTTTCATTGGGTTGACGTTGTGCTTTTCTAAAATGTTCTAAACAAGTTTGGGGAGTTGGCTCAAATTCTCTAAGTACTATAGCTTTCACCTTTGAATAATCTTCTAATTCCCCATCCTTAATGTATGTAATAACATTTGTTGCCCTTTCCCCTAACAGATTTAGAAGAATTTCCGATTTATACTTTTCTGGGACATTTTTTGAAATGAAGGCCCTTTCTAAAGACGAGAAAAAATACCCCCAACCTTCCGGTCTAGACGGTATTTTGATTGTAAGCGTTTTTATGCTTTTAATGAGAGAGTCTAAAGATTCTATGCTTTCTACCTTCTCGAAATCATTTAATTTTTCACTTTTGGTTTCTGCACGGGCCTTCGCCAACTCAAGCTCTAATTTTGTACGTTCAATTTTTAATTTTTCAAGTTCTAATACCTTCGCTTCCTCATTTTTTCTCTCCTCTATAATATTATTGGCCATTTCTTCGACCAATTTAGAATCTGCTTTATATTTATCACTTTCCTTTATTAAATTCATTAAATCATAATTAGTTAATTTTGTGTCAGAAATATCAATCCCTAATTCAAAAGCTACCCTTTGGTAATCTTCTTTTTTCGCGCTTTTGAACATTTTAATAAATATAGTTAGTTCACAATAAATAAATAAATAAATCTCACATACCTCCAAAAATAAAGATGAATCACTTTTACCAAACTGCTGAGTTACGGCAGAAAAAATATTTCGTTTCTTTTATTTATTTCATTTGTCTTCTCATAATCAGCATTTCAAAATAACTCCGTTTATACTCAGAGTTAAATGATTACCTATGATTGCGCAACAGTGCACTGAAAGAACATAATTCTTTTTGTTCTTGAATCAAAACAACTGCTTGATATAAACTCCTCGTAATAAAGTATATTTTTTTTTTAACGCCACACTATTAAACAATATTATAATAACGTATTAAAATGCACAAATTCTCATCAAAGGAAAACACTTAATTCGTTACGGTACACTTATCTCGTTGACTCTAAAATCGAAACACTTTAAATACGTAATTAAATGCTTGTTCTTTTCTCCGGTGAGGGGGACCAAAAAAAGGTGTTCCCGCCGATCGCTCTTTCTCAAATAATCACTGCACACAACTCACAATAAATTGATCGAGAGCCGATATTTACACTACTCCTCGGATCGGCGTCTCGAACCCAACTCACAAGTTTCAAAACAAACCACATAGATGGCGCTTCTAGCGGCAACAATAGTAAATCCCAATAACATATATCCATTCCATGACAATAGAACTATATTTACACGAGTTAGAGCACGGACAGACAAGACAACACTTTTCAACTATGTTGGAAAGCGTTAAAAAGTTTGTCGTGGAAAAAAAAATTAAACACCCCTAACTAATTCCTCAATAAATTATCGTAGAAGAAAGTTACTGGTACCGAATGATTGGAAATAAAGTCTACCTTTAAATGATGTATATAAAATTTGCTTAGGGAGCCATATACTTATTAAAACAAACCGAAACTTCATTTTTTTCAAAGGCAATACCCAATTTTAACAAGATATTTCAAATCTTCGGTTCAAACTATGCCTAGACAACAAATTTCAAATCATTTGAATGATAAGTTTTTGAATTATACACATTCAAAATGTAGGGCTTCTAATGTTAAATTACATTTACATATTTTCATTAATATCTCCTGAAATTATACTCCAAATATGCTAATTTTTTGTGTAGCAATAATACTAAAATACCCAAACATAAATACGTCGAATTTGCAATTTTTATAGCTTTATGATATGAATTACGAAATTAATATTCGAAAAATTATGAATTGAAACCTACAATTTTTTTGATGGATTTAGATTTATTAAGTCCTGCTTTATGGAGATCCAAAATTTCGCATTTTTCTTCCAAGTAGTTTTCAAACTATGCTTAAAAAACGGCAAAATGGTGGTTTAAGGGGCCGTCTATGATAGAAGTGACTAAATATTTTGAAATTTCTTAGGCTATCCTGTAATCTAGCAGTCTTCAACGACTGCTTGAGCGGCGCTTAAGATAACTTGATCAAGAAGAGGGCTCTCTCGGTCAACAATGGAGTACCGAACTTCAATTTGGATACAACTCCTAAAATACGCTCGTTTTAAAATAATTAATTTCTCGGAAACTTATCGTACGAATTGCATAAAAATTTGTTTTTGGCTAATTGAATGGTGTACATTGTTCATTTATGCTGTCAAAATTGTGTACTGCTACTGAAAAAAACAAAGTTATGGTTCGTTTTAATATGTAGATGACCCCCTAAGCAAATTTTATATACATCATTTAAAAGTAGACTTTATTACCAATCGTGTGGTACCAGTAACTTTCTTCTACGATAATTGTTTGCAGAGTTAGTAAGGGGTGTTTACTTTTTTTTTTTTACGACTGTATACATTATTAAGCGGGAAAATAAAAGACGGCTATACGCAGACATTTCAAATGTACTAGAATTTAAAGTTAGTACATAGCAGAGTACTGCATCGGCTCGGGTAACCCGATTTTACCGGAACCCGACCCGAACCGTGCGTCGGGTTGACACCAACTGTTTCGAGTTCCTGTTGCTTTCGTGTCGAGATTTGACCCTTGAGGGTAGAGTTCGGGTTGAACCGTTTTTTCCAAAAGTAGTCCAGAATATTTTTCAGATGAAAAAATCTATATATTTGAACATTAATCCCTTGACCTCCAGGCAAGGTTCCCAGCAAAACATGACTGGCAAATCCCCCGACTTTCCCTGAACAAATCTCAAAAAATTCCCTGGCCTAACGGGCATGCAACGAAATTTGCTACTATTTTCGCAATTCTTTCTCAAAATTAGAGATTTTTTTTTTCTGCGACCGTTCTTCAGATTTCTCGGGGCTAGAATTCATTCCCCCCCCCCCCCCCCGATTGTTTGATGAATTTCGTGAATCCCGTGACTATTTGATGAATTTCGCGTCATTTTTAATTTTTTCTCCATGACTTTTTAGAAAATATTTGTAAATTCCCTGACTTTCCATGACGTTGGGAACCCTACCAGGACGTACGCTGCGTACGTCCTCTCATTTCAATAATCAACGACCATGACGTATACCCTTGTACGTCGTTCACTGCACAGTAATGGTTGCATATTTGAACCGGATTAGTCTGCCATATGCAACTGATATAACAGGACACTGGCCATCTCGGTGTCCTTTCTTATTTTGGTGGTTGATAAGACTAGAAAATTGTTGTAGATGTATTTAAAACATTTGCCTTCTTTTGGTAAGGCTTTGACAAATTACTTTGAAATATTTTCGCTATTTGTCTTTTTATCGTAAAAATGTACGATTTGCGAAGAATCCTGACGTGATGGTCAAACATAAAAGATTATTTTTAGATTCAGCGCTAAAAAATACATCAAAATCAATTAACAAAAGTTAAAAAATACAACCATCGCAGGCTTTTGTGTTTCTTATAACGGGTATATAAACTGTAAAAGTTTCTTAAAGGAATATTAACCCTTTATGCACTGACGGTACTTTTTAGGTACCATTGAAGAAAATTTAATATAAAATTTATTTACTCTGTCTATTAATAAAAGTTTATTTTTCTTTCCACATAAAATACTCTGCCCAATCGAATTTAGAAGTGTAGAGAGACAGTCGAAGAAATATTTTCAAAAAAAAAGTAATTTTCTTTTAAGTTATATGAAACATTTTCAACAGCAAAAGCCTTTCCATTTACAGAGAGAATCATAATACATTTAAATACATTGCTTTTTACAAGAATTGGGATATTTCCATTAGAGTATTTTTGGTTAATTAAATCCGATTATTTTTGTAAATATTTTTCAAAAAAAAAGTTATAACTACCGACTTATTTAATCAGTTTTAATGAAAAAACATATCTAAATTTCACATTATAATTATTAATTAAAAATTCCAGTATAACTTCAGATATTCAAGATGATTATTATTGAGGCGAAGCAATTTCTTCATAAATAATTCCGTAAATAAAGGGTTAAATGCTTTCTGGTGATGTAATAAAAAGGACTTTGCTCCATTAAGACATTCTTCTATATTATCTGATGCTTGACAAGTAATCAGCTTTATCAATGAAACAAACTTGTGGCAAATAAGTGATTACACGTAAAAAGACTTAATGGCAGATTGTCCAAAAAAAGCTTTTGTTCCTTTATCTTCTTTTGAAATTAAGGAATGCATTTAATAGTAACACGATAATATTTCACCATAAATAGGCGTCATCAGCTATCACAAAAGATGTTACAACAATAGTATCATTCATGAAAATTTAAAAAAAAAAGTTTTTGCCAATCAAAAACTTTCTGCATCTAAAAATGATATCGTAGATATAAATTACTTATACAACAAAACAAAAAGAAAGAAAAAATATTTCGAAACCGTCAAATGTTGCAAACTAGTAGTTCTAAAAAAAGTTCAACTAGAGTCCTTGGGGGGGGGGGGGGGGGTAACCGGCCTGTACACGAAGGTTCTACTTAAAGTCACCCCTCAAACCCAACATACTTCAATCCGCAGAACCTGAAGTGAAAGAAGATTCCTACCCTGTGCGAAGTGAAAATTGAGAATTCTTTCTCATATTTGTGAAAAATCTAATCATAAAGTTGTGCATATGAAATAAATATTACATTCAGGTTCCTGTTTAGACATCTAAATTTTAAGAAGATCCTGTTTTAATGAACAAATATATATAGATGCATTAATTTAGATATATATGTTTATATTTACTTTAGATATATAACCAGATAATAGGTTCTTTTGTAATTCTGGCTGTTTTGAGACAGTTCAGAATTCCTTTTAAGATGATTAAATTTGTGAAGAATCTGTTTTTGATAGGCAAAACTTTTGTGAAAAGGTCCTTTTTTAAGAAAATTTTTGTCGTTTTAAAATTATGGTTTTGCAACTATTTCTGGGACAATAATTAAAGGTTAACACTTTGCAGTTAAAGATACAACAATATTTTGAAATTTGATGCATCATATTTTGCTCCACAAGTATAATAAAACTTCAAAGGAGCTATATAAAGAAGATATATAAATTACTTAAATAAAAAAAAAAATTAAATGATTAATAACTTGAAAAGCAAAATGTTACACACACAAAAGAAGAAGCAACATGCAAAATAAAAATTAGACTTTCGTCAACTAACAGAAACTTTAAAGTAACAACATATCAAATGAACTACTTATAAAAATTGCAACAGAAATTCAAAGTACTTTTAATCTTCCTTTTAAAGCTTTTCATAACAAATCAATTTTGAGGACTTGTGCTCGAACTTTACTAAATTCACATTTCATCCGTCAAAACATGCAAAGAAGTTTTTCAATTTATAAAATTTATGTTGAAAATATCCTACACAAATTTCTACAACATTTCAATCTTCGACGTACAATTCTTCATAATTAAATCACAACGAGAATGGGCCTAAAAGATACTTCAGCAAATTAAACCAAGATTTCTCTTTTTCCCTGCTATTAAAACTCAATCAAACTTGCATCAAAAGGTCTCTGCTTATTACAATAAGGAACAATTCTTTCCATTCATTTCTTCGGATAAAGGAAGATGCGGTGAAAATGAAATCTTCGACCTTATGATCTTTTTAACAAATCTCATTATACATATCAAAAACGAATGTAAAAGAAGGGGGGAGAGGGGGGGTATTTAATCGTTCCCACGTCTTGCAAGCGAGCGAAGAGCATGCTTTTTTAGAAATTAACAATTTTTCGCTCTCTTGAAATTTATTCGCGAGTGCAAATCTCCCAACAAAGCATCTTTTAAAAGCCCTCGCATCAACGAAACTTCAGAAATTGTTTCGGATGTTGTAAGGGGCAGAGTAAAAAATAAATGACGGATAAATTCCCCGATATTGAATAATTCATAACATTTCACGAATTAAAAAGCATCGAATTAACTCTTAACTGCTGATAGCGATTTCACAAACAGCTGCTTTTATTCAATTTTTACAGTTTAACTAGTGAAATTTTGTTATGTTTGGAGTCCTAAAACTATCTCTATAGACTTTTTAAATAGGTGAATTTTGATTATAAAAATCCTTTACATAAAGATTAATACAGAAACATGTATCGTATCGCCTTTTATTCATCTTTCAATAAAGCTATCTCAGAGACAGCTTCATATGTAACAATTTCAGAGACAAGATTAAAGATTAAACACTTTAAATTTAAAGAGACAATAATATTTTAAAATTTGAAACTGTATATTTTTCTAAACATAACTACAATGAAACTTCAAAGAAAAGTTATCCAAATTACTTAAATAAAAAAAAATTAATTTAATAGATTACAACGACCATTTGGAATTTATTTCGTCTACCAAATTCCGTCGCATCCTCTTCAACAACAGATCGCACAGATCAAACTTCAGACGACCAAAACCTTCATCGATAAACTCTCCAAGTCCCGTTTCGAGAAAAAAAAACAGTTTACAAAGCAGTTCCACCGAATCATACACAGATTGCGACAAATTACCTACGTTGAGCTCAATTTTCCCCGATTAGAATCGACCGATTGTAAAACGCCGTGGCTAGTGGATTGGAGCCCCTCGAGATATGGCCTTTTAGTATCAATCGATTAGATTGTTTCCTTTTTCGCGTTCGTCTTTTATTCTGTAATCGATTTTCATAGGCTACATAATCAGTTGACCTCGATTTTCATGGCCTACACAATGAGTTGTAGACCTCGATTTTTGCTTTGCAAGATGATTTTCATTTCGGCGTCGCTCTTTGGCTTTGGATTTTTCCATATCTAATAATTTGCGAATACCCATTTTGTAACTTTTTCAATTTTTAACTATTTTATGCCTTTCGATTAATTATTCAAACAATTTGTAACGATTTTATGCCTTTCTATTACCTATTCAAATAGAAATTCTAAAAGTAAAGAACATCGGTGAATTTCGTTAAAAAAAATAAAATGCGAGCATCATTTGGCCCCATCCTCGACCGAAAACAACAACCATTTCCAAATGGTTAAAAGCAATTTTAAAATGATTAATAGGACCAAAACCAAACTGTTATGCACAAAAGAAGAATCAACAGACAAAACCAAAAAAAGATTTTATCTACTAACAGGAAATTTTAAGTATTCGCATTTCAAGTGAACTACTTATAAAAATTCCAATAAAAAGGCCAAAAGAATGCTAAAACTCTCTTTTAAAGCTTTTCAAAACAATTCAATTTTCAGGACTTGTGCTCGAACTTGACTTTACACATATTTCATGCGTCACAGCATGCAAAGAAGTTTTTCCAATTTATAAAAGTTTATGTTGAAAATATCCTACATAGATTTCTACAACATTCCTAGCTTCGATATACAGTTCTTCATGATTAAATCACAACGAGAATGGGCCTAAAGGGTACTTCAGCAAATTAAACCAAGATTTCTCTCTTTCCCTGCTATTAAAACTCAATCAAACTTGCATCAAAAGGTCTCGTCTCATTACAATGGGAACTATTCTTTCCGTTCACTTCCTCGGATAAAGGCAGATCGTCTTTATGATCGTTTTATCTCATTCTACATATCAAAAATGAGTGTAAAAGTGGGGTATAGAATAATTCATTATTCCCACGTCTTGTATGCGCGCAAAGAGCCCATGTTCTTTAAGAAATTAACAATTTTTCGCTCTTCCGAAATTTATTCGCGAGAATAAATCTCTCATCAACGGAGCATCTTTTAAAAGCCCTCGTATCAACGCGACTTCAGAAGAAATTGTTTCAGATGTTGTAAAGGGGTCGGATAAAAAATAAAAGACGGACAAATTCTACGACATTGAATGATTCACAGTATTTCAAGAATTAAAAAGTATAGATTTATCTGCTGTTAGCAGTCTAGCAGACCGATGCTTTTTTGCAATTTTCACAGTTTAACTTGCAATTTTCAGTTTTTAACTAGTGAAATTCTGATTCGTTTGGAACCCTAAGTACTATCGCTAGAGACTTTTGAATATGTATATTTTGACTATAAAAAATCCTGTACATAAAATTTAGTACAGAAACAGTATCATATGAGCTAATAACAATCAAGCGGCTTCCGACACCACTCAGTAGTAGCTATGCAAGAATTTCTGAGACGATAATTAAAAGTTAACACTTTAGACTTAAATGTTTGAAAATTTGATGAATCATATGTTGTTGCATATAACTATAATAAAACTTTATATAAAATATTACATTAAATCCAAAAAACAATTAAGAAAATTATTATTAGCTTCAAAAGCAAAATGTAACACATATAAGAAAAAGAAGCCAGGGACAAAACGAAAAATAAAACAAACTTTAAAGAATTTGCATATCAAATGAACTATTTATAAAAATTCCAACAGGAAGTAAAGCTCCCTCTTAAGGGTCAATATCTGAAAATTGGACAATTTGCGTCGACTGCCAATAATATTCCATTAATTATACTAAAACCAAACGCTGAAAATGAAATATATTGTAATATTTGTTTTAACAATTACCAATGATAAATGGACATATGATGATGTATAAATAATTAATTTTAAGCTTTAAACAAACGAAATAATCATTTCAGTCCCTGTCCCCAGGTACAAATATCCAATATTAAATGTATGCTGTAAAAAAATTTATAAATATTTTTAACTTTTGCTATTATCTATTTATACCTATATATATACAGTATGAGAAAATATAATGCTCCTTTACTCGTATAGATTGTATAGTAAAATACTGTAGTAAATGTATTTGTCCCTCAGGTTGACCATCATATCAGTCCCTCTAGCCACACCTTTAGGTTAACAGATACTAGGTGGCGCTGGCAGAATTATTTCCATTGCAACAGCAACTACAGTTCAACTATCCACCATGGATGATGGTAAGTTGTTCTTCTCATTGTTTCATTTTTAGAAATATTTAGTTTTTGTTCTGAAAAGGGATGAGTATTTTTTTATAGCATCAGTCGCGATCCCAGCAGTATCTGGCGCCTGTGTGCAGAACTTCAGTTGGCGCCCTATATTCCTACCCCCACCCCACCCCACCCCAATTCTCCAAATAAAAAAAAGTTCTATGAGTATCTATAAATGCATAGCTGCCAACCTTACAGCATTTTTTCCAAGCCCAAATAAAGTTTATTTATCTAGAAAATTTATTTAATAGGGTAACTCCGGGAGAGTCGCCGCATACGGGATAGATGCCGCACCCCTTGTATTTCTTGTAATTATAGATAGATGGTCGTCAAACGCACAGTATAGGTGCGCAATAAGATTATTTTAACCAGTGTATAGCGTGAATCCCATTTCGATGTTTATTTGTAGAATCCTTATTTTGACGTAAGTGCATGATTTCACTTTCCAAACTTTTAAACACGTCATGTTTAAATACTTTTCATACACTAATTACTAAATGCATACATGATTTCGAAGTCAAAACTGAGTGCAACGTTTGTATAGAGTACTGTGTGTATGGTTATGCCACCCCCCTTAGCGATGGCAGGTAACTGAGATGGCGGACGCCTGCACCATGCAAAATGGGATACATGCCGCACTGCAATTCCGGTATACATGCCGCAGTTTCTTTTGTACAGGATGAGTAAGTGTTACTAACTTTTCCTTTTCTTTTTGCACAGACTAACCATGTTAGGCATGTTATCAAGTTTTCTAAAACAAAGGGAGAAAAAGGGAAAAATAAAAAGTAAGAAGTGCAAGAAATATGCAAGTCAAGATGATACTAATGAAAAATTGTATTACGCGTAACACAGACGTTCTTTGAAGGAATGTTTAAAAAACTACTCCAATAAAGAAGAAGTGTAATTGGCTTCGTTGCATCATGTGTCAAATGTAGTTACATAAAGACTGTACTTTTTCGACATTTTTCCTGTAGATTGTAGTCGAAAAAACAGGTCTCTTAACCCATTCGGAACCATAGGTGCATACAAGCACCTTCATAAAGAGCATACAAAATTTGTTTCTGGCACCAGTAAAAAGGAATAGCAATATTTGCTTTCTTTAATTAGAGCCTTTTCATTAGTATTTAAATAAAGGTAACTTCTTTTTAAAAAGTGGTGCCAGCCGAATAAAATTTGCGTAAAAGCCACCGGTCCCGAAAGGGTCAACAAATAAATTATGTAAACACAATTTTACTTTTTTTTTTCTTTTCCCTCTCTAATACATTGATGTAACGTTGTTGCTGAAATAACAATTAAAATTTAATGTAAAAAAAATAAGTCGATAACTTTAATAGTGAAAGTAGGCAAACAATTATTAATTTGAATCTACCAATACGTTTCATTGTACTCTTTTAGCTTCATTTTGTTATTACATCGTTATAGTCCAGATATGAATATTTTTTTTAATATATTTTTATTTATAATTTCATTCTGTTCTTATTACAAGCGCGACATAACTACCGCAGAAGTGCGGCGTCTCAGCCTGAATATACGGGTGACGCACCGCAGTGTAATGTTTTAGAAAAAAATTGTTAACAAATATTAATTATGATTTGTTTTGAATTTTTTTGTTGCAGTACACGCGTTGTATATTTAACATTAAATAGCACAGCATGATTTTTTTAATTTTATGTTCACCATGGGACTTTATACGCAAATTCAAAAAAAATGTGCGGCATAAATCCCGGAATTACCCTATTTTTTTTTCTTTAAATAGGGTTGGTTCTTATATTATTTCATTTGTTAAATAAAATTTATGGTTCCAAACAGGTTTAATTGACTGGAAAAATAAGGAAGGTTGGCAGCTATGCAAATAAAAATCCGAAACACAGCAAAGCCTGGCGAAATGGAACCTGTCTGTATCAGAATCCTGCATTAAATGGAAAATTTCATTATCCCGGGTAAAATAATAGAGAACAATAACAATAGATTTCATCTATCTATACTAATAAAAGAACACATCGCTCTGTGTGTCTGTCTGTTCGCGATGGCTAGCGAAATCTCACCTTCTCAGTGCATAAATTTAAAATTGAGCCTTGGACTTTTCTTTCCGGATCAGCAACCTCATATTTTTATTGGGGCTCTAAGGCCCTTTTTAAACATTTACACAATTTTTTGTGCATTTCTTTAAAATAATATTCGAACAATTCATACTCTATGCTTAATTTTAACGAACTATAGACATAAGGCGTTAAGTACTAAGAAATTTTAACATGTTTTCGTGTTAGGGCCCTGTTTTTAACTATCAGTTGGCCCCTTTTGGGCTCCCTATTGTAGCTCCCTTAAAAATAGCCCGACTCACTAGCTTTTTCACTTTCTTCTATCTTAAATAGAATAAAGTATTGTAATCGAAATTTTTTTCGACGGCTTTACATGTTTTAGAGGTCAGAGATCCCAAAAAACATGTTTATAGAAAATGTCTGTCTGTCCGTGTGTCTGTCGCCATTGTACCATCAAAAAGTATATGAAGTTATGTATAGAATTGAACCAAATTTTTTTTTTTTTTTTAAGTTTTTGGCTATAGCAAGCAAGTCCTTCCTTCATTTGAAAAAAATCCGCCGGAAGGGGGCGCTGTAATAGCGATTTTTCTGCTATTTTGAATATTGTACCATCGAAAAGTGTATGAAGTTATACATAGAATTGAACCAAATTTTTTGTGTAGGTTTTTGGTCATGGCAAAAAGGTCCTCCCTGAATTTGGAAAAATTCCGCCGGAAGAGCACGCTGTAATAGCGATTTTTTTGCAATTTTCAATATCGTACCATTGAAAAGTGTATGAAGTTATGCATAGAATTCAACCAAATTTTTTATGTATGTTTTTGTCCATGGAAAGAAGGTCCTCCCTGAATTTGAAAATATTCCGCCTAAAGGGAAAAACTATACAAAAACTATAATAGCGATTTTTGTATAATTTTCTTGATTTTTCGTAGTTTTATTGTACACCGGCGGCTGATGAAGCGACGGGAACTTCCCATCCTGATAAGCCGACTATTCATGAACAGTTGATATTGATATACAACAGAATAACGGAAAACTATTGATTTTAATGATTATTTTGATCGAGATTAACTCGTTTTTACTCCGATTTATTGACTTAAGCAGAAATTTAAGATGAAAGTCAAAGTTGATATAGTACTGAATTAATAAAAATGAAATACTGATATTTGTAACAACATTTTGAAATATTTTAATATATGAGATAGAAGAAAGTTTTGGGATTGGCACATCCAACTAGTTTTCTCTAACAACTTCTTGGGTCCTCCAGCTACTACAAGAACGACAAAAAATTTATCAGACTTCAGCTACCACCAATTTTGAATATTAATCGCCTTCTTGGGTCCCTTGGTGCAGCTTCTTTAAAAATGATCCAAATTGCTTGCAATTTTTTTTAACAAAGTTCTAGCGTCCTCCGATTTTTTAAAAAACTACTAAAAATATCTCTATACCCAACTACATGCCAGTTCAGTCCCTGGCCCCTTGAAGTTTGTTGTGTAAATAAATTGTTAAAAAATTGCTTCATTTTAATCCGATCTTCATTTTTGCGATCTTTTTTCCATTTAGTTATTCTCCAGTTCTATTATACATTCCAGTTTAGATCCTGAGACCCAACTAGAGTGCCGTAGGTCCCGGTTCAGGGCTCCTTGAACTTTTTGTGCGCCAAGCATTTTTCACTCAATATTTCCTCATCTTCTCAGTGCATAAATTTAAAGAGTCTTGGACTCTTCTTCCCGATCAACAACCTCATATTTTTATTAGGGCCCTAGGGCCTTTTCTTAAACATTTACCCGATTTTTTGTGCATTTCTTTAAATTATTATTCTAACGAATAATTCATACACTATGCTTAATTTTGACTAATTGTCGATCTAAAGCGTTAAGCACTAAGACATTTTAACATGTTTTCGTGTTAGGGACCTGCTTTTAATTATCAGTTGGCCCCTTTTGTGCCCCCAATTATAGCTCGCTTAAAAATGGTCCGATTAACTAGCTTTTTTTCTAACAACTTGTTAGGTCCTCCAGGTACTACATGAAGGACAAAAAAAAAATTCAGACTTCATCTACCACCAATTTTGAATATTAATTGCCTTCTTGGGGCCCTTGATGCAGCTTTTTAAAAAATAATCCGTATTGCATGCAATTTTTTTAACATAGTTCTAGCGTCTTCCGATTATTTTAAAAACTACTAAAAATATCTTTATACCCAACTATATGTCAGTTAAGTCCCTTGCACTTTGGGGTCCAGTACCGGGCCTCTTGAAGTTTTTAAACCATAAATTGCTCCCTCTTACTCCGACCTTCATTTTTGAAACCCTTTTTACATTTAATTATTCTCCCGTTTCTAGATTCCAGTTAAAATCCTGGGCATCCTAGGATCACCTAGGGCCGATCTGGGCCTCCTTGAACTTTTTGTGCAACATGTATTTTTCACCTCCTATTTTTCTCGCCTTCTCAAAGTAAAAATTTAAATTTGAGTCTTGGACTCCTTTCCCCGGAGCAACACCGTCATATTTTTATTGTTAACCTAGGGTCCTCTTTTCAGCATTTCACCCCATTTTTTTTTCGCATTTCTTCAAAATTTTATTCTAATGATTAATTCATACCCATGCATACCTCAGGGGGAACTTTTAGCAATATTTTCCAATAGAAATGTTCGTCTTAATTGTGACAGAAATTCAGGAGTAAGGCGACGTTTGATATTTAAAAAAGACAGGTAGAATTTAGACCCTGTGGTAATAAAGCTGTACTACGCTCTGCCACTACTACATTGAGATAACAGTGTTACATATTTTCAGTGATGTAAATTTTGGCGCCCTTAATTATTTGCAAGTACATGAGGTGCGCCCCGGCTTACTGAAAAATTGAACAGATCTACGTCTAAGTCGCTCATTAGGAGACTTGGAAATAAAATAAAACGAAATAAATAATAATACAAAAATAATTAAATGTTTATAAATAAATTTCTCCCAGGTAAATTTACAAAACATAATTACGATGTCAGGAAAATGTAATATATTTTAGTATAATTAAATTAAGGATTTTTTTTCTTTTTGAAGTATTTTCTTCTCAACTGAAATCTTTGGCGCCTGTGTGCGCCGCACACTTTGCACACTGGGTCGGCGCGCCCCTGTATAGTATCATTCATGCCCCCATATTTAACTTTTTATCTATAAAAAAAAGCTTATTACAATTTTATTTATGTAACATACAAATGTCACATGGAATATTTAATCATTTTCATGTGTTCAAAATGATTCAATAAAATGGCTGTGCAGCTGTTAAGACAAAAACATCACCTCAGTCCCCATCATCTCAGTCCCAAATATCAGACACTGATTATGATGTTAACAGACCCTTTCTTCCATAAAAGTTTATAAGACGCATAAAATATACATCCTTGATCTCAAAACACTACAGCTTTCAAATGACAAAACATGTATCATAGTATATAATTGTATTTGGAAGTTGGTACATTAATTCAAAAAAATAAAAATTCTGGAGTGAAATTGTCCAGTTTTCAGATATTGACCCTTAAAGCTTTTCATAGCAAATCAATTTTGAGGACTTGAGCTCGAACTTGACTAAACCCATATTTTATACGTCATAACACGCAAAGTTTTTCAATTTATAAAAGTTATTTTGAAAATATCCTACACAGATTTCTACAACATTCAAATCTTCGACGCACAATTCTTCGTAATTAAATAATAACGAGAATGGGCCTAAAGGATACTTCAGCAAATTAAACCAAGATTTCTCCTTTTCCTTGCTATTAAACTCAATCAAACTTGCATCAAAAGGTCTCGTCTCATTACAATGGGAACTATTCTTTCCGTTCACTTCCTCGGATAAAGGCAGATGCGAAGAAGATTAAATCTTCGCTTTTATGATCTTTTTATCTCATTCTACATATCAAAAATGAGCGTAAAAGTGTGTGTGTGTGTGGGGGGGGGGGGGGATCATTCATTATTCTCACGTCTTGTATTTGAGCAAAGAGCCCATATGTTCTTTAAGAAATTAACCATTTTTCGCTCTTTCGAAATTTATTTGCGAGCGTAAATCTCCAATCAACGGAACATCTTTTAAAAGCCCTCGCATCAACACGACTTCAAAAATGGTTTCGGCTGTTGTAAGGGGGTAGGATAAAAAATAAAACACAGACAAATTCCACGATATTGAAGGGTTCACAGTATTTCAACAATTAAAAAGCATCGACTTAACCCTTAAATGCCGGGTGTTGCTTTTCGGCAACATGCCCAATTTAGGCTCTAAAATACTATTAGAATAATATTGAAGCTACAATGCCTAATGTTGCCAATAAAATACATTCTGAAAATATTAGTAAATCGATTTTCAACATTTAGATGGCAACACCTGTTCTGTTTAAGAATAAAGATAAATTTATTTTTTCAAATGTTGCTACTTGTTCTTTTTGTTTTGTTTGGAAGCTTGCGAAATACCCTATTTTGACCTGCAGTGAGCAAGTAAAATTTATTTCTTATTATAGTTCCTAAAATTCTTGTGTGTTTAATATTATAGAATTTTATCAAGGGAAATTATTTTTTCAATTAAACACCAGTATTGCCGATTAGTAACAAACTGTTTTTTAGCCGTAAACTATACTTAAAACAAAATATGATTTTTAAAAATATTTTTCCCATGATTTATTTAAAAAATGAAAGCCGAAAAACATTATTATACTGATTTTTGAAAAGTCGGGATTTTAAGGGTAAGTACTGTTAGCCATCTCGCAGACCGCTGCTTTTTGCAATTGACACAGTTTAACTTGTAATTTTCAGTTTTTAATTAGTGAAATTTTGTTTCGTTTGGAACCTTAAGCACTATCGCTAGAGACTTCTGAATAGTTATATTTTGATTATAAAAAAACCCTGCATATAAAGTTTAGTACAGAAACAGTATGAGCTAATAACAATCAAGAGACCTCAGACACCGCTCAGTAGTAGCTATGCAAGTATTTCTGAGACAATAATTAAAAGTCAACACTTTAGACTTAAATGTTTGGAAATTTGATGAATCATATGTTGTTGCACATAACTATAATAAAACTTTATATAAAATATTACATAAATATAATTAAATCTAAAAAACAATTAAGAAAATTATTATGAGCTTCAAAAGCAAAATGTAACACACATAAGAAAAAGAAGCCAGGGACAAAACGAAAAATAAAACAGAAACTTTAATGAATTTGCATATCAAATGAACTGTTTATAAAAATTCCAACAGGAAGTAAAAGGAATGCTAAAGCTCACTTTTAAAGCTTTTCATAACAAATCAATTTTGAGGACTTGAGCTCGAGCTTGACTAAACTCATATTTTATGCGTCATAACACGCAAAGAAGTTTTTCAATTTATAAAAGTTATTTTGAAAATATCCTACACAGATTTCTACAACATTCAAATCTTCGACGTACAATTCTTCGTAATTAAATAATAACGAGAATGGGCCTAAAGGATACTTCAGCAAATTAAACCAAGATTTCTCCTTTCCCTTGCTATTAAACTCAATCAAACTTGCATCAAAAGGTCTCGTCTCATTACAATGGAAACTATTCCTTCCGTTCACTTCCTCGGATAAAAGCAGATGCGAAGAAGATTAAATCTTCGCCTTTATGATCTTTTTATCTCATCCTACATATCAAAAACGAGTGTAAAAGGAAGGGGGAGGGGGTGTAGAGAATCATTCATTATTTCCACGTCTTGTATGCGAGCAAAGAGCCCATGTTCTTTAAGAAATTAACGATTTTTCGCTCTTCTGAAATTTATTCGCGAGTGTATATCTCTCATCAATGGGGCATCTTTCGAAAGCCCCCGCATCAACGCGACTTCAGAAATTGTTTCGGATGTTGTAACGGGGTCGGATAAAAAATAACAGACGGACAAATTCCACGATATTGAATATATCATAATATTTCAAGAATTTAAAAGCATCGACTTAACTGCTACAATTTTCAAAGTTTAAGGGGTACGGGGCTAAAAATTCTCCAAATAAATAAATAAATAAAATATTTTTTTTTAATTATTGGCTTAAAAAATACTGAGTTTTTAGCGTTAAATACCGCAAACCGCATGCTTTTAACTTCATTAGATCCAGAGATATAACACAATTTTGTTCCATACAAGATATATGTATGAAATTTTCAACAGAGATTTCATGCTATATTTCCAACAAATTGCCTTCATGATTTGTAATTTTGAGTGATAATTGTGAAAATATGCCAATTAATGCAAAACTCACTCATAAAAAAACTTTACTTTCTTACTTAATTTTTTTATAAAATTCATAATCAATATTTTAAGAAATCCTGAAGACGAATTAAAATGACACATTTTCTGCACACAAAAGTGTAACAATTTTGTAAATCGAGTAAGTAGGGGAGAGTGGTAATGAATGGGCCAATTTTTGGTTTTCAATTTTTGTAATTTTTTCTAAAAATTATTTTGTCTCAGAATTGGCTCTTCAGTTACTTTACTTATTTGGTTATATAAAAAAGTCATAAAAATTGGATTAGAAAATGTCTACAATGAATGATAATAGAAAATAAAAATGTAGAAATTTGGCCAATTCATCCCCACCCACGGGGCTGAATGGGCCATTGAAGGTAATGAATGGACCACTAAATGAAATCAATGAAAAAAATGTGGAATTAATCTTTTATTCACCAAATATGACAAAATAAATGGTACTTGACATGATATGATCAAAGCATGCTGAAATAGTAAGTAATACACAATGCTTATCAAAATTTAAGAATATCAAAAGTGATATTATTAAATCACATAATTGTAGCAGAAAAATGACAAAATAATGAGATTATAAGAAAGAAAGAACATAAAATATACATAAAAATAATAGATAATACACATTATGATTTAACGAAATTTATATTTTTCAAAATTAATATTAAACGACATGGTTCTAACAGCATATTAATTGACTATTTAGTATAAATTTCTGGTATTATTTATTCTACCCATCAGATTCAGAATATAAACAATTATTCTAGTTTTATATCAAATGGAAAAATACTGGTAGGTGTGGTCAACAACAGGACAGTTCACCTTAATCATTTATACAATATAACTTATGTTTTAATAAATAACTGATATTTCTTAGGGTCAAAATGTGCAAATTATTTTTAGACATCACTATAAACCTATTCTAACTAGATAGTAATTTAATATAAATTCATTACAGTCAGTTATGTTTCATATTAAAAAGAAAATCAGAAAAAAGAAAGAAAAACCATATTTTCATGATCATGGCAAAGGTGGCCCATTCATGACCATGATATAGTGGCCCATTCAGCTCACCTATACTTCTGGAACATATTCAGGTTTTTTTAATACATTAAATTCAAATAACATCTAAATACATCCTAAAATTAGTTTACAGATATGCAAAGGCTTGCATATCTGCAATGAAATAATAGATACTTTTTAGCTTATTTATTTTACTGAAAAGGGAAAAAATTTACTTTTCAATCAGATTCCTAACCATCCTACTCTAGTGGGAAAATGGCTTCTCCCAAACAATGGAAAATTTGATGAGTTTGGTAGCAGAGTCAGATAATATAGACGAACACGCGAACGTCGTTCGCAGAAAATTTTCAAAGTTTGCAGACAGTTCTGATGGTTTTTTTTTTTTTTTTTTTTTTTTTTTTTTTTTTTTTTTTACAAATTTTTCATTAAAAAAATTATTAAGATCCCAGGCGGAGAATCTGCGCGAGGCCCGTCGCAGACTTGTGAGAAGGTCTGCAGATAAAAAAAGCTATCTAGAAATTATTTGCCATGTACCATGATGGAAAAAGCGTCGTGGCATATATATTTTTAAAACTTAAAAATATTGGAAGTGCGGGGCTTATGCCAGAACGGCAGGTACAATGCTTTTTTTTTTTTTTTTTATGCCAGGGCCGGTAGCAGAAACAGTGCAGCACCGAAGCAAGTGCTGCAGATTATTTTAGGCTTTGCAGATTAATTTAACAGATTAAAAATAAATTTTGTGTTGAAAAGTAAATGTTAAATGTTGATCTCTTTAAAATAAAGTTTATTTGGTTGGAAATTTTAGCGAATGTTTATGCGCTTGTTTAGCATTTCTCTGCGATTTGCAGTGACTTTTTTACATTCGAAAAGGGAATTCGGTTTTAATATCTTAGTAAACATTATCCTCTTTTCAATAAAGTCTAATTCAGAAAACTGTAGGGGGGGGGGGATTGAGAGCATGTAACGCAATGTGAGGGATTGGAAAGAGGACTTTTTCACTTTTGCTGTAAGCTGCGATATAGGACTTAGGAGGGGCGTGGCGTTTTTCTGCAGAAAATTTTTAAGTAATTATTTGAGTTTGCAGACAGTTTTACATTTTACCTAAGTCTGTTTGGTAGAACAAATAGCTTCATCTATTGGTGGCATCTAAAATAATTTTATGCAAATACTTTTTCATATTTTGTTAATGGCCCATTCATTACCACTCTCCCCTACTTCCAGAGTTATATCAAAAATTAAATATGTTTAAAATTGTAACATTTAAACTTTTTTTAAATATTTAAAAAAAATGAGATTTTTTTACATGCAATATTCTTATTATATTAAAACATATTTAAAAAAAAAAATGCATAACAAAATCTCTATCAATAAAAAAAAAATAGAATTTTGAGTCCCGAACCCCCTTAACTTTTAATTTTCAGTTTAAAATTTTGATTCGTTTGGAGCCTTAGTACTATAGCTAGAGACTTTTAAATAGGTGAATTTTGATTATAAAAATCCTGTAAACAGCATTGTATGAATTAACCCTTTAAGCGTCCTAACCGTGGTTTTCCGTCAAGTAATTTTTTGGAATCAAAAACTGATTTAACACAAAATCGATATTAAAGCTAATTTTTTGAAGTGATTAACTAAATACGCAAGGTTATCAAATAAAAATTCTCATACCAAAACATATCATAACTACTATTTTATGAATCGTTAAGCATGAGTGAAAAATTCTGCAGGACGCTTAAAGGGTTTTAATAGTATTTTATTCCTCTTTCAATCAAGCAGTCTCAGACACCGCTCAACTGGAGCTAAGCAACAATTTTTTGGACAATAATTAAAGGTTAATAACACTTTAGAGTTGAAGAGACAGCAATATTTTGCAATTTGATGCATCATATTTTGCTGCACATAACTGTAATAAAACTTCAAAGAAACATTATCCAAATTACTTAAATCGAAAAAACAATTTCAAAAATGCTAAATAGATATTAGTCTAATAACAGAAACTTTAACGAAATAGCATATCAAGTGAACTATAAAAATAACAATAGAAATGCAAAGTAAATGTACTATTAATCTTCCTTTTAAGGATGTTCTCAAATCCAAAAGGGCAACTTTCTGACGTGTCTTAATTTAGTTTTGTTCGAAAATGTATGATACTAGCTGGTGTTGTTGTTCAGAAACTATGTAATCGAGCTGGTTTTTTTTTTTCATTTTTTTTTTCGCAAACGCAATAGATCTTTCAGAAAATAGTGTCAAAGTGAGCGTTTTGGTCTGAATTTCCGCGCGAAGGAAGAAAGAGCACTCAAGAGCGGGCAAAAAATGTGTTTGTCACGTGATCAAAATAGCTTATAACTCAATAGGCAATTCATTGATCAAAAATTGGAAAAAACAGTTCAATTCCATGGCCAGGCTTTCCAATTTTATGCCTTTCCGTTTAACAATGAATTTGTAAATGCGTCAAAACATTTTGCGTTTGTTGAGCAGAGCAGTCAGCCTTAAAGCTTTTCACAAGAAATCAATTTTGAGGACTTGTGCTCGCTTGACTAGATTCATATTTCGTTGTCATTCATAACAAGCAACGAAGTTTTTCAATTTATAACATTTATGTTGAAAATATTCTCCACAGATTTCTATAACATTCAAATCTTCGATGTACAATTCTTCATAATTAAAACAAAGATAATGGGCCTAAAGGATACTTCAACAAATTAAACCCAGATTTCTCCTTTTCCCTGCTATTAAAACTCAATCAAACTTATATCAAAAGGTTTCGGCTTATTACAATAAGGAAATATTCTTTCCATTCACATCCTCGGATAAAGGCAGATGTGATGAAAATGAAATCTTCACTCTTATGAACTTTTAACAAATCTCATTCTACATACCAAAAACGAGTGTAAAAGTATGGGGAGAGAATTATTCATTATTCCCACGTCTTGTTTGCGAACAAAAAGCCCGTGTTCTTTAAGAAATTAACAATTTTTCGCTCTTCCGAAATTTATTTGCCAGCGTAATCAACGGAGCATCTTTTAAAAGACCTCGCATTAACGCGACTTCAGAAATTGTTTGGGATGTTGTAAGGGGATCGGATAAAAAATAAAAGAAGGAGAAATTCCACGATATTGAATGATTCATACTATTTTAAGAATTAAAAAGCATCGACTGAACTGCTGTTAGCGGTCTCGCAGACCGTTGCATTCTTGCAATTTTCACAGTTTAACTTGTAATTTTCAGTTTAACTATAGTGAAATTTTGTTTGGTTTGGAGACCTAATACTATCGCTAGAGACTTTTAGATGAATGGCGACTTATGTTTATAAAAAACCTGTAAACAGTATTGTATGAATTAATGGCCTCTTATTCACCTTTCAACCAAGCGGTCTCAGACACCGCTTAATTGTAGCTATGCAACACTCTCTAATACAATAAAGGTTAACACTTTGGATTCCAAGAGACAACAATATTTTGAAATTTGATGCGTCATATTTTGCTCCACATAGCTATAATAAAAACTTCAAAGAAACATTATATAAATGACTTAAATTCAAAAAACAATTTAAAATATGATTAACAGTTTTAAAAGCAAAATGTTACACACACAAAAGAAGAAGCAACATACAAAACAAAAATTAGATTTTCGCCTACCAACAGAAACGTTAAAGTACTTTTAATCTTCCTTTTAAAGCTTTTCATAAAAAGTCAGTTTTGGGGACTTGTGTTCGAACTTGAGTAAATTCACATTTCATACGTCATGACATGCAAAGAAGTTTTTCAATTTATAAAAGTTACATTAAAAATATTCTCCACACATTTCTATAACATTCAAATCTTCTACGATATACAATTCTTCATAATTATAATCACAACGAGAATGGGCCTAAAAGATACTTCAACAAATTAAACAGAGATTTCTCCTTTTCCGTACTATTAATTGTATCAAAAGGTCTCGGGCTTATTACAATGGGAACTATTCTTTCCGTTCACTTCCTCTGATAAAGGCACATGCGATGAAAATCAAATCTTCGCTCTTATGATCTTTTAACACATTTCATTCTATATATCAAAAACGAGTGTAAAAGGCATGGGGAGGAGGAATTACCCATTATTACCATGTCTTGCAAGCGAGCGACGAGCCATGTTCTTTAAGAAATTAAAAATTTTCCTTTCTCCGGAAATTTATTCGAAGGCGTAAATCTCCCATCAACACAACTTCAGAAATTGTTTCAGATGTTGTAAGGGGGCCGTGTAAAAAATAAATGATGGATAAATTCCACAACATTGAATGATAACATTTCTCAAATTAATCCTTAGCTGCTACAGACCGCTACTTTAATTTTCACAGATTAACTTGTAATTTTCAGTTTAACCCTTAAGGGGCTACTTCAGTCAGGCGAAAAGAGCCGCTCGCTAATGCTATGGAAGAAATTTCTTAAGACATCTAACTTGCATTTCAATATTTTTAAATGATTTTTTTTTTTTTTTTTTTTGCCTTTGATAGCTGAAGTCAGTCTGTACAAAAGCCGCTTTATACTTTTTCGATTTTTTTTGCAGATTTTTTTTATGAGAATGCTTTTACTTTCGAAACCGGTTCCGAAAATGAAAGTATCCTCATTAAAAATAACTGTAAACGAAATCGAAAAAGTAAAAAACGGGACGTAGAAATCGATCTCAGCTATCCAATACAAAAAAAAGAAAAAAAAATCCTTTAAAAATATTGAAATGCAAACGCGATATCTTAAAAAATTTCTCCCATTCGATTAATATTGTCGAAAGGGTGTTTTCAGCTGACTGAAGTAGCCTCTTAACTTTTGTGACAAATTATCGCATAGCTACCGTGAACAGTCTGAGACCACTTGATCGAAAGATGAATAAAAAAGATTAACTCATATTATAATGTTTTTGTACGAAACTTTATGCATAGGACTATTGTAATTAAATTTCCCCTATTCAAACGATAGTAGTCCAAACGAAACAAAAATTTCTGCAAAATCTACAGTTAAGGCTGTTCTTAACTGCTCTGCTGAACAAGCGCAAAGCGTTTTGACACATTTACAAATTTATTTTTTAACGGAGAGATAAAACTGGAAAGCCTGGCCATGGAAACGATTTAGAATCGAACTGTGTTTTCGATTTTTTTTTTTATCAATGAATTACCTATTGAGTTACAAGCGATTTGGATCACGTGGACAAACACGTTTTTCAATCTTTTTGAGTGCTTATTCTTGTTTCGCGTGGAAATTCGGTTCAAAACGTCCACTTTGACACTATTTTCTAAAAAATCTATTGCGTTTGGGAAAAAAAAAAAAAAAAAAAAAAAAAAACGGAAAAAACTGCTCGATGACATAGTTTCTGAACAACAACACTTGCTAGTTTGATGCATTTCCGAACAAAAATAAATTAAAACTTATGTCAGAAAGTTGCCCTTTTGGATTTGAGAACAGCCTTAAAAGGAAAATTACAAGCTAACTGAAAATTCAAAAAAAGCAGCAATCTTTTAAACGGCTAGCAGCAGTTGAGGGTTAACTACAGATACTAGTGAAATTTTGTTTTGTTTGAAGTTCTAGTACTTTAACTGCTGTGACAAAAATTGTCGCATAATTACTGTGAGCGGTCTGTGAGACCGCTTAATCCTTAAACTGCTATGACAAATATTCTCGTATAACTACTGTGAGCGGTGTGCGAAACCGCTTAATCCTTAAACTGCTATGACAAATATTCTCGTATAACTCTGTGAGCGGTATGCGAGACCGCTTAATCTAAGGATGAATAAAAGGAAACATTAACTCATAAAATATATATTACTAGAAAGATAACCCGTCAAAAATCACGGAAAATGAGGTATAAAGATATATACGACACATGTGCAAGAATATGAATAGTTTTTCTTGCTTGTTCTGCAGTTACAGATGAAAATAACACATTTTAAAATGTGGAAATATGTTGCCAAATTTTCTTCTTCGCTAAGGCAGTTCTCTATTTTGCCAAGACCCCTATACTGGAAAAATACCGAAAATTTAATTTCTGTACCCGTCTATGTAAACTCTACATAACCGGATACAGAAATTAAATTCTCTAAATTCTTTACATTGTAAAGCGCATTAAAATCGGGCAGTTAAAAGCTCAGATAGCACAGCACCGGATAGTTGCGGTTGTTATATTAGTAGCATCGGGATTAAGATGTAAAGACATACATTTTCGTACATTACACTTTAAATTCTGACCCATTGATTTATAGATTTTGAAAGAAACCCCTAAATGCACGGATTCTAAATAAAATAGCGGTGAGCTCGATTATGGAAGGGCAATGGGTTTCAATGGGAATTTCGTCAAATGAGCCAACTATCGTCAAGTTTTCTTCATATATGGCAACTTATTTTTGTCACCAAATTTGGCGATATGTTTTCCAAGTTGGTCAAAATTTGGCGCTATTATGGCAACCCTGCCATTAGCATTTTTCAACAATTACTCAGTGTTGAAGCTGTTACCGATTTCTCCATAGGAAGCCTAACCCTGATATGCCGCGTTCAATGAGGCGGTCCAACCGGAATTGTGAGGGACACACAGAGACTTGGATTTTATATAAATAGATTTCTATACTAAACTTTATGCACAGGACAATTATACTTAAAATTTACCTATTCAGAAGTCTCTAGTGATAGTACCTAGGATCTAAAAGAAACAAAATTTAACCAGCATCTATAGTTAAACTGAAATTGCAGTGAGAATTTATGTCACAGGAATTTAAGGTTAAGAAGATTGACGTATAATTTTCCGTCCTGCAAAATATTTTGATAATTTTAAACAAATTGAGACTATTTTCAAATCAAAACGCACTACTTTCGGATGCATCCACGAAGTCATTTTCATTGCCATACACATAAATTTTGCAGGTTATCGAACAATCCCAAGCAGTTTAATAGCGTTTATAATTTCCCTCTTAGTGTATGGGATCTTAAAAGAAATCTTGTCAAAGTTTGTGTTTTGAACCGATTTTGTACAAAGGGAAAGATTGTTATCGGGGCACAATCGACTATAATTAAAGATATGTAACCAGCATACAGGAAAATTAAAACTTATTCGCTTTATTACCACGTTTGTAAATCACAATGTTTGTGAATTGCATCCATTTCCTTATTAAAACGACTTCGTGAATGTGCCAGAAAGTTTCGTACTGTTGAGAGGTGAAATGCACAAAAGTTTTTCAATTTCTTTAAGTTATAGTAATCTACATGCGATATCTTCATCACAACATCCAATTCTTCATAATTAAATCATAGCGAGAAGTATTCTAAAGAATGCTTCAGCGAATTGAAACTAAAGATTTCGTCTTTTCCCCACTGTTAAACTCAAACTTGCATCAAAAGTTCCCGGCTAATTACAATGGGTGCTTATTGTTTCCATCCATTTCCCTAGACAGCGACAGATACAATGGAAAAGAAATCTTCACCCGTATCTTTTTAATAAATGAAGAGATCAGATGATAAAGGTGGTAAGTGAAAGTGACACAATCATCATTTTGAGAAAATAGCTGTAAAGTTCCAAATATCTATTTGCGTTTATTGTCAAATGCCTCTTTTATCAATTAAAATATCTGTCAGTATTAGGTTTTTTCAGATAGTAGTTTAAGGCTATTCAAAAAAATATTCTTCCACGCTCAACAACTCGAAATTTCCTGACACATTTTCAGACTCATTTTTAAAAGTAAAAACATCAAACTTGCTGACATGATTTTTTGAAGAGATTTATAAGCGACCTGTGTTTTTACTTTTCGTTCACTTAATTAGAACTTGATTTTATAAACAATTATTTTCTGAGTAAGACCATTTTTTTCGTTTCGCTTCGGGAAATTCGGTTCAAAATGCCCACTTTGGCAGCATTTTTTAAAAATATATTCTGCCTTTATCAAAAACTCGACCAATACGGCACATTATATAGTTTCTGAATAGGAGAAGCTGCCAACTGGATGCGTTTGAGAGCTATGAATTTAAAAAGAGTCAAAAAGTAAGTAGTTTAGATTTAAGTACACCCTTCACAGATGGTAGAGAACCATTGATTGCCCGCAATCATATGATTAACTCCTTTTTTTTTTTTTTTTTGGTAACATACCAGCTTTATCATCTGAGCTCTTCAAATCTCATTCAACATACTAACAAGAAAGAAAACTTATGCATCAAACATAGATTACGAAAAACTTTCCAACATTCACCGTTTAATAAGGTGAAAGGTGATACCTATAAATAGACAATTTGACGGAAACGATCATTTGACATAACCCTTACTGGCGTGGAGTAATTCTGTTTATAAACTGATGAAATAATGGACTCACACTGCAATTTATAAACGAATTTATTAGAAAACAAGAACTTGCTTATTTTCTTATACATTATAATAGGAGAATTTTAGTTAAATATTCTTGGTGTCGTTTGTCAGTTTTGGAATTAAAATTAGGTGTCCTTTTTTAAGTACACCACGCCGGAAAGGGTTAAGTGGGACGGTGGACGTTAAATATTTTTTTTAGTTTTCATCATACAGATATAAAATTTTGTGGAAATATACATTTCACCATAAGTATATAAACCACCTTAAAAGAAATTTCCAATCTTATTATAATTTTAAGAGTTTAAAAAAAAATCAAATTTTAAAACGTAATTTTAAAATGCTCCATGCGTCATAATTTTTAGATATTTCCTCGAATTGGTATTTTAATCACTTAAAACTCAATTTCAAACAAATCTGTGCATCGATTTTCTAATCCCTTGAATACTTAAGAGATTTTTTTCTGAATTCAATATCGATTTTCATCGAAATCTTGCCTTTTAATAAGCTAAAAATCAAATTTAATTATCTTAATGAAGTCGAATTTTAAAATGCATGCACACTTTTTTTGCAATATCAGGATTCGCCCTTATTAATTTCAAGAATTTTGATAAAGTATGACGCATTTTAAAAATCTTAAAACGTTGAAAAATCAGTTTTGAGAAAAATAGTGACCGAATAGAAAAAAAGTGTACAATTAAAGGGCCGAGAAATTGTTTGTGTACAAAATTCAAACTCTGGTAACTTTGCGAAAAATAATCGCATCTGCATGCGGTTTCTCGCAAACGGCTCAAAACAAACTAGAGAACAATAATATGCACAAAAATAATTTTCGATTTTTGGGTCGATTTCAGGTCAGTTAAAGGTCCACGGTCCCAAGACATCAAAAACGAGTATAACAAGAACGAAAAATCATGCTTCAAGCATAGGTTATGAAACATTTTCAAGCACATTCAGAGTGCGGTAACAAAACTTAAGAATTTAATGAGGTTAAGGATGATTTCTAAACAATTTGGAAAACCCATAACACATTTGAAAAGTCAATTTCAGCAATGTCAATCAACAATCGGGAAAATATCCGAATACTTTAGCACAGCGCTTTATGTGCCTTATAAATTTGAACATGAGCTACATAGTATGCTAAATTTTAGCTCAGTTAGGAAACGCATAGCATAGTTGGAAATTCCTATTTGGCATTTCCCTATCAAAACGACTTGTCAGAGAGTTCCGTGCTGTTGAGAAGTATGAAATACACAAAAGTTTTAACAATTTGTATAAAATACAGTCGAACCTCTATTTAACGAAGTAGCTAAATCTCGGCAAAAAGTTCGTTATATGGAAAATTCTTTAAATAGAGAGTCACCTTTTAAATATTTTAATCTACATAAAACAAAATTTAAGTCCATAAATACTAAATATAATTAAAAAAAGTAATTAATCACACTTTTTTTTATAAATTATATCTATTTGTTTTATTTATTTTACCCATCAAAAAGAAATCTCCAAGGGAAATTAGAATGAAACAAAACATTGTCTGGAAATACATTGTATTTTCAGTTTAAAAAAATTATTTTACTTTAAAAATCACGATTTTTAAAGATTTTTTGATAAGCTGTTTGGAGGAATACCAAATTTTAAAACAGTATTCTTTTTCTTCACGCATTTATCCACCTCATCAAGAATAATTTTTTTTTTCTTTGATGCTCAAGCACTTCCGCTTTGACATTTTTGGGCTACAAGAACCGAAATTACCAAAACGATTGATCATTATCAACAATCTAGAAAACTGGAAACTATAGTTTAAGGACACGGGGCAGCTCCATCGAGGGTTAAAAAGGAATATTGAAAGTTTGCACTTCTTGGATGGAAAGCAAAGAATCACAGCGATTTTACTGCTCTCGGTGAGTTAGGTGCCTGGTAAGACCTGTTCATGGTCATTGATCATCATAAAATGTGTTAAGAGAAAGAATAAGTTTGAAATGTCCAGTAAAATTTTAAGAAATAGGGAGAAAAAAAAATTTAGATCCCAAGGAAAAGTTCGTTAAATAGAGAATGCACTTCGCTATTTGGAGGTTATTTTACGAAGAAATTTGCAAAATTTTCTTGGTTCCAAGTAAAAGTTCACAAAATAGAGAAATCCGCAAAATAGAGGTTCGTTAAATAGAGGTCCGACTGTATAAAAACGTGCATTAAAACTCGGGACTTTTAAAATTGGAAAAATGAAAAAAAAAATTACCATTTTCAACATTTAATATCTTAAAATGTAATTGATTTTAAGACAACTTTAATTTGGATAAATGATATAAGTATGTTTTTCATTTCAAATATTTAAAAAATTACAAGATGCAGAATTTGCATTTACAGGAGGCTCCAAACTGTCAGACATTTGACGAGCAAAATATCGGTATAACAAATTACGCGCATGATTACAAAATAAATCTTGCAACTAGAAGGAAAATTTTAGTGCCTACTTATACTTCAGATTGTAATAATTACTCTGAACCTAATAAATTTGTAATAAAAGCACTTTTATATTTTTAATACAGAGTTTTATTTAGTTAATGCAAAATTAAGAAAATTTCAACAATATAATCACCTAAAAAAATAATTTTTCTCGAGAATAAAAAGGAAATTTTAGATTCAATTTATACAGACTAACATGAAACATATGTTTTGAAAATTTCATGAAAAAATATTCAGAAGTTTGAGATACCGTGCGCGTTATGCCCAAAAACGTCATTTGGTGAAAAATGACTTCAAAGTTCCGGAAACGCTGCTTCAACGAAGGGTAAAGCTCTGGGGCCGCGGGTATAGTTCTAAAAGCCTTAACTTCTGATCTAATAAGAACTTCAACGAAGCAATTATATCAAAATGTTCAGAAAAGATGAGAGTTTAACATCTAAAAAAACTAAAATTTTGAAACTTTAAGGATCTTGATACCCCTTAAGATGTTTTCAGCATAACATCCAATTCTTCATAATTAAATCACAACGAAAATGGCTCGAAAGGAAGCTTCAACAAATTGAACTTAAAGATTTCTCCTTTTCCCCCTTATTAAACACAATCAAACTTGCATCAAAAAGTCACGGCTAATTACAATGGGCACTATTCTTTCTACCCATAAGCCTTAGAAAGCGGCAGATGCAAGGAAAGAGAAATCGCCCTTATGATATTTTAACAAATCTCATTCTACATATCAAAAATGAGTATAGAGGAGATGGGAAGAGGGATGGTTGTAGATTACTCATTATTCCCGCATCTTACAGCGAGCGAAGAGCCATATTCTTTAAGAAATTAACAATTTATTTACGGGCGTAAATCTCCCATCAACGGAGCATCTTTTAAAAGCCTCGCATCAACGCAGCTTTAGAAATTGTTTCGGAATTTGTAAGAGGGTCGAGTAAAAAATAAATGGTAAATTCTTTTGTAATTTAAAGTTATTTTACCAGGCGAATTCGGTTTATACCAATCGGTTTTAACCATGGTTTAAACCACTGTTTAAACCAACTGGTTTTTTTCTCAAGGAAAAAAAAAACCAATTGGTTTTTTTTTTAAAGAAATCTAATGACATTTTCTCTTTTTTCTTTATAATTTAAATGTTTCAAATTATCGGATATATAAAATTTCTACTTTTAACACTTTATTTCAGCAATAAGCATTAGATATAGTGGGTCTAGGTCAGGGTCGGCCGACCTTTTTATATCCCCGTGCCCAATTTTTTTTTCAAAAAAGATTTTACGTGACCATGACGTGCCAAGCACCAAAAATAATTTAGTGGATCAACATTTCTGGATTTTTATTCATTGGGATTTAAAAATATGGGACACTATACATCTAGTAATAGATTAACATATATTATAAAGTAATAAAATGGTGAATGCGATGTCGGTTATGCCGAATATTAATACGTTGTTCAGCCTACTTAGTTTTTATAGGATGTAAGCTGAATTCGAGTTATCTAACAAGTGATTTGGGTTTCTAATATTTAAGGTTTCGTATCATTTCCTAAAATAATGACCCGAAGGAATAAATAGAACGAGCAATTGAGAAAACTACATATTTTATACTAAGTCTCTTTAGTTTCATCACTGGGAGTTTTACTTATAATGCCTGATGCTTTTCTTTTTGATATTCTCTCAACCTTCTCTTAATTTGACAACTTATTGAGCCCACACTGGAATAATTTAGAAATTCAATTAGTTTCTTTCCAATTAAAAAAAGAAAAAAGAAAGAAAGAAAGAAAAGCCCAGTTTGTGTAAGTTTGCGTGTTTTGTTTAACTTAATTCTATTTTGTTTTAGGATTTCAATCAACGCCGTGCCGAAAATATTCTAATGCGTGCCAAGTTTGGCACGCGTGCCTTAGGTTCGCCGACCCTGGTCTAGGTCATCATGTTTACATGTATAGGAAGAAAATTACTATCTGTTGACGAACATATCTATTGCTCTAAAGATAAAAAAAATTAAAACATGTGAATTTTTCAAAGATAAAATAGATTTAAAATATTCAATATTTAGTATAAAATGTATTTTCATTTTTAAAAAAATGGAGGTTATTTAAAGCAGTCTGTCATAACACGCATGGTGATTTTGAATATGGAGCTACATAACTGCACATAGTTCAATGATCTTTAAGGTTTTGGTCAAGCTGTAAAAGAAATTTTTCTTGATTGGGGAAATTAGCTTTAAGAATTAGAATCAAAATATGAAGTGGAATAAGAGAGTATTCAAAAATTGGGTGCTAGTTATAGCCTTTTAATAATGCTAGTCTATATAATACATTTTTTTTCTGTTACCTGCTGAATTTTAAGATAAAAAATGTTGACACCGAATTGTCACTCAAATTGTCAACCCCAAGAAGTATTTGAAATTTATTTTTTACATAACTGTGAAAAAGAATATTATATTCACCAAACTACATCAAATGTTCATTACTAGTAATCAAAAGATTGTTTATAAAGATTATCAGGGTATCAATGTTTCACTGTGTAGAGCTGTTTGTTCTTTGAACCTAACGGTTTACTGATACTGCTTCAATTAAAATATGAATTTTTTCAATTTTCTACATAAATTGACTGTAATTATCTAATTTAAATTATTTTCAAATGAAGTTATACTAATTATGTATCCAACAATGTCTACTTTTATCAAAAAATATGCATGCATATGTATTAAGAAAGGATTAAAAAAAAACCGGTTTAAAACAAAAAAAAAAACCTGGTTTAAACCCAATAAACCGGTTTTTTGGGGAGGTTTTTTCGAAAAAAAAAATTTTTTTTTTTTTTTTTTTGCCAACTCTGATTACTCATTATTCCCGCATCTAACAGCGAACGAAGAGCCATATTCTTTAAGAAATTAACAATTTATTTACGGGCGTAAATCTCCCATCAACGGAGCATCTTTTAAAAGCCTCGCATCTACGCAGCTTTAGAAATTGTTTCAGAATTTGTAAGAGGGTCGAGTAAAAAATAAATGGTAAATTCTTTTGTTATTTAAAGTTGTTTTACCAAGCGAATTAAAAATGTATAAACTCGTTTCTCTTTCGCTCCTGAAATACCACAAAATAACTTTAACAAATTATTCCAAATGGCTGAAAGTAGGGATAGTTTTAACTCTTAAAAGCCTACACTACACTAGTCGCGCGAAGTAAGTCGCAAGTTAATGTTAAACCTATGAGAGGATTATTTTCAAGTTTTTCGCTTGCATTTTTATTTTATTTTATTTTATTATATGTATATATATATATATTAAAGATGAAATCACAAATATATGAACAAATGATAAAATTCTAAAGATAAATGAGATATGAACATAGGAAACTAGCATGTAAATTAAGAAAACTATGAATAACCCACAAAATCATCAGAGGTGCTTGTTGGTTAATTCATAGTGAAGATGCGTTATTTCATCCAATTTTGTCGGCATTAAGCCTAAAATGGCAAAATTTAGCAAATACAGGGTGCAATATGTCATCTATCGCCACCCTTTAATTTCTCAACCGTTGGTCGTAAACATATAGTTACGACAAAAATGTTTCAAATGAGCTAAATATTCATGTTGTGGCATTATTTAAAGTAAAAAATAAATTTTATAAAAATTACGAAATTAACTTTTTACACGGTCCCCCAGTCCCTAAAGTTATATCTCTCTATTCTAAAAAAAAGTAACTACCGCTGTCACCGCCGCCGGTTTTGAATTTTTTGTGACCGGAGGTCTTTCTTCGTTAATATTAAGAAAAATAATACATACAAAAATATGAAAATCGGTGGTTTTATACAGAAATGTTTGATAAATATGCTGATGCAGACAGTTTTCAAATCGAAGAATTATTTTAAGAGATATTTAATGCTAAAGTTGGACAAAATCGTTCCACTAAAAAAGTTTTATAGCAGCAAAAACTATACATGGCAGTGTAATCATTTTTAGATCATTTTATGCGTTAGAATTTGCCGGAGTGCAGATTGCATTAATTTTTTTATTTTGACTCATTTTTTCAGGTTTTATTTCTATTTTAAATTCAAATTTTCAGCATTTCTAGAGATATTTTTCACAGATTTCAGAAAATTGTACTAATTTAAACTGTTGCCAACTGTATAAAAAGCGCAAGCAATAATATTTGCTTCAAATTAAAAATTTATTTACACGTGACTATTATAAACAGGAAAAAAACTTTCAAATTAAAATTAAATAATTACGTATAAAAAGCAGGAATTTATTAAAAATTATGTCATAAAAAGTACACACGTGAATTTCAAAAGAGAAAGGATATTGTAAAATAATAAGTTCATTAACATGCGTTAGAAGTCGTAGGAGAAATTACGTCATATTTACGTCACATTATAGTAATTACATAAAATGAACACAAAATAACATTGCAAAAAAGTTTAAATTTAGAAATTGCGCTAGACATTTATTTGATATTTTGAGAGGATCTTTTCAACTGTTTTTGTTAGGAAAGCGCAAATAATATTTCATTTCTAACAAAAGTATCTTCACGTGAATATTTAAAAGAGAAAAAAATAGCTTGGTAAAAATTACGTTAGATTAAAAACGATTAATTTAAAATGTCTCATTTAAAAGAACTTTCTTTTCGCTTTGTTAAAAAATACCAGGAGACAAAGACTCTGTTTACTTAATTCCTTTTATATTAGCTTATTTTGAAATGTTGTTACACGTATCTACGTCATCAAGTTATTTTTATTCGACGTTTTATTTGTATTTTTATTAATGTTGTACGAATTTATTTGTTCTATTGTTATTTAAAATAAAAAATTATGTAAATTTGTATAATTTGGCGAGTGGTTTGGCGATTTATATAATTTGGCGAAATTGGTCGACGAGATAATCAAGCAGTACCGCAGCGGATTTGGCGTTAAAATTCCCCAATCAAAGACAAATGAATAGAAATTCGTTTATAGGGAGATCGCCACTGCTTTTTACATTATAATTCAATCTTTCGAAATCTTTTTAAAGCCGATCAAATTAGCGTGCATTTAGAGTCTGCGGTGTCTGGGCGGGGGTTGGCGAGCGTAGCTCGTAGGGGGCCGAGCCCCCTAGTTTAGTAAAAGTTTACACATATCATAACAGATATAACACAAAAAGTTTGACATCTGTACTGCAAAAATTGACACAGTTATTAAATTTCAAAGTTTGAGATTTTTGCACATGATTTTGTCTTTCATTGAGGGATCAGTTAAAAGATGAATTAAAGTAATTCGAGATCAAAGTTAGGGTGCAATGTCCTTTAGCCGGTATCGCCAAATCGGGGAATCACCAAAGAGGGTATCTACAAATTTGAGTTAACTTTTATGGGTCGAACAACATTCAAATGCCAAAGTAGGTAAAATCGACAACCGGAAAATAAAACATACTCACTAAGGACTAGATAAATGGCAGTGGAATTGCACCCTGATTTTGATCTCGAATTACTTTAATCCATCTTTTAACTGATCCCTCAATGAAAGACAAAATCGTGTGCAAAAATCTCAAACTTTGAAATTTAATAACTGTGTCAATTTTTGTAGTACAGATGTCAAATCTTTTGTGTTATATCTGTTAAGATATGTGTAAACTTTTACTAAATATAACTATAGGGACTGGGGGACCCTATAAAAAGTTCGATTTCGTAATTTTTATAAAATTGATTTCTTACTTTAAACAAATGCCACAACATGAATATTTACCTCATTTGAAACGTTTTTGTAATTGGAACTATATGTCTACGACCAACGGTTGAGAAATTAAAGGTTGGCGATATATAACATATTGCACCCTGTATATATACTATATATATATTTTTTTTTTTGGGGGGGGGGGGATAGCATAACTGTGGTTGATTTGTAACGTTGTTAGTTTTAACTTTTTCTTTTTTCGTTAAGTTTTGTTTTGCTCTTTTAATAAGGTTACTTTCATTTTTAGAACTTTTCCGATAAAAGTAACTTTGCAAAAAAAAAAAGTTCCCAATAGTATTTGTGAAATATTTTGAAAGTTATTGTTGCAGCTACAAGTTGTTTCTTTGTAAAAGGAACCAACAGATGTGAAAGTTAAAGTATTTAACACTTTATGCCCCAGCGGTACTTTAAAGTATCATTAAAAAAACTTGTTATAACATTCATTTAACACATCGATTTGTAATAATACAATTTAGAATGAGTTACATATGCTTTACTTTATCTTGTTCCAAAAGCATTATTAATTTCACAAAACAAAAATGTTTTTAAATAGGATGAATTATTCTTCATTTGTATCTCTTCCGCTTTCTTGATATTGGAAGATTGTGTATGGAAAGTTTCAGTTCTGAAATATTTCTATGGAAAGGGCATATTTGTACATTTCCTAATTCTACAGAATACTAAAAAAAATATTTTAAATAAAAATATTTGAGTGGAGTTTTAAATATTGCACAAAATCCCTGTAAATTAAGATTTAGATCATTAATTTTAATGGCAAAATCCTTTTAAAATTTATTGATTGTGTAAATCTTCTAACGTATTTCCAAAAATTCAGGAAAAATACTTTAGAAAATGAAATTATCAAGAATTCATAATTTGGGACATAGTGTTGTCTCTAGAAAAAAAAAAGGGGGGGGGGGCGCCGGGCGGAAAAATTTTAAAAAAGGGTTCTATTCTAAAAAAAAAAAGAGGTACATTTTTAGAAAAGGGAACACTATTCTACAAAAGGGTAATTCTTTTCAAAAAGGAAACACTATTCTAAAAAAGAGGCACACTTGTACCTTGTTCACAAAAATATTTTGAACTGGTTTGTATAGAGTCCCTGGAATTTGTGATATTTTCTCGGGATCAATTGAATTGCCACGGGGCGCATAGGAAGTGTTATAAAGGGCGGCCGGGCGCATCGGAAGGATTTAAAAGAGGCCGCCAGGCGCAAAAAAGAAATAAAAAGGGCCGCCGGATGCTGCGCCCTGCTAAAGCTGCTTAGAGTCAACACTAGGACATAAGAGGTAAATAGAGGGAAAAATACAAACAAGAAATTTTTATTGTATATTTTAATAAATTTAACTTTTAATTAAAAAAAATATCAAACGATCATGATTATTTCTTCAACTGATTACATATATCAGTCAGTCTTCGAACAGATATAACGTAAAACTAAAACTAATATTTGGAGTCGAACAGCAAGTACAGTAGGCCTTTGTTATATCGCGCGAGACCTCGTTATTTCGTTCATTTGGTGCTCATTTTCAAAGTATCCCAAAGAAAAGCAAAAAAAAAAACTAATAATTTTCTATATTTTTTAAGTATTTACACATCCAGATCTTTACAAAAGGGAAAAAATCTGATAGCCAGCAAAAATTTCTGGTCGCCAATAAAATATATTTATCTCCCAACCCAGAACTGTCAGTTTATGCCTGCCAACTTTTTAAATTTAATCATGAATTTCTCAAAAAACATTAAAATTGTTTGAAAAAGTATATTCACGAGTACAGTAATAGTTTACCTTGAAATCTTAAATCTTCAACACAATTAATAAATTTAAAAAGTTAATATAAATTAAGTTTCTCGACGTAACTTATAAAAATTATAATTCTAAAAATAATGAAATATAGATACATTATAATGTTTGACTGAATAAAGTATACAACAACATAAGAAAAACAATTGTTTTTAACTACAATCATTCTTTTTTTACAAGAAATTACTTAGGTAAAACACGGACCAATATTCTAAAGTGTCAGCTTTAGGGCATTTTACATTATGAAAGAGTTTTACAAACATCTTTTTTTTTTATACGATTCTTTAAAATCTGCCTTTTTTCTTTTTAATTAATGCCATATCTCTTTGTATATGTCTGTATTTTTTTTTTTTTTTTTTTTTTTTAACTACCACCTATCTATAGCTTTGTCTGGTTTATAATCATTAAGTAAACCGAACAAGTAAATCTTTATTACATCAATTAATGTTAGTTCTTCCAGTCGCCAGTCAAAAACTTTGGTCACCAATGGCTATCGCATTTGTTGAGCCCTGTATGTGTCGACAATAATAAATATGTATTAAATTATAAGATCAAGATTAGAAGAATTCAATTAATACTTATTCCAACATTACATACATAATCTTGAAACCAAAGAATGGATCTTACCTGCAAAGAAAAAAAAAAACTATGAATAAACATTATAAAAGCATCTGAAACATAATATAAATAAATTTTTACTAATTTTGAAAGCTTTTATCTTAAAAAGCATTTGAATTTCAAAATTGAACATTTTTTAACGGGAGAATGTTAACGATTTTTCTACATTAGCAATTTCTTATAATGTTCTCATAAGCCAAAATATAACGCCGAACTCTTTAAATACTATTTTTCAATACAAGTTTTTCACGATTAGTGCAGTTAATTGCGCGATATTACCCCACTAACCAAAACCGCATTAATCCGAACATATATTCAATAACAGGAATCTAGTAGAGGGTATACAGTGGTATACCCTCGATAGCTATAGCATATACTCTCTGGTAATACCTTCTGTCTTTCGCATATACTCTCTGGTATACACCTTCTGTCTATAGCGTATACTCTCTGGTATACACCCCCTGTCTATAGCGTATACTCTCCGGTATACACCCCCTGTCTATAGCGTATACTCTCCGGTATACACCCTCTGCCTATAGCGTATACTCTCCGGTATACACCCTCTGCCTATAGCGTATACTCTCCGGTATATACCCTCTGCCTATAGCGTATACTCTCCGGTATACACCCTCTGCCTATAGCGTATACTCTTCGGTATACACCCTCTGCCTATAGCGTATACTCTCCGGTATACACCCTCTGTCTATAGCGTATACTCTCTGGTATACACCCTCTGTCTATAGCGTATACTCTGGTATACACCCTTTGTCTATAGCGCGTACTCTCTGTCATACATCCTCTGTTTGGGTTTTATTTGCGGCTAACACCATTGGGTAAAACTACATTAGATTGTGCATGAATCTTTCTAAAAGTTCAAATACACTTAAACTGAGAATATAACAATCTAATACTATATCGTTTTTGATGTTTTATTGTTAGAAAGTATACATATTACAGCTTGTTTTAAATCTTTTTAAAGGAAAGTTTATTCGCTTTTCATGAACTTACGTTAACATATAAGCGTGTGAGCTAATTTAATAAGTGATAACAAAGAAGCATTAAAATTTGTTTTTTGTCTAATTCTGCATCCTTGTAATTTTTAAGATAATTAGCTTACTTATTATTAGGTTAGTTGTTAAAATTAGCATAATCTGATTTAATTAAATTTACTGTAGCACAACTTGATTACTTCAAACTTACATGCTTTTTAAATTATTTAAGAGAAAACTTATCAATTATGCATTGCGCAGTTTGTTTTTTCCTACGCTAATACGAAATTCAATTTTCTAAACCTGTGTGAATTTGCATCCACGTCTGGAGCAATGTCTGTTTAATGTGACGAATTCTAATTTTTGAAAAACATCTTCGAGTTTTTATTATAATTTCCTTATCAGAATTTTCCGTTTTCAACAACTCACTGCTGTTTGGCTTGCAAAAAAGAGAAGAAAAAGAAGAGAAAAGAAAAGGATTTACCCTTTTCATGCTTTTCGCATTAATCGATATTTTTCCCGTACTAATTGAGGGAGGATCTAAAAAAAAGTTTGCCGTACAAACTGAAAATCGTATTAAGGTTGCTCTCAAATCCAAATCGGCAAATTTGTGACACAAGTTTAAATTCAATTCATTCGGAAATGCACGAAATTGGCAAGCGTTGTTATACTCAGGAACTATGTGATCGAAAGACGTTTTCCATTTTTTTTTTTGTAAACCCAAAAGATCTTTCGAAAAATACTGTCAAGGGGGGGCATTTTGAAGCGAATTCCCGGACGAAAGGAGAAATACCAGTCAGCGAAGGGAGAAAAACCGGTTGTCACGTGACCCAAAATCACTTATAATTCGCTAAATAATTTCTTTATCAAAAAATGGAGAACGTCTTTCGATTCCAAATCATTTCCATAGTTAGCCCTGCTAGTTCTGTGTCTTTACGTTTAAAAATGAGTCAGTAAATATGTCAAAAAAATTTTGGGCTTGTTGAGCCCGAAAATGAGAACTTAAGACTTGCTTGTTGAGCAGTGGATTTGCGAACCACCTTAAGGCTGTTCTCACACTGTAAACGCAAACGTCTGAAATTCAGTTAAAAATGTGTCTTAAGTGGATGGTCACATTTTAAGTGAAAAAAAAACGTGTCTTACTTTTTAAGACACCTTTTTGCATCTGAAGTTAACACATTGAAACGTCTTAAAACGCCGCCATTTTTAAAACCCTTGAAACGTCTTAAAAAGCCGCCATTTTTTAGAAATTCGAAACATCTAAAATGAGGTCTTTTAAGACACTCGAATCATCTTAGAAGATTTTTTTTCTCTTATTTACACTGTCTCATTGACAGCAAGCTAAAACTTAAACTTACAAGCTTCAAAGCAAAATAAATGTTTGCCAAACGTAAAGGCATAAAATTGGCAGGCATCACTATGGAAAAGATTTGGAATCGAAATGAGCTTTCCATTTTTTGATAAATTACTTATCGAGTTATAGTATGGTCACGTGAGGACCCGTTTCTCGCCTTTCTCCGGGTGTCTGGTCGGAAATTCGGTTCAAAATGTCAACTGTGACAGTATTTTCTAAAAGATCTTTCGAGTTTACCAAAAAATAGAAAACTTCTTTCGAACAGTTTTTGAATAACACCTGCCAATTCGTGCGTTTCCGAACAAAAATGAATTTAAGAATGTCTCAGAAAGTAGGCTATATCACCTTTACTGAATTAGAAAATTTATGGAACTAAAAATCCACTACATCTAAAAATGTACTAATGGTAGAAATAAAAGTCTTGGATGATAATGACTCGGAATAAGGCACATTTTGAAATAAAATTTTTAAAAAGAAGAAAAGAAAGTCTAGCCAATGAATCTAATTAAAAATTAATTTCCTGCTTTTTTTTACAAATGCTTTATGACTTAATGACCCATTATGCTGAAAATGTATTTATTCCCCTGTAATTGATAGCGTATTACAATTTAAAATTAATCTTTTACTCCAGTGAAACCTATTTAGTCAAAGAATTCAACAATCATCTGGATAACCGTCTCTAATTGAGCGATACTGTTTAAATCCTCCGACGAATTGCAATATTAAAGTAATTCTTTTCAAAAGAACTTAAATTATTAACGAGAAAAAGCTATTAAATAAGCATCTATTAAGGGCATAGGATAAAAGGCATCCTTTAAGAAGGAAAAAAAAATCACACAACTGTTTTATAAAGCGCTTTCTTCGTCTTTCACATAAATGAGATTTCTAATCATATTGCTGCATACAAAAGCATTTTCATAATACTGTTTCATAGTTGCTGAAAAAATAATTTTTTAAAAAAATGCGGAAAAGACTCCATTATTTCTTTTGTTAGTAAAATACAGTGAAATATGTTTAACACGAAATTGAGGGGACCGAATTTTTTTTTAGTGTTAAAAGAATTTCGCGTTAAAAAGATTCGTAAAAAAAGAACAAAATTCACAAATATTTTCGACGTCGTCAAATTTTATTTCGATTTCCTGTTAAACTATTAGTAGGTTGCATCCATTAGGATAAAAAGCAAGTAAAAAATATTGGGGTTTTTTTTTTTTTGGAAAAAATCAGATATCTTTTTTTTTTAAGTGTCTTTTTCAGCATTCTAAGATCTAGCTTGTTTGAATCAAATAAACAAAGCTGTCTTTAAATCTTCGTGCTTAGCGGTTCTCATACGTTTTCTCTCTGGCTTAAACATACTGCGCTCAAACATTAAAGCAATGGAATCCCTGTTTTTATTATCGTTAATAAAGTAGAATTGGCAATACCAAACTCTTTGCAGATTTCTGTTTTCGTCCTTCTTTTTCATCAACTACATTAAGCAGCTTCATCTTCATTTGAAGCGAAATAGCAGTTTGTTTTCGCACCGAATTTCTCAGCCATTGTGCTCATAAAACATAAGCTAATTTACAAAAAAACACAAAATTCATTGATTTTCACCCAAAATTCAGTGGTTTTAACACAAAATTTACCAATTTCAAGTCAAGCTAACTAGATCAAAAGCGAATTTTTTTCGTGTTAAACGATTTTTGTTTCTTGTTAAAAGAAACAAAATGTATTAAATTGCATAGTATACTGTCCGGACCGCTATATCATTTCGTGTTAACCGATTTTTCATGTTAAGTGTTTTCGTGTTAAACGTATTTTACTGCTTTTTTTTTTTTTTTTTTTTTTTTTTTTTTTTACTTCGTATCTGAACCAGGGCCACGGTCCAATAGCCCCCAGCTTTTAATTCAGCCCTCGATGTTAGAAAAAAAAAGCTTAAAATGCACAAGTTAGAGCCCAGAGAGGTAAATATAAGACTTTTTCAAAATTTTATGATTTGTCGTTTGATGTAAGGTGTTCAGCTGTAAGAATCCAAAATTTCAAGTCTCCAACATATATAGTTTCTGAGAACGGGTTCTGTGACGAACGGACAGACAGACAGACAGAGGAGTGAGACGAATAGGGTTTCGTCAGATGAACGAAACCCTAAAAACATTCTTCAAGAAGAGCATACAGAAATCGGAAGATTTTCGTTTAAAAATATAAAATCATACAAATTCGAGGATTTAAGCTGTGCCGCCCTCAATACTAAACCCCTCTAGGGGAAAAAATGTCTTAATTCGACTAAGATTAAAATTTAAATCAATTAAAAATAAGATTTAATTTATTATTTCGGATCTGGGAAGCGAAGGGAGGATCAGCTAGTACATAATAAAAACATACAAATACATACTACTAGTTACATATGTATTATGATTCAAAGACACCATATCAACTGTAAATGATCTGCATCAGGTAAGAAAAGTAGTAGGGGAAACTAGGGATACTTGACCTAATTGTTAGTTTTGGATTGTTAATCGTTTTTTTTACATTACTTATGGGTGTGTAAATGCAGTCTATATATACTTAATGAAGTATTACACAATATGTATTATGATTATTCCGAAGTATTAATTATAAAATGTAGTAAAATATGAATATTCAAAACTTTCAATTTGGGTCAAGTATCCCAGGGATACTTGACCCACCCATTAGGGATACTTGACCCAAGTCATAGATTTGGGAGTATGATTTAAAATAATAAACAAAATACATTTACATAAGAACAAAATTAATATTAGGGTTAATACTTTTTTATTTTTGTCAAACAAAATTAATACTTTGAATTTTTATTACATAGGCCTAACATTAATATACCCAATTTTAATTTTTGTTGTAGAAAGTTCAAAATATTAGCAGTCTCAAAGTTCATTAAGTGCCTAAACAAGTTCCAGAATAAAAAAAATAACAATTCATTCAACTATAATAATTCATTCAATGTAAAGTCATATTTAAATACAAAACTTTTAATTCTATCATTTGTATCGAAAACTCAGGGGGATGAAGAATAGCTTCGATTTGGTCAGGATCAACTTATGATAAATCATTCATTTCAAGCCATTTAAATGGCGTACCATCCATTCTTCTAGCAAACTGAATAGTAAGCCCGTCAGAATTAATTTCACGAACATTTCTAACAAATCTTCTTGTATTCCGCTTCACACAATATTTGACAAGAACCCAATCATTTACTAATAAAATTTTTATTTATATGCTTATAATATTTAATATTATAATATTTTTAATTCATAAATAAAAAATGATAAATGCATTTGAATAGTACTAATCCTAGTCTTGGGTCAAGTTATCCCTAGGTGACTTGAATCAAGTATCCCTAGTTGCATATTTACTACATAACCCTAAAATGCACCCATTTGCTAATAAGTAGATTAATATTATTTTACATGTTATTGTAGCTAATATATGTACAAAACAAATAACCAATTAAAAAAGTATTACCTTTAAGCAAAAAAAATTTATAACATTAAAGTTTACAGCACAAAAAAATTACTTTTAGAACATGAAAATGCATTTTGTCTGATAGTTTAAAAACTTATACAATGATTCAGTTGTTATTTTCGCCATGTGGTCAGCTAACTGAAAGGAAAGAAATGATGCCACTTCCAACTTACAAAACTTTCCCAATTCTGAGAAAAAGGCCTTGGGTCAAGTATCCCTATGGGTCAAGTGTCCCAAGTTCCCCCTATACAGGCCATAGGGGGCTTCAAACAGCATCTCTGCCAAATTTATCTAAATCGAGTCCAAAATTTTCTAAATCTCAAATAAACAATTTTCGAAACCTTGAATCTAAACCTATACATTTTCAAAGGACTCGTAACCTAATGGAAATTTTATTCGAATTTTTCTATAGTTTAACGATGCAGCGGATACAACATGTACGACAGCACTTTGCCTGATCCAATCAGCTCCTAGCAACAATGTTTCACAAAAAGTAACTTCTTAAAAACGGCACGGAATTCCGGTCTCATAAAACAGAAAAAGAACAAAGCGAAAAGAACATAGGAAAGTGTGGCGGAACAGAAACTTTTCCTTTTTATAACCGGAGAAAAAGAACTGTAGGTACTTTCGATCACGCTGTAGTACACGGGCTTCCGATCCAATCGTCCTCATACCTCTAAAAAGCGGAACTCCGAGGAAATTCAATAAAGCGAGATGCCATAACTCCGTCCCTTCACGGTGGAGGGCTTCTTCACTGTAAATCTAGAGATACTCTCGAAAATGCAGTAAAAAAGAAATACAAGAGAAATTGTCCTCCGTCCTTATGTATGTTCGAACACGGAAGAAAAGAAAATACGCGATGCTATGATTTTTCAGACATTAAATATTTTGCAAGGCTATATTCAAAAGTTTCTAGTCATACAGGAAATTATTTCACATTTCAACCATGCACAGCAGTATCTCAGCGTTGCTTGAAACTCATTTATAACTTATTCAACATCACTCACCCGCAAGAAAAGTGACACAACTCCGGAAAATTCTTTTTTTGTATTATTGCATTAGTAGCAGGGGTGTAGAGGAGGGCATACGCAGGTATACGCCGTATACCTTCTGGATTTTTTTTAGGAAGCTCCGTATACCCTCTGTTTATCAAATAAAGCTACAGCGTATATACCTTAGGCATGACGTTCGTGACTTTAGAGTATACCCTGTGCCTATAGCGTATACCCTCTGTTTTTTTTTACGACTACATCACTGACTAGTACGTCTGACTTAGGAGTGCATTTTGATACAGAAAAAATGTCGCTATGGAAAAAATGTAAGTATGATTATCCCGAAAACAGCTATAGCGCTCACCTGCAAGGAAAGTGCGACAGCTCAAAAATACTACATTTCATAAAGGAAGCAAATGAAGATTTGCATTTTTTTTTAATTGCAACAAAACTTATAGCACTTAACTCAGAACGCAGCTGTAAAAGCGTGCATAAAAGCGTGAAACCTTTAAATTAACGCGTAGAAGAGATAGGAAGCATCGAGTAAATTTATCCGCACCCAAATCCCCCCCCCCCCCCCTTCTGTGATGGCATATAGCAGGCATATCAAACTCGTCTACCGCCGCGAGCCAAATTAAGCATTGCATACAAAGACGCGGGCCACATCAAACAAAGTAGATAATGTTATTAGAATTATACACAGCAATATTTGTACGTACAAAACATAGCCATATTAAACAAATATTAAAGTAAAGTTTCAAAGTTATTATTATAATTCATAGTTTATTTTATCTTATTTTTCGAAAAAATACTTGGCATTACTTTTTATCAACCAAATCTACGAAGTTTAATCGGATTTTCTAAATTGTATTCCCTTAAAAAATATTATTTTACACAAGCTGTGTTAATCTAGCAAAGGTATAACTTTTAATCTTCAGGATTTTTTTCAAGTAAAAACTTTCAAAAAAAAATTTTTTTTTGAAAAAATAAATAAATAAATTGTGTTTTGTATTTATACGCTACGTATTTCATTTCATTTATGAAACACATTTTCTCGTTCAAATTATGTTGCTTTTACCAGAAAAATTTTGCTACCGAACATAGTTAATGCCTAGTTGCTCACTTTGCCCCATTGCCAACTTTTTCCACTCAGTTGGAAAATTGCAACTCATAACTGAATTAAACAAAGGTAAAATGCCAAAGGATTGGCGGGCCACAAAGGAGTTGTCGGCGGGCCAGTTGTGGCCCACGGGCCGCGTGTTCGACATGCCTGGCATATAGCGTAATTTAGCGATATTCCGGATAGCTACACTTATGGCACTTTTTTGTAGCATAGCAAGAAGCACCTATTAGTGCAATAATATGCAATCATTTTTTTTTCTTTTTTTTTTTTTTTTTTTTTTTTAATTGCATCAGTTCTCTTGAGGGTGAGCGGTATGTCACTTTGCCACCACAGAAGGTCGCAAATTGTGTCGGGGAATAAAGTCAAGTCAACGCGGTGCTTAAGGAGTACCGACGCAGATCGTGTAACCGCCACGCGACATCTCCAACGAAATTGAAATAGGACATAACTTTAACTTTAGAAACAACTAAACGGTTCAAAAGCAACTAAAAATTTAGAAAACCCTGGTGGAGAATCCCTAAGGGCAATTCCAGCATTTTGAAGCACCTGAGGCACAACTTAGCCCCAAAGAAAATAAAATGGCACATAGAGCATCCAAGTATAATTTGGGTGCCCTACACTTCGTTGACAGACCGAATATCTGACCTGGCAAAAACGGAAAATGAAACGGGAGGTGGTGTCAGAAGGCACAGCAAAGCTAGCCATCCAGAAAACCCAGAGGCCCTAACAAACGTTTTATCCTGAGAACTATAAAACAAAAGGGACCACATAGCTCACTATAATTTTGATAATCTAAGCCTAGTGCTCATCACCAGTCGCGGTTCACAAGGGTGCACTCGGACGGTTTAGCCTTTACAAAGGTACTTTGCTACACCATAACGAATTCCCCACAACTGGGAATAAACCTTTCGGCGTTGACTAGGATCGAAAGGGGAGCGAAATTTTAAATTACTCAATCCTCCAAATCTATTCTACCTCTTCATTATTTTGACTTTTGGGCCTTAAAAAAAAAAAAAAAAATCTGTTTTGCTCTTAGCGTTGCCAGATGTCCAGATTTTCAAGGTCTCCGAGATTTGTAGTGGTTACGCGAGACAAGTCTCTAAGATCCTTTTCATGATTCACAAATGCACAAATTCTTTTAAATTTCTTTTAGTACCATGCTATTCGTTATTCTGCATAGAGTGGAATTTAACACAGTGAAACATGTGATGGCAGAACCTATCTACTACGGAAAATCTTACCAGTCCCTTCCAAAGGAATACCTTAGTGTAAGGCCTGTCCGACCTTTCAGTAAGCAGGGGCGCACTTCGGCTCTTGCCACTCAATGAAGGGCGCAATTATTCACATGACTGAAAAAAAGCGGCAATACTGTCGGACAATATTAGTATACACGCACGTCTTAACATAATGCAAATGAATCTTACATCGGTAGACAAAAGGCCCCTACGGTTCTGGAGTTACATGTGTTAAAATTCAAATTATACATTTGTATATGACAGGTCTATCTCAAAAAAGTTTGTAGGTTGTAAAATTAATCACGCCTATAATAACAACAATAACAAAAAATAAAATAAACCATGGAAATCAGAGATATTGCTAGTTTCTTTTAGGATGTGAAAATAAGCTTTGACTTATTTTGAAGGCGTGAATTTAGTTTCATAAGAAGTACAAAAACAGGCATGATAGTGAACAATCCATATGGGTGGTTCCAGAGAGATAATCTGGAAGCGCTTTCATAGATGGAAATCATTCTGCACTGTTTTGTCAATTTTTCTAAGTAAATTAAAAAAAAAAAAAAAAAAAAAAAAGTCAAGAAGGAAAAGTTAAGCGGTTTTATCTCTCGTACAAAACAGCCAATGGGCCAGTGTGACAACAGCAAAAAGAAAAAAGTTGCAATTTTCATGTGCATGTGTCTTCAAAAAAGGCGGCCGATGCAGAATGAAAAACGCTTATTTTTCTGTCATTTCTTAAGGCTGTTCTTAACACTGCTCTGCTCAACAAGCGAAAAACGTTTTGACATATTTACAAATTCATTTTTTAACGGAAAGATATAAAATTGAAAAGACTGGCCATGGAAGTGATTTGGAATTTAATTGTGTTTTCCATTTTTTGATCCATCAATTACCTATTGAGTTATGAGCGTTTTTGATCAAGTGACAAACACGTTTCTCGCCCGCTCTTGAGTGCTTAGTCTCTGTTCGCGAGGAAACTCGGTTCAAAACGTCCACTTTGACACTATTTTCTGAAAGATCTATTGCGTTTGCAAAAAAAGGAAAAAACAGCTTGATGACATAGTTTCTGAATAACAACACCAGCTAGTTTCATGCATTTTCGAATAAAAATAAATTAAAACTTATGTCAGAAAATTGCCCTTTTGGATTTGAGAACACCCTTAAGTATTAAAAAGAGCTATTTCCAATTAATTACTAAATTTAATCATCATAATTACACTTCATAAACAATAACTACAAATCGTGGAAATATGCATGATTAAATTTTCAAAGTATGTTTCTGGTTTTTAATGCGTTTTCACAGGTTTTGAAAATATCTCTGATGCAAATATTAATGGTTTTAAAGAAAGCGTTCTTTATAATGGAATTTTACATCTAAAAAGTCTAATAACACGAAACCTTCAAAAAGGCAACAAGAAAATCTTCAAAGGGCGCCATGGCACCCGCAGAGTTGGACAGCCCTGCTTTAGGGGAAGGTCGGGTAGCTGCGGACACAAACTAAACTCATGAAATTTTGGAAATGAGCAGAATTAAACTTTTATTTTGAACCTAGAAAGTAAATACAACATATCTCTTATAATTCTAGTTAAGTAACAATCAGATGGTTTCTTTATCGTAGCTTAAACTAAGTCTTACAATAAGTCGCAAATTTTTGACATAATTTCTTTGGCAGGTATCCCCGGACACACATAATTAACAGTGACCAATGCGCTCTTTGGCCTTACACACGTCGCAATAGTATAGTAAAGCTGTGAAGGATCTATCTCCACACACGCTTCATGCGACCAGTCTTCACATTTATGACACAGTACCCAGTCTTCTTCAAAAGTTTCGCTACAAATGATGCATTCTGTCTCCTGGTCCTTTCTCAAACTCTGAATGTTCTTTATTTTCATTTTTTTCTTGATTGGCATTGCCGAATCGCTTTTGTTGGTAGTAGCCTTCTTTTTATTGGTTGTAGCTTCAATAGATTTTAAATTAACAACTAACAAGACTTTCTCTCTATTCAAAAAGTGTCCGAGGGTACCCGACGGAATTGTGTCCGATACCACCCACCCATCTCGATTTAATATTTTTATCACAACAATAACTTAGTTCAAATCTGAAAGTGGGCGAGACTACCCGCCGGCCGGGGATACCCGATTAGGGATGCACCGAATAGTGATTTTGGCTGAATACCGAATATTCGACCTACAAGCGAACCCAATACCGAATATTCGGCTAACCGAATAGTAACTGTTAGACCGATTACCGATTATTCGGCTTATCGAATACATTTATATTTCAAAGTTTAAAGTCTTTAAAATGTTAAAATTTGAAAACAATTTTACATTATATTTAAAACAAACTTTCATTTTGATAAACAAGAGCTTTTTTCAAGTGAACTTTATGCTGAAAAAAATCTGCTTTGAGTTATTTAAGAAGAGGATAGTTATAAAACTTTAAATTTTATGGCTTCTTCTGTGAATTAAAACAAATAAATAAAATTTTCTAAAATTCTAAAACAAACATTTTAAAATCAAAGAGAAATTGTGAAAAAATTGGAAGAAAAATTGTACAGGATCATATTATTTGTTTGTCAGGAAGAGACTAAAGTAAAAGTAAATGAATAATACAATCTATTAAAATTTTACTTGGTGGCAACTCATCAAGAATAACTGTTCTACTCCCTTTGATTAAGCAAGGAAGTTTTTAAATGCATCCTAGATCGGTGTCTGGAGTGAGCGATCATGTTCAGAAATTGTAAACGTTGTTCTTAAAATTTTAGCAAGAGACAGATTATTTACTGGACAATGTTCAGGAACTTGCATTTGTACATAATTCCTATGAAAATCCTCGTGACTGGTTATTTTTCTTAAATACTTAACAAAGAGCAAATAAATAATGTAAAAACATTCTCTTTTATTTAAATATAATTCTGTTTCTAATTATTCTGAATATCTGTTGACTGTTAAACGTGGAAGTTGTATAAGGTTTTTAAAAATATGTTTTCAAAGTTTTTTTTTAAGTATCGGTTCGGCCGAATATTTCGATATTCGGCAAACCGAATAGTTTGCTATTCGGCCAAAACGAATATTCAGTAACATGGCCGAATAGGCCATACCAAATAGGTACCGAATAATCGGTGCATCCCTATACCCGATCTTCCCTTACAAATCTACTTGCTTAGACGGAAACCTGCCCAAAAAGGATTTTTTGCGGTTCCTAGCGATGCTGTTATCACAATTTTAACTGTACTTTGTACAGTAAACAGAACCTGTTTATAACAAAATTCTTATTTGAAAGTAAAACATTAATAGGAATATTATACAACTGTACCTGCTTAGTTAGAATTTTGTTTCAGAGGTTTAACTAAATGAGATTGTTGAGTTTATTATAATAAAACCTGCGAAATCGTCAAGCAAGAAGAAAATTCCCGTTTTAAACAGGCTTTCCGTTTGAGCAGGTCTAACTGCATGGTATTCCGACCATAGGCACAATGAAATTTTAACGTCTAAGACAGGATTCCGTTACAAAACAGGTTCTCTTTTATATGGCTTTCAATAATTTTATGTCCCAATTTAAAAGTCACTGTCCCACTTTTTTTTACACTGGATCTGGCAACACTAATCGCTCTGTATATTGTGCCTGTTTAGATACCAAATCCAGAGGTGTCGCGATCCCCCAATATATGTGAACTTGGAAAATTTGAGCTTAGAGTTGGGAAATTATAGATTTTTGAAACATTCTTTTTTTTAAATAAAAAGTAAAATATATATATATATATTGTTTTGCGGACTACCTTTCTGAGTTCTGTAATAGTAAAATAGTTAAACTTTCAAAAGAAATACAAAAAGCAGCCAGACTCAATTTCTCATTATGTTTCTCTGTGCTACGAAAATATCACAAATCTACCATACCTGAATTTATCTAACTGTTGTCCATCAACACTGTCTCTGATACATTTCCTCCAAAACTTTGTTTCTTTCTCAAAAATCTAAAAATATGAGGCTATTTTCATATGAAGTACGATTATGGCTCGTACACAAGTGAAGGCAAAAACTTTCATTAAATGAACCAATAATTATAATATTTATGTTTTTAGTTTCAGCATTTTTCTTTGGATTTTTTTTTTTTTTTCCGTATAAGTATCATTATTATTAAACACATATTGAACCTATCCTTTTGATGAAAAATAGAGCAATTTGTTTCACGTTGGGAAATTTTTGAATTATAAGTTGGAAAAATTTCGAATTCTTCACCCCGAAAAAAATTTTGTAGCTACGCCCCTGACCAAAACTAATAGCATTGATAAAAATAAATCTAGTTTAGGGCCTATCCCCAAAACCCCACTTTTATGAGAAAAAAATAAAAAGGTGGAAAAGCACACTACGGGAGAAAAAATGAAATAAAAATACTGGAATCTGATTAAAAAATACACCGTTCAATGCAAGGCAACCGCGTAATATATGGGAGAAAAATATTTAAAGGCGTTTATCGCCTGCTAGGTTGCACACGAACAGGAAGCAACTTATCCCTTCTCTTTTCCCTCCTGCTGCGTTGGTTCCTAAATACAGGCAGTGAAGGAGAATAGAAAAGGAATTTTTAAGTAAAAGCCCGCATGCAAAGCATTAAGAGCACATTTTTTTTTTCCTTATGTGGAACGTGGAAGTATATAAAAAACTCCCAAGTGATAAAAAAAAAATTATTTAAAAAGACGAAACTTAAAAGATCAAGATTTAAAAAAATGCTTTAAATAGAAAAATATCGAGAGAAAGACATTAACGCTTAAAACAGACCAATCTATCTTATAAAACAAAAACTCACCAGTAATGCTGACGTCATGTAGACGGTGGCAACGACCTGATTAATAAATTTAGCTTTTAACCCTTTGAGGGGCTAGTAATTGAGTTTATATAACGTTAAATTCACACCAGAATTTTCAAAAAATTTGATTTCAAAACAAGAAAATGTAAGCAAAATCAATTAAAATTTCAGATGCGAATTTCGATTAAAATTAAGTAGGATAAAATATATTCCACTACTCCTCAAGGGATGAATGCAATTTTTGTAACTTAACATCGCACAATTTCAATTTTTACAGCGTCGAATGGGGAAAAAATGCACTTTCAAATGTAATCTGTTTAAAAACTGCATCTCTATTTATTGATTTCGCACGGTTTTAAAAATAATTTTGAAGCACTATTTTTTTTTTTTTTTTTTTTTTTTTTTAATACACGTGCAACCAGGGCTGCGGAGTAGGAGCCAGACCCATTTTTGAGCAAAAGAGTCGAAGTCGCTAAAAAACAAGCCGATTCCGACTCCAGCTTTTTTTTTTTTTTTTTTTGTTAGACAGTTTAAAGGGAAATTAATCCAAATATACATAATATTAAATCTATAAAATGAATTATTACTGTTATTTTTTTAATATATCAGTCTACACAATTCAAATATGCGCAACTGCCCGGAATACAGGATTTTCCCTACATACTATGGCCGGGCCGGGCCATAACTGGACTTAATTATTCCCAGGGCGTGTCGGACGCAATTTGTTTTAGAAATATAGTAATAGCGATAATGAATTTTAGCAAACGGAATCTTTAGAAATATACTATAATAAACTACAGAGAAATATTTAAAATAATTTCATTTTTTTATTATATGACTTCAAAATTTATGATGTTTTAACCACCCTTCTCTTTTATTCTAAACTACATTACATTTCTCGATGAGTCTTCTTTGAATGTAACAGTCTAGGAGTCTAAGTAGTCATTAATGTTGCTTATTCTGTATTCTATGGCTTGTAAACATATCGTAATATGAAACACGGTATTTTTTCCCCATAAATATGTATACAGTATACTTTAAAAGTATCTTAATTGTATATTATAAAAATCGGAATATTTGTAGAAATTGAGACGGGCCGGGCCGAATTTCATTGATTTGATTGGGCTTGTTTTCACTGATTTTTGCACGGGCCAAATAAGCTGCAAAAATATAAACGGACAGGGCTGAGCTTTTAAAGGTCGGATCTTGGAAATTTTGGCCCATGCAGATCTCTAACCGGAGGTAATGTGAAAATTGTAAATTCCTGCTAAATTTGAAGGCCACGCAACGGGAAAAAGCATTGTAATAGAAACCTTTTTCAATTTCCCCCCATCAGATTATACGGGTCTATAGGACCAGAAGTAACGTCGATATTGTGAATCCCCCATCCCCTTTATTTCGTGCGTACCTAAAATAACGATTTATTTATTTATTTATTGAACAACAAACATACGACTTGTGTGCTTGACACGAGAGCCTGCTTATAAGTCGGAGACAAGATAGCACAAGGAAATATTACAACACAAGAGAAATACACCCTGGTAGTTCCACACAAAGAGTGTGTGCAATGGAACCAGCGGGAATCGAACCCACAATCTCTTATGCTCGCAAGCGATTAGCAGACCGGTGCTTTGACCGTTCAGCCACAGAAACCCCTAAAATAACGATAAAATAGTGAAATTTCGTTATTTTTCTCCTTTTGATTTTTGGATTTTGTAAATCCGCTCGAAAAAAAAAAGCAATTTAATAAATTACAACAACCATTTGGAAAATTATTTTTCGGAGACTAAAATTTAAGACATAAAAAATCGCGCGGAGTTGATCATACATTACGTACGCCATGAATTAAACATTAACATTCCTGGACACATCATGAGCAAATTTTAAAAGAAATTTCAGGTTTACAATTTTCGGTACTGTAAATTTTTAAACTTCTACGGAGCTGGTCGTACATTACGTACGCCATGGATTAAACATTAATATTCCTGGATCAATTTAAAATGAAATTTCATTCTTAAACTTCTAAACATCCCACAATATTACTTTTTACACCGTTGTTTAGAGAAAAAAATGTACTTTTAAATGCAATTTGCTTGAAAGCTGTATCTCAATTTGTTTCTGAGTTATTAATTTTTTTTGTAGTTTTTATAACTTTTTTGTCATAGTGGCAACAGAAGTATCCATCTCTGTTGAAAGTAAAGGGAAAATACAGATTACTGTATAGACCCATCAGAAAACGAATAAAATGCATATTCAACCAATAAAACGCTTCAGATATGTTTTTGATTTCCTACCCTGACAGAGAACAATAACCATTTTTCCAAATGGTTAATAAAGTCGAAATCATAAAATTAATACGGGAAATGTAATTTTTCAGTTTTTCTTTAGACTCCGCAGAAGCCAAATTATTTCCGAAATAGTAAAATCCCCGCTTTGTTTTAGACTTTAGATTTCGATAGTTGGATTTTTCGGATTTGGGAAACGCGTAATTGTAAAATTAAGAAAGCGAAAAATATCATTTTTTCTTTCGAAGCCCTAAAAAAAGAATTAATGCCGAAATAGTGAAAATTTCGCTTTACTTTTTCTTGCGTTTTCTCATAATTTTAACCAACAGGAAGCACTAGTATATTATCCAGCCCGCAGTCGGAGGCGCTAAAATTCCCGGAGTCGAAGTCGGTCATTTTCCCCCACCGACTCTGCAGCTTTGCCTGCAACCCAGTTACAGAATATTAACACGTTTGCACTTAAAACAATTCAATTATTAATTCAGCGTTTGTTTGTTTCCTTGTACTATTCCATAACCAAATTCGCAAACGAAATTTAAACTTCACAAATAAATGAAGCGTGGAGTTTACAGATATATAATCGAACTACGAGCTTAAGGGAGTTCTCAAATAGAAAAGGGCAACTTTCTGACATAAGTTTTAATTTATTTTTATTCGAAAATGCATGAAACTAGGTGGTGTTGTTGTTCAGAAACTATGCCATTGAGCTGTTTTTTCCATTTTTTGCAAACGCAATAGATCTTTCAGAAAATAATGTCAAAGTAGGCGTTTTGAACCGAATTTCCGCGCGAAGGGAGAAAGAGCACTCAAGACCGAGCGAGAAACGGGTTTGTCACGTGATCGAATTCGCTAGGTGATGCTACGATTTCGCTACGATTGATCAAAAAATGGAAAAAACAGTTCAATTCCAAATCGCTTCCATGGCCAGGCTTTCCAATTTTATATCTTCCCGTCAAAAAATGAATTTGTAAATATGTCAGCGCGTTTTTCGCTTGTTGAGCAGAGCAGTTAAGAACAGCCTTAAGCACTGAAATAATCAGAAGAGAATCACATAGGCTGCTAATACCGTGTTTACTCGCGTAATAGTCGCACTTTTTTTGCCAATTTTTTATTGTAAAAGTCTAGGTGCGACTATTATGCGAGGAAATCTACTACACAATATTGTACACTCTAATGCTAAAACATTGACTGGTATTAAAAAAAAAAACACATAATAAAATTTTACTTACTAAAGGTTTCCGGATTATGTGCTGTTTATTAAATACCATTTTCCTTTTTACGGTAATATTTTTTATAGACATAAAATTTACAAATAATCTTTGTGAAAATTTTGACAAAAAACTCTCATAATAAATCACTTTCATTGAAGGTATCAGTATCACTAATACAATGTGAATCGGTATCTGAAGAATGGAGTGACCATCGGGTATCTCAATAGGAGTAACAGAACAGATGAATCCATTATGAGTACTAGTTCTGGGAAGAGAACAGCTGATGATTTTCGGTTTTCTAAATAAAAGTCAAATACGCGACTGCGACTTTTATGCGAAGAAAATATTTTGACGATTTTTTCTGCTTCAAAACGGGGGTGCGACTCAGGGCCGAAACTAAGGAGGGGGGCAGAGGGGGCATGTGCCCCGGGCGCCAGAGCCAAGGGGCGCCAACTGAGAGATTATACCTTTGGAATCGATCATTTTCATCTGATGGACTGATGGTTTTCATTATTATGAAACAGCCATTGTAAATGAAGTCTTAGGTGAAGATGAAAGAGCAGAAAAAAAAATTATGGCCATTTTTTTTTTCCCATTCTGACCAGAAAATCAGAGTTCAAACTTTTTACGGCTGCTCTTTCATCTTCACCTAACACTTCATTTACAATGGCTCTTTCATAATAATGAAAACCATCAGTCCATCAGAAGAAAATAACTCGGTTAAAGCGGAAATTCGGTTACGCGGGACTCGGATAATCGGACCTCTACTGTATGTGGAACACTCTTTGCAAACACTGTAAATAGCCGGTAATTCAGGCGAATTCTTTTATGTGAACGAACTATAATTGCAACAAACGTCACATTCAGTTTACGTATAGTTCAGTATTACATATTTTATGATTACATATTTTAAATTTTAAAATAAGTCGGCCATTAGAAAATTAGTAAAATTCTCTTTGCAAATATACTTTGAGGAAGAAACAGGGGGGCGCCAAAATTCATGTTTGCCCCGGGCGCAAAAAAGGTTAGTTTCGGCCCTGGTGCGACTATTATGCGAGGGCGACTATTACGCGAGTAAACACGGTAAATAGTGAAATATTTCTGGATTGACCGCTGACATGTGGCTAATACATAAAAGCACCAAAAATGCTTTTGCATGCCGTTGGTAGACAATCTAAGAAAATACACTAAACGTAAAAATCCATTCAAAGTTTTCAATTAAAAACGATTTATCCATCTACGTTCTGTACAGCGGGGTAGTTTATAGGGCACCTTTAACATAGGTAGACCGGCTGGGATTGCCTGGTATTAAAATTAATTACATTTGGGCAAAATTATGAGGTATCTGCATTTTACCAGATTGGCCCAGAACTTTTACCAGGGGTAAAATTAGTACTAAGCTGATTAACAAACAAGTGTGGAACTATATAATCAAACAACTGTAGAGCTATTTATCGAAAGACACTACAAACCAGTATATGGACTCTTTTTTTAAAGGTACTAAATAAGCTGATCGCCAAAGTTTTCACTATTTAGACAGCCCTTTTTTAATCTGATTATTTCATTGTTTAAGAGTTCGATTAGTAATTGTTCGCGTATAGTCCTATTAAACTTGTTTTATTTTATTCATTTTATTTTATTATTTTATTTTATTTTCGTGAAATTTTAATTTTGTTATGAATATTAGCCAGAAAAAAAAAAGAGAAAAAAAAGCTGAACGATTTTATATTGTTTTAAGGCTGTTCTCAACTGCTCTGCTCAACAAGCGCAAAACGTTTTGACACATTTACAAATTCATTTTTTAACGGAAAGATATAAAATTAGAAAGCCTGATCATGGAAGCAATTTGGAATCGAACTGTTTTTTCCATTTTTTTTATCAACCAATTACTTGTTGAATTATAAGCGATTTTGATAACGTGACACGGCATTTTTCTGCCCTTACTGACTGGATTTTCTTCTTTCGTTCGGAAGTTCAGTTCAAGATGCCAACTTTGACAGTAGCTTCTGAAAGATCTATCGCGTTTACAAGAAAACGGAAAAACAGTTGGATGACATAGTTTCTGAATAACAACACCTAGTTTCATGCGTTTCCGAACAAAAATGAATTAAAACTTACGTCAGAAAGTTGACCTTTTGGATTTGAGAACAGCCTTAAGAGCAAACGAGTTAGCCTTTCAGAATCGTGCTGCATACCATTACTTAAAAAAAATGAAACTTGAAAAATACTTTAAATCTATCAATTACTTTAAATCAGTAAGATGACATGGTTTTCGAACAAACTGCATTTGACAGTAAATTTTTTATCCTATACGAAGATGTAAAAATTGAAATTGAGTGATGTTTAGAAGTTAATAAATTTGCAATAATAAGCGAAATAGATTGTTCAAGTCGTTGCCACAGTCGATATGACGTCAGCGGTAGTCATGAACATGTTTTTGCTTTATAACATAGATTTTACTGCAGATTGTGAATTAGTTTATTGCCCTTGACCCTGTTATAACGGTGTTATTTATAATGGCACTTAGTACTGAACCGTTCACTATCGTTAGACAGGTTTCATACTATACGGAAAATATATGCACTGATTTTACGATTCACCATCAGAGTAATCGTTATGACAACTAAATTTATACGTGATGGGGGTGGAGTCTCGAATAAAACGAATGAATACATATTATAATTCCCCGTTGTATAACATAAACGGGATAACGAGGCAGACAATCCCCTCATACTTGCAATGTTGCCATACATCACATAACGTCAAAAATCCACGTCATTAATGAAAAGATGACTAATTTCTCATGAGCAGCCATCTGTCAGCTGAAATCCTACAGCTAAACTTCACTCGGTTTCCTCTCTCATGCAGCGGAAAAGGGGAGGCAGCACTCAGACACGACTGAATGGCGTGCAAATTTGAAAAGTGCCACGTGGTCTATATATAAGGGTACAGGGCCTCCCTTCGCGTTCGAAAGAACTTTTTTTTGTCATTGTTGCCAGAGAAAGAGTGAGAGGGAAAAAAAGAATTGATGTAAGTAACAAGCACACGCGAGGAGTGTGACTTGAGCACGGAAACTGACACGGTGTAAGAAAATTACACTTGAAGTAGCTTTTTAGTAGAGCATTTGCTACCTGGAATAGATAAAAGTGCCTGGGGGAGAAAATATTTCATAAGCGAAGAAACTTCTCCATTTTATGTAACTCTTTTATTAAATAAATGCGATAGCGATTTTAGCAAAGAAAGGCCATTTTTGGTCATGCTCTTGTTGGTTGGGATGTCTTCAGATTTAGTTGATTCGTTGAGTTGTGTTTAATGACATAAGGCAGAGATCTGTTTAGGAAAAATTTTATTCCTTTAAAGGATAATTCACAAATTTTTCCATCTTAAAAAAAGACCTCCCCCCCCACACACACACAAAATTTTTCATCTTAAAACAAAACCCTCCACACAATTCTTTGTCTTAAAAATAGACCTTTCACAAAACTTTTCACCGAATCTTTCACAAATTTTATCATTCATAAATAAAATGTGACCTGTCACAAAAAAGCTAAACTCAAAAAACATATTACCTAGCTTTTTTAATACATAAAGGATTGACAAAGCGAAACACATTGATGTAATAAAGATAATTTCAAATTCACAAATTTATGACTGAAATTTTCACAAATTTAAGAAAAATTGTTCAGAATTTCACAAAAACAGGACTCTGTAAGAAAAGTCTGGACTCTGGACAGACCCTTTGCAAGGTCCACCTTTAAACGAAGGAAGGGAAAAAACCCATTAAAATACGTCCAAAAAAAAAAGTAAAACAGTGATGCATACACATAAACATGAAATTACACGTTAAAAGTCAATAAAGCTATACACTGAAAACAGATAAGTACCTTCTTCACTACTGAGTATTAACGCAATATTATTGATTATTACTGAATTATTTCTTCTTGATTTCAGAACAAGAGTTAATTTATTCGCATTATTTCGAATGTTGCACATCGAAGCATATCATTCTGAAACCAAAATTACAATTATGTTAGAATAACATTTTTAAAACGGGAAAGAATTGAGGACCACATATGTAGACCTACGGAGTGAAGACGAACACATGTAACAGTTAGATAATATAATTAAACCACGATATGAAAAGTAAATATTTAAAAATCATGTAGACTCGAACTTCTCAAATACAATATTTTCTTCATTTGTATCAAAGTCATAGCTGTGAAATTCGGATTCCATGGGATCTTCCGCATAGCGGAGCAGCTGTTTAGTATCCTTAACATTAGCAAATGACGAGCAGAGATGTGATTTTTTTTCCCTTCACAGTTTTCCAGTGTGAAGAGCCTTGAAATGAAGTTTCGTTATACTTTTCTGTAAAAATCCCTTTTCTTTTCCTTGCTGTATTGGAGAAAGTCAGCTTTTTGCAATTTGCTCCGGGAAAGATTGCGTATTGAGGAGATTGACTATAGGTTTTGGGATTTATTTACAACAGGATAACAATGTTTAACAGAATCATGATATTGTATTCTAACAGCTGTTGATGGCGGCGGTAAAAGTTTTAAGATGGGTGTATCTAGAGTAATACAAGAAGAGTACAGATTACAGGGGTTTTCTTGTTGTTGTTGTCTTTCCACAGTGTTAAGTGGGAGTGTACAGGTATATCATTTGGTGATAAAAGCAACTGAGTTTTGGCACTTATATGCCTTGCAGATTTTGAGGTTTGTTTTGGCATAAAACCTCAAAAGATGGAATTGTGGTTTTCACATGTTTACATGCTTCCAGATAAGAAATTTTGAGCAATTTTACTTTTTCATAGATTCAAAATGAATTTAAAAAAAAAAAAAAAAAAAAAAAAAAAAAACGAGAATATGGTGCATGGTTACCTTTAAAGTTGTCACAACATTGAGCTTCTACTGTCGAGGCCGGCTTTTGCACGTTGTGCGCAGGTAAAAGAACCATGAAAGGAAGTTTTAGTGTGGCCTTTCAATCCGACGTACAGATTCGGCAAATATCGATAACATTTTGATTTTGAAGGAGTTCTTTTACTGAGTATAAGCGATCAGATGATCACTCCACGGTTAGTGTTCTACCAACCAAAAATGAAGTCAGATCAAGTTGAACCATTTAAAGAATATTTCTTTCAAATAGATCCAGAAAATACTCCACATGTAGAAATAAACATTTATACGGATGGTTCCAAGATGGAAGATGAAACGGCATATGCCTTCTGTGTGTATCAGAGAGGAGAGTTAATCCACGAGGATCAAACTAAGTTAAGTAAAGAAAATACTGTTTTTCATAGAAGAGGCTGTGCTGTGGATTAGGAACTCCCCTCATAAAGAAGTATTAATACACTCGGACAGTCTCTCAAGTCTCTTAGCAATAGAAGATGTTTTTTCAAAAAATCTCATCGCAGTACAAATTATCAAACTACTCCAAGAAACAAGAAAAAAGATCTTCTTTAAATGGGTCCGTGGACATGTGGGTAATGTGGGGAATGAGCATGCAGATTCTTTGGCAAAAGAAGCAACCAAAGCCACATCACATGCCAAATACAAATTCTTTCCCAACCCTCCTTCTTACTTGAAGAAGCTTCTAAAATCATCTCTACACGAACAATGGCAGAATCGCTGGGACTATGGTACCACAGGACGGTACACATACGCTTTAGCCCCAAAAGTCTCGGAAAAGAGAATCCTGCTGCATAGAAATCTTTTTCTGTTTGCCACTAACCACGGCCCATTTTCATCATATCTTTACAAATTTGACAGGGTTCCTTCTCCATTATGTGTATGCGGTCAGCGAGCTACACCATTGCATTATATCTTTAACTGTACCCTTACATCATATTACAATATAAGAAAATCTCCAAAAATTTCTTTGTCTCAGTGGTTCTCAGTGGTTTTGTCAAATCCATCATTTTGTCAAAAGATAATTGAATGTATGAAAGTTTTAGAAAACAACCATTATTTGTTTCAAAATGTTTTGCCATTTATAGATGACGATGAGAACGTATCTTAAAAAATAGACAGATACCACCAATTCAAAATAAACTCTTAGCCAAAAACAACACGATTGAACTATAATTGAACTGTTGCAAGAACAATAGACTTTTGAACTTTTGTGTGTGTATATAATTATATAATATTCATCATAATTATTCACTATTTTACCTATTTTTTATATTCTACATTATTTTTAAAATTATGAATCTCTTTCTAATTTAGTATACATATACGTAGCTTTTATTGTATTTTTGCAGAACGCCCAGCTTTGCAGAGTAATTGAGCTTTTGCCGCTCCAACAAGTTTAAAAATCCTATTATCTATTATCTCATGATCTTATTAATTACAAATATCTAAATTTCTCTCGTAAACGCCCAGTAAAAATTGGGCTTTCCATCGTGTATATATTGTACTTATATTGTATTTAATCTTAATATTCTCAATTGGCTTTCCTGTAGGTCCCTTCGGGCCTTTTATTTATTATTATTATTATTATTATTATTTGTGTGTGTGTGTATGTGGTGACGGCGGTAGTAGATGGAAACCGCTGGGTGGGGCTTGTGAGTGCTTAAGCCATTTGGTAGGCCTCCCCACCTAGCTGACCCTTGTGTGGACTTAACAAATACAGAGAATGGGCCTATTTCTTTACAGTTTGAGAGTGCTGCGAGTGATTAGCTGATGAAACCTCCACCAGCAAATCACCAGATTGCAGCTTTTTTATAATCGCGAATATCACCACGAATGGGCTGAAAGATTTCGCTATGAGAAATAGCGGAATGTTCTAAAATAAATAATCAGAAATACTGTTGATGCGTTTAACAGTTTTTAAAAAGTGTCCCCCCCCCCACACACACACAGAGTTTATTGCTCTATACAGGGGAGATAAATAGAAGAAAGTGACCCGGACCACGAATGGTATAATGTAGGCAGGAACCGAAAAAAACTACTTTTTATTGTAGCAAGCTGCAACTACTTTATGGAAAATGTAGACAACTGTAACAACTTGTTTTAAAAAGTAGTCACTACTTTCAGATTATATCAAAAAATTCAATTTATAATCGAAATTGGAGACACGGATTAACTAATACAGTGAATCCTCGTTATAGAGAGTGTCCGTTATGGATATTTTACTGTATTTACCAACAGATTTGTTTAATTGTCCAATGCGCTCTTAATATGCCAAATGAATTTAGTTCTGTTAAGGGTTAACTATATTGATTTGTCTAATTTTATAATCTAGAAAATGACACAAAAACAACTTTGAATGAAAACAATACATAAACCTGTAAATAAAGAAATTACAAAAAGAAACCTGGGATTAAAACATGAAGACCCAATAACGAGTAAATAGACAAGTGCTGACAGCAAGAAAATAATTTATTTGGTGGGTCAATATTATTTAATTTCAGCAGCAAGTATCAATGGGAAATATCTGACTTCATGCGATGCGTCGCTATTACATTGCAGCTGAGATTTGACCCTGACATTCGACAATTGTTCAGCAAAACAAATTTTTTCACAAAAGAATCAAGTTTTTTTTCCTTAAAAGTTTTTTTTTTCTTTTGTGTGCTCTTCTTGCAGAATGTTTTCTTTTTCTTTTTTATTGGACAAAACATTTTTAAAATGCATTGTTAGTTTTATTTAAAGTGTTAAAATCTTAGTTACAACTCGCCTGCTTCGCTTGGATTTTAACACTCAAAATATAAAATTAACTCATCAGGCCCTCATCAGCCACGCTGGAAATTCCCTTCTCTAATGCTGAACATACGGGGCTTGGAATGCATTTGTATTTTTCAAATTTCTCCTAGGAAAATATCAAAAAAATTCATCTGATTTCTGTATGCTCTTCTTGAAGAATATTTTTCTTCTTTTTTATTGGACAAAATATTTTAAAAATGCATTGTTAGCTTTATTTAAAGCATTAAAATCTTAGTTACAACTCGCCAGCTTCACTTGGAATTTAACACTCAAAATATAAAAATAACTCCTTAGCCCCTCATCAGCCACGCTGGAAATTCCCCTCTCTAATGCTGGACATACGTGGCTTGGAATGCATTTGTATTTTTCAAATTTCTCCTAAAGAAAATTTAAAAAAATTCTTCTGATTTCTATATGCTCTTCTTGAAGACTGTCTTTCTTTTTTATTGGATAAAATATTTTAAAAATGCATTGTTAATTTTATTTAAAGTGTTAAAATCATAGTTACAACTCGCCTGCTTCACTTGGATTTTAACACACAAAATATAAAATTAACTCCTCAGCTCCTCATCAGCCACGCTGGAAATTCAATGCTGAACATACAGGGCTTGGAATGCATTTGTATTTTTCAAATTTCTCCTAGGGAAAATTTAAAAAAAATTCTGATTTCTATATGCTCTCCCTGAAGAATGTTTTTTTTCTTTTTTATTAGACAAAACATTTTTAAAATAGGGAGAGTGGCTCTCCCTGGGACACTTTTTTTCTTTCTTTTTCATTCTTTTATCAATTGTCAAAATTTTACCTGGTATTCGTTCCTTTAACCTTTGCCTACATTATTAAACAGCTTTTGATCTTATATCCATTATAGAAATTTTTAACATATTTATTAAACTTGTGCTTTGTTCCAAGGTGTCCCACCTGGTGGGGCACCTTGGGACAGTTAAAAATAGATCTAAAAAGTTCAATAATTGAATTACAATATACATGGAATTTTTTGTTTAGGAAAAGAAATTTATTTAAACTGAAAAGACATTTCAGCTGATAAAATTTTTGCAGCAGCTTTCTAAATATTGTCAGCATGAATTGCTGCTTTTTTTTTTTTTTTTTTTTTTTTTTGTATTCTAAATTTCTAATCTTTGCCACTGATAAGCTTAATGGCTTCTTAAAAGAAGAAATAACTATTAATAAACATATGTTATGTAGATTAAATAAAAAATGTTTTAAACAATATCTTTTGTTAAAATATTTCGAATAAAAGCTAGCTAGCCAGGCTAGCTTGTGTCCCAAGATGCACCACCACCTCCACCTGTCCCAAGGTGCACCCTATACCCACTATGAAATTTTTGAATGTCATGCTGTTAAGCTTAGCACTAGAGCTATTATTATACATCAGTTTTATAAAGAAAGTTGTAAATTTCATTATATTACCTTTTATTTAAAAATATTTTCAATCAAATTCCACTTTGCAACTTATCAAACTTTTACATGAAAGTTACTAGACATATTTGCAAAATAAAAATCTTAATACAGTAGGAGCGCTGATTATCGGAACTCCAATTAACCGAACTTCCAATTATCCGAACAGGTTATTTCTCTCAAAAAAATTTTTTTTTAATCTAACTTCCATTTCTCCGAATAGCCTATTTCTCTCAAAAAAATTTTTTTTTAAGATGATGAGGTTGTGGATGAGATTTAAGATGAAAAAAAAAAATTGAAGAAATTGAAGAGGAATGCTGTGAAAATGACCCAGGTCCATCACATAACGAAGCCTTTGAATGTTTGGAAACAGCTATGAAATGACTCGAACGGCAGAAGAAAACTGATCCTATTCAACTAACGTATTTAAGAAGAATGGGATATGGCAGTATTGAAATCGGGATATGACAATATTGGAAAGAACGTCTTCTTTGAAGCAAGCAACAATCGAAAGCTTTTTTGCTTAAATTATAATCTCTGGAGTTCAGAAAATGACAAAAAGAGAAAATGAAAATTTTAAATAATAAAAAAGTAAAAACAGTTTTTAAACACGCTAGCACTAACCGGTGCTGCCAGTTCTAAGCCTGGATAAAGTGTGAAGGTTTTAGTATAGTCAGGAACATCCCTTAAATTGGCTGTCCATTTATCCGAACTAGGGTCGTTCGAGACTTGTTCGGATAATCGGCGCTCTACTGTAAATTTTTGCCTGCTTCATCAATGGAATCAAAACATGTCTGAAAGTTAGATTGTGCTGCTATCTGTATCTGCAAGAGTTAAGAGGTAATTTAAAATTTAGGACAAAAAATAAAGCTGTCCCGATGTGTACCGTATCCCAAGGTGAGCCGCTCTCCCCTACACAGTTAGTTTTATTTAACCCTTAAATGCCCGAGTTTTCAAAAATCATTTTAAAAATGTTTTTCGGCTTTCTTTTTTTAAATAAATCATGGAAAAAATACTTAAAAAAATCATTTTGTTTTAAGTATGGTTTACGGCTAAAAAACTTTGTTACTAATGGGCAATACTGGTCTTTAATTGAAAAAATAATTTTCCTTGATAAAATTCTATAATATTAAACACACAAGAATTTTGAGAACTATGATAAGAAATAAATTTTACTTGCTCACTGCAGAACAAAATAGGGTATTTCGCAAGCTTCCAAACAAAACAAAAAGAACATGTAGCAACAATTGAAAAAATAAATCTATCTTTATCCTTAAACAGCACAAGTGTTGCCATTTAAATGTTGAAAATCGATTTAATTATATTTTCAGAATGCACTTTATTGGCAACATTAGGCATTATAGCTTCAATATTATTCTAATAGTATTTATAAGCCTAAATTGGGTATGTTGCCAAAAGGCAACACCCGGCATTTAAGGGTTAAATAATTAAAATCTTACAACTCGCCTGCTTCACTTTGATTTTAATACTTAAAATATAAAATGAAATATATATTTTAGAATCCTTTTGTAAAATAAAAAAGAAAGAAATATTCTTCAAGAAGAGCATATAGAAAACAGAAGGTAAAAATTTTAATTTTCGGAGGAAAATTTGAAAAATAAGGTGCATTCCAAGCCCATAGGTTTAGCATTAGAGAGAGTAATTTGCAGCCTGATTGATGACGAGTCTTAAGCTTAAAAAAGAACCCGCACTGCAACTTTTTTTTGCAATGATTACAAATGATTACAAATTTCGTCCTGACTGATAACAAGCCAAATTGTAATCGAGGATAAAAATTTAATAAATTTTCATTAAGAGTGTTCTCAAATCCAAAAGGGTAACTTTCTGACATAAGATTTAATTTATTTTTATTCGAAAATGCATGAAACTAGCTGGTGTTGTTCAGAAACTATGTCATTGAGCTGTCTTTTCCATTTTTTTGCAAACGCAATAGATCTTTCAGAAAAGAGTGTCAAAGTAGGCGTTTTGAACCGAATTTCCGTGCGAAGGAAGAAAAAGTACTCAAGAGCCTGCAAAAACGGGTTTGTCACGTGATCCAAAACGCTTCTAATTCAATAGGTAATGGATTGATCAAAAAATGGAAAAAACAGTTCAATTCCAAATCGCTTTCATGGCCAGGCTTTCCAATTTTATATCTTTCCGTTAAAAAATGAATTTGTAAATGTGTCAAAACATTTTGCGTTTGTGGAGCAGAGCAGTTAAGAACAGTCTTAAGGCTATGCGATTTGTAGAACGACACATATTTTTCAACAGAAGTTAGCGTTAAAAGTAGCTCAGTTGTCGCTACAAACTACTGATTTTTTGTATCGCGCAACTCGCTACACTACATTATTCAAAATGCAGCGCGCAATACTACAAACTACTGTTCAAAGTTGCGACTACTTCCGACCCCTGTATATTATAGGTACATATTTACGGTCGCCAGTCGCCACGTGGCGACTAATTTTTTTGTTTTGCGACTAACTTTCGGTGTCTTAGTCACCAGAGATCAATTTCCAGTGTTCCCAATCGCTGTCGCGGAATTTTGATATATTTTTTTTTTCTTTTGCAAATAGAAAAGCACCTGCTCTTTTCACTGGCCGAGATCAAGTATAACCTTGATAAAAAGTCAGGGAATTTTTGTGATCTCAGTTACCGTCGTGAACGCTGCCCCTATGATGTACAGCTTTCTTACCGAACATTATATTCGAATATAATTCTGCGCATGTCCGCTCCACTATAAACCTTAGCAGCTGTGAAGCCAGCACATGAGCGCGCTAACGGTAAAGCTTCTCCTTTGGACACCAGCGAAAACAAGCATTTCATCCAAGGTTTCGTCCGAAATCCAGAGTTGTAATAAATACTCCTTTACTGCAGATCGGCTCACGTGACAGTCCAAAGTTTCCGATGCGATGGAAATTATTTAAGGGTTTTGGATCATGGTGTCGCGAGGATAGAGGATTCCGAACTCTGAAGAAAAAAAACAAGAAAAAAAAACTCGCACGAAAAAATACAGTCGAACCTCGATTTAACGAATTGGTTGGAACCCACATATCCGTTCGTTAAATCGAAGCAATTCGTTAAATCGAATATCAATATTTGTAAGAGTATGGTATAAAAATAGCAATGCAAAATACCCTTAGATATACAGATATGAAAAAAAAAAATGATTATTCTTTACTACGAGCTTAAAAATTATAAGTTATACTTTAAGAGACCAACTTTAAAATTATCTAAATTCTTTAATGTTACTTGCTTTTAAAACTTAATACATAATACATACGTTTCTAGTTGAAAAGGGGGAAAGACTGTCTTTTGAATACACCAGAAATGAAAAAACAATTTGTAACACTTGGATTAGGGTGTGAAAGATTCAAAATTTCATGTGCGAAAAAATCAAAGTTTTAGTTTTATGTGCAAATGCGAATTTTTTTCAGCGACTGTTGTTCGTTAAATCAAAGCTAAAAATTCGTTAAATCAGACCATTTTAGCACCTTTTTTGTCGGGACAGAAAAAATATTCGCTAAATCGGAGAATTCGTTAAATCAAAGTACGTTAAATCGAGGTTCGACTTACTTAACGCGAGGTATATTCTTGCAGTGTAAATGTTTTCTGCAAGTGCGAGATTTTCATAAAAGGAATTTTTATCACGAGTTTTGGGAATTTAGCCCCTCTATAATTTCCCTTATTACTATCTTATTCCATCTAGATCTAGAATGTAGAGTCCTGCATCGGGTCGGGTTCGTGGTGCATTTTTTCGTTTTATATTATACTTTTTTAATATCAAAGTTTCAAGAATTTTAGGATTAAATTAAATATACACATTTGCTGTATCTTGTCTGTGTTTTGTTGTACATGTGTATTTATTAATTAAACTATTTTTCATTTTGAATTCCTGAGTTTTTTTGTTAAGTCTTTTCCATAAAAACACTATTGTTTTATGAGTTTGTTTCACAATGTGGCCACTAGATTTTGGTTAGGAGCCAAAGTGGCGACTGGATTTTTGGGGTTTAGGCGCCACTGGCACCTTAAAAATCTTGGGAATCTGCACCTATACTGTATATAATATATAAATAGGATTAACCCTTACCGGCGCGGTGTCCTTAAAAAAGGGTACCTAATTTTAATTCCAAAACTGACAAACGGCACCAAGAATATTTAACTAAAATTTTCCTATTATAATATACATGAAAATAAGCAAGTTCGTATTTTCTAATAAATTCGTTTATAAATTGCGGTGTCAGTCCATTATTTCATCCGTTTATAAACAGAATTGCTCCGCGCCGGTAAGGGTTAAGGAATGACAATGAATATTAAACCACAACTGAATTATTTAAGTCAGTGGGCTACGTATACCTCAACCTAGCATAGGATACATTATCTGAAGAGAGTAGAAGGAGGCTATAGGATACGATACGGCTGGCAATGACAATGCAAGTTCAAAAGGTCGTCATACTTTTTCGAAAGAACACCGATATCTTCTGACCGTAACACAAACAATCGGAATCTGCGATAGTGGATTCGAGGCGAATCGACCCGCATACAACATTCATTTTTTTTTCTTTCGCACTGTTTTTTATATATACCTCATGAATATCGACAATAACACGAAACACAGTGAACTCTCGTTACGCGGAATTTCAAGGAACGCCATTTTTCGTACGTACTAACCCAGTTGTCGGAAAAACTACTTTTATTTTTGTAGAAAACTACGACTATTCTATCAAAAATGTAATTAACTACAACTACAGTAGAGTACCGATTAAAATCCGAGTTAATATGGAACAAGCTCGTCTCGAATACGCAAAAACACTCTGATAAATCTGGATTACATAAATCGTCAGTAACTTAGACATAAAAGTGGTAAATCGGAAAAAAAGGTGGAATTTTTTTCCATCAATACAATAAGGCCAAACTTGTATAATTTAGACACAAAAGTGGTAAATCGGAAAAAAAGGTGGAATTTTTTTCCATCAATACAATAAGGCCAAACTTGTATAATTTAGACACATTTTAAGTCATTCATATAATAAAGTGAATTATAACTGCATATATGATTGTTATTTTCTTTTTGTAACTTAGAAAGCATTAAAAGAAAATAAATAAATAACAATACATGTATAAATTCATTAAATCAAAAAGAAAATTGGAAAAAGTTTGCCAAAAGTATAAATCCATCCAAATGTATCTGATGAACTTATATGAAGTACAGAGATTAATTTTTCAAAATAAATGTATTATTTTGAATGATTTGACAGTTTAAGAATTCACTTAAGAAAAAAAATCTATGTCAAATATATGCACACCAAATTGATCTTCATTCCAGAAATACATTTCCAAAAATACATCACTGAAATTACTCAGATGTGTTTTATAAATAGAACAAAATATTCTATTCCAAAAAGGACCTTATGGAAACTTTCTTTCCCTAGTTAAAGAACTTAATTTACATGACTTTCAGATGCTTATAAAAAAGCTCGTCTTTGATTTGATGGTACAGCAATTCAAAAACAAATTCCAAGGAATTGAGTTGACAAAATGTCTAATTATTAAGTTTTCTTGACCCCCCCCCCTTCTCCCCATATGCTTCGAATATTTTCTTTGCATTTTTGCATCAATCCAGAGAATGTCTAAATTTGCTTTTTTTAGGAGGAACTCTTTCATGCCCACTAAGGAGATTAAACATAAATTTACACGCACAATTTATTAAATTTTGTGGTACTATTTAAAGTGCACGCTTTCACTGCTTTTATAGAAATGGGGAATGAAATTGTTCATTTGAATACGTCCTTTATAGTTTTGCGCTTGTTGGACAAACGTTTCTTTGGCGCAATATTACGTCATTGAATAGCGGCCAACCAGTGCAGGATTTATGGCAGGGCATTCGGGGCACGGGCCCCTCCCTAATACTACAAGTTCACTGAAAACTACTTGAAGTGATAATAGCAGTTTTTCAGTTTGCTGCTTGAAGGTTTTTCAATTATTGTTCAGAATCTGGTGTAGTTTTAACATCTGATGAAATTTTATATTTCATTCTACATTCGTATTATACTTTTATAAAATCGTCTATTTTGCTTGAAATATTCATTTTTAATTTATTTATTACAGTGAAGTATTTTCTTTTATCTTTCTCATTTTAAAAATATGTTGTATTTTTTAATTCTTATTTAATCCTGTTACTGTTCTCGTCAGATTATTCGGGGGTTGGTGAGCACAGCTCATAGGTAGATATAGGAATTCATTCCCCCAGAATAACCTTTTGAATACATCAGTCAGTATTTATTGACCACAAATTACACAGACTCAGTGATACCACTAAGCCATTTTTCAAGTTTACTGGAAACTGCTTGAAGTGATGATAGCAGTTTTTCAGTTTGATGCTAAAGGTTTTTCAATTATTGTTCAGAATCTGGTGTAGTTTTAACATGTGATGAAATTTTACATTTCAAGCTTGAAACATGCATTTTTAATTAATTTATTATAGTGAATTTATCTTTCTCATTTAAAAAATATACTGTATTTTTAATTCTTTTTTAAGCCTGTTCCTGTTCTCGACAGATTACTTGGAGGTTCGTGAACGTAGCTCATAGGAAGCTATAGGAATTCCTTCTCTCAGAATAATCTTTTGAATCCATCAATCAGTATTTATTGACCACAAATTACACACTCAGTGATACCACTAAGCCATTTTTTTAACGGCACAGCGCCCTGTCCTTTTTAAAAATCAGCAGATTCAACCCTGCTCTTTTTCAATAAAATAGTGAAATGTACCCCTAATTGTAACCAGAGACCTCTTGTAAAAATATCCCCTGTACCACAGTATTTCTAAATCCGTGTGCCCGAAAGCTTGCAAAAATTAAAGAACTTTCTCATTATCTTAGGAAAAAACACGGGCTTTTAAATCATGCTTCACATTAATTATGCATAAATATCATTGTAATTTAATTGTATTTGTTTCTCTCTAGTCCGCCATTTGATGGGACACATGGACATTGGACAGACACATTATGATCTGATCCAAATAAAATTGAGATTGGAACAGCAAAGAACTTTCTTTTTCTCGAAATAAAAAAGACATAATCTGCAAATTACCGAATTACGCACCAACCTACGTACAATATACATATGGCATTTGTGATGCTTCATTTTAGAAGTCTGCTAAGACATTTTTTTCATAAATTTCTAACTACAAATATCAATAGGGATCTGTCACAAAGTGGAATAAATAAAACTGAAAGCCATAACAATACAGATCGATGCATCGACCGTTATCGATATTTATCTTTGACGAGGATAAATTCGAAAAATAAACAATGGCAACTCTATAACAGAGGGAAGAAACTAAAATAATCTTTTCTCGTAAAATTTTAAATTTAGATCGAAAAACCAATAGTTTCAGAAATTTCTACAAGGTCAAATTTTGCTGTAGTTCGAAAAAATATTTTCTCTTGAATAAATTAACTAAATTATAGTACTACTACTTCAAATGATATTTCCATTTATAGCTCAAAATCGGCGTGCTAATGTGACACACAGCACTATACTTGAAAAATCTCAATCAGGAACGGTAAATTTCTGATGAATAATTATCATAAACAGTCAAAAAGTATTAAAAAAAAATCTGGAGAAACTCTACTTGACTTTCCAAAGATTGGTGGTGTATGTAATGTATTCAGAATATTTTTTTTAATGGGTGGGGGCCGTAAATTTTGAATACAGCGGAATCGGCTGGGATTCAAACACTGAACTCCAGTTTTATAAGTGGAGAGATGAACTTCGAGCCACTATACTTGATGACATCGCCGCAATATTTATCACTTGTACACTGAGAAAAAAAAGAAAATACTGCCTTCACCTAGAATGAATAGGTAGCCCATTTTCTGAATCCTTAAACTAGAAATATAGATTTCCTAGCTATGCTAATAGGGTAAAGAACTAAGCTGAATAGACGAAATGATCTAGAATTTCTAGTCTCTTGTTTTCTAGGCGACGAAACAATAATTAATCGTTTCAATAGCGAGAAATTATCGCTTGATTTCTGGAATGGTTTCATAAACTAGAATTATAGTTACTAAAACTAACCTCTTGTGTTCGCATCTATTTGCAGAGATTTTTAAATAAGTTTAACCACGAGAATATAGGAAAACGCTCTTGAATTCTAGTACGAACCTCTAGAACTCTCTAGCAAAGGGAATTAGAATTGGGATGACGTGGAACTATTTTCTCTAGAGGCACAATTTAGATTCTAGATGGCAGAACCATGTTTTTTTCCCCTCAGAGTACACTGTAGGATTTCTTTGGTGATTTCCCTTATAGAATTAGTCGCAAAACGGTTGGATGATTTAAAATTGGATTAACTACCCATTAACTCGTCGGCCAATTTGGTGCGAAAATCTATACAGTTCTTGCGCAACAGTAATCTGTAACATATTCGTTAAATTGAAAGGGCTTGATCGCGAAAGTACACCTTCGTAGTTATGTTATATTCACTGTCTCTCACACGCACACACAAAACATGATGACAATACTTTCCTTACACTATGTGTTCAAAAAATTAAAAGCCACGAGAAAAAAATTGCATGGCAAAAATTGATAGAAAATTCATGACATGCGTGCCTGCATATCATTTCTCAGAAGCTAATTGCGAATTAAAGTTTAAGACTACAGGAGTGATGAAAAAGTTTTGAACGGCTTGTTTCCGTGTGTAAAATTTTCGAGTTGTGTTGTTATCTTTTTAATTTAAGTGTGTTTGTTTATGGTTTTAAGTTACTTTTATCGATTCATGACAAAAAAAAAAAAAAATAACATAGCTTTTTATTTTTTTTTTTCAGGCTAGAATGTATAACTGAACAAGGCTTGTTATGCAAAAGGCTCAAGCCGGGAAAGCTGTAATGGAGATCGTTAAGGAAATGAAAATGCCTCAATCAAGGGTTTCAAACATTCTGAAGATTTGGCACACCAAGAAGCAATAATGTCCGAAAACGGCTAAGGGATGCATCACAGAAAAAGGCGGATACTTTGAGATCTAATCTACTTTTCCATTATTTACATGATAGTAAATTTAATATATAGTAAAGCCCGATTATCCGCGAGCGGACTATCCGCGGTGCGGTTTATTCACGAAGCATTTTTTTTTTTTTTTTTAAATTCAAGTCAACAGCAAGGAAAATACAATAAGCCCTACTATTAAATATAAACAGAAAAATTAATGTATTCGAAAGTCATAGAAGAATATTTCTAGATTAGGTTGCCATGTTTAAAATATCAGATATAAAGTCTTGATGTCCTTTCTTGATTTTATTAACCAAACGTAAGCACAGCAATTAAAACATTTTACAATTAAATAACACTATTATGATAAATTCCAGGAGAGCATATCAAGAATAACTTCATTTTTGAGATAAAAATTATTCCATACTAAAAGAAAAATAATAGTTTACAATTTAGAATAAAGAAAAGGTGTTTCCAAAACAAGAAGCAAAAACAAAAGTGACTGATTTTTAAAAAAAAGATGTAACTCACCTCTTTTTGTACAGTATGTACGGCATTGTTTCTTGTTTAATGTTCTTTATTTTAGTGATTTAGACGTAAAGCAAAGGTTTCTGACAAATTGTGCATATGTATTTTAAACGTTTTATTATGTTTTTTGTACACTAAAACAGTTTTTATGTTGAATTTTCTTTTTTTTTTTTTCGCATTTGCACTCCATTTTCAGTCTTTTTAGGGTTATCCGCGATTTTTGTTATCCGCCGTGCCCTTGTCACCCAATCCCGCGGATAATCGGGGCTGTACTGTATTTGTTAATAAATTGTTGACATTTATGGTTTTCTCGAAAATAATGGATTTTATGCCCATGCCAAAACGCACCTCATACTACGCACCCTATAGTATGTTGTGTCGATCTGACAGTTTTCTTCTGTATAAACCTATCTAAAATATTAATTTAAATAGCGCAGTGACACACCAGTAATTAGATATAGGAATTAAAGTGAATTTCTTTCAACTGAAATGCAACTGCTGTGATCACTTTAGAATAAGAAAAAAAAATAACACAACAGCGCCACTTATAGGGTATACAAAGCCAAAATTTCATCAACAACATTTATCTTACTAATGTATTGTCGTCTTTGCTGTATAATATTACATTGATAATCCATTGTCGGCTATGCTATGTGGATATTTTGCAACCCTCTTGAGCGGGCCCCTCTTAGCCAGACAGAAGACGTCAGATCACGTGGTCTGACTAGAGAATTATTTAGAAAACATTTTTTTTTTTTTTTTTTTTTTGGTGAATGTGAATCTCGAACGCAGCATGCTCGCTGTGTATTTCTTGATCTTCCAAAAAGGGAGAAAAAATATTCCTGAATTTAATAAGAAATCATCTTGGATTCCCAGTGTGGAATTTATATATATTTAAACCAGTACTTTTCAAGTATTAATTATAGGTTTCATCTATAAATATGTAAATAGTGTACATTTTGTATATAATTGGATTGCCAATAAGATGTTCTAAAGGATTTCTTGTTGGTGATTATTTACTACTGAACAAAACACCTGCGCCACTTTCAGTCTTGAATACTTCAACTATGCTCTCCCAATAATAATATCGTGAAACTCATGAAAATCATGAAGATTATTCATTATGCTATCAGCAAAGCAGTAATCGGATAAAAATAACATAGAATATAAAAAATCAAATCATAAATCCAAGTATATTTAAGATATTTTCTAATACAGCGACAAAACTGTCATCTAAATGGGAATTAATAAAAACCTAATGAAAATGTATCACTAAATTTAAAAAAGTATTATTTCTTTCTAGATTACTTAACAGTCTATCTTTTTTTTTTTTTTTAATCGTCATTTTAAGAAAATGTTATCTTAAAAAGTCGTCAAGTATTCTGCCTGCAAATTTTATTCACATCAATTCTGCATCTGTGAAGAAGAAAAATTACTTGGAACAAATTAATTTTATTGAAGCAGAAAAAGACATAAGTAAAAATTTTAATTTTCAAATTACTTTTACTCTTTATCTCCAGAGAATACACTCTCCCTGCGTTAAGGAGAAGACAAAAAAATAAAATTCACAACTCTAAGGAATGCTCGTCAATGTAGAGAGATAAATTGATTTTTTCAATGAAAAAGCTTAATTAATTAAGAAAACGTAGGTGCGCTGGGAGGAAGGAATTTTCGGACATCCCCGTCATTTTCTTAGAAATTTAGTTAAAAAAAAAAAATGCGAGAGAAAAAAAATTAATTGAGATACTTTTTAGGATTTTTTTTCTTAATGCTTGTGTATTTTGAGTCTTTGTGTAAGGATTATTCTACATAAAGCGTTATTTTTGAGCTTAAAAATTTCATTAACAATTTTTTTATAATAATATTCTTATCTTATCTTTCACTTCTTAAGATTTATTTACGTGATTGGATCGCCTTTTTTTTTTTCCTAAAAATTTAGGGAGTAATTAATTTTCTTAATATTGTAACGGAGGATGAATCTATGGCGAATACATACACGTTTCATTTTATAACTAACTGACCCGCCCGGCGTTGTCCGAGCCCCGTGATAATAACTAAGGATAGACTGAAACAGGTTTTTAGGTAGATTTCGTATTCGTATGAAATACTACCTATATTGCAATCTCCCCTATGTTGGAATTTCTTAAACATTTTTGCAGATCTACACCGATCATGACCCCTAGAACCCAAAACCATTCGCAGCAAAAAACTTTATATATCTAACTTTTTTATGGACACGATAACTTCCATAATTCTACACAAACCTCTTCCAAACTGATACATAAAATCAAGGGGCATAAAATCTCGGTCGAGTTCGTTAGTGGGCAAAATCGGACCAAAGGGGTGGAAATAAGGAGGGGTTTTGTGAAAACCGAAAAAAAACACATAATTTCTTAATTATAATACATATCGAATCAGTTTAAAGTTATTATTACTTCTAAAAAAGAGGCCAAAAATGTATGTATGGCAGACTTTTGATAAAATAAAAAATGGGCTCAAGGGACGAAAACAATAGGCGTTTTGGGGAGAAAAAAAAATTCATAACTTCAATTCTCAAGATATCAAATCCAATTAAATTTATTATGAAACTTCTTAATATTTTCTACAACTTTTAAATTGACAAGTTTTTGATAGGACCAATCGTACCGGAAAAATATATATATATATATATTATATATATATATATATATATATATAAACGAAAACAAAAAGAGGGAGTTGACGAAGAAAAAAAATCCATAAATTCACAAGATATAAAATCCGCATGAATTTATTATATAACTTCTTAATATTATCTACAACTTTTATATTGACATGTTTTTGATAGCACCAATTCTTACAGCAAAAACAAATTAAAATTACATAGCGGTTGAAGAAAAAATCATCGTATTAAGGGTGTACTCAAATCCAAACTGCTTATTTTGTGACTCATTTTTTAATTCATTTTTGCTCTCAAACGCATCCGATTGGTAGATTTCCTTATTCAGAAACTATGTAATGTACCGTAATGGTTTATTTTTACATAGAGGCAGAATATATTTCAAAAAATGAAGTCAAAGTGGGCATTTTGAACGGAATTTCCCGAGGCGATTTTGTTGGAAACGAAAAATATTGTCCTACTGAGAAAATAATTGTTTATAAATCAAGTTCTAATTAATTGAACGAAAAAAAAAAGGTCTTCAAATTTCTTCAAATATCACGTCAGCAAGTTTCATGTTTTTTTCTTTTAAAAATGATTTTGAAGATGTGTCAGAAAATTTCGAGTTGTTGAGCATGGAAAATTATTATTTTTTGTTTAAATACCACCTAACATGATTATGATAAAACCAGCTCTTATATAAAAATAAAATTAAAAACTCGTCAAAAGCGACAAGATAAAATTGTTAAAGTGGGTTTATCTCCAATCATGATTTAGTTTTTGAAATTAGTATTAACTTCGAAATCTACCTGCGCCTGTAGGCTGAGCCGGCAGAGATTTTGAAATTTTTAAGACCGAAGCCGAATTTCGGTAATCTTCCTATTTTCGGTCGAAAACGAAAATTCCTCCAAAAATTGTTTTAAGTACAGTGGAACCCGGTTATGACGCGTTTCAAGGGAGTGGTCAAAAGTCGCGTATTAAGCGGGATCGCGTATTAAACGTGATTTATATAATGTTGTAGGAATTTGGCTTCATTTATACGTTTACGGTCGAAAGTTGTGTCTTTTACATGTATTCAGATTGAAATTTAATTGTATTTCACTTTAACGCATTGTTTCTTTTTATAGGACAAACTGGAATAACAACGGAAAATAAATACAGATTTCAACATATATTTACTGTCGATTAATGCTTTGTAACCAAAAATAATTTTCCTACTAGACTCATTTTTTTAAACAGAAAGAATAATAATATTAAATCTTTGAAACACAACCCAGTTTTTAAAACCATATTTAGTACTTGTAATAAGGAATACCATTATAATCTGTTCTTCATTATCAATATAAGAAAAATTATCCTTATAAAATATTGATATAGCAAAAAGTAAAGTAAACATAAAAGAATTATCCTATCGCAGTCGTATTTAATCTTTGAGAGTTTCATTTTTTGTTGCCTATAATATGCATTATAAAACATAGTAGCGATATAAAGTACATTTAAAACATCTCTAACAACACGTATGAACAACTCTAATCATAATAATTTTTGTGACGTATCTGAATAACCCGAATGCGTCTATCTCTCTCTACTACAGTAAAAACATACACGAAGCGATAGACAAAGAATGTTAGGAGGTGGGACCAAAGAAGAATTGCAGTTTTGCTAATTTAGCGGGTTTTTTTTTTTTTTTTTTTTTTGGTTATTCAAACATACAAATTATCACTATTTCCGATTAGTAATTTTCGCCTTAATTAATCTGTTGCTAAATAAATTAAATAATATTCGGAAACAGTGTTTTTTATCTGAATAATAAAAATCCTCTAAATCGTTAACACTCGAGAAGAAAGAAGGAATTCGCATCTTGATGAATGAATTCGCGTCTTAAGCGTGACTTTCTTCCTCAAAGAACCAAAAATTTATCGCGTATTAAGCGGGATCGCGTCATAACCGTTCGCGTATTAAACGTGATCCTTTTACATTGGCCTTATGGGCGATGTTCAAGGGATCGGAAAAAATCCGCGTATTAAGCGGGATCGCGTATTAACCGTGAGCGTCTTAACCGGGTTCCACTGTATTTAATACATACATAAATATACATAATTGTTAATTATACCTGTGGCCCACGTTAGCTCTCTGCGCCTCGGTCCAAAACTTTTTCTTTTTATATAAAATAAAATGCAATCAATTTATAAACGGTACAAAATGATTTTCTAATTATACGAATTTCATCTCATTAAGAAATGTTTTAGGTATACATACATCGATTTATCTTTATAATGATCTCTGTAAATGATCATCGTTACATTAGTACTTTCGCAAAGAGTATTTGAAACACTTCTGTGGTTTCAAACTAAGTCTGCAGCTTTTAATGAGCACGTGAAAAGAGTCTTCACAGTTTAGTCCTATAGGAATTGCTTGCTTTATAATTTCCACACACTTCTTGAGTCAGTGACGACGGATAATTATAAACAGTGAAGTTCATAGTAATAAAAGAAGCGTGTCTCATTTGAGCCGATACAGCTCAAATCAATGAGTCATGTTGGATAATTATAAACAGTGAAGTTCATAGTAATAAAAGAAGCGTGTCTCATTTGAGCCGATACAGCTCAAATCAGTGAGTCATGCTGGAAATTTACGAAGGAAGAAACGAGATTTTTGGAACACAAATAGTTTTGACAGCATTTTCGCTGAAAACGAATGTTCGGCGAAACTCGTATTTTGGACCGAAAACGAAGACGAAACCGTATTTTCGGTTGATCTCCAATAATAACCTCAAATAAAACTCAAATTTGTATGATTTTATATCTTTAACTCAATTTTGAATTAGTAATTTATATTTTTAAATGAAAAATTAACGAAAAAAATGTTGATATTTAGTGGTAAAAGCGCTTGTACGAAGACATGTTCTCGTTTTTTCTTTCTCGTAGGGTTGTTTAACATTTAAAAAAAAATAGTTCTTGTCGGAATTCTTTGAAATTTTTATCGGTTATAAATATAACGGTTTTGCAGCCCATGTAAAAATTTCGTGAAAAAATATTGATATTTAGTTGTAAAAAAAAAGGTTTTCTCGCTTTTTTCCCCCTTCAAGTAGGGTTCTTTAAACATAACAAAATGAATAGTTCTGATCGTCCGAACTCTGAAATTTTAAACGGTTATAAATATAAGTGTATAAATATAATTTATCCAAGCCCACTAAAATTTCGTGAAAAATTACATATTTTATAGTGAAAACATGAGCCGAAACAGCCCGCGTTTTAACGTTTTCATCGAAAATTGGGTCGAGTTTCGAAATCACATCTTTTCTCTAGTAGCCAGCGGCCCTAACCACTAGGTAAGCAGGTGGGCCACACTTTCTGAAAACTACCGGGTGTCCTAAAAAGGACAGACTTATTTTTAAATTCAATAACTCGCAAACAGTGACATATTTAAAAAATTCTTGCAGGAGGGTTATGCATAAGGTCAAAAGTTATTTTACAGTGATTTTTGATTTTAGTTGGAATTACAAACAATAGATGGCGCTGCGATCAATAGACGATAAATTCAGGCTCGATTTTTGGTACTTCGGGACCCACTCAATGCATTTTAACCTCCTTTTTCCGCATGGAAGACGAGAAAGGTTAAAAAATCGAGCCTGTATTTTGCGCCTATTGCTTACAGCGCCATTTATTGTTTGTAATTCGAACTAAAGTCGAAAATCACTGTAAAAAAACTTTTGACCTCATGCATAACCCTCCTGCAAGAATTTTTTAAATATCTGTCACCGTTTGCAAGTTATTGAATTTTAAAATCAGTCAGTCCTTTTTAAGACACCCGGTATTTAAAAGTTATAGTTTCTATGTATAATGTCGTACTCTTAGCGACAATTTGACTGTTGACTGGTTGTCTAATTTACACTCATAACAAAATCCAGCACCAATCATGAATCATTTTGGAAACATTTTTTCACATTCATGAATCCATTTCGTTGGAGTTTTTTTCTTATATTTCCGTTTACAGTCATTCTTCATCCAGTAACACCACAAATTTCCATTTATTATCAACCAGATGTTAGTTGAATTAAAACAAGTATTAAGAGGGCGGGTTTAGGAGGTTTCACGAACATGAAAAATCTTTGGAAAACCACCCAAAAGATGTGTGGAGAAAATTCACATGACAGTACTAAGAAAAATTCTATCATGGAAATAAAAAAAAAATTCCACAAATACCGTTAAAAAATTTTTTACAAGGCCGATAAAAGTATATATTAACAGAGGGAAAACAACATATCAAAATAAAATTAATTACTTTTAATTCTACTTTGTTACAAAAATCATTGCTTAGAAGGGTTTTTTTTTAAATACGAGGTGCTATTGGAAAATTCCCGGACTGCTATTACTGCGAATGTCTATAAAAGCGGAGGCGAAAGTAGGTCAGGGTCACATTCCCCAAACACTCCTTTACTCTTTTTACTGCTTGACTTCAATGTGCGCGCACGCAATTTGTTTGTACGAATTTTTTTCGACTTCGTGTTTTGGACTGTTTGCAATTTAGAAATGACGTATGCATCAAATTTTATGTGAAGATCATTAAATCTGCAACCGAAATTCTTGAAATGCTTCGTACGGCTTTTGGTGTTGAAGCTTTAAATCGTACAACGGTTTTTGAATGGCACTTGCATTTCAAGTTGGATCGATATTCATTTGATGATGACAAGCGTTCCCGGCGACCAAGCAGCAGCAAAACAGATAAAAATGTGGAACAAATAGGAAAATTCATACGAGAAGATCGTTGCCTAACTATGCAAGAACTTGCAGACAAAGTTGGAATCGGTTATGGAGTTTGCAAAGAAATTTTGACGGAGAGTTTTAACATGCGGCGCATTGCTGCAAAGTTTGTTCCAAGGCTCCTGATGACAAATGATCCCTAAAGACAACACGGATTTTAGCGCATAGGGTCATTCCATGTCAAATCAACCAAAAAATTTCAATTTTCAACCTGCCCATTTCAGATTTCAATGAAACTGTCAGGGATCATTCTCTCGGGTGATGTAAATGAGAATACATTTTTATAATTTTCTATCGCGTTAAATTTTTATACAATTATTTATTTAAATTTTGAAAAATCATCATTTTTTGGGTTGCATAAACTTTTCAATTTTGAATTTCTCAAGTTCTATCAGGCGTACATAATTTTATGACCCCCTCATTTTAAAGAGAATTTTATAAGTTTTAATTTGATACCCAAGTTGACTATGCACAGTAAAAAAAAATAAATTTAATTTTTTTTAATTAAAAAATTTTTCAGATAGTGCTTTTTAAAAATTTTGAAAAAAATGTATGTTTGTTGTAATATTATAAGCAAACATTTCTGAAATTTTTAGAGTGGGGTCTCAATGTGATCAAGAGTTATGAAATAAAAACTGAAAATTACCATTCAAATAATACATAAATAACAAAACAGCTAGAATTAAATTGTTATTTGAATGGTAATTTTCAGTTTTTATTTCATAACTCTTGATCCCATTGAGATCCCATTCTAAAAATTTCAGAAATTTAAGCTTCTAATATTACAACAAACATACATTTTTTTTTTTTTTTAAACACTATCTGAAATGTTTTTTAATTTTAAATTAAAAAATATATATATATTTTTTAAACTGAGCATAGTCAACTTGGGTATCAAATTAAACCTTATAAATTTCTCTTTAAAATGAGGGGTCATAAAATTCTGTATGCCTGATAGAACTTGAGAAATTCAAAATTGAAAAATTTATGCAACGCAAAAAATGATGATTTTTCAAAATTTAAATAATTAATTGTATAAAAATTTAATATGATAAAAAAATTATAAAAATATATTCTCATTTATATCATCAGGGAAAATGATTCCTGAGAGTTTCATTGCAATCTGATTGGTCAGGTTGAGTCACTGGTTGATTTGACATGGAATGACCCCATAACAATATATTTATTGTTTCCCACCCACCCATTCACCGGATCTAGCTCCCTGTGGATTTGCGTTATTTCCAAAATTGAAAATGATACAGGAAGCACCTGTGTCCGACATTCAACGGAGAATCGCAGGCGGTCCTTGACAGCTTTCGAGAGATTGACTTCAGAACTGCTTTCGAGAAGTTGGAAACGCGATGAGATCGGTGTATACGTTGGCAAGGTGACTATTTTGAAGGAGATGGCAGCCAAAATTGGGTAAGTTCAAATAAAACTTGTTTTTTTCCATCAAGTCCGGGAACTTTCCGATAGCACCTCGTATTCTGTCAATAATATTTTATGTAATCTTAATCCTCTCTCTCTCTCTCTCTCTCTCTGATAAAAGATTTTTTACAAATTTATCCCTAAAAACTAATTTTATTGAAGGAGATAAAAACATACGTAATTGTTTTTATTTTCTAATTACTTTTATTCTTATCTCCAATGTACATACTTCCAGAGAGGTGAAAATTAAAAGGGGGGAAAAAGCTAACAGTTCTAAGAAATTCTCTCGTCATTGTAGATAGCTAAATAGATTTTTTTCAATCAAATACTCGATTAATTAAGAAAGCAAAAGATGTGGAAGGGAGGAGGAAAAATTCCGGACACCTTTACGTCATTTTCTTGGATGAAAAAAAAAATAAGTTGTAAAAAGAAACAATTAGCGAGGGTAGAAATGATTAGTTGGGATAGATTTTTATGAATTCCTTATTCCATGTTTGTGCATCCTGACTATTTGTATAAATAGATAAATCATTGTATACTTATTCCAAAAAATAATTTAAAAACCCATATACACATAAAACTATCCATAAATATTGCTAGAAATATAGCATAAATATTGGTATTTCTGATAATGTTTGTTATTTGGTTTCGGAAAATACAAATTAAAATCTTTAAAAATCCATGAGTGGAACAGTTTCATTTTCAATAGCGTTACCCTGCAGTTAAAATAAATTTCTTCAAACTAGAGACACAAAATGATTTTTGTCATTACAAATCAACAAAAAATTAAGAAAGAAAAAAAGAAAAGGGATAGAAATGAAGGAAATAATTATGAAATCCGCCCATGTACCCTTATTTTATGCGTGAAAGAAACGGTTCATTTGGGAAACCTTTTTTAAAGTCGATTAAAAATAAATGCACAAAAATTGAACTTACATTAGAATAGTGTTGACTCTAAGCTGCTTTAGCAGAGCGCAGCGTCCGGCGGCCCTTTTTATTTCTTTTTTGCGCCCGAGGGCTCTTTTAAATCCTTCCGATGCACCCGGTTGCCCTTTTTAAAACTTCATATGCGCCCCGTAGCAATTCAATTGATCCCGGGAAAATATCGCAAATTCTAGGGACTCTAAACAAACCAGTTCAAAATATTTTTTGTGAACAAGGTACAAGTGTGCTCTTTTTTTTAGAATAGTGTTCCCTTTTTGAAAAAATGTACCCTTTTTAGAACCCTTTTTACCTTTTTTGAAAAATTCCCGCTCAGCGACCCTTTTTTTCTAGAGTCAACACTATAGAAGTACAATTAATGTTTTAGAATTTACAATAAGCTAGGGATTGATCCTGGAAAAAATTGAGGCCTTTTTCAGGTCTCTTCAAAAAATTTCATTTAATAAAAGAGACTCCTTCACAAATTTATTTAAAAAAACGGACCGCTTCATAAATTTCCATTTCATAAAAGAGGCCCCTTCACAAACTTCCATTTAATAAAAGAGACTTACACAAAAATCCTTTTAATAAAATAGCCCCCCCCCCCCCCCACACACACACACACATAATACCTTTTACTAAAACAAGCCCCTTCACAAATTTTCTTTTTTCTTTTAATAAAACAAGCCCTTCAAAAACTTTCTTTTAATAAAACAAGCCCTTCTCAAACTTTCTTTTAATAAAAGAAACCCTTCACTAATTTTCTTTTAATAAAAGAATCCTTCACAAATTTCATTAAATTTTTTTTTAGAATAGTGTTCCCTTTTTGAAAAAATGTACCCTTTTTAGAACCCTTTTTACCTTTTTTGAAAAATTCCCGCTCAGCGACCCTTTTTTTCTAGAGTCAATACTATAGAAGTACAATTAATGTTTTAGAATTTACAATAAACTAGGGATTGATCCTGGAAAAAATTGAGGCCTTTTTCAGGTCTCTTCAAAAAATTTCATTTAATAAAAGAGACCCCTTCACAAATTTATTTAAAAAAACGGACCGCTTCATAAATTTCCATTTCATAAAAGAGGCCCCTTCACAAACTTCCATTTAATAAAAGAGACTTACACAAAAATCCTTTTAATAAAATAGCCCCCCCCCCCCCACACACACACACATAATACCTTTTACTAAAACAATCCCCTTCACAAATTTTCTTTTTTCTTTTAATAAAACAAGCCCTTCAAAAACTTTATTTTAATAAAACAAGCCCTTCTCAAACTTTATTTTAATAAAAGAAACCCTTCACTAATTTTCTTTTAATAAAAGAATCCTTCACAAATTTCATTATAATAAAACAGATCCCTTCACAAATTTCCTCTTAAGGCTGTTCTTAATTGCTCTACTCAACAAGCGCAAAACGTTTTGACACATTTACAAATTCATTTTTTTTCAACGGAAAGATATAAAATTAGAAAGCCTGGTCATGGAAGCGATTTGGAATGGAACTGTGTTTTCCATTTTTTTTTATCAATAAATTACCTATTGAGTTATAAGTGATTTGATCACGTGACAAACACGTTTTTCGCCCTTAGCTGACTGGATTTTCGGCTTTCTTCGACAACTCCGGTTCAAAACGTCCAATTTGACACTATTTTCTGAAAGATCTATTGTGTTTGTAAAAAAAACGGAAAAAAACAGCTCGATGATATAGTTTCTGAACAACAACACCTGCTAGTTTCATGCATTTCTGAACAAAAATAAATTAAAACTTATGTCAGAAAGTTGATCTTTTGGATTTGAGAACACCTTAATAAAAGAGACTCCTTCACAAAATTCCTTTTTAATAAAACAAGCCCCTTTTCACAAATTTCCTTTTTAATAAAACAAGCCCCTTTTCACAAATTTCCTTTTAATAAAACAAATCCCTTCACGAAATTCCTCTTAGGGGGTCTCACCTTTAAAATATCCGTCGCCAGTGCAAAAGTGATGTGGTTTCAAGTTCTCATAACTTTTAAAATACTTAATCAGCGTTCGAAATCCTTGGTGGTCCGCTGGTCCGAGACCACTAAAAATTCAATCGGACCACTATTTAAAAAAATTTAGTGGTCCGCAGGACCAGTAGCTTTTTTCCCTCTCTGACAGGTAAACGTAAATTTTCCCATCCCTGAGAAAACCGCAACCAAACACAAACCACAGAATTTTATTTAAAAAAAAAAATAAATAAAAAATTGCATTAAAACTTAGTCAGTTGAAATAAATAATTAGAAATAAAGTACATAATTATAATTAATAATTTTATAGTTTTTGTTCATGTACTGTTTATTTAATTTTTAGCAAATTATAAGTTTACATTTTATTATGCTGAAAATTTTGGGTAACTGAAAGGAAGTTTGGTTTATACTCTAATAGGAAGAGGAGGCGGGGGGGGGGGGGGGGGGGATGTCACTTGAAGGGTTAAAGGTACATAATAGAATTTTATGTAGCAGGCCAGTGACGATGTCTGCGGACCAGTAAACTCTGATGTTTACTCGTCCTTTGGATCAGTGACTTTTTTTTATCAATTCTACCGTTGTTAATGTAATTACATAAAGCTTTGTAATATCCGATGCCCACAATTAAACGACCCTACTTTAAAGTTGTCTAGAGACAAAACTATTGTTTATACAGTTGTGAAATTTTGGGAAAGGCATAATAAAGAGATGGGGATTTGTTTAAGCTAAAAAATATATAAATAAAACTACTTTAAAATTTCGCCACCAGAGGGCGATTTTTAATAAATTACATATTTAGCACTAGTGATGTAACGAATAGTGATTTAACGAATAGTGAATAGCCGAATACCGAATATTCGGCGGCCGAATACTGACTTTAATATAAATGACTTTTATTTTAATTGTTTAATTTTTTTTCCAATTTTAAAATAAAAAAATAAATTAAGGACTAATTGAAATTAATTTTTTGTTTGAGTTTTCAAAAATCATAACAGCTGAATGTATTTTTTGTTATACTTTAAATGTCTTAAAAAATACTTTAAAGATAACATATGACTTTTAAAAATGTAAATAATAATTTAATTCATAATTTTTTATTTAATCCATAGATAGTTCTAGTAATTTATATATATATACTATCTAAAATAGAACTCATTACCTCTGTAAAAATGAAACTTTTTTTTATTTTAGTAAAATCCTCTCACCCCCTAAAAATAAGAACTTGCATGTGTCCTCTGTCTTTTTATATCCTTTTTCATGCAACTTAAACTTAGTAAATTTACACTCTGTATGTCAAAAAAAAAAAGGTTATTTTCTTAAAATATAATTATTCATTCCATTAAAATATTATATATTCTTTTCTGCTACCAAGATATACTTTTCTCTTTTCTTTCTCTCAAAATTAACAAGCCCCTCATAATACTTCCTCCACCCCATATTTCAGAATGAGATCTTTTTCTTATAATAATTAATGTATTTAGGTATAATTTTTTAATATTGTCTGTCGAAAATATTTAAAATCATATTTTGTTTTGATTTTCTGGAACATATCCAGACCTGCCAACTGCTACGAAAAAATCGTAGTTGCTACGATTTGGACCTATAAACTACGATGCTACGAAAATCGGTCTTAAACTACGATTTTTTGCAAAAAACACAAAAGCATTTTTTGTTTCTATTTGCAATGTTTATCCCGCGCAGCATATTTTCCATGAGTGATTCTGTTCCGAAATTTCCAAGTATACATTTCCGAAAGTTTTAAAAAATTGACCGTTAGTCCGAAAATTCGGACATTAAAAAGTGCTCATGAGAAAAAAAAAATTCTGGGCTGCAAAAAAACCTTCTTAACATAAAGCACTCTAATCGTGTTTTTGTAAATATTTATACAGGAATTCCCTTCCTTAGAAACAAGGGTGCCATTTTAAAAATTCTGGAGGGTTCCTTGAGAGGCAAGGTGTGAAACAGTGTGCAAAATCGCACGATTTGCGATAAACTATCTCAAATTTCGACAAATGACCGTGAAAAGAAAATCAATTTCGTCAATTGGTCGCAGAAGAAATAAATTTCATTAAAGGATCGTGGTAAAAACGTGAATTTTGTCAAAATATCGCAGAAAGAGAATACGAATTTCACCAAAAGATCAGTAAGATATTGCAAATTTCATCGAAAGATTAGTAAATAAGAAAACGCAAATTTCACCGAAAGATCGCAGAAAGAAAACGCTAATTTAGTCAAAGGATCGTGGTAAAAAAAATGCAAAATTCGTCAAAAGTTCATGGTAAAAAGTGCAGATTTCAACAAAGAATCGTGATATGAAAATGTGAATCACGATTGCGGGGAAAAATTGTGAATATACTGAAAGGATGGAGAGAAAAAAATTGCGAATTCCGTCAAAATTTACTGCACTGGGCTAAAAAAATTGGAACCAGGCTCCTTTTACAAATGTAAAAAAAAAAAAAAAAAAAAAAAAAAAAAAAAAAAAAAAAAAAAACGCTGCGAAACGAAAATAAATTCTAAAAATCGTATAAAAATTTTCAGAGTAAAAAAATTACTATATTGAGTTGAAAGACGGAAACCTTATTCCTTTTACGAATGTCAAAAGATGGCTGTGAAACACGAAAAACCAACCAAGCAACCACTAGATTAATTTAAATTTTGTGTGCTACGATTTCTCATTTTCAAAGGTTGGCAGGTCTGCATATCTAACCAAATATCTTAAAATATTCGGCCAAATATGCCACTATTCGGCTACAGGTATTCGGTCAAATGTCCCACTATTCGGCCACAGGTATTCGGCCGAATATCTGTTCAATATTCGGCCGGCCGAATACCGAATAGTGGCCGAATATTAGTTACATCCCTATTTAGCACTAACATAGTTTAGAAATTTTATTTACAGGATGTTCATAATCAATCGACCCTATTTTAAAGTTGTCAACAGGCGAAACTGTTGTTCAGAATGTTGTGAAATTTTTTGGAGAACATAATAAAAGTATGAGAATTTGGTTGAGCGAAAAAAAAAAAAAAAATAGGGGGCTATTTTATAACGAATTCCCCATTAAGCATACATTTACGATAGTTTAACAAATTTTGATATAACCAAACATGTTCTGCATGATTTTCATTATTTTCAGATACCATGTGGAATCGCAAGATAGCATGTTCCACAGTTGGCCTCAGTATGTTCAGGAAAAAGCTAGGAAAATGTCGTGAAAAGCTGCCTTTAGAGTAAAGTTAAGTTAATAAATAAAAATTTTAAACTGTCGTAATGCTAAATGTGTAATTTATTAAAAAACTCCCTCTGGTATCAAAATTTTGAATTACTTTTATTTACAATTTTTTTTAGCCTAAACAAATTCCCATCCCTTATGTCTTTCACAAAATTTCACAACTTTATGAACAATAGTTTTGCCTGTAGACAACTTTAAAGTAGGGTCGTTTAATTATGGAGACCCCGTATATTTAAGTCCCATTTGAGACTTTATAAAATATACAAATAAACACTTGACTTATAATATAATACAAAATACAGTTCAATTAATAATGCAATTTTTTTTCACATGATAGGTCACAATCCATATGATAACTTTGAATTGATATATCAACATAAAACTTATGTAAAAATGAACTTTTAACTCTACTATACAATGAATTAATAATACATAAATTATTTGACAGAAACCATTTTAAAAATTCAATCAAATTTGATTGAAAATGGGGAAAAATAATAATTAACCCTTAAATGCCTGATTTTTCAAAAATAATTTTAAAAATCTTTTTCGGTTTTCATTTTTTAAATAAATCATGGGAAAAATACTTTAAAAAATCCTATTTCGTTTTAAGTATGGTTTACGGCTAAAAAACAGTTTGTTACTAATCGGCAATACTGGTCTTTAATTGAAAAAATAATTTTCTTTGACAAAATTCTATAACATTAAACACACAAGGATTTTAAGAAGTGTGATAAGAAATAAATTTTACTTCCTCACTGCGGAACAAAATAGGGTATTTCGCAAGCTTCAAAACAAAACAAAAAAAAAAAAAAATCTAGCAACAATTGAAAAAATAAAACTATCTTTATTCTTAAACAGTACAAGTATTGCCATCTACATGTTGAAAATCGATTTAATAATACTTATTTTATTGGCAACATTAGGCATCATAGCTTCAATATTATTCTAATAGTATTTTAGAAGCCTAAATTGGGTAGGTTGCCGAAATACAACACACGGCATTTAAACGTTAAAAATACTTAAAATATTTACTTATATCAATAATATTAATTCATTCTATAAAATATAGGTTAGAGTTCATTTCAACCTAAGTTTTATGTTTATATATTTATTTTGAGTTAAGTTATCGAGCAGAATGTGACATGCTATGTGAAAAATGTTGTAATACTAACTGAACAGCATTTTTTATTATAAGTGTTTATTTTCACATTTTATAAAGTCGAGATGGCTTAAATATGCTACACAGATTTGTGTCATTTCAATAAATATTTATTAGAAAGTTATGAGAATTTGAAATTATATCACTTTTGTACTGCCGACGGAGATTTTAAAAGGTAGAGACCCCTTAATAAAACAAACCCCTTCACTAATTTTCATTATACATAAAAGTAAACACTTTATAAAATACTAGCCGCCCTTGGCAACCAGTTTGGTCTCCTTAAAATTTATGTTTGGGAAAGCATGCTAATCATTGTATCATATTACTTTTATTCATAATTTTATTTACTTGGACTCCCTTAAATATAATTAATATAATCCCTTAAGCTAATATTAGTTTTTGTTGCATTAAAATATCTCAATTTGTTGATTTTTTGTAGGCAAGTAAACCATATTGGTTTACAATGGAAGTCTATGGGGATTTGGAGAAATATTAGAGATATCGCCAAGTTAGCGTCACTTTTCTTGATTAATTTGGGTCGCGAAATTTGGCGATATATCACCAAATTGGCGACAAACTTGGCGGCGTTTGGCGACAGAACAGAGTATAGGTAGGTAGATATTGAAGTTATAGGTATGGAGATGCATTAAATGCTGTGCAATAACCAATGAGATGCGTTTCATTCGAGCGTTGCCATTAAGCGATTAACAAATACTCGTGATTTCTGTGCCACGTATGATAGCGTAATATATATATATTGTTATTTTAAATGCACTATATGCAAACAAAAAGAAGTTCATCTGAAAGTAAAACGATATAAAAAAGTTAATAAAAACTTCGTTTGAATTCGAGTAATGGGATTTGATCTTTAGCTGCACGATTTCATTTTTCACAAAAATATAATAAAACTTCCATTCTCAAATTACGAACCCAAGAGAAAACAAAGCTTGCATCGGCCCTGATCGAGCACTTTTAATATACAGAATTTAAATGTCTTCCATGCACAAAGTGATCATCGCATTGCCTTATCTCAAAACTATGCTATGCTGACATAAAAATGATCATTTTATATCTCGTCATAGTTTAAGAGGAAGTAATGTGAAAATGGAAACTTTTAAAGTAAAATTTCCTTTCAAAACATTAACACTTTGTCTCGACGGAATATTTACGGAACGGTATAAACAGATAAATGCTGTTAAATGGAATCATAAAACACTCTTTTAGCATAAATCGATTAAATATATATTCCATCGTTATAAGGTTTCTCGTGCATGCAGAATTAAATAGATATGGTTCAATGAAAGTGTGCAATAAATTTATCAGAAACAAAATTTGAAGAGAAAGTCTAAATACAAAAGGGAAAACTTACTCAGTGGCGAATTTTATTTACCGGAGCAGTAAGATTAATAAATAATTTTATTTTTACTTTTAAAAGATATATACAGTTTGGACCGCTGGTAGGTTTATAAAATCTGCAGATGAGGTATATTTTCAACTAACAATTGTAAATAAAATATCTATTTAACTTATTTTATTTTTACTTTTAAAAGATATATACAGTTTGAACCGCTGGTAAGTTTATAAAATCTGCAGATGATGTATATTTTCAACTAACAACTGTAAATAAAATCTATTTAACTTATTTTATTTTTACTTTTCAAAGATATATAGTTTGGACCGCTGGTAGGTCTATAAAATCTGCAGATGAGGTATATTTTCAACTAACAATTGTAAATAAAATCTCTATTTAGCTTATTTTTACTTTTCAAAGATATATACAGTTTGCACCGCTGGTAGTTTATAAAATCTGCAGATGAGGTATATTTTCAACTGACAATTGTAAATAAAATCTCTATTTAACCGCCCCCCTACCACTAGAGTTCTGTATTACGTCGGATTACCTGCTTTTACCCGCACCCACGGTTCGGGTGGGATCGAGTTGGCGCTATATTTTTTCGTTGCGGTTCAGGTTCGAGTTGGGTTGAGTTCTATTTTTTTTTGCTGGGGATCGGATAGACTCATCTTTTCGGGTTCGCGTCGGTTTCGGGTCGGGTTGACCCGATTTTTCAAGAAAATGTCCAAAATATTTTTTCAGGTTAAAAATCTATATGCAATAAGACCCCCATAATGTACACTTCCGAAAAGCAGATACTTCTATTTAGCGAACACTTTTCACTTTACGCTTATATATTTTTAGGCCTCTGAATAGTGAGCATCTCCTAATCTACACACACGTAACGTTTGTGCGTTTGCATAAAGTATCACAAATAAGATACATGCATTTTTGTGTTCAGCAAAAATGAAATGTTAGTAATTCCGAAAGTAGAAAAAAATGGTTCTTAACTCTACCATAAAGAAAGAATAATCAATCACATTTCATTTCTCAGGCAGTAAATTAAATATATACTCATTCATATTCAAATGCGTATTTATTTGCGTCCATCTGAAATATAGTTGTGCTCAAACTTTTTTAGAAAATCGCGCGACTTGCAAAAAAACCTAAATATGACCCGCAAGAATTTTTTAGCGTGAATTCGACCAACAGAAAGAAAATTAAAAACATCCCGACCCGGAAAAGGGAAATTAGGGACAACCCGACACCGATGCAGAACTATATTCAACGATATCGAGGTGTCCGCTATTCAGGGGTTTTACTATATTTGAATATTAAAGAATATCAATTTGTCTTTTTTTTATATATAAAACATAAAATTGGTAATAGAGATATAATTGTAGACCATAATTGCAATAAAACATGATTTACTTTCCTTTCATTTCGGATTGAGAGTCGCCGAGAATTATTTTGCCGGGTTTGAGAAGAAATTTTTTTGTCGGGTTCGGGTTGGGCTGACTTCTTTGAAGTCACGATCTTTAAGCCCTCCTCCGCCCCAAGCGATTGTAAATTTAAAATGACGTAACAGTGCATAGTTTAATTTTTTTGTTAACAGTGCTATTAGCGTTGTTTGAAAGAGAAAAAATGCTAAAAAATATGTAATAGCGATTGTATAAGCATATAGCCCAGGGTTGCAAAAAAGTCGGCTAAAATTAAAAAAAGCCACGCCGGTGGCTTTCATTGGCCAAAATTGGCTTTTATATAGTGAAGAATTTTAGTTATAAATGACACATTTTTATGTGTTTTTTAATTAGTTTTAAAGACATTTAATTGAGGTAGAAATCAATATAACCCAATTTTTCAATAATGAAGACATTAATTAATATTGGAATAAAAGGCCATACTACCAATTGCTTTCACTGGTTTTACACTGGCCTTAGCACCCCTTTTTTTCATTTTTACTGCTTTATATAATTAAAATGGACAATGGTTGCTTAGTTATATATTTTATTAACTAATTTTAAGGGATATTAATATACAAGTCTTATTTTATTTCTCATAAACATTTATTTAAAATCACACATAAAAACACACATTTAATAAAAAATATCATTTCTCTCTATTAAAACAGTATTATGAATAACATATGCATTAATTTATGCATGAATGTGCACTATTTTAAATAGCAACTAGCTTTTCAAAATTCTAATTCAAGTTTTATTTGGAGAATTTTTTTTTTAATCATTCTCTTTATTTTATGCACTTACATGTACTAAAATTTCCTCAAATGTTATATTCTTCCTAATTTCTCTTTCAACATTGTTCATTCTACGATTTTAAACTGACCGTATGGACATATCTGGAATAAGTTACATAACAGCTTAGTAGCAGAAAAACTTTTTACATATATCATTTTTATAAGTTAGAATATCAAAAGCTTATTAATGGGTGTTCTCAAATATTATATAAGATAATTTCAGTTATTAAATACATATATGCTATTTAGTTTCAATCAATTTTAAAAGTAAATATCAGAATGTAATAATGTTTCTATTTTGATGTGTGACATTTTCTTATCATTTCATATAATCTTTAAAATGTGTGGTATGTGTAGAGCTATAATAAAGATTCCCAAACCAATACTTTAGAGTCAAATTTCATGTATTCTTCTGAATATTTATAAAAAAAAATTTCTGACATAATGCCTTCACATTTGCATTCTAGCAGTTATAAGGACTTATGTATTTGACAAAATTTAATAGAAGTTTATATTTTTTTAGCAGAAAATATTTATAAGTGTATTAAAAGTAAATTAATCCAAATTTTATATGAATTATCTATAAACCACCTTTTTCAAAAATAAAAGCTGGCTTTTTTTAAGTGGTTAAAACCAACTGGCTAAAAGCTGGCAACCCTGATATAGCCTATTTTTATTTTAATTGCTTAAAAGAATTATAATTTCAGGAGATATTAGTAAAAATATGAAAATGTAATTTAACATTAGAAAAGAAAATTTTGAATGTTTAATTCAAAAACTTATCATCCAAATGACCTGAAATTTCGTTTCTATAGAAACGAAATTTCCTATAGACATAGTTTGAACCGAAGATTTAAAATATATTGGCAAAAGAGGGTGTTGCCATTGAAAAAATTAAGTTTGGTCTGGTTTTGATTGGTAGGTGGCCCCCCTGAGCTAATTTTATATGCACCATTTAAAAGTAAACTTTATTTCCAATCGTTTGGTACCAGTAACTTTCTGCTATTATTGTTAGTTGCAGAGTTAATACGGGATGTTTATTTTTTATTTTTTTTTACCACGACATACGTTAAATGGGTATAAGTAAACATACAAATAAGAAAAGCATGCATGTAAGTATGGAGATAAGTGTATAAAGTATAAAAGTTGTTTAAAAATCAAAAAGTAACCATTCATAAATAAAACCTGACATTTAGGCAATGATTTTTTTTTATAAATATTATAATAATTAGTAAACTGGCCAGCAGCCACGTTTGTTCAACACATTTTTTTTTCTGTTGCCAGACATGGGGGGGGGGGTGTCCTCTTTCCTTATTTTTACAGCATATTGCCAAACAATTTCATAAAACATAGCTTTTAAAAGCCTTGAGAAAAATGTCTAACAAAAAACATTTCAATACTAAGCTGGCAAACTGCCATTTTACCTTTTGCCATTTTTTTTTTTTTTCTATACGGCAAAATATGAGTTACCTATATCGCGTTGCAATCCTATTTTTATTTTGAAAATATTCCCTTCAGACTGTTGAAAAACAAAAGCCGAAAATAAAACATCGCAGTTATAGCTTTTTTTCAGTTTGCTTCAAAATATCGCCGTGCTTATTGTTTCCGTCTCTATTTCAAAGTCACTTTTGTTATGAATAACAATCCACTTCAAAACTTTCATATAGAATTCTTGAAATCTAGTATTGCATCAAATATCAGTTAATATACACTCTAAAATTGGGAGGAGTGAAAAGTTCACTTTTTGAAAGAGTGACAGGCATTTTCACTCTTTTTGGAGTGCATTTTGTAAAAATACACTCCTTAAAGAGTGGAATTTTCCACTCTCTAGAAAGGAGTGAAATCTCTCACTCCGTTATCGAGAGTGAAGTAGTCACTCCTGAAAGAGTGACTTACGTATGCATTGCTTATTAACCAATCAGAGCAGCAAGGCAACAACGTCCTTGTAAGATAAGAAAAATGATCACTTTTTGCCCGCCATCTTAGGATTAACAGATTCGGATATCATTAACACATAAGGTAAGTCTTATTTAATTTTAACCATTTATTCGTGTAGATATGTCTGATTATGAGCTAAATAGTTGTATGCTGTACTATAGAAAAAGATTGATCGAGGTGTGTTATCCTGATTTCTATTCCTAGAAAATTGATTTCCTAGACAAGTGATTGTCTTATACTTCTTCATGTAGCAGTTTGAAATTAGAGATCTGCACGAACCGGCCCGCGGCCAGATTTTCATTCACGGCACTCGGCCGGTCCGGTCCTGGTCTCCATTCCTTTCGGACAGGACCCGGGCCATACTTTTATCGGAAGGCTCGGGCCGGAACGGGCCTAACTCATTTATTTCTGTACAGAGCCAGGACTGGCTTCGTTCCTAGTCTTCACGACTCAAAATTTTCAGTCTTAGTTTTGACCCAGCCTGTATGAAAATCATTGTCTCAGCGTGACCTGGTCCTTTCAAAAGTCAGTTAAATTAGGCCTGGACCAAAAATTTTTGCAACATTTTTTAATCGCCATTATCTTATACTTAAACATTAAAATTTATTCTTTTTAAAGAACAGTAGATTTTTTCGCTTATTAAAAATAGCTAAATTAAAATGTAGAAAACGTGTGAAAAGGAACCTGCCTATGGCGGAACCCTGTTTTAAACTGAAAAACGTGTTGATCCATGCAAAAAATAATCCACTAATACGTAAGAAAAGAATATTTCATACATTTATACTTGCTAAGAAGGGAACTTGTCTATAACGCATTTTTTTTTCTATTCAATTCCGTCTTAGAAGATTTTACCGTATAGCATTTTTCAGATTTTTAGCACTTCAATACATGGAATATGGTTTAACAATAATATTAAGGATAACTGAAACATTTATTTACATACAAGAAATAGAGATTCATTAAAAATATATATATCGCAGCCTGATGCATTTCTATAAACATGAAGATTATAAACATTAAAAAAAAAAGTTAAGATAAATATTTTTGGTCAGAACTACTCGTTTATAATTAAGATGTATGTTAAGATAAACAACACGACGTAAAAATCAATGCTTTGTAGACATTCACTCGGGCCGGGCCGGTCTCGGGTCGAACATTTAAGTTTTTTACCGGGACCGAACTTTTAATTTTTGTATCGGGCCGTGCCGGGTCGAATTCTTTTTCTATGAGTCGGGCCGGGCGCGGGCCTGGAAATTTCGGCAATCAAAACTTCCTTAATTCGGCCAAAGTGAATTTAAAAAAAATTGTCTAAATATTTTATTCTTCCCATTCAATACTTTTGCCCAACAATCGAATGCTTTGCAAAAGAAACAGATATTTTTTTTCCTTATCTGTTTCGTTTGCAAAACTGACTAACTCAAGACATCTGGATTTTGTCAATGAGTCAAGGCCGTAGCGAGAAAATCATTTCGGAGATGAATTTTAATCTTGACTTTACATTTCTTTTTTACTGATTGAATAGAGACAAGTGTTAGAGTTTAATTAAGTTTTATTGTGAATTCAAGTAATTCAATGTAATATAATTTCAAAAGATACTTTAAGCCTTTTTCATTGCAAATGAAAGGTGCTTCTTCAGTGACGTATTGAAATTAATGCCAATTAAATTAATATTTGACATTTTACACATTTGTTTTCAAAAGTTTTATTGCCAAAAATGTCTTTCAAGTGCATTTTTCAACCATTTTTGGCTAAACCATTATGACAGTTTGTATCGGGTTTTTGCAATAATTTTATTTTTACAGCCTGCGATTCTGAAAAATCGTTTGAACTTTAAATATTTCTTAGAAATTGCTTTCATTTTTTCAATCTATTAACAGAATCAAACAAAAAAGATATGCTCGCATAGAATTTTGATTTTTGAATTTTGACTGTTGTTGAATTTCGAATTTTTGTCGTCTTAACTGATAGTTAATGACATATTTATAGTCATCTCCACAAAAATTTCGGAGGGGATCAAACCCTGATGATCCCCCTATTGGCTACGGCCTTGCTTAGAGTATTTATTATCATTATTATTGTTTCGGAGTTAAATATGATATTACGAAAAGGTTGGTACATTAATTTTTTTTAAACTGTATGTATAGCATTTTTCTGCGGTTTATGATTTTAAAACTTTGAGACTGAGTAATATAAAAAAAATAATTATAGACATTCTGCATCAGTTATTAAATTTCCTTCAATTTAAACGCATTTCCTACGTTTTTGATACACGTAATTTTTGGCACTAAAAAAATAAAACATGATATTTAAGCATTGAAATAAAATGTTTTTTTATGCCTGTTTTGAAGTTTATCGATAGCTTTAGTATATTTTTAAAAAGTTCGTATATACTCACATAATATAAGACTGAATATTTTTTTTAAAGAGATTAATAACTACTTTTTTACATTAAATTTTTTTCAAACAATAAGAACTTTTGATATGCAGTCATTTACTTTGTTTTTATTAAAATTCATACAGATACAGATAAATGTAATGTGTTTATTTTTATATTTATTTTTTTCTATTTCCTAGGTCAATCCTTTCCTATAAAACATATAAAATCTATTTAGCTCATATTCCCAAAATACAATATCTACGGGAATAAAAAATTTAAATTAAATAAGGCTTACCGTGTCGTTTCATTAATAAGTATTGTTTTCAGCAATGATGGGCGAAAATTAGAAATCATGATTAAGTTAAGGAATATGTTTAAAAGAAAAATATATACATATTCCAGAGAACATAAAATTTATGCTTCATGATCATATTAAATAAAACAAAAACAAATCATAGCGGATAAAAAAAATACACATTCTTAATAGTTAAATCATGCTTAGAACTCATTTTAAAAAAAGATGTGAGTTTATAAGCATTGTTTTCTAAGTGAAAAAATGATAAATATTTTAGAACAATAGGACTTTGCAAAAATAGCAATTATTCACGGAAAAAGTGCTGTAAAAAAATAGGAATTTATATTAAAAAAAAAATTAAAATGAAATCAAACATTGTTAAAGATATAACATACACCTATTAAAAAGTTATTTATAAAACTTTAAAAGTAATATCTTTATAGGGCATGCAATAAAAGCAAACACAAAGGATGAGATTGGAATAAAATATATTAGTTTGTTTCTGTCAGTTATCTAATTAAATTCATATCTAAATTTAACTTATTTTTTTCCTTAAAACTTCAATTAGTGTTACAAACTATGAATTAAATAAATATTGCTAATAAAGTATTTTATTCCAATCATTATCATGCTTGTATCTATTTTCATTGCACACTGTAAAAGATCTGATTCTTTTAAAATGCCCATAAAAGCAAAATAAAAAGAGAAAAACATTCCCTCCTATGAAAGAGTGACCATTCACTCCTACCAGGTGTGAAAAACCGCACTCTTTTAGCAAGAGTGAATAGTCACTCCTCCGAAAGAGTCATTATCCACCCTTGTTTAGAGTGAATATTCACTTCCCAGGAGTGACTATTCACTCTTCCAGAGAGCCAAAATTTTCACTTTTGCTCAGAGTGAATAGTCACTCTAAAGAGGTTGGGCATATTTTGACTCTGCGATAGAGTGACTATTCACTCCTCCGGAGTGAATAGTCACTCCTTTTTGTTTAGAGTGTAACTGTGAATGTTTTGCTCAAACCAGTAATCGTTCGAAGTAGTATTGCCAGGTCGACAAAAATGGGACAGAAAGAAGGGGGGAGGGGTTGGGGATGGCTATTTCTAAATGTGAATGAATTCTTTATTCAGATAACGAATTTTTGAATATTAAAAAAACTTTAAAATATAGCCAAAAAACAAAGATTTGACACCGCACACCACAATGTAGTCAAATACACGCCTGCAAGATGGGTTGTAAAAAATTAGATTTTTTTTTTTTTTAATTAAAATAAAATCAGATTTTTATTTTTATTGAAATCTGATTTTCATGATATGCAATTAACAGCAAACGATTCTGCTAAAAATAGATAAACAGGAACTTGAATACAACGATAGTTTAAAATTCAAAAATTATAACTAAATTTCGCAAATTTAACACTAAACGTACCGATATTTTTTTATGCCTATTCCTACCGGAAGGGGTCAAATAATACCTATTTAAAAAGTTATATATTTCAGAATGTTTTGCGAAAAATATACCAGTTGTTACACTTTGATGTATGAATAAAACATTTTTTTTTTTTTTTTTTTGTCAGATAATTATTACAAATTGTTTATGTATTAACCCCTTGAGGGGCGTTGGGATATATTTTATCCCACTTTCGATTAATGAAGATTCCAGAAAAAATTTATTAATTTTACTTTTCTAAATTTGGTGGAAAAAAGTTGTAAAATTGCTTTTCCCTATTTTGCAAAAAACGTTTTTGCAGATTTCGGTGTGAATTCGACATTACACAAATACAATTACTTGCCCCTAAAAGGGTTAAAGTAAAAAACTACACTTACGCAAAACAAATTAAGAAAAAAAAATTATTTCAAGAAATTCGAAAATTTAATAATCAAATATTGTGCAAATTTGTTTATGTTCACTACATACTTTTAAGATTATTTCGTTCTGGATATAACCTGAAATGTTCAAACTAAAATCTCATTCGGAATAAAATCAATTTCTAATTATACGATCACATATTAACAAATATGTAATGCAGTAGAACAAATGATGTAATAGCGAAAATACGCAATTTACTAATGTTCTTATAAAATAAAACATTTATATCTTTATGATTTAGCATAAATTTATTCAGGAGTCAAATGACCCCCTTGCGGTAGTTAAGCCTAAAATATTTTTTTCCAGGCAAAAGAGTTAGTTCGGAGATGAGGCATTTTAAGAAATAATATGATCCTATATTTTAATAAAAGTCGTGAAATATAAGGAACTTTCGAAATGTTTTAGTTTAAGAAATAAAAAAAAAAAAAATCAAAAAGGATCATTTGACCCCTCGCGGTAGGTTAACCCCTTGGGGACGAGCGACCCGTATACGTGCCGCACGAAACGCTCAGAATCCTTGTTTTTTCTCACTAGTAAAATTTTACTATAAAATTTGCCTTATTTAATCAGCGCATTTTCTCGATTCAGGAAGACACAAATTTCTGTTTTTAAAAAACGGTGACAAATGATTGAAAAATTTCGTAAAAGGCTCCCGTCCCGAAGAGGTTAAGTGTTAAAAAACTTCACAATTTCGATTCCTGAATATATATTTCAAGGGAGAGAGCAGGGTTCGTTGATATATATCTTGATATGTATCGAATATTTATTTTAAAACATCAAGATTTTTTATATTTTCATATATTTGATATTTATTTTTAAAATATCAAGATGTTTGATATTTTGTATATTTCGTATGTATTTTCGAAATATCACTGTGCAAGATAATTTTAATATTTTCAGTCAAAACAAGTGTAAATAAAATTTTCAACTGTTATTAACTATGTCATTCTGTAGATAAAAAACTTTTCTCTTGCAGTGACGTTTTTAACCTAAGAAAACAAATACAGTAAAACCTCCCTAAAGCGACCACATTCCGTTACAATAAAAATTGGTCGCTCCAAGAGGTGGTCTCTTAATGGAGGTCATTTTTAAATCTGGATTTTAATTGTTGAAAAAAGGTAACAATTAATGTTACTAAAATTTATTTTTCACGTTACGAAAAAATATAAAAATTTAAGTATCAAAACAAAAGTTAATTACATTATTTAAATAATGAATACATTGACGTTTGCTTTGATTTTACGGTTTTATCTTTTATAACTTTTATTTCCCAGTCCTTTCGAAGTTCAATAAATAAATGCAATTTTTTTTTTTTTTTTTTTTTTTTGGACAGGAACAAATAATGACGATTTCATTAATTTATCTATTTCTTTGACAGTTTCCCGACAGAATAGGGCAGGGAAGTTAATGGACCATCATTCTTTATTTGTCATCAGAGTTAAATTCATTGCCTAAAAATGCACAAAGGGATTTAAACACTTAAAAGTTACCAGGATTTTTTTTTTTTTTTTTTAATCTGAACTTAGTTTAGAAGTTTGATGAATAATGCGCTCTCCAGAATTATTTTTCTAATAAAACCTTCTTCAAGCGACGAGGAAAAAAACCGGAATTTTCTTCTAAGAAATGGGTCGCTCATGGAGGGAGGGTAGTCTCTGAATGGAGGTAAAATTAGTATTGAGCCTATGGGAATAAATTTCGTTCCATGAAAAAAATGGTCGTTCAGGGAGTTGGTCGCTAAGTGGAGGTGGTCGCACATGGAGGTTTCACTATATATTTAAGATCTATGTTTGAAGCTGAATTTTTAAGTGTAGAACTAACTATCAATTATCCGAGACAATTATTTCAGAACAACCTTTGAAAGGTAATTTGTTTAATTTAGATAGTTATATACAGCTTCATTAGAAAAGAATCTTTTCCGATTTTGATTTATTTGAGTCTAAACTCTGTAACATGTTAGAGAATAAAAAATAAGATAATCTTACATTTATGTTAAAATCTTCAATTAAAAACTATTTTGTATTTAACATTTTGATTTCTTGATACTGAATCCCATAGTTTTTTTTTTTTATATATAAGTATATAAAGCGAATTGTGAAAAAAAAAGACAGAAATGTATTTTTAGAATATTGTGTAAGTTTTCGTGTTAAGTGTAAGTAATATGTTTTAGTTTCTAATTTATATTATGCTTGAAAATATTACCAGCAGTAAGTTTATACTATTTTGAAAATATCTGATATGTATCGAAAATATCGGATATTTTTGATATTTTCGAAAATATCATGATATTGATGAACCCTCGGAGAGAGAGAGGGAAGGGAGGGGGGGGGGGGGTGAGAGCAAAATATATTTATAAATAAAACATTGTGTCTGAAACCATTTTAATGCTTTTATTAAAGATTTAACAGCAAAAAACAGATGCAACAAATATCCAGTTACTATTTGATATCCGGCTTCGCCCATCGTATCAAATTTATTATTCTGCCAAGGTCGAATAGTATTGTTCCAAATATATTCATACATACACATTAAAAGTGGGTATTCAAGAAACAGATGGGCGAATTGATTACAAATCTTCTGACAGTATGACAAGGAATATAAATCATGTGTTTTGGAGTACATGAGGGTGCATTTTTTGGGAAATTTTCAAATAGCAGAAAAGGTGGCTGCTGGCAGATAATTTTATAACAGCCACTTTTTCTATTTAGTGGCTCTGTGGCTGTTGGACAGGGCTTAATTTCTACGGAAAAAAGTACCGGAGCCCTAATATCATGTGGTACCGGTACTACAACTGTACCGTTTCCCCCTAATCTCCACCCCCCCCCCCCTGTCACTCCAATCTGCCTATTTATATTTCGTATACTATTTGCAAAATTTAAAGCATTTTTTTTCTTTAGCAAAATAAAAATTTTAAAAATATCTATCAGCATATACTTAGCTGTCAACTATTGCACTTTTCAGTTATCACTCCTTCCCAACAGTAATCTTTGCCGAGTTTTAGTGTTAATTGCAGAATTCTGCGATTAAATATGGTACGGATTATGATTCGGAAATAGTGTTAACACAAAAAAGGGATAGTTCGTAGCTATGAACTGCACTGGACTTCGGAGCCCTGTATTTATGAGCTCCGGTGAATTCCGACCAATATTTAAATATTTACTAAAAACAGAGAAGTACCGGAGCTGGGCTCCGGCGCAAATTAAGCCCTGCTGTTGGATATCATCGAAGTTTAGAACTAATTGTTTAATTCGCTTGAAGAAAACTTTTCATCGCGAGAAGCATTTTACTCAAAACAGCACTCATGTACGACAATTACTTGGTTTTATATTGAATTTTAAAATGTGTCGGGCCCAGCAGCAGAAAATTCTCCAAGTGTCTACGACAGATACTTCAGGGACAAAAAATAATATGCAGCTAAACATTTTTGCAATTGAAGCATTAATTAATCAATCACAGAGCTGTAACGTTTTTAGGCATTTTATAATTTTTTATTAATAATAATCTTAACTTTTTGTATTAAGTAATAAAGAGCTAAATGTAATGTGAAGCAAAATAAAGGTTCGATGAAAAAAAATCTGCAAACGAGAAAAGAAAATCTGCGACGGCTGTCTCCCGTCTGGAAATTTCTGCTACCGGGGTGTCGGGGGTTTTTGGGGCACCCTGTATAATGATTTAATGCAAGCATATTTAAATCGTGTTTATAAGGTTATTTAAGAATGTGTGAAATGATCTGATTATGCAAAAATTTATAATCTGTGCAACTTCTGGTCTCAAGGAATGCAATATAAAGATGATCTAGTGCATATTGAAATTTTAGACATATTTGGCCATATTTACTTTACATGATAAGTTTAATGAAGTGTAAAATGTGATCTATATAATGGAAAATTCTCTAGCATGCACAACATCTCCCCTCAAAGTATACATTATAAAGATATTCTACTATATTATAATTAAACAGGTCAATACAGATAATGAAAATGCATACTAAGATTTTACAATAGCATAATTTCATAGATTTTGGGGTGTTTTTTTTTTTATTCAAACACCATAACAGACAGTTTGTAAACTGTTCTAGCGGTATACTGTTCAAGTAGTGTACCTATATAAATATTATTAGGATCTGATAATACTTGACAAGTCTTTGCCTACCTATCTATAGTCTGTTCAAAATTAGGGTTGAGTTGGGTTGATTTTTGACGGCCAATTATCTACACGAGGGATATAGGCCCGGGGGGAGTGCCCTCCGTGGGGGTCTTTCTAAGGGAACCTAATCCGTATTAACGCATGGAAGATCCACGGCTCGAAGAAAACCACGAAAACTCCGAACGATTAGGCCGACGGGCGCGATTGGGATCGAACCCAGCACCTCCCGTCTACCAGCTTCGAGAGCAGAACCTCTCGGCCACTGGTGGGGCAGTTCAAAATTAGGATAAACTAAAAAAGAGTGCTTTATTGGTAGTGTTTATAATGTGTTGGCTACAATCAATACAAGCAAAGCATCAATCATTGCCAACGTTGCGATCATTAAAATAACTAAACAGTATTTTTTAAAGTTACGATCTTTGCTTTGCAAAAGAGGAAAACATAGCTTATTTTCCTTTATTTTAATGAGTATTTGCTAATATTATTTAAAATAGATAAAAAAAAAAAAAAAAAAAAAAAAAAACTAAGATGTCCCAAAACAACAACAACAATTAAAAATCAAACTTTAGCAAAGCTTAGAAGAAAATGATTTTAAATATCTATAAAGTCGTATTACAACTTCATCTGGAGACTGCAATAACAGATGATGATGTTTTGATAAAGGGTCAATCCATTTCAAGTGGTCCAGAAAATGTCATATTCGTTGCTCGACCATTTTTAAAAAATCAAATTTTTTGTACAACAACCCTAACATGATGCAAGTTCAAAATGACTATTATTTTAATTTTATTAATTTTTGTTTGTGCAAGGCGGCCATCTTTGTTTCATCGTCTGCAGCAATTTTCTCACAAGAAGGGTTTACGGAATTGTAAATAATTCATCGTTTATTTATCCAATTCAAGTGCGGATTAAAGCAGTTTGTACAGAATACATTGGGCTAAAAATCTGGTAATGGAGTAGTTTTCGAAACTAACTGCTTATTGGTAAAATTTAAGCATAAAGTTTCAGTTTTTTTCCAAAATTTGTCCGTTTACAAGAGGAAATTTTTCTAGCATGGAAAACTGTCAACATGACATAATTTTTTTTACAAATAGGCCGAAAGTACTTGTACTCACACGCCGAGTTCCAGATCTGGGACTTGCTTTCTCTACGCTAAAAAAAAATCCCAAATTTTTCAAAAATGACAAAAATCGCACTTTTCAGGCTTTGATATCTCTGGTGGTGCGCGAGATAAAAATCTGAAATTTTCTTTTATAAGAGTATTGTATAGTAGTGTTATGCACAAGAAATTTCAGGATGGAGATTTGACTAAAAGCTGAGATATGGCAAGGGCAACATGTCAAAACAATACTGCCAGAATATTGTTTTGTTGTAGTCACAGCTAAGTATTTATCCCAGAGTATCATTTAAATTTATTTTTTAGATTATCTTTAAATAATAGTAACAGAAAATAAATCTTTTGCAATTAATTTAAAAAATAATTATGCCGGAGGCTTACATTTTGTATGGTTTCAGTAATTTTTGTTGTAATTTTAGTAACTAAAAGAAACCTTAGCACTTTTACATATATATACAAGACCTGAGACAACAACAGAATAGGGAAAGAGAAAAGCTGTTAATGTTGGCATACTTGTTGAGACATGATCAAACTTGTCAAAACACATTCCTACTTGTTGGTTTAAAAATCACAATTTTAATGCTGCTTGCCAGTCCCTGAAACTTGTTCCTACCATAAGTATGTTCCTGTAAATGAAACATTATGCGATGTTACCATGCATCAGCCTCAAGTAATTTTCAAAAAGTAAAGATACCCAAAGCCTTTTCAAAATTTATACTGCAGGAAAATCACATTTTTTCATAAGAAGTAAGCTAGGAATTATTAATGAATTGAGACTTGCACAAGGTGATTTCAAAGTATATTTCTATGAGCCAGCAGGTCCAAGATCTTCAATCAAGTTATCAAGATATGACAAGACTTGGTTCCTACAAATAAAATTTGGAGAAAATCAAAATTGTGGTTTTTGAACCAACAAGCAAGAATGTGTTTTGACACGTTTGATCATGTCTCAACAAGTATGACAACATTAACAGCTTTTCTTTTTCCCTATGTTGTTTTTATCTCAGATCTTGTATAAAAATATTTTTTTTTTCTTTATGTAAAAGTGCTGAGGTTTCTTTTAGTTACTAAAATTACTTACAATAAAAATTACTGAAACCATACAAAATGTATGACCTTAGGCATAATTATTTTTTTACTTTCTTCCATCTTCAATAGAAGAAAGTATTGTAATCGAAATTTTTTTCGACTTCCGGTTTTCGACGGATTTACATGTTTTAGGGGTCAGAGATCCCAAAAAACATGTTTATAGAAAATGTCTGTCTGTCCGTCAGGGGCGTGCCTAGCGGGGGGGTGTTGGGGGTGTAACACCCCCCCACTTATTTGAAAGAGTTGGTAAAATTTAGAATAGTCGGGAAGTTAAGAACACACCCTGCAAAAAGGTCCCCTCTCCCGTCGTCAGTATCATTTCAATTCTCTGTTGTCCGTCTTTAAAAGGGAAAAGAAAGAACTTATCACGGAAGATTGCGTATGATTCTGTGTAGGAGGGAGGGGTTGTCAGCGAGCGGAGGTGATAGAGAGAGAGAGAATCGCGTTTCTGAGAATTTGTGACTTTCGTGAAAGGAAGGGTGTGTGTGTGTGGGGGGGGGGGGGGGGGGGTGTTGCAATCCCTATTGTAAGTTTTCCCATTTAGCATCTTTAATTGCTCCCTTCTGCTATGGACTGATTCTTAGAATTTGTGACCTCTTGGCTCTGGATTTGGCGATAGTTATTTGAGGTTGCTGCATTTAAAAGATGAAGTCGTGGACACAGAAGAAGAGCGATTTGCAAAAGTTTGTTTTTGTCGCATGATGGCGGATAATTCACTGAAAATTTTATGCACACACTGTGATCGCGTACACACACATTTCAGAGAAAAAAATAAATTTATATCGCCATATAAAAAAATTTCATCCGGATGAAAACATCGACCTCCAGAAAGGAAAAGGAAAACGGATTCAATGTACAATATGTAGATATCTCTGCATTTCTATTAGCGGCCTGCATAGTCATATTCAAACAGATCATCCAGATATAAAATTATCTTTTGAAAAGGCTCCTGTATAGCCCTCCCCCCACCCAAAGCCGGTTTTATTCTTCAAATTGCCATAGACACTTGGATTTTGTAGACAGGTACATCTGGAATAGTAATCATGCTTAAAGTACGTGTTACTCTTTTTGTGAGTGGGTGGGGGCAACCATCTTTAAACCTCATTCGTTGAAAATTCCAAAATCAGAACATTTAAGCATCATCACTCTTCAGGTTGGTTCTGTGTCCAAAATTTTTAGTGTCTCTGACTATTTGAAGACTCAAAGAAAAATATTATTATTTGTTGCAGGGTGGGGTGGGGGGGTGGGGGGGGGGGTAGACCATGTTCTCTTGAAATTTTCAATAAAAGAGTACTTTATCTTTCTGGAATCTTTCAAGAAAGGAATATTTTTGCATGATTATTATTTAGCTCTGCTTCCTCTTGAATTCAGTTCAAAACACCGACTTTGACAGTATTTTCTGAAAGCCTTTAACAAAAATAAATAAATAAATATATATATATATATATATATATATATATATAAAATAATGGAAAACGTATTTCGATTACAAAGTTTCTATTACAAAGTTTAGCTCCTGCTAGTATAAAGAATATCCATATTTAGAATACAGCGACCAACTGGATGCGGCATTTTGTTTTGCTTGTTCACTTTGCTCTGATGGCCCGGGGACTGAAAACGCAGAAGAAGCTTGGATGAGTGTTGGATGAGTTCAAGACAACATGGACTATGCGAGCGGATTCAGTCAGAGCTATTTTATCGTCCTATGACGCCCTCATCGATCTGAGGCGGCAGGGTTAAGAAGCAAAATGATGTCATACGATTTCATTGTTTCTTTACTTGCAATGAAAACAATTATGTTTAAGACCAAGTTAACCGGGGCCTGATTATCACAGAGGCCATTTACACCTCACAGAAAAAAATAACTTTTGCCATATATGTGAGCTAAACTATCGCAGTTTTCTTTACTAACGACAATAAAATGCAATGTAAATTTCGAAATTCAGAATAGAAAGGGTATTATATCAAACATGTTTCATTCAGACCCTTAAATTTAGAATTTTACTAATTCTAAATAGTATATAGTGCAGTAGATTTTACTTCCACATAATTTTTTAACGCTTTTTTAGATGTGTCTATAATGTATTCTTTTTTATATATATAAAGCTGTTTCTTGTGTTTATAAAGCAATTTTCTTGAGAAAGGGGGCCCCGACACAGCCTATGTGCCCCGGGTTCCACTTAGAGTTAATCAGGCCCTGAAGTTAACAACAGAGCAATTGCAACGTGAAGACCTGAACATTTTAGAGGGAACCGACATAATGCATTAAACTTACAAAAGCATTCAGAAACTCCGGAATGATGACGCGGCGGCAATAATGATCATCATTAAGGAAGCTGGCAACATCTGCGAGACACATGGAATAAATCAAGATTATGAGTTCAATTTGCGGCACAGACGACGGAGGCCTCCATCGAAGATCGACGAAAATCCTGAAACTGCAGTTCTATTTACACGAGAGAATTATTTTAAAGCAGAAATTTTGAAGGTGGTAGATCGGCTTACAACTGCATTTGGAGACATTCATAAGTTGGTATTTGAGAAAGTTAAACCACTGGCCTGTCTCCTTTCATCTAGGATCAAGTATAGCTCTACCGAGACATTTCTAAACTATATCAATTATTCCCTGATGATCTCAAAGATTTAGATAACTTGGAATGTGAAATGGATCTCAGGTCCTCAGAAATAGCTAGTTCTGAATCGGATACAATTGGCGCAGCAGCGCAAAAACTTGTGGGGAAGGCTCATTTGTATCCTAACCTTTCGGCATACAAGTTGGCCTTAATTATTCGAGTAACTGTTGCAAGTAATGAAAGAAGTTTCAGCAGGTTAAAGTTAGTAAAAAATTACTTGCGTACCACCATGTCGGAAGAGCGACTGGACGAACTAATGCTATTAACCTGTGAAACAGACATAACTGACATGTTGGATTTAGACAGTGTAACTGGAAAATGGGCTATTCTGAAGGATAGGCGGGTGATAATTTAAAAATGTAGAAGGATAATTTTTAGTCTCTTATTCTAATATATATCTTATTTTTAGCAAGCAAGATTTGTCTTTTTTATGTATTTTAAAATTTATACACTTACATTACACAACAGCATGCGGTTTTATTTATAGAAACATAAATTCCGAAGTACTTCAACATTCTTAAATTGTTACTTTTGAGAACTGGTCAATGTACGGTACATCCGTACACATTTCTTTTTAAATCGTAAGCAGAATCCTAATTAATAACAGGATTCTCAACTCTACTTATATAGTAAAATAATTTAAAAAAATTTACACATACTGAATAACAGCATTTAATTTCGACTGTGGTTAAGGAGAATGCAGGTGAACACTTAAGACTTTTAGTGATTTTTATAAATTCACAGTATTGTAGAACAGTTGACTCCGTCGCTGAGGGGGGGGGGGGGGTGGGGGTGCTATCACAAAGCCTTTCTCACCCCCCGATCTTGCAGTCGGCAAAATTCAGTTCACACCCCCCCCACTAAAACAGACTTCGGCACGCCCCTGCTGTCCGTGTGTCTGTCGCCATTGTACCATCAAAAAGTGTATGAAGTTATGCATAGAATTGAACCAAATTTTTATTTTAAGTTTTTGGCTATGGCAAGCAGATCCTCCCTGAATTTGGAAAAAATTCGCCGGTAGGGGGCGCTGTAATAGCTAATTTTATGCGATTTTCAATATTGTACCATCCAAAAGTGTATGAAGTTATGCATAGAATTGAACCAAATTTTGATTTTAAGTTTATAGCTATGACAAGCAAGTCCTCCTTGAATTTGGAAAAAATTCGCCGGTAAGGGACGCTGTAATCAGCGTTCTCAGATATATTTTACTTTTTTCCCTAGACTACGGAGTAAAAATTCCCTAGATTTCCCTAGATTCTAAAGTCACGTGACATGCAAGAAATTCTGCATTTTGATTGGTTGTAACAGCCTGAATCACATTCACATATGAGATTCATAAACACCGGTGAGTAGTCATGTTATAGAAAAACGAAAACAAACTTATTTTGTTTGGGACGACAAAATCTCTATTTTTTTCAAAACTACTGTTTAGAATATAAATTTATATTTATTTAAAAACAAGTAACTTTGATTAAATATACTCTTTACATTTGGTTTTTGAGAAAATCGTTGCAATCACGAAATAACATACATTACAGCTTTGATTATTATTACTATAATTTTTATTATTTGATATTCATGTACATATATTTTATATCAAATTACTATTCTAAAATCTCCTGTGAGTGGTGAAACAAAAGGAAATATAACAGTTGCTTGACAAATATTCAAGTTCTATTTCTATAGTTTTTGAAGTTTTCAGGTGTTCATATTATTGCATTATTATTTTGTATGTTCAGATATAGATATAACTTTAGATGTCCCAAATTAATGCATGAAAACACAAAATAAATTAGTAAAAATTGTGCATAAGTTTTTATCTCAATTCATTTCATTCGTAAACGCATAAAATTGACAGGCAGTGTTCTAAAAAACCAGGAAATGAATGAAAAGCGAAACCTTGAATAGCGTTTTCCATTTCCATAAAAGATAAAGAGTGCTTTAAAAGAGTACCGTCAAAGTTGGCGTTTTGAACCATATTTATAAAGGAGAAATGCCGTCATGAGACAGCAATCGCTTACAACTGAAGATGCAACACATGTATCGAAAAATGAAAAATGCTATTAGATCCAAAATCATTTCAATGGTCATGCCTGCCAATTGTATGCTTTTATCTATAAAAATGAATCCGTGAATAAGTCCCCCCCCCCCCCCCAAAAAAAAAAATAAAGAAAATCTGAAATAAAATATTTCATTTAATTTTCTTGTATTTCATGTTATTTGGAAGAAATACTCACTATTGTTATGGCTAATACTTAAAAGAGGTAGAATACAATTTCTTTAGAGGATCTGATATTTTCATCTAACATTCTTCTGTTTTAATACATTATGCATAGTACTTTACTTCATTATGGTATAATTATAGCGAAGTCTCCATATGCACATAATACACGGTTTTTTAACAAAAGGAAATCAGATTGATGATTTCTTTATTTGGTTTTACTTGATAGAAGAAAAGAAAGAAAAAACAGCAGTAACCTCCGCCCCACTTCCCATTCCGCTTCTAAACGAACGACCTCAGAGACAGTTTCATTTTAAAAAAAGCTTTTAGTGATTCAAATCCAGATGTTGAAATCTGCAAAAATAAGTAGTGTTCGCATCTGGAGTAATTAACAACTGTTGATCCAGGTGATAATCATTTATTATCCATCTAGGATTCCTGTACCGAGAAACGAAAGGGAGATCCCCCCACCCTCTGTAGTGTTAACCAAAGAATTGCTTGAGGACAATTTCTCCCCACTGCCCATCCCTTTCCTTCACTTTCTCATGTTCATTGCCAGAAAAATACAAAAATCCTTTTTTTCCCTAGATTTTAAGAAAATATAGCCAGTCTTCTAAAAATTCCCTAGAAATAAGAAGGAATTCCCTAAATCCCTAGATAGGCTTCAATTTCCCTAGATCTAGGGATTTTCCCCTAGATATGAGAACGCTGGCTGTAATAGCGATTTTGAATATTGTACCATCCAAAATATATGAAGTTATGCATAGAATTGAGCCAAATTTTTATTTTAAGTTTTTGGATATGGCAGGTAGGTCCTCCCTGAATTAGGAAAAAATTCGCCGGTAGGGGGCGCTGTAACAGCGTCTTTTGTGCGATTGTGAATATTGTACCATCCAAAAGTGTATGAAGTTACGCATAGAATTGAACCAAATTTTTATTTTAAGTTTTTGGCTTTGGAAAGCAGATCCTCCCTGAATTTGGAAAACATTCGCCGGTAGGGGGCGCTGTAACAGCGATTTTGAATATTGTACCATCCAAAAGTGTATGAAGTTATGCATAGAATTGAACCAAATTTTGATTTTAAGTTTATAGCTATGACAAGCAAGTCCTCCCTGAATTTGGAAAAAATTCGCCGGTAGGGGGCGCTGTAATAGCGATTTTGCATATTGCACCATCGAAAAGTGTATGAAGTTATGCATAGAATTGAACCAAATTTTTATTTTAAGTTCTTGGCTATGGCAAGCAGGTCCTTCCTTGATTTGGAAAAAATTCGCCGGTATGGGGCGCTTTAATACGATTTTTGTGCCATTTTGAATATTGTACCATCGAAAAGTGTATGAAGTTATGCATAGAATTGAGCCAAATTTTTTGTTTCTTTTTGGTCATGGCATGAAGGTCCTCCATCAATTTGGAAAAATTCCGCTGGAAGGGGGCTCCATAATTACGATGTGTATACCATTTTCTTTATTGTACAATCGAAAAGTGTATAAAATTATGCATAGAATTGAACCAAATTTTCTGCGCATGTTTTTGGCTTTGGCCAACAGGTCCTCCTTGAATTTGGAAATATCGCGCGGTAAAGGGGTTCTGTGATAGCGATTTTTGTAAACTTTTCTTGATTTTTCGTAGTTCTATTGTCCATCGGCGGCTCGTGCAAAGGCGGGAACTCACTTCCTGCTAAGCCGGCTATTCGCAAACATCTGATAACAACAGAATAAGGAAAAACTATTAATTTTAACAAATATCATGATATAGATTAACTCGTTTTTAGTTCTTTTAACTGACTGAAGCAGGAATTTAAGATGAAAATCAAAGTTGTTATAGTAATGAACTAATAATATTGAAGTATTAACATGTGTAACTAGTTTTTGAAATATTAAGATGTATAAGATAGAAGAAAGTTTTGGAATTGGCACATCCAACTAGTTTATTAATTGCTAAGCTTTGCAAAGGGCTTTATTTTCTGTTACTATTATTTAAAGATAATCAAAAGCATAAATTTAAATGATACTCTGAGAGAAATACTTAGCTGTGACTACAACAAAACAATAGTTTGGCAGTATTGTTTTGACATGTTGCCCTTGCCATATCTCATATTGTAGTCAAATCTCCATCTTGAAATTTCTTGTGCATAACACTACCATACAATACTCTTATTAAAAAAAAAAAAAAAAAAAAAAAAATCAGATTTTTATCTCGTGCCCCACCAGAGATATCAAAGCCTGAAAAGTGCGATTTTTGTCATTTTTGGAAAATTTGGGATTTTTTTTTAGCAAAGAGAAAGCAAGTCCCAGATCTGGAACTCGGCATGTGAGTACAAGTACTTTCGGCCTATTTGTAAAAAAAATTATCTCATGTTGACAGTATTCCTTGCTAGAAAAATTTCCTCTTGTAAACGGACAAATTTTGGAAAAAAACGGAAACTTTATGCATAAATTTTACCAATAAGCAGTTAGTTTCGGAAACTACTCCATTACCAAATTTTTAGCCCAATGTATTCGGTACAAATTGCTTTAATCCGCAGTTGAATTGGATAAATAAACGATGAATTATTTACAATTCCGTAAACCCTTCTTGTGAGAAAATTGCTGCAGACGATGAAACAATAATGGCCGCCATGCACAAACAAAAATTAATAAAATTAAAATAATAGTCATTTTGAACTTGCATCATGTTAGGGTTGTTGTACAAAAAATTTTAGATTTTTTAAAAAGGGTCGAGCAACCAGTGCTGGACCACTTGAAATGGATTGACCCTAAAATGTTCATCAAAAAAACCCAAAAACTATTTAATATGCGTAATTAATACATCAATAGATTGTAATTGTTAATTTGATGTTAAATTTTAAACATTAAACGTTTGCCAGCGAATTTTTACTTTCTGTGGGGGTTAGGAGGGATAATTTTTTATCGTTATAAAATTGCCAAATAAGCTTCCAATTTTCAAAATGTTTAATTTGCATATGTTACTCAAATTGAGCAGAGAATATCTTTATTTCTATTATTAATTCAAAACATTACCCAAGAATGACTTTTTTTTTTTTTTTTTAACGCTATTCAGATACATACTGTAAAAGTTGCTGTTAATGAAAATAACTATCACAACCGCAATAATTTTACATTAACCCTTTGAGGGGCAAGCAACTCTGCGTTTGTGTAATGCTGAATTCCCACCGGAAATTTGGAAAAAAAATTATTTCAAAATAAGCAAAAGCAAATTTTCAACATTTTCCCTCCAAAGCTATGAACGTAAAACTTAATTAAAATTTTCTGGTGCAAATCTTAATTAAACTTGGGTGCGCCCCTCAAGGAGTTAATAAAAGAAGCAGTGGAAAGAATTCTTCAATAACTAACATATATTAAGTGTGTGATGTTCAGTTTGTTTAAAAGTTTATAAACACATTTAAAATTATTATGAATCTTTACAATTTTACAGTTATTGTAAAAGAATATTAGAAACACTGAATATTCCTTAAATCTGAGAAAATTTTTAAATTAAGTAAATAACAACAAAAATATTTCAACTCAAATTAATTTCTCCTCGCAATATGATTTTAGTAAAATAAACTATAATAAAATTTGTGAAAACAAAATAACTAGGGACAAAAAAAAAAAAAAAAAAAAAAAAAAAGATTTCTGTATTTTCAGTGTATAATTGTATAGAACTCCTATCAACTAAACCATGATTTTGTTAAGGGGACTCTTCACTCACTTGAAAACACCCGCTTCGTAATGTTAAACTAATGGGAGGTTGTTTTCAAATTTCTCGTTTAAATTTGAATATTTTTAAACGATTTTTTTTTTTTTTTTTTTTTTTTTTTTTTTTTGCTGCATAGGATAGCTGAGGTCGATCTTTATTGTGACTATTTTTTTACTTTTTCGATTTCGGTTGCAGATTTTTTTTACAGGTACTTTCCTTTCGAAATTCACTTTCGGAACCTCCGTAATGTTAAACCAATTGGCAGGTTGTTTTCAAATTTCTCGTTTAAATTTGAATATTTTTAAACTTTTTTTTTGCGTAGGATAGCTGAGTTCAATCTTTATTGTGACTATTTTTTACTTTTACGATTTTGGTTGCAAATTTTTTAATACAGGTACTTTCCTTTCGAAATACACTTTCGAAACCGGTTCCGAAAGTGAAAGTACCTTTATTAAAAAAATCTGCAACCAAAATCGAAAAAGTAAAAAACAGCCATATGAAAGATCGAGCTCAGGTATCGTATGCAAAAAAAATCTTTTAAATTTTTGGAAATATAAACGAAAAATTAGAAAGCAACCTGTCCATTGGTTTAACATTATGGAACTGGCGTTTTCAAGTGGGTGAAGAGTCCCCTTAAAAACAGGTTGTTTTCACAAATTTCACCTTATTATACACAAAACAGGGAGGGTCGTAAACAGGTGGAAGAAGGGTGGGTTGAGCCCTCCCTAACAATCTCTTGAGACCCCTCAATAATCGTATTCCTGTTGCATTTAAAATATTCCAAACTTTAAACTGCAAACACACTTTATAATTAGCAAAATGCAAAAACATTCAAAAATGAAAAAAAAAAAAAAGATAAACACATCAAGTACATCCTCTTCAGTTCCGAAGTTAAAATAATAATACAAATGCTTATTCATTGGTTTTTTCCGAACAAAATGACATCGTAAATGACAGAAAAAATATTTCTGAAATTGATCCTTCTTTAGGCGCTTAGTAATTTAGGTTCAAAAATATGAATTTAAAACTACAAATAATCTAAACTAAAAACATCTAAAACTAAAAACATCAATTTAATAACCATTAACCTACATTAACGCAATCACAAATTTAAGAGCTTTAAACAAGTAAATAATCTACAAATCCTTAAAATTTTTTATTGAAAAAGATTTAGTTGGTTGGTTGTATTTATGTCGGCCAATTATCTGCACGTGGGATATAGGCCCTAAGGAAGGGGGGGGGTGCCTTCCGTGGAGGTCTTTCTAGGGGAACCTAACCCGTATTAACGCTTGGAGAACCAAGGTTCGAAGAAAACCACGAAAACTCCGAACGATTAGGCCGACGGGCGCGATTGGGATCAAACCCAACACCTCCCGTCTACCAGCTTCGAGAGCAGAACCTCTCGGCCACTGGTGGGGCTGAAAAAGATTTAAGTTAAATACTTTCTCGGTCATACTGTCTTTTGGGCATTTTGCAAACTCAGGTGAAAATAACATTTATTTTATGTGGGAATCAGCTTAGATGCTGCCATTTATTCATTTGCTTTGAACGCAAAAAACATTCAGCTATTAAGAAGTGATGTGAAAATGTAAAAAGATCGGACATTTTAGTTTTTATACCCAGGGACCGCAGAGGATATTATTGCAATTGTGAAAAATTATAAAAGTGTCCCAAATTAAGCACGCTAAAACATTTCTAAATCCCCCACCCCCGACTTCAATGGTTGGTTAGGTTTCGGGAGATGTAGGAAGAAGGTGAAACCCAAATTCTTGGAAAATAAAAAGTTAAACCTATAACATACGATCATGCAACATTGTTGCGCAAAATTAAGATTATACAATATAAAGCAAATATTTAACCTTCAGTTTTAAAAACAACGATGAAACATCATTTTGCTAAAAAAGAATAATGTTTGATAGATTCCTATGAATGATTTTTTAAATTTTAATTACCTGCCAAAATGACGAAGATGGAGCTTGTGGACTCTGTTGAGGAGTTAATTTCGAAGCCATAATGAAACATTGTTTGTAAAGTTATCCAAAGCACTCTGTAAATTAATCCTAGCTGCAATATTCAAAATACAAATTTTAAAAACAATTTATTTAAAAAATTATAAGTAAAACAGAATAGAAAGATTACAATTATGTGCTATAAATGCAGACCTGCCAACTTTTGAAAATGAGAAATCGTAGCACAGAATATTGAAATTAATCTGGAGGTTGGTTGGTTTTTCGTGTTTCGAAGCCATCTTTTGACATTCGTAAAAGGAATAAGGTTTCAGTCTTTCAACTCAATATAGTAAATTTTTTCCTCTGAAAATTTTTATATGATATTTAAAGTTTCTTCTCGTTTTGCACCATTTTTTTACATTTGTAAAAGAAGCCTGGTTCCAATTTTTTAGCCCAGTGCAGTAAATTTTGACGAAATTCTCGAATTTTTTTTTCCCGCGACCATTTCAGGATATTCACAATTTTTTCCTCATAATCGTAATTCACATTTTTCTATCACGACTCTTTGCTGAAATCTGCACTTTTTACCATGAACTTTTGACGAATTTTGTGTTTTTTTACCACACAAAATTGAAATGTTTAATAATAATTCGTAAATTGAAATGTTTAATAATAAATAGCACAAATTGTGCGATTTTGCACACTATTTCAAATCTTGCCCCTCAAAGATTTCCCCCCCCCCCCCCTCATCTCCTCCAGAAATTCTTAAAATGGCATCCCTGTTTCTAAGAAAGGGAATTCCTGTATAAATATTTACAGAAACACGATTCACTTGTGGTTTATATACATAAAGAGGGTTTTATGTTAAGAAGTTTGTTTTGCAGCCCAGATTTCTTTTTTTTCCCCCATGAGCATTTTTTAATGTCAGAAATTTTCGGATTAATGACAAATTTTTTAAAACTTTCGGAAATGAATACTTTGAAATTTTGCAACAGAATCATTTCTGAAAAATATGCTGCGCGGGATAAAAATCGCAATTAGAAACAAAAAATGCATTTTTTTGTTTTTTGTAAAAAATCGTAGTTTAAGACCGATTTTCGTTGCATCGTAGTTTATAGGTCCAAATCGTAGCAATTACGATTTTTTCGTAGCAGTTGGCAGGTCTGTAAATGTTGATAAAATCTGTAAAAGAAATAATTCTATTAATTTATTCAATTAAATTTTAGAAAATGGAAATGATAGTAAAAAAATCAATATAAAATTACATTATGCTTTTTAAAGAAATAAAAGTATAAAAATGTGATACAGTAAACTCCCTGTAATCCGCACATCAGAGATGTAAACAATTAAACTTTCAGTTTGGATGTAGGGTCAAAATTGCAGACTTTATTTTTATTTCATTATGTACGTATTTTAAACGTAATTCTCATTAATATGAATGAACTCATGCTTTTTCATGAATGAAATATAAATTTATTTCTGTACAAATTCAAAATATTGCGGATATTTTTGGTAATCACAATCTTTTTAGCAAATATATTTATGTATTAATCAAGCTTTGTTTATTAAGTCTGGCTGAATCTGAAATAAAACTTCCTTATTTTATGATTTTTGATGTGAATTAGTAGGGTACCTTTATGAAGCATTCAAGAAAAATATGTCTTAATGTCTTATTTAATTACACATTATTAATTATTTCACATTTACTTATAATATAATAATTTTTAAAATCATAGTTTTTATTATTTTTGTTTATTATTTAATTATTTTAATATTCTACTATATTGTAAGTATTCATTACAATTTCGATTGTATTACATTCAAATTGTTTTAAAAACGTACAAAGCAATGACCCGAAATCCACATAATTCAAAAATCCACACAACCTCTGGTGCCAAGCCCAAGCAGTGCAGATTTGAGGGAGCTGTATATGCTTAGTAAGTTGAAGATATTAATTAATGCTTTATAGTACTTAAAAAGCTATCAATAATATTCAAATTATAAATTTTAAAAAACACTTATAAACTAAAACAAAAGAAGCAAAATGATAAAATTACATTTACTATATGCTATAGATTTTGTGGAAATCGTTAAAACAAATATGTAAGTAAATTTCAGAAAATAATACAAATAATATTTGTCCAATATATATATATATATATATACAGTGCATCTCATAAATATAAAGACACTGATATATTCGAAATAATATTTTAATAATTCAGTATTCAAATTTATATTTATGCACATAACGAAAAGTATGTGCCAAGAAAACATTTTACAGTAAATTAAATTAGATTTAAATAATTTCAACTCGAAAATTGAAAAATGTAAATAAATTTGCTGTCTCATAAATATAAAGACATTTTACATGCTTTTGAATTACTGTCCAATAAATAATCCATTCTTATTAATGACAGAAAATATTCTAGCTGGCATGCTTTTTATTAAGTTGTATAACTATTTTGGCTTTATATCAAACTAACTTCGTTCGATTTCTTTTTTCAACTTAAGGACGTTTGAAAATTGTCTTCCAAATGCATATACACTGCAAAAGAGAGTGCCACAAAGATTCTTAACTGGATTTAAATCAGGGTTACGTGCGGGCCACACCGTGACATGAACATTGCTATCGGCAAACCATTTTTTTTATGAGTCTTGATGTGTGAATCGATGCATTATCCTGATGGTACAAATAATTCCGACCACCAAGAGTTTCAGCAATTGGCAACAACTGACTATCAAGCAGTTCAATATACTCTTTAGATGTCTGTTTACCTTCCAGAAAAGCAATATCCGTAGTTCCATTAAAAGAGAAGGCACCCCACACCATAACAGAATCTCCCCCTTTCTGCCTACTGAAGAAGGTTCGAGATTAACGTCTTAAATCGTTCGAGTAGGGATTCCAATCATCTGGGCCATCCAAGTTAAATCTCTTTTCATCTAAAAAATGTCTTGCATCCCTTCGTTCTTCCAGTGCATATGATCTTTAACCCCGATTAACCTCCGTTCTTTGTGTTCTTTTTTCAGTAAAGAAAATCTGCACGTATGTCGGCATACAATGTTTTTTCTTTCTTTTATACAACGATGTACTGTATTCTTTGAGACCATACCATAAACTCTTTGAGAAACTTATCGGAGTGACATTTTTTACGAAACAAGTCGCATGATCTTGCGATCGAGTCTTTCACTAGTTTTTCTGGGTCTGCCAGATCGTTTTCTCGAATATAAATTATAAGTTTTTGATAAAATTTTATAAAGTGCAGCTCTGATTCTCCCAGTTTTTTTTACATATTTGACAAACTGTTAAGCCATTAGCTTTAAATTCACGTATTTTACAAATTTCATCTTTAGAAATTTCAATGTTCCACGGCATCTTTGCAATTGAAACAAGTCAAACAACTTTGCTCGTTTAAGTAAGTTAAAGTGTATTTCTGCGCGTGCGCATTAGTTCTGTACGCGCGCATTCGAAAAAAAATTGCATATGAAGCAGTTTCATGTTTGTCTTTATATTTATGAGACAGCGTAATTTTTTATTTTTTTTTTATTATTCGAGAAGAAAATTATTTTATTTAAATTAAAACCCCTATAAGAGATTCATTTCAGTGTTCTTAATATGAGGTATAAAATTTAATTTATTTTAACTGAATTAATAAAATGTAATTTCAAAAACATCTGTGTCTTTATATTTATGAGACGGACTATATATATATAGTATATATATATATATATATTACAATTATTATAAAGTAAAATTATGAAAATAAGATATATATATGATCAGAATACTAAAAAATTATTTCTTCTTTTCAATAATAATTAAGTTGCAAGTTTACACTATTGACTATTTTTGGAGAGAGATAAAACATAATACCAATAAGTTTATCCAAGTTATAAAAAATATTGTAATAAAAACTAGAATGCTGCATAATAAACTTTGATGAAATAGGGTAGATGTGGCAGTAATGGACACCATTAAGAAATTTCTTTTAAAATTATTTTTTTATTAATAGTTATAATTATTATATTCCAGTTTTTTCAGTATTATATTAACCTATCAACAATATTTAACCATTCTCATAGTCTCATTTCCCAATATGAATCGAAATTTAATTTTAAATAACAGAAATATATCAAAACACCCAAAAGCCCGGCAATGGACACCTTCTGGCCCAGTAATGGACATCCCATAAAAAGTAATAAATATAATTGTTTTTATGACTGTATTTAGAACCAGAATTTTATGAATACATACTAATGAAACAAAATATAGTTATTTTCAAATAAATTTAACAATTAGGATACTAGTAATTAACAAAATATTTGTGATAATCATTGACTGTTTGCATCAATTATTGTAATTATCAGAAGATCGATGTTTTAATTATTTTAGAAGGATAGTTTAAAATACTACACATCAGGCAATTATAGCTATCAAATTATTGAAACAGTGGGGGATTTAAAAGGTAATTAAAAAAAAAAAGTTTTGTAATACTAGTGTTTAGTTTTGTCTCACTATTTTTAACAACTAATCTTCCAAAGACTACTTGATATATCATTATAATAATTAATATTACAAATAATATGAAAGAAATGATATTGCAAGTTGAATATTTTAAATACTAAATAAAATAATTTCAAAATAAAACTGTAGAACTAATGTTTAAGGCTACTGATCTGCAGATTTACTAGTTTCGTTAATATTACTTATAACTTTCATTAATATTACTTTTTTTTGTGGGGGGGGGGGGTGTCAGAGGTGAATAAGGAAACATTTAAAACAGATAATAGATTTTTAATACTTCTGTTAATTGTTTTTATTTAAACAGAGAGGGATTAAGCCCTATGAGCCCCTCTTTGACTATGCTCTTGAACAATATTTTCTGCTTCCTGGTTGGTTTGATTGCCATATTCTAAAATATGCAAGGTACCACATACATATAACATTTAAGAAGAAAAAAATTTATAAAATATTGAAATTTTATTAATCACATAAAATAACTTAAAAGCAGCTATTTATAAAAGTTTTGGTGTTATTACTGTTTGGTAAGTATAATTTAAAAATTAAATTTGATTATTTAGGTTTGCAGTTAAGGCTGTTCTCAAATCCAAAAAGGGCAACTTCCTGACATAAGTTTTATTTTTGTTCGAAAATGCATAAAACTAGCGGGTGTTGTTGTTCAGAAACTAGGTCATCGAGCTGTTTTTTCCGTTTTTTTGAAAACGCACTAGATCTTTCAGAAAAGAGTGTCCAAGTGGACCTTTTGAGCCGAATTTCCGCGCGAAAGTAGAAAAATCCCACAAGAGCGGGCGAAAAGCGGGTTTGTCACGTGATCGATATCGCTTATAACTCAATGGGTAATGGATGGATTCAAAAATGGAAAAAACAGTTCGATTCCCAATCGCTTCCATGGCCAGGTTTTCCCATTTTATACCGTTCCGTTAAAAAATGAATTTGTAAATGTGTCAGAACGTTTTGCGCTTGTTCAGCGGAGCAGTTGAGAACAGCCTTAAGTCAAAATATTTTATGCATTATAAACATTACTGAAATTGCTTTTTTATCAATGTCTACATAGAATGTCCATTACTGGAAAATGACTAATTAATCATCCCAGTAATGGACACCCCCTCTTAAAACCTTAAAAATAAAATGGCCATTAGTATACAAAATTCTAAGTTTTCTATTGCTACTAAAACAAAAACATTCAAATTTTGCAAGAAAATAAATATATAAATTAATTAAATAAAGCCAGCTCTTAGCCTCTTCATTAAGATTTTCACAGAAAAACAGCGAAACTTTGAAACATTATTTTCTGCTTTCTGATTGGTTTGATTAAAAGTGTCAAAAATAACCCAGTTTTAAACATGCAAAGGGGAATTATAAAAAAGTAATTAAAGCTAAATATTTATTAGTTATTTTTTTATTAACCAAAAACATCAAGGGGTGTCCATTACTGGCACATCTACCCTATATGAAAGAAATAATTTTATTTATTCAATTAAATTTTAGGAAGAAATAACCTTTTTGTATAATAAAAAAATATACCGGGTGTCCCAAAAAGGACTGACTGATTTTAAAATTCAATAACTTGCAATCGGTGACAGATATTAAAAAAATTCTTGCAGGAGGGTTATGCATAAGGTCAAAAGTTTTATTACAGTGATTTTCAATTTTAGTTCGATTTACAAACAATAGATGGCGCTGCGATCAATGGAGGCTAAATTCAGGCTCGATTTTTGGTACTTCGTGGCCCGGATAATACATTTCCATCTCCTTTTTCTGCATGGAACAAGGTAAAGGACCAAAAATCGAGCTTGTATTTAGCGACTATTGCTTACAGCGCCATCTATTGTTTGTAAATCGAACTAAAATTGAAAATCACTGTAATAAAACTTTTGACCTTATGCATAACCCTCCTGCAAGAATTTTTTTAATATCTGTCACCATTTGCAAGTTATTGAATTTTAAAATCAGTCAGTCCTTTTTGGGACACCCGGTATATACTACTATGCTTTTCTACTAGCAACATCAAGCAAATATGATGCATGCTTAGAGTGGTTATAAAAAGTACTTTTCCAGCATAGTCTTAGCGAAATAGAGAAAAATGTTTTGGTGAGAGAAGAAAATTTGACAACATATTCACTGTTTCATATGGACAAGCAATTTTTTATACAATTTAATATTAAGCAGCCATTTATCTATTTTTATATACAAACAGAAATAAATTTTATATAAAAAGCAATAATATATATATATGTATAAATAAAATTTATATAGAAACAAGTACTATAAAAAGCTCATTAGGTTTGTTTTCATAGCTGTTTATATCATTTGGCAACAAATCTCATTTTCTGAAGCATGAATTGCACCAAGTTCTCTTTTTTTTTTTTTTTTTTTTTTAATGCCAAATACTTGAAAAGTACCTAAAAATTATTTTAACATTTTAAAAGTTAGTTCTTAAGATGCAAGTTTTGACTGATAGTATTGGAAAATTGAATATAATACAAAATCAGTAGATATACCATGCATAATAACATAATAATTCACAAAGTAGAAAAATGTAAAATTTTCAAAAATGTAATTAATAACTTATTAAAAATATATTGATAAATTATTTCTTAAATATTTTTAAGATGTGAAGATGAGAATATTTAATGTATTTTTTAAATCCTAGCCTGTAAAAAGCATTTTTATATGAGTCAAAAAAAACATATGAATTTTTTTATACGTATGTAAAAAAAAAAAAAAAAAAAAAAAAAAAAAAATACACATAAAAACATTTTTAATTTAAAACATGTTTGAAATCTTTAAAAATCGTTTAACTGGTGTAAAAAATTCTGCGAATATTACAATGAAATATTGGCAAAAAATTTTTAAACATATGGAGTAATACTTTGTTTACAAAATAAATTATGGTTATAAACAAAACTAGTAAAAAAACAATAGAAGTACAGTTATGCTTATAGATTTTGGTGAAATTTCTAACAGAAAAACAGAGCACATAAAATTTTAAAAATTTTGTGATAGTAGTTAAGCTTTTTTAAAAGAAAAACAAATAAAAAATATTGCAATTATGTAGATTTTGATGAAATTTCTAATAAATATTTTTTAAACAGATAAATGGAGAGAGTTAATATATTTATGAAAATCCTAGTTTGTAAATTATTTTCAATGTAACAATATTTTACATTCAAAGCTTGTTTTAATTTTTTTTGTAAAATCTAAAAAAAAAAAAGGTCTAAAAATATTACAATGAAATCCAGTTACTAAAATCTGACACACATTGGGACATTGGATTAATATTTACACTGTTTATAAGCAAAAACAAACCCAACAAAATTACAATTATGTGTACAGATTTTGATGAAATTTCTAAAAGAAACATTCGTTTCTTTATTTATACTCAGTTATTTTTTTTAGAAAATATAGAATACCAGCAAAATTACGGGGGAAAAAAAATCTTCAGCATCCTAATTAGAATGCTGAAGAATTTTTTTTAATACTTAGTATGATGCAAGTATAGTTCTGACTGTTTAGAGTGAGAAGTCAAACATCATACAAGACAAATGTATAAACATGCATGATAAAGTAGAAATAATATATAAAATTTGAAACAATGAAATAAGTAACTTAAGTTTAAGATTTAAAAGTGTTTATTGTTAGATACTTTTAAAAACGTAGAAATGTAAAATATTTTTATATGTGTAAAAAATTTACAAAAAATATGAGGATTTTAAACTCAAAATTATTTTAACATCTTTGGAAAAAATTAAGCGATCTAAAAAATAGCATTTTTTAATTGAAATGTCATCAATAAAATTTTAAACATTTTGATAGTATTTTAACTGTTTATAAATGATCAAAAATTGATGTTTTGAAAAAGTTTCAAAAATAAAAACTTTTTATGTGTGAAAATTTAATTCATACAAGAATTTTAAACTCAAAAATTATTTTAACATCATTGAAAGAATTTAAATGATCTACAAAATTCTTATATTTTTCAGATGAAATCTCATCAATAAAATTTGAAACATTTTGACAATTTTTTTAACTGTTTATAAATTGTTACATAGATTTTGAAGAAATTTCTAAAATAAAAACTTATTTTATTTATTTATTCAATTAGGTGTTATTAAATACACAATACAAGCAAAATTATGAAAATTCAATATAGATGCTTATAATGTCGAAGAAATCGTTTTATTTTTTATTATAGTTAATTATTAAGATTAAAGTATACTTCTGACTGTATGGGCTATTAAATCGATCATAATACAATATACAAATAAGTAAACATTCAGAATAACATTTATTAAGTAGAAAATTTATATTTTCAACAATGATAACTTATTTAGACTTAAGAAATAGTTCACTCTTCTTATTTGTTTAAAGTTGAGTATATTTAATATTATTTATGAAAATCCTTATTTGTAAAATAAATAAATAACCTTTAAAAATCTTAAAATATTTTAAATTCAAAAGTTCATTTAAAATAAATAACTAAAAATTATATAAATGTTCTAAAAAGACATATATCATTTTATAAAATCTTTACTGAAAATGTTTTAAAATTTAAACAACCTCAGTAGAGTTTTTATAAAAAAAATAGAACATTAATATAATTTTTAGTTATTTGTTTGTAATATACGGTGAATCTGGATTCTATGAGTGTTTTCTATCATATCTCCAGTTTTTTTTTTTTTTTTTTTTTTTTTACAAAGTTCATTTAAAATGTCAACAAAAATTTTAAATGATTTAAAAATATTAAAATGAAATCTACATCAAGTGATTGGAAACATATTGTAAAATTAATAAACGGCATTATCTTATAAAATATTTTTTTTCTTTATCCTAAAATTTTCTTTGAATCATGAGAAATTTGTATAAAAGTATTAAGCTTATTTATCCTTTAAAAAGAAAGAAAGAAAAAGACATTGTCATTACATACTTATTATATAAAGTAATTTTCATAAATACTTTTGAAAGCATATTTAAAATAACTTAGCAGTTAATGCAAATTTAATCTTTAAACTGGGAAATTTGAAACACTAACGCAAACATATACGGGCATATTACTACATTATTCACAAAACAATACTTACTTTTAAACAAAACACTATGTATGTTGTGAATAGGAGTATCACATATGATTACAGATAACATCCAGACACCAAATAAAACAATAACAATATCTCATACTATTGGGAACATGAACATCATAATACACACGAAAAATTAAAGCTATATTTTACAATAAAACACGTTCAATTCCATAATAAACTGAATAACACAATAACACGCTTCAAAGCTACAATTCAAACCACACACCTCTCATACCGCGAAGTGACTAAAAATTAAAAAGCCACTGGTTTCTGAATGATACAGTTTCGATCTCTAGACTTACACTGTGTAACGATTGCAGCGCCCTAACAGAAAATATTTCTACTGTTCTTTTCAATGGATAAAAAATAATTTACGTCTTTGTATTAATTAAATGCCTTAGCTTAGTACTTAAAAATCACTACCGATCACTATTCAGTTTTCTATAAATACAATAATAAAGAAGAAAAAAACTCTGTGATTTGTCGTCTGCTGTGGCTGTGACATAACTGTGACCGCTTCAGACCTTTTAATAAAGTACCTTTATTTATCAGCGTAACATGACTTTTTTTCTACTTCTTTTGTAAATATTGTTTTTGGCGTCATCTATCAGCAATTAATATAAACGAAAAACTTTCTGGGGAAATTGTACTTTTTTAAGCATATTTTTAAAATAAGAAAAATCTAGAACGATTGATTTAATTCGAGATTATCTTTTAAAAACTTCAGCTCTGTAACATAAAAATTTTATTCAGTATAAATTATTTCTTTCGTAAAATTTTAATTCAGTTTTATGATTTTTTAAGAGCTTAGCTTACATCCACTTAAATTTTTAAATTTTACTTGCATTGTAAATGTAATTAATATTTCTTATCAAATGCAATTAAAATAAAAGAAATACATATTACCATGTACTACATATATTAATTATATCAATGCAGATAAATTTTTGACTTTTAAAAAATAACAAAAAAAAAGGCAATTTAATAAGCGAATGTTAAAAATAATTATCACTCATACTAATACAATTAAAAGTTGCAGCTTACATATAGAATAAATAAAAAGATTATTTTTAATTATCCAAAATTTACGATAGTTTTCTTTAAGCACATTTTTAATACAAGAAAAATTCAGGATTTAATTCGAGATAAATTTTTAAATCCTTAAGTTAAATTTATGTAAAATTAAACAGAATGAAAACTATTGTTAATATTATTTTCGTAAATATTTTTATCAACTATGAAAAATTTGAACTGTGATAAATTAGTTTTATTAATTTTTAAAAGTTCAAATTTTATCAAAATTTCTCTTAAATTTTGTTTATTTTATAGTAAATAAATTAAGAAATATTTCGTTTCAAATGTTAAAATATAAGGAATATAAAATATCATGTGCTCATATGTTAAAACAGATAAAACTTTGATTTTTAACAATTTTTTAACTTAACTTTGTAGTGAAAGAATTTGTGAAAAAATAAGTTTTAATGGTACTAATGAAATTAAAAGATGCAGTTTTTTAAGTATAAAGAGAAAGGTGATTTATCTCTAATTAAATCCTGCATTTTAACTATTTTAAAAATATCGACTGGACGTATCAATCTTGAAGACGACAAACGAGTTCTCTGCTGTCGCCCTCTATGGACGAAATAATAAAATATACCCAGATTAAATTAAACTCATTTCATAAAATTAAAAAATAAAATTGTACTATGTTAAATAATTTGCTTTAAAAACCAAAATGTAAATATTTTATACATGAATTTTTCACGGTCAAATCTCAAATAATTATTTACGAGAATTTTTTTTTAAATAGAGAAATGTTTTAACTATCTTTATGAAAATAATTTATATTTATTTACAATTATTTTATAGTTCAACTTATGATTAATAATTTTGTAAAATAATTTAAATTAAACATTAATAAATGTTGTAAAAATTTTTATGGTAATATTTTTATTGGTGAAAAATGGTCATGAAATCATAATATGTTTAACTCTTCAGAGTAAGGGATGGGGACCAGTGTTATTGTATTTTAATAGTTTGTATGGAGTTGGCTAAAATAAAGTTTTATTTTGATTTAAAAAATTGTTACTTATTAAGTATCAATTCAAAATTTTATTAAGAAAATATAGATTTTAGAGATGTCTTCTAGATCAAACTTATATATTTTTTTTCTTACCAGCTTGTTAGTATACTAATACACAAACATTAATCAATTCAAGCTTTAAATAACAAGTGTAAAGTAACTTTTCGTATTTTTGCTGTAATTTTAAAATTTCTTTATTCTTACATTACATTGCAAGTTGCAAGCTAATAAATCTGTAATATGCTTCATCTTGTGAGGGTGGAAGACATATGAGGACCTCAGAAGCCATGGGATACAAGTGACACAATTTAGATTTGGAGTAAATTGAGTTAGTTGGAGCATCAATAGTAATTGACTGAATTGAAATATGAAACTGTTGCTTATTTCACAGCAATCTTTGAAGTCTTATTTCAACAACTGTTAAAGAAAAGTTGAATACAATATTTTAAAATATATAAGTAGAGATTAAAGACTTAGTTTAAAGAACTTAAGTAGTTGACATCTACAACGCAGCACATAATTAGAAAATCACTTATTTTTATTTCCCTCCAAACAAATAGCCTTATTTCTAGATAGCCTGTGCACTTAGCTGTTGTTTTTTAATTTTTGTCATTTACACCCCTTGGCTTCTGGGGTCCTCATATGCAATCATACACATAATGATATATGCATACATGTATGTTTCTATTTCTAATACACTTGACGATTGCATATGATTTAGATTTTATCTGCAACTCCAATTTCATAAAAATTGGCGAGATCACAATGACATTCGAATATATTGCTGATATAGACATGTAAAATATACGGTAAAAAAAGTCACAAATCCCAGATTCTAATAGTGGCTAAAAAGTATGTGTTTCTATTTATGTATTTTTAATAAACGCATTATTAATTACACGGTTCAATTCGAAACATACATGCATGTAATGTTTGGGCTTGTACAAAATGTATGTACAAAACTAAAGATTATTCTTTGAGTTATTTCCTAAATAATCAATGTTTTTCTTTAGCATTGTTAGATTTATTTTCCGTAATTTATATTGTGCTAATTGACCACTGAAAATTGAAGAGAATTTGTAATAAACCTCTCTGCACTTGCTGTTTAAAAAAATAATTTTTTTTAAAGAAAACCCTTAAATATGGCAATTTACCATTAATGAAAGCAAACACTCTGCATAATGATATGTTGAAGTGACAGATCTGAGATGGATGAACAATTTAACCCTTTATGTCCCACATTATGAATTCATGAAAATGTCATCTTCCAAAGCATTTTTCGTGAATTTTTAAAACTGTATTAGAAGATTTATACAATCATTTAATAAATTTTGGAAGAATTTTTCTAATTAAAATTAACTAAATTTTAATTTATAGGGATTTTGTACAATATTTATAATTCCACTCAAATCTTTTATTTAAAATATTTTTTTAGTATTTTATAGAATTAGGAAATGTACAAATATAGCTCTTACAATAGAAATATAAAACAATTTCCTAATTGAAAGTTTTATCCCACAAACTTTCAACATCAAGAAAGCTGAAAAGATGCAAATGAAAAAGAAATCATCTTTTAAACATATTTTTCTTTTGTGCAACCCATAATGCTTTTGGAATAAGATAAAGTAAAGTATCTATTACTCATTCTAAACTGTAGTACTAGTAATCGATGTACCACTTTAATTTTATAACAAGTTACTTTAATGGTACTTTAAAGTACCATTGGGGCATAAAAGGTTAAATATACAAAGTAGTGGATGTAGGGAGCTGAACACTCCCACAAAAACTAGTCGGATGTACCAATCCCAAAACTTTCTTCTATATCATACATGTTAATACTTCAAAATTCGCTATCACACTGCCAAAATTAAATGGCAATCTATGCATCTCATGAGGATTCTAAAGATATGAAATTCCGTGCATTAGTTCTTGAGATCTGACTATCTCTGAAATCGTCTAAATCCAGCAAAATGCTGCCTAGCAGCGCCACCTATTGGGTGATTTATTCCAAATACTAATCAGCAACAATTTATGTCAACGTCTGACTGAATCTGAAGTTTGAAGAAAATCCGTGCATTAGTTTTTGAGATAGAGCTATAGAGAAAATCGTGAAAATTCCTGCATAGCAGCGCCACCTATTGGGTGATTAGCACCAAAACCTAATTAACAACAACTTGTGTCAACATACAACTAAATCTGAAGTTAGATGAAAATTCGTCCATTAGTTCTATAGATAGAGCTATTGAGGCAATCGTAAAAAGGCAGCACAGAAGCGCCACCTGTTCGGCGACTTACACCAACACATAATCAATCAGTAACAAATCATATCAAGGACTAACTGAATCTGAAGTTTGATGAAAATCCATGCGTTAGTTCTTAAGATAGAGCTATTGGGGAAATCGTGTAAATCCTTCAAAATTCATCATAACAGCGCCACCTGTTGGGCGATTTACACCAAAACGTAATCATCATCAATTCATATCAAGGACTAACTAAATCTGAAGTTTTATCAAAATCCGTGCATTAGTTCTTGAGATAGAGCTATTGCAAAAATCGAGAAAAATGCTGCATAGCAGAGCCACCTGTTGAGCAATTTACACCAAAAACTAATCAGCATCAATTTGTATTAAGGACTATCTGAATATCAATTTTTATTAAATTCCGTGCATTAGTTCTTGAGATAAAGCGCCCACAAAATTTGTGTCACATACACACAGACAGACAGACAGACACACAGAGTCACAGACAGACATTTTGTAAAGACATGTTTTTTGGAATCTCTGACCCCTAAAACGTGTAAATCCGTCGAAAACCGGAATTCGAAAATTTTCATGAATCCAATACTTTCTTCTTGTAAAGATAGAAGAAAGTAAAAATCATAATTTTTTTCAGATTATGGGCACATTATCAAAATTTCCATATCAAGCATAAAGTCATGCCAACTCAGTCAGCACCTCTCCTCCCCTCCTTACCCTCCTGAAACTACATCCTGGTTTTCAATATTAAAGTGTGAATTTATTTTAACATTAAAATAGCTCTTTTCTTGATAACAAGTAGTGAGTTAATCATTAATAAATCAACTTAGAAATCTTTTAATCTTATGTGTTATTTTAAAGTTGCATGATTGATTATTAATCAGTTACTGTAACCAAAGTCACAGCAAAGTTGGCGTGGATGATGCCCTGGCACTTTGCAACAAACTTTATTTGCTCTTCATCAGCTTCGTTTTTTAAAACTACAGATGTACCAGCAATTGGGGTTTTTTTTTTTAATTGAATAAAATGTTTTTTACTAGACGATGTTTTTACTATACGAGCGATGTCTTTAGCCGTATTCTACTTCTACTAATGTAAAATGTTGCAATAATCGTCAGAATATGCTAGAAAATCTATCAATATGGGCATAGCTGGAGATAAATGGAGTATTAGTCTTATTGTAGCTTAAGGGCCAAAATTGTAACTCCATTTTATCTGAAAATATTTTACATAAACATAAAACCAACATTAATCGATTCAGATTCCTTTTTTCTGAAATAAACTTGCATTAGTACTATTGTTATTCTTTAAACCTTTCATGATTATTTTTTATATGCACTGTAAGATAACTGCTAATATAAATCAGCAATTAAGAATTTATAAGGGAAAAAAATAAAAGAAATGTACTTATTTTATAATATTTCTTTTTTTTTTCTCTCAGATGAATAAAATGACTCTTTTTTTCAATCTCTTTTTAATAAATTATCAAAAGGAATCTATCTCATATTTAAAGAACATAACTAAGGATCGACCGAAACAGAAACAAAATTCCAGTTATCTTCCTATTTTCGGCCGAAAACAAAAATGTCCCCCAAAATTTTTTTAGTAATTAATACATACACATAATTATTACTTAATTAGATGTCTTTATTAAATATACATAGTTATTAATTAATTAAACATGAGACCCAAGTTGGCTCTCTGCGCCTTTGACCCAAGCTTTTTATTTTCATACGATAAAATAAAATGTCATTCATTCATCAATGACACAGAATGATTTTCTAGTTATAAACATTTCATATAATTAAAAAAATGTTTTATTTATACATACATCGATTTATCTGTTATAATGATTTTTGTAAATGATCATCTGTTATACTAAAACTTTCTCAAAGAGCATTCAAAACACTTCTGTGGTTTCAAACTAAAAATTTTCTATTATTGTTAATGCTAAATTGTTAGCTTTTAATGAGTATGTGAAAAGCATCTTCAAAGTTTAGTCCTATATGCATTGCTTGCTTTATAATTTGCACTTACGTCTTGAGTTAGTCATAAATGACCGACTCATAATTATAAACAGTGAAGTTCATAGCAATAAATAAATAATGTCTCATTTGAGTTGATACAGTTCAAATCAATGAGTCATGGTGAAAATTTTCAAAAGAAGAAACGAAATTTTTGGAACATGGATAGTTTTGGTCTGACTGAATTTTCAACAGCATTTTGAGCCGAAAACTGAATTTTCAGTCGATCTCTAAACATAACTATATAAAATCAAGATCCTTTTATCATAATATCACATGTGTATGATAAAGCAGTCTTGTATAAAGCAGAAATATTATCGGAAAGATAAATGACTGAGATGACTTATGGATATTTGATAAGATAATCATGAAATGATACATTTTTTTAATGAAAATAACAAATCATTTTCATTTTAACAGGATACTTTACCTGACATGAGCAGTAAGCAAGCTTCTTTAACAGGAAATCAAATTTCAATTACATAGCACTTTAATAGAGGCGCTTCAGAAAATTATACAACATCATGATGTAATAATGTAATTTCCCATGAAAAACTAAAGTTATTAGCATATGTATTAATTAACTATTGCAAATTGTGATATAGTTTACAGGTGTTAAGAGGAGTACTATTTTATCCTAATAAAATTTAAGTATCCATTGTATTTATTCCTTTTTATTGGTTATGAATTTAATATGCATATTTTATTTCAGGTGTCTACCTATTTTAATGTTAATAGTTGAAAATATTCTGAACACAGGAATAAAATATACATCTAATAACAAATATAAATGCTTTGTATTAAAGGCATTAAATCACAACACCCAATCAATCAGTGGTGACATAAACAACCAATGAATACACTAATTAGTTAGAAAACCTGTACTTTGGAGACCTCGAAAGATGGTTATGCCGTAATGTAAATGTGGCTTAAAAGAACTTGTTCAAGCGAGTGCTGCTAAGTTCTGGAAGGCTTTAGCTTGGACATAAATGTCCAATCTGACCAAGCGGCCTGTGTGTATATCACTATTGTCTTATTTAAAAGGTACTTTTGGACCTAAAATCTCATTCAGACTAGAAAAGTTGTCACTTAATTTTAAAGCTCTTAAGGGTGTATTCGAAAAAATGTTTTTCCACCCTCAACAGCTCGAAATTTTCTGAGACATTTTCAGATTCATTTTTAAAAGTAAAAAGATGAAACTTGCTGGGGGTGATTTCTGAAGACATGTTTAACATGCCGTGTGATTTCATTTTCAGCTCAATTAATTAGAATTTGATTTTTAAACAATTATTTTCTCAGTATGACCATTTTTTTCATTCCCAGATCGCCCGCTTCGGAAAATTCGGCTCAAAACGCCAACTTTGACAGCGTTTAATACAGTATTTTCTGAATTTATCAAAAAATCGAGAAACACGGCACATTATGTAGTTTCTAAATAAGAGAATTTCCCAGTTTGATGCGTTTGAGAGCAAAAACGAATTTTAAAATGAATCAGAAAATAAGCAGTTTGGATCGGAATACACCCTTAAGGTAATGGTCTCAAATACAGTAATAATGCATGGTGAAGTTAAGCCTAGATCCAGAATGCCTGCTATAGAAACATAAGTTAAGACTCTTAAGTATCTTAGTCTGAGCTGGATATGAGGGTGATATGCCTTATATATGAGAAAAAAAGTGTTGTCCCTGATGTCAGAGGTATACATTAATGGTTATCTATGGTTGGGGATAGAATCTTCTAATACAATAGGAAACAATGTTTGTTCAGTATTGGACATGAGATGCAGGCCTACTTTTCTGCTTTTTTTCAGTTTTGCTTTCATTTTATAATAAAAAATGATAAATCATAATCATAAAAGCTATATTCAATTTAAAAAATATATATTTTAAGTATCGTAAAAGAAAAAAAAGAGACATAAAATAATAATAGAAATTTAAATTACCCTCTCTGTTCCAATAAAAATTATCAAAGTCTTAAAAATATTCGTTAGAGAATATATATAATTTTTTTTCAATTAATCATCTATATTAATGTTTAACAAATGTTGTTATTTTTTTTAATGACAAATAAATAAAATTCTGTTGAAAATAATCCGCCCTATTAACTGGGATCTTAGAAGATAACAAACACTTAGAGTTGATTTTTTTTTTTTTTTTTTCTGTTTTAGCTTTGGAAAAACCATTAGTAAAAGTTTTCTATAATAAATCTATGTGTAATAATAATAATAGAAGATAAATAGTTATTGAAAATAACTGTTTTTTTTTAATAACTGTTCAGCTGCTGTCTGTATAATAGATGTAACATTTCCTTTCTTTTAGTTAAATCAATAATTAGATATCTACAATGTTCAAAACAAGATTTTTTTTTTCCTCTCCAACCTACACTTTGTAAAAATGAAGATAAAGAGTGAATTTTATATCATTTTTGTAAAATAAAAAAAAAATACAAATTAACAAAAGATCAAAACCAGTCAGTCAAACCAAAATTAAGCTAACTCTTTCTAAAGTTTCTTTCTCTGGTGAACTTGTTTTGTTTCCGAATTAAACATTTCTAATTTTAACAAAATGCAAAAATTATGAAGAGTTTGCTTTTATGGAATGGAATTTTGTGATGGGTTCATTTTCATTAAGGCTGTTCTTAACTGCTCTGCTGAACAAGCGCAAAACGTTCTGACACATTTACAAATTCCTTTTTTAACCAAAAGATATAAAATTGGAAAGCCTGGACATGGAAGCATTTTGGAATTCAACTGTTTTTTCCATTTTTTTGATCAATCAATTACCCATTAAGTTATAAGCGATATCGGAAACATGACAACCCCGTTTTTCGCCCGCTCGAGTGTTTTTTCTAATTTCGCGCGGAAGTTCAGTTCAAAAGGTCCACTTTGACATTATTTTCTGAAAGATCTATTGCGTTTGCAAAAAAAAAAATGGAAAACAGCTCGATGACATAGTTTCTGAACAACAACATCAGCTAGTTTCATGCATTTTCGAACAAAAATAAATTAAAACTTATGTCAGGAAGTTGCCCTTTTGGATTTGAGAACAGCCTTAAATGAAATTTTGTAAATCTCCCCCTTCCCACCAAGAAGGACCTACTTTTTGCATGATTTTAATATTGATTTGTCTCTTTTAAGAAAAAGTGATTCCTCATGAATATTTAAAAGCACCTGTCCTCAAAGGGTTAAATACATTCTTTTACTACGAAAATGTACCAAGTTATGATACTTTGAACTTTAAATGTTTTTCAGCATTAAAAATGTATCTTTCCATAATTAAAGCCAGAAAAATGCTAAAAATTCAAAACATTCACAATGGTGTTTTGACCCTTCAAATATAAAATTTATATTGTTTTATTTGTTAGATGTCTGGAGAAGGAGCAGTAAATTAAAATTTGGTAACTTTTACAAAAACAACTTTACACACATAAATGGATTTCTATATGATGGAGAAAAACGTAACTTATTTTGAAATTCGAAGTATATCTCTAAAACAAACTGTTCAGGACAGTGTTCACCAACCTTCTGAATCTCATAGATCACTAAATACATAAATTTAATCAGGCAGAGCAATAATCTGAACATTTTAACAATAGTGATCAAAGAACTTCCATTTTATTAACATTAATGTCCCTATTCAATACAACAAAATTATAAATTCTTCTTTAATTTATAGTAATTTTTGGATGCTCATCCAAATGTATTATGAATAAAGTTTTGTTTTTAATTCAAATATGCCACTTATGTTCTCATCGAATCATGATTACAGATATACAAATCACAACACTTTCTCTTATGAGAATAAGAATACTCAAGGTTTCTGCTGTTGTTGTTGTTTGGTTTTTTAATGCTGTTCTCCCTTGATGGCAATTTGCTGTTTATAATGCATTAAAAATCAACTTAAGACAATTTGTCCTTTGAGTCAAAAAAGCAATAATTAAAAACTACTTATTCTGCAAATAAATAACATCTTCTAACATAATTATCAACACCTGTTATAATTTAAATTTTCAAACTAAATGTCTAAGATTTCACAACTATAAGAATTTCTTAGAATATCACCTTTTTTTAAATTAACATAAGTGAAATTTGTCCTTTTTTTACTTCCCCAAACCTCTAAAAATTTTTCACAGCCCACCGATTGATCATCACTGGTTTAAGAAATAGCTATTGGGCATCAATAAAAGATGACACCTTTTTATACTAAATAAACAGATGTAGTAATAATAATTAAAAGGCAAATAATTTTGGATGGAAACCATAATTTGAAAGAGATAACAAACAAAACAATTAAACATAATAAACAGGCACATTTTAATGATAAAAAAGTTTTTAATATTTAATAAGATATGGATATTACATAGGCATATTAAAATATATAACATGCTATTTTCAGAAAAAGCAAGAAATATCAATTTAGGATATTTCTTTAGAAGGAACATATAAAAAATCAGAAAATATTTCAAAAATTTAAAATACTATTAAAAAAGACAAATTAAAATGTTAAAAATATTTATCCACCACATAATTGTTGCCAGAAAACAAACAGTTATTTTATTATTAAAATAATAAAACAGATATTTAGTAATATATAAAATGACTTTCTTTTTAAACAGAAAAGAACTTATTAAACATTTTGGAACAAAAGTTAATCAATAAGAAGTTTTAAAATCAAAACATAACAAAGTAACATAATTTGCATATTAAAAGGAAAAAAATGACAGAAGAAAAAAAGTCTCATATTTATGAAGATATTATAGCAGCAAAAAACTGAAAAGTAATCCAGTTTGTAAACACATACACAAGAGTTAAAGTTTTAAGAATCATATTGTTCCTTGTAAAAAAGTAAATAAATGAAAGATAAAATAAATCAATGACTTGATAATATACCAGGAGACAGCAACACTTTTATTCCAACTAATTTTACCATCAATGATGTTGATATATATGACATATTAGATGGTACACATAGCAACACTGCCATTTAGCTGACACACCAGCTGGGGTAGTTGCCATAGCAACATCGCAGAGCTTATTACAGTCTGAAATTAATGGCAACCTGATTATGACATTACTCTGACACGCAAATAGTCATCAGTAATCAGGCTGCCATTTATTTTACATTACAAAAGACTGTGAGATGTTGCTACGGCAACATCACCTTCTCCCATATGGTTAAAAATTTATAACTATTTTGTGAAACACTAATAAAATTATTATTATGATATGATATATATATTGAATCATTTTTAGGACATTAAATCCCATTAGAAAGATATAGCATTTGTGTGTAGCATATTTTTATAGATTTTGTAAAAGTGATTTTAATTTGAAAACTGGATTTGTTGATATGGCAAAAATCCCCTGTTATTGCACCAGCTCACTGTTAGTTTCCTAATCTATACCACATAATCTATCATATATATCAAAATCATTGACATTCAAATTGATTGTAAAAATATGATTCAGCCTCACAGACTATAACATTTGAATAAAAGAAATATTGCACTAATACAAGATAAAATTAAATCTATTCTAAGGAAAGCCCATAAAACATAAATGTCGGTAACACAAAAATATTAACTTCATATCAATTTATTTTATTACAATTTGCAGTTAATTGTTGTTACAACTTAGCATAATGGCCTGTATAATTAAAAAACAATATACATATTTTTTTTAACATATAATAATATTGAACTCGATGAAACCAAATTATTAATTCAAAACAGAAATGAACAGTAAATTCTAGAATTCCGAGAAAACTCTAAAACTTAAATAAATGCTCTTCTGCAAAGCTGTAAAAGTATACGCCATTACAAACAAAAATGACACTGATGTTTTTAAAATTTTTAATGAAAGGGCAAACAAATTTCCACTATCTAGGCATCGGGCAATCATTAAATCAAACTTAGCATAAATGAAAAATTCGCTACAAATTTTGTGTCACCAAATAAATAAGTTCATTACATTCCAATTGTTATGCCCCACAGTTAACGGTCAGTGTAATTAATACAAAGCATGCTTTATCAGAATTTACTTAATTTTAAAAAGCTTATTGACTCAATCTTTACATGCAAACATGAGTAGAATAAACATTAGCAGAAGAATAAATAAATGAAACTAAGGTATCATTGTATCTTTTTGTATATACTTTATCTAGGCTAACTTTGAATCATGTATGAGTCAACCAGGGTTCTCGCTGCCGCTCGCCATTGCACTAAATCGCGGCAAAGTGTTTCATTTGGCGAGTAAATAAACAACGAGGCTCGCCAAATTGCAAGTATTCAATTTTTGCACTGTTTTTTGTGTATGTGTGCCAATACAGTCGAGATTGTTATCTGTGTTTCAGAACGATTGATGTCGCTTTACATATTTAATCGCAGCATGCCATTTACATTGCTCTATTTATAGAGATATTGACTTAATACCAATTCAGTTTAGCAACAGCCAAAGACAATGAATAAAATATGATATTTATGGATTATTAAGTATAATAATAAAAAATTCCCTATTTGAGGAAACTGTACAGACTAAGCTGAGCAAAGTTTACAAAACCTTCCAGACTTTGATGACAGAGAAATATAGAAACAAGCAACAAAAATGTAACTTTTACATAGATACATAATAAAAACTTTAAATTCAGCCATACCAGTCAGCCTATTGACAATTCTAAGGCACGGGATAGCAGACTCTTGAAAACAATTGGCTAATTAGAGCAAAATTCATTGAAAAATAGCAACTGTGATCATTGTTATAATAGTACTGATGGGAAGACTGAAAAATATTAAGAATTCAGAAAATCTACTACTAACAAACTGATAAATGACATTAAACACACTTCAAAGGACTATGTTAGGCTCAACAGACTTGGTTCGCTGTGGAAGTAGATAAAACAGATTTTACGCACCTTCTAAAAGGACTATCTCTTTTTTTGCAAAATGGATTTGGTTTACTATGGTTGCGAGTCCCTCATATATTGAAAATAATTTATTTTATGCCAAGTAAGTAACTCAATTATGTATTTATGAATAGTAAAGCTTTTCGGAAAATATATATATATATATTAAAATACAGTAGACTGCTGATTATACAAGCTCTAATTAACTGAATGTCCAATTGTCTGAACCTCCATCAACACTGCTTTTACTTATACACAGATTATATTTATTCGTTTGGAAAAAAGTGGGAGTAAAGCCTAAAATTTATAAAACGATAACACTGCAACTACAATCATATTAAAAAAAAAAAAAATAGAGACACTGGTGTTTATGGTGCATTCAAATGCATTAAACTGTTAATACAAGATAAGTTTTGAGAAATGCCAGTAGGTGGAGGAATGCAAATTCCCGAAAGTGAAAATGAAAAAGCTTAACCATCTTTGCAATCTCACCCAAATAAAAAAGCAAGTACTTTTTCCGGTAAACAAAGCTTTTCTCAAAGAGGGCTCTGGAAATACTTCAATAACAATATCATCAAAAGACTTTTAATAGAAACACAAAACATTTCTTATTTTATGAATATAACTTAGGGAATATTGACAGTGTGGGCAGCTGAAACTTGAATATTTCACAGCATATGTGCAATCTCCTTTATCTACAATGTTACATGCCAGGGTTCCCAGCTAAACATGTCTGGCAATTTCCCTGTCCAAATCTCAAAAAATTCCATGGCCAAATGGGCATTCAACGAAATTCACTATTTATTTTTGCAAACTTTTGACAAAACTTTCCGCGGACGCTCTTCGAATTTCTCCGATTTTTTTTTTTTTTTTTTTTTTTTTGCGGCTGTTTCACAAATTTCATGCCATTTTTCATCTTTCTCTCAAGACTTTTTAGAAGATATTTGTAAATTCCCTGACTACTTTGAAATTCTCTGACTTTCCATGTCACTGGGAACACTGGATGCAGTGTGCTTTTATTTGTTTAGTTAAACAAAATGCAGCATATCTGAAATGGCCTAGTCCCCACAGGTTCAGATAATCAGCACTCCACTATAATAGATAATTCCATTTTGTATTTCAAGAGATTTGTAGAGAGAGATTTTGTAAGATTAAAATATCTAATAATAAAAATGTTATGCTTAAAATATCTTGATAAAACATTTATTTAATTTAAAAGATATTATGGGGGAAAAAAACACAAAAAAAAAAACATAATAATAGAATAAATACACAAAAATTACACTTTTATTTATACACTTAAATTTTTCTTCTAAGATAAATACCAAGGAATCATCCTCTGGTCAGTTAAAAAAGTGCATAAATTTTTAAACTTATTACAGCTGTAAAAGCATAATATATACAATAGATAGATAAAAAAGATAAGTTTATCTTCTTATATCTTTCTTCTTAGGTAAAATACCAAGGAATCTTCCTCTAGTCATTTCCTTTGCTGGAAGAGAAGAAAAACAACATTTAAAAAATTATATCTCATTTATGTGTATACATTCACATTTTAACTTATACTATAACAATAATAACATCTAAATTAATACTTTAGTTTTATTCTGAAACACAAAGATCATTCTCTAAAAATGAATCAGTCATTTTAAGAATTACATGTTGAATTTTTTGAAAATGTACTTTTTTTTGTTGTGAAAGTGTCCTTAAAAGGTAGGTTTCCATGTGTAGGTAAATGATTTAAAATATATATATATCTAAAAAATGCATATAAAATGCAATTTATTAACAGAAAAATATGAATACTGTCAACTGGGGTAACTTTGGCCCCAAAGAGAAAAATCATTAAATTTGCTATATTTTCTAGTTTCTACATTGCTTAAGTTATTGACAAAGTTTTTGTCTCGAAATATAGGTGACAGCACTAGCTTGAGGCTGGCAGCTAATTGTAAGTAATTTGCCAAGGTTCCATAGTGGCAGCACCAATCAAACAAATATGTGCGAAGATGGTAAGAATTTTGCTCTTAAAAATTTTGTTTGCCCAGCTGTAAATTCATTCATTTGGACCTTGGTAAGTACATGTTAGTATAACCTCATTAGTGTAGATCAAAGCCTAATGTAGGATTATGCATTGTCTTTCCAAAGATATAAAAAAAAGCGTTTTTCAAAGTCGGAGTAACTTAGGTCCAATCAATTATAATTTAAATTTTTGTATATACTCCTAAATGCATAAAAAATGTTATTATTTGAAAGTAAGCTTTTTGTTATTTTGTTAAATTTAAACTTTGATGTTTTCGAAGTAATGTTTTTGTTTATTTTTTGGTATAATTATGAAAATAGACATGTGAGCTTTTTCAAACAATAATTTTGTTATACATTCACACATTATGCCACGTGTTGAACGGAAAAAGCTCAGTATGCCGAGTACTTGTGCTGTTGAATGGCAATCTCTATTCCGGAAGGATTATTTTGAAATCAAAGTAATCCTTGTGTGTCAAGTGTTGTCAACTCCATGGAAAAGAAGTTAAAGTGTTGGCGTTAGCCATAGAAACAGGACTCCATGATGTATGAATGGAATGATATTGTGGCAAAAATTAGTCCCCCTAAACGTCTAAGAGAAACCAATATTCAGTCCCAGACCTGGACAATACACGTTAAGCAATATTTATGAGTTTTGTAATAATTTTTTTATTAAAATATATGCAAATTTACTGTCTTTTTTCATGATTACACTTCTTACCCTCTCTCTCCCACCTTTTCAATGGCATAACATTGGCCCACATCATGCTGTAGGCCCTATAACATTCGTTTTAATGCATGGGCTATTGTTACCCCAATTCAAGGTAATATTGGACCAAATTTAAAAAAATTCTTTTTGTTAAAATAAATTTAAATATCGACAAATTTATGATAATGGTGTGGTTTGGCATGTTTTTAGCAATCAAAAAATTAACAGGATATTCATTTTTTTAATAACAATATAATTCACAAAATAAGAAAATGGACATGCTGAGCACGCCATGAAACAGACATATAGGCCATAATTACCCCAGTTGAGAATACAGCTTATAAACACTATACAATAATAAAATATATTTTAATTGATATTGAAATCAGTATTTATTCACAAATCCATTTGGATGAAATTAAGGTACTACTTAGTTATCCCGTCGACCAAAAATCTATCGCTAAACTATAAGATTACATGACAATAATAGTTGATCGCAAATGTCACATTCATTTGACTTTAAGCAAGTTACACGTGTTTATGTCATCAAGTGATTTTTATTTTGACGTTTTATTTGTATTTTTATTAATGTTATACTAATTTATTTGTTCTTTCGCTATTTAAAAAAAAATTTATGTCAATTTGTATAATTTGGCGATTAATATAATTTGGTGAAATTGGTCGATGGGATAACTCCAAAATTTATAATAAAAACTATTACAGTAGAAATGTTATTTCCAAAGATTCCACCTATACATGTTAATGCAGTGGAAAAATATGAGATGTGTGAAAGAAACATATTTTTTATTCTCCATTTAAATTAAACTACCCAAATAAAATAGAGCAAACAATTAAGTTTAACTCATAGCATAGATATGGCATACTGCATTAAAAGCAGTAACAGAAAAACAGGTAAATTAAAATTCCTTTCAATACACGGGTTTTTCATTTGCAAAGCATTTTAATACTAGCCTACTGGAAAACTATACGAGGTAGAAATGCAACCACAAAAATCATAACTTCATGAGCACTTTCAAATAATCAAAAGTCCCTGCCAGCTCAGCCTTCAGGCACATGTAGATTTCGAAGTTAAGTACTAATTTCATCAACAAAAACTAAATCAATATTAGAGATAAACCCAGTTTAGCAATTTTATTTGGCTGCTTTTGACGAGTTTTTAATTTCATTTTTCTGTGAGAGTTGGTTTTATCAGAATCATGTAAACGTGATTTTTTTTCCTTCTACAACCCCCCACCCCCTCACTCTTTTTTATTTATTTATTTATTTTATATATTTATTGCTGTAAGACTTGGTCCTATTAAAAAAGTTTCAGATGTAAAAGTTGTAGATAATATTAAGAAGATTTATAATAAATTTAAGTGGATTTGATAGCTTGAGAATTGAAGAGGTTTTGAAATTTTTTCTTTTTAAAACCCTATTTTTGCGTCCCTTGAAGCCATTTTAATGATATCAAAATCTGCCATGCATAAATTTTTGTTGCTTTTCCTAGAAGTAATAATAACTTTAAACAAACTTATGTAGAGAGTATGTATGTAGTAGTATATAAGAAGTTATGGGGTTTTATCTGTTTTCACAAAACCCCTTCCCATTTCCACCCCCTTGGTTCAATTTTGCTCATTAACGAACTTGACCGAGATTTTTTGCCCCTTGATTTTATGTATAAGTTTGGAAGACTTGTGCAGAATTATGGATTATGTCCATAAAAAAGTGATATTACATATACAGCGGTAGAATTAATAAAAAAAAGTCACTGGTCCCAAGGACCAGCAAACATCAGAGTTTACTGGTCCGCAGACATTGTCACTGGCCTGCTACATAAAATTCTATTAAGTAGCTTTAACCCTTTGAGTGACCCCCCCCCCCCCTCCTCCTAGAATATAAACCAAACTTCTTTTCGGTTACCCAAAATTTTCGGCATAGTAAAATGCAAAATTATAATTTACTAAAAATTAAATAAACAGCCCTACATAAACAAAAACTATAAAATTATTAATTATATATTTTATTTCCGATTATTTATTTCAACTGACTGTAAGATTTAATGCAATTTTTTATTTATTTATTTATTTTTTTAATAAAATAAAATTCTGTGGTTTGGGTTTTGTCGCGGTTTTCTCAGGGACGGGAAAATTTACGTTTACCTATCAGATAGGGAAAAAAGTTACTGGTCCTGCGGACTACTAAATTTTTTTAATTAATGGTCCGATTGAATTTTTAGCGGTCTCGGACCAGCGGACCACCAAGGATTTCGAACACTTATATATATATATAAAATTTTCAACCTGGAGTGGTTTTAGGTTCTAGGGGTCATGACTGGCATAGATCTGCAAAATTTTTTTAGAAATTCCAACATAGGAGATAATGTAATAGGCAGTGTTTTTTACAAAAGCTACCTAAAAATTTGCAGTGAATAACTTACAAGCTTTGCATAAAGTTACCTAAGAACTTTGAAGAAACTAGAAATGCCGAATTACGTGTTACTTAGCTACTCATTTTTAAGAATTGTTACCATTGAAACCTGTACATTAGCATAAATTTTTCATAACAAACACTATATAATAAATCTCATAAAAAGACAAATTTCAAATAAATAGATAAAATAAATAATGCAACACAAACCCTTACTGACCATTAGTTTAGTTAGAAAATATGCAATTATGCAGGATATCTTATTTTTAAAAACAATTAAATTTTATTTAAATAATTCTCTTGCTTTAAATACTCATGTGTAAAATCTCTGTTTAGGGGCTGTTTAAATATAACGTTATCAACTTTTTGGCAATTTTGGATCTCTTGCCCCCTTACGATATCATTCCTTGACTGGCTGACAAGCACACACACATACCCTTCAGTACCCTAATGATATCATTATCAGTGTCTAAAAACTTTTCTTTTTCTTTTTATACATTTATAATAATATACAGGTATGGTTATACAGTTATTATTCGCATACTTTACTGAATTAAATGAACAGAAGAAGTAAATAAAATATCACTGTATTATATGAAATAACTTTATATCACATAACAGGTTAAAGAAATACTATTTAAAAGCATTTTTTATCATCTTTTGTTACATAATGCATTTAAAAGTAATATTGTCTTTTTGTACTTGCCCTTTGAACAGGGCTAAGCAGAACCTCTTATAAACAAAACAGGCGGACAATATTCTTCCCCATCTTTTACTAGTAAACATGGCAAATACCATTTAGAAGCCAGTTTCTCTAACAGCGAATTACATGCTCATATGGCAGAAGAATAAGAATGATGAATGTTGGGATACTAAATATTTTGGAATGAAATGATTTAATAATAATTTCATGGTTTTAATAATAACTTTGTATTTTCATAAAAATACGTAACAGACTAAAAAATCAATAAAAGATAACAGACTACATTGAAGTAAAGATAACAAGTAATAAAAAAAAAAATTTAAGTCAATTCCTACTTAGGTCAATAAGAGAAATTTTTTTCTCCCATTCTTCAATGACTGCTTGAGCAATGCTTAAAATGCCTTGATCAAGAAGAGGGCTCTCTCAGTCAACAATCAAGTACGGAATTGATTATTGAAAATTAATTTAATTTAATTAATGAATTAATATTTGAAAAAACTGTATTAACATCAAGTGTCATCCACTACAAGTTTAAAAAAATTTATTTGAACTTGAATGGATGAATAATAAGTATTTTATTAACGATTGAAAATTTGAACAAGATATATATAGGGAGAGTGTGAACTAATACTAGGAATTGAAAAAAGGTTACCAAAAAAAGAAAATTTTGGTTGGATCAAAAATGATAACGATATCAAAAGACACCCCCCCCCCTCCGTCCCAAAGATATCTTACGATATCAAGTGCCAGAACCCCCTCCCACCTAAAGTGATAATGTTATATATGTACAGCCCCTTATGCATTTTTACATAACAACAATTTTCAAATAATTATTTGGAAAAGAATTTTAAACTTTAGCAACAAAGAATGCACCTTCTTCCAAGCCAAGTTGATAAGCCAAATTCTGCAAATCTCTCACTTTCTCCAGTAAGGCTGCAGCAGTCAAACTACCAAAACCTGTAAGAATTAGCATACAAGAATTGAGTAAATTTATTGTCCTTTGAAATGAGTACATAATGAGTAAAAGAAGAAGGTAGATAAGACTAATTTTTGTTCCCTGGAAGAAACTTTTTTTTTCTTTATCTATTTTGATTGGTTTGATAAAATTTAGGTTCTATGATTGCTACTTGTTTGAATTTAAAACAGAGGATCCATGGATTACAGAACATAAGCGAAATTCACATTTTTATTTATTAAAAACTAATATATTTTTCCGTTTTGTACATGTAATTTTTTTAATTGCCTACTAACGCAATCAAAAAGGCTTTTGTATGAATATCAATTATGTATTCAAGTAAAGTTTTGAAAATTATTAAAAGCATTACTTTTATATGAGCTGCATGCCAGAGATAATGGAAGTCGCCGCCATAAATTTCACTACTTACAGCAGCCCTTTTGTTTACGATAATTTCAGTGTTTGTGTAGTTTAATTACATATTTCTTAAATTTGTGTTTTATTTATTGATTGATGATTAATTTCATAATAGAATATTAGCCAGAAATAAATTCTGACTATTTATATTGTTTAAATGCAAATGGAATTAATTATTTATTTATTTTGTAATTGAGCTGCACATGACTTTTTTTTTTTTTTTTTTTTTTTTTTTTTTTAAATCATCATTGAAAATTATTTTTAAAACCACAAAAATCAGTAAAATGAAATACTGTTTTAAAAAAATTACATTTGAAAGTATGATATAGTAAGAGAAAATATAATAATCTTCGAATTGAAATATATATTTTCTATTCGAAGGTATAAAAATTGAAATTGCGTGATGTTTAAAAGCTAAAATAAAAATGCAGGAAAAGTGAACTTATTAGTCTTGTCATTGTCAGCATTAATCACAGACTGTTTTTGTTATATAATATAGATATGTTATACAGGATCTGAAAATTGAACTATTGACTATAAAAATTAATAACCTAAGTTATCGTAGGTACCTTTTCAAAGTCAAGGAAAAAAAAAAAAATCTAGCCAAATTTATTTCCAAATAATTTTATGAAACAAAAGCGAAGTTCAGAGCTGAGGAATTTTCAGAAAACCTTACCAGCCAAAGATTTATTTCACCAGCCAGCAAGATACAATATATAGTTGAAAATTGTTAAGACAAAACATATGTGACTGCAAAAAAAAATTCAGAACCAATGCACTTTTGTAGTATTTTTTTTTAATTAAGAAATATGTACAGTAGAAAAAAGTTGTTTGGAATAAAAATTAGCGCCATGCTTAGATTGCAGCAGTTAGGAGAGTAGCAAAGTAGGACTATCAAATAAAAATTGAAAAAAAAATTGGTATATTTTCTATAGCTTGTAGTTTTTAAAATATTGCCTAAAAATCCATTTGCCAGTGGTGAGTAGAATGATGAAATTCCCCACCTTGTCCGAGTTAACTTTGTAATTTGTGTTAGCATGCATGATACAGGGTTAAATGAAAACAAATAAATAGATTTAAAAAATGAAAATAAGTTCTGAAAAATATCAAAACATAAATAATATGTTACACAGAAAATTGTCTATCTTCAATGACATCATTGAGAGTGCTGTCGAAAGAGCAAAAAAATTCAACACTTGTAATTTCAAGATTTTAATCTTTTGTTTTCTTGTCAAATGAGACATTTTGTCCTGACTTGGCACAATCATGATCGGCAGTAAGGACCCTGGTTACATGACATCTTTCACTAACAAGTAAAGGTACTATAGTCTGCAGCGGCGAATTTTGACTTTTATAGCTCATTCGATTCGTCTCATCGAGCTAAGTAATTTTATACCTCGCATATCGGCTATTGAGTTGTAATAATGACAAGCGGCTGGGTCAAAGTTTAAAAATTTGCATAATGCGAGCCGCCCAAAGTAGCAAAAAAATTCCTTCACATGCAATCATACGCAGACGTTCTGCAAGTTATGAAGTGACTGAAAAACTGACAAAAGGACTAATAATGTGTGATTACAAAGATTTTTGCTCGTAATTCAGGAAAAAGTATTGACAGAATGAACAAAACTAGACCACTGTTGCCAATGGGCTGCTTTTTAAAATTCAGATTTCTTGATTGGCACCACTTTTTTAAAATAGTAAAATTTGCCTTATTTAATGACATATTAATTAAGGAGAAAACAAGGGGAATTTTACCATTTCAGAAAAATGATGTCAATCAAGAAATCTGAATTTTTAAAAAGTAGCCCACTGGCAAAACTGAACTAGACGAGGACATCATAACTTGTGAAAACTTGCCTGTTAAGTAGCATACGAATATTTTATCTGCAATTACAAATTCTTATAATAACAGCAATAATAAGACCTTATAGTAGTTATTGGCAATGTATGGCACTGTAAAAACAATTAGTAAACTTAAATCACACTTATTTCTTTGAAGGCATTTGTTTTTCAATGAACAAAATTTTGAACTTTGACCCGGCCTCCTGTTATTGTAAAAACTAAATAGCTGATATGCGAGGTACAAAATTACTAAACTCAATGAGACGAATCGAAAGAGCTATAAAAATTGAAATTCGCCGCCACAGACTATAGTATCTTTACTTGTAAGCTCTTCAAGTATGAAATTACTCAGTAATATGTAATATAAGTAAGTTCCAAATAACAATTTTGCTTAACTTTAAAGTAAAGATACACATGCAAAAGTCAAAAATCGAAAACTTTAACATAATTTACAATCTATAATCCAAGTCATTGAGCTGACTATACTAATAAAACAGAGAAGATGAAAATAATAAAATAAATAAGATGATGCTTGAGTGTATGCGTATGTGCAGAATGGCTAGGGACACCTATCACAATAGAGGTCTGCAAATTTGTTTCTAGATAGACCAACACAGATCTGAATGCACCTAAGACTCAGATTTTGGACTTTTTAAAATTTTATATTTAAACAAAATGATTTGCATATTTCCATGATTTTCCAAGTTCGCTGAAGATTTTGACCGACTAATAAAAGCAAGCCAAATTCAGTCTTTGTGCCCAGTATCGTAAATGTTATTCTCTTTTCAATAAAGCTTATTCAAAATTCATACAGTGATTTTAAAAATTTTTTTTAAGAAAAATGTCAATTTTGCTGAAAATAAGAAGTTTGTATTTTATCAAAAAATATTTATTTGATACCTTATCCATCCAATCTTATATTTTATATCTCCGTATGGAGCAGACTTTTGGGAATAGATTAAAAGAATAATTAATAATATGAATTTATATGAATTTTGAAACGCTTTAAGAAACAAGAAATTTCTGATAACTAAATGAAGTTCTTAGAGAACAATTTTCCAAGAGAGGGATGTCCAAGGTTACATTTTACTGCAAAAAAGCCGGCTGTTATGGTGATGATCTTTCTTTGTAAACGAGATTTAAGTGATTATGTCATGCAAACTAATGGCAGTCAGAATTTTCAGATGAGTTTTTTTTTTTCTTTGAGAAGACATTTTTAATTGTTTATAAAGTTATAATATTGATTTTACAATGTGAAATATATTTAAAATACAGTAAGTCATTTTAGACTGGCCAGACTGGGGTGGGCTAATTTAAAACAAAAGGTTGAAAATACAAAATTTGAAATTCCTTGAATACAGAGAGTCTCAACAGTTCATACCTTTGGTATCAATAAAATGAGTACCAAGTTTGATTGGGAACAAAACACAGATGGTCTCGCGTTTTAAGGGGACTCTTCACTCACTTGAAAACACCCGCTTTGTAACGTTAAACCTAGGAGCAGGTTGTTTTCGAACTTCTCGTTTAAATTTGAATATTTTACACTAATTTTTTTTTTTGCATACGATAACTGAGGTCGATCTCTAATACGGCTATTTTTTACTTTTTCGATTTCGGTTGCAGATTTTTTTTAATAAAGGTACTTTTACTTTCGAAACCGGTTTCAAAAGTGAACCTTTATAAAAAAAATCTACAACCAAAATCGCAAAAAAATAAAAATAGCTATACAGTATAGGATCCGTTATCCAGAATGCTTGGGACCCAAGATCTTCTGGATAAGGGGTTTTTCCGTAATTCGGAACACTTTACTATAAGGGTTAAGAATAGTCTGAAATAACGGTATGAAATGTGTAAAATATGAATAATATATGAAAATACATAATTATAAATTCATTAATTTAACAACTTATTCACACAAAATAAAAAAATCTTTTAAATTACAATTCAATCTTTAAAAAAAAAAATAACATAAGACGAGAGCAGAATTCTTGGATTTGGAGTTTTAGAACATTTTTATTAAGATTGGTTACTTATACTGTGTCTTATACTGACATGATTTGCTGTTCATGGAAGTAGCTTCTTTGCTGCATTCCGTTCTTCAGTCTAAAAATATTAGTAGCTCATTTGAAAACTTTTCACAGCCTCATTTTTCTGGTCATCATTATCACTTCTATTAGACATGTCATTTGTCATTATGTCACAAATCTCACTGCATCTGACGACTTACAGGAGTATCGCCATCAGCAATTAGACATTCTTCCACTGGTTCTTAACAGGGTTCGCAAAGCTGCGCCGAGTTCGAAAAAACCCGGTGGGTTTTTTCAGAATGGGCCCACTTGAAAAAGCCCACTGAAAAACCCATAATGTGGGTTTTTTCAATTTTCAGAAATATTTAAAATTTTAAACAACATATACATTTAATGAATTTAAGTCATTTCAGTTAATTTTGAAAAAAAAAAAAAATTGATATATAAAAGCCATTACATAAACACCCGATGTAAAATAAAAATGTATTTTTAGCACATTTAAATACTTTACTAACATAGAACATAGTAGGCAACATACATAGTACATAATTATATAGGTAAAGGCCCCCCCGCCCACCCCCAACCGCCACCGAGACTAATAATAAGCTTGAAGCAGCAGGAGTCTTTCGGTAGCTTCATCGCCCCGAGCCCTCCCTTCCCGCTTTTCGGTGTCTTTAATTTGTGTAATTTCCCTTTTAAATTTGTCCGGTTTCAATTTTTGATTTTTTTTTTTTTTTTTCAATCTGGATTTCGCTAGAGAGTCTTTCATTCGGGACGTGTCTGGGGACGTAAGAATCTTGCTTCCGCAAAAGAGTCGGACTAGAGTAGAAGAATAAAGGGCTGCGGACGAAGATGGGCCGCTCGCCGCGGCGGTTGCCCATAAGAATTTCTTTATAAAAAAAATTCAAATTAACTATATTCATGAAAATAAAAGATATGTATTTTTACTTTCTTCTATCTTTACAAGAAGAAAGTACTTAATTTGTGAAAAATTTTGACTTCCAGTTTACGACGGATTTATACATTTTAAAAAGGTCCTGAAGATAATTTGATGGTTTTTAGAAAATATCTATCTGTCTGTATGTGACAAAAATTTTGTGGGTGCTCTATCTCAAGAAGTAATGCACAGAATTTCACAAAACTTAGGTTCAGTTAGATCTTGATGTAAACTGATGCTGATTAGCTTTTGGTGTATATTGCCCAACAGATGGTGCTGCTATGCTGCATTTATCTCAATTTTTGTAATAGCTTTATCTCAAGAACTAATGCACGGATTTTCATCAAACTTCAGATTCAGTTACAAGTTAAGTTGTTGCTTATCAAGTTTTGGTGTATATCGCCCAACAGGTAGTGCTGTTATGGTACATTTTTTCACAATTTCAGCAATTTAACTCTTATCTCAAGAACTAATGTACGGAATTAAATAACAATTTAGATTCAGTTAGACCTTGATATAAACTGGTGCTGATTAGTTTTTGGTGAATATCACCCAACAGTGGCTCTGTTGTGCTGCATTTTGTATAATTTCCGCAATATCTCAAGAATTAATGCATGGATTTTCATCAAACTTCAGATTCAGTTAGACGTTCACGTAAGCTGTTACTGATTAGGTTTAGGTATAAATTGCACAGCAGATAGTGTTGGTATGCTGAATTTTTCACGATTTTTTGCAAAATCTATATCTCAAAAACTAATGCAGGTAATTTAATCAAACTTAATATTCTGTTTCATTTTCACATAAATAGATCCTTATTAGACTTGGATGTAAATTGAACAACAGGTGTTGATTTTATGCTGTTTGGGTTGGGAATTTTGGTTGTGGACATCAAAAAGGGTGGATTTCAAAATTCAATGATTTGTTTGAAACAATGTGGTACTTACATCTCCTTGTTAAATGCATCCAATTCAACGAACTTATGTTTTACAATCCTCGCGATGGGCATAGATGTGGCACTATGAGAGCGAATTTTGAATTATTAACATGTATGAGATAAAAGAAAGTTTTGAGATTGGCACATCCGACTAGTTTACTCCTTTTTAACTTCTTACTTATACAGGGTGATTCATAAAAGATGGGCAGAACTTTAAGGGGTTATAGTACACTTAAAGACAAATAATATTAAATAGGAGACTAAGGGTCCCAGACGTATTCCCAAGGAGATAGGGGGCATTAAAGTTTAGGGTCCGAAATTTCAAATGATTATAAAACATGGAAAAATTGGTCGATTCGTTTGCGGTTTTTGCAAAAAATTTTCTTTATGCCAGTATTTTCTTGAAATAAAATTTTAAAGTTCAATTTCAAAAAATGCCGATAGGGGGCGCTTTAGACTTTGGAGTAACAAACATCTATTTTTTAACGTTATTTTTTGTATTTCTTTAAATGATTTCGAAAGCTTAGACTTAAACTTAAATTTTGATCTAAAAATCTGAGTCCTAACGAGTAGTTAAGTAGCATAAACTGAAATTTGAAATTTGAAACCCTTCTCCCCCCAGAACAAAAATCAGTTATTCCCGATCTTTGTGTCGTAGATTAGGCTCTAACTACTGCCGCGTTTTGCTAAAATTATTCTTTATGTCAGTATTTTCTTGAAAATAAATTTTAAAGAAAATTTTCAAAAAATTCCGCTAGAGGGCGCTTTAGACTTTGGAGTAACGAACAACTATTTTATACCGTTATTTTTTGTGTCTCATTAAATGCTTTCTAAAGCTTAGACTTAAACTTAAATTTTCAGCTCAAAATCTGAATCGCTGAGCGTGGTTCAGTAGCGAGGGGAGGGGGTTCAAATTTCAACTTCTGAACATAGTTCAGTTTGCACTACTTAACCATGCCCAACGATTCTGTGCTGTGATACGAGGCAAAAATACAACTTTCGTCAAGGACTGCATAGTCGGAATTCACTCATAAAGGCACTGGCACAGTTGGAAACGTCACTCATGCAAACGTTAAAGCTCCATTCCTGACGCTAGTCACCGGGTGAAGAAGGAAAAAGAAAGTATGCAAATGTCAAATGGGGAAGAAGAAGAACACGTATGCAAAATTTCGACACGATTCAGGCATAAAAACCACTGAACGGTGAGTCAAGTGTAAGTCGCTGTAGTAATGAATCGGAAGATGGTGCCCTTCACGAATAAGGAAAAGGCTGAGATGCATTTAATTTACGGAGCGGCAGATGGAAATGGTGCAGAGGCACAACGAATGTACGGAGAGAGATTTCCCAACAGGCGGTTGCCTAACCGCAAAACTTTCGAGCGCTTGCACAGACAGTTGTGTGAGACGGGATCATTTCTCGCTTCCCAGTCGAATGCAGGTCGTGCAAAAAAGGACGAATCAGTAGTTGTTGCAGAAGCCATTCTGGATGTAGTAGCGGCGTAGCCAAGTACAAGTACACGAACAGTGGCTAGGCAGGTGGATACCTCACAGTCCATGACTTGGAGGGTACTGAAGGATGAACATTTGCTCCCGTTTCATGTGCAACGAGTCCAGAAACTGTCTCCAGGGGATTATCCAAATCGAATTGAATTCGCCCGCTGGTTTCTGCAGCAGAACGCGCTAAATCAACATTTTGGACGAACTGTGCTTTTCACCGATGAATGTACCTTCACACGTGAAGGTACATTTAACACACACAATGCACATGTATGGGCGGATGTCAATCCACATGCTACGTATCCACATGCTCATCAGAGACGCTTTTCCATCAATGTTTGGACAGGAATCATAGGAGATCACCTAATCGGACCGTACCTTCTTCCTGAACGCCTCAACGGTAAAACATACCTCACATTTCTGAAAGATGTGTTGCCAGACCTGTTAAACGTTGTTCCTCCACGCATCCGGCGGGTCATGTGGTTCCAGCACGATGGAGCGCCAGCCCATTACGTACGAGACGTCCGCAACTATCTGGACATCACATTTCCGAACAGATGGATTGGTCGAGGTGGTCCTGTTGCTTGGCCTGCTCGCTCGCCAGATCTTTCACCCCTCGATTTCTTTTTTTGGGGACGATTGAAGGCTCTTATGTATGAGACACCCATTGAATCCCCCGAGGAACTGGTCGCCAGACTTTCCGCCGCTGTAGGGGAAGTGCTCGAAAAGCCTGATGTTTTCGCGAATGTTCGCCGTTCCATTCTTCGCCGTTGTTCTGCGTGCATAACCTCTGGTGGTCACAATTTTGAACATTTATTGTAATTACATGTTAATAAATATGCTTTGGTAACATAATCCTAATCTGTGTCTTTTTACCTCGTATCACAGCACACAATGTGTGGACATGGTAAACTGAACTGTGCTCAGGAGTAGAAATTTCAAACCCCTCTCCCCAGAAACTTAACCACGTCTAACGATTCAGATTTTGGGCTGAAAATTTAAGTCTAAGCTTTAGAAAGCATTTAATGAGACACAAAAAATAACGGTATAAAATAGTTGTTCGTTACTCCAAAGTCTAAAGCGCCCTCTATCGGAAATTTTTGAACATTTTCTTTAAAATTTATTTTCAAGAAAATACTGACATAAAGAATAATTTTAGCAAAACGCGGCAGTAGTTAGAGCCTAATCTACGACACAAAGATCGGGAACAACTGATTTTTGTTCTGGGGGGAGAAGGGTTTCAAATTTCAAATTTCAGTTTACGCTACTTAACTACTCGTTAGGACTCAGATTTTTAGATCAAAATTTAAGTTTAAGTCTAAGCTTTCGAAATCATTTAAAGAAATACAAAAAATAACGTTAAAAAATAGTTGTTTGTTACTCCAAAGTCTAAAGCGCCCCCTATCGGCATTTTTTGAAATTGAACTTTAAAATTTTATTTCAAGAAAATACTGGCATAAAGAAAATTTTTTGCAAAAATCGCAAACGAATCGACCAATTTTTCCATGTTTTATAATCATTTGAAATTTCGGACTCTAAACTTTAATGCCCCCTATCTCCTTGGGAATACGTCTGGGACCCTTAGTCTCCTATTTAATATTATTTGTCTTGAAGTGTACTATAACCCCTTAAAGTTCTGCCCATCTTTTATGAATCACCCTGTATATTTTAAATATTAATGTTCTATTCATTCTTTGATTTTAAAGCAAATTAATTTTATATATTCTAATTATATATTAATTTTATAAAACTAATTTGTGAGAAACACTGACACTTAATTTAAATTCATATAACTTATACAATTTATAACTTGTAAAATAGCATTACAATTATATTGTATATAGGGGAACAATGTATTTTTTTATGTATAGTATATATAATATATGAATAATATTGTATACAATAATGTAATATCGCATATATTGTACTTTTGAAAAAACCCGATTTTCCCCGGGGAAAATTGGGTTTTTCATGAAAAAACCCGAAAAAACCCATGTGGGTTGGGTTTTTTCAAAAAAGCCCGGGTTTTTGCAAACCCTGGTTCTTAATCCAACAATTGAGCTTCTGAACATGAAAGTTCTTTAGTTCTGTCCAGCAGATCTGTAATAATTTCCTTCGTTTAAATTTTAGTCTTCAACTTCTCAACTTCATGCTCATTCATACCATTAAAAATATTGCAGATGAACACAAATTGTATCACCCATAGATGAGTGTATATTTGTTTGCTGTATCCCCTACTTGACGCAAAATATATCTTTAGTTTTTAAGTTTTTGAAATGAAACAAATTATTTTTTGGTTATCATTTTGCATTCTGGTTTTCAGAGCATTCTGGATACGGGGTTTCCCGATAACAGGTCCCATACTGTAATAATATGAATTTATATGAATTTTGAAACGCTTTAAGAAACAAGAAATTTCTGATAACTAAATGAAGTTCTTAGAGAACAATTTTCCAAGAGAGGGATGTCTAAGGTTACATTTTACTGCCAAAAAGCCGGCTGTTATGGTGATGATCTTTCTTTGTAAACGAGATTTAAGTGATTATGTCATGCAAACTAATGGCAGTCAGAATTTTCAGATTAGTTTTTTTTTTCTTCTTTGAGAAGACATTTTTAATTGTTTATAAAGTTATAATATTGATTTTACAATGTGAAATATATTTAAAATACAGTAAGTCATTTTAGCCTGGCCAGACTGGGGTGGGCTAATTTAAAACAAAAGGTTGAAAATACAAAATTTGAAATTCCTTGAATACAGAGTGTCTCAACAGTTCATACCTTTGATATCAATAAAATGAGTACCAAGTTTGATTGGGAACAAAACACAGATGGTCTCGCGTTTTAAGGGACTCTTCACTCACTTGAAAACACCCGCTTTGTAACGTTAAACCTAGGAGCAGGTTGTTTTCGAACTTCTCGTTTAAATTTGAATATTTTAAACTATTTTTTTTTTTTTTTTTTTTGCATACGATAGCTGAGGTTGATCTCTAATATGGCTATTTTTTACTTTTTCGATTTCGGTTGCAGATTTTTTTTAATAAAGGTACTTTTACTTTTGAAACCGGTTTCAAAAGTGAACCTTTATAAAAAAAATCTACAACCAAAATCGCAAAAAAAAATAAAAATAGCTATATTAGAAACCGGTTTCGAAAGTGAAAGTACCTTTATAAAAAAATCTACAACCAAAATCGAAAAAAATAAAAATAGCCATATTAGAGATCGACCTCAACTATAGTATGCAAAAAAAAAATCATTTAAAAGTATTCAAATTTAAACGAGAAATTTGAAAACAACCTGTCCCTAAGTTTAGCGTTACAGAGCGGGTGTTTTAAAGTGAGTGAAGAGTCCCATTAAGATGACTTATCTGGTGTAAAAGAAAAAAAGTGGGATCCCACATTATTCCTATGGAAAAAATATGTATCCTCTTTGTTCATTGAAATTAGAAAATTTCAACAATATATTTTTTTTCAATACATAGATAGGAAGGTTCTTTATCCCTCTGTAAGCTTAAATTTTTTTAAAAATAATTATGAGTATTTTAAAATTTGCGTTAAAGTTTCAAAAAATTCCAAAAAGTATAAAAAGTATTCTTTACTTGTTTGTACTACTGGACTAAAAAAAGATATAAAAATTTGGAGGTTACAGACAGATAACGAACCTTCTTGTCGGCGTGCTAATAAAAAAATATTGTTGAAATTTCCAAATTTGAATGAAGGATACGTATTTCAGACCTACCAACCTTTGAAAATGAGAAATCGTAGCACACAAAATGAAAATTGATCTGGAGGTTGGTTGGTTGGTTTTTTGTGTTTCGCAGTCATCTTTTGACATTCGTAAAAGGAATAAGGTTTCAGTCTTTTAACTCAATATAGTAAATTTTTCCCTCTGAAATTTTTTGTACGATTTTTAGAGTTTTTTCTCGTTTCGCAGCGTTTTTTTTTATTTTTGTAAAAGGAGCCTGGTTCCAATTTTTTTTGTCCAGTGCAGTAAATTTTGACGAAATTCGCGATTTCTTTCTCGCGATCATTTCAGGATGTTCACAATTTTTTCCCCACAATCGTAATTCACATTTTTCTATCACGATTCTTTGGTGAAATCCGCACTTTTTACTATGAACTTTTGACGAAATTTGCATTTTTTACCTCAATCCTTTGACGAATTTTGTGTTTTTTACCACGATCCTTTGACGAAATTAGTGTTTTCTTTCTGCGATCATTCGGTGAAATTTGCGTTTTCTTACTGATCTTTCGATGAAATTTGCATTTTCTTACTGATCTTTTGACGAAATTAGCGTTTTCTTTCAGTGATATTTTGACAAAATTCACGTTTTTACCACAATCCTTGACGAAATTAATTTTTTTCTGCGACCAATTGACGAAATTGATTTTTCTACACGGTCATTTGTCGAAATTTGCGATAGTCTATCACAAATCGTGCGATTTTGCACACTATTTCAATCCTTGCCTTTCAAAGAACCATCCCCCCCCCCCCCCCACCACCACCACCAGAAATTCTTTAAATGGCTATCTTGTTTCTAAGGGAAGGCATTCCTGTATAAATATTTACAGAAACACGATGCACTCGTGGTTAATATACACATGCATAGTGTTTTATGTTAAGAAGTTTGTTTTGCAGCCCAGATTTTTTTTTTTGTCTTATGATCATTTTTTAATGTCTGAATTTTCGGACTAATTGCCAATTATTTAAAACTTTCGGAAATGAATACTTTGAATTTTGGAAATTTCGAAACAGAATCACTTCTGAAAAATATGCCACGCGGGATAAAAATCGCAACTAGAAGCAAAAAATGCATTTGTGTTTTTTGCAAAAAATTATAGTTTAAAACCGATTTTCATAGCATCGTAGTTCATAGGTCCAAATCGTAGCAACTACAATTTTTTCATAGCAGTTGGCAGGTCTGGTATTTTCCCCATAGGATAACATTGGATTCCACTTTTTCCCCCCCCACACTAGATAAGTCCCCTTAAGTCACATAGCCAGGAAATATGCTGCATAGCACCTCAGGGTCCATGGTAGAAAACAGGTTGCTGGGTACTGCAGGCCAAGACCCTTAAGGGGACTGCGCACCTTTATTTAAGCAAAAATCGACATTTCTCTTTGTGTGTATTATTATTCTCTAATTTGTACTACATTATTCGTGGAAAACCGCATGAAGATGCGATTATTTTTCGCAAAGTTACAAGTATTTCATTTTTGTTTACAAACAATTTCTTGGCCTTTTAATATGCTTTAAATCTGTTTATCTCAATACTGATGTTTCAAATTTTCTTTAATTTTTGAAAACTTGCTACTTAATTTTTGATCAAAATTCATGAAACTGATAAGGAAACAATCCTGATACAGTATGGAACCACTTATCCAGAAACCAGTTATCCGGAAGGATATTTCTAATAGACTTATTTCAGAATCTTTGCAGAAAAAAGTGTCATACACAGCCAGTTTGACATATGCATTGCTTGAAACAATTGCGTAATTTGATGTCAACATCTAGTATTTGAAATGGAAACATATTTAGTTGTATTTTAGATGTTCTAATTTTTATGCAGAGGAAACAGAAGAATTTTTGTTCCCAAGGGACTCCCATAAATTACCTCCTTTCAAACTCTGGTTAATTTTTTATCTTTCTTACATCTGATTTTTAATCCAAGTAATCTAACAATTTAAAATCAGAAATAGTGCCACAACCAGATATATTCTGCAAAACTTACCAAATGGATGCTGCTTTAATGCCCAACCAGTTAACCGGAAAAACCAGTTATCCGGAATACATCTGACCCCAACTATTCCGGATAAATGGTTCTGCACTGTATTGCTTAGTTCGAAAAAATATTTTTCCACCCTCAACAGCTCAAAATTTTCTGAGACATTTTCAAAAGTAAAAACATGAAACTTGCTGAGATGATTTTTGAAGAGATGTATTAGGGGACGTGTGATTTCATTTTTCGCTCAATTAATTAGAATTTGAGTTTTAAACAATTATTTTCTCAGTATGACCATTTTTTTCCTTCCCAGATCTCCCGCTTCAGAAAATTTGGTTCAAAACGCCAACTTTAACAGCGTTTTTTACAATATTTTCTGCATTTACAGGGCTCCCAACAAATTTTAGTCCTCAAAAAGGGGGAAAGGGGACCATTTTTATTTAAAAAGGGGACTTTGGGGGACCATTTTTATTTAAAAAGGGGACTTCGGGGAACCATTTTTATTTAAAAAGGGGACTTTGGGGGGCCATTTTTTTTTTTTTACTGTTCACGGTGAACATACTTTTATTGTTAGAAAGGAAGTATTATTTATTATTTGCGCTGTCGTAGAATTGACAACAATAGTTAAAAAGATCACAACAAAATACAAAATAAATCTCGTGTATATATATTTTTAAATTTTAACTTCTTGGCAATATTATTTGGGCATTTAAAATGTGATATAATTTCTCCTATTTATTGCTTTTAATTAACACATATTAATGTTAATTAAAAAAAATTCTTTTTTAATATTCACATGTAAATACAATTTTTGTGATGAAATTTTAAATATTTTCCTGCTTTTAAAACGTGATCATTGAATTCTTATTTTAAAGTTTTATTTCTCTTTTTAATAGTCACATGTAAATACATTTTTAGTTAAAAGGAAATAGTATTTTTTGTGCTGTTTTTACAATTGGCAACAATTTAAAATAATGACCTTTTCTAAATGTGAATAAAAATATCTATTGAAACAATGAAAATTTAAATAAAAAAATTTAAAAAAAAAAACTAAAAAAAAAAAAAATAGTCAAAACAAAAATAAAATAAATGCAGTCTGCACACCACAAGCTTGTAATGTATATCCTTAGAAAAAAGGATTAAATTCCTATGCATAGTTTTTGCTCAGACATAAAACTTTTTAAACTGAATAATTCTGACCAACTTTAACACTGAAACCAACTTTAACATTGAATATCTCTTAAAATAATTCTTTGATTTAAAAGCTGTCTGCATCAGCAAGTTTATCAATCATTTCTGTATAATATGAGTACTACCAATGTTCATATTTTTTTATGCAACAGTTTTCTTAATATCAGCGAAGAAAAAACTCTGGTAACAAAAAATTTCATTAACTGCAGCGCCGGTAAGTTTTTTTTTTTTTTTAAGAACATAGAAATATATACTGAAGAGAGCATAAGAAAAAAAGAGCAAGAATACATTGTAATTAAGAGCTCCTTTAATAGATTGGATGCTTCTCCATCAAAACTACATCTGTAATAATAAAGGTGAAAGTTTGTCAGTGTGATAGCGATTGTTGCACGTAGAGCTACAAGATTTGGCAGGAAGGTACCTGTTTGTCTAAATTAGTTTTTGGATTTTTTTTACTACATTTTTTTTTTATATAAGATTTTTATTTTTTAGCCTAATGTAATAATCTTTTTTCCCTCTTTTCAATAAAGTTTATTCGAAATTTGTACAACATTTTTTAAATCTTTCATAAATTTTTAATGCGAACTTCAGCCTTTTTTTTTTTTTATTTGATTCTGTGGCAATTTTTTGACATTCATAAAAGGAATTCAGTTTCACACTTTGTAAAATGCCCTAATGTAATAAATTTTGTCGTTTCGTTAGATTTCAATTTTTTACGAATTTTAGCTCCTTTCTTTTGTATGTATATATGCACATTCTGCAGTGATTTTTTCACATTAGTAAAAGGAATTTAGTTCCAATGTTTTAGCCCAATATAGTAACATGTTGTTCTCCTTATAAATCAGGTTTCAGAATCTGTGCAGCAATTTTTGAATTTTTATGCGATTTTTTTAATTCTTAAAAGGAATCTAGTTTCAATATTTTAGCCACGTTTAATAAATTTTGTCATCTTTTGAATAAAATTTGTTCGGAATTGGTACAGCATTTTTTGAATTTTTTATGCAGGTTGAAGTTTTTTTTTTTTTTTTTTTTTTTTTTTTTTGCATTTTGTGATAATTTTTTGACATTTGGTTTAAAAAACTGGTCATGTGAGTAACAGGTCTGGCTAAGACAAGCCTATCCTTGATAAATAGAAAGTGGGTAATAAAAAAGAAGTCTCCCCTACTACTTTTTGTTTTGTGGAGGATAAATAGAAGAATTCAGACAATTTCGCATTTACTTGTTTTCAAGAACATAAAAAAGGATTTTGTTTTTTATGAGGTAATAAGCAGGACCAGCACAATATTGCACAGGGCCCTGGCAAAGGAGGTAATGGGGCCTAACGTATACTGCAATACTGATCTAATAAAATTTACTTTTAAATTGTATATATCATAGAATAATATATGAGGTCATGAGTTTCAAAACTCACCTTAAACAGAAAATCAAATCAGGGGAAATCGCGAAAAACCTCTAACTGCATCTATTGGTTTTCATTGTAGATCAAGATTTTACAAGGGATGAAATACAAGATAAATCTACTTTTTTTGCAGACTTTTGTTTTTTCAATGCAAGTTTTTAAATAGAATAAATTTATAGAGAAAACTCGATATTTTAAACTTGTGATAGGTGAGTTTTGAAACTCATGTCCTCATATAATATAGATAATAAATGTACCAAAATACCACTAATTTCATATGTGATATGCATAATTATTTTTAATTTCAAAAAATCTTCTATACTTTACAATACATTAAATATTTATTTTTTACGTTCACAGTTACTTTCAGCAAATCTATAAATTCCCCGAAAATTATATCAACTTTGCCTGTAAGAAATAAAGTTAATACTCCCTTTTTTTATCATGAAGAAAAATTTAAAAACAAATGTAGATAAAAAATATACTGAGGAAACATTATTTTGAATTCTGTACGCTTGGTGTCCTGGGCAGTTGCTCCATTTGCCCGATGGTTGCACCGGACCTGGGTAATAGTATACATGCAAATTTTAGCTTTCTCTTTGATGAAAAGAATATCCTTAAGCCAAAGAAACATGCTATAATAATTTGGATGTTTGAAAAATAAATAATGAGAATGGAAGAAATATTTTAACTCTTGATTCAACAGGAAGTTTTCTATAAGGGCAAAAAGTAAGTATGTAAGTAAGCATCTGTAAGGGCATCTTGTTTGAAAGAAATTTCATTCCAATAATTAAAAATATGCGAAAAGGCATTTTACTCTACCCATTTCCTTTTAAACGATTCACAGTTGTGAGCTTTAAATTCATTTTTCTTAGTTTGAATCTTCTATCTCCTCCTGATTCAATGCTTCTCCCATTCGAAATGTTCTATTTTTTTGGACAGCATATCAAGGTCAGTCTTTGAAGACGGGTCAAGCAGTAGCTTAATACAGTAACTTTTATGTTCTATGATTTTTTTTAATTTTTAGGATTTTAACAAGATTTCTTAAAATTTGTCCATATTCCATGGTGATTTTTTAACATTCCTGAAAGAATTCCAGTTACAATGCTTTAGCCCACTGTAAAAAATTTTGTTCTCTATGATTTTTAAGCTTTTAGCGATTTTTAGTTTTTTTTTTTGCGATGACTTTTTCAGTTACTGAAAGGGGACTAGGGGGACCAAAATGCATAAAAGGGAACTAAAGGGGACCTTTTTTCAAAAAGGGGACTTTGGGGGGAAAAGGGGGACCATTTGGGAGCCCTGCATTTATCAAAAAATCGAGAAGCACGGCACATTATGTAGTTTCTAAATAAGAGAATTTCTTAGTTTTATGCATTTGAGAACAAAAATGAATCAGAAAATAAGCACTTTGGATTGGAATACACCCTTAAAAAGAAACTGTGTCTGCATTTTAAAATTTGACTTCATTAAGACAATAAAATTTGATTTTTAACTTATTATAAGGCAGAATTTGGATGAAAAACGATATGGAATTCAGAAAATTATCTCTAAAAATTTCACTATTGCAGGGATTGAAAAATCGATACACAGGTTTATAATAGAGTTTTACGTGATTAAAATACAAAATCGAGGAAATAGCAAAAAAATTAAGATGCAAGGAGCATTTTAAAATTTTAAATATCTTTAAATTACCCTAATTTCCTGCCTATAATCTGCGGATTATAAGTTAAAAAACTTTATTTTTCTTGTAATGCGGATTATACATCGCCGCGGATTATCTGCGAGTTTTTTTCCTATGTGATACCTCAATAAATATAATTTTTTTAAGCAAATTTACAAATATCTTTCTTAAGAATCAACAGATGGCGCTACCTAATTCATATTTACCGGGTGATGAGAATAATCTTCTGATTTTGATGCATTTAATTAAATTATTTTATTATCAAGAGTATCCGATTTTTTATGTCTATATAATAAATTATTAAGTATTGTCATATTATAATTTTGACGTACAAGTTTGTGATGTAACATAATGAGTAAGTTTCTATTTTCATTATTATAATTTTAAAATAAATATTAAAAGCAGTGCAACTTATGAAATCTGCATTAATTTTTAAATGAAGTTCTTTGATTAAATTAAAACATCTTTTCATTTCATATGTTTATTTATTTTTTATCGGGAAATATAATATCAGTGTATTCTGGGATAATGCTAGCTGGATTTTCAATATTTTTCTTTTAGTTCGGTAGATGGCGCCATCACTGCAGATGTTAAAAGCATATAGACTCATTAAGACCGAATTATATTAAAATAAAAATAAGACAAAAAAAAATAGTTTAAGGAATTTATATTTCATTTATAAATTATTAAGAATTGTTTATGTTTTTGCCGTACAAGTTTGTGCTGTAACATAATGGGTAAGTTTATAATTTCATTACTATAATTTTTGAATAAACATTAAAAACAGTGCAACTTATTAAATCTGTGTTAATTTTTTAATGAAGACCTTTGATTAAATTAAAACATCTTTTCATTTCATGTTTTTTATTTATTTTTTATCAGGAAATATAATATTAGTGTATTCTGGGATAATGCTTGCTTGCTTGATTTTCAATATTTTTCTCGTTGTTCGGTAGATGGCACCATCACTGCAGATGTTAAAAGCATATCATATAGACTCATTAAGGCCAAATTATATTAAAATAAAAATAAGATGAAAAAAACTAGTTTAAGGAATTTAGATTTAATTTAAACCCATGCAATTTATTTTATGTAATTAACTTATTTATTATAATTTTTATACTAAGTAGTAATGTAATCCTTCCAAATTCATTCTTGTGTGTACCTAATAGAATTGCAAATATCTTTGTACTAAATTTTCCATTTTTTATTTATTTGATATTTATCAAGTGTAATATTAAATACAAATGTTAAAAATCAAAATATTTTACACTAGATTTAATATTTTTTCCCTTGTGGCTCAATGTTAGTCCTGTGGATCTTGTGAATTTTTTTAAAAGTGAAAATTTCCATGCGGATTATACGATGTTTTTTCCCCAAAATATCATGAAATTGATACCTGCGGATTATAGGCAGGAAATTAGGGTGTAATAAAATTAGAAATTTCTTTTAAGGTGTTCTGTATACCTACAGTGGAATGTATATTTGCACAAAATTTCAAATCTCTATTATGAAAATTAAAATAAAATTTTTTAAATGTCCACCGTCCCCTGGATCACAACGCCACGTTTTATTTATTTTTTTAGATTACAATGAGTAACTGGAACTATGGTCAATATTAACAATTTTGATGGTCTAAAAAATACAATTACAGAAGTGCTCAAATGTACATATTAATTACCTTGTAAAACACTTATATCTTCATGATCAAGATCTTTTAACCATTCAGGCTGTTGTTCAGGTTTGTCAGTTGTGCTGCACTGCAATATAATGGTTAAAAATTTATTTAAATACTTAAATTGCATATAAAGAAACACAAGATAATCAAGTCATATTAAAAAACAATAATTTGATCATGCAGAATTTGTGCTAAACTTAAAAATCTGCAAATCATTTTAATTCACAATGAGTAAAAATAAGAGTGAAATTTTTAAAAATGAAAGGCGATTTTGAATATCACGTATAGCCTAAATGTCAAATACATTTCATACAAATATAACCTGTATAAACTAACGTCATCTGAAAACTTCATATGCTGGTATAATATATATACACACACACATATATAACATTTATAATAAACACTTTTTAAAAATAACATACTTTATTACTTTTATTAAATTAAGGATCAATTGGGCTAACAGATAGATTGATCATATGAATTTTAAAAAATGCTTTTTAAGTACCATACTAAAGTTTCATTAAGTGTGGAAATAGATATAAATTATCTCTCTATTGTAAATAAGTTATTAAGGCTGCCACAATTAAAACTATTGTAACCTTTTTATTTTCTTGGGTTAACCTGCAAAAACTATTGCACATAAAAACATGAAAATTGGAAGTTTTATACAGAAATGTATGATACATATGGTGAAGCAGAAAGTTTTTAAATCAGAGAATTGTTCTGAGGACTATTTGTTGTTGAAACCAGTCAAGATAGTTAAGTTACATATTTTTTATAAAATCAAAAAATATACACATAAATTTAACCATCTTTTGCACACATGTACTTGACTACATTGCAGTGTGTCCTTTTATAAATTTGTCTAATTGTTCAAGGTTTTTCAATTCCTACTATTAGATCACACTCTCTCTATATTTATTTATATATTTATCTTGTTCAAATTTTCAATCGTTAATAAAATACTCATTAGTCATCCTATCAAGTTGAAATAAATTTTTTTAAACTTGTACTGGATGACAATTTATGTTAATACAGTTTTTTCAAATATTAATTCATTCATTAAATTTTAATTAATTTTAGTTTTGCATGGGAAACAAAATGGCGGCCATTGGTTATTGAAGATCAATGAAAGTATTTTCAATAAAGGGGACCCTGTTCTGTCGCCAAATACTGCCAATTTTGTCGCCAACTTGGCAATATATCGCCCAATTTGGCAGCCAAAATGAGTCGCCAAAAGTGATGCCAACTTGGCGATATCTCTAATATTTCGCCAAATTCCCATAGAGTTCCATTGTAAACCTACTTGCTTAAAGAAAATCAACAAATTGAGATATATTAATGCAACAAAAACTAATATTAGCTCAAGGGATTATATTAAATTTTCCTTTGATGGCCTAAGTAGGAATTGACTTTAAAAGCATAATTTTTATATTATTTGTTTTTGAATGTTTTTATTAAAAATTTCATTATCTGAATAGAGATTTAATTCATATTTTGAAATAGCCATTTTTATCTCTAGATTGCCAGTGAGTGATCGGTTAACGAACACTTTCACAAGACATTTTTATGCTCGGATAACAAACACATGTTCGGTTAATGAACACCTCAAAAAATAAAGCCAAGAAGAAGCTATGCTGTGTTTCAGATTTGCCTAGCTGTATTTAATTGCATCTATTGGCGACTTAGAGAACGTTTTAGCAGTTGTATATGTATGGCTTAATTCATGGGCTAACGGGGGTTCGGGCCCTGCATTTTAGAGCTCCCCAAATTACAATGAACAGATCAGAAAAAATAATTTTTATATTTTGAGTCCCTTTTTAAAGAAATATTTTTAATTGCAAATTAATTATTTTAATTGACATTTAGTTCACAAATTAGTAACAGGCTCTAGGCTCCACTTGAGCTTTATCAGGCCCTGCAGTAAACATGATCTTTTAGAGAACTATGAAGTTTTTGAAAGATCAAAATGACCAATTGATATGATTTAATGCCGTAGTCAGTGAATGTAATCCTAAAAGTTTTTATAAAGGGCATGTCTTATTATTTTTTTTTTTAATATACCACGACACGGACAAAGCCATCCAAAATATGATCTGTCCAATAAGGACGTGTATTAACCCTAATATAAAGGGAAGATTTATGTTATTTTTTATGCATTAATTAGCTTTTAAAAACGAATGAATTGAATTCCGTACAAATCAATACAAAATCTATGATCGGTTAACGAACAATTCAGTTAGCGAACACTGTTTTGGAGTGAATTAAGATTGTTAACCAATCATCCACTGTATTTTAAAAAGCCAAATAATATTCCCAATTGCATATGTCCAAAATATATTTACATGTGAACATTGAAAAAGCAAAAAAAAAAAAAAAAAAAAAAAAAAAACTTTAAAATAATTAAATTATTATTTATACTTAAAGCTGGTGGAACAGCACTGAAAAACTAGCAATAAATCACAATTAGAAAAATAAAAATTTGTTAAAATAACCATAAAATACAAAATAATAGACGCACTTCGGGCTGAAAATTTTATCAACCTATCATCAGCCAAAGTAAACACGTGTCCGAAAGTAGAGGAAGTCCCAAATAAACAGAAAAAGCAGAGAGGAGAGCTTAGAAAGAATGCGACAGATAGAACCAGCTGAAAGAAAAACATCAATCACAGAGGAGAGCATGTAGAAAAGGAAAATGTTGCCAAAATGAAAGAAAAAATTAACGGAAAAGAAAAGAGTAATGGAAATTAAAAAATAATAATAAATAAATAAAACTAAAAAAGAGAATACACAAGAAAAGCAAAATAAATAAAAGGATTTATATATATATATACAGTAGAAGATCTTTATAACGCAATTCTCCATATAACACACAACTTCTCAGATGTAAACAATGATTTTTGCAGTTAAAAAGCACCTCCATTTTCACATTGTTAAATATTGCTACTCTCTAGAGGGCTAAATTTGATACATTAGTTCAACTTTATCGCCTAATTTATGACCTTTTTACTAAAAAAAAAATGCTATTATTACAATAAACATTTTTGAAAATGTCTAATATAAGGGATGGTTGTGTCAGTTATATTTAGATCATGTTTATAAAGTAAATTTAACAATGTCTGACCTATAATATGCAAAAATTTATAATTTGGATAACTCTTGGTAACAAATAATGCTGTATAAAGATATTCTAATGTGTTTTGATATGTTTCAGACATATTTGGATATGTTTACAAGGTGAATTTAATGATGTGATCCATATAACGCAAAATTCCATATAACGCACAACCTTGCATTTTTAGGTTTGCATTATAAAGATCTTCTGCTGTATATATTAATAAACTGGAAAGACACAAGAAAAGAGGAAGAAAGAATTCAGAGCTACCAAGTCTCCAGCTTTTTGTATACCAGTATTTTAATACAGAAAATGTTTTATTTAACTGAAACATTTGAATGATTTAAAACATTCAGATTTTTTCTCAGAAAATAGCAGTGTGCAAAAACCCGGAGACTTGGCAACTCTGAGGACTACAAAAATAATTTCAAAGCTAAAGAGAGAAAAAGAGATGATAAAAGATCACTGACAAGTTTATCGGAATTTTTAAAAATAAAAAACACTTTGTGAAAATCCAGATGACTGGGAGAGACAAGAGAAGAAGTAATTCTGGCCATGGAAAAATTGAAACTGACTCCAAGTCCAATAATGAGAGGCAATTGAAGATTTAGGAAATTTCTTGAATTGAAATGTACCTCTAATGCTCACTTAATCCGAAGAACTTAATCTTTTTTTTTTAAAGCTCTCTTAGTTTGTCCAATATAACCTAAATAACGAGAACAAAGAATAAAATAAATGCCCCACAGGTTCTCAGTAGGAATAAGATCTTTCAGAGAAGATAATTTTATTTTATTAATCGGTTTGAAGATAACTTTAAAACTGAAACAAAAAAAGACTTTGGAAATTTTCAAACAGAGAGAAAATAAAATGGCAGAATGATAGAGTTAAAATTAGAATGATTATTTGAGTCAGAAAAAGGATGTTTAGGATTATTAAATTTATTCAGAGCTTTATCAAAGAGGGATTATAAAACTACATGCAATGGCAAGAGATTTGAGATATTTAATTTCATAGAGCAGAAGAGTCAGAACAAATGTGTAATACCTTAAAAATAAAAATGATGCCATTTTTTTTTTTAGGAGGATAGTTTGAAAGAGCATGAGGAGTGAGAGATACAGCGAAAGGTTTTCTAAAAACAGAGGTAGAGAACTAATCTGGAAGTTTCAAAACAAAAAACATCAAGAAAAGAAAAAGAATTCTTTTCAACTTTGACAGTAAACAGAATACAAGGATCAACAGAATTGGCAAGTGAAAGCAGATTAGAAAGATCCAGGTCAGAAGGAATTAAAATAAAAGTATCATCAACATACCTAAACCAGAAAGGAAATTTACATAAACTAAAGAGCGCTTCAACAAAATGCATATAAATATCACACAAAACAGGAAAAAGTGGATTACCCATAACCAAACCATTTGTTTGAGAATAGAAAGAATTATTACCCCCTTTCAATTTAATAATTGCATATCACTGGGGAAAGGTAATTTAACATATAGTAAGATAATTTTTTCTATTCATAAAATTTGTGATTCCTTATAATTTTCCTGTTAATTTTTATAAAATGCTCCTCATAATTTGATTAATTTGTTACTTGTATAAAAAATATGTTTAAAAGACTGTTTGATTACTAGAGACTATATGTTTAAATTCTTATTAAACTTTTTAAATGTAATTCTGAGCAAACACATTTGGATAAACCAGGGTTGGCAAGTTTCTGCCAGGGTGGTTAAAACCAGCGGTTGTAACCGGTTAAAACCAGCATGGCAGAAACTAGTTTCTGCCAGTAAGTGGCAAAAACTGGCAGAAACTAAAAAATAAAGCTAATAAGAACTTTAATCTGCAATGATTCATAATTTACACATGTATTTAATACGTAAACAATTAAGTTAAAAATTAAAACTAAAGATTATGAAGGTTATTCAAAGTAGCAAAAAATTTCAAAATGATCATATAAATATACTTTGTATTTGTATTTACTTTATATAATACTAATTTTCTTTAATGTTAAATTACAGAAAAGTATTTTGAGTAAGTATTGATTATTTTTCTTTTCTTTTCAGTGTTTAATTCAAAATAAGTATTGGATATAGTTTTCTATTTTGATTTTTTAAACTGAGATTTTAAAATACTCTAATAATTGTTCATATATAAAATTACACAACTATATTATAACAAAAATTTTATTTCTTACATTACTCATTTTTTCTAATGCAAATTTATTTTTTATTTAAAACTATTCGCAATATTTTATCTGTTATTTATCCTGAATAAAATGTATTTAAGGAATTTAATACTACTAAAAAAGTCTCAGATTATGTCACAAAATGTGTTTATGCCAGTTTCTGCCAGTTAAAACCGGTTATAACCACTTTCTGCCACTGGCATGGCAGAAAGTGGTTTCTGCCGGCAAAAAGCCAGCACTGGGATAAACACTTAATAGCTAGAAATGTTTATAACATATATGGAATACACATACATAAAATGTTAAAAGTTAAACAGAACGTAAAAAATATATAACAAGTGTAATTAATAAGTGCATGCATAAACTCATATACAATTTACAAAAGCACAGCAGGATATTAGCATTTTGATATTCATATTTTTCTTAGGTATCCACCACTAGTGCAGTTTTAGTCCCAGAAGCAGAATTTTCTGTGTCAGTCTGCAACGTACTAAAATTTATCTGCGACCCAATAGTGCTAGATTAAGCCTACTAAAACACCAATATTTCATAAAATAAGAAAAATTGACCTTTATAAAGAAAATATAATGAAATTATGAAACAAATACCATAAATCTAGAGACTTAAAAGTAAATTTCAGATTTTTTCTAAGCCGAGTCTTTCTTTTTAAGCTAGTGGATTAATCTGCAAGGTTTAAAATAATCTGCAGTGCCTGCTGCCGTGCTGGACAGTTTCTGCTACTGGGGTTTTAGTTAATGTGCTAAACTTTCTGTTTTGTTGTTGTTGCCTCAATTAGCGCAGGCAAAATTTCAATTAGTGCAGAGAGTACGGAATGGGTTACACTTTTTTTTTTTCTTCAGTAAGATGGCATCGAATTTTTTTTTAATGAAATTTGCTGAAAATGTCAAAAAAAGAAATAATAGTAAAAGAAGCTTTTCAGAAGCTGAAATTCCTCAGACACCATTTGATAAATATAGCATAAATCCATCAATATATATAGAAGATTAAATATTGTGTATCTGCAAGATATATTCCAAAAAGAAAAAAAAGGCTTTTTGCTTAAATAAATTAAAATTTATGAAAATTTCAAGCAATCAAATTGTATTACAATATCTTTTAAATCAAATTATTAAAAAAATAACTTAATGGTAAGAAAGTTAACATAAATAATGTAGACATGTAATAATGCAGAATTAAAATTGACTTCTGAATGTTTCTCGATTGTTATACTTACTAATTTTAGCTCATATGTTTATGTCAGTGGAAATAGAAAAAGCTGTAATATGTACTTTCTAGTAAAGTACATAAAAAATGATATTGTAGTATATTATTACATTGTCTATTTATATACATTGGGTTTTTTTGAGAAAGTTAGCAATGGACATGTTACAGTTCTTTGCATTCAATGTACGTTTTGATTAGTGCAGTTTCAATTAATATGGTAATATCGTGGGATTAACTAGCCACATTAATCGAGGGAACCTGTAATACAATTCAACTCTTTTAATACAATAAGCAAGAGGAATAGTATAAATTGTACTAATCTTTACTCATAATACTCATGAAAATAATAAAAACATTGAAAAACACTTTAAATTAATTACTACCATTAATCACTCTAAATATCTATATCAAAATTAACTTAGTACCATTTAATAAAAATTAGAAAATTCAGTCATATTTGTCATTGTGATTTTTCTTCAGATTGCAGGGGAGGAAAAAATCACATACATGCAAATGATATTTCAGAATTAGATATAAAATTCTAAATATGAGATTAGGTAAAGAATATTTAATATTAAATCACATTTAATAAAATATTTGAACAACAAATTTATCAGCAAATTGAATAGTTGATAGATTAAATAAGCAACTTACCATAGATAAAGATGCAAACTTTGAAACTCCAGGTACTAAAAAAATATTTAAAAATTGATTAATTAACATTATTGCTAAAATAAAATCTAACACATATTTTTATGATAATAAATGTAGCTTTAAAATATAGTTAAATCATTAATTAGAGTTTAAATTTCCAAAAAAAGCGATGCCCAATTTTTCAGACCTCTAAATTCATAATTTTAGATCCTGCAGCCGCGTGGTATGTATTTTTTAGAAACAAATATATTCAAGATATAGAAAGAAAATATATTCAAGAATAATAAGAGCTTCAATTTTTTTAGTATGAAATGCATCTATTTAATATAGCAGACTCCCTAAAATCTGCAAATGACCAAAATCCACACATCATCACAGATGTAAACAATGCAATTTTCAATTCAGATGTAGGGGCAAAATTAGACACTTTGTTATTTTTATATCACTCCATATGCATTTTAACATGTAATTCTCGTTAATATGACTTATGCTTTTCATGAAGGGAGTATAAATTTATTCCTGAAAAAAATTCAAGATATTGCTGATATAACTCTTTATTAGGGATTGGCCGAAGCAGCAATTTTGCCAAATACCGAATACCGAAGCTTCGTTCGAAGTGTATACCGAAGCTTCGGTATTCGGTAACCGAATACTTGAAACTTTTTAATACTCATTTTTGCATATATTAGCTTTTTTAATAAGCTTTAATTGAAATTAAATTCTCAATAATTTAATTCAGTTACATTTTTATTCAAAAATCTAATTACATAAAAAATTTAATGACTTCTTTCCACTCACAAATTCATTAATTCATCACTTATTTTTTATTATTTTATCACTAGTCAATACCCCAAAATAACTTATGAAAATATTAAACTATACTGGGTATTATTAAGGATAAGGATTGTCAGAAAAACAAAAGTTCATTCAAATAATAAGAAACAATGTTGTCATTAAGCTGATTTACTGATTGTCTAAGTCTAATTATAAACATATTGAATAGGAATGTTCTCAAAATACAAAAGGTATTGGATCAATTTTTACATTTAATTATTTTCTGTCAAATTATTGATAGAATATTTATATTTTGATGAATATTTTAACATTGTGGTGGTGAAGATAAGAAATTTGAGCGAATTTTGATATAATGATTATAAAAGCTATAGGATTGTCATAAGGGTGTACTTTGATGTGTGTATTTTCTTTAATATACACCTTAGATATACAGATATGAACTCTGATATACTTATTTGATGTGTATATTAAAGAAAATACACATTAAATAAATTTAAATTAAAAAACTAAAGTAGAAGTAAATAAAATTAAATGATAAGGGAAAGATGTGCATCTTCCTTACATTTTCTTTCTCTGTTGTAGACAATTGTTTTGATTTCGCACCTACGCACACAATTTTAGGAAGGAAAAAGTTTTTTTTAAATAAAAAATGGCCTTTGACTTGTTTTTTGTAGTGCAGCTGAACTCTGAACTCATGCACGTAATATTGAAACTCATTGTTTAGCCTATTTTACTTCTAAATAAAAGATAATTCTTCTACTTCTAAGAAAATACTTACCTGCAAGTATTCGGCCGAAGCCGAATATTCGGTTTACATGCCGAACCACCGAATACCGAATCAACTATTCGGTATTCGGTCAATCCCTACTCTTTATCACAATCTTTTTACCAAATATATTTATGCATTAGTCAAGCTTTTTTGATTATTAAGTCTGGCTAAACCTGAAATAAAACTTCCTGGCTGAATCCTAGAATAAGTGAGGCAATTGGCGACGTTGAATTTGGGAAGGTGATCAATTGAATATTCTTGCAATATCATTTTTTATCATATTTTTGGCTACATCTACTGCGGTGTGATCGTGCAATTAACTGATTTATTCTGATTGTAGATTTTCCTCCACAGAGGAAGATATGAGCATTTAGTTGAATTGAGGTGTTTTTTATTTTGCTGTTTGGGATGAAGACAGGTTTGATGATTGGAAGTTTTATTTGACATGTACAACGTTTTGTTAAGATGTGTTTTTTGGGATTTTTTTTGTATATTTTGAAATATACCTTCATAAGCAGTCTATTTTAAGCATGGACAAATGAGAAATAAAAGTGAATTTTTAACTTTATTTAATTTTATAAGTATTGTGTTTCACGCCTTCTAGAGATTTCTGTGATGAATTTGTGCATTTTTAAAATTGTGAATAAAGAAATTTTAATATGCTGTGCTAGAAGATTAATATCGAAGCTATTGACATATTTAAAAATTCTAAAATCCAGAGCTATTTGACAAATTCAAAAATCCAGAAGAAAAAATTCAGTGTATTAGACTAAAAGTTTGAAATTGAATATCCTTTTAAAAATGTTCAAAAATTATTGTGGAACATGAAAAAAATGGTAAAAAATATTGAAAATCATAAAAGAAAAAAAAATTATACTAGTCTAAATGTTTTAAACCAAAATCTTTTTACAAGTTTTAAAAATTCATTGCAGAATGGGGCAAAATTAACATGATGGAATGATTTCTTTAGCAAGTTGCTGAAATATAAAACTTTTTGCATTCACTGTTTACTTTGCAAATGAATTTCTCATTGTAACTACCTTAATAATGAATCGCCTGCTTGCATTGCAGCACAGTATGAGTGGGGAGAATTTTGCTTTTTGGTAGTGGTGTACCGAGTAGTACTTTGGCTGAGTAGCCGAGTACCGAATATCGAGTAGTTGTGTAATAAGGGAAAAAAAACGCTGGTGTGCACATAATGTGAACTTAGGTGTACATATATATATATATACCTGTGTGTACATACATATAATATGCATATATAGTATATATAAATTAACTAATTAAATTTGAAATTTATTTGTGCACCTTTTAAAAACAATTTTTGACAATTCAAAACAGTAGCAAAAAAAGGAGAATTGACACATAACAAGTACAATTATTTACCAATATAAAATTAAAACATTCTTCAACCCTCTAATTTATCCCGATACCTGAAATCTGTCTATCAAAAATAAAAATGTTTATTGGTTACTGTAACAATTCATTGAATAATGCAAAACATTTCATATTTATTTTGTAACTGTACCTTATTTTCTTTTGATTAAAAATAAAAGAGAGAAAAATACAAAGAGAGGTACAAAAAGCGATACAGGCTTTCTTAACAGAAGACTTATGTAAGACTGACACTCCATTTGCATGGTGGTTGGGAGGGGGGGGGGGACTTTTCTGATTATATGCGACATTGCAAAATTATTCTTATGTGCACCTTCAACCACTGTTTATTCTGAACGTATATTTTCAGAGGTAGGCCAAATTTATAGTAGTAAAAGAAACGCCCTGTCTACTGATAATGTAGAACGTTTGGCGTTTTTGAACCATAATTTGAAATAAAATAAATTATTAATTTTTTTATTACATTTATTGTATTTTCAGTTTCTTTATCCAAAATAATAGTCTTTTCTGTTTTCCTATATATTTAAAAAGAACTTTTTATTTGTATAAATGTGAAACTAAATTTTAATCTGGAATTATTTTATGAGGGATTTTGTTCTTTTTGTAGACAGACATATTGTTAAATACGGAGTAAATAGTTTTATGAATTATTGCATGTATTATACATTGATATTCGAATAACTTTTTACAGATCAGTTTTAAATTCATATGCTTAAAAAATGAAATTCTTACAACTACTCGGTATTGGCCGAGTACTCGGCCAAAATTTCACCAAGTACTCGGCAAATTGGCCGAGTACCGAGTATTTACCGAGTACTCAGTACGGCTCTACTTTTCAGGTTGCCATATCTTAAGTTGGCCCACATGGGTATTTGGCATATGCCATAAAAATTGCCAAATCGGTTGTCTCGCTTGTTCTACGATTCTGCTGACCTCCTCATTTTATGATTTTCATGTTAATTAGTAGTGTACCTTTATGAGACAAGTTTCATTAATTCAAGAAACATTGCGGATTTTAAGGAGTCTACTGTAATGAGTTTACAGTAAACAAGTAATTTATGTATTAAATAAAAATATTTTAATTTATATTGTTTTGAACAGGGATCTCTTTAGGAAGAAACTGGGTCTTTTAAAGGACCCTACACAAAATTTTTCCTTTCAAAACAGGACCCTTCACAAAATATTTTGTCTCAAATCAGGAACCTTCACAAAAGTTTTCACCTTAAAACAGGACCCTTCACAAAATTCTTTGTCTTAAAAGTAGGTCTTTCACAAGAATTTTCTATGTTCAAAATGAACATTTCACAAATTTAATCATTTTTAAAAGTAAAATCTGACCAGTCACTTTTACATAGGGTAGATGTGCCAGTAATGGACACCTTTAAGGAATTTCTTTTAATTTTTTTTTTTTTTTTTTATTAATAGTTATAATTATTATATTCCAGTTTTTTCAATATTATATTAACCTATCAACAATATTTAACCATTCCTATAGTCTCATTTCCCAATATGAATTGAAATTTAATTTTAAATAACAGAAATATATCAAAACACCCAAAAGCCCAGTAATGGACACCCTCTGGCCCAGTAATGGACACCCTCTGTTCCAGTAATTGACACCCCATAAAAAGTAATAAATATAATTGTTTTTACGACTGTATTTACAACCAGAATTTATTGAATACATACTAATGAAACCAAATAGTTATTTTCAAATAAATTTAATAATTAGGATACCAGTAATTAATAAAATATTTGTGATAATCAATTGTTTTCAATCAATTTGTGAAATCAATCTGTTTGCATGAATTATTGTAATTATCAGAAGATTGATGTTTTAATTATTTTTGATGCATAGTTTAAAATACTAAATATCAGGCAATTACAGCTATCAAATTATTGAAATAGTGGGGGATTTAAAGGGAAATTAAAAAAAAAAGTTTTGGAGTATTAGTGTTTAGTTTTGTCTCACTATTTTTAATAATTTATCTTCCAGAGACTACTTGATATATCATTTATAGTAACTAATATTACAACAGTGATGGAACAGCATGGACGTCATTTCGGAGCAGCAAAAAGCTATTTTGCAGCAGCAAAAGTGTTCATTTTGGAGCAACAAAAAGTCACTTTGGAGCAGAAAATAACAATTTTGGAGCAACAAAAATGCTCATTTTGGAGCATCAAAATGTCATTTTGGTATTCTTTGACAAAATTTGCGATTTTTCTGCGATTCTTAGATGGTAATTCGCGTTTTTTCTGCGCCTCTTTAACGAAATTCGCGTTTTCTCCCGCGATTCGAAAAATTCACATTTTTTCGCAATCCTTTGATGAAATTTGAGTGTTTTTCGCAGTCTTTTGACAAAATTCGCTTCATTCAGACCCTTTGTTGAAACCAGCGAGTTTTTCGCTTTTTGACGAAATTAGCATGTTTTTTTTAAAAATCGTTTGACAAAATTTGCGGGTTTTTCTGCGATCTTTTAACGAAATTCGCAGGTTTTATTTCACAATCTTTTGATCCCGTTTTGTACATTTTTTTTTGACGAAATTAGCGATCCTTTGAAAAAATTCACGGTTTTTTTCGCGATCCTTTGACAAAATTCGCATGTTTTTCGCGATCTTTTGATGAAATTCATGTGTTTTCACGATCTTTTGGCGAAATTCACGTCTTTTTCGCAACCTTTTGATGAAATTCGCGTGTTTTTTGAGACCTTTTGATGAAATTTGCGGTTTTTTCGTGATATTTTAACCAAATTAGCGTTTTTTCACGATCTTTTGACCATGTTTTGTTCTTTTTTTTTGACGACGTTATCTATCGTTTGGCAAAATTCACATATTTTTCCCCTGATCCTTTGACAATATTCGCGTGTTTTTCGCGATCTTTTGACGAAATTTGCGTTTTATTCGCGGTCTTTTAACCAAAATCGCGTTTTTTCACGATTATTTGACCGCGTTTTGTTTGCTTTTTGACGAAGTTAGCTCCTTTGACAAAATTAATGTTTTTTTTTTTTTTTCGCGATCCTTTGATGAAATTCGGGTGTTATTCGCGATCTTTTGACGAAATTTGAGACCTTTTGATGAAATTTGCTGTATTTTTCTCTATCTTTTAAATAAATTAGCGTTTTTTCACGATCTTTTTACCTTGTTTTGTTCGTTTTTTGACGGAATTAACCATCGTTTGACAAAATTCACGCATTTCTCGCGATTTTTGACGAAATTCGCGTGTTTTTCGGGATCTTTTGACGGAATTCGAGTGTTTTTCGCGATCTTTTGATGGAATTCGAGTGTTTTTCGCGATCTTTTGACAAAATTCGAGCGCTTTTCGCGATCTTTTGACAAAATTCGCGTGTTTTTCGCGATCTATCGACAAAATTTTTGTGTCTTTCGCGATCTTTTAACGAAATTCGATTGTTTTTCGCGATCTTTTGACAAAATTCGCGTGTTTGTCACGACCTTTTGACAAAATTTGTGTGTCTTTCGCGATCTTTCGACAAAATTTGCGTGTTTTTCGCGATCTTTCGACAAAATTTGCGTGTTTTTTGCGATCTTTTGACAAAATTCGCGTGCTTTTCACGATCTTTTGACAAAATTTGTGAGTCTTTCGCGATCTTTTGACAAAATTCAAGTGTTTTTCGCAATCTTTTGACAAAATGCGCGTGTTTTTCGCGATCTTTTGACAAAATGCGCGTGTTTTTCACGATCTTTTGACAAAATTCGAGTGTTTTTCGCGATTTTTTGACAAAATGCGCATGTTTTTCGCGATCTTTTGACAAAATTCGAGTGTTTTTCGCGATCTTTTGACAAAATTCGCGTGTTTTTTGCGATCTTTAGACAAATTCGAGTGTTTTTCGCGATCTTTTGACAAAATTTGCGTGTTTTTCGCGATCTTCTGATGGAATTGGCGTTTTATTCGCGATCTTCTGACCGCATTTTGTTCGTTTTTTGACGAAATTAACGATCTTTTGAGAAAATTCACGCTTTTATCGCGATCCTTTAACGAATTTCGCGATCTTTTGACAAAATTCGTGTGTTTTTCGCGATCTTTCGATAGAATTTGCGTGTTTTTCGCGATCTTTTGCGAGTATTTACGTTTTATTCGCGATCTTTTAATCGCATTTTGTTCGTTTTTTGACAAAATTCACGGTTTTATTCAAGACCATTTACAAACATCGCGTGTTTTTCGCAATCTTTTGGCAAAATTCGCGTGGAAACTGATTGATTTGGCTCAAGAATTATTATTGATTTGGCGCAGTTGGGCGCAATTTTGTTGAAAAATGATCGCTCTGGCGCCGAAATGCGCAGCATTATCGATTTGGCGCAGGTGTTCCATCACTGTTACAAGTATGAAAGAAATGATATTGCGAGTTGAATATTTTAAACTGATGAGTATATGTAGAACTGATGTTTGATGCCACTGATCTGCTGATTTACTAGTTTCATGAGTATCTACCTGTAATCTGTAACTTTCATTAATATTACTTTTTTTTTTGTCAATTGTGATTAAGGAAACATTTAAGACAGAAAATAGATTTTTAATTGCTTCTGTAACTCAATTGTTTTTATTTAAATGGAGAGCGTATTAAGCCCTATGAGCCCCTCTTTGACTGTGTCTCTTAAACAAAAAGTTTTGGTGTTATTACATACTGGTAAATGTAATTAAAAAATTAAATTTGATTATTTAGTTTTGAAGTTAAGTCAAAATATTTTATGCACTATAAACCAGGGTTGGCAAGGTTTTTCCCACCCCCGGTAAATACCATGGTAAAAACCAGTATTTACTGTCCTGGGAAATACTATGTTTTTCCCACATGGGAAAAACTGATTATTAAAAACATAAGTATAAATTCAAAACAACCTTTAAAAATGTCAAAATTGGGTTCCAAAAAATAGCTTGAAAGGTTAAAAAAAAAGAAAAGGAAGATCTACAAAAACAGACAATGGAGTGCATTTATTTAAATATTCACACACTAGTATACAGATTCCCAAACATTTATCAATCATAATCCTATTCATATTCTTCGTCTTCCACATTGGATTTTAGCATCATATAACAAAATACTAATTTAGAGACTTTTTGTAAACCCAGTCTATTTCTAATCTTGTTTTGGACGAAAGAAAATTTAGAAAAAAAACGCTCCAAAGATGCTGATGATGCAGGACATCCCTGAAGATGTTTTATGCAATAATTCTTATTTATATAGTAGAAGATCTTTAGTGTTAATTATTATTATGAATTTGTTACATTAGTTCAACTTTATCCCCTTAATTTAGAACTTTAATGAAAAGAAAAATGGTATTATTACAATATATTACTCATTTTCAAAAATGTTTAATGAATGATTTGGTCCAGGTATAGTTGACCATGTTTATAAAGTATATTTAACAATATGTGGAATAATCAATGTTATTAAAAAGTTCATAATCTGGAAAACTCCTGTGGACAAGCAATGCAGTATAAAGATACTCTAATATATTTTCATATATGTTTCAGACATATTTCGCCTTATTTCTAACCCTTTAAGACCGGACCCGCACGATCGTGCAGATTAGGCAATAACTAAAATTCTATCTTCCTGGGTTATCTATTCCATAAATGCCGGAATCGAGTGATTGTGCTGGTTAACAGAAACTATATTATATGAATTTTATCAACAGATAGTAAATTATCAGTTACATCATTGTTTTAAAAAAAACACAAAAAGCTGCCCGGTCTTAAAGGGATAAGGTAAATTTAATGATGTGCGAAATGTGACCCATATAATGCACAACCTTGCATTTTTAGGTTTTCGTTATACAGATCTACTGTATTCCTTTCTTACAGAATAATTTTAAACCTAAAGGAAATTTGTAATAATTATGTATTTCCAACTTTCATTTTACACATCAGATTCAGAAAACCAGAATATTTCTTACATATTGTCATTTGGAAGTTTTTTCCAGTGTTTACCACTTTTTCCCGGTATTTACCACTTTATCCCGGTATTTACCAGTTTTTCCCGGGTGGGATGGGAAAAAGCCAACCCTGCTATAAACATTACTGAAATTGCATTTTTAGCAATGTCTACATGGGGTGTCATTACTGGAAAATGACTAATTGACCATCCCAGTAATGGACACCCCTCTTAAAACCTTAAAAATAAATTAAATTTTGTAAATGGCCATTAGTATATAAAATTCTAAGTTTTCTATTGCTACTCAAACAAAAACATTCAAATTTTGCAAGAAAATAAATAACGTATAAATTAATTAAACGAAACCAGCTCTTAGCCTCTTCATTAAGATTTTCACAGAAAAACAGCGAAACTTTGAAACATCACTTTCTGCTTCCTGATTGGTTTGATTAAAAGTGTCAACAATAACCCAGTTTTATAAAACATGCAAGGGGAATTATAAAAAAAAATAATTAAAGCTAAATATTTATTAGTTATTTTTTATGAACCAAAAACATCAAGGGGTGTCCATCACTGGCACGTCTACCCTATATAAAGAAAATATATATGTATTTTACATATATAAAGAAATATATGTATATCTTCTTAAAAATGTATAAGCAAGAATTTGAATATAATGAACATTTCATATTTACAAAATTATACTAGATTTTTCACAAAATGTAAAAAGCTTTTCACAATTTCACAAAAACAGGACGTGAGAAAAAAAGTCTGACAGACCACTCCTGAATAAACTTGAGATACTAATTTTCCAATCTATTTTAAATTTTAAAATAAGTTAACAGCAAAGTTACACACAACATGCTTCTGTAGCTAAATACATAAGTACCTTTTTTATAATTAATTATTTGTCTAGAATTAACATCTGACAATAATAAAATAAGTATATTTATCCATTGACTAGCAGATGTGAGAATAAAAAAATCGTTGGGGAAAGATCAAATTAGAAAAGCCTGCATTTGACCAGTTCTTTCCATATTTTTAATTGCCAGTTTTTCAAGTTAATCACAGTAGTGGCAAGTGCTTTATTTTTCATCTTTATTTTTTCATTAAAAAAAAAAATATCTAATTTTATTATATCAGTGTATAGCCCCAACCCCAG